>OV743310.1:14910000-19820000 GCA_928268935.1 Lasiommata megera
CAGCTAGTGGTAATGCAGTCTAACCTATTAGGAGTAGGGTAAGCCCGCAATCCGAATTAGTTTCTACGCGACATCGTTTCAATACGATAAATCGCTAGGCGGCGCGACTTTGCCGGGTCTTTGGTTTTATTCTGCTGTACAAAAAAGGAATAAACAATAAACACACTCTTATAGGTATTACCAGAGGTTTATTTACATACCTTATAATTAAAATACTTTGAAACCGTCTATTCCTTTTTTACATTCCAAATGTTTAACCACTGCGAAACTCGGAATCCAATTAAAAGTTTGCTCCTACACAACTTTAAACTCTTATAAGAACTTCCATCTTGCTGTGCACCACTCTTCAATAAAAGTAGGTATTGTACAACCGGAAGAATGCGATACCGGTGATAAACAACATCCGGATTAAATTGTTAGAATAAGTTTTTAGTTCGTATTTCATACAACTTTAACATTTTACAACGGCGTTGCGATCGACTTTCACGTGTTTGTGTGAACTTTTTGACGTGTAGAACATAAAGCCTATACAAAATAGATAGATAGATAGATAGATAGTCTTTATTGTATATTAAAACTTAGAATCTAAAACAAATGAAAACAAAAAAGTAGATAAGAAACATAACGGGCACGCGGTCTTATCGCTTTAAGCGATCTCCTCCAGACTACCTTTTGTGAAAGGAACAATTTACAAGGATAGGGGATAGTGCAATAGTAAAGAAAATTTGTTGTAGTAATAAAAATAAGAACGAATTTATACACTTTACATACTGTTATAAATATATCAGTTATATTAATATATATGAGCAATATAGACATACATACAAGATTACAAATATTTATTATTGCATATCAGACAAGTAAAAGTTATTCAAACGATTTTTGAAGATAGTGATTATAGAATATATTGTCAATCCATTGCTAAGGGAAATAAAAACACATCTATCTCACGTAAATCGTAAATTTTACCAGACTAGCTCGAAGCTATTCAAAATCAATCCATTCAGTCGTTATTGAGTTACAAAAATCCATCCGCCTAAAGTTATGCATTATGTTATATATTATGAATAATATTATTGTTAAGCAAAAACTAACGAATTATAAGGCCGAGCCTGTAACTGTATTATGCTTCGTTCGTTTTTCGTCTGACTTTAGAAAACGAGACAAATATACATTTGTCTGACATAAATTTATCTCCTTTAAACACAAACTTTGGCAAAGATATATCATAGGTCAGATGATGCAATATAAAATAATCCTTTTCATGGCTATAACAATGAAATCTAGGCGTCCGTTAATAAAGCATTTTTCAAAATTCAAATCAAATTGATTGATTTTGATTTCATGTACCATGATATGTGTTACGGGCTTTTTTTCATTATTTTAATTCGTGAAGCGATGGTGATAACTAAGCCCACAACAAACCGGGGTTTGTTTTGTTAACACCCTTTCACAATAATAGGTTATAATAGTGCTAAAATTTGTGCAATTTATTTCTTGTTTCAACCCTTTACTTATTTTACAATTTCTAAACTCAAATGTAATGTAAGTTACAAAAAATATAGGAACATTTACTACCTACCTAATTTTATGTCTCCGCCACTTATTCCTAACCAAATTGAACGGCGAAACCATTAATTTGCTTGAGGTCGTCCATTGATTACCCTCAGCAGGAGTCTACGACCGAGATCAGGCTCGCGACAAATTGCTTTACCGCCGAGACCTGACGTTTCACTTTGGTCTGATATATTCAGAATCGCAATGTCATATAAACCCGTTGTCCTTGACACGTCATGTAGCGATGCCACAAAACGCGATGTTTCATAAAAGTGGCGACAAAAGCGGAAATTTCATTTCATTGTTGTCTTACGAATGGGTATGACAAATTTTTGATTTTTATTGCTTTTTACAAAAAAAAAACAAATCATCATCATCACCAATTCAACCGATAGACGTCCACTGCTGGACATAGGTTTTTTGTAGGGAGTTCCAATGGCCACGGTCTTTGGCGCTTGTATCCAGCGGCTCCCTGCGACTCGTTTGATGTCGTCTGTCCACCTTGTTGGAGGTCGACCAACGCTACGTTTACCGGTGCGGGGTCGCCATTCCAGCACCTTGGGACCCCAACGTCCATCGGTTCTCCGAGCTATGTACCCCGCCCATTGCCACTTCAACTTCGCAACTCGCTGAGCTATGTCGGTAACTCTGGTCCTTCTACGAATCTCTCCATTTCTGATTTGATCACGTAGAGATACTCCTAGCATAGCTCTCTCCATTGCTCGCTGAGGTGACTCTTAGCCTTCTTATGAGGCCCATAGTGAGCGACCACGTTCCGGATCCGTAAGTCATCACAAAAAACAAATAAAAATATATTAATATATAATCATAGGAACATCGTAAGCAAAGAAGTAAGACAATAAATGTCACATGTTTAGAGGGAAATAAAATAGGATTTCCATCATTTGTTTCATAAGACAGCGTTGCGTCTCATCACGTCACAACGTCTGCTCGTAGACTGATTAACTGCACTGATCTTTCGCTTAGGACAACTAGTTAGAAGTCACTTATAATAGCCTAAACAAAAAGTAAAACAACAAAATAATAATTCATATTTTTTTATTGATTATGTGAGATGGTGATAACAAAAAAAACGCGGCTATGTTTGTTGTGGGTTTCTTTTTATACCTGAGCGCGATTTGAACCCTCTTAGCTTAAGTTTTAAGTTGGCGAGTGTAGTTATCACCATCACTAATAGAAATAATGAAAAATGGGATATATATGAACGATGCCTGTAATCGGTATATATGAATTCATATATGCCTGTAATAGGTTTGTATGAATAAAGCTATTTTTAATTTGATATGATTTGAAATGAATGTGATGCGTGTGCAAGATGCGACAAGAGGCATAATAACACAGCTCAGAAATAATGGACAAAGCTAAGCTCAGGCGAAATAAAGGTTCTCAAAACATTTTAAAGTTAGTTGACGATCTCAGTGACACAACGCGTACGCATTATAAAGTTGGAGGTCCTGGGTTCAATTCCCGGCTCGCACCTGGTCGGACAATTCGGCCGTGGCTAGTTACCCCTACCGACGAAGACGTGTCGCCAAGCGATTTTGCGTTCCTGCACGATGTCGCGAAGAAACCAATTAAGAGTATGGGTTTACCATAACCCTAATAGGTAAGCCCGCTATTTTAGATTAAAGGTAATTAATCATTTATTTATATTTTATTGATTTTCAAGTGAGATAATGAATAAAAAAAAGATTGATTGATAAATAAATATCAATGAATGGAATCGAATGGTGTTCCATTTTCCCGATATGAGGCGAAATTTTGATGTTAAAATAACAGTTACCAACTATTAATACTCCACATAAAGTAATACTGATGTTGTCGACCCCCGAAAGTACTTCAACTTTGACAAAATCATGAATATTACTAGAGGTAGCCATATATTGTCTGGCCCGTGTCCAAAAAGTAGTAAACTAGTATAAAATACACTCAGGGAAATGTGTTCTTTTTGTGATCGTATATCACTGTAGTGGCGACTTGGATCTTGGTTAATAAATGAGTGGGTTTTTTTTTTTTTATTTTTTTTTAAATACACTTACAATATACACACAAAAATATACATTTTAGCATACAAAAGTGTGACATTTACCTGTATGCATATCAGTTACAAGTGTATACAACATTGACTGCAAAGGTACATGAAAACGGCCACAAAAGAACAAATTGGGAAAAATTAAACACAATTACAAATTAAATTAAATTAAATAACATAGCGATAGGAGACTCACCGATCATGCAATAGATGATCGATGAGTTTCTTTCTAAACACAGGAAATGTGTCATGGAATAGTCATGCAAAATATTTTGACTTGCTCTGTGCTCTGAATCTAAGTTTAACGGACATTAAATTATCTTAATATCATTTTAGATCTATCAATTTGTTATAATTATTAGCAGGATCTTAAGCTTAGTAATTTATCACGGGGTCGAAGGCCTCTCGTAGGAGAGAATTAGCTTTTCTGTGCATTTAAATATAATAGCAACTTACAGGTTGGGCACTTAATATCATGGAGTTGGTGAACCATTTGAAAACCATTTTTTGTTTGGATATCAATGTTTATAGAAAAAAAACAGGCACCGGCAGGATTAAAAAAAACAACAAAAAAAATATCGACTTATATCGGCTATCCTCAACGGTCTTTTATCAATTTCTTTATAGATATTATTATCTTTTAACTTTTAGTGTTGTTTGTATTTTTAATGTTAAAATGCTAGAATTCTAATGAAAAAATATTAGTGAAAAAATATTCTTATGAATAAAATTTCATTTCTTAACGTCGACTTTTACGTTTGTTTATCGATTTCTTACTACTCTAACAATGCAAATATCCAAAGTACAACTCTTAATGGAAATTAGTAACTAAAAATAATAAACCATACAAGAATAAAGACGGAAAAAAATATGCTAAAAATAATTCTAATATTTTTTAACAATATAATTTTACTAGGTAAGTTAGAAAATGGAGTATAGATGCTTGTCTCACAGGAAAGAAATAATCTGCACTCTGAAGATGGGTTTGAACACTTTTTACAGCGGAAAGCGAGAATAAAGCAAACTAAGTCTTTAGGTTCAAGTTGTAATCTGATGCAGGGAAAGCTCCTCCGTTATTTAATAAAAGGAACGACTAATTAAAATCCTCACGACTCACGTTGGAAAATAATCTCTCCCATTCACTTTATCCTAAACAATAAAATCCAAACAATTAAAAATCTCATTATGAAGCCCTGGATATTTGTGAAACCCCAACTTTGATTCAACAAACCCGTTTAACGACTTTTGTTTTAAAGGTCTAGACTTTTTCCTTTAAAATTAAAAGTCGTTTTAGACGACCTCATTATAAAAGGCTTTTTGTAATTCCTTTCTCTCTAATTGATTACTGCGATCGCTCCCTAATGGTAAATGGTGATATCAACCTATTTTAAATAATAATATTATATGATATTTACTTTCTGCTAATACAACATAAGTATACAGGTTAATAAATAATAAATGTAATATGTATTAACATGGTTATTAATTAATGGTTATGTATTTGGTGTAGGTAGATAGATATTTATATACCTTTTTATTTATATAGGGGAAAAAATATATTTTATTGAGGTATGTGCACCACCTACCTCTTTTATGTAGCTGTGGCTTTTACATAATACCCATTATCATCATCATGATCAACCCATTCTCGGCTCAGAGCTCGGTACAGAGCACGGGCCTCCTCTTAATATGAGAAGGGTTTGGCCATAGTCCACCACGCTGGCCGTGTGCAGATTGGAAGATTTCACACGCCTTTAAGAACATTATGGAGAACCCTCAAGCGTACTGGTTTCCTCACAATGTTTTCCTTCACAGTTGAAGCAAGTGATATTTTAATTGCTTAAAAACGCACATTACTCCGAAAAGTTAAAGGTGCGTGCCCGGGTACGAATCTCCGACATCTGATTTGGAGGTTGACGTCCTAACCACTAGGCTATCACAGCTTATACCCATTATACCTAATACCTATTAATTAAAGCCGCCAAAATGGTTTACTATTTGCTATGTTTGTTTTCTATTTTAAACGTTAGTGTGGATATTATAGCTGTTGTTGTTACAATTAAATATAAATAATAAATACTTTATTATTTATAATAAATTTAATCAAAAATCTATATAGTAGTTAGAAGGCTAAAGGTAGCGTATTGTCTCGCTCATTAAGGAAAGGGTTATGTCTAACAGTAGACGCTCTCGGGCTTACGTGAAGTGGGTGAAAACTAACACGAACAATTAACACTTAGAGATAACTGTTTAATACCTATAGTGTGAACTACAAGTTTAACAAGATACACATTTATTTATTTAATGGGAACAAAATACATGAAAATACAGTACAATACATGAAAATAACCTTGTTAGCTGCATTAGTAAAAACTGAGTTGCAGTTAACAGGCCCTCATTTCCGAGACACATTATTTTATACAAATCAAAGGTTACAACGGTTAGTGCCTAATACAAACTTAAAACTTATCATGCAATTAATTAATAAATGTAAATAGAGTTTACATTCTTCATCATTCGTTTACATGCTTTGAAAATTTAACTATCACATGTCTCTCTAATTATTTCTTATTTACGAGTATGTTTAAAATGAGGGTCTGAGCATCAAGAGGTAATATTTTTTTTTGTTTTCGGACTGTCTATTAGCTGTAAAACCCCTATTGGTTGCCACAGCGTAACCGGGCTGTTTGGCGAGCTTCGGAAAGAAGCTCTGCCAGAAGAAATTTTGAGCCCTAAGGCTCGAAGAAACTAAGGGAACGACTGCCTAAGGGCGCCTCCTTTGAGGCCGCACCTCGGCTTAGGCGACGAGTAATAAAGAATTGATGGGTATCTCCCATAGTAACTACTGGACTCTACTGGACTAAAAATGGACCTCGCGATACATTACAGGTTGAACCTTCTATTTGGTTTCTGCTTGGCATCATACCGGTATGTCTTTGCCAATAGGTATGAAACTAGTCCTAGCCAATCTCAGCTTCTCACCAAACCAGACTCGAGCCGGGAATTGAACCCAGAACCCATAAATTATAATATGACTGCGAACGCTGTACCGCGATGGTCGTCATAACCGCAAATAATAAACACAATAGTTTTTTTATTTTTTTTTAATTACAACTGTTTACCTGTTGGGTTCATGAGATACAACCGACAGATAGGTAGACCAACGCACGGAGGGATGGGTACAATTTCCAATATCTCTTTCGGGTGTACAACCCAAAAATGTTCACAAAACCTCTACATACATTAGATGGACGTACCAAAACAGGTTTCAGATTAATGTTAACATTGGATATGCATAACTCAACGCTCTAGGTGGTTGAAGGTAGGCGCGTTGTTTACACCAGAAAACGGCTACAATGTATCAAGTTGAAACGGATTTCAGTGGCTATAGATTTGTTGGGTTGGAACGATACATTTAAAACTTGGTTTAACTGTAAAGATTATAGTATCAAACTCAGCATCACAGGTGCCATCTTCAGAAATTAGCCGGTGAAAAATTTCGCTATGATGTACCATATGTTGTTTCTCCGAGTACCTACTCCTACCCACGTTGGCTCCACTCCTTCCTCAGTCGCACATAATTATGTTTATTCGGTGATTGTGTCTTCTATGATCAACCTCTGCAAGGGAATCTTCCTTGCATGACAGTTCTGTTGGAAGTTAACTATTTGCAGCGCTCGAGTCTCTCCATCATATTTTACACTTTACTCATAAAGCTTACGTTTCACATCCTTTTAAAAGAGTAAAATAAAAAAACAAACTTTATTGAGAACATAAGTCATACAAAAAAATGGCGCTGCTTTAGTATAAACTGTGTTGCATGAGCCGCCTCCCACCTCCGAACCTTATATTAATAATTTTATGTTCAGCAAAAAAAAACAAAAAAAAAAACAAGAATATTGTGGTTTGTAGTTGTGTTTGTGTGTGTACGTGTGTGCGCGGGTATAGACTAGATATAAAAATTCCGAACGCGATACTGATCGTAAATGGATTTTAGTTTTACACAATACTTCGCAAATTTTTTAAAAGCAGTTTTTTGTATTTATTTTCTTCCTGCCCATCTAAATATCATGTGAAATATCGACCTAAATACTTGAATTTATTGATGGCTGCAATCTCAACACCGCGAAGTATTATTTTAGGAGGTGGCATCTGTGTTTAAGCAATAAGCATTGTTGTTATATTGTTTTTATCTATATTCAAACCCATTAAATTCCCTGCAGCTGCCACATCTTCAAGTAGTCTTTCTAGTACGCCTACCAAATCAGCTATGAGCATAGAGTCATCAGCATATCTCATTTTGTTTTTTTAATCTCCACACATACCTTTTGAATGATTTTACAACAGGTCTGTTAAGATAGCCTCGGAGTGTACATTAAGGATCAAGGGTGACAATACACATCCTTGTCTGACACCTCTCACAATTGGTTGGCGTTCAGACAGCTTGCCTACAAATCTGATTGCAATAGAAATTATTAATTGAACTAAAACCAGCGTGAATTATATAAATTGCCGAACTTGCCTCTGAGAGTAAGTTAAACAGTCATTTAGATAAGATCTTGTCTACTCTCAGTATCTCCCAGGAATTGATTAAATCCACCTGGTGCCGGCTAATATGGCTTATCTTTTTTTTTGCTGGGAAATGCATTTGCGCATCCCGCCCGGAACAAAGCACCAGGCGGGTATGTGGGACACAAGGCCGACCGCCAAAGCGGCGAACCACACTACCCACTAAAACCCAGCGTAGCCTCCTTCGTCCCAGATGGAGTGCCAAACGATCGCGATAGCATGCACTTTGACACCCCGACGCGAATATAGCTTACCTTTTTTTTTTTTTATACACACTACAAGTTAGCCCTTGACTGCTATCTCACCTGGTGGTAAGTGATGATGCTGTCTAGGATGGTAGTGGGCTGACCTGTTAGGACTATGGTAAACCCACGCCCCTAATTGGTTTCTACGCGACATCGTGCCGGAACGCTAAATCGCTTGGCGACACGTCTTTGTCGGTAGGGTGGTAACTAGCCACGGCCGTAGCCTCCCACCAGACCAGACTCGAGCCGGGAATCGAACCCGGGACCTCCAACTTTAGAATGCGACAGCGACCGCGCTGCGCCACGGAGGTCGTCAAAATTCAGTCAAATTACCTCTAATAATAACCGTTAATTCGCATTGGGTCAGCGTAGTAGGGTTTTTGCACTTCTCTCTTATATCCTCCTAGTCATGGTTATTTTACTTATGATTCCATACAACTTCTCATATCATCAATAAGCAAGCAAAAGTATAGGTGAACACGCGAATATTACCTCCACGCGAGCATAGCCATGTTACATAGCTAAAACAACATATACCTTTAATAGAGTCGATTAAATGTTAACTACGAGTATTTATTTTCTGTACTAAACAATAAAAAATGTCTGTACTAGAAAAACAAGAGAAAAAAACAATAAGTGTAAGGTTAAACGAAATGACTAAACATAAAGTTTTATGAACAAGAAGCTCATCACAAGTAATCCCGTGGCCTGTAACACTGAAACAAATGACCGGAAAGCAAGAAAAGTTCACATGCTATGCATTATCACTATTCACGAAGCCTACTAAGATATCTGAAAAAAAATTATTCCATTCACAAAGGAAACACAAATCAGCGTACACTGTCGTTTTTATTTTATCGTTCCATTTTAAATAGTTCAAAAACAGCAATGGACACAGCGATGTCTTGTGATTCCTTTCTTTCCACTCGACGAAAGTTTACGACAACGCTACGATGTAGAGGGAGTAACGTTAAATATTACTCAGTAGTCAGTACGATGGTAACACCAGTGGGGATATAACGTATGTACCAAACAATGCCGCGAATTTACGTTGTTTCCGCGATATGATACGGTGTGGACGGTGTTATTAAAGTTACATGTGTTTTGGTGATGAAAAGTGAGTGTTAACTAAAGATTTGTTGATTCTAAAAGTGGACTATTTATATGTTAAAAGTGTATTTTGTTTACATTCACTGGTAAGAATTATTTACGTATTCAAAATAATTTTATATAAATAAAAATTGTACATGAAATAAACTTTACTCAAAAATAATTATCGCTATTGATTATGAAATCACTAGTGAAAAAACACGCCGCCTGTTTGCCTTTTCAGAAAACGAAAATATATTTCTAGGGTACAATGTATCTTGTTTGTTCCCTAAAATATTTGTTAATATCTTATCCATCATTTAATTTATACATAGCAGAGTAGACGACACTAACCACAATGACGCAACGTAATATTTTTTTTAATTCTTATTATTTATTATTAAATTTCTAGCTGATGTTTCTTAAATCACACAAAACGTCAACCAACTATATAAGTTAAATCTAAATTACATAAATGTAATCCAACAGTGATAAAGAATTGAAACAAAACATGAAATTATTTCTGTAATGTCTTTTGCTCTGGATTTTATTGCGCATTAACGTTACTGAAATGTAAACGGATACGATTTGACGTCATATCACTGACACATTGATATTATGACTACTTCAAGCGTCATTTACAGCCCAATAGTATTAAACTGCCTCTTTGCTCTTACATTTCTTTTTATTCAGTAAGCCTTCGACTTAACCTTGTTTGCATTCTCACATGGTTGTAGCTGATAATGCAGTGTAAGATGAAGACAGGCTAGCCTGTGAGGAGTATGGCAGTAATATCAAACGAACAAAATGCTCTCCAAAAAATCCTTTATTCGGGAGGCCTTTGAATCAACTACACACAGAAGACGATGGTTATAGGGTACAATATAAGAACATACTCTGTTGGGTTTGCCCTGTTTCTGTTCTGGGTCATGCACGTTTGCTCAAAAACGAATGGACGAATTTCTTGCCATCTTAAGAAAAAAGACGTCATCCCTCCTGGCATAACTATGTTCAAGTCCGAAGGGTATCTTGAATGTGATAGTGGATAGAGTGAATTCGATTCGCTGATACTAAGACACTTTACTTAGGTGCATGTCTGGTAAAGAATGTAACTGGTAGGCATCAGTAAATTCCTTTCATATTTATTTCCTAACATTTATCTATTCCAAGTAAGCAATTTGGAATTATTATGATTATTATAAACCTATACTTCAATGCTTGTTTCTTAAAATTCGATTTTCTTTCTGATAGAGTCGTGTCAGCCCGTACATGACAACTGCCTTAACTTCGAATGTAAGTTTAACGAGATTATTAATTTTTACATGAAACTTCTACACCGATTATTTTTTCATGGTTTCAAGGCCTTAGTGCCTATTGAGTGCCTATTTAGTGGGTCCAATATTATATTTGTATGTGTATGAGCTGAAAAGCTGTTTTACTAGTGATTTAATTCTACATGGCATAAGGTTGACGATTACGTTACGTTAACGCATTAGCTTTGCCTGGTGGAGCATAAATACCAAATCATCATCATCATCCTCACCTGATACACATCATTAATAAAGACTGTATACTCAGATTCTATTTATTAACAAGCCCAAAGTAAACTTCTGAAATTCAAACATATTTTTTTTTTTATTTATTTGGTTCGCCAACAGCCAAAACATTTTTACAAGTTTCAGTACCTTGCACTGAGGTACAGCACAAAATATGTTCAGCCACTTATAGGCAAACACCGCATGCAATTAAAGGTAATGTAAATTAACTTATCCTAGTTATACTAAGGTATCTAACAATAAAACAATAACATAAAATGAATTAAACCAAACTAATCGCACTTAAACTACTAACTACAACTATCATGCACTTATATATATTTATATAAACATATTTTTTTTTAACATTTCTTTATGGTTTATATTTAATTTAATATCTGAAGAATCTGAGTATAAACGTACGAACGTACGTTCACGCAGAAATATTTTAAACATAAAAAGTTCTATCTAAATATTCCTACAGACATATTTTATAAGGAATATCTAAAATGTATGATGAGTCAATATTGTCTATGCAACAGATACCAAGATGTTGGAAATGCCGGTAACAGGAAATGCCGGATGAGTAAATGTACGCAGAAACAACACGTCTAATATCCAATATTGCGAGATGAAACCGCAAATTTATTTACGCGCCTACCGTTATTTATTTGCACATGCCACCGTAATATTATAACCGAGAAACTTTGAAATATTAAATCATTTTGTATATCTATATACAAGCTGTTGCAAACAACTTTTCGACGAACGCTTAATCGCTTTGCGATACGTATTTGTCGGTAGGGTGGTAACTAGCCACGGCCAAAGCCCACCAGACCAGCCTCGAGCCGAGAATCGAACCCAGGACCTCCCGGCTCTCCTACTCCTTGTATTGGCGACCTCCGTGGCGCAGTGTGGGCGCTGTCACATTACAAAGTTGGAGGTCCTGGGTTTGATTTGAGGATCGAGTCTGGTCTCGAAGGAGACTCCGGCCGTGGCTAGTTACCCTAACGAAAAAGACGTGAGCCAAGCGGTTGAGCGTTCCGGCACGATGTCACGTAATAACTAATTAGGTGTATGGGCTTACCATACCCCTAACAGGTTAGCCCGCTACCTTCTTGGACTGCACCATAAGATATTGCATCATGGGCTAACTTGTAGTGGATAAAAAAACTTTTCATTTTCTTGTGGTTTTTTTTTTTTGAAATACCAGTCCGTTAGTTTTCCCGGAAAAAAGTATGTACACGGCAAATCTCCAGGGTGCAAGTAGGGTATATATGTTTTTATTACAAAAAGATTCGTTTAGAGGTGAAGCAATGCATAGCCCCGTTTGCATCCTTCGGGTATGGAACCCTATTGAAAAATTCGGCATGTGTTAAAAATATTTTTTCTTCGTGTTGTTAAATTTTTTGAATATTGATGAAAGGGAATATTTTTACGAAGTTTAGAGCATATCACAAATTGAGTTGGCAGGTTGGCGCCGTGGTAGCTTTTATGGATATGGAGATATCATCGAATATATATATCAGCGCAGCATTGTATATAACTCCACAAAGGATTTAGTCAAAAAACCATTCAAGTGAAAGATGCACTAGCAGTTCGTACTAAAAATATTTTTTTCTGTTATCTGTGGATATTAGAGAACTTAGGATTCCACTTTTTTGTTATCTGTGGAAATAAGAGAATTCTATTTTTTTTAACTGTATTTTATTTTTCAAGATTCGATTTAGTAGTTTCAGATAAGGAGGATACTCAATTTTCTGTAAACTTCCTATTTATATACGTCACTATCATTTTATTTTATTTAGTTGTCGAAATGAACTTTCATTTCAATGTTAAAATTCACGTATACATATGAATGAACTACCTTTCCATTTTTCATTTCGTAGTTTGGAAATATTGATGTATTTTCTAAATTTATTTTGCTCTTAACTTACGTACATGCACAAAGGTACCGACAGTTTTACGGTTGTAATCTTTTATATGGAGTTCCAAACTAAAGTCCTTTGGTGTTCAAAAAAATCAACATACACTCATCTATAGAGGTGATTATATGTATAGACATATATGGATTAAATCTATAGCTATACTTCTATATATTTCATTTTTATAGCTATTATTCTAAATAGTTATTATTATTGTTTTGTAATCAGTAAAATCCGAAGTACTGGTCCGATTTTAATTGTTATCTCACCGCTGTTTATTTTATGTATTTAACACTGCCTGTAATTTGTTGCATTAATAAAGTTTTCTTCTTGAAATAATGGTATATGTAAAGCAAGACAACAGATAAACAGTTTAAAGACTTCTTATAAATTCAAATTCAAATAATTTTTATTCAAATTGTGCTTTAAAATGCGCTTTTGACGCGTCAATAATTTACATAGCAGTGATTTGATGGTGATAACTATATTCGCTAACTGAAAACTAAAGCTATGAGGGTTCCAAACGCGCCCCGGTATTAGAAGAAGCCCACAACAAACTTAGCCAGGTAAATTTTCTTTTTGTTATCACCATCTCACATGCCACTTAAAATTATATTAAGAGCTATCCGATAAGCCTATACAGATAGCACTTTACCAATTATTTTGAATTACATTTTATTAGACAAATTAAAAATAAATCAATAAACCGATTTCAACGTGGTTTTGTTTAGTTTTGTTATGTTTTGATATAACCTGACACATTTATTTATACTGTGTCAATTTTAAAATGTATTGAGCCAGAAGAAAAGCTACAGCTATACAGCTTTTCAACTCATATTATTAACTCTTTGAACCAGTTAGGCAGTGAGGTATTTTCTTCAAGTTGAAAGTTTGGATGATGGCCTGATTAAAGAAACCTGGCTTAAAGATGTACGAATTTATTTATCTTCATATCAGAGTACCAGTGATCCATATATTTTTATTACCAGTCATTTGGCAATCGGAATTTCGTATACATTAGCTCAGACCTGGCAAAGTATTTTTAAGGCACTACCTACGTACTACCAAAACCATCTATTAAATTTCCGTCTTTCTTGCTTGTCAGGTCTTTCTTCTTTTTACCAAAATAGACAATAATAACTCTTTACAAAGCTTTCTATATTCCGGTTATTCTCATCAAAATTGATTCAGTGGTTCAGCAAAGCCTTGTGTATACAAACAGACCGATCGACACAAATTAAAAACTATGTTGGCAGTGCTACTAGGTATGAATTCAAATTTAGAATATTATGTTTTCATATATACATGTATATTTTATCGATAGAATCCTTCGGTCTTTTCAATCGAGATGGCCTCTTTGTAATAATTAAGTGGGCTTACTTTTCTGAGGGTATAATGCAAATTGAATACATCTAGAGGTTATAACCTCTCACTGGCAGTCAGTCAACGAATTGAGGTCAATTCAAGATATATGCACTAGAAGAGATTCTGAACGACTCTCATATTATTGACGTTGCATTTCATGAGATGCCTGACATTTCTGTAGCACGCATCAACTGGGCATATTTCAAAACTTTGCATATATTCATAAAATAGCACTTTGGTTAAATACAAAAATTAAATATTGAAAACTTTTCAACCACGCTTATATATGAAGAAGTTGTCAATACAATGTGAAACTTTTCTGGCAATTTTTCCCACCCATCTTGGTTATATCTCGGTCAATTGATGATAATTTATTCAGAAAGCATCTATTTGGTCCCATTTAAGGCTAAAAAGGCTCTGTCATAAACTGATAACCACCAAATGGATCCTATGTTATCGCCACGATTCTAAGAAGCTATATATATAAATATACATTGAAACCTTTCCTCCGAAAATATCACTCTACTTATAACAATGTCCCTGTGGCGTCCATTGTTATTGCTATTTTGCGTGGACCAATCACGGGGCACCGTTTTGGCGGGAACCAAAATATGGCAGCACGACATGATGATACCCTCCTTAATACGAGTATATTAATAATAGTATTCTAGTCAATTTTTATACTCTTTTGTACGTATACAGATAAAAAACATTTTTAACCCTTACAAAATACGTGTAAAATATATATTCAAATTCAAATTCAAATAATCTTTATTCAAATAGTCCTTTAAAAGGCGCTTTTGACGCGTCAATAATTTACAAAGTAGTGATTTGATGGTGATAACTACATTCGTAAACTTAAAACTAAAGCTATGAGGGTTCCAAACGCGCCCCGGTCTAAGAAGAAGCCCACAACAAACTTAGCCAGGTAAATTTTCTTTTTGTTATCACCATCTCACATGCCACTTAAAATTATATTAAGAGCTATCTTATTAGAGCAATATTTCACACCCATGCTTGTTTATCATTTACGTAATCCTTTACACTATAGTAGGACTTTTCTACAAGCTTACGTTTTATATAAACTTTGAACTTATTGAGAGACATCTCAGAAATCTCATTAGGCAATTTGTTATAAAATTGTATACAATTACCTTTAAATGAATTTCTAATTTTTTGTAGTCTAGTAGCGTGCAACACAAGTTTATTTTTACTTCTGATAAATATATATTATATATCTTAATTAATAAATACATCATAATATATACGTATATATAGCTTCTTAGCATCGCGGCGATAACATACTCCAATCGACTTTTAATTTATATCTTTTTATAATTTATTTAATGTATAATACCTTTTTGTTGTTTTCAAAAAAACACAAACCCGTTAAAGAAAAAAACTGTTTACTTTTTTTATCTTTAATAGGTTACGATAAGAAATGGAATTTACAACAATTAGAAAAAAAAACATGAAATACCTAATTATAAAACACAAATAATTGAGATTGCCTCTGCTACTGTATGAACTAATTTGATAAGTGATTTATTTTTAACAGCCAATAGCAGCCGAGACGTTATTTTTAACCTGTATTAATAAATCTCCATGGTACATTAAGCACGTGGTATTGGAGATAAGAAAATCTTTAGAGTATTTCCAGAAATGGATATCCCGTTCGCCAAACCATCAGAAGAACTCTATCAGTGAAATAAATTGGCTGTCGAGATCACGTAATTTACTGTTATTGGATTATTTTTATAGCGTTATATTAAGAAACCAATTTATGGCAATCAATTGTATGTAATATAGTGGTCATAAAGAAGAATAAAACTTTGTTATCTTTTATTTTGGCGGAACTTTATGCTGTGCGAAATGTTGTCTCTTTATAATCCAAAAATTAAATTAAAATGTTCCGACATTATAGAAAATAAGTAGAAAACACCTTGGCCAAAGAATCACTTTTGCAATTCAAAGGGGCAATACTAACCACATAAAAAAAATTTGCATCTTGGGTATGGATGAAGTTTACACTAAATAACATTAAACAGTTTTATATCGTCAACATAGACGTCGATTAGAGTTACTAAATATTTTAACTGTAATCCTTACTTAATATCATAAATGTGTATGTAGGGATGTTTACTAGGCTTTCACGCAAAAACTACTCAACCGTTAATCATTTTTACGCATCCCCTCCGGAAGCGATGCAGGCAAGACTGCGCCGCTTCCGACGGGGTATGTGGGACTCCCCGGCGGCCAAAATGGCGACCAGAAACCCACCCACTAAAACCCAGCAATGCTCCTTCGCGTCGCCAGGTGGCTGGGTCACGGGAACACTTGTGCACTCGACCGCAACACTTGTGCACTCGACCCCAACAACCGTTCATCATGAAACTTTGTACATATATTCTTAAAGGTATTAGCAATAACTTAGGATACTTTTTATATATAAAAAAAAAAAAACATTTTTTTCACGAAAGATAAAAATATGGTTTAGCAAAGCCGTGGGTAAATACTTATAACCTTCATTTTTAAACCATCGAATTGTTTAATTTTAATAATACTCTAGATAAAGCAATATCTAATAAATTTAATTCAGACTGATGCGATCATGAGTCTCAAGTCCAAAAGCGCCGGGAAGTAACTAATTTTAGCTGAGATCTTGACTTCAACGCCAGAATTTTCAGTTGCAGCTGCTAATTTCCACTCGATTATACAACCTAACACTCCAGTACAGAGCAATGCAGTAGCAGATTAGGCAAGGGTCATTTACACAATTGTCATGAAGTGCCATTGGAATCGACAAACGACAATCGTTTGAATAATAATGTTCGACCACACACAAGGTTTAAATTACTGTGTAACGGAAATATAAATAGGTAATTACAAAAGCTTAACTTTTTTATTTGCCTTGTTTTTAGCTAACTTAACTTAACCTAGAAGAAGTTGTGATAGCCTAGTAGAAGCTGCGATAGGCGAGTACAAGCTGCGATAGCTTTACAACGGCGTTTAACGCGTAGGAGCATCGCTGGGTTTTAGTGGGTATTCTGGTCGTCACCTGGCCGCCGGCGAGTCCCACATACCCCGTCAGAAGCGACGCAGTCTTGTCTGCGCCGCTTCCGGAGGGGATGCGTAAGCGCATTTCCCAGCGGAAAAAAAAAGCTGCGATAGCTTAGTAAAAGCTATGACACGACTTTGTCGGTAGGGTGGTAACTAGCCACGGCCGCTCCTACCAGAGCAGACTCCAACTTTATAATACAGTGTAATAGCGCCACGGAGATCGTCAAAATTTAAGAAAATTGATAATTGTAACATTATGTGTATGATTCCGTCTAAGGTACAAAACTGACTAGCTGTGACTAGCCACGGCAGAAGTCTTCCGCCGCACAAGTTTCACCACAATGAAATGACTAATGATCATACAAAACGTTTACTTTAACAGTGGCATTAGTTCGTGATAGCGGTACTAGCCTACTGGTTAGGGCACCAGCCTCCTAATCAGAGGTCAGCGGTTCAAATCCCTGCACGCACCTCTAGATTTCAGGAGTTATGTGCGTTTTTAAAAATTAAAATATCACTTGCTTCAACGGTGAAGGAAAACACCGTGAGAAAACCTGCACGCCTGAGAGTTCTCCATAATGTTCTCAAGGGCGTGTGAAGTCTGCCAATCCGCACCTGGCCAGCGTGGTGGACAATGGCCAAACCCTTCTCATATTGAGAGGAGACCCGTACTCTGTAGTGAGCCGGTAATGGGTTGTTCATGATGATGATGATGATTATTTCGTACTTAGCCCAACAGCAACATTTACACAATGTACTAAATAGGTCGGTAGATTGCTTTATAGCGACATATAAAAGAATCAATCTAATCCAAAATATTCGGATAACAGAACAAAGTTAGTAGAAGCACAAAGGGATAGGAAAATTAAAAGTAATATTGGACCTTTATATTGATCTCGGGATTGCACCGCAGGTAGAAAATTCAGTCAGTTAGGGAAAAGTCATATCCCTAAGCACCCTTAAGGGTGATATCAACGCGTTCATTATAAACTTCGAAACACAATTTCACGCACCGATTAATACCGTTTAGTTGAAAGCTTAATCAACAACGCAATTATCGTGTATGAGCTCTAGTTTACAGAAATTATCATAGAATTCCAACGAAATGATAATATTTAGTATTTTGATTAATTAAACCTTAGGCACTGTCTCTTATGGAATTACGTGAATTTGCAAGTATATATTGCAATTTATGTAGCATAACATCTATGACGAATGAAGGCCGTCTGAGTAGTTTTTAATAAGAGTGACGTCACGCTTTTGTTTACTTTCGCTCATAATAATTAAAACCACAACTTGCGGGTATACATATTGAAGTAAGCAAGTAAGTAAAGCAAGTATATATATTGAATTTACAAAACCTTACGGTTTATCCGTACACTGTCGTTCTAAGTGCAAACACAAAAATCAAACCATAATACAAAAATCAATACATATACATAATATCAAGCACGATACATAAAACGCAAAACATACACTAAATGTGGGTAGTTTAGAATTATTATGATAGTGTGACTAACTAAGAACAAAACTCTCTTATATCAGTGGCTTTCTCTACCCAAAAGTAGAATTTTACTCATAATAGACGGCCGATGATAGTGCAAAAAACCAAGCATTCTTTATGTTTTTTGATGGTGTTATCCAAAGCGATCTGTATAAAAGCAGCTCTTCTGCGCTATTCACAAGATATTTCGTTGATAATCAAAAATAATTATGACAGGAAATACAAAAATTTAAGCACGGTTACCACATATACATACATATACGAATATTATTTTCTAAATTAATAATTAATAATAATTGTACATTTTTCTAGCGGAGCTTAAGTAAAAAGTATATTAAAAATCCGGTATTCTATTAAAGTTTTAAGACCTTATACAAGTATTTAACTCGTAACCTTTACAGTTTTGTAATAATTAATAATCTATAATGAAATTTATTGCTAACGTGATTTTGATCAGTCATAAAAATCATTAACAAATTAATGAAATGTGTGTGCGATCGAATGAAATATTTAAAAACGTTTATGATTTTCAAAGCTGTTAAAAAAAATATTAATAGGTACATACAAAGACATACAAAGTTTAGCTTTAAAGTCATTTCACCGTAAAACCCGACATATATTATTTTCCATGTTTCAAAGGTCCTTCCTTATTAAGCCATTCCCTGCAATCCCTTAGAAATTGGCTCTTGAACGGGTCAGTGCGGTCGCCGGGTGCACTGTGTCGGCACTTACTATCAAAGGCCCTCCAGTTAATATTTAATTATATCTGTACATAATAAAGTACCGTCTCATGAATCATGTAAGATTTAGGACGTAGTAAAGTGTTCCGAACAGTACAACTTTAAAGGTATGAAAAATAGATGAGGTACAAATTTTGGTACGTAACAGAATTACTTAACGTAGTTAAACATATAAACTGTTCGCACAAAATTAAAAAACGATAGTATAAAACTAAAAAAAACTGTGATAGCCTAGTGGTTAGGATTTACGCCTTCTATCCAGAGGTCGGCGGTTTGATCCTAGGCACGCACCTCTAATTTTCGGAGTTTGTGCGTTTCTAAGCAATTAAAATATCACTTTCTTCAACTGTGAAGGAAAACATCGTGTGGAAAACTGCATGCCTAAGAGTTCTCCATAATGTTCTCAAAGGCGTGTGAAGTCTGCCAACCCGCACATAGCATGAAAGTAAGAGGTGCATGCCCGGATTCGAACCGCCGACCTCTGATTAGGAGGCTGACGCCCTGACCACTAGGCTATCATCGCTTGAAGTGTCTAATTAAGTTTATATTATTATTATTTGTCTATTATATTCTCAGTAAGTTAGTTATTTGTCTGTCAGCAGTTGATGTTATAACCACTGATCTAATTTCCCTAAAAACCACCTTTAAACATACTAAATGGGTATATTTGCATATCATATCATGTTTGCGAATATATTTAAATATTAAAACCACCATAAACAAAGGTGACATTGCCGACTTTACAAAGCGTGTCAAGGGTCTAGAATTTAAATTTATTTATAATATTATATTATCAGGCGTCAACAAATTCAGGAAGGTAAGTTGTTGCTTTCTTAGATCTAGATGATAAGGCACGCTGCCTTTTAATTCTTAGTACTTATATATTTTTTGCGTGGTATATAAAATGTATACAACAGAATAATAACGACGTCTCATTGCTATGGTATAGTAACGAGTGGTTGAAGATAACCTCAATGTTTTTTCAATGGGTGCTTGTCTGCAATCTAGTGTATATCCATAAAATGCCAACAAAATTTTCATAGTCACTATAAAGTTAAATGTTTGCATATCACTTTGTAACCAGCAATAAAGCTAACTTTATCGCTGATTTTACCACTTCACCATCCTCATAATCAACTCACTACCGGTTCAGTACAGAACACGGATCTCTTCTCAATATGAGAAGGGTCTGGCCATAGTCCACCACACTGGTCATGTGCGGATTGGTAGACTTCACTGGTAGGGGTATGGTAAATACACACTCCTAATTGGTTTCTACGCGACATCGTGCCGGAACGCTAAGTCGCTTGGCAACACGTCTTTGTCGGTAGGGTGGTAACTAGCCACGGCCGAAGCCCGACCCGACCAGACCAGACTGGAGCCGTAAATCGAACCCAGGACCTCCAACTTAATAATGTTACAGCGCACGCACTGCGCCATGGAGGTCGTCAAACATAACTCCGACAAGTTAGAGGAGCGTGCCCAAAATCGAACCCCCGATCTCAAATTATGAATAACCCCTAGGCTATCACAGCTTCAGCTTTGTACCACTTAGCATAGTAAAATTAAGCAAATTATTATGCCAATGCAATATTGTCGTAATACCTAGTGATATTCCAGAATGCATATTTGTACTAAGTATATTTTAATAATATTTGCTTTACCGCTAGTATCATGTTTGGTTTCTCGATACTATAATTTTCTAATTGGAATCAAACATACTTTAATAAGTGTACCAGGTTGATAAATGTCTAAAACATAGAAAATAACGTCCAATGACACCTCTTAACGCTTTCTTAAAGTCATCAACATAGCGCTATATCTTTATAGTTGCCGATTACATTATGTAAAAAATTACGTTTTGCTTACCATCATCATGATCAACCCATTACCGGCTCACTACAGAGCACGGGTCTAATCTCATTATGAGAAGTGTTTGGCCATAGTCCACCACGCTGACCATGTGCGGATTGGTAGACTTCACACGCGTTTGAGAACATTATGGAGAACTCTCAGGCGTGCAGGTTTCCTCACGATGTTTTCCTTCACCGTTGAAGCAAGTGATATTTTAATCGTTTAAAAACGCACATAACTTCGAAAAGTTAGATGTGCGTGCCCGGTTTCGAACCGCCGACCTCTGATTATTTGCTTACCATATTACATAGGTTTTTTTATTATACGGGTGTCCTCTTTCAGTAAAAGAGACCTTTTTTGCTTTATTTCTTAAAATCAATTTACTTATTATCTTCTTATTTAAAGCAACCCATATATTGGTTTAATGTTGAATAGCCATATATAGGTATAACTCGATCGTGTATGAAGAAAACTTTCAACATTACATTTTGAGCCTACATACATCTTAAAGTTAGTATGTAATAAATACTCAGTATTCTGCTACTTAGCAACAAACAATGGGCAACTTTTGATAACTCTCGACTTTTTGCCGTGTAGCGCGTGGAGTTATGATATCAGACTTGTGTAACAACAAACTGTTCCGTGGAAAAGCCGGAAGGTTTATTATTATAGCAGGCTTTTTTTTATTCACCACAAGTTAGCCCTTGACTGCATACCTACTACCATCTTAGTCCGCATTATCACTTACCATCAGGTGAGATTGCCAGGGCTAACTTGTAGTGGATAAAAAATCAAAATAAAAATAGAAATTTTGGACCTACAAGCAAACAATTTATAACCTTGGTATAGAAGTTGTACAGTATGTACTAATGATACAACTTCGATAAACTACTGACCACCCGCGCCGTTCTTGCGTCTTGCGGGCGTCCCCCTTAAGTACAAACAAGGATAAAACTTGTTCTAGAAGTTTCCACGATAGTTCCCAGGCAAAGTTCGGCATCATCCCCTTCGCCTACTCACACATTTGCGATTACATTTTGTTTTCACACCTACCTCATACACCTCGACTTGAGAATATTATATGATATAATATAGAATCTTATCAATTAATAAGTGAATATTTATAATACACCACACAAATGTTTTTTTTATACAGTACAAGTTAACCTTTGACGGTTATCTCACCTGGTGGTCAGTGATGTTAAAGTCTAGGATGGTTAGGGGTATGGTAAAGCTACACTCCTAATTCGATTCTACGCGACATCGTGCCGGTACGCTAAATCGCTTGGCGGCAATAGGTAGGGTGGTAACTAGCCACGGAAAAAACCTCCCACTAGACCAGACTCGAGGCGGGAATCGAATCCAGGACCTCCAACTTTATAATGTGACAGCGCACGCACTGCGCCACGGAGGTCGTCGAATGTAAGAAAATAAAAAACAGAAACACAAAACACCGTACATACAATTTTGCGGCGTACATAGCGATCTCTTTCAGGCAAAAAGACACCTACAGAAACGTGGGTGGGAGAAATGAAGGAAAGCAAATGCAGAAAGTTGATCTTAACGATTTCTTCCATCAAAGGTTTGATAAACATGTTATTTAATAGCAACACACTGATATTAATTCTGCAGTTTTCAAATCTCAAAAATAACTAAATTGACAGCTATAAAATTGACAACCCCCAGTTAAGAGGACATCACTAATTTAAGACTTATCAATGAGTATACAAACATAATTTCCAAATTAATTTTTAAATTAGTAACTGTACCTGCCCAATTTCTTAAAGGCTTTAATTATTGGTCGAAGTAGGTAGTTCAATTCGGGATTATTAAATCAACACATTGTATTAACATGAGCAGGGGTTTAATGTTTATTTGTTTCCAATAAATATTCGAATTGGCATTATATATTCGAATTGTAAACAATAATATAGCTTATACATCAGAATAACACAAAGGCTACAATCTATAAAAATATTGTGTGAATTGTCAAAAATATGACGTGGCTAGTTACCACCCTACGGACAAAGACGTGTCGCCAAGCGATTTAGCGTTCCGGCACGATGTCGCGTAGAATCCAATTAGGAGAGTGGGTTTACCATGCCCCTCACAGGTTAGCCCGCTACCATCTAAGACTGCATCATCACTTAATGCATCAGTAATGCATCACTTAATGCATCAAGTAAGCCCTTGACGGCAATCTCATCTGATGTGATGTAGTGGATTAAAAAAAAAAACCAGGCAGCCGCTATCACAAGCAATACTGTACGCAGCGTTGTGTTAAATCAGAGCTTGGCATTCGATTTTAAAGAAAAATTTAAAAAGCGCGTTGGCTTTGCCGCCACGAATATTAGCGCGGATAAAACAAGAAGCAGAGAAATGTACGGGTATCACAGCCGCGCCGATTGCCACTACCCGTGGAAAGTTCCTATATTGTTTTAGTAGCTAGGCTTCTTACAGTGCGTGGGAGTTATCGTCCGATGCGCGAAAACCATGCGAATTATGCGTCATAGCATACTTAAACCTTTAAGCCGCAATTAAAAGAATGGCTCATTCTTAGCAGCTTCTACAAGATAGATGAACCGTTCCAAACTAAGTATACTTAATGCCACAATTGCACATCATGATCCGTAATAATTAAAATATTACCCTATTATTAGTTTACATTACTTAGGCTTAATTACAATAATTTTAATTTTAATTGGATTGATAATAATTCTAATTTTATATTTGATTATCACAACATTGACTAATTGAATTTTTTTTTTTTATTTTTTTTATAGAATTGTGTAACATTAGAATATTCATCAATGTATTAAAATGTCTGTTAGATATGATAAATAATAAATAAATAAAGAAATAAATAAATAAATAAATAAATACATAAATACATAAATAAATAAATAACTAAATAAATAAATAAGCACATCCGTGCGCAGCCATGGGACAACATCTGAAAGTTTGCGGGAGTTGTTGATTGTTAAGAAGAACACGTTTCGGCCATAATAGGTGTATTCTGTTTACTTTAATATAAATATATTTAAAATTGCTTCCTCGGAAACTCTAAATGAGTTTGTATCCACTGCATTGCCTTGAATATATTTTAAAACACACTCAATATAGAAAGCGAGCTTTGAGCATGCCAAAATTGCTTCAGAATATTCTCATCATATTAGTTTGATGTTTGAACTTGTTTAATAGAGACATGAGGTTATAAAGATGGAAGTTTTTTTCGCGAAGAAACATAACTTATATAATACTAGCTGGCGCCCGCGACTTCGTCCGCGTGGAATAAGTTTTTAAAATTCAGTCAGAATAAGTTGTAAAATTCTTACGGGAACTCTCCTATGTCACTTTCCTGGTCATCAACTATACTTTCAAAAATCACGTCGATCCATTGCTCTGTTGCGACGTGATTGAAGGACAAACAAACACACATTCGCATTTATAATATTACTATGATTTTGTCTGGTTAGTAAGGAGTTCTTAGTACAAAGTATTTTAATGGATTCAAAGAAGTAAAACTTTATAAGATTTTCAACCAACATGAACCCCGGTATTAACCTCTTTGCGGCGGATTTTCACAAATTATTAGCGGATGTCTACGCCTAAGCAGGGCCTAACTTCCAAATTCCTTTTCATTCTTTATGTTTCCACTTTCAATGTGTGATTTTGCAAAAGAGCTTATACCTACATGTCATAGTTACTGAAAAGTAATGCTCTAATTGCCGATTTTCATTTCTCTAATTCCAAAAACTCAGAACTTACATGTAATCTTCCAAACCCTCACCCCTCTCACCCCTTTTGGGATGGATTTTTGTAATATTGCGTATATACAGGTTTTTATTATTAAAATCAAATAACCTAAATGCCAATATTCATGTCGATAACTTCGAAAACATAGAATCCTGATGAAAACTTCCATCCCCCATTTTACCCCCTTTGGGGTGATTTTTCGCAACATTGATTATACAGATCTTTAACATTTATACTTAAAAACTTAGTTGCCAACTTTCATGTCTCTAACTTCAAAAATGACTTTCATACAAACTTCCAACCCAAATTTCAACCCCTTAAAGGTGGATTTTTGTAATATTGCCTATAGTGGTTTTTATTGTTTAAAACAAATTACCTAAATGCCAATTTTCATGTCCCTAACTTCGAAAACATAGAATCCTCGTGAAAACTTCCAACCCCCATTTCACCCCCCTTGGAGTAGATTTTCGCATTATTGATCATACAGATCTTTATTATTTAGAATTAACAACTTAGTTCCCAACTTTCATGTCTCTAACTTCAAAAATATAGGACTTTCATACAAACTTCCAACCCCCATTTCTACCCCTTAGGGGTGGATTTTTGTAATATTGCGTGTACAGGTTTTTATTATTTAAAACAAATTACCTAAATGCCCATTTTCATGTCCCTAACTTCGAAAACATAGAATCCACATGAAAACGCCCCAACCCCATTTTACCCCTTTTGGGGTGGTTTTTCGCAACATTGATTATAAAGATCTTTATCATTTATAATTAAAAACTTAGTTGCCAACTTTCATGTCTTTAACTTCAAAAATATAGAACTTTCATACAAACTTCCAACCCCCATTTCTACCCCTTAGGGGTGGATTTTTGTAATATTGCGTATATAGGTTTTTATTATTTAAAACAAATTACCTAAATGACAATTTTCATGACCCTAACTTCAAAAACTTAGAATCCTCATGAAAACTTCCTACCCCCATTTCACCCCCCTCGGAGTAGATTTTCGCATTATTGATCATACAGGTCTTTATTATTTATAATTAACAATTTAGTTGCCAACTTTCATGTCTCTAACTTCAAAAATATAGGACTTTCATACAAACTTCCAACCCCCATTTCTACCCCTTAGGGATAGATTTTTGTAATATTGTGTATAAAAGTTTTTATTATTTAAAACAAATTACCTAAATGCCCATTTTCATGTCTCTAACTTAGAAAATACACAATCCTCATGAAAACGCTCCACCCCCATTTCACCCCCCTTGGGGTAGATTTTCGTAACATTGATTATACAGATCTTTATCATTTATAATAAAAAACTTAGTTGCCAATTTTCATGTCTCTAACTTCAAAAATATAGGACTTTCATACAAACTTCCGACCCCCATTTCTACCCCTTAGGGGTAGATTTTCTCAAAACCGTTTCTTAGCTGACCTCTACTTCATAAAAGGAATCTACCTTCCAAATTTAAAGATCGTATGTTTTATAGTTCCTGAGATATCGTGATCATCAGTCAGTCAGTCAGTCAGTGGTATTTCGCTTTTATATATATAGATTTATTACTAGACAGGCCTTGATTTCTCGGTGTATATTTTCATCTTATTAGACCGAACCACAACTATGGCGTTGGTCTAGTGGTTAGAATATTCGGTTATAAATTACAAAAGTCTGATATTTGTGTGAGTCTGGGCCTGAGATCTGGTTTACAAAATGGGTTTTCCTGTAATTATATTATGTAATAAATTTAGCATTGTTCTCCATAATTATCATAGCTATGTGATAATACTCTGATTAAATCTTTTCCCTGTGAGAGAGGATGCCTGCCTCTCAGTAGGTACACCTGATGGGTAGGTAGTACCTGGAACATTAATACGCAGGTAACGTATCCGTGATACGTAACGTAGCTGTGATAGCCTAGTCGTTAGGACGTCAGCCTCCTAATCATAGGTCGAGGGTTCGAACCCGGGCCCGCACCTGGAACTTTTTACAACCTGCGTTTTTAAGCTGTTAAAATATCACTTGCTTCAACGGGGAATGAAAACATCGTGAGGAAACCGTCACGCCTGAAAGTTCTCCATAATGTTCTTAAAAGGCGTGTGAAGACTGCCAATCCGCACATAGCCAGCGTGGTGGACTATGGCCAAACCATTCTCATATTGAGAGGAGACCCGCGCTCTGCAGTGAGCCGACAATGGGTTGATCATGATGACGATGATGAACATATCCGTGTATGAGAGAATTTATCTGATTAACCGAGTACAAATCTGTGTGGCACAACTGATACAAAACTAGAGCTAGTCAAATGCTAGGCGCAGGTCGCAGGGGTCGCGTACTATGATTTTAATCACTTTGTATAAATGTTCGTAATTTTTCCAATTCCTGCTTCCCGCGATCCGCCGCGCACCCGGCACGGGCCTCTATAAATTACCTTAACGATAATTCAAAACCTTGCCCCAAGCGTTTAATGTTTTAATTACTGTCGCTACTTAATATTGTGAGCGCGAAAAGCGTTTGTTATTTATTTTCATTGCGCTATCAGTTAGCGTTTGAATGCGATCTAAGTATGCATATGAAGGCTAATTTTTAAAACAATTGTGCGTTGCGAAGTTAACATTTCCAATTTGGAGCAAAACTTGCGTTGAAACCGCATTTTGAGAGATCTGTAGTAGAACACTTTATTGTACACCACACAAAAAGAAGAAATACAGACAGTAAAGAAAAAATACAAAGAATAGAAGGTACAATATAAATTTCATTGTCAATTTAAATTATATTTATTCCTTCTCTATATTAGTATGTATTTATTATAGAAATTATTTATTTATAATATTTTTAATAGTTTGTAATTATTAGTATGTATATATGTATAAGTGTTGCGATTTCCCGTCTTTTATTTCTGCCAGCTTCTTACAAAAGGTGGCCTGGAAGAGATCGCTTTAAGTGATAAGGTCGCCTTTTGCTTTCATATTATGTATTTCTTGTCGTTCTCTTTTTCCTTTCTTTTGTATGCAATAAATAAATAAATAAAAATGAATACAATAGGCGGCCTTATCGCTAAAGAGCAATCTCTGCCAGGCAACCTATACACCAGGATTTAATACATATAACGCAGGCTCAGGGTGTATACCATACCCCTAAAAGGTTAGTCCGCTATTATCTTCGACTATAGCACACCAGGTGAGATTACAATCAAGAGCTAACTTATAGTGGATAAAAATTAAACACGTTCATAGTATACGCTTTTGAGACATATAGTAAGATATATAATTATAAGCATTATACGTTTCCCTCTTTGATACAAAACACTTCCGGTGTGATTCGCACTTGCCAGTTTTTATATAACCATTATTTTTTACATTCCACATTACACGTATTTACTCTTTTTACCGCAAACGTACCAAAAGCCGGACTCAATGCCCGGTAGCATTCTGTGCCAGTCAACCCCATTTGTGTGTAATTAAATGCAAAGAGGCCGTGTCGTTTCATTTAAAACAATATTTGTATTTATTTATATATACATTTGTACATCAATTTAAAAGCGCATGAGAGCCTTCGTCAGAACTCATCATTTTAAATAAACTATTCTTCTTTCTTTCAAAACTTAGCACTAGATTACGAGTTATTCAGAACAATTTATCACTGAAATAACTATTGTTTTTTTTACAGTGATTTATTAACAGTCCTTCATTTACGCGATTACTATTATTAATAATTTGATCACTGTCGTTTTTAAAGTTATTAATAGCGATTCGTCGCAATCACGGTGCCCTGGTTTTTCCCGGCAATCTCGTAGTGTTCATAACTCCCAAGATGGCGAATCATTCCCCGCTACCATAAACGCGACGGTCCGCTAGAGTAAAGAAAAAATATGGCATTCCTCTGTCACTCTTATGATAGACGCGCCGTTATATATTTATTATTGTTTTTAGTTTCTTATTTATATTTCAAATCATATCATATCAAATCGTTTATTTTGCACAGATTGTGTCGGTATATTGGTGTTACATTAAATTAGTGATGCTTAACAATCTGCCGGGAAGGCATGCAAAAAAAAAATATTTTAAAATTTATGTTTCTTCTTTAGTAAAAGTCAAATGTATCATTTGATTATTTATAAATGTAACTATATATTTCTGTCTCTTAAATATTCTTCAATTGAATAGTATTGCTTCCTCATTAAAAATTCTTTAATTTTATTTTTAAATTTAGTAAAATTATTTATTAGTTTGTCCAAACGTTATACTAATCTGTTGGAGATGCGGTGTGATTCTGCATTGAAATATCTTTTTGGATTTGACAGCCTAGTTTTGATGGGCTATTCAGAATCATGCAACTACCCCTAGGCATAATGTGTCACCACACATCGGTCAATAATGATCGTGGAATCAAACAAAATATCTGACAGATCAACTCATCAACAGTTGTATGGCGCAGAAGTCGTGGAATACCTCTACCTAACACCAGCTATGTTATGTTAGGTTGTGTGAATTTAGAACCGAAGTTTGACCTTAACATTTCATAATAAGTCAGAGACCTGAATTCATGCTCAACGTTTAATTTGAAGCTTCACTAAGCACGCGTCCAGTGCACGTGTGCTCCAAATATAGAAGACTTCTTATACGGTTCAGTTTAACCGCGTAACGTAACCCATAAACCGTTGCGGACATATGGTTTACAAACCATGTGGAAAACACGTACAGGTCTAAATCCAATTAGTTTTCAGGTAAATAAAACTAGTTTCGTTTACAAATGATACAAATAATAATATAACAAACAGTAATTAAACATTATTACTAGACTTAGTTAGCATGGTAAATGGATTACGTGTTTTTTTGTTAATTTTTTTAGGTCATAGTTAGGATATTGGTAGTCCTATATTGACTCTCTTACTTTAACAGTAAAGTAAAAAATTTAACAACCTACATGCATGTCTACTGATGTCCCATTTTAAAATTGGAGGTCTTGGGTTCGAGTCTGGTCTGGTCAATGGCTTCTGCCGTGCCTAGTTACCACCCTACTGAAAAAGAAGTATCGCCAAGCAATGAAGCCAAGTATGGTTTTACCATACCTGTTAGCCCGCTACTAAATCACTTACCATCAGGTGAGATTGCCGTCAAGGGCTAACTTGTAGTGGATAAAAAAAAACATAGGCCGCCTGGTAGATTGCGGTCTAAATTTCTCATGCTTAAGACCCACACCCTGCAGTGGTTTAGTTATAGGTTGATAACGATAGTGGCCCCGTCACGGCGCAGCGTGGTGGGTTGATTCTGTATACTATTTTTTTTAATAAGAAGGTCTGTGCCCAGACTTAGATAGACATGATAGGCAAAGTCGCACTTGAGTCATTACATAGATTTAAATCAAGAATAACTATACTTTGATTTCGTTAAGTGACATTTAACACAAAGTATGCTAGCAATAGGTAATTTAGTCTAATGGCGAAAATTAAACGCGTTTTTTTTTTTTTTTTTGACAATGAAGTCGAATTTATGCCTATTGAAAGCATACGCACACAATACGTTTTCCTGAAGTCTGAAGATGCCTGTTTTCAAGAGCCCTCGAGTTGGATATATAAAAAGAAATACCCACTTGAGTCCCCACTAAACTTTCTAATATGGGAACGGAGATTGAACAGTCCACCATAAATCCACCGAATCCATGGCTCATTTTTATTGCCAACGGTTTTATTATTCAGTTAAAACGTCAGGGCAAATAGGGAAAAGTTGTTTATTTCCGGTCGACAACACAAATATGCCATGGGAAAAAAACTGGCATACTAAAAAAATTGGCTAAGTACTAGTCGGGATGGCGCATCGAGAGTTCCGTACAAACTTTAGTGCTATTGGATTTTTTTTTTCTAGTACAAGTAAAACAACTGTCTGTCCTGGTGGTAAATGCTAAAGCAGTCTAAGACGCCCCCCAATTGATTTCTACGCGGCATTGCGCCGGCATGCTGAATCGACTGGCGGAAAATATTTACAGGTAGTCGGTAGGGCGGTAGTCGAAGTATAAATCTCCGTTCATACGGGAAGAAAGAAAGTCCAGAAATTATACGTGCCAAATTGCCCCGGCTGAGGACTGACCTCGCGACCTTACGCTTATGAAAGCACAGAAATAATTTAATATGTAATTATATTTTTTTGTGTCTTGTAACGAATAATATACGGCAATTGGATATTTCCTTTATTTGTAATATAAGATTTTGCGTCTTTCAATAATTCTAGCACCACAGGTTGGACTGTTTAGGTTTTGATTTTCTTGCAGTATCAAACAGAGGTATCTTTTAAATGCATTCAAAGCTCCGATATATTTCAGACCTGAATATTCGACACCAATCTCAATTTGATACCTTCACACGTTTCTGAAAAGAGAAAGACAGACAGCAAAGTGGTCCTAGGAGGGCTTTTGTTTTTCTTTTTTTGGCTACGAAACCCTAAAATAAGCATTTTACAAATACCATCAATATAATGACAAGTTGATAGATTGTGTACTTTGTTTAGTTTTCAGTCTACCGGGCCAGTTTATGAAAAATCTGTTAGGATACCTTCCATTTTCACATGCAGAAATTGCAATCGATTTCCTTCATGTATTTCTTCGTTTGTTTTCTATTTATTGTTGTTTTTAATTGACTCAAAGTCCCTTGTATTTGTTCAGGAATACAAACCTTTCCAATCCACCCTAAGGTTTAAATGAATAATAAAACTGTAGGGTCGTAAAAATAAGCGGTTTGCATTTATGGCTCGACGGTTCAATCTCCGCTCCTTTATTACAAATGTTTGTAGGGATTCGAGTGAGTATTTACTATTTACGACATTTTTGAGACCGGTAATTGTATTTTAATTAGATAAGTGCACAAATTAATTGTATAATATCTGATAAGAATGTTAAAATTTCCTCATTTACAATTTTATTAGGGGTTCCGTACCCGAAGGGCGCAAACGGGATTCTATTTCTGTCTACCGCTGTCTGTCCCTTTTTCTTTTAATGGAGTGTACACCAAGAACCGTATACGTGGTGAAATTTTTGCATTGTTGTAATTTTCAAAGTGTGTATTTCTATTTACGCTATAACAGAAAATAATCATACAAGAAACGCTCTTGCTTTCTTGCTTGTTCTTAATAATCAATAAAATGTAGTCATATCTCGAGTCTGGCTACTTATCGCGCTTTTTGAATAAAGGAAGTGCTCTTATCACAATTATTTAGAAAAAACATCTGTCATCATTTAAAACTTTTATAATTTCATTCTAACTAATTTTAACAGCTATATTAAAGCTGGGCGTGAATAAAATTGAAATGCGACGAAACGACACGGCGAGCCGGGCGGCGGCCACGGCGTAAATCTCGTTCAAGAAACTCTCTTCACAGTTCGAGCACTTTAAAATAAAATCCAGCGGGTTGTGCCGTGATTCGGTACAAGATGCACTTCGGCGTGCTATAGCGACATTACTTTTAATACCTGGGTGCACTGATCGGAAAATTCCAATATTAAACTCTCTATTACGTAATATAGAGTTTTATACTCCGTCTTTTGACCATGATATTGGCTTTGTTGCCATAAATCGTTGAATACATATAAAACTAACATCACAGTACAATTTTTGCTCATAAAATCGAAACTCGAGGGAATTCAGCTCGCAAACCCTTTCTAGGTTAACACGTTCTACTATAAGGGTTGGCTTAATTCGTCCATCCTAAATATTACCAAAAGCCTACCTACCCGCTTCAAAACGATACAAAAGGGGTCAGTGTAAGGATTTGCAACGTAGACAAGGGATCAAGCGATGCGCAGTTAAATAGTTGAATAAAGCCTGAATGTTTCTGTCCTTTCAAAGGGCGTTATTAAATTAGTTTAACAAGCCTCGCAATCTTATTAGACCGAGCCGGGTCAAAGAGGTCATTGGGTGCAGTCTAGAGCGACTGGCGCATTCAAAGAGACCTTCATTTAATATACATGGCCCTCACCATTCGGCTACACTAGAGCTAACGATCTATATAACTAAAGGAATATTATAAGTGTTGCATAAATTGGAAGGGTTTTAATGTTATAAACGAACGATTCATAGATGCCCGTAATAGATTTAAATGAATAAAGCAGAGCTTTTCAGAGTTATGTGCGTTTTAATAAAAAAAAAATTAAATAACACTTGCTTCAACGGTGAAGGAAAAACATCGCGAGGAAACCTGCACGCCTGAGAGTTCTCCATAATGTTCTCAAAGGCGTGTGAAGTCTGCCAATCCGCACATGGCCAGCGTGGTGGACTATGGCCAAACTTTTCTCATATTGAGAGGAGACGCGTGCTCTGTAGTGAGCCGGTAATGGGTTGTTCATGATGATGATGATGATGATGAATAAAGCAATTTTGATTTGATTTCATGGTTTATATATTTCAAACAAAACACGAAATTGTTAGCTTTAAATTACTAAGGATTCAAAAAATATGGTACTAAATTTCTAAATATAAAATATTTATGGTAAAAGCTAACTTGATTGCTTACAGGTTTTTTTTTCTTTTTATTCAAGAATGGTTGTGTCACAGTAAAATCGAATTTAACAATTTATTTTTTTATAGATATAGGAATTTTGTTATTATTATTGATAATAAAAAAACTTATATACTCTTATAATTTTATCGATATAATCAAACCTAATTAATGGCCAATTTAAATATTTATTAAACTGTTTCTGTTATATGAAATAATTGTTTTGTAATCGTATTGGAAAAGAAAAAATATCACATTTTTTTTAATGAGCTAAAGAGCTAGATCGGATTGGTGATCAAAATTTCTTGTTTACTTTTTTAAATACCTAGAAGCTTATGTATAAAAACAAGAAAATCTGTAACTCTTCATCTATAACTGTCATGTTATATATATTTTTGATGATCCAAGGTGTCAACCTTACAGAATGCTTAGCATTAAGTTCACCTTTTATATTGCTTGAGCAATAAAGTTTATAAAAAAACATTGTTGCGTACGTTTCAAAGTGGGTAAATCTAAACCAGAGATAGCATAGGATTGCTCTACCAAATAACCAAGTATTTTATATTATGCAGAGTGCTCGTTATCAAGGTCCTTTGCTCACGGGAGAGGCTTAATCAACTTCAAATGTACGGGTAGGTGGATGGAGGGAAAGTCTTGAAAAATAAATTTGATAAACTCGGGGAATGAAAAACCTCTCTTTGTGCTAATGAAGTGTAAAGGGGAATGAACTTGGGCATACCATTTTTACACGTAATTTTTCTTGTAAAAAAAATGTCCTTAACACTATATATATAGCAGTGATAGCTCAGTGGTAGGGCGTCCGCCTTCTAATAAGAGGTTGGGGGTTCGAACCCGTTCACGCACCTCTAACTTTTCGGAGTTATGTGCGTTTGTAAGCAATTAAAATATCACTTGCTTCAACAGTGCAGGAAAATATCGTGAGGAAACCTGGATGCTGAGAGTTGTCCATAATGTTCTAAAAAGACGTGTGAAGTCTTCCAATTCGCACATGGCCAGCGTGGTGGACTATGGAAACCCTCCTCATATTGAGGGGATACCCGTGCTCTTTAGTGCGCCGGCAATGGGTTAATCATGCTGGCTAAATATATATATATATATATATATATAAGTGTCTGTGTGTGTGTGTGTATGTATCCTATAATAACAACAAACAAACGATGCAAATCAATATTTTTTTGTCATCGTCTTTGGCGTGAACGTCATAAGTGAAAAAGAGTGAAAGTTTTAGTGTTTACGTCGGATCATTCCTGCACCAAGTGTAAGCACTGATTGATAACAAAACAATATGGCGAGCAATGGCCACATGATCCTTGATATTTACAAATTTGCGATATATTTGACGACCTCCGTGGCGCAACGCGCGTGCTGTCAGATTATAAAAAAAAAAAAAGTTGGAGGTCCTGGGTTCGATTCCCGGCTCGAGTCTGGTCTGGTGGGAGGCTTTGGCCGTGGCTAGTTACCACCCTACCGACAAAAACGTGTCGCCAAGCGATTTAACGTTCCGGCACGATGTCGCGTAGAAACCGAAAGGAGTATGGGTTTACCATACAGGTTGTAAACAGTAAACAGGTTAGCCCGCTACCATCTTAGACTGTATCATCACTTACCATCAGGTGAGATTGCCGTCAAGGGCTAACTTGTAGTGGATAAAAAAAATATATATATTAATATATATCGTATTCCTTATTTCCATTTATTGAAACGAAGATTTCATTTGAATAAATCAAACTACACTGAGCCACAGCGAAACTTGGCCGGGTTTAGATATTGTTAAGATACAGATAATAAAACGTAGCTTTAGGTTTCAAGCAATAAAAGCTTTGGCGTCCCATGGAATTATCTACACTTGTTATTCGCACGACCTTTAACGCTTCTGCGTTTGAAGTTAATTAAGCCCTTTCCCTGAGGCAAAATACAGATAAGGAGTGGCAATCTGCATTTAATTAACCTTGGCTATTTAGTAAAATATCCTACTAGTTTTTTTTTTCACTTAGGCACGTACCGTACATCCCAAATTCCTATTTGGAGCATTGCTCCCTACAACATCTATAGATATATTCAATTCAATTAAAATAATCTTTATTCAAATAGTCCTTTAAAAGGCACTTTTGACGCATCAATAATTTACGTATTAGTGATTTGATGGCGATAACTACATTCGTAAACTTAAAACTAAAGCTATGTGGGTTCCAACGCGCCCCGGTCTAAGAAGAAGCCCACAACAAACTTAGCCGGGGTTTTTTTTTCGTTATCGCCGTCTCATCATATAAAATTTTGAATCCTAACTGACTGCGCCACTGCGTTTATAAACTTGAGTTTTTGACTTGAGTGGGTTTCTTTTATGAAGTAAATACGGACACAGAAAATGAAAATTATCTCTTTTTTTTTAGTATCAAGACTTATCTTAATACTAAAAAAGTTTGGTTGTGACACCATGCGCCGTGCGCGCTAATTTCATTCCTACACCCCAGACATTAGCTTTTTTAATAATTTAGGCTTTGAATAGTGGTCAATCCAGTAAATTTGTTGGATTGTGGCTAAAAACTCTTTCTGCATGAACACAGATAATAGACACTATTTGTATAAAGAGATAAAATTTTGCGAGACTTTACATGACAACTAGTTACAATGTTTCGAAGAAATTTGACTATAAAAGTGGGTGAATTTAAACAACGAGTCGACTTACAATGTGACGCTTAAAGTAAACGGTTATATTATACAGTGATCCTGGCAACTAGTTTCGTTATTTTAACACGCACACTTACCTTTATGATAACCAGCTGTTCGGTGGAATTTTGGTAATACCGTGAAGGTATCGTTTAGCACAACGTCGTATGCAGTGTTTTGTCACACTCTGTCTTTCAAAAAGTGATATCAGTTGAAGAGTGATTACACTATTTCGACTTTACGTGACGTTGCTTTGTTACATTCTTGTGACAGGGAAAGAGCGTTATCTGTACCACTTGCCACCAGAACTGGATAGTTTAGTTAAAAACAAAATTATTAATCAACCTTTACATGGATCAAAATCTTACCCGAAACAAAAGGTTTTAATTTTATCACCAGTCCCTGTTTGGAGTAGTTATTATCCTTTTTTTTTTGGACTGTCTATTAGCTGTACAAACCCACAGCTTTACCACAGCGGTTGCCACAGCGTAACCGGGCTGTTTGGCGAGCTTCGTAAAGAAGCTCTGTCAGAAGAAATTTTTAGCCCTAGGGCTCGAAGAAACTTAGGGAACGACTGCCTAAGGGCGCCTCCTATGGTGCCAAACCTCGGCTTAGGCGACGTTTGGGATAACGCGAGGGGTCGGACGGTAGTTATTGTCCACAATGCCGGTCCAATATGCCCATACTTGATTGTACAGGTACCGTTTCAAAAAAAATTATGGAAAAACAAAAATTGAGATTCTATATAAGAGTCAAGTCAAAGTAAATCATATCATATCAATAATATAACTTTATTTCGCCATATTTTATCTTCGGTGATTGTTTTTATAAATCACAAACGTACGTAACATAAATAAACCATGAACTTTGTGTGGCACACGGCCAAGTATAAAAGACGTAAAACTTAGGTTAGCGACTCCATCTGGCATCGTCGACAGGCGGTAAAGACATTTCCAGTCTCGGGTAACACTACAAACCGAGGCTTTCAAATGCGCATTTGTGCTTACATCACACGAACGATTCTTGAAAACTTTAAGAATTCCGAACTCGCTTCGGCAGAGTTCCTATTATTTTCATACAGCGTTTTATCCGTTGTTTATATAGTACCGATACAATTTATATTTCCATAGCGTAATTATAGTGTGCACAAATGAAAAATAGTATCTAAATAATAGGATGGGGAAACAGTTTTTTCGCATTTAATATCAAAAATTTCAAAAAATCACTATTTTTTTTTTTTATTTAAACACATACGAAAGCTTGTAGAAAAATCATATTACGATATTAAGGATTATATAAACGATAAAAAAGCTTGGGTGTGAATTGCTCTATCTCCATAGGTACTATAGTTTTTTTATTCATTATGTGAGGTGGTGATAACGAAAAAAAGAAAAACCCAGGCTAAGTTTGTTGTGGGCTTCTTCTTAGACCGGGGCGCGTTTGGAACCCTCATAGCTTTAGTTTTAAGTTTACGAATATAGTTATCACCATGAAATAACTACTATGTAAATTATTGACGCGTCAAAAGTGCCTTTTTAAGGACTATTTGAATAAAGATTATTTTGAATTTGAATTTGAATTTGACATTATATTTGTGCCACTTCGTACCTTTTTGCCATGTTTTAGATAGTGCCGTGATTTTTTTGCTGTAGACATTTTTGGACTAAAGATAAAAAAAACATTACAGGCCACACTTGGTTTTGGTAGAACCCTAACCCTCTTGATAAAACCCTTAAAAACTTAACCTAACCTAACGAATTTTGATGAGTCCAAAACTAATGGAAATCTTAAGGTAAGACATTTAACACTTCAAACTTCAGCCAAACTGGGCAATTTTTGCTGAGCTTTGCTGACGGTGGGTAATAAAAAGAGATTAATAACAAACCTTTATACAAATTCATAAAGCCTTAATACTACATCTTGATCTGGAAAATGTAAATATGTATTTAGGTCGAAATAATTACCTTTGCTATGTATGCCTTATTAAAAATAATGATTTGTTGAATCACTAAGGGTTGGTGGCGCCTAAATACATACCTACTATAGCGAAGGGAAAAGGTGTAAAACGTTTTGCTACGTCACTTTCGTAATAAGCAGGTACGAATAGCGGAGTCTGTGGGGTACGCACCGGTATGAACGTAATTTGCGTAATCGAAAAATTCTTGGAAATATCCCACACACCCTCAGAAAGTCGAGTCGAGTCAACATTTCATCCAACGCCGTTTTCATACATCTGCAAGATTAAACACAAGCGGCCTGATCAGCTTTTAAGTCACTTACTTTACTTACCCTGCTTATATTGTCGTGATCAACCCATCTCGGTTCACTACAGAGCACGGGTCTCCTGTCAGTATGAGAAGGGTTTGGCCATAGTCCACCACGCTGCCCGTATGCGGATTGACAGACTTCACACGCCATTAAGAACATTATGGAGAACTCTCAGGCATGCAGGTTTCCTCACGATGTTTTCCTTCACCGTTGCATCAAGTGATATTTTAATTGTATAAAAACGCACATAGCTCCGAAAAGTTAGAGGTGCGCGCCCGGGTTCGAACCGCCGACCTCTGATTAGGAGGCTGACGCTCTAACCACTAGGCTATCACAGCTTCAAGCTGCTTATATAACAACATATAACACTATAAAAAACATTAAACCTTAATCCCAGTTAGTGTGTGTAGTTAGATAAATACGCCAGTTAGATTCAAAAACAAAATCAAAAATCAAAATTGCGTTTATTCAGCCTAAAATACATCTCATTTAAAAACTTATGTGTGTAGAAATTGGCTGAACAGGGCGCTGCCTCAGCTCGATGCTGCGTCGAAATTGACTGCAGCGCTGATTTTCAGGCATAACCCATGCTGATATCACGGAGTGACTGGGAAAGCGCTACTTAGTGTGTGAGGTTGTGTGCGTGTGTGCATGTGTGCGTGTGTGCATGTGTGCGTGTGTACATGTGTGCGTGTGTGCATTTTTTTGGTTGTTTTTTGAAACCTTTCTTCCAAAAATATCACTTAACTTATCACAATGTCCTCGTGGCGTCCATTGTTGTTGCTATTTTACGTGGATCAATCACTTGCCACCGTTTTAGCGGGAACTAATAGCGTGGCGGCACGACATGATGACACCTTAATACATTCATAATAGTATTCTAGTCGAGTTTTATACTCTTTTGTATGCCGTCTACAGTTTAATAACATTGTAATTGCCTTACAAATTAAAAATGTATGTCTTAGTTAATAAATACATCATAATGTGTATATATATAGCTTCTTAGGATCGTGGCGATAACATGTGTAGAAAAAGGTATAATATAAGTCTTCATAAATTAATTCTGACAGAAACAGACGTCTATTTGTTACTTATTATTTATAACTTTTATTGAAGGTAGGTACACTTACTGCTTGCTAAACTACGGTTTATGAAAATATTAATAAACAAACATGATAATATCTCCTTTACCGTACGAGTGAGCTTTTAACAAGTAGTCGGTAGGTACAACAATAATGTAGGTAAGCTTGTAGAAAAGTCCTACTATAGTATAGCATGTGAGATGGTGATAACAAAAAGAAAATTTACCTGGCTAAGTTTCTTGTGGGCTTCTTCTTAGACCGGGGCGCGTTTGGAACCCTCATAGCTTTAGTTTTAAGTTTACGAATGTAGTTGTCACCATCAAATTACTACTATGTAAATTATTGACGCGTCAAAAGCGCCTTTTAAAGGACTATATGAATAAAGATTATTTGAATTTAAATTTGAATGTAATTTTAACCTTCTCGTCGATTTCATTACACCCCCGAAATAAGGCAAGGTATTATCTGTAAAGGTCTTCATCGATAAAATGTAGATGGTAAACTACACCGATAAACGATATGTGGGCTCGTCACAACACGTCTTCTTCTTCCACTCACTTCTATCAGCCGTCACCTACTCACACCTTTTACATTCATATACTATTTTACACAAACCATCCATCTCTTCTTTGGTCTTCCTCTACTCCTTTGCCCTTGCACATTCATATATCACATTCTTTTAGTGACATTACTTTCTTTACTCCGCATTATATTAGAACCATACCATGCTAGCCTATTACACCTCATTATTTGTTTCACTGGCGCTACTTTTAGACTTCCCATTCCAACTATAAAAATAAAAAAATTGCAAGGGATGACCAAAAATTATCTTTGAAGGGCATAGGGCATATCATGAGGTCCTCTTTCTGTAACTTGGTTGAAGACATTACATCAGGCAGTGAATTATTATGTCGGTCACTGACATTAGGTAGGTACAATTTTTTCTTTATCTCTCAAACACAACTTTTTGTTTGAATTACTCTACCTCAATTCTCCTTTTATGATTACAACAAAGCAAAAACGAACCCTCTCATTGTTAAAGTATTTTATTGTGCTTTTATTTCACCAATTGGATCGTAAAAAATATAATAGAATATCAATATATTATATTATAATAGATGTAAAAAAACTGTTTTTGAAATATTTTATTTGCGGATTAGAAAGATGTGGAAATTTTAGCAAGGTAATGTCAACTCTGGAACTCAGATTAAATGGGGTTTTAGTTATATTAAAGTTTTTATTTTATTCACCACAAGTTAGCCCTTGACGGCTATCTCACCTGGTGGTAAGTGATCATGCTGTCTAGAACGGCAGCGGGCTAACCTGTTAAGAGTATGGTGAAGCCGCGCTCCTAATTAATTTCTACGCGACATCGTGCCAGAACGGTTAATCGCTTTGCGACACGTCTATGTCGATAGACTGGTAACTAGCCACGACCGAAGCCTCCCACCAGATAGTAAAATAAAGATCTTTCTCAAATTTTCACAAAAGTAGAGTCAAATACAGGCATCTATTAATCGTTCACATAATATATTATTATAAGCTAAAAAGCTATCGTTTTTACAAATTAAAATAGCTTTAGGGTTCCGAACGACCTAAGAAGTAGCCAACAACAAACTTAGCCGGGTTATTTTTTTGTTATCATCAATCTGACATAGTCAATTTATTATTACTAGCTATAATGGACTGAGGAAGTGCATTTTAGCTCGGAAAAACAGATAATTTCCACGGGAAGTCGCATATTATGGTGAGAAACAGCTCGTTGCGAATAAAAACGCCAGATCCACGCTGAACAATGTTGTTAGAATATTATCAGCACTGTAGAGGCTCAGGCGTAATGAGCTCAAGCCTACTAATCTAAACCTAGAGCGTAATCCATTATTAATGAAACCCCAGCAGTGTTAACGTTTGACAAAAGGTTTGCATACTATGTATGTATGTATGTACGTATGTAGATACGAAAATCTCTGTTTTAACAGCAGCTCCACGATGCATCCGGTTCATATTATTTTTATTATGAAAGAGCGTTATCTGTATCACTTGCAACCAGAACCGGATAGTCTAGTTAAAAACAAAATTGTTAATTAACCTATACATGGACCAAAATCGGACTGTCTATTAGCTGTACAAACCCTATTAGTTGCCACAGCGTAACCGGGCTGTTTGGCGAGCTTCGGAAAGAAGCTCTGCCAAAAGAAATTTTTAGCCCTAGGGCGCGAAGAAACGAAGGGAACGACTGCCTAAGGGCGCCTCCTTTGAGGCCGAACCTCGGCTTAGGCGACGTTTGGGATAACGGGGGGGGGTCGGACGGTAGTTAGTGTCCACAATGCTGGTCCAATATGCCCATACTTGATTGTACAGGTACCGTTTATTATATATAAGAGCCAAGTCAAAGTAAATCATATCAATAATATAACTTTATTTCGCTATATTTTATCTTCGGTGATTGTTTTTATAAATCACAAACGCACGTAACATAAATAAACCATGAACTTTGTGTGCTTTATAATTGAAGTTATGAATAGACTATTGCTAATTAATTATTATTGTATTAAAAAATGGATGGATATAGAATAACAATATACAAACGACGACCTCAGTCGCATTTTATCATACTTCTTTATGATCCGATTTATCATAATTCTTTCACCCTAAGTTTAGCTACTGTATCCAGAAGTAAAAAGAGATGAATGTAATATTATGTATCTATAGATATATCAAATTTACTCCAAAACTAGGCAAAACAGTTGGTAATATACCTATATATATCATTACATTACAAAGTTATGTCCAGTATATAAATACATTTTGCATATTGCGCCGCCATTTCCCTAAGGGTTGTCAGGAACAGATTTAATAAGTAATAAGACCGCGTTTGCTTAGCGATGGTTATTAATATTTACTAAAGTTGTATACTTTGTAACAAGTTCAGGTAGAAATATCGGTATATATATTTGAAAGCATTTTTTTTAATTACCTATTTAGGTGAAGTTGTGATAGCCTAGTGGTTAGAATCCTAATCTCCTCCTAATCAGAGGTCGGGGGTTCGAACCCGGGCACGCATCTCTAACGTTTCGGAGTTATGTTAGTTTTTAAGCGATTAAAGTATCACTTGCTTCAACGGAGAAGGAGAACATCGTGAGGAAACCTGCACGCCTGACAGTTCACCATATTGTTCTCAAAGGTGAGTAAAGTCTGCCAATCCGCACATGGCCAGTGTGGTGGACTATGGCCAAACCCTTCTCGTATTGAGAGGAGACCCGTGCTCAGTAGTGAGCCGGCAATGGGTTGATCGTGATTTGGATGAAAATTCACGCGAGTCCAACCGTTTAATGCTTCAATCGTGAACTTTAATCAGGACTGTTTGAATTCTACTACTACTATTCTAATCTAATATTGTGTTAAAGTTATCATCCATATTGATTTGATTTGATCGTATTTCCCTATGGATCTCAAACCGTATAAGGATAAACTTCGAACAGTACCGACCTTTTTTTTTATACACGGTTATAGCCACGGTATAGTTAGCCCTTGACGGCATCACACCTGATGGTAAGTGATGATGCTGTCTAAAATGGTAGCGGGCTAACCTGTTAGGGGTATGGTAAATCCACACTCTAATTCCCTAACTAACTCTAATAATCTAATTGGTTTCCACGCGAAATCGTGTCGGAAGGCTCAATTACTTGGCGTCTTTGTCGGTAGGGTAACTAGCCACAGCCGAAGCCTCCCACCAGACCAGACTCGAGCCGGGAATCGAACCTAGGACCTCCAACTTTATAATGCGACAGCGCGCGCGCTGCACCACGGAGGTCGTCTTTTGGGACCTAATTTAGTGTATTCAATGGTAGATAATTATGTACCAAGAGACCACTATTGTCCACAGATGTTAATGTCTAGAGATAACAATTAACATCAACGGAAAATAGAGATCAGCTCCCCACGGGAAAGACCCTTAGTGCCGGCACAAAAGACAAACGAAAATCCACGTAGCGTATCCATTGTAAGTTATATTCACCGTAGCATGTTAATATTACTTCATATTAAACAAAACACGTTTAAACTGAAACTCGTCCCTCGTGCCTACGAGTAGGTATCTCGGCCACTGACTTGTGGAAAGATATAGTTGCAAATAAATAACACTCTTATGGCCTTACAAATAAACGTGGCACAACAATGGAATCGGAATAGCTAAGCAGTGTTTTGTCATACTTCATCTGACAGCGCCGTTCAAATGTCAGAGTGTAACAAAACACTGCATAATTTATTCCGATGTTATGCTACGTTTATTCGTAAGGCGATTATATTTAAGTCGATTTACGTACGACTTCTGCGTTTTACGCGTTTCAAATATCATCATAATTATCAGCCTATTAATGTTTTACTGCTGGGCTCATGCCACAGCTAACATAGGTTTTAGGGACAGACCCACCACACTTATCCAATACGAGTTGGTATACATAGTTGTATTTACCAATATGATTGTGATAGTAACTTCCTCACTCCGGGCTAGTACAGACAATTCTTATCAGCAAAATTCTCAAGAGATTAGCCTTTTCTAAGAATCAAATAAAAATAAAAATAAAAATAAAACTCTAGTACATTATTATTATAGATTTAGTTTCTTTTAGAGTTCGTTTATTAGTATACCTGTTCAAACTGAGCTTGCTTCACTTCTCCTCCTCTCTTTGCTATTGTTGTCACTAGCATATATTAAGAATAAATAAAAGATCTTGATGAGAAAACCACTTGAAAGCGCTTAACTACTTTAGTTTCACTTAAAAATATTTAAAAGCTTGTACTGAGCGCAAATATGTGGATAGTTTAAAACTGTTACTATCCGCCTACTAATTTAAAAGCAAGCAAAGCAAGTAAACAAAATAAACAAAAGTTACCAGTGCCTTAGTATCCAATAACCCTCCCCAATAACCTCTCTTAAAACCAGACTAAACGTACTGAAAAAAAAAAACTAAATATAATGCAAACAGGTGAAGAAAAAGTGCAAACTTATAATAAAACCAATTTATTAATAAAAAAATACCACTTGACCTAATGTCTCTTTCAATTTCAGAACATTCAGACTTAGATATACAGTGATAGACAGAGATTGTAGATAAGTGAGGTCATAATGTTTTCTCGTTAACTCTTAATAATTCCTCTTCTCCACTCTCGTTACAACGCACCATAACGTCTACCCAAGCGAAATGTTGTTTTTCCGAACGACCTACCCTCTTTATTATTACAATTTTGTATTTCTTACGACGAAAAGCTATATAAAACAATATTTACAAGTTCATAGAAAACATTGTGACAATGGCGGAATTTATTCATCTTTTATCGTAAGAAATGGAACGTGAACTGAAATGAACAAAAAACATTTCGTCTGCCCGAATAGACAATAACACGTGTCAGCAATTCCTTCTTCAATATTTGAACAAAGGGATTTTTTTTCATAGAAATGTTGAAATTTACAACACGCGTCAGAATAGAATCCTATATATAAATATATGTTTTGGAATAACCATTGTAGGCACTAATAATACAGCCTCATCGATGCGACGGCGGTGCCAGCGTTGACGCATTTGGTCTCCTGTTCGAGAAACGCTGGCTGCACCCAAATGAAAAATAATGAAATAATTGAGAAATGTTTTTTGTGTCTCAATTTAACAGAATTAGTCTAGCCATTCAAAGGGGGAACTTTTTGCCTAAAGGAGTCCCCTTTTAATAATATATTTTAGTTATTATGTTAAATATTTATTTATTTTTTAAGATTTTTAGTTTTAGGTTAATCTAAGTTTTATTTTAAGTTATATACGTATTCTTTAAATTTAATACATAAATGTTTGTGTGCACGCGCGTGTGTAATGTGTATGTGTATGTGTGTGTGTGTGTTTGTGTGTGTGTGTGTTTATTTTTAGTTTGCCAGCAAGAAAATATTAAAACTATGTTTTTACAAACTATACGATATACTTTATTTCAAGATAATGAAATCCTCAGTTGCACTATAGGTAAGTCTATTAAGCCATTTGGCTATCAATAATAATCGTTATCATCCGAAAATTCTCTTGGTAGCCCAGCTGTATTAAAACCTTTTGATTTGGCGCGAAGCGATGGCAACCTGATGGTATAAAGCTTGTTCCATTGAGGCTGGATAGGTCGCTTGTTCGGTTGTACTTTATTCAGTCAGGCCACTTCCCCCTCCTCCCCCCCCCCATCCCTCTATAGTGGGGAAGCTGCTACATCAGACAAATTGAAAACCTCTAAAAAGCCTGCTGATAGCAGCTACATTTTTGTGCTTTTTAGAGATGTGAGTGTTGAGCTCTTGTTAAAAAATCTTCAAAAAGGGTTATCAAGTCTACCGGGGATCCTAGAGCTAGCAATTACCTTACCCATAAAATTAGTTTGGCCATTTCAATGAGAAACGCTGCCCGTATCTTGGGTACTGTGTTTCCTTCCGGTGGCATCGATGACGTTTTAGGATTAATGTAATTTTATTTTGTTTGTTTTACAGATATATATATATATTTAATTAGATGATAAATGATTTATAACTATCTTTAGAATCAAACTATATTCAAGGCAATTTTTGTGATGAATAACATATTGATTTGGACTGGGATATCACGTTTAAAAACACCTTTGCAAATAGCATAAAAAAAGTTATAATCAGTAAACCTTAACCGATAGGCATATGCTGTCGTCGACATTTTTTAGAACTTTTAAAGTGGAACGAATCCATCATACACGATTTTTGCGTAACTTTAACCATTTATGCTACGCATGTAACAGAAGCTCTTAAGTGAAATAGTTTTTCCGTTTTTGCAACATTTTTCGTGAACGCTCCGCTCCTTTTTGCCGTCGCGTGATGTTATACCGCCTACAGCTTTCCTCAATATATGGACTATCTAACACAAAAATAATTCATCACTTGGAGCCAGAAGTTCTTTTTTTTTATACACTGCAAGTTAGCCCTTGACGGCTATCTCACCTAGTGGCAAGTGATGATGCAGTCTAGGATGGTAGTGGGCTAACCTGTTAGAGTATGAATATAAAACCACACTTCTAATTGATTTCTACCCGACATCGTGCTGAAACGCTAAATCGCTTTGCGACACATCTTTGTCGGTAGGGTGTAATCTCGCCACGGCCGAAGCCTCCCGGGAACCAGACCAGACTCGAGCCTGGAATCGAACCCAGGACCTCCAACTTTATAATGCGACAGTGCACGCACTGCGCCACGGAGGTCGTCAAAGTTCTTAAGATAAGAAAGACCCTTCAACCGAAGAAACAAACCATCAGCATTTCAATATCAGTATAGACAAAACGTCTATCTAAGATCAGGGGTCTATTATCAAAAGTAACAAACTCCACTATTTTTTGTTTTTTTGTTTTTTAAACTTTCATTTTGTCGATGGAATTTACTTCCATGTAGTAATTTCACTCTGCATTAAAAACAACGAACTCCAATAGAAAAATGACTTTTAAAATATGACTCATCATCAAACATAGCAATCTCCATAAACGCACCTGTCAAAATCAACAATCTCAGTTTTAGCCAATAAGGGGGAAGCATCCAGTATGGCGATTTTGTGTTTTTGGAGTTTGGTTATTGTTATGATATTTTGATTATCAGTAGATAATCTTATTATTTTTAAACTAAATACATTAAATTTTACATCACGGAGGTTAATTGGTTGCCCGTGGATAAAAATAAAACCAGAAAACGTGCCAGACAACCCGAAAAATGGAAGGCAAATATTGCCAAAGCTAACAGGTAAGGACAGGGCCGGATTCGTTATTAATGAATAATCATCATGTTAATGGTTCAAATAATTTATTGATATTATAATTATTAGTAAATAATGTATTGTGTTTTTTGTGTAGATATAAACTGAAAGCGATGCCGGAAATTACTTGTGATCATTTTAACGGACGGTATAAATGTAAAACGTTAAAAATAACTGATATTAAAAAAAATCATGAAGTTTTTTATAAAAATATGTAGTAACAAAACCTATCAAGATGCGTTATTATTAAAATACTATGGCATGGAGTGGCGTTATTTAAGAGATTTGGAATATTATAACAAAGTTATTGACTGTGAAGATGATCCACCTCAGGAAGAAACAACTTTACATGATGAAGAAGACCACTACTGTTGCGAACCGCAAGTGGAATCACCCAATCTTATTGTATAAATTCCCATGTAAGAAATTTTGCTTTTTTGAATACAAGTGTTTTGTCACTATTTTGTTTCATTGAGTTCGGCCCTGGATGCATTCAAAACTAAAGTGAGTTACATAAGTAGCAATCTCCTTATGAATGACAAACAAATGTAGCAAACTCCAAGCATTAGTAACAAAATCAGCAATGTCCATCTTGTTTGTGTGATAATATTCGTTTTGGTAAGCTCATTCCTATTAATTTTACATTAATTGTATAGTTGCAATATGTAGTTTTACTTGACTCTAATCCATTAACCCGTAAATATCTTACAGCAGATAAAAAGTAAGATTAACACTTTTATTAAAATGTGATACTTTGGAGTTTGTTACCTTTGATACTAGACCCCTGAGATATCATCATAATCTGCTTTATAAACGACCTAGAGCTGATAAACGCATCCACACCTTATAATAGATATAAAACTACTTGAATATCCGCGTTGAAACATAAACAAAATCAATGAAATCTTCTTTTACACTTGTATCACAATATTACAATTATCAAATGAAAAATTACCACTGGACTATCTGATACACTTGTAATTGTAAGGGGCGAAGGTTATTTGATAGAAGTGCACTTACCATGAGGGGTTAGGGCTGTGATATATTTTTAAGTAAAACTGCTTTAGACGATAGTAGTAAGTCAACAGTTCCTATCGATCGTGTGACTGTAGTTCTAAAGAGCTATTTTTCACATCACTCATGTAAAACAATCGTATCTCTTCAACTGGGTAGTAGGTATAACTTCGCCGCCATTAAATCAATAGACAAAATTAAAAACACCTTTTGAGGCACCTATATCTATAAAAATCGGAACTTTTATCCTTTTTTCGTATGGGTAGATGTCAATTTATTGTTAACCTCGACTAAATCCAGAAAAAATTACATTATTGCTAGGTGTCAGTGAACTTCAATAAATTCATACTTTTTGAACCAGTTTGGATTTTATAAACAAAAGGGGATTAATTGGTATACTCATCATCATCATGATCAACCCATTACCGGCTCACTACAGAGCACGGGTCTCCTCTCAATATGAGAATGGTTTGGCCATAGTCCACCACGCTGGCCATGTGCGGATTGGCAGACGCCTTTAAGAACATTATTAACTCTCAGGCATGCAGGTTTCCTTACGATGTTTTCCTTCACCGTTGAAGCAAGTGATATTTTAATTGGGTTAAAAAAACCTACCTACCCACCTTTTAAGGTATATTTATAAAGTTATGCAACAATAAATTAATAACTCCATCTTAAACTATGAAGTCATCATCATCATCATCATGATGAGAAGTAAAAGTAAACTTGTAGTACCGTTTAGTAGGCTGCACAAAATTAGTAACTCATTCAAAGGAAATTGTATTTTATTCTATAATAAATTACCTATTGATATCTTGGAGATGTCTATCAATAAGTTCAAAGTTTTTATAAAACGAAAGCTTGTAGAAAAATCATATTACGATATTAAGGATTATATAAACGATAAAAAAGCTTGGGTGTGAATTGCTCTATCTCCATAGGTACTATAGTTTATTATTAATTTTATTCATTATGTGAGATGGTGATAACGAAAAAAAAGAAAAACCCCGGATAAGTTTGTTGTGGGCTTCTTCTTAGACCGGGGCGCGTTTGGAACCCTCATAGCTTTAGTTTTAAGTTTACGAATATAGTTATCACCATGAAATAACTACTGTGTAAATGTGCCTTTTTAAGGACTATTTGAATAAAGATTATTTTGAATTTGAATTTGATCAACCCTTTATAGGCTCTCTACAGAGCACGGTACTATGTGTTTAGGGGCAAAGCAGCGGCATCTAATTTACTTCCTAAGCGGCGCCCACACCCCACACACCAATCACAAGACGCGCCCATTTGAGCAAGTCTTTTGATTGGTCCAACGCAGAACGCATATTTGAACGACATCTAGAACGCAGGTTATGTGTAGCGCAGTAATATGCACGGAAATTAAGGTTAATTAATGCAGCTCTTGAATTTTCAAATATCAGACCCAACTAAAAAAATTGCTACTGAGTATCGAAACCACGAAAAGCCACTGACCTTACCGACACACCAAAGATGTTATTAAACCAAAGCTATTCGTATAAGAATTTCTGTGCAAATTTGTTAGCAAGCAAGCTTAGCCACGTGAAGCGCTAAAAGGTAAAGCTTAGTTTTCTTCAACTTGGCTTTTAAAGCCTCAACTTCTAGCGTTTTCCGATAATCGAAGATCACGGCAGTGAAGAGTTAGAGGCGGCTAAGTTAAGACTTAAAAAAATAGACACTTCATCCATTTATTTTTATTCTTATCCACTACAAGTTAGTCCTCGACGGCAATCTCAACTGATGGTAAGTGATTATGCAGTCTAGGATGGTAGCGGGCAAGGGTATGTGAAAACCACACTCCTTATTGGTTTTTACGCGACATCGTGCCGGAACGCTAAATCGCTTGGCGACACGTCTTTGTCGGTAGGGTGGTAACTAGTCGCGGCCGAAGCCTCCCACTTGGAATCGAACCCAGGGCCTCCAACTTTATAATGCGACAGCGCACGCACTGGCACGGAGGTCGTCAAAATCATCATTCTATTTGTTACTACTTTTAATCTTTATAAGCTAACAATAATAATTGTACCAATAAATTAAAAATTGCCTTGGAACAAATAGAAAATTTAAATAGAAAAATATTATATACATTAAAAATTTTACCACATCATTTATACATTTTTGAGAAATTATGAAGTCACAAGTTTTACCGATTACTACTTGCATTACGTAAAAAAACAGTGCGGAGTTACTACGTTTAAAATATCTCTACTCCTACTACTATTTAAAGCATCTTTATTAGTGTAAAGTGGTGTTTTTACCACTCAAACACGTTGTTTTTACTTGTTGCTTGAAACTTTTAATCTACGTTGCATTTATCTCATGCGAAGATGAGCACAGGTAAAAGTTCTGAAATCGCATTTTACAGTAGATTCCTACCTACTTTCTGGCTGTATCATTAAAAATCTAAAGTAATGAATAGAAGCAGGCGTTACTTTGCGGAAGTCCAAGATAAACAATAAACAGCAAGTATAATTTGCTATATTCCGCCGACAACCGGGAGATTTGTATAATATAACGCCACACAAAATCCTCCACTTCTAGAGGTTCTGGTGGAAGATTTTGTGTGGTGTTATTGTTTAAAAATCTAAAGCACTTGTAATACAAATAGATACAACGATTGTACATCAATTTACTATAGTTAGTAAATTTAAGCTAGTGCTTAAATTGAAAAACTTTGGTTTATTTTTAATTTATTCGATAATTAATACTTAATTAAAAAGCAGGATAATTACAAAACAAGGCTATTGAAAATTCATATGTAAAACCAATTTCGTAGTAATAAGATTTGGCCATTGAAAATATTGATATCAAATGTATGCCTTTTTTTAACTCTGGGAAATGCGTTTACGCATCCCCTCCGTAAGAGGTGCAGGGAAAACTGGCCCGATTCCGGCAGGGTATGTGGGACTCGCCGAAGACCTTCCACCTACTAAAACCCAGCGATGCTCCATCACGTCGCCAGATGGCTGAATCGCGGGAACGCTTGCCCACTCGTCCGCAAACCACCCAGATCAAATTTACAACTAAATTTATTGCTAGAACTCATATATTTAATGACTTAACTATGTTTAGAATGAATATCCTTTGCAACCATCTCTAATCGCAGCTGGAGAGATAAAACCTATTGCCGATACTAAATGAGCTGATACTTAAATGGAATTATTATTCAACTATTGTTCTCAAAGGCGTGTGAAGTCTGCCAATCCACCATCCATCCATCCAGCGTGGTGGACTATGGCAGTGAGAATATATAATAAGCTACCAACGGACTTTAAATATTTAAATTTAAATATGTTTAAGAAAAAATTTAATATAATGCTTCTGGAAAAATCATATTATGATGTTAAACAATATTTAATGTATAATTAATTATTTTTGCTGACATCTAATTTATTGTTTTTATTTTAATTTGATTGGACATTCAATATTTTATTAAACCCTTCTCATATTGAGAGGAGTCCGGTCTGTAGTGAGCCGAGAATGGGTTGATCATGATGATGATGATGATGATGATGATTATTCCACTCGTCTAATTTCAGAATTAATGACCGTATACAATAAAATATACGCCGTAAAATATAAGCTCATTTAGTCGTAGCTTACTTGTCTTCAGCTTAGCTTCATTTATTTTCCAATTTTCTTTCAAAAAGTCTTTTATACAAAGTGGAGAAGCACTACCAATTTTATTGGCAATTGAAACTTTTTTGCCCGATACCGTAATTTTTTCCAGTTCTTAATCTCCCGTTAGTAATTAGCCTCAGTTTACGGAAATTACTATTGAAACTAAGCAAGGAAAATCTTGAGGGAAATCTTGTTTCATAGACTTATTAAAAACTTTTCCAGCACCGAAGCTTGCTAAACTAAAGAGTATTTAAAAACAGCGTAAGCAATTTGTTTGTGTAGCATAACTAATTTTACGCGTTATTTAAAAATATTAAATACTTTCTTACTAACTACTAAGTACTAAATACTACTAAATACTTTTTACTAGGAGCTTTTCCTGCATTTAGCATAAGGGCTCGTTCTTATGGATATGTCTTTTTGAGATACAATATATATAATGCATTTGCAACAAAATTGGTAATAACCTTATTTTATAAAATTTGAAACTTTATTAGATATAGTTTAGTATACGTAGAAACTAATTAGGAGTGTTTGTTTATCATACCCCTAACAGGTTAGCCCGCTACTGTATCATCACTTACCACCGGGTGAGATAGCCGACAATGGTTAACTTGTAGTGTATAAAAATAACAAGAGATATTGATACCGACATTTGGTGATAACATGCTGAAACAAAGGGACTTAAAAAAATATATTAACTTGCATAGACATGCGTAGATTGCATGTTAGATTGTATGTTAGAGTTTCCCTTCTTCGTACAACAAGTAAAGAGGTGAGACTCAAAAGGTTGCATCTTTGCTTTCAAAGTCTCAGCTTTTAGCGGTTTCCGATAAACCGTATTTACCGCCTTCATTGCTTGGTACTCGTTAACCTGTTTAAACTCGTTTCTAGTATAAGAAAGTTGGCTCCATGCCTAAAGTTAGTTTTGGTTCATATTGAACCTTTGCTTCGGTTTAATTAGTTGTAAGGTCTTACAAAGACGAAAACTAAATTATTTAAATTTGGTAGTAAACCTAAAGTATTCTGCAGACTTTGAGATATGATTTTTATGGTAGTATTTTCGTAGACAAACTTTCCATTCTACACCTCACCGCATCATATCGCCCGACTACCTAAAGTATAGTAAAGTAATAAATGGAAAATATAGAAAATAGTCTAACAATTTGCAAGTACGTAACAGAGATGACCTGGTATTAAGGACAGTAGCAGAAAGCCAGGCATAAAAATATCGTGTCTGTAACGAGAGAAAGACCAATACCAATTTCCTATATATATAGATACTTGAACATTCAAGCTTCCACTGAATACATTATTACTGGAGTTCCTTAGACCTCGCCAATCCAACCATTATGAATTTAAACACACCCGACTATGAGCAATGCATCGTAGCATCTACAAAGTGATTTCGTGGCACATGTAATGAGAGAAAGACCTACCAATTTCCTATATATATATATATATACTTGAACATTCAAGTTTCCACTGGATACATTATTACTTAAGTTCCTAAGACCTCGCCAATCCAACCATTATGAATTTAAACCTACCCGACTATAAGCAAGGCACCGTTAGCTACGAGTACTACAACGTAATTACGTGGCACACGTTAATGAATCATAAGGAACACTATCGGTACGTAGATGCAACCATTCCACTCAAGTTCGATATATACCAGTATTAGTCATTAATGGAGCACTATAGAACAAGTTGCTTTAGTTACTGCTTTCAGATTGGTATACCTATTAATTAATGATTACTTGCATGTTAAATTACAGTGCATATGCATTCAATTTAATAATTCTTAATTTTTAATAATTGTGTATTATAGATATATAAGTGTATGATAAATAGGTATAAGAAATAAAGTTTAAATGAATAAATGTATTCAATTTTAATGCCATCTAACTTTTAAAGCAAGAAGTTTTAACGGTCTTGTAACTTTTACAGTTATTTCTGTTAAATTGTTCCTATACTTATTTCCATAATTTTTCTTAACTTATTTCTGTTAAAACTAACCTAACCTAACGAATTAAATTAAAACTAAGTTATTACCCAATAAAGGTACGAAGTAAGATAATTTAGGTTAAACAATCGTTTTCTGTTTTAGGGTTACGATTTACGAAAGATATTTAAATTGCACCATTCTGTTTTTAAGTTTCTAGCTTCGTTCCGCGGTTTCACAAAATTTATCCAATGTAATATTATTAGCTTTCCATTGATGAAAGAATTTTTTAAATCAATTGAGTGGTTTAAGAAAGTTTGAAAGCGTAACTCACATTCGCATTTATACTACCAGTTAGGATTTAACTACTTAATTTAATCAAAATTTCGTGTCCACGCAAACGTAAACTGTCTATTAGTTAAGTAACAACAAACGTAAACCCTATTTACTCCAAGATAAGCCAAGGTGCCGTTTATGTGATTAAGCGCGATTGCTCTCGTCCTCATTCACGATCACGAAGTAAACTCTGAAAGCATTTGACATTTCAATTTGTATATCTGTGAAAAGGTTGAAGTACCTCAGCGTCATCATTTCAAACGATGGATGCACACTGCTTGACATAAGTATTTCGAAAGTATTTTTACGACCGCGTGCACGTAAAATTAAAATACTTACATAAATTATGCCTATTCGTCAATATTGAGGTACTTGAAACAATTTCAAAAATAATCGCTACTAATATATTTTTTGTAAAACCTCTGGAGTGACATATTAGTATTAAATACCTAGGTATAATAAAGCGGAGCTGTGATAGCCTAGTGATTATTGCGTCAGCCTCCTAATCAGAGGTCGGCGGCTCGAATCCGGGCACGCACCTATAACTTTTCGGAGTTCTAAGCGTTTTTAAACAATTAAAATATCACTTGCTTTAACGGTGAAGGAAAACATCGTGAGGAAACCTGCACGTCTGAGAGTTTTCCATAATGATCTCAAAGGCGTGTGAAGTCTGCCAAACCGCACATGGCCAGCGTGGTGGACTATGGCCAAACCCTACTCATATTGAGAGGAGACCCGTGCTTTGTAGTGAGCCGGTAATGGGTTGATCATGATCTACGAGTAGGTATAATGGGTTGATACTAAATTAACCTATGTCTTAATCTTCACCTATTGAAGCTGTAGTTTCCATGAATTTTCACTATACATACTTCTTACTATCAAATCATACAAAAATATATATAGTATTGTTGAATATCAAATCGTATACATTCCTACTGATATTGCCCACGCTTTACGGAATTCATATTTCATGAAAAATATTAAACCTTCGACTACTTCCTACAACATTTCTTGCTCAATGCTTGACATATTTAACGCTATCAAGCTACGTGGAATATTCTTAATTAAGGCTTCCAATTTTCTTCATAAATTATGCTGACTAAACTTACAAAATAAAGCTTGCTAAATTTAAATATCTTATGATAAACAATGGTGACACCTTTTAAAATAAAAATTACACCTTTAAAGACGGATTGTTACAAATGGAAATATTACTGAAATTGTGAGAAGGCCAACTTCCATGACTTTATGAATAAAAAACGTCTAAAACCGGAATAAAATACTGTTTTTTTACAAGAGAGTCCTACCACGCGTTAACAAGTGTCTTTCGTGACGAGGTGTTAAACATAATTACTATAACTAAGGATGAAAAGTGAATATGATTTCATGAAAAATTTTGATACTTAGGACAGGTTAGTACCTTAGAGTACCTACCTATTTTCGAATCAAGGTATTTGGTGAAATTGTAGTGGCTTTAGGAGAATTAAAGGTTCATCTTGTTTATTATTTGATTACGAACAATATCATGAACAATAAGAAATAAAGAGATGTATGTACGCGTAGATGGGCGTGTGGTGCACCGATTTAGATAAAATTTCATCCATTCCATCTCCAAGAAAGCATCCATGCGCCGTAATATTTATGGCTTAACAGACTTGAGCCGGGAATCGAACTCAGGACCTCCAATTTTATAGTGCGACAGCGCGCGCGCTGCGCCACTGAGGCCGTCAAACATTTTACATACGATCTAGGAAACAAAGAGTGTAAATAGTTTCTAAACTTGAATTTTGCAGTTGTCTTACAGTTAAACTACAATCCATCAATATGTAGGTACTCTCAGCATTTTAACGTTGTAAAAGCGAAACCTTTTTCGTGCTTTTTACAAAATCAGTGCCAGGTTTTTCATTTCAAAATAATAACACTGCATTTCCTTTTATATCGCGAATTTTATTACTCTTGCAAGAATTTAACGTGAATGTTTTTGCGGTGGAACTTACTTCTCGTAACTAAATATAAATGGATCCCCTTGCTACGTAAATGTTTTGCACGGAGCTGTAAATATCATTCTTTATCTTTTATTCCCGGGCGGAATGTAAAGTTATCGGATAAAGTTCTCAAAAAATTAAATCAACGGTTGGGTTAACTATGTTAATGAGTAAACATGCATTTTGACTTCAACCCCTGCTTTAACTTGAGTAATCACAAGTAAATAAGCAAGTTAAATATTAATCGGTACTAATTTAATTATATATTGTGTAGACATCAAATATATTTATATACTTTATATATATATATTCGTGGATAGGCTATCACAGTGGACTTCCTAAGTCCGCCTTCTAATCAGAGTTCGGGGTTTCGATCCCGGGCACCTCGCACCTCTAACTTTCGGAGTTATGTGCGTTTTTAAGCAATCAAAATATCACTTGCTTCAACAATGAAGGAAAACATCGTGAGGAAAACTTGCATACCTGAAAGTTCTCCATAATATTCTCAAAGGCGTGTGCCAATTCGCACTTGCCCAGCGTGGTGGACTATGGCCAAATCCTTCTCATATTGAGAGCAGACCTGTGCTCTGTAGTGAGCCGGCAATGGGTTGATCATGGTAACAATACATAATACTAAATGTCCCTACGGATTCGCCCGTGTTATTCGCATGCAACAGTATCCCTATTTACAGAGTAATATTAAATAAGGAAGCGCTAAACGTGGAGAGTTTGCAAAAGAATAGCCTCAGTCCCATAGGAAATGCGCATTTTTCATAGATAAAACTTTGAATTAATTATACAGGATTAATTTACGAAATATGGCAATATTTTAAAATTAGTATTAAAAGTATAAAGGTACAATTTTTTGAGTTACCAGATTCTGCTTGCTAATTCGTCTACGTGGACTCTAGAATTGGTTCTAAAGCTTCGCTAGTAAACAATTTTTAATCTTCCGACGGGAACTATTTGAGAGATCGGTATAGAACATTTCGGTATAGTACATGTCATTTTCCATAGCATTGGTGATATGCATACCAAATTTCAAAGCTGTCTGCCCGCAGCTTACACAATTTTCAATTTTCACTCGGGAACTACTTAAGGTATCGGGATAAAAATTAGCCTATATGTTATTCTGATGTTTAAGCTATATTATTGTGAAGTTTCATTATAACATACACCCATCCATACAAACATTCGCGTTTATAATATTAGTAGAATGTATAGTTTTTACCGTGTAGATGTAGAAGTGACAATCCAAACAATATATTTCACCGTGGAAAGAAAGGTATTGCGCTGCGTTTAAGCGCGCTAACTCGTAAGAGCAGATTTGCACCCATTTTCCCAATTACTTTATGCAAGTTAGGTGGATCTGAGTGGAACCAACGATTGATAAGCGATGTCTTCTCCAGTAACATTTTTCAATCTCCGTGTCATACAATATCAGATAAACCATATACTAAGACAGACTATATATATGATCTGTCTCAGTCATGTAATTTAATTTACGTTCCGATTTAAAACGGAAAATCTATTTTGCCTATGCTATCGTTAACCATCGTGTTTTAATGTTCGTGTATTTTTGATTCCAGATTAAATAATTTAAAAAGAACCTACATATCACAGAGCACATTTAACATTTTTACTTTCGAATAAGGTTCAGGTAACATGCAAGCGTTCGACTTGACGAGATGGGAAAGAAATCCTGTGCGTCATCGACTGAGATCTATCTGCCGATACCGATTAATTATTAGACATAATTATAATAACATCATCATCATCATCATAATCAACCCATTACGGCACTACGGCTCACTACAGAGCACGGGTCTCCTCTCAATATGAGAAGGGTTTGGCCATAGTCCACCACGCTGGCCATGTGCTGATTGGCAGACTTAACACGCCTTTGAGAATATTATGGAGAACTCTCAGGCATTCAGGTTTCCTCACGATATTTTCCTTCACCGTTGAAGCAAGTGATATTTTAATTGCTTAAAAACGCACATAACTCCGAAAAGTTAGAGGTGCGTGTCCGGATTCGAACCGCCGACCTCTGATTAGGAGGCTGACGCCCTAACCACCATCACCGCTTCATAATAATAATACTTATATATAAACAACAATTGTTGGTATTTTCTTGTTACTTGCTCGACAACATTTTAGCAGAACGTTTTTACCACTTACCATTACTTTGTCGCTAAGCTGCCGCTGATACCGGTGCGGTCGTGGTTAGACCGTATATATTATAGACCGTAAAGCAACGACTTCAAAGGAACTACTTGTACACCGCTCTATCTGTACCATATAAGTATTAAGTATTGTTCAGTCTTAAGTGATGGGTTTACTGACTTCCAAGAAGGTTAATACCTTTTTTATGCGGGAAAAACAACCGTTTTTTTGAGGTCTGAAAGTTATAGTAAGACGCTGTTAAAATGGCATACGAATTGTTTAGCTTAGAGGAAAATATTGGATATAGGAAAATAACAGGTTTATTCTAACCAAAGAAAGTCGCACTGATATAGCCTTAGTAATTCAATTGTACAAGTATTAAGATAAAACCCGTTCGGTTAGGTTAGGTTAGATTGGGGTGCCAGGTCGGGTAACCTCCACGTGTGCCCAGGTGCTGTGGGTCCCTCTTGATTCGTCCGGGGGGAAGAGCAGCATTTGGGCTGGTGCACCCTGGTAACATCGGTTAACAATTTCTTTTGTGCGAGATTGTTAGCCGATGGCTAATGACCCGACGAGGAGGGGATCTCCGCGCGTCCCTCTGACCAAGCTGAGGGCGCAGTGGATGACCCAGGGGGTGTATCACCCCGTGTGGTGGAAGGCCTGTCCAGGTATGGGACTGGCAGGCGGGGGTGGGCGGCAGTCTGCTGCTGGAGGTGGGGGTGACGACTGGTCTAGTCGTCCCCATTGGAAGTTTGCGGCCCGTCCAGGTATGGGACTGGCGGGCCGGGCCCGTCCAGGAATGGGACTGGTGGGCCGGGGTGGACGGCGAGCGTTCGCTGCGCTTGCCGTCGGCGATGGAAGGCCGGGTGCGAGAGAGTTCTTCCACCTCTCTTGCTCCTGTGCCTTCGGAGGACTTGTGGGCGATGGAAATGGGGCCGTCCATCACTCACAGCACGGTTCTCAAGTTGGCTGGTGTGCTGTTGTTCCGGCACACCTCTAACCGGCGAAACTGGGCACATCGTGCCCAAGGAGGGTCTGCTGCGGCGGACACCCGCTGGTGGAGTTGCGGTTGTATGCGAAAGCCTTCCCGTGACTCCACCATACAGCGGTGAGTAGGAACACGTGGGGGTTTTAGTCAGTAGGAGTCTGACATAACCTCTGTGCCTCCCCGTGGCGCAGAGGTATCCATGAGGATTTACCCACGATAAAAAAAAAAAAAAAAAAAAAAAAGGTTAGGTTAGATTAATTCAACTTGACCCGTACAAAAACTTATTTCAAAATAGTGTAACAACTATACAACTAAAAAAGAAATTATTTAACACGAGGTATAAATTACGTCTAACTTTCCAAACGAATGTAGATTCACAAGACTTGTTCGAAGTCGTGTATTCAAAGTTAAATTTACAGGTGAGGAATATTTGTAATGGAATTCTCAAGTCACATTTTATGCTACGATTTTTTCGATTTTCGATTTTCAAATAGCAATTTAAGATATCAACACACTTAGCATCCGACAAAATCCGTAACTCGTGAAGCGTGTACATGATCATCTCCAGATATTTTTCTCATATTCGTGTTACGGTTTTTTTTAACGTTCCCGTTATCGTTACGACGTTCAAACTCGATTAGGCAGCTAGAGAAGTCGATATGGCGCCCCGCCAAGAAATCTTGTCATATATTTCGAATTAGCATTTCTAGGCGAAAAGGAGTAGGTACCCTCTTAAATTGTCAAATATCAAACCGTTAAAATCTTGTCTTTACGATGCAACACTTTTGCATGATAGTCGAATCGGCAATCTTATTTCTGCCTTAACGTAATTCTTTACGAGTTTCGTATATCGGGATGATATTATTAGAATAAATTTATGAAGCTTTGATATTCCAGTAGAATTCCGGCCCAGTTCGAGCCCCTGGAATAATATGCATTTTGTGGAAAGAATCATCATCTTTCTTCGATCAAGGAAACTTAATGAAACCTGTATGCCTGAGAGTCCGCCATATTGTTCTCAAAGACGTGTGAAGTTTCCAGTCTCCCTTAAGCTCCCATCTGCTTGCTTGAGTCTGGAGACTCCACAGACTACTTGAAATTGGCAAGAATGCAGACCATTTGTCTGCTTGCTTGAGACTAGAGACTCCACAAATTCCTTGCAACTGGCAAGACTTTTCCCGTTTCCTGTAATGGACCGGTAAAAGTTACCGTAGTCTTTTACAGGTCCATTAAGAGACAGGAGTTTTTATATTTATATAAAAATGATAGTGATGATATAAACTGCTGAACTCACTGGAATATATCGACGTAAACCGTACTATTGTCTATTTTATACGGAATTAAAATATTATTGTATAGTTTTAGACCTGGGCGCGATTTGAACCCTCTTAGCTTCAGTTTTAAGTTGTCGATTGTAGTTATCACTATCACTTCACGATTAGAAATAATGAATTGAACGATTCATAGATGCCTGTTATAGGTTTATGTGAATAAAGCTATTTTTGATTTTGATTTTTGATTAATGATATTCTTCTTCATAAAACGCTGCCGAGAAAAACAAATGTATGTGTAATGTAGTGCGTAGGCATGATAAGTTATGTTTCATTATCTTCATCATGATATTATATTAGGCCGCTACTGCTGCTGCAAAGGCATCTTCTCTCATAGAGCGTAGACCCACCACGCTATGCCGATGCGACCTAATCAGCTTACTAATCTACATAATGTGAGTGGGACGTGCCTAAGTAGGAGACTTTTTCATTCATTCATTGATCAACCCATTACCGGTTCACTACAGAACACGGGTCTCCTCTCAATATGAGAAGGGTTTGGCCATAGTCCACCACGCTGGTCATGAGCGGATTGGCAGACTTCACACGCCTTTGAGAACATTATGGAGAACTCTCAGGCGTGCAGGTTTCCTCACGATGTTTTCCTTCACTGTTGAAGCAAGTGATATTTAAAAATAGCCTTTTTAATCAAACATAAAGTGCCCACTTTAAAAATGCATCGGGCTGCTTTCTAAGTAACAAAGTACGTGTGCCACAAGCTTTTCCACCTTTAAGAATTTTCCCAGGTAAACAAAAAAGGGTAAAAAATCTCCTCAGGGAACTCAAGATACCGCCAACAGCCTCGGCATTGATGAATCGGTCAATTATACCTACACTCATATTTGTATATCTTGTAAACTCTATGAGCTGGTCCCTCACCTCTATGAAACGTAATTGATGAAACGTTTTACGCCAATGTTTTTTGTATGAAGTTTCAGTGAAGATTGCTTTTTAATATCATAATTTTACTTTTAATATCTAGTTCGGAGCCAACTTTGGCACTATTCTTTTGTACTTTTACCCTTGTTCGGTTTTCTATACAGTCGACTTTTCTTGACGACACAAGTTCACTTTAGGTGGTCCCTTACTTACTAGTTGGACCCCTTTGCTGATGAATACATGTAGTTAAGGCATAAATGTACAGCACAGAATCTCACTCGGTTGGCAGAGGAAAAAAACGGGCAAGCGTTCATTGATCATGTCGAAGATCATTTTTGACAGTTTTTTAACAATATTTTTTATTGTAATTTATGACCATGTAAAGTTAACATTACTGAGAGTAAAGTAAAATAAGTATAACTGACTATAGGTATGGTTCAATACTTTTATAAGTACGCTAGTTTATAGGCACTTTTAAAACGCCCGGCGATGCACGCACCTCCAACCTTTCGGAGTTATGTGCGTTTAAAAAAATAAAAAAAATCATATATCACTTGCTTCAACGGTGAAGGAAAACATCGTGAGGAAACCTGCCCGCCTGAGAGTTCTCCATAATGTTCTCAAAGGCGTGTGAAGTCTGCCAATCCGCACATGGCCAGAGTGGTGGACTATGGTCAAACCCTTCTCATATTGAGAGGAGACCCTTGCTCTGTAGTGAGCCAGTAATGGGTTGTTCATGATGAACATTAATAACATTTCATATCTACAGTACAATGTTTCTTGCAAATAAGTTTCATTTCATCTTTTGCTGTTACAGCGCAACTTTCGAAGCTTATTTGTACGCAAAAACACAGTGGTAAACAACCGCAATAAATAAAAGGGGGATGTCATGTGACGCCTGCTCTAGCTCAACTATGAGGTTAATCAAGGATATAATGAGGGTTAGGGCGTAATTGAGTTCAGAAGCTGCCTCCAGCCACTTGCCGTTAGCCAAGTTTTATGCTATCAAATTGCGAGAAAACTGCCTTCATACTTATTTTTACTTCGGAATAGACTGATGAAAAACCGTTACAACCTGGTGATATTTTTACTGGTAATAATATCCTCCGAAATATGCGAATTGTTTTACACATGTTTTTATTTTCATTTACTAAAGAATTCGACCACTTTATAAAATGGACATACTGAACGGCTAACAGCTGAGTTTTATGAAAATCAGATGTTAGTACGTAAAACTGTAATTATGGGATGAATAGCTCTAACTACATAGCTAATTAATTATTCGAGATGGTGATATCAAGAAAAATATTAGGTTTACCCGGCTAAGTTTGTTGTAGAGTTCTTTTTAGAAACCAACTCCAGAACTGTATCTTTTAGTAAAAGTAGTTACAGCATGTCTATTAATATATATATAACAAATTGCCTAATGAATTGACAGAATTACCTTTAAAAGTTTTTAAAAATTGCACCTATGGTTATTGGATAAATGCTTTTATTGTTTAAGTGAATTTTTCAATACAAAATGACATACCTACTTATTATTAATTTTACTATCGCTATTTAGTTTATTTCTTGACATTTTTTAAATGATTTACTATGTAATTACAATTTTTTTTTTGCACGCCTACCCGGCAGATTGTAAGAAACTCTAATTAAATGTAACACCAATCAACTACACAATCTATGCAAACAAATGATTTGATTTGATTTGAGCGCTTTTGGAACCCTCGTTGCTTTTTTTTAAGTTAACGAATGTAAAGTTATCACCATCACAGCACGATAATGAGGTAATTAATATGTATGAACGCTTCATTAGTGCCTGTGATAGGCCAACATGAATAAATCATTTATCATTTTGATTTCGTCCCATCTAATTTAATCTTGTACTCAAACGGCTGTTACATCATTTTAGTATAAAAATGATAATCGCGACTGTTGTAATAAATATTGACGAGCTCCGTGGCGCAGCGCACGCGCTGTCACATTATAAAGTTGGAAGTCCCGGGTTCGATTCCTGGCTCGAGTCTGGTCTGGTGGGAGGCTTTGGCCGTGGCTAGTTACCATCCTACCAACAAAGACGTGTCGCAAAGCAATTTAGCGTTTCATTTAACGGTTTTATTCCACGGACTTTTTCTTACGATTTTACTATCACATTTTTTTTATTTCGGTCGCGCAGCAAAATCCCTATCTCGTCCAAGCCTGCCGTAAGGAACTTGTTCCAAAAATATATGTATTGTTCTTAGATATATCAGTCAATATGCTTTCGTTATGCTCTATCATTTAAGAACAAAATGTAAGTTTTAAACTTTATATCTTTGTCATAACACAAGACCTATTAAAGCATGTCTTAAATTAATTGCCCCGCTCCAGATTAGCTATAAGACCGTTATTGTGGCATCTGCTGGTCATTAGGGCTAAGTTGCACGCCACGAGATAATTATCTGTACCATTATCTCGTTCTTTTTCTATGAGGTTAGACGAGATTGTATTGTTCGTGGTACATATCTTAGTCTATTTAGCCTTCTAATATAACGTCTTCATATGTATATATATATATTTTATTCACTACAACTTAGCCCTTGACGGCAATCTCACCTGATGGTAAGTGATAATGCAGTCTAAGATGGTAGCGGGCTAATCTGTTAGGGGTATGGTAATCCCACGCTCCTAATTGGTTTCTACGCGTCATCGTGCCGGAACGCTAAAATCGCTTGGCGACACGTCTTTGTCGGTAGGATGGTAACTAGCCAAGGCCGTAGCCTACCATCAGAGAAACATTTAGATTTACCACTTGTAATACACTGCGCTCAATTCTCGTACCCAGGGAGGTCGTCATCACAACGACCACTTTCTGAGCAGAGGACGTCCATCAGAGGCTTACCAATGTTTAGACTCCCACTGAACACCGGCGTTGTTTAACCTGATGCAGAGTGCATTTATTTGGTCGATATTAACATAAGGACAAATCTATTGCATCATCATCATCATGAACAACCCATTACTAGCTCACTACAGAGCACGGGTCTCCTCTCAATATGAGAAGGGCTTGGCCGTAGTCCACCACGCTGGCCATGTGCGGAAGGCGTGTGAGCCTTTGAGAACATTATGGAGAACTCTCAGGCGTGCAGGTTTCCTCACGATGTTTTCCTTCACCGTTGAAGCAAGTGATATTATTTTTTTTTTTTTTTTTAAACGCACATAACTCCGAAAAGTCTAAAATCTATTGCATACGAATAAAAAATTCTTAAAATATTCTCTTTCTTTAGTCGTGTTAAGGTCTAAGTGCCAAAAGATCCCATAGTGATTCTTTAGGATCCTTGAGACCGATGGCACGCGGGACCCAACTCTAACTCCGCATATCATGAGAAACGCCTTGGATAAATGTCTTTTTCTTTATACACTACAAGTTAGCCCTTTGACGGCTATCTCACCTGGTGGTAAGTGATGATGCAGACTAGGATGGTAGCGGGCTAACCTGTGAGGAGTATGGTAATCCCACGCTCCTAATTGGTTTCTACGCGACATCGTGCCGAAACGCAAAAAAACGCGACACGTCTTTGTCGGTAGGGTGGTAACTAGCCAGACTCGAGCCGTAAATCAAACCCAGGACCTCCAACTTTATTATGCGACAGCGCACGCACTGCGCCACGGAGGTCATCAAAATGTCATCATGAGAGACACAGCAAATCTCTTTCGGACACTCAATCCCGTCGTCTACAATAAAGTAGTCACATATAAATCAACTCGCGTACCCGAGATCGAAACCCACAACCGGAGATATATGACTGGATCTCGCTGCCGTGATCTCTACAGAATTACTTCCAATATGGAACGTAACTCTTGGTTCCAAAGCGTTCCTTTGAGAAGTGCTTTCCATTAAATCCTTTGGTGATGGAATGTGACTTTTTTTTTTTATATATAGCGAGCAAACGAGCAGATGGGTCACCTCATGGTAAGTGATTACCGCCGCCCATGAACATTTGCAGCACCAGAGGAACAGCCAATGCGTTGCTGGCTTTTGAGTAATTTGCTTATCCGCCCTTTGAAGATCCCCATATTATAAACATTAGGGAACACAGAAGATGGAAGCTGGTTCCACAATTTGCAGGTACGTGGCAGAAATGACCTGAAATAGCGGGTGGTGGAAGAGGACCAGGCATCCAGGCATCCAGGTGGTGGTGACTGTTATTCCAGTAAATATCTTGGTACGGGGAATCTATAAAAATAGTGGTGGTGGGTGGTAACCCTACCGACAAAGGCGTGTCGCCAAGCGATTTAGCTTTTCGGCACGATGTCGTGTAGAAACCAATTAGGAGTGTGGGTTTACCATAAACCTAACAGGTTAGCCCGCTACTTTGACTGCATCATCACTTACCATCAGGTGAGATTGCCTTCAAGAGCTAACTTGTAGTGTGTATAAAAAAATGGGAGGCTAGTTACAAATACGTTTAGCGATTCCGGCACGATGCATAGCAACAAATCTGGAGTATGTGTTTACCATAACAGCCCGTATACTATCTTAGAGTACATCATCACTTACCACTAGGTGAGATTGCCGTCAAGATCTAACTTGTAAAATTGTAGCTTGTATCTAAGGGATACCTCCCACACATTTGGTTTTATTAGTTCACTTAGTGATGATCTACCGGTGAAGATCTTTAGAGGAACTAGACCTATAGCGTGAGTTATGACAGTTCAGTTTTTTATAATCGGTCCATTCTTCTCTCTCTCATAAGATCAAATCCCCATACACTTATTATCATAATAAAAAAACGAATGTACTGTAGTCTGTAAGCAGTACATTCGTTTTTTTATTATGATATAATATATAACAAAAAAATATAACAAACTCTCGTTATTGTAAAATAATTAATGAAAGAACAACGGAACACAGAGTAGGGTTTTAGGAAGCGAGGCGTGATTTTTGTGTAAATATTTACATGAACCGAGCTCCATCGACTTGCGGTCGGAGATGCTATTCTCTAAATACTCCAAAATGTTCCGCTCGTTCCTGCCTTCGCCGTCAAAACGTGTGTTTAATAAAAAGTGAGTGTGTTTGTGTGTGTGTAAACGGTATATGCATATTTTATTTTCAATGCTGCCTCTGCTATCTTATTATTTGTACCAACACAATCAAATGGTACTAGTTTTAAAATGGAAACGTTATAACCATTTAAGTCTTTTTTTAGATGCTTTTATGGTTAAAGACCGAACTAATAAAATGTACCTCTATTTATCTTTAGCGTTCCAGCACGATGTCGCGTAGACAACAATTAGGAGTGTTGGTTTACCATACCCCTAACAGGTTAGCGCGCTACCATTCTAGACTGCATCATCACTTACCACCAGGTGAGATAGCCGTCAAGGGCTTACTTGTAGTTTATAAAAAAAGGGTCTTTGCTAGTTCATATCATCGGTATATAGCGAAAAGTAAACTGTACGTGCAAAGAATTAGAGAATAGCAGTAATACTGGTTCGGCTCTGATTATATATATTTGATATATTCTCAACCCGTTGAAGGTTTCGCCATAACATAAGTTTAATACCCAAAACAGACGTTTAATTACCTACTCAATTTTTTAATACCGAAATGGCCCTGAAGCAATTACGATGGGCTTGGGATGAATAAACAAAAATTTCTATCTAATTATCAAGCAAATATTTTTGGTAAATTAATATCACAGTTAAGAGATGTTTATTAGCATTTTTTTCTTGTTGTAACTTCATTGTAAATACTGCTCCATCATAACTTTCTGGTAAAGGGTGAGTAGCTAAGTAGTGGTGCTTAATGATATAGCATAGAAACTGCATATATAGTCCCACAATATATATATACTAGCTGTAGCCCGCGACTTCATCTGCGTAGAATTGCTGATTTCCCGTGTGATTGAGGTTTCCCGTGCGACCAATGTTTCAGAAAGCACGCTACAGGTATATGTCATATTTCCTTATGATCAGTTCATTAGTTGACTTCATTTATTTATTTAACATTTAAAATTTAAAAAACTTAGGACTTTCATACAAACTTCCAACCCCTATTTTACCCACTTAGGGGTAGAATTTCCAAATAACCTTTCTTAGCTGACATCTCTTAACTATCAACTACCTACTTGCTAAATTATAGCTTTATAAGTACAATAGTTTTTGAGATCTCGTGTTTAATCAGTAAGTATGTAAGTGACCTTTCGCTTTTTTATATATAGATTAGTAGTTAAAAGATTACTTTTAAATTTGGCAATAATCCCGGCAATAAATAATAATTACATCCCGGAGATGGACTAAAAAAGTCCCTGAAAATTAAAAAGTCCTACATGATTTTAAGAAAAAAAATTCTATGTTAAACTATTACTCAAGAACTTGCTCAAGGACCTGTAAAAGTAGGTTAAAGTTTTACATATCAGAAATTGTAAGCGAACAAAAATCGCGAGCAAATGCCAGTTCTAAACAAATCATATGAGATTTACAACCCGCTTACCTCTACTTTGTCTCCTTAATCTTCTTGAATTGCTTGTACTGGCGTATCCTTCAGAATGTAAACACAAAACCCATCATAACTTAAGTGCCGTACACTACATTACTATACGAAAGATTACCAAGTAGGATGGTAAATTGTGTTATCGTTATCGGCAGGTATGTCTAGTAATTTTGCAGAGACAAATCTGATGCCTTGCTGACGAGAATTAACAGTAGTTGATAACCCTATTCAAGGTGCTGGAATGGCGACCCCGCACCGGTAATCGTAGCGTTGGTCGACCCCCAACAAGGTGGACAGACGACATCAAACGAGCCACAGGGAGCCGCTGGATACAAGCGGCCCAAGACCGTGACCACTGGAACTCCCTATAAAAGACCAATGTCCAGCAGTGGACGTCCATCGGTTGAAATGGTGATGATGATGATGATAACCCTATTCAACTGCAGTGTATTTCTTACACAAGGTAGACTGGGAAGTCTAACCTGAACGATGACTATTGTAGCTAAGATAGTCTAGTGGTTATGACGGCCGCCTTCTTATCAGAGGTCGGGGATTCGATACCGAGCACGCACCCCTAACTTTTCAGTTATGTGCGTTTTTTAGCAATTAAAATATCACTTGCTTCAACGGTGACGGAAAACATCGTGTGGAATCCTGCACGCTTAAGAGTTCTCTATAATGTTCTCAAAAGCGTGTGAAGTCCTCCAAACCGCACATGGCCAGCGTGGTGGACTATGGCCGAACCCTTCTCATATTGAGAGGAGACCCGTGCTCTGTAGTGAGCCAGTAATGGGTTAATCATGATGATGATGATGATAAACTGATAAAATATAGATATCAGTTTTTTATTGCGTTGCGGTTACATTAGCGCAATAGGATAGAGGTTAGCAAAAAAGTTTGTTTTGAATAATGACAACGCAACGTGACACTTATACTAATTAACGCAGACGGCTCGTTTTCAACGGACGACACGACTACTATTCAACATTGTGGTTTTGTGAATTTATGACTATATATATAAAATCAAATCACAACTCGAAATAGAAGAAAGTATTATCACGGCACGCTGACGAGGCCCTTTATTCCGAGGCCATACATTGGGTTAAAAACTCCAAAAAGTAATCAAGGTACTCCAAAAAGTAGTTAAATATCATAATAACTACTATTTATCAAGAAATAACCAAAATTCAGGACTTGTGAATAAAATAATTTCACGTCGATCATATATACTATAGCTTCAGATTGCCGTAAGAAACTTTCTCTAAATTCGACTTATTTCTTGGGAAAGGGCGCGAATACAGAAACGGGAACAGGAATGAGCTGTGAGATAATTATCTTTAAATACAAACGTGGTAAGCCACGTTTGACATAGGAGTTAATAGAAACCCTTAATTTACGCGGACGAATGCGCGAGCATCCGCTAGTATATAAATACAATAATTAATTACAATTTTAATTAAAAATATAAAAATTACAAATAATTTCCTATATTCTAACTAGCCTTGTGTTCTTTCGGGAGTTGGGAAAAGAATTGTCACAATATGGTAATTTAACTTATTACGAAACATATATCGCGACCTCAATTTCTGTTGGGCTACATTAGTGGGGTCGTACAACGTCTGCAATCTTCTCAGGACTGTGATATGTAATTCGCACGTAAACAGTATAGACGAGCGATACAAGTCAAGAGCGACAAAAAAAAATAACGATCGAACATTTTTTTTTTTCGGACTGTCTATTAGCTGTACAAACTCTATTGGTTGCCACAGCGTAACCGGGCTGTTTGGCGAGCTGTGGAAAGAAGCTCTGCCAGAAGAAATTTTGAGCCTAGGGATCAAAAATTTTCTTCTGGCAGAGCTTCTGGCTCGAAGAAACTAAGGGAACGACTGCCTAAGGGCGCCTCCTTTGAGGCCGAACCTCGGCTTAGGCGACGTTTGGGATAACGGGGGTCGGACGGTGAGAAACGATCGAACGATTTTGGGTCGTTGTATGTAAACATCATTATGGAAGCGGGACCAACCCTCTCACCAATGACTCATACTTGTAGGCTTACCCGTCTGATGTCATGCACTAATTACTGCGGACTAATTACTGTTCACTAAAATTACTTTTGTTTTTTTCCTAGTCACGCCCACGTTTAGTTTCCACCTACAGCGTTAAAATCTAATCGAATGTAAACAAATTTACTATAGGCCCATTTCCGAGGAAACGCTTTTTTTCACTCTGCGATCCATGAATTATGTTACTCGACTATAGTGTGATTACAGTGGCCTTACTACTACCGTTTAAAATTAAATTAAATTGTCGCTTGGCGACACGTCTTTTCGGTAGGGTGGTAACTAGCCACGGCCGAAGCCTCTCACCAGACCAGACTCGAGCCGGGAATCGAGCCCAGGACCTCCAACTTTAGGTGAGGTTTCCATAACGCTCTCAAAGGCGTGTAAAGTACGACCTTGGCTATTGTGGTGCTACAAACACAACCCATTCTCATGCTGAGAACAACCTTTAAGAGGGTCGCGGCAATGGATTGATGTTAACTATTAAATCAATTTAACCATAATCATAACACCAATCTTTTCGAAAGGTTGAAGGGGAAAAGGGGAATCATCTGGAAATTCCATAAAGCTGTTGAGATTATAAAATTTTTGCTTGACACCGTAATTGCTTTTCTACTGCTATGCTGAGATTTTTTAATCGCTTATTAAAAACAATTTAACAATACAAAGGCAAGAAAAGTTAACGTAATAAATAGGGGTTTTTGAAGTTAGAACAAACTGACTTTCACGTTGCCGCAATATAATAGAACTAACTGCCAATACTGAAACTAGACGGTGGGTTTTGCTTCTCGGTTGTTTCATTAGTCCCATAACTTAGCTCGGTACATGATTGTACGGTAGTTTCCAATTAGTTGTTACAGTACTGCAGCTTCCATGGCTTTGTTATATTGAACTGAATGTGCTGAGATATTATCTCAGTAGTTAGTACTGTAAATAGCATAACGCCGCGCAAAATTATCTATACATCTGATATCCGATATCATCAGATCGAAAATGGTTTATTTTTACGTCACGATTTTATTCGCATACAACTCCTGGAGTGTATTTTTTTCGGACTGTCTATTAGCTGTACAAACCCTATTGGTTGCCACAGCGTAACCGGGCTGTTTGGCGAGCTTTGGAAAGAAGCTCTGCCAGAAGAAATTTTGAGCCCTAGGGCTCGAAGAAACTAAGGGAACGACTGCCTTAGGGCGCCTCCTTTGAGGCCGAACCTCGGCTTAGGCGACGTTTGGGATAACGGGGGGGTCGGACGGTGATAACGGGGGGGTCGAACGGTGGTCCTGAAGTGTGATACAAACTTTCATTATAAGACCTTCCGCATTGCATTGACCTATTCGTAAAAGTAGTAGTGTGATGTAAATATATTTACATTTGGATCTCTATCTATCGATGTAATATGTTCGAACGAATTATTCTTATTTAAATGTAAATATATTTATTGTATTTCTTGAGGGCGCTCTATCATATATTTATATCAAGTTTTGCATCATGACAATGTATTGCTCTTTCTCTGAAAAAGCTGTATCAAACAAGCAAAAGGATTTCTCCTAAATCTCTAATTTACTGAATTTATGAAGAATATAGATAAGGGGAAGTTAGGGGGATATAGATATGTTCAGTTTTCGTTTGGCTTATCTTTAGACCTAGTATATTTTTCGGAAATAATGCCGTTAAAATAGGTACCTACTTATAATGTATAATTTTGGAACGATACAGCTACAGTTTTCTTTAATATTTCATGAGGTACGTTACATTCGAACGATTTTCGCGATAAAAAATAAGAGAAACAATTTATCAAAGTCACGAAAACGTAGGGAGCAGTCTCTCCAATCTCGCTATTAGATTAAAGCGTGTAACAATATTAAGTACTCTTAAAAATAACATATTCATAAGGCAATAAAATACTAATTTGTCGTGTTTGATGAAACACGATTTTCCCGAACATATTATTGAACTTATTTAAGCTAAATTGCTAGCTCAAATACACTTTTAAGTTCATCTTATAGGCTATTAAAATGGATTTAGCTATCAAAGTAAGACTTTATTTTGTCAAAATTGTAAAAGAGTTTGTTGGTATGTCATGGCTATACTGCCACGCCTTAAAGAGTATTATTTTTCATATTATTCAGTAGTAATAGTAACTTAGCGAAATATAAAACCAAGCGGGGCTTAGATAGTTCGTGATATATAAATCTTTACAATAGTTATTTGACTTTTAAACAGTATGTTGACTTTTAGCCTTACGAGAGTGGGGTGAACACTCAGGTAATGTTATGTCTAAGTGGGCCGCCGTTGGCACGTTGCCCGCACACACACGGTAATGACTTGAAACACCTAACTAAAGTTCAGCCATCGACTATGGCATTGTATGAGGACATTTTGGTGTTCAAATACATTACGCGTATTGTTCTATTATGTTATTCTACGAAGGCATAGCGCCGAGTTCAGCGCTGACTCACCGTTGGAATTCAACATATTTAATATGACACAATATTCATTAGCAATACTCAGAATAAAAAACCTTCTTTCCTTCGTATTTCCAACATTATAGGATGATAACAGTTTCACAATGGCAGGTGCTTTAGAAGCAATGAAAACTTATTCTAACCAGATGAAGCTATGAACTATCCAAAAATGTGGAATTGAGAAGCGTATGTATGGATTACTTTTGTATATGAAATTCGAGGCATCGTATTTTCCGTCTCATATGGCAAGAGGTTTTTCTTTCTTACTTCTATATACTATAAGTTCGCCAAACATAATTCTGGCACTGTTCCCACCGCTTCTTAGGACGCAATTTCTATTAATTTTTCTGTGTTTTTGTGTTTGTTTTATAGTCAAATTTTTTATAACATAATAATAAAAATGAAGTTTTGTATCGCTAAAATAAAGGGAATCCCACTGGCGCGGTATGAATGTGCATATAATAACTTGCATATATGTATAATATCTCATAACTAATCTCGAATAATACAGGTAAATTTCTCCTAAGGCTTTTGTCCGAGATAACGCAAGCTCGACATAATCCCGGGTCCCTGCGAACTAGGGCTGCCAACAGCAATATCTTGACTCCCTGAGGAAACCATATTTTCCGCGTATTTTATTTGTCATTAACAAAAAACACACAGACTGAGATGCTAGGTACCGTTAATGGAGATTCCAAAAATTATTTTTTCAAACGTGAGAAAACCAACGTACATGCAAATTTTAATAATTGCTTCAACAGTATGTATTATATGTAAAAAAAATAGATTTTAAAGATAGTAAAGTATTTATTAAAAGTGGCTTATACTAATTAATTAACAAAATGTATTTTTTACACATACAAAGTATATTGTTAACTCGTTATTTTGGGAAATTCTCGTGGATCCTGCGCCACGGGAAGGCGCAGAAGTTCTAGACTCTAACTAAAGTCACTTGTTCTTACTCACCGCTCTACAATGAAGCCACGGAAACGCATTCGCAGCCAACTTCATGTCTATACAAATTCCCCGAAGGTGCTAGGAGAATCGCGATGACGGTTTTTCTTCCAGGTTTCTGATACGAAACGCTAAGGTGTGGAACGCCCAGCTAGCTTCCGTATTCGCAACAGAATATAATCTTAGTGCCTTCAAGAGAAGAGTGAATGGGCTTTATCTAGTCAAGCGCGCTCCACTCTAGACCTCATCATTACTTTCCATCATGATTATAGTCAGAAGCAAGCATATTTAGAATAAAAAAAAAAAATAGTGACACCGGTCTCATTCCTACTCGGGCCGCAAACCTTCTAATAGGGAAGATCAAAAAAACCAAACTCTTGACAACCCTACTTCAAAAGCTATTACAAGCAATCTTTGCATCTGAATACTATACAGAAATCTTATACAGTACACATATTATTTTAGGTTTTTTTTAATAATAGGGGTGGATTATATTCTAAAACCCCTTTTCTTTGGGGTAACATTGGGCTCAGAAAATTTTATATATTTAGAAATTTTGACATAACACAGGTGGACTTTTTGGTCGGAACATTTTACTTATTAGATAGATGACGAAAGACGCGGATAACTGCTAGTCGTGAATGAAAAAATGTGTATGGCATAATCATGTGTGGCATGACAAAGACTAGTAATGAAATGTATAATTTTACCGTGTAATTCTAAATATAAAATTAGGGTATATTTTTTTTTTATGAAAAACCCATTACCGACTCACTACAGAGCACGGGTCTCCTCTCAATATGAGAAGGGTTTGGTCATAGTCCACCACGCTGGCCATGTGCGAATTGGCAGACTTCACACGCCTTTGAGAACATTATGGAGAACTCTCATGCGTGCAGGTTTCCTCACGATGTTTTCATTCACCGTTGAAGCAAGTGATATTTTTTTTTTATTTCTTTTTTCGCCATTATAAAAAAAAAAATTCTTCGACCCAGTGGTAAGAAGTACCATTTTAGATGGCATTAGCTAAGATAAAAGACAAAGATTAGCTTCTATTTTTACTATAATCACCTTAAATAGGGAATCAGAAATTCAAAGATTCCCTAGTATTTTAAGAAAGCCAAAAATATAATGCGAACTGAATAATCCGCGATGTAAATATCTGGAGAATCTCAACAATTTCTCTTAGCATTTGGGCGGAACGATTTGTCAACATCGTCCTTACATAAGGTACGATGAAACGGGTCCATTTTACTCCCTTTTAGCAAACCCAGTTTGAATAGGAACTAAATTTATGTGGTTCGAAAACATTGAGAATAATAGAATTTATCTTAGAGAGGGAAGAGAGAGACTTTGCATGGGAATGAAACATGGTTTGTAAAATGAATTTTGTGAATAACTATATATCTGGATATTTAGAAAGTGCTTTTACCTTTGTGAAAGCGCATGAATGTTTTTTTTTTAATTTTATATACTACAAGTTAGCTCTTGACGGCAATATCACCTGGTGGTAAGTGATGATGCTGTCTAGGATGGTAGCAGGCTAACCTATAAGGAGTATGGTAAACCCACGCTCCTAATTGATTTCTACGCGACATCGTGCCGAAACGCCAAATCGCTTGGCAACACGTCTTTGTCAGACCAGACTCGAGCCGGGAATCAGTCCAGAACCATCAACTTTATAATGCGACAGCGCACGCACTGCGCCATAGAGGTGTCAAATACATATAAATATGCTGCCTTACAATATGCCTATTTATTATAGGATAAAGCTGTTTTTATTAATTAGTAAACTTGTCACACAGTCTCACTTCACGCACACATACACACAGTCAATAAAACCCATTACAAGTAAGCCCTTCACTGCTTGAATCTAACCTGGTGGAAAATGATGATAATTAAAAACTGGTAGCGGGCTTATCTATCAAGGGTATCATCATCATCATCATCATCATCACCATACCCGATAGACGTCCACTACGGGACATAGGTATTTTGTAGGGAGTTCCAATGGCCACGGTCTTGGGCCGCTTGTATCCAGCGGCTCCCTGCGACTCGTCTGATGTCGTCTGTCCACCTTGTTGGGGGTCGACCAACACTACGTTTACCGACCACCAACCCGCATGCCAAGCGTGGTGATTATTGGCATTCTTTCTTTTCTGGCCTCTTTCTTCATTGTATGGTAAACGTTAGGGTATGGTTAACCTTAAATTAAAACTTTACACCTCATAGGTTTCACGTCATTGTCACTGTGTTACCTATTTTAAATATTGCATTATTGGCCTTTGTTGTTTCTCGTTCATTATTAAAATATGAACGGATTTATGTTTACCATCTTGTAAATTTGTAAACAAATACATCAATTATTAAGGGGAGTTCAAAGAGAAAATGTGTAATGATTTAATTATACAAAATGTACAACCTGCCTGTATTTCAACCTCTCCTTTACTTAATAATTTATGAAATATCCCAAGCCCTGTAAGATTATTACTTCATAACAGCTCGTAGCGATTTCATAAATACCCTCTTTCATCCTTATCACCTTCATTAGTTCATTAGTATCTCATTGTTCGTCATAGACATTCTCTCTCACAGAAGAGTTTTTAACGAAGAGGGATTTACATGAAATTCATCACATTTTCGTGATAACATCTTGACACGGCACTCTGAGACGTAAAGATGGAGCCAATTTCCTTACCCTGGACTGTTTCTAAACATTTCAAAACATAACAGAAATAATTCTGCTGGACAACGGAAAGATTTGAAATCCCGATATCCAAATAACATTCAATAGAAAATATGAGTGAAAGGTTACGTTAAGATAATATCTAATAAATGTGGCATATTCATACTTTACGCATGTAGTTAACAGACAAAGATTGGTTAGTTTGTTATTTTATAATCGTCTGTTATTTGTAATAGCTTATTACCAAAACTAAAAGATCGATTTGAATAATTCTTTCACCATTAGACATCGATTTTATTAAGTAACATAACAACATTCCTGAAATAATGTTAAAGCAAGTAAGATGAAGATTCAGATGTTAAGAAACACACTTCTTCAGTATCTATTCTTATTTATTTACAGGATTGTACACACCTTGTTGATAAGGAACACACCTCTTCAATATCTATTCTTGTTTATCCATAACATTTTACACGCCTTTGTACAACCAGAACCTTGGAAACCACTTTTCGGTACGAACACTAAACAAGAACTAACCAACAATGACCAACGACTAACTTACTTATAAAGGGCCGATTTGAACGTCATGTTTTCCGTTTTGTCTCATTCAAATCCAGTATCTTAAGAAAACAGTCAATTGAGATACTTTTCGTAAAATAGTCAAAAGTAAACCTAAACCATTTAAGTCAAATCACGAACTTTAATTATATATTCTCATTAAATGATTATATGTATGTAACTGTTCTATGATGAAAGATTGGATTCTGGGTGAGCATACACGTTTTCATATAAATAGGCTTCAAGAGCGCATCCAACAGGATATAATTCGTTAATTGAATAGTATTTTTTAATCGCCATAAATATGGATAACGTATTAATTCTCACAAAAAATATTTCCTATGAAAGCGAAGCTTGATTTACGCGCTCCGTTCGTTGCCACAACAAAAACCGATCTCCCCCAGCGCTAGATGTTCTACATGAAAAACTTAATTCTGTAAACTTAAAACTAAAGCTAAGAGAATTCCAAACGCGCCCCGGTCTATGAAGCGGTGATAGCCTAGTGGTTAGGGCGTCAGCCTCCTAATCAGAGGTCGGCGGTTCGAATCCGGGCACGCACCTCTAACTTTTCGGAGTTATGTGCGTTTTTAAACAATTAAAATATCACTTGCTTCAACGGTGAAGGAAAACATCGTGAGGAAACCTGCACGCCTGAGAGTTCTCCATAATGTTCTCAAAGGTGTGTGAAGTCTGCCAATCCGCACATGGCCAGCGTGGTGGACTATGGCCAAACCCTTCTCATATTGAGAGGAGACCCGTGCTCTGTAGTGAGCCGGTGATGGGCTGATCATTATGCTTGTTTTTCATTTACATAATCCTTTACACTATAAGTAGTAGGACTTTTCTACAAGCTTACGTTTTATATAAACTTTGAACTTATTAATGAATAGAAGCAGGCGTTACTTTGCGGAAGTCCATGAAAATAGCGCGAAAAGTAAAACTTTTACGTTTCGCGCTTGTGAAGTCAACTTCTCCTGAGGATGATCCGGTATTGGGTCGAAACGTGCGTAGAGGTTCTAGTGGAAGATTTTGTGTGGTGTTATATTATACAAATCTCCCGGTTGTCGGCGGAATATAGCAAATTATACTTGCTGTTTATTGTTTGAACTTATTGAGAGACATCCCAGAACTTTCATTTGGTAATTTGTTATAAAATTGTATAAAAATGAATTGAAATAAATTTCTATTTTTTTGTAGTCTAGTAACGTGCAGCAAAGTAACCTGTAGACAAAACGTTAGATAACGAGGCAGTTTACTGGTATAAAATGCCATAATTATTAATATTCCATGCGAATTATTTTAAGTTTATGAAATTTGTTTGACAACCAATTCAGAGATAAACAAAGTCAAGTTACTAAAATGAAGTTTAGAGTGTTACACGCAATAAGAAGCTGTGATAGCCTAGTGGGTAGGATTGACCCGTGCTCTGTAGTGAGTCGGCAATGGGTTGGTCATGATGATAATCATGACACGCAGTAAGATAAATGAACCAGTTTTCATCAAACAGGTTCGAAAAGGTTTTATACACAGTGAGTGAAATTGTGGCATGCCTCACTACACAACAAAAGCTAAAGCGTCTGCAAGCCTCTCCAAGCTGATTTGGCCTTTTTTATATACACTACAAGTCAGCCCTTGACGGCATCTCACCTGATGAGTGATGATGTGGTCTAAGATGGAAGCGAGTTTAACCTAGGACAATTGTAAACCCATAATCCTAATTGGTTTCTACACGACGTGGTGCCGGAACGCTAAAACGCTTGGCGACACGTCTTTGTCGGTAGGGTGGTAACTAGCCACGGCCGTAGCATCAGACCAGATTAGAGAAAATTTTGCGCTCACTATTGCGCTCAATACTCATACCCAGGGAGGTCGTCAACACAACGACCACTTTCTGAGCAGAGGACGTCCATCAGAGGCTTACCGCGCTGCTTACAGCGCTGCTTAAACATGGTGCCGGAACGCTAAAACGCTTGGCGACACGTATTTGCCAGTAGGGTGGTAACTAAACCACCCACCAGACCAGACTCGAGCCGGGAATCGAACCCAGGACCTCCAAATTTATAATGCGACAGCGCGCGCGCTACGCCACGGAGGTCGTCGCCTTAGATATGTTTCGTCGTACATTTCAACTGATAAAAATAGAATATGATTTGTGAATAAGCACTTCGAACAGCGACGCTAAAAATTGGCAAACGTTCGAGTTCTATAAATGGGGAACGCGACTTACGCTACATCTGGCGACAACGGCTGATTGCTGAGGCGGCCCGCTGGTAAATATCGCAAGGCCATCGGAACGGCACTCCATATTTCTGATGAAAAGGCGTGCTCTATATTGTTCACAATGTAGCGAGTAATACTGGGTATCCATAATTTTCGTCAACCCTTTATACTATAAGTTTGTGTGCGAACAGTAAGCGCGAGTTAAAACTTTTTATTCATCTTGTAAAATTTTCATACGATTATTAGGTGTTGTAAAATGTTACTGAACGCTTACTGTTACAAGGTATACCTATAATGTATAACTGTAAAGGAAACAGACAAAAAGATCTCTAACAAACATATTTTATTAGTTTCGATTTGCAAAATTTTAACTCACAAAATTTGTGTATCCGTATACAAATATCGTTAAATAGAAACGCCGGAGTAAAATGTTACTTTGGTGATTAGCGGTTAGCCGAATGAAGGTAACAAAAAGACTATCATACACTTTCGCAAAACCAGAATGTGTATTTTTATGTTGCATTTACGCGAACGAAATCGTGAGCTATCAGCGAGTACTAGTATATTTATATGATATTATTAAAAACATTGTACCAATAATGTTAATACAAAAGTTGGTGTTTAACATAAATACAAACTGAAATAGGCTCGAAGCAAAGTTTCGCTGATCTGTATACATTTGTTAGACTTTCGTTCATTTTATTTGTGTGTAGAGTAAGAAATTACGTCTACTTTTCTTATCCGATAAAGTGCTGTCCTCAAGTAAGTGTATTTGCAAGGACTTCCTGAAGTCGCGAAATGCTAAGTAAAATAACACATTTCGGCATAAGTTTTTTCTCTAAGATTTCCAATGAAAAAATACCATGATATTAATAAATATATAAATAGTTTAATAATGCGAAATTTTCTTCTACCCACGACTTATAAATAGAGGAGCGCTGTTTTTGTTACGGTCTTTTGAATGTGCTTTACACGTAAATATTTACACACATTAAACTTTGCAAGTATGTTATAAATAATTCTTTCTTTATGTTAATAACATGAAGTGACACTACTTTTAAAACTACAAATACGACATTACTGCTTCGAGAGCGGTTTATTTTAAGATCTCTTGATCAGATCTTAAAATAGCCTGGAGAAATTTAAGAACTTTTTTATTATTTTAGCAATGGGAAAAGTTCTCGTAATTTTTTTTATTTTTACTCACAAAAAACTCCTAGTAAGCTTCCGTAAGATTCAAGTTTATTGATATTAAGATTAACGTCGGGATAAGGCAAACTCCAGATAATCTGAGATCACCGTCACGCGGTATTTTCAATAATCTTCGTATTACCGTAAAGATTTCGAAATCCTGCAATTGTGAGACTCGACGACCTCTGTGGCGTAGTGCATGTACTGCCGTATTTAAAAGTGGGAGGTCCCGGTTTCAATTCGAGTATGACCTGGGGGCTTCGGCCGTGGGCAGTTACCACCCTAAGCAATTTAGCACAAGCACTAAGCGATGTAGCGTTATTTTACTAAAAAATAGCAATCTATCACGAATTCCTTCACGACAACCGAACCGAATTTTATTAAAGTCAAAAAATGGATCACACGCTTTCCTACCTAAACCTCAACAATTGGCCGCAAAAAGAAACCCATTCACAGATAATTCTTTGAAATAGAAAGGCCTTTTTTCGAGCTCTAGCTGGCTATTCACAGAGATTGCCTTTATTTCGCAACAAGAATTAATAAGTTAGTGAGGCAACTTCTTCCGTGCTATTCTCTAAGTGATATATCACAACTATTCACAACCGTCGAAGCGTCAGCGATGTAACAGGGAGTAGAGGTAGTATATCTTTGTGCTGACCCTTTATTCTAGTTCTTTTTTAGTTATATACAACATAAAAAAAAAACATTATTTTTGGGTCGCTCGATCTAGATTTGTTCGTAATTTTATGAGTATAGTAGAATGGGACCTACATACATGTTTGACATAAAACGTCACTTCCTCAACAGAATCATTGATTTAGCCGTAGATAGAGCGCGTCATACAAAAACAAGGCTAAAATTTGTCACCAACTAACTATACATTCCTACATATCGATGTATTACAACCCGTCTAATACACTAGACATCTGGCCGTTATATTATCTATAGCGGCGCGTAGTGCTTTGTAATTCATTCGGATTTTACGGCTTGAGTGTTAGCATCGGTGAGTTTCGTCTAGCCTTGTCACACACGGGGGGAAAGAAGTGCACGCGTCGCTTTTTGTGCACTACTTTTCCGTCACATTTTTTGAGCGTTAAAGATCGATCTACGGCTAGTGGTAAATCAATGAACAGAATACATAGTAGATACACTAGTTTTTAGTGCAACAAAATTCGTTATACAATATACAAATATTACTAACAGTAAACGTATTTTTTGTTCCAATTTTGTAATTTTAAGATTTGTGTATCATTATATTTGTATTGGCTTTGCCCGAAATATTTTTTTTTATATTAATTATTATTATATTGGCAATATTATTAGAAGTGTGGCAATGCTGCCGGCCGGATAAGAAATGATGCATTTGAAATATCTGAATACTAGTTCTGAATTACGTTGCTGCATCAACGTTGAATGTCAGGTTGTGAAGATTGCAACTGCTGATGTTATTATATCAGACGCTGAAGTTAGATGACAACGGCGTGGTCTTGTCGGAAGTTTTAACTGGTTTTCATGGGACTGTGTCACTTCTGAGTGGTGTGCTTTGTTTCATAGCATGAGATTATTTTGATGTAATCTAAGCAATTGGCTTTGTAATATAAAATTATTAAAATGTCATTATACAAAAGTTATAGTAGAATAAACAACCAAATAGTTGTCTTTTGTTTCTATTTATTGAAAAGAACCTTATATTGGGGTATAAAAAGGTGCCAAATATTATTATAAGTCAAATTAAGTGTATATGACTATGTAACTGTATCATAGCGCTCAAACTTAATATACGCAATGTAAAGATGTCTTAATTTATAATTGTTGGGTTCTATATTAATTAAAAATATATATTTATTTATCTGTTTAAGTTTTTTCGAATATTCATAATACGTTTGGCTTAGGTCCCTAACCTCTACCTAGGTTTACAATATGCATTGCGTTTTTATTTCGGATTCAAACAATCCATCAACATGCCTAACCAGCATTGTATTCAAATTATTTAATTCCGTTTGTAATCAATTTTGTTTAACGCTTTCAGCTCTAGTACATAAGAGGTTAGATTTATTATGCAACAAGCTTAGTACTTTTAATCAGTACGGTTTCAACCTTCGAAGCGATAGCGCGTATTTCAATGCTATATATCTACAAGTTAACTATGTTTTCGTGCGTAAAATAAATAATAAAAATATAAAAAGTTGTGGAAAAAATAGTGTCACTATAATAATGAAAAAAAATAAGTGATATTTGAACTTTAATTTAATTTTTTTTATGTTGTGATTAGATAAAAAAACTTTATTGCAACAAAACACATAGAAGCGACACAAGAAAACTAAACTAAACCAAAAAAGTAGGTACTAAAATTAGTGTTAGGTGCAAAGGTGGCCTGAGTTGGAATTTATTAAGCTTAAATATCGGGTTTGATCCCGGGCACGCACCTCTAACTTTTCGGTGCTATGTGCGTTATAAAAATATCACTTGCTTTAACGGTGAAGGAAAACATCGTGAGGAAACCTGCACGCCTGTGATTTCTCCGTAATGTTCTTAAAGGCGTGTGAAGTATGACAATCCACACATGGCCAGCGTGGTTGACTATGGCCAAAGCGTTTCTCATACTGAGAGGAGACCCGTGCTCTGTAGTGAGCCGACAATGGGTTGATCATGATGATGATGATGATGATGATTATAATATTTATTTATTTCGAGAGTGTAGATAATTGTGACAGTGACCCACGGGTGCCTGATTTCGTCACGCTCAATACAAGTGTTTATTGTGTTATAATTTAAGACTATAACACAAATATGCACACTATTACTCTATGTTCCATATTACGTTGTTAATTTTTTATACGTTTAGTTAAGTTCCTTCGCACGACTTATCCGTCTAAATCTGCATGCTGTAGCCTCCTATAAGTGGAATTATATGTAGACCTAGCACCTAAGGCCTAAATTATGTACAAAAATAACATGTATAATTCTGTTAGTGGTTCTAATAAAATAAATAAATTACACTTATTCAAAATTTTAATACACACTTATTTAAATAAAGATAGTTATTATTAGGATTAATATGAGTGAGAAGTCTCATTAGACCAGATAAAGATATTTTCAACTTTTTCTGTCTCATATTGTAGCTTTGACGATGTATGCAGTATGAACGTTTTGCGTTCATAAAGGAACCCGATGTGAATGCAGTAACCCTGTTGCTTTTTTTTTCACTTACGTAGAAACTAATTACGTTGCATACTACCTTGGTAATGCGAATCGAGCTAATTTCACGTTAGTTCTCAATTTGTCCAAGGACAAGGTGCCCGATAAGAAGCGAATAATTGAAATGAGTTGTATTTAATTTTCGATAAATTTAATAATACAATAAATTTAAGCACCGTTAACTAAAAACAGTTTCAATATAAAAGTTATTTTTAATAGCTATTAGAAACTGGATGAAATTAATAATCACTTCGTATTTATATCCAACTATCTTTAATGTTTTGGCTATAAACAATTATTCTCAATTTAGCTGAATCAACCGCAGCCTCGTTCCACCATTACTTTCAAAAACCAAAGTTGTCTCTTCTTTTAAGTGAGCAGAGTAAGTTGTGTGTCTTGGTTGAGAGTTTATATACTTACTATAAATATTAAATTATAAATATTATCTCTTACACCACTGATATGAAATGATTAAAAAACTTTACACATATTTTAAAGAAGCTACATAAGAAAAGAAAAAACTGATTTCAAAATAGTATCAAAATATAGCCAATAAAGGTATTTATGTTTTCTTCATCAATGTAGAGGTAATATTTGCATGGAAGTATACACTATCAAATAAAATCAGTTGGCTTTTATCCATCGTGGAGAATTTTGGGTTTTTACATACATGAACAAAAAAATATCAGTAAATACATATTATATTATACGCATTTCGTCAAATTCGGCAACGAATCAAGAAATGCTTTTTTGCAAGTATTGTATCATGGCATAACTAATGTAACCGATTTGAGCAGAACCTTGACACTTGGAATTATAACCTAGACTTTTAATCTTGTATTGCGAAACTCCTCGATTCTATGCAAATTCTCGGGTTACCTCATTCACCTTGATCTAGATGATCTTGATCTCACTAAAATATACTTGCGAAAAAATAAACTATGATTATTAAGACTAATCCACGATTAAATTCAATAACTTGATATTTTAAGAGTCAAACATGTTGTAGATTCTGGCAGTTCATTAATAGCAGTCACATTGCATATTAGATACAGTTATAAAATTTACGGTATGACATACACATATCAGGTTGGAATAGTTGTTATTTTTTTCTATTATATACGTACGCAATAAAAACAACAAGTAAACAAAATAAAATAGCCCTAATTTAAAAACGTCTCACGTTAGACCATCCAATTAGGAAACATTTAATGCTTAATATACGAACGTTTGAGGTTGAAAGCCTTATAAGGAAGACACCAAAGGCGCCAAGAGCCAAATCCAAATGATAATAAACTATTGCGACACACGAATAATTACAGTTAACAATACTTCGGCCGCGACTTCGTCCGCGTTGGTCTGTTATCCGGGATAATTAGTAACTGCATGCCCATCCATATATATATTTTTTATATACTACAAGTTAGCCCTTGGCGGCAATTTCACATGATAGTAAGTGATGCTGCAGTCTAAGATGGTAGCGGGCTAACCCGAGTATAGTAAACCCACACTCATAATTGGTTTCTACGCGACACTGTGCAGTAACGCTAAATTGCTTGGCGCCACGTCTTTGTGGGTAGGATGATAACTAGCCACGGCTTAAGCCTCCCACCAGACCAGACTCGAGCCGAAACTCGAAACCAGGACCCCCCAGAACTTTAGAATGTGACAGCGCACCTATTACTCTACGGAAGGCGTGGTTTTCAGGTTTCGAACGAAAGTTGCGAACTCGGACCAGTAGTATTGTTAGTAATTAACTAAGCCTGCAATATCCGTATGTCCGCTCTTACGATAAAAAAGTGAAATCCTTTTACGTGCACCATGCGGGCGTGCGAGCTTATACCTCGTAGGTACTGCCGACTTGACAGCAGGATTTAATAGCAATTACGAACCGGCCAGTTAGAGTTTTCGAGAAAATTCTCGTTCTTTTCGTTCATTCTTAACAATACGACGACGTATTAGTAATTTGGTTCATGAGAACTCTGAGAGATGGAGCCGAGAACTGAAAACAGTTTAATTTTTTCTTTATTATCATACTAGTTCTGCCCGCGACTTCGTCTACGTGGACTTCAGCGTTGGGTCTAAAGCTTTGCTCTTTAACAATTTTTAATCTTTCCACGGGAACTTTTAGAGAGATAGGTATAGAAAGTGCATGTCCTTTCCCATAGCGTAGGTGACATGCATACCAAATTCAAAGCTGTCTGCCCGCGGCTTAGCAATATTAATATAACAATTTTCAATTATTCCTCGGAACTACTTAAGGAATCGGGATAATAGGTAGCCTATGTTCTTTTCCATGTCAAAGACTACATGCATGCCAAATTTCATCCAAATCCGTTCAGCTCTTTTTGCGTGATTGAGTAACAAATATCCACACTTTCACACTTATAATAATATATATACTAGTCGATGCCCGCGACTTCGTCCGCGTAGGTAAGGGGTTTTAAAAACTCCTATCGAATAAGCTACCAATTTGTGGAAAATTTCTGTGGCAAACTGAAACTACAGCTATATGTCATTGACGTGAAATTCAGTTTTTCATAAATCCCGCGGGAAAATGTAAAGGGATAAAAAGGATGCTATCGCCATCTCCGGGTTCTAAGCTACCTCCCCGACGATTTTCAGCCAAATCGGTTCAGCCGTTCTTGAGTTATAAATAGTGTAACTAACACGACTTCCTTTATATATATAAATGTACTCGTATATAGGATTACTGATTTATTTATATCGATCATAATATACAAAGATAGTCTTTGACTTAAAACGCTCAATTACTCCGCTCAAATGATTCCGTTGTTCAGAACGAGTGACAGCTGACCTTGAGATTCGGTTCGCTTGACAGTCCATTGCACCTATATACGGGTGTATATGGGTGCAATGGATTGCACTTGGACCTTAGTGACATCTATTTTAATTTCTACCCAGCTCTTTTTCTGTTTCTAGTTTTAAGGTGTAAAAATTTATTATTTTATTAGTCATTAATGGGAATTATTTCTTTCTTCTTTCAAATTGAGACAACATTGACAATGAGATTATCAGTAAAGACTCCAAAATAGATATATTTAACGGTCACTATAGGAAGTTTTGTTTGAGTGTGATGGAATTGATTTAGTATACAGTAGGTATTACACCTAACTTTGGATTTGTTTTTCTGTAATTGGTTGTATTAAGCTTTTGTCATGCTGTGCAGTCTGTTAGAATTACAATTAGATATAGAATATGTAGCTAAGTTAAGATTTAATTATAACAATAGTAATTTGTTAAGATTGCAAAAAATATATATATATATTGCAAGTGATAACTTGCTTGGTTTTCACGGAGTACAGCGAACATGGTTTTCGCGAAGTGATCTTAATAGTTAATTAAATACAGGGGCAAGGAAGGAAAATTGTTTGGCAAAATCTAGCGAGTGAGTAGCGAGAAATTACTATGCTAGCTGGCAAGCTGTTCGTAAATACAGTTGGAATTTATTAAAAACTTCGTCCTTTTTTAAGTTTGTTACAAATGGTGGCCAAGTAATTATTTATCCATTAGGTGGGTACGTGCTACTGCATTTGTCTGCGGTTCCATTGGCGCGGTTTTAGCTCCTTTGTTATTCAGAACGAAGAGATGAATCCAGCGATACCTCATTTAGGATTAACTAGCGACCCCATTTCGTTTAGCTGGGATGATTTATCGAGTCATTTAATATTGGCGGATATATGAGGCGAGTTAAATTTCGCGACTTAAAACAAAATTTTCAAGTCAAATCATTTATTCATCACCAGCCTATTTTGAGTCTCACTGCTGAGCAGAAACTGATCATCTCAAAAGATATATAGAGCTTTTCCACCTATAAGGTTTCTCTGAGGCGGGCGTGCTTTAACGAATAATTATTTTTATGACATGTAAGTAATAAACACCGTATTATTTAAATCACTGTTGTGGACTGAATGTTGTGCATTAATGCATCATGATCATCATGATCAACCCATTCTCGTCTCACTACAGAGCGCGGGTCTCCTCTCAATATGAGAAGGGTTTGGCCATAGTCCACCACGCTGGCCATGTGCGGATTGGCAGACTTCACACGCCTTTGAGAACATTTTGGAGAACTCTCAGGCGTGCAGGTTTACTCACGATGTTTTCCTTCGCCGTTGAAGCAAGTGATACTTTAATTACTTAAAAACGCACGTAACTCCGAAAAGTTAGAGGTGCGTGCTCGGATTCGAACCCCCGACCTCTGATTAGGAGGCGGGGCTATCACAGCTTCCTATTAAATATATATTATTTTTTTATATATGTTATTTGTGAACTGTGGTGGATTTTTGCTTAATTGAATTTTTTATTGCTTTATATACTAACGTGTACGTGTGTACATATATCTTTAGTTGGTATGTCATTTTATGTAATTTGCGGGTCTAGCAAATTCTTTATTCTAGACTATGTGGCCATAGTCTATGGCCATATGGACTACAGCCAAACCTTTCTGATATTGAGAGAAGACCCGTGCTCTGTAGTGAGCCGGCAATGAGTTGATCAGGATGATGATGTTAAAATTGCCCAACAATATGCATAATTTGTTTATTTATGATATTATGTATAGTGTGTTCCTCTTATGACAAATCACTATTTAAAGTTCAATATCATCATCATCATCATCATCATCATCATGATCAACCCATTACCGGCTCACTACAGAGCACGGGTCTCCTCTCAATATGAGAAGGGTTCCGCCATAGTCCACCACGCTGGCCATGTGCGGATTGGCAGACTTCACACGCCTTTGAGAACATTATGGAGAACTCTCCGGCGTGCAGGTTTCCTCACGATGTTTTCCTTATATTTTAATTGTTTAAAAACGCACATAACTCCGAAAAGTTAGAGGTGCGTGCCGGGATTCGAACCGCCGACCTCTGATTAGGAGGCTGACGCCCTAACCACTGGGTTATCACCGCATGTTCAATATAGTAGTATTTATTTCAAACAATGGTATAAGATTTTAGTACTGGTTTTAAATATTAGCAGTCACAATAATAAGTCTGAAATATTAATATAATGCAGCGTTTCTTCACATTGTTCATGCCAGCCTCGGAAGCTTCAGAAGCAGAGCAAAAAATAATGAGAAAAACTGGAGTGATTCTTGCGTCACTCTTACTGCCGCAAGAATTGTAGCTACAACATGGCTTCTGACATTTTAACTAAATTTACAGACTAAAAAAACAAGTATCTGGAGTGGTAAAAATTAAGTTTTTTTTTTTTAAATATATTCTTGCTTTGAAAAGGGCTGTTTATTGAACGTCAACACACGCACACCCACTCATACATCGCTTATACTCTGGTGCATAAGTAAATAGCAGGACATATCAAAAATTAAAAAAGCTATTTGTGCTTATTCTTTTTTTTTCCTTTTATGGCTTTACACAGATTAGCCAATGTCAAGTTTATAGCAATGTAGAAATTAGGGAGAAATGGCGGGAAACTTCGCACTCTGCGGACGCGGATCCCTCAAACCTTTCCCAAATTAATACCTGTTAACCATTCAGAAAACTAGCCACTACATAAACGACACCAAAACTGTCCACGACACAACCAACACCAGTCCTTTACAAAATCAGCTAAAAAACATTAATTCAAGAGAAGCGTGAAAAAACCGCGCCCGCCATATACGAAGTCTCCCGCCTTTCTCGTGCCTATTCTTAAAGCAGCACGTCAGTTTGAAAGCAGAAACAGTATGTAATATTAAATGAAAATGAGGTATAAATATATTTTAGTATAGAATAGTATATTGAAATTGCAATTTTTCCTTGTAAGATGGCGCTAGCAGTCGCTAGCGCCATCTACTAAGACTTGCATACAGTAATGTTGGCATTGGTAGGTATGTGAAATTTTGCACGGTTTCAAAGTACTCGGACCACGATTGTCCTCAGACAATAAACGAAAAAAGAAGAAAGAGAATAGAAATTGTAATATACACATATATAATTTTAATTTAGAAACTTTTTTAAGAGATTTTTATTCAAGTTATGATAAAGTAGGAATAACTGAGAGAGAAGTAAAGTTGAGTATATTTCGATGGTTTAAACGGATTTTATGGCAGTTATCAGTACCACGTAGGATATCTCAGAGAAGGTTTGGAAAGTTCAATAAATCAATAGGCTGGGGCGTGACGCCTCGTTTGAAATAAACCCCTTTTAACTTTCATTCAAACACACAACTCTATTTTTTGATAGGGTGGGCAAAAAGTAAGTTTTCTGGTGAATGTGAAAATTACAGAAAATACATAACTATTTAATCTCAAATCAATTTTGAATAATCAGTGAAAGATCCATGCAAAACGTAAAAAATTTTAGTGTAAATAGTAAACTAGTAAACAATAAGAAAACTATCATAATATGAAATTATTAATCATACAAATTCAAATTTCAAATTCAAATTCAAAATAATCTTTATTCAAATAGTCCTTAAAAAGGCACTTTTGATCAATAATTTACACAGTAGTTCATGGTGATAACTATATTCGTAAACCTAAAACTAAAGCTATGAGTTCAAAACGCGCCCCGGTCTAAGAAGAAGCCCACAACAAACTTAGCAACAAATATGATATATGCATACTCAACATGAAAACGTGAAAAATGACATTAAAGGAACATTCTTAAGTAAGTAATACTTTTGAAGACTATGCTAATATATTTTATTCATGACCAATAATTTCATAATCAAAACATAATCTTCGGGGTGAAAACTGTAGCATTAATCTCAAACGCGCATAATAAACAATTTTTCTGTAAACAAATAAATAGCCTTTGAAATGTCAAAGTAAAGCTGGCGAGATTCCAAGTTCAAAAGAAGTGGAACGCGACTTAACGATTGCATCTGGCGACAACAGCTGATTTCTAAGACCCTCCGAGAGGAAACCCGCACGGTACGACCTTCCGAAGATAATAGGAAAAATATGCGACACTTTTGTCTAGTGGGTGTCACTAATCGCTTTAAGTTTTACGGTTTCAGTACGGTGGCGATTGGTCTATATACGAGTAATTACGGCAGGCATCGCTTACGTTAATTCCGATTTGTGTTAATTAAAACTTTAAAAATGACTAATACAAAATTCAAAACCTCATTTCGCTCTATTACGAGATAAACTTTCAAAAATTTAAGTATTTTTTTTGTTTTATATTTATTTATTAAAGAAAAACATTTACATAGTTTTCATAATAATCAGGTGTAATCATAAAGTCTATACAGCTGTGGTAGCCTAGTGGTTGGGACGTCAGCCTCCTGATCAGAGGTCGGCGGTTCGAATCCGGGCACGCACCTCTAACTTTTCGGAGTTATGTGCGTTTTTAAACAATTATAATATTACATGCTTCAACGGTGAAAGAAAACATCGTTAGGAAACCTGCGCGCCTGAGAGTTCTCCATAATGTTCTCAAAGGCGTGTAAAGTCTGCCAATCCGCACATGGCCAGCGTGGTAGACGATGGCCAAACCCTTCTCACATTGAGAGAAGACCCGTGCTCTGTAGGGAGCCAGTAATGGGTTGATCATGATGAATCATGAACTCGTAACTTGAGATTTTCCGTACACCAACGCCTTCGAAATTAGGTACGTAACACGCTAATCTAGTGGTGTAATACTTACTTAAAAGCTAAATAACTACTGCTTATAAACTAATATAATTGAACTAAATATAGGTTATATGGTATACCAAGCTGTGGCACTATTACGTAGATCTCTGCTGTATTACTTAAGCTATCTGTAGGCTACATTTCAGTGCGATCAATCCAATGCAGTGGTTTGAGCTATTGATAGACCAGTCCGGTCACCTTTTCTTTTTATATACACAAACTAGCTTTTGCTATTCGACAGAGAAAAATATTCAAAGCCCAATTAGGCGTATTATTTATTTAAAGGGATTCATTTCCAAGAAATCGATTTTAGCGGACGTTTATGTTATAATGGCTATTATATTATTCTTTAACCTTATAATAATTAATATAAAATTATTATAAATTATATAATAATATAATTATAAAATAAATATAAATTAATTAATATAAATATAATTTATAAAATGGTAGGTAGGATTCTAATGTAAGCGACACGTGCGGCCAAAGTGTGGACTCCGCTAGTTAAAACTACAATTATACCTTCATAATAAATCTATGGTAATGCTAATATGGGTATTTTCGCTTAGTTTAATACTTAGAGGTGCCCTGAACTTAGCATTTTTATTAATAATGTGCCGACCACGTCTTCTTCTTCCACTAACTTCTATCAGCCGTCACCTCACTAACCACACCTTTTACCCGCATATCCTCTTTTACACAACTTTAGGTCTTCCTCTACTCTTTTATCCTTACACGTTAATATTTAACATTCTTTTGGTGACATCAATGGTTATTATATTGTATTCTATATTGAAGCCCGATCCGTCCAGTAGCGTATTTTATAAGTTTAAAAAATAGTCAGTCAGTGAGCTTTCTTTTTATATTTATAGATTGCCCGCACTCTTTAATTAACAAAATTAACGCATTTTTTATTAATAAAAATGCTAAGTTCAGGGCACTCTTAAGTATTAAACTAAGCGAGAATACCAAAATTAGCATTACCATAGATTTATTATGAAGGTATAATTGTAGTTTTAACTAGCGGAGTCCACACTTGTCGCTTACATTAGAATCCTACCTACCCTTTAATTTTATAAAGTAGGTATATTCGGAAGTAGCTTCATTCAAATAGACAAAGCAACAGAATTTTATTTTATTTTTAATATTAGGCGGGTAATCAAAATGAACGTATGCACTTTCGATCTATCTGTCTATCCAAAGATTAAAAAATCCCTGCTTCCCTATTTTTGTAAAAAAAACAGTCATGGGTACAACCTTCTCTCATAGCTATAATCCATAAGCCACTGATTGTAATGAAGCACCTTTTTTTTATTTTATTTACAGTTCAAATAAATCAAATTTACAGTGATCGTCGAAGACATTGAAAGAAACCACAGAGGTTTGGTTCACCACTCAGTGCCTTGCATACTAACCTACATAGAAACTTTCTTCTGTTTCAGATATTTGAAGATCTGAGGAAAGGGACTTTGGATATTAAGGTTGGTTTGATTTATATTACTAATTTATTTATAATATTTGCATTTTTAATGATGAACTAGCGTCAAAAAATAATCGCCTTAAGCGATTTAAGAGTGCAGCGGCTTCCTGTGACTCGATAGAAGACGTGTCCAACTATTGGAGCTCCACTAACATTGTGCCAGAGTTTCATCATGCCGCAGAATTTTATGCCCCGCATATAGAGACTGAAATCACTTGCAATCAATGCAGTTTTTTCAAAATCGTACACTCTTAGCAGAACGGAGGTAGTTGCTGAGACGATGTACCTAAACATAGCATCAACCTTTTTTTTTCGGAATGTCTATTAGCTGTGCTAACCCTATTGGTTGCCAAAGCGTAACCGGAGTTTGGCGAGCTTCGGAAAGAAGCTCTGTCAGAAGAAATTTTGAGCCCTAAGGCTCGAAGAAACTAAGAGAACGTCGAACGTCGTGGTAGAACAGAATTACAATTATAAGTATGGTAATTTATAAGGACCAGACTATACGCTCCACCAAGTAAGATTATACACTACCGCGACTCGACCACCGATCCGAACCGACCGAATGCAATGCCCCGTCCCGCGCCGGTGGGTCTTTTAAGGACCTGCATAACCCACTTAGTGTTACGTAAAGAGAGAGGGCGATTCCACGCTCTTGTCTGTCGTATATGATTCTAAAACAAGATGGCACTGTTCTCCGACTGCCGTCATATATTATACGATACATATAATTTTTTTTTTTTCGTACTGTCTATTAGCTGTACAAACCCTATTGGTTGCCACAGCGTAACCGGGCTGTTTGGCGAGCTTTGGAAAGAAGCTCTGCCAGAAGAAATTTTGAGCTAGGGCTCGAAAAACTAAGGGAACAACTGCCTAAGGGCGCCTTCTTTGAGGCCGAACCTCGGCTTAGGCGACGTTTGGGATAACGGGGGTCGGACGGTGAGGAGCATCAACCGTCATCGGTTCTAAACAGTAACGCCTCCCGCTTGAGACTTTTACGCTTTTTTGGAGAGTAGCGGGTGCAATTTGCCACAACATCTGCCCATCGAGTAGGTCAATGAACACTTAGCGTTTATTAAACAGTTTATATATAACGTTTAGTAAACAGTTTATAACAATATAATATTATTAGCTTCTGCAAGCGACTACGTCTGTATGGACTTCAAAATTGGGTCTAAAACTTCGCTCGTTAACAATTTTTTATCCCATGGCAACTATTTGAGAGATCGGTATAAAAATTACATGTCCTTTTTATAGCATAGGTGACATGCGTATCAAATTTAAAAGTGGTCTGCTCGCGGCTTAACTCGCAAACCATTTTCAATTTTTCCTCGAGATTTACATAAGGTTATTTTGCAAGGCTACATGCATACCAAATTTCATCCAAATCCGTACAGCCGTTTTCGAGTGATTGAGTGAAAAATATCCACACTTTCACATTTATAATATATATATAGGATATAAAATTTCAACATTAGTAACAATAGAAAACGGAACGGTTTTTTTAAATTTTTTCCTCATTCTTTGTTCATTTTTTCTTAATGGTACCTGCTTCGTAATTTAACAAACACCGTTCTGAAACCGAATTTGCCGAAAGAAATGAATTATCCTCCTTGTATACCTTTTCAATTTGAATATTTGGACAACGGCTAACGAGGCTAATATTTATTTGCTATTTGTCCCCATTTTATATTTGTTGAGGAAAACTAAAGAGATTTTTTTTTATACACCACAAGTTAGCCCTTGACGGCATCTCACCTGATGGTAAGTGATGATGCGGTCTAAGATGGTAGCGGGCTAACCTGTTAGGGTATGATAAACCCATACTCCTAATTGGTTTCTACACGACATCGTGCCGGAACGCTAAATCGCTTGGCGACACATCTTTTGTCGGTAGGGTGGTAACTAGCCACGGCCGAAGCCTTCCACCAGACCAGACTCGAGCCGGGAATCGAACCCAGGACCCCCAACTTTAAAATGCAACAGCGCACGCGCTGCGCCACGGAGGTCGTCAAGATTGTCAAAATAGGGGCAATATGAATTAAAAGGCCAATTACTTTGTAGCTTCGAGCCCAACCAACGATCTTTGTTCTAACAAAGTAATATTATAGCAATTAAGTAGACTTTATAATAGAGTCATGGTGCCATGCCTCGTATTTATTTCATAGGCATTGCTGATTTATAATTTCTTGTTTTGAAAGCGGGGCTTTGTTCCCTTAAGAGCCAAGCCTATCAAAAAGTTCCCGCTAAACTTCCAATTTAAGAAGTGCAGATTAAAACTCTGTCTTGATTTAAAGAAAGAGTTTTGTCGGAATCGTGTCCGTGCCATAATATATAATTCTGCGCCCAATTAATATGCTATTTTTCGAGCAATTACATTATAGTACCTACTAATGAAATATAAAAACCAGCCAAGTGCTGGGTTGTATATTTCAGGGTTCGGTACCATGGTGCAATATGAAAAATGTATCAATGATATTATAATGGTGGAGTATTAACAACAAAGAAAACACTTTTCTTACATAAATACCACTTTTTGTTTACGATAAGAGAAAGAGAGTTTCAACTCAAACTATTATAAAAGTTATTGTGAACTTAAATCCAGGGCCGTAAAAAATTTAAAAAAATATATTACAGTTTATGATACACATATATTGACCGCTGACAGAAAGTGGTAGGAGGACAGCAGCGTTTTAGTAAGAGTTAAAATAAACAATAAACAATGAGGAAACAAGAGACAATAAACAATGTTTATTGGTATAAAATAATATATTCAACTATAATTAAAGAGATTTATTATGCATGTTAAACTTTTTTTTTATACACTACAACTTAATTAGATACAGACTACAGATTCAAATCTATCTTACAAGTCAAGCAGAAGTATTTTAAAGGCGGGAGACTTCTTATATGGCGGGCGCGGCTTTTTCACGCTTTTCTTGAATTAATGTTTGTTGGCTAATTTTGAAAAGGACTGGTGTTGGTTGTGTCGTGGACAGTTTTGGTGTCGTTTGTGTAGTGGCTAATTTTCTGAATGGTTAACAGGTGTTAATTTGGGAAAGGTTTGAGGGATCCGCGTCCGCAGAGTGCGAGGTTTCCTGCCGTTTCTCCCTAACTTCTACATTGCTATAAACTTGACAGTGGCGTATCTGTGTAAAACCATAAAAAGAGAGAACTAGCAGAAGTATTGCATAGAATTTTATTAACTTCGTAAATATTTGCAATCGAAACTAAATAAAACAAAATGGGACAACAAATAGGAATTCAATTTGTTGATTGAATTTCTGACGCTTTTAGACCGAATGCAAGCCGACTCAATTAAACAATGCCTTTCATACGATTTAAAAAAAACATATGACAACCGTTGAATCATAGAACATTATCAACTGAACAGGTTAATATTTAATCGTTTTCCCTGACTTTTGTAATTTTTCCTGAATTCTGTAAAATAGCATTTACTACAATTGCCCGTAACTTGGATCTTATCACTTCCACATAAGGCTCATAATCGAATACATAACAGATGTATATTATTTTACATTACGTACTTGCGTTCTACCTCACTGCAAGTTTTTATAATCTCTGAATAACCAGAGATAAATATACACATAGGTGTATTTACACGAAGCATTCTTAATTTAACCTGGTAATTACCAAGAACCAATTCCTTTTTATAATATCTTTATTAAAAAAATATAAAAAAAGGAAATAAAAACTTTATCTATCTATATAATTGTAACTGTTTATTCAAGAAAAGAAGGGTCATTTCTAAATCACAACACTTAATGTTTAATTTTTTTTAATTAATTTTTCATATTTGCTGAATGTTATTTTTTTTCCGAATCCTAATACCTGTGCGGGCTTTACTGAATTACAGAAAAAAATATATAAAATCATGCGCATTTTATAAACGATGAACGGCATATTTCTAAAATATCTCGTTGATGGTTAAAAATGTCGACATTGTATATACTGCCTCGTATAAAATGACCAACATAGCGCACAAGTATAACAATCTACCAATCTATACCTTAGATACATTTTTATTATTGCACAAGCCTTATTTGTCTGGCAAATTGGGTATTAGCCAGTCAATGTTTATGTTAAAAATAGTAATTAAACTATATTTAATAATCGCTATTGTTTAACTAAAATGCGAACTTGTTTTAAAATAGTTAAAGCAAAAGATCAAAGAAAAACTGCAACCGATGTGATGGTTTAATTAAAAACATTAAATTAATTTGACCCGCCAGTAAGCGGCGCTTTTCTCAATGGAAAATTAAAATTTTACGTGGTAAGTAATTAATTGAAGGCACTTGCAAAATTATTTAACCAACGAAAACATAAGTGGCATAGCAATTTGAGATTAAAACAAAGTAAAACGGATTAAGTCGCCCCGAAACGTTTAGTTTTACATTTGGCAGAAATGTCCAAGTCTGTCCATGCCTGCTAAATATGTTGCTGATAGTTTTAATATGGTATGTAGAATTATAAGTATATGTGTAATGTTAATAGGTAAACTTTTAAAATTATAAATATTGAATTGCAACGAAATAATTTATATATAAGATGACTACGGGGCGGGGGCGTGTCTTCGTCGGTAATTTGGGTAGACGTGGGTAGTTTCGGGCAAAGAGACCAGATACTCTTGGTAGAACAGAATTACAATTATAAGTATGGTAATTTAAAAGGAGCAGACTATACGCTCCACCAAGGACGACTATGCGACTCGACCACCGATCCGAACCGACCGAATGCAATGAATGCAATGCGCCGTTCCGCGTCGGTGCGTCTTTGATTGATTCTAAAACTAGATGGCGCTGTTCTCCGACTGCCGTCATATATTATACGATACATATAGGTAAACCCAGCAGCATTGATTGATTTACATGGCATACAAAGCACACCCTTACACTTCATTCTTTTCTTATCAAACAAACCCCGAAAACAAATACTTCGGTCAACAGGATCTGAGAATATCAAGGAGTTTATCCAGTTGAATATCAAGAAGATTTTCTTACACAACACTTTTAATAAAAGCAACTGTTAGGCACCTTACCGTCTTCTTGGTAAAAAGTCTATTAGATAAATGATAGATTCACTACTACAAAGGGACAAACTACTCAAAATGCTTACAAAGCAAAGGCTTCTAAGAAAAACGTAATACAATTTCGAATATTGATCGGTTTAACGCTTCCATTTTCCTTTCATGTTCTTTTAATATTTAATACCCTAAGGCTACATCCGTAAACAAAATAATTAAGTTAAGTTAAGTTTTAAAAGGGGTAAGTAAGTATGTTTTGTTCGCTTATTTCGTTAATTATGCCGGTATTTCATAATACACCCTAGTACGAAACCCTTCTTGTGCGACTCCAACTAGCACAGCCGTTCTTTTTTATAACAAAGCCTTTAACGAAAGGAAATGAACACGATGTTTCAATGTCTTTATGTATAAATAGACAAAACACATTAGGCGGGAGATCTTTCGAGATATGAAAAATGTATATCCCTTTGCGATCATTTCCTTTGCACGCTCCATTAACTGTTACCCTTTCTGGTAGTCACATTAAGCCCTTGCACAAACAAACATGAGGAGACTAACAGACGCCCGTTACTTTGAATAAGCCAACCTACAAGAAATCTTTCATCTGTATCACCGGTGGATGCTTTTTCACGCTGGGTAATGCTTTTACGCATCCCCTCCGGGGGTAAGTGGGACTCCCCGGTGGCCAGACCGGCGACCTGAATACCTACTAAAACCCAGGGATGCTCCTTCGCGTCGCCTGGTGGCTGGGTCACGGGAACACTCGTGCACTCTACCGCGGCCCAGCCAGATGGTTGCTGCCTAGTCAGTTTATCAAGCTACAATTTCTGATTTAATCTGTGTACATTTATCTTTATATTTTGCTATACCCCACTTTTTTCCTAACTAATAACATAAAACTAGGATAAATGAATGAGTACTCTTTTTTTGTACTTACAAGTCTGGTTTTGTATTGTGGTGTATAAAAAAATATTATAAAAAATAATATAAACTATAGTTTATATTATTTTATATTATTGTTATATTATTTTTTATCTACTGCAAATTAGCCCTTGACGGCAATCTCACCTGGTGTTAGTTCGAAACATGAGTCTAAGATGGTATCGGACGGGTATGGTAAACCAATACTCCTAATTGGTTTCTACGCGACATGGTGCCGGAACGCTAAATCGCTTGGCCTAGCTACGGCAAAAGCAGACTAGACTCGAGCCGGGAATCGAACCCAGGATCTCCGACTTTATAATGCGAAAGAGCGTAAATCTAAATGCTATCAATGCTATGCACGGTAATATTATGTATACAGTATTATAACTCGGGCTTATCTTTGAAATTATTACCTACAGCCGCGTGGCATCTAAACATGCGATAGGGCTACCCGCCTACAGTATTTTAATTACATTTGCCTACTTTGTGTTCAAATTTAAACTATCTAGTGACAGTCGGTCAAAATTAGTTTTTCTGGTATTATTCATACAAACAGTACAATAAACAACTATTGTTAATGCAACCAAAAAGTGCACAATATATCTTACTCGTTATATTAAAATTGTACTTGAAGTAATTTTTAGAGAAAAAATCGCGCGGTTATTGTTTAAAAAAACAAAACACCGTCCATTCGTCACTGCGGCACAGTCTCGACTGTCTGCATCCCGAGCGCACCCCGAGATCGAGGCGCGTAGGCATAGCCCGCGTTTCGTCCGTTTGTATGAAGTTGGAATACTGGAAGTTGGACATAATATTACAGTACTATCAGTGAGAGAATCACGTCGCAGATTACGCGCAAGTAAACAAGTCTAACGTAACGTATTCAAACTGCGCGAGTCCCATATATTTATTACGTTTGGCATCAACACGACGTGCAGCTGTTGTATGCGCGTTTCTAAAGGAAACTACTTTACACAGTCTGATTTTGTATTCGAGGCACATTTTTCCTTGGAAATGCAAATGAATCGAGTTTAGCATTAAGTTTAAAGATAATTAGTTTTTCCTTTGTGCTACAAAACTACATTTTTGGGATTCCTTATCCGAAGGGTGCCAATTCTCCGTTCGGTTATTTATTTCTCTTATAAACCTCAGTTTGTGTGTCAAAAAAACATATTATTTTTGGTGTTATCTGCTCTATATATAAGTAATGCCAACGTTATGATAATATAGCCTATTTTTCAACATGGTATGGAACTCTTGAGTTGCGAGTCGAACTTGCATTTGCACTCGCACCGAGTTTTTAAAATAAGTCGTTGTTCTTAGCCAGGAATTTGGCATTATTTCGTATTGCGCACACGTTAGGTAATCCAATTGGAACATCTGTACCAAATTTCAGCAGGTACATAGCTGGTACAGACGTTCCTTTTATGATGCAGGTAAGAGATAAGGCTAAAATTGTGCAAATTCAAACCCTAAAATAGGGCATGAAAGATTGTATGGAAATACATAATTTTAAATTAATTACCATTTCATTAACATTTGGACTTGCAGTTAAAATAAATGAATTCTAGATGATTCTTTAACGCGGACGGGCTATGCAAAGCGGTGGGTTGGAATATATTATTATATATATGCAGAATAGGGAATGAAATCTTTGTATGTAAAGAATGTACCTACTTATCAAAGTTGTATGCGGGTGAAGTCGCAGGGTATACCGCTAGTGATAAATAATCACCAAAGCCTATCAAACCGTGTAAGAGCAGCGTAGAGGTTCTAAGCTCGACATCTCTCTTTCTTCTATTAGAAGGATGATGGTGATTAATGAACTGGCTGCTTCAGAACATATTTATGAGTAACAAGATATCTACTCAGTTAATATAACCGATGCGAAACCAAACCCCCCTCCTTACTTAATTACTTCGAACAGAATATCACAGATATTATTACAGATGCGCGATAATTAAACAATTTGTAGACGAAGTATCAGAATAACAATATTGTTAGGCACGAATTTTAATTGAAACTTTCTTAAGGTTTATATTAAATTTAATTTCCAAGAAGTATTAATGCTCAAAAGGGGACAAGCTGAAAGTGATTAATTGTCTGAATTGACTCGACAAAGTAATTAGGCAATAGACACATTGGACGCCGGCAATGGTGGAAATTTAATACTCGGTAACTCTGCCTTATAACGGCGACCTATCAAATAAAGCATCAACCAATTCATTTATTCATACAAAATATTTTTTGACTTATTCAATACATCGTCATTAACATGATCAACCCAATGCCGGCTCAGCAGTGCTCAGCAAACCACGGGTCTCCTGTCAATATGAGAAGGGTTTGGCCATAGTCCATAGGCCATAGGAAAAATTTACACACCTTTGACAACTTTATTGAGAACTCTCAGGCATGTTGGTTCCCTCACGATGTTTTCCTTCACCGTTGAAGCAAGGTATTTTTAAAATACACATAACTCAGATAAGTTCGAGGTGCGTGCTATAACAAACCCTAACGTGAGCGATACGGCGCGAGGTCGGTTCACCGTCCGACCCCCTCGTTATTCCAAACGTCGCCTTATCCGAGTTGCGGCCTCAGAGGAGGAGCCCTTAGGCAAACGTTCCTTTAGTTTCTTCGAGCCCTTGGGGCTCAAAATTTCTTCTGGCAGAGCTTCTTTCCGAAGCTCGCCAAACAGCCTGGTTACGCTGTGCAACCAATAGGGTTAGACAGTCCGAAAAAAAAGGGGGGCGGTAAATCTCTTGCAGTTATAGCGATCAAGTTCGAGCACATTCAGTTTTCTATTTAAAAACACCGCATCATTATCAGCTTATTAATGACCCCTGAACACAGTCCATACGAGCATCTTAAGTAGAAATCCTGAACACTGTTTCGCGGATTGGGTAGTTATAACGACTATTATCACAGGTTGGTGATAATTACCTGAACTGGACGACTTAACCTGCTCTTCGATTCATTAAGGATCCATCCTTACTCCCATTTGCGAGCTTCAGGATCGTAAAGAACATGACAGATAGCAAGAAATAACAGAATTTTAATCTGGCACTTCAAACTTACTTTATACAATATGATTGAATGAACAGATGTCTTATTACATTCGGTTTAGAAGTAGCTCATAAATATTATTCTATCATTAAGGCCCGCTGTTTGTTTGAGCCTTCATTGAATGTTCTCGTCTAATAGCAAGTTGGGTGGGCCCGTTCCTTCTGTTCCATAAGTTGCAGAGACGTTGATAAATGGTCACGCTCGAAAGCTAAGAGAAATTGTAGGATCCGTTAAGAAATTCTCCGAGATCGCCGGAATGTCCGTTACTAAATTATGGCTTGGATTATTTTTTTCATGTTTATTTGTACAACTAATTAAACTTAGACGACCTCCGTGGTGCAGTCGTATTCAAGCGAGAGGTCTTGAGTTCCAAACTTGAGCCTATGAAGAATTTCTAATTGCTAAAGTAGCTTTCTTTCTATAGAATAATAAAAGTCAAACTTTGTACGAACTTTGTATAGAATCTATACTATTAATTGTGGTCGATCATTATTTTTTTATTTCGTTCGCTTGATTTATAGCTCTGTTCATTAAACTTTATCATTTTTATTATATGCCTTATATATCATAGATGAAATGGATTATAGGAATGCAATGGAATAGCCTGGAAGGTTAACCCTATCTCTTATAAGAATGAGAGGGAAAGAGATGATCAATATTCTTCTTCTTCTTGTGTGTGTGTGTCATTGAGCACACAGCGTAACGGAATACTTGCTTTGCGAAATTGTATTCATCACTTAGACCTCTATAGTACAGTATATCGGCTTTTTGTACTAGACTTACTTTTTGCCAATAAATAAAAACATGTGAAAGCATAATGTGCCCCATAAAAACGAACCAGTTTATGGAGTATGGTGAAACTCTGGTTTAGTTTAATTTACTTATCATCTTACTACATGAAAATAATGTATGCACACATCAAAAGCGCTTTATAACCGCTAATTTTAATATAGATTATATTGAATTTTTTATAAAATCAAAGGTACTAACTTAAACACTAACGGAAAAATCTATGATATAGCTAGAAAGTTATGTGGACCTTCAATTAATTTAAGATCACATAAATTACTTGTTGAGATTTGTTCGATACAACTGGGTCCTGACACGAAGGCGTTTTAAAATTGATTTAAAATTGACCTGACGAGACTTGGCAAGCAACGGACCTTATAGCGAAGCACAACAACTACTTTTACAAAGTTATCTCTAGTATATTTTTAATCGAATATTAATACAGAATCACGTGTTACGTGATATAAGATTTATGTCCGCTTAAATAAATAAAGGAGTTCAAAATCGAAACTCTCCTGAAACCTAAAAGAATCGATTATTTCATTATTTTTTTTGGACTGTCTATTAGCTGTACAAACCCTATTGGTTGCCACAGCGTAACCGGGCTGTTTGGCGAGCTTCGGAAAGAAGACATTTTGAGCCCTAGGGCTCGAAGAAACTAAGGGAACGACTGCCTAAGGGCGCCTCCTTTGAGGCCGAACCTCGGCTTAGGCGACGTTTGGGATAACGGGGGAGTCGGACGGTGAGATCTTTCGGGTCGCAGCATCTGAGCTCGGAGCGCGCCTGCATTCACGGATTGGAAACGAGACGCCTCGGGAGTGCGAGAGGTCGATCGGGACCGACGCAAATTTCATTTGAGTGACTCAGTTATTATTATTATTCCATTAGGAAATTTATAGTACCTATAAATCATACATGATGATACTAAAGTCAAAATGATTAAATTATACTTAGTAAAAACAATCATCTTTGAATATCACTTTCTAATTCAATAAAGTAGAGCATCCATTGATACAAATGAATTTTGGTATATTAAAAATCAGTGATAAAGGTAGCTTTATACCTATTATAATTCACAAAATTCATTCTTTTGTAGTGTAGTGAGTCACATTTCATAGTTAGTAACAAAATTTTCTTTGCATATGTTTTTGTTATTTAAGTTTATATGCTAATTATACGTACGGTAGTTCCATGTTTTAAACCCCTAGAAGGGTTAAAAAAGAATTGCGGCTAAGGATGATCATGAGATAGTTTGCCAATATTTAAAGTTATTTTTTTATACACTGCAAGTTAGCCCTTGACGGCTATCTCACCTGGTGGTAAGTGATGATGCTATCTAGGATGGTAGCGGACTAACCTGTTAGGAGCATGGTTCTACCCACCCAACCAACCAACCCACGCTCCTAATTGGTTTCTACACGTCTACCGACAATGACACGTCTTTGTCGGTAAGGTGGTAACTAGCTACGGCCGAAGCCTCCCACCAGACCAGACTCGAGTCGTGAATCGAACCCAAGACCCCCAGAACTTTAGAATGTGACACACCCACTGCGCCACGGAAGGCGTTGTTTTCAGGTTTCCTTACCCGAAAGTTGCGAACTTGGACCAGTGGTAACTTCAGAACTTAAAGATCTGAAGTAAAAGCGGAATGAAAATCAGGTATTATGAGGTAAAAAGTTAAAGTGACCTTGAATTAATTAACGAGCACGTAATCGACTTGTTCAGAACACTATGTCACGACCGAGACCTGATTTAATTAATGTTGAAACTTTAAATTGCTAGTTACGCTTATGAATTAGTTATTACCTAGTGAGGTTGGTTTTTATTAAGCCAATAGTTTAAAAGAACATTATTTTTCGAAAGAAATGTCGTTATTAGATTCAACAACTAAACTTTGTCTTAAATAAAGTTACAGCCGTTTCTTTTAGAGACGTAATATAATAAAAAATGGACTCTTACGTAATGTGCTTACTTACGGTTGAAAGAAAACTATTTGTGGCATTTATTGTGAATAATTTGCTTTTCGACATTTGGATTCTCGAACGTCATCTTTAAAGACTTTAAAGTGATCCTCATCCAATGCCACCAGCAACAAGTTATAATGATTTGTAAAAGAAAACTCATGGACTTCTGTTCTGATTTAACTCAGTTATTCTATTGATCACGTAGAGATAGTCTAAGCGTTGATCTCCTTATCCCCCACTGAGTGACTCTGATGTTTTCCGCTAGGAAATGCGTTTACGCATCCCCTCCGGAAACGGCGCAGACAAGACTGCGTCGCTTCCGACGGGGTATGTAGGCCTCGCCGGCGGCCAGACTGGCGACCAGAATACCCACTAAAGCCCAGCGATGCTCCTATGCGTCGCCTGGTGGCTGGGTCACGGGAACACCCGTGCACACGACCGCAGACTCTGATGATTGCTACGAGGCGGATAGTTGGTGATAACTTAATTAGACATTAAATTTGTTTTATCATTCTCTTGAATCCAGTAAAGATGAATATACTGTGATGCACGAATTAATTAATTAACGTGCAACACACACAGTTGCGAACGTTTTGGTATATTTGCAGACCCATTAGTGAGCCTATCTTGCTAATTGCACTGAATACAGTCGAAAGATAAAAGTGGAACCAGCTTTCAGAGATTAAAACTTCCTTTATCATTATAATGACTTTTGAATGGAATTACGTCTCTTAAGTTTTAAAAAAGCCACTTACGGATCTTCAAAGCTTACACTTTCCAACTTAAGCGACCCTTCGTTTTCTTTTCTTTGGATCTGTATAAACTGCCATATCTACTAGCATATTTCGATAGAAAACAACACTAACTAACGGAAATTTAATCGAGTTAGTCCTCATCCATCAACCCTTTTTGTCTTTCCTTAGAATTACTAGCCATTTTTTAATTCGCATTGCTCCAGAAGACCATAAAACTGAAGCATGAATTTTTTGAGATTTAATTTTTGTCATTAGAAAACTACGTTCCAACAGACAGAATTCTTCATAAAAATTCCTCAGCGAATGACAATAAGAGCGGTTCGTTAGTAATTTGTGAATAAGCTTTTCCACTGGATAATATAGCAGAATTTTCTGAGCAAAAGGTGTTGTATCCTCCCATAAAAATGCGGAATAGCAAGGCATAAATCATGTTGGTGTTATCCCGTACTTTTTAGCTTCGTTCTTCCTTTGTGTAGAAATTTTACGTATAACGCGTGTTATTGCTTGGTGTTTTTTCGTACCCACTATAACTTCGTACCTAATTATGATACCTAGTATATCTAAGAAGCTAAACTCGGCATTTTTACGTACACTTGTCGCATTTACTTGGGTGAAGAGGATGTGACAGTTTGATCCTTCGGCATAGATTGAATTAACCAAGTTTAAAGCCCACTAACCCTCTGTGAGCCGCGTAGAGGGCGCTCTAAGACAACACAATCGAGGTGAGATTACAATCATTTGCAATCCGTTCTTTTGCTTCTTTTTGTTAAACAACTCAAATTTTTTGTTAAACTTTGTTGTGTTTAAATAATACCGGGTGTATATATATATAGGATGAACCAGGGCGTATCCGTCGGTAATTTGGGTAGACGTGGGTAGTTTCGGTCAAAGAGTCCAGATACTCTTGGTAGAACAAAATTAAAATTATAAGTATCGTAATTTATAAAGCGCAGACTATACGCTCCACCAAGTATGACTATGCACTACCGCGTCACGACCACCGATCCGAACCGACCGAATGCAATGCGCCGTTGATTCTTATAAGAACCTGCATACGCCACTTAGTGTTGCGTAAAGAGAGGGGGCGATGCCACTCTCTTGTCCGTCATACATGATTCTAAAACTAGATGGCGCTGCTCTCTGATTGGGGTCATATATACACCCGGTATTATTTAGCAACAATCGGTACACCAGTTTTCAGTTTAATACAATAGATATAAGGATCAAAGTTTTTTTTATATCAAAATAATAGTCTAGTAGTAGGTACATATCGTTCCCTCGCGAAGTTTATTGGTTGCAACTTGTAAGGAAATCTAGAAGCGATTCGGGGTATAAATTTAGTTAATGCAAGCTAGTGGGGCGGCCGGAATAACGACCGCAATTTACGACGATTAGCATGTTAAAATCTCATTTCAGGCTTACACTGGAACTTAACTTTAAATAGTTCCTGCAAAACACAACGGAACAGCTTAATTTAAACTTCTCAAGGATTTATTGCCTGAGTACGTGCCTGAGAGCTAGTAAATAACATAAATAACATACCTAATACCCGACTTGTGCGCAATCATAAACGTGCAACATTGTAACAACAAAAATAGAAAGAAAGAAAGAAAGAAAGAAAGAAAGAAAGAAAGAAAGACTTTTTTATTTAATCTGTATGATTAAACGTAACGTCGCTGTGATAGCCAAGTGGTCAGGGCGTCAGCTTCTCAATCAGAGGTCAGCGGTTCGGATTCGGGCACGCACCTCTAACTTTTCGGAGGTATGTGCGATTTTAAACAATTAAAATATCACTTGCTTAAACGGCGAAGGAAAACATCGTGAGAAAACCTGCATGCCTGAGAGTTCTCCATAATGTTCTCAAAGGCGTGTGAAGTCTACCAATCCGCACATGGCCAGCGTGGTGGACCCATGGCCAAACCCTTTTCATATTGCGAGGAGACCCGTGCTCTGTAGTGAGCCAATAATGGGTTGATCACGACGTATGATTAAATTAAAAAGTTTTTCTTAACTTTTTATTTTAACTGTATGATTAAATAAAAGTTTTTCTTTCTTTCGTCTTCCCTTTCACTGCATGCTAAAGTGTACAATCAGCAAGCTTCCCGCTTGAGGACTTGACTTCCATTTGACGACCTCCGTGACGCAGCGCTTGTCCTGTCGCATTACAAAGTTGGAGGTCCTGGGCTCGATTCCTGGTTCGAGTCTCTCTTGGTGGAAGGTTTCAGCGTTGCTAGTTACCACCCTACCAACAAAGAGGTGTCGCCAAGCGATTTAGCGTTCCAGCGCGAAGTTGCGTAGAAACCAATTATGAGTATGGGTTTACCATACCCCTAACAGGTTAGCCCGCTACCGTGTTCGACTGCATCATCGCTTACCATCAGGTGTGATTGCCGTCACGGGCTAACTTGTAGTGTATGAACAAAAAATTCTTCTGATAGCCTACTGATACTGAATATAAACTAAAGCATAGCCCTTTTTCGTTAGCTCGATAGAAAATAAAAAATAAAATAAAAATCTTTATTGGGAACACTCAGAAAGTTTTTAGTATTTATTTCTTTTTTAATATATTAGTTTCCCACGACACAGTAAGCTCCTTTTAATATACGTTTTAGGTGCTTTAAGAGGTAAGTAAGGTTAGTAAAATATTTTTATACATTTCTAATATAAATTATTTTTACCTATAAACATGTTTACCTGTATAAGTTAGATGCACTGTTTATGGTGGCAATGAAAGCATTTGCATTTGCTGTATACCATCGAGGAATTTCGTCCTCTAACTCCAGGGTAGTTTGTGAATTTAATTTTGATGAGGATTCTCCTCCTGGTTATTTAATTAACAAACTAGTTCTTGTTTCGATTCTCAGGTCAGACGGATTCTACGGTCAAGTTTACTAAAATAATAAATTAAATTAGTTATAACAGTACGGAGTTAGGTAATTGGCCGGACGATCCTGGTTATTAAAAGAAAACTCGACTAAGTTTGTTGTGGGTTTCTTCTTAGACCTGGGCGCGATTAGAACCTAAGAGGGTTCTAAGTTTAAGTTGGTTTTCACTATCAATAATAGAAATAATGCAAAACGTGATACTCGTACATGAACGATTCATAGATGCCTGTAATATGTGAATAAAATACGGAAAAATAACTTTAAGAGGCTGTAAATTTTATAATAATACGAAAATTTCAACTTCCTACCTTACCTAGTGCGGTTCATGAGACCGGTGGGGAGTTTAAAGTCTTAGTACTAGGATCCCATTAGAACCGTTCGGGCACGGATTCCTAAGTAGCCTGACAACTTTATTATCGTATTCACCAAAACACTTTTCGCGAAAATAATAAATATAAATTATATACAAAACAATTGTATATAATTTAGTTCTTTTAGCAGTTGATTGAAAATTTCCACTAAATGTTCGATATTCTTATAATGTTAGAAGCTGTGATAGCCTAGTGGTGAGAGCGTCAGCCTCCTAATCAGAGGTCGGCGGTTCGAATCCAGGCACGCACCTCTAACATTTCGGAGTTATGTGCGTTTTAAAAAATTAAAATGTCACTTGCTTCAACGATGAAAACATCGTGAGGAAACCTGAACGCATGAGAGTTCTCTAGAATGTTCTCAAAGGCGTGTGAAGTCTGCCAATCCGCACATGGCCAGCGTGGTGGACTACGGCCAAACCCTTCTCATATTGAGAGGAGACCCGTGCTCTGATATTCGAAGCTATGTTGGTACGCGTTGACGTTTTTTTTGTCTACTTATAGGCGATCTACTTATAACGATTGTCTACTTATAGGCGATAGTGAAGCATGAAACTCGATGAGCCAGCAACTGGGTTGACCCAAGTGTCATCCATTGATTTTTAATGTATTCCGTACTAGAGTGTGCAAGCAGTGTTGCGAGTGACTCAAAACATAGCAGAATCTTTTAGGTATAATTTGCCTTCCGTACCAGCACTAACATGGCTTGACTTCTCAGAATTGATTATAAAGTGTATACTTATATATAGTTGATATCATCATGACCATCATGAACAACCCATTACCGGCTCACTACAGAGCATGGATCTCCTCTCAATATGAGAAGGGTTTGGCCCTAGTCCACCACGCTGGCCATGTGTGGCAGACTTCACACGCCTTTGGGAACATTATGGAGAAATGTCAGGCGAGTAGGTTTCCTCACGATGTTTTCCTTCACCGGTGAAGCAAGTGATATTTTTTTTTTAAACGCACATAACGAAAAGTTAGAGGTGCGTGCCCGGATTCAAACCGCCGACCTCTGATTAGGAGGCTGACTCCATAACCACTAGGCTATCACCGCTTAGTTGATATAGTTTTATATAATTTGGCTAAGCACTTTTCAAACTTAAAACTAAAATTACTTTTGTGACTTTAATGAAAATTCTAAATTCAATCTCGCTAACATAGTCACTGAAAATGAAAGTCAAATTCAAAACTTTACGTACTCATATTTTATTCAGTTCATACAAAGAAGGCACATCTGATAGTTGAACTTTTTCCTACTGCTTAGCTAGATTTAAAAGTTCTATCAAGTTTTACAATGTATGCGGAAGTACAGTTTAGATTAAACAGTAATGCAAAAAATCGCGTTTATCGTCTACACGGTCGTCGCCGTGTTGGGTTGAGTTGAGTTTTTGACGACCTCCGTGGCGCAGTGCGTGCGCTGTCGCATTAAAATGTTGGAGGTCCTGGGTTCGATTCCCGGCTCGACTCTGGTCTGGTGGGAGGTTTCGGCCGTGGCTAGTTACCACCCTACCGACAAAGACGTGTCGCAAAGCGACTTAGCGTTCCGGCACAATGTCGCGTAGAAACCAATTAGGAGTGTGTTTACCACACCCCTAACCGGTTAGCCCGCTACCATCCTAGACTGCATCATCACCAACCACCAGGTGAGATAGCCGTCAAGGGCTAATTAGTAGAGTATTAAAAAAAAAAGAAAGTAGCCCAAAACAGACATGCATAACCCTTTATGTAGTATATTTTCACTAATTCCTTCATAGATAAACGCTAAGTTCAAATCAAAGCATGATCATAATTCAAGAAGCAGTGATAGCCTAGTGGTTAGGCGTCAGCCTCCTAATCAGAGGTCGGCGGTTCGAATCACCTCTAACTTTTCGGGGTTATGTGCGTTTAAAAAAAAAAATTAAAATATCACTTGCTTCAACGGTGAAGGAAACATCGTGAGGAAACCCGCATGTCTGAGAGTTCTCCATAATGTTCTCAAAGGCGTGTGAAGTCTGCCAATCCGCACATGGCCAGTGTGGTGGACTATGGCCAAACCCCTCTCATATTGAGAGGAGACCCGTGCTCTGTAGTGAGCCGGTAATGGGTTGATCATGATGATGATTTTTGACGACCTCCGTGGCGCAGTGCGTGCGCTGTCGCATTTTAAAAGTTGGAGGTCCTGGGTTCGATTCCCGGCTCGAGTCTGGTCTGGTGGGAGGCTTCGGCCGTGGCTAGTTACCACCCTACCGATAAAGACGTGTCGCCAAGCGATTTAGCGTTCCGGCACGACGTCGCGTAGAAACCGACTAGGAGCGTGGGTTTACCATACTTCTAACAAGGTCAGCCCGCTACCATCCTAGATAGCATCATCACTTATCACCAGGTGAGATAGCCGTCAAGGGCTGACTTGAAATGTGTAGAAAAACATGATGATGCCATCAAATGTGGTGCTCAATAAAACAAATTATATATTTTTTATATTATTACACTCCTGGGACTAAGTAAAGTGTGGAGATGGACCTTTGTTCGAAGTTAAACACTGCTACTGACTGCTACTCGACAAATCAAACATCAAGGCGATAGATAAAAGGCATTGGCACTGAAATCGCGTTAAAACAACACACTCCAACAGTCTATCGCTGATTACTTTCGACTCAAAGGCTGCTCGCTGGCAGAAAGCAATCAATGTGGTAAATCTTTCGGGACCATTTGTTCAGCACACTCGCGTAACTAGGCTTTGAAAAGGTTTTACTGGAACAAAGCCTTTTTCCGCAGAATAAATAAAACCTTCTATACAGATATGTACGGATAAGACCTAGAAAGCACTTGTGATTAAACGTGTGCAGTTTTTTACCGAAGGAAAATAAATGCGAGTGTATTTGTCACTTTGTCAGTTTATCCTCGGCAAGAAACAAACTGAGTCACGTAGTTTTATGCAAACGTTTTGAAGTTAATGGACTATAAATAGAAGAAGAGTTACTATTATGTCACTTTAACTAATAAAGGCAATTGAAAAATTAAAAATCTATTAATTTAACAGAATAAGAATTTAGAAAAAAGGATAAGGTTATTTCATTACAGGTTTACTTAGATAAATCTAAGTAACTTAAAATTTACTATGTACGCCACTTGGTTGTACACGTAACATTACTTGCCGCGGTCGAGTGCATCAGTGTTCCCGTGACCCAGCCACCAGGCGACGCGAAGGAGCATCGCTGGGTTTTAGTGGGTATTCTGGTCGCCAGACTGGCCGCCGGGGAGTCCCACATACCCCGTCGGAAGCGGCGCAGTCTTGCCTACGTCGCCTCCGGAGGGGATGCGTAAAAGCATTTCCCACCGGAAAAAAAAAAAAAAAACATTACTTAGTATACATATGTTTGTGTACCTACTTTTCCATATATACGAAACTTGCCAGCGGCCCCTACACTAGAAGATTACAAAATGAACTTTGGTTTAATATTTTGTTAAAGCGGTAGATCAAAGATTTAAAATTTATGATTTAACGAGCCCAACTTCATATAAAGACACAATGTCAGCATATACCCACATCTTTTTTTTTTTTTACACACTACAAATTAGCCCTTGACTGCTATCTCACCTGTTGGTAAGTGATGATGCTGTCTAGGATGGTAGCGGGTTGACCTGTTAGGACTATGGTAAACCCACGCCCCTAATTGGTTTCTACGCGACATCGTGCCGGAACGCTAAATCGCTTGGCGACACGTCTTTGTCGGTAGGGTGGTAACTAGCCACGGCCGTAGCCTCCCACCAGACCAGACTCGAGCCGGGAATCGAACCCGGGACCTCCAACTTTAAAATGCGACAGCGCACGCGCTGCGCCACGGAGGTCGTCAAATACTATAACTCTGTGAGATGTAAAGCCATCTGAACTTTAACCTGATTGCCTCTTCGCTAAAGAACAATATAAAGTTTTTAAGGGCGCTTATAATTCTATTACCATGCGAAATACAGCGCTGTGCGCGACACTGGTCTCGTAATAAGTTTAAATTGCGCTTTATATAAAACGCTCAGTCGAATTTTCTAACTCTGTAATATAATAAAATTTTCATGTTTCTTAAACAACGAATGTAGGTATCGCCACACACAACAACATTAGTAATGCTTTATGAAGGTAAGGAATAGGAAACGTTATGAATTCGGTTCGGTTCGGAATTATTAAGTTTTCTTAAGTAAATCTTTTAGCTTTTAAAAAAATCTCCTAGCGTAGGTTGCGGCTTATAAGTAGTATACTTTTTACAAGAAACAATCTGTTTATTATGTTTGAAAATTGGATGCCATTAGTATCTGTGCTTTATATAGTTGGACATTACGCTCACATGACTGATTTTACGGTAATCTACGGTTTTTGAGTTATACGTCGGAATAAAACACCAGACTACCCTGTCTTTTACCGAACCTCCGTGGCGCAGCGCGCGCGCTGTGGCTTTATAAATGGTGAAGGTCCTAGGTTCGATTCCCGGCTCGAGTCTGGTCTGGTGGGAGGCTTCGGCCGTGGCTAGTTACCACCCTACCGACGAAGATGTGTCGCAAAGCTATTTAGCGTTACGGCACGATGTCGCGTAAAAACCAATTAGGAGTGTGGCTTTAGCATACCCCTAACTGGTTAGTCCGCTACCATCCTAGACAGGTGAGTTACCACCAGGTGAGATAGCCGTCAACGGCTAACTTGTGCATAAAAAAAACCGTAGACTCGAATTGCGATACATATTTTTTAAAAGATTTGTGTTCTGCTTTCCGACCGTGTCTTTCACGCAAATACCAGTTGTACAAAACTTCTGCCGCTTGTTTGCAAGGCAGCTTTATCCTTTTAAAGGAAGCTAGTTAATGTTTTATTACCTACTCCGGCTTTGGTACAGACAACCTAGCGTTTCACATTTGAGCACAATATTTTTATTATTTTCATAGGTCATTCAAACGTAATCCAAAGTGACGTAATAAACAGAAACACTTCACATAATGTCCGAACATCAACACATAATGCGACCCTTTCTCAAATAATCCCGTAGGAAATAAAGCTTGGGAGATATCATCTTAGCTCTAAGCGGGCGTTCTTATTGCCACTCTCTCGTTACAGAAACAATATGAACTTTTTAAGGGCCCTTATAATTTTTATTACGTTGCAAAGTGCCTGCTGAGAGTTGTGGGATCGCTGAATGACGCAGCGTCGGTTTAGTAATTTTTTTTTATACACTACAAGTTAGCCCTTGACGGCTATCTCACCTGGTGGTAAGTGATGATGCAGTCTAGGATGGTAGCGGGCTAACCTGTTAGGAGTATGGTAATCCCACGCTCCTAATTGGTTTCTACGCGACATCGTGCCGGAACGCTACAATCGCTTGGCGACGCGTTTTTGTCGGTAAGGTGGTAACTAGCCACGGCCGAAGCCTCCCACCAGACCAGACTCGAGCCGGGAATCGAACCCAGGACCTCCAACTTTATAATGCGACAGCGCACGCACTGCGCCACGGAGGTCATGAGATAAAAAAACTTGTGTTTTTGTTCGTCACTAATTTAAACTATGCGTCATCTCTTTCAAACCTGATCTCTAAATACTGTGTTTTTTAGTGTTAGTTTTTTTTAATCTGTATCTATGCTTCATCATCTCTACCTAGTGTTACGATTTGAGTTCTGGAGTGGAATAATAACGTGTACACTTTACATTACTTATTAGGTACAGATAGGTACTTTTATGCTATCGCAACATTTCTCTGGTGCTATATTTTTTCCACTATTTCCTATTACCTATGCTTGAATCTTCACTGTATACGATACTCTTCTTTTTCTGTTTATAATAATATACTATGGCAGTGAATATTTCAAAAAGATTTCCATAGAGGCGATGATGTGTCTATCATGATCAACCCATTACCGGCTCACTACAGCAGGTCTCCTCTCAATATGAGATGGGTTTGGCCATAGTCCACCACGCTGGCCATGTGCGGATTGGCAGACTTCACACGCCTTTGTGAACATTATGGAGAACTCTCAGAGGCGTGCAGGTTTCCTCACGATGTTTTCCTTCACCGTTGAAGCAAGTGATATTTCAATTATTTAAAAACGCACATAACTTCGAAAAGTTAGAGGTGCGTGCCCGGATTCGAACCGCCGACCTCAGATTAGAAGGCTTACGCTATCACAGCTTTTCTATAAGGATAACAAAGTACCATATTTACAGAAAAAAATAGGCTATTTATGAAGCATTAAAACAAAGCGGTATTATTCCTAATGCAATTAAATACCATAGAAAGGTTGTGCATTTAACGTAGACAAAATTTTACATTAAATATATAGAGTAAAATTAAAATGAATAACTGGGGAGTTACCAGGCCATCAGTTCCCACAAATACACGCCATTTCCACGCAAGCAACGGTTAGCTATCATATTTTAAATTTTGAAATAAAACTTCACACTAAAATCCATTGAAAATATTATTGCTATATTATAAATACTGATGATGATGCAAGTTGCATTACCCGAATAACTAAGATCGAGATCAAAATACAGTCGTAATAACTCGTACGAAATTCAGCTTCCTGTATTTAGAGATCGTATTAATAATAGTCCGAAGTGTGCAACTGTGCACACATCTCTTCACTGTATCAAAATAGAATAATTTCACCGCCAAACGTATTCATGTGCCACTAAAAGCTATCCAATTAAAATTATTATTTTGTAAAATTTTACGTAAGTAGGTACATAAAAACTTTTTCTTTTAACCCTACCTTAGTTAGTCCTTGACGGTAATCTCACCCGGTGATGATAGCGGGCTAACCTGTTAGGGGTATGTTAAACCACATTACTAATTCAAATTCAAATCTTTATTCAAATATTCCTTTAAAAGGCTCTTTTGACGCGTCAATAATTTTCATAGTATAGTTATTTGATGGTGATAACTACATTCGTAAACTTACAACTTTGAGGCTATGAGGGTTCCAAAAGCGCCCTGGGCTATGAAGAAGCCCACAACAAACTGAGCCGGGTTTTGTTACACGACAAATTTGTAAATGACAACGTGCCGGAACGCTATATCGTTCGGCAACACGTCTTTGTCGGTAGGGTGGTAACAAGCCACGTCCGTCAGCCTCTCACCACACCAGACTCGAGCCGGGAATCGAACCCAAGGCCTCCAACTTTATAATGCGACAGCGCGCGCTCTGTTTTTTTTTATCTACATAGCGAGCAAACGAGCAGGCGGGTCACCTGATGGTAAGTGATTACCGCCGCCCATGAACATTTGCAGCACCAGAGGAACCGCCAATGCGTTGCTGGCCCTTGAGCAATTTGTTAATCCGCCCTTTGAAGATCCCCATATTATAACCATTGGGGAACACAGAAGATGGAAGCTGGTTCCACTGTGTCACGGAGGTCGTCAAAGGCTTAATAATTTAAACAACACCGAAAAAATACTGTATTAGGTTTTCTCTATTACAAGTAAAAAATATATAATACACTCGTAACTGATTCCAATATAAAATAATATATATAACAGAATAATGCAAACAAAACAGAATGTTGCGCGAACAGATTATTGCAAACTTTCGCCTGGCATCGCTAAACCTATATGTATACTGTATTTTTATGTATAATGCAAGAACGAAACTTCATAAGTATCGCGTACCTACACACCTGTAGTCTAATCCAGATAATTCTCTACCAAAATAGTTTATAAGCTGTTATAACGACAATAATTTCATATGAATGGAATACGAATTCCGAACAAAATACTAAGGAATATCTCTCTAACGACACGCCTCCGGCGACCTTGTCCTCGTGAACTTTGTGAGATATAAATGTTATCTATATAATAAAAGTAACCTACATTTATATAAGAGTTGTATTTTATTTTAATGACGCTGTATTTGTCAACCACCTGCGAGTGTATCTTCTACTAAAAATTTCATAGGCATTTATACGAAAGCCCGCTCCAGCTTTGGGCTCTTTTCTACCTAAGATTTGAAACATCCATTAACGTCCTGCATCACTATGCGACACTGGTCTGATGAAACACAAATGAACCGCAAATATAATTCATGATCACTTACGTAGGTAGCGCACTATTGTACAATTCCCCGACCTTAGCGCTCCTCTCCGAAAGAAGAGACCTAAACATGTCTGTCATGACCCTGACGATCAGATTACTACTGACAACATACTCGTACCATCTACCACACAATTATACGCTACACACCGTCTTCGCCGGCGAAGACGAGGTCCCCGCTATCTTACGTCATCCGGACGTGGGCTCCATCCACGGCCTCGGAGACGTACGGACCACTCACTGTCGGACCCGCCGTTATCCCAAACGTCGCCTAAGCCGAGGTTCGGCCTCAAAGGCGCCCTTAGACGTTCCCTTAGTTTCTTCGAGCCCTAGGGCTCAAAATTTCTTCTGGCAGCGCTTCTTTCCGAAGCTGGCCAAACAGCCCGTTTACGCTGTGGCAACCAATAGGGTTAGCACAGCTAATAGACAGATCAAGTGGTCCCATTTATTAGATTTTTGCTATATTGACAAGACCGCTAAGAATTTGCCGTTATATACATGACACGGTAAAGGAATTGAAAGAAAAACGTAAAAAAGTATTTATCCTTACAAATTCTATTCTTTCAATGATATTTGCTTATATGCTGAAGATGTTAATAAAGTTACTTCGTGCTCGTTACACTTGTGAACCTATTATATATATATATATATATATATATATATATATATATATATATTTGCATGACTAGTTAGTATGTAAAGAATAAATATACATTTATGTTTATACTTCCATATGTTGTTAGTATTTAAACGAGGTTTGCAGCGACATAGTGTATTTTTAGTGCGACAGATATAAACTCGGTGTTCTTTCGCGTAAATAAGAAATATTCATTTGGCTGCTGACCCATTTTAATTTTTTAAATGCATGAAAATAAAATGTGACTTAGCTTCAGATCTTTTTTAGCTTGGATTATTGGCGAGTTATGACATTATAAGTGCAAGACGGATTGTGATTTAATGAACTACCTGTTGTGATTTCATTTAGTTTGATAACAAGACTTGTTACAAGTGAATTAAATATTAACCGTAAGCATAACTTTACTACTTGACTAAATACTCATTTTATTACATTTGAATGTTGGTATCTTACATTTCAAATTCAAATAATCTTTATTCAAATAGTCCTTTACAAGGCACTTTTGACGCGTCAATAATTTACATAGTAGTGATTCGATGGTGATAACTACATTCGTAAACTTAAAGCTAAAGCTATGAGGGTTCCAAACGCGCCCTGGTCTAAGAAGAAGCCCACAACAAATTTAGCCGGGTTTTTTTTCGTTATCACCATCTCACATAGTCAATAATAAATTATAGTACCTATGGAGATAGAGCAATTTGAATATTGGTATCGGATAAAGTGAATTCGCTTAAAATTCAACCAATTATATGCCTTCACGTAGGGTACCAAGACAAGATGCCGCCAAGTGGTATATAATAACTCATACAGATTCCACATGTGCATCTTAAATACTGTACCAGATTTATAAGATCCAAATCAAGAAAGAAAAACCTTTTATATCATTACACACAGGTTAAGCAACATTTTAAATAGATAACATTCAGAAACGAGCTCTGATGCCAAAAAGTTTTACTTTACCCGGCATGAATGCTGTTTTTGATCCAGCGTTTAATCTTCCGTAAAGTGAGTACTATTGGAACTTTATAAGAAGGAAACGATTATCCTAGAGTAGGTATACCTTTTACCTATACTTATATACTTTTATTATTATGTATGTGTTAAGTTACTGTACCAAAACTTATGAAAAATTACAATGATCAGTCAACTTTAGAAGAGCTGTCATAATTTTATCGTATGACTTCAATTGTGACTTCATTTTGACTACATAAAATTTTTATTTCGTGACAATTAGTTGTTAGGAATACACATATATAACTTAAAATAAAACTTAGATTAACCTAAAACTAAAAATCTTAAAAAATAAATAAATATTTAACGTTGTAACATAACTAAACTATATTATTAAAAGGAGTCCCTTTAGGCAAGGTTCCAAAGATACTGGCAGCGTTCCCCCTTTGAATGGCTAGACTAATTCTTTGTCCGAGGTAGCTGACAGCTCTTCAGTCTCCTGTGATGTCGACTAACCTTTTTGCTATTTCCTTAAACCTAAACCTATTATTATACGTAAATTTATGGCTGTCAAGTAAAATTAATTAGAAAAAAACCCCTGAAACTCGTAAATGAATGAATGAACGAATGTGAAAACCTAAACCTTCTGTTTTTTTTTTGAAAATAATGTTTTCGTATATTTTAATCTATTGCGAATGATTTGTTTTTGCCCTACATCATATTCATAACAGATAAAATAGACGCACATTTCTGAATCGAACCGCTAAGGCGTGGAACTCTCTTCCAGCATCTGTGTTTCCAGCCACGTATAACCTTAGTTCCTTCAAGGGAAGAGTGAATAGGCATTTTCTAGGCTTGCGCGCTCCAACCTAGACCAGTCATCAGTGCCTTCTGGTACTGATTGTCGTCAAGCGCAAACTTATCTCAAAAAAAAAAAACACTAGGTTGGAAAACAAAATGCTCGGGCTGAAAATAATCTACATTAAAAAATAAACTTTTTAGATTAAGGATTATTATATAATTATCTGTATTTATTAATCTTTTGGTCTGGTGGGAGGCTTCGGTCGTGGCTAGTTACCACCCTACTAACAAAGACGTGTCGCCAAGCCATTTAGCGTTCCGGCACGATGTCGTGTAGAAACCAATTAGGAGTATGAGTTTACCATACCCCTAACAGGTTAGCCCGCTACCATCTTAGACCGCATTATCATTTGCCATCAGGTGAAATGCAGTCAAGGGCTAACTTGTGGTGAATAAAAAAAAACTCCTAAATGCAATATGAACTTTAATGTAGGTACCATTTGGAGATTAGCATCACGGTTATAATTTTATAGCAAGAGTTACGTAGGTACATTATGTTGATTTTATGCATTAATAGCAGACATCTACTATGTATATATCTATCAGTGTGACATTGTTTACTATTAAAGTTGACCTTGCTAACGTATCTATGCGAATCACGCAATTACGTCATGCCTTCAGAAACATCTGTATAAGAAGGTTACCTACCTACTTACTTATAATTACTTCAAGATTTTTTCCTTTTCCGATGTTCCTGGAATTCAAACAAGACCTCATTATAGTATAGTTCTAGTATAAATAAAATACTAGTTTTTACATGGGTCGTTTGCCCTCTGGCCTTCGTTGGTATATAAGAATAAGGAAATATTTTTTCATTGTCTCAATGACAGACGCAGGTTTATAAAGTTTCAGATACCTAGAAACAAAAGCAATAATAAGATATAAAAATCCTGCCCAATTAAAATATTTTATAGGAAGCTGTGATAGCCTAGTGGTTAGGGCGTCAGCCTCCTAATCAGAGGACGCCGGTTCGAATCCGGGCACGCACGTCTAACTTTTCGGAGAAGGGCATGGCCATAGTCCACCACGCTGACAATGTGCGGATTGACTTCACACGCCTTTGAGAACATTATGGAGAACTTTCAGGCATGCAGGTTACCTCGCGATGATTCCCTTCACCGTTGAAGCAATTTATATTTTAATTGTTTAAAAACACACAACTCTAAAAAGTTAAGAGATGCGTGCCCGGGTCCAACCTCCGACTTCTGATTAGGAGGCGGACGTTCTAACCACTAGGCTATCACTGGCTTAAGCCAAAATTTAAGTACATACATTAGTTCCCGTTACTTTCAAGATAGCGTTAACACCACCGAACCGCTGGTCATCAAATTATTTAATAGTGGCCGTAATCGATCTTCATGATCTGTTCTAATTACACCGAGACAATTAACCCGGGATGGAATCCCAGCTATTGATCTCACTGAGTTACGTTCAAATTAATGGAATCCGGAGCAGCTGGTGTAAATTACGAAAACGTTTATTACTCTATGGTGTTAATAACCTTAGTATTTTAGAAAACAAAGCGCCAAGCCATTTTAATTGAGCCACATTCATTTTCCATACTTCAACACAGTGTGTGTGTGTGTTGGTCCATGGCATGGCTTTTAGGCAAGACTACCGCGTCCTTTGCAGCGATCATACTTACTGCGTACGACCAATCAAAAGACACGATATTTTAAGCAAAACTGGAACTACTTAAGCGTCTTACTAAGAAATTGCTTCCCGTCTAGTCGGGTATAAATAAACTTTCTTTGCGCAGTTGGAAATTTCTAAACGATCAGAATGTAGATAAATATAATTATTATACTGTTAAAATCTAGCCTGGGTAAGTAAGTAGTCCGGTCGCTTGCAAATGTCATTTCCATGCCATATTAATTCTGCGCCTGCACCATAGATAATACACTATTAACTGTTAGCCTGCTGACCGTAGGATAATTAAATATTTTAATGGCCACTCTCTTAAAACTAGCTTAGAATATTTAAATTTTGTATTAACTAACCAATTTTTAGTCATAATTACCAAGTGGGTAATTATAATTCAGTATACTTATTAAAAATTATCAAAGTTAAATTTAGAATATGAGAAGTGAATAATTCGTTCGAGTTATTCCCTTGCAGTTTCAAATACGGATCGCGAGGTTCAACATGATATTCCTATTACAAATTTTCAGTGCATGTCCGGAGTTAGGAAAATGGTGGTATTAATCCCGTGCCTCGATAAACACGTTAAACCGTCAGTTCTGGTCAATGTCATTAAAAACCGTTAAAACCTGCATTGAAACAGCGTGTCTGTACTCTAAAACTCTCTCTTCAGGGAAAAAAGAGGCCTCTTGTTTCTATCATTAAAATCGAACACGAAACGTAAAGATCCAATAGAAAACAGTTTCACCATAATACACCATCAATCAAACCATCACTACCGTGAAATGGATTTATTTTTATGTGTATCAGCCAACTACAGTCCACTTGCTATCATAGACTTTTTTTTTAACACTGGGAAATGCTTTTGCGCATTCCTTCCGGAAGCGGCACAGGCAGACCTGGGACGCTCCGGTGAGGTATGTGGGACTCCCTGGCAACCGAATACCCACTAAAACCCTTGTGACGCTCCTTCGCGTCGCCTGATGGCTGGGTAACGGGAACGCTCGCGCACTCGCTGCTGGACTAAAACCTCTTCATAAATACGCCATCTGCTTCTATCAATTTGTTTGTCAATACCAACATCCCTTAAAATCTCGGCTGATTTGTCCGAAACCAAGTATAAGGCAGCCAAATCAAATATTTTGCTAAAAATTTAATAGGTTTCAAAATATCAAAGCTAAATTGGCAACTGTTCAATACCTGAAGATGCGGAACTCGTCTTAAACACTTGCAACTGTTTAACGGAAGATTAGTACCTGCTTATTTGTTTTTTTTTTAGTTATCAGTTATTAAATTCGGAACAGTAATTATTATTCATGGATAAACTCTATAATAATGTGGACTCGGTCGCGGCGCAAATATCGCGTAATATTCTTCACCAACGCCATCTATGTGACACATACTGTAATAATAATAATTTATAACCTGTGCACCAGATTCTAGTTCTGTAATGGTCTATACTCTATACTCTGTGGATCAGTTAGAATTCTGGCATTGATTACACATACAACTCTTTATCGGATTGGTTAACGAAAGATATGACGGCAATATTAGCCAATGAAAATTGTTGATTTCACAATTATTGGACACGTACAGGAAAACAACGACTACAATGAAAACAAATTCTTGAGTCAACTGTCATTCAGATGACTGTACGAGTAGTGTATCCGCCTTGAAACTAGTGTTTTTTTTTGTGAAAAAAGTAAGTAACAATATAAACTTTTAAGATTTTGCTAGTATTAAACTATACTAATATCATAATTGATAAACTAATAGTTTTATTTTTATAGATTGTTCATAATACCTCTCCATATATTGACGTCATTGATTTTCATTACAAAACGAGAATATCGCTGTTGTCTTGTATTACAATACAAAGTCCTTTCAAAATTCTAACGTATTTGTGTTATAGAAATTACCTAGGTAGTGACCTAAAGCCGCTCATGCACTTTTACCGAATCACGAGTTGAACAATAAAACGTGTAATATTACGATAAAGTCATGTCTTCCAAAATCATTGTGTTGTACAATAGCTATACTATATCTTCATTATCAGGGATATATACTATATACCCCTGATAATAAAGATACTACAGGATAGCTATATTAGATTAATTTGTCAATGATTCTTGTGCTTAATTGGTGTTGTTAAGAAAATGTGTCAACTCCTTGTGAAACTAATAACGTCCTAATTAACCGTTCTACTTTCAAATTTAAATACTGAGCATCCAAATATATCATTTATCACACCTTTAAACATACTCCCTACATTTGTAGATAACACTGATAAGATATAAACTATACAACTTTGTATGATGTATTAATAATATTAATCCAATGTGTGTTTTGACTATATGTTCTGATGTTGTTGTAGGTTAGCAGGGTCCACCATGGCGAACCAGGTGCAGGCCTTGTATGACTTCACAGGGGAGCCTGGCACTACAGAAATGACCATAACATGCGGAGAGATATTAACACTTATAAACACAGACATTGGTGAAGGATGGTGGGAAGGGAAAAACTCCAAAGGGCAAACAGGCCTTTTTCCTGCTGCTTATGTACGGAAGCTCAGTCCAGACGAAACTGCACCCGCTAAAATGGCTCCACCTGCACCTAGATATGACCAAGCAGCAGATGAGTGGAGTGATCAACAATATAATGCAGGAGATAGTAACTACCATAAATCAACATCGCATGATGATGGCTGGGATGATGACTGGGATGAAGACACCTATTCAGAAATAGGTCCTGGTGTCCCAAACACTAAATCAATAAATCAACAAGCACCACTCACTCCTTTACCAGGCATGCCTATCGCAGATTACAATAGCCAGTTAGATGATGGAACATCCAATTTTTCTTCAGTTGGAACTGTAAGAAAAAGTAAGTTTGCACCATCATCCAAAGTCAGTGGAGAGAGTTACCTTCTAGGAACCTTAAATGTAGAGGTCCCAGATTCAGATAAAGTTTATATTGTTCAAGAGGGAGATGGGTACATTTGGGCAGCCATTCCTCAGCCATATAATGTGACAGTTGCTTCACCAAAAAAAGAATCAAAGTTCAAAGGCATAAAGAGCTTTATTGCATATCAGCTAACACCCTCCTTTAATAATATACAGGTTTCTAGAAGGTATAAACATTTTGATTGGCTACACGAAAGGTTGCAAGAGAAGTTTACACTTGTACCGATACCACCGTTACCTGACAAGCAGATTGCTGGGCGGTATGATGAACAGCTGATTGAACGCAGAAGAGTTCAGTTACAAGAGTTTGTAGATTGGATGTCGAAACATCCGGTACTATCAAAGTGTGAGGTGTGGCAACATTTTCTCACTTGTACTGATGAAAAGCGTTGGAAAGCTGGAAAGAGGCAGGCGGAAAGGGATAATTTGTTAGGCCTAAACTATTGTATATCACTAGTTGTACCTGAGAAAGCTTTATTACAAACACAGGTGGACCACATCACAGAGCAATGTCATACATTTATAAATAGCATGGACTCATCAGTAAAATCAGTCACAAACATGTGTCTCGCACAAACTAAAAGATTCCAGGCACCATACAAAACAGATTGCCAAAAAGTAGGCGAAGCTTTTTATAATTTAGGTAATGCATTAAGTTTGGATGAAGGTACAGTAATTTCAACATCAAAACTTACATCTGCAATTAAATTGACCGGCGGTGCTTACATAGAAATTGGTAGGATGTATGAAGAACAGCCCAAATACGATTGGGAGCCACTTGGGGACAAATTTCACTTGTACAAAGGTATTGTGGGTTCTTTCCCTGATGTCTTGGCTAACCACAAAGCAGCTGTTCAAAAGAAACGTGAGTGTGAAAGATTGACAGCCGAACATAAAATGGAGGTAGCACAGTTGAATGAAGTTTTAAGAAGAACTGATGTCATATCGTATGCTCTTCTTGCTGAAATAAATCACTTCAAACAAGAAAGAACTGTAGACCTCAAAGCCACAATGCAAAAGTTCTTGAGACAACAAATTACTTTTTACAAAAAAATTGTTGATAAACTGGAATCAACACTACAACAATACGACGAATAGTGATAAGGAATGACTGATGGTGGAATTGCTAGTTTCTTGTCAATGTTTGATGAATGGACTATTGCCATTATTTTTTATTATATTATATCCTATTTTATATTGTTTTGGTATTGATGTATTGTATGTAACTATAATCCAAAAAGATTTTGCTAGACTTTGATGAAATAATGAACCAATCTATTATTATTGTGATGGAAGTGACTGAATGTAAAATAATGCTTAAAGACACAAATCTGTTTTAATATCTTTTTTTTTATATACCAAATGTTATGTATATACTTTGCTATCTTATAATTTCCTCAAAATAATATTTTTTATCACACTATACAAATATTATTTGAAATTTACTAATTGTCAATTTAGATATGTTTATTTAGCATAAGTGTTGTAATATTCCATTTTGAAATTAAGGCTGGTAATGCTAATAAACAGTAAAACCGATCTTAGTGTTTTAATTTTGTATTAACATATCTATAACAAAATTTCATATAAATTATCCTTGTAAGTATACCTTCTTCTTATTTGTTACACTATTTCACTTAAATGGCAAATGTGTTAAATTGTTTTGTTTTTATTTACAGAAAGTCTTCAACGCAGACCTGGTGACCATATGCTGAGTAAAATTTGGTTGGATCTCAACAAGAGACTTAAGCCATTGCCTTCACAATATAATGGCAGAAGAAAAAAAGAAGGATTCAAGTGCGCTCTTGGCTAAAAAGAAGAAAGTGAAACCGAGAAAATCAAGAGACGCAGACTGCTGCAGTGTCAACTTTCTGAAATGTGTTCTACATATATTCAATGTTATATTTTTGGTAAGCAAATATTATTATTCTATCAAGATAAATATAATGTTAACTGTGTATTGTTTTAAGCGGTGATAGCCTAGCGGTTAGGGCGTCAGCCTCCTAATCAGAGGTCGGCGGTTCGAATCCGGGCACGCACCTCTAACTTTTCGGCGTTATGTGCGTTTTTAAACAATTAAAATATTACTTGCTTCAACCGTGAAGGAAAACATCGTAAGGAAACCTGCACGCCTGAGAGTTCTACATAATGTTCTCAAAGGCGTGTGAAGTCTGCCAATCCGCACATGGCCAGCGTGGTGGACTATGGCTAAACCGTTCTCATATTGAGAGGAGACCCGTGCTCTGTAGAGAGCCGATAATGGGTTGATCATGATGATGACTATTTTTGATATTTTTGTCATCTGCAAACAAAACGCATATTTGTCTGCGACAGTTGTGTCTATACTTATCGCAGTATTGTGCATGGTTATAGACGATTATACCAGTTAGGAATTGTCTGAAGTTACCGCATAAGAGGGCTGGTTGCGCACTGTCCACAGTTTATGGACAATCAAATTGAAGCAGTGTCTGATTAAGTAAGCTTGTCTGCAAATTCTGTCGATTGAATGACTTTGATTGGATTACGCGGAAAAGGTGTAACATTTGTTTTCATGACATACATTTTTTGTCACTTCATTTGTAAAATCATCGTCAATAACCTTTTATGTTTCACTGGTGTCCTCATCTGTCTTGTGAGGGAGTGATTTAACCAGCATAATGCTTCAATCTCGGCGGTCTTTAACGAATATGTATACATGTAATTTTTTTTTCGGACTGACTATTAGCTGTACTAACCCTATTGGTTGCCACAACGTAACCGGGCTGTTTGGCAAGCTTCGGAAAGAAGCTCTGCCAGAAGAAATTTGAGCCCTAGGGCTCGAAGAAACTAAGGGAACGTCTGCCTAAGGGCGCCTTCTGTGAGGCCGAACCCCGGCTTAGGCGACATTTGGGATAACGGGGGGGGTCGGACAGTGAGTGGTCCGTACGTCTCCGAGGCCGTGGATGGTGCCCACGTCCGGATGACGTAAGATAGCGGGGTATACATGTAATGTAACAAAAACCGGGACTGGTGGCTTGACGTGCTCTCAGAGGCATGGTGGTCCGTGTCCCGACCCGGAATTCGCACCCAGAACCCCGTAATCCGTATGCTAACATGCTAACCACTAAATCAACGAGACGGATATTTCAATACACGTTTTAATAATCGGAATCAGAGTCAATTTCGTTCTGTGAACTGCTATAAGAAAAAAAAAAAAAAAAAAATATTCATATCACCAAAAACACAGATACACAGTTTTACATATTCTGATGGTACCCACACTAGGTAATCCTGTCTCGTGGGTACCTCATATCGCTTTAACACAGAAATATATATATACTAGCTGGTGCCCGCCACTTCGTCTGCGTAGAATTGCTGATTTCTCGTGATTGCCCTGCTTTAGAATGTAAGCTACAGGCAAATCTCCAATTGCCTATTTTCATGTTTCTAAATTAAAAAACATAGGACTTTCATACAAACTTCAAACCCCTATTTTACTCTATTAAGTGTGTGTTCTCTTTGATACATCTTATTGGGATATATATATATATATATATATATATATATATCTTCCACTTCGACTCCATGAACGCAAGCATAAAACTATTTGGAGTTCTTAACAAATATTCGAGTGGTATTAGTCACCAGTTGTTTTGCTCTGCTCGTGTGAACGCCCGCCAGTAAATTACTCTAATCCGTGTAACATCTAATCAGTGGGTAACGTTCGCGATTAGGCAGCAAGGTCATACCTAGACTCACATTTTCTCATTATAATATTTTAACTATATAGCGAGCGAAGCGAGGAAAGAATATAACTGCGCTTACATGAATACATGATTATAAAAAACACAATTATAGATATAAAAAGACAGCACACCTGCGTGATGAGTGACCCGAAAATTGGTATTCCCGTTTTGAATTATGGCAGTAAATGGGGGTCGCGAAGCTTAGGCAGTCGTTCCCTTAATGAGCTCAAAATTTCTTCTGGCAGAGCTTCTTTCCGAAGCAGCCCGGTTACGCTGTAGGAACCATTAGGGTTAGAACAGCTAATAGACAGTCCGAAAAAAAAATTTGAATTTGTATCAATATTTTTGTAAAGATAAATTAGTTATGGTATCAGAAATTTACTATATATTTTTTCGTGTATAACGATCCATTAGAAGTCAAAAAATACGTGAAACACAAAACCCTCAATAGCACTTGGTTGGATTTAAGAAGAATGGTCTAAAAATAGTAGGTACGTAGTACAAACAAAATCATTGTTCAGCCGCATATTGACCTAATAATTAACCTTATCAAAGATTTTATGTAACTATGCCACTCTTGACGATATGAAACCGCTTTTAATTTTGTATGTAAATTCATCGGAAATACAATATATATATATATATAGATACTCTTTGCAAGAGTACTTCAAATCATAACTTTCATTCGTAACACGCATTGTTTAACTGATTTTTCTTTATCATATTTAGATATTATAGGTGACTGTAAGAAAATTTACTGGATAAGAGGTCAAATAAAGATATGCGCCACTAGATCTTATTGTCTCTTCTAATTTTTGGAGAAAACCAAGCAAAATGCACGGTGTGATTCATAATTTCGTCAATCTTTCATACACCACACCATACAGATTTTATAAAGGACGCTATCAACGCACTTCTAGCTCCAACAGCGCAGACTTGCTTGCAAAGAAACACCACCTTGTTCTCGAGTCTGATCTGGTGGGAGGCTTCGGCCGTGGCTAGTTACCACACTACCGACAAAGACGTGTCGCAAAGCGATTTAGCGTTCCGGCACGATGTCTCGTAGAAACCAATTATGAGCGTGGGTTTACCCTACTCCTAACATGTTAGCCTGCTACCATCTTAGACTGCATCATCACTTACCATCATGTGAGGTTGCCGTCAAGGGCTAACGTGTAGGGGAAAAAAACCAAAGGTTCAGCACAACAAACTAGACTTAATTAAGATAAATATTTCCATTACGGCATATCGTTTTCCCAACAGAGTGGATTCTATGCACGCATTGAATCTCAAGGTTAATTAATAATTATGGTATGAATTAATTGTAATGAACGCAAACGTATTTTTTGTGCCCATTTACTTACATTGTATTTTATAAGAAGAAGAATAATAAAAAAAAAATGCTGGAAAGTTACATTTTTGTGATTCTATAAAGAGGTATATCCACGAGAGCTGTGCTTTCTTTTCTATGGATGTGAGTCATATTCACCTGTAAAATCACTTTAATTTCAAAACTGCTTTGTTTTACCCCTTTTCTAATAGAGTTAAACTTAATTAATCAATAATACAACGACCCTATTGATGGGTTGATACCTCATACATACCTCAACGTAGTGTAACTTGAAAGAGCTCCACCTATTTTCCTTAAAAACCCTTATCCTACTAAAACCAAGACCACGGGATCATAGAGGGAGTGGTGGCCACATGGTTTTTGACAGGGTATGAAGGCAGTTATAATATTAAAGAATACTTCTTCAATATTAGAAATAGGTCTTCAGGGCTGATCTGCAATAACACCAAGCCATTATATATTCTCAGGAATGTTTGAATTTCTCAAGAGGTCCCTGGAGTACATAATAAGAGCGGTAGGTCCCTATCTACTGCTCTTATTCATATATGTTGTGCACGCCACTGGATCTTCCCAATGGAAAAGTTTTAGTTCTTTAATGCCACCATCATCATCATCAACCTATTACCGGCTCACTACAGAGCACGGGTATCCTCTCAATGTGAGAAGGGTTTGGCTACATATTCTATTTTTAGAATGACATTCACTGCTTGAATAAGTCTCTCTGTGATCACACCACCACACAAGCTCCTCTGCCTTCCTAATCTACTCACTAGCACATTCTAACTTTAAGATTTTTAAACAATTCAGTCATTCATCATCATCATCATCATGATCAACCCATTGCCGGCTCACTACAGAGCACGGGTCTCCTCTCAATATGAGAAGGTTTTGGCCATAGTCCACCACGCTGGCCATGTGCGGATTGGCAGACTTCACACGCCATTGAGAACATTATGGAGAACTCAGGCGTGCAGGTTTCCTCACGATGTTTTCCTTCAGCGTTGAAGCAAGTGATATTTAAATTTTTTTAAACGCCATAGTAACCTTTAAAGACATCTGCAAAAAGTCTGATCCTCAAGAAGTTGGGCAATGCTCTAATAAACTGCATAATTATAGGTAGAGTTAATCATAATTTAAGATTGTTCAGTTCGCAGGTGCCGGCGTGTTATTGGTAGGGGCCGGCACAGTGGCCTCGCGGCACAGATTCGTGCCACTATTGCCCACTCCGACCTACGCCGCCATCGCGTATTTGCTGATCATCGCGGGCGCCCTGGGTCTGCCGCTCAGCGCTCTGGGCTGCTGCGGCCTTAAGACTGAAAACAGAACCAGTTTACTCTGTGTAAGTATTTAATTATGATGCAAGGGTGTAATTGCTGGTTCACTTATCGCAACGATAGCTGTGGATATACCTTGAACCTCATGGCGTACGCATAAGTGCGGTAAAATGCTGTGGCCTTGAGACTGAAAACAGAACCATGCTATGTGTAAGTATTCAATTATGATGCAAGGGTGTAATTGCTGGTCCACTTATCGCAACGATAGCTGTGGATATCCCTTGGACATCATAGAGTACGCATCGGTGCAGTAAAATGCTATGACCTTGAGACTGAAAACAGAACCATGCTATGTGTAAGTATTCAATTATGATGCAAGGGTGTAATTGCTGGTCCACTTATCGCAACGATAGCTGTGGATATCCCTTGAACATCATAGAGTACGCATCGGGGCAGTAAAATGCTATGACCTTGAGACTGAAAACAGAACCATGCTATGTGTAAGTATTCAATTATGATGTAAGGGTGTAATTGCTGGTCCACTTATCGCAACGATAGCTGTGGATATCCCTTGGACATCATAGAGTACGCATCGGTGCAGTAAAATGCTATGACCTTGAGACTGAAAACAGAACCATGCTATGTGTAAGTATTCAATTATGATGCAAGGGTGTAATTGCTGGTCCACTTATCGCAACGATAGCTGTGGATATCCCTTGGACATCATAGAGTACGCATCGGTGCAGTAAAATGCTATGACCTTGAGACTGAAAACAGAACCATGCTATGTGCAAGTATTCAATTATGATGCAAGGGTGTAATTGCTGGTCCACTTATCGCAACGATAGCTGTGGATATCCCTTGGACATCATAGAGTACGCATCGGTGCAGTAAAATGCTATGACCTTGAGACTGAAAACAGAACCATGCTATGTGTAAGTATTCAATTATGATGCAAGGGTGTAATTGCTGGTCCACTTATCGCAACGATAGCTGTGGATATCCCTTGAACATCATAGAGTACGCATCGGGGCAGTAAAATGCTATGACCTTGAGACTGAAAACAGAACCATGCTATGTGTAAGTATTCAATTATGATGTAAGGGTGAAATTGCTGGTCCACTTATCGCAATGATAGCTGTGGATATCCCTTGGACATCATAGAGTACGCATCGGTGCAGTAAAATGCTATGACCTTGAGACTGAAAACAGAACCATGCTATGTGTAAGTATTCAATTATGATACAAGGGTGGAATTGCTGGTCCACTTATCGCAACGATAGCTGTGAATATCCCTTGAACATCATAGCGTACGCATCGGTGCACTGCTGTGGTCTTGAGACTGAAAACAGCACCAGTTTACTGTGTGTAAGAATTTAATTAGGATAGAAAGGTGTAATTGCTGATCTATTTATCGCAACGATAGCTGTGAATATCCCTTGAACCTCATAGCGTACGCATCGGTGCAGTAAACTGCTGTGGCCTTGAGACTGAAAACAGTACCAGTTTACTATGTGTAAATATTCAATTATGATACAAGGGTGTAATTGGTAATTGCTGGTCCACTTATCGCAACGACAGCTGTGGATATCCCTTGGACATCATAGAGTACGCATCCGTGCAGTAAAATGCTGTGTGACCTTGAGACTGAAAACAGAACCAGTTTACTGTGTGTAAGTATTTAATTATTATATAAGCTGTGTTTGAATATTTACGGCAGAAGTACAATGAACTGTTGTGTTGAAAATTAATAAAACATTAAACACGGAATAAAATTAGCCATATAAATTACAATGCAATATCTCCTTTTCAGCCTTCACAATCGATAGAATTTTTGTCGCTTACTCTTTTTACTTCGCCGTAAATTTTTTCATACCTCTCCTAGAATTTAACGATCATATTTAGTTAGGTTGAAAAATAATGATTACAACTTAATATAGATACCCAAATAATAAAAATTCCCTATTTATTTTCTTATAGAGTATAGGTGAAATACTACTCATGAAAGTTAAAATCTGGAATCTGTATTCCAGTACACGTATTTCCTGTTAATCACGTTCATCCTGGAGGCGGGCGCGGGCGGGCTCGCCTACTACTACGAGGTGGCTGTCGAAGACGAGCTGAGGGCGGAACTGAACACCACTTTCATATCCAACTACGCGCTGGACACAGTCATCACTGACGCCGTCGACACCATGCAGACTGAGGTATTTAAAGATTGGACCATAAACTTCGAGAATGCTACCTACTCAGACATTAATGAAATTACCTAAATATAAATAAAATACGTAAAACTTCTAAACTAATAATAGGTTAGTAACAATCAAGCATACAAGAAACATTTTTTTGTTTGTTTTACTTTATTTTATGTTTATTATTTGGTATAGCACCATTAGAAATAGACGCAGTCAAATTTCAACTCTCTTAAAATTACTGCTCATACGATCCTTGAAAACAATCGCGCTTTACGCTCAGAGATATTTGGGAGATAAAAATCTGAAAACAAGTGTTTCGTTACTTGGTTTGCATAAAGATAATTTTCGTTAAGTAAATTTGTTAAAGTTAAATATTTCAACACAGTGCGAATTCGATAAAAACGATAATTCATGAACAATTGTAGAAACTCTTTAACGATCCGTTACGAACGAATGTTACGCAATCGAACTACAGGTACAACAAATCCATACGTTTTAACCTACCAAATTCGCTCATGTATAATTGGACGTAGTTATGTAAAAGAGATCGAACCCACATTAAGCACATTAAGCAATTCTGGATATATTTAGCTTAAAATGTGACGCTGCTAAAATGTGCTAAGTAATTTTTGGTCGAATCTTCTAGATTCTTTTCGCTGACATAAATGTCGACTTATACGATCACTTAATGAGCCACAACGCAATTTTATTGTTTTTGTGGATTACCCTTATTGCATAACCAAGTCCAATCCAATCCATCCAATTGTAATTTGGTTTGCATAACCTTTTAGTTCAAATGCTGCGGTGCGACGCGGTACTCAGACTGGCGCAAAAGCGCGTGGCATGAGCACGACCCGCGGCTCCTGGTGCCGGACTCCTGCTGCAAAACTGTCACCACGAGATGTGGGGCCAGAGATCATCCCTCCAACATTTACTACCATGTACGTTGTATATAGTTTTGTTTGTTCAAACAGATTAAGGTATTGACACAGTGCGAGTATTGCCGCATTTTAAAGTGGGAGTCTAGTCTGGTCTGGTGAAAGGCTTGTTTCCACCCTACTGGCAAAGCGATTCTGGTGCTGCATATGTTCAAAGGTGGCTTAAAACCTCTTATGATCGGAAACCCCTGAGATCGGTTTCTTCGTGAGAGGATGTACAAATAAACTCATGAACCTTTCATGAGTCTTTCTTTGTCTGGTGAGAGGCTTCGGCCGTGGCTAGTTTTATTTATTTATTTATTCAAAGCGCCACCAACAGATTTATATGCAAAAAAAATAAACATTTTAAAAACCTTAAGTGCTAGGATAGACATATAAATCAATTTAGAGGTAACTACAGCATGCCAAATAACTTAAGTCGACGCTAATATGTCGCTAATAATATGCAAAAATGTTCTATTAACAAAGAGCAAATAACAGAAAAAGGAACTTATAACAAAAGAATAGAAAAATAACCTTGTTTTTATAATAGAGAATAAGGAATATATACAGGTATATACGCACTATGTAAGATCTAACTAGGCTAGTGCTTTTATTATTTTATTTTTGAAATTGTGTAGTTTGTCATGAAAAATATCAATTGAATTTTCTTTAGAAACGAAATGTTTGTATAAACTGCTTAGTCGGGGAATCAAAGAGTGGCCACCAAGATTAGTCCTACAAATTCGGTGCGTGAAAAGTGGAACAGGGTAGCGCGGAATTCGGATAGGCACCTTGAAAGAGATTTGGCCCAACAACTCTGAGTTATTAAATATACCGTTTACGAGCTTGTGCAAAAAGACCATGTCGTGAATATTACGTCTATTGGACACTGAGATTAATTTAATAGTGTCCAGTCGAGTGCTATAAGGTAATCTTTTGATTTTGCCAAATGAACATAATTGTGTAAATCGCCTCTGCACGCTTTCTATCCGATCCTTATAGATCTGGTAGCTAGGGTTCCATATCGTTGTGCCATATTCGAGTTTGCTTCTTACTAAACTTGCGAATAGAGTGGTAGCTTTTTTAAAAGGCTTGGCATTTTTGGCATTAGTTGTGGTAACTACCGACAAAGACGTGTCGCAAAGCGATTTAGCGTTCCGGCACGATGTCGCGTATAAACCAATAAGGAGCATGGCTTACCATCAGGTGAGGTTGCCGTAAAGGGCTAATCTGTAGTGGATAAAAAAAACCCACACACCTAATCGGTTTCTACAAATAACATGTTAATACTGAAGTCGCTTGATTTTCCATTGAATATGGCTTTGTGCATTTCAGGGTTGCATACGACAGTTCACAAACCACATACGGGACAACCTGATCATACTGGCTGCGGTGGGAGTCGGTATGTCGGTTATACCAATCTTCGGGTTTTTCTTCTCGTGCGTTCTTTATGTGAAGATCAAACACGTGATCGACTGACCCCGGCCTAAGCCTGCACCGCAAAACAAGTGCAAGGTTTTCGACAAAGGAGCTTCGACTGGTGATCAAAAACCACCAATCTGTAGGAACCCCCACAGGAACCCAAGGATCGCCAAAAGGCCCCAAAGTAAACGCAGCGTCAAACGGGCCCCGTGTCCTTTGCATTCAAACCCGGAAAAGGAAGAGAAAACTCCCATATCCACCATTAGCGACAACATAAGTATATAATCCAAACGTAAACTATTATATCACAATCATCATAATCAACCCATTCTCGGCTCACTACAGAGCACGGGTCTCGTCTCAATATGAGAAGGGTTTGGCCATAGTCCATCACTGGCCATATGCGGATTGGCAGACTTCACACGCCTTTGAAAACATTATGGAGAACTCTCAGGCGTCTCACGATATTTTCCTTCACCGTTGAAGCAAGTGATATTTTAATTGCTTAAAAACGCACATAACTCTCAAAAGTTATAGGTGCCCGGGTTCGAATCCCCGACCTCTGATTAGGAGGCTGACGTCCTAACCACTAGGCTATCATAACTAATATATATATTATTGATTCATTTTAGAAGCAAATTTTAAAATGTGTTTGTCTTGTTTTTAAATGTATTTGGTCCCAAAATAACCTGGAATAGAAAACAAATCGGCTGCATTTACACATTGCTTGTTAATTTTTGTGTTTTAAATGTCCAAGCAGCAATACCAAGATAAGATAAGATAATTAATTTAAAAGTAGGTTGACAATGATTACTTTCGCGCTCCCCGTCCAAACAAATTTACATAATATAACGTCCTTCGTTACCTTTTATGATAAAATACGCCTTGTTGACATTTTTTTTAAATGGAATTTGATTCAAGCCGCTAAAAGACTTTGTAAGACATCGATGTCAAATACAAATGAAATATTATGCATAAACTTAAAATCTTTTGTTTATAATATTGATATATTTTGGTAAATTAACCTGTTCGGCAACCCATAAAATTTCGTATCTATTTTAGTTTTAAAATAAAAAAAGCCATATAATATTAATGTTTATTCGTCTCGGAGATTCTACCAAAAGACCTGAAGATATCAATGTAATGTATATAAATTGTTTGTGTGTTCATCAGTGTTTCACTGTTATAGAATTTAATAATTGTTCGTATAGATGTAGAGTTAGGAACAATGACCGAATTTATATATAAATATAACTAGGCGTGCAATGTTTTTAATGTTATTTTATGTTTAAAATAAAAATACTATGCTAATAAATTTAATTTATGAACCGTTCATTTAGGTGTCGTTTAATCGTTCACACTCGTGAAACTCCGCTCTCTCTACAAAAGCTTAAAAACTATTTTATTGTCATAAAATATTTATTTCTTAACAAATTATTATAAGTTTGCAAGATATAGGAGTGATTTCAATTTGTCTAAATCTTCCTCGCCTTGGGAATTTAGGAAAACTGGTGGAGGGAAGAAGGCCAAGAGGACTTAGCCCCATGCGTTGATCCGATCAGATCAGCACTGCACTCGGTACATCATTCCACGCCGCACTACATAATGCCCGAAACAGAACCATCTGGAGAAAAATTGTAAGGAAGAAGGTGATCCATGCTAAGGATCGCGACCCTCAGTAATGAGGATGACGATGCAAAGAAATCTTCCTCATAAAATAAAACAAAACGCGCACGGGAAAGCCTACACGTGACGGAGTTCAAACTTCTTAAATAAACTCATTAAAATCATATTCATAACTTGCAACTAATAATAGCAAGGACTAATAAGGCCTAATCACTAATTCACTACCTAATCTTTCTGCTGCAATTTATTAATTTAAAATTGCATTATGATCAAGGTGCGTGAAAAAAAAAACTTAAGCTACATACATACTTCTTGGTTCTGATTAAGTAATAAGTTGCTATTCATTCGCACTTGTTTCTCATTATTGGCGTAAAGTAACCTTAAATATGTAGCTGAAATTTGCGCACCTATATACTCTTAACGCGTCATTGTCTGACATCTCAGAATGTCTCAGTTGAACTTGCGCATTTGGGGGTTTACCATACAATTCCATAAAGTGAGTACATACATATAACAATAGTAGAATTTGCTGTAGAGAGAACAATAAGAATTTCGTAAATGTCTAATTTTTCTCATTTTAACTTAACAATCCGTTTACCTATCTCATATAATTAGGTAGGTATAATTAAGTAGGTACACAAAAGAAAAATAATCATTGTTATGCCAAGAAATTACGTAATTTGATGGCTACGTAGGTTTTTCAAAAATGTAGGTGTAATAAGTCAAAAATAACTACTAATTTAACCAAAGCTAAATGTGCCTTACTAATCGTAATTATAGCGAATAACTTATTGTTATGTAATTAAATTATTGTTTTATTATTTAATTAATAATAAGGTAGTATAGTAAATATTGTATAATTATTGATGTACTTAAAATAAATCACATGTAACAAGAATTTATTTATGATACTTAACTAATTGTGTACTTATAATTCCAATATTTTTTATTTCTGTATGAGTTTAAGTGACTTGCTTTAAGTGATTTGATTTTTTTGCACATAAAAATGTTTTGTTAACGGTTATTCACAGTGTAAAAGGTATACAAAGCTCAATGGTTACTAATTGCAATTAGCAATTAAATAATGATAGGAATTTGTTTTGTATTACAAATAATTCACTTATTTTTGGTTGATCATTTCTTATATCGCATTTTAATGTTAATTTCGCCTTTCAGAGAGTTTAGGGGGAAAAATATTAAAAATATAAATACCACATCTCTTTGGGGGTTAGGATATTTCTACACACTTAACCAGTATTGATAGCTACATAAATTCATTTAGTATCCAGGATAGTTTTAAAACCTACCAAGTGAAACCTACCAAGTCCTTGGTTTAGTTACTGCTTAATTATGCTAGCTTATTATCTTATAGTAGGTATATATATTTAAATTCTCCAGGATCAAAGGAAACAGCTACCTAGTATACAAATATCAGAAATTTTACTAAGAAGGAACTCTTCAATATTAAATGAATCTCTTTAGTTCCATGAACACACAATTGAAATTAAAAACTCTTTGATGTCATATTACTTACTTACAGTAATATATTCACCCGTCATTATCGTTTTATATTATAATATTCTATTTGGGAGGCCATAAAGTAGACTCGCTATTCAAATATAATATTAAGTGAATAAATCGAGTTTTAAATTTCTTGCTAATTATCTACCTATTTGCTTCTGAGCTTTGTGTACCTGTAACATAATTTTTTGGAGCAATATTATTTATTTTACCTATCTCTTACTTGCTCGATGTGATTTCACGTTTTTAGATAAGTATGTAATTGTGAAAATATATTTTTTATTAATATATGGGTTATTTTATTACTCAACTCCTATGCTTCAACCCGTGTGGTGGTTCATGAAATTTACATTTTGAACTTGATCTTAGATTATCTAAGTTTGTTTTGTTGAAAAATGCTTCTGATAGACTGCGAATTATATTCCAAATTCTAAGATGTTTAATAATACTCCCAGTATCTTTCTTAATCATCATCATCATCATGATCAACCCATTACCGGCTCACTACAGAGGACGGGTCTCCTCTCAATATGAGAAGGGTTTGGCCATAGTCCACCACGCTGGCCATGTACGGATTGGCAGACTTCACACGCCTTTGAGAACATTATGGAGAACTCTCAGGCATGCAGGTTTCCTCACGATGTTTTCCTTTATCGTTGAAGCAAGTGATATTTTAATTTTTTTTAAACGCACAACTCCGAAAAGTTAGAGGTGCGTGCCCGGATTCGAACCGCCGACCTCTAATTAGGAGGCTGACGCCCTAACCACTAGGCTATCACCGCTTAATATAGGTAGTTAATGTTTAATATTTCTTAATATAGGTAGTTAATGTTTACTGTTGTTATATGATTAATCTCTAAATAGTTCTTAAAATACTGCTATCCGTTTTAAAAACAAACTTTTTGACTAACAAGTCATACAACTTTCGCGGAGGTGATACTTGGGGGTTTCCCCAAACGCAGCAGACAGTAAATTTTAAGTAGGTATAATAAACAATTATACATCTTGTAATTGGTATTTACTTTGTGGCTATATTACGAAGTATTCACCACCTTGATTGTGGCATGGCCAGTTTAAAATACGCTTACATGAAATTATAATAATTCCTCTAAGTTGAGATAATACAATGTTGACGAACTCGCCTCACTGTGACATATTTGCAGGCTAATGGAACACAATTGTAAGCTAATGCTTGCAGTTTTGCGAAAGGTTTAATACCACTATGTCTCTGTCTTAAGTATTTTTTTTTTTGTTTTTGTCTTTTACTGAATGTATATTTGTTTTGTTTAAACTTCGTTGCTGCTATAATGTTATGTGTTATCAGTGAATTTAATTAGTGTTATTGGATACTGTCCGTTCTAATTAAATAAACAAATAAAATATTTTGTAGGCGTTTTGCTCGTAGGAACCTGTTGCATAGTAGTACATATAGTATCAGTACTATAGTACATATATTATCAGTACTATCAGTATAATTTTAAAATGGCATTTTTTATTGAATTTAACCATTTTTTTTCCAGCTATTACGTATATTAAATTATGTATTAGTTGGTATACTAGTTATGTTATCTCTAAAGGCGGCTTTTATTATATTATATAAGTCTTTAATAATTAGATAAACATAAATAGGTACGAATACCTTACTTTTGTGATTGAGTTTTTTTTTATAACCTGCCCACGAAATAATGCAGTTCGTTCAAGATACTTGAATTTGACCTTCCAATTCGGAAGGGAATAAAGCAAAATCCAAATAACAAGCAAAAACCGGTTTTATGTTATTATTTGGCAATATATAAGTAAATAATTAAGAAAATTGGTAAGTAGGTGCATTGCGTAATAACGTATTCTACTAAGTACCTATAAAATGTTTGCCAGCTTGATTTCATGCAATTTTTGGCCTAAAACACGCTCTCATGAAATAAATAAAAAAAAGTATCCCAACTATTTTTTTTTTTTATACACCACAAGTTAGCCCTCGACGGCATCTCAAATGATGGTAAGTGATGATGCGGTCTAAGATGGTAGCGGACTAACCTGTTAGGGTATGATACACCCATACTCCCAATTGGTTTCTACACGACATCGTGCCGGAACGCTAAATCGCTTGGCGACACGTCTTTGTCGGTAGGGTGGTAACTAGCCATGGCCGAAGCCTCCCACCAGACAAACTTACCTAACTTAATAACACCTTAGCTCATAGCTCTACGACTAAGCAAAAATAACGCTCCGTGATTTATTTTAAAGCACCTGCAAAAAATAGTTCGACACTTTTAGTGCTTGAATAATACTTTGACGCGGATTTCGTTTTTATCAGGAGAGATAAAAAAGGCTATGAATTGAAATTAATTATCCTTATACGTATACAATATTTTACTCACGGATATACGCGAAGTGTTCGACGATTCTAGATTGGAAATAATTGATATACTAAATCATCTATTTTTTAAGTAATCATAATAATATATATGACTTGAAAATAGATCAAAGGTCGGTGTTACAGACAGACAACATTTTTGATCAGAATGTGATTTACTATATGTAATGAGAATAAATATATTTCTTTTCTTTCTATTTGTGCTTATTACATATATCTAATTAAACATAGTGAACAATGTTGCTAATTTTGTTATACACTTCCTATCCCTAAACTTAGTATCTTTCATGTGACGAAATGTGCCTAATTTAATTTATTTTATTTATTTATCGCCGCCTCCCAGTCACCGAAATCGGGCGTACAAAATTGAGTGGGAAGTGGGAACATTCGATTGGATTTAATAGTTTTTAAGGCCAAAACAAAGTAAAAAATTTACTTTGGAAATTTTTCTAGGTGGGTACATGCTGTAAGATTCGTATTACGTAGTAGGTAGGTCTAATAAACTAGTTAGACACCCGCCTTCTCGTTCTTATCTATTACATAAATTTATAAATTCATCCATTAGAAATCCATCAAATAATTTAATGCTCAAGCATTAATAGTGTCGTCAATATATTTAGTTGTGACAATTTCAGTGACAAAACAAGTCAAGGCCTTAAGCAACTATTCCATATAAGTATCTATTAATCTAATTGTACAATAAATGATTTCTGAAAAATGACAGCGAATGTGCTAATTTTTATGACAATCACAAGTGTGTTGTTTCCATTAGCAGTGTCTCAAGTTATTCGTCGACCTATAGTAATGACCCCGATTAGTCCGCATGGACGTTTAAACGTGCCGATGGTGGTTCGTCCGAATCCAATATACAACAATAACCGACCCATACGAGTGTTGAACCCTAGTGCAAATATAAATATACGAAACTGGTTCCACACGCAGCAGAACTTGCATCCTCCCGTTCCTTTGAGGCCAATTCGATTAGGGACTATAATGCCCCTCAGTGTATTGCACGCGCAGCCGGGTCAAAAACCTGAGAACACAAAAACAACTCAGACTTTACCTACTGTTCAGACACAACGACCTTTACCCGTGGACGTGAATTATTTTACTATACCAACCGAAGCAGCGTTCACGAACATACCCAAAGCACTTCGTGAACCGACCGTGAAGCCCAATTATTTAGAAGAAGCAACAACACTGAGTGGGATTAAGGAAAATCACATGGATAGTCATGATGCTGAATATGATATCGATGTTAGATTTGGGTAGGTAACTATGTCTACCTACATGAACGTATCTACTAGCCTCAAAATCTAGAGTAAAAGATTTGCTTATCCTCACCTCTGACCTAGGAAACAGTTAAAACGGGGCTATGTTATTTGTCGGATATTTTGCAATGTTTCTTTGTTAATTCAAATATTAGCACAAATATCTGTCTAAAAGTTAAACGTTAATTATGATTTCATGTAAAAGCAACATGAGATTGATTGAACCAAACTGGAACTAATAAAAACCCTTTGATACATTTAAAAATTTAATTTATATAGAATTTGATACTTATTTTAATACTTTTAATGAAAATTTTGCTTTATAGTAGTATATAGTACTCTAAAAACTGTTTTAACAATAACTTTGTCTCAGCAAAGTAGGTATGTTATAGATTTCAAACTTAATGACCATATAATTAATTTCCATCAAATTGTTTGTGGAAAATTAAGTGTTGTTTACTTCGGTAGGTAGGTATGGATCTTAACGTAAAAAAACTCTGACCATGGACCTAAGTTAACGAGTATAGTTAACACCGTCTCACGAATGAAAATAATGAAAAATATGTTAAATGAACGGTTCATTTTACAAATTTGAATTTGACCATTGCATTTGGCAGTCTAAATTGCTTGTAATAAAAATTAACTCAAATAACATACCTACTAAAACAAAAGGCCACTGTCATTCTTTAATTAAGTAATTTGTATTAGGGCCTGCGCAGTAACAGAGGTTATTTTTACGTGACACGTTTTTTACCAACACATTCTAAGGTAAGATTAGTTCTGAGTAAAGAAATTTATTTATAAGGGTGATATCAATTATGTAATTTTTAAAACCTTGATTATGATATGAAAGAAGAGGAAAGAAGAAAAATAATGTCAGCGTATTGATATCTACTTAGGTACTCATTATAGTATCTACCAGGCTACCATAGAACGCAAGGACGAAAGAAGTAAAAGGTTTAGAATACATTTTTTTTTTTGGGTATTCTACTGCTATATTAATTTAACTAACGATTTCAATTGATCTAATTCAGTTTAATTTAATTTACCATCGAATCGTTCTTTAATTTAATTAATCTTCTTGGTTTAATTTGTACAAAATATATTTTTATTCCTTTATAAAAAAATATTCAATGAAGGTATCAATATAAGATAGGCTAGATTAGCAGGTACTATATTATAAATATACCTACTTTATAGCATTTAATACTACTACTACTACGTTAAGATAATCTATGCATACAACCTTCACGTCTTCCTTATAAATCCGTATAATGAAGTTCAAAACAAGTTAAATCAACGTTTTATGAACATAATAATGTTATGTAATGTCTACGTTTTGATATGACCAATAAATAATGAATAACAGGTACTTATTTAGTCCGCAATGTTGTCTTCTTCTTTGATTTAGTTTCCCGGGATATAAACGTGAAAACCGTGCATGTAAAAACGTCGAGATAGTCAAAACTTCGTATTTCTATCAATACGTCCTTTCTCAAACCGATCCTTTACGTTTATGCGCTCTACAGGAATAATGACGGATATTTATAATATCCTTGTAAAAATATTACTATTAAAACTTTCACCCGTAAAGTTCTTAGGTAGCAAAATTTTTTGAAAGACAAACAGTTTCATAGATTACTCGCACAGAAAGACAACACAACGGAACGAATTTGTTTTATAATATGTAGTGATAGTGATGAATACCTATACAAAAATGTTAAAGGAAGGCGAATAGGAACTGGTTTTATATATGTATATGGTGTGAAGATGAGACGAGTCAGTCGCTCGGACAGTCCTTGTAGCCACACGCTGATCGGGTCGCTCGCTAATTATATTAATGGTGTAAAAAATGGAAACTAAGTTTAGTTTATTGATATTTCTAACGATCGCCTACAACTGCAACGGGCATGTGCCTATCATTGGTGATCTATTTTCGGGTGCAAAGAGTGTTCTCGGTGGATTCAGCCACGGTTTAAACCTGAATATTGGAGGGCATTTTGGTCTCAACAAAAGACCACCTCCAAAGAAACCCGATGAAACCATCGTTGTGTTAGTGGAAGGCGAAGATAATCAGAATACGCAGCCGCAAAATGGCTACAGGCCGAATCAGAATGGCTATAATGGTAATAATGGCTATAATAGTAATAATGGCTATAACAATAACGGATACGGTCCTGGACCAAATGGACACCGGCCAAACCAACATGGGAATGAAAATTATTATGGTAACGGAAACAACGGTGTGAACAGACCGCATGGACACGGACCACCCCCAAATAACAACTATGGTAATGGAAACGGCAACTACGGCCAACATCCGGGACACGGTAACAAGCCAAATAAATATCCAAGTCATCCAAATCAAGGAAACTTCGATCGTCCTAACAACCCATCACAAGGTAACGATAATAATTATGGATACAATAATCAAAATCAAGGTAATAATAATAATTATTATAATCAACCACCGAATCAAGGCAATAACAATAATGGATTTAATAAACCAAATCAAGGAAATAACTATTTCAATAAACCTAACGGACAAAATCAGGGCAATAACAATTTTAATAATCCTAGACCTGATCAAGGGTTCAATGACTACGGTAACCAGAATAATCAAGGAAATCCTAATATTAATAACGGATTCAGACCTATTGACAATGGCCAAACCTACAAGCCTATACCTACATTGCCGAATGAAATTACGACACAGAAGCCTAAGATGACTGAAAAACCTGAAAATGATGCCCCCTTCTTCGTACCCCTTAATCCAAATGAGACAGAAAGCGGTGGCGAGAAGACCAATACAGACCCTAAAAGGGAGACAGACGATGATGACAATTTTGAGATAGATATAAGAATAAAAGATCAGTAGGTAATTACTTCTTTTTCACTGTGTAAAATGTACGCATTATTAAAAAGACTGTTTTTTAAGAAATACAATGTACAACAAATCCGATTTTCTTATTCCATATCACTGTCTTAATCTTTATATCGCAATGAATAACCCATAATAATAAAAAAAAAAACTTAGAATTTGACGAACAAAAATTATAATGACTTTTAAGGAAATAGAAAGCTACATCATGACGGGCGAAAGCGTGGGACGCAGCTCTTTAACTTTTCATGTATTTAAAATATATTTGGGAAAATATTTATGGTCTATATATTAAAAAAAAAAACGTCGTATTATATTATAGGTTTCTAGTTCATTTAATTAACATGCCCTAACGCTATAATACTATACCGAACGCTACCAACAGTCACGCAGTTATATACATCGTAAAAGTCTTTTTGGAAGCTATTACATATTGAATGTATTGTTTTTCGTTCATAAACATCTTCGTGACTTATTATATACTATTTATGATTACCGAGCGAAAGACGTTTATCTATATATATTGGTATTGATCTTTTCACATGTAAAAGAATATTTCGTCTGGTAAGAGGCTTCGGTCGTGGCTCGTTTCCACCTTCCGTGGACGTGGCTACTGACAGAGACGTGCAGCCAAAGGATTTAGAGTTCCAATTATAGAGTATGGGTAAATTACATCTTTACTTTGGCTTACTACAAGGCGAGATTGAAGCCAAGTAGTGAAATTAAAAAAAAGTAGATAGGTAATAGAAAAAGTAAATTATTGTTTATGTTATTTACAAAATTAAAAAAAAAATATGTTTTACAAAGAGGTTTATTAATTTATTTTTGATACAAGTATATATTTTGTATATGAAACTTGATTGGCAGGTATGTACGAGTATATACGAAATGCATTCTATTTTGTATATATTAATATTATATTCTAATCAAATAACTGATTCTAATGATTGTGTGATTGTGTGTCATTTAATTCTGCATTAACATGAGACATCATAAAAATATCACATTTCACATTCAATTTATGTATAGTGAGTAGATACCTACTTAAATAAATTCTTGGAACAAAAGGTGTTTAATATAATATCATAAGGTAATTCCAGCAAAACCAGTTTTTTGACTCGACTCAAGAATAATTTATATTACATTTAAAACGTAAAACTGCCTTTATATAAAAATGTTTTGAATATAATTTAAGCTGAAACTACTAATTAATAGTTCAATGGTCCGCTCTGCTTTTTTAATTTATAGACCACCACTTGACGGCAACCACATCTAATGGTAAGTAATATAAGTACTAATATATAGTAATATGAACCACAATTTCTTAGAAGATGTCTAGATTTGCTCAATGCTAGGCACTTAGATTTAATAATCGAAGTTGGAATAGCATTGCAATCTTTACAATGCTTACCTATCTTAGTAAGGGAGCTAACTGGATGGAGTAAGTATAGCATACTTTAGTCAGCATAATTTTTTCTCAGGTACCTAAGTTAGTAAACCGCAAACGAAAGGATAAGTACAAGATAAAATGACAAATGTTTACTCATTTTTTATTTCATGTCCAGTTACGTCATGTGGACGATAGCATTACGATCAACCCATTACCGGCTCACTACGGAGCACGGGTCTCCTCTCAATATGAGAAGGGTTTGGCCATAGTCCACCACGCTGACCATGCGTGGATTGGCAGACTTCACACGCCTTTGAGAACATTATGGAGAACTCTCAGGCGTGCAGGTTTCCTCACGATGTATTCCTTCACCGTTGAAGCAAGTGATATTTTAATAGTTTTAAAAACGCACATAACTCCGAAAAGTTAGAGGTGCTTGCCCGGATTCGAACCGCCGACCTCTGATTAGGAGGCCGACGTCCTAACCACTGGGCTATCACAGCTTCTCTGGGCTTTCACAGCTTTTATTAGAGATTTATTATTAGCATAAATATACCAGAGAAAACACTTACTGACGACCTGACCACTAGGCTATCACCGCTTCCATGGTGGACGATAGCATATGCTCTTAAATCCTGTTTCAAGAGAGGTTTATACCTTTTAGGCTGATGATGATGATTTAACCTAAGCTTATAGGCCCCATACCTACTAATGGAGCACGCGGTGTGATGTCCCCGACTAGGAAGTAGATCCATAAATTTACGTTTGCCCAGCAGTGGAGTTGTACCTAATATAACGAGTAATTTTTAAATAATACCTTATAAAACTAATGTCGTAATAATGATACAGTTACAGTGCAAGGCCGTATAAGCAATTTAAAACGCGTCACAAGATTTCCCCCTTTGTGTTCATCACGAAGTCATTACCTATACTTAGTTATTTTTCTAGTTGTATTGTTAAAACTTAAGTGTACAAAAACCGCAATATTGTGTGATAACGTACCTCTAAGTTGCTCGTTGATATACTTATTAGAAATTGAAACAAATCCAACTTAATAGTAGCAAACATATTTTGTTAACAGTTCAAAAATAAAATAAAGGTTTTAACCTTATTTAATACAAAACAATTATTGAACGGTCAAGTGATATTTTGAGGAAAACGTTGCATTATGCTCGGATTAATCATTTTGTTATGCTCGGCGGAAAATATACACAGTCAAGAACAAGTGATGACTCGCGTGGTACAGTCGGAAGAAATAATAGTTTCGACGATTCCTACAAACCAATTGGTAACACGAAAATTGCCTGCTATATTACAAAATACTACTGGAGCATATAACAAGAATATATTAAATACATCACCACCTCCCGATACACGAAAGGACACGGTTTTAACTTTGAGCTCTGGAAACCTCGCAGTGAAAACACATAATATACACGGTAACTGTTCATTAAAAGTGTTGGATAACTCGAATAAAACCAATAATCGCGGGAACTGCTCACTAATGATGGAGGAAGCCTCAAATAAATGCCGGAACTGCTCTCTAGAGGAGTCGGAAAACACGACGTCGAATGCAGGACCTGCAATCAACAAAGATCGAGTAATTATCAAACCATTAAAAATTCCCCAAGAAGCATTATCGGGAACGACATTTATCGGCCTTGGTTCTAATTCATCGTCTAATAAAACAGTCACTCCGAGTCTTAGTCAACCCGAAGGTGTTACGTCTAATGGAAGCACGAATGCTACCGAGATATCTTTTAAAGACAGGTCCAGTTTTAATGGCGACAAATGTCCGACCGGATATGTTAGAATTTATAATCAATGTGTTAAACCAGAATAGAATACTAGATATTACTACCTACGGGTATTGAACCCGTACATTCAAAGTAGTCTCTGAATGTACCAAAGTTTAGTACTTTAACTTCTACTTACAGGATAACCTTTGATATATCTTTTATTACAAAATAAAAACAATTTCACGGTCCAAACTATTTCCTTCCCCTATACCCTAGGTCCCCTTCTTGATAGATTCGTACATCGTAGAGTCAAGGTATTATTCTGATTGGTAAGTCAGTATAATATATAGCAATGTTAAAGATCGATACTTTAAAAGAACCTCGATCCTGGATCCCTTACCCGTAAAGAGCAAAAGTGTTAAGGTACAAGTTTTTGAATTTATGGATATCTACTACTAAAACTGTTTGTTTGTTTATTTGTAACCGAGAAGCAGTGATAGCCTAGTGGTTAGGGCGTCAGCTTCCTAATCAGTTCTACATAATGTTCTCAAAGGCGTGTGAGTTGATCATGATGATCATGAACCGAGGACCTCTGAAACTAGTGAACGGATTTTTTTAAAAAATATCTTCAATAGAAAACTATTTTATCCCGAAGTAACTTAGGCTTTAATTTGTTCCTAAACTAAATTGTACGCTGTAGATGCATAACATATATGTACATTAAATATTGGTCTTTAAGTGGTCCACAAGTTTGCGGTAGCATGTACGACAACGATTATTAAGTCCCAATAGCGCATTTTATGTGCAAATACTCAAAAAGTATTTAAGGTGATTTTCAATCGTTATCATCACGAGTGGCTTTGCAAGAAGATATATTTTTAAATAGAACCTGCCATATTAAAAACTATAAAATAATCAATTCAATGGCATTCTGGGTTTTGAAAGCAAAGGAAACTCGTGTACAATATATGTGGCCATAAAACAGTAAGGAATGGGGAAGTGAGAAGCGTATACACAGATTATGTAAGAAAATTGAGACAAATTATCGAAACTTATGTCTCATACAGAGTGCAGCTATTTCGCTTGGCAAAAATTTAAAGATCGATGAAGTGATTTAATTTGTTGTGAATGCAAAGTATACAATTCTGTTTAAAAGAATGATTTGTAGCTTAATGTATTCTAAACAAGGCTATCACTGCTTCAATAATATTAAGTGCAGAAACGTATAAAATAGGTTTACAGTAACATAATGTTTGTTGTACCTTAGTTATTTTTTTACTTCGTATATCACTCATATAGATTTGATAATATTTAATTTCTTTTATTTTTTCAGACTGACTATTAGCTGTATTAACCCTATTGGTTGCGACAGCGTAACCGGTTTAATTTCTTCTTTGGTAGCCATCTTAGTAGCCATGCGCTCGATTGTCAATCTTAGAACTGTTTTATAATGAATTTTAATCCATCTTATTTGTCTATACTCTGTACTTTGTAGTGTCTGGTGACGTACTATATATCTGTGGTGCCTAATTGGTTTGTGCTCTGTGGTTATAAAGTCTAAAGCCGGCTAAATAGAAGGCTCGACTTTCTACATAAGTTTTTAAAATTGAAATTAATTTCGATTATATATCCGCAAAATTTATTCATTAAAGGCCAACTCTAATTTTTTTTGACAAAAACCAAGTAGCATCCGATTTAAATTTGATATTACAAAGATATTGTCGCTTGACCAGAGTACATACCACGTGTACTTATTAAAAAAATAAGTTAATTAACTGGATATATACCGTGACTACAAAGTTTTACCTCAAAGTAAACTTACATGTGATTGGGGATCCTCGTTTAAGACATCGAGCTCAGTGAATTATTGTGCATAAAAATTATCACGTGTTTCCACTATGTCGAACGCAGAGGGTGACCTACGAGACGGGCTGTCGGCTAAGGAAATCTTTGCGAATAGCGAAGGATTAACTTATAACGATTTTCTTCTACTGCCTGGATTCATAGATTTTACGGCGGAAGAGGTGGATTTGACGTCACCTCTTACAAAGAAGATAAACCTCAAGTCTCCGCTCGTGTCAACTCCCATGGACACTGTCACCGAAGCTGACATGGCGATCGCGATGGCTTTATGCGGTGGCATCGGCATCATCCATCACAACTGCACGGCTGAGTACCAGGCCAATGAAGTTCACAAAGTAAAAAAGTACAAACATGGCTTCATAAGGGACCCAGTCTGTATGGGGCCTACTAATACAGTCGCAGACGTCATAGAAGCGAAAAAGACAAATGGTTTCACTGGCTATCCTATCACAGAGAATGGTAAGCTGGGTGGACGCCTCATTGGCATTGTAACATCTCGAGATATTGACTTCAGGGAAGGGGATCCACAATTAAGTCTCAAAGAAGTCATGACTCCCATCAATGAAATGATAACTGCACAATCTGGAGTAACATTACAAGATGCAAACTATATTCTGGAGAAAAGCAAAAAGGGGAAATTGCCCATCATTAATGGATCAGGAGAACTGGTAGCTTTAATTGCCAGAACGGACTTGAAAAAGGCCCGCAGCTATCCTAATGCTTCAAAAGACTCCAACAAACAGTTGCTAGTGGGAGCTGCTATTGGCACACGGGAGGCTGACCGAGAACGGCTAAAGCTTCTCGTTAGCAATGGAGTAGACGTTATTGTTCTAGACTCTTCTCAGGGAAATTCCACATATCAGATAGAAATGATTAAGTTTATTAAAAAAACTTACCCAGATATACAAGTTATTGGAGGGAATGTTGTAACAAGGATGCAGGCAAAGAATCTCATTGAAGCAGGAGTAGATGCCCTCAGGGTTGGAATGGGCAGTGGATCTATATGTATTACTCAGGAGGTCATGGCATGTGGTTGTCCCCAGGCAACGGCAGTGTACCAAGTTTCCACATACGCTCGTCAATTCAACATTCCAGTCATTGCCGATGGTGGTATTCAATCGGTAGGCCATATTGTAAAATCTCTTGCATTAGGGGCCTCCACTGTTATGATGGGATCCCTCCTTGCCGGCACTTCTGAAGCACCTGGAGAATACTTTTTCTCAGATGGTGTACGGCTTAAGAAATATAGAGGAATGGGTAGCTTAGAAGCAATGGAAAACAAAGAAGGGAAAGGTTCCGCTATGAGCCGATACTTCCACAAGGAAACTGATAAACATAGAGTAGCCCAAGGTGTGAGTGGAAGTATTGTTGACAAGGGCTCTGTACTCAGATTTCTTCCTTATCTGCAAACTGGCATGCAACACAGCTGTCAAGATATTGGAGCTAGGTCTCTGCTCAAACTGAAAGAAATGAGCTACTCGGGAGATCTCAGATTCATGAAGAGGACATACTCTGCACAGCTTGAAGGAAATGTACATGGTTTATTTTCATATGAAAAACGTTTATTTTAAATGACATACCGGTGTTAAGTATTAGTAAACCTTTATGTACCTTTGTGATACTTTATTACAGATTAAATTTTTTATGTATTTTTGTGATACTGTAAAGCCAATTCAATAATTAATATTTTGTGTACTTATAAAGCAAAGCTTGAATGGAAGTGCAGGTGTTAATATTATAAAACGAATTCCATTTTTGTATGTTTATTTCATACATGTTGTTGATGTTTTTAACTGAGCAAAGGACCAGTTGTAAAATATATTTCGCAAATAAAAGTTTACTGATTTAAGATTTTTTCTATTATTTTACTCTAGGCTCTAGCTGCTCCCCGCGCATTAAGCAAAGTTTACTAAAAGTCTTAAGCAATGTTATTTATCGACCTTACACTACTAATGAATAATTTGTTGCAGAGAGCAATTATTTACATAACATCGCCTTATGATAAAATAATTATAGACATTAAATGATTAATTGATTGATTGAGGTGACGGCTGATAGAAGTGAGTGGAAGAAGAAGACGTGTTGTGCCGACCCCACATAATGTGGGATAAGGGCAAGAAGAAGAAGAAGAAATGATTAATTGATGAGATATATAATGTAGGCATATTATAGTTCCACGGACGTTTTAAGATTACTGAAGGCATGTATTTTTGTAGTACATCTGTTCAACGTACCATTTACTCCGCGCACGTGAATAAAACAGCTCGGTAACTGCTTTTTTACTGGCTTGCTTCGAAACCTTTTTTTTCAGACTTAAATCTTATTACCGAAACAAATTAAAGCCTATTCTACTTCTATACAAATAGTTTCCAATAATTGGGAGCCTTCTTTTTTATATTTTCATCGTGGGCCAATGAACAGACGGGTCAGCTGATCCGTCTGGTGATTACCGTCTCGAGTGAACATATGCAGCACAAGAGCCACAGATGCGTTGCCGAATGAACCCAACCCCTATAACTCTGCATCATACTGAAACGCTAAATAGCTTGGCAGACTTCCGAATGTAAACCAAGTCTAGAACGCTACGGTTTACATTCGCAAGGTTTACTAGAATCTTTAATTTAAATATAAGTAAATATACCAGTATCTACGGAACCTTGCCTAAAGGGACTCCTTTAGGCAAGTATATTTTAGTAATTATATTATATTTTTTAAGATTTCTAGTTGTAAGTTGAATAAGGTTTATTTTAAGTTTCAGATGTTATAAATAAATTTAGTAAGTAACCTCATAGTGTTCATAATTTACTTACGTAGTGTTACAGATTGTGAGTAAATAGGGCTTCATAGCTGCCAGTGTTAATTTGATTACGATTGATATGTAGGTCAACCAGCACTCTAGGTCAACGCAATCTAGTGTAGGGACATAATTAAATAAAAACACCAGATATTTCTAATAATCACAATTTAATGGAATTATAATATGCACCAAGCTGCACATGCATTCTTATGCATATCCGATTTGACAATAAATACGATTGATTGAGTGCTAATATAACTTAATTAGGTATAATAAAAAAACTAACATGTGCTATGTCTATTCCTAGGACTGGTGCGCACAATTCCTTCTACGGTTCTTTCACACTGGTCAATCAGTTTGCAACTCCGAAATTACCAATCCTATTGACAAGTACAGTATTTTAACACGATTACGTATTAGAGTTAGGTAAGAAAATATTATAAATTCATCACATAGGTTTCACCATCTTTTGGATTTAAGTCCACCTTGAAGCTATACCTGAAAAGGATCGCTGGTGGCGGGTGGATGAGGAAGGCGGAGGACCGTGTGTGGTGGCGCGCTCTCGAAAAGGCCTATGTCCAGCAGTGGACGTCTATAGGCTGATTGATTGATTGAAGCGCAAAGGTAAATATATACCAAATATATTTACCTTTGCGCGTCATATTTTGGATAAGATGCATGCTTTTCCTGGCAAACGGGTTGATTATCATTGTAAGTGTTAAAATCCATAGCTCAACCTCAATGCTTGAGAGGCCTAGTCTGCTGTCGAACAATACCGATAATAACTAGTAGGAACAAAATTAAAAAAAAAAAACGTATATTGAATTATCCTTAGAATAAATAAAATTTCCGTTGTTACCCACATGAGACAAGTCTGTATCGAGTGCCTATTCAAGTTAGATTCACTTTTCGTTCTTTCACCGTAATTCTTTCTGTCTTTTCACAATGTACTATTTAAGACACAATCATACAATGCTGATTTCAAACAAACCTCTTTTTCTATATTTTGCAATTAATGTTTGAATTTAAATTAAGTTTTTTGTAATTTTCATCTGTACTAAGATGTCATTGATCGACCAATAAGACATGATTGCTATTGAAGACGTGTGGCCTTTATTTGCGTTTGCACTAGTCCATTAAAATGTATGCGTCTATGGGATTGGTTTCGCTCGCTGGAGTTGCCAATGGTTTCTTTCAATGTGTGAAAATGCTGCATTTCTAGATCACTTTTCGTAACAACTCCAAACATAACATGCTCTTCAATCACTTCTTTTATACAATACAATAAAATTTTATAATTAATACCGATATATACAAAATTAGAGAGCAATATCACGACATACAAGCCAAAAGTCAGTGTATTAAGTGTTGATAAATAAAAAACTCTTGACAGTTATTTCTAGTTCGATTCCGGCTCAAAGTTGTTTTGCTTAACCTGTCAAGACAACCTAGCTAGTACAAAAAATATTTGACCAAAATACAATTGAAATCAATTATCATCGATAAACAATTATCGCTATAACATTAAAAATCGATTCAATACGAAAAGTCGATTGTCGTTCCAATAGCTATCCTAGCTAATCCTTGCCGACTGCATTCCAAACGCACCAGTCGGAATGCATAAAGTCAAGCAAAAAGCGTATAAATCTTACTGGGATTATACCTTAACATTATAAGCAGCGCAGTCTTGTGTGTCCACAGGAGATCAATCTGAAATATTACTGTTGGTGTCACCTCTACGAATGCCTTAGTCTATTGTTAACGCTAGCGATATCTGATATGTTATTAGAAAAATCCTGCAAAAAATCTACGGCTCTATAATCTATAGATAAAGTCGGAAGCTAAAATTCGTTAATTTTCCCCTAAAAATGTTACAAAAGCTGTAAGTTCCACCAACATAATAAAATACTTTATGAAAAAGTTTCAAGCCTCTAAAATCCTAATAAGACTAGTTTTAATTTGCTCGTAAATGATACCATATCCTCAACTAAACAAAATTCATGCTATCATGAAAAAACGATTGCAATACTTCGAAACCTGTCAGTTTAGTTCAGGATTTGTGTACAACTATATTGACAACCACAGATAAACCTTCAACTTTTACAAAGTGTTTGACAGTATAACTCGAGCTCGATGCAACTGATCAAGGACACAGATGCGTTCAAGTGATATTTCAATAAAGCACAAACGCATCAAGTGTTTTATCTACGGGTACATCTATATAGCTATATAGCTACGGGTGTAATTCTGTTGTATATGTCTGGTTTATAACAGTTCCTAGTCTATACCACAGTAAAAAATAAGAATGTGTGGCTTTGTGATCTTTTGAAACTTCAAACATTTCCATAATAGCCCTGCCCTATCTAGCACGGCCATGTATAGTTGTTATAACACTATGGTACTTATAGCACCAATAATCTCAAGAAGTACAAAATCTTAGTGCTAGATGGGTATTCCCTTAACCTCTATGACATTCAGTTTGTAAACTACGTTCGCGTATTCCAAGAATTGATACCTAAAAACGTTAGTACGACTCTAAGTACGTGAAATTTGACGTTACAAAATAGCGATTAAAAAAAATCGCACGTAGATAAAAACTCAATGTCTAAGATGATCGAGGGTTACGCAGCCCTAGCAGCAAACTGTGATACTAAAACTATTTAGAAATCGCAATGACATGATTCCAAAACATACTTTACTTTGCTAGTGAGAAAGCAAACCTTTTGTGATTGTCGTCCGAATATGAAATGACAGCGAATGAGTTTATTTAAATGAGACTATACTTATTGGTACCAACGCTGTTGCACTAAAATCTCTGGTCTAAACATAACTGCCCTAATTCTACTGGAAACATTATGAACAAGATAGCAAAGTCAATTAGTGAGAATATTTAGGTATATTGAAAATTAGGAGTTGAGACCCGTTGATTCCATGGTATTTCGTCATGTTTTTCTCAGTCAATTCTCACGAGTTTGGTGCTAAAGATGCTGGTACTGCAACACACGAGACCGTGCTGTAATTAAAAACGCTAATCCTACAGCCTCTACTCCTTATCCCCTTCGGCGTCCTCTTCCTCCTTCTTGAACTCGGGTCCGGGCGTCACGTCATCCTCGAACACGATCTCCTCTGGGTCGGGAGCGCGCGGCAGGAATTCCTGGCCGGGGCAGATCTTTTTGAAGATTTCCTCCGCCTGTACAAAAATAACACAAAATAACGTTAAGAATACTACCAAATTACCAATGTCCAACCTGAAATTAAAACATGGCATTCTGCACAATTTAAACAATTAAAATATCATTTGCTTCAACGGTGAAGGAAGACATCGTGAGGAAACCTGCAGGCCTGAGAGTTCTCCATAATGTTCTCAAAGGCGTGTGAAGTCTGCCAATCCGCACATGGCCAGCTTGGTGGACTATGACCAAACCCTTCTCATATTGAGAGGAGACCCGTGCTCTGTAGTGAGCCGATAATGAGTTGATCATGATAGTGATGATGATGATTCTGCACAAGAGCAATTAAAACCATGCACCTTATTTTTCAGATGGTATATTACCAATACAAATAATATTAGTGTAATAATAGGTTTTTTTTTTTGCAAAAGCAAATATTATTGAAGGAAACCATTCTATTAATGTTCTGTCCCAAATAAAAAAACACAGTAGGCGGCAATAGACTTTGCCTCTTAAGAAAATATAAAAATAGATCGATCCATTTGTTACATTACTTGTCTTTAACCTTTTACTTTGTGATAAATTGGTTTAATTTACAAAGCAGATCGTTGTAATTCTTATGAAACATTTTATTTATTATTTTGCTATAAATGATTGCGCAATAAATAGTTATATCACGAATTTATATCGTGTTAATTATCACTACGACGTACTACCTAACATTTTTTGTTACATGTACCTTTATCATTTGTAATTGAGATAGAATGTATTAAATTATTATAATAACAAACTATTATAACATAATCAATGTAAGGAATTGTAATCTAATAATAGTTCCGATACCTATATTGATAAAGTTTTTTTCCACAAACATGTTTATATCACTTAACTTGTGAAACTATAGAAAATATAAAATTTAAGGAAAAATAACTACAATCCAAAGGGGTTAAAAAGGGAAATTCTGTGAAGCAAATCGATCGGTCTTGTGCGGCTAATTCCGATGAAAAAATAGGTATATGGTACCATATACCTATTTTTTCATATCTCTTAGTACTTGGTTTAATTTATAAGCCAAAAACCTTAATATAATTCAGAAAATAAATATCGTTGAATAACAAATTAATTGGGGGAAATGACATAAAAAGGTAAGAATAAATTTGAATAGAAATCGTCGAAATCTGTACTGGTATATATTTCTATACTCCTGATAAAACTACTGAACGATTTAAATCGCCCGACGAAAAAGAATCCTATATACTTTGAAAATAGTATTCCAACATAATCGTGGAGGATTTCCGTCCCTAATTTGGTCAAGATCTTTTGTATAAAAAAGACCCATTTTAATAATGTATTCATTGTATGAATAAATTTTGTGTGTCGCACAAAGATATCAATATAATCGTCGAATCCTCCAAAATGAAGACGATAAAACTGAAATTTTCTTTAAAAAAATTATCTAAAGTAGCTCGAGTAATATGACAAATACTTTGTCCCTTTCCACGACATTCTTGAGGGATTAGTATAAGATTTGGACACTCGAAATCGCGTTCGAGTATCGAAACAATATAACGTAAATGTAAAATGGAGCTGACATTATCGATTTAGAATCGCAATTTTCGTATAATCTCAAATAAGCAGTTATTTGAGATTTAAAACCAGATTTATAGGTTTTATTTTACTATAACACTAGCTGACGCTCGCGACTTTGTCCTCGTGGAATAAGTTTTAAAATTCAGTCAGAATAATTTGTATAAATTCTTACGGGAACTCTCCTATGTCACTCTCCAGGTCCTCAACTATACTTTCAAAAATCACGTTGATCTATTGCTCTGTTGCGACGTGAAGGACAAATCAACATACGAACACACTTTCGCATTTATAATATTACTATGATTTTGTCTGGATAGTAAAGATTTCTTACACAGTATTTCAGTGTTATACTAATTATATCTCGAGTGGTTTTAAAAAAGTAAAACTTTATAAGATTTTCATCTAATATTTGAACGGTATTAACCTCTTTGCATCGGTATTTCATCAATTATTTTCTTAGCTACGCCTATGCAGGACCTAACTTCCAAATTCCTTTTCATTCTTTACGTTATCACTTTCAAGGTGTGATTTTTCAAAAGAGCTTATACTTATTATTACTAAAAAGTTTAAGTGCTCCAATTGCGGTTTTTCATTTCTCTAACTTCAAATATGCAGAAATTTCATGTGACCTTCCAACTCCATCTAACCCCTTTTGGGGTGGATTTTTGATATATTGCGTATACAGTTTTTTATTATTTAAAACTAAATGCCAATTTTCATGTCCCTAACTTCGAAAGCTTAGAATCTTTATAAAAACTTCCAACCCGCATTTCACCCCCTTGGGGTAGATTTTTGTAACATTGATTGTAGTACAAATCTTTATTATTTATAATTAACAACTTAGCTGCCAATTTTCATGTCCCTAACTTCAAAAATATAGGAATTTCATACAAACTTCCAATCCCAATTTCTCAAAATGGTTTCTTAGCAGACCTCAACTTCATAAAAGCAATCTCAAAAACCTTCCAAATTTCAAGTTTGTATGTTTTATAGTACCTGAGATATCGTGATAATCAGTCAGTCAGTTATATATATAGATTTCTAGGGAATTTCTATTGTAGAAAAAAATATATATTAACTTATTATGTGTAAAGATGTGGTATATGAGTGAAAGAGGCATGGAGCGCTGTGAACGATGTGAGAATATAAAAATAACAGAAGTATAGTTTATGTTCAAAAATTTTAGCTTTACAATAAGCGCAGGGAAATTTTAATGATTAAATTACTAAAATGACTATTAAAAAATAGAGGTTGGCGATAGGAGGGTGAAAATTTAGGGTTGTATGTATTTTTCAACATAATACAAAAAAAAAAATTTAAAAATATTTTTGGGTTGGACACCCCTTATCATTTAGGGGTTTGAAAAATATGCAGGTGCCAAATTGTGTTTGTGTACCCAGCAACTGGGGTGGATTGGCGAGCGTTTTTTTTTGCCACGCAACGCTTGGATTTTACGGTGATGGGATGGGTGAATGAAAACAGCGTGAGGAAACCTGCACGCCTGAGAGTTCTCCATAAGGTTCTCAAAGGCGTGTGAAGTCTGCCAATCCGCACATGGCCAGCGGGGTGGACTATGGCTAAACCCTTCTCATATTGAGAGGAGACCCGTGCTCTGTAGTGAGCCGGTAATGGGTTGAACATGATGATGATGATGATGATTATTAAAAGGAGTCCCTTTAGGCAAGGTTCCCCTTTCCGAAGATACTGGCAGCGTTCCCCATTTGAATAGCTACACTTATTTGTTGCCCGAGGTAGCTGGCAGCTCTTCGGTCTCCTGTGAGGTCGACTAACCTTTTTGCTATTTCCCTAAAAAGCCCCATAGCGCTAGGACCTCACAGACCAAGGGTCTCGACACCGAATGGGACAAAATCATATTCGGAGCCTAGACCCCTGTATTTGCATGCTTTGACTTTTTATATGTATGTATTCGTTAATCTCCCTTTTTAGAGGTATGTAAATCTGGCACGAGGGCTTAACCAAACGTGACAGTGCTGTCACGTTAATGCTGTAAGGGTGACACCTTTACCATTACCATAATACCACCTGGTGTATTTACCTGGTGCACGGCGCGGTCGAAGTCCAGGCCGGCGTCGGGTCCGGCGCACACGTGCACGCCGTCCACTCCGTCGCGCACCGTCGCGCTCGTGTCCTTCACGTTGTAGAACAGCGACCACAGGCACTGCCACCGAACACACCATCACACATCTCAATAATGCTATACACTTGTGGTACCGTTTACTAGGCTGAACAAAATTAGTAACTCATTCAAAGATACCAATAATAAATTACCTATTGGCGATTACGCCCGTATTGGGCTGTTTTTAATAATTCGACCCGAGCGTGTAGGCTATGTGACGTGATGATTTCATAATAAATCCAATATGGCTTTTTATTTGATAAAAAGTAAACTTTTAGTTTAGTAGGCTGCACAAAATTAGTAACTCATTCGAAGGAATGAGTTACTAATTTTGTTGAATTACCTAATGATATCTTGGAGATGTCTATCAATGAGTTCAAAGTTTTTATAAAACGAAAGCTAAATTAAAAAACATAGGACTTCATACAAAATTCAAACCCCTATTTTATCCCTTTGAGGTAGATTTTGATGAAAAAAAGTTCTAACTTTATACTTACGCCCTTAAAGAAACCTATTTTCAAAATTTCAAGCTAGTAGACTTCATAATAAAAAAAATAAGCAAAAACTATCATCCCCTATTTTACCACCCTTAACAGGTAATATATAAAAAAAAAGATGTACATGTTTTTCATATATTATTATTAATCTTAATGCAAATTTATGTGTCCCTAACTCTAAAAACAAAGAAATTTCATACAAATTTCCAACCCCTATTTTACCCCCTTAGGGGTGGAATTTCTAAACATCCTTTGTCCAGCTCGTGTTTAATCAGTAAGTATGTATATAAGTATGTAAGTAAGTGACCTTTCGCTTTTATATATATAGATAAGAAGCGGTGAGCCCAGTGGTTAAGACATAGGCCTGAATTTCGGAGGACCGATTGCGATTCCCCGAAAGTAAGGCGAAGGCCAGATCTGAACTAGAGGACCTCCGTGGCGCAGTGCGTGCGCTGTCGCATTATAAAGTTGGAGATCCTGAGTTCGATTCCCGGCTAGAATCTGGTCTGGTGGAAGGCTTCCGCTGTGGCTAGTTACCACCCTACCAACTGATTTAGTTTTCCGACACGATGTCGCGTAGAAACCCATTAGGTGTGTGGGCTTACCATACCATAATCCTAACAGGTTAACTACCTAGACAACATCATCACTTACCACTAGGTGAGATAGCCGTCAATGCTTATCTTGTAGTGTATAAAAAAAAGAACTTCGCGCCATTTTGAAAGTTTCATGCTACTATCACTCGTTTCAATGGTGATGGTGATTAACCTTGAGGCAACCTGCATGTGTAACCATATCGTGTAGGGTCAAATAAACACTTGGCCAGTTGGTGAACTACGACCTGAAGCTTTTACGCAAAATGACCTTTACCTTGGGTTTGTCAGATGTCTCGGTCTGGTCTCCGCCAGTCATGTCAAAGATCCTCTCGGCGTACGGCATAAGGTCGCTCTCAGCATCGGTCACTTTGTTGGTTATGAAGTACACCACAACTGAAACAATACGTGACAGTTACTTAAGCAACAGTTAACTTTAGTTCAACTTTGGAAGAATAATTTTATTAGGAAACCTCATAAGAACATAAAAACTTTCATCCTCTAAGTTTTGTCAAATTTAAAAAAAAACTCCATTAAACTATTTCTATCGTCCGATTCACTATGTCCCTATGTCTATTATATTTACTATAATCGCTTTCTGGACTGGAAGATTTTAAGATATACCCGGAGACAAACACTGTTGGCTGATCGGTATTTCGTAGTTCTATTTTTGTACCATCCCTCATTAAACTTTATAGGCGTTATCGAAAGGTACACTTTCCATCAATGTTTAGTTCTACCGTATGATTTGTTTACGCTAATATGAAAATGTTTATTTTTTAGCCGTTCTCCGCATAACATTTGCACACTCGCAATGGTGGAGTCGCTTTCGATTATCGATATACTACAGCGTCAAAGCAAAATGGACTCTATGTTTTCAATTTAGATTCGCAATTTCTGTACTACTTATTTTTCTTTTACAAACATGCGCTTGAAACAACGCATGAATTAGAACTTTAAAACTAGGTAGTGTTACGTTAGTTTGTAACGATATCCGAAAACGACTCTAAGATTGTGAGTATACAAATCTTTTACGAACACTACTGCGATGCGTTATTAATAACATACCCAAATGGCTTTTGCGTTTGAATTACCCAAATGGTAATTCGAAAATTTACAAATATTTTCGAATTCTAACACGTAACTTGTAACAATTTGCAGTGATAACTGAGACTGACTAATTTTCGGACTATTAGCTGTGCTAACCCTTATTGGTTGCCACAGCGTAACCGGGCTCTTTGGCGAGCTTCGGAAAGAAGCTCTGCCAGAAGAAATGTTGAGCCCTAGGGCTCGATAAAACTAAGGGAACGTCTGCCTAAGGGCGACTCCTGTGAGGTCGAACCTCGACTTAGGCGACGTTTGAGATAACGGGGAGTCGGACGGTATTACGGAGGGGTCGGACGGTACGGAGGGGTCAGACGGTACGGGGGGATCGGACGGTAGAGACTGACCAACAATATAACGTATTCATTGAGATTTAGTACGCCTATTGTTCATCTTTTTAGAGGGCTTTTATTACTGGAAAATATCCAATACCTAACATTTGAAGCCCATACATCCAATACCCACTATACCAGAAGGACAGACTTAAATCGCCTGCTCATTCCGGTGCTTAAACACTACGTCACACCTTAGTTCTTTCATTCCAGTGGGTAGCGAGTTGGTCGAGGTACTTAAATTGAACAAAAAGTAATTGTACCGATTGAAGTTTCCTCAATTTGGCGAGTCATCGACTCACAAAGTCATTTGGGAAACATCGTTCGAAAAAAACTTGGGAGACAAAAACTAAATGGATGTATGGTAGCAAAAACGTTTGTATTGTTACATTATTAATGTATAGAATACGAATTTATAGCAGTGTGGTTGTTTTGGCTGGTGATATTTCAGCCTAGACTAGTTACTAGCTTAGCAGCGAAGACTGTACGGTGTAGCAAATCTATTTAGTACCTAATCCGTTACGATGTCACTCAGAAACTACTCTGTCCACTTCAGATCATTAGGTACTAATTTCTCTCGATGATGGATGAGAGTAGACCTGGACAATTCCTCTTTTATTTGACCTAGCAGTGAGTTATAAATAGGCTGGAGATGACGATAAATTTAACAAAAAATCATTTCATACTTTAATTGCGAGCTAATCACCAAGAATAATTTTTAAACTCTGTCGTCATACAAAGACAATTAATGAGAAAAGAAATCTACCTACTTTTATCTTAAAATTATTTTAGAATTATAAAAACAATTTTTTTTTTGTTTTTAACTTTCTATGATAGTGTTTCGAGTGAGTATGGTAACATTCTACGGTATGGGGTTTAAATCTACATACTTTTGGATTTCGAGCCGCCGCATTCAACTAATAGGACTTTTCATTCATTATTATATGATGCCTAAGATGTATGTATGGGTTCAAAAAACTGCCAAACCTTTTCCAGGTTAACGCACTTCCATCTTCAGACTGTATCGTCAGATCGTTTACATCAAATGAGATGGCAGACAAAGGCGTTAGTCATTGAATCATGAAATAAAAATCCGGCTAAGTGCGAGTAATGGTGTGGTGAGGGGATGCCTAAACGCATTTCCGAGCGTCCAAAAAAAAGAAGATAATTTGTTCTACTGTGTATGGACAAAATTAAGTGTTTGGAAATATGTCGTAGTTTCGAGTGGGTCAACTTAAACATGTTATGAATTTAAACCTATTCCATTGCAATTCTTTCTATATATATTCATATATGTAAAATCTGCCAAAGTTGTTAGATGTGCACTATGGAATTGTAGACGCCTTTACGAGTTTATATCATTAATTTTATTGAAAACATCCTTTAAAGAAGTTTTTATTGCTCGCAATAAATATCTGTTTAACCAATGATAAATAGTTCCCCATATATAACACACGTTCTAATGTAAACTCAAAAGACTAAAGACTATTTGCTTACTTTTACTTTACATTTAGTTTTAGGAAAAATATTCTTATGCATTTAAATTATTCAATTACAAGATACAAGTATGGAGGCTTGACTCTAATGTCATCTATGCCACGATACTGTTTCACCTACGTTTTCCATTTTCATTGCATCTGTAATATTGTCGTTGATAGAGTCATGCATATCTTAATTGGTAAATATCACGTAAATAGAGTTATAAAATACCGTTTAAGGGTTTTCTCTGATATATTTATGCTAATAATAGAGGATCTCTAATAGAAGCTATGATAGCCCAGAGAAGCTGTGATAGCCCAGAGAAGCTGTGATAGCCCAGTGGTTAGGACGTCGGCCTCCTAATCAGAGGTCGGCGGTTCGATACCGGGCACGCACCTCTAACTTTTCGGAGTTATGTGCGTTTTTAAACAATTAAAATATCTCTTGCTCCAACGGTGAAGGAAAACATCGTGAGGAAACCTACATGCCTGAGAGTTCTCCATAATGTTCTCAAAGGCGTGTGCAGTCTGCCAATCCGCACATGGCCAGCGTGGTGGACTATGGCCAAACCCTTCTCATATTGAGAGGAGACCCGTGCTTTGTAGTGAGCCGATAATGGGTTGATCATGTAATAGAGGATCAGCAGAAAAATATAAGTGCGGTTTTGTATACAATTTCAGTAATCTCAATATGGGATTCGAAAAGATACTTACACAGTCCCTTGGGGCACGATCCAGTGGCTGGTCCAACTTCCAATACAGTCACAGCATTGTTGTCCTCAGTGAGGGGCGGGAACCTCAGCAGCGACAGCGGCTCCTTCTCACTCGCCATGATCGTCCCATTGGTTATGAATATCGCCCTCGATATATCCGAACTGTCAGCAGGTTCTTGGGACAACAGGTCTTTGGGGCCCTCGTTGATTCCGAGAACCAGATGGTCACAGGTGAGGGTTTTCGACTTGCTCTCGATGACCACGACCTTCTTGTCGTCAACTGTCTTGTTCTCCACGGTGTCGATGGGCCGGTTGAGGCAGTACACGCCACCAAATACGGCGCACAATCTTTAAAGAAGATAAGCATATAACTTTAGTTCTACTTTCTTAAACCGGAGTAACTCAGTAGAGACCTCTTGCTTCAATGTGGGTTGGAGGATTTATTTATTCCTAATACAGCATAACAGTAAGAGGAGAGGAATGATTACTTTGGTATGATTACTTGTTTGTAATAAATTTTGCTAAAATTTCTAAACCGATTTAAATTATCATTTCACCATTAGAAAGCTGTTTAATCTAGAATTAACGTAAGTAAATATATTATGCGTATGCCCATAAATGAAATGTAAACGGTAAAATTAAATCCGTCACGAAAGTAATTAAAAAAAACTTTTTATCTGCGAAATACATTATACAAGTAGATTTCATAGTAGTACAAAATATTTTAACCTGAAATACATATATTTTGGTATTTGAAAAGCAATCCAGAAGAAAAACTAACTGAAACGCTGATTTAATGGTATGATGGTAAAAAGAAAAGTTTATCATCGATCTTCATAATTAAGCTAAAAATATATTAACATTCCTGGACCTGTCTTAAACATAAGTCGTTTTATTATAAAGACCAATCTTATTAAATAAAAGTTTATTCTTAAATAGATTTTGACGACCTCCGTGGCGAAGAGTGCGCGCTGTCGCATTATAAAGAGGGAGGTCCTGGGTTCGAATCCCGGCTCGAGTCTGGTCTGGTGGGAGGCTTCGGCCGTTGCTAGTTACCACCTTATCGACAAAGACGTTCGGCGTTTCGGCACGATGTCATGTAGAAACCAATTAGGATTACGGGTTTACCATACCCCTAACAGGTTAGCCCGCTACCATCTTAGACCGCATCATAAATTACCATCAAGTGAGATCATCAAGGGCTAACTTGTGTTGTATAAAAAGAGAAGATAGATATATTCAAGGAGATATTAATGATTACAATAAGTACGGCAGGTGAGTTTCAAGGAGTTAGGTACTAGCGCGGCCATGATTGGCTTTTGAAATAACGATACGACTTACGACCCTTAGTTAAAGCGGGTGAAACCGTGGGAAATAGCTTGTTAGGTACATATAATGAAACTTAATAATAACCGACTGTAACAAGCCACGTAAAGTCACGGTCTGTTAAGTAGTTTTCAAAACCAATTATAAAATATTACATTAGACAATATGAACAAAATATTATATATTTTTATGTTTGACCATTTGTAAGTAATGATCTAGAATAGTGGAATACTGTTTATTTAGGGATTAGTTCAAGTCATCCAGATCCAGATGGTGGGGATGAAAATTTCTACGTCTTTTAGTTGTTAATTAGAATACAAATAGCAAAATGTCCATAATGATTACGCCATTACAGTTCGCAGTCCATAAAATTTACACTTTTACGACTTCAGAAGTGAGTTACGTTAAATACTCTACATACCAAATGGGTACCGTTTTTTAATGTATGCTTTGTACCCTAATTGGATTGTTTTTTAAACTTCACCACACCATAATGCTATGCAAGCGTTACAAATTTCATCTCTATAGTATCAAAAGACTGCAAATAAAACGGTTGAAATCTACAGAACTATAAACGTAGGATTTGGCTGTTATTCCAAAAATTATATCTTTATCGTACATATTATATTATATTCAAATTCATAGTTTTCGATAGTTTATATACATGATATGCACTAGTCATAAAACAAATAAAACTGTCTCGTTGGTCTAGAGGTAAACATGGTCGAATACAGATCGCGGGGGTCCTGAATTCAATTCCGGTCGAGCTGTCCGGGCATCGGGGTGGATCTATCATCTAAAACCTTAATATAGATATAACCTTCCAAAGAGCTCAAGAGTGACGCTCTTCAACATTCTCTCATTTCGCTGTAATCAAATACGATCGTGATATCATAACCAGATCATCAAGAAGTAATCAAAATGACCATTAGCTCATTTGTATGTGCTTCATAATAAAAGGTTTTTCTCCTGTAACAGGCAAACAAATTGCCCCAGTTCGAGTAAATAAATAAATAAATAAAACAAATTTAACGAAATTCCGCTCGTTTCGCAATAAATTGTCATGCATCGTGCAATGCTAGAAAGCCGCGGACTTATTTTCGAGGGCGCCTGAACGCTGCACATCTGGGTCAGTAAACTTCTCGCAACACTTTCATGGTTATTTTGCGTTCCCGACTTTAATATGAAGAATGAATTACATAAACGACTCCGAATTTGACGACATCCGAGGCGCAGCGCGTGCGCTGTTGCATTTTAAAGTTGGAGGTCCTGGGTTCGATTCCCGGCTCGAGTCTGGTCTGGTGGGAGGCTTCGGCCGTGGCTAGTTACCACCCTACCGACAAAGACGTGTCGCCAAGCGATTTAGCGTTCCGGCACGACGCCGCGTAGAAACCAATTAGGAGTATGGGTTTACCATGCCCCTAACAGATTAGCCCGCTACCATCTAAGACTGCATCATCATTTACCATCAGGTGAGATTGCCGTCAAGGGCTTACTTGTAGTGTATAAATATAATAAAAAAAAAAAACTGAACAGCATCAAGAGTAAACCAATCTTTTGCAGCGTAAACTAAACGTAGGGTTTTATATCGCACACCTAACACGTAATATTAATTGTTAAGGTATATTTTTTGTTAAGTCACTAATTTGAATGCATGGGGTATCTTGAATATATTCACTCAATTCAATTCTTAATTCATTAGCCAATGTTTTGTGCTGACTGCAGATAATTTCTGCACTTGTTTTTCAATTTTTCTTAAAATCTCAGTTTGATAAACTAAAATAATCTTTATTCAAATAGTCCTTTTAAAGGAACTCTTGAAGCATCAATAATTTACATAGTAGAGATTTGATGGTGATGGTAAACTTAAAACTAAAGCTATGAGGGTAACATATTAATCCGTGACCACATTTGATCATAAATGTAAACAGCTGATGCTATAGACGCCTTGACGCATTCAAATCGGTCATAGATACTCAGAAAGCACACATAGTTATGAAACTTATGGTACGGCGTTTTTACTTCGGCAGTAAAACCTATGAGGCTTCCTTTCTACCAGGCATGTGCTACAATGCGTAGCGAGGTATGAAAACGGTATGCTTATCAACTGTTGATATACGACCTCATCCCATTAATTGCACGGCTGCCCAAAATGGAGTGCAATTGTTTCAGGGTTCATCCATACTAATGTAAAAAACGGTGCGTCATTTGGTATGTTGCTGTTTTATCCCCAAAAACTACCCGGGTAACGTTCATTTAGGAAAGAAAAGAGTCTTTGTATGGTTGCAAGTTAAGACAATCTTAACGAAATAAGCTTCGCCGAAGACAGGCATTTTTAGCTCTGATAAATCGAAAATGCGACCGAAATCGCGGGCACTACGTGTTACCTTAACTGCCCGCGAACTTAAGTTAACTAATGTATGCGAGTTTATTTATTGTACTGATTCGAATGCATTTTTAGTATCCTTCTTAGATTTTTTTTTTTTTTTTTGAAAAAATTATTAGTCAATGTTTTGTACTGACCGCAGATCATTCCCGTAGTTTTATTTAAATTTTTCTTAAAATATCAATTAGATATATTCAAATAATCTTTATTCAAATAGTCCTTTTAAAGGAACTTTTGAAGCGTCAACAATTTACATAGTAGAGATTTGGGTTATTTTTTTTTTTGTTATCACCATCTCACATACCACTTAAAATTAGAGTACGTAGTTATATAACGTATTTGTTGTCAGATGTATACTAATAATATAAATCATAAGAGCTAGTTAGGAGTAAGTTGCTCGTAGGTCTAATACGATCGATTCTCGGATACGGCCAAATAACTGACTTTTTTTACCATCGAGGTATACTTACTATACTTTTGTATGGAGGAATGCTGGGTAAGCTAAGTGTTAATAGTACCAACTCACCGACAGAAGCATTGCGGCAACTCCCCACTGCCGTACATCGGCCACAAGAAAGGCGTGTTGCCATAGCGACCGAGGCTCATGAGGAACTTCTTGCATTCGCGCACACCCTCCAAACAAGGCATGCTATTGGTTCCTCCGGCGATAGCGTACAACACGTAGTGAATCAGGTTCGGAGTGAGGCCTTTGTGCGTCAAGTATTCTTGGAATGTCTTGTCGGTCCAATCTAAGAATTAATTGATTAACGATTCTTAAGATTCAGAAATCAATAAGATATAATAAGTATATAAGATACAATTAACTATAAGGAAATACAAAAATATATACATTATAAAAACAAATTGAGTGTTAGACATTCTGCTAATTATAAGAGAAAGTTTTGTTTTCATCAGAAAATATATTTCAGATATTGAATTAGACGCGGTAGTGTTAGCTAATCGAAAGTATCCAACATCTATATAAAACAAAGCCCTAGTTAACCTTTATCTTCCTAGATTAATTGTTAATTTAATGGAAACATTAGTAATATATATAATTTAACATAAGAAGAACACGTGTCCAATCTGTAATTGCTGATGATAATTTAAGTTTTGTTGTACCCAAATCTGAACTAAACTAATTGACGAGACTAAAAGTGCCACATCTTTCATTGATGCATTTCAAATTTCTTCCATAAAGATTTTTGTAAAATATAATCGGCACCTTTAAATTATCTTCCATAAAATAGTTTAAATATCTCTCTACAAACTAGAAGTAAAATGATCTAGTGACTTACCCTTAAACTCGTTGTCCATTTCCTCTTCATTGTAACCAACGATAGATGTCAGCATTTTCATGAGCATTCGTTTCTCTACGATGCTGACGGCCTCGGTTGCGAAGACGTCAGCTCGAGAGCAAGGCACGGGCATCAGCTTGTCACTTAGCCACGTGAGCACGCGCGTCACACAGCGGAACTCCGCATAGCGAGCGATGTTAGACGAGATCAACAGCTCGACTAGTGGCCCCCGCGAGAACAGCAACTGACAAATAGGGTTTTCTTTCACTGTATTGATCTCGAGGAATTCTTTCAAATGTTTATTAATCGTTTAATAGTATAACGTTACTGCAGTCAAATCGAGTTAGAGATGTTTTGTACAAAGTGGAGTATTAACTACCTGCAATAAAAACACGTCTCCAAGCTAATTTGTCACAGTCCTCTTCTTTTTCTTTTATACAACTCAAGTTAGCCCTTGACGGCATCTCACCTGATGGTAAGTGATGATGCAGTCTAGGATGGTAGCGGACTAACCTGTTAGAGGTATGGTAAACCCATACTCCTAATTGGTTTCTACGCAACATCGCTTCGCGACACGTTTTTGTCGGTAGGGTATAATACAGTTTTTGGAGAACTTAAAAGATCATTATTACAGGTATAAATTAAGGAGACACACTCAGTTAACGTCAGATTACATTATAAGAAATAAAAAAACGTGTTAGTGTGGTGTCTCTGCTCGATCTGATGCCTATATTATGTACTTAGTGTCGTCATACGGAACCCTTCAGTCCAACTCACAGTTAGCCGGTTTTTTTTTATCATAGACTTTTGTCTTTTGTTTATCATAGACAAAAGTGTAGTCTAAAAATATTAATAATCATAAAGTAATGATTAATTGCCGTTTAGTTTTTCATTTCACCTCATCACCATTTTAAACTACGCTTTATGATTGTTATAGAAGTCGAAAATTAAAAATATTACGCAATAAATTCTAGTCGGTTTCAAAGTCGTTAATAATCACAGAAACTAACAAACTTGCTCCTAAAATGTGCGTATGTACTCGTATATGCGCTTGTGACCGAACACGAGCGGTCGATCAACCCAGTCAAGACTCACGCCAAGAATTTGCACTTGAACTGGTTGCTTTCGGTCAAGTCCCAAAATTTAATTAACTTAATATAAAAAATTATATACGTTAATTACACTAAATGACTTTTCGGTGATGTCTTTAATAAGTTCAAAGTTTATATAAAACGTAAGCTTGTAGAAAATCCTATTATAAAGTATTATAATAATCATCAAGCCAATACAATGTAAGATTGTATTGAGGCACCAAAAGGTAAAGGTTACGATTAATTGAAATATCAACCGGTCAAGATTTACTACGAATCTGCTGAAACAATTTTGTTCTTAATTATATCTCACACAGTAAGAAAAATTAAATGATTTTCATCCCTGACATTGATATTTATTACCATTCTACCCATTGACCCAGCACATTTCCTTATAAGACATAGGCTAATTTTTATTCCTGTAAACTCACACAATAACTAGTTATAAATATTCCAGCTTACCTTTGGTGTCATATCAATATTGAACTTCCTGTATTCAGTGGCAAAGTCAGCTTGACTCCAAACCTTCTTAGATGGATCTTCTCCTTCTTGGTTCTCTTCCTGTGATGATTCTCTATTCCCCAAGAAAATTATAGTTAAGTAAGAGGATACAGTGATAACAGAATGAATACCTAGCTAAGTTGGTTACTGGCTTCTTTGGAGACTAGGTTGCCTTCAAGACCTTCAAAGCATTAGATTCAAGTTTATAAATGTTATCACCTTACTAGAATATAAAAATACAATATATAAAAATTTGCATGCATTAAAAGTGCCCAATGTAAATAAAATCTTTTTTGATTTTGATTTCAATGACAATTTCATATTCAAGTAAGGATTTTTTACTGGAACTTTGAAGACAGTTATTTCAATTTATTCAGCTAAAGTAGTCTACATCATTGGGCGGTAGATGCTTAAATTTAACTTGTGAGTTGGATATTATATTTTAAATTTTAACTTTCAAAGACTAAACCATTAATATGAGTCAGCCTAGTAGTGACATAATATATTTATGAATGTGCTGAGTCTAAGGTGTCAATGACTCCTGACACTACAGGTCTTAGGAAGAATGACTGTGATCAGCAGGTCAAGAAAGTCCCATAGAAATGGGAGGTTTAAATTCACTAAAGATAAATAACAATTATCAATAATATAAAAAAAATACATACTTAGGAATATACCACTTTTCAATTAAATTGTAAACTTGAAGTTGTCTACTCGGATCAGTTGTGATCTCTTTGATGAATTTCTGAAGGCCATCAAAATTGTGAGAGGCCCACAATCCTCCATAATGGTCTCTGGAGTCCAGGTGAAGAACATTCTTGCGTATTCGACTGCACGCTGCAGCTACTATAGACTCTACCAAACCTATAGTGGAAGAAATAGTGATGTAAAACAAGATCAAAATTTAAACCTGTTTAATATCTACCAACTACTTAAAAGCAGAATGATTTATTAACTGTAATATTTTCTTATATCTTTTCAAAATTTAAAAAGAAGGGTTTTTTTTGGTCTTGCATATTATTAGACATAATCGCCATATTAAGTTTTTCATGACCCTTGTCATAAAGACAAATTATGTGTGTATATATGTGATCTGATTTAGTTCCAAAAGTAGCTGCCAGCCTATTTCAGTATATTCTGACAGTCTTTGGAAGCCTTTAATTAGTACAAAAGAACATATATGATGAGCCTTTAACTATTATATTTTATGGACACAAAACAACTTTGAAGCACAGTGATGGATTTATTATATATATCTTTTATGAGAGAGGAAGAAGGTGCCCAGTACTGAAATATTAAGAGGCTGAGGATCATGTTAATACAAACAGCTTAATGCTGTTGATGCTTCCTTTACTTGGGTATATACTGAACTTTACAATGATGAATTTTAAATGACTACAACTAGGAAAGTTAGGAAAGTTATTCAATGAGGCAACTGTTTATGTCTAACTTCAGGATATAGGAAGTTTTCCAATTTGTCAAAAGGAATCCAAATATTAAGCTTGCTTTATTATATAATTTATATACTACATCATATAATATGAATATGTATTACACAGACCAAATTTTTACTTTTAAACTAAATACCAACACTGCTATGAGTCATATTAAGTTTCACAATTTTAGTTAGCTATCAGAAGGATTATGAAATAAAAAAGCAGAAATGAATTTACTGTACAACTTTATTATTTTAACATTTTCTCAATTCAATATAAAGCATAGAAACATTTTAGAGAGATCCTGTAAATCAACACTGTGCAAAAACTTTCGGGCGCATTACGTGTCCAAATTAAACAGACAATGAGTTCAATCTAACTGCAAATATTTAATATATGAGTAAGCGACCGAAATCGGGCCGACAACCTATACGAAAACTATTCAACTCTACGAATATAACATTTATCTACAATCTGTTCTTTGTCTGTGAAATGTAACAAGATTTCACTTTAAAGTAAAAAAAGTGGCTTGCAGTACAGCATGACCAAGTGAATGAAAAAAGCAAGATCGATACCTAAGTAGGCTACATATCGCCATAACGCCCGGTGTGTTAAATAAAGAAACTTATGCCTTACCTGTTCCAACGACGATGACCTCGAAGTCGGTCGGTAAATCGTCGTCCATTTTTCTCCTTCAACTCGGCAGAATCAAATTAATATTTAATTATTTTAACTAAGAAATGATTAAGGTACTCCCACTGTACAAAAGATTTTTGCTTTCTATGACATATAAATTTTGACAGATCTCTTCGCTGACATTGACGTGATAAGATGACAACTAAGCGCAATGTTCGGATACACTTTGTATGTAAATATTCTCATCTCAAAATAACAAAAAAATACGATTTTCGCGGAATAAAACGTAATAAAGCTACTAAATGTAGTATTCACTTATTCTTTATCATGCTACCTATCCTACAAATAGAACATATCAAAAGTTGTCAGTAAATATTAGTGTTTACAAAGAAGATCTAAGCAATACACAGCGTAATGTTTGTGTACCCTCTGTGTAAAACACAGTTATCTCATTAGCGTAGTATTTATTACCTTTAAGTCGTAGATCACGTAATAAGGGAAACAGATTTCTGCATAAAAATTCCAACGACAACGCTACTTACCAAATACGGCACGCAATTACAAAATAATGCCGGCAAAGACGAAGTCCCCCATTATTGACGTCATCCAGATCTTATCCAGGCACGGTGATTTCCGACTTACTAAACCTTCTAACCGAGGCTCAGAGGAAAGTTTTCCCAATCTCAATCAACAAAATTTAATATATGAGCCAGAGTTCATTGTAGGAACGTTAATAGCCTTATTATGTACTTGGGAGATTGTATTAGAGTCCAAAAGTGTTTATAATGGCAAGGGTAATTTGCCATGTAAATTTAGAATATAAATTTAATTCAGGAGGTACGTAGGCATTCGCTAAAAAAGCTTTTACTAATAAGGGCAATGGCATGCAAAAGGTTTATGACTAGAAGTGTGCAGGCAGATGATTCTATATCGAAGAATCCTATGAGATTTTTCTGTCTTTCGGGTAGACAGTGCTTTGAAGCGCGTATGAAGTGCACGCTTGTCTTTAATTAAGTCTTTCAACAAAAAAAAGCCCGGAATTCTCACGAATATGTTCCATTTCACCGGAGGCGCCTGCCGTAATGTTGCATTTATACAAGTATCAAGAGCACGCCACTGAACAAGGAGTTTCAATATTATGTAAAATTCCAATATAATTCGACGTTTTTAAATAAGAGGCTGATGCTATTTTTAAATCTTAGCATTGCAGTTATTGTTTTAACTTTTCTTGAAGTCGTAAATCAATGTTCCATCTAAAATATACAACGTTGTAAATCAAATGGAATTGCATTCTTAAAACGTTTTCGCGTTATGGAGAATCATGACTTTGAATGTTTCAGCGTTAAGTGAGCCATACGGTCTCAATATAAATGAAACTCTTTATGACTGATGCTGATTCGACATAGACAATATAAAAGTTCATAGCAGTGCTTTGTTACTGGATGAAAATACGCAATTTGAAAAAGAGGAAACCACAGTACCATTTCATTCAGTCTTTTAATGTGTATGGCAATGTGGCAAATATTTTGAAATCTTAAAGAAATTTCTTATTTACTAAGGGTAGTTAAAAAGCGGTGATAGCCTAGTGGTTAGGGCGTCAGCTTCCTAATCAGAGGTCGGCGGTTCGAATCCAGGCACGCACCTCGAACTTTCGGAGTTATGTGCGTTAAAAAAAAAATATATCACTTGCTTCAACGGTGAAGGAAAACATCGTGAGCAAACCTGCACGCCTGAGAGTTCTCCATAATGTTCTCAAAGGCGTGTGAAGTCTGCCAATCCGCACATGGCCAGTGCGGTGGACTATGGCCAAATCCTTCTCATATTAAGAGGAGACCCGTGCTCTGTAGTGAGCCGGTAATGGGTTGATCGTGATGAAGGATAGTTGCCATTCTTTTCTTCAAGACCTCTGTAGCAAGGATGGCCTAATCTTGGCATGGCAGTTATTTTTGCAAACCTATAATTTCAGTATAATCAAATATTTAATATAAGCACCGATTTAACGTTCCATTTGTTTTAACATAAGCGTTCAGTTCATGAAATTAAAATGATATTAACTAAATTACGACTTACCTATTCGTTATTAAAATGATACAAAGTTCAATGATGTTATAGTGGCTGCGTCACGTCGGATCGCTTTGGCGAAGTAAATTTTATTAACTCATATTCAACTTTACTATAGTTTTATGTGCCGGCGGACCGGCCGTTTGTTTATGTGGTGAACCGAAATCGGGATCATGGAAAAAATGAAACCACTACCGATTTGTGTTTTATATATTTACAATATTTTTTTACATACATTTCAACATATTACATGCTACTGGGAGCTCTTTTTAATTCGAGCAACGAACAGTTACATAAACTAACACGTAAATCTAATTCGTAATAAAAACGATCTGTGTTAGTTAATCTACTGTGCCCGTTGTAAACGGCATTGGCACACTAGAATCAATAAAATCCCGGTGTGCGTTAAATCGCTAGACGAGAACAGTGGCAGTTTCCTTGATAAGTGATAATCGTTATAAAGCAATAGTTTATTAGGCCGCCGCTTCTGTTCAAAGTTATTGTTCGAAGGACGAATTGGTCTCGTGTGCCCTAGTTATGGGTGAGGGATGTTTCACTATAGTACAAATATACAATTCAAAATTGACTCGACGACTATCCTACCGAGTTAGTACTATCTACATTTTACGAACACCGTGTTAACATCGTATTCAATAAGTAAATTTAAGCATGCCCATCAACGCTGCAAATTTTTTCAGTCAACATAACCATAACCCTCAATGTAAGTATTGGAGTATAGAGATCACTATGAGATTCGCACGCAATCGTAGTAGGTTTCGAGTAGCGAAATACTGTATCAACAAAGAAACATAAGTTGTAAAAAGCAAACTATACGTTTGTAGTACGGCTACGGACGACGTTAAAACAAGGTCCATTCGATGAATTTTATTCAAACATCATACTTACAAACTTTACATTTGTGAATATAGGTGACATCGGCGTTGGTGGTAAATCTGTCATTTCTTGTAGATACCGTCGTAATTTCACATACAAAGTTAATTGTTTACAATTTCTTAAGTTATTAACAATTCGGTGACTTAGTAACTTAACCATAGGTTTGTATGCGATTTGCTCACGTAAATCTTAATTTTTCAGTATCGAAACAGTACGTGTATTCAAAGTAAATGGGTCTTATGTCTATCGTTTTAAAGAACATTATGTGTGTGCTGTTTTTTATTTTATATATGTTCCGCTACCAGCCCTATCTTTAAATGACTGGACGAACTTAAAGATTCAAACAAGATTTATCCGGTTAATTTTTATAGTGTTTCGATTCGCGAAACCTACTAAGACTGTGTGACAAATAGGATAAAAGCCCGTGATAATTATCACGACATGATTAATTTTCACATTATAATCCATTATAATGTGAAAATTAATCATGTCGTCGTTATGCAGTCGGTTAGCTAAATTAACAATAAAATACAAGAGTAGAAGAGATAATTGTAATTAATTTAATTTTCCCGTTTATTAAAAACATGTCGCTTGCACGGTAAAGTTTGATCTTTAATTGATTTAAACAAGATTGAATCGACAACAAATTGAGTACTTATCATTATTGTAATTTGTTTCATTTAAATACTATAAATTACCTAATTATTTATTTCCCTCCATTCAAAACAACATGATACACCAATTATCTCATTTTTTTATACACTACAAGATGTCCCTTGACGGCTATCTCACCTGGTGGTAAGTGATGATGCAGTCTAGGATGGTAGTGGGCTAAACTGTTAAGGGTTTGGTAAACCCACTACGCGACATTGCTCCGGAACGCTAAATCGCTTGGCGACACGTCTTTGTTAGTAGGGTGGTAACTAGCCACGGCAGAAGCGTCCCACCAGACCAGACTCGAGCCGGGAATCGAACCCAGGAACTCCCACATTACAATGCGACAGCGCACATACTGCGCCACGGAGGTCGTCAAGGGGCGAGGTCGCAAGTGGGTAACAGAAAATAATTCCTTTCGGCAATTTATAGAATTTAAAATCTTTACCGTGACTAGTTGTTTTGAAACCTTAATTGGGTTCGAGATTAAAGGATACAATGTAATGAAATGTTAAGAACTTGGGCTTGTTCCTCTGTACAGAAAACATTTATTATTCATATCGCAGCTCATTTTAATTGATTAATAAAAAAGGGCAGCCTTTATGATTCGGCAATAGGATTTTGTTTAAATCGCACTTACATTATACACGCGAACAAGAGTTGGCCATCTTAAAAACTCTAAAAACTCCTCGAAATCTATTCACTACTGTGACCGATATCACATTCGTATTTTTGGCTAATAGGTTGACCTTGAAGCCACTAAAATTTTACATTCGACAACTTTTTATAACTTCCTAAAATTAATCGTAGCAATTAAATAAACAACATTACGTTTAACATCACTTGATAAGTTTATAACAAACAAATTTTTAACAACTTTTGCCAAAAGTCCGTAGGTATCAAAAAAGAAAAATTAGTTCACAGAGTCAAGTCAAGTGTACTGAGGTAGGTACATTCCTCTTTTTAAAATGTGCTCCTTTTTCATATATGAAATAAAAATATAAAAGACACAACACGTGCGTCTTTTATATTTTTATTAATCGGATCGGCTCGGAAATACGGATCGTTAATTTTCCACTCATTGAATCTTGTTATTTATAGTGAAGTCAAAAAAAGTTGTAAAGGAAAGAATTGAACAGTTTGAATTCATTTCTTAAATATTTTTTTGTCGAAAATGAGCCCAGCACTAACTTAAAATTACTAGATTATTGGACATAAATATATATCAAAAGTATCTAGACTAGATTTTCATACGCAAGGTAAGAACTTCTTTCGGTCTCGACTGGAAAGTTCAGCATCCGATCACATAGAGACCACCAACAAACAAGTTTACAATAACAAGCACGCTAATATTTAAAGTTATAGGTAATGAATAGAAGCAGGCGTTACTTTGCGGAAGTCCATGATAAACAATAAACAGCAAGTATAATTTGCTATATTCCGCCGACAACCGGGAGATTTGTATAATATAACACCACACAAAATCTTCCACTAGAACCTCTACGCACGTTTCGACCCGACACCGGTTCATCCTCAAGAGATGTTGACTTCACAAGGGCGAAGAGTTATAGGGACACGTAAATAAAAAGAATATTAAGGTGCCCAGATTCTAACATGTAGAAAGTACCTAGGCTCTTTACGTGCCATTAATTCGGCAATTTGTTTACATCCAAAAGAACACAAAAAAGTGACTTTGGACTCTATAAAAGTATTACTTACTCCTCTCGTACAAACTTTTACTATGGAAATGAAAAATAGTATAAGTTACATGCATAATAAGGGAGCTGAAGTTATTCAACATAAAAAATCATCCAACTATAATTTTCACGGTCCTGAATGCTGAATTAATTATCATAATAAAATAACATTTAATCTGGGATTAATAATGTTTTAAATGTAAATAGGATTTTGGCGAAATAATCGCTGCAAAGGTCAATAAAAGAGTTGAACTTTAAATATCACTTCATGTATGAGGTATCACTCAATGATATAACGTATAAAAAGTTCGATAGTAGCTTCGATTTCGTACAGGAATAAAATTTTATCTTTGTGCGCAATAATATTTATGTCTATTTTGTTCATTTAACGGAAACAGCGTCCCGACATCGAAAATACATTTTTTTTTCTTAAATATAGGTCACATATAAAGCGATAGATCGATTTGACTAGAAAGCTCTACGTTCGACAATTCGATATTCAGTTCGAGACATGTTGTCAACTAGTGACGGTGATCACATTTTAATATTTTATCACATGGCCTAAGAACATCAACATTGCGATACATTAATTAATTAACAAAACCAACTATTTACACAATACAAACAATATTTAAATATCGACAAGTTCGTAAGTTCTCTTCCATAACGGTAAGTATTTTATTCATATGACAATTATTGTGATAAAACCCAAAGTAGTATATTACATGAGAATCGTGATATGACAAAATATAAATCTAGGGTAGGAAAATAAAGTAGGAACCTTCATTCGAGTACATTCATATATAAGAAGGATAAACGAACTGATTCGACATTTTATAGAACTTCAAGTGGTGGTTTTTAAAATGATATGTTAAATTATCCTGATGGTGTGATATGTTCTATGTCAAAGGAAAATTGTTAGCAAAAATAACACGAACAAGTCAATATTAAAATATCTATAACATGTAACATCCAGCGATGAACGCTAACGACTAGAACAACGTTTCACGAGAATGAGAAGCGCGCTCGACACGCATTGGTAGCGCAGGCCGACTTGACAGTTCCGTGCATTCGGTAGGACCAGCTTCGGGGCCGCCACTGTCGGTTGAGAATTGCTCCACCTCGTCGTCTGTGGATTCCACTTCGTCCTCCGCAAACACAGAGTCTGCACCCACTGACACTAGATCACATTCCACTGCAAACGACGGACCTACGCTTCCGACTGACGCGAGCGGAGCCAGTCGCTCACTCGGGCACGGCGACAAACGGCGATCCGGCAAAGAGCACACTACTGACGACCCACGCCTTTCCAAATAGGAACTCCCCGAGCTCGAGCACGTAGCTGAACTCAGTCGCCTATCACGAGGTCCAGCAGACGCTCGCCTTTCACTAAACCTCAACGCGGAACCGGGTAGCGAATCTCCGCGAAGAGTCGAAAGTCTTCGTGGAGGTGCTAGTAAGCTACCGTATCCACCGCCGTACGATGCAAACCGCGCAGTTCGCGGCCAAAGTGGCTCTTCCCCTATGGATGGGCGGGAACGAGCTCGTTGTGAGAGCGCTTCTTCTAGAGCTGCGTTCAATTGCCGCTCTTCTTCTACCGCTTGCTCTTCGGCGACAACAGCTTCCGCTAGTTCTACTAGTTTAGGATCATTTAACGCTTTCACAGATTTGCTCCGGCTCTTGTAAACGATTAGAAACACCATTAGGGCAAAGAAACCGCCAAGGGTGGCGGCTATACGCACGCCGGTCATGACGTCATAGGTGGCATAGAACTCGATGCGCACGCGGTCGCGGTCGGCCTGCGTGCGCTCGGTGGTATTGTCAGCTGCAGTCGTTTCTCCGCCGCTCCATCCATCCTTATGTTCCATGGCGCGGTCAAGTGTTCATTGCCTGTAGACAAAACATCAATTGTTAGGGACATATTATCGGGTTTATCTGAAATAATGAGTATTGCCATAAAAAGCTGCGAGATAACATCACGGCTGATAAATGCTATCAATAGAATCTGACATCATACTGCCCCAATAAATTTATTTCCCTGAAAACTGAATCGCTTTCCCAGAATGCTGCACATAAATATTTTTGCATAATAACATTGTTAAACAACATGTTTATTATCTTAGATCATTGTTATAAATTGAATTCGCAATAACTTTGAGTACATTTCTGTCGTCGTTAATGTTTATTTTCCAGGTGCAGAAAGTAGCGGGGAGGCCGAACAACAATGTTGTCGCTAAGCGATTTCCGTTCGCCAGTTGCCGCCCAGCCCCGACCGACATATCTGGGACACGGCATATCGCATTATGTAGCTTTGCTTTCTCGGCTACATCCTTACATTTTCAATAGTAAGATATATACACGTAAGTGTGCTAGTCTGTGTACTACTACTACGTAGCAACAAAGCTATGAATCTCAATATTTTTCACAAGGATATCACCAAATAACTCTTGTGCTCTTAAGTGTTCTAAAGTATTTTTTACAATTATTAGAGTATTGTTGAATATAAAAACACCAACTCATGTCTATCAATGTTCAGTAAATGTTTCCATACTGTGTGGGAACACACATGGCATAGAGCTTTTGTTTTATTGTGTTGAGATAATGGATTTATTTTGGCTCAGCACATAAGCTTACCAGTTTTACTATTACGATCATAATCGAATATTAATGCATATAGATCCTATTTCTGGCCTTTGCTTCTTGAATACAAAACGCAATATCGAGATTACAACCTGTCCTTAAGGCGCTCTGTATAGACAAACTTTAGGTATTTGAGGGGGTGAAGCAGCGGCAGTAGCGGACGGTTAGCCCCGCCCACCTCGCGCAATACTTAGTGCAGCTCGCCATAACAGTTGCAATAAACGGCTCGCGACAAGGCTTATCAACTATAGGTATAGATACGTTACCTTAATTTCGTCACTTGTTTGAACGGTCGTCTGGACTAATACAACGTGAATTCGAATTTTTCGCATCTTAAACAAAATATGCTTTTTTTTTTTTTTTAATCTTGTTTATGTTTTTATATTGTTTACAATAATTTTCGTACATAAAACTTAAATTTTCGCTGATCAACATCGGATTTCAAATTCAATCAAAATTTCAAATTTGGAAAATTGGTATTTCTTCCTACTACCTACTTGAATGATTCGGAGTAAACGATCCATCTTTTTATATAAATAAAAAATGTTGTTGATATGCTTGTCCTTTGCTGTGTTCCTAGAATATGTGATGAAAGTTTAGTGAGGTGTTTTGGGGTGGGTACCTGGTCAAAAAATCAGCTTTTTTTTATGTGGGCATTTCGACTCATGCCCATTACACTTATTCTATATATTTATCCATGGCAATAGAAAGCGATGGCCACCAAGCGAAAAGAAAATTATGTAGCTATTTTATTTTTTATTTATTTTAACCAACTTAATTGCATAATATAAGGACAAAAAGAAAAGTGGAAAAAATACATAACATAAAAGTATAAGGGTATATTAATGTCCTAATGGACATTCCTTAAAATATGTGATTGTAGAAGCTGAGGATGATACAAATAAAACTAGCATTGAATCGCTCTCTCCTACTAAAGCCCGTAGATATTCTCTATGAAAGGAATTATAAATATTACTCGACCTGCTGTTTCTACCTCTCCTATTGAAGATTGTAATACTTACATTTGTAATACTATTCGCACCAAATATGGAATTAGCAAATGCAGATGAATCTGACATTCATAAGATATTGGATCAGGACTTCCAGCTATATCTACCTCTTAAGTGTGTCGCACCGAAGGAGATTCGAAGGGCAGTCACAACACTCAAAGACAAGAAAGCTCCAGGATTTGACCTAATAGACAAAAGAGTAATGAAAGATCCTCCAAAAAAAGGCTTTATGTATCGTACTGTCCATTCCAACAGCATAATTAGAATTGGTTATTTCCCACTGTTGTGGAAATCCCTCAAATCTCTGATCTGCTAACCTGGTAAGTCTTCTAGTAAAGTTACGTCTTATAGACATACCTATAAGTTTGCTGCCACCGTTATCCAAACCACTTGAAAAGATAATGCTAAATAGCCTACCGCATGTAATCTCTGACAGAAAAATACTGCCTGACCACCAATTCGGTTTTAGAAGAGACCTATTGACAAACTGCAACTATTGAACAAGTTCACCGAGTATGTCAAATCATAAGAAAAGCACATGAACGAAAACTGTATGTTTTCTTTGATATACAACAAGCCTGAAAAAGTTTGGCAACAAGGCTTGTTTCGGAAAATCAAAATGCTTCTACCACACACCTACTTTGCTTTATTAGTTTAAATTTTTAAGGTCACAGAAGGTGAATGTACCTCTAGATTCTACTATATTAAAGCTGGAGTACCTCATGGCTCAGTGTTAGGTCCAATCCTATACACATTATTTATAGTCGACCTACCAAAAACTTGTAGAGTATCTGTAGAAACCTTCGCTGATGATACTTGCTTCTTACGAGAAACCTGCAAAAGCATCTGAAATGCTACAAAAAAGCCTCCAAGAAACTCAGACATTTGTCCATCCATGATAAATAGAAAGTTCTAGCTATTGCTTTGAAATCACAGCACAAAACGTTCACTCTGAGATCAGGTGACTGCCCTCCAGTTAGGCTTAGCACCAAACAACTACCCCACAATCGTCTTCCATAGAAAGATGTCTCTTTGCATCGTCATTCTCATTACTCAGGGTCGCGATCCTTAGCATGGATCATCTTCTTCCGTATGATGTTTCTCCAGATGGTTCTGTTTCCGGCTTTATGTGGTGTGGCGTGGAATGATGTACCGAGTGCAGTGCTGATCTGATCGGACCAACGCATGGGGCTACGTCCTCTTGGCCTTCTTCCCTCCACTTTGCCCGTTACGAGTAGTTTCCTAAATTCCCAGGGCTGTGTCCGAAGTATTTCAAGGTGCGCTTGATACATATAGTTTTCAGCTTTGCTGTAATTTTCAACCCTTTCAGGATAAATGCGTTGGTCCTGAATGCAGTATCTTTAGTATCTTCCTCCAGCACCACATCTCGAAAGCATCAGTGCGTTTGCGATCTGTAGCCCGAAGAGTCCATGTTTTAGAACCGTATAGAAATATGGAAAATAACCAGAGCATTTACTAGTCTTTGCTTGGTGCGAATTGATATGCTCTTGCTATTTCAGATCTTGGATAGCTGGTACATGGTATTCTTTGCCATACCAATTCGCCTGCGCACTTCCTGTTCACAAGATCCATTGTTTGTTATACATGAGCCTAAATAAATAAACTTCTAACTTGAGTGCACCCGTGAGATTAAGTTTGCCACTTCGATCCACAACCATGATCTTTGATTTAGATGGATTAATGGAAAGACCAAGTTCCTTGCTTACATTTTCCAACTTACTAAGGAGAGTCACCATTTCTGCTTCATTGGATGCCAAAAGTGTAGTGTCATCAGCGTACCGCAAGTTAGTAATTGTGGTGCCTCCAATGTTTATGCCCCCATCCTAAGATTCACAAGTGCGACGGATTATGAACTAAACATAAACATTAAAAAGTATGGGTGACAAAATGCATCCCTGACGCACACTTTTTTTGAAGTAAAATGAGCTTGTCATGGTCTTATCTAATCTGACGGAACCTTGGCTGTTATTGTATCAGGTTTGTAGTAGTGCCACAAGATGCTGAGGTACGCCCAGTTCTAAGAGAACCTTCCACATGCAGGTCCAGTCAAAAGCTTTGCTATAGTCTACGAAGCAGATGATGACAGGATTGTCAAATTCGTAGCTTTTCTCTATAATTAGTCTGATGTTGACTATCTGTTCGCGGGTACCCCTTAACAAAGCCTGCCTGTTCTTCAGAGATTTGCTGTTTGATTTTTGATTAAAGTGGCGATTTGCTAGCGTGGGAGATTAAAGCCAAAGTCCGGTGGTTGTCACACTTTCTTGTGGAACCTTTCTTGTGGATAGAGCGATGACTTGTCGACAAAATATTGTAGCAAAGAAGGTCGAACTGAAACTTAAGTACACTGGTTTGTATTGGTTACTCTCAAGAAACGCAAAGCTCACAACTGACAACAAACTTCTCATCTACAAGGCTTTACTCAGACCAATCTGGCAATTTGGAATCCCGCTCTGGGGCTCCGCATGCGACTCTGATATCAAAGTGATACAACGGGCAGAGGATTACATACTCAAACAAAAAGCCAACGCATTATGGTTTTTAAGAAATAGCGAGATCCATGAACGCAGATGTATCACTATACTGTGAAGCAGGAAATCCAACATTCTGTATAAACTACAAATTGCGGCTAAAACATCATCCAAATCCGTTAGCAGTTCATTTAACTGTACCAGACTGCCCAAAGTGAAAAAAGACAAGAGGAATCTTGGAGCTTGACCATTCCAACAAAAATATTAATATATCCAATGGGAAATATTTATAAATGAGATAACTTATAATGAAAAAGTCATGTATAATTAGAGTGTATACAAGTATATTTAGACAAGTGGCATATGTGTGAAATTTATAAAGAATTATGGCCGGATATCATCTGCAACTGGATAAAAAAAAAGGAGAGGAGCATGCTGGGTATCAAACTATCTGACAAGGTGAGCAACATAAATATTCGGAAAAAAAACCAAGGTCAAAGATGTCATCAGCCAAATACGATTGCTTAAATTTAAATGGGCTGGTCACATCTGCAGGATGACAGATACAAAATGGACAAAAATTGCCACAGAATGGATTCCGCGTAGTAGCAAAAGAAAAAGAGGAAGGCCAAGAAGACGGTGGGCGGTCTTGTTCCTTCACGTCAGTGGCCCGTTATGGACCAGAGAAGCTAAGGAAAGGAAGACTTGGAAAGAGCTGGGGGAGGCCTACGCCAGAGAGGCGACTTCTACCAAACACTTGTGATATTACAATATAAAATTTGACTGAAACTTGTAAGAAAAAAAAAACATTGACATAATTTATTATTTTTATTGACTTGGTAGTAGAATAAATGGCTTTTTTTATTTTATTTTATTTTATTTTATTATTGAAACAATCCCAAAAACTAACCACGGGAAACTCTAATGAACCCACAAAAATACTACTACGCATGCTGACTGATAAAAATAGACAGCAAACCTCTAAAGTAGTCGGCGTACCTCCAATGAAGTCGGCGTATTTAAATCTAAAGTAGGCAGCATACGCCGAATTGATAGCGGCGGTATTTTTAATTATTACTCAGGTCAAGCAAATAATTATCCTCACTCTTGTAAAACAATGACGGTTGACGGTTCATCAGAATCAATCTTCAAAAAACTTTATCTGTTCAAAATTAATATATTAAAATAAAAAATATTCAAAAATACAAAATACGAAAATAATAAAAAATATAAAAATATTTACGGAAAAAAAAAGTTATTGAAACCTTTCAGGATCCGAACTCCCGCTTATCTAATGCACCACATGTGAGCGTGATTCAACTGAGCCACAGTTCTTATTTAAGTTAGGGTGAAATTAAGGTACATTATTCATTACCTTAAGCAATTTGATTTTACTGTGATAATATGATTAGATTACCAGAACTATTTATAAACACACGTATTTACACCTTTTATTACAGACACTATGTTTAAATGAATTAATATAAACGAAATAAATTCCTGTAACAATTTTTTAATTAATGTAATCGAAAATAATGTTTGAATGACGGGCGATCGCAGCTGGTCACAGGTCCACCTAGCAACGCGCCTCAGCGATCACTGTCGGTTTGCGTACGAGTAACAAGGACGCCGATACTGGGATGCAAAGGACCTAAGTGCCAAATCGTAATAAAAATTATTAAAATTATAATATACGTTTTATGCAAAATGTAAATCGGCCAATTACTTTATTAATATATCACAAATAATTGTACTTAATTTCACCCTAATCAATTTAGGCATAACTGAGAAAAATTAGTATTTAAGTATTTTCAGAGGTGCGATTGCAATTTTTTTTTATCTAGTAAACTTTGTTAAATCGTGTTTCTAAATCGGCCATCGCGTCAGAAATACGATCAAGTGTAACCATATTTTTTTTCATAATGTTATGAGCTATAGATTTTGCAGAAAACGATACTCATTCGACTCAATTTCACTATACACAGCGCCTTAAAATCTGAACGCTCTATTTATAGTTAATTACTGGTACAGCAGTCTAACCAGTTAGCAAACATTATAGCGCTGCATTATTTCGTGCTTTTTTATCAATTTGGGTTGTCCTTGGGCACAATTTTTTCTGATTTGATATAATTTGTTTGGTTAGTTTTTTTTTAATCCTCGTGTGACCTGTCTATTTATTTCCTGATAGAACGCTGAGGAAGCCCTTAAGTATATCCTAAACTGTACAAATTCGTAAGCTATGACGTCTGAAAAAGAATATAAATGTTAACGGCTACACTTCATGGGCAGGAGACAAAATTATCCCCGATTATCCACTGATAAGGGAATAAAATTTCTAGTCAATCTGATATACTCCAGGGGTACTAACTGGTCTCCTGCTCGTGCTAGCCGTGCAGTGCCCATTGGATTGTAAGAGGATTAAAATTTGTGGGTGTTAGGAAGAGATCACTCATAGATATAAGCTTTTGTTTTGTATACCTCATATATCAGTTTTTGTTATCTAAAACTAAAAACTGTAAACTCCTTTTCCAACGGTAAAATTGTGAAAATTACTACACTACTAACCTGTCAATATAGTTTATATAATCGTGGCACATGTTTACGAAATCTGTGGATATTTAGAGATGAAGAGTAAATACTTAATATTGTAATAGGTTACCTTATTACAATATTTAGTCTGAATCCGTAATAAAGCATGAAGAGGACATCAATTATGCTTTAGAAGTAACTTATACAAGAACGGTGTATTCTCGAGGATAAAAGTGTCAAGTTTTGTCTACTTGGCTTAGGTACCTGTAGATAAAAAGTTGATTTTACCGTTCGCTTTAGAAAGCAAGTTTAATATACCCAAATTTTGTTTGACGTTGAAATGTTTGGCTTTAACTAAACGTGTGTAATATTAACGGTGAAATCAGAACTTTGGTACTTCTTGCAAAAAAGAACCTTAATTTATATGGGTGCCCGAAACGAAAAACATTAGATATAACTAAGAAATATACTATCCCATCCATTATATTATAGGGGATTACGTGGGAGCACTACACGTAAAAGTACTTAAATGTTTTTGAACTAATGAAATATGAATAAACTGCTCTGGGATTTAGGTAGATATCGATTTAAAAGGTCAAAACTATAAAAACTACAAAAGAATCTGTGATAGTGGGCAGCGATTTATAACAATGAGTAAGAATAGAATGGTTTTTTGCCTACAGGTTGTATGACGCTTGTTCCTGGATGCTTTCGCGGATCGGTTTCGTGTTAATTACGAGTAAAAATAGACAGTACTAGAGATAGCCCCAGACTGCGACCACGCGTTGAGAAGAGAATACATTTATTTTAATATAATAAACGTTACACCATTTAACGTCAACTCATGTCTGAGTAATGATAAGTACTGAACGTATTATTTACTATTTAAAGCTTCGGTTTATATTAAAAAAAGAACCTGTTTCATAGTCGCTCGCAAAACTTTAGTGATCGACAAAATTATCGTCTCTACATGTTTGCAATACAAAAACTATTAATTCCCATACATAACCATCTGATATACATAAACTTTGTTTAACTTTTGTGATTTTATTATAACAGTTCGGTAACGGCTTTAAAGTGGTTTCTAAGTTTTTTTTTTCATGATACCAAATAACGTAGACCATATTTTGGACTAGTTAGTTAGTAGTTAGTAGCTGAATAAAGTCGGTACATGTTCGTGAAATTTGAAAATCGCCACATAAGACCTTTCTCCAGCAATGGTTTTAAGGTTGATTATAATGAATGCCTCTAAAGCTAGGCATTATTCTTTTTTTTAAACACTACAAGTTGGCCCTTGACGGCTATCTCACTTGGTGGTAAGTGATGATGCAGTCTAGGATGGTAGCGGGCCAACCTGTTCCTAATTGGTTTCTACGCAACCTCCCACCGGAACGCTAAATAGCTTAGCGACACGTCTTTGTCGGTGGGGTGGTAACTAGCCACTGCCGAAGCCTCCCACCAGACCACACTCTAGCTAGGAATCGTACCCAGGACCTCAGATTATATGGTACGACAGCGCACGCACTGCGCCACGGAGGTCGTCAGATAAAGGCCAAATTCTAACCAACAATGTCATTCAATGATCCCACTCACGGCTTAAACCAACATTGGATTACTAACGCAATCGACGGACTGATGCATTGCGTTATAAGCAGTTGAACTGCTTATAATGCAATGAAGTTGACTGATGCATTGTGATATAAGCAGTTGAAACTGCTAGACACTAGACCAACAAGATAGGCATTAATAAAAAAATACCTTGTAAAGAACGCTCTTCTCAAATCAGCTGTGAAGTTAACATCATCAAGGATGTTCGGTTATCAAAGCGAAACGTGCGTAGAGAGCTGTTATGGAAGATCTTAGTGGTGGTTTGTACAAAGAATAAAGCTGTGTACGCAAAAACTGATCAAGATGTTTCGCAACGATGCGCAACATGATCTTGGTCCAGCGTGTACGCTGTCGCATTATAAAGTTGAGAGGTCCTGGGTTCGATTCCCAGCTCAAGTCTGGTCGTCTAGTTACCACCCTACCGACAAAGACGTGTCGCTAAGCGATTTAGCGTTACGGTACGATGTCGTCAATTAGGAGTATGGTATAGTTTACCATACTTAAGCCCCTTTTTTGTAATACTTGGAAATAATATTATAATTACGCATCCCCTCTGAAAGCGTCGCAGGCAGAACTGCGGCGATTCCGGCGGGATATGTAGGACTTCGTGGCGGCCAGATTGGCGACCAAAATACCCACTAAAACCCAGTTATGCTCCTTTGCGTCGCCAGGTGACTGGGTCACGTTAACGCTCGCACACTCGTCCGCAACAGACCCGCTACCATATTAGACTGCATCATCACTTGCCATCAGGTAAGATTGCCGTCAAGGGCTGAATTGTAATTTTTTTATACACTTTTTTATAGCAGGCTTGCTAAATTATATTTCCATGATAAATGAACAAATGACGTAATGAACAAAAGTTGAATGGATTACAAATGTCACCGAGCAGATTCGTGTAATTCGTGATCATATATGACTAACTATATATATACTACTTAGTTTAATAAACGCATCATATATATCGAGATATTATTTTATGTTATCCCGCACGAAGCGGTGCGAATAGCCCCGTCTGGAATAAGAATTCCCGAATGAGTTAATTTAGGATGTGACCTTTTATAATTTGGCTTCACAGGTCCGGCGTCTCGTGAAAAACATCTGCCACGACAAACCTACCTACCGCTAACCGACTAAAATTCATAACTATACAGAGAGAATTATCAAAAACTCTGCTGTATAAAGTTAATACTGATACTAGCTTTTAGCATTCCTCCTTGCCCTTAGAGGACACATACGAAGGAAACATAATTGATATCCTTTATTTTAATCCACTGCAAGTGACTGCAATGCCACCTGGTTAGTGATAATCCAGACTACAACATAATAGGGGGCAATTAGAGATATAGCAGTTTTATTTAAACCATACCAACCACCTTCAGTTTCTAAGCGACATCGTACTGAAACGCTTCATCGCTTGGCGGCACGTCTTTTTCGATTAGGCGGTTGCCACGGCCGTAATCTCCACCAAATCAAAACAGAGACATTTGGGAAATTAAATATTCCAAAATTGATCCAGCCAGGAAACGAACATCCCAAAAGCGTTTTCGCTTATGGGATGTAATAAAAAGTATGATGCAAGACAAAAGTCTTTACAGCAAAAATCTATACTTTCCATCAAGTGTGATTACAGTCAAGACTTGAAAAAAAAAATTATACCCTAACCCTAAAATAATGATTCTAATTTAGAATCATTATTTTATCTACATTTAAAGTTGAGGGTCTGGTATAAGTAACCACTCGTGCGCTAAGTGCAATGGAGTAAAGTAGGTATAACACGTTATTTTGTCAAGGAAATATAAACGAGAAGTACCTTAAAAACAAATCTACTTATGCAAAAATGTCTCGAGCTATCACAGATTATAATATGATTGATATGTGTGTATTTCTTGCATGTTTGAAATCTGCCGAACAAAGGAATTACTTGAGTATTGGAGTATGAAAGACTCAAGTATTAATTCTTTTGTTACGGAATAGGCAGGGTACAGAGTTTAAGCTTAAAGTCAATGGATCGATCTTATACAATGAAACTAAATATAGAAGAACACACAGGTAAAATAATAAACTGATATAAATTAGTAAACATACAGTTAATTTACTTATATAATCACTCAATATCTCCTAAAGTATCCCTCCCAATACAATATGTAAAGGGCAAAGCTATGAACATAAAATTGTTTGATAGTAAAATGACTTTTGACGTGTTAATAAATCATCATCATCACGATCAACCTATCGGCAGCTCACTAAAGAGCAAGAGTCTCCTCTCAATATTAGAAGGGTTTGGTCATAGGGTTTAGTCAGCAGAACATGCGCGGATTGGCAGACTTCACACGCCTTCGAGAATAAAACGGAGAACTCTCAAGCGTGCAGGTTTCCTCACGATGTTTTCCTTCACCGTTGAAGCAAGTGATATTTTAAGTTTAAAAACGCACATTACTTCGAAAAGTTAGAGGTGCGTGCCAGGGTTCGAACCCCCGACCTCTAATTAGGAGGCGGACGTCCTCCACAGCTGAATAAATATAAAAACATTAATAATGACGATTGTAAAACTCCTTTTGATTAATGAATTACTTTCGACATAAAATGCATTATATTGTGTGTTATTTGTTAGATATTGGCATATCTAAAGTAAGAGTATTTTTATAGTACGCAGTATTTATATACGTACGGCGTTCCATTTAGTCAGCGCACGCGAATAATGCAGTACAGAGCGCTTTTTCTACTGGCTTGTTAAAAATACCATTGTTTCTGTATGAAATATAAAAATTCCTGAAAAAAAGTCTTTGTTACTTTGGAATAAAATTTCTATTATAAAATTTCGAAACCGATTCTTCAAATTGGTTCAGTATTTGCAGAGTTTATCGATAACTAATATATAAACAAAAACCAAGCAAAATATTTTTTCCTCTATACTCTTAATATTATAGTTTTATAGAAGTATATATTAACTGTTGATCTCGTTAGTAACAATATTGCGACAAAAGTGTAATTTCACAAGTGCAAAAGTAGTATTTATCTTTAATCTGTATGCAGCTATATCTATGCAACATTAATGCAATTAAATCTTACAAAGTTATAATACTCATAATAGTATGTTAAGGTTAGATAAAAAGTAAACAAATAGATGGAGACCAGAGTGGTGGACCATGGCCAAACCCTTCTCATATTGAGAGGAGACTCTTGCTCTGTAGTGAGCAGGTAATGGGTTGATCATGATGATGAATAGTAGTGTAACATGCAACCCAAATGTGTATAATCAGTGATTGGAGTAGGTCAATTTATTGTTGATAATTGCAAACGTACTTTCAATATGGATAAGGCTTATGCGATTCAAAATATACTATCTGTTGAAGGTCTAATATCTACACAATATGTCACTGGTGCTGACACCTGTTGTCCAACGTCAGTAGAAATGTTTGTATATTCAATGATTAAAAATAAAGGTAGTCTATGCCACTTGTCCACAGATATACGTTGTTTTATTTTACTATCAACTGTTATCATCAGTGATCAGAATAGGTAGCGCAATATGAGATCAATAAACGAACATGTTACATTAACATTGATGAACTTTCTTAATGATTTATTTTCTATCTCCCATTTAGACCAAATGTTTTTCATTGAAAAATTATTTTAAAGTAAGAATTTTATTCACTGCTGATTCAGAGCAGAATATTCATTGAGTTTTCATTCATAATGTTAAAATATAGTGAGGATAGTACTTGTTCTTTCAATTTCTTTATGTTTATGGTCCAACTGATAGTTTTTATATAAAATAGTCTTAGAAATTTTTATTTATTTACTTTATTATATGGATTGCTGTTGATGGTTCCAAATTGCTTGGAATTGCATTGACTGCAATATTCCTGGTTTGAATAATTAACCATATTTATTGAGGCACAATAGTACAAGTAAACATATTAAATATTTAAAAATGTAACTGAACTATTTTTTATTTTGATAATATTAATTATTACAAATATAAAAATCTCATAAATGGTATTTAGTGGTATGTCCTTATTAAGATAACATCAGTGATCACTATCACTGATTATCAACACTGTCATGTGGTCTGTTTCTCTTGTATATAAAGTTAACAACTGGCCCAAAATAGCATTTAGCAAATAAATTAAAATTTCTTGCAATTTTTTTACAATGAGTAACTTTAAAATAGCCAGTATTTTAAAGCTATATCATTGTTTATTAAATATATTTGTTTTGTTTAGTGAATAAATTCCATTTTTTTCCAACCATTATATACTTGATACAGTATATATTTGATTACAAATATATACTTTTCAACCTAGTAGGATTATAGGGCATATCCATATTAATATAATTTCATGAACTTCAACAAAACTGGAAAATTAAAATATTCCTATATATAATGATTGCACATAACTAAAGTTGCTAAAATAAAATTGGTGATGAAATTACCACTTAATATAAAGATATCTCATGAAAACACTTAAGAAATAAATAGTCTAACAGAACAGTTTTAATACTTTGAATATGGGTCGAAGAAGTTGAAAAACGTGAAATGTATATTTACCATCTAAGCATGATCCATAACCCGCACAAATTGTCAAACATATTATAGAGCGACGTGAATTTGTTATGTACATGTCCTTGGTATGTTATTATATTTAACCACGTATACATTGAAAAAAAAACCACACTTATAAGACTTTAAACCATAGTTATAATTTCAACGCGCGCCACCTTTTAAACGTAGATATATATTTATATCGCATCAATAAATTCGGTGAGATGTTCCATTATGAAAAAATGTACCACAGTAAAATCACTATAGGATGGTAAGACTATCATGTACAATACAATATCTTATAAAATAGATTCTGATATTATAAGTTATTACATTTATATAATCTCCATCACATTTCTATTTAATTAATTTAAAAACATTTTAGAATTTAGGAACCACCACCTATCTAGATGACACTTAAACACAGACAAATAATAACCTACATAAAATAAAACAAGGTTTGTCAACCGCAGATTAATAACAAATAAAATATTTTGTATATTGGTTGGAAAAGATGTAGTATGCAGTTATTAGAAGATACAATTTATAAAAGAAAAAACCGTAAAATTGTTCTATAGGGTAAACAATGCTTTTAAGCATGTATGAAGTGCGTACTAATGGTTTTACCTTTTTAATAAGTTTTAAACAAAATCAAGTCGTTGAGACATTTCCTCAGAGTTTCGTATCGTAAATGCGCTTATACATATATGAAGTTCCTTCGTTTTTGTTAGCGCAAAAACCAGCTCATCATTATTTCTGCTAAACGCGAAAATACAGTTAACACTCTTGTCGTTTTAAGGAGGCATAACTTTTTCAGTAATAATTCATTAAGTTCAATATTAAGATACTGGATTGAACTTTCAATATTTATGGTGCCGGTTCTGTTGAAGATAAACTACTAAACAAAACTAAAAGGTATATAAGTAGCGTTTCCTATTCTTTTCGAATAAGAACAATGAGAAAAATACATCTCTATATCCTTAATCCTTTTATTTAAGTTTAGATTGAGGTTTGAGAGTTATACTTCCTAGAGTATAAATGTTCCTTGGTTATATACAAAAGAATTTGGCATTTTGGCACGCTTTAACGATACAAACTGCATAAGACTAAAAACGAAAACACGGAAATATGGATAGAAGTTCTTAATAAGAGTGGCAACAGTAACATTATTTTTAAAGAATGCCAAAGGGAGTACTGGAACTGTTAATTTTCCTTCATTCCATTTTTTGTCACATTTGGGGTAAATTTTGAATAATAACAAGAATAAAATACACAACTTTATTCTTGCTAATATGTAAAATAGCTGTTTCATATGCGGCTACACGACTTTCTTCTAGGTATATTATTTGTATTTTGTATTAATGACAAACAGCATAGAGTAGGATATATATATAGGGTAGGGTGACAAAAAGTGGCAAACGTAGTGGGTGGCTGGGTGCTACTTTTAAGTGCTGCTGACAAATGATTTGCGATGTTTTTTAAATTTCAAAGACTTTTTTAAGATTTATATTTGAAACTATTTTCTTAAGATGTCCGAAGAGTTGAAGGATTACGTCAGTGACACTAGGACAGCCTGTAAATACGGTTCGGAATGTTATCAGAAAAACCCAGATCATCACAAACAGTATAAGCACCCTCAACAACTTAAAGCCAAAGGTAACAATCGGAAAAATAACCGTTTTAATCCTTACAAAAAAGAAAAGAAGAATGCTGTTGACGCTAAAGTGAGAGAAGATAATATTAAAGATATCAAACTTGATTTAGATTCCAACGAAGACAAGGCAAAGCCAACTACAGTTGAGAATGATGAAGATAGTCCACCATTGAAGAGTCCTCAACAAGTGACAGATATTGAGGAAATTCCCAGATATCTCGTTAAGTCAGACACTGTGACTTTTTATGACAAAGATACTGATCATCATATATTAGAAGAGTGTTTCTTAATGGAAATGCCAGATGATTTTTATCAGTTTTATAAATGCCTTAAGGAGGATACAGAACATGTTGAGAAACTGTTGTCTAGTGTGAATTTACAGCTTATTGGTCCATATGAGTTACTTTTAGGTAAATTACCCAAATTGGAAGATAAAGACTTATATTTGGTTCACTGGAGATTTTTCTTTGACCCTCCAGAGTTTTTGGTAAGAAAAATTGAACATCAAATGAATGCAAGCTATAGCTTTGTAATTGTTGCTTGGCAGTTTCCCCTGCAATTTCTAAGCAGATAATACATTTGTATAGTGCGAAATGTCTTGCCATGCCACAAAGTGAAATATTGATGCTTTCCGCTATATCTTTCAAAAATTTTAATGAATAAGAACCCTGACTTCCTTTTGATTAATATGAGAAATTATCTCACTCTAGCCTTATGTGCTAAGGTTATATAGATAAAAAGGCCACAAGTTTCACAAATCTGTATTTGAGATGTATTTCAATTTTTTAATTGATGTTAATCAATTTTCAGGCAGTTTTAAAAAAAAAGGGGAAAAGTGAATTTCACATAGGCTACTACAGAGACAGTCCACATGAAAAGCCAGTGTTTCTTGCTAAAAATGACAGTTCTTCAAATTATATAATTACACCAATTGCTGAAAATATCTTTGGAGCTGTTTAGTATGTATTTTTTCACCCATTCTAATGTAAAGAACATTATAATCTTATCAAATCAAGAATTATTTACCCATGTTGGCAGTCACAGGCACTTATAAAGTGTTTCAACATATTAATTACTGCATTATTGTGTAAAGATGGTGGTAACAATACATTTGTTGACGTTAAAAAAATAATGCTACTAGGTTTCTCTAGTTTAAGAACATTTAATAACCATAATAGAAATTCCCCTTAATTTAAACTTATATTTAAGAAATATAGTTTGTTACTGCATCTGTTGTGAAAATATTGTTTGAATGTAAATCATAAATACTAGAAATCATAGTAAAGTTGTAATTGTATATTGGTATGTTAACCTAAGTTTATCTACACAGCCTTCCATAGAACATAATTATTTCAGTTGGTTTTTACAAAATGAAAAGAAAACTTCACCATTCATTTCCATATCATGTCAAAAGTTAATGGATAAAGTTAAGAAATGGGCAGAGCAGCACAATTTCTCCATTGAAGAATATAACATGAAGAAGAGGATCCAGCAAATTGTCTGTCGTACTTTTAACAATGCAGGCATTGTGGTACCATATAACAAGAAAACCAAGCTTGGATATAGAAAATTGGTTGAAAGTGATGGTAAGAATACTCACTTATTATTACAAATGGATGAAACTGTGTAAAATAATATGGCAATCTTTAATTTCAATAGCAGATTTTCCAATCTAAGGATCAAAATTAGTTTTTCCAATCCTAGGATCAAAATTACAAAAAACTCATTGCCATCATATATTTTTCACTTTTCTACCTACTGTAAAAAGGATGTTTATTTTTGTACTAAAGATCCTGTTAAAAACAATTCCTGTACTATAGGAATCATTATGAAATGGAATAATTTCAGAGATCAGAATCTATTATATATTATCATAATCCAAATCTTAATTTTAGTTAAATCAATACATAGTGAGCCAATTTGAGATTTATTATGTTGTTGTAATTGTTGTTTTTGTGACAAAAAAACTACTTTTACTAATAATTATTATTAATATTATGTTATACATCTCTATTTTCTGTACTAAAGCATCAATCCACCGTATGTTAGTTATGAATCAACCAAATAGCAACTCTGGATGAACCCTGACGACATTAAAGATCTGGTCAACTGATAATGTAGAAAATGATTCTGGTTCTACTAGTAGTACGAAGCTTAATTTGATAGTAACATAAATCTTTAACCCACTTGTTCCTGAACCAACTTTTTTTCTCCGATCTTTTTGAGATTCACACCGTAGGCTAATAATATGCTAGATTTAACATAAAAAATACGAAAAAAAATTTTCGTTCCATAGAAAGCTCGGAAAATGGTGTTCCTTAAAAGGAACGATAGTATAATGTACTACCATGAAGCAGGGATATGAAATCAAAACACCGTTTAAGTTTTAGGTGAATTTATTTGAGGATAAGATGTTTTTTTTTAAAGCAGTTTTATGTTACACTTAACACAGTAAATTTTTGCATTTTTGTGACACACCGAACATCTCAGTTGGTTATCTCGGTACCGAATAATATGGTATCTTCCAGATTGAAGTCCGATTTTGTACAGGCCGATGTTGTTTTGTGTTTGTATTTTGATCGGATCTACCGACTCTTCCCATATTTTCATTTTTTTTTATTAACAGTAGGTTTATACATAAGTATAAATTACTTCCTTTGCTAAGAAAATCTTTGTTCAGCTCTAGACTCTAGTAGACAGGTACTGGTACGTACCTCGTGCTGTCTTCTGTATCTCTTTGTTTGATGGCAGTGAACATTTAGATACTCGACTTACTCGTATAGTTTCTATGGCTTTTATTTCTCTTAATCGCACTTCATCTATGAGCTGATGTAAAAAAGTTAATGAAAGTAAAAAAAACAATAAACGGGACTGCAGAAAAAATTTCGATATGGGTGCTAGCGTCGTCTTACAATATGCAGATGTTCAAAATTTCTTTGTGTTTATCGGAAACAGCAGACTGAAGGCAGCAAATTAAATACACATTAAAGACTTAAAGGCAGCATAATAAAGACTGAAGAAAGTAATTTGCTTCGCGAATTTGTCACCAAGTAATACTTGTAGGTTTTGATTCGCATTCGCATCGCAGTAATGAAGATTTGCCATAATAAATATAAATCTGGCACTGGACATAGCGTTATACACTAGAGGCATACCGCAGTCTATCTGCTGAAGCATTTTTCCAGTACATGTTCCATCTAGATAGTACGACATATCTGCTATAACGAAGTATTGAAAAAGCAAGGCATATCGTCTGAACTAACAGTGAGTAGAGGTTTGTTGGCCTGTTTTTTTATGTATGCAAATTCGTGTATTGAACCAACTTGTTGATAATATCTTCGTCAAACATCATTTTGAAATATTTTAATGGACTCTAATATACAGCAGAGGTCTGCATGTCCTTCACAAATCAAAAGTAGTATCGAAATTACGAGCGACCCACTTGTAAGTTTTATTTTTTAACAGCATTAGCTCATTCGCCGAACCACGTGTTGAAGTACCACTTGAAATGCATAGTTTTACTCCTGGGAAAGTATTTGACTGCGTTTCAATACCTTAATAAGTAGCACATTATCGTCTTCATTGCTGACTTCAGCTGATAGAACACAAACCTCTGCTTGCGCTCGTAACTGTGATCCGGTTAAATTATTAAAAGTCACCAAGTTTTCGTTGTCCGAATACATCCGAATTTCAGTTTTCGGTTGGTAATATGGATATGGATTCAGGTACTATCTCTTCATCATCTTTTTCACTCACTATGTCAGGCAGCGTCAAAGGATGCGACCATCACTTCATTGCTATAATACAAAATCAACATGAGATAGTAGTGCATATTCCTATCGTTTGATTAAAGGAACAGCAATTTAAATCGTAAAAAATGCGCATTTATAATAGTAATTTGAAAATTATAGATATTGTATTAAATAATAGACAAGACAAATAACTTAATTCTGTTCTTGTTAAAAATTATTTATAATATTTTATTATTTTTACACTTACCTAAAGATAGGCATAATACAACGTCTGTTTTTTAAAAATCCTAAAAATTCAGTATGTTTCAATTTACACTCAAATACTTAACCCATCAGTCCGCACACTTGTAACCTGTCAACTAAAACTAAAACTGTTAATACCAACAACCCTTAAGTGTTATAATTATTTTTTTTTGTGCGTCGTTCTTTTTATGGAACGATAGTAACAAGTGGGTTAAAGTTTGCAGTACACGTCGACAAACTAAGATGTGATAGGGTATGTTGGGATGTAAGTTGGCTCACGTAATAACACACAAAAAATCAATTTTATTTTATTTTGTGAATAGTTTACTAGAATCTAACACTAAGGCCACAGGTTCTAGTATTAAACAATAATTTAAATTGAAAACTAAATTATTTATATTTTTGCAGCTGATATCAAGAAAATGTTCAAAAAACTAGAAGATGCAAAGTCCCAGGCAGAGAAGGATAAAACCCTCTCAGAGTTACAGCCAGTGATCACATATGCAAGCATAGCAATGGACGAATGTGACTTTGGGACAGGGTTGGAAGTTGGCATTGCCTTATTTTGTTCAGGACTGCCTGAGCTCCAAACTAGTGCTTTAAAAAATCTAGAAGTAGCTTACTCTCTACTGGGCAGAGAAGCTTTTAGTAAAATTATACAGGTAACCTTCTTTGAGTATCTGGTATTATCTTATAGATACATTGAATTACAATATCCTACAATGTTAATCTCATATAATGGTATTATTAAGGTGTTTTGAATATTTTCAGATGCATATGAAATATCGACGCAAAGGTCCAGAGATGTCTGTTCTGGGAAGTGATTGATGTAAAGTGATTTATTATAATTTCCATTTTTAATAATTCTGAAAATAAAAAACATTGTAATTTTTTTTATTATTTATTTTTATATCATAAAACACTTTTTCACATAATAATTGTACTTTTATAATTATTAAGTGTACACTTTGGAATGTAATTTTACACTGTAGATGCTAACATAATCACAAAAACTTATGAACCAAATTGGTTACGTAAATTTCAAAACAAGGAGAAACAATACCTGTATCTACTTCAAGTTGGATAACTGCTGAAATTAGGAAAATGGGATTTTTTAAAATAATAATTAGTCTTTACTCAGTTCAGCTATATCAATTCAATAACTTATAGCAGATTTTACTTTTTTACAGTGTTACAAAAAAACTTTTTTTTTTCTGAATAGTTCCTCTATTAGTATGATGCCTGCAGCTTGTGAGATATCAGGTTGTTTATGATGTGTTAACCAATTTGATTAATTTAATGGACAACCAAATTAGCATCAATGTGCATATGTTTTTTTCAGTAGATCCTAGTATACTCGTACACGAAAACATATTCCATGGTAAAAATCCACTGCAATTATTGTTTACTCTGCACTGATGATCGCTGAAGGAAACCGGGATTGTTGACACAAAACAATGAAGATGATTGCCATTGCAAACGGTTTAATACGGGCCTTTTTTATTTTATGATGTAACGGTTTATTCTTTAGGCTTGTCAGCGCTACTTAGACGTAGAAATAGTGATATCGGGCAGTGGTCACTTCCATATACTTTGTCTCTTATAACGCTGTCACATAATGCCGGCACCAACCTCTCCGATACTATGAAGTAGTCAAGACGCCTGAAACAACGTATATTATATTGATATCTCACATAGTTCATGTTTAGTTGGGAAAAAATTCAACAGCAGTTCTCTCCGTCTCTTTCAAGTACTCAAACGTCAAACTTAACTGTTGTGTTACAATCTCAGTTGGAACACTTTACGAACGTAATGTGGTAAACAATAAGCTACATATTACACTGTTTTATTATATATACAACTTGCTGTAAGGTAATTAATTCTGCGTAATATTAATCATCGTTTCATAGGAATTCACTATAGTTAAAGAGAAATCAAAATATAAAATCTGGTCTCAAATTATCTTGGGTGTCTAGTTTTTAAAACACCAATAGTATTCTACGTTAAACATTTGCGATTTTTAAGTGTGACCCTTTCCCTCATCCCTACGTGGTCGTTAGCTATGGGCTTCACACTGGAAGAAAAGCCTTGGTATTTTAACGGTAAGTCCCTAAACACGAGCGGCACAAGACAGAGTAGTCTGGAGCGTTATTTTAAAAGACCTACATTAGACTTACATCGGTTGAAATGATAATGAATAGTATATATAAGCTCACATTCAGTACTTAGAGAAGAGAATTTTTCACATATTCAACGTAACCTCGTTACGTCGTTGCTTAAACAATGGCTCATAAACATATAAAATTCTTACCATCCCACATTTTTCGCGCGGCTGTTGGACATGTTAGACCAGAATGTGTAAGCACCAGTTTTGTTTGGGTAGAAATGGCGATAGGTGTCTACGAAACCTTCCCCGAGCAGTTCGGTCATACCAGCGCGTTCCTCTTCGGTAAAACCGGCATTCTTTTTGTTGGTTTTCGGATTTGTTAAGTCTGCAATATTTATAATTTTGCGTCACACTAAGTATTTAAACGAGAGGTCGCCACAGAATCACCGGGGATAGGAGTGAGCGTTGAACTTCTGCTTTCAGGTTCCATTTTAGATTTGTTAAGCCTATATTTGCTTACTACTTTTTACGCTTCCGTACTCAAGAGTGCCAACGGAACCATATTACTATGTCTAAGCTGTTAGTCAACAGGCTTATCTTCGGAACGTGAATATATTAGTAATGTAGAGTAATTTTTTGCAGAATGTGTGTTTTGTTGCCGCTATTATAACAAAGAAAATAAATATGAATATTATAGGAGACCGCCATACAAGCAAGGCGTTTTTTGGGTGTATTGGTATATAAAGACTTAAAAATCAGACAATCAGGTATAATAGCTGAAGCCGCATACGCTCCGAAGTCTGCATCGTCAAAAAATAGCTATGGATACAACATGTATCAGAAAATGAATTTTTTTATTAGCGACCAAACAACAAAATACAATAGAGTTCGTCTAAGCCGAAATGACGCGCCCCACCTCTGCATTTACTCACACAAGCCCAACTCAAATATGAACGCAATACATATAAACATGGTATTATAATTGGTCGCTCAGTTGTCAGTGTTTTTTTTGTGAACTATACTTGCTAAGAAACGTTATTCTCGGATTTGTTGTCCAACTAGTTTAGTTAATATTAAACGCGCGAGAGGAGAGGACGTATTGTTTCATACAATGGGACGGCGTTGCTCAATAGAGCGAGCGTTATCGGATTTATTACCCAACTAGTCAACCGTCTTGTGCACTCAGAGATCGTAGTTTACTGATAAATCGACGCTCCCACACAGATGAAGTGTTGTTGTTTTATTTGCACTCACACATTTAAATACACTAATTAAGTAGTGGGGCGCGTCATTTCAGTTTAGACAATCTCTACCTACCTATTTCCTTATGAGCCACGTTCATATCTCCACAGATTATAACAGGTTTCTTTTTATCCAACTCTTTAACATAATTCCGAAATTCTTCATTCCATTTTAACCTCTTATCGAGCGTGACCAGTTTACGACCAGCGTTCGGTACGTATGTGCATATAAGATAAAACTGTTCATATTCTGCTGTAATTATTCGACCTTCCGTATCAAGTTCTTCGTTCTTTAGCCCATACTGTACATTCATAGCCAGCTTGGTCGTGTAGATGCTTACACCCGCGTAACCGTCTTTATCACTGGCCAACCAATAAGCATGATACCCTGGAACGTTCTTAACTTCCTCAGGCAACTTGTCTTGCGAACATTTCGTCTCTTGTAGGCACAATATATTAGGCTTCTCATGTTCCAAGTAATCTAATCCACCCTTCCCCATCCACGCCCTGATTCCGTCTACGTTCCAACACGCTATTTTCAAATTCCATTCTTTATCTTGTGAATTTTTGGAGTCATTTGTGAAATCCATAGATTCATAGTCTGTAACACTTTTCGATACTTTCTTTTTGCTATCTTCGGCTGAAAACAAATAGCATTATACCTGTTATGTTTGCAACATTTTTATTCCATTTTAATCATTTGTATAGCAAAGTCAAAGTTTTTTGCGCTATTATAACTTGTCTTTTTTGTTTTCGTAAAAAGCCAGCATATATTATCATGAATTGTTTGAAGCCACATCAATTTATAATTAATAATAGTTATACTTAAGAGTTGTTCCAGCGATAGGCTGTGAGTTTGATGCACCATGCACTACTTTAACCCATATAATACATATTAACATGAAGCAACTCGCTCATCATCAATGTTCCTATGCTCTCTACTGCATTCTAACAAATTGATTTCTGATTTTAACAAATTTGTGCTCTGAATTCTAATTTTTAAATAAATTGAGAATGTATCATGTTAGCAAAAAGGTTAATCTTCTAAACAGGCATTTTATTTATTACAATATCAATTATATTAAGCTTACAAATTAAAATAAGTTTTATTTTAATTAATTATGGAATTAATATTATCACTTAAACCTTGTTAGTATAATCCAAGAACAGTTAATAAGGGTAAAAAGCATAATATAAACCCAATAAGATAATTAAGAGGTATATAATATAAATAACTAAACCAGCAATATTTTGGAAACTTTTTATTCATAATAATAATTAAGAAACACAATCATATTAATACGAAACAATTGTCAAAGACATTGGAAAATGAAATTATTCGAATTTAACAAAACTAGTTACCCTTTTCGTCGACCTTTCGCCGACGTTTTGTTGTTGGTTCGCCTGTGTCTTGTACTTCCTCTGTGTTGGCGGACTTGTCTGCAGCCTTCTTTTGTCCTCGCTTGCCTTTAACTGGTTTTGCTTCAGGAGGAATATCCTCATCTTCGTCTTCTTCTTTTGACTCATCTATAGGAAGATAAAATATAAATTTATACTGTTATTTTTAACTTGTGATTTTTAATAATCATTCATATAACAAAACATACAATTGAACACAATTTTTACAAGAAGAATTTGATTCACACAGTTCAATAAATATTTTTATTAATAACAATGTAATTGTTGTTTCATACCTTTTCCCTTCTCTTCTTTTTTAGCACCTTTCCTTTTTTTGTTTGCAGGAGCTTCCTCTTTCATTTCCTCATCATCTTCTTCCTCTAGCACTTCTTTAGGCGGAATTTTCTTTGGTGGATTTTTACGACCCTTCTTTTTCGGCTCTTCTGGTTTTTCTTCGACCTCGTCTTTAATTTCTGCTAAGTCTTCACTGTCATTTTCTTCTTCTTTCTCGGGTACTGATTTTATTGGTGCCTTTTTTCTGCTTTTGGGTGCAGTCGGAACTACAGTTTCTTCTTCTTCAGGATTTTCCTCACTCTCTGGTTCTGGCTTTGCTTGTGGTTTCCGCCCTCTGCCTCTACCTTTTGGTTTTTCATCTAGTACCTCCTCTTTATCAGCTGCCTCTGCATCTTGCTTAGCATTTTTTTTTCCTCTTCCAGAGTCTTTAGACTTTTCTGCTTGTTCTTTTTTAGTCACCTTCTTACGACCCTTTGCAGGAGCTTTTTCTTCAGAGTGGCCATTAGATTCGGTTTCTTCAACTTCGTCAACTGGAGAAGCGTTGCCATCCTCAGTTGAGTCACCATTTAGGGAAATAACATCATCTCCTACAGGTTCGTCAATTGTAGCAGTGTCAACATTCTTCTTTCTTCCTTTCTTAGCAGGTGGAATTTCATCCTTATCTTCGTTATAATTGACAATATTTTTTCCCCTCTTATTTTTTTTCTCTGCAATCACAATCTTCTCATCAACTGTTTCTGTGTCTTGTTCTGGCTCTGGTAAGTTTTTAGCTTTGCCTCTACCCTTTTTGGGTGCATCACTTTCAGATACTTTTACATCTGCTGTTTTCTGTAATGAAAATAAATATTCTTAAAACAAAAGTATATTATTATCTTGTGTTATTTTACTATCTTATGTAATAATCCATAATTCAGCTTTATACTTCCAATTTGTTTTGAGATAAAATATAGTTAGAATATTTTAATATAGTTCAGATTAAATTTATAAAGTTTTGGAATGGAATTATTAAAATATGGCTTAGTTATGGTAACCAACATTTGGTTAATACTTTTCTTACACTTTCATTTGATGTCTGAGCCCTTTTACAAACCCATATAATTTTGGATCAAAGTCTGTTTTAAGTCAGTTATCTGATAGTCTAAACTTTATGCTCATACATAAAGAAAAATGTACAAATGTAAAAAAATAACTTCACACCATATGACATCTTCAATCGCTAGGAGATGTTTTTAAATAAATAAATGTATATTATTTTTATAATATCTTATAATCTCATTGTTGATTTCCTTAGATAATTATCAGAATTCTACTGAAATAAATATTGCTTTTACCCTTAGTCTGGGACAGTAATTTAATACACAAATTCTAATCATTCTTTTAATTTAATTTTAAATAATGCCTAAAATACCTATATGCATTAAAATGTACAAGCAAAAAGAAAAGGAAAAGTTTAATAAAGGTTATCATTCTAATTACAGATGATAGTCATTTTCCTGTTAACTGACTAGTGACTAATAGATTTTTAGTTTTTTAAATATACACAGCACAGTACAATATTAGAAGTAATTTCATGACCACAACAATTAACTTTGTGTTATAAGAGTAAACCAAACATAAGAGTTATTGGAAAATTTTGGAGTTGAAAATTTGCACATGTAAATATCTGCTGATATGAAGATTAATTTACTAAAAATATACTATTCAATTTATTTTTAATATTTTGAACCAGAAACCATAACTTAAGGTCAGTTGTCATGTCAAATAAAAAAAGCTGTTTAGACAGAGATTTGATCATGGTGCTGATAAAAAAGACAGCATTCATTTTGTGATAAAACAGTTTTGTCCAATCTTGTGGCAATAGTCAGACATACATTATGTCTTGCCACAAATATATAATAACCTGACTCTGTATCCACATCATTTACACAAGCATCCCCATAATTATTGTAGACAGTACTTTATACTTTTTAAAAGCTTCATATGGCAACAACTGATGTTATTGATTAATGTTCTATTATTAACTGTGATCTATTATTAGGCTACAATCAAATTTCGATTGAATGTTTTCAGTATCATTTAATACAAGGTTACTTTTGCTTGGAATTAACATAATCCACAGATGATGCCTTGTAAAATACAAACTCTAATAATGGTAAACTTTAAAAGTTGCAGTAATTACCTCGTTTTAAGAGTAATGGCATTTTCATAATATAACAACCATTACGCTCATGATAAAGAAAACAAAGAAGAATCCATTTTAAAAATACCGTGGTCGAAAAAGCACGCGGTTTTTAAGCTCATAAAAGCAAAAACCAGGCACGATGCTTTGAGTAAAAAAACTAACAAGATTTTAAGACTCATTTAGGTAAAACTGAAAGACCATTTTGTATGTATTAAAATTAACTGACAAAATAAGCGTTTACGTGCAATACTTGTCGATAACGAAAACCAGTTTGTTAATAATATCCAATGCAACATATACCATAAAAATTAATGATATTAATATAAATACCTTAGCTTTCGCTGTGCGTGGCGCCATTTTCACTTTTATTTGAACAAATAACACAAACTAACAATTTGTTACAAATAAAATAGCCGGCAATCGCGACTTAGCGCGTCTTCCAAAAGGGGTGGCGAACTAATTTCCGGTAAAAATGACAATGACAGCCAACGCTACGAATGGCGCCAATTTTTTGTTACATGTATATTCTGATTCTTGAATATCTTATTTATGCTAGCAAAGACAATATTTTTCACTTAATTTGTACGGAGTGAATATGGAGTGAGTTTTACTTTATAGCATATGTTTGTCTGTCAATTTACATATTGTATCATATAAAGTTAATCTTTATTGTGTACTTAACCAAGGAATCCAAGGATTTATAATGTATGGTTTACATACTCTTTGCAACGAGTTTTAAATTAATTACTAGATAATAACACTATATAGGTACACTTGGCAGAATGTTAACGTAGTTACTGAAAATAGGTATGTCAGTATACTTAAGTCTTAAGTACACACATATGCCTGTGCGTGCCTGTCGTCGTGAGTATGTGCGAACGTGTACATTTGCGTGGTGTGTATACGGCGCAACTTTAAAAGTTTGTCTAACTGTCACTTGATTTCAATCGGTATTTTTGTGTATTTTTTATCATTTTGAAAATTCCGAATTTTTTGTTTACTAGGCATATTTGGGACATGCATAATAGCAAAAAGTAAGGTCTATATTGTTGTTTCATGTTCGGCCCCACGGTTTTTAAATCTATTTCTATTTAATCAGATTTTATAGAATTTGTAAATAGGTATAATTTTATAGGGTTTGGACAGGAATAACGATTTGACTTCGTCATTGTTTCCAACATAGGTAATATAAAGAAACCAGAATCTTACACTGGCTCATCTGGGTAAAGACACTAATTTGGCATTTCCGCTCTTCCTGCTCAGTGCTTTGACACTGACAGTAAACACATACAAACTTAAAAAGTGTACCTAGTCGTTTAAAGTTTAAACGTGTCATGTTCCTATTTGTAAAAGAAACATTTTTTCTGATTAATTAATAAATGTAAAGTGAATATTTTTTCAAGTAAGACTATGGTAAGAAATTAATTATTTCTTTTATGCACACGCTCAAGAATTGCAATTTATATAGGTTATATTATTCGCATATTGCATTTTTTAAATTATATCAAACCAAATAATAATTAAAAGCTGAAAACTTTTCTAAATTTACTCAGGCAAATTTAGATCGCAAAGGGACATTCAAGGTTGAATACCTACAAGAAATTGAGAAGCATGTTCAAGAGCGATGGGAGCGCGAAAAGATTTTCGAAATGGAGGCGCCTGATGAGCCTCATGAGAAATTTATGTGCACCTTTCCTTATCCATATATGAACGGCCGTCTACATCTGGGACATACATTTTCTTTGTCAAAATGCGAGGTATGACTATTAAAAGCAAACGTTACACTTAGTAATGAGGAATACTTCTATTTCTTGTCATTAATTTGACTACTGAATTTTGATCTTAACTTTTTTACTGTGGTTTCTTTGAAGGAAAGCACAATTTGCACCATTGATATTATTTTAATTTCACAGAATACCCTATATACGTGTACATTTTATTTCTTATATGTATGATTTGATTTTGCTATGAGATCTTATTTTTAGTATGTTTGTTATACATTAAATAATCTAACTAAATTAAGTACCATTTTTATTAATTCTCTGCTACTGCAGGCCTTACTTGGCCTCTTTGGTAACACTGTAATAGTATCAATTCAGTTAATATTACTTTATTTTGGTATTTAACATAATATAAAATAAACATATCATTAAAATTATAACTGAATAATCTGACAAGTAATTTAGTAATATGTTTTATATGTGCTTATGTTTATTCAGCTAGAATTAATAAGGAAATATTTCATATAATATTGCAAACTAAATGCAATCTTTGTCCGTTATGTCAACAGTTTGCCTCAAGGTACTTCCGACTGAAAGGTAGACTAGTCTTATTTCCATTTGGCTTTCACTGCACTGGAATGCCTATTAAGGCATGTGCAGATAAATTGAAGAGAGAGATGGAATTATATGGATGCCCTCCAAAGTTTCCTAAAGAAGAATTTACAGAGGAAAAGGACCAAGGGGATATAATCCCGAAGGTAAAGTGATACCATTTTTTACCTTCTTGTAAATTATTATGACATTCTTAAATGTAAATTATCTCTTAAACTGTATAACTATCACACTGCTAATAATAGTGTATGTACATTTATGCTTATAATATATTACAGACAGAAAATTGATGGTCTAAATACCATTAACCATATTTATGAATAAATTTATGAAGTTTTAAATTAGTTATACAATAAAAAAATATTATTCACAAATTTTAATAAATAGGATAAAAGCAAAGGGAAAAAGAGTAAAGCAGTTGCCAAAACCGGCCCAGCAAAGTATCAGTGGCAGATCATGCAAAGTATTGGTGTCCCAGAGGAGGAAATAAAGGAGTTTGCTAATGAGAGCTATTGGTTGGAGTATTTCCCACCTCGAGCTGTAGCTGATCTGAAGAGGATGGGTATTCATGTAGGTTTTTTTATTTATTTTTGTGTGAATTTATTGTTATTTCGAGAGATACCAAGATGGGCTTAGTCCAGTCCGGACTTGGCGAATTTGGTACGGCTATGGTCCTTCTCACGTTAAAACAATCTGTGCCCTCTAGTGAGCCAGTAGTGGGTTGATAATGTTGATAAATTTAGAATGTTTTTTTTTTTTATTAATTAGTTGTAAAGCGATTGTGTTTTCAATGTGAATTGTATTTAAAACTGCAACCTCTTGGGTATATGTTGTTAGCGATAGTGAAATTCAAATCTGTTCGTGTTTAGGTCGACTGGCGCAGAAAATTTATCACAACTGACGCAAATCCATTTTACGACTCATTCATAAGATGGCAATTCTTCCACCTAAAAGAGCGTAACAAGATCATGTATGGAAAGAGATACACTATATTCTCTCCACTGGACAAACAACCTTGTATGGACCACGATAGGAGCAGCGGGGAAGGCGCCGGCCCTCAGGAGTATACTCTCATTAAAATGGAAGTTTTGCAACCATTACCTAATGCACTTAAGTGAGTCAGTATTTACTTTATATTTAATCATCGCCTTCCTACTACTTACTAAAAAAACAATTGAAACTTTGATAAGTAAACTTATATTACTTTTTTATAAGATCATGTTGTTATTACGATTTTAAAAACAATAAATATTGGAGATTTAGGCGTTAATATGAAAACATATCGATTTTCATCACATAATAAATGTTTTATGAATTTTTAGGGCTTTAAAAGGCAAAACAGTCAGTTTTGTAGCAGCAACTCTGCGTCCGGAGACGATGTACGGTCAAACGAACTGCTGGGTACACCCTGACATAAAATACGTTGCTTTTGAGACTGTAAAAGACGGTATTTTTATTTGCACGAAACGAGCTGTGAGAAATATGTGTTACCAAGGGTTTACCAAAACCGATGGCCAGTTCAATATTATATTAGAAATTGTAGGACAAGACCTTTTAGGTATTGCTCTTAAATCTCCATTCACTTGTTACCCAAAAATTTATTCCCTTCCAATGTTAACAATAAAAGAGGATAAGGGCACAGGAATTGTTACCAGTGTACCTTCAGATTCACCTGACGATTACGCGGCTTTAGTTGACTTACAAAAGAAACCAGCTTTCCGAGAAAAATATGGTATTGCTGATGAAATGATCCTACCATACAAACCAGTTCCAATACTCGAAATCCCTGAATTCGGTAATCTGGCCGCAGTCCATGTGTACGATACGCTTAAAATCCAAAGTCAGAATGACAAAGACAAGTTGACTCAGGCGAAAGAAATGGTTTACCTTAAAGGGTTCTACGATGGTGTTTTATTAGTAGGTGAATTTAAAGGTAGTAAGATTCAGGATGTGAAAAAGAAGGTCCAAACGAAACTTATAGAAGAAGGCGGCGCTCTTGTCTATTATGAACCTGAGAAAACTATAATATCAAGGTCAGGGGATGAATGTGTTGTAGCTCTATGTAATCAATGGTACTTAGACTATGGTAATGCAGAATGGAAGGCGCAAGCGGAAAAGGTTTTGGCGGGGATGAACACTTATCACGATGAAGTTCGGAAAAATTTCCAGGCAACTCTTAAATGGCTTCATGAATATGCTTGTTCTAGGACGTATGGACTTGGTATGAAGCATTAATACTTTACTTTAAATTAAATTTTAATAGAACTTTATTGTACAAACCTAATGAAGTAAGAATAGAGTACTTTCGATAAGACTTTTATGGTACTTTTTACGAAGAAAACCATTTAATACAAATGAGACCTAGAGATCGTCAACAACGTCATTCCTTTCATGCAGAAATATAAGTTTTTTAAGTAATCATCATGAACCCATTACAGGCTCACTACAGAGCACGGGTCTCCTCTCAATATGAGAAGGGTTTGGCCATAGTCTACCACGCTGGCCATGTGCGGATTGGCAGACTTTACACTCCTTTGAGAACATTATGGAGAACTCTCAGGCGTGCAGGTTTCCTTACGATGTTTTCCTTCACCATTGAAGCAAGTGATATTTTAATTCTTTAAAAACGCACATAACTCCGAAAAGTTAAGAGGTGCGTTCCAGGATTAGGAGGCTGACGCCCAAACCACTAGGCCATCACCGATTCAAAATAAAAAAAAATCTTTATTATTTTTGCTATTTTGTATGTATTCATTTGTGATAAAGCTAAATATTACGGATTTTTTTTAGGAACGAAATTACCCTGGGATCAGCAGTGGGTTATAGAATCTCTCTCTGACTCCACTATCTATAACGCATATTACACAATCGCGCACTTCATTCAAGGCGATACGTTTAGGGGAAACGGTGAAAATGCTCTCAAAATTAAACCCGAAGACATGACTATTGAAGTTTGGGACTATATATTTTTCAAAAATGCTCCTTTTCCAAAAACAACTAAGATACCCAAAAAATCATTAGAACTGATGAAGAAATCATTCCAGTTCTGGTAATTATATTTTACTTGTTACCCTGCTTTGCTATATCTAATATATAGAGAAAATTATATGTACTCATTAGTTTTTTAAAGAACCAATAATGTTAAGTAAATAACGTTAGACTATATTATCTAAAACAAATCAGGAAAATATAATAACAGATAAAACCTCTAACGCTAAAGCTACCTTTCTGTCATAGGTAAAAATTATATCAATCGTTTTCCATTGATGCATTGCTGTTTGTTATTTAAAACAGTTTACCCATTCCAGGTATCCAGTCGACCTCAGGGTATCGGGAAAAGATCTCATACAAAACCATTTAACATTTTACATTTACAATCATTGTGCTATTTGGGAAAAGGAGGAAGACAAATGGCCAAAAGGGGTACGAGCTAATGGTCACCTCATGTTGAATTCGGCCAAAATGTCCAAATCTGAGGGAAATTTCCTGACTCTTTCGGAAAGTTTAGATAAATTCAGCGCGGACGCTATGCGGTTAACTTTAGCAGACGCCGGCGATTCGGTAGAGGATGCTAACTTTGTAGAAAATACCGCTGATGCGGCCATATTGCGGCTATTCACCTTTATCGGATGGGTGAAAGAAATCATTTCATCAGAATATATTTTAAGAACAGGTATGGTATAATTTCGCCGACTTTCATTCCATACATAAGGAAAAATATTATTTTAACATCTGATGGTGTTCAAGGTCTAGTTTAAGCCACGCCTATACGTAATCATCCCAAACAAATAGACTGACTTTATACGAGGTACAATTTTTTTCTCGGTACAAACAGGAGTAGCAATGAAGATCGTAATCGCATGAACGATTAAAAAAAACAGATAATAAATCATATTTATAAGAAGTGCTTAGTAATAAAGCAATATAACGTAAAATTTTAGCGTTCAAGATAAAGTTGGTGCTTGAATCGAGTTTCGGTTTAAAGTAAGATGTATTATTAACAACTAGGTGGCGATTGAAGAACTTAACATTTGACTATTGACTTTATATAAGCTAAATGAACAAATAAAAAAGTTCTTGTTCTACTTCTCTATCTAAGATTTTTAAGATGATTATTTTTAAGATGATTATTGATGTTATTTGTAAAAATAAAGTATTAATCTATGTGTTATCATTAACATTAAGACGCTTATAATTTCGTATAAAACTGTTTTATTTTTTAACATAACTATGATACCCATTATTTACACAGGTGAATACAATTTCCACGATAAACTGTTCATAAGTGAGATGAATACTAAGATCAATCAAACAGATGACAACTACAATAAGATGCTGTTTAAGGAAGCTTTGAAGACCGGTTTCTTCGAGCTCCAAGCGGCGAGGGATAAATACAGGGAACTGTGTTCCGAGGGTGGAATGCATTCAGAGTTAGTGTCGCGGTATATCTTGACGCAGGCAAAGTTGATCTCGCCGATATGTCCACACGTGGCCGAACATGTTTGGGAGCTGATGGGAAATGTATGTAATGTTTCATACTTCTATTTTATACTTTTTTTTAAGTTTAAAAAAAATCAAACTACTCGAATCACGGTTTCTATTAAAAAATAGTTATAATATGAAATGGGGAGTGTGTGGAGTCATTTACATGCGTGACCTTTTAAAGGAAATTGGAATTGGAATCGTCGTAATTGGAATTGGAGTATTCATATTATTATGTCCCTTCCATTATTAACACATTAATATAGCTGTTTATTTATATTACAATTGTTTTGTTTCAGAAACAAAGTATCCTTCACGAGCGATGGCCCATAGCAGGGGAAGTAGACGAAGTAGCAGTCAAAGCCAGCAACTACCTGATGGAGGCGGCGCATTCCTTCCGAATTTATCTAAAGAACCATTGCGCTGTGAAGAAACCTAAAAAAGGAGAAGCCCCTAAGCCGGAACCTAAACCCAATAAAGCGATTATATGGGTGGCGAAGGAATACCCGAAGTGGCAACATATCATATTGAGTACACTCAAACAAATGAATGGGGTGAGTATGCGTCAAAATTTAGAAAAAATGATGCAGTTATCGGGGTATGGAAACCGGTGACCTCATCTTTGCTGGTACGCACAAATACTTAAGCATATGCGCTGATTTAACCAAAATATTACATTATAGCACAATAACTATTATATATTAGCGAAAGTTGTCGACTTTTAAATTAGTATTTTTTCTCGCGTTGCCTATTTCCATATAACCTTCCACCATTTGGGGTTATGTACAAAATACCTATACGCCAAAGCGGTATTCGAGTCATGTTTAGTAAGTCAACCTTTCGCTTTTTATACCGATTAAGTTAAAACTTTAGACGATATAGAGGTTAATAGTTCTATAATTGCGATTTGTCTCAGGCTTCTTTCATATAAAACAGATATACAGTAAAACAATGCTAGAAGAATTTTTGGCGCTTTTGTCAGAAAGGTTTCTTCCGTCCGATAACATTGATTGAATCGTGTTTGACGGAGTCCTTTAACTTTAAACTAATGGATGTCTACTGCTGACCATATGCCTTCTGCGAGGAGATCTACCTAGTAGTATATGCCAATGCGACATTGATGAATGTATTGTAAGTTAAATTCTATCATTTTTAACAATATTTTTACAGTATTGATTTTCTTACTTCCAGCCATCCGGTCTCCCAGACAACAAGACAATCTCGAGCAAACTAGCCGAGATACCCGAACTGAAGAAGTACCTCAAACGGGTTATGCCGTTTGTCCAAGCGACAAGGGAGAATATGGAGCGAGTGGGCGTCGACGCTCTCTCAGTGGGACTGTCTTTTGATGAAGCAGCTGTGTTGACTGACAATCTGCAGTATTTACTGAATACTTTAGATGTAAGTAAACATTAACCTGCTCTAGCAATTTTTCTCTATACAAACATGAAAACATATTACACACCTAATATTATAAATGCGTTTGTTGGTGTATTCCTGTATGATTTACGATCGGTTTCAACACAGTCCCATGAAATGTTGCACATAACATCTCAACGATGCATGCCTTATATTACATTGCTTGCATTTACTGGATACAGGATTCCCACTCTGGAAAATCACCTACATGTTAAAACTAAACTTGCATTAGCAAGTTTAGTTTTCTCAATTTAACCTATCTTGAGGAAATTTGTAAAGACAGCCTGCATCCATAGATTTTATTCTATAAAAACAAGCTTTTTTCACGGAACTTTTCTAAGCCCATTCGCTAGTCATTTATAATGTTTAAAAAATCTTTCAGCTTGACTCAATTGAAGTGAAACATACAGACGACACGGAGGCACCGGAGAAGTCTAAGGAAGAATGCGCGCCTGGCACCCCACACGTAACGTTCCTGGCAGAACCGCGCGCTCGTGTTACGCTCGCGAACCCCGATCCACGCTCGGGTTTGTTCGCAATTACGCTCGCCCTCGCTGATGGAGATACCGTTTCCAAGCTCAAATCCAAGCTCGTCAAGGAAGTCAAAGCTATCAAAGGTATTTTTTCTACTCTATATTGGATAGTCACACTACCCGTCACCAGTGCTCTGATTACAGCATTAACAAATGGTAAAAATTGGAAAAATTAAGTGGGTGTTATTTGTAGTGTGATATAACCTAAAATAGAAGCCTTATCAGAGAAAACTAATTTTAATCTGAATTGGACAAACTACTATTTTGTTTCACTAATTAAGCTAATTGTTTCAGACGTTAACTCTCTTAAGCTTTGGAGGTACAACGACCCTATCCTCGGGCCCCGGAAGATACCAGTCACCGGAGACCACACGATTAAGTGTGCGTTGCTGGAAAATGCCTCAGTGTTTAAAGTGGACGTGTGCAGTGAAGCAGTAGAGTTGATTGACAACGGAAAGAACATTAACATTGGTCTACAACTTTTATATACTTACGAAGCGTAAGAGATAATAAATTATTTATTTATTGCGTTGAGGTAATTTGTTTGATTTAACTTTGGATACCTTGCATGTAAATGTAAAAAGCGGTGATAGCCTAGTGGTTAGGGCGTCGGCCTCCTAAACAGAGGTCGGCGGTTCGAATCCGGGCACGCACCTCTTAACTTTTCGGCGTTATGTGCGTTTTTAATCTATATATATAAAAGCGAAAGGTCACTTACATATTTACATACTGATTAAACACGAGATCTCAAAAACTATTGTACGTATAAAGCTATAATTTAGCAAGTCGGTAGTTGATAGTTAAGAAATGTCAGCTAAGAAAGGATATTTGGAAATTCCACCCCTAAGAGGGTAAAAGGCGGGTTGGAAGTTTGTATGAAATTTCTATTTTTTAGAGTAAGAGTCACAAAAATTTGCATTAAGATTAATAATAATAAATAAAAAACATGAACATATTTTTTTTTTTAAATATTACCTGTCAAGGGTGGTAAAAAAGGGGATGACAGTGTTTGCTAATTTTTTTTATTATGAAGTCTACAAGCTTGAAATTTTGAAAATAGGTTTCTTTTAGGGCGTAAGTATAAGGTTAAAATTTTTTTTCATCCAAATCTACAATAGGGGTAAAATAGGGGTTTGAAGTTTGTATGAAAGTCCTATGTTTTTTAATTTAGAGATACGAAAATCGGCAATTTGACATTTGCCTGTAGCTTACTTTCTCAAGCAGGGCATTGGCCGCACGGGTAACCTCAATCTCAAGTAAAATCAGCAATTCTACGCAGACGAAGTCGCGGGCAACAGCTAGTAATTATTAAATTATCACTTGCTTCAACGGTTAAGGAAAACATCGTGAGGAAACCTGTACGCCTGAGAGTTTTCCATAATGTTCTCAAAGGCGTGTGAAGTCTGCCAATCCGCGCATGGCCAGCTTGGTGGACTATGGCCAAACCCTTCTCATATTGAGAGGAGACCCGTGCTCAGTAGTGAGGCGGTAATGGGTTGACGTGACCTTGCATGTAATACAAGACATGTATCTATGTGAGCAAGATGCAAGAGAAAAAGAAAATACGTGTTTATTCTATAATATAATTTAATAACATATTAACGATTATTCACAGAATGTTTTTACATTGCGAGTTGGATATGGCTAGCGCATTTTCCGCGAAGGACTCCACGCGACCGTGACCAGCCGAGGCTGTGTTTATACGATTAGCTAAAACCGTTTACTAGTTTCAAGTAATTTTAATATACATATATATAAATGTTTAAAACCCTACTAATGTTGATATTAACAAATAAAAAATACTATTGCCGTTTACAGTGCTCATTCCATGTGTTAATGAGTGAATATTTAAATAACTACACAGTATAAAAAATAGTACATTAATTTTTCACTAATATAAACAAATAACTTTTTAATCACATAAACACAATTTGTAGATAAGATAGATAAAAATGCCATTTCATGAGCGTTTTATTTTCTGACACGATTCGCGTAAAATGCATGAAATTTGGATCAAAATTGGGCAATGCTGGCAAGACGCATATTTCATACATTTTGGCTATAAATTACATGTAAATGTAATATCATAATATAAATATGTATATAATTTCAATTGTTAAAGTCAAGATAAAGAGAATCAATCTTTTGTTGTTACAAAGTAGTTTTTTGCCAGTCAGTTATAACTCGCGAACAAGACTTCAAGGAAAAAATGAAAGATCACTTCTATTTTTTTATATCATTAAAGATTTGTTCTCTATGACTCTTCTCTAATATTTTAAGACTTAACAATCAGAGTGAAATTATTATTCCGATAATAAATGTATAAAAGACGAGTACATTTTAACAAAATATGATACATAAAACCATTATATATAACTAATTTATTTATTAATTATATTATTTATCAGTCAATGTATGCATTACCAATTGGGCAAGCAAAAAGTTTTCATATCTCTTAGATACAGATAATATAAAAATAAAAAATTAATCACGTTCGCATGGTTCGACATTGTTATAATCGATCCATTACACTATTTACTATTTAATTTTTGCACGTTTTGCGGCATGCAACCTGACTGTATAGTAAAGCATTGCAATCCAATACGATGATCATAATGGAGCCAAACTTGAATCGTGTTTCTTTTAAATCTGATCACATTTGATCAGTTAGATCAGGCAATTCTCGTTCAGTTGAGTTGATTGCGCAATATAATCTTTTTTTTTTTTTTAATTAGATGTCTTATAACGTAAACGATCTATTCGATTATCTTTTTGTAGTCTAGGTTTTAAATATATTAAGATTATATATAAACACTTACATACACAAAGTCTCCTTTTTTTCTTATTTCTTTATTATACAGTTTACAAAAAACTCGTTTACATCTTAAGACAAGTAAGGAATAATTGAGTATCGTATATTCATCTTAATGTCTCAGATGATCAGTGTGCGTTGATACAAACAGTATAATATATACGAGAAAACTGCCTATTATATTCGTCAGCGGGATTTGGAAATATTAAAATGATAAAACAAATAGACAAATAGTGAAATAGCGTAACGGATGAAAATAACTAATTAATTATTTAATTAAATAACTAGTAGGATATGACTAACCGCCGCTATGTGGGTGCGTTCGGATTGAAAAGGTTCTCTAGCCCGGCGCCCTCGGACGTGTCCAGCGCGCTCCGGGGTTTGTCCTTGGCCGTGTGCATCGCTGGCAAGTTCAATATGAACACTTCTTTCTTGAACAGCTGCCCTACGTTTCGGCCGATCAACTGCGAAGTTAAGTTTGTAATTATGAAGAAAGCTGTTATAATACTTAACTAAGTCCAAAGGTGATATATATTTAACTATTATGTTTAATAAACTTAATAGTTATTTCGAGTCTCTTAGAGACTAATAATTTCTGTACATCGCAACAGTATTTTAGATACAATATATACTGGTAGTATTTTTTTTAGATTTTTGCTTTGTGTAATTTGTTATTAGTTTTAGATTGTCTTCTGCACTACGTGGACCATAGGCTTGATTTTACACCATTAAAAGGATAATAAGAATTCTCAATAAAAATCTGGTATTGCGTTTATTGCTATTGGTTCTTGAGTAAGCATATCCAAAAGTCTAGGTGAAAGTAATAATAATATATAGTCAACAATAAGGAACAGTATCCGGTAATACCCACAACGGATCTACCGAAACTTACCCTCGAGGTGATCTTTTTGAAAAGTTCACGCTTGCTCTTGTCAATCTTGGCGGGCTTGTTGGTGTTCGAGGCGAGCTTCTCGTCAAGCCTTTGCAGATCGTGTGCGTCGACGTCCGGTATAGCGCGTAGCACAGCCGCCACGTTGGGGAAACGCGGTCGTAACGCCTCGTACACCTGCACACGCCAAAGTTTTAAAAAGACTTGTTGGAAAAAAAAAATATTTTTGGAAATTGTGATTATTCATTGAAAAGATAAGATAAGAGCGTGTGGATATCGTGCGTACATAACAATACTGGTTATAGTAATCAATCTGCAAAAAAAGTCCAGTAGAAGGAGCCTTTTTTAATCACAGCAGTGTATATATACAGAAACGGCATGAAATGGATAATCTGATCTGGGTGGCATTATTGTTTAAATCTACTGTAAAGTTGTGTACTTTATTCATCCAAGATTTAACATTCATATTTTATTAATTGATAGTTGATCAGTTTGTAAGTTATCCGCAGACTATCCGTAAACAAAAATATTCTATACAGCTTCTAAATGATATCTATACTGACATTTTTTGCCGCTGTGACGTCACGACTTTTATTATGAAATCCACTTTTAACCCCGTAAGCGCGTCTATCCCTATATGCGAAAGAGACCAATATAGTATTGGCGTAATTAGTAGGTTTCTTAGTGAAGGTCTATGAACTCTTGGCCGTGCTTTACTGTTTTAAGCCGTCACTAACATCTCCCGCATGTACGCACCTGTACCGCAAGCGCCAACAAAGCTGCCTGGTTAGCCTCGTGCTGCCCGTGTAACCGTAACGCGTGTAGCATAGCTGCCAACGCTCCAGCAGCCTCGCCCGCGCCAAGCGTCGCCCCACCGGCCTCGTGGGCGGTGATGGCGGCTCGCAACGCGGGCAAGGCCAAAGCGCACGCACGTAACGACGACGTGGAGTCGTTCCAGGTTAATGCGCGGAGAATCTGAACAACACAGTATCACAGTAACACATCGACTACGTACAAGCGACAACGGCATCCTGAAGGTAATTGCTGCCAGGACTGACTGCCCCATACTGCACCACTGTATGGAGGTAGCTATTGGGCGGATACAATAATGTATTTCTGATGTAATAACAATACTATCATAGTAATTAAGGATAAAATGTTACTAACATACTAACAATCTATGGACGCTTCCATGTCCGATGTAAATGATAAATAAAATAAAATACTATTAGAATGCACCAAACTAATTAATCTAAGAAATCCAATAAAAAAACATATACAGAAATAGGAGTGTTCTGTTACTGTACATGGGAATTGTGGAGATGTGCAATTCTTTACAAATTGGGTTAACAAATGGTTATTCTTTTGCACAATATGTCCTTAATTCATTTAATAAAACGGGTTTGCCACCCGTTTTATCACTGGATAGCTCATTCAACATCTGATTTACAAATTGGTATGAAAGCGATTCATGTGTTATGAATATAGAAATATAGTATTGGAGTTCACGGGATTTGAATTTGCTGCGCATTTTTGACTCTATTATTACAGAAAAGTTGGGAAATAATAGATTTTTGTTTACAGGCAAGTAAATGCTATTTGGTAACAATTTTTTAAAATACTTATTTCTCTTTTCATATGTTTACATATTGGATCCAAATATACATGTTATCTTCATAAAAATAAATGTTAATAAGCTTTTTAATATCAGCACACCTTTAACAGGTTAAAGAAACTACATCATACAAAATTCAACATTTAAAAATTTAAGAACTACATAACAAAAGACCAGATTCAAATGAAACCAGACCAGATTCAATTGAAACATGACTTTATGTATGAGATGGATATAAAGGATATTTTTTGAGCAATTTTGACATCAACACTACGTAAACAAGTTCATTATAAATTCTTAGAGAACTTTGCTGAAATGATGAAGATAATAAATCCTAAAACAGTATTAAAATGTTAATAATTTAAGTTGATAGTTGATAAGTTCAATACAGAGAAATTAATTAGAAATTAAAAAAAAACTCAGAGATTTTAACTCACAGTATGTAACACAGCTGGCCCAGCAATGGGATCAGCCAGTATGATGGCTCCTAGTTCAGATACTTGCTCCGGTGCTCGTCCCGGGTTAGTGGGCGGGGTTTCTTCCTCCATGTCTGTGGACGGCTCCGTGCTCACGCCCCCTTCCACAAGAGATACCTTTAAACAAAAATAATTCATGAAAATGATAAAGATTGTTTCATAAAGCTAATCAACAATTACTACTGTTTGGAATGAGAGGATGTAAGTTTCCGTTACTCTCGCTAGAGAAGTTGCCTATTGTTTCTTGCCCTCAGGTTATTGATATACAGCAGTTAATATGAAAAGGTGTTTCATATATTAGATGTCTGTTTGTGAATGTATGAGTAACTGTTCCGATAGCTTTTCTGTCCCAACCTTGCTTAAAATAACTACAATAATTATTAAACACTATTTATACTGTTTAACATAAATGATGTCTACCAAAATAATGAAAGATTTTTGTATCTATTACCTTTAGCAAGTCCAGGTGTTCTCTCGTAAGGTGTCTGACCAGCATATCCTCCAGGACCTCCTGAGACTCGCTGCCGCCTTCTTCCTCTAGTTTGCCGGATTCATAAAGTGACGTTACATATTCCCAACGATGGTTCAAGTGGACGAGCACTGTAACAACACACTTCCATGTCAAATCACGTCCAGCCTGAGCCACAGTAAGACCGTATTTACATTTATAGCTCAACTTTAAAGGAAAAGGATTAAAAAAATATATTAGTTGCAATTTGCGAAGTAAACCAATAAAACACTAGGTGAGACAATCTTTCGGATGTAACAACTAAGTAGATAAAAAATACGCTCTTTTGGTCCTTCGAGCCGGATTTTAAAGGAATAGTTACATTTGATGATTCATTTATAGGGATATGAATCAAGACTGCTATAAGCGGTGATAACCTAGTGGTTAAGGCGTCAGTTTTCTAAACACAGAGGTCGGCGGTTCGAATCCGGGCACGCACCTCTAACATTTCAGAGTTATGTGCGTTTAAAAAAAAATAATTAAAATATCACTTGCTTCAACGGTGAAGGAAAACATCGTGAGGAAACCTGCATGCCTGAGAGTTCTCTGTAATGTTCTCAAAGGCGTGTGAAGTCTGCCAATCCGCACATGGCCAGCGTGGTGGACTATGGCCGAACCCTTCACATATTGTGAGGAGACCCGTGCTCTGTAGTGAGCCGGTAATGAGTTGTTAAGGAGTAGGAAGAGGAATCAAGATAATACGTACTGATAGGAGCGAGATGTCGCATCAGCGGCAGCGCCACGTCAGCGTAATGCGCGGGCGGGCAGTGCAGCATTAATGGACGCAACGCTGACCGGAGTACGCGTCGTAGCCAATGGTCGGGTAAATTCTCCGGGGCTGTTAAGAGGGACCCAGCAAGGGCATGAGCAAGGTCCGCCACGCCAAACAACTCGCGACCGAGCGATGCCGCCGCTGCTCCAACCAAACTGCACACCTGTTGACCATATATTAAAATATCATTTTTTTTTAAATAAACGCAAGTGCTGCTTGCGACTTTTTTTTTTTTTTTTTTTTTTTTTTTTTTTTTTTTTTTTTTTTTTTTTTTTCGTTTTATGGCTTTGCACAGATTAGCCAATGTCAAGTTTATAACAATGTAGAAGTTAGGGAGAAATGGCGGGAAACTTCGCACTCTGCGGACGCGGCTCCCTCAAACCTTTCCCAAATCAATACCTGTTAACCATTCAGAAAACTAGTCACTTCACAAACGACACCAAAACCGTCCACGACACAACCAACACCAGTCCTTTCCTCACCAGTTTCAAAATTAGCCAACAAACACTAATCCAAGAAAAGCGTGAAAAAAACCGCGCTCGCCATATACGAAGTCTCCCGCCTTTCTCCTGCTTGCGACTTATAAGTAAGGCGCATCGGACCAGCCACAGATAACCGATTTATCGATACGCTGTTCATTTCATTGACAGAGGACGACTGTTGACAGGTCCTCCACTAGATCGACCGTGGTGTATGGAAATCCCTAACTGTGCCTTTATCCAACAATGGACGTCTATCGGACGAAGCGACAAAAAATAAGGAAATGAGTTCCTTAGCAGGTGAGATAAGTACTTGCTGTCATATTAGAAATACTTTGAAAAAACTTAAGTCAAAATTAAGCATGATATTCTTCAATTTGTTCTACATAACCAGAACATTCTGTCAGTCAGTCAGGTCTGGTAGGCGGCTTCCGCCGTGGCTAGTTACCGCCAATCGACAAAGACGTGTCGCCAAGCGATTTAGCGTTCCAGCACAATATCGCGTAGAAACCAATTAGGAGCGTGGGTTTACCATACTCCTAACAGGTAAGCCTACCATCCTAGACAACATCATCACTTACTACCAGGTGAGATAGCCGTCAAGGGACAACTTGTGTAATGTGTATATACAAAAAAAAAACAGTCTCTTTTAAAGTTCCAAATAAATAAATGGTTTTAACGCCATCTATAATATAATTTAAAAACTACTTCATGGCAACGATACACTTCTGGTGAACCATCACTAAGTGATGCCAGGAAAAGTGTATAGATAGCGCTGTTTGGAATACGATCGCTGTCCAAGTTAATAATATCCTGAAGATCCTAATTAGGATAATAGAGTAATAAAATTATTAAATTATTGTATTGTCATCGGTCCTCGATAAATCTACCAGGTTTGAATGAAATCTGACCGTTCAAAGTGGGTCAAAATCAAGTCCAAAGGAGTCGGTTACAAACAAACAAACATATACGTGAAGCTACTATAAGCGTGGTAAAAAAAGAAGGAACTCACGTTTTCGTGCAACGTATGCAACAGGTTCTGCATACGGTCTTGCGGGGTGGCCACCGGTGCGGGCGGCGCGTCATCCCTCAACCCCAGAAGGTTCCTCCTTTCCGCGGGCGGAGGTTGCAATGCTCGCGCGTGCGCAGAGTGTCGCAGCGACGCGGCTTGCGGAGAGTGCAGCTCGTGCAGCGCCCGCGCGAGTGACAGCGCGGCGGGGAATAACGGCAACACATGAGCGCCGCACGGGTTTCGCCATACCGGGTTGCCGGATGGAGTCACCCCTGCGCTAAACCCACCTGAGGTAACAGAATAAACTTCCTCAATTTCGCTGTCATACTTACGAGAGCTGTGATAGCCTAGTGGTTAGGATGTCAGGCTCCTAATCCGAGGTCGGAGGTTCGAACCCGAGCACGCAGCTATAACATCTCAGAGTTATGTGCGTTGTTAAGCAATTAACATATCACTTGCCTTCAACGGTGAAGGAACACATCGTGAGGAAACCTGCACGCCTGAGAGTTCTCCATAATGTTCTCAAAAGCGTGTGAAGTCTGCCAATCCGTGTTGAGATGAGACCCGTGCTCTGTACTGAGCCAAGAATGGGTTGTTCATGATGATGTTGATGATGATGGATACGAGAGGAAACAATAGGAGTGTGATGACTTACCACGCGAAGCTTTATCGGGATCGGCAGGCACTTGCGTACGTTTAACTACACCCAAAGTAAGAGTGAGTGCATGGAGTAAAGTACGCCTTGCTTGTGCCCTTTCGGGGTCATCTTCAGTTGGTGGAGAATCTAGGCCGAGCAGACGGGCCAATCCAGCCGCCGACTGTAGATGAGGACTGAGAGCTGCCCAACGCTCTCTACAGTCACCTAGAACCTGAAGGACAGAAAATTTGAATCAACAGTTAGCACTACCTTACTTGGCCAGGTTAAAAATGGCCTTCTGAGACATTCACGCCTTAACCAGATAATAATTTCTTCCATAATACTATTGAATTCGTAATATCTTTACCTGCAGTCTGCAACTTGTATCAGACCAACTTAAATCGGATATACTGGTATTTCATCATATCTTATTCATATTATAAAGTGGAGTTAAACTTAAGAACCGTTCGTCAGATTTATTAACTGAATTTCCATAATATTGTTTCAAGAAAAAACCGAAAGCCCCCACCCAAACACTTATAAATAAATGCTTATCAATTTTTTATTCAATTATTGGTCTGAAATAAATACATTCTAAATGTATTTATAACGAGTTTTTTGCTAAAATAACAATATATGGTTATTTTAATTTTCGATTTGTTTTTACTTAAATGTTATTATTAGACATCATTTCATCATGATTATTGTGGATTGGTAGACTACCCCTTGAGATTAATTCACAGACAATTCTTAGACATTCGTATTCACCATTAGGCTATTAATTAATAGACGTATTATTTTTAAGTCTAGTAAATTCTAAATGATTAAAGATTTATGATAATACCTGGGCAACGAGCGCGCTCTGTCGCTCGTAGCAGCAGAAGTGGTTGGAAACCAGTAGCAACGCTTCTTGCAGCGTGACGCTCTCCAAGGCACTGAGGTCGGGGCGAGCGAGCGTGTTCTGGCACAGTTCATGTAGGCGTCCAAATACGGGCAGCAATAACAGGGGGTACTAGAAACAAAGATAATTTTGTTCAGTCATATATCATCATCATCATCATGATCAACCCATTACCGGCTCACTACAGAGCGCGGGTCTCCTCTCAATATGAAAAGGGTTTGGCCATAGTCCACCACGCTGGCCATATGCGGATTGGCAGACTTCACACGCCTTTGAGAACATTATGGAGAACTCTCAGGCGTGCAGGTTTTCTCACGATGTTTTTCCTTCACCGTTAAAGAAAAGGAAAAAAAGAAAAGAAGAAAAGTCGGAGGTCCGGAGGCCGGGATTCGAACCGCCGACCTCTGATTGGGAGGCTGACGCCCTAACCACTAGGCTATCACCGCTTCACTCTACAATGAGCATATATAACAGTATAAGAATAAAAATCAAGTGACATCTTACTTTAGAGCCCAACTTTACGAGTAGTCCCGCGCCGTGCCTGCGTACATTCTTCACGTTCCTCGAGCTGCGGTCTTCAGGTGGCGTGCCTTCGTACACAAGCGCCGCGAAGATTTTGTCCAACACGCGCGGCAATAGCTCCGCGCCCGCTGAACCCACACCGGGACCTGACAAATACATAATAAGTTCACCTACACCTGGAGAGCACCGGGAAACGTGAAATTATTAAAAACACTATGTGAATCGACAATATCGAGCAATTGGCACTGTCAGAAAAAATACTCCTATAGCAGTTGATACCTTTCTGTATAAGAGCTTATTTATCTCCAATAAATAAGTTAATGTATGTAATAATTAATAGGTAATCTAAGTAGGTAGCTAATGCCCGCCATTTTTCGATAAAAACAATAAAAATATTTCGTGTGCCCGTTTTGTACTTTAATTTTTGTATGTACTACAATAAAAAAATTTAAACCAGTTTAATTTGGCTAAAGTGCAATTTAAAAAATATTTGCAAACTACTAGGTACTACTACATACTAGGTAGTCATGCTACCAAAGAAAAAACGAATACGTAAGCAAGAAAGTTATATATGGCATTTATTTCTATACACCAGATGTTAGATATATCTCAATATTTATGTTAGGTTAGGTAATCAGTCTTTACGCAAAAAGTAATGACTAAATTTTAATGGCCTAACTATCGTGTTGAAATATTCCCTGTCTAAACTCTGTAAGCCAGAGGTCAAAGTATTATTTCAGAGGCCTATACACAATACAATACTACAAAAAATTAGAAATTCATTTAAAGGTAATTGTATACAATTTTATAACAAATTGCTATATGAAATTTCTGGGATGTCCCTCAATAAGTTCAAAGTTTATATAAAACATAAGCTTGTAGAAAAGTCCTACTATAGTGTAAAGAATTACATAAATGATAAACAAGCATGGGTGTTAAATATTGCTCTAATAAGATAACTCTTAATATAATTTTAAGTAGCATGTGAGATGGTGATAACAAAAATAAAATTTACCTGGCTAAGTTTGTTGTGGGCTTCTTCTTAGACCGGGGCGCGTTTGGAACCCTCATAGCTTTAGTTTTAAGTTTACGAATGTAGTTAGCACCATCAAATCACTACTATGTAAATTATTGACGCGTCAAAAGCGCCTTTTATAGGACTATTTAAATAAAGATTATTTTGAATTTGAATAGTCTGGTTATATGTCAAGGTTGAAAAAAAAACATGAATAGTTACAAATTATACAATAATCTCACCAGCAAGTTGGCTGTAAGCGCAGCTGAGGAACACGAACAGCGCAGATATGAATGACAGAAGGAGCGATAGTATCAACGGAGCCCGGGGTTCGCTCGCCACACAGCGCTGCAGCAGTCGCAAGCCTTCTGCTACGTTGGGACGGGGCTCCGCTTGCAGCAAGCGCGATAGCACTACGTCGAGAACCTAGAAAACATTAGTTAAATCAAACATACAGTCATTTTGCAATATGCTGGATACAGATGTCAAGTTTTTTTTAGATATTTTAAATTTTTATGATTTTTGTAGTATATAATCCAAAAACCGTACAATTCGCTATATCAACACTTACCTAGTTTTCATAATATATATATTTATAATATTTTTATTGTATATGTTAGTGCATAGAATAATGATTTATTTACTAAGAAAAATATGAACCTGTAGATGCTTGAAATAAAAATTAATTATTATTATTCATTCATACGTGTGCTCAATGAACCATCGCGATATTTTGTAATAAGAAACATTTATCAATGAAGATTATCTCATGTCTCATTCATGTTCCCGTTCCCGATGCTGCTCCCTTCCTAGCATATACTATTATTGTTGATATTCGACGTGAAATTCGAAAATCAACAATAATAGAACCATATTTTTCCAAAACAAAATGGCCTGTGTTAAAGCAGGACAAATCAAAATCAGAAATTCAGAGAAATTGGTTTAGTAGTTCTGGCGTGAAGAAGTAACAAGCATAGACACTTACATACAAACTTTCGTTACACCAGAAACAATCTAGCAAACGTCCAGCAATTGTATTAATGTATGGGAATAGACTGTACGTGCAACCTTGTCTTTTTTTTATTTTTATTTACTACAACTTAGCCCTTGACGGCAATCTCACCTGATGGTAAGTGATGATGCAGTCAAGATGGTAGCGGGCTAACCTGTTAGGGGTATGGAAAACCCATAGTCCTAATTGGTTTCTACACGACATCGTGCCGGAACGCTAAATCGCTTGGCGACAAGTCTTTGTCGGTAGGGTGTCTAAAACTTATCTAAAGTGTCTTAGATTTTCCGCGAATTTAAAAGTTTAATTTAAAAGTTGTGCATCAATAAAAATATCTTCATCACCTGGGCTAAAGCTTCCCACTCGACGTGCAGCGGATGTGTGACGTCCAGTTGCAGCGGACATGAGTCCACTTTGTCCAGAGCCGTATGCGTCCATTGTTCAACATACGCCCACGTCACTAGAGGAGCTGCGATCATACAATATCTGAAACCAATCGTCGTGATCTTCATTTTCGGCCTGTTAATATACCACCGCTGGGCACAGGCCTCAATTCTCTGAGGAGAGAGAGCTTAAAAGCTTAGACCCTCCGGCTGCTTTTATGTTGGTTACAAAGTTATGATTTCAATACTCCGAAATGTTGGTGATACCGCAGGGTTAACATAACTTCCAAGCGACAGGCTTCAACAGCCCCAATTTCCCAAAATTGAACTGGTCCAGTCAAAAGCACAGATACCTCACATTTTTAAGAATGCTTGTTTACCGCTGAGTAATGACTGAATTGAAGCGGTGATAGCCTAGTGGTTAGGGCGTCAGCCTCCTAATCGGTGGTCGGCTGTTCGAATCCGGGCACGCACCTCTAACTTTTCGGAATTAATGCGTTTAAAAAAAAAATTAAATATCACTTGCCTCAACGGTGAAGGAAAACATCGTGAGGAAACCTGCACCCCTGAGAGTTCTCCATAATGTTTTCAAAGGCGTGCCAATCCGCACATGGCCAGCGTGGTGGACAATGGCAAAACCCTTCTCATATTGAGAGGAGACCCGTGCTCTGTAGTGAGCCGGCAATGGGTTGATCATGATGATGATGATGATGAATGACTGAATTGTTTAAAAATCTTAAAGTTAGAATGCGCTAGTGAGTAGATTAGGAAGGCAGAGGACCTTGTGTGGTGGTGTCATCACAGAAAGACTTATTCCAGCAGTGAACATCATACTAAAGTTAGAATATGTAGAAAGAAAGAATTAAATAAAGGTGTTGTTGACAAACACACTAACCTGAAACTTTCCAATATCTCAGTTTTGCAGCGGCTGAAGAATATAGCAAATTCCTGCTCGCTGTCGTAGTCCATGCAGGCGTATGACACTGCGTCGTTGACACCGCTCACTCGCGATGAAGGATACGTCACCTGAAATAAAGTAAACTTTACAGTCCATTTACGGTTCTGAAGTAAACAGACAGCCTTTACCTCTAAATTAAAATACAGTTAAAACAAGATAATTTCATGTGTCCTATATAAGTCTGTCTTGTTTCAATAATGACTTTGAACTCTCTTGAGAACTTGTTTAAAGGCAATAGGTATTTTATTTTATAATTAATTACCTATTTGACACTACCTACTTATTTGAAAATTTTTACTTATGGATAGACATCTCCAAGAATTCAAATCTTAGAGATGTCTATCCATAAATTCAAATTTTTCATCAAACATAGAATGCTAATAGAATAATCATATTCGAAACTAAGGATAATATAAAAAATAAATAGGTTTGGGTGTGAATTGCTCTAACTTCATAGATACTTATAATTTATTATTAACTATGTAAGATGCTGATAACATCAGTTGTGGGCTTCTTAGTCATAGGTGCCTCTTAGAATCCTCTTAGCTTTAGTTTTAAGTTGGCGAGTGAAGTTATCACCATCAGCTCATATATTGAAATAATTAAAAATATATTATATATGAACAATCCATAGGATTTCCTTACTTTGAGAATCTTTGGAGCGGCAGCTTGGAGCCAACGTGGTACCATGGCCAATACGTGGTTCAACTTGGAGATGTGCTCGTGTTTGAGGAACGCCAGCCACACACAGTTGGCCGTGTGCGCCAACGTGAGTGATGGATGCGCTGTGAGAAGTAGCATGGTTTCCAGCAGAAGCGGCAACCAAGTGTCCGTGTTGGTGGCACAGTTCCATAGCGATGTGAGCTGCTGAGCCAGTCCAGCAAGGACCTGCGAATAATGACCGACACATTTTCTTTGTTTACTTTTGAATGATATATCCGTAATTTTAAATAGATTTAATGTTGCGAGACATTTAGACCGCTAAGAGGAAGTCAATAACACCACAATTATCGGCCCAATAGGGACGCCACAGTAATGTAAAAGCTGTGTAAACATACGTGATTTTCAAACGCAACCTTTTTTTTTTGTTTTTTTTCGTTGTGGTGGAAAAGCTTTATGGCTATAAAGTGCGCCTTACAAAAAACTATCACGGCATGTCCCTCTCGCTGGTTTTAAAAGGGGTCTCCCGTTGTATACTTTCCGAAATTTAAACACATAAAAGATACAGCTAACGTGTGGCCGCACATAGCAATATAAAACTAATTATTACTATTATGCACCTCAAATTTATCTCAAAATGCTGGAATGCCGAAAACTTTTTAAAACAAAAAGACCCGGCAAGTGGTAAATCATTTGAAATGCACTTTCGGATAAAATTTATAAAGATAATCCGTTAAAAAACCCCTGTAAAACTATTTTATATTCAGGTTCTGCTTCAAATAAAACAAGGTTAACCCAACGCTCGCCATTTCAATTATAATTATTAAATGTTTATTATTTTTTCCTTAGCACTCCAAAGTTTCACTTTAACGAGAGCTTGGAAACAGTGCAAGGTTCCGCTCACCTGTGACAGTTTCTTCAGAAACAAGTAATGAGGTTCATCGATGGCGCTGATGCTCTGAAGCGCCGCGCGATGTATGTATGAGATTGCGTTCTCACTGAATAATATCATCAAGGGTTTGCGCTCCTTAGTCTGTAATATTAATATTTAAAAAAAAAATATATTCTCATCCTCTATTCCTGACTGAGAGGGATTCTTTACAAATACAAATTCATGTAATTAATCCATAACATCTGCAACTTATAATGATAGGCAAAAGAGCTGGGAGAAGGCGGAAGCAAGAGGAAGTCTTGGTTGCGAAACAACCGGGAATCGACTGGTAACGAGAGTTCCGCCCAGATGTTCAGCCTCGCGAGAGACCAGGCGAAATATGCCAACCTTCACTAGTTGCAGAGGCAACTAAAGAAGATATGAATTTAATAGAAGTTAAAGGGTTAATGTTAAGATTTTTATTATTTCTGTTGTACAGTGAAGAAATCAAATAAAGTGCACCTTACAAAAATTATTTAACAACTCTGGTATTACAGCTCTGTAATTTATAAATCGATGCTTTAGTCAAGTTGTATCAGTCAACAAACCGGTACATCTATCCTGACACATTAAGTTAAACAGGCAGTGTGACATAAAATTTGTGGTCTATACTGTCAATGCTTATACTTACAGAGCCTTTCCTGTTAACAATTTGCAGTAAACATTCCGCAGCTGCCAGTTGAAATGCTTCATCGCTGAGCAGAATACAGAGGATCTCTAATAGTCTTCCGTTGTTGGTCACCACATGGTTGGTCGATACCCACTCCACAAATCCTGTTAGTGTGAGTAAAACAACCTAGAAATGAAAGTAAACTTTTGATAGAACATGAAAAATATAAAGGAATGTTAGTTTGAAAAGTACATCATGCTATTATCATTTCTTATTTCATTACTTGAATGTAATCTCACCCGATGGTTAGCTATGCTATGGTGCTGTTCTGTTTAAGGCAGTTATAATATATTAAACCCATAACCCATTGTGCCAGAATGCAAAACAATTTGTCAATAGGGTGATAATCAGCCAAGTAGCTGAAGATTGCAAATTTCCAAATTACCCCTGCCAGGTTTCAAACCTGGGACCAATAATACCGAATATGCGGAAAATGTCAAATATTGACACTAACCAAGTCCCTTTGAAGTTCCTCTAGTCAAGGGTTTTCCGAGAGTTATTTATTTTGCTTTGCACACTTAAATAAATACATTTAACTGTTTTATTTTATTTTAATTGGTATTACACTTTTAAGTGCACTACACTATTGTTTACACTAATAATTAGAATAGGGTAATTTATCCACAAACAAATCTTGGAACTACCAGTTTTATTTGAATCAACGAAATTACATTTAAGAACCTAAACAACACCCTACAAACCTTAGGAGCTTAATAAAAGGAAAAAAAGACTTATGCACTAAGAATTTTAAGGGCATAATAGTGGAGTCTAGAACATTGCACCAAATCACATATATACCTGAACAACTCTGCCATTGCTAGCTGCTCCAGCATAGTCTCCAGCTGCAGTCTTTTCTCTAAACTCCTGTACATGCAGCTCAATGAGACGCATGAAGAAGGAAAATATCTCAGCCATATTGCTCGTAAGAGCCTGGTATATGTCCTTGCGTCGCTGGTGTTGTTCTAATGTCTGTACAAATATATTACATGCTATTAACTCCTAAACTAAGCAAATTCTTCAAAAGACTTGACAAAGATAGACGATTTCAAAATAACTAGTGAAAACAATCTCAGAATGACGGTCATTGAAAAAAAGGTTATGCTACATTAAGAATTACAGGAAGAGGTATCATATACTATGCAAACTAATAAATTACTAATAAAAGGAAACCACTGCATTTGAAACAGAAGAAGTTCATGGAGAATATTTGTCTGCTATTTATGATTATTTGCTGACAGTCAATTTGTCATGGGTATAGGCTGAAAGAATGATAAATGCTTGATCTTTGATTGAATTGATAAAAGCTTCTGACTGCCTGCCCTCAGGGGCTACATTCCTAGCACTATCAGAAACCATCCAAAATGAAAATTGATTATTTGCTTGAAAAGCTCATTAGTTTTTTTTCACAAATAATTAATTTTTATAATTTATCAATACATTATAAAGAATATTAAATATGTTTGTTTACTTGTGCTGTCCACTGTGCATATTCATTAAATAGATTCGTCAGTCTATTATATTATAATAAAATAGAGTAATATATTAAAATGTAGCTATTGAAAATGTTATGAATTTATTATATTTCTTTGTTGCCCAAAGACACAATTTTCGGTTTAGACAATATAAACATGAGATAGATGAACTAACATGTAACTGCGTGAGCTATGATAGAAACCTTCCACCTGTTTCCCACCTGTCCTGATTATTATTTAATACCTGATTTTTACATTAGCAAACTACGAGTAGTACATTTCTTACTAAAACATAACCTTTACTGTATATGTACACACCTGTAAGGTAGCAACATCCTCCACCAACCTCAGGAACACATGCAGAACAATCTGTGTGTGCAGATGTCCTCTGCTACATGCATCGCTTAGTTCAGCAAGTAAAGTGGACCATTGCTGTGGCCATTCACGTTTTATCATCTCAACAATAACACGTGCTAGAGCATCATTTAAGTGTCCGGTTTCCCAGCCACCCATATTAAGGAGTTTCATGGCGTTTTCCTAAAATTAAAATAAAATACATTATAATAATTTGCTACAAGAAGTCTGACCACTTTTTCTGACTAATGTTTGCACAATATTTTTTTTCCTCACGTCTATAAAAAATTAAAAATTTAAGCGTATTTCCACATAAGGAATATTATTTTGGTGTTTTTGCTCAATTCTAACAAAGTCAACCTTAGTACCGGCCCAGTTTGCAAATAGTCTGTTAATCAAATTATGTGCGGAAGTTACTAAAAAATTACCTTAATAAATAATTTTTCAGCCTGACTTATATGTGTCCATCTGTATTTGACAGTGTGTTCCATCAACTGCAAACCAAAATGCTTCACCACTGGTGAATAATGAGAACCACTAGCCAATAGCAAGCCAGCCTGTGCACACCATGGTGAATTGTCCTTAAAACTGAAACAAATTCATCAATCACATTTAAATAACCAGTGTAAATTAAATAAAACAAATACTGTGGTATCCAGAATACCTTGCAACTTGCTCAGTGGTTTCAACTTTTGTATAGCATATATATACAACTAGAATTCAAAATTGTAGGAGGTTTCAGGTAGGGTTCAACCCTACCTGAAACCTACTACAATTACAATTTTCATAGGCTGATTCAAAAATTTAATCTAATTTAATTTAAAATATTAGAAAGTTAATTTAAGGGAGGTTGCCCTATAAATGCCAACCAACAGGCTCAGGATTTGATTCAAAATAGTACATGCTCATTTAGTTGAACATAACTTAACATTGTCTAAAGGAAATTTAAAAGGGTTAACATTAGGGTTGCAGTAGCCCCTCACAATTCAAATAATTTTCATTTTGTATAAAAGAATCATGTTAATCCTAAAATTTTACCTCTCGCAAGCAGTATAGGCTTGTTTTCTAGCTTCGTGTGCCACAGTAGGATTGAGTGTTAACTCAACAGCATTGCTCAGCTCATCTGCTATGAGGGCCACCTCCCTTTCACCAAACGCCCCCACATTCATGGTAGCTAAGAGTAGCTGCTGTAAATTAAAGATAATATTGTAAATTTCAGGCATAATCAAGCTTTCACATTTAAAGAATATAAAATAATGACCATACAAAAATTCAATACAATACAATATTAGGTATATGTAAGTAAATTAATATTGAAATGCTACAATATTGTCCTGTGTGCTAATATATAATCAATTGTAATAATCTCTAAAATCATATTTATGAGTGGACCTAACAATGAAGTGCTTTTCCAGATAAATAATACTGTTAAAAACTGTAACAATGAAGTAAGATTCAATTACTTACCGAACTGCTTATTCAATTCAATTATCCTTAATAATTGTCACTACTTCATATTACTCGTTCTGTTACTGTAATTAAAATCCAAAAAATTTTCAAGGTTTTATGAATTCTTAAGAGAACATATTCTAGGGTATGCACCCGGTGTTGTTCGTGCAAAACTATTAAATACAGTTATTATTTACACAATTAAGAAATGAAACATATACATATCTGGTAACTTAAAATCTAAAGTTAATATTCTAACTATAAGATTGCAATTCTACCAATTTGCAAGAAATCCTAATTCAAAACAAGAAATACCTCGTGTGGCATAAGAATCGGAAAATATTTGCCAAAGACAATCATTAAATTAATTTTTTTAATAACAAAATTATAGACAGATCTGCAAGCTGCCAGTCTCAGACTAATAACCGATATAGTGAGGAAAATTAATGAGGCTTCTTGGTTGCTTTTTAGTTTGTTTGTTCTTCTAACGTATCAGTAGTGTGCCGTAAGAGAATTTTTTTTTGGCATGAAACTAAAAATCAAATACCATTGACTCATTTTTTTAAAGAAATTATTTTAAAGGTTATGGTAATCTTTTTTTGTGTTATTGGGACAGTCGCTTCCTATTTTTCCATTTGGTTATCCTTCAATGTCTTCTTATTAATAATATAATTCTTGTACTTCCGAGTAATCCGTGATATGGAGAATAATAATAATCTAACAACAATGACTAAAATTTCCACCTGAATGTTGATTGTTGTTTCTTGTATCAGTTATATTTGGCCTCAGATTAAGTATGACCAACGAGTATTGAAATTGGTTATCTTTTTTAAATCTGGGGAATTTAAGGAGGATAGAAGAATTCTTCAATTTTTAGAAATACCATAGAGGACTTGAATTCAGGGCCGTAAAGTTAAAAAAAATTGTTGAAAATCTGTGATAGTGTATGGTAGGTATGCATTTGTTTGCAGCTTTGCAATTTGTTTGTTTTGATTAAGAGTTTTAATTTCTGATTCTGATAACTTTAGTCGGTTAGCCAATTTCAATTCAGTTTTCTTGTTTTGTTTTTGTATGGAATGGAATGTTGTTAAAAATAAATTTGAATAGATTAAAAAAAAATCATTAATTATTGTAAAAAATGGACTGCAATACTACGGCGCTTGACCCGTCGTTGGAAAAAAAACTTTCAGGCCATCGCAATAGTATAACAGCTTTATATTATAATCGGAATGAAAAACAATTAGCTAGTAGCTCATTGGATAACAGTATTTTGGTAAATACACTTTTATAATTGCTTATTTGCTATTGATCAACCTATTAATCAAAAGACAAAGGTTTAATTTCATTTAAATTAGGTTTTCCAAGTTTGTTCCTGAGAACTTGCCCGCATTTACGTGCATCCAAATGACTTTGACATCCAGTGAAGCATTACTATTTTAAATCATAATACCTTCATGCTGGGCACAGGTCACATAGTGCAAAGGTATAGTGAGTCTAGCCTCACCATGCTGCTTTTATGTGAGCTTGAGGCAAAAACTAAACTCAAGAGAACATTTAAACCTACAAAGTGTTGTACCTACCTAGTTTTAATTTTGGACCAATTTTGATCAAGAAGAAATGGCTCTCTGAGAACAAGACCATGAAATCTAAAAATTATGATCATTATTATGTAGTGCTATAGTGCAATGAATACATCTATGTATTTCTATAGCTATGGGACCTATGTGGCACCATGAAAAGCTATAGATTTCAGGGCCATGAAGAAGCAGTAATGGATGTGACGTTTTCACCATCAGGGAAATATATGGCTTCTGCATCACGTGATAAAACTGTCAGGATATGGGCGCCAACAGTCACAGGCAGTACAGGAGTGTTCAAAGCACATTCACAAACTGTACGATCTGTCCAATATAGTCCAGATGGAACTAAGGTAACAAGTACACTAGAATGATTATTAATTTCTATTTTTATTAATTTCTAAATACTACAAAATAAAAAAATTGGGAGTCTTTTATCTAAGCTAGAATTTTTATCTTGCAACTGGAATTAATTGGTATTTATATTGTGTATTACATGTTTATAGATAATAACAGCATCAGATGATAAAATAGTAAAAATATGGCTGAGTGATAAGCACAAGTTTTTAGCCTCATTCATAGGTCATACCAACTGGGTGCGGAGAGCCTCTATGTCCAGTGATGGTTCTGTGATAGCGTCATGCTCTGATGATAAAAGTACTAGGCTTTGGAATCCAGAAACAGCAGAATGTATTCACACATACAAGGATCAAAATAGTCATGGAATGTATCTTGCTTGGCACCCATCTTGCTGTTATGTGGCAGTGGGTACATCCAAAGGGAATATAAAACTATATGACATAAGAACACACAATCTCATTCAGTACTACAGGTTTGTGAAAATATTCTACACAACAAAAAAGTTTGTGATTTCAAAATAACTGACATGAACAAATTGCTGAATAAATTTTTAAACCTTGTGTTTCAAGTCTATATTTGTTAGGGCTGTTTTTCTAAATACAGAGGCTAGGCTCACTACAGAGCACGGGTCTCCTCTCAATATGAGAAGGGTTGGCCATAGTCCACCACGCTGGCCATGTGCGGATTGGCAGACTTCACACACCTTTAAGAACATTATGGAGAACTCTCAGGCGTGCAGGCATTTTCTAAATGGCTTCAGTGATTTCGGCAGTTTTGAATGAAACTGAGAATAGATCTTTTATTAGCAGGTTGGCTTCCTCCTAAGAAATAGACTTCTAGGTTCTAGGAATGGTTTAAGTTTTGTTTACAATTAGGAAATATAAATCAGATATTTCTTTTCAATTGGGGTCCTGTTGAGTTATATGTTGTAATTAAATTTGTTATTACTCAATTGATAAGACTTTTACTTACCATCCCAGTAATCTCAAAATATAAAGACATTTATAGTATAAAAGTAAATTTGCTGATATAATATGTTATACAAATAAATGTTATTTATATGCTGATAAAAATGTGTAGTTTGGTGAAGTACAAGTTTACTGATCCATATAAAATACACATATTATAACAAAGGAAATATACTTTTTATTGTTAAATGAACCAGTATTATATACATGAACAATATTTAATCATAGGTTGAAATTGATCAACATCTTGTTGTTTCAGTGTACATAATGATGCTGTGACACAGTTAGCATTTCATCCTAGTGGGAGTTACATATTGACTGCAAGTAAAGATGGTAAAATGAAGGTCAGTTGTATTGTTATACTCATATATATTAAATTGGTTTATTTTTTCGTATCAGTCTAATAAGATTATATATTTCAGATATTAGACCTATTGGAGGGGCACCCAATATATACTCTGAATGGTCACAATGGTGGGGTAAATGCTGTTTCTTTTTCTCCTAGTGGGCAATGCTTTGCTTCCGCTGGTGATGACAAAATGGTAATTGGCTTTCATATTTACTACTTCTAAATAAACTAATGTTTCTATGTTAACTATATTGGGCCTCCTATTTCAGGTATCTTTATGGAAAACAAATTTTACTGAACTTGGTGATATAAAAGAAAATGTTGCAGAAAACTCAGGAACTCCTACTTCGAAATATCAAAATACTAAAGTTAGTGAAAAGAAAAGAAAGGCATTAGGTTTAAAAAAATAGAAAAATAATAATAGTAGTAAGAAGTAGCTAGTTAATACACCAGTAGATATAGCAACAAGCAAACAATAACAATGTTAACAAAAACACCAATTTAATTGATACTTTTATTTAGGATGAATCCTTGGAAAGTACCGAAATAAAATATACTATAGCTATTCAAAAACTAGACTTCAGAGAAAATTGTGAATATACTAGGAACATGTTACAAAAACTCCATTACATAAAACAATAATTTAACTTGTGTTAATCCACCTCATAGGGTGTGAAGAAGTGGTATCAATGCTATCACAGTAAAAAGTATCCTGTGAGCAATTTTGTTCATATTGATAATGCCATAGAAACTTCAAATGATTCTGTTAGAAATGCAAGTTTTCGGGAACAAGCTCCAAATGCTAATAGCACTACCATAGACTCAACATGGCAAACTGAATATCATGCTTCTTCAAGACCTTATTTTGGATCAGTAGGTAATTCACAAAATGTACTTGGTAATTTGAATTCACAACATCATGTTGAGTGCCAGTCAGCAGAATGTTCTTCATACAGTGTGGGACATATCAGCCATATTCCTCGCACACCTCCCACCCCAGCCACTTATACAGTGCCAAAAATGATTAACAAAACAATTGGAACTGAAAAAGACAGTGAAGATATATTTGGTATGATCAAACTAGGGGATACTGATGTTTGTTATACAAGTGGAACAATAGAGTGGGTGGGTCGAAAAAGAAGTTTTCCCATCAACAGTGGTTTCAAAATTCTTAGTCAAACAAACACACAGATGAATGACCCTGTTTTGAAAAAAATTAGAAGACTCAATACAACTTTTACAAATGGGTTGGATAAAATAAAGGAGTGTGACTGTGCAGATGTGTTACCAACTGTTAATGCAATCGTTGATCATTTAAATGCACTCCATGAAGCTGTAGATCTTGTTGATTTACGGCTTAACACTCTTGAAGATGCAATCAGTAAGAATGATTAGAATTTATTTATTAATTTATTGAGACATGTGATATTCTATTAATTATTAAAGACATTATGAAGTAATTGAAAAAAAAGTATTTGTTTATAAAAATATATTCTCTTAATTATATTTGGTACCTTAGTCAACTTTAGGCTAATTGTACCTGAGCTGCAATATCTTTTAAAACTAATAACAAACAATATTTGCAAATAAGGAAAATGTAACAATAATCATTATTATTTATCAATAAGCTTTACAACCAATAAAACGATTAGTTTATACAAGATAATAATTATTATCTATAAGAAGCACATGTAGGTCCTCTTTTTCAACGTACTAGTGTTGTAACAAATTTTAGGCTTCATATAATACAGGTATTATATATATGGATATTAGGGCCTGCCCTAAAGGATAGCCAGAAATACATGATTGTAAACTAAATTTGATTTTTAAAGACTGGCATAATGTCAGTGCACAAAATTATATATTTTGAGATAATTTATTTTACAGTTTGGATTAAGTTATCATAAATAAAATTATATTTATCAATATATATTCGAAAGAGATTTGACAAAGTCCTCATCCTATAAATCTGTATGCCTGTTTTAATAAAAAAATTACATTTGGTTATTTATTGTGTACCAACATAGCTGGTCTTTTTTCCTGTTTTCTTTATAACTTCAAGTAGTTGATCTGCACTGAGTGTTGATGTTACAGATACTTTCTGTTCAGGTAATGAGATAGAGACACTGTCTACTCCTTTACCCTTTAGTCTTCCAAGAACCCTATCCACAGCTCCTGAACAACCCTCGCAGGTCATCTCGACATTGAAAATATGTGTCTGTAAAAATTCAAGACGAAAAAATTTTAAATATATAAAATAATCCCATTTTAAAAATATAGATTAAATAAACATGAATATATATATATACAATGTTTGGAAACATGGTTCGGTTAGCGATACTAATATATTTGAAAACTGTAAAATGCACGCTTAATTATGTATGGAATAAACTAAATAAAGCTGTTTTTAAAGGTACGTAATGAAATTTTCAAATGAATATATTCTAATAAGTAAACTTACCGTGGACATTGTGATAGGGTAGGGTGTATTTAATAATTGAGATCGTAGATTTAGAATGATAAACGTGTAACTTTATCAATTTGATAAAAAGATGTTTATCAAAATTGTAAACGTAACAAACCGGTGGATTGACCCTTTGACATTGACATTTATCTAACATAGAATAAAGAACGGCTAACAATACATATCTAAGCAAGTCATAGATAAATAACGTTTATTTAAGACTATTAGAATGCGGTAGGCTATAAACTGATTAAATAAAAATACAAAAAGCCACCGTGTGCGGTCGCACATGAAGCAGAATATATTCATCTCGTTTAGCTATTTCGCTAAATTTTACAGTAACGAAACTGTTATAAACCAAAGAATATAAAAATACGGATAGAAATGAAGATCTGGGTAGCAGTGCTGAACTTTGAAAGTCACCCCAACAAAAACCCGTACACTGTATGAGACAAGAAGACAAAGCTGTCTCAATTTTCTTACATTTTTCGTATAATATATGCTCCTTACTTTACTTCCGAATTTCTCACTGTTTCATGGCTTCATCTACATGGCAATCAATATGCATAGCTTTATAATCTGAATGTTAACAAAAGTTCCAATCATTGAAAGAAATTAATTCTAGCATATAGAATGGAGACATCAAACTTTAAGTTTCATTTCTGTAGACTTGCAGGAAATGATGACCAGATTAATATCTAGTTGGTCGGTAGCTTTGTAGTCTGTGCGCTTGAGAATTGGTTCGTCGGCGGTGTACGAGTTTTGTAGTCTGTCCCTGCCTGGTAGTTTGACAAATGGGCAAGTGGGATACGGTGTGTCAGTAGGGTTTTATTTATCAATTTCATTAATTTTATGATATATTTTCAATACAAATGAAAACATGACACTCAGAGATAGTCTCAGAGATCTGGGATGGTAAGTAGAACATATCAGAAGTCTTTGCAAGAAGTTCATTTCACATTATTAAAAGTAACATAACGATATTCTTTTTAGGCACTTGAGTCAAGATGGTATTGATATTATTAGCGAAAATGGTCAAATTCAAGACGTTAATATCCTTAGCCGAAGGGCTCTAGATGTAAGTACTGTTGAAGCTTGTTTTATGTTCTTCTCTCGTCATCCGTCGGCCCACACGGATTTTGACTGCCATCACTTACTGATTTTAAATTTCAGTTCGATTTGAGGGACATTGGCGAAGCTGCCTTTCCCGAAGAGTTTCCGAAAGAGCCATCTAAATTAGAGAAGCCAATTGTTGTTCAAATCCAGAAGATAAGAAATGTGGCAGCCCCCAAAGCCAATGAGGAGTCAACATCAGCACCACGCATGTTGAAATTTACGTTGCACGATGGGAAATCGACATGCACAGGTCTAGAGACTACTTCTATTCCCAATCTGAGTATTAACACTCCACCAGGAACCAAACTGTTGCTCAAGGAAGAGGATCTTGAAGTATGTCATGGAGTGATTTGGCTGACTCCTACAGTGGTCTCAGTGTTGGGTGGTAAAGTTTCTCATATGATAGAGAAATGGGAGCTCAATAGAAGTCTTGCCAAACATACTAGAGGTGAGACTATAATGTTTTTTATTGAAATTTCTGGAAAAAATAATATGCAACTGATAGGTTGAAAACTTTTTAAAATGACTTTTTGTACTTTATTACTACAAATCCTCATAAATGTTGTGTGTGAAAAACTGCCTTTAAAACATAAATGTATCCACCCACATTTATAATAAAAACCTTAGTCAACAGGCTGTCTTATTCTTAGAGGTTTTTCATTTAGTTTAGTTTAGTATTTCTTTAGGTATATATTAATATATCCTGATATGGCTGAAATTTTGTTGTTAAAGTTGTGGCTTTTGATAAAGATATTTTTAGGTAGCCTCTGTAAGAAATGTCAAAAGCAGCTTTAATAGCTTAAGAGGCAATTAGTAATTTTCAATGTTATTTAAAAAAAGTGTGTGCTGTCATAAAAATGTTTTATCAGTAACAGAAACAAAACTAATATTTAAAAAAAACATTTGAATTGCTTTTTTAAGCTTTTTTTATTATATTAACATCGGTCATAACTCTTTAGGCTTCATTGTCTTTACTTTCATGTAATATGTGTAATATGTACATATCAAAATTCATGCAGATGTTATTCATAATAGAGGTGCCCAGGATGTTTTTAGTTTTTATGTCGGGGAAAGCTTTTGTTATAATTTTGAGGCAGCTCTAATTTCCATATTTAATGCAGTAATTTTTGTTAGTTCCTATAATAGTTACGACTAGAAATGTACACATTCTGAGTGAATTAAAATTCTCTTCATCGATAGTCTGAAAAATTCACCCATACACAACACAACCACAATATTTGAAAAAAACATAACTCCGTAAATTTAGAGGTGCGTGCCCGGTTTCAAACCCTCAACCTTTGATTAGGAGGCTGACGTCCTAACCATCTATCACAGCTTTCCTTGAATAATTTGTAAATCATCAATTTTTCAGGTGGGATAGGAGCTGAAGGTGGTCCACCGCCTTGGATTCCGTTTGGTCAAAGATTGGAAGAATTACCAGTAGATAAACAGTTTAAGAGTTTACAGGAAGCATCCAAACAGGACAATGCTGAGTTTGAAGCTCAGAGGAAAGGAGCTATTGCAGAGGCACAAAGGATGTCTGGTGTTAAAAAGGTTAGTTGTTCCTCAACATTTTTATTGTATATAAATAGATGCATAACATCAGCTTCATCATCAGGTTTTGTTTATTCAATAGTTCAAAATAATATTCACTGAACTTATTTAGTGAGTTAGTGAGAAATCTCAAATAAACTCTTGTATAAATAAATTTGTTTTACATAAATAAATGAAGTTGAAATAATTTCTGACATTATTGGTAGATTCTGTAGAGAACACATACTTTTGTTTTACAGGTGTTTGGTGGAGGCACTAAACCACTATTAGATGCAAATGTGCAGAAAATCGTTGATGCAGGTTTCTCCGAAGAACAGGCTGAGAACACTCTCAAGTATACTAAGAACAATGTTGATAGGGCACTAAGAATATTGCAGAAAAGGGACAATTCAGAAAATAGGAGTAAAGAGAAAACAAAAGAGCCTGACCAGCAGAGTCTACCAAAACGTAAAGGTAGGAACAAGGATAACGATGATGATGGTGTGCCAGTGAAACCTTCAGGAAAAGTATCTCTATTTGACTTCTTGGAAGATAAACTCCCGAATGTACCTGATAAAGATAAAAATAACCGTCGAGATTATAATATGCCATCTGAAGATAGAGGCGAAAGGAGTTACGGGAATAGGGACAGGAATGGCTCCAAACCAAACTCACGCCAATACGGATCTAGATACGACGGCCCTAGACATCGATCTGATAGGGGATACGACAACTATCACAGGGAGGAAAGGAAATATCAAACGCAAAACGAAAAACCACCAAGATTCCAAAAGAAATTGGAAGAGAAGAACAAACAACAGCAGCAAGCCAATAATATTAACTTGCACTACAACAACGCGTATCTCAGTCAATCTCACAGCCAGTACCCGGAAATCAACATGAGGAATGAGCACTTCAATGACAACAGCATGGGTCAGCAACAGAATTATCGCAATATAAACCCAATGGATAGTTTAGTAGAAGCAACGGCTAACTTAAGCATGCTCACAAATCAGATTCGGCCTAGCGAAGAGTTATCCCCGGGGAGGAATTACCAATCCTATCCGGAACAAGCTTATCCGCCAAAGCAGTATGTTCAGAGTCCGGCAATGCCTGAAGTACCTACATTTAGAAGGAATAACGATATGCCTAAATACCAGGATCAACAGTATCAACGTAGGCAGCAGCAACCAAACGGGTATATGGAGCCTCCACAAACTCCCATGTATTCTAATATGAACTATATGGGAGCTCAGGTGTGTATATAAAACATATTCTATTTTATAATATAGTGTTTTAATTTCTGTTCAATCAATAATTACAAAAAGATTATCCTTTTTTAATAGATATGCCATTTGAAAATTTTTGTGGCCGTTGGAACTCCTTACAAAAGACCTATGTCCAGCAGTGGACGTCTATCGGTTGAAATGATGATGATGATGATGCTATTTGAACAAGCTTGAGTTAACAAATGTGAGGGGAGTTTTCGTCATAGTGTAGGGCGTGGCTCATAATATTGTTAAGTGCTGGATTGCGAGGATTAGTCATAGATCAGTCCAGTCCAAGTTAGCAGTTCGAGAAGTTTAGTTAGTTTACGAGTTCACTTTATATCACGCTTGATCCCTTGTTTCCCTGAGTTGTCGCTTCACTCTCTGAATAGATTGGCTGTCTTTACGACGCAAGTCTATTTAAACTTCGTATCTATATTTCAATATGTGCTAAGAACCACACACAAAAGAAAAGATTCGAGGAATATCTGAGAACTCGTTTGTTTATACAACGGTTATCGCAGGCTTATACTTACAACTTATTACCTAGTTCTTTTGAATTTATAAATAGCTTTTTACCGTCCGACCCCCCCGTTATCCCAAACGTCGCCTAAGCAGAGGTTCGGCCTCAAAGGTGGCGCCCTGAGGCCGTCGTTCCCTTAGTTTCATCGAGCCCTAGCTCAAAATTTCTTCTGGCAGAGCTTCTTTCTTTCTGTGGCAATCAATAGGGTTTGTACAGCTAACAGTCCGAAAAAAAAAATTGAATTTATAGTTCAGCAATGATACATTTTTGAGGATTGATGAGTCAGGTCGTCAAACCTGGTTTAGGAGGGTTCTCATGATATTAACGATCGCTTCAGGGCGGCTTCGCCGGTCGCCAGTACGGCTACGGTGCTCGGCCTCAGGAGTACAACACGCTGCGCACGGGAGGTCCATTCCTGCCCGGCTCGCTGCTCGGCTTCCAGAACGCGGCGGTGAACGAGCAGGCGCGCGCGATGCTGGGCGTCGCCGATATCAACTGGAAAGTCAGGGACCGGTGCCTCGCTCTCTATTGGGAGGACAATAACGTGAGTCAATCGCTATACAGACATTATGCTGGTATAAAGAGTCAATTTTTTCTTTAGAGACTATGTCCACGTGCCAGCAATGTACAAAATAAAAGATTTCTTTTATAATTATTTCGCGGGCAAACGAGCAGATGGGTCACCTGTTGCTAAATGATTTCCCGATGCGTAGTCGATTCAACACATCTAATTTAACATTTAAATCTAATTAATTTTAACTTTAATATTTACTTTAATAACATTTTAATCGGCTTTGCTCGTAATAGTAACTAATCGCGACCAAACCAGATTCGAGCCAGGAATCGATCCGGGGCCTCCCAATTTTATAATTCTGCAGCGCACGCACTGCGCCACGGATGTCATCAAAGGTTAATGAACTTTTATTGGATAAAGTATTCAGTGATGAGCCGAACTGAACACACAAATCCATCTAGCAGATGTTGGACTACTCATTGCATATTATGTCTGAATAAGTTATGTTGGCTCATCATTGAAACTCACTTTTATTCCGATATAACTCCATCAACAAGTGTTGGACATCGTGTAGGCGTCGACATACAGGGCAGATCCGTGAATAGGTGGAAAAATGAATTTAAAAAAAATACACGTGCAAGACACTAGACTAAATGACTGAGCTCCAAAATCATGGCTTATATTATTGCACTTCACTGCAAAACAATTTGTTGTCGAGTACAGTTGAAGAAGTTGAAGAAGATGGTATGCGAAAGCAATATTTAAAAATATTATAAATTATATAAATATATACGGCCATATTGAGAATAGCGCCAATAAGCGAATTCACGTAAGCTCGCGTTGGCTTTTAATTTTTGACTGCCTTGCGAACACCCAAGCGAAAGCTACTAAAATGTAGTGTAATGAACAAACTTTTTTTTTCTCTCTTTTTATGGCGTTATACAGATTAGCTAATGTCAAGTTTATAGCAATGTAGAATTGAAGTTAGACAAAAATGGCGGGAAACTTCGCACTCGGCGGACGCGGCTCTCTTCAACCAATTAATACCTGTTAACTATTCAAAAAACTAGCTACTACACAAACGACACAAAAACTATAATGTCCACAACACAACCAATACCAATCCTTTTAAAAATGAGCAAATAAACAATAAACATTAATTCAAGAAAAGCGTGAAAAAAGCCGCGCCCGCCGAGTACGAAGTCTCTTGACCCACACATGTTTGGCTTATTAATACAATAATATAGGCTATATCACTATTTTTTACCTGTAATTGTCAAATAAAATTTAGATTTCTGTTTTAGAATAAATATTATATTTCCTTTATTTAAAATATTGAAAACATCACTAGTAAAAATCAATAATTTAAATGCAATGAAACAAATGCCGCGAAAACGCTTATTTGTTTTTTTATCATATTTTCATGTGGAATGTGTGACGAGTTATTTTTTTTTATCAGCATAGACCTTGTTTTGAGTTATCGCTTGTTTTGAACGAAATCCAAATGGATTGAATAGTTTCTAATTAATCTAATAAGAATTGTGAATTCAAAAAATCTTAATGGAAATAACCCCATACTGCACAAATACTTCTGTGACTATAAAAAATTACCGGTCTTCGGATATACTAGTTTCCATGGCGAGTAATGATTTAATGCGCCCAGTTTTAATACTACTATTATTAAACAATTTTAAAGCTCCACACTCCTATTTAATTATACGATGTAATGTTTATTAGATTGTATAATATAAAGAAAATACCACTTAGTTATTTTGTTAACTTAGTACTTACAAATAGCTTACTCACAGTGACGTCACACGTCTGTGACTGTTTCGTTGGAAATGTGGAATAAAAAGACGATTTTTTTTAAAGTTACTAATTACTATTAGATACTCAAGTTTTATTTGTTACGCTAAAATTATAAATGATTATTATTTCATCAAAATATTTATTGGATAATCGTTCAATGTTACATAATGAACATGATACGTGAATAAATAGTAGATTTTTATGACTTTCCGGTTGCCTATTGCTAGTAAATAATAAGGTTTTTCTCGTTTTTGTTACAGTATTATGAGGCGGAGGTGACTGGCATTTCGGCAAATACTGTAGTTGTAAAGTTTTGTGCATATGGTAATCATGAAGAAGTTCTTAAATCAAATTGCTTGCCCTACGCCAATCAAGGTTAGTCATAACTTGTCCTACTCAATACAAAAAATAATCATGAATGTTTGTATATAAAAATGTAGTTTGTAAAAGTTTATTTGAAATTCAAGCTTTGTCGACGACGGATACTCGAGTTGGTTGATTGTTGGGTTATTTGTTAAGTAACACAGATGGTTTATTAAAATTTTATATATTAGATTACTATGTGTACTTTTGTGTGAGAAGTAACAGTCGAATCGAAAAATATATTCCATGGGATTATATATTTTGCCTTTATGCGTGACAAAGTAACAAATATCCATCAATCTAAATATTCGCATTTATGAGTATACAATAGTCCTCAATTCGCAAGCACCTATAGGTACATTTTGAGCTATGTGCTTTGTACATTTAGGCAATTTGATATTAAAAAAACAGTAGCTTTAACGGCGGAGGAAAACGTCGAGAAGAAATGGAATTTCTTTAGTGTTCTCCATTATGTTCTCAAAAGCACTTTGAGTTGGTTCACATGACCAGCGTGTCGGACTACATCTAAAACGCATCACATGCTGTGAGGTTTTGCTCTGTAATGGTTTGATGATGATGGTGGAGATATCTCACTATCTTCTCTCTATCTTCGTTGTAGCCCCATCAAGCAGCGGCGGATATATGGCGCGGCGGGCCTAGTGGTGCGGGGCGGCGCCGCGGGCCATCCCGCCCCTCGCCGCCGTCAGCTGACGTCACCGCGCGTCCGCCGCTGCCGCCCAGCGACGCCCGAGCGTCACACGCGCGTAGCACGCCCCGCACGAGTGTACACTTGACGTGCCTGCACTAGTTTACGCCTCATTTACACTGTCAAGTAGCAAGTCAGGTTAAAACCGAACCGCAACCGTAACTGGACGTAGTTAAACAAAAAGGATCCAATCCACAAAAACACGAATATTTAGTTATGTCTAACAAAGTGATCATATAAGTCTCTAAAAATATCCCAGTGATATCTCATTGTCAGGGTTTAGAAAAACGACACAGAAAAACACGCTGAATATTTTTAAAACTTCTCAATCTGGGTTGGATCCCTTTTGCGTAAATACGTCAAACTTATAAAGTTCATCATAACTTTGTATGGAGTTGCCAAATATCGACGTTTATTCCACCATTTTATGCTGACGCGTATTATATGACGTTAGTTTTACATAAAGACTTACACAAGTTTCCAGTGATTAGTAAAGTTGATTCCACGCGATATAGCGTTTTGATACGATTGCGTTGGACCGGATTGGGGGAACGAACTGATACCCCGACCAAATAAGCCTGCTAGTATCTTCGACTGCGTAATCACTTATCATCAGGTGAGATTGTAGTGAAATGTTAACTTTCAAGAGATTAAAAAAAAAGTCGGCAGCTCTCTTGTAGAGTTTGGTTTACAATTGCAAGACTTGTTAACTTAAAATTTGTCACCTCCACCTGTAATTAACAAAGTTTAAATTAAGGTTCCAGGTGTAGGTGGAAAGTGATTCAAATTCAAATTTTTAAATTTAAATAATCTTTATTCAAATAGTCCTTTAAAAGGCGCTTTTGACTCGTCAATAATTTACATAGTAGTGATTTGATGGTGATAACTAGATTCGTAAACTTAAAACTAAAGCTATGAGGGTTACAAACGCGCCCCGGTCTAAGAAGAAGCCCACAACAATGTTATCACCATCTCACATGCCACTTAAATTTTTTTTTAAATGTCAAGTGAACGATTCCATACAAACAGAAGCCTCATGACACCTTATCCGCTCACTTTGCTGATTAAACTTAACAATCAGCAAAAGCACTTGCCACTTGTGCCAAAAGTGTAAATCGGGCGTAACTTAAATATACCACTCCACATATGTATATCCGAATTTACAGACGTGCCAACATGTCGGCTGCCGACTCGAACTGACTATCACTTACTAACACCTCACGTTGTTAGGGAAGCTTTTACTTTTTAAGCACATTATGGTACCAATTATATTGTACACGAAATAACTCTGAAGTAAAAAAAAATGGCAGGTCTAAAAATTATTTTCCACAAGAATCGTGACGTCACTAGATTAAGACCTGTCTATTTGGTTTAGTTGAGAGGTTTGTGAACAACGAAATTGGTATGAATTTTGTTATTATGTATTTGAAGTTAGTATTTCTTGTATAAGAAATTTTGTAACTTATTTTTTAAGTTACAGGGCTCTGACAATCCAAAGGGTAAAATTCACAGTTCCATTAGGAGACGCTACGATACGTACGGTCAAGCTTATTATGTATTTATTATGTATGGTTTTAAAAATCTTACAAAGAAAAGCGCGAAATTTTACTAAGTAATTATTGACACCTCTTCATAGGTCTGTTTTTTTACGTCAACAATTTTGGTTTGGTGTTGTCGATGTGAATTTACCTAAATGATAATCACGGCCCAGAAACTGACCAAACTATCCAATCGTCTAACGTGAGAATAGTAGTCATAAGCCCTCGACCCTAAGTTTACACGGCATTGTTCTGTAATATGTATATTTCTTTGTTCAAATACATACATACGAATTATGTACAAGCCATAGGACCTTTCTTCGTTCTTTTTGGAGTTTAGAAATATTCAAATATAAGAACGTGCGAAGACTAAAAATATAAGCGATAAATTTGAATAATATAATCATAAGTATATATACGATTTATTTAAAAAATGCAAATTGGGGATTAAATTTACATTTTTGCGTATATTTTATGCGTTTTGCTAGGATTATTTGCTATACAATTGTTGACTTTTTATTTTGGGGAATGCAATAATACGCCATCTATACCTGGTTTTAATTACGAGTAATAATGCACTATCCGCACATAAGGGACATTTTTTGGGAAGTAATTATTATTATTTTATTCTTTATTTGTACACCACATATAGATATAAATAATAAGAAAAACAAAAAGAAACAGGATACAAAAGGCGGCCTTATCGCTTAGTAGTAATATTTCGCCCACCGTACTCTAGAACTGATTTTATAAAAGTCGTTCGTGAACAGATAGCGACGTTAAGAGAATGATCCTGTATGAAATGGATGGACGAAATTTGGACGGTACATCGTGATGGCTTTACTATGTCTTCGGTAGTGTTAATTATGCAAAAAACGCGCAGAACAATGCCGCGTGCACCTAGGTCGCTTAGGGTAGTGTACATAGACGCCCCAACCAGCGGTCGGGGTGTAAAACGGCATATAGCAATGGTACATGTTAGTTTAGCAAGCACGTCAAGTAAACACGACGCGAGACTATAATTTTTTTTTTATATATTTTACTGTGCAGCTGCAATAATTTATATTTTGTTATGATTATGATGTATCTTAATACTGACACTAAATATGCAGTCCCTATGTATATGTGAATGTTGTTTGTATCTGTGTATCAGTTCTAATTTGGTTGCATACAAAATGTAATGCTTTAGTAACCTAATTTGACAGGTCCGCAGTTAAAAATGTTATTGTTATTTGACCAATACTAAAACAATGACAGTTTAAATCCAAAAAGCTGGTTAGTTAGGAACTAAGAAAATCACGCGAACGAAATGGCTTTACTGTAAAAATTATAAATTAAGCAAGTCCAACACAATGAGGGTAGCGGTAATAGCCTAGTGGTTAGGGCGTCAGCCTCCTAATCAGAGGTCGGCGGTTCGAATCCAGGCACGCTCCTCTAACTTTTCAGGAGTTATGTGCGTTAAAAAAAAATATTAAAATATCACGTGCTTCAACGGTGAAGGAAAACATCGTGAGGAAACCTGCACGCCTTAGAGTTCCCCATAATGTTCTTATAGGCGTGTGAAGTCTGCCAATCCGCACATGGCCAGCGTGGTGGACTATGGCCAAACCCTGCTCATATTGAGAGGAGACCCGTGCTCTGTAGTGAAACGGTAATGGGTTGTTCATGATGATAATGATGAACACAATGAGATAAAGAAACTAATGAAAAAGTAAAAAGTATACTCTACTGAATTTATTGTTTGCGTCTAAACCAGGCTTTGGCACAGACTTTAGTTTGCTTAGCAGAATATCAAACTTCATCACCATCGCCATAACGTCCCTAAACGACTCTATTTGAAAAAAAAAAACTTCGAAGTTACTGCGTAAGAAACAAAGCTGAGAGATACTAACTGTCCTATTCCCACACAATCACAAAAAGAACGTTTAAGTTAAATTTCTCTAAATTTCGTATCTAATCTTGCTGAGACTTCTACAGACGTGTAAATTTAACTCGAGGTTAATTTTGTATGTAACCGAATTGGCACGATTTTCCTAAGAATGAATATTTGTATCTGACAGTGTTAATCAGATAAATTTGATGTAAAAATATACTTAGTGTAGCTCAATTGTAATTCATAATAATAGATATAAGCTGTAACATTAATGTTGTCGATTTGTTATGGTAATGTGTTAAATCGATGCTTTTGTACATAAACGTCGTCACTAGCACCACTCCAGCACAGCACATGACTCATCTCCAGTTATCTGTCTGTCAATCTGTAAATATATTGAACTCCGATCACTTTGATTACACTATCAACGCAAAATGTATATAAAATGATCATTATATGATCTGAAAGGTCTTGAGATAAATTTATTATTAGGGCCAAAACATAATTTCAACACGCCCAACCATGCATCGCGTCTTATTCGACTCAATATACATATTGCATATAACATATTAAGTAAGTAAGAGTTCAACGATGAATTATCGTGTCGAAAAATATGAATTGGGAAAAAATAACATTTTCATAATTAATACTGTGTTATACTTAACGAAAGTAATTTTTATTTAGGTGCATTGAGAAGTATCGCCAGCGTGTACGAGCGACGTTTTGCGATTGCGGTGGCGGTATCTACCACAGTCGTTAGCACATAAAAATATGTTAGCTTTTACGAAATTCATTAACTTGAACACTACACTAAAATTTGGATTTTTGTAAGATACTTTAAGATCATGCACACAAATGCAAGCAGGTATATGGCCACATAATTTAAAAATTTACTGTCGCTATTGGTCAGTACATGTTAATTATAATACATATAATTAATTATACATGCCGTTCCGAAGTTGAGCTGGGAAAATGAATTTGGTCTGGTAGTTTCTTAAACAAACTAACTCCTTCAGCTTTGCAATATTAGTAAAGATCATTCACAGCAAATCGCCTTAGTATAAAATTTGCACACTCGCAAACGTTAAGGTCGTTTCGATTATGGAAACAGTACCGTCAAAGCAAAATGGATCTTATTTTGTATCATTAGAATCGCAATTTCCGCACCACTTAATTTTAGTTTACAAACTGGACGAATTTGATTTAAAGAAAAAAAGAGGTACCTTTTAATTTACTATGACTTTAGTGTTACGCTATTCGAAAATTAACAAATCTTGTACCAATGGTAATAATGATTTTAACTACTAGGAAAAAAACAAATACCGCCACAATTATATTGAGAATATCAACTACTAGGAAAAAATTAACGACTGTCGCAATTATATTAAGAAGTATTATTGCCCAGAATGATTGTACTTTGATGTCATTTATCGAGCTCTAGGTATGTATAATGTCAGAGCGAAGTTATTTATCGCGACTCGCAAGTTGAGTCTATTGGCAGAAATCATCACGTAAGCAAAAAGCGTTTATCCCCCTGCATCTCGTCCGTTGTGCTCCGGTGTAGTTCGGTTATTAAATTCAAGCGCTAGACTTATTCAGAGTAAAGTTCTTCGTTCCCCCACAAATTGGGTCTTTAAGGACGTTTTTGCGAGAAAACACCTGTGTCAATTGTCTTACCCAACTAACGAAGATAAAAGCTGTGCTGGACCGGTGCGGTGTGAACGAAATATGACCTATACGTTTCAGGTCCTCGATACACAAGTGACGGAGTAATTTTAATTAAACCGGCCTAAACAATTACGACTTTTTCATATCCATGTCTGATATTATGCTCTTATATTTCCTCTAAATGTGCATAGGTATTCAGTGTTCCTAGTGTTACTAATCAAGATAAAAAACGTCTGGTAAAAGAGTTAATCTATCAGACGTTTGGTCGGTTATATAAAATTAACGCTAACTTTCACGTGACGTTAGCTTACATGAAATTTTACAGTAAGGCCACAGTTTAAAAGACCTTTGATGGATTACTATTCAGGTAAAGCTGCCAGCCAGTGTTCTTTTTTAAATTGGGCCTTTATTCAATATTGATGCAGTGGTTTAGAAGGTTCATGAAACTCTATGCCTTCAAACCTCTAAATGCCGTTTTTAAGGTCATGAATTGTTGTTAGAATGTAATGTATAATCAACCTATGGAATGTTTTTCCGACAGTTGCCGGATCGGTGGTGACGTCTCCGAAATATGCGATGAGTATACAAATATACTGTCAAATTATGTGTTTTTGTATGAATACCACCGGTTGGCAACTTTTTTGGAAAAGTTAGTGAATCAGGCAGCAGGGTTCAGTTTTAAGTTTGTTAACGATTTTTTAATACATTGGCGTTAACTCGTAGCACGGATGTTATGTCATCGCTCTCAAAACTTTAAAGAATCGCATTATTTAACAGCCCGGTGGCAACCAATAGGGTTAGCACAGCTAATAGACAGTCCGAAAAAAAACAGGGTAAGCGATATCGTTAACTTGTTTACAGGAGTTTATTCAGTAGGCAGGATAGTTTCTTGTTCTCTTCTTACATTAAAAAACCAAATATCCACAGTGTAAGCCATTTGAATTTCCTGTAAACAAAATATAAGATGCGATATTCAGTAACCTATTAGACTATTACCGACCGGTCGTCTTCATACAGAACGTATAATATGGTTGCGGTTATTGTAAGGCAATTGTAAAACGTATACAGATAACAATCGCCATGGGATACAGAATGCTATGGCTGTAAGAGCCGCTGTACTCGTATTCATTAAGTCTTTATTTTTCCGAACTGGTTGTCAATCGGTCTAATACTTGATTTGATAGCGGTAACCTTTCAGACTATTACCAACCGGCCGTCGTCATACAGTACGCATAAATGGTAGCGGTTATTGTAAGGCAATTGTATAACGTATCGGATACAGAATGCTATGCCTGAATACCAACAGCCGCTTGCAGTACATGGTTTTATAAAGTTTTTATTTTTGTTAATTTCCTAACTGGTTGTCAATCGGTCTCGATAATGCAAAACGCGTGATATGATAACGGCGGTTCTAGATTCGTTGAAATTTTTGTGTGGACGTGAAAAGTCACCACTGATTAGCATCGGTCCAAAGAGTTCCAGCATTCCACCCTGGTGTTGCTGTAGTCGTCTTGATATCAACACTTCACACCGGTGTATCCGTTGATTGATCGGTTTTATTGGATGCTGCACAGTAGTATTTTTCGTTTTCATAGTATTTAGGGTAACTAAACTAAAGGATGTAACTCTCATGCATTAATTTATTGTCAGTCTATGTAACCAGCGTCTTAGTGTAGTCTTGTAATAAGTGTATTTGTTGTATTTCTAGCGCAAAGTGTGTAATATATTATTTTATTTGTTTAACGGAATATAGTTTGAAGAGTTTTTAATTTATCTATTGTAAAGATTTGTATAACGTACGTAAAAATCACCATTTAGTTACTAAGGGTGCATCCAGATATATCGGGTTCAGGGCTGTACTGGGCGCCTGTACACCATATTCATAAAACCGTTGGCGTTCTTTATTTGTGCCAATAAGGCACGCTCGCAACAAAATTTTGTATCGAAACATTTAAAGCAAAATGGGCCTAATGCTACTTTACAGTTACAAATTCTGTACTGATTTTATTATTAAAAACTTTATGCCAAGAGCATTGGTTAAATAAGTATTGTATAAATAAGATAAATTTGTAACTCTACGTTACAATACTGTATAGTCGAAAACTCGAAAAGTACTCAACGATAATAAGGGAGTAAATCTAAGAATTAGTATTAGTGTGTCAGGGAAACCGGATTCTGTATTTCCAGTTATTAATCAGTATCCATCATTGTACAGTTCAAATATTGGCACTGACAGCATCCGTTTCTGAGAGCATTCTCCAGAAAATCTCCGGTTGGCTGTTTCGGGTAATTGTGATCGAGTTCGAACTAAATGTATGTATATAATAAAAATCTGTGTCCCTGACAGAACTTGGACGTGCCCTTAATGCCGATATGTCTGGACCTATTGAAGTTTTATTATGAAAGATTTTTTTTAGTATAAGTAATACTGATTGCCAATTTTAATAAATCTAAGTATAATTTGGCAACAGCTTTTTCTGTAATTGAGAGTTCAAATACAATTTGAATGACGTCAGGTAATAATGCTCCCTCACAAAGTATATATAATAATTTTCATGGAAATTTCATAGATATGTGGTTTCCGAATGTATATGGGTACACCACATATACACACTAAAAATATTACCGCGCTGATTTTGTAGATTGACTGTGAAATAAAAAAACCTTAAACGACGGTAAGGTATTTTTTATGGTACCTGCGTGCGCTGTCACAGTTTAAAATTGGAGGTCCTGGGTTGGATTTCCGGCTCGAGTCCGGTCTCCTGGTGGGAGGCTTCGGCCGTGGCTTACCACCCTTTTTTTTTTCTCTCTTCACGCTGGGAAATGCTTTTACGCATCCCCTCCGGAGGCGACACAGGCAAGACTGCGCCGCTTCCGACGGGGTATGTGGGACTCCCCGGCGGCCAGGCTGGCGACCAGAATACCCACTAAAACCCAGCGATGCTCCTTCACGTCGCCTGGTGGCTGGGTCACGGGAACACTTGTGCACTCGACCGCGGCCCAGCCAGCGGCGTCCGCAGAGGCAGACCCTCCACGGGAGCTAGTTACCACCCTACCGACAAAGCAAAAGCGGTTTAATGTTCCGGCACGATGTCGCGTAGAAACCCCTTAGGTGTATGGGTTTACCATACTTCTAACAGGTTAGCCCGTTAGCATCTTAGACTGCATCATCAATTACACCAGGTGAGATTGCCGTACAAGATCCGTTCGTCGTATCCGTTGTAGTGGATAAAAAAATTACCTTAGTCGATAACAAAGCGGCCGTACAAGGCCGTTTTATCATTCCATAACGTGGAAATAAAACCCACCATATTGAAAGGTTTTTTTATAATGTTTTACTATCGACAAGTTTATATAATATTTATTATATATATATAGTTCGGACAGGAAATAATTTGCGATTTGTTTACTTTTTAAATTGTGTTAAATGACATTTATTGTACTATTATATATTGTTAGGTTTGTGTGGGAGCAGTATTACTTTTATTCATAAGAAGATTAAAATAAACCAGTGAAAGTTAATAAACTGAAGTTCATAACATATTTTGACGCGTTACCACGGTTTTTGTAGAACATTGTCAGCTTTCGATACATTTGTACTAATTTTCTGTTGAAATAACTGTTTTATTAACTGAAAGCTAATAAAAGAAAATTATTCATTATATTCTTGTTTTTTTCTACTTTATTTTTTCATGAAAAATGGCATAGCTTTAATTATTTTTTTAATTTTTTGGTGAAGAAGAAAAAATAAAGGCTAACTTGCCTTTTTTTTTGTCTTGGTGGAAAAGCTTTATGGCTACCTCTACCTATGGTTTAAAAGTGTAGTTATGGTGATCTATACTTGGTATTAACATTATTATTTTATGTTAGGCAAAGGGGTTTTCTAACCACCGCATCCTAATATTACAATCTAAAAACCTATTAAGTACTAGTTCGGGACGACCCAATAATGCTTAGTTATTCGTATTTCTGATATTAAAAATCTCTGTACCGGCTCGAGTTAGGTAATTTGTATATGTACATTCCCGTGCCTCGGAGAGCACGTCAAGCCATAAGCCAAGCCAAGCCAAGCTTCCGGTAATTATGACTACCAATATAATGTGATAATAATAGTTACAAACATACAGACACGCATTTGCGTTGCGTGGTCGGTTTATACTTTATAACCTTCCCTCACTTAAGACTTATGCCATGAGTGAAGAAAGTACGCTTATGCCATGCTGTAAGACGGTTGTAGGCTGACGATAATGATGTTCATCTATAAACAGCGTATGAAACAATTGCCATACGGATTTTTTCAACGCATTCCAATTTAGGTATGCGATAAATATCTATTCCCCTATAAACGCACGGAGATTCTGGGTATCATCATCAACCCATTACCGGCTCACTACAGAGCACGGTTCTCATGAGAAGGGTTTGGCCATAGTCCACCACGCTGTCCATGTGTGGATTCGCAGACTTCACACGCCTTTGAGAACATTATGGAGAACTCTCAGGCGTGCAGGTTTCCTCACGATGTTTTCCTTCGCCGTTGAAGCAAGTGATATTTTAATTGTTTAATAACTCCGAAAAGTTAGAGGTGCCCGGATTCGAACCGCCGCCTCTAATTAGGAGGCTGACCACTAGGCTATCACCGCTTCAATATACTTCTGTTTATATTTAGCGCATGAATTTATCATTAGGTGTGTTCGAAGATCCATGACGCAGCCTTTGATAAGCTTTGAATGAAGGCGTTAGCAGGGCAGGGCTTACAGATCTTTGCGGCGAGTAAGAAACACTGAGTATGAAAGCGCTTCGTACTTGTCCGTGCGATATCAACCAGGTAAGTCAGGCAACAAAACCTTTGCGATATCGCTAAATCCCTTGTCTGTACGGCTTGGACAAGTCGCAGCCATATCCTCCGTGACTTAATGACCTGACCCATGGACACAGAATAGTCATAGAAGGGAAGACTATGGAGGTTACATCATTCAAACAATTGTCTAATATACGTTGGCATGTTGAAACTGGACACACAATATGTGTACGAATATGACGTTAAAGTACTCTCTAAGGCACGAATTGACATAACTTTCATAACTCTGAGCTTGTATTGATAAATTACAAATAGAAAAGCACCATAAGGTACCTAGTAGAACCTGATTGTGACTAGATTAATTGACTTGGTGAAATTAAACCTGGGACCTGCTATAGCAGGTTCGGTGGATGGCGCTTTGACCTAGAAAAGTTTTTTTTTAGTCCAAAGCGAAACCAAAGTGTTTAAGCACATTTAAAGTTATACTTAAAAATTAATAAGAAACCATGTCAAACAAATTTCTCATACATATAAACGTTAACGATGTAAAATCGTTTATTCCCATGAACCCATAAACCTACAAATAGAAAATACTTATATGCTTCCATCGAAGGTTTCGAACCTCCACGCTATGGTGGGGACAAGGCGTCACATCAACTTGCCTAACTTGTAATACGAACCAGTTGTATTTCACTCGCGTGCCGGTGGCTTGTACCACGTCAATTTACCGTTACGTGTTAAATAACTCTGTGAATGAACGTAGTGTATTTACGTGATAGTAAACGTAAGCTGTGAGAGTGATGATTAAGTGACACCGATAATTGCCCGACCCATTCGGCTGACGATTTCCGATTCAATTTAAAACGTGAGCAGAAATATTTTTAAGGTCTAGTTATGTTTTTCTTTATAACTATCGCATTCTTATGCTTTAGTAAACAATTCAGTGATCAATGTTTATCACTTTAGTTAATTTTGTTTTTTTTTATGTTTTTTAGAACATGCTAAGTCTGTTTACATTTGTATATTAGGGTATGTACACATTTGTATATACACTTATCAGTCAAAATATTTTCGTTATGTAAGTTTAAATTTTAATAACGCTGAATGTTGTAACCCGTAATTGTTTACCGTAATAATATTGCGCTATAGATGCACTTTCACTTGGTCATCAAGCGATTAGGTGGACCTTGTGAAGTTGTGTTATCCAGTGTATCACCTTGAGGCGAGCGTACCTACGTGCGGCCGTTTGCATCAGGGCAATTTGTAATGTAGCTATCCAACTACCTATAATGTACCCAAGACGTGACATACATACAAACGTACTACGTGCACGTGTGTTTTAAATGTAGTAGGTACCTGCGGTATTTGTGTAGGTCGGGTTATGTCACCTCAGCTCTAATAATGCTCACTGACAGTTTTTTGTTGATGTACCGAGGCACCTACCTCATACATGTGTAAATGACCGCCTCATACACAGGTGACATTAAGGTTGAAAGTATTAACAGGACGTTCAAGGTTCTTTATATGTGATAAATTAGGTTCTTTACCTGCCTCCAGTGAATATTCCTATTTAATGGAACTTCGAAACTTTCGAAGAAGAAATACTTCGAATATCGAGGTTTACTTCGTTAATATTTACATTATATTTAGAATGTCCAGTGCTAAATAGCGCCAAAGTCTATTTTCGTATGTGAACTAAGTTATTAGTAAAATAATATACGAAAATTGTGTATTCAATGGTTTGTTTCAAGAAATTGTCAGTAGGTAAGCTATGCAACGTGGTGTATTAATTATAAATTATTTTTATATTCTTTATTATTATGGTATGGAAGCGGTGATAGCCTAGTGGTTAGGGCGTTAGCCTCCTAATCAGAGGTCGGCGGTTCGAATCCGGGCACCCACTAACTTTTCGGAGTTATGTACGTTTTTTAAACAATTAAAATATCACTTGCTTCAACGGTGAAGGAAACCATCGTGAGGAAACCTGCACGCCTGAGAGTTCTCTATAATGTTCTCAAAGGCGTGTGAAGTCTGCCAATCCGCACATGGCCAGCGTGGTGGACTATAACCAAATCCTTCTCATATTGAGAGGAGACCCGTGCTCTGTAGTGAGCCGGTAATGGGTTGATCATGATGATTATTATGGTCTGATCTCTGAATTAACTTCTGCTATGAGGTCATGTTCCAGCTATGACTCGTTAACCCCTATCTTATTTGATAATCAAAACATAAGAATAATTTGATGAAGGTAGATGTTAGGTGAGCAGATAATTACTAGCCTAATTATTGACATTCAGTTATCAAAGGATGACGGGAACAAAATAAATATTTTATATGTAAGGTAGATATTTAATAACTCAGGGGTAGTTTATAATTCTTAAAATCAAAGCCTACGTACGTCAGATTGAAAATGTTGAACAAAATATTTAAGTTTAGATCCAATATTCGTCTGCGAGATGTAAAATCAACATCTAGACAAAGCCAAATGCATTGGAGGTGAGAGTTTGTATTTCATTAAGCCGTGGTGTACGAGATTATCTGTGTTTCATTGAAACTATAAACAATAAATACCGACGTACAAATGTTTCTAATGTCATGTGGTTCTCGATTTATCAACTAAACGGTCAGAAAATGTAAGACTTAGTTACCTGCTTTAATTCCGTACGCGCTTTATATTCTGTTAATGTGAATGAACAATAACCAAAACTTATTTGATAAGGGATAGCGGTGTGTTAGTTTGGTAAACGACGCATTACCTACCTTGTATCTAATATCTTTGTCCTTTTATATTAATTTGTATGAAAGCAATAAGCTACAGGTTACCGCTGGATACTTCACTCTTAACATCGGTTAGACATTCAGTATGATTCGTAAATATCTAGAAAATAATCCTTACTGTTCTTAAAGCTATAGCCAGAAAGGTTTCGCGAAAAAGGTCCTATATAAAATTAAATTAAGCAGTAAAAAACCCACAATACGATGAACGAAAAGATTAATAATAAATCATTCGTTATTTCTCAGGTAACAATCATCACTTTCTTCATTAATCTAGGGAAATTAGACAGTCAGCGGCTAACCGTGTAAAATTTTCATTGAATATAGCTGATTCACCAATTTTATTAAAGTAAAAAAAAAACAAAACCAAAATCGGTTCATCCGTTCGGCAGCTACGATGCTACACATAGACTAATACACAAACTGATAACACCTGTCGTTTTTGCTTCGGGAGTTAAAAACTTAAAGAGAAAGGCGGGAGACTTCGTATATGGCGGGCGCGGTTTTTTCCACGCCTCTCTTGAATAAATGTTTGTTGGCTAATTTTGAAAACGACTGGTGTTGGTTGTGTCGTGGACGGTTTTGGTGTCGTTTGTGTAGTGGCTAGTTTTCCGAATGGTTAACAGTTATTAATTTGGGAAAGGTTTGAGGGAGCCGCGTCCGTCGAGTGCGAAGTGTCCCGCCATTTCTCCCTAATTCTACATTGCTATAAACTTGACATTGGCTAATCTGTACAAAGCCATAAAAAGAGAGAACTTATAAAATAATAAACTTGACATTGGCTAATCTGTGTAAAGCCATAAAACGAAAAAAAAAAGAAATTGTTTATCTGTTAAAGTTTGGCCATGGCCATGGGTGGCGCAATGGACAGCTGCGGACGGTGTATGAAGGTCTCCCTCATCATTATCAACGTGTTAACACTTGTAAGTAACCTTTGTTTCATTATGTTGTTTCCACTTGTTTATTCGACAAATCTGCGCTGCCGTATCATAAATTGAGAGGTCCTGGGTTCAATTCCTGGCTCGAGTCTAGTCTGGTGGGAAGGCTTTGGCTGCGGGTAGATTGTGGCCAAGACATACCACCGACAAAGCGATTCAGCGTTCCGGTATAATAACAAGTAGAAACCGTTAAGAAGTATGGGTTCAGCCGGCAACCCATCGGTAACTCCTCTGGTGCTGCAGATGTTAACGTGAGATGACCCATCTGGTCCTTTGCCCGCGTTGTTACATATTTAAAAGCCAGTGCTAATATGACATACTTACAAGTAGGCCTTTTTTGATATTGCTGCTTATAGGCTGCATTTCATTTTAGGATTTTTTTTTCTTCTCGTGTGTAATTTGTATAAGTCATGCGACGAGTTGACGAATTTTAAATAAGTTGTTATTATCTATTATTATTTACTTATTTATTATTAATATTAAATTAACGGAATATAATAAATATTACATAACGGCACCGAAAAAACCAAAGAGGTTTGTCCTCAGTGCTAATCTGCAACTTAACAGCTTAAAACTAGAGGAACTGAGTAAGCCTATTAGACATGAAAAGAACATTTCCTAACTGAGTTCGGTAGACGGTCATCACAAATGAATGAAATTAATGAAGTTAAATGTTTTTGTAACATTAGTTTTTCTCATAAATTTATAGTTTGGCAGATACAAAATGCTTTAGCATTAAGATGCATTTGTTAGACTGCTTATGATCGTGTAATAAAGAAAGAAAAATACAATGAAGAATATATCAGATATATAATCATTTATAGACAAAAAATTGCTTTCTCCATGCAGATAAGCGGCGCGATAGCACTAGGCGTCGGAGCATGGATCTGGGTGTCCCGCTCGTTCCCCAGCACGCTGATGATGAACAACATGTTCATTGCGTCGGTGGCGGTGATCGTGGTGATGGGTGCCGCCGTCATGTTCCTCTCGCTGCTGGGATGCTGCGGCGCGGCCAAGGAAGTCAAGTGCATGCTGTTAACGGTATGCCCAGTTTTTTGCTTTTAATCTTTGATCGTTAATAAATGCACGGTCCAAAAGTGTCCGTGCAAATTAATAATCACACACAAATTTGGTGTCTATTAACATTGCTGTTAGTGAAAAAGCTTTCTAGTAAAACAAACAGCTTTGATGTCCCCAAAGTTACTCAGGACCTGATCTCGAATTAGGATGAACTTGTTCGAATAATTAACGGGATGGTTGAATTGACATCAGACCATGGGGGTATCCTCGTGGATACTGCATCCATATGAATACGAAGCTGGTGAAAACTAGGGACACTAACTTCAGAGTGTATAACTGGTCCAGCTTAGAATAAAGTATTATAGGACGTTGTTATATCGGTCTGGGGTCTACTTTCCCATAGTGGATTTTCTTTTTTTTAATGTTCAAAATGCCTCTGACTCTTACTAGATACTCCGCACTTTACAAAATATAGCCGTCGTTCAAGATGGCGCTTTACATATGATATGAATGTTTTGGAACGAAGTTCCTTACGGCAGGCTTGGAGGAGATAGGGATTTTTGCTGCGTGACCGAACTGAAAAAAATGTGATAGTAAAACCGTAAGAAAAAGTCCGTGGAATAAAACCGTTAAATGAGACGTACGCAGGCGCGACAGTCGTATACACAAGCGAGTAGTGTATAATACCTTTCTCTTTCTCCCTCTATTTTTTTTGCATTACTTCTGTTATTTCCTAAAATACTGAATTTCCTAAATAAAAAACTTAAATAAAAAATCAAGAAAACCTACAGAAAATTGAGCACGATTTTTTTTTTGCAAATTGTGTCGATTCTACATTAGCCGAAGGAACTTCGTTCCTACCTGGTGTCCCACGACACCACATCTTTTTGTTTTAGTTCAGCAACGCAAAGCAACCATCTAAAATTTCAAAAAAAAAAATAATGAAATGAGGAACGAGAATATCTCATCAAATCTTTAATCTCTTTCAGTATTACATCCTTATTTTCATCATCTTCGTGGTGATGTTGGTAGGCGGGATCCTGCTGTTCGTGTTCAAGGAAAAAGTGCGCTCGACACTGGAACGAGAGATGCACGCCTCCATACCTTACTACGGCGTGAAACATGAGTACACAAAGGCATGGGATGACACTCAGACTTATCTGCAGTGTTGCGGTGTCAAGAGTTATAAGGACTGGAACGATAATGTTCCTGAGAGTTGCTGTCAAGAAGTTTATCCGGGAAAGGTATGTTATGCACTTAGTGATTAGTATTATTAGTAGCTTCTATATCAGTGTCGATTGGGACAAGATTCTGATAAAAAGTCTTTCGATTTTGTTTGGGACATTATTTTTTGTAGATTTTTTTTGGTATAGACTAAACTCGTAACAGAAGGATTTCTGCCAGGGGTAGGTGTAGGTGTGTTTATAAAAATTGCTTTCTAACGTCAGCCATAATTTTTTTTTTACTCCAAATCATAAACCGGAATGTAACGAGGATAGAGCTGACAGAAGTGGTAACAAAAGGGGAGGACCGTGGGCTGTGTCTAGGACAGCCATGTACTGATAATTTTATTATTGATAAAAAAAATATTTTGTATGGAGGCAAACACATACGCAAACGGAGGAAAACATCGTGAGGAAATATACATGCCTGAGAGTTCTCCATAATGTTCTCAAAGGCGTGTGAAGTCTGCCAAGCCACACATGGCCAGTGCGGTGGACTATGGCCAAACCCTACCCTTATTGAGAGGAGACCAGTGCTCTGTAGTGAGCCGGCAATCAGCATCAACATCAGCTTAATTCGTTAATGTTTTTCACAGAGACGGGACTGCAAGTATTCCCAGAACCCGACGACCATGTACATGGACGGCTGTTACAGCAAGACGGTGGACTTGCTGCGGGAAGACGCCGTTTACGTCGGAGCTGTTGCCATTGTAGTGGCTTTGATTATGGTAAGTAATTTATCATTACAAGTACGGTGCAGTGCAATCACTTTGTTGTCGACCAGTGATACGATAGTTTGCTCTGTCTGGCCAGTTACTATTTCGGGTCATTGGGATCGTTGCGTTTTGCTTGTCAGCTTCACAATTGTTGTCGCTGGCAACATTTTTCTAAAAAGTCAACACAGGTGGCACAGGTGATTGGTCGGGGGAGGCGCCATCTTGAAAGTGCGCCATATTAAAAAAGAAAAAGAAATAGGCGGGAACGCGATGGCAGGTTGGAAGCAATGAAGGGAGAAATGCTGATTATAAATCAATTATTATTCTGGTATTGTCTAATATTGTCTCATTCATACTTATAACATAAATAAATATCGTACAATAATGTGAACTCTTTTACAATGATGCCTTATGTCGTGTCATGAGTCAAAATGTCATGTCGTTCAAATGTTAAACATTATGATTGTTTAAGAAGAATAATAAACAAAATACAGTGATTTAGCAACTTCTTAGCATCTAACTATCGCTTTATTGCAATGTAACTTAAACTGCACGTTGTGTTTACTTCAAGACGATCATGTAAATTATAGCTGATGTAACTATATTGTGTTAACGATTGTGTGAAATTATAACAAATTAGTCTTCTTTTTTATAACTTTATTATCTTGACAATAAACAACTATGTATTTTGGAAATTAACTTAAATACTTATCAATTTGTCGAAAATCAATCGCGCTTGTACCGCGTCTTTCCAAAAACGCCGCCGCTAGTTCCCGCTCTTTTTCTCCTTCACTTACGTTCGAAAACCGAAGTTGTCTCTTCTCGTTGTTTGAGCACTCGTACGTCATTTGACATTTGAAATTGACAGTTTATATTCGTAATACAAATATTAATTTAATTGTACTATAATATGATCTCTAACAATTGTAAGTAAAAGTAAAAATCACTAGAAAACCTGTTAAATAAAATATATAAATGAGTGCGACACAAGATACCAAATCATGTAAACTCGTGTTTTTAGCTTGGATCTTTGACTGATAATATATTTAGCACTTTTTGATTAGCCACCATAAACCCACATAAAGTACAATTTTCAATGAATAGTCAAGGTAGTATGTGTCCTACTCTAGACATAAACATGTAAATGTTTGCGCAGCGCCTATTTTGAATTGGTTATATGTTGCTAAATTAGATACGCCTTGCTTGAACATAGTAATTCTGGAGTTCGATATGGAATACTTATATATATTATAGTTGCTAAACCACATTGGTCACTAGTTTGACGAATTCAATTGATCAACGTACGAGTCGAAAATATGTGTAATGAAATAACACATACCTTTTTTATTGTTTTCAACATAGCACAGGTAGTTATTGAAGTCTTGTGTTTTACGCTGTTTAATTTAATCGTAATTTTCTCTTATTTCAGGTATTGGCGCTAATATTTTCATGCGGACTGTTCGTGAAAATAGAGTGACGATAATAAAACTTTGTGACGAATTGAATTTTGTTGATTACGAAAGTTGAATGTCGATTAGTTTGTTGGACGTTTAATCGAGAAATTGTTTTGAAAAATTATTGATTTAATTTTTAAATGTAGATAGATTATATATTTACCTTTGAAATAAATTTTTATACTGATTTTTAACAACGATTTCTTCATTTATTTTTGACAAAAAATATACAATCCAAAAAAATTCAACAAGTCAACTTGCTACTTCTTAACTTTGCGTCGAGGTGGGAACTTGATGGTGTTGGGGGTGCCCTCGCGGTACAGGCCCGCGCGCGTGTACCAGCCGCAGTAGCGGACCACGCAGTCGGCTGTGGTACTCCCCAGAGGCAGTCCGAGGGCGCTGATACGCTCCAGCGTTTGAGTAGGTCCGGCTATTATCTGTTATGTTAGTCATCATCATCATCATCATCATCTTAGTCAACCCTCAGAAGGTCCTTTAATTTAAATTAAAAAAGGAAAAAAATCAACACTCACGACACGAGATTGTCTCACGACATTGTTTAATACTATTCAGTGTTGAATTTTTAAACATTATATTACGCTATTTTAGTAGTTTTTTTCTTTATCCCTTACGCTATTTTAGCAGTTTTTTTCGATAACCCTTGATGACTATCTCACCTGATGGTAAGCGAGGATGCAATCTAAGATGGTAGCGGGCTAACCTGTTAGGGATATGGTAAACCGTGCATCGTGCCGGAACGCTAAATCGCTTGTCGAGACCACTTTGTCGGTAAGGTGATAACTAGCCACAGCCGAAGCCTCCCACCAGATCAAACTCGAGCCGGGACTAGAACCCAGGACCTCTAACTTTATAATGAGACAACGCACACATTGCGCCACGGAGGTTTTTTATTAAAAGTCAAGTAAATTATAATTTTTATGTATTTTTTTCGCCTGAAATAAACAATTTAATTATTCATTTAGTCATTAACAAAAGCCGTTGACTTAGGCTAGATGTTACATACTCTAATTTACTTGGAATAAAATATACTTACTCTGCCGAATACAACATGTTTTCCATCAAATTGAGGTAAAGGTTTAAAGATTATGTTAAATTGACCATAGACTTCGTTATCAGCACTCACGACCATAGACAATACTCCTGAAATTATTTATTAACTTCACTAAAACTACATAAATGTGGGGCGCCAGCGGTAAGTAAACAAATTATTCTAGCCGTTTTTTAATCCCAACCTAAAATTACAAATCACAAAGCTTTTCCCGCCTTTTTAAGTTTTCCGACGCTCTATGGCGCAACCACGCATTTCACGCTTCATCATAATGACAGTTTGTCACACAGACCCACAACTATTCTAACTTTAAGAGATAGACCACAGAAATGAGTATGCAATCCTATGACACGCCGTCATATATATTAGACCGTATGAGACCGTACAATCTAGTTGTAGGGAGTCAAGTCACTAATTTTTTTTAGTTTAATTTTATTAATAATATTTACTACTACTATTATTGTTATCACCATCAGTATATTAAATATTCCCCTGGAGGGAAGAGAGAGAAAAGGCTGATCCAAGATCCAATTCGGAAAGACCTACAAAAAATCGGCTGTTGATATCTACGGGTTGAGATCATCGATAAAATATAACTATAAAAGGAATATATGTAACTTGCGACCTTGCACTTGTATAATTCATATTACAGGTTTAAACCTTAAAATCCTTTTTAATGTTATTGTGGTTTTATTGTATAATCTGTTGGCGAACCTAATAAATAAATAAAAAAATTAAGGTAATAAAGCAATAAATAAATAAAACACGAAAAATACCCGGTACGGAATGTTTAAGCTGAAAACTCTCTGGGCTCATGGGTCCCTGCTCTCCTCCGGGCACGTAAGTACCGAACCCATTGTCTTTGGTGACGTCACCTCCACGACAGTACAAGTCGGGTACAATTCTGTGACATGAATAAAATAAACGTTAGGGTTTCGTGTCCTTGAGGGATTCTTGATTAATATATTCTCCATGTGAATAAACTGGCCTAAAGTCCAGGGTCTTACCTTACCTGACCTTTACTTGATCTTATATTTATTTTAGTGTGACTCTTATGCCAAGTGAAAGGAAGGTTTCTTTATACTTAGTATATATATATTTTTTAGTAACAGCTCTTACATCATGTTACCAAAAATTTATAACCGTTTACCGACCGAGTTCCACAAAATAGACGATTTTTTCAAGTTTAAAAGCAAGTTAAAAGAGCATCTAATACAAAAATGCTATTACGGAATTACCAAATACCTTCAGTAAGTAGGTTATGAGTTTCTGCAGGATAACAATAATGTTATCCTGCAGAAACTCATAACCTACTTACTGAAGCTATATATACATTCATATTATAAAAAAAGGATGAATTAAAACCTTAAGGAGCTCACCTAAAAAGTCTAGTGCCCATGTAAGCGTGTCCATCACCATCGCCTCTTATTAAATTAAGGAAAAACTGGCAGGTCTTTGGCACGATATCTGTGAACAGTTCTATCAACACTTTACCTATCTTGGAGCCGCCAACTACCCAGATCTCCATGGAAACCCTAAAACAAGATTATGCTTATAACAATTATTGGTATTTTTTTATATTTACATCGCGAGCAAATGAGCAGACTGGTCATATAATATATAAGACATAAATATCCGCAGTCCATAAGCTTATCTGGACCACCGAAGTGTTGCTGGCTAAATTCTTCCCCCTAATCGGTTCCTACGTGGCATTATATCGTTTCGCTAAGCCGCTTGGCAGCATGTCTTTGCTAGCGGGGTGATAACTAGCCGCGGTCGAAGCCTTCCGCTAGATAAGAATCGAGCCTGGAATTGAACCCAACTCCACCAACTTCAAAAAACTAAAGCGCACGTACTCGGAGGTCGTCAAATTAATTAACATTCATTCGTAACTAGTCGATGCCAGCGACTTAATTGGCGTAGATTAGGAGTTTTTAAAAACTCCTATGGAATAACCCACCAATTCGAAGAAGTTTGCATTGGCAAGTTGAAGCTATAGTTATAGTTCATCGACGAAATTCAGTTTTTTTACAAATCCCGCGGGAAATGTGATGTGATAAAAAGTATCGTATGTCCGTCTCCTGGTTCTAAGCTACCTCTCCACCGATTTTCAGTCAAATCGGTTCAGCCGTTCGTGACTTATAATTATTGTACCTAACAATACTTTCTTTTATATATATAAGATGATTATAAAATTACTTGGTACGCTGTACACGTTGGGGATTGTCAAAGGCGGGGTCTCTTATATCGCGATCTATTTTCTCAGTCTTGAACAGTATGAAGGGTAGTCTGAAAAGTGCAAAATAGGTTTAATAGCGGTACACATAAGTGTGTGATAGAATCTTCGGGTCTACCCACTGGGTAGTGATTGTTTGATTGCATTAAAAATGATGTTTCAAGTGCCGAATAGGCTCGATCATTACTTTATATAATATAATTGTTATATTATTCATCATCATAATAATCAACCCATTGCCGGCTCACTACAGAGCGCGGGTCTCCTCTCAATATGAGAAGGGTTTGAGAACATTATGGAGAACTCTCAGGCATGCATTCTTCAGGATGTTTCCCTTCACCGTTGCAAGTGATATTTTAATGCTTTAAAAACGCACATTACTCCGACAAGTTAGAGGTGCGTGCTCGGGATCGAACCGCCGACCTCTGATTAGGAGGCGGACGTCCTATCGCAGCTTCATTATATGATTATTAATTTAATATTCAATTGAATAGCGGCAGTAGGTACTTACGATGCTCCCAAAATAAGTTTGTGTTTTGTATCTTCCCAAAACTCTTCAAGTTCTTTTGTAAGAGGTTGCTCAGATCTCTAAAAGCGATATAACTACGTAATATGAAATAAATAAATATTTGTTTTAAGCTAATATGTAAAGAATATTAAAATTAAAAGTCTGATACAAAGATGATCGTAATAATGTACTGAGTAAACTAATAAGAAAACCCACTTTTACACCCACTGACCAAATATAGTCTGTGGATGCAAACATAAAATATGAACTTCTTTCCTAAAGTTTTTCACAATTTATTATATTTTTTCCAATTTTCCCATAGTCTAATATATTGTAGACAGATGATGATAATTCTGTTTCAGTACTAAGACATGGGTGAAACGTTGGGTTCAGCAAAACTTCTTCAATTAGCTTCATTATTCTATGTACTACTTGTACTAACCGCTACTAGTAATCTGGAGTAGAAGTAGAGATTTTGTCTCCGTATTTCGTTTAGAGCCCGCTGCCTCTGCTTGCACAGCAGTTTATTATATGTATCGGACATCTCGGGATGCAGCCAGCAATCCACAAAACCCTATTTATAATGTTTCAAATTAAATTTGACCTCATAAAAATATAATAATTGATTTATTAGAAACACTTAAAGGTAGGAATTATTAATATTAACGTCACAACTCTCCTACAAATCGCAGTTGGGCACTTCATTAATAGCTGAAAGGGATTTAGAGCGTAGATTTTCCACGTATTTTATTTTAATGTACGGGCTAGGGCTTGGCTGCAATCACACTTGATGTTAAGTGAAGGTGCAGCCTAAGGTGGCGTGCGTTTGCTTAAAAGATACAGATTTACTCTTGATTTGAAGGGACTTATATTATTTCCCTGCCGAAAGACCTTAAGCATGCGTTTTAGAAACGAAGAGCCGATCGGCGGTCATCAACGATTCAGCATCATGTGTTAACAAGACTTGCATTCGGAGATGGTTTTAGGCTAAACCTAACTACAGTCCATATTTACTTCGAATAAAAAACAATGCATGTCAATTCTTAATCCGATTTAGAACCTTGTGGATCTGTTGTAGATCATGATTAGGTATTAGAAAATGGAGGATGTATATCATCATCATCATCATCATGAACAACCCATTACTGGCTCACTACAGAGAACGGGTCTCCTCTCAATATGAGAAGGGTTTGGCCATAGTCCACCACGCTGGCCATGTGCGGATTGGCAGACTTCACACGCCTTTGAGAACATTATGGAGAACTCTCAGGCGTGCAGGTTTCCTCACGATGTTTTCCTTCACCGTTGAAGCAAGTGATATTTTTTTTTTTTTTTTAAAACGCACATAACTCCGAAAAGTTAGAGGTGCGTGCCCGGATTCGAACCGCCGACCTCTGATTAGGAGGCTGACGCCCTAACCACTAGGCTATCACCGCTTTTTTTTGTATGGAAATGTAAGGATGTATATAAAAACTCAAAATCACCACAACTTTACAAAGTGTAGGTATTTTCAAATGCTATTTACGCCAGTCCTTTGTATGAGGTTGATTCGCTTGAGCAAATCCTTGTTGACGTTCATGTTTTCCTCCAGCTGGCGCGCGTAGTAGTTGAGGCGGCGAGGCTTCAGGTAAAGCTCGGGGATCAACCGTGGAGGGTGGTCGTCCACTAAGTGTTCTACCATTTGCAACTAAAAATATATGTTTTTACTCCGGCACCAAGATCGTTAAGTGAAGACAAAGTTAGTAATAAAATAAAATTGTCCCCACACTTTGGAGTATAATTTAAAAGGACACAATATCATTGTAAGAAATGGCTGATTACATAAGTTACCAAAAAAATAACTTTCAAATATTGTATCAATGAAAAAGATAAAGATAGGCATCTCTTAGAAAGTTTGCGTACGAATGGACGCTAAATGAATAACGATGATAGTTGAAAGCGCACCTCTTTCCGATGATTGCACCACGACGCATAGAACTCTTTTGATAGTAGGGGAAATCTTGGCGGCTGAAATTATACGAGTTACGATATAAAAAAATGTAGTCGGGACCCATAAGTTAGTTTGCTACAGTTTATATTATAACAAATCCATTCTCCTCATAAAAATTCCCGAGCTTGAACTGAAGATTCACGGCATTAACCTTCCCTGAACAAAACCTTGACCTATTTCCTGGAATATCTTCAGTAAAATGATCCTATTGCGCATAACGGTGAAAGTGGTCGTTAATCATCGCAAGGATAGTGAAATTTTGTAAGTTCGGTTATTACGGAAATTTATCCCACTTCTTTAAATCTGGAGATTTATGATATTACTATTAAGAAATTACACGATGTGTAAAGTTTTTTTTTTACCGGTGCTTTTATAGAAATACTCGCTTCATCGTCAACTTATATATTGTTTTATTTTCACCGCTTTTGTAAACTTTAGCATCATTAAGCACCGTGTACCTAACCTCGTATTTTAAGTGGCATGAAAATCAGACATATTTGTCAGTTTGATACTCACAAGTTTGAACTCTCTAAGCCGGCGCACGCGTGGAGGGCGAGATTTCTCCGGCTCGACTGGCGGAGACCTCAGCTGGAGTTTGTCGAACAATTCATCGCAAGCGCGCTCTTGTCGGGGATGCATGTTTCTCTCTCAACTCTCAATTTTAGATCAAGAGCTGTTCGGTGGTAAGCCCATCACTTGAAAACGGCTGGACCGAACGAGAATTTTTTTTTATGTAAGTAATAGTCGTAATAGGGAAAATTTTGCCGAAGATTTCATATTATGAAATTGCGTTATATGCTATGTTATATTAATATGCTTTGTTTGTTTAACCAAAATGATAAAAAACATATTCAGCGAAATCTCGACACCAATTTCCTAGTGCCTAGATGACGAGTATAATAAGTGAACCGACGATATGCACTATAGGTAGAAATGTACGACGTCAGCTCACCAACCTATAATTTTGCTGTTTAGAATTAACTTTTAAACAGTTTTAACGTGTTTCTCCAAAAATATTGGGACGCTGCTAAAATAAATGACAATAAAATGGCATTCTTGACGGTAAAAAGTGGCTTAACTCTGTCCAGTTGAATATTTATTCTTTTTGACATTACTCTTTGACTTGACTCAAGATTATAATTGTATCTTAAAATTCTATAAGTACCTATTAATGAGAAAGCAAAATTCCTTGTTACCTTCACTCTAAACCTCACCATCACCATGATGTTCTGCATAGGTAATTTATATTCCACAGCTATGCAAAGGCCTCCTCTTTCTTAAAAATAAATAAACGTGTTAATTTAATCCCAACATTAAAATAAATTGTAATAATTTATTTTCTTTGTTATAATAATAAGTCATTTTAATTCTCGTCCTTTATATTATGATACATGACCATTTTACTAGTGCTAGTTTTTACTTGAGGATTTAAAAAAAAATATAACACTAGTTAAAATTCTTAATTGAAATGGTAACAGTTTTATAAATAGCAAATTTATTGCCGTATTATAAGATATCATGAGCAGATCTCATGCTCACATAACTGCATAAAGGTTAGAATCCTTCTTCTAAGATGAATCCCGTAGATTGAATTAATGAAGTTTCTACTATTTTTTTATAATAAAACAATGACAAAACAAATGCCGCATAATTTTTTGAACCTTGTTATTCTTTGACAAGGCAAATATGGCAGTTATTGATATTTAAATAAAACTCTGTATATCAAAAAAATTAACCTTTATTAATCAGAAAATTTGAATCATCATCAAAATGAGAAGTAGTGGACTAGTTTTGTTCGTATGCTCCGGTCTATTGCTGGTAAGGGTTCAGCTATTTATTTGGATTGCAACATATTTTCTAATGTCTGAAGTATGTGGAGTCAAGTACTGAAGAAAGTCTGCAGGCTGGAGAGCCCTGCTTTTCCTAAGTGATCATCAAACATAAGACATATAATCTAGGTAAATAGATTAATCGACATACTTTCACAATAAGTTATCTGAAAATTATCAGGGCTGTAGCTGCAGCCTTAAAGAACCCTGTAGCTGTAAGGACCGTTAAGTACCGATTGATATTTGGGATTGGTGTTGAAATTCTAACCCATTACTGAAAGATGCAGAAGTCATAAAGCTAGTCTCTTGTTACAACCGACATTGCCGTGGAATATGGAGTTTGGATATCCATACAAATAACGTTCATTCATCAATCAAATCAAATCTGAATGTAAATGATAATGCAATTTAAGTAGGAACATGATTACACAGATTGTTCTTCTGGGGAGGGAATTCTTTCGTTTCGGATTTCGCTTTATTTTGGAAACGAGGGCGTAAATATATGAAAAGACATCGATGCTTTGGGGAGAAAATTCTTTCGTTTCAGATTTCGCTTTATTTTGGAAACGAGGGTGTAAATATACTTGTATGAAAAGACCTCGATGCTTTTATGTATTCTGAGTAAAATTAAATATAAATTTCAGAGCGGAGGATCGATTCTAGGCGTGTCCACAATATGGAGTTTGATGCGTATGTCATACTACTTCTGGACGACTGATCTTGGGGTCGAGCTGGGCTCGAGCGTACTGTTCATATCGGGAGCGCTACTTTGTCTGCCGGCGTGTTGGTTGGCGACTCTCGTGCCCTACCATCCAAGGTCTCTTTCATTATTAGCAACGGTATGGTTCCATTTATATTTCACCGTAATATTAAAAAACACACAGTCTACTCATATGCGAGGGAATTTAGCACACCATTACAACAATGCGGGTTGGCGGAGCTCAACGATTATTAACCCAAACTCCCCCGACCTAAGCGCTCCCTGTTCGAAAGAGGAGACCTAAACATATTCTTCACGAACCTGACGATCAGATAACTACTGACAACATACTCGTTTGTACTGTGCGCCGTGCAATAGGATCTTCAAAACCAAATTTGGTTTCGCGAGCCATATTCGCTCTCATAATCGGCTCTAGCCAGGACCGCCGTTGACGGACACGTCAAGGAGGATCATATATATACCACCTACCAAACAATCATACACTACACACCGTTTTCGCCGGCGAAGACGAGGTACCCGCTATCTTACGTCATCCGGACGTGGGCTCCATCCAAGGCCTCGGAGACTAACGGACCACTCACCGTCCGATCCCCCCGTTATTCGGGGGTTCGGCCACATAAATAACAAAAAAATCTGTTTTAGTTTTTCTACATATTGAATAGGTTCGTTTCGTTTTTATACATTTGAAATAAGCCTAACGGCTTAGAAATTGAGTTTTCGACCTTTTGACTGACATACATTTCACTAGAAGGTTTGTACATTTGGTTAGATAGAAAAAAATAAAGATCTTCCGATATAATTTTTAGTTGCTTGGTAGAAATCGTTATTTGCGATACCGCCATTGTCTAACTGCTCTTTTGTAATTTGCATTTTTTTTATTATCTGTTGTAGCTGTAATAGCCTAGTGGTTAGGACGTCCACCTCCTAATTAGAGGCCGGGGGTTCGAACCCGGGAGGCCTCTAATTTTCGGAGTTATGTGCGTTTTTAAGCAATTAAACTATCACTTGCTTCAACGGTGAAGGTAAAAATCGTGAGGAAACCTGCATGCCTGAGAGAATGTTCTCAAAGGCGTGTAAAGTCTGCCAATCCGCACATGGCCAGCGTGGTGGACTATGGCCTAACCCTTCTCATGTTGAGAGGAGACCCGTGCTCTGTAGTGAGCCGGTATTGGTTGATCATGATGATGATTATCTGTGGTGTACAACAAATGTTTATTTATTCATGCAGCGTTCATTTTTAGTCTGGATACACATAAACTATAATTGCAAACAACTCGATGTTTAACATGTATTTCAAAATTTCAGCTCATGATACTAGCAAGTACTGGGATCTTGGTATTGTCTGTCGGCATGTCGTCTATCACGGGGCTGTCGCGAGCGGTTCGCGAGCCGGCCGCACTCAATGCTAGCATGCAGCGAGCTATGTCCTTCGAAGCAATCGACCCCGCTGTTAGAAGCGCCTTTTCTTCTATGCAGTTAGAGGTAAGCAACAGCCTGTTCACGATCCACTGGCAGTTAATCATACTAGTAGCTTAGGATAATGCTTGAACATATGAATCGGCATGTCGTCCATTATGGGCACGCCTTTCCTAGCGATCCCACTTATACACTGAATAAAAAATTGCAAATAGCTGCCAACAAAATTTTGTTTACATAGGGGAACATAAAGCCGGAAAGCTGTGATAGCCTAGTGGTTAGGGCGTCAGCCTCTTAATCAGAGGTCGGCGGTTCGAATCCGGGCACGCACCTCTAAATTTTTCGGAGTTATGTGCGTTTTTTAAAATTAAAATATCACTTGCTTCAACGGTGAAGGAAAACATCGTGAGGAAACCTGCACGCCTGAGAGTTCTCCATATTGTTCTCAAAGGCGTGTGAAGTCTGCCAATCCGCACATGGCCAGCGTGGTGGACAAAACCCTTCTCATATTGAGAGGAGACCCGAGCTCTGTAGTGAGCCAGTAATGGGTTGATCATCGTCAAAGCCGTTTGTCTAGCAAGTTTAACTTTTTCGCTGATTTTGAGTTAAAGTTACGTTTAACACAGCAAAACTAAGCAAGTTATAAATTGTGTCAATATAATGCCACGATACTTTATTAAATATTCTTAATTAAATTAAAAATTGATAATTTTCACTTCATGTTTTGTTAATTGGCACTATAAGTTTCTTATGTATATGTGTATACAATAACTTTTTGGAGTTGTGTGCGTTTTAAATCAATTAATATATCACTTGCTTCAATGATGAAGGAAAACATCGTGAAGAAACCTGCCTGTCTGAGAGTTCTCCATAATGTTCTAAAAGGCGTGCAAATTCGCACATGGCCAGCGTGGTAGACAATGGCCAAACCCTTCTCATATTGAGAGGAGACCCGTGCTCTGTACTGAGCCGGCAATGGGTTGATCATGACAGCGATCTGTCAGGCAACAAAAACAATGGGAGGATTGATAAAATGAACAATGAGAATGTGAATAGTCAAGATGTATATGTGTAGATGACGAGTGAAGGGCGTCGGTGTTGGTTTTAGTAAGAGTGACGTCAGCAATGCTGACGTCACTCGCTTTTGTTTACTTTCGCTCATAGTAATTAAAACTACAACATGAGGGATTACATTTTTATTGCGACAATAACTAAGAGGTCCGAACGGTCCGACGTCTCGAGCGAGAATACCACGAAAGGCATCGACCGCCCGTATTTATAGCAAAGCATGCTGGTACAAAATTGATTGCTATTGTCTAAATTGTGTTAGCAAAATCATCAAGAGTTCAAATGTGGGTAATTATTGAATTCTTGAGATTCTTGGCGCCGCTGAATGAAGTTAATAACTCCTTCGCGCCGACATATATGTTTTAATTATTGAGATCAGTTAAAGATTTCGGTTTAACACAAAGATAACACAAGCGTTTATTTTAACCTAAAATTTTTGGTCTCAGTTGAAATGTTGCGGGGTGATGTCTCACGAAGACTGGTACAAATATGGGCGACGGCTACCGCCCTCTTGCTGCGGCAGAGTTTGGAATGGGAAGGTAGGCTACCGTTTGAAGTTTTAGCTATATTTACACAAGATGTATCCAGTGACATCCTTTGATACTTTTAATAATATCTACCCCCCGGGTTTTTGCCGAGATAACCTCACCTAACCCTTTTTTTTTGTAAGCATTTGTCTATCTGAGTACAGTCCTTGGACTATAATCAGATTTGAGGTGGTATTAACTACTCAACTCACCCCTACCTACCCCTGATTTATTTATCTATACAAATAAATAAAATTGGAGTGTCTGTTTGTAATATTGAAATAACCGTTTTTGCATATGGATATATATACGGTACATACACCAAAATAATATTTTTTTCAAATTTTTTCTTTCTGTCGGTTTGTTTCGGCTAATCTCTGAAATGGCTTTTATTGGCAGGTAGCTGTAATAAGGAGTAACTTAGGCTACTTTTATTTTAGAAAAATAAAGTAATGTTGCAATGTCCAAGTACTGTCCAGTACCGCGCGCAGCTTACGCGCATGCCACCGCCTATGCCATCACGTCTCGGGCGCCTCCCACAACTTCTCTTACCAACGAATCAATATCCGATTTCACTCGTTCTTTTTTTTTTTTTAGATAGGAGATACTTTAATGTTTATGCTGTAATTATTTCGAGTAATTCGGGTTAGTAATCTATTGCTTCGTGATTGAAAGACAAACAAACACACTAACTCAACGCAGACGAAGTCGCGGGCGTCAGCTAGTATATATATATATATATATCAGGTTATGAAGGCATTTGAAGCAATATATAATTAAATAAAAGAACCATATTAGCGAAATATATGTATATTTCTCTCTTTGAATATGGGTCTCTGGCAGACATTCCTATTGAAGATGTGCGCCGCGTGTCTAAGTACGTTTTTCACCAGCACCTGGCCGGCAAAAATGTTACACGAATACATTGCCATGTCTCCGTAGCCTCATGGGGTATGCACTGCGTGTATGCTTATACATATTTATTGTTCCGAATTGACAGTTGCAGATAACCATATTAGTTATTACTGCTTCACCGGGGGTTTTTGGAGAGCATGAGGCTCAGCCTGAGAGAAGAGCACTTGGGCTCGATGACATCTGGGGAACGTCCCCCTAAGGGCGTCTCCTGTGAGACTCGGACCTCGATTTAGGGTGACGTTAGGCTGTATGCATAATATTATAAATATTTCCATTTATTATGATGTTTTCAGAATGGCAATATCTGCGAGATACCGGTGCACAGTGGCGGCTGTCTCCGCCCCGCCCTGACAGAGCTGCGTATGCTCGCTAACTCCATCGCCGTACTTGCTTGTGCAATCATAATTGTTAAGGTAATCATACCGTTGATAGAAAGCCTGGTTTGACGTTTGACGACCTCCGCGGCGCAGTGCGTGCGCTGTCGCATAGCAAAGTTAGAAGTCCTGGGTTCGATTCCCGACTAGAATCCGGTCTGGTGGGAGGCTTTGGCCGTGGCTAGTTACCACCCTACCGACGAAGACATGTTGCAAAGTGATTTAGCATTCCGGCACGATGTCGCCATGTATTCCAAAGATACAAAGTAATGATCATGATCAACCCATTCATTACCAGCTCACTACAGAGCACCTCTCATTATGAGAAGGGTTTGGCCATAGTCCACCACGCTGGCCATGTGCGGATTGGCAGACTTCACACGCCTTTGAGAATATTATGGAGAACTCTCAGGCGTGCACGTTTCCTCACGATGTTTTCCTTCACCGTTGAAACAAATGATTTTTTAATTGTTTAAAATCGAGCATAACTCCGAAAAGTTAGAGGTGCCCGGGTTCGAATCCCCGACCTTTGATTAGGAGGCTGACGTTCTAACCACTAGGCTATCACAGCTTCCATCATCATATTAACGAGAAATTAACACCCACAATACCATAAATTCCATTAAAATGGCGATGTTATCACTAAAAGGGACCATTTATCTTCCAAGCTACGTGTGTAAAAGTTAATGATATAAGTGTAAGTTTAAGGTCCGAAAAAAAAAGTTGTTTTCAGGCAGTGACGTTGTACGCGGCGGCGTATATTCTGGCGACGGGTGTGTCTGAAAGGCCGCCGGGCGGGTACAAGCCGCCGCAGCCGCTTCGCATCACGTGCTTAGCGCCGCCGCCTTTCGCTCCGCTCGCGCCGCCCTGCTCCCAACCGCGTCTCAACGCAGCTGCCATCTAAAGCTCATTTATAACATCATCAAGCTCTCTTGCGGCGATCTTTCACTACCAAAACTACAAAATGCAAAAAATACTCATTTCTATTCATTTTTTAAAATTCAAATTCAAATAATCTCTATTCAAAAAGTCCTTTAAAAGGCACTTTTGACGCGTCAATAATACATCGACTGAATAAATGCGAGATTACTATAAAACATCGACTGAAGAATGCGGACGATGTCACCATAACGGATTTTTTCAATGGGGTTTTAGTACTAGAGAATTTGTTGAAATATTTCTAGCGGATGTTTCTAACACAATTTTTTCAATATAAATTGTATTTACCCAACACATGATAAAGGTTTTGGAATGTTGATCAAACGTGCGTATTATTTCACTTACTGCTCCGATAATCACCCATAATGCATGATGTTGACACCATTATTTCAGATTAATCAAAAGAAATACGGAAGTGCGAAATGAGATATCACTTTTTTTAGTTGGCACAAATTTGTCCTAAGATTCCCGGAAGATGAAATAACACTTTTCGTCAACATGCATTTCCAATAGCTTATATATTGCGTTAATTGCAGCTTTCCTTGTGTTATGCGTATATCGTATAGTTATATAAGTTCACCTCTCGAGGGAGCGTGTTTATTGTTATTTGCGATTACTATCTTTTCTTTAAAACTTTTTGTTTGTTTTTAGTTCTATTTCAACTTTTGATTTCGTAATAACGCATTGCATACCGCATAAAATGATTAAGTAACTTGTTTTCAATAGATAGTTTATAACTCTTACATACTAAAAATTATATAGTTGGTGTATATTTTAGGGTTCAAGTGTATCGGTGGAAGCGTATAATAATATTGGCTAAATCGGAAATAAATAAGTATTTATTGTCATACATTTTATTTTTATTGACCAGATAATTGATATCGTAACAATATTTCTCTAGCTTACTTACAGGGTGGGTACAATTATTAAAACGAAATAATTAGGATATCTTTTTAATTGTAATTTTTTGAACACAATACAACATGCAAGCATTAAAATGCTTTACGAAATTAAGAAACAATCATATCTTCTCTATATTTGGTACCTATTTTTGGTTATCTTCAAAATATTCATGAAAACGATCTCTATATAAAGTCAAACAAAAAACTATAATATATTATGAAAAAATTCGTACAACAGGGGCGCAAGCGCACGAGCGGTCACGGGCCCGCCCCTACTCTCAGAGACTACGGGACTACCGGAGGTACGTTGGCCGCTCGAGTCGGCCGGGCGGCGGCCCGCGCCGCCCGCGCGCCTCGCGCTCGCCCGCGCGGCTCGCTCGCAACAAGGCCTACATAGTACAAGTCTAAGATAATAATACAAGCGGTCGTACTCGATAATTTAGAATTCAAAGATTACAGATGCGGTGGGAGCGATGCGCCGTCGGCGCGCGGGCCGCTGCGTCGGCCCGCCGCGCTCCATCCGCTCCGAGCACCGACGAACACGCCACGTTCACGCGCCGCGGCGGACCGAGGCTCGGGGCGAGCCCGCGCCGCGCGCCCTCCGCCGCGCCGGCTCTACGACCCTACCTATACGATAACTATAATATTGCTATAACGAGGATGAACGTGCGGCGCGGAGGGCGGCGTGCGGCCGGGCGCGGGCGCGCCGCTCGCTCAGTTAAGGCCGGGAGCGGGGCGCGCCCGCGGCAATTGGTTAACATTAGGTCTATCTAGAATAAATAGGGTGTGCGTGCGTCGCTCAGGGCGGCTCTAGCGCCGCGCGCCGCGGTGCTTGCGGTGCGGGTGCGGCGCGCGGCCCAGCCACAGCGCCGCCAGCGCCAGCGCCGCCGCCACGTCGCGCCGCGGTCTGCCCAACACGCCCCAGCTCAGTGAGTCTGGCGGCGCTCGCCGGGCGGCGGCGCCGGCCGCCCGGCGAGCGCGGCCTCAGGTACACGCCGACGTTCCAAAACTGACGTATTACAAAGATCGATACGCACAGCAAAAATATTATCAATAGAGTGTAAATAGGTACCTACATATCTACTATGATCGGGACTAGATATTATTAGGAACTACATAGCTAATTATTTTACCAATCTTACTAGAATATTTATTTAGCTAAATTAACTACTTCGACAAATCTTCGAAATGCTTCAGTTTAGGAAACAATTATTCAATATCGAGCGCGTCATTCTTATCTAAATAGGAAGATTTTATTATCATGAAATAGTTTAAAATAATCCAGTTTTATTAAATTCTACTTTATGACATTTATAAAAAGTTTTAAAACATATATCAACAAATTATTTAAACAACCGTTCTAAATAATCCTAATGTTTCATAAGCTTCAGGAAGTAAGTAAAATATAATGAAAGAATGTTTTTCTTTACATAATGCCATTTTTCTAGCATTAACATGCTAATCCGATGTTATAAAGGTGATGAGATAATATATTTCATACAATTCCAATAAAATCACCATGCGAAATGGACAAAGAATTGAATACATGCAAAGGTTATATGAGCCCTGAAATGAAGTGCCTTCGATTCAATATCGATAATTTAAGCATTATGATGTGGTTTCTCAAATAGACGTAAAAAGTGAACTACGAGTATAGTGTTTCTATATTTATTATATAGGTAGGTTACGTTACATACAAGTGTATCATATATCAATATGGGTAACTTGATTGCTTTTGCTAGCAATGCAGTAGCGATTACTTGGTACCTACTGTTTCTACAAAAGTAAAACACAATCGCAAACTTTTAAAAGCCATACTTTGAGCTTAAATATCCGAAATTTAAAGAAATACCTAACAGAAATCACAAAACAAAATTATTGAACACAAATATATATATATATATAATATATATTGGACTAGCTCCATTTTATTTTAGTGGGTTTTTTTTACACATTCGTGTTAAAGATGTTACATTTCGAGCTTACAAGTGTTATACTGAGATCTATTGATCTCATTTCAAGTTTGCTCATCCAAAGTTAGTTTTAAATTTATGGCGGGCACATGACGTCTGGTTTTAACTGTTTCTTAAGCCAGAGTTAAGGTTAACCTGGCTTTATACACCTCGGCCTAACAATAAGTGTGATTTGAGATGAACTAAACGTCTAGGCTTCAAGCAAAAAAACGGACAGGCCCTTTTAATGCTTTCCTTATAAATGGTTTTCTATTACTTGTAGATAATGATGGCGCCACTAAATTCAATCTGCTATCTGAAGTTTTTTGATCAGATTGATTATTGGCGTTAAGCCATGGACCGCTTTTGCGCGGTATTTTTAATTACTTTTTGGAATTCTTTTTGTGTTGTTATTAATTTGTGCAATAAAAAAAATTAACTATCTTTTTTTTATACACCACACATCTCACCTGATGGTAAGTGATCACGCGTCTAAGATGGTAGCGGGCTAATCTGTTAGGGGTATGCTAAACCCATACTGCAATTGGTTTCTACGCGACATCGTGTCGGAAGGCTAAATCGCTTGACACGTCTTTGTCAGTAGGCTGGTAACTAGCTAACCCGACCAGACTGGAGCCGGGAATCGAACCAAGGACCTCCAACTTTATAATGCGACAGAGCGCGCACTGCGCCGCGGAGGTCGTCAAATAGCAAGCCCTTAGCCCCTTGCTGCTTAAACAAAGTACAAATCAGTAAAAAACTAGCTCAGACTCCCACCAGAAACAAGAAGCAACTATCTATCTATCTTTTTAAAACTGAAATATCAACAGGCGGTGAAGACAATATTAAATCGAAGGCACAAGCACAAATAAATGTTAATAGCAATGTATGAATGAGTAAGAAGAGTGGGGATGGTTACCGATGCACACAACACGCGAGATTGCTCACCAAAGTAGCACACTGCCCGCCCTGCAACAAGCGGAAACTTCACTTTCACACCAAGCGTCACACTCTGCCCGCACCACATCATCGGACGGACTTTAACGTGACCAGTCAGCGTTTGGGACTGGTCATTTTTGGCCTCGCGTGAACAGAATTCATACAAAAAAAACAATTATATCACACGGACTTTTAACGTGACCAATCAGCGTTTGGGACTGGTCATTTTTGGCCTCGCGTGAACAGAATTCATACAAAAAAAACAATTATATCACACTGACTTTTAACGTGGCCAGTCTGCGTTTGGGACTGGTCATAATTGGCCTCGCGTGAACAGAATTCATACAAAAAAAATATATCCTTGATATTATTAATCACACGGACTTTTAACGTGACCAATCAGCGTTTGGGACTGGTCATTTTTGGCCTCGCGTGAACAGAATAAATAGAAAAAAAAAATTATATCCTATTTTTAATTACACGTACTTTTAAAGTGACCAATCAGCGTTTGGGACTGTTCATTTTTGGCATCACATGAACAGAATTAATTAAAAAAATATATATATCCTATTTTTAATCACACTGACTTAAACGTGACCAATCAGCGTTTGGGACCGATTATATTTGGCCTCGCGTGAACACAATTCATACAAAAAAAATTAAATATCCTCTTTTTTTGTTTTTTCTTTTTGCCACTAGTAAGTGCAACTAAATTAATAGCACACTCTCAGTGACTGTCTAATTCAGGCCAAAACCCCCATACTTAGTGAACAGTCACCTTTCACGACCGGCTTTATTAATCAATCTAATCCAAAATCTTCAGACAGCGGACATAATTTTGTAGTGCTACCCTCATCTATGGGGAGGAGCCCCATCGACAAGGACGGCGCTACTAAATTAAATCCGCTATGTGAAGGTTTTCGATTAGATTGATTTTTAACCTTGGGTGTTAGTAACTTTCCTTTAGTACTTGGTAACTATTTACTAACGTTAAAATTAATATTTTGACTTCGAGATAACTAGCTTTTACTTCAACATGAGGGTTTGGTGTTGTTGACTTAATTTCCTCACACGAGAAACACGTTATAAGTGATCTTAATGTTTTCTTTGTAGTGTTTTATATTGTATCTTACGTACGGAAGTTTTTGTGTGCGAGTCTAACTAGAACATGGCGGGTTTTTTATAACACTATTTCTCTTTTCCCCCGCTACTCACCTTGCTCCTCTCACACTTTGTTATTGCACATATATTTTATCTAGAATAATAGACGTTAATAATAGACAAATGTTGCGACAGAGAACCTAAGAAATGTTCCAATAATGTGGCGCCTTGGCTAAGCTTGGTTAGTCACAAAGTTATTACATTAAGCCAGAACTGAGCAAGCGCTTTTTTAATCTCTCACAATAGTTACGAGTATCTTCATTATAATAATGCGCTGGGAAGCCACGACTTACCTGAATTGGACGATTAACCTTCAGAACACACTTAAATAATATGTTGTAATTAGCAATGTATCTTGAGGATTTAATGGAATTAGCTTTCAGGGTGTAAAGATGATGGGATCTTTGTAAGAAATCATTATTCTATGTTCAGTTCTATCAGTGTTTGTAAATAACTCTATGAAGCATTTAAGTTGATCCTTATTTAATACAATTAAACAGCTAAGTGGCTTTACAGATGATTATAAATTGTTTTTCCTTAAAGAAAAGGTTAACATCAAAAATCATTTTTTTTTCCTTAAGAAAAGTCTCGATCTTGAAATATTAGGTGCATACAAATCTAAACATACGTATAAACAATTGTTAACTTAAAATTTGAAAATCCTTAGTGTTTAATATTTTAACTGTTCAAGTTATTATTTCACATAATTTATTATGTACACTATTCAAATGTATTAATTTGTCGTAAAGAAACTTACTCCTCGCTCAAATTGACTGTTTGCTCATGGAAATACCAATATGCTCTACTACTTACTCGTATATGTGTACTTGGTTGCATGAGCACAGGCCTGTGACTATAACAGCACCATCACGCATAGCTCACTCTGGACTGGTAGTTGAGCCAGTGGTTAGATTCCCTTAATATATAGACTATTAATGAAGTTATTTTTTTTAAGAGTCCGTTCAATCTGAGAGGAATCATGTCGGTTTGACAGTAAAGACAGTACCTTCCCTACGATATCAGTGTTTGTTTATTGTTTTGTGACCAATGTACGCATGTTAGAGTAAGCCATGATGAATTGATGAATCATGTGGATGTGTGGATGTGTGGGTGTGTTCGCGCAGTACGTACTTGGCAGGTAGGACAGTGCGGGGGCGCGCAGCCCGCCAGCTCGAGGCGGTGCGGCGCGCGCCACTCGCCCCCCTCAGTGCTGGGGCCCGAGCCAGCCCCCGCGGCCTGTCCCGCCGCGCAGCAGGCCGTGCCCTCCTCACACTCGGGCTCCCAGCAGTCTACTTCACCAAGCTGCAAGTTTCCATAAAACAATATGAAAACGGATACAAGTTTAATTTGGAGATTGATTAGATTAAAATTAATTGGGGAGAAAGATTCTTTGCATCTTATATAAAAATAAAATAATTTCGTTACATTTTATAAGCATCATGATCAACCCATTGCCGGCTCACTACAGAGCACGGGTCTCTTCTCAATATGAGAAGAGTTTGGCCATAGTCCACCACGTTGGCCATGTGAGACTTCACACGCCTTTGAGAACATTATGGAGAACTCTCAGACGTGCAGGTTTCCTCACGATGTTTTCCTTCACCGTTGAAGCAAGTGATATTTTATTTTTTTTAAAACACAGAACTCCGAAAAGTTAAAAGGTGCGTGCCCGGATTCGAACAGCCGACCTCTGCTTAGGAGGCTGACGCCCTAACCACTAGGCTATCTCCGCTTCTTTATAAGCATATGAGTAACATTTTATTCGATACTTTTTCGTCGAGTCGAAAAGCAACTTAGCGTTCCTTCACGATATCACGTAGAAACGAATTAGAAGTTTGGGGGTACCAGACTCCTAACAGGTTAGACTGGTACCATCAGATTGCATCATCACTTATCACCAGGTGATGTTGCAGTAAAGGGTTAACTTGTAGAGGGATAAAAAATTAACGGCGAAATTAATCTGTCCATAACAAGCTTAGCACTTTTGGATCACCGTCCTATCTCCAGGTTGACGACCTCCGTGGCGCAGTGCGTGCGCTGTCGCATTAAAGTTGAAGGTCCTGGTTTCAATTCCCGAATTGAGTCTGGTCTGGTGGGAGGCCTCGGCCGTGGCTAGTTACCACGATTCTACCGACAAAGACGTGTCGCCAAGCGTTTTAGCGTTCCGGCACGATGTCTCTTAGAGACTAATTAAGGGGCTAACCTGTTAGCCCGCTACAATCCTAGACTGCATCATCTTGCTGATGATGCAAGGCTCAAGGCTCAAGGGCTTACTTGTAGAGGATAAAAAATTAACGGCGAAATTAATCTGTCCATAATGGATGGAGATTAATTTCGCTTCGCGAGCTTGTATTAAGCTTAGCACTTTTTCGATCAACGTCCTTTCTCCAGGTGTCTTCAAAATTTCATGGTCTCAAATCAAATCATAGTAAACAGTGTGTTACTTACTAGACACTCGCAGATCTGGCACTGGTAGAGCCAGCGCTCGCCGCTGCGGAAGGTGACGTGGTGCATCTCCTGATGCCGGCAGTGGAAGCGCGCCTCGCAGTGCGGACAGCAAGACGCCGGCGCCAGCGACAGCGACGACTCCGTACTTGCGAACTGACCAGGAAAAAAATGAGCCATCGTACCTACTAGAAGCCTAAGAGAGTTAATTCCCTTTCCACCTTGGCTTCTAGCTTATCGCTCAATATACTAGGCAATACTCTCCCCCGACCTAAGCGCTCCTCTTCGAAAGAGGAGACCTAAACATATCCTTCATGACCCTGACGATCAGATTACTACTGACCACATACTCGTACCACCTACCACACAATCACACGCTACACACCGTCTTCGCCGGCGAAGACGAGGTCCCCGCTATTTTACGTCATTCGGACGTGGGCTCCATCCACGACCTCGGAGACGTACGGACCACTCACCGTCCGACCCCCCCGTTATCCCAAACGTCGCCTAAGCCGAGGTTCGGCCTCAAAGGAGGCGCCCTTCCCTTAGTTTCTTCGAGCCCTAGGGCTCAAAACTTCTTCTGGCAGAGCTTCTTTCCGAAGCTCGCCAAACAGCCCGGCTACGCTGTGGCAACCATTAGGTTTGTACAGCTAATAGACAGACGAAAAAAAAAACTAGGCAATGCAATAGAGAGCGATAAGGTCCTCTTCGTCAGCTAAGCCACTGGGTTGGTTCAGCCACATCGGATGCACTATGCACTTATTGTCCCTATGTATTTTTGCTTTGTTTTAGTTTGACCTTCATAATTAATTTATTTCATAATCATAATAGATAGGTACCTATTAACAATAAATGCATAAGCACTTATATTATTAGGATCAGTACTGGCTGTCCTTTTGCTAGATTTTGTCAATCTGTGTTAAGGACAGCCAGCCAATCCCTCATAAAATGACGCCGTGAGTACTTATTGAATCTTCGAAAGTGGTGTGACAAGCAATCCAATGCAGCGGCATGGTTATATCTATGCATATATTTTTGGAGGTCACATGGGCTTTCCTTGTGTGCCAAAAGTTGTGATAGGTCAAACATTTCTAACTTAGGACATTATGTATTTTTGGGAATGTCTCCATTCATAACTCTAACAAAGATATTTCTTACGGTTAGCGAGGTATTGTCTCTATCACAGGCGCAAAGGGCTTGTACGCAGGATGCAACGCCGGCGTTGCAGGAACACGCGCGGCATCCGCCCGCCTCCATCCAACGTTCGCCGTCTGATAAAATTTGTCCTTGCCACGAACAACCTGATGACGAAATGATAACTCTAAAATTTTTTCAAGTGCCGCAGCTACTCGATCATATATTATGTAAATATCGTATCGTTTGAGGCTTCATGATCATAATTAACCCATTGCCGGCTTACTACAGAGCACGGGTCTCCTCTCAATATGAGAAGGGTTTGGCCATAGTCCACTTGTAGTCTGCCAATCCGCACATGGCCAGCGTGGTGGACTATGGCCAAACACTTCTCATATTGAGAGGAGACCCGTGCTCTGTAGTGAGCCGGTAATGGGTCGATCATAATGATATGATTCTTACTGGTCTTTTATGTACAGAATTTACTAAGAAAGATCAGAGCCTCTAGTATTTCTATGTTAAAAATCGTCTCATTAAAGTTGGCATTATCAATTTTATATGGAGTTATAAAATAAGATGTAAAATTACAGATTGACGCTTGCTTTTATGTTACCACAGGAGATTCACTCAACGGTACTTACTGAGCTCGCAGGAAGGTGTATCACATTGACATCGGAAACCTCCGTCTATATTTATGCAGCGCGCACTTGGATGACACGTGTGGAAGCCTTCTGTGCATTCGTCGACATCTGAAACACGAGGTCATCTTTAAATAAATCAGTTTTGCTAGTTACAGTTTATTTAAGAAGTACATGCTTTCAGATTGGTTTACCCAGATCTGGCTGAATGGCTTTAACAGCTACGTATTTGTATACAATTTACTGTTGCTAAGTCATTTGCATTATTACAGAATAGTACTTATATAGTGTTAATTAATGAATTCGGTCTCTGAATTGCCTTCAGAAAGATAAGCACACACATAAGTAATTTATGTGTGTGCTTATCTTTCTTTCTTTCTTTCTTTTTTTTGGCAAGGCTAATTCTTTGAAATCCCCTCAATCTTTTAGTAAAGTAACTGTAGCAAATTTTGACTACTACTGAATAATTTGTGCTCTCACACGCATTTAATACTTTGTTCCAATGCTTTATCAATGCACGCTCGCATCGTGTATGGGCGTTACAATCCAATATGTCCTATAAGAATAGAACATTTGGCTTACCTTCACAGTGGTCTCTGTGCGGGTCACGCCGGTACCCGTCCCGACATACGCAGTAGTACGAGCCGGGCGTGTTGACGCACAGCGCGCGCGGCACGCACGGCGCATGCGCAGCGGGGTGCGCTAGCGCGCCGCACTCGTCCACATCCCGCTCGCAGCGCGCGCCGCCGAAGCCACGCGCGCACGCGCACCGCTCGGGCCCTGCGCACACGCCACCGTTCAGGCAGCCGCCTGTACAGATAGCTGGAAACAATAATTGCAACTACTGTAATTATATACGTTATATTATCAGCAGATGCCACGTTGTTGGTGATAAGGATGTTCATTGTACATCTACGAATCGGAGATTCAATGTCTGGCGTGGAGCAAACATTTTCATATATAATGAGATGGAAAGAAAGGAAGGAATGAAATAAATAAGAGTTATAGAAGTGCATTTATAATGCAACTACCTACACAGAAACGTAGAAAATTCACTCGAGCAAGTGAACCCGAGCCGAGCAGCGTGCTTGCTTCTACGCGTTTAAATAATTTGAAAGTGAAATAGAAGAGTAGAAGGGACTCACGTGTGCAAGTGTACCCGTCTCCGGAGTAGCCGTCCCGGCAGCGGCATGAATAGGAGCCGGGCGTGTTGCTGCATTGCGCGTGCGCGTGGCAGCCGTGGCTCTCACTCGCGCATTCATCCACCTACAACATGGCGACATGATTGTTTGATTTAATCATTTACGTGTGTTGAGGTGAAAATTCCGAAGTGTATGTGTGAGAACTGATGTGACGATCAAACATTCCCCGAAAGGAATCCATACCAGCAATAACTGTGCCAAATTTCATGTAAATCCATTCACATTTATAATTGAATTCAAGGCAAAAGCCGTTTCTGCCGGTTGCAACCCGTGACGGACGTACGGCTCGACTGTCGCTCTGCTCCCACATTTTAATCTCTGATTCCCTCTAAAATTTTTAAAGGTATGCTGCAATTTTGATTTACTAAATTTAATTGGATACTTACTTTAATTTAATTGGATAAGGAACAACATCTATTTCTAAAATGCCTCGTACGACTTCACATGACAAATTTATGAAATTCTCGCCTTTATCGTCATCATTATTATTTATTTATTACTTTAGGGTTCGGGTCATATATTGTTTTTATAAGCCGACTTGAATAACCATTATTGTGACTTTGGCTTTCACTTGACGTTTATGAATATATCTGCATTTCTTTGGTGACTTTTTTCAGCTTTGAATAGTTTAATGACACATAGGAGTACGTACATACAACTGAACATAATATACGCTTTCTTTCACACAAATTTTAAAGAAACAACAACACGGAACACTTTACACATGAATAAGCAAAGGGAAAGAATTAAATAAAAGATGAGGGTAACGGCGCAATTTTTAAATATAATACATATATAACATCGTGAGTTAACCTAGGGTTAGCTTGGCGGTTCGAATCCGGGCATGCACCTCCAACTTTTCAGAGTTACGTGCGTTTTTAAAAAATTAAAATATCACTTGTTTAAACGGTGAAGGAAAACATCGTGAGGAAACCTGCACGCCTGAGAGTTCTACATAATGTTCTCAAAGGCGTGTGAAGTCTGCCAATCATGGCCAGCGTGGTGGACTATGGTCAAACCCTTCTCATATTGAGAGGAGACCCGTGCTCTGTAGTGAGCCGGTAATGGGTTGATCATGATGACGATGATAACATCGTGACTCAATGAAATATTTTCATTTTTACCTCAACGCAATTGAACTTGTCTCGTCTCGTATAGCCCGGTAGGCACTGGCACACGTAGCTGCCCACCACGTTGACACACCGCGTGTTGGAATGACAGTGGTGCCCGTATAAGCCCCCTGCTGCTTGGCATTCATCGACATCTGGAAAAAACATTTAAAAGTCAGCAATAAAAGAGCAAAAAGCTGTAATAGACTAGTGGTTAGGGCATCCGCCTCCTAATCAAACGTCGGTGGTTCGTCTAACTTTTCGGAGTTATGTGCGTTTTTAAGCAGTTAAAATATCACTTGCTTCAAAGGTTAAGGATAACATTGTGAGGAAACCTGCATGCCTGAGAGTTCTCCATAATGTTCTCAAAGGCGTGTGAAGTCTGCCAATCCACACATGGCCAGCGTGGTGGACAATGCCCTTCTCATATTGAGAGGAGATCCGTGCTCTACAGTAGCCGGCAATGGGTTGATCATGATGAATAAAAAAATTTCCTGCATCTTACATTACATCTTAGAAAAAAATAACTGCAGAGTTTCTTGTCTGCCTCTTCTCGGTAGAATCGGCCTTCCGAACCGGTGGTTAAGCTACCAAAACAGAAAGTTGTGGGCTCTAAAGTTGTATTAAAATGTGGGTATAAGGTTAAATCAACGCTAATCTCAGCCATGCTCCTAGCAAGTGATTGTTCTGCAATCTTGTGGCTTTTCTGACTAGATAGACGTGGGCATTCAGTACTTAAATTATTCTTACTTTAAATACAAATCTGGTTTTAAGCTAGCTTAGTTCCTCCTTATATAAGATATAATAACACTTCAATAGAAATTGAGACCTACTAATTAAGAAAATAATTGCTAAACAATCAACAGCAAGTATAATTTGCTATATTCCGCCGACAACCGGGAGATTTGTATAATATAACACCACAAAAAATCTTCCAGTAGAACCTCTACGCACTTTTCAACCCGACACTGGATCATCCTCAGGAGATGTTGACTTCACAAGCGCGAAAAGTAATAGTATTGCTATTAAAACCATATATGAAAATTAAACTGATTATGGTCCTGGACTAATTGTATTTGGAAAAAAAAGGTTTCTTACAAAATTGAAATAAATTAACGAAATGACATAAAGTATACCAACCTTCACACGTAATTCCATCTCCTTGAAATCCTTGATTGCACTTACAAGTGTACTTTGTATTGAGATTCATGCAAGTTGCGTTCTCGTCGCAGGAGTGACCCATGCTGCAATAGTCGACTCCTGGAATCAATCATGCACATCATTTTAGTAATTAGTAATTTCTTCTTAAATTACTGGGTGATTGGCCTTAGTTGCTTTTTTTTTTTATGCACTACAAGTTAGCCCTTGACGGCTATCTCACCTGGTGGTAAGTGATGATGCAGTCTAGGATGGTAGCGGGCTAACCTGTTAGGAGTACGGTAATCCCACGCTCCTAATTGGTTTCTACGCGACATCGTGCCGGAACGCTAAAATCGCTTGGCGACACGTCTTTGTCGGTAGGGTGGTAACTAGCCACGGCCGACGCCTCCCACCAGACCAGACTCGAGCCAGGAATCGAACCCAGGACCTCCAACTTTATAATGCGACAGCGCACGCACTGCGTCACGGAGGTCGTGCTTAATATTTTGATCAGTGTTGCGCTAAAGAGACAGAGCTGAGACATGAGTTATTGTCATCATGTACTTGAGTATAAGCCATTTTGGATTCTCTAAAATCCTTAAGATATCGGGATCTTATCATGAAACACATGTTATGTTAGACGTCGAACCGCCTTAGAATAAGGAAAGTCTAAATTCGGACTTTCTATTGTGGTTGTTGAATTTCTATTGTGGTTGTGTGGTAAAGAAAAACATCGTAAGGAAACCTACATGTTTAAGAGTTCTCCATTATGTTATCCAAGGCAAATTAAGTCTTATATTGTCTGGTAGTGAGTAACGATACAGTCTATGATGGTAGCGGGCTAACCTATTAGAGGTACTGTACCAATACTCCCAATAATTTTCTACGCCACATCGTGCAGGAATGCTAGGTCAGACACTTCAACGACTCGTCGTCGTTGGTAGGGTGGCAACTAGCTAAGGCCATAACTTCCCACCAGAAAAGACTTGACCATCGAAGCCAGGAGCTCCAACTTTATAAACCGACAGCGCACGCGCTGCGCTACGGAGGTCTTCAAAAATAATCTGGCCAGCATGGTGGACTAAGGCGACAGCCTATCTTATTCTGGTAATGATAATGGTGCTCGAACGCAATCGATCAGCTTGCATTCTTGCCTTAGCGAGTCGATTAGGTCGCGTTAGACCACTTGATCTAACCGACGCGGAGCATAGGCACTGACCGGGACAGAACTTGCAGCATTCCCCGGGCACGGTGAACTGGTCGGGCTGGTCGCAGGGCAGCGGCGGGCACGCGGTGTCGGGGTTGACTCGCGTGCATTGCATGTTGCCATCGTGGCAAACGCACTCCGCGCACTCCTTGGGCGCGAAACGCTCTCCATGCTCGTATAGCGTGCCTTTTAGTAGACATTGTCCTGAAAACATTATGAAGACGATAACATTCAGTATACTTTATATATTTTAACTATGCATCAATTTAGGCATCGTCATCATATTGGGAACCAATGGATGTTTCTACAAACCAAAATTTATTTAGTGTAGCTTATATCAAGCGGTTGCATGGACGGGCATTATTTATTTCGCTATAAGTCTCCGTTGGGAAGTTTTTGGGACTTTTGAATTTGAGTTTACTAGCGAAAATAATGGCGTTTTACGATAGGATATTTTCGGTAGCAGAGGAAGTTGCGTAACTAAGTAGCAATGGACTTGGAGCACATACCACTGAGAACCGAATAACGTCCCAAGCGAATCCTCATAGTTGGACAGGATTAATTAAAGACAGTCGATCGACACAAGTGGCGCGCGATAGTTGATTGTTGACCGTCCATGGTTGATATGATGGTAATTATAACAGAGAGTAATCATTTGTTAAATGATACTTACTAAGACAGGTAGGGCAGCATTCCCCTGGATGTAATACCGGATTTTTGCACTCTGCTCTATCACACTCAACTGGTCTGCATGTTATCTCACCATGCTAGAAATATAAGACATCACACATATGTTCTTCATAAGGGATACTTAAAAATGAATTCAACCTCGAGCGGAGATGGATGTACGCTTCTTTATGCAAGGTACAAGGTGCAAGGTTTTTTGAAAACTTCTATGCAGATGAAGTATCAGCTAGTGATGGATATTCTCTTACCACACAGGAGCACCGGTTGCAGTCTTTTTGCCAGGAAGCACCGTCCGCGTGCACGGAGCCGTTGGAGTAGCACGATTTTTGACAATCGCACTGCTCTAACCGCGCCAGCCTCGCTTCTGTGCCCACCAGCTACGATACAAAACCCATTAGGTATAGTGTGCGGTGAAAATAAAACCATTACGAAGCTTCGAGAAGAAGAAAGTACCTTGAGTGAAAGGTCATGGATGTGCGACGTGAGCTCCTGCACGGTGGCCTGCAGCAGCGCGAACTGCCCACAGGTGGGGCACTCGGAGTCCAGCCCCGGGCACTGCACCAGGTAACCGTGAGGCCCGCTCACTAATCTTACCTCTTGAAGAGTTCCCTGCGGAAGTAATACATGTGTGATCAAAGCTTGACCGCTTTTATCCAGAAATAATTAGGTTTTTTTTTTATATACTACAAGTTAGCCCTTGACGGCTATCTCACCTGATGGTAAGTGACGATGCAGTCTAAGATGGTAGCGGGCTAACCTGTTAGGGGTATATTAAACCCACACTCCTAATTAGTTTTTACATGAAATCGTACTGGAACGCTAAATCGCTTGGCGACACGTCTTTGTCGGTAGGGTGGTAACTAGCCACGGCAGAAGCTTTCCACCAGACCAGACTCGAGCCGGGAATCCTCCAACTTTATAATGTGACAGTGCGCGCGCGACGCAGGTCGTCAAAGGTAGGTTTCTTCATTAAGGTAAACTGAATACAAATAGAAAAAATAAATCAAAGTATAGTATAGTTCTTTTGTTTGTCACCTTAAATAATGAATGTTTGCTATTCCTCTGTCCGACCCACAGCGAGAGCTGAGGCTGGGTGAAGTTGCGGTCGGGCGGCGGTATCAGGCGGCGGTACAGCGGGTGGCAGTCCACGAAGAGCGTGGCCTGCGCGCCCGACACAGCCAGCGCCACGCGGTGCCACGCGCCGTCCGCCAGCCGGAACGGGAAGGTCTCCACCCGCGCCGTGGCGCCGCCGGCCGCCACGTAGTGCAGCCGCACCTCGTCGCGGCGCCCGCTCGACTGCAGCTCCAGGTACCTGCGTATCGCACAGCCCCATCGCTACTAAGTATCGATACCCGTCGCCGCGCTCTCGGAACCTCCCTCCGAGCGAACTGTTCCGAGGTACACAAAAACAAAGCAAACAACATAAATACTCGGACGGCAGACGGGATGGGACCGGCCGCGAGCGGACTTCGGCTCGCTCTACATCTCAATATCGCTCGGTCGGGAAGGGGACCATGTACCTCGGAACGAATCGCGTTCGATGTCGACAGAGCTATTCGGTGTCGATGGAAAGCCACAGGGAGAACGCGGTTTGCGATGTCCGATCGCATACGGAAATTCTGGAGGGAGATTCGGCGCCGACCGGCGGGCGGTTAGCTGACTCTTCCAATCGCAGTGACGATGTCGGGCCCGAAACATCAGTGTCGAACGAAATGCACAATTACTGATTCCCATGTCGCTTGGAATGCAAGTGCGGAGCCCGGCGGCGGGACCTCGGGGGCGCGGACCCGCGGCGGCAAACAACAACATCCAGAGAACAATAACAAAAGACGGACCATAAGGGGCGGTTAGACAGATAAGAACAAAACACGTCAAGACACAGAACACAGGACGGACGACGGTGCGGCAGGCACGATGGACGCATGCAATCGACCCGCTCGCGCACACATACGGCCATGCAGGGGTCACAGTGAGCGCAATTGGGTAACGGATGGATCGAGGAGGGCATTCCGAGGCACAGGACATTCCAAGATACATGATTCTCCCCTATGCGCGCGCACGCATTCCGGCTGGGGCCAGTATGCATGCGCGCGCAGCGATGTTGAGATCTAGAACTTACCGGTGAGAGTCGCTGGCATTTGATTCACCGCTGCTGCGCGCCTGTCGAGTTGCTGCCAATCGCACGGTCAGTGGTCACCCGGGTCTCATGCCGATTTTCTACCCGACATCAAATAAGTAAACTTATTAGATAAGGGTATTTCCAAATCACATTATATACCAATGGAACAATTATATGTAAAAATATCAAATAATTTAAAGCCTTATTTGGTAGAAATTGTATAACAAGTAAACTCAATATATTACGCACTAAACATGGAAACACTCTTCATGCAAAACTTATTATAACGAAGTTGTACTATAAATATGACACCAAAGAGCATCTGAACGCATACACACAGAGATAAAGGTTAATTATCAACCAATGAGGTTTTCGAATGATGACGTGATATAATGTGATCACGTTATATTTCACTAATCGTAATGGTTTAAATTTCTGATACTCTGGGAAACGTCATAGATAGTAGTAGTAGTATACATCAAAATACTAAGGGTCAAAGGTAAGGGTCAGTAGTAATTTGATGTACACCAGGGCCACATGAATTGTAAGCAGTTGTACCTGTTGTAGCCGTGTGAGAAGGAGAGGATAGTGCCGGAATTTGCGGGCTCCTGGCGTAGCGCTGCGAGCACCGTGAACTCAGGCGAGCGCCGCAGGAGCTCCGCTGCGCGCTCAAACGCCGCGCCCTCCACTTGCAGTGACCGCGATTCCCCTGAATACAACATAAAAATAAAATAATTTACCAAATAATCAATCTGATCTTATTTTAATTAATTCTTTTCCCAAGGGCTGTCTGGAAGAGATTGCTGAAGCAATAAGACCGCCTTTGCATACTTATGTGTTAAATGTTTTATGTTGTTGTTTCTTTAAAGTTTGGGTGCAATAAAGAGTATTTATCTTATCTGATTCTTTTCGGCGCCATTACGACCGCTAAGTTACAAGCGGTTAAAAATAAGATTTAATATAAGTTTATGGTATTTTTTTTATAATAAAACTTATAGCATCGTTTTAATATAACCTATCTATCACTCTAGTCGTTCCTTCATTACTGAAGATCGTGGTTTGGTGTCCTTGCAACCTATATAACTATTAAAAGACATGCCCGGTTGCATAGGTGTTAATAGTACCCAGGTTTTTTGATCACTGACCTTATTTCAATAAATCGGTCCTTCTACCGCCAGATGACACAATTGAATGTGAGGCACAGTTATATTATTTCGACGCCATAGCCCCAAGGCAAGTCATATGGCAAACGGGTCAAGCGCGTAACTCTCTTTTACAGTGGCATACCTATTCCAGCACCGTCTAATAAAGCTGTCAAACATCTCCAGATCTCGCAACTCAACGAGTATTTTGCAGTAGTACGCTTTCTCGGTTTAGGTTAAGACCTCGACTTCTTCTTAGACCTGGGTGCGATTGTAACCCTCTTAGCTTTAGTTTTAAGTTCGACGATCTCCGTGGCGCAATGCGTGCACTGTCGCATTATAAAGTTGGAGGTCCTGGGTTCGATTCCCGACTCAAGTCTGGTCTGGTGGGAGGCTTCGGCTGGGCTAGTTACCACTGACAAAGACGTGTCGAAAGCGATTTATCGTTCCGGCACGATGTCGCGTAGAAACCAAGTAGTGTGGGTTTCCCTTACAGGTTAGCCGCTACCATCCTAGAGTGCATCATCGCTTACCACCAGATGAGATAGCCGTCAAGGGCTAACTTATAGTGTATAAAAAAAAGTTGGCGAGTGTAGTTATCACCATCACTGCACGAATAAAATTAATGGAAAATGTGAATATGAACGTTTCCTAGATGCCTGTAATAGGTTTACATGAATAAAGCAAATCAAATTCAATCTTTATTGAAATAGTCCTTTAAAAGGCACTTTTGACGCGTCAATAATTTACATAGTTTTTCGTAAACTTAATACTAAAGCTATGAGGGTTCCAAACGTGCTCCGTCTAAGAAGAAGCCCTCAATAAACTTAGCCAGGTAAATTTTCTTTTTGTTATCACCATCTCACATGCGACTTAAAATTATGTTAAGAGCTATGTTATTAGAGCAAAAGCTATTTTGTTTTGATTTGAGCTTGCATCCAGAATCAATATTTGCGAAAGATCCACCGTTAGTACTTAGAGCTTAAATAAATAGAAACAAATATAGGGTCTATTACACCTAGGCTTAGTTATATACTCGACCTCATTAAGTACGCTTATGCGGTGCAATAAATTTCGATAAAAATCTGTATGCTCGCTACTCCCCGTGATTACGGTACGACGTCTTGTACGAGGCTTTAGATATACGCTGGCAACCTGCCAACTTCCAATTCCGAGAATATAATAAACTCTATGGAAGTCTTCTATATTATTCAATTTAAGTTTTCCGTTGTATTTTCCAAATGTGGGTCTTTTTGTAATTCTGGAAAATGAGTAAATGTGACTTGCCGTCGTTACAAAGAAAGATTTGTCTGTTAAAAGAACAAAAGAGATAATTAGATCAGTGTGATTGATCGTATGTATGGTTAAAAATTAAAACGCCGACGCGTTGTTGGTGTACCCGAATGGTTACTAGGCCCTGTTACTATACCTTCTTCTATAGAGGAGGGCATTTCATGAACCGTATTTGGTAGACACATAGATTTGATTTCTATTGCTGCTATAAAAACAAAAATTAGATGTGCATATATAATATGTATAATTTGAATATCGAAAATCATCGATTATTTAGTTACCGACTTTTAAAAACGGGACCTCCGTGGCGCAGTACGTGCGCTGTCACATTATATAGTTGGAGGTCCCTGGTTCGATTCCCGGCTCGAGTCTGGCTTTGGCTGTGGCTAGTTCCAACCTACAGACAAAGACGTGTCGCCAAGCGATTTAGCGTTAACGTAGCCGCGTAGAAACCAATTAGGAGGTATGAGTTTGCCATACCCCTACCATCTTAGGGATCGAGCATCAAGAGCTAACTTGTAGTAAATAAAAAACCGCTAAGTTTAGTTAATTCCTTAAATATTGCTTAAAATAAGAATTCCTTTTCTTCCCCCACCCACTAGAAAATCCACGAAAATGTTATACGACTAAAAATGTTAGAACTAAAATCTCAGATTCCTTCATTACAAATCTAACGAAGCGAAATAAGCCAAACTAACAATATGTCACGAGTACAAACGTACACGTCAACCAAATGCGCAATACAATGATTTCGAAGGGGAGGTGGCATGACGAAGCGCACGTGGCTACGTGATGGACCCCTGCGGTTAATGTCGCGGAAGGGGACTCAGCGGTCCTCCGCCCTCGAGGGACTGCGATTCCGATTCAAATAACCTTAATTGTTGTCGAGTGAAATTTTAATTAAAATCTAAGCTTTTAGGATGTTTCCAAGTCGTGTAGGGTTGGTGAATTTAAAACCATAAGCTATAACAAACTCTGTTAACACTGGATTATCACTTGTTTGAGGCCCTCCCAGACCGGTTAGAGGCGAAATGTAAATTTGCTAATTTTAGGGGCACCCAGTCATATCATCATTATCTTTTCTTTTTTTTTTATACACAACAAGTCAGCCCTTGACGGCTATCTCACCTGGTGGTAAGTGATGATGCTGTCTAGGATGGTAGTGGGCTAACCTGTTAGAAGTATGGTAGACCCACACTCCTAGTTGGTTTCTGCGCGACATCGTGCCGGAACGCTAAATCGCTTGGCGACACGTCTTTGTCGGTAGGGTGGTAACTAGCCACGGCCGAAGCCTCCCACCAGACCAGACTCGAGCCGAGAATCGAAGCCAGGACCTCCAATTTTTTGCGCTTCCTCTAGTCTTCTATCTTAATTTAGTCAGCATAATAATTTTCTATTCCTAATGCCAGGTGTCCTCTCTAATAGGCGAGAACCGGTCGGTCTATGCTGAGACGCTAATGTGTGGGTTGACGAGCAAGTCCACTCAGGCACACGTCGTCGAAATTTTACAAAATCGGGAAAACATTTACTTGTACCGATAAATGACACTTTATTCATCATCATCATGATAAACCCATTTTCGGCTCACTACAGAGTCTCCTCTCAATATGAGAACGGTTTGACCATAGTCCAACACGCTGGCCATGTTCGAATTGGCAGACTTTGAGAACATTATGGTGATCTCTCAGGCAAGCAGGTTTCCTCCACCGTTGAAACTAGTGATATTTTAACTGCTTAAAAACGCACATAACTCCAAAAAGTTTCAAACCCCCGACCTCTGATTAAGACTAGGCTGTCACAACTTTATTAAAATGTTTAATTTTATCTGTGAATACTGTTTTATTCCTAAAAATTCTTTTTGGTTTTGCCGTGATTGGATGCAAAACGAATTGAGATAGGAAGAATATAAAATGAAGCTTCCAATACTCAGTCAATAAAATATTATCAAAAGTTCCGAAAACTATTTGCAGAGCGATGTCGTTCAGGATTGAGTTTGAATGCAAAAAGTTGCATCCGGTACAAAATCTCTTTCAACTTTGCTTACTTTGCAGTGCGTTGAACTCCGAGAGGCATCTACGCCCTCGGAAATTCGAGAACTATTAAACCTTACAGAGTAGAGGTAACAAGTGTATTGATTTACAAATAACGACGTTGCGTATAAAACAGTATAGAAAGAATATAAGCGTATAGAAGCTGTCATAGCCTAGTGGTTAGGGCGTCAGCCTCTTAATCAGAGGTCGGCGGTTCGAATCCGGGCACGCACCTCTAACTTTTAGGAGTTATGTGCGTTTTTAAACGATTAAAATGTCACTTGCTTCAACAGTGTAGGAAAACATCGTGAGGAAACCTGCACGCCTGAGAGTTCTCAATAATGTTCTCAAAGGCGTGTGAAGTTTGCCAATCCGCACATGGCCAGCATGGTGGACTATGGCCAATACCCTTCTCATATTGAGAGGAGACCCGTGCTCTGTAGTGAGTTGTGGGTAATGGGTTGATCATGATGATGATGATGATGTATACAACAGTTGAAAGTGTTGAGAATAACTATTTTATGGTATGACAATCTTTAGTATCATTTATACAATCTTTCCTATTACATTTCTGTGTAATGTATTATAAAGCATTTGGCTATTTATCAATAAACTTCCTAAATAAGGAGGTAATTCATGCGACATGTATTTTGTTGGCGAAGGTGCTATGCATCCCTCTGTACCTATTTTTTATTTTATTTGAAAGGTTCTTGGTAGTCCATTTTGAATATGGAGATGTTTAAAGATCACTATCTTTAAACATCTCCATCCAATTATTTAAGGAGATCGACAGTGGTCGATAATAGCGGAAAATAACATGGGGTTAATATAATAGTATATAATATTTTAAAGTTTTGATTTCATTCTAAACCTATTATTTTCTATACAAGAAGATATATAAGGTTAGTATTTTATTCCTAGGTCAGTCATACATTTATATCTGAGATTAATTCATGATTTTATTAATTACTCAAGGATCTTCCCTACTATGCTCTGATGGAGATGACACGAACAAGGTCGCGCATAAGCCTCCAGGATTATATATACCCGGCTATGTTTGTTGCAGCTTTTTCTTAGAACAGGGCGCTATTGAAACCCTATAGTTTTAGTTTTAAGTAAACGAATGTAAATATAAACAACTCGTTACTATTATGAAAGTTATTGATGAATCTAAAAGTACCTTTTATAGGATTATTTGAATAAAGATTTTATGATTGATCGAATAGTCTGTTATTTTCAATAAGAAATTCATTCAAGAAGAAAATGGGCCTTGGGATCAAAATCAAGATTGATTTTCAAAACAAAAAAATATGCAACGTTTTTAAAACTTGTTGATAATTTGTAATGAAAAGTCGATTTTAAATTACAGACACATATCTGTGAGACTGAAGAAAAGTATTTGCCAATGAAGGGTTTTCCTACATTAGGAATAGGGGAGTTGCGTCAGACTTTCCACAGTAAATATTGAGGTTATTGTCGTATGATAAGCTATTCAATCTAAGTGGATTACTTTGTATTCGAACACGGTGTGGTTTCTGTAACTAAGAAAACTCCATCACTCTCTGTAAAATATTTTGTAGGAATGCCCCGGGAAGATATATCACGGAAATTTAGAACACTAATATAATGATACTGAAACCATTAACCGTAATTTTTTTTTATCCACTACAAGTTAGCTCGTGACCGCAATCTCAGCTTACTAACCTGTTAGGGGTATGGTAAACCCATACTCCTAATCGGTTTCTACGCGACATTCTGCCGGAACGTTAAATCGCTTAGCGACACGTCTGTGTCGGCCGTGGCCAGTTGGCCGAAGCCCCCCAACAGACAAACCGATCTTCCGTTCACTGTCATCTTCCTTACTGATAATAAGGAAGATATCTATAGATGTATATACAAATCTTAATTTAGATGAATACCTATTGCAGACTTGATAGACAGTTAAAATGAAATCAACCGCATATTTCTTTCCCTACCTAAACTCTCCCTAATATTTAATATCTGTTAGTGGTGACTTAAAACGATTTGCAAAACATCCACTGTATTTTGAACTTATAGTATCTATATTTTCATACAACATATGAATTGCTTTTAATTTTCCGAGAGGTCTTGGTTGATCGGTCGGCTACGTTCCCTTGGTTCAAGAGTAAGATTGGTATTAAATTGCTTAATATTTTACTTTTTCATTTGCTTGCTGGAATAATATTAGGGTGTGCAACAATGGCGTCTTTTAATGCACGTAACGTTACCAAAATTAAACTCAAGATTGATGCAGATATACTCTTAGTTAGTGCTTTGTATAGCAGAATACAGGATTTATTTTATTTATTTATTATTATTGATACACTTACAATATAATAAAAAAATACATTGACTGCAAAAGGTACATGTCAACGGTCACAGTTGCCAGAGAATAGATGGATGGAATGGTTAGTGTATGCAGTAGATTTATTTATTACATAAGTATAGTTAAGATCATGTGTTATTGAACCAGTAACTCCGGCCTAGTGGTTAAAGGTTTCTGTCAATTTATATTCACTGTATCAGCTCGGAGTGCCCTGTACCTTTTAGAGAAAGCTAAGATGGTACAAGAGATAATATTCGGAAAATCCCGGCAATAAACTAGGGGGAGAGAAAAGGGGCAAGCACTAAAATCGAGGGATGTATATCAGTAAGATATTAAGACTAACTAGTCCTATATTTATTTATTTCATTTTGGTGTAAGCAGCTTATTAAACTAAAAAAACTACTCTACGTAGACGTTTATAAAAAAACGTTACGAAATAATTGTGTCCAACCAATTTCTCGTAATTCCATACAAATAGGGCCACGAAATGTGTAGTGGGGTGGACACGTTTGACGGAAACAAAATAACAGTAAAAAGAAATACATCGTGCAATAAAATACAAAGCAGAATATATATACAGAAATCCAGCTCTTTATTTCATGCCATAATGCGTGAGCATTAATGGGACACAGTAATTTATGTGCAACCCCAAAATGTTATGGTTTCATTAAACCACCCTTGTCGAATTTAGCGACATACAAATATTTGCTCTGCTTTGTGTAAACACTGTTGTATGGGACCCTGCGGTGGAATTATTTATTGGCTCGCGTTATGACATGACCAGTGACACTCGTTTTCATTGACATGAGAATGTGTCCGATACGGTGATGCAAACCCATAAAAAATAACCCTCAGTAAAAATGCGGAGTCGCTTTCGAGCATCGCTGTGATTGTAACATCGGAGCAAAATAGAAGTTATTTCTTTATTTACTTATTTATTTATTTACTTAGTTATATATTTATTTACTTAGTTATTTATTTATTTCTTCAGCCCGCGACTTCGTCTGCTTGGACTTCAGAATTAAGTCTAAAGCAAATTCAAATTCAAAATAATCTTTATTCAAATAGTCCTTAAAAAGGCACTTTTGACGCGTCAATAATTTACATAGTAGTTATTTCATGGTGATAACTATATTCGTAAACTTAAAACTAAAGCTATGAGGGTTCCAAACGCGCCCCGGTCTAAGAAGAAGCCCACAACAAACTTAGCCGGGGTTAAAACAAAGCTTCTTCTTGTAAAAAAAATTCTTCTTCTTCTATATACATGTCCTTTTCCATAGCATAGGTGACATGCATACCAAATTTCAAAGTTGTCCGCGTGCGGCTTAGACCGTAAACAATTTTAAATTTTCTCTCGGGAACTACTTAAGGAATCGGAATAAAAGGCCTATTTTCTTTTCCAAGTCAAGGGCTACATGCATGCTAAATTTCAGCCAAATCCATTAAGGCGTTTTTGCGTGATTGAATTGTTACTCAATCAGTAACATCCACACTTTCACATTTAAAATATATTTATACTTGATTGTGACAGATAGTTTTACAGAATTGAATAGGTTACAGCGATTCACGTTCATGATCAACCCCCACTACAGAGCACGGGTCTCCTCTCAATATGAGAAGGGTTTGGCCATAGTCCACCACGCTGGCCATTTGCGGATTGGCAGACTTCACACGCCTTTGAGAACATTATGGAGAACTCTCAGGCGTGCAGGTTGCCTCACGATGTTTTCCTTCACCGTTGAAGCAAGTGATATTTTAATTGTTTAAAAACGCACATAACTCCGAAAAGTTAGAGGTGCGTGCCCGGATTCGAACAGCCGACCTCTGATTAGGAGGCTGACGCCCTAGGCTATCACCGCTTCTACAGCGATTATTCGATGCAAACTTTATGAAGTTTTGTTTTATATAACAAAGTTATCATTATGATATATGAATTAACTGATTTACAGATAAACCGACAGCTTCTTAGCACCAAGTATCCCAACGATTGTACTTCGACAGGACCTGATTTATACGATTTGTGTTTAAACGACTTGTGACAGCCACAACACGACTTACATTAATATGAAACGAGGGGTAATGTTCCTGCAATAGAAAAGTTCCTTCATTTTCCTGGCCATTGCTGTCTTGACAACTTTGAAGATATCTCTAAACTAAGTTACAGTATAGCTATTATAATATTTGTTCACAATTGTGTTCATTAAAAAATTATAAAATAAGCAAACAGATTTTAGCATAAAGTGAAAATGAAATCGAAATCGCATTAATTCGTACTTATGTATACGTCATATCGTTTTTTAACGCAATCATGAATCAAATGTAATCGAAATCTTATTAATTCGTACATAGCTATCACTGTTGCATAGCAATGGTTCTCTAGCAATGCAGATCACTATGCAGTGTTGACTTTGAGTAAACTTTGAAAGTTTTTGGCTGGCCTCCATTTAGCGATTTCATAACACGAGTATTTCTCTAAATTTATTACCTACAATATGAATTGTGATTTACCACTAAGCCGTGCTTTTAGCGTGTCACATGATCGCTTCGGAATAATAACGGATCACCGGATAAAATCACTGCAGCTCGTTGACGCAAGGGGCGATAAAGAAGGGAAATTAATAAATAACAAAACAATTTTTACAATGAATTTAAATATTTTAATGAATAAATACCTCGATCTATAATCATCATCATCATCATGATCAACCCTTATCCTAGACAAGATCGGTACGGTGATTATGCCCAACGTAGTCGTATATAAAAAATAAACGCAACACAAATATTATTATTCATCATGAACAACCCATTACCGGCTCACTACAGAGCACGGGTCTCCTCTCAATATGATAAGGGTTTGGCCATAGTCCACCACGCTGGCCATGTGCGGATTGGCAGACTTCACATGCCTTTGAGAACATTATGGAGAACTCTCAGGCGTGCAGGTTTCCTCTCGATTCCTTCACCGTTAAAACAAGTAAAATTTTATTTGTTTTTAAAAACGCACATACTCGTAAGTCCGTAAAGTTAGAGGTGCGTGCCCGGATTCGAACCGCCGACCTCTGATTAGGAGGCTGACGCCCTAACCACTAGGCTATCACAGCTTCATCTATAATAAACTCACTAAATAAAATTACGGTTTTTGGTGAATTTCAATATTTAATTTATAATAGTCATAATTTTGTTTTGTAAGGTTGTTTTAGTTATAAGATTGTTATATTAAATAAGGTGATGATTGGGCTGACATGTCCGTTTCATATAAAAGCCCAAAAAAAATAGATTAAAAAAAAATATATATATTTGATTTGTAGGTTTGCAAAAGGAATATAAGGAACTTTCCCCCCTAGTTTCAATGATTGTGAACCGTACGGAGTTTGAAGATGGAAATTACATTTAGGGTATGGTGACATTTCATGTTATTATATAATTTGTTATTTCAGAACCTAAAGAAATTTTATTTCGCAGAATTATGTGTTTCTGTTATTGCTATAAGAAATTGAATATTAAAGGGAACTCCGTAAAAGTAACGTATTTCTACACGTGTCGCTACTTGGTTGAGGCTCATGAAATACCTCCTGAAAGTTAACTATGTGTAGGTGCTAAAATATGAGCATAAAATAATGCTAATAGGCTTAAAATATTACCATTAAGTAAGTCATATTATGTGTAACTACTTCCTAATAGATTATCGGTAAGCAGCGAATGTCTTACTCGATATTCAACCTATATTGGAATCTGAATTTTGAGTCGACGATGTGGAAAACTTGTGTGTATGTTTGGAGTCAAGACTAGTATGAGTTCAGTAGTAAAAGATTAATAAATTAAGTCTAAAGTTTAATTCATTACATAGGGCCTCAACTTGGGTAATGAATTAAAAACTATATCATTTCTCCTTAAGTTATCGTTGTGTTTTTTATATACTATATTAAACACATAACGATAAAGTTTATACGGTGAAATTTTAACGATAGTGCCAAAAAGATGAACAAGTAAAAATCATATACTCTTTGTGTGAAAGATTGCGAGAAGGTTATTGTTTTTGAAATACTATTGTTTGGAATACTTTGATTTTACTACCTTTATTGTTAATTTGGTGATAGCCTAGTGGTTAGCGTATCAGCCTCCTAATCAGAGGTCAGCGGTTCGAATCCAGGCACGCACATCTAACTTTTCGGAGTTATGTGCGTTTTAAAAAATATCTAAGTGTCACTTGCTTCAACGGCGAAGGAAAACATCGTGAGGAAACCTGCACGCCTGAGAGTTCTCCATAATGTTCTCAAAGGCGTGTGAAGTCTGCCAATCCGCACATGGCCAGCGTGGTGGACTATGGGTAAACCCTTCTCATATTGAGAGGAGACCCGTGCTATGTAGTGAGTTGGTAATGGGTTGATCATGATGATGATGATGTTAATTTATAGAATAATTGAAGCTATTCCTCTCCATCATATCACTGGCATAACCGCATCTCTGTTCCAATGGGTAACAAATAATAACAGCGAAATCGATACGTTAAATAAGTCTGTTTCAGACAACGCTTTATGCCGTTACCGCTATCAAAGCGTTATTCTTGCAAATGACAGTCTAAGTTAAGTATACCCACCCTTGTTGATGAATGATGCAAAAAATATGAACAACTCTTTTTTTTTAACAACTACTATTTATAATATTATAGGAAGAAACTTTAGTATACTTAATAAACAATTTACAGGTATGAACATTTTTTTTTTATTGGATCATTAAACTAGTCACAATCTATATAAAAACAAAAAAAAAACATTTCAGAAGAACAAACACGAGATAGTGACTTTCTAGAAATGACCACAGCATGCAACCTTATAATTAACCTTACATCTAAATAATTCAATTTATACCTATAATGCAGTAATAGACAGTCTTACTTGCTTAAAGGAGGCCACAGAACTGCAGGAGATGTCGCAGATATTCCTGTGATCATTCAGCATTGAGCATATTCTATAGACAGGCGCATGCTGACCAGCCTTGGTTCGACAAAACGGTAAATGAAACGGTTTTCGATTCCGGAGGCGACTACCCTTACGCGGCACACTAAACCTCAGACATACTAGAACAATGCACCTAAAAAAATATAATATATTATCTCTTTTTTTTTTTAATTTATTGTTCAAAATATTTTAATACAAACACATTTTAATGTTAAATCTAACCGTCCTCCAGTAATTTTACGTTTATGGTAAACTTATGGGGGATCACTAAAATATATTATTATAAGGATTCCCTTAAGGGAAGGTTCCGAGGTAGCTGCCAGCTCTTCGGTCTCCTGTGACAACTCTACTAACGAAAAACTTAATTGACTTGATTGAGGATCTGATAAGATTTTGGTTTATTTTTTTATATTTACTAGTGATATTGTCTGATACATCTCGATTTCGATTGATCACCCTGGTATTAATCTCTGAGTGAAGTAACTAATCTTCGAAATAGCTAATAACATAAGATTATACAAGAAGTTCTTTACTATACCCGCTCTGAAATATGTATTATACGAGTATATGGAGCGTTAAAAGCTATATGTCACTTTACATATATACACACATTAATAAATCAACATCGATTTCAATAGGTTCTTCAGTCTTAAACAGTGCACCATTTAGATTAATATTCTTAGCTGGCGAAAATTTTTCAGAATTGTTTTCATAGAAACAAATTGATAATTACTTTATACATAGAAATGAAAAAGAATAAGTGAGGAAATTAGATCACTGCACGGATTAGTTTAAGACGGATTTGTTTTTGAAAATATTGCTATATCTATCTTTGCCCATCGATCTTTTTGCAGTTTTTTCGTACTCTTCATACTCGTAAATCTATAAAATTCAATTGAGGGTTGTCACCCGTGTGCAAACCAGCTAAGCGCGACGAGCACACGAAAAGATACTTGCACGGTGCAATATGAAACACTACTTAATATTGGCATTATTGAGATCGAGAAAATATCATAATTCTCGTGTCTTGTACCAAGGTTATTGTTATTAACTTTTAATCTGCTTTTTAAATTCTTTATTTGTTGTGATCATTATATATATATTAGTTCAATGTTTTTATAAAACGAAAGCTAATAGAAAAATCATATTACGATATTAAGGATTATATATACGCAAAAAAAGCTTGAGTGTGAATTGCTCTATCTTCATAGGTACTATAATTTATTATTGATTATGAGAGATGGTGATAGCTAAAAAAAACGTTTTAAGTTTACGAATGTAGTTATCACCATCAAATCACTTGAAAATCAAGTGCCTTTTAAAGGATTATTTGAATTTGTTTTTATAGTACACGGCCAGATTTCTTGTGACGCAGCCCATATTTGTTATTAAAAATATTGCCCTGTAGACAATGGCCAACGTTTGACACCCGACACAAAGCGGACCCTACAATTAGTACGGACACCCTTCGACAATTACGCTCACAGCTCACATCTCGACTAATGGTGCGCTTTACGACACACGTAAAGGGATCATGTGAGAATGCAGGTCCGCATATCAATAGGGATGTAGACCAACACTATGGTCTCGTCTGACAATCAACAAGCATAAATCAAAAAGCATATCCTTTTTTTATACATCACAAGTAGCCCTGATGGTAAGTAATGATGCGGTCCAAGATGGTAGCGGGCTAACTTGTTAGGGGTATATCCTAATTGGTTTCTACGAGACATCGTGCCGGAACTTTAAATCGCTTGACGACACATCTTTGTTTGTAGGGTGGTAACTAGCCACGGCCAAAGCCTCCCACTTGACCAGACTGGAGCCGGGAATCGAACCCAAGAAATTAACAATATATAATAATACAAATTAACCCTTGACCAAATAAGTGATATATATATAGTTAACCCGCACTCCTAATTGGTTTCTACGCGACATCGTGCCGGAACGTTCAATTGCTTGACGATACGTCTTTGTCGGGAGGGTGGTAACTAGCCACGGCCAAAGCCTCCCACTTGAACAGATTAGAGCCGGGAATCGAACCCAAGACCTTCAACTTTATAAATAAACAAAATGAACCACGGAGGTCGTCAAATATAAATACTACGCGAATGGGCAAGCGACAACCCTATTCGAATGTGACAGATTGAGTTCATATCGCGGTGCGTTAATCACCGTTTGCGGCACCCGCTGAGGGACGGCGTATTTGCCGGGAGGATTACTGCCGCTCATTGATAATGGACTGTTTGGGACAGCCCTGGGGGATTACAATCAATTGCGCGAGAGATTACAGCTACATTTCCAGCTTCGGATACGTTAATAAAATATGCCCAGGAGAACGGAGGATGGTTTACTTGACAAAATGACGACCCCAGTGGCGCAGTGCGTGCGCTGTCGCATTATAAAGTTGGAGGTCCTGGGTTCGATTCTCGGCTAGAGTCTGGGCTGGCTTCGGTCGTGGCTTGTTACCACCCTACCGACAAAGACGTGTCGCAAAGCGATCTAGCGTTCCGGCACGATGTCGCGTAGAAACCAATTAGAAGTGCGGGTTTGCCATATATATACTCGTATCACCCTAACAGATTAGCCCGCTACCATCCTAGACTACATCATCACTTACCACCAGGTGAGATAGCCATCAAGGGTTAATTTGTAGTGTATAAAAAAATATTACTAAATTAGCGTAAACAATGTTTAAAAGTTCAATACTCTGAATAATATTAAACAATGTCGTGAGATAATGTCTTTTGTTTTTTCTCCTTTTTTAATGTAAATTAAAGGAATGATGACTAAGACTATGGCCAGAAATGGTTTTTTCATTAATGCTACCACTCATCGGCGCCGGCGCATTTTTCGCTCATAGCTTCAACACAATCTCATCTGATGGAATGTCTCGATTCGGCTTAAGATCGCGGTTTCATAGATTACATTGTTTATGTTATTAAAAGGGTTATTGGCATGAACCGCCGTTTTTAATTTTACCAAGGAAATTTTTAATTTTAAAATGACATCGTTACGTTCTAACCATTACCATTTCAAAAGAAGCTGGAACACTGAAAGCTTTCAAGTTCAGCTGGCTTGAAAAGTAGTCAGTTATCTTAGGGAGGATAGTTAAGTGAAAGGAGAACCAGTATGAGAATATTTTATAAGATTAATATTTAGATTTAAGAATTTATGTAAAAAAAGCATGATTGCTTGGAGTTTGAATATAATTTTTTTACTAACCGTGATTTTGGTTTTATTTTCTCGTAACATTTATTATACAAAGAAGCTTAAACCATTTACAATAACGATCTGGACACAGGTTTTTTCCCTCTTATACGAGAGAGATTTAGAACTTGATTATCCATGCAATAAATTTTTGAAATGTCATAATACTTGTTTTCTCGATATAGAAAATCCTGAGGAATCAGATGCTGCAAATGCAATAAATGAAGCAATAGCCTAGTGGTTAGGACGTCCGCCTCCTAATCAGAGGTCGGAGTTCGAACCCGGGTACGCACCTCTGACTTTTCGTTTCTAAGCAATTAAAATATCACTTGCTTCAACGGTGAAGCGAAACATCGTGAGGAAATCTGCATGCCTGAGAGTTCTCCATAATGTTCTCAAAGGCGTGTGAAGTCTGCCAATCCGCACATGGTCAGTGTGGTGGACTATGGCCAAACCCTTCTCATATTGAAAGGAGATTCATGCTCTGTAGTGAGCCGATAATGGGTTGATCATAAAATGCAACAACTTCAGGTGGTAATGGGTTGATGATGATAAATATTTAATTAAATCAATTTAAACACCCGATTCCTGGGTTCCGAAAGTAAATCCACAGTTCCAAAAAAAAATAAGACGTCATGACTCTGCATGGTTATTTTTGTGGGGTGTTTTTTTATACCAGGAAAAATGCAATTTCATTTCGCAATGTCCGGCGCGTGTCGTAAAGCACCCATCTCGCCGATGCATGTCAGCAAACTAGCTTCATATATTGCTTTGTACAACTTTTAATTCTCTTCCATAAGAATTGCAAACAAAGCGGCGAGGGTGCGCCCCCTTTGAATTTAAACGGATATAAAACTATTCATAATCCAAGCATGAGCACCGGATTGTAGAAATAATGCACTACTTCCTATGATTATTTAAAAAAAATAACACTGGCTAGACCATACCGTAACAAATGATTGGTTTGTGAGTAAAAATAATGTTTTTTGTTTTTTTATATATATATAGTGAGCAAACGAGCAGGCGAGTCACCTGATGGTAAGTGATTACCTCCGCCCATGAACATTTGCAGCACCAGAGGAACCGCCAATGCGTTGCTGGCTTTTGAGTAATTTGTTTATCCGCCATTTGAAGATCACCATATTATAAACATTAGGGAACACAGAAGATGGAAGCTGGTTCCACAATTTGCAGGTACGTGGCAGAAATGACCTGGAATAGCGGGTGGTGAAAGAGGACCAATTATAAGAAAAAAAAATTATAATCATAATCATTAATTGCATATGAATATTTCACTAGCATGTAATTTCTCATAGATGGTTTTTATAATTTGCTTTAGAGAGGACAGTGCCAATTTTTTTAATATATGCAGGTACTGAGAATTCCTTTATAGTTACCATCCAATACCATTTTCATAGTAGTTAGGTGTACTCACCGTGGTGTTAAGATTTAGCCTGAGTTATGTGTACCATGGTAATTTTAAGGCGTCAAGTAGCATTCCATTAACCTGATATCTTATCTATATTCTCTAAAGGTAAGGCCTGGGAGTTGATGATGGTAAATTTAATTATTTATATCATCTGAAGTTTGTCTTGAATCTATACGCATTAACATTTTTTTCAACATTAACTTTCACATGTTAATTTTAATTAATTATGTGTAATACTATTAAGCTCGTTCATTATATATCTAACTGCGACTTCGTTTTAATTTCGCTTTCCAATAAGCAACCCCTCCTTAATAACTAAAATTACGGTCCGGAAACAAGGTAAGACCGTGCAAAACTAATCGACTTAAAATAACAACGGTGCAATATCGTTTGTCGCCATTCACTTGGTGGTTGGTACAATAGTATTTTTCAAATTTATTTCAGTACAACTTAGGTCTTAATCTTACCTGATGGTAAGTGATAGTGCGACCTAAAATGCTAACGGACTAACCTCTTAGGGGTTTGGCAACTTTCTTTTGAACCCATACTCCTAAATGGTTCTTAAGCAATATAGCACCGGAATGCTGTTATTAATTATTAATATTTTACATTAATTGCTAATATTTTATATTTTTTTGTGGCACCGCATAGTTGTAATTATAATGTAAATTTTAAAATGTATTCTGTATTTAAATAAATAAGTAATTTATATATCTTAAATGATATTTTGATTTAACATACATATAGTCCGGAAGTAACGGAACAATGCCATCTTTCTTAAGTCGTGTTCAGACTGTGCTAGGAGTATGTTAATTTGGCTAATATATTTTTCATTCAATCTTCTTCGTAGTCAGTGACCAAGCCAATAAGTTTTTCTATTATATTCCTAGAAACGTTAATTTGCTTGGTGGCATATCTTTACAGGTAGGTTGGTAACTAGGCATATGTGTAAAAGCATGTTACAGTAATAATACGTGATAAGACATTAATGTAAAGAGGAGTGCCCGCCGCCCGCCTCCATTCGATAGAGGCTCTAAGTGAAATTACGCCTGAAATGGATTGCACCTTGCACCTTCCGCCTTGCAATGTTTACGATCCATTACAAAATAAACTAGACGTACTCGCTGTTTTCTTTCAATGCACTTTACTATAAAGTCTATTTTCCCTTAGCTGCATAAAAAATAGTATCACGCAGGTTTTTCTAACGAAAAGGTTATCAACGTTTGTCAAGCTAAAGACGTTCTCAATGAATATTTAAAAAAAAATGAAATAAAAATATATTATTATTCACTTCCGCTATTGTCTCTTTCTCTCCCCCGACTTTAAACTAAAAATAGTCTTATGAAAAATAATAGCGCAAAAAGATCCAACTCCTCTCAGTTTAAATATGCAAGATTACTGAGTAATCGTTTTTATCAAAAACAAAGCTCGTTTGTTTTAAACACTGAATTCGAGTTAGTGTTTATTTGTATGGGTATTTTAGCATGACTGAAAGCACCATTCTAATTTATGAATTAGTTCGTGTTAAACATTCAGCCATTGAAATTCATCACGCGATATGTAACACACGCCTTACCATAAAATTAGTCAATTATTCGATTTGTAAAATGTAATGGTTATACGTGTGGTAGCAATTTGATTTTGAATATTTTTGTTATATAAAAATATTATTCATTGATCAACCCAATACCGGCTCACTACAGGGCACGGGTCTCCTCTCAATATGAGAAAAGTTTGGGCATAGTCCACCACACTGGCCACTTGCGGATTGGCAGACTTCAACACCTTTGAGAATAAAATATTATAAAAATATTATATTATTTCAGAATTAAGTGGACTGTATCCATGGAAACGATCCGTAAATATCTACTCTTACACATTTTTTTTTTGTAATTAAAACAGTAATATGTAAAACTTAAATAAAAATTAAATAAAGATCTTACTGAGTTAGACTTGATTACTGGGCCATTTGAAAAGGTAGTAAATTGTGAATTGAATAACCCTATTTTCATCAATTTCTAAGAAAACCAAACCAAACTACTTTTCTACTATCGAACCGTGACTCATCGCATGGGCCAGTGCCTTTACACAGTTCAAATCTGATGTGCTTATTGGTCTTTTTTATAATTCACGCTTCAAAACAACAGTACCGAGCGATTGGAGATTTTAGCTAAAGATGTTTATGATGGTTGGGAGTAATCGTAGATTGAAGTAATGATGTTTTGTTTCCATAACTGTTCTTTATATTAAAAATTTTAATGAGATATCTTGCGCGCATAACTTTCAAAAAATAAAATAACGACTCTTGAAATACTGTTAATATTTAAAAAGTTAATGTCTGGAAGCAAATGCTTAGTTTCTTACCGGCATCTTTTTGTCAAACAAATGTTTTCTATATCAATTCTAGATATGAATCTAAGGGAGATTGCCTTTGGCCATAGTTTAATAAGAAATCATTTATTATAAGTACCATAATGGTACTCATTAATTGTGGTTCATAAGCAACTAAGTGATTTGCTACGTAATCTTAATATTACCAGATAGATAGATAGATAGATACTCTTCATTGCACACAAATTTTAAAGAAATAGGAACACTTAACACATGAGTATGCAAAGGCGGTCTTATTGCTTAAGCAATCTCTTACCAGTTTGCGAGGATTCCTAAAAAGGTATAGAACTACCTTAATATTTGATTGTAGGTCTATGTAAGCTGATGTTAAGGTAATGATGAAGCAGGGGCGTGCAAAGGATTTTTGATCAAGATTTGCAGGCAGATGATCAATATCAAATAAATCGTTACCAACATAAGTATTAAGTAATTATGTATGAAACACACCTTAATCTCTTAGTACCTTTCCCAATAACATCGAGCTGAGAAATCAGATTTTTCACGAATAGCTTCAATTTTGTCAGGGGCAAGATATGCACTGCTTTAATGCGTGTATGAAGTGCACGGCTCTGTAAGCTTACCTTGTAGGGCGTAGGCGGTGCGCTGCGCTTGCATGCCGGGAGCGACGCTGACGCCGGCGCGCGACGTGTTGTGCAGCGACAGCGCGGCCAGCAGGTCTAGCTCGGTGGCTGCAACAATGCACATCCGTCACCGCAACGTCTGACGCACATCTTATAATTATCAACATAAAATTTTGACGACCTCCGTTGCACAGTGCGTGCGCTGTCGCATTATAAAGTCGGAGGGCCTGGGTTCGATTCCTGGCTTGCGTCTAGTCTGGTGTGAGGCTTCGGCCACGGCTAGTTACCACCCTACAGACAATGACGAGTCGCTAAGCGATTTGGCGTTCCGGCACGATGTCGCTTAGACACCGAGTGTGAATTTACCGTACAGGTTAACCCGCTACCATCCTAGAATGCATCATCAGTTACCACCAGGTGAGATAGCCGTCAAGGGCCAACTTGTAGTACATATGAAAAAAATCTCCGTCTATAATTCAGACGCACTTGCTATTTACAAGTGAACTATGAAAAAAAGATCCGAAGAAATCCTCAGGGTGGTACACATGTCTCTTGAAACTAACATTCAAATATTCTCAAATGCACGACACCTGGTTGCTTCATGCTAATACTTCTAATATTCATCAATCTCGCTAATTTGCCTTCTTCTCTTCATAGATTTTTTCCGTACAGCAAAAACAAATTTCATTTAAATCGAAACGATCATAAAGAACGCAATTCATTGAGACTCTTAAAAATGAAACCATATAATACAACGCTATAAAACCGGTTATATTTTCGCAGTAATGATTCTTTCGACAATCAAATGTATTTTTAATTACCGATAAAATGTGGCCTAGTTCCCCTAAATCGATACGTCTCAGTCCGAAAATTGAGAACAAACAAGCATATCGATCCAAGACGATGGTACTGTGAATATTATAGCAGTGTACGCGACCTTGTACGTGGATCGCTAAGGCTGTACGAATTTAATTCTTACTTGGAAAGTAACTTATTTACTATTCAGTGTAATTATTCCAAGTATAGAAACAAACTTATAAATGGATCTGATAACCCAAACGAAGGTAATGATGTAGAAATTAGCATTTGAATCCGAAATTAATAAATAATCAATAAATCTGAAATCTTCAGAACTAAGATTATATTGAATAGTGCCAGCCTTTTAGTACAGTTATGTCCTGCTGATTTTGTTTATGATTATTTGTTAGATTCGGTATTAGATTAATTATTTCGTCGAGGTCTTAAATACTTTAGCTAGTTAGTTTGCTGCTAGCATTCTACGAATATTATCCGCGAATAGAGCAGTAGTAATATCCGCTAATATCCGCTAGTAGAGGATCTAAACTAAAAACCTAAATCAGTCCATACAGACCCCAAGAAGTCATCGACATCCAGCAAGTGGTACAGTATGGCAGTTAATAAAAATATTGGATCCATGATTTAAAATGGCGTTCTAATCTCTTAAGCAGGTTGTGAATTTAATTTTGGCCTCCAATTAATGGAATATGATTGAAGATTTCTCAAAGTGATAAGTACGTCAAAGTTTATGAATACTCTTAAATGTTAAAAAAACATTGGGTAAACGGTCTAAAATATTAGGTAAACGGTTTGGGCAGAACCCATAACTTTACGTTACGAAAAACATGGCAAGTGTTATATGAAGCAATTTCGAGACCTTAGCTCTAACCCCTTAAATCTCTCGCTCTCTCTTATAAACAGAATTAATAATAATGACAATCCGCTAATAACTAAACCAATACATTTGCGCGTTCCTAAAACATGTTACGACGTTTGCCAATTTCTACGTCCGTATTTTTTCTGCTGTATACATTCATGACATTACATAAGAATGGTTGAACCAGTTTCTCGCTTGTTCTGTGTCACTAAGGCGGGAGCTCGTATGTCTTTTAAAGCAAGCATAATCCATCAAGCTAAATCGGTCGCGTAGCAGCGGCGTAGGAGCGTAGACCTTAACTACGATCAACATAGGATTCAATAATTTATTACAAATCATAAACAACACACTTTAATTATATAATATAATTATAGCTTATAATACTATTGTAAAAATCGTTCTTCGTATGGGTCGTGTACTTCATTGAGACTTGAATGCAAATATTAGTAGTTATTAAGTAATAAACGATAAAAAAGCTTGGGTGTGAATTGCTCTATCTTCATAGGTACTATAATTTATTATTGATTATGTGAGATGGTGATAATGAAAACAAAAACCGCCTAAGTTTGTTGTGGGCTTCTTCTTAGACCGGGGCGCGTTTGTAAACTTTAGTTTTAAGTTTACGAATGTAGTTATCACTATCAGATTACTACTGTATAATTATTGTCGCGTTAAAAGTGCCTTTTAAAGGACTATTTGGATAAAGATTATTTGAATTTCAATTTAGTGTTAATAATGTAATTTATAAATTAGTTACATTTTGTGGTATATATTCATCATCATTTTCAGCCTATTACAGGCCACTGGTGAGCTCAGGGCTCAGCCATCTTAGAGTTGGCATGTTTTTAGGAATACAAAAATTGGTAATTATTCTTTACTATTATCTAACTAGCCGCCTGCGACTACCTTGACGAAGATTAATGTTTTTTTAAAAACCCGTGAGTATAATCAACATTAAGTCAAGTCAGTTACTAAATGGAAACTGATTTCGTATTTGCTTTTGTAATGAAACTTGTCTTACTTGACTTAAACTTAGTTTGTAATTTTCTGGGGCACATCCATCGGTTGGATGGATGGTTTCAAGGTCTATAGTCTTTATGTATAGATAAAGAATAGCGTTGGTAGAAATATTGCGTTGTATACAGTATATGATTTTTAGGTACTTGTAACATAATAAAAGAGTTTCACAGAGAAATTATCTAAATTAAAAGGGATTCCCGTAAATGTAATTACTCTGAAACATTAACATATAACATGACTGCAAGAGAGAAAATTCAAAATTTAATTTGTACCTGTTAAATTTCATCCACTGTACAAACTCCCAGTGGAATTTTCAGCAAGTTCTGTCTGATTTAATTTTCTTTTTCGAGCGCTTCTCTCATCACAGAACCGTGTTTACCAAAGTGACGAGTTTTGTGCTGAAAACTGAATTAGTACTAACGACTTATACAGAGGCGCTCTTTTAATTCTGACTTCAATGGAAAAGCGCCAGCTTATGTCGAGATCTCTTGTCAGCGTCAATTTGTGACGCCCTGAACAAAGGGGCTTAGGGCCATCAGTTTGTTTTGATTTATAATTTTTTTTTTATACCGTGTGCATTTCTGATACTTACCTACAATCATAAAGTTTAACAGTTTGTCTAAGTTTTTGTTTGTGGAAAGTAATTTAGTAGAGCATGAGAGATAAAACTTTTGCAAAACGATATTTAGACTTTAATTATTTATCATATTGATTTTTAGCTAACTGTACCCCTCTTTTAAATAGGGGACAGGAAAAATGAGCTTAGACAGAAAACTGTGTTCCAACGCGGGTTCACAGAGTGGATGTATTTTCCCATTTAACTTGTTAGTGGTAACAGTCAGTATCAGCGGCTGGTGTCAAGCAATTGTCAGTAATAAGACCTAGTAACAATTTTAGGCCCAATCCGGAAATCGGAGTACCTCGTGATCGAGTCAGACATGTTAACCACGAGACCAACGCGTCATTCATTCCAGTATGAAAGAAAAAAAATCTAAAAATATTTATATTACTTTCAAGTGTAAGCTAGGTATATTATAGCAATACAACTGTTTAAAACTCGGTAGTGGGCAGCTGGTTAGGTCTAAGTCAATCGAAAGTTGATGTGTTAACGCGATGTAAAATTTGGTCAAGTTAATGGTAATTTCGTTAAGCCGTAAATGCATAAGTATATAAGTTTATTTTTAGTCCCACGCAAATAGTTCATGGATGGTTACTTTTCTTATGAGATGATAATTTTCAATCTATGTTTTTCCACATTTCATCAAGATCACTGGTGTTAAATATTGACTGAACACAGATAACGAACAAAAAACTGAACTAGAATTCACGGTTTCGCATATGAAAAATAATGGTGTGAATTTGGGTAGGTATATTATGAATAGTCAGAGGGTGAAGCTCTGAAAAAAAAATGGAGCACAAAAGTCTAGTTTATGGTAGGTATCACTACTTTAGAGGAGTGTGTCATCCCTGACGGGGCGCCTAGCCGTCGCCGCTTCGTCTGCCTCCCTCGGCCTGATACAAGTTGACGGCCCAGATTGCCTCGTAAACTGCCGCCTTGCTGCCATCTAGGGCTGCCACTTGGTTAAAGAACATCACTTCAGAATAATTTTGTGCCACTTTAGAATGACTTCTAAAGTGGCACAAATTATTGCAATGATCGCGTTAATATACGAATGCCAGAACCTATCTCTTCTACAACAAAAGATACCTCCGAGGTGAAGCGCGCGCTGTAGCATTTTAAAGTTGGAGGTCCTGGGTAAGATTCCCGGCTCGAGTCTGGTCTGATGGCAGGCTTAGCGTTCCGGTACGGTGTCGCGTAGAAACCAATTTAGAGTATGGGTTTACCATATCCTTAACAGGTTAGCCCGCTAACATCTTAGGCTGCATCATCACTTACCATCAGGTGAGATGCAGTTAAGGGCTAACTTGTGGTGTATAAAAAAAAGACTTGTAAACACGCTTAGCTTATCAGTTATTAGTTCATATGGAAAGAAAATAACTCATTATATAACAAAAAAAATACTAAAATCCAGATTTTAAAAGTTACAAATTACAAGGCGATACTCGCAACTTCGTTGTTTGTGGTGAAAAGTATAATATGTAATTTTCTAGGAACCAAGTTATAACTACCCTGGATTTCGGTAAACTCATTTCAATTGCCACACTTTTGCATGTTTAATACAAAGTATGGAACAAAAGCTTATGCTAATATAGTAATTTATCACCAACATCACTACAAAACATATAATCTTAAGATTACGATACAAATAGATCGAAATTCATTGATAACCCTAGTAGTTAAAGCTCTACTCACAATTGTCTAGCGAAGCTATCTCATAACATGAACGTGAATAGGGGGCAAATGAAAACAGCCTACTAATGAATGTGCTGTTATTTTAACGCTTATTGTTTTGTGTGAACAATATGTACTCTTTACGTCTAGAAGTAGGACATATTTGGATGATAAAAAAATAGCTTAAGATATATCAGGTAGCTGTTTTCATTGAATATGTCACAGTTTAAAATTGGAGGTCTTGGGTTCTATTCCGGCTCGAGCCTGGTCTGTTAAAAGACGTGTCGCCAAGCAATTTAGCGTTTCCGATGTCGCGTAGAAACCAATTAGGAGTGTGGGTTTATCATTCCCCGAACAGGTAAGCCTGCTACCATCTTAGACTGCATCAAGAGATTGCCGTCAAAGGCTAACTTGTAGTGGATAAAAAAAACCTAATTTCATATGTTGTCGAATTTCGAGGTTCTGAAGTCATATTGTTTTATATGGAAAAAAAAATTATTGTCGAATTTTTATTAAAATTATTTTTCCTCGCTGTCTTTTATGTTTTGCACTAACTTATCGATGAACTACATAATTCAGTCTTCTAGGACTAAATTGACAACGCACTTTTATTTTACTTCTTCGTCTTATCGTTATTCCATATAGTGACGGTGCTTTTAAGTTTAAAACTACTCAGGTGGCACAATGTTTGAAAATCATATGAAAAAGTTCATCAGTTAAATTAGCAGGATGGTGACGACGATCATACAAGAAAGAATAAATACTTTATTGTTGATGATGATAAATATACTATCTTTTATCTGGGTAATATATAAATGATAAGGATAAAGGGCCTATAATATTATTACTGCCACTAGAATAGATATCGCATCCCTCTCAGGCAGTGTTTATTAGAGCCATAAATGTTCTCCACGCGATCGTAAATTCGTCTAGTGCAATTTTCAGGAAACTTGTAAAAGTGCACTTAGAAACAACCCTAAAGCCTCAGTTGCGAGTTAATTTCTGCTAATGTAGTATGGTCTTAATCTTAAGGGAATAAAGTTCTATTTTATTTTGAAAATCAAACTGACATTACACAGTTAACGAAGCGAAGATAGCAAGCAGTCCATTTGATACTATGTTGCATTGGGGCAGGTTATCGAGTGGAAAATGGTTGGAAAATTCAATGCGATCCAGTCAGCTATAGGTTTATTGAAAACTAATACCTCTTAAGCGTCATTTAAACCTATAAAGTAATGAATTTATTTGTTTTTTTTTTTAGTATTTATAGCGTTAGATTGTTATTTATTTTTGTACATACCTAGTTTTTACCGAATTGCGAAAGAATTTTCATCAGGGAAATCTTTACGAGGCCACGTTTCTATTCTAAACTGTGTTTGAATGTTAACTTTAATTACCTAAATATAAATATATATCGATAAGATTACTTTAAAAATATAGGATGGTTTTATTCCAGAAAACAAAAGCGGGGTTGTACAAAAAATATTTTTACGGAGTACCTAGTTAGACTAAGGCAATATAAATTAGAGGATGTGTTAAATTTAATATGGCGGATATAACAGCAGAAAAAAAAGTAAAAAAGTCATTATATATATACTTATATATTGTTATACTTTTAACTCAATGCTTGTTGTGGAACGAAGGCTATCAATATATATTGTTATTTTGTATATAAATTTTGTATACGAAACCATTCATTATAAGTGATAATTTTGACTAATAATATGCGGTTTGAAATTGAAATCTATATAATTAAGATCTACTCGATCACAAAACTGTCGTACTGTATTTTTATGATTAGTATCGACACATTTTGTCACGCATCGGAAATTTGTTATCTCCTATTAATTTTGTACATGCAATAACTCAACCTGCTGTATAGTTGTCTTAATATATAAAACGGGGCACGAGGGATTTAGCGTTTTGGCACGATATCGTGTACAAACAAATTAAGAGTATGGGTTTTCCATACCCCTAACAGGTAAGCCTGCTATAATCTTAGGCCAAATCTTCCTTTATACCCACAACGAGGCGAGATTACAATCATGGGCTGACCTGTAGTAGAACAAAATATCAATTAACAATAGAAGTAAAGTGGTTAATATATCGTAAGTAATGTGAACGATTAAGGCAATTCATCAAAATGGTCTGTAACAGTAATTAGCGGCATTAAGGCGGTTTTGCAAAAGGTTAAACGAGACGGAACAATTTCAGTTATTCGGGCTCTTGCCCCGAAAATTAATTATCGTTTGAGCGGTGTCGAAAGCGTTTCATAGTATGGGGCGTGGACGGCTTTATTATCTTCCGTTTTGGGTGGCAATTTGAGCGCTTTAATTACATTTTTTGTTTGTGTCGCTGAAACACTGTTTTTAACCTTCTTTTTTAAGCTTCTCTTGTCATATCCTGCCTTTCAGGCGTGTTTCATAGTGTTTAAAAGAACGGCCAAGTAATTGTCACACGCCTACTAGAGGTTTCGTAACTTGAAATAAAACTTAGTTATCTGGCAAGGAACTTACCAAAATTATTTCCCCTCAACTTTTACTGTGCCTGTGGTAAACTTAAGGTCTTCTAGAGTTGTGAGCTCAACGAGAAATATACTCGTAGCTGTCACAGTTGAAATGAAATGGAATGAAACTTTATTTGTTCACATATATTAGTATCCGATAAGGCTGTAACCTTCTGTTAAGTATAAAACCTGTGTCAGAAGGACTCGCTTTTCCCATTACAAAATATTCAATTAAACATACCTATAAGTATTGTAACTGTATATATAGATATATAGTTACAATTCTAATGCACCATTTTTTAAAGAATAAGTCAGATAGATTTAGTAAGATATTCAGTGATCGGGACATCATAAGCATTCAGGATAACAATAAGTAAGACATTTATTCAACACTCAAACAAATTGCGGAATAAGATTGTGCACACGTTATAAAATAAGGTTCGTAGGGTGCAATAAAGCTCTCCCTTAGGGAGGAAGAAATATCTCAAGTCACCTCGTATTGTACGGAGCTTACACGAAAATGCCTTTATGCGTGCCTATGTATAATTTATTACAACACGTTCTACATAAATAGGGGAATCTAAACTAGCAAGGCGTTGAAAGGATGTTTCGTAGAAAAAGTGTTTTCTAACGATAAAGCAGTTAATTACCAACCAACCATGTTTCTTTCATAGCAGCTTATATATATTGCAAGATACGAAAATTAATTTTTTGTAATGGCTGATCGCAATTTTGGGTGTGTTCCAAGAGTATTATTCATTTCATTAATTATTTAATTCCTTCTGCCCTTATTTCATACTTTATTTATACCGGACTACCTTACCAAATATCGTTTATTTATTTGTTAGGAAGCCAACGTGTATACAACTATCTTAATCTAAGGACACATTCTACAGATCTCTTGCAATGTTGTACACTCCACTTATAGGCTAACTCAGCATGCGTAATAAGAAACAAGACATTATTTGTAAAAAAAAACTTAACTAAAAATCGTAGAAAAATAGGTAAAATATTAACACAAAAAATACAAAACAAAACAAAAATTGACTAACTATCTTGCAATACTATTAAATGTTTTTTAACCTCTTTTTTGAAAGATGCACCGGAGTTACGAAAGATATCTATGCCAGTACTCTTTATTAAATTATTATAGATCACAACAACTCTGCACCCTTGTGCTTGGGCAGACCTGCCCAGGTTAGTTTTTGTGATTCTAGGTCTAAATGTTACTTTATTCTTAATATGCGGCCTAGCATTACTCCTTGGCACTGCCAAACGCACCCTGCTCAAAAGATTTGAACAATCAATCCCTCCATCCAGAATATTTTTCAGGAAAGATAGATCAATAAAGTCTCTGCGATTAGACAATGACATAGTACTAGTAGTTAGTAGTATTTACTTAGTATTATTAGTAGTAGTATTTACTTGATATAGTATGGATATAGTATCATACAAGACAAATTAATACAGAAAAAAGCAGGCAGTTTGATGCTTTTTCCATGGACACAAAGTTAAAATACTCTAACCTACCCTAACTTTTTTTATACATTACAAGTAAGCCCTTGACGGCAATCTCACCTCATGGTAATTGATGATGCAGTCTAAGATGATAGCGGGCTAACCTGTTAGGGGTGAGATAAATTTACACTCCTAATTGTTTTCTACGCAACATCGTGCCGGAGCGCTAGATCGATTTTCGACACGTCTTTGTCGGTAATGTGGTTACTAGCCACGGCCGAAGCCTCCCACCAGACCAGACTCGAACCGGGAATCGAACCCAGGACCTCCAAATTTAAAATGCGTCAGCGCGCTTGGCGCCACGGAGGTCGTCATATAGATACTTTTTACTATTCGAGGGTGAGGGTGAAGTAAATGTAAATTTTCCGCGTGACACACGACCGGGTATCGCAAACGCAATGCCTTGTGAAATGAGCTATCCTCTTACCGACAAGTCGACGTGAAGGGTTACTGAGCACAAATAACAATTAACTGAAGTCCTGCGATGTAACCCGGCACGTGGACGAAACCTGTTAGTGCATAATTGACCATATGGTGGTCACTTGAGGGTTAAATGACGCAATTTTATTGGGGTGCCATATATCAGGAGGAAACTGATCAAGTCACAACACGGTACAGTTCCGTAGGCCAATAACGGAAACCTTGTACCAATAATAAACAATAGGGTTTATTAATATTTTTCGTTTATCGTTATTTGTGTCGGTTATAACTAAAAATAGTCGAAAAAAACAATCTAATCCGTTTATTCGAACCCTACTGAATTTACTACTCGCAACTACACCAGCTTCAGGCATGATTTTAAGCGAATCTTGTAAACATAGTTTAAATTCTTTGATTTTCTGAGATAAGCCTATATTCGTCTTCGGGAGGCAAGCTATTTCAAAGCCAAATTGCATCAAATTCAGATCAGTGAAGGCGCTATTCATCGACAAACAAATAAATAAACATACTCGTACATATCAACTTGAATTATTAAGACTAATGATTTTCATTTTTAATTTATCACTATGGTATAGATAAAACGTTCTGATACACGTTGAATTTGAAATGTATCTTATATATTTCTCAGGTTACTATCTATAACTCAGTGCTTTGCGTTTCTTAAACTGTAGAAATAATTTAATATTTATTACTTTTTATAAATTCGAAAAGACATTATTACCTAGTTACATAATGGGTAAGCAACGTAAGTTCTTGTGGGTTTTACCGACATGTTTGTAATTATAAAAAGATACTTATTTCCAAAAAATTAAAGTTTAACCATTAGTATCAAAATAATTGGTCTGCAAAGGATAGGATTTATATTTTATCCTACATTCATCATTATGATCAACCCATTCTCACTACATGTCTCCTGTCAATATGAGAAGGTTTTAGATATAATCCAACACGCTGGCCATGTGCGGATTGGCAGACTTCACACGCCTTTACCACACATTATGGAGAACTCTCAGGCGTGCTGGTTTCCTCGCGATGTTTTCACCATTGAAGCAAGTGATAATTTAATTACTTAAAAACGAACATAACTCCGAAAAGGCAGAGGTGCGTGACCGGGATCGAACCCCGACCTATGTTTAAGAGGTGGATGTCCTAAACACTAGTCTATCACAGCTTCCTACATTAGTAACTTATCCCAAATCCTACATTAGTAACTTCTAAACACAACATAAATGGCTGTTATTCAAGCGACCCTGATGTATGAAAGGACCCTTCGGTTGTCCGCTCATACATTTATTTGCTCACATTGTGCTAAATGATGTGACCCCTTAGCGAAGCCTTTTGTTATTAACAAAGAAAAAAATTGCCCAATCGAAAGAACTAAAGGCGACATCCCACATAATGAGATCCGCGTTCACGGAGTTAATCTGAATAAATCAAGGCCATGATTTAATCACAGAAGTTCATAAAACATAATAGAAAATCTTTTCGTTATATCCGTACATCAGAAGCGGTAATAGCCTAGTGGTTAGGGCGTCAGCGTCCAAATCAGAGGTCGGCGGTTCGAATCCGGGCACGCACCTCTAACTTTTCGGAGTTATGTGCGTTTGTAAGCAATTAAAATATCACTTGCTTCAACGGTGAAGGAAAACATTGTGAGGAAACCTACACGCCTGAGAGTTCTCCATAATGTTCTCAAAGGCGTGTGAAATCTGCCAATCCGCACATGGCCAGCGTGGTGGACTATGGCCAAACTCTTCTCATATTGAGAGGAGACCCGTGTTCTGTAGTGAGCCGGTAATGGGTTGCTCATGATGATGATGATTAAATTCATATTCTTAATCGGTATCGCACTGGAACGCTCAATCGCTGGGTGGCACGTCTTTGACAGTAGAATGGTAACGAGCGACGATGACAATGAGCTTAATTTGTGTGAAGTAAATCAGTAATAGAGATACACTAACAAACCAGAAACAACATATCTCAAGTAGTTGTTAAATAAAATTGAGAAAATAATATTATCATCACTCACGTCTTGATTTTGAGTTAAAAAGATAATATACAAATATATAAAAAATTTGTCCTGACTGAGTCCGAAACTATGAAGACCTGAAGACTTTTCATAAACATAGGATGATAAAAAAAAATCAAACCAAAACAAAAATAGCTTTATACATATAAACCTATTACAGGCATCTATGACTCGTTGATATATACTCGTATCACATTTTTCATATTTTCTATTATTGGCGATGATAACTACACTCGCTAACTTAAAACTAAAGCTAAGAGAGTACAAGTAAAAATAACTAAGAAAGTACAAGTAAAGGAAAAAGGGGGACATTCTAGTCAGTTCTGCTATAAAAATACCAATAAGTAGAACAATATTCTGACTTGCTACTGTACGTAATTGGGCCATGGAGGTGTTTAATGCGAAGGAGCCTTAACAGGTCAGCAGTAGTTACGCTTGAGCTGGATCGCGCCCTTATAGGTGTAGTGCACACTTAACGGAGGGTTTCTCGTAACATATGTCACGCGCGTGCCCGCACTCCGTGTCGGCTTACATTACGTTTTTTGTCGAATTTGTATAGGTATGAGGAAACTAAGATATAAGTTGTGCCACGTAAAAATATCGCTGACGCACATTTTATGACTGTGTTCGGCCTATTTTTAAAGTATTACCCAGGATTTCACCCTCCACCACCTTGTTTTACCGTAAAAAAACAAACAAAATGTATTGATTGATTAGGTCTATTTTATAGCATACTTTATAAGCATTTTCGAAAGTTTAATTCTTTAATTATTTTTATAAGTACACAATCAGATCAATCGATTGTTATGTTGCTTCATAAAAACAGACAAATCAACAAACCTACTGTTTTTTTATACACTTTGACACTATCATTAGAGAACTTCCAATTCGATAGTGAACTTATACTAACCATGACTAGCTTACATCAGAATTTCAATGACTGTCGCATTATAAAGTTGGAGGTCCTGGGTTCGATTTCCGGCTCGAGTCTGGTCTGGGAGGCTTCGGCCGCCCTACCGACAAAGACGTGTTCCAAAGCGATTTAGTGTTCCGGCACGATGTCGCGTAGAAACCAATTAGGAGTGTGGGTTTACGATACCCCTAACAGATTAGCCCGCTGCCATCCTAGACTGCATCATCACTTACCACCAGGTGAAGAAGCATTTTAGCCACGTTAAAAACATAGCTACTGAGCCTACTGATAAACGTGGATATCAACATCATCACAAACTACTCATTGCGTAGCATAATCGCACTCAGTCGCGTGTAAATCCATTATTGGAACGAAGTTCCTTATCGCGCGTTGTGAAAGGGGGCTAGACGGAAAAAATTCTTACGAAAAGTTGTCACGACACTTTTTGTTATTGTAAGCTGTGCGGCGTCGCATGTTTCTCTGTCTGTCTCTCTCTCTCTCTTATAGAAAGCAAGCCAGATACTTTCATTTCTATTTCACATTGAACAGTGTGGTGTCGCGACGATTATTTTTGTTGAGTGTATACAGGTTTTTTGTAAATAATAAAAAATAATAATAATAATTAATCCAGACAGTGTTTCTCGTTCCATCCGGGTGTCCCTTGACACCTCTCAAGTTTTTTATTTTTATTCCATTATGGACTGAAGGCTCTTATTTTACTTGACATCTGCTATACGAGTTGCAAACCTCCCTACCATTTTAACTTTCTTTATTACTTAAAAAGGATTTATTTCCTTCAACGAATACGTTGAACATTTCTTGTCAAACTTATAACTGTCTGGTTTTACTACATAAGTTTTGTTCGATGAGCTTCTTGGTGAGGTTATTCTCATATTCATGTGTGAAGGCTTTCTTATTTCTTTTATCTTACTGGCTGGCGGGGTTCTCTTCTCCCCCCTTCCTCTACGAATAGATAGGAATATAGATTTAAGACCCTACACGTTGCTTTAAGGCTGGCTGGCAGAATTTATTGCTTATAATGACATGTAAGTGATAATAACCGATACCAAAAACCAAATACGATACGGCTATCTCGCTTTGAGTATAGTACGGTCAACGTTTTAATAATTTGACTTAAAATATAATACGGGACTGGACGAATTCTTACCGCCAGTATTTTAATTATTACAAAAATTTGTGTTATATTTTGCACACAAGTTATTTAGTTGTATGATTTTGTATTTATAATCGCGTTATGTACAAACAGTCTTGCAAAGAATTGATTTATTATTAGAATTGACTCCCATCAAGATGTTTTTTATTTTAGTAAATAATTTCTCGGTTTATCACGCCTACGCAAATTTTTCTCAATCGGATGAAATGAAATCGGGTGGTTTCGGGTAGTTTATAAAAAGAATTAAGAAAACTACGAACACCTTGCATTCAAAACAATGTTGGTGGCTTTAAAAGTGTAAGAATGAATGCCAGTGTTAACAGGCAATATAACTGAAAAGGCAAGTTATCGAATATTTAGTATTTCACGGAATGACACGCGAGGAGCTCGCGATGTTACGCAAGCTATCTCGGCAGTGGAGGCATCGCGCGATGTGGTGCGATGCTGACTCACCCGCAATCCGCTGACGGGTACAACATTATGATATTGTTAAGAAAGGAACAATACCATTACCTAATCGATGTTTGGTTTAGCGGGAAATATATGAAGTGACGATAACACCGTGTTATGATAATACCTTTGTACATTTAAAAAACAATTTAGAGCAATATACTACTATAGGAAATGAAATGAAATGAAAATACACTTGTACACCACACAAAAGAAGTAATACAGACAGTCAATAAACACAGAAAAGAAAACAGGTATAATGGGCGGCCTTATCGCTACATAGCGATCTCTGCCAGGCAACTCAGACCATCCTGGTCTGAGTTGGAGCGGGCTAACCTAACTGGTTTCTCTACTAAAGCCTCCCACCAGACCAGACTCGAAACGAGAATCGAATCCAGGACCTCCGAACTTCTAATAAGACAGAGCACTCGACGCGCCACTGAGGTTTCTGTTTAATTATTTATTTAAAGAACTATATTGCCAACTGAAGAGTTATCTAAGTGAAAGATTAGAGATAAAAATTCAAATTCAAAATTCAAATAATCTTTATTCAAATAGTCACTTTTAGTAAAAGGCACTTTTAAAACGTCAATAATTTATATAGTAGTGATAACTGCATTCGTAAACTTAAAACTAAAGCTATGAGGGTTCCAAACGCGCCGCGGTTTAAGAAGTGATAAAGTCCTAATCTTCTAGTTAGATAATTCTTTAGTTTGTAATATAGTTCTTTAAATAAATAAATACACGGAGACCTCTGTGGCGCGGACAACCTAATCTAGTTTTTATTTTTAGTTAGAAGTCTGTTTGTAGTGACCAAGGAAATAGTATTAATAAAGGTAGAAGGTAATTTGGTCGCACACAAATCCCCGTTGCGGGGGCGCGGTAGCCCGGTAGGCCTGCACGATATGGCGCGGGGGCTCAGCGGGCCGTGACCGCCACCTGTCGGGACACCGGTCGAGTCCCACCCGCCCCGGCGCCTCATTAACGGACTTTATATTCCAAAATCCCGCGCAAACTACTACCAATTTACCCGGGACATTGGAATCATAACATTAATTAACATATTTTAGTAGAATAGTCTACACACATAGGTTTGTCAGGTTTAGGTAGTTTATTAATAGTCGTGTTTTTTTCATATATCTACTACAAGTAAGCCCTTGACGGCAATCTCACCTGGTGGTAAGTGATGATGCAGTCTAAGATGGTAGCGGGCTTACCTGTTAGGGGTATGGTTAACCCATACTCTTAATTGGTTTCTACGCGATATTGTGAAGGAACGCTAACTCGTCGAAAAGGTATCGAAAAAAATGGAACACATATTTAAAATATAACAAAAGTTCAAGTGATGGTCCAGTATAAGATGGTAGCGGCCTAACCTGTTAGGGGTATGGTTACCATACCACCCATACTCCTTATTGGTTTCTACGCGAAATCGCTTGGCGACACATGTTTGTCGGTAGGGTGGTAACTAGCCACGGGCCAAGCCTCGACCAGACTCGAGCCAGGAATCGAACCCAGGATCTCCAACTTTATAATGTGAAAGCGCGCGCGCTGCGGCACAAATGTCGTCTAGGAGGAGGTCTGGTCCTAGTAACCACCCACAAGAACATATCGCCAAGCCATTCAGCGTCCCGTTATGCTATTTTGCCTATGATACAAAAATTAGAAGCGGTGATAGCCTAGATTCGGGCGTCAGCCTCCTAATCAGAGGTCGGCGGTTCGAATCCGGGCACGCACCTCTAACTTTCGGAGTTATGTGCGTTTTTAAAAATTAAAATATCATTTGCTTCAACGGTGAAGCAAAACATCGTGAGGAAACCTACACGTCTGAGAGTTCTCCATAATGTTCTCAAAGGCGTGTGAAGTCTGCCGATCCGCACATGGCCAGCGTGGTGGACTATGGCCAAACCCTTCTCATATTGAGAGGGGACCCGTGCTCTATAGTGAGCCGGTAATGGGTTGACAAAAAAATAAACTATTTGGTACATGACGATAAGCAAGTACCTATAAATGCGTCGTTACCTACTAGACGAAGTGAAAAAACGCATTAATGTTAATAGACCAACGCCGATCGTTTATTTATACCGCAAACAAGCTTACACACGTATGTAATAAATATTCCGGTACACCATCATTTTTCAAACGGTGCCATTTGAAATTCATATCGGAACGTCCTTCACTTACCCTTTACCGTGTGCCCTCTCGTAAACAACATCCGGTGGACAAGCACGTAAGAATATGTTGCCCGATGTTTGCACGGAGTTTGCCTATATGCAGATAACACCGCGTGCAAGTGTGTACCTCATACATATGCCGAGCATAATGCACATGTCTCTTGGAGACAGCTTCTAACCCGAGGGGAACCTTGAATGTTCAGATATTCTTGCACCGGCGGCGGCGCCTTGAAAAATTTACAATTCTATTCGATTCAAATACGGTTTGATTAATCGTTCTTCTACTGGTATTTTTCATAATATACACCTTACATACTTGAAAAAACTGATATTTGTCTGTAAAACAGTTGTAAAAAAACTTCTATCATAAAAATTAAAGAGAGTCGAAATTTTATTACATTCGAGTATATATGTTAACAAAGCACTGCCAATAAATATTCTTATTGTCATATATTACTAAATATACATTATAATCACAAAATATGTTAAGAATATACAATATACATATAAAATACATTGTAATGATTATAACTATATTTGAAAATTTAAATTTTTATCGTACACAGCGGTCAGGATATCGCTACTTATTTCATGAAAAACATAGTATAATAGCTAATACCTTGAGCCAAAGATCATACGAACTATTAGGAAAATAATGATCGTATTTTGATGGATTTATTGAGCAGTCAAAACTATGTTTACTGCTATTATTATGTGAATTGCAATGCAAGTGAAATGCAAGGGCGAGCCCCTAGAGTTATTTACGTTTTACTTTATAAATAATATTCTTAAAGGAGTGGTGGACTAGGGCCACTATCTTTTCCATGTTGAGAAGAAACTCGCGCCCTTTACTGGACTGATAAATGGTCGATAATGATGATCCATCGCTTTATTCACCACTGCTGCATTATCGGGAACACAAGAATCAGGTTCTCGTATTCAAACAAGTCAAAGAGAGATTATTAATGCTTTAAACTCTGCAAGTGGCTTTGAACAAAAGCTTAGGAAGCAAAGGGGCTATAGAAAGATATACTCCAAATCAAACTTGAAAAAAGAGATCGTACTTACATGTTACTCATAATAACGAATGTATTTTATTATCTTATCTATTTTACAAACGTTTAAATAACTTTGCATAAAAACGCGTAGAGGTGTAAGTGAGTCAGAAGTTTTTGAACTTGACATTGTCGCCCAAAAATTTAGTGCCGCTAATCTTAAAATAAACACTGAACTGATAAATGAAAACGTGTTACTTTACTAAGTTATTCTTTAGTTACTATCGGGAAGTGAAGATGTAGGAAACGATTCAGCTGTCCGGGCCGCGATCGAGGGCACGAGTGTTCCCGTGACCCAGCCACCAGGCGACGCGAAGGAGCATCGCTGGGTTTTAGTGGGTATTCTGGTCGCCGGGGAGTCCCACATACCCCGTCGGAAGGGGCGCAGTCTTGCCTGCGTCGCTTCCGGAGGGGATGCGTAAACGCATTTCCGTGGATTTGGTGATGATTCTTTTGAAACGCTCCGTATGAATGCTATTTTGTTGATACGATCGCAAAGACCTGGTAGGTGCTAACACTAACCTTACTTGATTATGATTATTTGGGACGCAACGTTAAGGAAATGTTTAATACTCATAGCTGTATTTAAGTAATAATTTCTAAGAGCTTTAGCGACCTGTCATTCTATGGAGTGACATAATACGTATTATGATACGACAGGTATTTGGTCTGGTCGGAAGTTTCGGCCGAGGCTAGCTACCATTCCACTAGCTAAGACATAGTGGATACCGAATAGAAACCAATTAGGAAAATGCAATGTAATTTCTTAATATCAATTTACCCGTATGCTAGAATGATCGCGATTAGTTAACTTATGAATTTCCATTATTCAGCACTCGTTTGTCATAAAAAGCAATACAAACTTACAACAATTCCTGTTGATAATATATAGAACGTTCGGTATCTATCGACTTTAAACTTGGCAATGGAGCACGCGGCCCAGCCGTCGAGATTGCTTTTGCGGTAATCCTGCGCACACATGGACCTGATAACTGATAAGGATAACACTTCGCACGTGTTCTATTATAACGTTGCTCGGAACAGCAACTATTTCGAGGGCCCATTCATTCAAGTTACAATAAAACATGACAAAATAAATTAATTAATAAGAATATTAAATGGTAATAAAATTGCATTTCACCATAAAAACGAAAGAGTTATTTAATAATCAACAGATATATATTTTTTTATTATTGTATCATTAAACTGGTAACAATTAAAAGTAAACGACAAAACTATAGAATAAGAATTTATATACGATTGTAACCAATGAAATGAAAACAACATGCATAATTAAAATTAATCTAACAACTAAATCTATATAATTCTAATTATATCGTAATAGTACCTGCAATAAGGCATAAAAAAAATTAAAATAATGATATAGGAGAGAGAGTAAATAAAAATTAAGTGAGATCTTGTCTTAATTGTTTTTTAAATGAGGTCATAGAACTGTATGAAATGACGCAGGTATTTCTGAAAACATTTAAAAGTGAGCAAATTCTACAGACAGGCGCAGGCTGACCAGTCTTGGTTCGACAAAAAGGCAAATGAAATGGTTTTCGATTCCGTAGGCGACTACCCCGACCACAAATGTGATAGTTAATAAATTCTCCCCTGACAAACAAGATTGACAAACAACCGAATCATTTATTCCAAATAGACACTAAGCCCGAGTGTAAATAAACTACAGCCAATTTATCACGCGTGAATAAAAGCTGTTGGTAATGGGGAGCAATAAAGTGGCTAGTACTGCACGAGCAACAACCTGTCGTTAGCAACCCTTCAAACCGTAGGGTGGCTGAGCATCGCCCTGAAATAAAAAAAAGTATTGTAGCACAAGTCGGGCTTCACTCTTGAAGTGTTTTTTTTAAACGTATTACCTACATATTTCTTCGATCGGCATTTCTAAATTGACCACGTTTTTTTTTGTACACTACAAGTTAGCCCTTGACGGCTATCTCACCTGGTGGTAAGTGAAATGTTAGTTGATGCTAGTTGATGCAGTCCAGGATGGTAGCGGGCTAACCTGTTAGGAGTTTGGTAAAACCACACTCCTAATTGGTTTCTAAGCGATATCGTACCGGAACGCTAAATCGCTTTGCGACACGTCTATGTCGGTAGTGTAGTAACTAGCCACGGCCGAAGTCTCCCACCAAACCAGACTCGAGCCGGGAATCGAACCCAGGACCTCCACCTTTGCGACAGCGCACGAATTGCGCCACGGAGGTCGTCAATCACGTTTTCCGGCATATTATGCAATTTTCATCTCATATTTATGTCTACCCATATTTATTTCATAGTACGGTGAAATAGTAACGTTATTAGATTGAGTTAAGTAAAGTTTAAAATGTTTTCAAATACCATTTTCCCCAAAAAACCGGCTCAGTATAAATTTGGCTCACACACAATTTACTTGTCATGTCAGTTCTTTAAAAAGCAAAGTCTACTATTTCGAAATAATAATGTTATTGAACACGCTTTTACAACGCTAGAGCTAGATAATTATATTTGCATGTATGTATATATGTTTCGGTATCTTTGAATGTGATTTGAAGGGGATCGTCCTTCAAATTCAAATTCAAATTGAAAATAATCTTTATTCAAATAGTCCTTAAAAAGGCACGCGTCAATAATTTACACAGTAGTTATTTCATGGTGATAACTATATTCGTAAACTTAAAACTAAAGCTATGAGGGTTCCAAGCGCGCCCCGGTCTAAGAAGAAGCCCACAACAAACTTAGCCGGGGTTTTTTTTTCGTTGTCACCATCTCACATAATGGATAATAAACTATAGTACCTATGGTGATAGAGCAACCTAGAGCAGATAGCTTCAATCGTCAGAATTATTTTAAACTTTGCACAGTTATCAAGGACCGATGACAATACAATGTTTTTTTATTAGCTTGACATAGTATGTATATGCAATGGATTTTTAACTTTTAAGTTCGGTACTACAAAAGGGTGTTCCTTAATTTTTTTACAATTATTTAAAGCAAGGCCTAGCCAATAGTGAGTGTTCATACGTTCAAATGACAACGTTTACAACAAATAATTAACTTATTACCATATAAGCATAAAGATATTAGGGGATCCATCATCATTATAATCAACCCATTCTCGGTTCTCTCACTAAATAGCACAGGTCTCCTCTGAATATGAGAAGGGTTTGGCCATAGTCCACCACACTGGTCAGTGCGGATTGGTAGACTTCACACGCCATTGAGAACATTATGGAGAACTCTCAGACAAGCAGGTTTACTCACGATGTGTTCCTTCACCGTTGAAGCAAGTGATATTTTAATTGCTTAAAAATGCACATAACTCCGAAAAGTTATAGGTACGTGCCCGGATTCCAACCTCCGACCTCTAATTAGGATAATGAATAGAAGCAGGCGTTACTTTGCGGAAGTCCATGATAAACAATAAACAGCAAGTGTAATTTGCTATATTCCGCCGACAACCGGGAGATTTGTATAATATAACAAACACCACACAAAATCTTCCACTAGAACCTCTACGCACGTTTCGACCCGACACCGGATCATGCTCAGGAGATGTTGACTTCACAAGCGAGAAAAGTAAAGTCTTTACTTTTCTCACTTGTGAATTTTTATTGCTCTAATTAGGAGGCGGACGTCCTAACCACTAGGCTATCTTCTTTATTAGCGGATATATATATTTATATATGTGTAAAGAACAACAATCTTTGGGATTGTCTATTGCGTAACATTAAAGCCGCAAAACGCTAAAAGCCTGCAGCAATTCCAGATATCTTTGTGCAGTGAAACTTTGAAATGCCTTTTTCTTCTACGAATTGCGGACATTCTTCGCCTTGGGCTTTCTAGCCAGTTCATCTCTCATATTTTTCAAGAGAAAATAAAGGTTCATTTTCCGGAAGTCATAAAAGTAGGCTTTATAGAGCAATTGCATGTGCTATTCGCATGTAGTTATTGTATTTTTAATTTCTTCACTAAAGCTGTTATAAAAGCGAAAGCATGCGTAGGCGCGGAAACGTTAATACAGAATTTCCCTCTATAACGTTGTAGGTAAATCTATTTCTTGCTGTGCAAAAACCCAGTTGCTCTGCTGCTACGTAATTGAAGAAAATTACGAAAAACACACTTTCGCTTACATGGTATTTATAATTTTTGGAGCGCTAAAGAAAATACAAATACAGCTATGAATTCAAATTGTATTTACAGTGCAATACAAATAAATGAATCCTACTTTTTATGCAATCATTGAATATACTAGAAATATTGAACTATATTAGAATAATCTGAATTTGTGTGACCTATCAAAAAGTTTTAAACTTCATACTTCATAAAAAAAACACACTTTGGCTTACATGGTATTCATAATTTTTGGAGCGCTAAAGAAACTACAAATATAGCTATGAATTCACATTGCATTATAAAGTGCAATACAAATAAATGAATCCTACTTTTTATGCTATCATTGAATATACTAGAAATATTGAACTATACTAGAATACTCTGAATTTGTGTGACCTATCAAAAAGTTTTAAACTTCATACAAAACATACACGTGATTTTCCGAACGCTAAATAATATTGCGAGTAATCAAATTTATGACAGTTCTTGTAACAAATTTGTAAGTAGGGAAAAATCTACCATCTGCGTAATAATTTTAATGTCATAATAGTTCTTTTCTACGCCACGCTAATATAAGCTACTCGCTAATAATACTAATCCTGTGCAGGCGAAGTCGCGGATACCAGCTAAGATCATAAGATATACATTGCTCTTATACAGACAGACGGACAGATGGACGGTCAATGGGTCTTACTAATAAGGTCCGGACACGGAACCCTATAAACAAGTTCTTAGCCAATAACTTATAACATTACACCTCCTGAATTACGAAACACGAGACACTATTATCCTTAGGGGTAAATAAAACTGCCCTTGAACCCTAAGAAGCTACGTATTTAATGAGGAGGCGGCTTGAGCGTAACTAAGCATAGTCCCTAACAAGATTACATAAATTAATTACTCTCGTCGGCAACATTAACAGTGTGTCTTCATTAAACTTCTATATGGAATTAAAGGTAAGAAGCTTCTATCTCTATGATATAAATATATAAACTATTAACCAACTTCAGTATCAAAGATGATCCAATTTTGAGGACTGTTCAAATAAAGTTTATTTGACTCGTTAATCGTATAACCTATAAAATAAAATATATGTCTTACAGATCGGTGGCTTATCAGAGGTCGGCGGTTCGAATCCGGAAACGCACCTCTAACTTTTCGGAGTTATGTGCGTTTTAAAAAAAAAAATATCACTTGCTTCAACGGTGAAGGAAAACACCGTGAGGAAACCTGCACGCCTGGGAGTTCTCCATAATGTTCTCAAAAGGCGTGTGAAGTCTGGCAATCCGCACATGGCTAGCGTTTTGGTCTATGGCCAAACCCTTCTCATATTGAGAGGAGACCCGTGGTCTGTAGCGAGCCGGCAATGGGTTGATCATGATGATGATGATGATGATGTCTTATAGATATATCTGTTACAATTGAATAAAAGTTGAGATCACTAGTACCATCTACATACAACGACTTAAACTTACGGACTGTAAGATCGAGAAATAGAAGATATATTAATAAATACATCTTACATACGTAGTTACGTACCCAGAGACTACGATGAGACCGTCTGGAAATGGTTAGTGTGCAATACAAGAACGTCTGTCGAATGAGTGGTAAAAATGTAAAAAAACATTTTTTTTTATCTACTACAGGTTAGTTTTGACGACAACCTCACCTGATGCTAAGTGATGATGCAGTCAAAGATGGTAGCAGGCTAACCTGTTAGGGGTATGGTAAACCCATACTCCTAATTGGTTAACGCTAAATTGCTTTGGGACACGTCTTTGTAGGTAGGGTGGTAACTAGCCACGACATAAGCCTCCCACCATATTAGTCTGCCGTAAAATTTCTCTATACCATTATGTAGTTGAAATACGTAGGTAAATTATGGATTAATATAGGTCTAAAATCATATATCCAGCGACGTTCATTCTACGAAAACACTCACGTATTCCCGTAGTGGCCCTCTGGGGCGTCATAAATAAACAAGTTATTTACGTAGTGTAAAGAAGACCTAATTACGTGGCGTGGGTGTACATAATTCAAGGCATACTGATGTTGTATTCCACTGAGCACTACTTTGTTGAATACGAGGCGAGTTAGTTACCTACGGAGATCGATACAGAAGTTTTGGCACCACGTGGCTTCGTCGCCCAGCAACGATAGGCGGTGCATCGGAGGGTGGATTTTTACGCGTGAATTTGTAATACATCATGACGATGAGGTTTTTAGATTTTTTAGTCAAACTATTCGTCATCTACATGTCAAAAAATTTTACAATACGTTTTCAGGCTAGTATATTTTAATTTCTTATTTTATATATTTATATATTTGAGTATAGTTTATTTATTTATTTAATTACTAAAAAATTTTAAAAATACATAATAGATAATTATATATAAACAATAAACAGCAAGTATAATTTGCTATATTCCGCCGACAACCGGGAGATTTGTATAATATAACACCACACAAAATCTTCCACTAGAACCTCTACGCACGTTTCGACCCGACACCGAATCATCCTCAGGAGATGTTGACTTCACAAGCGCAAAACTTTACTTTTCGCGCAGAAACATTACTTCCGCAAAGTAACGCCTGCTTCTATTCATTATATAAATATATATAACATGCTTAGAAGCTATTTAGAGAAAAAGAACGACTACAAAAACATACTATCATGCATTTATCATTTATCAAGCAAATAAAAAGCAAACTATCTAATTTTATACGTATCGTACGTAGTAACTAACTTTAAACGTATGTTAAATCCGAGTGAAATACAAGTGTTATTGATAAGGGAAATCATCGCGCGAGACGTGTACCCTAGCCTTGGATAAACAGAATTTGAAAAGAAAAACAAGTGCCCACATTGAAAATAGACGCAGACAATACAAACGTGATGTACTCGCACCGATCAGTTTATAACATATCTTATAGTTAGGGAGCTAGTGGGCCGATTTGTCTAATAATAGATAGATTGAATTTTAAACTGCTCCAGTACAAATTATAAACATACTTCAAATAAGGCTGCAGTGTTGACCGCAATACAATACATTACAAAACTCAGATTATAAAACAAATAAAAACAAAAAATAGAAAACAAACATCATTATGTTATATCGCAAAGGCGGTCTTATCGCTTATCGCGATCTCCTCCAGATAACCTTATATGTAGCATTATAGAATTTATTTGTCTAAGATGTATGTTTTAATTGTATTGATTTTAATGAATAAATTTAAAAAAATATCAGAAAGGCTATATAATAACTATGCTTCTGGCTAGACATATCTAGCTAGAAGCATAGTTATATATTATAGCATATTTATTTTTATTCACATATGCATATATAGAGTACAAAGTTATCATATTTTAAAGTCTTACTGTAAAACTTTCGCAAATAAACATATATTAAAAGCGTATTATACTATCGCAATTTTTAGACAAATGAAATCCAATGTATACTCAAAAGGGAATTCCCAATGTTGAATTAATGGTGTACATCGTCGAACCATCATTCTTGTCATCGTTCGCATAAATAATGGTTGTGGAATTCATGCCGCTATCTCCTTGGCTATAAAACGTTAATCGTCTTACAATATTATAAACTCACAACGCAAGCTAAACCAAACGTAAACACATTTGCCCGAAGGTGTTTCATGTTACATTTCATTCTACTGATCATTTAGACTATTTGCGCGCGAATCATTATGTAAACATATAAGAATAAACCTAGACTGAACTTGTAAGCAATTCTATGCGGTATTTTCCTAACGATTTGTAGCCATACATAATAATACAAGTTGTTTCCCGCAGCTCGGTTTGAGTTTTGTTTAATTTTTTAATAATCCAATGTGAACCGCCTGTTTCCGGAGATAATTAGTATGTATCTGCCCTATGTTTCTATTTCCCCGAGACGCAATATATTTCATCAACATCATGATCTAACCATTGCCGTCTCACTACAGAGCACGGGTCTCCTCTCTATATGAGAAGGGTTTGGCCATAATCCACCACACTGGCCATGGCAGACTTTACACGCCTTCGAGAACATTATGGAGAACTCTCAGGCATGCAGGTTTCCTTACGATGGTTTCCTTTGAACCGTTGAAGCAAATGATATTTCAATTGCTTAAAAACGCACATAACTTCGAAAAGTTAGAGGTGCGTGCCCGGGTTCAAACCCCCGACCTCTCATTAGGAGGCGGACTTCCTAACCACTAGGCTATCACAGCTTCATCTATCAATTAAAAAAAATGCGTTTCGTAAATTAAAACGTAGTTTCTATAACGACCCTCTGTCTATTAGGGGCTGTGTTTCATGAACCGTAATATACAGAGACTTAGAATTTATACAGAACCTGAATTAATATTGCCGCTATAACACCAAATAATAAAAAATAAAATAAAAATGTAAAATAAAGGGGTCCCCGATCGCCATCATAATTAAGGGTACTGTGATACGGAGACCCTATTGTTCGAGTCCAACTCGCATAAGACCGGTTTTTATATAACACAAGGGTCTTGTAGAAAAATCCTATTCCAGAAGTTCACGTAAACGATTACGACAAATTGTTTTATGTTTCACTAAGTTGGGTTGCAGGGAGACTGTGAGACGATGATTATAATATTTTTTGTTAAATTATGTAAAAAATATTCATTTCAATCAAATACAAGTTAACCCTTGACGGCAACCTCACCTGATGGTAAGTGATTTTGCAGTCGAAGATGGTAGCGGGCTAACCTGTTATAGGTATGGTAAACCCACACTCCTAATTGGTTTTTACGCGACATCGTGCCGGAACGCTAAATCGCTTGGCAACACCTCATTGTCGGTAGGGTGATAACTAGCCCTAAGTTAACCCTAACCCGGCTAAGTTTGTTGTGGGCTTCTTCTTAGACCGGTGCGCATTTGAAACCCTCATAGTTTTAGTTTTAAGTTTACGAATGTAGTTATCACCATCGAATTACTACTATGTAAATTATTGACGCGTCAAAAGTGCCTTGTAAAGGACTATTTGAATAAAGATTATTTCAATTTGAATTTGAATTTAGTCACGGCCGAAGCCTCCCAGACCAGACCAGACTCGAGCCAAGAATCAAACCCAGGACCTCCAATATGAACACTCGTAACGGCTTTTGCTAGTCTTATTTGAATGAAGTAGTTACAACCATGTCCATGAGTTTAGTTATTAGTTATAGTTTCTGAATAATATGAGGGACGGGTTGGAGACTGTAAGAGTTGTTACGCTGAACTCTAAAAGAATAAATAGCTATTTTGTATTAGCGATGTCAATTGTTCGTCCGTAACTATCATGGAAGTATCGAACGCATGCGGAGTATTATGAAATGTAATGTTTCAGGCATTTCAGCGGCCGTGAACGTGAATGAGGTCAGTTCAGACTGGCGGAGGCGCCGCATTGCGCTCACTGCGACACCTGCAGCCGAACTCCACATCTTGCCCGGCACGCGGCACGCGGCACCCGGCATGCTGCATGCGGCATCCGGCACGCAGCATGCCAAACGTGTTACATATTCAATTTTTAGGTAGCACAGATAAGATATCTGCTCGATTAGAAAGCGTTTTTAAAGAATCATTTGGAGGAAGGCGGGAGTCGTTTTGTTGGCTAATTTTGAAAAGGACTGGTGATAACTACATTCGTAAACTTAAAACTAAACCTATGAGGGTTCCAAACGCGCCCCGGTCTGAGAAGAAGCCCACAACAAGCTTAGCCAGGTAAATTTTATTTTTGTTATCACCATCTCACATGCCACCTCAATTTATATTAAGAACTATCTTATTACAGCAATATTTCACACCCATGCTTGTTTATCATTTACATAATCCTACATACCCCGTCGGAAGCGACGCAGTCTTGTCTGCGCCGCATCCGATTCGTAGGGGATGCGCAAACGCATTTCCCAGCGGAAAACCGTCAACGTGAACGGGATGAAAGAGATGAGAGCGCGTGACGTCATTAAGTAACTATATCGTAAATCTGCTCGATTAGAAAACTTTTTGAAAGAATCGTTCGATCTAATGCAAATCAGCTTATTGCCAGTTAAGTAACGTTAACGCAAGTCGTCAACGGGATGAAAGAGATTAGAGTGCGTGACGTCATTAAGTACCTATATCGTAACGTAAGGTTGCCTGTGAGAACCGTGCTCGAACCCTGCAGTGCCATACATGAGACATTGGACAGATCTCGTTAGCACGCAGCAGCATTCCCACGGTTTAAATCTTAACGATGTTAAAAATACTTAAACATGGCACGTGAATGAAGGCGATAGACCTAGTGTCTATATATTTTAGTTTTTTCTCTTTATACACTACAAGTTAGCCCTTGACGGTTATCTCACCTGTTGGGGATGATGCAGTCTAGGATTGTAGCGGGCTAACCTGTTAGGTTTATCGTTAAACCACACTCCTAATTGGTTTCTCCGTGTCATCGTGCCGGAACGCTAAATCGCTTTGTGACACTTTGTGGAGTAGTAAATTGTCACGGCCGAAGCCTCCCATTAGACTCACTCGAGCCGGGTATCGAACCCAGGACCTCCAACTTTATAATGCGACAGGTATAATGAGATCGTCTTATATTCGGGGGGCATAAGCATAAAACAGGAAAATATTATAACAGCTAACATCGACAAACGAAATTAAATCGAACCGCTTCAGTCTTTCATACCTACGTTTGAAACTACGGTAATAATTCAATCGAGTTTCATGGAAATGTAGCAGGGGAACTGTGAGGTGCCATAAATGTTTTATTAATGTACAGGTTGGCTAAACTAATCAGTGTCAATGCCGAGGATTGGATAAAAAATTCCACAAAGAATACATTTACATCACTTGTTCGTTTCCATGTTCACTGAAAAATACTTGTAATTCAGTCGCAATATGTACTTCACGCGTATCGGTAATTTACAACGTTTTCTATATAAGCCCCCCCCCCCCCCCACAATAAAGGTTAGGTGGTGTCCTAACTGTATACGTGGTATGGTTGTCAACAGTACATTTTTATATGATAGGGTTACCAAAAATATTTTTATATAACTTTAATTTACCTTACAATTAAAACTACAACAATATCGTCTAAATTACCGAATACCAAATTACTCTTAAGTTACAACTCAAAATTACTGTAGATACAACTCAGCACAGTTGTTGTTTTAAAGTATCTACACTCGTGGTTATAAGTGAAATAAAAATGAAAAAAAAAATAATCATTAACCTAACCAAACGAAGCTTTGATAGCCTAGTGGTTAGACCTCCTAATCAGAGGTCGGAGGTTCGAACCCGGGTACGCCCCTTTTCGGAGTTATGTGCGTTTATGTGCCCTTCATATTGAGAGAAGACCCCCTGCTCTCTAATGAGCCGAGAATGGGTTGATCATGATGATCATGAACAAAACAGCAACGACTAATAAATTAATCACAAAATCCTTGGCTGATTCAGTAAATTTGATGTCTATTTATCTAATATAAATAGGACTGGTACAAATAAGTTTGTAATTTGGAGTATTTAGTTTTGTTGTAAAAATACGGCTTACTTTACGCCAAGCAAGCTTCGTTAAAGAACTTCATTTTGTGACCCAACAACGGCAATAGATATTTACCTACTTACTAAAATCTATATACTGTAATGGTTCATGAAAAATTATCCCGCTAATAAATAATATTAAAGTGGCATTAAATATATATAATCACCGTGGTTTACAGTTACGCACTTCGCGTGACCCGAAGGGCGCGTGTCGATCATAACTGTGACGTGCTACGTCCGGTAAACTTCCTTACTTATTCATACCACCCTGAATCTATAAGGTCGAAATTTTTATATGCGGAGCAATTAACTGTGCAGATTACGTAAAGTTTAGTGCCACTTCTTGTTCCAATTCTCCTCCACATATAACTGAGCTATATATAAGTTGAGCTGCTCGAAATAAAGGTCTTAAACAGCATTTTAAACATTTATTTTAGCCCTCGATTATACCTGCGTAAAATTTGGGAATAAAAGATCATTTATTTATTTATTATCGCTATAGTAGTTCCACTATGTTCCACTAGTTATGCTCTAATTAAGAATTTAAGATGATGTAATAATCTGTGAGTTTTTCTTTGAGTGTGAATACATATTAAAAGGTAACAAACTTCAATGAAACAGTGAGTTGTTATTGAATGCTTGAGAACCGAAAGGATTCAAAAAAGCACTGATCTAATATTATTATTCATATGACCATGAAATGTATTCATTTAGCCAAAGTGCCCCCGAAAGCGCCTGCGTGTAACATGAGCATAAACTGTAACAATATTTTCTTACTTATGTTATAAATGCGAAGGAGTATACGCGTGAAATGTTTTAACAGAATTGCGCTCTAGCTCCATTGCATAAGAAATGTGCCTGTTTACGGGACAAAATGCCGAGTATTATATGTCACCCTCTAGCCCACACTCTTAAGACTATGTAAAAAGTCACGTCAACTTTGCCGCGTGATTTAAGAACCAAACAAAAGGCATTTATAATATTAGTAAGGATTCATTCATTACAGTCACGCAACGTTACAAAAAAGTGTTTAAATCGCCACCGACCTTATAAATAATTTTAAACATATTTTGGGATTTGGATTCCCAAATGTTAAATATATATGACAATTAATAGAAGAAATAAAATTTGTTACTTAGTTACTCAAACAGAGTTCCAAATAAATTATACTGAACGAAAAATGGTACTATTATAACGCCTTTTAATATTTATGAAACGAAATGCGAGTTTCGTGTAGCTGGAAATGTCAGAAAGGTCCCAGACATTCCACGCGTCTGACGGGGGTGCACGCGAGCCTCTAGCGCTAACTTGACTATGGGTTATTTCAGTAATGTAGCCTTCACACACTGAACTGTAAGACTAATATGTCGCTATTACTGAAAAATGTTTCAAAACTATAAATAAAGACACACACACTATTTTATCAGTTTTTGACATTTTATATGCACTGTGACTTACTAATAAATACATATATCTATAATATAATATAACTGTAACAGGAAGAATTCTGTACATTAAATATATTTAGAAAATTTTAATTGGAGGATCTATCTCCATATATATATATGGAGGACTATCGATACCGAGCCCAAAACAATAATTTTTTTGTCTGTCTGTCTGTCTGTATCTTGGCCGCGCATCACGCTGAAACTACTGGATGGATTTGAATGAAATTTGGTATAGGAGTAGCTGATATTCCGGTTCAACATATAGGATAGTTTTATCCCGGAATTCAGCACGGTTCCCGTGGGAGAGGGGATTCAAGTCAAAATGAGTATTTAGTTGTAATATATTTATGCGTACTGCGATTTCACTCATTCTTTTTTTTTTTTTGTTAGAAAGGAGATACTTTAATATGTATCCTGTAATTATTTCAAGGTTGTCGATTTAGTAATCTATTGCTTCGTGATTGTAAGACAAACAAACACACACTAACTCTACGCAAACAAAATCGCCGGCATTAGCCAGTTGTATAATAAACGTAAAAGTTCGTTTGTAATCCATAATTGACTCGTCCGCTAAACCGAGTTATTTTACATCACCTTCTTCTTTCCCTCCTTCTTTCCTAAACAACATCAAAAATCATACAGAGAAAATCAAACTGTCCAAAAAACTGAATAATCTCAAATGAAGGTGTAAAAGGATTTTTTCCTAATTTGCATAAAAATATCAAAGTTGTAGTTTGTTCTCGTATACCTCGTAAGCTACGTGTTATGTACAGTCTTAAAATATTGTAAATGCAAACAAATAATGGAAACTTTTTAAAGACATAACTTGCTGGCATAACATAAAATGAGAGAATTTCAACCAAAAAAATGTATATCAGCTGACATTAGTAGCGTGCCGAAATTTAGAGTCATACAAATGTACCCAAATGAAAAAGAGTTCTTGTAGACAGGTTAACGAAAATTACATTAATCAAAGTCAACGAATTTATTCTTCTGTTTTTCTTGTAAAAGTATGTCTGCAAGAACTCATTTTCAATTGGTAAAGGAACATAAATAAAAAAAGAATTAAATGTTTATGGTCTAAGGAGAAACTTGCTGTATTTCAAATAAACCCTACCAAATGGGAAAGATTTTCAAAGGCAAAATTGAGCTTATCGATTTTATCTGAAGTTCATAAACATTAAAGATAATAATTAAAGTTCACTATATATTAAAATTATATATTTAAAGAGATATTAAATTTTTTCTTTTATGAACACAGCAAAGATCGATTTCGAGTTTGTGTTAAAATTGAACCCAAAACTATGTGACATAACATTTTATAATTAATATAAAATAGTTATTGTAAAATGAAATAAAGTATAATACTTTTCCAACCAAAACAACTTGCTGCAAGCTTCGTAGAAAATGTTATTAACGTAGACAAGAGTCATAGACAAATTAAGTAACAGAATGTTAATAAAGCTATCATAGTCATTAAAACCTTGTTGTCAAGAATGCAAACGGTAACCGCTAATAGTGGTCGGCAAAAATTCTCGAAGCAGACAGCTTAATGGACTCACCAAAGAACTTAGGGGAAGAAAATGAATGTAAAAAATAAAACGTAATGAATCATGCAGTGGAAGAGTCACTAAAATAATACTACTTTTAAATTGAAAATACATATTTGCTCAAGTGTTTTTTTTTATGTCATCCACGACAAAATGATATTTTATTTCCTGAGAAACTTTTTCGACATTTTAAATTCAAAAATTCAAAATAATCTTTATTCAAATAGTCATTTAAAAGGCACTTTTGACGCGTCAATAATTTACATAGTAGTTATTTCATGGTGATAACTATATTCGTAAACGTAAAACTAAAGCTATGAGGGTTCCAAATGCGCCCCGGTCTAAGAAGAAAACCCACAACAAACTTAGCCGGGGGTTTTTTTCGTTATACAATTTCCTTTGAATAAGTTACTAATTTTGTGCAGCCTACTAAACGTTGCAGTTGCATTGCAGTCCATTTTTTTCTTGAATTTATCAATATTTTTATGAACATACATTAAATTTTCATATATATATTGGCTATCCACTGTCATTATTTTATAATCTTTAAATTTATCTCTTAGTGACTCTTTTATTCTAAGCACTCTCTATATACTTAGACTTCCTAACATCTGTATAAACTTTCCCTTAAGCCAATCTTAAATGAACAACTAAGTACTTATTACTAACGCATTCATGAATTAAACTGTAAAATCGTTTTAAAAATTAGAATCTGTTTACATACATTGTAAATTATTCGCATTGCAAAGAAAATAGATAATGTGATTAAAATTTATGTTTGAAAGAAGTTACATGTGCGCATACCCTTAGTGTTTTACATTATTCGCTTAGGACAACGAACCCTAAGGATTTTACTTTCCTTTAGAGTTTATCCATTTATTACGAAACAGGGCACTTTTATTTAGAGGTTAATAACCTTCATTCAATAGCAGGTGTTTGTGAAATGAAAATAAAACTTTCCCAACAGGATGTATTGTTCGAACGATAAACAAATCTTACTTAACAGGTATTTTTAGAAAATAGTTTGGAATAATTCCATTATTCTCTTGGAAAGCGAAATCAACTTAAAATAAATGTTATATTTGTATTTAATTTCTGGGTTTTTTGGATAATTCATTACTAGATTTTAAAAACAAATTGGCACGTGCATACATGGCAAGAAGTTAACAGTAATCGTAAATTTTTTGATTGCAGTTTTAAGTGGGCCATAAAAGAGTTTTCCAATTTGCTATTTGAATTTCTATTCAGCCTAAACTCTCCTTAATATCGTATTATCAGCATCAAAGTGTACTTTACTCGTACAACTTTTATGATTATGGTTTATATCATTGTCATTACAATTTCATCATCATCATCAGCCAACATTAATCCACTGCTGGACATAGGGCTCTTTGAAGCAGCATCAACTCATGCTGTCTCTGGCCTTTCGCATCCAGTCGATGCCTTCCACTTTTCGGAGGTCATCGCTCCACCTGGCCGGAGCCACGGCCCACACACCGTTTGCCGAGACGTGGTCTCCACTCGAGGACCTTCTGACTCCAACGTCCGTCGGTTCTCCGACAAACTTGACCAGCCCACTGCTATTTCAGCGTCCCTTCGATTACATTTTATTTCTACAATTTATTTGATTATAGGTATAGGCCGAAAATAAAACATAAAATCGAATAATTAAAAATCAATTAGTTTTATCTCAGTCTTTAGTGGAGATTATTTTGTATACTACTGGTCAAAATCTTTGATATTGCCTTAGCTTAGATTTTTAATTAGATTGATTTTAAAAAGACGAGACGATAGCCGCTTGCAACTTGATTAGTGGCTCAGTCGTATATAGCAAAACACTGAATTTTATCACGGAAATAAAAAAATATAACGACCGTACCATATTTACCTCCACCGATGCTTTTCCTCGATTATGTTTGTTTTACTATCCCTTATTGCCACCATAAATGTGCTTTATATTTACGGAGTAATAATATAAAGCATCTGAAGGTAGATAAAATAGCTTATTCATAAGTTTGTTTCCTCTCTAATTATTTTCGTTAAGAAAATTACGTTATTTTTTTTTTATTTATTCAGACAATAATTAGGGTCCATTTGTGTTAGTAACAATAAAAACTTCGAATCTATATTAGTACCCCATACTCGTAACTAGCATGGATTTAGTCCTCTGAGTAAGTATATTAATAAATATAATAATTGTGCCGGCAATCATACTTTAATCATATTTAATCATACTTTATTAAGCTACCTGCATCGAGAAACATGCTGGGTGTACGATTTGGAAATTTAACTCATATCGTACCTGTTCATAGGTTTGTTTTTTCTCTACATCATCATGGTCAACCCATTACCGGCTCACTACAGAGCATGGGTCTCCTCTCAATATGAGAAGGGTTTGGCCATAGTCCACCACGCTGGCAATGTGCGGATTGGCAGACTTCACACGCCTTTGAAAACAATCTACCAGCTAAAAGGCCATAACATTCTTCCGCAAAAGTGTGCAAATTTATTATAAAAATTATTAACATTATTGAAAACATTAAATGTCCAATCAAATTAAAATAAATATACAAATTATGACTATATTTACCCAATTAGTCTAAGATTTTTTGTATAGCCATGAAATTATAGCAACGAAATCGACGCAGCGACGCGACGCATACAAACTTCTAACTTCTACAAATATGCTAAGTTATGACATCAATAGCTCTGGATTGGTCTGGAGCCTCGTACCCCCGATACGAACGCGTGTCAACTGTCAATAGTTCAATGACAGACCGCGTTGGAGTTTATTGTATTTGTGTTTGCTTTGGCGGATGCGGACCTTTCCCACGGGGACAGTCTGTTCCGAGAAAATAGTCAAACTAGAAAACGTGAACTTATTATAGCTTGTATTACATAAATATAGCTAACAAGCCAGGTTGCGGACCACCGTATTACATGTTACTGTTGTCCATGAAAATTCAATTCAATTCGAAAAGAACTGTCGGTCAAGTAAATATATTATATACATATTTAAGATATATTTTTTCTTGCACATTATACAATCAGAGAATAAGGTAGGCACTAAGGTATAATTAATATTTATGCTTACCTACATATCGTTAGTATTATAAAGCTATTTTATTTTTTAGTAATGTTACTTCAATACTTATAACTAGTTTACAATACGCATCATACATTTAACATTAGTAATGCAATTACAGACCAATAATACATTTCTTTGATGATTTTATATCCAAACAGACTTCTTAATCCAATTGTTACGCATGAGTACGCACTCGTATGTAAACGAAGTATTAATATTTTATAGTAGCTAGTTACGGAAATTAGTTATAAACTGGGATGGCAGGACATTTTTCGTTACGTTCATACTGCTAAACCCTAAAGTTAATTAATAACGAAATAAGTGATTTGTTACAAACATTTAATGCAAAGCCTGCTTTTTTGGAAATTAAAAAGCTCGAAAATTTCGCATTTTTTACAAGGAAGGAAGGGCGCTGTCACTTTTAATACAGGTTAATTACTAGCTTCGGAATGGAAGTATTTTAATTTTTATAATTTAGACTACAATTAATTGGTTTTATTTACCTTGGCACAGGTGTCAACAATATTCTCACTGCCTATTTTTGAATCATCAGCCTTATTAAGATTACTACAGTATTTTAACTTTTCATGTTTTTTTATACAGCACAAGGTAGCCTGCCCTTGACGGCATCTCACCTGATGGTATGTGATGATGCGGGCTAACCTGTTAGGGGTATGGTTAACCCATACTCCTAATTGGTTTCTACGCGATATCGTGCCAGAACGCTAAATCGCTTGTCGATACGTCTTTGTCTGAAGGGGACGGCCGAAGCCTCCCACCAGACCAGACTCGTGCCGGGAATCGAACCCAGGACCTCCAACTTAATAAAGTAAAAGCGCGCGCGCTGTGCCACAGAGATCGTCAAAACTTGATGGTTATCTCAGTCACATGTCTTCCTTTACTCTCTTATATAAATACCTTGTACGTTTTATTTTGTACAATTGGATCATTATGAAGAATGTATATATTATTGATCTCAGTATAACATATCTGAGGCGCAAAGAGCATGCTCTGTTTGCAATGGAGTAATACCTCCTTATCTGCTATCGGATTAAACATCAAACAGATTCGCTCGATAAGATAGCATATTCATAACATCACACTTTAATACTGTCCCATGAGATAATTGCATATTTCTTCAAGTAATTGTGCCTTACGTAATTTACAACAAAAATTTCAGCATGAACTTTTTTTTTGAACTCTATATTCTCAATCTTAGTACATTGATATACTAACGCTTTTTATTTCTCATTTTAATAGACTTCCTAATCAAATGAAGAACGCCAGCAACCAAGATATAGATGTGGGCTTAATGTGATTTCGTCTTACTTGAAACCAAATATGATATGGATTTTTGAGTTTGAATGGGAAAACCGGACATTTACTATAGTCAGGTGTTTCTAAGTCTCAATTAAGCAGTTACCAAAATGAGTTATCTTAAGTTTGGAGTCGTCGTAACTCGCAAACCAATATAATGACTAAATTTTATGAGGTCATCCCGAAAGCATAAGACTCAAGTAACTCAACGGATAATGATGAAAGTACTTGTCCGTCATGTAATGGATTATTGAATACTTCTCTATACTAACATTTTTGGAGTGGGCAAATCTCTACAAGAGACCAATCTACAGTAGCCTAGTAGTCTCCATTGCTTTAGACGGTGACGGCTTATATATTCACAGTTCACAATTCACTTTCGCTCAAGCTTGTATTAATTCAGACTTTTGTAGACTTTCAGACGTTCTCTTTGAAGTCTTTAAGATCTATTTACTTTCTACGTGAGAATTCATAAGAGACTTCTTTGTTCTTTTTTCTTTATATGATTTGAGGCTGTTGCTATAAACCGAAAAAAACTAAAACTATATCACTGAGATATTTTGGTAAATTTAATAAAATATTCAATTTAAGGACGCGTATCCAGTAGATATTGTTAAAAAAAAGAATGCTAAAAGACGCTTAAAAAGGTTTTACGTTACCGAATTTTCCCCAAGTAGTCATAATATATTCCGATAAGACGGCGATAGAAAATAAAATTTGAATGCGCCAAGTGCGGGGCGAAGCGATAAAAATTCAATGCGGTAGCGAAGCTTACGTAAGGCGGGCGCCGTGAGCCTGTCGCCCGCAGTAGCTAGGATCGTAAGAGCCCCAAGAAAATTCATCGGAATCATTCATTTATTCAAAACTACCGGTTCTCGGTACAAAATCGATGACGATAAGGTCTGATTCGATACTTCTTTCGAAGAACTGACGAATTATGCACGCGATTAATGTTTATGCTAAATAAGTTAGGTACTATCTGAGAATGGCGTTGTACCAAAAAGCTATCATTTCTTATTAATATAATATAAATTTTTGTAATCGTAAATTTAAGTAATACTATCCTACAAGATATTAATTCATATTAATGAATACATAGTAACATAGAAGCCTCAGCACTTTCTAGGATTCATACAATTCTATGACCTAATATCAAATTATGACAAGAAATTTATGTTTTTAAGCAATTATCACTGGCTTCAACAGTGAAGGAAAACATGCATGCTTGAGAGTTCTCCATAATGTTCTCAAAGGCGTGTGAAGTCTACCAATCCGCACATGGCCCACGTGGTGGACTATGTCCAAACCGTTTTATCTCTCTATTAAGAGGAGAACCGTGCTCTGTAGTGTGCAGGCAATGGGCTGATCATGATGTTGATGATGATTATAAAAGTATTCATGTAAGTATGTGCTGGAACAGCAAGTTCTTAGGAATTTCCCTCAAAATGTCCTATGTCCACCATTCGGCGTCCAACGGTTGGTGGGATAGTGAAGAAAACAATAAAAATTAAAATATAGGCAAATCGTAATAATAAAGGGGGTAAGTATTCCACAATCAGTATCTACCTACATTTCTACGTCATTCAAGTCTAAAGATTATTCAATAGTTTTCCGTACAGGTGTACCTGGCTCTACGCCAAATATGAAAGGGTTCGTTTTTGGCACTACCCCCAACTTATACCGATGACCTAATAACCGTCATTTTTGCTGCGATAATCTTGTTCGGTCTGTTCAGTTGTTAGTCTTGTTAACGTAGTGGTTAGGGCGTTAGCCTCCTAATCAGGGGTCGGCGGTTCGAATCCGGGCACGCACCTCTAACTTTTCGGAGTTATGTGCGTTTTTAAAAAATAAAATATCACTTGCTACAACAGTGAAGGAAAACATCGTGAGAAAACCTGCATGCCTGAGAGTTCTCCATAATGTTCTCAAAGACGTGTGAAGTCTGCCAATCCACACATGGCCAGCGTAAGGGACTATGGCCAAACCCTTCTCATATTGAGAGTAGACCCGTGCTCTGTAGTGAGCCGGTAATGGGTTGATCATGATGATGATGATGATGATGATGAATCTTGTTCAATCCCGGTATTGACATTAACATAATAACGTTATTTTCAACAAGATGTTCAGCAAAAATAAGTAATATGTATGTATTCTTAAAACTAGGACATTAAAAGTAGAAACACGCGGTGTCCTCGATATAAATTCACTGGGTCGGTGGCCCGGCTTGATAAATGCTTAGAGGAAATGACAGCCTTTCCTATTGGTGACAGGGTGCCAGATGTTCTACTTTGATAAATTACCAATTTTCTACAATTGTAATACGATGTCCTTTTCTTTTTGATATTCGAACTTGCCTAGCGAGCTCTCAATTCACTTTGATTATTAAATTAATTTAATGACATGATACGACTAAACACTAGTTTGAAAGACACAGATAATGAAATATTTTTATAAACCTCACTATATCTATGTGCCTGTCCATCCATCCAAATAATAAACATGACAATTTTATAGTAGTAGCATAGAATTACTACAAAGCTTACACAGGATATTCGGTTATCTACAAATTGAACGAACATAATTCTTTTGATACAAGCAAAGAGGTAAATCCAAAAATCGTTAATTTCACAAATCTCGTGTTAATCCAGGCAAATAAAAAATACTATGACCGGTTTTCTTATCTGTTTTGTCGTAGTAGTAACGTAGTACGTAGTAGGGGATCGTTTAATTGCGGTTTTTTTGAATCACATAGGTTTCTTATGTGGATTGGTTGTCTAGATGGATATCTTTTACAGGTAGACGACCTGTAAAAGTACCTTCTACGAGATGTTGAAATCGAGGTTCTTTTTTTATTAATACCTAAAATATAAAAGCCTAGAGCAAGTTAATAGATTTATTTTAAGTTAATTGATCACTACCATACCAGTGATGCGTAAGAATTCTTATCTGTGGATATTTTTAACTGTTTATGTATTCGTGATGTAAGTAGGTATGTATTTCGGGTTATAATTACTCATTAATATAAAATAAAAATTACTTTATTCTTTTATTTCATTAAAAAAAACTACAACTACTACAACATACAACAACTGTATTAATGATTTATTAATGAATTCCAAACTTAGTCCCTTTTTACAGGCTTTTTTTAATCTAATGCGATGACACTTTATAAAAATGAATATAATCATTCATATGGTTATGCGAATAAAAGTAATTAATTAAGAAATAATAACTATATTCATCACAAAACATGCCAAAATAGAGGTCTTAATTAAGAAATGGCGCGCGTTGAAGTCTTTTCAAAGAAATTTTAATTTTGAGGTCTTAATTTCTTGAATAGACTATTTTATTATTAAATAACAGTTTTGGATTTAAATGAATTGTTTCGTGCGATGTTTTTCGTCCAAGTAAATCTAGTACTTTTCTTCCATGTGCATCACGTAAGGAACTTAATAAAATCTCATCCAGTATTCCCTAGCTTATCTTAGCGATATTTTGATAAGCTATCGCTAGCTTTAATATTCTTGACACTTCTCAATTTGATATGACGATTAACACAATTCAATTCCTGAATTTATGACTTTTCTCTGTGCCAAATGGGCGCAATTTATTTGGCCAATCTCGCTAGACTACAGAAATATATGGTTTTATATTATTTATAAAGTATCTAGGATCTCAGTCTCGTCTCAGTATTATTACAACAGAAGCATGTAATATTTGAGTACACAAATTAAAGCGAGGAGATAAATTATAAAATGGGATTTACGTCTTCTAACAAAAATAAAATTACCAATCTATTGAGATATATAGAGGTAGCAAGCAATGTCGTTATTTGACATGTGCGTAGTTTTAAAAATAGGTTTGTATCGATAAATGCACCAATCTTAAAAATAAATCTATACGAAAATGCTGTTTGCATTGGACAACTTTACTACTAAGGAAGCTTACGTATGTACAAAACTCAAAGGCCGTCGATATAACGCGATGATGCTGTATGCACAGCTTTTATTAATATAAGTATAAAGATATATTTACATATATACGAGTATATCTCTTAGGTTTTTACCACCCTACCGACAAAGACGTGTCGCAAAGCGATTTAGCGTTCCGGCACGATGTCGCGTAGAAACCCATTAGGTGTATGGGTTTACCGTACTCCTAACCGGTTAGCCCGTTACTATCTTAGACTGCATTATCACTTACACCAGGTGAGATTGCCGTCAAGGGCTAACTTGAAGTGGATAAAAAAAAATATATACCAGAAAACACTGAAAGTCACCGCGTTGTGTACTGCAATATCCCAAAATACATCAGTTTGTTTATGTAAATTATGGAAACAAGTAACACAAAACGTAGGTGATTGTGATTTGCTACAGAAGATCTATCCTAGCCCAGTTGGTTCAGGTGACTAACTCTTATCTAACATCCCTGTCGCATCTTAAGCCATAAGACGAAGAAAGAGATAGGAATACTTTAGCACCTGTTAACGAAGACTTTTGTGCGGCAGAATTAACACCATCATTAGCGAAAATCACTAAATTGCGAGCACAGATATTAACGGAAGTATATTGGCGTGCAGTGTCGGCAGGTGGGGTGTGGACCCGCCTGCTCTCGCGACACCAGTACCACGATAAGGCCGCGATACTACGGCCCGGCAAAGTGGCGTGATGATGGTCAATATTTGCCCAGATATCATTTCGGCGTGCGACGTCACTCGTTTATTCAGTAGTGGTCGCCGCAAGGACGTTCCTGCTAGGGCTCACGAGTGACCTCCAGCCTTTCCCTACATAAATTATAAACGTAACGTTGGTTTGACTATTTTTCTTTATTTCTTGACATAATTTCTTACATAATCTAGTTTATGACCCAAAGTCTGAATATAGCAATTCTTAATCTCAGAGAAATGTATGGTTTTCTATAGAATAGATCTAAAGAGCGATTTTCTTGCTACCTTTTCATGCATAAAGGCAAACACACATAACACTGTTTCCCGTATAACGTATCATCATAATCAACTCATTACCGGCTCACTAAAGAGCACGGGTCTCCTCTCGATATGAGAAGGGTTTGGCCATAGACCACCACGCTGGCCATGTGCGGATTGGCAGACTTCACACGCCTTTGAGAACATTATGGAGAACTCTCAGGCGTGCAGATTTTTTCACGAAGTTTTTGTTCACCGTTGAAACAAGTGATATTTTTTTTTAAACGCACATAACTCCGAAAAGTTAGATCCGAACCGCCGACCTCTGATTAGGAGGCTGACGCCCTAACCACTAGGCTATCACCACTTCAAACGTCGGGCAGCAAAATTTGCATTTATAACATTTGTAGGGAAGTAAACATACAGTACGAACCCGCAAATACACGCGTGTGAAGTCGTGTGCAGATAATATAATACTATATAAACACCTACTGCGATAGCTTCTCAATAAATTACTACTTTGTAATGTAATATATTTTGTTTTTTTAAGTACATATAATAGTTTACCTACTACTTATTCCTACTACTTTTGAATAACATAATCAATTAATAATTATCGAATAAATGTTATAAGAACGTATATAAGGCGAAGCAAATGATTGATAATTTTTATACCGAGATTATGTATGCATCCATCCATCCATAGATCTACCAAGTATCACGAAACGTTTTGCTACAGTTCAGACAAATAAATAATTATGAGCGATTTCTTATAAGAAATGTCTTAAAAGTCGTAATTTTTTCTCTGCGTTAACTGTTTGAATATACGACGCTGAAGGAATGTAAATATAGTTCTAAACCACGTGGTCAACATGTGTATCAACTATATTTTCTAAATTATAGCAACATAAAACTATTTAATATAATATTATAGAGGCATATTCTAGTTCGATACACTTTGTATCAAATCTATAATCTATATATTTATAAGCTTTTTCAGGAATATACCAACATTATAACTATGTCATCTATTATAATCTTACACAAATAGCACACGAGAGAATAGCGGGAACCCTAATTTTTGTGTACACCACACCTATTGGCGTGCTTCTCGGAGACAACCCCGAACTTTGTAATTTTTGATTTCCCCGCACCACGTTACCGCATGCGACAGTAAAGACGTTGTTCGCTTATATACATTTACACACTGCGTTATTTTTTATATCCATATTAACATTATTGCTATGGGAAAGTATAATATATAATGGGAAATTCTGTGTCTGTTTTTTTAGTTCCTAGCCAAGCCTACCCAACTGCTGTTAAGTCCGATCTTAGCGAAACTAAGAACAGCCGATAACTTGTATCTTGGTGGCGAGGTTAGGTAAAGATTATTATATTTATATATATTGATTAATATATTATATTTATAGATACATACAAACGGCCCCGGCCGTAGTAGTAAGTAAATAAATAATTGTGTGCCGTGTTTCGTCTGTACTTAGACTAGGTAGAGTCGTAGGATCCATTACTTCTAATTCAACAAAATTCATAAAAAAGTCCTTGCTATATTAATTGTTATTATACGTCCCGGATATGCTATACAAATTGTTATTCTCTTAGAATGTGTAAGCCACTGAAAATTCCTTATGTAACCGGCAAATTGGGATAACACTAGACCTATTCCACTTTGGTTTTCTGATTATTTAGTAACACAAGTTTTCTGACATCGTTATTATTGAATTTTATTCATTTCATTCATTTCTAAATCAGGTAAACATCAAACATTTTAGATAGGTACATACAATTCTTCATTTGGTAAAAACATACCTTTGATGTGTGCAATTATACATATACTCTAGAAAAGACCGATTGCCTGTCAAAAAGTTAAAACAACGTGAGCGACATAAATACTACGTGCATTTTAAACGAACTTGAACCCTTGAAGTCATTGCACGGGAGGGGTGATCGTGGATAAGGCACACGTAGCGGCTATTCTTGTAAAATAGACCAAGTAGTTAAATTCGAAGGAAATTGTAAAACTGAATCAGCTGATCGGCACACCTCGGGGGTGTGAATCTTGTACAAACGATAGAACGTGACATACGAGAGGCGCTGAAATTACGATCAGCTGATCGGGGAAAACATGGTAATTATACAACTATTGGGACTTATATGCGGTATGGAGTACTCACCGGCTGCGTTTGTCAGCCACCACCAGCAGCAGCAGGCGGCCACGAGCGCCCGAGCGCCGGCCATGTCAGAGGCAGCGCATCACACGCGCGCTCTCGCCGGCCGCCCCGGGCGGACTGAACAGCATGCCGGGCCGCCCCGCGCGATCGATGCACGCGCGCGCCGCACGCACCCTCACACCCCCTCGCCCCCGCCCCCCAATCCCCGGCACCCCCATGTTTTCCCGAGAGCCGAGTTTCCGAGTTTCCTCGGAGAGCGCGCGCGCTGCCCTCTTTCCTTCGCTCGGATCGCTGACCGCCCCTAATTGATTGGGCCCGTTCATTTGCCGAATACGTTTTAGGTCACCATCGCCGCAGAGACCCTGCGCAATATTTATTTTGTGCGAAACTTGAGTAACTTTGTAGTAAGACGTGAAACTTGGAGTTTTCACGGACGACCTTCACTTGAAAATAATGTGCTTCGAATCTGCATAAGAAATGTTCATTTGAACTGATTATAAAGTGAAAGTTACTCTATTACTAGTATACTAGATTTTAAATACATGTTCAATGAACTTGAATTATAATTAATTTTATAAGTAGGTTTGTAGAAGTTTATAATTTCAGTAGGTATTTTACGTTGGCAGAACCTTAAAAACGCCACTTCTTTAACAAAAATCTTGTAACCCATTGCTTACATTATTACTAACTTCCAAAATAGCTGAGGTTCTCAATGCCTCATGTATTTTCTTTTAATTATTTCGCCGGTTCTGCGCCGAATTATTATTTTAATAAGTAAGGAAATTTTGAAGTCCGTTGAAATTTTGTATCGTAATTCAAATTCAAAGAAATATGATTTGTAACTTATATTTACTATTAAATATAATATATATATATATATATATATATATATATATATAACTTCTTATTAGTTTCATCACGAGGAGTTCATAAAGATCATAACATTTGTTCTTTCCATATTTAAGTCAAGAAAAACAACAATTTATTGTTCCTAGTTTTTAGATTTTTACGAAAATTATCTCAGTCTTATGATAGACTTAGACAGCGTTAAGATATCTCCCGGTGTCTTATCTCGTTACACTGTACGCTATGTATAAATTGGACTTCGAAAGAAAATCCATTCATCCCTTTTTGAAGCTATAAAACAGATAGCTAGTTAAGTTTAATATTTTTTTTGTTTTCTGCACTTTCTGTATAAATGGCCAATAATGCACTTGATACGTGTAATCTGAGACGCAGTTAAATTATTTTAGTGTCAGAAAATAATAATAATTATTTATTTATTCTTTATAAAACTGTGTATAACACCACATATAGATAGAAATAATAAGAAAAAGAAACAGGATACAAAAGGCGGCCTTATCGCTTAGTAGCGATCTCTGCCAGGCAACCTTAGGATTAGGTAAACAGAAATTAGAAGAAAATAGGTCCTATCTGTTAAATAATGTGCGGTAAATAATAATATATACATATAAATAAAATGTGTTGTGTGCCGGTTATAGACTAGTGGTTAAGACTTCGGCGGCCCGAGTTCGATCCACAACCTTTAAATTTCAGCTTTGTCAATTAATTTATGTACTTTACAATTAAATATCACTTTGTTTTAACGGTGAAGGAGGACATAAAATCAAATAAAAAAAGCTTTATTCATGCAAACCTACGAGTATTACAGGCATCTATGAATCGTTCATATACAATATATTTCTCATTATTTAATTTATGATTTGATGATGATGACTACACTCGCCAACTTAAAACTAAAGCTAATAGGGATTCAATCGCGCCTAAGTCTAAGAAGAAGCCCACAACCAACTATAATTATCTATGAAGTTAGAGCAATTCACACCCAAGCTTGTTTATTGTTTATATAATCTTTAATTTACTTTGAACTTCTTGATAGACATCCCAAAATTTCAATAAGTAATTTATTATAAAATAATGTTTCATCGTAATGAAACATGTTAGAGAGTTCTCTATAATGTTCTTAAAGCCGTATGTCTACTAATCAGCACTTAGCCTGCGGCCAAAATCCTTCCTTGCCTGACAAGAACTCCGCTTTCGTATTAGGCCGGTAATGGGTTGATAATGATGATGATATTATGTAATCTTTCCTAAAATGTCTTAGATTTGAAGACCTCCATGGCTTAAAATTTGGTCTTCAAATCAAATCAAATCAATTATTTGCATAGATTGAGTCGGTACATTCGTGTTACATTGAATTAGATATGCTTACAATCTGCCGGGTAGGCATGCAAAAATAATATTTTAATACTTCTAAGTTTATGGCAAATCAGGAGCAATATGTCAAATGTAAAATTTTATTTCGACATTATTCATATTAACTTATTCTAACGATTATAAATGTATCTAGTGATCATATATTCTTGTCTGTTAAATATTCTTTCATTGAATAGTCTCTTATAAGTGAGAGGTCCTGGGTTCGATCTTTGGCAAGGTAAATTTGGCTATATACCACTTTTGAATTATCCCTGGTAACCGATTCAGTAACTTTTCCTAAAGTTGCTTGCTAGTGGCTAACTGTCATGACCATACAATGTGTGATCTCCAACAAGCCCTTGTCAATTTTTTACATCTCTTATCTCTCTGACATGTTTCATAGTTACGATATCGGCCTATAGGTCTAGCGGGACTGACAACCGATAAAGGCGTGCATCAAGCGATTTAAGGTTTGCTTAGAAACCAATTAAGAGTATGCGTTCAATATAACTGCCGGTTACACAGGCACACAGTTCACACAGGTTAGCCTGTTACCATCTGTATCACTTACAACCAGGTGAGATTGCAGCCAAAACAAATAAACAAATAGTAGATAATATTCCAAGTGGACCATCTATATCATCATGATCAACCCATTACCGGCTGATTACAGAGCACGGGTCTCCGCTCAATATGAGAAGGGTTTGGCCATAGTCCACCACGCTGGCCATGAGCGGATTGGCAGACTTCACACGCCTTTGAGAACATTATGGAGAACTCTCAGGCGTGCAGGTTTCCTCACGATGTTTTCCTTCACCGTTGAAGCAAATGATATTTTAATTTTCTAAAACGCACGTAACTTCGAAAAGTTAGAGGTGCGTGCCTGGATTCGAACCGCCGACCGATTAGGAGGCTGACGCCCTAACCACTAGGCTATCACCGCTCTGCAGTAAATGCAGGGGTCGAGAGTATGTCCATGGCTCATGTCAATGGCTCATGTCCATAATGCTACATTCAATATTGTACACTTGACTCACTTGAGGCCAAAATGACTAGAGTCGATATAGGCGCGCTAAGCTATAAAGAATCTCTCAAAAGCGGTGAAAAAATGACTCGGTGTGGTGTACTGGTGAGAAATGTTCATATAAGGAAAATGATATTCCTGGGTTCAGGCCGAGATTTTTTAGTTAAAAAGTATTAATGGAAGAATGAAATTTCATTACTCCGCACTGAAATTTATTAATGCCCAAATGTTATAACTTCCTAGAAATACCTCACAAATAAAAATAATGGAAAAGGTCTGCTTCGGCCGTGGCTAGATATTTGCCTCCTGGAAAAGATACAACGCACAGTGATAGCAAAAACATTAGGCAGCACAGCAGTAATAACTAAACGTCAGGTGACCCGTTGGCTTGTTTGCTCCTATAAATATGTACACAAAAATACTTGTTAGGTAATATTTTACTAGATGAAACAATATACTATAAAATGTATAATACTCTATTATTGAATAACATAATTAAACATTAAAATACGATGGTCGATCCGATCCCTTCCCGTGACTGGGGTGTAAACTGAAAAATAAAATAAATCAATAGTAATAATATATCACATATAAATAATTATAATGTATTAATATATAAAGAAGAATTTCTTCATCTTATCCTCAGAAACTATAGAGGATATAAACACTTCGTAAGCAGAAAGACATTTTCAGAGGAATTTGAGACATTAGCTACCTATCAGGTTTCGTTTGTGGGCAGAGAAGCGACGTTTACTGTCAATTCAACTGTCTACTGTCAAGTGTCATGTCAGTCATGGTATCAACAACAAAATGTCAACTGTCAATTTTCAAAACAAAATATTTTAGTTTTAACAAGAAAATAATACAAAATATGTATTTATAATTTAAAATTATAAATATGAGTTACAATTTTCAAATAATTGCTCTGTAGTAGCTAGGCACAGTGATATTTTAGAGCCTTACAAAATGAAATTGAAACACGGTTACTACGATATTTTTGTGCGAACTTGTGCTAAATATCCTTCCCGAATTGCTATGAGGCATTACAACCACGGTGTCTACAATAATTACACCTATTCTGAACTTTACGGGGTGTGCGAATACATATCGCAAAACCTGCAACAATTGGTCTGCGGTAAAAGCATCATAGGCTTAGTTTCGGAAAGGAATATTATCATACCATGTGTTATTGCTGCGTAAGTTAGTTAAAATACATAGAATATCTTCAGAATAATCAAGATAAATCTATTTTGGAGGCTTATACAAGAGTTTGGTAGAGAATTTCTAATATAAGCTTGTGCTATGTTCTTACTAACTTGTTCTTCCCTGAGATAGAAAATATTGTATAAACATAATGCATATTGTTTTCACTTCAAACAATTTTGTGCCTAGACTTGTGAAGAAGATTAAAATTGTCTTTTAGAACTTTTACTTTATGTATTTTTTTTTAATTAATAAAATATTTAATCAATATATATAATATTTTTTCAGAGCTCATAAATGCAGCACAAGTTTCATGTTTTTAGATCCATCACAAGATGTCAAAGCTATTGCCAGCCAAATATCATGCAAAGTTCTGATTACAATCAAAGAGTTCCAGAAAGATGCTCCACTAGAGCTATTTGGTAAAAAGCCAGATAAAAGTGTAAATGTTTTTAATATGATGGTTAACTTTTATGATTTAGAACTGTCTGGCAGTCAGCACAGCTATAGACATGTTCCTGAGCATTCCTACATAGCAATGACATCTGGGAGCACAGGGGAACCTAAGCATATCCAAGTCCCAGTACAATGTCTCCAGCCAAACATAGATGATCTCACAAAAATGTTTCAAATTTCCCACAAAGATGTCATATACTTCTCCACACCATTAACTTTTGACCCCTCAATGATTGAAATACTCCTTGCTTGCATGAATGGAGCCTCACTACTTATTGCACCTGAAAAGGCAGATATTCTATTTCCAGCAAATAAAGAAAACGCTGTCACATTTTGGCAAACAACCCCATCAAAATTCTTCCAATACTCAAATGCAGATATAAAAAATAAAATTCTCAGTGCATCTTCTTCACTTAAAACTTTAGCTCTTGGTGGTGAACCTTTGAATGGTGTAAAGAGATTAAAAGAACTAAAGGATGTTTTGAATAAAACTAGAATATTTACCTTATATGGTGTAACTGAAATGTCATGCTGGGCTTGTGCAGCTGAACTGGATCTAAATAGAATACTAAATGACAGGGAAATCCCACTTGGTGAATGCCTCTCTGAAACTCAAATAGTGGTAGAATCACACAACCAAAAAGAGGAGAACACTGGAAAAATTATTCTAGGTAAATATACATTGTGTCTGTATATTGAAAGTCTAAAATATCTTGGTTCTTAGATAGTTTGATGAATAATAATAATTCATATATATTTTGTTGTTGAGGATTAACATTGTTTTTTATTTGATTTAAATAAGTGGTACATTAATTCCACTTGTATTTTGGCACTTTGGTCTTTACTAAAAATATCATGATTGCTGACCACAAAATTCCTTGGTAATTTACAGCTGAGCCTAAGTAGGGCTAGTTGATTTCCTCTTGATATGTATTAAAATTATAGAAAACCAAAATGTAAGTTATTAATGTTTATTATAAAAGTATTTAATTTTTTTTTATTAAAACATTATTTGTGTTACAGTAAGTAAATCCAGAAAATGTATAATCCTGAACAAAACAATTGGCACAGAAGAAGAAAATTCACTGAAATTTATTGACACTGGAGACATTGGTGAAGTTAAAAATGGCACTGTATACTATAGAGGAAGAAAAGATGATGTTATTAAAAGATTTGGCCACAAAGTCAACTTACAAGCTATAGAAAATACAATTATGCAGTGTCCAAGAGTGAAAACCTCTTCATGTGTATGGCTCCCAAAGCCTATGTTACTTGTGGTCTATTTTTCTTCAGAAACTCTAAGTAGTCAGGAACTATCAGATTTCCTTAAATGTAAACTTGACGACAAGCATTGGCCGGACAGAATTATCAAGGTAGACAATTTGCCAACTAACCCACATGGTAAGATATCAAAACGAATGCTTTCACAATTATTTGAAAAGTCATCACAAATGCCAAAAACATTGGATTCGTTAAGATTAATCTTCCTAAAAGAACTAAAAGTGGTATTAGGCAATAATGTTACATACGAAGATGTTAAGCACAAGAATTTCATTGAGGTTGGTGGTACATCTTTTCTCGCAGTTTCCATGTGCAATAAACTGTCTCTAATATATCCACAATTTGGAAAATTACTTCTACCTTTACTGGTTGGTCAGAGAAAAACTATTGATGAAATTATACAATTAGCCCATCAGGAAATATGCCTTGAAGAAAAAAAGGGCAAAAAGCGTTTAAAAAGATCCAGATCAAATACCGAGAGTTTTATATCAACTGCTCAGCCTCTAAAGAAGGTTCCAGAAAGTCAAGTATTACAGACACCTGTGGACTTTGTTGTAGTTTGGTCTTACAACACTGGCAAATGTGTTGATGCATCTCCCACATTATATCAGCATGGACTGTGAGTACACACTTAAGTATTTTTGCTTGTTAATATCATAGATACTACTGTAACATATAACTGTTATTAAATTACCATATTATAATATGTGAACCTTCTAAATTACTTTATAAATATTATTAATAAACACACTTTTGTTACTTTTTAATGTGGAGACAGAAAAAGCATTAAATTTTTTGTATTTACTCAACCAGCATATAAAAATGTAGCCTTTCACATAAAGCGAATAGATCTCATGAATAAAAATATATTTGCTATATCTAATCTGGTATTGAAACTATATTTGTTTAAAAGTACAAATATTTTTATATTCAGAATTCAAAGATGATTTATTTATATTAACCTAGTCCAGGCATCTATGAAGCGTTCCTATAATATTTTAAATCATGCAGTCATGGTGATAACATTACATTAATTAACTTAAAAGTCAAGCTAGGAGAGTTTCATATGCGTCCAAGTCTAAGAAACCCATATCATACTTACTCGGGTAAATATGTAGATAATCATCATACTATATGTTACTTTCCAACTATTAACGCTTATTAATTCTAGATAAGTACCTAAGTTTTTTACCGTATGTTTTAAGGCCTTGATCTAACTAAGATCTAACCTTGAAAGAACAAAACTTTGAAATGATACTTTGAAGCGAATTTTAATTATGGGGCCACCAATTACTATTGGGGGTACAATTTTGATAGATTATATCTTGGATAATAAAATACAGATTTTGTACTCAATGAAAATGCAGCCTTAAAATAGTTTTTTTCTTTCCAGTAACATATACGTATCCGTCGGAAGCCATTCCGGAAAAATCGTTATAGTTGACGCCATTAGTGGAATAAGAATAGGTGTGATAAATGTGAAATCGCGGGTTGAAGCCGCAATATGCTGTTCTAGCGAGGCGCCTCTGTCCACGCCTTGTGGTATGGTGGGCGCCTACGATGGGACCATTGTTTGCTTCACTTTCGAAGCTGGTAAGGAGTTGTGGAGGACCAATGTTGGTTCGATGATCAAGAGCAAAGGGACATGTTGCAAGGGATTCCTGTATATTGCATCGTATGATGGGAATATACGGTGTATTAATGTTTTGGTAGGTACTTAGGTATTATCTATTTATCTTGTTGGAAATTTATAATTAATGAAACAGAAAAAATATGGAACTCATCATCATCATCATCATAATAGAATCATATCACAAACTTTTACGTAGCAATCATCATCCACATATGTGATAGTTTTTAAATTTATGATGCATATTTAATGTTTTTTGTTAAATATATATATACATTCATTGGAACTCTCACGTGAAATATTAAGCCTATGGCCTCCAAAGGAACACATATATATATGTTCCCCTACTGGGTTAGATAACTCCGGACCGGTAAATTCTTGTACAAGGTGGTTAGAAAATACAAACGCCTCATTTCGGAACTCACATTGAGTTATTGTATTAATCTGAGGAAAAAAGACTTCAGAGAAACCTCGCATTAGAATAAGCCAAAAGAAAAGGACATGTCGAAAACCGAAAATATTTTTTTGAGAAAACCTAGCGGACCAGGTCCTATGGCATGATTCGATTTTTGTTTAGGTAATTGAGTTTAAAATAGGTAGGTACATAGCGACAGACTATAACAAAAAACATATTATTTATTCAAAGCGGTAGGTAGCGTGAAGTTTACAGACAGAGTTCCAACCTTGACTAGCGAGGCGTAACTTTTAAGTTTCTGAAATGTTTCATTACACTTAGTTTCTTATTTATATTATTAAGTTTCTTATTTATTGGGAAGAGCAGCTGTTTGCTCCCATTTGGTTCGTTTCTAACTTCAATACTGATTTCACAGTTAAATCTATACAAATTTCAAACACTCTATTCTGCCTCCTAAAGTCATGAATATTCAAGAAAGTAGAATATCAAAAATATAATATTTAATAGTGTGTGCTGTAATGCGAAAGAGTTGCCAACCGCTCACATTAATGGAATATGCATATAAACCAGTCTGTGTACAGCCGAGGCCGTTGACGATAATAAACGATGATCTTCCTCTTTCCCGAAGCTTTGTCTTTTACACCTTTGATTGCCTAGAAGAGATCGCTATGTAGCGTCAAGGCCACCAAACTGTACTATTTGTATTGATTTTTCAGTTTTTTTTTCTTTATATTTGTTTGGTGTATTTGTTCATTCTATGATAATGTTCTTAAAGTACTGGAATTATTTTCGTTCTTTGTGGAAAAGGAGAGCTGTATTTTCAGCCTGCTTATTGGAGGTGGTTATGCAATAAGGTTCGAGTTCACAAAATATCAAAATTGAGTTGTACCTAATAAAGTAATCTTGTCAGTAAAAAGAACCAAGAGATATAATTGATGCATTCTTTAAATAACCATCATAAACCCCTTATACGTTATCTACACCTACCTAACACGTTAACTAACTACCTAGTGTTAAGTATGTGACCTAACACATTCCTAACAAACGTCACAAAGCTGAATTTTACTAACTTGCTCATTGCTTGCTCATTCATAAGCTTAGTACAAAATAATTGACACCAATACGTTTGTATTTTCACAGACTGGTGAATTAAAACACACAATCAAGGTGGCAGAACAGGCTATATCAGCCGACTTGGTGCTCGCCAAAAGGGAGTATGTCCTCCTGGGCACGCTGTCAGGCGTTTGCGCCAGTATACACACCGATACTAAGACGGTGGCTTGGCGAGGCACGTTGGCCAGTCCGGTGTTCGCGAGTCCCGTTTTGTACGACAGCGATAAATACGTGGTGTTCGCTGAAGTTAACGGAGAAATACATTGTAGGACTGTGGAGAAAGGAATCCGGGTATGCCGTACTTTTTTTTTTCTTTCGTTTTATGGCTTTACACAGATTAGCCAATGTCAAATTTATAGCAATGTAAAGTTAGGGAGAAATGCCGGGAAACTTCGCACTCCGCGGACGCGGCTCCCTCAAACCTTTCCCAAATCAATACCTGTTAGCCATTCAGAAAACTAGCCACTACACAAACGACACCAAAACCGTTCACAACACAACCAACACCAGTCCTTTTCAAAATTAGCCAACAAACATTAATTCAAGAAAAGCGTGAAAAAACCGCGCCCGCCCAATACGAAGTCTCCCGCCTTTCTCACCGTACTTTTATACAGACCTATGAAAATAACTTAATAAGTATAGTATAGTATAATTAAAAAGAATACCCAAGAAGTAGGAACCCTAGACTGAGTTGATTGAGGAATTCTAAGTCCCATATAAAGAGATGACCTTTACACTGACCGAGTGGTTAGCATGTCTACAGATCACGAGGTCCTGGGTTTAATTCGTGTTTTAGATGTTGGTTTTAGCTTTATATATATACTTAATAGGTACCTGGCTTGTTTGGAGCATTCACTGTACAATAAGTCATTAGGGTATTCAAGTTGTAAAAGGTATGAGTGACAAATAAATTTGTGTTAATAGATCATTAACTATAATTTAGTTCTGCTACAGGTTCTTAGTTTTGTAGGATATTGACAAAATTATTGTATTCAGATTATGTATAACCCATTTTCAGATTTGGAAGTACCAAGGGGCAAAAGGAAACATATTCTCATCAATATGTATCAAAGAAATTGACAAATTGAAATGGCAAATGGTCTTTGGCTGCCATGACAGCAGAGTATATAGCATCATTGTAAAGAATTTCCAACCCATGCTGCATTGGAAAGTTCAGCTCACATCTCCTATTTATTCCACGCCAAGAAGCCTAAGCGACAAATTGATACTAGTAGCTTCAAACAATGGAATACTTTGCATCCTTGATTCAGACACTGGAACTATTATTTCAGAGTATTCTCTACCTAATGAAACTTTTTCTACACCCGCAGTATATGGTGATTATATTTTTATTGGTTGTAGAAATGACCATCTATACTCTTTAAAATACATTCTGGATGTGTAAATTAGCACATTCTAGAAACTTCCAGTTCCTTGAAAAGTGCATCAATTGAAAAAAAAAATTGTTTGGGGTGTACAGTAATTATGTAGTCATTAAGTAAATTCAAGGAATTTAATAATTATGGTAGGTACTGGTTACCTAACTTTGTACAGCAGATTTGGACATGTTTTCTTCAAAATATATGGAAAATTATTGAATGGGTAGGAAACCATAGATAATCTTTCAAGAAAGTAGTATAAAATAAAATTTTTTGTTTTGATGTTTTGCCTGAAATTATTTTTTAAATAAATAAAATGTAAAAAAATATTTAAAACTTTGATAATTGTTGTAATAATGCTGAAATGAATCTAAGTATTTTTTTATTTTAAATACCATTTAGTTTACATACAAGTTTATAAGCAAATTGCAGATTTCAAGTCTAAACTAAATTCAGTTAAAGCCTTAAAAACCAAATAAAATTCTAACTCTGTATTTCACCCACACTAATTATTGTTGAAATTGTATATACAATTATGTCAGTTCAATTGTATATTTTTAAGATATTGATATGCACAGATTTCCAAAAAGTATCAATTTTTAGTATATAAATGTAAATTCCACTAGTCATATTGAATAAGAATAAAGTATAAATAACTGAACTGTTTATTATTTTCTTTTAAAAATTAAGCCTAAAGGAGGAAAATGAAATACTCATTGTTGTAATGTAACTTTATTCATGATCTTACACAGAACATTAAGGTTTATAATGAGCATTCATATTATATTGACATGTTACGAATGTGATATTGATCCAATGGGAAACAGTATCTGATACTTCAATGGAATGCATGTTTTGATGCACAACTATACATATACCACTTGACTTGTGCCTTTCATTATATACCATCATATATCTTAAATTACATAAAAAGCATTCTTAAAATGACAAATAATTCCTATAAATAATAATTCTTACATTTTTGAATATTTTTAGTAAAAATAAAAAAAATTGGGAGTGAATATGAGCAATACAGCTCAAACAGTAATGCAACAAAGCTATCATAAATTTATCCCAATACCTAATCAACATTTTATTCCTTTAGCCATGAATGTATAAACAAATATTAAAATTAACAAGCAATATACAATAATAGGTCAATGTTTACTGTTCCTCCTCTCCCAATTCCAGTTTTACTTTGGAAAAGTCAAAGTCTTCCCCTGTTCCTCGCTTGTAGATCTTTAGGACATCCAGACAAGTAGTTTCAAAGTGTGAAGTTGCGTCATATGACTCAGAAATGAATACTTGACTTTGGCTGCCATCATCAGTAGGCTCATAGTAATCCGATACTGATACAAACTTCTGTCTAATGGACCCCAAGAGATCCAAACCAGGCTTAATCTCAGATTCAGGATCATTAGTCTCCACAGTGGTAGACACCATAGCAATGAACCAGCCCTTGGCAGCAACTTGGTGAGTGTAAGACACCAGGGAGACATAAATATCAGAGTTTCTTCCAACTTGCTTCTGAGGAATGATAATCTGAGTGGACAGAGCATCTTTAGTGTTATTAATAGGGTGGTCTAGCAAACAAATGCATCTGATTACTTGACGACGTTTAGTCACCCTCTCTGGGACATAGCTGGGGTCACAGTATACTTGTTTGCACTTAGCCACCTCATTTCCGGAGCGCACTCCAACTACCCTGCCCCCCTCGCCCAGAACAATTTCGTCAATAGGTTTGTCTAACATGTATGTACCACCATAGATAGCAGACAGCCGTGCAAAGCCTTGAGGTAACTCTCCCAAACCATACATAGGGTATAAGTATGGGGACTTTCCATACCGAGCAAGAGAGTCTGAATACAACTTAATACGGGTAATTGTTTGAATTGCCGGCTGCTGCAGGTAGCTATCATCCAAATAAAGCGCCAGAGCATGCCCAGTGAAGTCTTGGGTATTTTTATCAAGTCCGAACTTGTCATACAATGACTGCATATTTGCAGTGCTGGGGTCGAAATCCTTCCATGTCTTTGTATCATCATCTTGGAAATCTTGTACATAGATCAAGAAGTTACGGAACCGCCTCTTTTCGAACATACCCATTAGATCCGATGCTAGCGCCTCCTTCTGGTCCACTGGTACTTTAGAGATCTTCCCGCCTTTGTACACATAGCTGCCTTCAACGGACTTGAACTCCAGGTAGCGGGTTACGCCCGTATGGATCAGCAGTTTGACTAGAAGACCATTGGCCATCAAAAACTTTGGTATTAAATCCACGTTCCAGTCGCGACCTCGGCCATATGTTTCATCCGGTGCTGGAGCATTGAACTTAGCGAACAACTCCTCTAACGGGGTAATTGACGCAGATTCACCGCCGTAATACTTATTCCGATCAATGTGTAGAACTTTTTTGCCGGACACGGACAGCATACCGCTGAGGATGCACTCCTTGAGGCCCGTGCCCAGAACGATTGCATCGTATTCTTCATCCATGTTGATTAAAAATCACACGATAATTCTTATTGGATTAGAAAATACACTGGGACTTGGGAGATAAATGTCAAAATGTCGGAAGTTTCGGAAACTCTAACGAATATGTCGGCCGGCGATGACGTCGACGAGATAATTTGTAATACCAACATTATGAAACAAAAGTACTATAAACAAAACTTTTCTTTTTCTTTTGACTGAAGCTTAAGATAAGTGAAGACAAAAAGAGAAAAGTCTTTATTCACACATAAAGCAATTTAATATAATGTAAGTACAACTAATATTGTCATAGACCTTTGTCTTAATTGACAATCCAGATTTTCTTTAACAAGAAGATAAAGCCAGTTAAAAAAAAATAACAACATGAAGTCAACGTCAATGTTGTGTCAATGTCAGCCATGAATGTCAGTCCAGTCTACATCTGTCAGTCGGTCGGTCAACTTTGCTTGTTTTTAAGTTCGTCTTGTGCACACTTCGCGATCGAATGTTTTCTTCGTGGCGGTCAAATATTACTGTTATTTATATTTATTTTCGCTCGTTCAAACATGTGCATAATTATAACGCTTTTTAAATTTTCCAACGATTTTGTGTCCACCAAAAAGAAGAACACTAGTGATATGTAATAAAGTGAACAGATGATTTCAAACCATATGCTTCGACTAAACAGCACATTCTCTTTAGTTTTATCGGGAGCAACAGAATATACGGTCGGCCGCACCAAATACCGTGATTTTAAATGAGAGGCAAAAGTGAGACGAACGTCCTTCAGATGAGTAAAAATGTCAACAGAAGGAAGCGGAGAGACTCCTGCGGCTGTGCCGAGTTTGCCGGGCGCTCCGGAACATACGTATCTATTTCCGAAATCAAAGGGTCACTCGAGATCGGTAAGTCATGGAGGAATGCCCATGTTGGGGAACGCTGCCAGCGCGCGGCCAGCTCTCAAGTCCGCCATGCGTGGCCATCAGCGTGCGCTGTCGCACGGTCAGATCGGCGAAAACCCGCGCGCGGCCTCGGGGCCCGGCCACAGCCGCGCCGGTAGCCGAACGGACTTTATTCTGCCGCCGGGCCACCGCGAGCCCATTCCAGCAAGTGCACAGCCTCGGCTCAACTCAGTGCGAGGGCACTCACGGCAAGCGTCACGTTCCGACTCCATATACACCCTGCGGCGCGCTTCCGTGATAGCACCGTGGCGTCGCGCTGTGTTCTGGTTAATGCGCCGACAGCAACCCGCCGTCGACAACAGGCACCTGATCGTTATCCCAAACCACCTCATACCAGATAAAACACCACCCAAGGATCACCCGAATGGACAGAGATGCAACAATAAAGTCAGGACTACGAAGTATACGCTGCTCTCATTCATACCCAAAAACCTTTTTGAACAGTTCCATAGGATTGCCAATGTGTACTTTATTTTCATAGTGTTGTTAAACTGGGTGCCCTCAATTAATACTTTTGGGAAGGAAATAGCAATGCTACCCGTGTTGTTTGTGCTTGGAGTGACTGCCATCAAAGACTTGTTTGAGGATCGCAGGAGATACATGTCTGACAAGAGAATTAATAATTCTTTCTGCACAGTCTACAAAAAGTGAGTAGATTTTATATTTATGTACCCAACTTATCTATTTATTACTTACATAAAATAACAAAGTTGAACATCTAAAAGTTATATATATAGTGTTAACAAAAGGATATTATAGTAATAAAATTGTTAGGAAATAAAACAATCACAAAGGTTTACATCACAGTAGTAATAATTATCATAAATTGCATCAAGTTTTATTCAACTAGATAAAAACATAAAGGCTTCAAAAAAATAAAGATTTCAGTTTTAATTTTCATACTTACATTGGATTGGACTTTTGACATGTTACCAAAACTAAATATTTCTTTATTCTATCATATTTTATATTGTTTACATTCATACAGGTTTCTACCAACTTTTTTGGAATTTTGTATTGTCAGTAAATCGATTATATTATATGCACTCAATATAAACTTTTAATTTTAAAATTAGGACTATTATAGGTTTGAGGAAAATCCTATTTTAGTAGTAGGTATTATTTCATTTTAAGTTTAGCAAACATACCCACCTAATTTTAGACAATGCAAAAATTTAATTGAACAATAACCAATTACAAATAAACTTTGTGTCATTGTTAGTACATAAAAAAAAACTAATTTTAAATAGACATTAAGCTTGTATTTACATACTGTAGAAAACTGCAACCTAAATCAAAATTATTATATCAAGTAATAATAAGGTTTTATTTGTTACTTTACTACTGGATATGGTTTCTTCATTGATTAATTCAACACTGCAAGTCAATAAACTTATAACTTTTAAAATCCATTTTTGTACAATGTACAGTATAATAACAAAAAAGAAAGTAAAAACTTCAATTAGTAAATTATAAGGCAGATATCATATAATTTATACTGTGAATAAGAGATAAGGATTGCATCACTAGTCAGTCAGAAGGGCTGAACTGTTTTTACATACATATATAACAAGCAATTGAACCAATTCTACATGAAACCGAAATCGCTACAGTACTGTATCGAAATCTGCTGTCAAATCGTTAAACTGTACTATATACACAGTATATCACTTGCTTCAACAGCAATTGCATGCCTGAGAGTTCCCCATAATGTTTTCAAATCGTGTGTCAATCCGCGCATGGCCAGCGTTGCGGAATATGGCTAAACCCTTCTCATATTGAGAGGAGACTCGTGCTCCGTAGTGAACCGGCAATGGGTTAATCATGATGATGATATAAACATAAATATAGATAAGTCTTGACTTGCTAATCTATCAGCGTACGGTTCAAAGTACGAGACGAAACACGCTGAAATTTGGCATACAGCTAGCAAGCTATTATAACGTCCACTATTTATGAAAATTCATCCATTGAAGTTGAAAAATAGGGGTTCGAAATGAGTACGAAATATCTACTTAACGTGATCAAAACTGCGGGCAAACGTTAGTATATAGACTAACAATAAAGCATTTGATAGCCTAACAATCAAAACAGGTTATTAACTATTTAAAGCGATCATCAATAAAAGAAGTCACAAAATACGCTCAGTGAAACTGAATTGTGAAACGGTGGTCGCAAAATAGCGGATAAAAGTTTATCGTAATATTTACACGGTAGTTATACGCGGTCAAGGTCCAGTGGAACCACTAGTTTTTCAAATAAGGTTTCTTGATTGCGGCGGACAGGTGTATCCTATATAAAATCCAGAAAACTCTTATTAAACAAGTAATACTTTTAATTTTATACCTTGCGATTAAAACGCACTCCCTTGTAGGCTACAAATGAGAGGCCTCATAAACATGACACTGCTGTTAGCTGCCGAGGAGTTGGGCAGACCGCAGACTGCTAGTTATAGAATCAAATTAAGGCTGTCAAAATGTCTTCCATACTAAAATTTAAGTCGAGGTAATAAAATCAATATCTTTATTACTGAAACTGTAACAATGTTTCCACAAATACAAGAATGTCTTATTGTCAGCAGAATACAACAAACAGGTTAAAAATAAAATGTTAAAGCCATTTTACCCCCATTTCGATATGCTACAAGATAAACAGTACGGAGTATGCTCAAGAACTATGCGGTCCCTTGCCTTTTTACCATCGAACCGCGAGGCATCCTGAGATCCGTACCTTTACATGGTTAATATCCCATTGACACGTACCAAGCGCTTTGCTTCCTCGTTTCTAATACGCAATCTGGCAATGCCGTTCCGGCACCCGTTTTCACCACCACTTATAGTGTGAGTGCCTTCAAATCAAGTGAATAGGCTTAATCTAGGCTCCACCTAGGCTGCAAACACTAAAAAAAAATTTAAATGTGATAATAGACCTTTCCCCAGTAGTGGGATATAAATAGGAAAATAATGAGGCTGGAGTTAGTGGACCATAAAAGCGACGAATTGCTTTGCGACGTCATATATAGTACACAGCTCGTCACGTAAAAAGAACTCTGACGGCTTCACTCGCAGTGAGCTATTTATACAAGTTACATACAAATATTATTAACTAACTTATGGAATATGCAAGGTTTGTGATTGAAGATTATGCCATGTGTCTGTTAATCCAAGGTATATATAAGCTATCCCTCTTAAATATTTCAGCCAAATAGGTTTTGAAGATCCCATACACACACATACAAATTTTCGTATTTATAGTGTGATGTGGAGTGTGCCTGTTGTTAGATACCTATGTTGCGTTAAATCACTACAATGATCTTGATTTAGCCAAAGAATGGATGGTTTTTAGGACTGGACATAGAATAGTTTTTATCCCGGAAACCTTCACCAATTTTTTTTAAAGCTTCATTATTGTTACTTATGAGGTAAACTTATGTTGATGTAATTTTTCACAAAAGTAGTCTGAGTCCAATATCAATTTGTTAGAATTGTCTTATGCTATGGCTATCGTCCGAGATTTACTTACTTTTTACGTGATGTAACCTACACGTAACAGAGAATTAATCAAAACTGAAGCCAGCCTATGAGCCACCATCGCATATTTGCCATACCATGACGTCAATGTGCCGCACTAGCGATCCCACGTGAAAAAACACCTTTAAGGCTGGCACGTCCAATGAGCTGGCCGGCCCTACACGCTGTGTACACAACATGACATAATGTGTGTGAACAAGGCTACGCTAAACGTTTAAAAACTTTTTGAAACAAGGTTTTAATCAACATCATAATTCGGCGTCATGTAGCAATAAGGATCGATAACACAAAAACATCATAAGATAGGTAATTATGTCTAATTCAGTGATGGTAGGTCCAAGTCCAAGGAAGCGGTGATAGCCCAGTGGTTAGGGCCAGCCTCGTAATCAGAGGTCGGCGGTTCGAATCCGGGCACGCACCTCTTACTTTTCGGAGTTATGTGCGTTTTTAAACAGTTAAAATATAACTTGCTTCAACGGTGAAGGAAAACATCGTGAGGAAACCTGCACGCCTGAGAGTTCTCCATAATGTTCTCAAAGGCGTGTGAAGTCTGCCAATCCGCACATGACCAGCGTGGTGGACTATGGCCAAACTCTTCTCATATAGAGAGAAGACCCGTGCTCTGTAGTGAGCCGGTAATGGGTTGATCATGATGAGGTCCAAGTCCTTCTTTCACTCCTACTTTCAGTCGGCGGAGCTCCCAGTGATGTAAAGAAAATGTTATTTATATCCTCGAAAAACGCTTATAATAGGCAGGCGGTTCCAGACAAGCGTCAGTTGAATATTTCTAAACTTATTTAATGTGTGCTACATCCTATTATCATTCATCATGATAAACCCATTGCTAGCTCACTACATAGCACGATATGGTCAAACCACGCTGGCCATGTGCGGAGTGGCAGACTTTTTTGAGAACATTATAGAAAACACATAAGGCATGCAGGTCACGATATTTTTCTTTACCGTTGAAGCTAGTGATATTTTAATTGCTTAAAACTCCGAAATGTTAGAAGTGCGTGTACGGGATCGGACCCCCGACCTTTGATTAGGAGGCGGACGTCCTGACCACTAGGCTATCACAGCTTGACCTCTTTTCTTATGATAGCAAAGATTGTTTTAGAGAATATCCCTGCCCGCGGCTGCAGTTCTGGTTGGCGAACGTAACGAATGTTATAGTAAGCGGGACTACCCTGCCATGATTAGGGTGGTCTTAGCTCACAGGGATGTTTAAAAAATTTTCTTCATATTTGCTTTCTTATCTTATAAGTGTGAAAACGTATTGAAAACCGTGGTTTTAACATTTGCCAAAAGTAACAACAAAACAACAGTAAAATATTTCACTTCTTATTTAAAAAAATCTCTTAATAATGTTTCTGCGTTATTAAGCGTGATAGAAGCTGTGATAGCCTAGTGGTCGGGGGGCCGGCCTGAGAGTTCTCCATAATGTTCTCAAAGGCGTGTGAAGTCTGCCAATCCGCACATGGCCAGCGTGGTGTCCACCACGATGGCCAAACCCTTCTCATATTGGGAGGAGACCCGTGCTCTGTAGTGAGTCAGTAATGGGTTGATCATGATGATCATGATGTTATTAAGCGTCATAGTAACTTACACGCTTTCGCATATTTATAGTATTAGTTACAATATATATTTGAGTAAATTAAAACTAATTCCTGTTTCTATAATTAATACATATTTATATATATATTTCAGTGGAATACTCAATTATTGCAAGCTTCCAGTTATCGGAAGTTTTATTAATTTGCCCACTTTATGTTAATTGCCGTTACACGTTGTCAAGTTGTTTTATCGCAAAAGCTGCGTCAGAACTTTGTGATCGATGACGATATTAACTTTATCAAACAACGTATAAATAACGTTGGACATATGTATGTAAATCATAATAAATAATTCATGGTTCACTTAAATAATGCACCTGAATCTGCACCACAAACACGTTAGCTTAAATGCTACGCCGCCGGACTGGTCGTTTGTTTCGTATTATACCATTCGAAGAAAGTGCAATAAGTAACATCATAATCATCGTTGGAAGATTCCAGATCATTGACAGGCAACTTTGAACGCATGTCCCAGCGTTAAAAAAAGGCTTTCACATAGGAGAGTGGATTTAGAGAGCACGGCGCAGTTCCATCTCGTGTTCCTCCTTTTTTTTCGGACTGTCTATTAGTTGTACTAACCCTATTGGTTGCCACAGCGTAACCGGGCTGTTTGGCGAGCTTCGGAAAGAAGCTCTGCCATAAGAAATTTTGAGCCCTAGGGCTCGAAGAAACTAAGAGAACGACTGCCTAACGGCGCCTCCATTGAGGCCGAACCTCGGCTTACGCCCGAAATTAATAATCAATCTCAATCCATTTCTTTCTATCTAAGACAGATTTTTCAATCTATTTTTTGGACTAAGCATGCCAATAACCGATCCTCGGATTGAATTTGGTATCTTTGGAATCAATCGATCTCTGGGAGGGCAGATTGCAAATTAAAGATTGGCCTCTGTTCGAAAATGACAGTTTGTGCGTGTCAATAACCAATCCGTCAGATTTGACATTAAGTTCGATCGGTGTAAACAATCCAGATTGCAATCTGAGAAAGTCGTGGGTTTGTTGAGTAAAATAAGAGATAGTAGACTCTGTGATTGTTTTCTTTCATAGAAACAAATATAAGCGTTAAATCATTTTAATACCTCTTCGGAAAATGGCAGTGTTATTTGATAGTGACGATAGTGATATGGAGATACTTGCTCAGTTATCGGAATGTGATACAGATAGCGAAGAGGAAGAAAGGCAACGCGCACGAAAATTAAAAAGGGTCAACTACATGCAGAGTCTGGATGATGCCGAGTTCACCTTTAGGTTTAGGTTATCGAAACCTGCAGTGAATAATTTGCTAACACAGTTAATGCCGTTTGTCCGTGTAACCTCTACCAGGTAGGTACCTACCTAAGCATGTCTTTAGACTTGAAACTTTTTGTTCTCATACATAGCAGTATATCTAATAATTCATGTTTTATTTTACAGGAATCATGGTGTGGCACCACTCCATCAACTGTTGTTAACATTAAGGTTTTATTCATTAGGTACTATGTTAATTTCTGTAGCCGATTTTGTTGGAGTCTCCACATCAACAGCAGGTCGAATTGTCAGAGATATCTCATCAGCAATCGCCAACTTATATGATGAATATATTGTTGTGCACCAACAAAGTGCAGAAAACTTCTACAGATTTGCACAGTTTCCTCGCGTTCTTGCTGCAATTGATTGCACTCATAAACGTATCCAGTCGCCATGTAAGTGTTTAACAGCTCAATAAATTATTTAATATTATGTTCTTAATGTAATAGTAAAGTGAAATAATTATTTCTTGCAGGTGTTTTAATAGGTGAAGAATTTCGAAATCGCAAGGGTTACTTTTCCTTGAATGTCCAAGCAATCTGTGATGCGGATTTAAAATTTATGAATGTGGTTGCCCGGTGGCCAGGTTCAACACATGATGCTACAATTTTCAACAATTCTGTTCTTAGAGGTAAGCTTATAGTGTTTTGATTAATTATAAGTATCTTTTAAAGTAGTAACCAAACTTTTTTTGTTTAATTGAATAAATAAATTAATAAATAAGTACTTGTCTACAGCTCAATGTGACGCAGGTCTGTTTGGTAATCGTTGGATGCTTGGTGACAGTGCTTATCCAAATAGACCTTATTTATTAACACCACTTTTAAATCCTGTTACTCAAGCAGAACAACGATACAATGAAGCACACATCAAAACTAGGAATACCATAGAGAGGTAATTTTAAAAATAGCTTCTTTTAAGTTACTTTGATATAACTTGCCAGACCAATACCTATAATAAAAAAGGCTTGTCTTTGTGGTTAGACCATAAAATTGGGTGGCGAAGCCCCTCCAAGTTGTTATAGAAATATTTTGAATGTTTCAGAACTTTTGGCATTTGGAAGAGGCGATTTCCTGTTGTGGCTCTAATGTTGCGTTTATCGTTACCCAAAGCCCAAGCAGTAATAATTGCCACTGCTGTGCTTCATAACATTTGCAGGAACTATAATTTAGAAGAAGTACCTGCAGAAGTGGATCTACCACCAGAAGACAGTATTTTAGAATTTAGTACTGAAAATGTAAATAATGAAGGCCATGATATTCAAGAAAGAGCCATGCTTATAAGTAATTATTTTCAATAACAGAAAGTATAACTCATACTTTCTGTTACTAGGATGGGTAATAATATGTTAAAAAATAATTAAAAACAGTTGTTTTAATTCACGTTTTATTTATTTAAACATTCTGTAACTTACACATAACAATAATAAAAAAATAATACAATAAGACGAAAGTGCTATTGCTTCTTTAATGCCTCTAATTCTACTTTTAATTTTTCTGTTTCTAATAACAATTTATTGTTTAATAATTTTAAATTTTCGTTTTCAAGAGCAATATTTTTTAGCCTCTCATCTAGGCACTGTTTTTTCACTGAAAAATATTCAGCAATGGCATTATTTTTTAGAGTCCTGCTGTCATCGGATCTAAATTTCTTGCCCACTGAAAAATAAACAAGTATTAGGATTGCTTGCAGATTGATTGCATCTATGGTTATGTACTGTATAATTGAGTGGCAGACAACATACAGAACAACTATGGTTGCTCTGTATTTTGTTCTAAAATTTACAATTTAGATGTATGTATTCCTCGACAGTCCAGTGCACTTGGACTTTGCTTAGATTTAAAATAATACAGTTTTAGTATACTCTATAGATTGGGCTTCCAGATAACACCCCAAAACTAATTAATTTATTAAACCATACATATTAAAACACCTACCCAATAATACTAAAATAATTACCTGTCCTAGGTGTACTTAATGTGAACCTCTTTGGTTTATTTGGTGTTATCTTTTGGTCATTATTCTGCAAATTAGCATTATCGTGAGTAGCATTACAGACTAATGTCTCTACACTATTGTCAATAAATATTGGCATCATATCTATATCTGATTCTATGGATACCTTAGCATCAACAGTACCATCACCATCCCCACTAATACTACCATCACCAACATCAAGCCCCATTACTTCTTTGTCACCCCCAAATGGCACAGTAAATCCACTGGCAGTACTTCCTAGCATGCCAGTAACTCTGTCCAATATATCATCTGGGGGTATATAGTCAGCGGGACCACCACCTGTCTGAAAATAATAGTTGAAATAACTAAAATATAAGCCCACTATATACTAAAGCATGCAGTTTTATTATAAACAAAAATATGTATTTATTATAACTCTGTACTGGCTTAACTTTAAATTGGTTTACCATTACCATAATTATTTACATAAAACACATCTCATCTATTCAGTATATCTAGTGTATTCATAGGCTTCTTTACAGTAGATATTTTTTAATCCTTTTTCAAATATGTTTATCTAGCTGTGAGAAAGATAAGAAAACAATAGATATACATAATTCATATCTTTATGCTATGGACAGAAACCTGAATATGGTTCATTCTAATTCTTGTACTACGCTTCCTAGCATTCTTTTTTAGATTTTCCCATTTTAATCTTAATTGCTGCGGTGTTCGGAGACAAGAGGTAGCAGTGGCATTGAATATATGAGTTATATTCTTCCATTCATCCAGTTTCATTTTGTTGCTGGCAGCATTTGTGGTCTTAGTGGTTATAATTTTGCTGGATTCAATAAGCTGTAGAAGAGCTTTAGTCTCCTCTTTGGTTAAGGGTTTACCTTTTACCTATAAAATAGAAAAGGTGGTTACAGAATAAAAAATTATAGAAATTACTTAAACCATGAAACTATGTTAATGAGGCTTTACTACATTTCTTATAATATAATATATAAACAGACTAATTCCTGAGTTTTCGCAAACTACATCATTACGACGACTCATGAATTAGTTAAGGCAACAAGTAATATTATTTATTCATCCCTTAATTACCATCCAATATCTAACTAACTGTAACGTATGAAATCAAACTTTATAGTCAGCAGGGATCTTTTATGAGGAAAGAAGTTAATTATTGTTGTAACAAATAATATAAAATTACTTTATCACTTACGGTTACCGAATCCATTTTTACACTGTTGTTCTCAAATTGGTAAAAAACAAAGATTTATAAAAAGACGCAGAGTAATTAAACGTGGTGTTAAACGTAAACACGCGCAAAACAACTTGACTGTAGCCGTTAGACAACGCCAATCCTAAGCGTCATAAGTTCGGTTTGCGTTCCAACTTATGCAAATTCTTAACTTAAATGCAAGAATAAAAATAGTTATGTCTTCATATTTTGTTACAAATATAGTATAACATTAAGATATATTATAGTTTCCAATACAAATTCAGGCATATTCTACTTGTTTTTTGTTTAAATAGTAAATTAACGATTATAAAATTATGCCAACTTAAGTAGATTCTACTGCGTTTTGCTTACAACGGAACGTTCAAGAGGGAATGGATTGCTATGCTATCCACGGAGAGAATAAGATCGGGATTGTCAAGTTCCCATATTGGCACGCAGATTGGAGATAGATCTTTCGATATTGATCAATCTGCGATTGGTTTCAATCTCAGAATGTAGATACATTATTAATATCGGCCGTTAGGCGACGTTTGGGATAACGGGGGGTCGGACGGTGTGAGGGTCCCTCCGATACATTACTAAAGTACTCGCGATTTTAATAAAAATCAAAATCGATTGTAACATTCACTTTAACTGCATTAGCTATAATATGATAATAATGTTTATCCACCAACGCTGTATGCTCTGTATGTCTCATCTAGGGATTCCTTTGTGTATGTTCTATTGTATGTGTTTTAAAGTTGTACATACCTACTAAAAAAAATTGAGGTTATCACTTTGATTCTTATACAGCTAGTGTTATGAAAATATTTTTCATGCAATGCCTCTGTCTTGCTCCTACTGAATTTTCTCTTTTCATCCATTTATATTAGAATTTGCGAAAACTTGTATTTAGTGCATTTTCCCGAATTAACAAGTAGCCATCTAGTAGTAGTAGTAGTATTATGGAAAATAATCATGTCAGTCAATGCTCCGTTGATGCGTGATTTAAGAACAAACCCCCTTTTGCATCTATAATATTAGTGAGGATTATGATTATTATACGGAATTGATATACAGGCGACGACAGCTGTTGATTTGAATCACGTTTATATACTACCTAGCTTTTAGCCGCGTCTCATTATAATAGAGGCGCTAGATCATTACTATACAAATTAATCAATATGATAACTATAATTTAACAAACCATTTTTTTATCTTTTGTAAAAAATAAATAATAATACTTCTAATACCTTCAAGAATATGTTAAAGTTTAATAATGATCGGTTAGGTAGCTTTCGCTTGAAAGCGTAACAAACAAACTTACATTCACATTTATGATATTAGTACGATAAGGTTTTTGGTACTGTCAGACTTTAAAGTTTAGGTAGTGTTAACTTGATATCGATTGAAGACTTATTATAAGTCTTGAATCGATATTATAAATAGATATAGACCAGTCAAACATTGTTCTGAACTTAATTATTGTTCAAGAGATAGATGAAGGTAAGACGGATAACTTTGTGTCCCTTTAACTGTTTCTCGAATCTCATAAAAGTCAAAGTACATGATGTACGCCTAAGTGTCAAGGCTGAGAATAGCGATCGAGCCCAATGTAACAGTGGCAATTAGGCAACATAGTTAGTTTATATAAATTGCTAATTGTATTAAACAGTTACAGTGAACGTAGATTAAATAATAGGATTACGGTTAGAAAGAAAATATCCGACATTTCGCGTGAAACACAGAAACGAGAAACCTGTATCACGAATGACGACACAGTCAATGTATTCGAAAAAAAAGTGCAAACCATGATAAATTGTACATGCCGACATATAAGCTTTTAAGTCAAAGTAAAAGCGTTCTAATTTCCATAACTCGGTTGTTTATTGATATTTCTCGTAAGTTATAAACTTTCACTAACTCCACTCTACTTAAACGTCCGGGTATTTCCTAAGTGTTCTATCTACGAGCATCATATTATGCATATGCAAACACTGTACATGTAATGAGATCGTATGTCTACTGCCTATTAATTTCATGAGATTCGTAGGTACCTGAACCATCACATATAAAACACTAAAGCAGGTATTTTAAAAATCACGTAAAAAGACTGCTGACGTTCTTTTTGTTTATTTGAAAACTCATAAAAATAACTATACAGGATTACATATATACCTATTCATCAATATGTATGTCGAGTAAGTAAGAGAGAATTAGCAACTTGTGAAATATATAGGGATATATTGGATAGAAGAAAGCGTTAGTTTTCGAAAGTCCAAGTTTACCATGAACATTAAGCTATATTTGCCACAAACCGCGGAAACAGGCAAATCTGCATCTATAATTGATTACTGTTAAGCTTTATAAACCTTTCCACAAAGTTGTTTAAAAATAAGTCAGTGGTTCATCTTCAGATGTCGACTTTACAACCTGCAACTCAACACGTACGCTGTAGTATTTAAAAGTGGGATGACCCGGTTCGGTTTCCGACTTGGGTCTGACCCGGTTGGAGGCCTCGGCCACGGCTGGTTACCACTGTACTGGTAAAGACATACCGCCAAGTGATTTGCTGTTCCGGTATGTTGCCGAGTAGAAACCGATTAGGATGGGTTCTGCCGGAAACGCATTTGTGCCTCCTCTAGCGTTGCAAAATGTTCATGGGCGACGGTAAATATATACTTAAAATTAGGTGTAACGTCTGCTCGTTTTCCTGGGATGAAAATTAAAAAGAAAACAGTAGCCTTGTGAGTTTAATATAGCCGTGTATCGATAAAATGACTAAAAATGTCTGTGGCGTATATGTAACCCGCAACGTCTAAAAGACAAAAAAATATATAGAATAGGTGGCTAGTTACCACCCTACCGACAAAGACGTGTCGCTAAGCGATTTAGCGTTCCGACACAAAGTCGCATAAAAACCAATCAGGAGTATGAGTCTACCATTCCCCTTCCCTAACAGACAGGGCTAACCAGAATGCATCATCACCAGATGAAATTGCGGTCAAGGTCTTACTTGTAGTGTATAAAAAAAAGACGCATTAGACATAAAAGTAAAATCGCCCCACACCAGACTGAAATACCTGTAATTAGCGATAATGTTGCTCGAACATTTCAAAAAGCAATTTCATGTCAATACTTATCAAAAGTAAAAGAAAAACAATCAGAACGTAAAACTATTTCATAGACAAAACAATATTATAAGTTATCGATTAGACTGTAAATCTGGTTTTATCAGAGATATAATGAAATACTTAAAAAAAATTAGTAGGTACTTGAATAAAATAGAGTACCTACATTTGATTTATGTACGATAAAATGATTTCTTAGAATAGATATGGACTGAATGGGAACACCGGTTTCTCTTTTCTAGAAAACACAATTTTACTTATTTAATTAGTTAACTGTTTTATTATTTATACCGTATTGCTATTTTTTTTAACCCTCGGGAACTGATAATTTTTCCGGGATTTGTCGTACAATTCGAAGGCGACTCTCGAGACTTCACTGTGCTGGTGCCACAGCCATCGCGTCTCAAGTACGGACGGCAGAATGCGACTTTGTTTTATTATACAATGTAGAGAATATATTAATAATCTATAATCCAACAATATCCATAATCCAGATGGATCATGTTCCGTGTTAAATGGACCATCCCGAAATAAGGCAATGAAATGAGAATCATACTCTCCTAAGCGATTTCCCTCACTATCAATTATAAAATAATTAATTGCCTTTAATGGTTTTATTAATATCTGCCTTTAGAATAGAGACTTGACTATAATTACAGAGAACATAACGGACTCGCAAACGTCGCGTCCTCCTCATAAAAGCGAACTACGATCCTTCAATTCATTGAAATCTCATTCGATACAATGATTGCAGCAGTTTATAGACATTGAATATACTTTGAACTCCTTTTAGGTCCCTGCATAGTTAATCACTGCGGTCTCTCTGGTTCCGTTGCCAGTGATTAACAACAAAACATTAAATGGTTATCATAATGCAAAATTGTCATCTCCATGATATGCCATGAGAACGCCACCAGTGCTACACCTACCTACCCAATATTAAGCCGCGGTTATTTAATTCATCCGGTGGGTGAGGGGTTGGCTCACGATTAGTTTGAAGGATCTGTCAAATCTAATAAACTTTAGTAATATGATTTTGTATTTTATATATTTTTTTTAGTTTCTTATTACAAATTAGATTACCACATACAATCGTTTAATAATGATCTTGAAATTCCATCTTGGAAAATCAGTTGTTGTTCAGCGTATATTGTTTTTGTTTTAACTTCCGGATATTGACAATATAGGGGTGGTAAATTGGATTTCCACGCTGAAACCACTTATTAATTATCACAGCTACACAAACATGTACACAATCAGTCATTAAACATAATCAACAATCTGTGCAGCTGTTAGAATGATTGAATGAATATTTTATCGCAAACGGAATGAAATGAAAATAGTAGTTTCTTTATCTACTCCATAAGGCGATGCGCAAACGGAGACGCTTTATTGTACCGAATCGGGACACCATCATATAAATAAATAAATACAGTTTTGACTATCACGTCACACTATCTCGAGCTCCGATTCTCACATGAGGCGCCCTTAGCACTTAGGGACTTTGGGCGCACTAGTGCTCTTTTTTCAGGCTGAGCTTCGTACTTGCTCAATTCCCTCCGATATTACCGTATCGGATTTCCTCCGATGTAGGGGTCGGAGACTTTTTAGTTTATATTAGAGCTTCGTATTTTATTTTATATCATCTTTGTCAATAATATGGTAACAGTCCAGGGTAATAGTCTCGCACCAAATTGACCGAGCTGGGGATCGAACCCCAGACCTCACATTTATAAAAACTGTGCCGGGGATGTTGTCAAACATTATTATTGTCACACATTGATGAAGAAAAATTTTGAAAAAGCTATTTGTCTATTTGGAATCCCCTTAAAAAGTGTAACTTAATTCCATTTACCTAGACAGATTATAGGTCTGCAGAATAGGTTTTGTATCCTGCGTCGATACTCGATTCAAACAGTCACTACGTTTGTACAGCGCCTAAGCCTCTACATCAGGAAGGGCTCACGAAAGCAAATATTGAACAACAAAAATTGCTGATCAATATTATAGTAGTCAGGTGCAGAATGATCGAAGTTCTTGGAATATTTCATGTGCTGGCCTACAAACAATTTTATTGTTCCCCATAAGTAGATCAAATCAAAATAGCTTTTTTCATGTAAACCTAATACAGCCATCAGCGCTCAAATAATTTATTTGCCATTATTTTAATTAGTGAGATGATGGTGATAGCGACATTTTTTAACTTAGAACTAAAGCTAGGTGGGTTCCAAACGCCTCAGGTGTCAGAAGAAGCCCACAACAAACTCAGCCGTTTTATTTGTCATAATCATCTCATATAGTCCATCAAATCTGTTGTATATAGTCTGATATAATGCACGAAATATATTTGCTTGAAACCAACTATTTTAGCTACACCCGGGTGATCCTTTGTTGCTTACTAAAATAATTTGTGAATGAATGAATAAAATACTCACCACACAAAAGAATACCAAACTGAAAAGCCATTACAACAAATATTATGGATTTTTGCACAATAATCGGTGTTTTGTGTCAAGTTAGTAATAATAACCGGGTATTACTACTGACATGTCACAAAAATAATCAAACATTCAATCCCGCTAACCCGCAGAAATCTCTCGCCTACGTAGGGAGAGCGTGCCCAACACGGATTACCGTCACAATGCTGGGCACACTCTGGAACTGTAGATGGTTACTGCTTATCTCCTTAAGTTTGTAATGTATTTGTAATGGGGATAGGTAAACGAACAACCCTGCATTGTCTACGATATCGCCAGCCAAATTGCGCCCGCTGGTAATATCTCAAGTAACTATTGAACCAACGTTTTATATCTCCGTCCTACCATTCAAGCAACTTTAAAAGTATATCTTTCCCTCTACCGAACTGAATGGTTTCTTTTAAATTGCTCCGGCTCTTAGTAATATTTACTCCGTTATACAACCTTTACACGTCGCTTCACCGGTACACTACTTGAACGGTAAATTCTATATTAATACTGCTTAGATAAATCTATTTACGTCTAGAGAGGCAATCGTTGCGAGAAATAGGTCGTATAAATTTGATGCTGATAAAAATATACCTTTTCATGTTTTACTTATTACGCTTGATATTGTCTGAATATGTTTTTTTTATCATGCCTTATGGGAAGCAATGATGAGATGAAAATTTAGTGAGCTTGCTTATAATGCCTGAGTATAGTAAAGTACTTTGGAGGTTCTCAATTTTTCATAAGTAGCAGAAGTTTTTATCTATTAATATAAATTTCACCTGGTGTAAGTGATGATGCAAATTTAAGATGCGTGCTAACCTGTTAGAGGTATGGCACTGAATAGGTATATTTACCTATTCAGGGGGTAAACCCATACTCCTGGTATTTACGCGACATTGGGCCAGAACGCTTAATCGCTTGGCGACACGTGTTTCTTCCACCAGACTCGAACCGGGGAACGAATCCAGGACTACCAATAAAGTTAAACTTTATAATGCGGAGGTCGACCAAATTTTGCGGAAACCCCTGGGGCAATTTCATGCTGTTTGTAATATTTTAGTGGGAAAAAGCTCTTGCGAGCGTTCGCCACATCCGCGTTTTTTAATATATGTGTAGGTCAAACATGGAAATTGTTTTTCACGATTTCGGTACGATTCATAACCGCTGAAACCGCAAAAAGGTAATGGTTAGGAACTCTCCCGGATAATTAAACCGAAACAGTAGAATAGTAAACGAGATTTGTTAGGGTAGATTCAATAATTCATAAGCTTCATATAAATATTTTTTGGCGGTCTGTTATTTTTTTTTCTGTGCTAAACTTGCGAAGGTTCCTGGCTTGTTTCTGTATGTAATAGGGTATGAAAAAAATATAGATTTTTTCAAAGTTATATGCTAAACAAACACTTAAATTAATGAATAGAAAAAATAATCTGTTTTAATATTGTTTTTTTTTCGAATTAAATTAAATAGATTTAGCCCGGTCCTAGACCTATTGCACTCTACACTGTAGATCTGCGAAATCATTACTAAGTGGGGAAGCTTGATTTCGTCGTTGTTTATTTATTCGAGTTCAGTTGCGCGTATCTTGTTTCGACTGTTTGACTACAAAATATTTATAATTTTGCCTTTTCTGCCCGATTGTCCAGCAACAGCTAACACGTTTCGCTAAATAGTGTACAGTACCAGCGAAGATAGCCTAGTGGTAAAGACGACCCTCGTTTCGAGGACCGAATTTGTCCCCGCTGCGTACCACAAATTTTTCGGTGTTATGTTCGTTTTTATTTTAGCGATAAAATATCACTAACGTTTACAGCAAAAGAATTATCGTCAGAATATGAAATCTGCATTCCTAAGAGTTTACCGTAATGTATTTAAAGGCGCAGTTATTCGACCAACAGAGTTGACGAACTGTTTATTCAGTACTAGTACATATACTATAACCGGGTTTACGATTCTTAATTAAAAATTTCGTCTTAGTGATAATGAAATTACTACGAAGACGCAAGCGCTAAACTTGTGAGCCGCATAATATTAATAAGACGTGTCTTATTAGTTCATCCTCACAGAACCGTTAAGCCCAGTCCAAGCATAAAACTAATAACGATCTGTTCAAAATGCACACCCGTACGTAAGACGTACGAGTAACTTGCATATCTAGAGCACAGTACAACCGTGGCGGTGTGAGCGAAGCATAAACCGTATCAGCAAACAAATTTCCTCGATACTCAATAGTTGGGTTTGAATTAATTGATTCTATGCGAAGTTTGAAGGGCGACCTTGGTATCGCGTTATTGTTATTACCTTCATTAATAACGACGTGTCATAGTGGCTTAAGTATCGTGCGACACCGATTTATCGTTAATCATGGTGTAATTCAAAAAATATGGAAATCAAAACTGTTGAAATTAAATTTATTAAAGATGTTACATTGTTGGGGTAGAGCGGAAAGAAGACATGACAGATTATTACACGTCTTTATCGGTGGTAACTAGCCACGGCCGAACAGACCAGACTCGAACCGGAAATCGAACCTAGGATCTCCAACTTTATAATGCAACAGCGCACGCGCCACGGTCGTCAAAACCGGCTAACACACCTGCCTGCTATCAAAGTATTATTTCATTAGATTTTAATTATTAAGTACTTACGTCAATCGATACGTATAAATCTATAGACTTATAGTACTTTAAATTAAACTAATTGATTGCCTAGTTATTAATCTGTGGTCGTATTAATGTTAAATGTGATTTCATAATTAACCCATTTGATTCGATAGTTTTTGTAATAGGAGTGGAGAAGTCACTTAAACGGAATAACTTGAAAATATAAACGGCTTGGAAGCCGTATTACTAGCTCCCTCACGTAACAATTGCTGTGTATAAACAACCTTAATCGTATTAAGCGAGGTCAACCCTTCAGATTTAGAAAATATTTGTACGCAAAATGTGAAAAATAAACAGCCGTTTAACTAAGTTTCCTTTGTCACCGACAAAGTACCTGTTTTTTTAATTTAGAACTCTCGCTTTTTTCCGTTACCAACGAGAGTAAAAAGCCTACGTAAACCTTAATTACTTGCGGGGAAAAAATAATCAAGGACAGCGGCGATTTGCGGTAGCATTGTTCAACGAAATTATGTACGAACAGGGTACCTGCTGTAAGCTGTTCGGTATACATATACCGAGTATCACCGTTTTACAGATATCGGTTTTTAACCGATTAATAAGAATTCCTTATTTCCTCATTGCCATATTCAGCTAAATATTAAAAGCATATCTTGCGAAGTATTCCATTATTGAAACCTTATTTTTAAATTTCGTTTATTTGCGAATCAATTTTGTAAATTCTTAAAAACTTAGGGGCTTGTTACCAAGTCCTTATGAGGGGTTATACTGAAATTTTATTTCCATGTGTAATAAACAAACCACGTACAAAGGATCTTTGATTGATTCTGAGTTAATGAAGGCTGATCTGTTTTATTATTTTATATAATAAGTTGTTTTTTTTTAATTCCTACTTGAGAAGTTCATCATCATCATGATCAACCTATTACCGGCGCACTACAGAGCACGGGTCTCCTCTCAATATGAGAAGGGTTTGGCCATAGTAAACCACGCTGGCCATGTGCGGATGGGCAGACTTCACACGCCTTTGAGAACATTATGGAGAACTCTCATGCGTGCAGGTTTCCTCACGATGTTTTCCTTCACCGTTGAAGCAAGTGATATTTTAATTAATTAAAGACTCACAAAACTCAGATCAAAGTTAGAGGTACGTGCCCGGATTCGAACCGCCGACCTCTGATTAGGAGGCTGACGCCCTAACCACTAGGCTATCACCGCTTCACTTGAGAAGTTATTTATCACCGATCAAATATGCCATTTCATCTTCATGCTTATTGCCTATTCTTGGCGAGAACCTGTGCACCCACCGTGGACGGCCGGCTTTATAATTCAAAGCTTAGAGGCGTTCATTCATAAACGTTTATTACGGTCGAACGGTGATTACGGCGTTGAATATTTAAAAAGGGCGAGGAGAAAGCAAACCGCTCTAATATAGGTCATTGGTCAAGGTCCAACGCGGATGGTGAGACGGGGCGACATATTAGTATCGACAATCGTTTACCGGTAACTGACTGTAAATTCACCCAGCACGCTATCCGTAATGGCCCTAGCTGTCATTTTGTTGTGGAATCACTAATGTGAGCTTTGTTTTATGATTCACTGCTTCATATAAGTTCGGTGTTGGTATACCCACTTAATTCCTTGAGTGTCATAAGCGTTCCAACAGTGAGAGTGCGAAACGAAAATATTCCTTACTCCATAAATGGGGTACTGATTCGTAATGGCCCTAGCTTTTGTTGTGGAATCACTAATGTGAGCTTTGTTTTATGATTCACTGCTTCATATAAGTTTAGTGTTGGTATACCCACTTAATTCCTTGAGTATTAAGCGTTCTAACAGTGAGAGTGCGAAACGAAAATATTGCTTACTCCATAAATGGGGTACTGATTCGTAATGGCCCTAACTTTTGTTGTGGAATCACTAATGTGAGCTTTGTTTTATGATTCACTGCTTTGGCTGAGTTTGGTGTTGGTATACCCACTTAATTCCTTCCGTCAGTGAGAGTGCGAAACGAGAATATTGCTTACTCCATAACGGAAAAAAATGTAAAGAAAGTTTAGCTATATATCCGGTATATAATAGTTAATCCTTCCGTCAGTGAGAGTGTGAAACGAGAATATTGCTTACTTCAAAACGGAAAAAATTGTAAAGAAAGTTTAGCTATATATGTTCGGTATATAATAGTTAATCCTTCCGTCAGTGAGAGTGCGAAACGAGAATATTGCTTACTCCATAACGGATAAAATTGTAAAGAAAGTTTAGCTATATATTCGGTATATAATAGTTAATCCTTCCGTCAGTGAGAGTGCGAAACGAGAATATTGCTTACTCCATAACGGAAAAAAATGTAAAGAAAGTTTAGCTATATATTCGGTATATAATATTTAATCCTTCCGTCAGTGAGAGTGTGAAATGAGAATATTGCTTACTTCAAAACGGAAAAAATTGTAAAGAAAGTTTAGCTATATATTCGGTATATAATAGTTAAAGAAGAGGTATATAAGAGGTAATAGCTCTGGCCTTACTTCAAGGACCCTAATTTCCAATGAAAATACCACTTGCTTTAACGGTACCGAAAAACATCGTCAGGCCTGCGTGCGTTTGAAATGTCTCCATAATGTTCTCAAAAACGTGTTAAGTACCAATCTACACTTACCAGCATGATGGCTTTAAATGAGACTCCTTTTGAGAGGAGACCGGAGCCCCGTAGTGAGCCGGTATGAGCCGTAAAAGTGTTTTAATACTGGTGCTCCATTAATACCGTACTAATACGCAATAAACACTGTACCACCTAAATATCGCCATCTATTGACAAAAATCGAAAGTGACAATTTCCATACAAAATTATCATTTTAGATTGTTTGGCCATTCCAAATATTCAAATCGGTCAACCATTTTTGGCTCGACCGCATGCACGGCAGTTGATTTATATCTTTATTAAGAACATTTTCTTTTTATTATCATGTATTGTATTCTTAAGTGCACTGCACGATAATAATTCGCATTGTATGTCATGTATAACATTTTCTTGTATTATTATCTAATGCTAATTAACTTTTATCAAAAATGTAATATGACAACTGCACTGAAACCGTTGTTAATATAATTAAATGAGGTCGCATTTTCGGTTAAAATTTTTTATCAAAACAATAAAAAATTTGGTTAAAAATACCTACCTGTTTGACTGTGATCTGGCGTGACAAGGTGATTGATTTTAATGCAGTTTAGTAAAAATTAATATTTCTTTGTTCTATTTTTCTTAGCAAAATATCGTCCACTTAATAATTTTGAGCGCAACCCCTACGTCTTGTAAGTAAGTCTTGGCTTCGATTTTCGGATCCACTGTGGCCTGGTGGACGGCTCCAGCCGGGGCTAGTAAAGACATAGACAGATAGAGCTAGAGCAGCCGGATAGAGTTCGAGAGAGCCGACAATACATCTCTAGTGCTGCAAAAGTACACAGGAGGCGGTTGTCACTCAGGTGATACAACTGTTCGTTTTTCATCGATGTATATAAAGTAAAAAGAATTAATTCTACAGTAGTTTCTAAGATCGTACAGACCGATTACCTCGGGTATGCTTCAAGCTATCAACGCCCATATAAAGAACGTCAGTTCTGCGTGATTCGTCGCGTTCTCAATAGTCGAGACCCGGTGTGATTCATTAAGTGGCAATTATGTTAGTTCCGCACGTCAACACCGCCGCCATAAACAATTTCACTGGCATACCGATGCACCGCACTCACTGTTGTACTCCCACTTGCAATGTAATAAACAAAATTTTTATTTTCTCCGAACTCGTTAGCATAATATTGTTTAAGTGTTGTGAGTTTTGAACTTTCTCTCTTTTTAGGGTTCTTTAGTTTGCATTAGTGACATTTATTTCTAAAATCAGAAATGAAGAGATCCGTACAAGGACCAGAGTTACCGACATAGCTCAGCGAGTTGCGAAGTTGAAGTGGCAATGGGCGGGGCACATAGCTCGGAGAACCGATGGACGTTGGGGTCACAAGGTACTGGAATGGCGACCTCGCACCGGTAAACGTAGCGTTGTTCGACCCCCAACAAGGTGGACAGACGACATCAAACGAGTCGCAGGGAGCCGCTGGATACAAGCGGCCCAAGACTGTGGCCATTGGAACTCCCTACAAAAGACCTATGTCCAGCAGTGGACGTCTATCAGTTGAAATGATGATGATGATGATTTCTAAAAGGACACTATGTACACTAACATGGGAATACAGTAGTTAAACGAGATTTTCCTCATTATTATTTAATATTCCTCTTACAAGTTAATTATGCGTTTACGCACCCCCTCCGGAAATTACGCAGGCAAGGCTGCGTCGCTTCCGACGGCGTATGTGGGAATCCCACGCGCGGCGGCTGGACTGTGCGACCAGAATACCCACTAAAACCCAGCGATGCTCCTTCGCGACGCCTGGTGGCTGGGTCACGGGGAAACCCAGCAACAGTCATAACCTTCCACTAGACAACTTTCATTATAAAACATGAAGGTTTTTAAATATAAATTTAAAATACATACAAAAAGTTAAAAAAAACTCTAATAAAGCAATAAAGTAATTATATTTTATCTGTATGTCACAGGCCCCAGCCAATTGAAAACTTGTAATAGAATCAATTACAAAATGATCACGACTATCAAGGGTCATTTAACTCAGGAGTCATTGTCGGCCAAGATAATGAAGTTTTTAGCTATCTGTAATTGTTTTTAACATTTAATTCAAATGATAGTATTTATAAGTTACTCCTCTATATATTAATAGTAGACCCAATTGTCTCTATATATTAAAACACAGACAATTGGGTTCAAATTAATTTTGATAGGGTTCGTTTGGGCACGGTAATATTATATATATACACGGTAATATAGTATTCCAACTTCATACAAACGGCCGAAACGCGGGCTATGCCTACGCGCCTCGGTCTCGGGGTGCATTCGGCATGCGGACAGTCGCACTGTGCCGCAGTCACGAACGGACGGTGTTTTGTCTTTTTTAAACAATAACCGCGCGATTTTTTCACTTAAAATAACGGACATTCATACAAAGCTTTCTTAGAAATTAAACAACATAAATTCTTTAAAATAGGGCATAAGCGACATGTACTATAAGCGAAATACACATGTCACATTATCTGCAATTTATAACGCAGAATTTTATATTAAAAAAATTGTTGCAATTACGTCATATTAAGCGGTTGGTCAATATAGGCGGAGTCATACCTAACGGATTCCATTAATTTGTTATAGATAAATTGATATGAGGGCTATGTTAATCAGTAGTACCTCTTTAAAAGTCAACGTACATAGGAAGCGATGATAGCCTAGTGGTTAGGGCGTCAGCCTCCTAATCAGAGGTCGGCGGTTCGAATCCGGGCACGCACCTCTTAACTTTTCGGAGTTATGTGCGTTTTAAAAAATTAAAATATCACTTGCTTCAACGGTGAAGGAAAACATCGTGAAGAAACCTGCACGCCTGCAAGTTCTCCATAATGTTCTCAAAGACGTGTGAAGTCTGCCAATCCGCACATGGCCAGCGTGGTGGACTATGGCCAAACCCTTCTCATATTGAGAGGAGACCCGTGCTCTGTACTGAGCCCGGTAATGGGTTGATCATGTACATAGTTTTAACTTTATGTGTTTTTGTCGTCTCAATGAAAAATTATTTTTTAACGAACATGTATTTGGGTAATGCTATTGTTCATATAATCGTATAAGCTTAATGAGATTCAATTATATTTGTGTATGGGTACATAAGTTTCATCCGCTATTACAGACAGATGCGCAGGTTCGCAGGAAATACTAACACGCATGCCATAACACGTGGTTTATGGTGCGATAATTAATATTCGCACCACAAACTGTCGCTGAGTCTACTTATACCCTAAATATTAAGTCTTAAAAAGTTCCTCTCGCTGGTCTCTGACCTAACAATTACCATGTATTCCAACCGAGGTGTGCTTCATAAAAATAAACTTAATGGCATACCATTGAGAAGATTAGTCAAGTTTAATCTAAAACCTCTCGATATTGGTAATTTCAAATCTCTGTTTGCGACGCAAAGAAAACAGAGTCGTTAAACGTGCAACTGTTTCATGGCGATTAAATCAATGACGTATACGAATATACGTATATATATGACGTATATGTATATATACGTGATTTTGTTATAATGCTAAGGTGATAGATAAATATATATATATATATATATATAAATATACAAACAAGTCATATACTTGTTTGTATATTTATAAGTAAAAAAAGAAGCTGTGATAGTGGTTAGGGTGTCGGCCTCCTAATCAGAGGTCGGCGGTTCGAATCCGGGCACGCACCTCTAACTTTTCAGAGTTATGTGCGTTTTTAAAACAATTAAAATATCACTTGCTTCAACGGTGAAGGAAAACATCGTGAGGAAACCTGCACGCCTGAGAGTTCTCCATAATGTTCTCAAAGGCGTGTGAAGTCTGCCAATCCGCACATGGCCAGCGTGGTGGACTATGGCCAAACCCTTCTCATATTGAGAGGAGACCCGAGCTCTATAGTGAGCCGGTAATGGGTTGATCACGACAAGTAAAAAAATATTGTACGGCAGTCAGTCCCTTACAATATTTATGCCTTTAAGAGCAGGACCGCTTCTATATTCTAAAATAACTACTAAGGTTATATTAGTAGCAAGTTAACTGCCTACTCCAAGAAACGTACAAAGAAAATATTGTGAGCATAGATAACATACGAGATAAGTTAGATAACATCAAACGTTATACGATCCCTTTCATGTCATAATAGAATAGCTAGCTAGTGGACTTGTCACGCCGAGCCTATTTCTTTGTATACGCCGCGTTGCAAAGTGAAAGTAAAAATACACCTTCATCGGGTACGCCGAACTAAAGGCGTGTTGTTTTATGATTGAGATGTATATTTATGTATCTGGGAAATCCCTGGCAGTGGCTAAACCTGTACGGATTTACATAATGATTTACAAGTACATAGCCTTGTCTCTAAGATGTATATAATATTATATTTTAGTACTATTTACGAGTTATCACGTTAATATATATGTAAATAATATTTCTATTTTTTATTACACTTAGCCTTGACGACAATTTCACCTGGTGGTAAGTGATAATACATCTCATTATAGCGGGCTAACCTTTTAGGGGTATGACTGATTGGTTTCCACGCGACAACGTGCCGGTGAGGTGTTGTTTCACTGATGCAGATATTTTTTATATTTCACATATAATGCAAAATTTCAAAGTTGACCAGATAAATTTCGGTCAGTTGTGAAACGGGTCACAGAGTTAATTAAGAATTTTTAAACTCTTGATTATTAATTAAATGGTTGACCTTGGGGGCAACGAAACATTAATAGTGAAAGAGAACAGCTTAACCTGTTAGTACAGTAAAATATTATGATGAAAATCGGAAAACTGATGCAAAGCTGGGTAAAGCAAAATATTGTTTTGTAATGTTTCCTACATGACGCTATAGTCGCTATAAGATTGGAGAAAGACATGCGTTAAATTCGGCATTGGCGATCTCGGACTTAATTGGAAAGCACTCAAGTAGCGATTGCCTGATATGCATTTTAAATTTGTAAATTGTATTGTATGTATAATAATAAATTAGTTTTGAATACGTGAGACGAAAAAAAAACCACAATATCCAATAACATCCATACAACGAAGACGTACATGTGTGTCCTATTCAAAATTTCTTATTGTGTTAAATCGCTTAGTGAAAGTGAAACTAATATATCCTTCGGACAGTTGTTTAATGTAATGACTGACTGTGACACGATTTCACTAACTGTAAATTGGCCTTTTGTTTCGGCGATTGTGCGTGGGATAGCCGACTTAATGACTTTTTATGATATCTCTGTCGGCCATTTGCCCTTTTTAAAAACACATGCGCCGAACAACGAAATGTAGTGAAGGTAGTTTTTAGTTTTTTAAACTTAAATACTGCATCACAATAAAAGCAATTCCATTAATGACAGAAAATAAGTAAATGGATATGCTTGTCCAATACTGGTGACTGTGTACAAGATCTACGCGAGCCAACTTGAATTTGTCCAAATAAGAACATTCGATCTATTAAAGACATTCAAAATCAGCTTCCGTATGTTGTTCGCAAAATTCGAAAGTAGTCGATTAATTAAAAGTAAATTTTACAACTTTGAGTTCCTAAGTTCCGGCAAAAAGTAAACCAAAGCGTAGCCGGATACGCGCATTTGTTCTTTAATTCCTAAATCTGTTTGTGAAACACGCATTTGTTAGAGTAAATCCTTTTCTGAGTAAAAGTAGATCACGCTACGTGTTTTGAGAATTCAAATAAAGTAACAGACTTTTAATATGGTTAAATTAGATTAAATACCTGTAATGTAATTAAGGTCATTGTATCTGACATTTGTGTAGATTCCGTGCCTCCTCCGTGAAACGTGACAATTATCAAAGTCACTAAATCAATACGCAGAAGTTTGGCGTTCTTTGAAGACAATGCTGATTGTTGTTCACAAATCACCTACCTAAACTAACATGAGAAGCCTTTTTAGTAAGATCTTATCTGCAGAGAACTTAGTTAAATAGATGGCATTTGGGAACATATCAATTATGTTAGCAACAAGGCGGCAATCGGTATATTTCTGGAATATAAAAGTGAATTTAAGGAGAAGACAACGTTTTAGTGATCATTAATCAGACCAGACCGTTGAACTACTCCGAGGTAAATGTTGAAAAATTCTATTTCGGAGAATGATAATTATTTGCCAGTAAGTCCCGAGAGTCCAAATAGTTAAGATACGAGAGTGGAAGCAGTAAAAAGTATGTTGTCCATATTTTATCTACCCAGTCTCATATTGTATTATTCTACTAATAGTTTTTACCACTTATACATTCGAATGAAAAAACCTGGTATGAGTTACCGCTAAAGTAAATAACATCAAGATAAATAATGCATACCTAGTAATACATGGTAGGTTTCAGAGTCTGTATATGTAATATACTGGAAACAACAAAGTGCGTGCTCTTATTCACCGTAGTGAAAGCGGAACGTTAGGTATGTCCTTTGGTTCCCGGTCTAATGTGTTGCGATAAGATACGCTCTCATTCAGTACCACTAGTATGGCGTTTTTTGCTTTTAAATCCACAATATTACTAGTTAAATCACCGCTAAGAATAATCTGTGTTGATATGAAATTTAATTAACGGCTAGAATAATCAGTAAACATTATATTCGGTTTTCCAATGCTGTGTACGTAGAGAACGCGAACGCATTATAACTAACTCAGTGACCTATATTTTTAGTATGAGATTTGTGAGCTCACAATCGCAGTCCTTTTCGAGTTTCGAAACACTAAATTGTATAACGTCCACCTTAAAAGCACGTCATGGGCAACAGCTTCTTTCTTAATTAATATTTTTTAGTTTAGTTTAGTTAGAACTGCGTCTAGATCGGTTTTTGAAATTGTATGTATAGTATATCGAATGTTGTTATGCTTTAACGATGTCTTGATACCTGGATATATCTTTTTACACCACACAGATCAATGTGGTTTGCTGCCTATTAAAGCAATTACGTGCATTGTACATCGAAATTCTGTAAAGTTGTAGTAAAATGGACCCATGATTCAACATTTGAAACTCTTATATATCCTAGGCTAATGAATTTAATAAACGACTACGATGGCGAACCTGCAAATCCGTTACTAAGGGTACTCACAGGTATAGTTTACACTTTTAGTTTTCATAGACACACAGTATTAGGAATCTGATAACGTTTTCTGTTACATAAGATTCTAATCCATACTTTAATGGCGTTTTAACTCATATCATTTTCATTTCATCACTGTAGTTCATCTGGTAATATAAAGCCTTATTATTCGTCAATGTCAAAAGTGGAGCCTAAATTAAAAATTAACTGCAAGTACAATTTCCGGTGGATTTACCAGTTTATGTATTGTAATTTAAGAGATATTTGTCGATTTTATATCAGCAAGGTAGCGTAACAAAAAGATGTACACTCTCGTGACACTTTCGATTATAATAATCAAACATTCGTGCCTCAGGTGCTTTAAATCCGTTTGTGATTTGTGCAGTCGTGGAATCAAGACTTTGTTTATGCTGAATTTTGATCACGACTTCGATTGTATGCATGTCATCTAACTGCCATGTTGGACTCGTTTTTGAACTCATTTGAAAAAAAATAGTTATTGGGGTGTCTGTCATAAAATTCTTAGTCTTAAATTTGAATTTGGGATTGTCCACACTCTTTCCTTAGGAACAGTGTAAGCTTTCGATCCGGTTTATTGTCACAAGCATGGGATGTTCTTATTGCCATTATACGACATTAAGTGAGTCGAAATAACAAGCCTTGTTCTTCCAATGTCCTCTATAGTGAAAGAATTATATAAACTTGCTGAACACTTTTTATTACTATTGAAAGAATTACATAGACTTGTTGAACACTTATTATTAGTCTTGAAATAATTACATAAACTTTGCAGAACACTTATAACTTTCCACGCCTTAGTTTAAAAAGACACTGAGCTCAAGACTGTGTTTTCGAGGGATCGCCGAATGCACCGGAAAAAGGAAAAAGACCGTCTGTTATATTTATTGTTTTTATACTACCCGCGTTGCCGGAGTCAGTGTTCCTACTCAGTGTTCAAATACCTTTTACCCAATTATTGTGTATGCTAACATTAGGCCGATACCTATTTTCCACGTTTTTACGCGCACAACCTCTTACACACTTTTGTCAAAATAATAAAATGCCAATTTAGAGTTTTGACAACGAAGGGCCCATCCTGCCTCATATAAGAGAGGAGGTCTTGTACATTTGTTGAGTTTGAACGACGACTGCAGGTTATTTGACAACTGAAACAATGGGCCAATATTGCTTGATACATTCATTGAGGACATTGTATTTTTTTGCGATGTCGCTCGCTTCGTCTGCATCAGTAACCGGGTTTGCTACGCGCAATGAATTTGTTATATATCCGCTAAGCTGTATTGATTACTATTTGAGTAATCACGGACATATATATGTTCATTCATACGTTTGAGATGTGATAGCAGTGAACAATTATTATCTAATAAGCTCTTTAATTTGATATATATCGTGTTAATTATGTATTAATATTAATACTTTTAATTGGGTTTATTCCCGTTATCTTGTAAATGTTGCCGTTATCTAGAATTACTGCCGTCATAGCCAATCAATGGACCAAGTTTAACAAATTCTGTCCAGATTGTAAATAAATTATTATATTATTTCAAAGGCTATCTTATACCTAAATAATTCTTCTTGCTTGTTCCTAAGATAATCAACTTTAAATAGAAAGTACGCTTCCTAATATTAGTATAGATTTATTTAGGGACCACCCGGACATATTTTATTGCTTATTTACTTTTGACTTGTACTGTTCTTGCTGTGTTTGTTAAATCAAAAGTGCCCTGTACAAACGCCTTAACTTGAGTAATTCTAGCGATCATCACAAAATAACGTATAAAACATACATTATAAGGAATATATAGTGCGTTAAATGACTGGCGCACAGATCTCTGTCAACGCACAGTTCACATCACGGGTCGAGCAGAAATGTGATATACAGGTAGCCAGTTATTTTAACATAGGCGTCTACTAAGAAAGGATTTTGTTATTATATTATTCCGTAAGGGTGCAAGAGAAAGGTGTGATTTTGAATGAAAGTTTTTGAGGTGTAATGATAAAACAAGAGATCGACGAAATTAACGTGAGAAAACATCAATATAGTCATTTAAATTGGCGGTCAAAATAAACAAAAACCTATGCTTACATACATTATTTCTTGGTACACTATTATGATTTTAATCTAATCTACTTATATTTATTATTGATACGAATGAACAATACTTTTAGTTTAACGCATTAAGTGTACATTGAATCACTGTGTTTCATATTATTTATCTAGATGAAAAAATGTTGCTGGACATTTGAAGACAAACTTACGAGTAATGGACTCGTAAGTTTGTCTAAGCTTGTAAGTCAGATCAAGTCGACATTTTTTTGAACATAGAGATATGGTAAGCGAATATATTTGGACACCACGAAATCGGTTCAGGATGTAGTTGTAGGTAAACGCGTCATTATGAGCTTCCATTTCCACTATAAAAGTTTAAGGTTTATGACTTGCGGTTGCGTGGACTGCGATATATCATTAATATATCGCTTCGTCATGATTGTTTCGTTAATCCTACGCCTTTGTGAAAGAAGGGTTTAGTTTTACTACTTAACTGGGCAATTTGTCATCATCATCATGATTAACCCATTACCGACTCACTACAGAGCACTTGTCTGTTCTCTATATGAGAAAGGTTTGTCCATTGTCCACCACGCTGGCCATGCGGATTGGCAGAATACACACGCCTTTGAGAACATTATGGAGAACTCTCAGGCAGGCAGTTTCCCTCACGATGTTTTCCTTTACCGTTGAAGCAAATGATATTTTCATGGCTTGAAAACGCACATAACTCCGAAAAGTTATAGATGCGTGCCCGGAATTGAAAACCCCCAGAAGAGTAATGTAGGAATTTTGTGTATCCACAACTACTGTCTAGTTTTTTAATTTTTACTGGAAGCTTTCATACAAGATTATTCTGTTTTGGCCGAAGCCGCCATCGGTTTCTTGGCCTGAATAGGCCTCTGGGAACGAAGGATGGCTGATGCACGGCGAAGGGTAGCTTTAGCCAAATCTATGCGGTAGTTGTTGGCTCTAAGCAGCCTCTTTACCTTGTGATCGCACCAGCCTTGAATGGGCGACGAACTAGCCGGCTTGTTTTTAGCTTTGGCCTTCTTGCACACCACCGTAAAATCTTTTCTGTTAGGCTTCTCAATTTCCAAACCGACTGCCTTTTGTGGACGAGACCATGGTATAGGTACGCGTTGAGGTTAGTCACATTGTTGGGCTCCTTCCTGAAGGGCTTTTTGATGTTGCTCTTCTTTACAAGGAAGGCGTCTTTGCTTCTTATGATCATCCAGTTAAGATGGGACGACATTTTTAGTGATTCGCACACTAAATTCACAAAACAACGTGCTCGGAAAATAAAAAGATTGGGAGAATAATAATTAATATTAAAAACATACATAAAATTGTATTGTTCTGCTTAATGAAGCATGCGTCATACGTTTAAACATATCTAAATGTAAACCACAAGCACTTGTGTAAAATCCTACCTTTGGTTAAGTCAATCTTTATTGCATTGCGTAGGAAATAACAGAGCATTGCCTTCGAGAATTTAAATTGTTGTCAGTATTCAAGACCGAGAAATAATTCGGCTTTACTCCGCGTGTCTTAGTGGGTGTATTGGTCTTGTTGCCATCCCTTCTGGAGAATTTCTACAATGAGAAGTCTCTACGATGAAGAGCGTGGTAGTGTCACAAATAGTCATATAATTTTATTCACTTATTGTATATTTAATTCAAAAGTGTTGTAATGTCAGCCAATTAGAACGCATTGCTATTGTCACTTTGTCATTATAAGACAATCGCCCTGTGATTAATAGTTGATGTGTAATGAATTTTAATACGTTATAAGAAACCGTGACGTAGATTATATTTTAACGTTAATTATAGTTTTATGAACCAATGAACATTTATTGGCAATAAAATTACTTTACTCAACATCCTTAAACGTCTCAGGTCTATGGATAAGGTTAAGACCATCTGACCGTGTACGGAATAACGGTTTAGCTAATATAAAACCAGAGTACTATTTAAACATGTTTGTTTTATTTATAACTTAACTTAATATTTTGTCAAGGTGCTCCGACATATTTATTGCAAACGTGTTCTGTTGAACACGCAATTATTAGCGTTTCTGTCACTATATATAATATTATTGTGAGCCTTTATTCTTGGCCTAACAAAAAAAGTTATAAATGAATATGGATTAGTACCTACCTGTATGATCTTATAATTTCACTAGGTGAAATAAAATTGCACTTTGTCTGTCTTCCAACCCGTGTTCAATCTTTCTGTTTTCTCCTGACAGAGTTTGAATTAAGAGATGTCACTTCTAAGCCACGTAACAAAAATATATCTGGCAACGCTTACGCGCATACTTCGGTTAAACAAAGCATTTGATTGAAGACGTAGTCGAGACGTTCCTTCTACCTTTGACTTAAATTCAAGAATCAATGAAATAAATAGGTCACTAGACTGGGTGCAGTTTAAAATAGCAGTGCTGCTTATGGAAGAAGTGAACTGTTATAACTAAATAAACAGCAAGGTTTATGTTATATGCTGATCGCAGATCTACCAAAGCCTGCCGTACGCCGTATAAAACACGGAACACAAAACTCAAAAATGAAATTTTCAGTAAATCAATAAATTAGAAATACAGACGACGCGACGGCTCAGTGCAGTGTATACCGCCATTTCCGTGACCTGATTGCACGATTCAGAGACTTATAATATGACAGGGATAGTTGGGAACTCAAAGCAAATTTTGGATGGCATGCGTAGTCACGGGTGACTGCCCACGTCATTGCAGTGGCGGACACAAAGGTCTTGCATAAATATGATACAATATAGAAAAAAATCTTCACTTAATTGGTTAAGCAATGCTTTTAAACATGTTTGTAGTGCACGCTTACATGTCGAAGTATGTTTTTCTACTACACCAAGCCATAAACATATTTGGAACGTCAGAAGTCTGTGTTGTTGTACAACACTAAGCCGACACAGTCTTCTGATGTTTCAAATATTGTTGTATTGTTTCAAATTCTTCGGAGACATGAAGTGCACGTCACTGCGTTCTCAACACTTCCGTATAAAACCGCGCCACGCATCCGACGCTTGTCGATACATGTGCGATCACCCTTAATCACCATGATTTATATTTATTTGAATGCACTAGCCTTGTGAATGGCACCCGGCCAATGTTTCCAAACAATCTCGGCAGGAATATTCTGAACTGGGATATTAAGAGTTGCATGCGGTTCGAGAAGCAAAACATCGTGCGCTATATCGATACCCTATTGAGACGTGCTCGGCGTTTGGTATAACGGTTTATTGGCTGATCACGTGGCCAACTGTAACTATCTTCTGGAAAGTAGCGATCTTTTTAACACTTATTTCAGCTGTACGTACACATACATGCACATGTATTAAAATCTCTCAATTTTATCTTAACTAATGAGTGAAATGAAATCTTGCATGATTGAACTCTCATTCATCATGATCAACCCATTACCGGCTCACTACAGAGCACGGGTCTCCTCTCAATATGAGAAGGGCTTGGCCATAGTCCACCACGCTGGCCATGTGCGGATTGGCAGACTTCACGCGCCGTTGAGAACATTGTGAAGAACTCTCAGGTTACAAGTATTTAATGATTAATTAGACAATTAGTTGTTAGGAATACATATGTAACTTAAAATTAAACTTAGATTAACTTAAAACTAAAAATCTTACTCTCAGGTGTGCAGGTTTCCTCACGATGTTTTCCTTCACAGTTTAAGCAAGTGATATATTTTTTTTTAATAACGCACATAACTCCGAAAAGTTAAGAGGTGCGTGCCCGGATTCGAACCGCCGACCTTTGATTAGGAGGCTGACGCCCTAACCACTAGGCTATCACCGGTATCATTATACGCGTGAAAACAAAATGCTATATGGCCAAGTACCTAAGCAATTTTATGACCGAGAATACACTTTTCTTTTTAGTTTTTATTTATAGATTTTTTTATCAAAGAAACTCGTGGTCCTAATTAATAACTAACTTAATGTTCTTCTCTCAAATTTGCACTGGTTTAAACGAGCGCTATAGAAATTACAAAAACATTTTCAGTTTTATTCCGTTAACATTAGGAAATAAATTTTTAAGCATAACAAAACAAGTGATTTTTTTGTTTTTTGTTAAAATTTTGTTACAATAGTTGGGAGGATATAAAGAAAAATCACTAACCAAGAGCCCACCCCTTCAACTAGTGGTAATGTTAGACCAACAGTTGTAAGGTTTCGCATCTAATCTTTTCCGCCTGCAAAGCCAACGCTCGGTGCTTCGGCACAGATAATATGTGTGAAATATAGAAAACTTACAACCAATATGTTACGTACCTGCCATTATGCAAGAAGAGTGAACTGCCGTGTCAACGTACCGAACATATCCCTTAAGTCAAAGTCGAAACAAAATGTTGTCAAGCATGTTATCTAAAACTCGTCTGTAATGTTCACATATATTATACCTAAATATATATATGGAAAAATACGTAACTATCATATTCATTTAAGCTTTAATGAAAAGCGAAATATATTTTATATATTTTTTTAAGTATTTTATAAATATATGAGTTTATCAAATGCGCTCGATGATTTTTTTATAATGCTACTCCATTTTCGGGATGAATTTTCTCCTTGAGCCAAAAAGTTATATTTTTGTCAGTCATTAAAAGTTAGGAGTTTGAGAATTGGAGTGCTCCACCATTAAGCTGTCGCCTTGGTCTCCGTTAATTTCACTAAAATGTTAGGAATATAAATAATTAAAAAAAAAACCGTGTATTGGCTGCAAAAGCGCTGATCTAAAACCCCAATCGTCAAAATATACTACGTCGAGGAAGCTTGTTATGTGAACAATGGGGATATAATAAACTATCATCATTATCAACCCCTAACCGGCCTTTATCAGCATCGGTTTTCCCCGTACTCCACTACGACTTCACACGCCTTGAAAATCATTTTGTAACTCGCAGACAAAAGTTTTCCTACAATATTTTCCTTTAATGTTATGAAGAATTGTTAAATTAAATTAAAAATGTCACAAAAGCCCTAAAAGTTATATCTATCGAACTTTCGGGTATCGAACTCTGTGCCCCCAAAAGGGAAGTCTTGGCTATTGCCGCTCTATCCCATAGAAAAATATACACGTTCTCAACAGTGGAGCTCCAATAATATAAGCTGTTTATGATTATAAAAAAACAGCTTTTATAATCTGTTCAAATTCCAACGAAACACCTTTCACACATTTATATATTGTTTATATTCATATACGTATGAATTAAATTCATTTGTATAATTTAACCATTGATTAATTCAGTTTATTTTCATACTTGAGTCGTAAGCACGTAACGACTCAAGTTAGTTAGATTACATTACGTTGAGAAACAAATTAAAATCTTTCTACATGAAGGCCTTGAGCGTATTTGCATCATAATGAATTTTATTTATTCCTCGGTTTTATTCTCTTGGCTTGTTTCATATATTAGTCTACCTCAGAGCTTTGCGTACCCTACCCCAGGAACTTCCAGAGAAATGGAGCATATTCGTGAGAAATCTGGCCTTTGTGTTGTAGGGAAACGTATCAATAGATATTAGGGTGCACTGCATGCATAAAAGCACTGTTTTCTCTTTTGCGAATAATAAATAATAATATATGAAAGACAAATATTTCGATATTGAGTCATTTACTTGCATACCCTTGGGTTGGTAAGCAAAGTTAGGTCACCTACCCGACAGTGCAGCCATCGACCAAAAAGTATACAAACACAACTTTATTAAAAACTTGTCTGAAAAACCAATCCTCTCAATCAAAAAAAAAATACAATATAAATATACTTACAGCTAATTTATTTATACTGTATTCAAACTAATTTCGTTTCAGTATGTAAATATAAATTTTGGGTAGGTATTCTTTTTTCGAATGCCATTTGACAGTTTGATTTCCTCGCACGAGACATGTTTATTTTTTTTATTAAATTGCTTTCTCCGGATAAAAAGCTATCCGTTGTTGGTATCCTGCTGAAGTAAGGTAACTCACAGACACATTGTCGCATTCATAATGTTAGAAACGATACGTCATCATCACTCATCGCAAATACGCCTCACCCTACTGACTAATAATATCTAAGTCAACTGATAAGGGACAAATGCCCATAGATAGATCTCAGAGTACGTAGCCTTGCGTGTTCATTGGCTTTATATCGGAAATACAATACATTTTTGTACTTGAAAAAAAATGTATTTATAATATAAAAGATAATATACCCATTCGTTTTCAAATAATTCTAATTTTATGAAATTAGGATTTCGTTGCTAATATAGACAGTTACCTGATCAAAGTTCCACTAAACATGTATCCAGATAATCCTTTTTCTATGAATACAGTCCAGTGGTATAGAGCGTAAAAATCTGCGGAGTATTGTAAGATTATACAAGAAGCCTTGAACGTGGTCTCATACACTGAAACGCAGACACAAGAAAAATTTCAATCCGGCTCCCCAACCCTCTCGTACGCTTCTTTTTACTCCCCCGACCTAAGCGCTCCTCTCCGAAAGAGGAGACCTAAACATATCCTTCATGACCCTGACGATTAGATGACTACTGACAACACACTCGTACCACCTACCACACAATCATACGCTACACACCGTCTTCGCCGGCGAAGACGAGGTCCCCGCTATCTTACGTCATCCGGACGTGGGCTCCATCCACGGCCTCGGAGACGTACGGACCACTCACCGTCCGACCCCCCCGTTATCCCAAACGTCGCCTAAGCCGAGGTTAGGCCTCAAAGGAGGCGCCCTTAGGCAGTCGTTCCCTTAGTTTCTTCGAGCCCTAGGGCTCAAAATTTCTTCTGGCAGAGCTTCTTTCCAAAGCTCGCCAAACAGCCCGGTTACGCTGTGGCAACCAATAGGGTTTGTACAGCTAATAGACAGTCCGAAAAAAAAAACAAGAAAAATTAAAATTATATAGATAAATTCAGTTCCGTCGCAAACACGTTTAGTTAGAGAAGCACCGCCATTTCCTCATATGGAGTAATGGTAGGTAATACATACCATACCTCTACCGCTAATTGAGGCCGGAGCAGAGCGATAATTATTTCTAACTGCCTCGCATTGCTAATCACTTTGTACAGTCATTATATCCTCACAACACCTCCCCCTCAATAACAAAACAAAGGTACTGGATTTTAGTGTTTACAATTAGTTTAAATATTTGTTTTTGTTACGCAAATTTTTGTTAGCTACATTACCTGTATATAACATCACTATGATCAATTCATTGCCGTCTAACTACAGAGCACGGGTGTCCTCTCAATATGAGAAGGATTTGACTATAATCCACCATACTGGCCATGAGCGGATTGACAGACTTTACACGCCTTTGCGAACTCTCAGCTGTGTAGGTTTCCTCACGATCAACCCATTACCGGCTCACTACAGAGCACGGGTCTCCTCTCAATATGAGAAGGGTTTGACCATAGTCCACCACACCGGCCATGCGCGAATTGATAGACTTCACACGCCTTTGCGAACATTATGGAGAACTCTCAGGCGTGCAGGTTTCCCCACAATGTTTTCCTTCACCACTGAAGCAAGTGATGTTTTAATTGCTTAAAAACGCACATACAAGTAACTCTGAAAGTTAGAGGTGAGTGCCCAGAATCGAATCCCCGACCTCTTTTTAAGAGGCGGACGTCCTAACCATTAGGTTATCAGTTTCTCAGTTCTCAGTATATAACATATGGAGTTACAATTTCCCGTGAAAGCCTTTTAAATATGAAACTTTGTGATTGATTTGGGTGTGGCCATTCCAGGTAGCTTCTTGTTCTGGTAGTTTTTATTCATTTTTAAGTTTCGTTACAACGTATTCATTTATTAATAGCACTCGTCATACATATTGTTATTTGTGAACTCTTATGACCAATACCAACGAACTCGAAAAGGCTTAGTTCGTTGACCAATACTTAACTTAAGTATTTGTTTTATCATATTTCATTTATTTTTTCAAGCATTAACTTCTTGCTCTTAGACAAACGCTGAGTAATAAATAAGCATATTAACTTTTTTTTTTTGTGGCCAAAAAACGTTTCTTTACTTTATAATTGCTTATATCAAATACTCTCGCCTTTATATTTATTTATTATTTGTATGTCAACGTCAACGGTCAACTATAAACAGTCCGACTTAATTCAAATATTTTGCAACGTTTTGTACTAAATAAAGTAATTTGAAATGATACATTATAATATGTATCGTGAAAGGAGTGTAAGAAATCTGCCTATCGCGTGTAAAACAATGTACCTTGATGAGAGATGTTTGACTATGTTCAACTTACCTCCAAAACTAGTTTATCAATTTGACCATGGTAAATATTTGTCTCTAAGTACTCCATTTTACAGGTTTTTTACTTTAAGGGTCTGGTTGCTCAGTGAGTTTTTTGTACATAGAATATTGCCTCGTTCATATAGTGATTATGTGGCATACATGCCTGAAGTTAGGGCGTTATCTATAGCCTTATGTCTCGAATAGCTGTTATACAATACAATAATAATATTAACTAATACATCATTATGTTTGAGTGAATGAATACAGTTTTATTGTACACCACACAAAAGTACACAGAATTGAAAAACCACATTAACGCTACATTTTTTTTATCCACTACAAGTTAGCCCTCGACGGCAATCTCATCTGATGCTAAGTGATGATGCAGTCTTAGATGGTAACGGGCTAACCTTAATCGCTTGGCGACACGTCTTTGTCGGTAGGGTGGTAACTGGCTACGGCCCAGCCTCCAACTTTATAATGCGACAACGCGCGCGCTGCGCCACGGAGGTCGTCAAAATATAACGATATCTATCCACCTACCACCAACCTATGGAGCAAAAGAATAGAAAAGCGCTTTTATCTCTATGTATATTGTATTTGTTGATAATTAACACTAGCACTAGTCATTATAGTAGTTAAAGTCTGCCAAACCACATTGGAGTTCCGTGTAAAGGTTTTAGCTGTTAACTACGAAATAGCAGGCCCTGTGGGGTCCCTTTTAATGGCTGATAAATGATTATGATACTCGTACCTCCTCTTTAAAAAGCAAACCACTCAGTCAATGCAATCGTTTGTTAAACAATATTATCTCATCTAAACCACTAATTGCACCTTCCAAATTGTACCTTCTATCAAACCGCTCTATTGTATTTGCTTTTTGTATAATCTGTGGTGTACAATAGAAGTGTATTCATTCATTCATTCACTACATTGAAAAAAACGTGAGAATTTCACTCACTCTATCTGTGTGTTTTATGTTTGATTCCAATAAGAAAATTATAGTACCGATAAACTATACATCTTACTAGCGATAAAGTCAAAATGATTAAAATGTCAATCAATAAATATATGTGAAGCTGTGATAGTGTAGTGGTTAGGACGTCAGCCTCCTAATCAGAGGTCGGGGGTACACCCAGGCACGCACCTATAACTTTTCGGAGCTATGTGCGTTTTTAAGCAATTAAAATATCGCTTGCATTAATGGTGAAGGAAAACATCGTGAGGAAACCTGCACGCCTGAGAGTTCTCCATAATGTTCTCAAAGCCGTGTGAAGTCTGCCAATCCGCATATGACCAGCGTGGTGGACTATGGCCAAACCCTTCTCATATTGAGAGGAGACCCGTGCTCTGTAGTGAGCCGGTATTGGGTTGATCATGATGATGATGATTTACGAGTAAAATAATCATTTTGGAAAATCATTTAGTAAACTCAATAAAGTATCATGGTGAGGCTGACATTGCATCGCATTAGCACAAATGATAACTTGCTTACTATTATTACGTTAAGTGGATAAGTAAGCTTTATTGCTAAAAATAAACAGCTTTGTGAAACTTGATAGCAACTGTCAAAATTAAGTTGGTCGCAATATTTTTCAGTGTAGTCATTATGACACATTGAGTTGGTTTTTTTCCTATTATATCGAGTGCTTACATATTCATGGAGTTTCGTTTCCGAGTTTACAAGCACCTTTGTATTTTATAGGTCAGTCGTGACTGGATATAAAACAAATCTTTAGATTGTATCAAGATCGTTTCAAATTCTAACAATTCCGAGAACCGTAACAACGGACTCTTTTTCTTGTTTTAGTTTATGGCGTTTTGTCATCGTACATAAATGTAAGGTAGCAATAAAAATTTGTGTTCGATTATTGACTGTTAATTGAAACCTTACGTCACGTTTGCCGCGTGTTCCGTAGGCATTTACTGCATAAGCAGCTGGTATTCAACGCATGCGGACGGAACTTCTGAACTGACGACAGCAAATCTCTCGCAATCAGCAGTAGTATCGAAACGTGCGCCATGGCAATGATTTTATCAACCACGGTCAATATCGAGAGCGTTTCAACAGACAGTTGAATCACGATAATATTATACGTATGAGAAACATAGTTGAACTGTTATGGTACCTATTAGTGATGTAACGGATATTCGCATTCGCATTCGCGAATACCCACATATTTTTCAATATTCGCATTCGCAAAAATTATGGTAATATTTAGCGAATGTTTTTCACTATTAAAATATCAGTTAAATTTGATAAATAACATGAAACTAACCTCAAAACAAAACAAAACAAAACTTTTAGAATGAACTTTCTGTGACTAAATTCATTCAATTAACCAATATCAGCTCGACTATGTTCAATTTAAACATGGCCGATACGAAACGTCAAACCTGTCAAACATTTTACGCGCGCTTTTTTTGAAATTTTAAAATATTCTCATTCGCGTTCGCGAATGTGAAAAATCCAACATTCGTTACATCACTAGTACCAATATAACGTATCTATAGTAATTTAGATATTGCAAGAGTGACAAAAACCTTGAAAAATGTTGTTTCACTATTAACTGTACTATTAACCTTTCTTACGAACTCATTAATTTGTACAAGTGAACTAAATGTAATTTTAATCCGTTCAGTAGTTTTCGCTTGATACAAGAACAGACTAACAGACAAAAATATAAAAAAAATCTTGGGTTTGGGTTTTGTGTCGATGTTGTAGTTTCCTTCGATTAAAATCTTGAAAAATGTATTTAGATGTACAGGGATTGTCCAGTTACAGTTTTTATTGTAAGCCATACTGCAGAAGGGGAAGAGGTACGGACCTCTAACTATCTATTACCAGCAATGATATCAGATATGTGATTAGACACATGCGCAATTTTATAGTCGCGAATAATGACACTTACTTTATAACCATTAATTTTTTTCACACATGCCTCGCGAGGTCATTTGCAATCTAAGACAATTACGAGTATGGACTCAATTGCCCTCCATATACGTGAACTCAGCATTATTTTTGTTTTGATATTTAATAAGATATCTTTGTTCCATAGCATTTAGCGGACCGAAACAATAGCTGACTTGTTTCTTACGGATTCAGTTTATTCATTAAACTATAAGTTTATATCTGACCTCAATAATGTGAATTAATGAGGTCAGCTGTAAACTAGAGCCAGTGTAAAGTCTCCAAGGTTAACGAGGAGTAAAATTGTTTGACTTGAAATAATTTCTGTTGAAATATTTTTGTGGGACTGGACGAAAAACATAATTCGTGATCGGTAAATGTAACTTTAGATAGTGTACGGATGCTTTATCGATAAACTTAGTCTTGCAGTCAGACTCATAGGACACGATTGTACATCATCATCATCATGATCAATCCATTACCGACTCACTACAGAGCACGGGTCTTCTCTCAATATGAGAAGGGTTTGGCCATAGTCCACCACGCTGGCCATGTGGGGATTGGCAGACTTCACACGCCTTTGAGAACATTATGGAGAACTCTCAGGCGTGCAGGTTTCCTCACGATGTTTTCCTTCACCGTTGAAGCAAGTGATATTTTAATTGCTTAAAAACGCACATAGCTCCGAAAAGTTATAGGTGCGTGCCCGGGTTCGAACCCCCGATCTCTGATTAGGAGGTTATATGTTAATTCTGAAACTTGAGTTATTTTACTCTGTAGTGGTATGCAAAAAAAAATCATTAGTCTTACTCTAGATGGTATTTTTTTTTCTCGATAAAAGTACTAAACATTCACTGAAATGACGTTCTCGTTGACTATAAACGATTGTCACCTTAACTTTTGCGTGATTTACCACAGTCAAGTCCCCAAATAAATCGTGTGTGGTGTCACCAACAACTTAAGTAGGTATCTTAAAAGCGTATAGGCATTTTCTAAGGCGAGAGCGACGTAATCTAGACCCCATCATTGCTTTTAATCAAGCGTGATATTAGTAAAGAGCTAGCCTATCGCGAATTATAAAAATAGACCTGCAATAATATTAGTCTGCATTAGCCATACCTCAGGTGTCTTTAGACGTTTGAAATAGTAACATACATATACATTGTAATTCAAATTGTTGGTACAACATGCTCCTCACCCATTGGTGGGATGATTATGTTGAATTATCACTATTGGCGCACAAGTGACAAGAATACACGCTAATGAGCTGAATAGACGCCGAAGGCCTTTCTTACTAGCGGTAAATGGCAATATTGAAACCAATAAAAATACTCCGTAGCCAGAATCAATTTTATTATATGATTGAGTGCGGGACGATATTGGTAGCAAGTTTCATCAAACAGCTGCCAATTGATTTGCCGCAATGACCTTTAAGATTGGTGCCGTTTAAGGTAGTATAAACAAAACTCTATTATGACGTAAAGATAACATTGGCTCTACTCCAAGCTTATTTTCGTGCTACTGCATTCGAAATGAGAAATAATTGTACGTAACTCGTTAATTATTGTGAACTTAATTTAAACTTTAGGTTGTTAGTTAGTTTGATACTTATAGTTAGCTACGGTTATCGATTGCGGTTTTGAATTTTTCCTTCTTCTGCAGTTGTATTTGGAGTATAATACAGTCAATTTAAATTTATAGTTTTATTGTACCTAACATTCGTGCACATTCTCTTGTTCATATATATAAACAAAATTGAATGGACATGTCCAAACTGCTTCATTGGTCTAGTGGTTAGCACGTTCGCTTTATCCTGGGCTCGATTCCCCGGTCTATGACGTGGCTTAATAGATAAAATTATCATGACAAAGTTTACCATAGAGTCAGTTGTTCAGTGCAAAATCAGTCCTTAAAGTCTTTTATAGTAAATATTTTGTGCAATATAAACTTATTGTTAAGTTAAATATCTACTGTTGTTAAATATTTATCTGTTTTATATGTTAAGTTAAATATGACTATCATCCAGACTAATCTTATAAATTTCTTGTTTGTCTGAATTTCACACCTATACCGCCGGACAGAGTTCCTTAAAATTAGGCTTATGATTGCATACAAGGACTTATGGGAATGGGTGGGCATTTAGGTGGATACTTTAGAACCTATGATAAAGTATATGTAAAATTATATATATAGGAGGGCGAGAAGACGTTCCAGCGACGGGACTTTGTCTGTGTTCGTTGGATTTTGCTGTAGTAAGTGTGGACGTAACTGTCGTTCACGGATGGTCTTCACAGTCACCGGAGGAAATGCCTCCGAGACAATGTTTAAACCGTCTATAATAGAGATAAAGGCCTAAATGAATGATGTAACTAAGAATATTGGCGGGATTTAAAAAATCTAAATCTACGTGGTCAAAGCAGCCAGGCGGCGGATTCTATAAAAGCAAAGAACTCATCTCGTTTGACAAGTGCGCGCTAGTTCTGCACTGACACGTTTGTGAACATGCCTAATAAGAGTAAATAGAGGGAGCTGACCGCGGGATGCGCCATTAGGTACAGCTACTGGACGGGCATCTGCCTATCTATAGCTTATTGGTAACTAGTTCCAGCTTCTGACATGTGAAGGTCGCTGCAGCCGGTTATATAGTATGCCGCAATATCTCGTGATAATCCATCGCTATTCGACCACCTCGCACGATCCTAGACATCTCCAGTCCAATTTAATGCTTGTCGATACTTATTATTGCTGTGAAATTATATTGAGAGCTAAATACATAAAATTTAGATTTAAAAAGGTTTGTTGTACTTAACGTTCACACTATTCTATTGTATACAAATCTCTAAACTAAAATTAATTGATAACTCTAAAAAGTGTTCACTGTGGAAAAAGTTAACATTATTTTTAGGTTTGGCGGTTTAGTTTAGTATACTTTACTGTTTTTATTTACCGTTTCTTTTTGGTCCAGTTGGCAGTAGGCTTAGCAAAATATCGCTAGGTTTGTTTTCCGGATTAGGCAACGAGTTAAATATTTCTGTTCAAATTCTCAGTAAAACGGTGGTACTCATCCCATCGGTCCCAGTTGTTTGCACTAATATTTTATAACAGTCGTTAAACCCCAATACCTCATTGGAGCACCGTGGTAGGTCTAAAGCCCTCTTTCATGAGAGAGGAGACCTGTGCCTTAAAAAGGTAAATGCTTATGAATTTTGTCATGATCTATCTTCTGGGTTGATCAGTTCTTACAATTTATACCCATTACATTATATTGACTTAATATTAAATGTTTAAGAATAGACTATCGACTGGTGACTATTCTATTTGCGTATATGTGTAACTAAACTATTTAAGTTGCAAAAGCATTTTTCAAAACAAAACGAAATTAAAGTCACAGTAAGATAATGTTATGCTGTAGTTTTGTACACGTCATATTTTGACAACTCCTTATAAATGTGACGTTTGTTACACAACAGAGGCTTTTTGGATTAAGCGCAAGAAGAACCACTTCTGTCCATGCGAGGGAAAGCGGTGAATTAAAAAAAAACATATAATGTTACTACTATAGCCACTCGAATACAACAACAGTTTTCCGAAAAGTATAATACCACTATGAATATTTGTTTTTGTCTCTTGTCTGTTTTTTTTTGTTTTTAGTGTATATTTGTTTTGTTTAGACTTATAATGTTATTATGTGTAATCATTTAATTAGTGTTATTGGAAAATAAAAATAAAAATTAAATAAATAATAAATAAATAAACATATGAATAGGTCTTACTTTTCAAACTCAAGCAGATTCTCGCATGAAGCTTAATTTTGTACCTACCTAGTCTAACGTTAATTGCTGACAAGTTAGCCTCAAGCTCCATTTCGTCTAATAGAACAAACAACTCGAAAAACAAAATGGATCTCGACCCTGACTGTGACGTAAGATATTTTCTACGAAATCTTTCATTCAAAATGAAAAAAATATTCATAATTCCATCTCTGTCATAGTTCCGTGCCGCCTGCGTCCGGCTTCTATATATAGTTTTGTAAGGATAACATTAATAACTTGACCAGTGACTACTATTTAGACCGCTGCTAATTTCTAGGCCAAAAAAGCTGCGATAGCCTAGTGGTTAGGACGTCCACTTCTTAATCGGAGGTCCGGGTCGGCTTGAATCCGGGCACGCACCTCTAACTTTTCAGACTATTTAACTTATTAAAATATCACTTGCTTCAATGGTGTAGGAAAACATCGTGAGGTAATCTGCATGGCTGAGAGTTCTCCATAATGTTCTCAAAGGCATGTGAAGTCTGCCAATCCGCACATGGCCAGCGTGGTGGCCATAGCCAAACCCTTCTCATATTGACAGAGACCCGTGCTTTGTAGTGAGCTGGCAATGGGTTGATCATGATGATGATGATGATAATTTCTAGAACAGCAAAAGCAAATATAAAGTTACTAGGCTGTAGGTAGTTATCGACTGAAACAGTTTCGTGAAATCTTTTATCTGCACCTACAATGTTGCGAACTTGTCGAGGACAGCCAGTCACTTCCTACTGCGCTAGATGTCTTATCTATCAACAGTACTATTTTCGTCCAAATCATTTATCGCATGCTTGAACCGTATCCGGATTAGATGATATTGAACTTAGTTGTTGAACTGCCAGTCAGGTAAGCAATTGTCTACAGATGGCGAGGTTTGTCCTAGGTTCAGTTACTGCGTGAGACAGTCGTGGCCGAGTGGTTAAGGCGTCTGACTCGAAATCAGATTCCCTCTGGGAGCGTAGGTTCGAATCCTACCGGCTGCGGGTATTTTTGACGATTGAAAGTCCTAATGGTATTTTAAGCAATTTAAGGTTCAGTTACTGCGTCGGACAAAGAATTATTGGATAGTGGGTTTTTTACATTGGAGCAGCAAAGACGGTCGTATATCTAAATACTCTTTGCTATGGGACTGATGAAAAGCTGTCTACCCAGCCGTGGAAGATTGAGCTTAATTGATTACTTGATGAGTTAAAAATAATTGTATCTAATATAGGGCTTTGGCAAGGTTAATTTATTGATATATGGGAATGCTTTCTGAATGTTTATTTTATCGGTCGGAGTGTGCGCGGCAGTATTTTCTGCGTGACGCCTTGTGTGAGACACGGACCATGGAGTGGACGGAGTGATGTATCAATTACGTCACCCTTAGATAAGGTCTGAGTCAACTCCCATACAGGGGGTGTAAACTACGTCAGAGTACCTGAACAAAAACAGGATGGGATGAAAACTATCATATGGGATGAACAGGATGGGATAGTTTTCATACCAAGAAATCTATATTATGAATACAACTAAATATGACTGTATATTTTACAAAGACATAATCTATATACCGTAAAATTAATACGTTCTCAAGGAAAATTATATATTTTATTCCGCGTGTAATGGGATTTAAATTTCTACCTAAATGTTGTACGTTAAACAATGCTCTCCACACTGTACATGATTGACGCTAAAGGCAAAGGCGTTTCAGTTTTTATTGCCTTTGGAACCGTTATAAATAAAATATGGAATTCTTTTCTTCTCAGGTTATAATAAAAATCATATAAAGTTCAAGATAAAACGGTGTTTATTTTAGGACTCTAATAGTAATGTTAGGTTTGCACTCATACGCTACTTGCGTAGGAATATTTTGAACATTCCTGTTTTAATTTGAATATTTCTGACATCATAATTATGCGAAAGTATTTATGTGTTCTTATCAAGATGCTCGGGATCTCGTACGAGGTCTTGGGTACAATTCCTGGGTCTGGGTATTATTTAATTTTTATTTATAAGGAATATGTGCTATATTGTATTCACCATCAGCACGACATCTGAAGCTTTGGTTAACACTTAATCTCTGTTGGTAGAGTTGTGACTAGCTTGATTGACGCGTCAAAAGTGCCTTGTAAAGGACTATTTGAATAAAGATTATTTGAATTTGAATATAGCCACGGACCCAGAGATTCAGTAATTAATTCCCGAATTGACCCAGCTGGGGATTGAACTGAGACCTCTCTTTTATGAGACCACATCGCTCACCACAGCGCCACGAAGGTCGATAAAAACCTAACCTACTGAGCTCCATAACCCGAACATAATCTCCGATATCTTGCAAACTCATTCCGCACACGAGGTGACGACCAGGTTTCACTACACGCGGATGAAAAGAAAGCGAATAGATAACGGTAGTGTTAAGCCGGTTATACACGCCGCGAAGGTCACCCATCATACCGAGAGCTACTTAGATTAACGCCCACTACGTAACAAGTGCGCCTCTTTTTTGTTAAATCTAATAAGTTTGTCTAACTTAATTAATCCTTGGACGTACAGACGTAATAATTCCTTATTTCAAGCATAGCGTAATTTACAGCGGTGATTGAAGCGGTGATAGCCTAGTGGTTAGGGCGTCAGCCTCCTAATCAGAGATCGGCGGTTCGAATCGGGCACGCACCTCTAACTTTTCGGAGTTATGTCCGTTTTTAAAAAATTAAAATATCACTTGCTTCAACGGTGAAGGAAAACATCGTAAGGAAACCGGCACGCCTAAGCTACATGGCCAGCGTGGTGGACTATGGCCAAACCCTTATCATATTGAGAGGAGACCCGTGCTCTGTAGTGAGCCGGTAATGGGTTGATCATGATGATGATGATGATGTAATTTACAGTGTCTTTTGACAAGTCTGTCTATTTTCATGGCTTTGTTACCGTAAACAGAAACAATAACATTCTAACTAAATTTTTTATTGGATATATATTTTTGTTGGTCTTATTTGTATTTGGTGTTGATGTGATAAAGAATATCAAATAAGGACGGACCTCCAAACTCCTTCCAACTCGCAATCAGTCAAACGTTTAATAAAAATACGTTTTCAGTCTGTGTTACATGACGCACGAATGTAGATAAAAGGTTTTTTGGTCCGATAGCGAACCGGTGCGACGCGGATGTATGTACAAGTGGCTTAACGTTATTAATGACTTGTACAACAAACCACTTGGAAATTCGTAATGGGTTCGTTTCGTAAATACTACACCTTTCTCGTTTGAAGGCAAATGAGGCTGCGTCAAGAAATTGCTTTCCGAAAATATGACAAAAGTGGAGACAAAATAGTGACAGTCGTATCTTAATATACAAAGTTTTAAAATAACTCTAGAAATGGGTAGATGTTAACGCCATTATCTACCGTCGTCATGTCTTTACCACTTCTAACCACTTTTATATAAAAATGTAGAAATACATTTCTTCTCATCATATATATATATATATATAACAGAGAGAAAAATAAGAAAATCTAATGAAGAAGGGGTAAGGTAAAGGTCTGTACAAGATAGCTCTTAACTGCCTAGGGGTAGGGTATGGTAAACCCATACACTTGCTTCTGTCATCGTACTTTCTTCGGTAGGATGGTAACCTTCCTCGGCCAAAGCCTCCTGCCAGAGCAGACCAGAGAAAATTCAGATACCTTCCGCGGGTCGGACTTCCACTTTTCATACCACAGCACTCATCACTGCGACAGAAAGGTCTTATCGCTACATAGCAAACTTTAGCTTGCAACAAATAAGCTATAGTCATGGAAGTTGGTGCGATAAAAATTACAAACATACCTATCAGTTTACCAACCAGCGTGGGAACAATGTAATGGGTCTACGGTCTAACCCAACTCCCTATGAGAGGAGGTCTGTCACCAACTGTAGGTAATAGGCTGATTATGATCATTACATATATATATATATATTAATTTAGGATCATAGAACTTGTGTATTTAAAATTAGTATATCACTTATTGAACTTATGCGTGTTGCATGAAGGAAACTGTTACAATTTTCATCACAAAATGTAAATATCATAAATAGTTTAACAATAAATCTTCTACTATATACTCGTAGTTATGCTGCTTCATAGATCATTATAACTGGACATCAAACGGCATACGGCAAATATGCAATGTTTATTCTTTTCCTTGTAAACGGTTATTTACAACCGTACAAATATGATTATAGCCAATTATTGTTTTACTTTGATCGTTAACGTTTATACTTATTATTCGCAAAAACATATACGAAGTCGTCGAAATATATCATTATATATTTGTGGTAATAACCTGTAATAATTATAAGCTATGTATATGGTATTTTCTTTTTCTTTTATCTACTTTTCTCGACATGAAAGTCCACGATGCTCTACACGCCGCAACCAACAGAGCAACATGGCGCGACATCGTTCTGAAGAAAGTCGTCAGTGGAAGGGGTCACGATCCTCAGTAATGAGGAATACGACGCAGAGCGAGAGAGAGAGGGAGATGTTATCTACCACAAGTTAACACTTGACGAGAATCTCAGCTGCTGGTTAGTGATAATGCCGTTTAAGATGGTAGCGTGCTAACCGGCGGGTTAGCGGGTTAGGGATATGGTACACCCATACTTCTAATTGGTTTCTACGCGACTTCCTTCATGACCCTGACGATCAGATGACTACTGACAACACACTCGTACCACCTACCACACAATCATATGCTACACACCGTCTTCGCCGGCGAAGACGAGGTCCCCGCTATCTTACGTCATCCGGACGTGGGCTCCATCCACTGCCTCGGAGACGTACGGACCACTCACCGTCCGACCCCTCCGTTATCCCAAACGTCGCCTAAGCCGAGGTTCGGCCTCAAAGGAGGCGCCCTTAGGCAGTCGTTCCCATAGTTTCTTCGAGCCCTAGGGCTCAAAATTTCTTCTGGCAGAGCTTCTTTCCAAAGCTCGCCAAACAGCCCGGTTACGCTGTGGCAACCAATAGGGTTTTTACAGCTAATAGACAGTCCGAAAAAAAAAAAAAACGCGACTTCGTGACGGTACGCTAAATAGCTTGACATCAAGTCTTTATCGGTAGGGTGGCAACTAGCAACAGCCGTAGCCACTTATCAGACCAGCTTCGAGCTGGGAATCGAACCCTTCCATGTTTATAATGGCGATTTGCGCTTTGGAGAGATGGATTTCGAGCTTAGAACCCCCCCCCGCCACGGGCACAAATGACGGGGCACAACCTATCAATATAATTGATCAAAGGCCTTAACAATTATATTATTACACGATAGTTATAACGAGGCATTGGTACTGAGAATTTAATGCCAGAAAAAACCTGATACTAACCGTTTTTTGCCCAACTCGGAAATCAAGACCGGGGTCTCGTGGGCGTTGTCAAATATGTTTAGGAGGCAATTATACGGGTATTATAAAGGTCTAAGGACGACTCATTATAATATAAATAACATGAAATATTTTTGACTTTGTACCTATACATTAATCAAAAGGAAATTATAATTCGGGTCGCCGTTACATAGTTTGCGACGTTTTTAAGTAACTACAAGATAATTAATTTCCCGTTCCTTTGGGTACGCGGTAAAAATAAAGCCCGTTTTTACTCGCTGATAATGCAGCTTTCCATTATTGAATGAATTTTCAGAATAACCAAACTCACAAACTTTGCATCTTTATAATCGTACTATATATCTACAAAAGTGAACAACAACGTAATTAAATTAAATAAACTCTTTTAATTATTTCAATATTTTCCGTTATATAACATAGTACGTCACAAAGGGAATTCTTTTATGTGGCGATGGAAATCCCAGAGCATATCTGACTCGCTCTTATTGATAAGCTCAACACTTTTGAGTAAGTAAGCATCTATATGCCTGTTAATATAATAGACTCACAAAATGCAATGAACTTTTATTTATTAATGTAATTATGTAACCCAGTAATGGGTTGATCATGAAAAATGTACTGTAATCCGCGTTAAACAGGAAAATCGGCATGGTGCGTATTTACTTTCTTTAATTTTCATTGTATACCACGGACTTCATCATCATCATGATCAACCCATTTTCGGCTCACTACAGAGCATGGGTCTCCTCTCAATATGAGAAGGGTTTAGCCATAGACCACCACGCTGGCCATGTGCTGATTGGCAGACTTCACACGCCTTTGGGAACATTATTTAGAACTCTCAGGCGTGCAGGTTTCTTCGCGATGTTTTCCTTCACCGTTGAAGCTAGTGCTTAAAAAAAGCAATTAAACCATGGACTTACAGCTAACTAACTGCTACTACTCAGTATAGAAATACAAAACCAGGGATTGTCCCTTATTGAGAACTCTGACCTACCTGAGTCCTGTCAGAAGCAGATAGGTATACCTATAAAATCGAAACGAGGTACTCTTACCTAGTTTCGATTTCCGAATCACTTATTAGCCTCGAACTTTATATAAATACGTACAAGCAATAACGTACAAGCAATGTATTGCTTGTAAGTATTTCTTCCTCATATTTAATTCGAGCTCAAGCGGTGCGACCTAGCGTCCTAGGCCTATTTAAATATGGCCTATGCGCGGAGCCAAGCTTGCAAACCTTCAAACTACGGTAAGTAGGTAAATTACAGCAGAGACTAACTGAAAGCGAAGTTTTGTTTCGTGATAATAATAGAGGCAACATCAAAATGCCAACTCCTAGTTTTATTACGTATTCGATCACGTGAAAGTTAATATCAATTTTAATACAATATGACGAGCTTTAAATATTACACAGTAGATGGCGCTTCTTCAATGCCATACATTCCATAAACTTTCACGCGATCGACTGGAACTCTGAAGTATATCACAACTGCCTTTAAAAGCTTAATTTCTTATTAGGCCCCTCTACGATTTTCAACGTATTGATGTTCCACTTTTTGGTACAGGTCTCCCCTCCCTAATGAGGGCTTAGAGCTATTGACCCTCCACAGTCTAGTAGTAGTAATGGTTGTGGTTGATAAAGAAGAGCAACTGCGGAGGTTCTGAATTTAGAATTGTTGACTTCAAGACTTGGGTCTCCTCTCAGCATGATTGGTAATGGCTGTAGTCCACCACGCTGGCCAATATGAGGATAAGTAGACCTGTAATTACAATACAGAACACTCCCAGGTTTCCTCGCGATATATTCCTACTACGTTAAAACAAGTGATGTTTATTAAAAAATTGCTTAGATTAAATGAAAGACGCACATTATTCCGAAAAGTTACGTTACAGGTGCGTGACGCTGGGGTCGAAATGAGGCCGAAAGGGGGGCCGAGGTCTTAACCACTAGGCCCTCGCCGACCTGCCGGCTAACATTCATGTCGTCTTTGTGTTTTTCATTATGAATTTCATTAATTTCGTAGTAGCCGTGACCTAAATAAGTTACATATGGTTTAAAGATAAACAATAGCAGAACTAAACTCAACTTCACCAAACATTTCTGCACTCTGCACAAATGATGTGACGATGCAACAGTCTATGTTTATTTGTTGTTATTCCAATCAGTTTTTGTTCTTGTAGTGCTCAGACTATGCATTAGTAAGGACTTGTGAAAAGACCGGTGGGATGTATTAGCCCATCTTTTTTTTCGATATTTAAAGGCAGTACCATTTTTTTCGACTAGCAACCATAGGTAAGTTGCTAGTCGAAAAACACCACAGTAATGAATTTATGGAAACAAGGGGGGAGGTCTTTGCATGCATTAGTCATGACCTCTAAATATAAACAGAATTAAGTTAAAAATTAAAAAAAATATCATATAAATTATTATAATAGTATAATTTACAAAACCAAAACGAAAAAAAATTTTTTGTTAGTTAGGAAAAAATAGAATTTAGTTATAGTACCTACGTAAGTAATACATAGTTTCATAAAAGTTTGATTTGACGAAGGCTCTAATCAAATAATTATTGTAGTTTTTAATCTTAACTGTTAGCCTCTGTACATAAAAGGTGGTCATGACAATAGATCTAAACAGGCACAGGTATAGGCAGAACATCCGAAGAAAGTGTAAGTACCTCGCATAATGAGTTTAGAGTGACAGTAATAAACTGCTGTCCACATAGAGTGGTTTGTGGTGTAAACCATTTTAATAATTCACCCGTGTTCAGGGCTATGTGTGGATGTGTGAGTGGGCGGGACGATGTCGGGATTACACTCGACGATACGAATTAATGACTTTTGAATTGCCTTTTCGCGCTACTATATAATCTAACAGATTGATTGGACATTTGTTTTTATTAATTCAGGTGACACGGATTTTTCTCTGAAACGTCTGGGTTTTTTTTTTGTTTATTCATTCCATCATTAGCGTTGATGTTTTTGGAACACCAAATGAACATTTTAATTCGTTATCATATCTTCTTCATACCTAATGTTCTTATAATATAAATACGAAAGTATAGTTAAAGAGTAACCCATGTCACTAACCAGTAGTTGCCTAGGCTACTTTTTATTCCAGTAACTTAAATTCAATGTCGCGTACGAAGACCTGTGCAGACCTTTCAATCACAGTAAAACTACGCAGATAAAATAAAAATGATAACTTTATATTCTTTTCGTTTCGCCTAGTTCCTTTTTTTGGTTGCGTATGCAAATAAAGGCGAATTCAGTATTCAAACATTTGATAGTGTTTACATCGTAACATTTAACTTAAAACATATATATATATACTAAAAATTTCGCCTATCCAAAATCAATTTTAACTGTAAAGCTCTATTTCTAAAATATTTTCATTACAGACAATTTGTAAGCTTTCTACTCGTTAGCATATAAATTCGGAATCCACTTGCGTAAAATATAAATTGTTTATGATAAAGATTTCATAAATTTATGTAATTTAAACAAACGATTATGTATTTTAACCGTTCGTATTAGATTGTTATCAATACCAGACGTTTCTGTGTCTCGCATAAACTTATAATGGTTTTTTTTTTCCATTAATTTCAACTCTTTCAGTCTAGGCTACAGAAATAGTGGTAGCGTTTACATATACGTAGAAAGCATAAAACTTCAACACTCATTCAATTTAGATGAATAGAAAAGAAGTGAAACTTGTATTACCTATGCCACCCAAGAGAGGAGGGTGAGAGAGGAGTTGTATTTGAAAGCTAGTTTATTGACGATGGTTCTTAGACATGTTTTATGAAAATCTGTGCAGCAATTAACTAGATAGGGTTGAAAGTGGGTATGTATAATCTAATATTTCCAAATGTACCCAAATAGGGTATCATATGAAAGCACAACATGTTTATATTACAATAAGACGTGTTTTATTAAAAGCAGATCAGCTATTTTAAACATGGGGGTGAAAGTGGTGATGGATAACAAATTTATTCGTGGGGAGGTCAAGTGGGATATCAAATGAAAGGGCATGAGTTTTTAGGTACATTACGATTATACATTTTGATATAATTTAATAAAATTCTATGATTAGGTCACGTTATCGATCTAAATGAAGGGTGATTATGTCTGTTAGCCTAACCCTTTAGCAGTGCATATATATATATATATATATATATATATATATATATATATATATATCTGACTACTATATATGTGGGTTAAACGTAGCGTCAGTCGTATAAACAAAGCAATATCGTGGTTTATTAGTCATGTTAAAGCTCTTACCAATATCAATGTCGTGAACTTGACCACGTCTGTAATTTACTTCGTTCGCATTCGAAATCTGATCATTATGCAAAACGCGGTCTGTTTGTATTGTTCGTATTCCTTTCGAATACGTGCCGAAACAAACGATAAATAGAAGTTCATAATTATGCTAATATTCACACTCGGTCACTACCAACAGCTTGCCGATTATTTCCGCTTGTTTTCAGGGTTCTTGACTCAAATGAATTAAGGGTCCCGCCTTATTACTAAGCCTCCGTCATGTGCGACATGTCATGTGACACGGCGGCCTGCATTTCTATTGCCGCAATACAAAATATATTGCTGCCAACGAAATGTTGTTAGTCATAAAAGAGTTATTATCAAGTAATATGTTTGCATTGGGTAAAATAAAGCACATCATTTCTGGCAATAAAGTAAACTTTACACACTGATTTTACCACTTAACATAGTTAAATTATGTAATTTATCATTAGTGTCAATGTAACAACATGGTACGTTATTTTTTTTACAAAGTGATATTCCAAAATGGTAATTTAAATCATTTTGATTTTACCTCTAACTCTAGTTATCCCCAAGGAGGGTCTGCTGCGGCGGACACCTGCTGGTGAAGTTGCGGTTGTATGCGAAAGCTTTCCCGTGGCTCCACCATACAGCGGTGAGTAGGAACCTGGGGGGTTTTAGTCAATAGGAGTCTGACATAATCTCCCCGTGGCGTAGAGGTATCCATGAGGCTTTACCCACGATAAAAAAAAAATCTTGTTATTATATAACCTAGGTAATCTTAAAATACAAACGTTCTTCATTACTGCAGATCTTGTTCATGTAGAATAAAGGAAAATGAAAGGAGATTCATTGAAATCGAACACGATTTGACGTAGTTATTATATAGTAACATCATTGAACATTTTAAATGAAAAATCTTGTAAATCTCTTCGAATTAATGGAAGTACTCAGTACGATACTATAAACATCTTATCGCCAGCAAGTCATTATATAGTTAATAGCGAATCATTTACTATGCTTAAAGTCATTACTGTTAATAGTAAATATAAGATAGTAAGATTAAGTAACACAGAACACAAATGTTCTTCATAAGCCTTACCATTGTCCAAAGAAGTCCAGCTAAGGCCAATAGTGAATGTTTTAGCCTTCACATTGATCTATGATACCTACTGTCCTAGATTTACCTAAAGGGTAAAGCGGTTGTTAGGAATATTTTGTTACTAGGTATGTAGACCTACATGTATACAAAAATCTAAGGCTGACGATCGTTAATTCCGGCTGTTCTTATATACATATATACGCATACATATATACATATATATAAATGCAAATACATATACACACGTTTGTCTGTTTCATGATTGTTAAGTATTAATGGTTGTAACAATAAGTGCTCACGGAGCCATTTTATGAGGGAGAGGGCTGGCTGTCCTTAACACAGATTGACAAAATCTAGTAAAGACTACCAGTACTGATCCTATAAGTGTTTATGTATTTATTGTTATTAGGTATGTATCTATTATGATTGATTATGAAAAAATATATATATATTATTTATATTATTTAATAATAATATTTGTGTGGTGTTTATTTCTTATATATGTTCGGCATAATCACCGTACCGATCTTGTCTAGGAGAGTATTTAAAATTCCCGAATTTTCATGAAATTATTAATGTTATGTGTTAAACAGCTATTATTTATTTATTTATTTATCCAAAGCGCTACCAACAGATTTATATGTAAAAAAATAAACATTTAAAAACCTTAAGTGCTAGATGTATACATATAAATCAATTTAGAGGTAACTACAGCATGCCTAATATAATAACTTATGTCGACGCTAATATGTCGCTAGTAATATAATATGGAAATTAACTAACAGCAAATAACAAAAAACACAAAAAGGAACTTATTACAAAAGAACAGAAAAGTAAACCTTGTGTTTTATAATAACGAAGTAAGGAATATATATATACAGGTATATACGCACTATGCAAAATGTAACTAGACTAGGGTTTTTATTATTTTATTTTTGAAATTGTTTAGTTTGTCGTTAAAAATATCAATCGAATTATCTTTAGAAACGAAATGTTTGTATAAATTGCTTAGTCGGGGTATCAAAGAGTGGCGACCAAGATTAGTCCTACAAACTCGGTGCGTGAAAAGTGGAACAGGGTAGCGCGGGATTCGGATGGGAACCTTGAAAGAGATTTGGCGCAACAACTCTGAGTTATTAAATGTACCGTTTACGAGCTTGTGCAAGAAGACCATATCATGAATTTTACGTCTATCGGACAATGACATTAATTTAACAGTGTCCAGTCGAGTGCTATAAGGTAATCTTTTGATTTTGCCAGTTAAACATAATAGTGTAAATCGCCTCTGTACGCTTTCTATCCGATCCTTATGGATCTGGTAGCTAGGGTTCCATATCGTTGTGCCATATTCGAGTTTGCTTCTTACAAAAGTTGCGAATAGAGTTTTCATGGTATTAGCTTTTTTAAAAGGCTTGGCATTTCTGTAAACGAACCCTAGCATTTTACGAGCTGATCTACAGATGTTGTCGATATGCACGTTAAAGCGTAATTTTGTGTCTAAGGTAATCCCCAGATCCTGGATAAATTCAACCCTCTGCAGTGGGCAATTGTTGATTATGTATTTTCTGTCTAAAACAGTGCGTTTGCGAGTAAAGGTGATACAAGAACATTTGGAGGGATTTAAGTCCATGCCGTTCAGTTCACACCAATTTGCGATTCTATCTACGTCTTCCTGTAGGGAAAGGACGTCACTATCTGTTGTGATCTCTTTTGCTAATTTTAGGTCATCCGCAAAAATTAAACACTTAGAATTAAGTACACATTGCGGGATGTCATTTACAAAAATATTGAACAATAGCGGTCCCAATACAGAACCCTGGGGAACACCCGACGTCACGTTATATAACTTGGAAGAATAGCCTTTTATTGCCACATGAGAATTTCTATTGGCGAGATAAGATGTGAGCCATGATAGGAGTGATCCACCAAGTCCGAAAGAATACAGTTTTTTCATCAACAGTTTATGATTAACTTTGTCGAAGGCCTTTGAGAAATCAGTATAGATAGCGTCTACTTCTAGTCTGGAGTCCACAGAAGATGTGACGAAACTTATGAAATTTGATAAATTAGTTACAGTTGATCTGGAACGGCAGAAACCATGCTGAGCCTCAGAAAGCATGTGCAAAACATGACGCGAAAGTATTGGGTGCACGAGAGATTCAAAAACCTTCGACAGAGCTGATAATATTGAAATTGGCCTATAGTTGGTAATGTTATTGCGACAGCCCTTTTTGTAGATTGGTACTGTTCTTGCTCGTTTCCATAAATCTGGAAAGATTCCAGTGCACAATGATTGATTAAATATCATGCAGACTGGTTTTGATAAGGGGACAGCACATTTATTAATAAATAATGGAGGAAGCTTGTCAGGGCCAGCTCCCTTCCTAATGTCAAGTCTTTTTAATTTTATAATAACATCCTTAATTGTGATATTAATGTAACAGAGGGAGTTCCCTGTAGAGGATGGTATGTACGCATTGGCATAGGGAGGATCACTCGTATCGTAGACTGAGGCGAAGTAATCGGCGAACATATTGCATAGGCTAGAGCCATCAGTGGCAACTTTATCATTATATATCATTTTGGCTGGATACGTGTTTGATGGCTGTTTTATATTTTTTAAATGTGTCCAGAAATATTTAGGATTACTAGCTAGAATGTTTTCGATTGAAATAATGTATCTATTATAGCACTCCTTAATTAGGTTATTACTCTCACTTCTTAGAGATTGAAATTTTAGCAAATCTAGTGGATTTTTATAAATTTTTACTTTTAATCTAAACTTGTTTTTAAGTTTCAATAATGATGTTAGTTTATTGTTATACCATATTGGAAACCTACTGTTTCTTACTTTCGTCTTTGGTACATGTTTAGCAATAATTGAGTTTAATGTATCGTAAAATATGGTAAGCATAGCATTCACATTGTCATAATTTTGAAATAGTTCTAACCATGGAATATTGTCCAAATCTTTCAAGATAGCATCATAATCGGCCTTATAGAAATTGTACTTTTCATCAACTTTTTCGTTTATGGTAGCTATTCTACCAAGATTTAGGTTTATGAGTAAAGGTATTATCCTATTCACATAATGCTAGAGTCTAAGACAAAATGGTTTTATGTGGCTATACCTAGGTATATACCTAGATTTTTGACACTTTATTTTATTCTACTACAAGTTAGCCCTTTGATTTCAATCTCATCTGGTGATGCAGTCTAGGACAGTAGCGGGCTAGGGTTATCACAGTTACATTTGGTTAAACCGTACTCCTAATAGGGTTTCTACGCGACATCGGAATGGACTATTAAATCGCTCGCCGGCACGTCTTCGTAAATCTCCGTCTGAATATCTCAGTTAGACCCGCGGCCACTGGTCCACTGATCACTGATTCTATTCAACGACACACTTTCCGTAAAGCGCGGACGAAATAGCTGCGCCTAAATACCATAGGCCGAACGCAGGAGAAAGTGTGCTGTGAGTTGTTGCCTACTCCATTGTTGACTTCCTTACTCCACTATCAAAGTAAGCGATAAGGCCACCTTTTTGTATCCCACTTCTTTCTTCATGTTTCTGTTTTCGTGTATCCTTTCTTAACTTGCTGTGGCTTACGAATCAAGTGTTGTAATAATCATAATAACAAGTAACGTTGATAAGTAAGTAACCTTTCACGAACAAATATCAGATTTTTCGTGGATGAATAATTATTGGCATATAGCCACAGTCTTCAATATATAAACTCAATGCAATTATACATTATATAATAAAAAAAACATCATATTTCGCTGAAATCGTTTGCTGTATAGAAGTTTTTTTTATACACTACAAGCTAGCCCTTGACGGCTATCTCACCTGGTGGTTAGTGATGATACAGTCTAGGAGCTAGCGAACCTGTTAGGGGTACGGTAAACCCAGTCGTAATTGGATTCTACGCGACATCGCGCCGGAACGCTAAATCGCGTGGCGATACGTTTTTCGGTAGGTAGGTGGTAACTAGCCACGGCTGAAGCCTCACAACCAGACATAAAAGAAACATATAAAGTTAAATGCAAATTAGGCAATGTGAGATTTATAAATACATACACTTGTGGTTTTTTTTTTCACTGGGAAATGCGTTTACGCATCCCCTCCGGAAGCGGCGCAGACAAGACTGCGTCGCTTCCGACGGGGTAGGTAGGACTCGCTGGCGATGCTGAGGCAGATCCTCCACCGGGGGCCTATGATCGAGGCCCTCTAACTCGCGCGCCAGGAACATTGGGCGCGCCTTACTACCCGAGGAATACACTTGTGGTGTCTTGACGGTCTGCAACCTGTCCTTTAACTCGGATTCTTCTTCAGATTTGTCATCTATGTATGATTTGGTACATGATATTTTTTAAACAACAGTAACTACGACTTGAGATTGTCGGTCAGAGGAACCATACAAAACATCAGATACTTAATCAAGATACGCGTTACACTGTGAGTAATCTGCAATCTACTTAATAAGTTCGGAATCATAACATATTCAAAAGTAGACTTAAAAAGTTTAATCTGACTAAATTCCGTAATAATTAATGAATGGATATACTATACTTATATGTGTATTCATATATATATTTAGTTTATTGCGCCGCTAACCTCTTCTTTTATTGCCTTCTTTCCCCAAGTTTGGAAGAGATTGCTAAAGCAATAAGGCCGCCTTTGCACACTTATATGTACAAAGTGTTCCTCGTTATTGTTTCATAATCATTTGTGTGCAATAAAGAGTATCAATCTATCCATCTATCTATATCTAAGTACCTAGTACCTACCTACTCGGGCCGCTGTTCTGAGTATGACACCTAAAGTAATAAATCCAGTGCGGCATTTATAGGTATCCTAACCTTTGTAAGTATATAACACAAGGAATTGTGTCATGAGACATGACGTAGGCGATCTGTCCGACATAGCGCGGGGTCATAAAACCGGCCCTTTAAACGTGACTTGTACAAGATATGTCATTAATGAGAATCTGAAAGTGCAGTACATTATTTTTATTCCACCACAGGTTAGCTTGACGGCAAACTCCCGTGGTGGAAAGTGATAATGCAATCTTAATTTAACCTTTTAGGCGTACGTACAATTCATACTAGTAATTAATTTCTACGCGACATCATTCTAAATTTAATTGAACGCTAAATTGCTACGCGACAATACTTTGGCGGTAGATTAGTATCTAGCCACGGCCATAGCCACCAAATCAGACCATTATAATTCTAAATTGCCGGGGATCGAACCCAGGACTTCCTTCTTGAGACCACAGCGATAAAAACTGCGCTAGTGAGGTCTTTAAAAAATTAAGATCATGATGATGATACTGTATCCAACGAATGCACTGTCGCCTCCTAGGCGTGTTGATAGACGTTTCAAATGATAAACGACGTGTCCGGAGCGCCGCACGCAAGCAATTCTATCAAATCCACTCGTTAAACTGTTAGACAATCATTTTATCATTATCCCACATATTGTCGTGCTAGCTGATACTTTTTATTGCACTGTAAACATAGAGCTATTGTTATCGTACCTATACTTACATTATAAAAGCCTGGCTTAAACGCGCAATCAACTTTACAACTCAGTTTTAGTTAATTGAAAGAATAATTTTCAACTGTACACCAGTACCACGAGCAATATAATATTACGTTATTCTAATTGTTATCATCATCATCATCATGATCAACCCATTACCGGCTCAATACAGAGCACGGGTCTCCTCTCAATATAATAAGGGTTTGGGCATAGTACACCACGCTGGCCATGTGCGGATTGGCAGACTTCACACGCCTTTGAGAACAATATAAATAATTGTTATAAATTTACAGAATAGGCGGTACTTACTCAATTTACATTGTAATACCTTAAGCCCTAACCTTTTTAATTTAATTTAATTTGGTATTATAGCTTAAAACCTTACGTATCACGATGTCCTGAATTGGATTCACGGATCGTGTCAAGTATTTTACGTAAGTACTAACTTTTGACGGACGCGATTGCTCAAGGTTCTTTACCATGCACGCTAGTGAACTGTAATTTTCTAACACAGAGCTGGAAGGCAGTGGTAGCCTAGTGGTTAGGACGTCCGCCTCCTACTTTTCGCAGCTCTTCGTGCACTTTTAAGCAATTAAAATATCACTTGCACCGTTGAAGTTGAAGGAAAACATCGTGAGAAACACCTCCATGGCGCAGCGCGTTTTGTCGCATTATAAAAGTTGGAGGTCTTGGGTTCGATTCCCGGCTCGAGTCTGGTCTGGTGGGAGGCTTCAGCCGTGGCTAGTTACCACCTTACTGACAAGAACATGTCGCCAAGCGATTTAGTGTTCCGGCGCGATGTCGCGTAGAAACCAATTAGGAGTGTGGGTTTTACCATACCCCTAACAGGTTAGCCCGCTACCATCTTAGACTGCATCATCACTTACTATATAGGTGAGATTGCTGTCACGGGCTAACTTGTAGTGTATAAAAACAAAAAAAAAAGTCTGCCAATCCGCACATGGCCAGCATGGTGGACTATGGCCAAACAATTCTTACATTGACAGGAGAACCGTACTGTGTAGTGAGCCGGCAATGGGTTGATCATGAGCTGGAAGGTATAAACACCTTACAGTGTTCTTATCGCACAACACGCGGTAAGTATAGATTGCGAAACTTACTCTGTTGCTGTATTACTTAATCTTATACCTAACATTATTTTGCGATCCGGCAATCGAACTATTGTGATCCTTAGTCAAACATGCTAACCACAAAACGAGTATGGTTAATAGCGTATGGTCATTAGAGTTCACATAAGGATTTATTTAAATCGCGATTGTTATGTACGTACATGTAAAGAAAACCTTGCCGCCAACGCGTGCGACATATAAGTCGATTTCCTATTTAAACCACACGACTCCGATGTATCAATATAATCAAAATAAAGTAATTTAAAAATTACTGGCTCAAGTTAAAGGAATGAGAAACACAATTATTCTCTTATTGTGTCACAAACAAATCTCACGATAACTTTGCTGGAGCGTAACGCCATTTGGTTGATTTAATGAAAAAAAAAAATACAATACCAATATTAAAAAAAGGTAACCTCTTTCACTTCTTCTACTTATAGATAAGTAGCTCATCATTCCTGAATTAACGTGCAGGCCGAATTTTGTTTAATAAAATGGTATTTGTAAGCCAGAAAAATCTGCTTCATTCTTCTAAAATGAAATATTCTTAATAGATATCAAATCAAAATATAATTTAAACAAATGAAAGATAACCAGAAGTAAATATTTCGTAAATTATTTACATAATAAATTTATTTGACTGATAGTACATCCTCGTTTTTTAATTATTGTCTATCGGTTTGTTCGGGCTAGTTACCGAAATCTGAAAGGACAGTTTTAATAAAATATCTGTATATAACCGTTTTCGTAGATATCAATTTGTAAAGGTGATATCAGTTGATATCTAATGCTATGGCGGAGTTACGGCACTTTTACAGGCTCATAGAAAACTGCAAGGAATTATTTAAGCTATAGGTAGTTTGTCGCGCAATTATAGTTTTTTTATACACTACAAGTTAGCCCTTGACGGCTATCTCACCTGGTGGTAAGTGATGATGCAGTCTAGGATTGCAGCGGGCTAACCTGTTAGGGGTATAGTAAGCCCGCACTCCTAATTGGTTTCCACGTGACATCGTGCCCGAACGCTAAATCGCTTGGCGACACTTCTTTGTCGGTATGGTGGTAACTAGCCACGGCCAAAGCCACCCAACAGACCAGACTCAAGCCGGAAATCGAACCACGGAGTTTGTCAAAAATTGCATTGGTCTGAACTAAAGGGAAAGTGAATTTAAACGTTGGAACATTTCCTTAAAACTGCTATAATTAAAAGCCTCTCGAAATAAATGAAACCCAAGTATAAAATAGTCCAAAATTATTTAATTGTTCTGGCACTTAGCATAATAACTTATAGCTCATTTAACTCGTCATTATAATATAACAACGAATTTCTAGAACAATTGTTATTTATCAACGAACCTATTGGTTTTATTTTTTACACTACGAATTAGTCCTTCACGGCTATCTCACCTGATGGTAAGTGATGATGCAGTTTTAGATGGTAGCGGGCTAACCTGTGAGGGGTGTGGTACACCCACACTCCCAATTAGTTTCTACGCGACATCGTGCCGGAACGCTTAATAGCTTGGCGATACGTCTTTGTCGGTAGGGTGGTAGCCACGGTCGAATCGTCCCACCAGACCAGACCACTCGAGCCGGGAATCGAATCTACAACTTTATAATGCGACAGCGCGCGCACTGCGCCACGGAGCTCTTCAACCAATGTAATGTAACAAGTTCGTTTGCCTGCAATGGGTAATTGTTTTCCATTGGAATCGTTGTTGGTAAACACTCCGCGTTCATTATGCACTGTGAATCACACGCGTTTATAGCTTTAGCAGTGCGCTCACGGATAGAAAAATTGCTTTGCGATCTCATAATATCGATCGCCTACACAACAAAATTGTACCGATACACAAATAAGACGAATCAATACAAAATTTCCACAGATTCGTTAATATACTTAGTTCTTTGGAGTAATTTAGCAATAGGATTGGAATTGAAAATATTTTTGTTTAAAAGACTCGTTTATATCTTTGACCATATATATTTTTTGTAAGTTTTTTTTTGTAACTACGATTGTAGTTTTTGTATAAAGTCACACAGAAATGTATGCAAATAACGCTACATATCCTCTGTCAATATTCTGGACGAATACATAATGCTAGCTGTTAATATCTATCGGGGAAATACATTATAACACATTTATACTATGAGTAGGCAATGCAGCTCCCTTTCAGAAAAGTGCTACGGTTCCCGGCGGCAATCATTAGTACTACCTACCTTAAAATAAAAGGTTTTTAGACGTGATGACATGACATTGCAGCCAGATCCCGAGAAGAACAAAACAGTGGTGTTTAGTTTTTCTTCTGAAGTTCAACACTTTGTATCTTTGACGACCTCCGTGGCGCAGCGCACTCTGCCGCATTATAAAGTTGGCGGTCCTGGGTTCGATTCCCGGCTCGAGTCTGGTATGGTGGCAGGCTTCGGCCGTGGCTTGTTACCACCCTAACGACAAAGACGTGTCGCAAAGCGATTTAGCGTTCCGGCACGATGTCGCGTAGAAACCAATTAGGAGTATGGGTTAATCATACCCCTGACAGGTTAGCCCGCTACCATCTTAGACTGCATCATCACCTACCATTAGGTGAAATTGCCGTCAAGGGCTGACTTGTAGTGGATAAAAATAAAAATCTTTGGGTTACACTTACGCTTTCACCATAAGCCGTTCCCACAAAATAACTGAATAAAGCCAACGAAAGTTACTCCGGATGATACAATGGGGCTGAACAGTTAAGTTCTCACGACTTAAGAGTAAACAAATACAGTAATTGCTTTTCGCTTTCGATTCGCCTGTCATCCCACAAAAAGTCAATTAAGTTTAAGACAAACATTCTTAATGCGATTTCTATGTAAATATTGTTTACCGAACCTTCCGAACCAATCCAGATAGCAATCGCGGAACGAAAATAATTTTAATTGAATTATTCGTGCACTAGTGGCTAGCTTTTGTGACATTTTACAAGGGATATAATTATAAAGTAGAAAATTAACTCAATTCCACTTGATTAATTCCATCTAACTATGCCACAGGTTAAGTTTTTTTAGTTTAAGAAGGGGTTAGGTTTTTTTGCCGATTTAACTTTTATATTGTGGGAAGCTACGAGTACGTAACTAGAGCAAGTTTTGTGTCACATCCGCAGCACTACTGGGTTTATCATGACGTCACATAGTCTGCACGATGCGCGGAACGATAAGGCGATGCCTGCCTCTCATTTGTTAAAACACTTATAAGTACTATTTTGTAAATAATGCATACTAACTCCGTAGTCACGTAAAAATATGGAGATTTGTGTTCTATTTCCAGTCATGATCATCATGATCGACCCATTCTCGGCTCACGGGTCTCCTCTCAATATGAGAAGGGTTTGGCCATAGTACACCACGCTGGCCATGTGCGGATTGACAGACTTCACACGCCTTTGAGAACATTATGGAGAACTCTAAGGCGTGCAGGTTTCCTCACGATGTTTTCCTTCACCGTTGAAGCAAGTGATATTTAATTTTTTTTAAACGCACATAACTCCGAAAAGTTAGAGGTGCGTGCCCGGATTCGAACCGCCGACCTCTGATTAGGAGGCTGACGCCCTAACCACTTGGCTATCACCGCTTACTTACGCTATTTCCAGTACCGTACACTTAATATTTGCAAAAATTCACTGCTTCCGTTTTATTTGTTTTACTATCTGTCATATAAACCGAGCTAACAGCTGACTATTGCAAGTATGTAATGCAAAACAATTATGAATCATAATTAGATATAAAGATACGTTCTAAAAACAATTATATTTATATTACAGCAGCAATGGTTGTTCGTGATCGATGCAACAATGGCATCGAGTCGTGTTTGGTAATATCACTTATCTCGTCGCGATAACCCAATTCAGATTTATCACGTACATGCAAAATCTATACAGATATGCAGATGCCTCTGTAACATGGTAGGTACTATGGGAAATTCCAAGGATAGGTCCAGACACTGGTACATCGTAAAGTAATTTTTTTTTCCATCTGCATTCTTGAAGATATTTACTCATGTTAGGAACTTTAGATCGCTGTTGGGTTAGTTAGAGTTCTATATAGTTGTAGAGACTAATTTCATCTCTGCTCTTATTGTTAACCTTTTGTCAACCAACTTCAGAAGATTTCAGTATTGCTGTGACATTCCTGCAGTAGTATCACGTAATTTCTATTCACTACATTTATAAAGATATTTTTTAAATTATTATTAAATAATATTAACTAAAGTCCCAAAAAATTAAAGCAAATTAAAAACAAACTGGGTATTTATTTTAATGGGAATATTAATATAATATTATATTGTTGTTTATATAATCCTTAATATCTTAATATGATTTTTCTGTAAGCTTTCGATTTATAAAAACTTTGAACTTATTGATAGACATCTCCAAGATATCAATAGGTCTTACATGCTGTTTACATTAGTCGAATATCTCCTGGAATGGCTCCAAGTGTTTGTTGATGTTATGATGAACAACTTTTAAAGCATTACACGTTTTTAGTTTATTTCTATAAACAAGCATATGTTAATGAATCTTTTAAATATCAACAGTTCTCTTGTAAGGGATAACTGACTAATCTTGGAAACTGTTTCGTCTTGTTTGTATTATTTCAATGCAAAAGATTTTTGTAAATAGAGAACGTCACTCTATTTCCAAGTTTCAGTATTTATCGTACAGCACTCGACTCACAAGGAACCTGCGTGAATTATATATTTGTACAAGAATTTAGTAGTTGTGATAGCCTAGTGGTTAGGGCGTCCGCCTCCTAATTAGAGGTCGGGGATTAGAATCCGGGCACGCACCTCTAACTTTTCGGAGTTATGTGCGTTTTAAAATAATTATAATATCACATGCGTCAACGGTGAAGGAAAACATCGTGAGGAAACCTGCGCGTCTGAGAGTTCTCCATAATGTTCTCAGGCGTGTAAAGTTGCCAATCCGCACATGGCCAGAGTGGTGGACTATGGCCAAACCCTTCTGATATTGAGAGGAGACCCGTGCTCTGTAGTGAGCCGGTAATGGGTTGATCATGATGATGACAAGAATTTATAAAATTTATTTATTAATTATAAAGACGCGTTGCAAAGCGATTTAGCGGTTCGTGGTGTCGCGTAGAAACCAATTAGGCGTATTGGCTTACCATACCTCTAAGAGGTTAGCCTGCTACCATCTTAGACTACATCAGGTGAGATTACCGTCAATGGCATGACTTGTATAAAAAAAAATCATTTTATTTTTCGTTTCGTGGTATTATCGTACGTAGCAAATAAGCCCTTGAAAATTTAAATTCACACTTGTTTAAACATTGCGCAGTATGTAATAAAACAGTCTCTAATAAAAATTAACGTGAAATTAAGGAGAGAAAAATAGTAGTTTTCACCTTCAGGCGCTTTTATGGCTATTACAAATGGCTCATCATATCTCAAAGGCGCGTGAAGTCTGCCAATCCGCACATGGCCAGCGTGGTGGACTATGGCCAAACCCTTCTCATATTGAGAGGAAAACCGTGCTCTGTCGTGAGCCGGTAATGGGTTGATCATGATCATGATAAATGGCTAAAAGTGCTATCGCATGGTCTCTTGGTAAATACTAACTCTTGGTCGACAAACGTTAGCACAAGTTAGTTGCTAACAATGTGGACAACTGTGGAGTTCAGTCGAGCTCGCCAAACCCACGCAACCAATTTGCGTCTTTCGGATTTAACAATCACATCACATCATAGAACGCGCCTTGTTAAGCATGGATCTTATTCAAAGATTTGGCCTGAGTGCCTAGTGCGAGATTTTCTACTTATTTGATCGCGTGAAAGTTAACTAAGCGATTAAGAGTTCCGGTATAATGCTGAGTAGAAACGGATGGGTTCATCTGGTGCCTCAGTTGGTCATAGGCGACGGTGATTACTAACATCATCCGTCCCGTCTGCTCGCGATGTGTTTGTATTTATGAAAGCAATGTTACAACCAAGGACATTGAACTACTTGATCTGTAGACGCACAGTTTAGTGAGTATATATGTATTCGGCGATGGTTATTAGGACAAATCATTAATCGAGTCTGGTCTGGTGGGAGGCTGCGGCCGTGGCTAGTTACCACCCTACCGACAAAGGCGTGTCGCCAAGCGATTTAGCGTTCCGGCACGATGTCGCGTAGAAACCAATTAGAAGTATGGCTTTACCATACCCCTAACAGGTTAGCCCGCTACCATCTTAGACTGCATCATCACTTACCATCAGGTGAGATTGCCGTCAAGGGCTAACTTGTAGTGGATAAAAAAATTAAAAAAATTGCAAATGATCCAATATAAAAAGAAAAGAGTGAAAGCGTCGAGTCTCATTTTGTTATAATCGACAATGGCTTTCTTATTGTGCCTTACCTTTATTATACCTGTTGCTTTATTCGCGATCGCCGTTATCGGGTTAAAATAAACGTCGACTGAATGACGCCTCGATAACATCGGCATCGCCAAAGCGCTTACGAAATAATACGAACACGTTTGTTTCATTGTAACAGTGGGTTTTCTTTATTTGTCGTGACTTCTGATAAATGTATTTGATTGTTTGCGTAGTGTTCTATGTCTTCGTAAAAATAATAAATTATGACCCAAACCAAATAATTATTATGCAATCACCGTAATTCAAACAAAAGAAGGTATGGGGTGACATCGACAAGACTATCCTATTGTTGATAAAGATTTAGGTAACAAGCTGTGATAAGCGATTTTTTCTAGCTCAAAAAACTACACCCAACGTACTTCTTAACCTGAGGTTTTTCTTTAACGATAAAATCTCTTTTCCTATTTAATTTTACAACCCGCCCGCGTCCGTTAGTAATAATCTTATATAGCGTTTGAATTCAGTTGTTCATAGATAGTTAAAAATGATAAAATCGCCAATGAATTTTTATCATCTTCATCATCATCATCATCATGATCAACCCATTATCGGCTCACTACAGAGCACGGGTCTCCTCTCAATATGAGAAGGGTTTGGCCATAGTCCACCACGCTGGCCATGTGCGGAATGGCAGACTTCACACGCCTTTGAGAACATTTTGGAGAACTCTCAGGTGTGCAGGTTTCCTCACGATGTTTTCTTTCACCGTTGAAGCAAGTGATATTTTAATTGTTTTAAAAACGCACATAACTCCGAAAAGTTAAAGGTGCGTACCCGGATTCGAACCGCCGACCTCTAATTAAGAGGCTGACGCCCTAACCACTAGGCTATCACAGCTTCCTAAATTTGTATATATAAATTAAAAACGTTTTGCGTTAAACTGTTCAACCAAATTTTCGAGCTCAACGTTGAGTTGCAATGATAATTAATATGCAACTAAAATTACCAAACATACTCTTCATTGCCGTGTTAGTTATCGATTCAAGTCGAATAGCATCACAAATTAGCAGGTTAGCCAGATCTTTTAGATTGTATCTGATACAGCATTTTTATTTGAGTCTTTGATCACCGTGTTAGTTTGCAGTTAAAGGCTACCTGGCTGCCAACACAATGCAAATAAGCAGTTCGAAAAATATTTTATTCATTCGTTGTAAGTGGTCCTTTATTTTCGGACTGTCTATTAGCTGTACAAACCCTATTGGTTGCCACAGCGTAACCGGGCTGTTTGGCGAGCTTTGGAAAGAAGCTCTCCCAGAAGAAATTTTGAGCCCTAGGGCTCGAAGAAACTAAGGGAACGACTGCCTAAGGGCGCCTCCTTTGAGGCCGAACCTCGGCTTAGGCGACGTTTGGGATAACGGATAACGGGGGGGTCGGACGGTGAGTGGTCCGTACGTGTCCGAGGCCATGGATGGAGCCCACGTCCGGATGACGTAAGATAGCGGGGACCTCGTCTTCGCCGGCGAAGACTGTGTGTAGCGTATGATTGTGTGGTAGGTGGTACGAGTGTGTTGTCAGTAGTCATCTGATCGTCAGGGTCATGAAGGAATAAGTGGTCCAATGTATTGAATTCTCTTCTAAAAGTTAGCGATTCCGATTGCAAATCTTTTGCAAATAGCTCACAATCCGTGAGATCTTTATATTTACTTCTTTCACAAATAACTACGTTAACTAATTAACATATTTCGGTAGAGTTGCCTACACTAAGCACCCGCATAAGTATTCGGGTAAAAAATGTTCGCTGTAATTGCAGCTCCGTGTTAATTCGTATTAAGTAATAACAGAGAGTGCATTGGGGTCATGACCACGTGTGTGACGGTCACACGAGTAATCCCTGTTTTAACAACAGATTATGAATATAAAAGAATTAAGGCCGGTCATAACTTATACGGTCTAATACTGTACGGCACGGTTATTAACATTCAAACAAAAATTTTGTTTTCTTGTTGAATCGTTTGTTTTTATTCGTTTATCATAAAGATGTTAATAACCGAAAATATTGCTCTGTTGGTGTTACAGTCAGCACGTTGACTACGCATCACGATGTCCTGGGTTGGATTCTAAAAATAACACACTAGCCCGAAGTTACCGCAATTTTGTGTTATCCACTTTCGTGGTCCAGTGGTTTAGTGCTGTCCAGTTCCGCATATATATTTACAAAAGATTGGCTGTGCGATCTCGGAAAAATTCGAAAATAGCTCCAACGATTTCAATAACTTCGTAAGGTGTAGGCAAGCAAGTTAGTTAAGAGAAATTCAAAGGAACTGCCTATTTGATATTGGTAACTTTGTACGTTAATTGCCATTTTGGATTACTTTGATTCGGCGATCGCTAATTATTTACCAAAGAGTAGTTACTATTATCGTTTTAGCTTAATATATATAGAATAATATAAATATAGCCATAGCTGTGATAGCCTAGTGGTTAGGAGGTCCGCCACCTAATCGGAGCTTGGGGGTTCGATCCCCGGCATGCACCTCTAACTTTTCGGTGTTATGTGCGTGTTTAAGTAATTGAAATGTCACTTGTTAAGTTATATTTTAATTACTTAAATAACAATGCGTTGATCATGATAATGATAGCCTAAAAAAGACAAGACACGGGAAACTCTAACTGCTACAGAAAACCAACCCAACTCGCTCTAACTTTAACCTATACTCAAATTATAAAAATTGTTTCTTTTTTTCCAGATCAGTGGGATACGTGCGAGTGAAATGGAGGGATGTGCGAGTGGGAGATCTAGTCCACCTGTCCAACAACGAAGCCGTTCCAGCAGATATGGTGCTGCTTCACTCTTCGAACCCGCTGGGTATCTGTTATCTGGACACTTGCAATCTCGATGGTGAAACTAATTTAAAACAGAGGGTTGTAGCACCTGGATTTAGAGAAAAGGTACTCTATCCAAGTTACTTAACTAATAAACTACCTTCCTACCGTTTAAGCCAATCGGTCATTAGGACTAGAAGGAGATCTATACGCTACGATTACCAATTTTCAGTGCGTGGTCTGCTCTTAAGAGCTCGTCTCTCTAGAGGCCATCGATTTTATGCGACGCATTTCTTGCCCACTGCTAATCCTTTGTGCTAGGTATTTTGGTGTCTTTGGAAGCTTAATCGAAATAGTCAATTGAAAGCAACTTCATCGTGCTTTTATTGTTCGGTTTTTATTTATTGATGATTGATATCTGTCGTAAATAGTCTATAAATACAATCACAACGTTTTTCTAGCAAATAATACAATTGAATGAGGATGCAAGTTTTGTGAAAGAATTGCCTCGCAAAAAATAAATTTTAATTCTTTAATCAATGACCCGGTAAATTGTTCAATAATATCTTTGCTAATCTGTATTTCAATGCCGTCTATTTAGGCACTTTAAAGTTAAAGGCCGTCATAAAGTTGTCCTATTGTCAAATATGTAGTTCACAACTAGATGCTCACTGAACTGTTAACTTGTGATGCACCTACTTGACCTCAATTCACATAAGCTTATTCATAATTTGACGACTACAGTTACTCGTATCTAACTCAAACAATGGCCGCAAACAAAAGAGAGACACGAAATTACCGTGAGAATACGAAATTGCCCACTTCTTGTCAAACAAACAATTATTATGTTTAATTGTGTTTATTTTGCTCTTTCAGCGATTAGAATTTTCACCGGTAAAGTTTAGAAGCTCTGTGGAAGTGGAGAGACCATCAACAAAAATATATAGGTTTACAGGCACGATATCCCACCCAAACGGAGGTCGTGTACCCCTCAACTCAGAGAATCTCTTGCTACGGGAGTGTACAATAAAGAACACAGATTTTGTAGAAGGCATTGTAGTATACGCAGGTCACGAAACGAAGGCTATGCTCAATAATGGAGGACCAAGATATAAATGTTCCAAATTAGAAAAGAAGATGAACACAGACGTTATATGGTGTGTTCTCGTCCTGTTATTTCTGTGTTGCGCTGGAGCAGTTGGCTGTAAAGTGTGGCTGGACGAATATAGTCAACTGCCTGCCAAAAACGCGCCGTTCATTCCAAACACAGGTAAACCAGCTTACGAAGGCCTGCTTATATTTTGGACGTACATTATAGTCCTGCAAGTTATGATACCAGTATCTCTTTACGTTACGATAGAAATGACCAAACTGTTGCAAGTGTACCATATACATCAGGACGTTGAGATGTACGACGCAGTCACTAACACAAGGACAGAGTGTCGAGCGTTGAACATCACTGAGGAGTTGGGACAAATTAATTATTTATTTAGCGATAAGACAGGAACGTTGACAGAAAATAAGATGGTGTTCAGACGTTGTACAGTCAGTGGGGTTGACTACGATCATCCACCTGGCCCGGACTGCGAGCCTTCGACCACCCTTCCTCCCATCGTAACGCCTTTAACCAAAGTCTCCCCGAACAGAAGAATGCTTCAACACCTACGCGATACGAATGAAGGACAACATACACAAAAGGTTATTACTTTTTTTTTATTCTATGACAACCGTAAACCCACTGCGATCTTCTTGCTTGCAGCTTGAAACACGATAGCATTTCAAATTAAACCAAAACTTTATCCAACAACACCTAGAAAATGAGAAGTTTCAAATCAGGAGTAGTCACATGATAAACAGCTTAATTTTCTCTCTGAAGCAGAGGGATGGACTACGCCAATTGACTAACTCCAAGCTAGTTAAATTCAAAAGTCCCAAATTTACTTATCTCACACATTCACTCTGCATTATTAAAAGAGAAATGATCAAACTTATTATTTGACGGAACTGTACGGACTGGAACTCTGAAATTGGCTGCCAATGCTATGGCAAATTTTAAATACTCTTTATCTAATAATTACTAAAACTAGATAGAACTAATTAAAAAAGTAGAAATCAACGCTCAAGTAATTCTCCATCAGTTAATAATGTAAAAATTACTGTTATGGTGCTAAAGTATACATATCTCTAAACTAAATTAAATTGTTTTTTTGAGGTTAAAGTAAAGTTTTAAAAGGATAGCTCTACTTCTCGATCTACCAATTTATTTTGGCATACAATAATTTTATACTAACGGCTAATTCGGTTGAATTTATTTATAACCTTATCGGCAAATCGTGGCATAAAGTTACTTTAATTATGTTGCCAGGTCCGTGAATTCCTCCTTATCCTGGCCATATGCAACACGGTGGTGGTGAGCCAGCCGCACGTGGACGACATGCAGCTGTCGGGTGCCAACTCCAGCGATCAGTTCCGCAGCCAGAAGGCCTCGAGGTCCAACGGTACACTCCGATCGAACGATAAGTGAGTACTTGGAACTATGTATTTCCATTTTCAGAGTAGTATCTATGTACTTAGTGTACCCATGTTTTCATCCGTGTTTCGCCTACCTCTGTCACAAAATGGGAGGTCCTGGGTTCGATTCCCTGCTCGGATCTGGTCTGGTGGGAGACATATCGCCAATCGATTTAACGCTTCGATATGATAAAGAGGATGAGTTCAGCCGGCAAGCATTTGTGGTACAGATGCTGCTGCTGTGGTTCATGGGCGACAGTGGTCACTTTACATGCCGTTCTCTGGTTTATCAACGATGTAATTATATAAAAAAGAATACAAATATTCTTCACAACTTCATATAAATTATTTATGTTAGGCTATTTGTCCCTTGCTACAGTTTACAAAAGTCTTTTACATCTTGCAAAATTCGATAAAACTAGACACATTTTTCAGTTGTGTTCTACAATGTTTGAAATTGATAACTAATTTTTAAATTCCAAATTTATTATCTTTTTTTTTAATTGGTTGCAAATGTCGTCACGAAAGTTGAAACTGCGCAGAAGTTGATTTATGTTGAGTAGTTATAAAGATCGCAGCACATTTGTAGTCCACTTGTTAACTTAGGCACCTGAACAAAAGCCACCCACGCGCGCTGAGTCTGTTCAATCGATACTATATTCTATGACTTAAATTCAACCAGACAGCAGTTCTTAAACCCCAGTTAATCCCATTAAAATGTGATTATAATCGTAAAGGCATAAGAACCCCCAGAAATGCTATGAGAAAAGAAGCGTGTTCTCCTGAATAGGCTGAACTAGCTAGCTGATGATAACGGCACAGCGGGATTGTAAACGGATAATGTGGGACTTTTAGAAAAATAAAAATTTTAACCGGATAGTAATAAGTAATAAAAAAAATCTCCTCGTCGTCATTACGGGCTCGAATGCCACGCCTTTCCATTATATGCGGAAATAAGTGGGTTCTTTAAGTAATTTTGATCCTTGTCATGGAATATACTACGATTTGATTCAACGAATCGTCAGACGTTGACCGATTTCTGCGCAGTTTAGGCCCATACTATTAACTTTCGCGATGATTGCTTATTCTAAAGTTTTATCTAAATTTGAATCCGATTGGTTTGGAGGTACGCTAGATTAACTGAATCTCGCTCCACCACGCCGTCGCCGCCGCCGTCAACCACGTCCCCGCTCCGCCTGCGCCTGCCCAAACTACCATTCGGCAGTCGAGACGACAGTTCCTCGGAACCTAGCACATCAGCTGAAGTGCAAGTAAGTCTCGTAACTTCTAGAAAAACAAGTGAGGCACAATTTACATTACCACAAAACTAAATGGAATCACATTAATGTAACCAGTAAAATTCGTTTTATTGTAATCTTATAACGTACAAATTTGATAATTACTTACATTTCTTCTGTGAAATTTTCTTGCATTCTCTACTAATTCTACTAGCTAGCTACATACTCGTAATTATTTTGAAGTCGAATTTGGTTTATGTTTTCCTCTAGCTTCAGATTCCCATTAAACTTTATTATGATGGAAAATTATTTAAGTTAACGCTTTTTAAAGGAAATATCGAAAAGAAACAATTCATATTGCTTTTTTATCTTATCAACCGACATATTTAACTAAAAATGTGCATTATCATTATATTACATGTATGTAATGCTATTGATAATCTATACAATAACTTCATTTCTGGCATTTGACGATTTATATGTATGTGTCTAATAAAAACTGCTGGTGAAAGAAAGTTGGAATGAAGGAATTTTACCTCAGTTTCAAACACTTCTTAACAACTTAACATTTGAATAAAAAAAGAAACATTTGTCACTTATAATGACCTCTTTCAGCTAGCACGTTTTGAAGCTGAAAGTCCAGACGAACTGGCTTTAGCTGAAGCGGCTTTGGCCTACGGTTACGAACTGCGCGGAAGATCTCCTGACGACGTGGAACTGGGCATACGTGGAGAGCTCTCGCGACTGAAAGTGCTCCGGATACAGGAGTTCGACTCCAATAGAAAATGCATGTCGATTGCGCTGAGAACTCCTACTGGTCAGGTATAAGAAATACTGGACAACTTTATTTTCATCGGATAAATATACTGCAAACGAAGCTCAAAAATTTGGCTTAGGTATATGAAGACGGTGAATAAATTAGGAATGAGATACAAATATTAAATTGACAATAGTGTCAACTCTTTTATACAAATATCTAAACAAAACTAAAGCACAAGGCCCAAATGTAGTGCTGTTCTTTTCACACTATATTCTATAAAAGGATCATACTTTGGAGTCTGCAAATCTGATGATAAGGTGTTCAATAAATTTCCTCAAGTATTCTAAAAGATGTGTTAGCGTAGGGCACATACATTCGGGTTTTGGACTGGCCCTGCAATCCATATAATGGGTCGAGCTGTTAACTAATACTGTTTTGCTTCCAGTTTCCCAATTACCGAGGATTATTAATAAGAACACTCCTAAGCTCGTTTTTATTAGATGCTAGCTTTTAACTTTTTCGCTTTCCTTAAAGTCTCACACTTAATTACGCGAATCCATTTGAGACATAATTGATTTCGAAGACTAACATCGACTTTTAACTTTAGGTGGTTCTATACGTGAAAGGTGCCGATAGTACTGTATTAGGAGCATTGGCACCAATGCGGTCTGGGTCTGCGGAAGCCGCCGCTTACGAGAGGACCAGATCGCTCCTGTCGGAGTACTCCCGCGCGGGTCTGCGTACGCTGGTCATGGCCAAGCGCACGATGTCACCCGCGCTATGGGAAGAGTGGCTGGCTGGGCATACGCGCGCCTCTGAAATTGGTGAAGGTAAGTCTATGATACATAAGAAGTAAGTCATAATACATAAGAATATGTGGTTTTCGTAACTGTGTGTGTATGATTGTAACTCCTTCACGCCGGAACTACAAAAACAATTTGACCGAAATCGAATGGATGTATTTTAGAATTTGGATACATTAAGCACTTTTTATCCCGGACATTTATATATATATAATATATTTTGGGGGACAGGAATGAGACATTATAATAATCTTCAATTATATACTTTCCACAGGAATTTTTACAAACCATTGATTTATTCGAATAAAATCGCGTGCATCAGCTAGTTATAAACAAACAAATTAAATAATAATGATATTATACTGAATATATAACAAAATAAAATAATTTCCATGAAAATTTAATCTTGTTTATATCCTCAAAATGTACGATAACGTATATTATTGCCTGGTGCATTTGATTCGAATTGATATTGTAGGTTTATACTGAGTAGTAAAACGACGTTTTTAGATGGTGATAAAAACGTAGGTATGGCTGTAAAAATTCCTTGTGAACTTTTCGTATTATAAATTGGGAGGTCCTGGGTTCAATTTATGGCTAGAGCGTGGTGTAGAGGATTCGGTCGCAGCTAGAGCTGGCAAAGACATATCACCAAGCCAATTAGGATTCCGGTGCTGATGTTCACAGGCGGCGTTAATCACTTAACATGAGGTGACCCGCCTGCTCGTTTGCGTTATAAATATAAAAAGAAACCTTCTAGAAATTGCCCAACAACTTTTTGAATAAATGAATGTATACACAATATATTCTACACCTGAATAGAGAAACATAAAAACTAAAATATAAAGGTCTATTAGATTAAAAAAAGTTTGAATGTTATTTTATTGCCACCAGGTAGAGACAAACGTGTTCGCGATTCGTTAGCGAGGTTAGAAAGTGCTTTGACCCTCGTCGGAGCGACTGGTGTTGAAGATCGGCTGCAAGAGGCTGTGCCAAGAACCGTACGGGCCTTACTTGATGCTGGCATCGTTATCTGGGTGCTGACTGGGGATAAGCCTGAAACTGCAATAAACATTGCGTATTCTGCTGCGCTTTTCTCACAAAGCGATCGGTTGCTATATCTGATGTCTCGTGACAAAGTAAGTATAATATAAAAAAGGCGTTGACACTGACCCTGTGAGAGTTGTGCCCTTAACGGGTTAAATTAAGGCATATCTACTAACCAGATTAGGAAATCGATACCAAGGTTACATATTAAAGCGATAAAATAAATGCAAATATATATAACAATAATTTATTTATATGCCAATATATTGAGGCCAATTGAAGAATTTTGTGAAGTCTGCCAATCCGCACATGGCCAGCGTAGTGGACTATGGCCATACCCTTCTCATATTGAGAGGGGACCCGTGCTCTGTAGTGAACCTGTAATGAGTTGATCATTATGATGATGATATTTAGGCAATTGAACCTATCGTGATTGCAATTCACCAGAATTGACTCATGAAGAAGTGATTGCGATGATTAATTTTCGATGATTAATCTTAGTTATTTAGTTTCTGTTTAGTTTATTAGTTTCTAATTAATTTTCGACCTATCTTTTATATTGCGGTTTTATTTTTTTGTATAGTGACTCAAGCTAATGACAGAAGATGTTTCTTACTTTGAAACTATTAGTGAACGTTGTTAGAACATGTAAAAAGTTAAACATTCACATTAGTTCACAACATTAAAAACTGGTGGTTTTCCGTTATAAATAAATAATCTAAAAATTAAAATTAATTCTATTTTCTAGGAACAAGCAGAATCCACGATCAAAAGCTACTTAGAAAATGGCGTAGTAGAAGCCGGTGTGGGTCGAGCGCTGGTCGTTGATGGAAGGACGTTAACATACATATTAGATCGACGTTCGGGGCTAGTAGCGCCATTCTTATCCTTGGCAAAGCGATGTTCAGCTGTCCTATGCTGTAGAGCAACGCCACTACAGAAGGCCTACATTGTCAAGGTGAGACAAGACTCTTTATTTCTGATTTTTTTGATGGCTTCTTCCCAGTAGATTTTGAAACTGGTTGTAAAGACACTACATGACTGAATCTTACTTTTCTTGAACTATTTGTACAGGCAGTGAAGGAAGAACTGGGAGTAACGACGCTGGCCATTGGAGACGGTGCCAATGATGTTTCAATGATTCAAACAGCCGACGTCGGAGTCGGTAAGAATCATTTGTATTATGACTTTTATTTAATAATATTTTAATATGATTTATCGTTAATATAAACAAGGAATTGAATGGACCCAAAAACAGTACCCTGTGCTGTACCAAAAATCAGTACCAGTTACGTTTATACTGAAATATTATGATATTAACATTAAAGCCAGTAATTTTTATGCCATCCTCTTTTACAATGGTTCCTTCATGGAAAAGGGAAGTAAATGAATCACCGTTATCAGTGCCATAGTTTAATGTCTGTTTCTGTACACGTACTCAACGGTATTTTCATTTTAAGTAAATCTAGTTTTTTTATAGGTCTGTCAGGGCAAGAAGGCCGGCAAGCGGTGATGGCGTCAGACTTCGCGCTTTCTCGGTTTAAGTTCATCGAGAGGCTTCTGTTGGTGCATGGCCACTGGTGCTATGACCGTCTTGCCAGGATGATCTTGTACTTTTTCCTTAAAAATGCCGTGAGTTTGTTGTATTCTCTATCTCATGTTATATTACAGATTGACAACATGATATAGTTTTATCACATGAGTATTTTAAGTTAAAGCCTTGATTTATTTGTTACACGTATCTTTCAATGATCTATTCTCTTTAGTATTCAGTATAGTAAGAAAAAATAACTATATGTTTTTAAATCATTCACCTTTTTATCTTTAGATAAGTTTGTAGCAAGCTAAAAAGGTCCCCTTTTCACTTCCTCTATTATTCCATGAAAAATATCGTCAATGAATTGAATATTAAAATTGTTCACAGACATTCGTGTTCCTAGTGTTCTGGTATCAACTGTACTGCGGGTTCTCATCTTCCGTGTTGATCGACCAGATGCACCTCATGGCGTATAACCTCGCCTTCACTGCATTTCCTCCTATCGTTATAGGTAAGTTTTAACTGTATGTACAAATGTATATTTGATGCTCGAAATGAATTTGTATTTTTTAAATTTAACTTCAGTATTTGAAATATTTTCAGCGGACAATTATTTGTGATACAGTTCTTCCATGTTTCAAGTTATAGAAGCTGATCCACCTAAGAAAAAATTTCATCACAATTTTTTATCCTTCGCTTATTGGGTACCATTAATTGTTCTTGCTAACTCCACCGGATTATCCGGCTCTGTGTCTGTTGTATTGACTTAACAATATATGATTAATTGTTGACTATGTAAGATGGTGATAGCATTAAAAAAAACCGGCAAAAATTGTTGTGAGCTTCTTAGACCTGGGCGTATTTAGGACCCTCCCTTTTACGTTAACGAATGTAGCTATTACCATCACCTCAATAATTAAAATAACATATGAACGCTATAATATATATATATCATATATATGTTAAGAGAGATATCTTATAGAAATAAACATTCCTTAGTTTACGTCTTATATTTTTACGCTTCATAATGTCTGTATTAGGTTCACACGAATGAAGTGACTTTTTAACTTTGTTTTTTTTTTAATATACGATCCACAGGAGCTTACGACCGCGTGGCACCGTCGACGTTACTAACCGAGAGGCCCGGCCTGTACAGTGCGTCACGGAGAGGGCTCACGTATCGAGCGCATTCGTACTGGCTAGTGCTGGCGGAGTCCGTGTACATCAGTGTGGTGATCTTCTTCACGTGCAAGTGCGCCTACACGGACACCGACGTGGACATCTGGCTTTTCGGCCTCTGTAACATGACGTGCTGTCTCGTCATCATGCTGGTCTACGTCGCCATAGAGACTCGCAGCTGGGTGAGTGTTCAAGCAACTTTGTTCAACTTTGTTTTCGTCCTTACTATATATATCAGGTTATAGGATATATAACGCTACCGGTTTGACGACAATCTCTCCTGATGCCAAGTGATGATGTCTAAGATGGTAGCGTGCTAACCTGTTAGGGGTATGGTAAACGCACACTCCTAATTGGTTTCCACGCGACATCGTGCCGGAACGCTAAATCGCTTTTTTTTATACGCTACAAGTTAACCCTTGACAGCTATCTCACCTGGTGGAAAGTGATGATGCAGTCTAAGACGGTTGCGGGCTAACCTGTTAGGGGTTTGGTAGACCCACACTCCTAATTAGTTTCTACGCGACATCGTGCCGGAACGCAAAATCGCTTGGCGACACGTCTTTGTCGGTAGGGTGATAACTAGCCACGGCCGATGCCTTCCACCACTGGTGGTACTAGCAGACGGCCTTCATAGGTTACTGAACGTGCATATAAACATTCAAAAATATTTTATTAAGACATTCATCACATAGACTTTAAGGATTTTACTGAAAATAATTAACCTTGTTAATGTTTGTGTTTTGAATATATATTTTGTATGAAAGACTGAAAGATTTTTTTTCTTAAGATGTTTGGTGTTTTTATATACTTTTCATGCAGCTTTTCTATAAGAAACTTGTAAGTTACTGTTTGAGTGAAAAATGACGTAATACTTGTGTGGCTAAATTATGTGTGTTAAAACACAAACAGATAATCTGCTGTTTACACGGAGTTAAACCCATTTCAAAATATGCAATGTCTTCATACTTTAATCACGTTTTCTTAGAGGTTCACACATAGATGAAATTTAATAGATAAATAACTGGAAGCACATCTAAACTTTAAAATGCAACGGTGAACCACAATTCTTCTTGTTCTCTCTAAGTCTGTCGCACTGTTTACTTCCTACTTCCTATAAATCACTGTTTTAATAGCAAGAGTGTTACAAGTCAGGAATTGTGACGTTAGCAATGCACCAATACGTTTAATATCTAATAAGAATTACCTAATGATATAATTTTTATTAGTTGTAAGGTTAAAAATTGTTTAGCCAGCCACTAGGACAAAAAAAAAACAAGAATATATTTCATGATTAAACTCTGCTAGCATCAATAGGCGAACCAAAGTTACTTATTTTCAAGGTCAAACCATCAACACTACACATTTTTTCACTACAGGTTTTTGTTTATATATTAACGCGACCTACTTTTTTTCCTAATCCTAAGGTTGCCTGGCAGATATCGCTACTAAGAGATAAGGCCACCTTCTTCTTGTTTCTGTTTTTCTTATTATTTCTATTTATATGTGGTGTACAAATAAAGAATAAATAACTATAATAAAAATAAACAAACACTAAATATTGCCAAAAATTATCTAAATACCTAGAATTAATGCATTATTAATGTCCAAATATTTACTTTTTTACCTGACATATCCATTCGACTAAATAAGCGTCGCGAAATGCGTGTATTAACTTTAAACGCGGGCTTACCTTACATATCTTCAAGGCATGTGTGTCTTGCTAGAAGGAATAGGAACCTGTGGGTAAGATTCCGTGTCGTGTCAAGTGTAACCAAGCTATCAATGTGCCTTCTTCTGGTTTGTTTCGCAGACGGTGATCCAGCTGCTCGCGCTGACGGGCTCGCTGGGCGCGTTCTTCGTGCTGACCCTGCTCTACCAGACGGTGTGCATCTCGTGCTTCCGGCTGCCCTCCACTTACTACGTCATGCACCACGCGATCGCGGACCCTATCTACTGGCTCGCGGTCATCCTCACCACCGTGGCTGCGTTGGCACCCAGGTACATATGCACTTAGTATCATCATCATCATCATAATCATCATGATCAACCCATTGCCGGTTCACTACAGTGCACGATTCTCAATATGAGAAGGGTTTAGCCATAGTCCACCATGCTGGCCATGTGCGGATTGGCAGACTTCACACGTTTTTGAGAACATTATGGAGAACTCTCAGGCTTGCAGGTTTCCTCACCTTCAGGATATTTGAATTGCTTAAAAACGCACATAACTCTGATAAGTTAGAGGTCAAGGACGAACCCCCGACCTCTAATTAGGAGGCTGACGCTATCGCACTAGGCTATCACAGCTTTAACTGTATGTGTATCACAGCTTCACTTAGTATCATTGTTTTTCCCCGCGATTCATCAACAAATACTTAAAATATCTTATAAATGGCAGATTTATTTTTATACCCATATATTTTAATTTTAGTTATGTTTTACCTACAATTGGAAGAAATATCAAATCTTTAATATAACTGCTCAGGAAACAAAATGATTCCTATTAGGAGGAGCTAAAAGTCACTTTTAAACTAACGAAGATCTAGAACTTAAACGGCAGGAGGCCTTTGCGATAGTCGAAGAGATGAGATGAGGTATGCGGATCGAAATCCCGCCGGTTCTGAAACTAAGATTAGCAGTTAATTTATTTTCCTATATTGATAAAAACATTTGCCTTAAAATAAATAATTTATTTATTTACATCCAATTAGAATGGCAAAATATCACTTACACTAACTAGACAATATAAAACAAATTATTCAATACAAACCAATAATTACTAAACAACACACACAAGAAAGATTAATCATGCTCTCGGCGTACTTAAGCAACTCCGAAAACAGAATAGTCCACCCGTCATTGAATGGGTCCCATTGAAAATTCTTATCCAAAAGCGCGTTGAAACACGCGATGAAGTGGGACCACGAAAAGTTCATTTTTTCGCGGACGCAGAAGTTGTGCCTCTGACTTCCGTGCAGTGTTCAATCAAGTAACCGACCCGTCTGCTGGTTGCAAATATAAATGAAATGATGTACTGGTTTCAGGTTGGCGTATCACGCGGTGCGTAACTCGGTTCGGCCGGGCGCCCTGGGGCGCGCGGTGCTCGCACGGCGGCGGCGCGCGCGCCCTTACGCCGCGCACTACCACACGCCCTCCGCTTCCGCGCACGTCTACAGGTGACGCATTTTTTGTTCCAATTGGCTTTAGCTATGAACCCTACAGGTTCATCATCATCATCATGAACAACCCATTACCGGCTCACTACAGAGCACGGGTCTCCTCTCAATATGAGAAGGGTTTGGCCATAGTCCACCACGCTGGCCATGTGCGGATTGGCAGACTTCACATGCCTTTGAGAACGTTATGGAGAACTCTCAGGCGTGCAGGTTTCCTCACGATGTTTTCCTTCACCGTTGAAGCAAGTGATATTTTATTTTTTTTAAAACGCACATAATTGCGAAAAGTTAGAGGTGCGTGCCCGGATTCGAACCGCCGACCTCTGATTAGGAGGCTGACGCCCTAACCACTAGGCTATCACCGCTTTTTGCTTACAGGTTGCTACAGTACAAATAGGCAGTTTGGCAAGTTTCAGAATTATATATATATATATAATGCGAAAAAACGTATATCTATTGTACATAAAATATATACATAAATTCAAATTCAAAATAATCTTTATTCAAATAGTCCTAAAGCTATGAGGGTTCCAAACGCGCCCCGGTCTAAGAAGAAGCCCTCAACAAACTTAGCCAGGGTTTATACATATATATTACATAAAAATAAATATAACAATTAACGATATTGTTATCCCAACAGGCCGACAGACGAGGACGGCCTGCAGAAGCCGCAAACGGAGGTGGCGGCTATCACGTGACACCGGCGATGACGTCACCCACTCGCTTACATTTAACCCTAGGCTGTGATCTGTCGTTAGAACTAATGTATTGTAATATATAACGTAGAATTAGTACTGTGCTTTTATACAACGCGGGACCAATGCGTCAGTCGTCGGTAGTGCGTGCCGTGCCTTCCATGTCACACTAGATTTAATGACGTTTACATAGTTTCTGTTTGTTTTTCTCACCGACCACCAGGGCTTGAAACTGGTACATTTGATACTTTACTTTTCGCGCTTGTGAAGTCAACATCTCATGAGGATGATCCGGTGTCGGGTCGAAACGTGCGTAGAGGTTCTAGTGGAAGAGTTTTGTGTGGTGTTATATTATACAAATCTCCGGGTTGTCGGCGGAATATAGCAAATTATACTTGCTGTTTATTGTTTATCATGGACTTCCGCAAAGTAACGACTGCTTCTATTCATTACTAGTACATTTGAGTTTAATCGGTTTCGTTTCGTTGGTTAACATACACACGTGATCAGGGAAACATGAAAATGACGCCCCAACCGCGAGCGCAAAATCGAACACGAGCGGTCAAAGAACCCTGTCAATGCTTCCAAAGCGAATTTTTTTTTTCAAACGAAACCACTGGTATTAATATTTTCTTCAAAATGTAGTATGTAATAACCGGTTTTTAAGGCCCTGGTGTTCTTACCTGCAATTATATAAGAACTAAACTAGCGGTACGCTATGATGGTTGAAGTGAGCCTTTTGATTTATCTATCTCTCTGTATATCATAGGTAAAGTATAAAATCAAGGTACCCGTTTATGCTTACTTGAACTTAGTCATGCAAAAGGAATCAAACCCACATTGGGCAATTTTATTAATTATTTAATTAAGTTTATTTAATAGTTTATTTTATTTAACACATTTACACATTTTCATTGTAATAAGAAACAAAGAAAACAATGCAAAATAACAAATATGGTATGCAGCCTTATGAATTAAATTAAATGAGTTTTATTATATATTATAAAGTAAACAGTTAGCTTCTGAAGCCAAATTAGGTATAACCTGTGCTTCAGCTTCAGTGCCGACTTCCCTAAGTGTAATTTTATTTAAGACTTAATATAATAAAGCTTGGCCAAAACTAGTGCTAACAAAAAAACAATAATATTAAGCCAAAATTGCGTCCTTTTGTCTGAAATTTATTAAGTATGCCTGCAATAATAGGGATTTAGATAATATGATAAATCCTATATATCTCCAATCATTATATCATTTTAATAGCCACAAAAAATCAATTTAAATATTTCATAAGGATTGGTTCCTTATTGCATAACTACGTCAATTTTAACCCGAACGTCATAGCGTGACGCTAGTTTAGAAAGTGCAAGAACTGCACCCTCAATTACCATGTGATTATCACGTTGTGATCATCACATCGTCTCTGTTACAGTGCTGTGCTACCCACCACTGTATCTCTTTGCATTACTATCACAAACGTTGGCCAGTCGACGTTTTTTCAATTTATGTTTTTTTGAACCTTTGAGTAATAAAACTACGTACTCGAGACGCCGTCACAAATCGTTACGCTATTACGCATTTGTATTCCAATGGGCTACAGGTGACAAGTATACTGTGACCTCTAATGCTGGACGCATTATTTAAAAAATCTTAATATGTCTTCCCTTCTTCATGAAGAACGTATGATTAAAAAATAAAGAATAACCGCATTGTTCTATGATAGTGTTTCAAACTAGGTGGCCATACAGGAGTGTTTATAGATTTCGTCGTACTGATAGCTCTTTTGCGTATTACGTTATTACTCAATGCTTTGAACATTGGGGCAAACAACTATATTCGGGTAGTATAGGTCTGGCATAATCTCAAAGAGATTCGAAAACCTAAAACTAATTTAATTAAAAAAAAAACAATATATCCGCTGCTACAATCAATCGAATATTAACTTTATTCAAGTAGAGTTGGCTTTGAACTACTGGCATTGTGATATAGAATTCTGTCACATTGGCAAGAACAGATTTAATTTATTCCATGACAAGTTTGCTTCTAGCTGCGATATGTTCTACTGGATTTTCACTGGTCGAAACCCCGAAGTAGACATTGATAAGTTAAATTCACATCATGTCATTATACGTTGCGTTGACTCAACCCTAACGACCAATTAAAGCATCCTTAGATTTAAATAGATATATTGTATTTATAGTTAGTTGCCCTAATGTAAATAAGCATTAGTCCCATACTATGTTACTAATGCTTATTTGTGTACTTTTGTTTTTCGTTCATTTGTAATACATCGATCAGCTCCTTAAAATTTATAATCATGTACCAAAAATACTTTAATTTTTGTTTACTATTAAAAGGCTGCGGTCGTGTACCTACATTTAGCCTTAAATAGAGCCTCGAGAGTACTTATATAAAATTCTCAGGGCATTTTGTTAATATGTATAGCGAATCAGCGGGACAAGAATGTATCTCATAACAGTAAAACTGTCAAAGACAATACAAAGCAATCGCTTTGCTTACACTCTTGTATGAGATGACATGTCGCCACAGATAAGCAACTGCGAAAAACAGTGACGTCTTGACCAGCGCAGCTATAAAAATGACCCAGTAATGGTTTCGTTATTGTAATGAGGCAGTTGTTTTTTTTTAAGATACTCGAGGCTCTGCGCTGCGGTTTATGAAACTGTTGCCCCCATTCGTGTTCATTTATATGGAATGTATGACAGTTAGTGGTTATAATACAGCTGTACACAAATCTCTTAACTAGAATGACAGGTCTAAAAATAGCCCTATATTCCACAGGGATAATTGTGAATGAGATAGCGGCACTTCATTTGTGTGGTTAACGTGAGATTTTTAATAGTGCGACACGAGTGTTTTTAATATTTAGATATGTGTAGATGCATGCACTACTATATCTTAACTCATTATCAATTTGATATTAATTTAAAAAAATATCGCCAATCATAGACAGTGTAACCTCCTTGGTCAGTATTGAAGAAAAAAAAACTGAATTCCCAGGACGTCAAGGTATGAGTGTAAATAAAATATTTGAGATTTGTGTGCAGCCCAATTAACACCAGTGTACCCTTGAATGTTGAGAGTAGTGTATTTTTGTATGAGCTCGAATGAATTAGACAATCTGGCTTCCTTCGTGTCATAGCTTTTAGCGTACTTGCCTTCTCGGAGACTGAACGCGTTTAGGCACTTTCGTCTAACTTTCGCCTTAACTTTTAACTTCTGAAGACGTTTCAGCTAATATTATCTTTTGGGTTTACGTTCAATAAGAGACATAACCAAGAACACTTGAGCCTATATAAGAGAAGTAAAAGATTTTGACATCCAAATAGCTCCTTTAACTATTTGGAGTGATAAAAACACTACTTCGAAGCCCCAGGTTCGACTGTTTGAACGACAGACCACGTGTTGTCCGATTCATTAAATTTTTAAACAAGTTGCCAAATGATTGTCTCTAACAAATCGTATAATTTGACAGCTACAATTGTACACCTATTTTAAATTTTGTATACAGAATAGGTTGCCGCGGGTTAGCAACTGGTCGAAGCCTCGATGTTGAACGTAAATCACAAACCGAGTGAATAAAAGCATGCCATCCTTTTTACACTGCTCCGGGTTAAAAAGGATAGCACTGTTTTGGAGTAGTTCATGGTAATAATGCTTATAATGTTGGATCTTTTTCAGAAGTTTTTTGATTTGGTTCTTGGCCTCGGTTCTCTATGGCATTAAAATCTTGACCGCTCAAGCATTGCATTGCCTGATCTTAATTTTGCCTTATTCATACAAGGACTGAGATTTTTCCTCAAGATTAGAATGTACTGAATAGAGAATCCCGGCCATGATTGTGAGAAATACACTTGTTGTGATGTGTTAAAGATATCACATTCCATTTTCTTATTACTCTAAAAGTTAGTGTGAAATAATAATAGGATGACCTGAGATATTTAACTGTGAGATGTCAAAAACATAAAATCGACTTTAATGATCGTTGTCTGTGGAGGAAACTTCAAAAGTATGCATCAGACCTTGACTTTTATACAAAGCACGGGTTCATCTAAGATTAAAATGATAATAGTAGAAAAAAAAACGAGCTTAAATAATTCATTGTTTGGAATAAAATTCTGTAAAATTAAAGTTTCCATTACATTCACTCACACGAAACCCTGATATGGTTACTTGAGAAACTATTATTATTAACGTTTTAAAAACTCTGTAATCCATTAAACAGTTATGCGTGGACATAGCGTCTTTTGCAGGAATTTCCGCAATACACGGTCTTGTGCCGCTTGCGTCCAGAGATTGTATGCGACTGGCATAATATAATCTTTCCATCTGTCTACAAATCCACAATTGTCATAATCATATTGTTACTTTCTTTGTTACATACAAAACATACATATCTACGCAAACAAAATCTTTCCATTATATTTGCTTTAACACAAAAATTAACTTATAATAAATATAAATAAATTTAAAACAAACGACTAGTAAAAAAAAAATATTGTTTTGTCGAGATCTACGTAAATAGGGGTAAAATTTTGAGAAAAAAAAACACAGTTACTATCTGCTATATTTTATTATATTCTTTGTTTTACAATAGGTATATAAAGAACAGCATACAAAAGCTTTTTACCAAAAACGTTATAAACATCACCCTCCTTCCCAGTAGGGTAATAAAGTGCCTTGACTATCGCAAGCGACCAGTGTATTTCTCGCCCACGATTCTGCGTATGTTTAGACTCTAGATGATTCCTAAAGATTTGACTATTTTTATTAATACTGTTTCTAGTTGTACATACATTAAAAATTCATATATATATATATTTCTACAATGGATAATTGTTATATGTACAGTAGGCTATTTTTTATATAAATAAAATATTTGTGTAAATACCTTGTATGTTCTAAGACTGTTGTTTATTTTAGAGCTTTTAATTTGTTGAGTTTAATTAGAAAATTAAATAGGGTATTAATGAAATATGTATTTTCCAGTCATTCTGATACTCCGCTGCAGTGTCTGGAACATCTTGCCATATTGAAAATTATGATCTTTTAACGTTTAACCCTCGTTACATATTTTTACATAACAATACATATTAAAAGTAATTTGTCACCAGTGTAACAATGGTGTCCTTTGATAAGACAACAGTTTTTTTAATTATAAAATTGGCATATACAGTTTACATAAAGATATATTAAAATGCATTTAAAATTTAAGTTATAAATGAGGTAGCAATCAAGTCTTACTATTTAGGTACTTAAGATGAAAGCCATACCTAATAAGCACGTTATACCTAATTTCCAGTTTATAAACGCTCATCTCTCAGCGTTCTGAACAAAATATAGCTATCTCTGTTAGCATCTGAGTCGCCCAATCATAAACGGTATCTCTTTCGCCGCTAGTATTACTCACATAACTATAGCGCTCCATGAGCACTTGAGTGCGAGCGAGACAGATTGATAAAAATTTATATTATAGATCATATCAAAAATGTTTTATTCATATATGCCTAGTACCTATGCAGTGTAACGCTCAATAAGCGCTAATGAGTGAGCGAGACAGATTAGTTAGTAATAATATTCATGATTAAATCATAAATTAAATGATTAAATCATAAAATTTTATTCATGTTACCTACAAAAGTGCCTATGAAGCTTTAATGACCAGACGACTCGGGTGAAAACATAGTTCTTTAATTCCGTGCTCATTGAATTGTGGTCATCTCAAGATCTGGTTATGCCGATTTTTAGGTTTAATTTTATTTAATCCTGAATCTATTTCAAACTATAACATGGCAATTAAATATCATAAGTTTAGCGATGACATTGTCACACAAATATAAATAATTCAACGCTTATTTAAAATAGCATACATTAACAAAAGTAATTGTAAATTCAGATTATAGAATAAAGCTAGGTTCAGACGTCCATTAAACACACATATAGTTTGTCATCTTAACAGTCCTAAACAAGGTAACTTGATCACGCGATTTTCCTTGATCATGAAGACAGTATAAACACTGCGTATGAATCTCATTCAGTACCGTCAGTATAACCTTTGTTAGCTCACAATTGTAGAAACGTTTTGACGTCATAGTATATTGAAAGTTATCTACTTAGTTTCAAAACTCAAATTCATCGATACTCCCATATCACAGTTTTTAATATTAAAGTGGTACGGAAATTGAGACTCTAATCCCGAAGTATAAGATCCATTTTACTTTGACGTCATAGTGTTTCCGTAATCAAAAAAATAATAATTTTTGCGAGTTTGCCAAACTTCTACTAACTAATACTTATACCGTACGTACATGTTTATTAAACCCACACATAACTTTATCTATAGTCTGATTTTATCAATGAGAAATTAAGAAACTGATCTAATTTGCCATAATCATGTAAACTGTAATTGAAACATTGCATTTCTTTTAGTTGTTTATATCTAAACGTTTTAAACGAATGTTTTAGGCATTTAAAGTTATGAATTAATTATATCAAAATGTATACTGTCAGTGTTCAAAACATTTATGTAAGCTACCATTGGGTATTATTAAGAGCTTGTAAACAAACAGTATTTTAAATTAAATCGACTAGTCTTATCAACGAATAAGGCTACGTCCAGATGATCACCGCGACTAACAAGTCGGACGCACTTATTCTGAATGAAAGTCGCATAATTAAAAAACAACCGTAGAAGTCAAATAAGCATAGGTTTTCACAAAAAATAAAACATTCCTCTGATTATTTCTAGATAACAGCAACAGAAAACTCATCAAGAATGTACCTTCTATGTGCAGGCATATAGTAAAGTTATTGACGGTTTTTCGTTGTGACTTATGTTTCAATTATTTGTAGTTATGCTTATTTGATTTTTACGACGAAACGATTTAGAATTATTGACATAATCGCCGTTACTGGTTCACGAGCATAATTACTGTCGAACCCATATGCGCAAAGTTGAAAGACTTGTAAATCGCGCGATTATCTGAACCCAGCAAAATAGTATTACTATGTTTTTGCCAAGTAGATTAACAATACACGACACGAAAGTTGAATATCTGTGCGGTTACTGCGCAGACTCTAGACTATATATCTAGACTATACGTTGCGTTATTCTTGCACACGCACGACTTTAATGATACCCTATATCACAATTGGACATGGTTATTCAAAAAGCATTCAACCCACTTTGAGCAAGTTTAGTAAATATTTAGCTTGAATTGTGAATGAAAGAGGTTTTTGGTGGTATGATATATCCTTTATATTTCCGAGATATTTTCGCTACTATCATAACTACGTCCAATAGTCAACTTTCGTGCCGAGAGCTGTAGTCGCTTGTAATTGATCTTCCAGATTTTGTGTCGTTTAAAAACGTGCATATAGACGCAACTTATTAATAAATAGTAAAGTAATTTTTTGGTCTGTTTTCTTAGCAAAGTTAAGGTGCATCCGGACATCGACGACGACTTATTATTTTTGATAATAAATAAATTACAGAGAAAACAAATAGCCGCTGTAACAATTCACAGACAGATTAAACACGTTATCTTAAGGTGTGATGTAACCAAGTTAAATATCTTACTGTACAATATTCTTTATTAAATATGCCAAAAAGCGAACTCTCATCTCAAGTTCCAGGCTGCAATGAGAAAAAAATTGTTACATAAGTATGTCGTCAATACGCGATGTGAGGCCAAGAAATCTACATTAAGCGGCGACGTGGCTTTCCGTCATAAATTGTTTATAAACAAAATAAAATTTATCTTAGCGAATGTCATTAACTAGCGATGGCGGTTTTGTAAACCCAAACGATAACAAATATAAAATTTTCGCATGAATTTCTTATTAAAAAATTGAGTAATAACCATCTGATGAACACATCGTCGGATTTTCGCTCATTTTTTCTCGAGTCGAAATCGTAACAAATCGCGGCTTAATGTAGCTTCAGCCTAACGGATGCACACTTGTCATAAAGAGTTGTATGTAGAGTACACAGAAACAAGCACGGTGGTGACTAGAAAATACATTTATATTCATACGTGTTGTTTTATAATAATAATAACAAAATATTTAATTTCATTACAATGTTTGTTTTATTTTTCAACCTCACAAAGTTTCCAAACTAACGAAAATATAATTGAGCTAAGCATACTGCGATTGTTGCGTTTTCAGGAAGACGTAGTTGCGAGTGGTGTGGTAGATAAGCATATTCTAATAATAATCTATTATGTATTTGGTTAAATTTGGAAAATTTCATCCAGGCAGCCGTTTATGGATAATATAATTTATCTATAGAGGAGATTCTATATGATATGTTATCGTATAAACAAAATATTTTTAGTATGGTAAATAAAGAACGTAAGTACATATTGTTGAGCAGTATGCCAAGTATGCCTTACTTTTGTATATAAAAAAAACAATAGTTATAAATAAATCAGAACTTGGTTCTTCCATTTTATGTAAAAAAAAATGCATAATGTTTATTTATTATGAATGGCATTGTAACTTTTAGTTCCTACCCAAATGTTTTTGTCTTAAGAGTCTTGCATGATATCTTAGACCATTCCGGAAGCGCAAACTCATTTCTAGTATGTTCAGGACGGACTTTTGGAAATAGGGAAATAGAACTTAATCTATATCACGAAGTCTGTTCAGTCCAGGTAGGTAGGCAGTAATGGAGAATACTGACAACTAATGCGCGTAGTAATGTCCAAGGTATTTTAATTACGTTTTTACAAGAAAGATCCAATCATGACTAATTGAAGATTATTTTTTTGCTTTTGTAACACTCAATATTAGAGTCAGTAATTAAATGTCAACGAATTACAATATAATCTCATTACATCTAATTCGCAGGCTGAATATCACGAATTACTTGAAATGTTTTAAGTTTCATGCAAGACCCGTAAATACCTTAATTATGCATTCATTAGCAACGCTCTAAGATTATTTTCTATCAACTAAGCTAATAAAAATAAAAACAATATCAACAAGATATTTATACTCGGCTTGAGTAAAAAATATTAAAACGAATAACAACGCAATATAAAGAAAGATCGTCACTGACATACGAGTTATAACATAAAGTTAGCCAGAGCTCTAAACCGATTTCTATTTACCGGCAACGGGCAAACTTTGTTAAATAACCGTTGAAGAAATATTGTTTTTTGTTTAAGCGATTATTTTTTGAAAATATTAAAATTGATAATAAGCCCGTGAATTTCTGTTAATTACGAAATCGAATCAATATAGATTATAAACGAAATAGAAAGTTTAGAATAGTGCATTCGTAACGGTTTGAATTTTATCCGGTTTCAAAATTGTGCAAGGGTGTGTTTCCGCTAAAACGGTCAACTAACTATTCATAATTTGTTAGGAATTAGTATTACAGTGTAGACTAGAAGGTCAGCATGAAGTAAAGCTAAACGGTTCTGTGTTACTCGGGAGATCCGGGGGAGGTTATTTTAAGCTGAAGCCCGTAAGAGTTTTTTCCTCCCCGAGAAGTCAGATTAGTTCCCAAATAGTAAAGTTTAGAGTTGCGAAGTTCGCAGTAGTAGAATTAGACATGACAGTTAACTTAAAGAACACCGAGTGAGTGGTCACACGATTTTAGAGTGTTTAGACTAAACCGGAAGGGATCGGAATAGGTTCATTGAGGTGGCCATAATTTTATCATGCCACACGATAATTACTTGATAGCTAAATTCCATATGTCTTCGCTGCACCAATCTTAGTGGAAACACACCCCGTCAGTGACAACATCGACGCAAATACCTAAATCAACTGAAAGTCATTGCAAAAACTTGTATAAAAAAAATCTGTTATAGTTGTAGAAATTCACAGCACCAGTTTCAATATAGCATTGGGCACGTCCATCGTGTGTTCATTAACCAACACAATGTCAAATTTGTTGGTATAGTTTTGCAGGTTTGCATCCGTGTTGCGGCCCAGGAAGCCTATTTTGACGATGACGTCACAGTGCTCCATGCCCTCCGCCATCCCCGCATCCCCGATGTTGTCCCCCATCAGGAGGACGTTGTTCCGCTCTTTGACCATTTCGTAATACTCCGTGTCCTTGATGGCCGCTTCGTTCTTATTGTACGTGTGGATCACGTCACCTTTTATTCCGATCACCGAATCGTTATCGTCCAATGCGAGAAAATTCGACACTACCTACAATAATATACTTAAATGAATTATTTTTAATAATTATATTATCCCAGTCAAAAAAAGAATCAAATATCATGTCATCATCATCATAATCATGATCAACCCATTACCGACCCACTACAGAGCACGGGTTTCCTCAATATGAGAAGGGTTTGGCCATAGTCCACCACGCTGGCCATGTGCGGATTGGCAGACTTCACACGCCTTTGAGAACATTATGGAGAACTCTCAGGCGTGCAGGTTTCCTCACGATGTTTCCCTTCACCGTTGAAGCAAGTGATATTTTAATTTTTAAAATATCATAAATAAACCTAAGTTGTTAGTGAGCCAAACTGAATGATGAGGGTAAAGTTTCTAAAGTTTCAAGTTCTTGATAAAAGTGAGAAACGTCCCGGAGTATTGAATCACTTTGCATTACGGATAATGATAGCAGCTAACAGCAGCCATCAACATAACACAGCGGCTTAATCTAGTTGGCACTTGATTAAGCCCATTAGTAGTTAGATAGTTAGAGAACTAAATTTTTGTGAGCCACAAGTCTTTATTCAATGCATGAATTTCATAAATTCTATGGCCAAGATTGTAACATAAATAGGCTGACAATGCTAACGAAATTTCCAAAAAGCTTTCCACGTCGGAATTAAATGTCATATCACACTAGAAAATTCGGCGAAAGAAGAGAAGAAAATCGAAAGGTTATCTAAAGATAACAAATCGCTAAAAGAAACAAAACTTAGTTAAAAAGTAGACAGGATATCATACCTTAACATGAGGAAGAAGAAAACTTGCTGCATTAAGTGCCGCCACCACACACTCTCCAAGCCCCGCTGAAAACACCAGGACGGGGACCTGCTGCCTCTCGCTCCACGTTATCAAATCCTTTACACCAATCCTGATTTTAAAGTTTTTGATCATTTAGTGGTTAACAGATTTTTGAGTTAAAAGTATTTAATAAACACATAAACATTGAATGCATGCACACCAGCATACAAATAATTAATAAAGGAGCCGAAACCATCAAAATGTCTATAAGTTGTGCTGGTAACACCATTGGTGAATTATTAAACTAAAATAAACATACCAATTAACTGAAAGTTGTATTTGCATTGTGTATACCTCAAAGTGTATTGAAATACAATCCTTAAAACACTCTAAAAATTCCATCTCAAAAGAAGGTATTATCTCTTGTTGATCTAGACTTGGATTACCATAAACAATACTTCAAGCCAATTTGTATGTTTATGTAATATTAAAGCAGTTCAAAAAATTATTTAAATTGAAAACACTTAAACATACCGAAAGCATTCTATCATTTTTTGACCCACTTCAATGAGTTCATTTCTTGGAAATTTAACTCCTCTGCAACGAAAACAATGGTTTATTTGAGTACTATATTTAATTTAGTATAAAATACATTATATATAATATTATGTATTTTATTAAATTCAATTTTATTAAATAAATACTTATTTTATAACCTTGTTACATCATTAACTTTTTTTTTGTAATGTTAATGTTGGTTTAATCATTGTAACTATTAAAAGATGTTGAGAGTAACTTATTTGAGTAGTTCATAAGCAGCCAAGTGGCTGTGATAGCCTAGTAGTTAGGGCGTCAGCCTCTTAATTTGGCGGTTCGAATCCGGGCACGCACCTAACTAACTATAACCTAAATAACCTAACTTTTTGGAGTTATGTGCGTTTTTAAACAATTAAAATATCACGCTTGAAACAATGCTTCAACGGTGAAGGAAAATATCGTAAGGAAACCTGCACGCCTCAGTTCTCCATAATATTCTCAAAGGCGTGTGAAGTCTGCCAATCCGCACATGGCCAGCATGGTGGACTATGGCCAAAACCGGAGGAGACCCGCACTCTGTAGTGAACCAGTAATGGGTCATGATGAGAGTAACCATTACTTACTTGAGTAGTTCATGAGCAGCCAAGTACCAAGCAACCATATGTTTAGTTTTGTCTACAATACTCATTGTTGGGTCAACTTCAATGGGCTTGTAAATGTCGGCAAGCCTTAGTTCCTCATCTTTGTACTCTTGAGGTACAGAGGGGCATTCTCTAAACATACCTTAAAATTTAAAAGATATACAATTAACCTGTAAAAATAGATCTACTACTACATACTATTAAATGCGAGAAGCTCATTCATAAGATGAGGTTGATAAGTTTTTGTTAAGGTCTCCAGCTACAAAATGGATAAGCTTACTTGATTTAAACTTCTTAGACCGGGCATGTTTGGAACCCTCATAGCTTTAGTTTTAAGTTTACAAATATAGTTATCACCATCAAATCACTACTATGTAAATTATTGATGCGTCAAAAGCGCCTTTTAAAGGACTATTTGAATAAAGATTATTTGAATTTGAATTTAAACTTTGATAACAATCTGAAAATATGTTATTTCTCTTTCCCATTAACAAAATCAACATAATATTTAATGTGTTCTAGGTTATATTGCTTATAATATGGTTCATTTGCATCTCCAATCTCCTTTAACAATTATTATCTTGTGTAAATTGTAATGAACAGAAGCATGTTAGCACACTCTATGAGGCAGAGGGGTTGAAAACAAATTTATATCACTCAGTTATGGATAAAAGGAAATAGACTAGCACGACAAACTTGTGTTGTTAAACTGTATGAAACAAGTCTATATAAATTTTCCTTATTAGTTATTAAAAAAAGTTACCAAAACTAGTGAGTACTGTCTTTCCATTGTCCATATTGTGCCTTGTCAATGTGTGATCAAAATCTGTAACTATTTGTAGTTTATCATGTCCATCACATATAATTTGATTTATTTTTCTCAACAATTCTTCCTTGTCTCGTATGTGAACGTTAGGTTTATCGAGTTCTTTTATTTCATTTAGACTCGTTATCATCTTCATATCTGAAAGTACAGGTTTTAGTCATATTTGTCATAATTACAGGACTTCTTCCATCTCATCTTAGTGCAACAATTCTTCGAAGAAAAAAGGTTTTTTACACTTACTGCTATGTACTGTACGACTAGAACCCCTTTTAATTTGAATACGATAAGGTTTTTTTCTATAAGCTCTTTTAGATATTAATACCTTCAAACTTCGTAATCGTTTTGGCGTGAAATTTACGAAATAGGTACTATCACCAACAAACACGAAACCATAATTCCACTTCCAAAAGATTTGATCTTGACACCTTCACAACACCTTTGACACCTTGAAATTTTGACAGTTTATCGTAAAAAGGTCATGAAGTAAGAATAATGGAGACCGGGCTCCAAAAAAAATCAAATACCTATTTGAATCATATTTCTACCTTATTATCGCTAACGCATTAACCCGATGTAACTCTCTAGGATGAGTATTGCAACACCGAAACTGAGATCTACCAGTATTTTACATGGTCAAATTAGAATAAGCGAATAGCGAAATAAAACACAACCTATATTGCTAATGCGCTTGGCTAATGCCCACTGTCCTTACAACGCTGAAAATACGAAGTAAAAAGAACAGGCAGGCTTCTTATTGTATGGCATAAAATAAAATTTGGTTTATGTGGCAGACAATCTAATAAAGTCGAAATTATAGAGTATTGTTGTAATCATTCAACCAATTATAAACTTTATTCAAATAATCCTTTAAAAGGCACTTTTGATGCGTCAATACCCTGTATAAAAAGTAAAGCTGTGATGGTTTTAAACGCGCCCTATAACTTCTATATATTTGTATAGTTATATAGTTTGTATAATAATCATCGATGCCCGCTTCAGGGCACGTTTCTCGACATAAGAAGACCTTAAGCCGTAGTCCACCATCCTGGCGAAGTGAGTCAGGGTTTCCTAACGATGTCTAAGTCCCTTATGAAGAAAGTTATATTTATATATAAAAGAGTTGCGTGTAACTCTATAAATATTATTAAAAAATATTCTTTCATTTATTTAGCTTGGTAACCTACCTCTTTCTTATTTTGAAGTTATTCAACAAAGCAGTCACGACATCATACTAAAAGTACGAAAGCTTTTGGAAATATTTACTTCCAATTTTTTCTACGCCATATCCTCTCCCTTTCCTTTTTTCAAATTAATAAATAAGGATCTGTTAGTTTCGTAAAGTTTGACTGCTTTACGAATTACTTCATTGGTGTCCATGATTTTTATTACATTTGGTTAATGTACCTACTTGTATCTTGTTTGACGCTTGTCTAGTTTTTCTAGCTTTAAAAATCACAAAATAAAGGTACCTAAGTTAAGACGTATTATTCATGCATCCGTAAATCAACACTAGCACTAGTAGTGCAATCCTTGCCAACAAAAGGGTCTGGTTGGTTATTATTTAATAGAAAAAAGTAGAAAATAGGAATCACTTATTTATTTACAAATTTATTAAATTCCTCTAGAGACAACGGACCTCAGAATACTTTGATTGTGATGACACAGACATCAGTTATCACAAAGACAATATAGCTAAGTTTTATGCTGGAATCACTAACATATAAACTATGTTTGTGGCTCAGATTTAGGTGATAAATCAGTGAGGGATGTGGAAGTGGGAAGCTTATATTAGGATTACTCAATTGAATACAAAATATAGATAAAACCACAATCTTTTCGTCAAATGTGACCACAATAAAAAAAAATAGGGAATGCTAATACAAATTAGGTTCTTAATAAAAACGGAACGGTTCCAATAAAAAAAAAACCGGCCTGTTTTATAAGACAGAATATGATGTTTTGTCTCAATTTTCTTACATAATTCGTGTATCCACTCCTGACTTCCACATTCCTTACTGTTTCATGTCTAGATTCAGATATAGACTAAATCAGAGGAGAAAAGTTGAGAAAAAGCATCTCAACTTCTGTCAAAAACATCCTGCCGGTTGTTCGCTTAACAAAGTAAATACTTTATAGATTTCTCTCTCCATTTGCGCTATTCTATATTCGACCAATTTACCTACTAGGTGGTCAACAATACAATACAAGTAAAATAATTAATACAAAAGTCTTGCTTATAATCAATTTAATAAGTTTTTTTTTTGTCTTTTTTACAGTCATGCTTCAGTTATTACATAGATCATAATAATGATTAAAAAGTACTATTCATCTAATCACAAATTACATAAGTATTCATTATATGTTAGATATGCAAACAAAGTAACAATCAATACAAGAAAGCTTCAGCTTCACAAAGCGATAATGTACCCATCAGATAAGTATATAAATACATATAATAAATATAATGCATGCAGAGTTTTTTATTTAAAGAACAAAGCATGGGTTATTTTTCAGATATTTCTTGATTTTTACAAAATATACCAAATGGTACCTAACTGGTAGGCTGGTTTGATGATACTGTAGTAGTAAAATACATCTACAATATAAAAAATCAATATCAGCCAACTTATGTACATATAACATAGTTAATAATCATTATACACAATACAAAGTGCACCTATAAATAATTGGCATCTAATCGAGAAGCTAATCTTTCTTTGAAGTTAGTTTAATGTACACTGCTTATTGTAACCAAAAATTGATCATTCACAAAAAAAACTTGTCAACTTATTTTACTTTAAATAGACTTGTTAAGGCTTATAACTAAATAAAAATATCACTAACATTGAAAATAGGTAATTATTTGGTGATAAATCTGTTGAACACTAATCCTAAACTAAATTGCCATCTCAAATCAAATACATCTCTTTCGCAATTTTCAATACAATAAAAAATATACCACTTTTAGACCTGTCAATTTAGTTTAGGAATTTTATTAACTGTGTGCCATACCCATTGGTGCTTACTGACAAATCACTTAATGAAACTAAATACATAGTGCTCTTTCAGTTATACCTTTTTCACAATTATTATATTATTTTTTTAAAGGGGACTGATGAAAAAACAATATTGCTTGGATTGTAGCTCTCGTAATATACAGGATTTAATATTTATATCACATTCACTATCAAAGTCCCTACAATATAAATTCAAACTACGTCTTCCAAGAAATTTGAAAGACAAGCAGATATTAAATACAGGTTCACAGCTGGGATCACTTTTATATGCTGCATATCATTTCTCCAATGCATCAAGTAGTATGCATAGAGATGAATAAAGAGTGCTGTGAAGTACAAGAAAAATAATTGGCCAGTATTCAATGGACATTGACAAAATATCTGTAATAAATAATATATTTAAAGATGTATTAGATAGACATGATATTGTTGAATGTTATGAATGTAATGTAAATTAGCCTTTTTTTGTTGACGAGGAAAAAAATAGGGAAATGTGGAACTTCTTTAAAAAACATTTTAGAAAGGATAGTTATTTGGTATTAAAAATAATGATTGCTGAAACTAGACATAACTGTCTGGGCATATTTGAAGAATTCATAGACTGGCTGAGTATATGTAAACCGAATCAAATAGAAAATGAATTATTTTTTGATGTAGAAGATTACAGTTAGTTAGTTGTATTCAATAAATTAATTAAATACAATGTTCCTCAAAGGAATTTGGAGAACTGACACATTTTAAGCGCCAATAATTATTACATTAAAACAACTTATTTGTGATCAACAATCCTGAATAGTCTTCTCGAACTACTTGTTTGTGATAAACTCAAATCCGGCATTTCAATAATGTGTATTTTGTAAAAAATTTAAATATAAAAAACGATCAAATATATTTAGTTTAAATTGATCGTTCTTAAAACATCGATAACTGCGACGAACAAAGTGTAAAGGATGTCAGAAATTTAGTATGTCAATTTTGTTTAGTAGCTTTGTGCACAAGTTATTTAGCATTATGCCAAAATGCATTGATTCAAATTGGCAGGTTTAACAGTGTAGTCCTTTGCACAATGTTCTTTGTGGGAAAAAATAGCACTATATTCAGGCTTGTGTTTATTTTAGAGACTTGTATTTGTACTTGTATTGTAATCTTAAACATGACAGACAGGTATAAAACTCATGCTGTTCTTGTTCCAAATTTTCACAGATGTCAATTTAATGTTATTTTCTCAACTGAATTATTATCAATGCATTCAATAAATAATATATAACATCGTGTTAGATAGAAGCATAACACGTAAGTAAACTTTAAAAAAACTATTAACATTTGATCAATTTAACAAAAAATCAAAAGGGTTAAGTTTATTTTCGTAAATCAGGCGTATTTGTCATCTCGAAAAAATTTGGGACACTTTAACGCACTACTCTGTATATGACTACCGTCGACTTTTATATCTATAAAATATGTTACTAAAACCATAAATGTAATAGAATAGAAATAGAAAATATATACATCTATTTTTTCATCAAATTGATTTTTCATTTTCATATACAAACAAAAACTATTCGTATAACAAATAATAAGTAGGTAATTATTTTCAGTCAATTAAGAGCATGACAATCATAGTTTCATTTATATTATGCGCTTAAAGAGGTTTTGACCCTCGTTTTAAGTTCACGGATCAATAATATACATTGTTATATATAAGTATATAATTAAATAAGCAAAAACGTTTGTTTCTTCGAGGCGCATAAATAATCTAGTAAGTAATTCATTTATTGGTCCGCATTTCATACACAGGTCAATGTCGATCAGTCGTCACTTATCCGCCTTTGCTTTTTCTTTTTGCTTTTCTCCATCGCCTCCATCCGCATGTCTTCTAAATCTTCCATTATGCCTGGACATTGTTAATAATATATTAATGGATATAAATAATATATTAATGAATAGAAGCGGTGATAGCCTAGTGGTTAGGGCGTCAGCTAATCAGAGGTCAGCGATTCGAATCCGGACACGCACTTCTAACTTTTCGGAGTTATGTGCGTTTAAAAAAAAAATATCACTTGCTTCAACGGTGAAGAAAAACATCGTGAGGAAACCTGCACGCCTGAGAGTTCTCCAATAATGTTCTCAAAGTCGTGTGAAGTCTGCCAATCCGCACATGGCCAGCGTGGTGGACTATGGCCAAAACCTTCTCAAATTGAGAGGAGACCTGTGCTCTGTATTGAGCCGGAAAGGGGTTGATCATGGTGATGATGAATCGATAACATGAAAAAGTTTTTGAAACATTATTAATAATTATAAACTGGCCCCTAGTTTTATATCGTTAAACTGGCTTTTATTAAATGCAAGACAAAAAAAAACGATTCATGAAGATTGAACTTAAATTTATAATCTTCTCATCATATTGCCATACATTTTCAGAACAATATCACCATTATAATTTTAACCGAATGACGTAAATTGCAGACAGTTTTCTTTTGGGATTACCTAACTCCACATTATTATTACGCTTTAATTCAGCGGTTTTTTGCCATTCGTTATATCTGGCAATCTACATGGAGCAACTACGTCCTGGTCGTGAGAACAAATTAAAACAGACAATGATAGGAGCAAACTCTCGCATATTATTGTACTTTCGAGGAAACATTAAGACCTTTGTCTAAGTTCTAAAATAAAAAATAAATAAAAATTGTTCAGGTTGATCGACCAATTCTGCCATTTCCTTATCTTAATTATAAAAATGCGCCATTATAATATAGAACTTACCTATTTTCTTACTGATGTACTCCTCCCTCTGTTGACGCGAGAAACTAGACTCCATCGACGGATCATCGTCGTCGTCTAAGTCTCGATATCTATAATCAAAGTTTAAACAGAATTAGATAAAAATCTTGAAGCAGATATCTCAGAACTCATAAATCAGCACTCTTGATTGGTTTGGTACGGAGCAAATACTCTTTCATTTAGCACGCAAGCGTTGCCAATAAAATTGTGTTCGGTGTTACCAACTACCTAAATATTGTGAATTAAAAAAACAAACAGTAGATTTTCATGCAATGGAAAAGACAATTGATGTAAAAATAATTCAGACTAGACATCGCCAATTGTATTTTATGTATTACTATGCTTTTCTCAAAATTTCTTTAATTAATAAATATGTGATAACAACAATAACGTAATTTTTAATTAAATAACGCAAGAAAAAGCTAGTAAGACGGTGTGTAGCGTATGATTGTGTGGTAGGTGGTACGAGTATGTTGTCAGTAGTCATCTGATCGTCAGGGTCGTGAAGGATATGTTTTAGTCTCCCCTTTGGAGAGGAGCGCTTAGGTTTAGGCGCTTAGGTGGGGAATAAAAAGATGCCGCAACTACGAGAGGGTTGGGGTGTCGAATTGAAAGTTAACAAAGTGGCTACGTTTAACCAGCTGCGTTATATGCCGTGTTTATTAACGGAGGTGTTCCGCCGTGACTTACTTTGCCTTGTCGTAACCGAATATTTCCTTGATGTGCGTGGAATAGTCCATATTCTCGTCCCCGTCGTCAATGAAGTCGTCCATTTCCGAATCGTACTCCGAATCAGAATCCAAACGGCCTAAAAATTCAAATGCAATTTCAACATAAATCATATTAACATAAGATAAGATAAATACTCTTTATTGTACACAAATTTTAAAGAAACAACAACACGGAACACTTAACACATGAGTATGCAAAGGCGGTCTTATTGCATAAGCAATCTCTTCAAGACAACCCTTGTGGAAAAAAATAAATTAAAGATGAGGGTAACGGCGCAATTTTTAAATATAACACAAATTATCAATAAAAATAATAAATAAATATATACAAATACACATATATGTCGAGTTAAGGGCGTCCGAGTTGTTTTTTGTAATCGTAACGTCAACATTGCTGACGTCACGATTTTGTTTACTTTCGCTCATAGTAATTAAACCCACAACTTGCGGGTTTACACTTTTATTGCGACAATAACTAAGAGGTCCGAACAGTCCGACGTCTCGAGCGAGAATGCAGCGAAAGGCATCGACCGCTCGTATTTATAGAAAAGCATGCTTGTACAAAATTGATTCATCATCATCATCATCATCAACCCATTACCGGCTCACTACAGAGCACGGGTCTCCTCTCAATATGAGAAGGATTCGGCCGTAGTCCACGATTGTCACTGTCTAAATTGTGTTAGCAAAATCATCAAGAGTTAAAATGTGGGTAATTATTGAACTCTCGAGGTTCTTGGCGCCGCTGAATGAAGTTAATAACTCCTTCGCGCCGACATATACTATTCATTATTACAGCATTTTGTCATATAAACTTTTTTTTAAGTCAACGAAACATATTGATCACGGTAATGTATTGGTGAACCGGAAATATTTTACCGAAATCATTGACGCGTAACTGCGCTTTTTAAATTCCGCTGCCCCATGGCTGCGTCCGCTTGCTATATTCGTGTAAAGTTATCTACAAAGTTGCTAGGTTTTTCGCATTCATACTATTAGAATTAGAGAATAGATACGCAAGTTCAAACACCTTACTAGTATAATGTTTAGCACGTTCAATAAAATCACGAGATTTCGTGTTCGGGTTGAGCGAAAGTTGGAACGGGTTGGAAAGTTTTGAGACTTACAAAATAGTGATTGTCTGCGCCCGTGCCTCAGAGAGCACGTTATACCAGAGTTTTCATGGAATTGCAATACTTTTGCTTGTCCATAGTTTTCAACCATTGAATATTCGTATATATAATATATTATATCATTTATTTACGTATGACTAGTATGTCTACGTTTGTCATACACATTATATAGATTCCACTTTAATTATACAGATGACTTCCTAAAGTTATTAACTTGGACATACTGAAATACCGCAATGGTATTGAATCACAATTACTTACGTTTTTGTTTCTTTCTAATATCATCAGGATTTGGTTTCCTTTTAACACCTCCAGTTGTAAACCTACTGCCATTCTTGTTCAAAGAGTTGACGTGTTTGTCAAAATCAAAACTATTGTTCATTGGCACCTTACTTGTGCCCGCTGCAGGTCTATGCGGCATGGGCCGCCTATCGTCAGGTCTTCTAGCATCTGGTAATTTTTTATCTGACCTAATTCCGTTAGTTTTTTGAGACCCGTCACTATATGCATTCTTCGGTTTTGTGGCAACAAGTTTATCTTTAGCATCACTTCTATTCACAACATCCCTTCCCATTTTCGAAATGGCTTTACCTTGTACATGTCCATTTGTGAGTCTTTGATCGCCCTTCTGTGGCACATTTAATTTCTTTTCATTACAGATTTTATCTATTCGATACGTATTTTGACTCTTCAAATCTATACTCTTTTTGACTTCATGCTCTTTTGCACCTGTTTTAGACCTATCTATGATTTTTTCAGATTTTTTCTCGGCTGTTTTTTCGAACTTAGCTTTAGGTTTATCAAGTTTTTCCCTTTCTCTAAATTTCTCCATTTCTCTGTCGATCCTGTCTCGTTCAGCCTTTAGCCTTTCAAATCTCTCTTTCTCCTGTCTAAGTTTCTCGCTTTCTATTTTCTCTCTTTCTGATCTCACTTTATCCTTTTCCCGCGGTATCCTCTCAACTTTCTCTCTTTCACTAGTATAATTGTCTTTCTCGGAGGTTTTAGTAGCTTGGCTTTTGCGGTCGTTAGAATTTTTCTCGCCCAATTTAGGAATCCTACCGAAACTAGAAGGTTCTGTTCTCTTTTCTGGCTTGTCCTTTTCAAGATTTCTCTCTTCTCTCATAACTGAAATAAATTTATTATTATTCTCTTGTAAAAGTAATATAAATAATTAGTTTCATTTTGTTTGCTAATTTACTACAACCATTCCGGTAAAAGAGTTGTCTAAACAGTTAAACACATGCTAGTTAATTTATTCAGGCGTTCAAAGTTTAACGAACATATATTATACAATATAAAATTATATTTTAAAAGTATGTCTATAAAGTGACAGTATAGGATGTAAGATCGATTTATAATTACCTTTCTTGCCGGACTTTTCTGCTTCTAAGCGTTCCTGTCGCCGTTGCCGCCGCGCCATCTCCTCCTCATACTCGCGTCTCTGCTTCTTCGTCATCGGCCTAACCGATTCTGATTCGGACACAACCTTTTTCGACGCCACGTCCAATGGTTCGCTTTTTTTTTGCTCAGCAAGTTTCAACAGCTGATTGAAATCCATGGGCGGCGGAGCTGGTTTACGGAATTTGGGTTTTTCCGGCTTCTCGTCTTTTTTCCTTTCTGGCTCATATTTTAGTGGAGGGCTTGCCTCTCTGTCCTTGTCTAAAATGTTATAACTTATTAACTGGCGTGAGAAATGTGCTCAATTTAGGAAGACACAGCAAGCAAAGCAAAGTAGTAAAAATTACTATCTATACTAGTGAGCGCCGTGGTGTTATGAGGGTTTAATCTTCAGCAGGGCCGATTTCGGAATATCTTGTCTCTCGTCTGGTGACAGGCTTCGGTGGCGGCTAGTTACCAACTATCCGCCAAAAGATTTAGCATTCCGGTACGTTGCCGAGTAGAAATAAATTAGTTTTGGGAAACATTGTGCGAGATTTTATACTTATTCGATAGCGTGAAAGTTCAATTTGCTTAATATCTGGAATCGAAAGAACGCGCTCTTTACGTTCTATACAAATTAAAGTTAACTTTCAAACGATCGAATAAGTAATTTGTACTTATTCGATCGCATTATTTTATTCGAGTGCATTGTTTTATCACCATTTTCTGTCCGACGTCTTCGCTTATGAGGCACTGGCTCTTCTTCGTGTTGTAAGGCATTCTTCACTCTCTCCCGAGTCCCGTTTAAGTCTTTGTTTATATGACTACCTATAAACGATATTGGGTGTATTTAAAAAATGTCGAGTATAGAAATCTAAGATCTTACACTCTGTGATTCTGTAATATCATGCACAAATCATTCAAATGCATGGGTATATAAATAATATCCCAAGTTGTACAGTGGACGGGTGTTATATACCTCTGTGTTTTAGATCACTTTATAGTTTGGACCATTATAATTGGTCATTAATTGTATAATACTTATTAATTAACAGTCGAGTACTATAAGAAACAGTAACATATAGTACTGCGACTCTTGTGTGTTTTGTGAACTTTATTACAATACTTTTATTAATTAAACTTATTAATTCTTTAATAGACTATTTGTTTTTTTTTTATTTCGAATTTGGCCTATTAATTGCATGACCCCTCTACATGTTTGCTTCGCGATGAAAAAAAACTGAAAGCTTACTGCTGGATGGAAATTTTGGTTCAACGGGCATCTTGCTATATTTCTGCATCATTTTCTCATAAAGAGCTGCAGCTTCTTGAGACTCATAGCCATAATCATCCTGATCTGGCTGATCAGGACCTTCCCGTGTGACGGCCGTATGCTCTGTGTCAATTGCATCAGCTATCACTGACTTATTGGCAGATTTAATAACTTTTAACGTTTTCTGAATTTTCCTCAAAGCCTAAAATAAAAAATAAACTTTTTCAATCTTCAAAGAAAAAAAACAATAATCAAAGTATCTTCCTATTCTTAAACTATTATTTGTGCAGGTATGGTAAGTACTGGGGACAAACTGATACATCAGTTTAACCTTTGCCAATCATAAGCCAATGACAATAAAGTTCTCCTCCAATACGCTGACAGTATATTTTTGGCTGGTATGTTTTTAGCCTCATCTTGTGTTTAGTATTCATCCCTAGGTGAGGCTGTCATTGGTATAAAATAATAATATAATTCGCACATAAATGGAACAAAGTTATATGCCGCCAACAAAGGAAATACGAAACAGGTTTTATAATAGACCTATCCTTTTCAATAGAAAAAATGGTGAAAATAACATCACTACAATTATAAAACTTCAATATTAGTTTAGATTTGAGTTTTGTCTGTCAACAGCAGTATATGTTGCCATCCATTAGCAACTGGCAAAAAAGATACCTAATTAAGGTGATGGGAAAAAACCACATAAATATAAGACTGAAAATTGTTTTGACAACCTCACAAGTTGACAGCAGCACACTATATTATTATAACAAGGACGTTTCTGGGTTTGATTTTCAGCTTGAGTCTGGTCTGGTGGGAGGCTTTGCTCTTCTTTGCTCTTGCTAGTCACCACTCTACTCTACGACCAAAAACATACATCCATAGAATTCCATTATGATGCTCCATAGAAACAGATAAGGAGGAGAGGTTCAGCCAGCAACGCAATGGTGGTTCCCCTGGTGCTACAACTGTTCATGGACAATTGTAATCACCTAACATCAGATGATATTTCAGCTTAATTGGCTGTGATATATATAAATAAGGGTTATAAAATTACATTATTACTTCAAACACAGTTACAGTTTAAGAGCAAAGATTTTTTTTATAATGAATCTGTAAAAAGACCCAGCTGGTGGTTTATTTAAAATTATTCTGGAATTAATATCACTTGAAATTATCATAAAATCCTTAAACTTGAGTGGAAAAAATAACAAAACATAATTTCATATACCTTTGGGTCTCTCATAGCAAGTAGTTCATCTTTTTTACGTTGTACATCCAATTTCTTCTGTTTTTCTTCTTCCTCTTTCTTAGCAAGAAACTTTTGTATATTGGCAGAGAGTCGATCCCTTGACTTTTGTTCTTTCTTCGGAGGATCAAAGCGAGCTTTGTAATACGAGCTCTCCTTAAATATAATATTTTTATATTAGTTACAGAATATATACATTAAATACATCACTTATATTATAAATACTATACTTTGTCTACAAGTAGTATGCATGTTTGTCAATTTATCATGACAGAATTTAAAATTTAGTCAATTTGCCAATTTGACTAAAATTTTTAATGAAAATAGTCTTTACCCTGAATTAACTCACAGGAAAAACTATATTTCACATTGACGAACTACAGCTTTACCTATAGTTTGCCAAAGCAAACTTCCTCGAAATGAGGCTTTTTTTTAGGAAAGGAAATGAAAACGTGAATGTGACATTGGAAAATCTCCATTTACAAACACATTTTAAAGATATTTTTAAAAATCTACCTGTAAGAAGGCACGGTTATTAGTTAGTGAACAATAACAATACAAGAAACTTTTACTAACAAAGATAAATCTAAAGTGAGATAAAACAAAGCTAAAGTGGCCCAGTCGCAAAAAATATTCAAAAAAAAATGTGTAAGAATATATTCATGTTTACTCATGCACATAAACTTTTGCCATTAAACATGTTCCTGAATAATAAACTTTCGTATAATAAGACCACATTATGTCGCAAAAGAAAACCAAAACTTACAGCAGACGACTTCTGTTGTTGATTCCGTTGTGCAGCCAGCAGCGTCTCTCGGAACTCCATCTTGACGATATTAAATCACTTTTGCTAGTAAAGTTTAATCAATTGCTCAACATAGTTATTTTTTAATAGAATTATTTACGATTTTTAGCAGAATACGTGTCAGACCTGGACACACAATCCGACCATTTTCTGGAAAGGTACTGACCACAGAGTAGTGATTTTTATGTGCATGTCAGGCAAATGTCAATCAGCTGACAATAAAAAAACCCTGCAAAATATAGTGATGTCCTACATCCATCAAATCTCGGTATTCCAAGCAAATATTATGTTATGATCAAACTATAAAATTTAGCATAAAATGAGAGCAAACTTAGGTAAAATGCACAAATAACTAATAAATGCACATTTTAGGATCTGTGAAGTAAATCGTTGAACATAATATTAGATCGCACCGTTTGAGTACATACTGAAATCATGTTTAATGAAAACCCAATCATATATTTTTATAGTGCTACTAGATCTGATTATATTGCTCAATAATTAATAGTCGAATGATAATAATCTGACAAGTATCATCATCATTTCAACCGATAGACGTCCTCTGCTAGACATAGGTCTTTTGTAGGGAGTTCTCAAGTTCCCTACGACTCGTTTGATGTCGTCTGTCCACCTTGTTGGGGGTCTACCAACGCTACGTTTACCGGTGCAAGGTCGCCATTCCAGCACCTTGGGACCCCAACTTCCATCGGTTCTCCGAGCTATGTGCCCCACCAATTGCCACTTCAACTTCGCAACTTGTTGAGCTATGTCGGTAACTGACAAGTATACATCCTTTAATTTTTCTACAAGGAAATAGATTTCACATTCGAAGTTTAGTAAGCAGAACATTGAAAAGTAAATATATATACTAAGGCAATACTGATACATTTTATGTTATATTAAAACTTAAATTTTATGTATAGGTCTACCAGGATCTGATGGCAAAAAGGGAAAAAAGAAATTGACGCTAGCAATACTAGGGAAATTGCATTAAAACGTTTTGATACTTTTTTTTACTTATAGCGGCTGATTCTGTGTGTGCACATGCAAATATAAAAATTTATCCAATGATCAAGGATATTTTTTTAAAACCTTACAGTGACGAATGTGAGGTTCGAAATTTAGATGAAAACTACAATTACTCTGTTCATGAGTTTATTAATTAATTATAGGCTATCAGAACTTGAAAATGTTTCCAAATACTGCACATCCATAAAAAAGTTTTCATCGGAAGAAGAAGACGAGGAAGACGCAGTTTTATGATAAACCTTTCCTCCTGCATCTCAATTAATCGATCTTGTTCTATGAACTGACTTTCAATTTTTATTATATGTTCACAAGATTTTCACCATTCATCGATCCCTATTTGAGAGAAAGCTTCTTCTGTTACCGATTTAACATCACTTGCATGTCTATTGACGTTTTTAGTCGCAACTTTTTGTTTCATTATCCCCCAGATTAATTCTATGGGGTTTAACGTACAATGATATGGTGGGAGCCTCAACACTTCGTGACCGTGTGATTTTAAAATCTCATCTATCTGATATTTAGGTTCAGACTTATGATTTTTCACTGCTTCCAGTAATTTACATTTACGCCAATTATAGTCCAATTTGTAGCAATTTCATGACAGTTGGTATTTCTTTTCGTACAATGTAAAACTCATTTATCTTTTATTTATTTTTTGCCACCTTTCCTCTTTTTACCAGGCGTACTAAATACGTCTCTGTTAGATCTGCCTTCAGCAATAATTCGTCTTATGGTAGTACTAGAAACCCCTGAAATAAACCAAAGTTTAGTAAACGTAATATAATACACACGAAAAATGCAATAAACCAAAGTATCAAGACGTGTCAAGCCTACTAACCAGGCAACGCTTGCACATGGTTTAATATCGATGATTGTGTTTGTTCTGCACCTTGTTCATCGAGTATTCTTTGATGAACATTGAAAACAATATTTCTTGCTTGCAATCGAAGAGGTTTCTTCGACATTTTCACCACTTTATAAAGAAAATTTGAAGCCAAACCAAAAACAATTCCTCGAAATTTCAGTTGACAGATGACATATTTTTTTTGTTGCTATATGAAAAACGCTTTTTTTAAGCTTTTTTTTTTGCCATCAGATCCTGGTAGACCTATAGTCGCCTTGAGGACACAATGGCAAAGTGCTAATTATAGAACTTTAAGTTGGAACTATAGGCTAAAGTAGGTACCTACTAAACTTAAAACTGAGAAATCGTATTTATCTAATGGAAGTTTTTATTAGGATCTGTACCTATATTATGGTGGATCGTCTATGATCTTGGCAAATATTGACATTGACATTTACTAGTGTCTCTTTCTTTTTAAATTTTGTTGAAAGCTGGAAATATGGTTGGTGTTTTTAATCGTATTTTATCTAATTTTATTCTATGAATCTCTTATTATTATGTGATAAAAACATTAGCTGTGCATTTTTATAGTGCTTAGTGTGATGCCGATATCAATATTTTCGGAAATTACTTATATTTAAAAGAAACAACAAAATGTTAACCTGTCTGTTATTCTTCAGGCCACCTCCAAGAAGAAGACCAGGAAGCTAAGGGGACACGTAAGCCACGGTCATGGACGTATCGGTAAGAATTTTTTACCTAAAACCAACTAATATAAGTGTATCTCCGTTGTTTACAACATAGGTTAGTTTTGATGCAGTGATGTAGAGAATATAATATTTTATTAATTTATCATCTAGGTAAACACCGTAAGCATCCTGGAGGTCGTGGTAATGCTGGTGGTGAACATCACCACAGAATTAACATGGACAAATACCATCCTGGATACTTTGGCAAGGTAGAGCACATTTTATACTTTTACACTAGTTTAATTTTGTCTTTAACCCCAAATTGACCCTCAATTTAATTTAAGGATTTTGGTAATAAACTACCAAAAATTTCTCTACTGTTTTTGCCATTTTAGTTCCAATCTAATAGGTCATAACATTAGTGCAATACTAAATATATTTTGCCAAGCTAAATCTTTGAGATGAAGAGTTGATTTCAAAATCAAATATCTGGAACTTTACACACATTAAAAACAGTAGTCTCATTGGATTAGGATACTGCCAAATGGTTGTTGTAAAGTGAATTTTATATATATCGTTATAAAGCTTTATTATATTTATATCATAAATATAAAATTTATATATAATGTATAAAAGACTAATATAGAACGTATGAATAAAAAAAATATATATATATCACTTGCTTCAACGGTGAAGGAACAGTTCTCCATAATGTTCTCAAAGTCATGTGAAGTCTGCCAATCTGCACATGGCCAGTGTGGTGGACTATGGCCAAACCCTTCTCATATTGAGAGGAGACCCGTGCTCTGTAGTGAGCCGGTAATGGGTTGATGGTGATAGAACATATGGGAATGGAACAATTAAAACTGGTCCATTTCTCTTTGGTCACATAGTATTTTTATATTTAAAAGACGAAAGTTACTCTCTCTGTTTGGCCTAGAGTACCTTTAGTATAGAATATAGCTACAATAAAATAAATTCAATTCCAGTTGGGCATGAGAAACTACCATTTAAGAAGAAACAAGGACTTCTGCCCCGTTCTAAACCTGGACAAACTGTGGACACTGGTTTCTGAGCAATCCAGACTCAAATACGCCAATGCCACAGATGGGAAGGTGCCAGTTATCAACATTGTTAAAGCTGTAAGTCCTCAATTTTACTTAAACACATTCTAATCATGTAGTTAAGTTCAGTTTGCTTCTTGTAAGAAAAGGGTTTTCAACATATTTTTCTACCTGTATCTTAATTTACCTCAAGCAATATTGCAATATTGCATTGCAATGTCACCACATTCTCCTGTAGAGAGTTGTAAAAAACAATCAGTTTTGCTGGAAGCTGGAGTGTTGCCAGTGATAATAAGCCTATGGATATAAATATAACCACTTTTTTATCTCATAGTAGTACCTGTTATATCAAACTCAAAATAATCTTTATTCATAGACACTTTTGATGCATAATACATACTATTTTTTACATTGAACACAGAGAGATGGTGATTTGGGAATTTAATATGGGTTCTGCAAATGAGTTGTAATTTTTTTCTTTAAAAATTTGTTATAATTAAATAATTAATTAAATATTGTTTCTAAGATGACCAATAAAAAACCTATTTGTAAATTAATAATTAATGTATATATATATATATATATATATATATATATATATATATATATATATTATATAAGTTTATTATTATCAGGTTCTTATAAGTGTTATTATTATCAGGGTTACTACAAATTGCTGGGCAAGGGAAAATTACCTCAACAACCTGTCATTGTAAAAGCAAAGTTCTTCTCTAAGACTGCTGAAAAGAAGATCAAGGAAGTTGGTGGTGTTTGTGTGTTGTCAGCATAAATTAGGTTAAATAAAATTATATAATAAAAACTTATATTCTTTTAATTGTTGCCTAAAATCCCACCCTAAATAATAAGTTCATACCACATGCTGCATAAGTCAGATTGTTTGATAATAGTGGTTAGAGCATAGTTTTGCTCCAAAAGCTATTGTAAAAATGAGACAGATTCATTGATGTATTGACACATTATAATGTTGTCTGGTTTTAACTTTTAAGTCACAGATAACATACTTACGTTTTATAGATTTCTGCCAAATCCCAAGTCCTTGAAGTCAATATAAATACAATGTCTTGCATTCAAAATTATTAAAATAATAACCTTATTACTACCATTGTATACTCTATTTATATCAGATACTCAGCATATATCACTAACATTACAAATTTAACAAGAAAAAAGAAGAAAAATAAAACCAATTAAAATTTAAATTAAAGTGAGAGAAGACCTTTGCAGCTTTAGACACCCAAGTCAGATAAAACATGCAGGTGCTTGAAAAACTGCTAGTTCACAATTTGGATATGTATGGTTGAGTACACAGGATGCTCATTAACTGGAGATTAATGCAAAAATGAGCTCAAGTTTTGATGGAGGCCCTTAGGACCCGTGTGATAATAATGTTAGAAATATGAGAAAACAAGCTGTGGTAAGCTGCCCCTTCCGTCACTAGATTTGTTACATATTCATACTATGGCGTCATTAATCTTCAAACCCTCCTTACCTGGGCATACGCATGACCAGTGTTTACATCATCATCATCATCATGATCAACCCATTACCGGCTCACTACAGAGCACGGGTCTCCTCTCAATATGAGAAGGATTTGGCCATAGTCCACCACACGGACCATGTGCGGATTGGCAGACTTCACACTCCTTTGAGAACATTATGGAGAACTCTCAGGCGTGCAGGTTTCCTCACGATGTTTTCATTCACCGTTGAAGCAAGTGATATTTGAATTGTTTTAAAAACGCACATAACTCCGAAAAGTAAGAGGTGCGTGCCCGGATTCGCACCGGTGACCTCTGAGTAGGAGGCTGACGCCCTAACCACTAGGCTATCACCGCTTCGTTTACATAAAAATATATATAGTAGCTTTGAACAAAATACTCGAATACCTACATTTAGTAGTTAGTGCCAAAAGACTATAGCAGATGGCGCTACTGTCACAGTACTTAATAGCCATTCATAGATAATACACTATTAACTGTTAGCCATTGTTCCTGTAGGTACCATTGAATTTTGGTAAATATTTTCAATATAATATGATTGATTACTTACACTCTTCATCAACTGTCAATGTATAATTCCGCCTAGCTTTTATTTTAAATTTGAATTTTTGCTTTTTATACACTGTTGGCGCCACTTAGAAAACTTTATTGACAGTTATTTATTGAATAAGACTGATGACCACTGTTGTAAAAACTAAAACGTTGCCTATTGCGTTTTTTTTGTGCCAAAATTTTCAAAGTATCCCAGTTATCCACCGGCTATCCGACCACTGCTATCCGCAGAGTCCCAGTCTTACCCTATCGGACACGGGGCGATAGTGTGATGATTGGTTAATATAAATATAATGATTTTTAATTTAACTGAATCCCTTTTCACCATGATCCGTGGAATAAACGATACTATTAGTAGGTTTGGTACGCATCCATGGCTTAGAAATGCAGATTTGGTGAAGGGAGGCTAATACACATCCCTGCAACCTGCATCATCATCATCCACTTCTAGGTTTATAGACCTCGTGATATAGGATAAGAAAGGGTATAGATTCATAGCTTTCTTATTAAGGCACCTAATACTCCAAAAATAAGTAAAAAAATGAACTTCATTAAAGTGATATACAACTGCAGGGTCAATGGGATTGAGATGATTATTATATGGGGACATACATTTTTTAATTTTCGAAATCTTGGAGGCCCTGGGGCAATGGGACTACATCTGTATTTGTGATTGATAGGAGCAAATAAAATAAAGGAATAAGTAGTTTTTTTCTGAAATATAATAATTTTAGTTATAAAAAATGTTCAATAACCTAGTATATAAACTGCAATAATAACTATAGATAAAAACTGCCACATATTGTATGTTATGAAATATGATTTTTCTATGCCTTAAAAATAATGACTAAATAAAATTAATTGATCATCAAAAATCACATTAAATGCTATAAATGGCATATGACTAAGATACTTGAGATATATTTTAGATTTTGCATTCATCATTTGTTATGAATCATTTTAAAAAGCATGAGTACTAATAATACTTTTTAACGCTTTTTATAAAGTTGCAATCAAGCAATTAGGTACTAAGCTACCATATAAAATAATGATTACATAAATTGTTCACCTATGCTTAATTCTAATGTGATTCGAGGAATTATTTAGCAAATCAGTCGATAAACAAACCCATAAAAGATATAGGGAATATTATGTATATATAGTTACAGTATGTGTAGGTCTTATAGGTTGATGTGGAGGTCTAATAGGTGCAAGTTCTGTTCGAATTTGTGGTTCAGGAGGTACTTGAATTTGTACAGATTCTTGAGGCCGAGCCTGCTTGGCCTTTTTTCTAGCAGCATCACTTTCAGCATAGTACATGCCAAGCCTTGTTTTAATTGCAGCTAAAGCAGCACCATTGATCTCATCGTGAAATATATTGGTGTACCTCCATTGTTTGACAAGTGGACCTTTTTTTCTCTCTTTCTTTATTTTCTTAAGATCTTTGTCATCATCTTCTAATTCAGAACTATGATTATATGGAGCAGGGGCAATAGCCAGGGTATTGTTTTCAGCGTGTTGGGGTTCTGACTTTGTCTGCAGTAATATGAATGCTGTTGGTTGTGTTGTTCTAGTCACAGTTGACTGAAGGAGAATGCCCATACCCTGAGCCCCATTCTGTGTTGGATAAAAGTTGGAGTTTGTTGTAGTTGCTAGTGCTGTTTGATACTGGTTCTCAAAGTAGTTCTCTGCTATGTTCACTAGATGTCCACTGCCTGGGTATGCAATGGGAGCAAAGGTCTCTTGTAGAGGTGGATTCTGTATTTGCTGTAAAGGTTCAGTTTGTAGTGCTATGTCCGTACATCGTTTAGATTTAGGCATTGTGGCTGTTATGTTGTCTGGATCATATGTTTTTATGTAATCCTTCCACATTTTGGAGATATTTATTTCTAGTCCAGCAATTTTGTCCAGTCGAATAAAGTCTTTAAGTCTATGTGTGTGAACAATGGAATAGATATGATTTTTTATTTGGTCTATCACACCATTTGGAAGACGTACCTCACCAGATCTCCTATGACTATTTTTTCCTCTATTATCACTTGGAAACATAACTCCATCGTCCATCTTTTTGCACAATACTCTTACTTTTCTCTCTGTTATTGCATGAATATTTTTGAAGGCAGTCTGACATACTTGGGTCTCCCGTCCTTTGACTCTTATGAAGTATTCAAAGGTGCATGTTCGGCGGCTGCTAGATTTAACTCTTTTCCGCTTGACGTCTACTTGTCTCATTAGACCGAACAGATAGGCATTTTGCTCGTCGTGTGTTTTCATGGAATAGAAGCCTTGAAATGTTTTCATTCGCACATCTTCGGGGACTTTTTGAAAACAATTTCGACGGCAGTTACAATCCGGTCCGGGATGTTTTGGAGGAACAACTTTTCCATTCGCGTTTATATATTCTAGTCCAGCTATTCGAAGTCGCTTTTGTTTTTGTTTGTGCCATTCTAGAAAACATTCAAACCATTGTTAAGTTTACTCAATGTATAAATATATAGTGTTTAAATCAAGATAACATAGGTACTATAACTTAGTGATTGTATGTTAATCGTAATTAGATAAGGAACATATAAAATATTCATATAATAACAAAACGATGTCCAAAACAGTCGGTAAACTGATATGTAATTTCACTTGCGTATCAAAAAGTAGTAAGAGTCAAAATTGTTTTTATGGTAAATACATTTAATTCTAGAAATAGAAGGATAGCTATGAATTAATACTTATTCTTAGTGCACGCAATTTATGAATGTAAAATCTGAAATTCACCTTCTGGATTTCGTGTTCGTCTTTTCACAACTTTGCCATTTTTAGTTAACTTTATTTTTCGGTCTTCACTTGAGACATCCGCCATTTTAAAATCAAAGAATTTTTTTTTTTTAAACGATGAGTTATGCTATTGCATTATGTATCGTACAGCTTAATAAAAAAAATTGGTAAACGTGTAATAATAATGAAATTATATATACATATATTAAATTAAATTATTATTTCAACGTCCTGACAAGTTTCATTGACCCAATTTGCCTTTCGTATGTTCGTATATTTTTAATGTCTGTGGTTTCAGGGACATAGGGAAATAATATACCTATTCTATTAAATAGAATAATCCTCACATAAAAGCCAGCGTGTGGTCATACATGAAATAGAAATATACAATTTTATTTCAGTTATAATACTAAATTTTATCATAATTGAACAAAAAAAAAACGAAAAAATACGGAATGCTTTAGTGGCTAAAATAGAAGCACAGAAATCAGTAACAAAGTAAACATTACTTTGTTGGTCTAACATTTAAAGCCAGCTCAGCAAAGAAAAAACAAACAGAATTTTAGATAGGTAGTTTTTGAGTAATTGTTTTTTGGTCTACCACAGACGAGTAGGTACGGTATTCTACTTTTTTCTCTGTGGTTACTCGTTTGACGTATTATCAATTTTGTATTGTACATAAAATTTGTGTTTGTGTAACAAAATTTAGCAAATATCTGTTTATTATATTTACTGATTTGCTATCTCTGTTCTCTAGGAAAATCTCGGAATTCTCTGGTAATCAATTTCATTGTATTAACCTTTTAAAATACAGAAAAACGTGCGAGTTTAACAGATAGAAAGTCATCGATTCTGAACAGGTTGAGTTCGTTCATTATTACCGCAAAAACGAAAGCGATCACAAAAGGAAATTCTTCAAGATTTTTATTATTCCTGAGAAATAACAAAACTCCACATCTTTTATTTTTTAGTAATAGTAATGAACTTAAGAGTGGTAAATTTCACCATATTATCCTGAGGTGAATCAGCCAGTAAATTCATGATTTTGTTTTTTACAGAGTAAGGGAAAAACATGGCTTTCCAATCACCAATGCCAAGTCGAGAATTTTTATGGGACATATTTAGGAGGTACTTACGTTTATTTAATTACTCCTTTTACATTGTTACTATTTTGCGGAAAATCGCATATACTTATTAACGCATATATTATACGTAAAATATTTAGTTACCTTCGGCGAAAAGTATAAGTGGTATGCAAAATCTCAGTTTTAGTTTTGAAATATAGACTAGCTTTACTAAGATTGGCAAGATAAGTTTCTTTATTCAATTTGATCTATAGAAATACTTATATTAATTACTTAGATGGGTATATATTATTATGAATTTCTTTTTCTTGGTTTGGTTCTCCTCTTCTCTATCTGCTTTCAGTCACTGCATATGTTATTCTTTGCATTTCATTTACCAATTAGTGGCAATAAAATGTTAGATTAGCATATTTTTGTCAAAATTTGTCTAATCGTTAATATTCTGGAAATGTTTTCATTGGTAGAATACCCTTTGGGTTCAAAAGTGTAATGGCGTAAGTAGTAATTACTTTCTCTTTGTTCAATATTATAATATTTTGTACTTTGAAACTTTTATCTCTTTTTTACAATATCTATAGAAACATATGGGGCAGTTGTATTCTTAAACCCCAACTGCACAAACTTAAGATTGTCAATGAAACCTAAAAAAATGTGTGTATTTTTTTTTTAACAGAGTGGACAAAGACAGAAGTGGTTATATATCTGCAGATGAGCTGCAGCTGGCACTGTCTAATGGAACATGGAATCCTTTTAACCCAGAAACTGTGAGACTTATGATTGGTAAGCCTGTCTCATTACTCATTATGATGCTGGAGTCCCTAGAGCACCGAAGAGACGTTAGTTCTATTTGTGTGTTCTATCATCTCTACAAGGGAGAGTGCTCTGAGGAGCTATTTAATCTAGTACCACCTTCCGTGTTCTCCTGTCGCACTTTTCGTCGCAGAAACAAATATCATACTCATCACCTGGATGCCTGGTCCTCTTGCACCACCTGCTATTCCAGGTCATTTCTGCCACGCACCTGCAAATTGTGGAACCAGCTTCCATCTTCTGTGTTCCCTAATGGTTATAATATGGGGATCTTCAAAGGGCGGATTAACAAATTGCTCAAGTGCCAGCAACGCATTGGCGGTTTCTCTGGTGCTGCAAATGTTCATGGGGGGCGGTAATCACTTACCATCAGGTGACCCGCCCGCTCTTTTGCTCGCTATGTATGTCAAAAAAAAATGATGTTGTGAAAACCCTTATATTTTTATTTTTTCCCATTCCTTGGTTTTATTTTTTGATGATTGTATTAAACTTCAATATACGGGACTTCCCTCAGCATGGAACTAACAGAATACCATTGTTGTTGGTTCTATAGTATCCAATTTTGTGTGCCGAAACATTTTTCCGCACATAAAATTGCATCTACAATAGCAAGATTACAAAATTTCTAATTGAGATACAAGATAAACAAAATATATAGCATATGCTATAGATTGGCTATATAGGTCCAAATCAATAAATATTAAGATAATTGAGTTCATTATATCTGGGCTATTTACTGTCATGAGTCATGACACAATATTATTGCAGGCTAGTAGGTACAATTACTGAGTCATGATTGACTGAAGTGCACCAAATTAACTTATTAGTGTTTAATTTGGTTTCACTGTAATTGACAGAAAAATGAGGCTGCTTAAATTATTTTCCTCCAGACATACTATAGAATCTTTTTTTTTTTTTTTTAATTTGAACCATATCAGCGAATACCGTGCTTGTCTCAAGTGGCTTCCAATAAGACTTCGTAGAAATTTCCATGTTCTTTCTTTTTTTTTTATAATATTCTCTATGCTCCGCACACTCCTTCCTGCCTTAAAGAGCGCTTTTCTTTTTTAAGTGATTTGGACCATGATGTTACATTGCGCTGTTGTTCTGATAATAAGCTAGTATGTCCCCGAAGTCACTGTAAAGGTTATGGGAAGTCATTTACTGTTAATGCTGTGCTGCTGTGGAATAATCTGCCTATTGATGTTAGAAGCTCGAAATCGTTAAACATTTTTAAAAGTCAACTTAAAAAGTTTTATTTGTCTAAATGCCATATTAATGAATAGTTTATTTGTATTGATATTTATTTATTTATATATAAAAGTATATATTTATATATTATATTTATTGATATTTTATATTATGTTTTGAAAATTGCGCCATTACCCTCATATTTTAATTAATTCTTTCCCCAAGGGTTGTCTGGAAGAGATTGCTGAAGCAATAAGACCGCCTTTGCATACTTATGTGTTAAGTGTTTTGTGTTGTTGTTTCTTTAAAATTTGTGTGCAATAAAGAGTATTTATCTTATCTTATAATCTTTGAGTAAGTCGTTTATAGAACATTGGTTTTGCAGGTATGTTTGACAGGCAAAACAGAGGTGTCATATCATTTGAAGATTTTGGGGCACTTTGGAAATATGTGAGCGACTGGCAAAATTGTTTCCGATCTTTTGATCGCGATAACTCTGGAAACATAGACAAACATGAACTAAAGGCAGCTCTCACAGCCTTTGACTACAGATTGTCTGATGATGTAGTTAGCATGATGGTGCAGAAGTTTGATCGATTTGGCAGGGGAACCATTCTCTTCGATGATTTCATTCAGTGTTGTGTCACATTAAATGTGAGTATTTATATATATTTTAGTCTCTGTTTAATATGTTGTCATTTGTTAAACATCAAATAAATAATAGAGTTTCTGGTGATTACAGCAAATAGACATCCACTTAGTAGACAGACGTCAAACAAGACCAGTGACTGGGATTCGCTTATGACAAGTTAATTATTAGGGGGTTAGGGGGGGGGGGGGGGGGTCTGAGTCAAGGACATTATTTGTATGTAGGTGAACCCAACATCTAACATATGTAAGACTACTTAGCTTTACAAACATTTGTTATGTTCTAGTTGTTAAAATATACTATGTCAACCCTTGGGTTATACCTGAAACTGTCTTTGTGAATAGTTGCCAGAACTATTTAAACCATTTGATTCTGAAATTAAGAAATTAATGTTTATTTCTTTAGAAAGTTTTGCCTTAAATAAAAAATATTAATGACGGATTGCCTCAGTGAAACAGGTATTTAGTGTTATATTTAAACATTTTTTTTTCCCCTTTTTGCAGACGTTAACTTCTTCATTCCGTCAGTATGACACCGACCAGGATGCCGTCATAACGATAAACTACGAGCAATTCCTCAAACTGGTATTTGGATTGAAGGTATAAATAACGAGATCGGAATTTTTATTTTATATAAAAAAAAAACAGGATAAGGTTGATTTAATTCTATGAAGATTTAATTTTAGTACTGTATCTAAAGGCATTATTTATTTATATAACTTAAGAAAAACATTTCATTAGTTAATATTTCTTCATTATCATAGTTGAACACTCTATATGGTTTAGTTGAATATTTTCAGTTCCAATAATTTGAAAAAGAATAAACTAAACTACATGCCACATTTTCTACGGGAAGATATGTGTGAAATAGAGTGGAATGGAAAGAATTAGGTCTAATACGGCCTTCTTGGGTTACCCCTTGTCAAGGGCATTCGATGCGATGCAACGCGTCATAATGCATCTCATTACTTCACGACGTCCTTTTTAGTAATCACCCGTGATTGACAAAGGGATGTCATTTCATCCCGATATCCCGATTCCATAGGATTCCATTTCCATTTCCATCCCACTCCGAGGGAAAATGGAAAATTATATACGAGCTAAGCCGCAGGCAGACAGCTTTGGAATTTGGTATGCCTGTCACTCTTATTAATAACATATTGAATCTCCTTCCAACTCAATACAGTCCCCTCCTATTCGAATCAACTAACCAATAGCATCAGTGTCCTACAGGAAACGGTATTATCGGTTAAAAATACAATTTATGTCAGATACATAACCTCTTAAACTTTTGACGACCTCCGTGGCGCAGCGCGTGCGCTGTTTGCATTTTAAAGTTGAAGGTCCTGGGTTCGATTCCCGGCTCGAGTTTGGTCTGGTGGGAGGCTTAGGCCGTGGCTAGTTACCACCCTACCGACAAAGACGAGTCGCTAAGCGATTTAGCGTTCCGGCACGATGTCGTGTAGAAACCGATAGGAGTATGGGTTTACCATATCCTAACAGGTTAGCCCGCTACCATCTTAGACCGCATCATCACTTACCATCAGGTGAGATGCCGTCAAGGGCTAACTTGTGGTGTATAAAAAAAAAATACATAAACTCTGATAACGAGTCAAACATATGCCTCACGATCTTTAAGGGTACAGTAACAAAATTAGATTTGTTCCATTATATCTACTTTGTCTTCATTGAGAATTTTTAAAATACTTGTATGTGGTTGATGTATAATGTTCGATGTGCTGGGAGCACACTGACAACACTTCCTCATCTTACGCGAGTTGAGTTAAATCACATAGTGGTGTTTTGTATACCCAAAACAACGACAGCTGGTCCTTTTTCACAATTTTGTTGCTTGGACAAATATAATATAATAATGAAACTTTTTTTACTGACTCAACGAGTGTTGTGTGGGGTGTTGCATGTGTCCCAGATCTTTAATGTTATAATTGTTGTCATAAGTGTGCTTCCACATTATCTGGGGTGCGATTGTATAAGAAAATCTTATGTATAACTGGGAGGTCTAGAATTGGATCCCTGGCAGTCGATTTGTAACTTATTTCTCTGGTCTAATTACCATGCCAAGCTATTAAACGTTCTGGTACGATCTCGCGCAGAAACCAATGGTATAGAATTATATTATTATACAATGTAAAATTGTAGTATTATACAATGGCCATGTCCTTAACAGGTTAATTCGCTAATAATTTTAGACTGCAGCGTCTCTTACTTCTGGATATCCAACTAATTGAGATTTCATTTAAGGGCTGACTTGTATTGTAAAATTAAAAAAAAACTTCATTGGCCACGTCTATCACTATATCGAATGCAAAGTGAAAAATTAGTCAACGATCGCAAACGTCCAAAAACGTTCCAATCAAATTTTTTTTTAATAAACCTTTAAATAGTTCCTTATCCGATAGACAGACAAATAATAAAAACATCAATATTGTCATAAGCAATGAAATATTTCCGCTGGAATGATGCACAGTGTCGAATAGGTAGACCTTTGTCACTTATTGTCCTATCTCGATTTGACTCCAACTCACAGTTGGAACGTTTTTGTGTAACTACATCATTGTATACATTGGAGGTCAACCTTAAACAATCGCCCCACTGATCTTACAAGATGGTGTTAGACGCAGATTTGGGCGGCGTCTGACACCATTTCCGGATCGGGGTAATGTGGAATTGATGTTGTCATACATTTAAAAAAAATACTATTAAAATTGGTGTTGCTTGTGAAAAATATGCTCTTGGAAAATATTGGGTGCTTTGTTCAGCCAAATTGATCTTTATTGAGATCTATGAAATAGTAACAATGCGTCTAAATATACTTTCATTTATTAGCAATTAAATTGTCAGATCTGTCTGTGTCATAATCTCGGGAAAATATTTTTAGTTTTAAGCCAACATCTATAGAACTTACCATATTTTGATTTGCTACTTTACATAGTATAGCTTTAGAATAATGATTGGTTTCTGCTGCAAAAGCCTTGAACTTTATACGAATTTAGTGTTAATCAACTATTTGGAGCTTCTCGTTGTTTACCCATTAAATAGGAACATCTATATAATACATTTTGACTTATGTTTGCTACTGTTATGAATGTAGCTTAGAGAATATACAAAAATAGTTTTATCCGCAACTTTGTTCACGATAAATGCGGTGTTCTCACGTTTTTAGTTTCTAAACTGCCAGGCTATCTATCATACCCCGCATAGTAAATAGTTTCTCATCTCGCATTTTGATGCTTAGGAAATTAATTTTCAAAAATCCTTTCATATCAAACTGCGCCTACGTTATGGCAGTATCTTTATGCTAATCTTTAGTAAAAATCCTCCAGTGGTTTAAGCTGAGCGTTAGTCCATTAACTTTGCTAGTATTTGTTGTTTTAAGATAACGCATACGGTTACAATGTTGAACGTATATGTTGTATGTAACAATTGTATATGATAGGCGCGTAGCAAAGGCCAATCTTTATTCAAAAAGTTTTTTAGGGCCTCAAAAATGAACGTGACATAACTTCTGAATAGTTATGCAGTGTTTTGTCACGCTTTGCCATTTGAAATGAGCTTTCAGTTGAAGAGTGACAAAATATTGTACCTATAACCACGAGTATATCGACCATGTGCCACGTTTATTTTTAAAGCCCTTATTGGAGGCGTAGTATTTTATTAGACATGTTAAGTCACGGTTGCATAGTCCGCGATGTAACATGCTTTTGAAATATTAATGTAAAAGTGTGTAGATTTTTTGGGTTCTATCGCTTTTTACGATTTTTTATAGTCTTAATTCGGCCACCCGTTTAATCTCCGTTCTAAAGTATCTGTGTGCAATATTTAAATTGTGTTTAGTTTACCACACTTGTACTGAAAAGTTAAACAATATTTTTATTTGCTTCCTCAATATATTTTATATTTGAATTTTCGGTGTCTTATATTTGCGACCTAATGTAGCCTCAGTAGTACCTAGCGAGTACATAATACTTAAAGCGAAAAAAATGCATGTATATTTGCACATTTACATCGGCATATTTTTTCTATACTCATAACGCACATACATAAAGACGATTATTGATATATTTTTTATATAATACATTATTTTTAAGATTTATTAAATATAAATAGCGGTTCCATAGAAACTAAACATTGTTCTACAACAAAGTAAAAAAAAACAACTGGTTTATACTTCAATTATAATTGATAATATTACTTTTATAGTATAAGACGTTACTGCGCAAAAGAAATCATTTGCTAATATGAGAAACCAAGGCGTCAAAACTGCGTCCGCAGTGACAAGAAAATTTATTTCCTGCGTACTGCGTATATCAAAACATGAAGAAGTGTGAAAGTTTTTGCGTCCAATTGCACGCAAAAACTTAAGCAAGTTTTCTCAAATGTGCGAGAGATGGACGATTTCTATTCGCCTTTGCTATAAAATAAACTACCCAGCAGGTTATTTTACATTTAAGTTATGAATTAAAAAAAACTTGAGAGGTGTCAAGGGACACCCGGATGGAACGAAGTTCCTTTCGATTAATTATTGAGGGAATTGTAATAAAATTTTATTTTATTTAAGTTATAATAATATTTTTTTTATTATTAACAAATATAATGTTATATAAACTTAATCAGTAGGCTCAATTTTGTATTCCATCAGCAATATCCGGAACTTGTGCAGAAACACTGTCAGGATTCATTATTATTTTTTATTATTTCCAAAAAACCTGTATACACTCAACAAAAATAATCGTCGCGACACCAGTGTGGTGTCGCGACGATTATTTTTGCGAAATAGAATTGTTCAATGCGAAATAGAAATGAAAATATCTGGCTTGCTTTCTATAAGAGAGAGAGAGACAGACAGAGAAACATGCGACGCCGCACAGCTTACAATAACAAATAGTGTCGTGACAACTTTTCGTAAGAATTTTTTTCGTCTAGCCCCCTTCCACAACGCGCGATAAGGAACTTCGTTCCAACTATATTTATAATAATTTTATAGTTATATTTTACTAAACATATAGTTTGTTGTAAAACAATGTTTATTTCACTGTAGGTGCACTATAACATATTATGTCTACACTGTAGTCCAGATTCACGCCATGAACAGATAATCTTGAAGACGGTTTTTGGGATATCTCGATGGCTATGAACTATTCATGACGGGAATCTAGTCTATACTATACCGGTTCCAGATTCACGCCGTGAATACTCGTTAGCGTGAAAATATATCTGTATGATTGACATTGATTGATTGATTGATATCTGCATGATTTTAACGTTCGCAATTATACACGACGTGAATCAAACAACTACTACATGTTATGTTTCTAACCGCGAATTTCTCTTCCGTCCAGTGTTGGCCGTAACCATCGGTCTGCAAGCATCGTAAAGGTTTGCCCTCAAGACCAGTACACAAAAACCATTGTTTTAAAACCCAAGGGTCACCAGTGTCATTAGTACAAAATAAATACTTACCAAGCACGCGTCGCTGGTTTTCGAGTACTTTAATGTTATATATTTAAAGCAAAATCAATTGTTTTATGGGAGCGCTTTGTTTACGCAGTGGCGTGCTGCTTTTCGTCCTGCAAGCGACCAATCAAATGACTTGCTCAAACCGGTGCGTGTGATTCGTCGATCATAGAACGGAAGTCATTGTTTGGCCTTTATTTGTTTGCTTTGAGCTCCAGATAAAACTTTGTAAAATATGAATCAAAATAAATACTTTAATTTCAATGCGATGCAATTATTTAAAGCGAGGTTCATTTATAAGAGTTTATTTTACTCTAACGTAATAGCAGGCCCACGATGACTTTCTGGATTTTCTTTTAGAACCAGTATGAATCCAGTTCAACACAACCGAGTGCCCCTTTTTTAGTAATTAACTGATCTAATTATTATTAACTTTAACTGTAGTTAAATCTTGAGAAGATAAAGTTGATAAGATTTTTAAATTTAAAACTAAAACTTTGATAAAGTCAGTGAGATTTTTTGAATTTAAAACTAAAAATTGTATAAAAATCTTTAGTTTTAAATTCAAAAAATCTTTTGAGTTTATCAAAACATTATGATTACTCAAAAACCCTCGACGCGTGATATGTGCATTTTTAATTAGTTTAATGGTAGTAAGGCGATGATAAAGTTGAAACAAAATAATTTCATTTGAAGATCATGATTTAAGGTTGGAAAACGATGCCTCATGCTGAACACAGCAAAGACGAGCTGTGCAAGGCAACTTCTTCATACTAAAGTTATCCGGGTGTGAGATTTGCAGGCTGCCAATATCCGGGCCAATCTTTTTCATTGTCTACACAATCTGCATAAGATCTAAACACCACAAAATTGCAGTTTTGGAATAGTTTTTATGCGGTTGGCATTACTGCACTGAACTGCAGACAAAGCGCACGTTAGCTGCATGGATTTTTGTATTTCGGTTTGCAGTAATTTCAAACGAACATAGACAGTGTCGTTGCCATGTTAAAATCATTAATAAAAGCCCTTCGAATCGCTTTGGAGCAATGCCAAAGGTCTAATCTAACATTAATAGTATGAGAAACCGAGGAATCGTTTTCTAGTTTGAAACTGTAATGAATAGTAAATTAGCGTTACTATAATAGCTAGTACATAATTCTCCTTTTAAAGATCATAATCATTCTGTACTGTAAAAAGTTTCTTTAGAAGTGCTGACTAATTAAGTTATCACTAACTTAAACTTTAAAACAAGGCTAATAGAGGGTATTTTACTATGTCATTACAGTGTTTCGAATACTCGAAAAGGTCGAATGTGATCGTGCAAATTTCATTCTTAGCGAACTGAATAAGAAATTCGCCTACGAATTGAAGATTACGTCATCAGCATGCATTTCAGTGTTAAAAATATGTTTTCTGTTGCTCGTCTTATTACGTGCTTTTAACTTTAATTATCTCTATTAGATTCTAGCTCTGAACACTATTTGAGGAGTGACAGAACAAAACATGATAATTCCATGATGTCTAACTTTTCAGAAAAGGTCAAAAACCGGCAACTACTTTGCCTTTGTACAATTGAAGAAAATATGGGTTCTAATGAATAAATGACTGTAAAAACTTATTAAGCATGTTTTTTTTTATTTTTTTTTATTTCAAATTGTGTATCTATTCTTATGTAAAAAATGGAAATATCATGTACTGATCAGACCAGGCGAAAATATCATGATTTGTATCAAACTGTTTGGAAAAAGTAAGGTTAGGAAATAACATTTTATGTTCTGGATTTAGTATTTATTGATAAATCAAAATATGGGACAAAAACACAATTAATTAATAAAAATTAAATTCTTATGTCTTCTATATCCATCTCAGTACAAATACACGCTTCATCATCATCAACTTGTTCATTTTGTTCTGTAATGTTTCTAGAACAGCTTAATATTTGCTTGTACCATTCTAATGCTGAAAGGTTCTCCCAATCGGCACCGAACTGTTTTATTAATAGACTGGTCACATCATTTTTCTTTGCAAGACTTAGTCCGCGTTCTTCCTGAATTTGTTCTATATTTCTGGGGTGACGTTTGCCCCTTTTCAGTAGTGATATAAACTGTTCTCCGGACTCAAATCTATAGTTTGGTGAAGATTTTACTACGCAGTTCAATTGTCTGCCCTGAGAAGATTTGCACTTCTTGAATATAATTTTTTTCATTCCTTGTATGCCCACAAGTTTTTTATAGTGATTTTATAAACCTTTTACATCATATAAACACCATTCTTTACCAAGCTCGCACACTCTGCCATGTTTAGAAAATATTTCAAAATATTCTTCCCTCGTAGTAATCACTGGTATTTTTCTCACATCTTTCTCAATTCTACCAAATAAACGGTCTGCTGGCAGAAAACTATGCCCTCGCACTGGGAAAAAAAGTTGTATTTCCTTAACATGTGCAGGGGACTTATTTTGAAGCCAAAATAGCAGCATATGCAACACATGGCTGTTTTTATTTTGGCCCCCGCAGCCATCACAAAAAAGTCTTACTAACTTCACATTAGCCGGTATTGTTTGAGTATTCAAGAAGCAGTATAACGCAGATCCAATTGAAATAGCACCCTTGCCAGATTCTGTTTCATCCCAATTATACAGACAAGAATTATTTTGTTCTGACAGATCCATCACACATAAATTATACAGGCTAATCTGACGGGAATAAAAAGCCTCCTGAATTGGTGTCCTCGGTAGAGGAAACACCTGCTGGAGATCAAAACATATAGTGATACTATTATCAACCTTTTCTTTCAAAAGTTTAAAGAAAAAGTTTGCTCGCAATTTATGGATGCGAAGTTTTGTCATTAGTTCTTGTTTTTTTGATGAATCTTTTTCATTTTTAATACTATTACTCAATAGTATACAGGAACTGCAGGCATCTGATGCAGGTGACCGAAATCCAATGTTAAATTCAAATGTGAACACTTCGTAAAACATTGTTCTCTTAACATTCAGTTCATTTGTGACACTATTATTGTAAAGCATTCTCAATTTTTTAATATTCAAACCGGCATCCAAATACACCCTCTTGCTTTTTGCTCTATTATAATGGCTTTCACTACAAGGAAGGTTTCGGAGAAAATTGCGTAAATATTCTTTTTTCTCTTGAGATTTAGCTGAACGCCTGTCACCTCCTCTTTCTTCCTTTGGAACTTTGCCATCCATCACACATTTGATAATAGTTGATAACCTCTGCCTTTTGATAGAAAATACTGCCATGAAAAATGATTTGCATACCCTTTTCATTACTTTCTTTTTCATTATTTCATTATTAAACATGGAAATATCATGATTTGCATCAAACTTTCAACTTTAGAGACGATTTACTGCAGGAATAAGCATGATTTGAACCACACCAGCTTAACGGGCGACGTAATTTATGGTATTCTGTCGAATGTCATTGCTAACTTTTTTTTTACAAAAAGTGGAATTATCATGTTTTGTTCCGTCACTCCTCATTTGTTCTAATATTATAAAGCTGTAGAGATTGTTTGTATGCTTAATTAATCCTGACTGCGGTAAACTTACTTTGTAAGTCGAGCATTTTTGCAAGACTGGTAGTATTTTATAACAGAGTTAAAAATACATGGTATGCTAGGAAGATTCCGCCTGAACATCATTTTAATATTTCAAAAATTCGAGGTAACTGATTAATGTAATATATACGTCGATTCTAATCAATAATCATTAGCTATTGAGGAATTGAACTGTATTTACTAATGTAATTATTAATTCATAATACACAGTTGTTGTTTTTTTAATATATTTATCAAAAGTTCATGAAGTAGGTAGGTACTTGATGATATAATTATACATTCAGTTAATTTGCTATAAATTGCAATCCGCAATCATCTTAAATATAGCTAAATATGGGCATCATCAGCGGCCACTTTAAATTAATTTTACTAATAATTCACATTTTGGTACATAAGAAATGAATGGAAAATCATGATTTGCAATTGTCAGTTTCTTTGGAATCGTCTTAGGTTTTTCGCAGACTCGATCTGTCCAAGAATTATATGACTTATAACTTGCTCGTACCAGACCCATCATACTCTATGCAAGACCACGTATATCTTCTTAATGCAATCAATACAAGTTTACATATGAGTAGTCCACTTTCAAACCCCGTTAAGTTTATGCAGCAATTAATTGAGAAAACTAATTAAAATGTTTAGACTTAAAATTACGATATTAAGATGCATTTTTTTGTGTATTACATGAACTTAGTAGCACATCGAATTAAATTATGTTAGCAAATAAAATCACTCTTTCATAATAATCATTTAATTTGCATTTTAAAATTAAACATAGCTAGTTTTGCAAAAGATTTTTTAACATAGATAGTTTTGCAGTTGTATGCAATCAACATAGGCAGTTTTGAAATAATCAAATATAAGCTTCTATTTTCCTCTACTCTTAAGAAATTACAATTTTTATCTATTATTACACTCTTAAGTCTATTTCTTCGTGTATTATGGTTTCTTCATTATCAGTCTCTTCTATAACAGTCTCATTTGGTTCTTCTTGAAGAAAATTGTAATATTGTAAATAATCGTAAGAAGCCCAATCTTCACCGAAATGTTTTTTCAAAAGATTTCGCACATCATTTAACTTTACTGGTTTTACTGGAACTCCAACATTCATCATAACGGGCACAATATTTTCGAATGATTTGCCTCTTTTGCAAACGTTGCCATAATTTATTACCTCAGATACATAATTAGGTTCCCCTTTAATGGCAATTCTATTATTTTTATCCTTTCTTAAAAAGAATCTTTTAGAGGCATTAAATTGAAAGTGCCAAGATCCAGGTAACTTAAGTACGTTTTTAACGCTTGATTTCCAATCATAAAAATGGAAGTCGCTGCCTAGTCTGAGAACCGTACCATACTTTTTAAAAATATCAAAATATGTCTGGGGTTCCACAATGACTTCTAAAGGACGTATTTCTCTTTCGATATTTCCAAATACACGGTCGGGGGGCAAAAATGAATGCCCCACTACAGGGAATATCAGCGTAAGTTTCTTGATGTGACGTGGAGCTTTTGTTTTTAGCCAATATGCCAACATTCCCAAAACGATTGAGTTTTTATTTTGCCCCCCACAACCGTCGCAAAATAATTTAATATGACTAACAGTGTCTTCAAAATTGGTATTCATTAGCCGATGAAATACCGCCGAAGCAATCTGATTAGATCCTTTCTTTGCCTCAGTTTCCAACCACGTGTAAATAAATGTGTTTAAACAGTTTTGAGCCCCACGAGATGGCCCTTGACATACTGTTAAGTTATACGTATACAATTGTCGGCTAAAGTAGGCACTCTGGTCTGGTACTTTTGGTAAAACCAAATTCTTTTGACAGTCAAAAGAGAAAATTATTTCGTTGTCGCCTTGTGTTTTGAGGCTAGTGTAAAAGCATTTGGCCTTTAGCTTGTGAATACGAAGCTGAGCTATTTGCAGCTGTTTTTTTGCTGTGTCGCGTTCTCTTTTAATAACTTCTTTTAATTGAATGCATTTAGAACATGCATCTGTAGCGGGAGACTTAAAACTCAAATTAAAGTACTTGTTAAAGATACGTCGGAAAAATTCATATCTCACTGACACATTCTGAGCGTCATCGTTGTAAAGTTTATGCAATTTTTTTATACTTAGATCGCTGCTCAGATATTGCACAGTAGATCTTCCTCTAACATAATGTGATTCCAAAGCTTCAAGTCCCTTTATAAACGATTTTACGGATTCTGTGCGATCAGAATACAGATTGGACTTTCTATTACCTCCTCTTCTTTCTTTCGGCATTGCCATCGTGATTAAATGCTGTTTACAAATTCTTTGAATTCTGTCCCTAGAGATTCCCAGAATTGTGGTCATTGCTTTTTGACACACCTTAATTAATTTGACGCGGCGTCTTCCAGCCAAATTTTCGTGCTTTGGTATAAAATAGCATATAGTCTGGGATTTTCTCTTTCCTTCTTTTTTAGGAGTTTGCGCTGTACAGTATTTTAATAAAAAAGTATCTTGGGTGACTTTAACTGAAGTTGAATAAAAATTCCGATGAAATTTACTGTAGTCTTGAACCGTTAAGTCGTTACACTTGTATCCCTGTTTTGAATTTCCATGTACACATTGTGGTATAACTGGCAGTCCCTTAGGCATATGTCTAAAACAAAACAGATAGGCACATTAATAAATAACAATAGAGCAAAAAAATCCCCAGCAAATAACCAGGTATCTATCCTATTTACAAAAGGTAACCATAAAATAATAATCTTACCGTTTCGACTTCTCAAGTTCTCTCTTCCATGTAGATTTATCAGCTATCTTTTTACGTCCTCTTCTGTTTGGTGCCAAAACAACTTCTTGTTCTTGATACTCCATGATAATTTTAATAGAAAATACCTCGTTTTTAAAAGCCTGCAGTATCTGAAGAAAGCAACGCGTGCATGCACTTCGACAGTATTATGCGTACTGGCACTCAAGATGGCGGCTTTTGCAAAAGTCACCACGCAACTTAGCGTCGTTTGCAAGTTAATACAAACTTAGCGATTTTTGAAAGTGGACTGCCGATCAACATAACGACTTTTGCAAAAGTATTGAGATTTCAATCCCATTTTATTCTTATCATAGCGAGTTTTAACACAGTATATTAAATGCTGACGTTAATATTTTAAATCCTTAACCGATTGGCGCCATTGGATAAAAAATGTTTTTTTTTTAACATAACGTGGTTTGCAAGTGGACTACTCATATACTATACACTGGAGAATTTTCTAGGAATGTTGACTTCAACGCACGATTACATTACTGCACGGTTCAACAGTAAAGATTTGTATGGTGTAATGGTTTATTGCAAAATAAGTTTTATTGTACAATTTATCTCATCTTTTCTTGCATTTAATAATTTTCCTCTTATCTCTGTCCAATGTATGTATAAAAATGTAATGAGAGCTGATTTATGGACGCACACTCATGCGTATCGAGTTATAAGTTATATTAATCATAATATATTGTCGGGTGGTATGGCCGGCATGTTTTCAAAATGCGGTTTTTGTTGTAAATTCATTCATCTTTGGACAATCAAGGTAATTAGCGAATGTAGTACCAACGTAACTTTTGATCCACTTATTACAATTACTCGGTTGACTTTAATAATTTAGTATTTTATAAATGGAACCGAGTTAACGGAAGAATGAAGAATATGTTTTAGTTGTTTTAAGTTTATACATAAGTATAATAAGTATATCCATAGTATGATAGTTGCACGCTCTAATCGTAGAGTTGTTGACTAACGAAACACTGTTACGTTTGAAGCAAAATAGACCTTAATATCCGCATGATAAAGTCTTACATTCTCTACTACTGGTTTTGAGTTCATAAATACTCCGTTAGGGGCGCTGGCTGTAAAGTGTAGAATCTTCATATTTAAAAGATGGATTCCTTTTACTTCGGTGTTACAGAGTTTCATTATCAAAAAACGAACGAGCGTGCAAATTTTATACTCTGGTTAATAATCAGAAACGACAGCTCACAAAAGTGCCCTATTAGTTGTTTATACTGTAATTAACATAACATTTATCATTTCGAAGAACTCAGCTAGCTATAATAAGTTCTCATTTACAAAAAAGTTTTTTCATGAATTTGATTAGATATATTTTTGATAATTCTTGTTTGCATGTTGTCTATCACTATTTCTTCTTCGTTAATACAAATAATTCTGTATTTTATACATTACTATGTACAACATTTTGAATGTAGCTTTGTAAATATTGGTCAAGTTTTGCCAAATTTAAAATATTTAATCATTATTGTGAGCATATATATTAAAATTTTATAATCTATGTAAAATATAAATCCGAATTGTACAATCGAATGTTTATGTAATATGTTTCTGTTTAATTGAAAATGTTATTAAGAGCAGTCAAAAATAGATTTAACATTAATTGAGTACAACAGCCTACGACGACCTGCTCTGGGGCGGCGTGGTGACTCGTAGCTCCGAAGCCAATGTTGGCATTGGCAGCCTAAACGTCAAAACTCATGCGCAGTTTCTTAAAAATAATTACTACTTAAACACGCGGCTTTGATCACCGACGTTAGATTTACGTTTCGTGTTTAAAGCATATCGTATTCTTGCTTTTGTATAGACGGGTACACGACGTAAATCTAATGAGAATCCGGCTCGAGTGTTCCCTTATTTGTTTGATATTCAATCAATTAATCTTTATTGCGGATTTGGGTTATAAGAGAGGTAGGTCTTATTTATTATTTTGTATAGTCGGCTTGGCCCCAAATATCCCTAGATAGAGACAAATGGAAGGAAGAAAGGGAGGCCTTTGCCCAACATTGGGACAATACGGGCTGATAATAAATTAAATAATATTGGTTGTTATATTGTAAATTGTGACATTTAATTGATAACCGCCGCAACCGCAGGCTCGACGATCGGCCTATGTATTAAAGTCACTTCGTTGCCCTGAGCGGAGGCCTTTTCTCAGCTGTAGGATATTAACACTGCTTTTCTACCAAGGAGGGATAGGATGCTACCTTCCTCCGCTGGTGGTAAGTTTGTATTGTCATCCCCCTGCTAGTAAAAATGTCTTCTCTGCATCTAAAATTCGAAAAAAAGCATTCGGGCTCGTAATTTCGCAGCGGTGGCCCTGGATAGGTGATCGTGCCCGCATCATAGCACAATACCATAATTAATAATCATTCGAATATTTTTTTATAAGTACTTCTGCTTTCGTCAATCTATAAAAACGTTATCTTGAGTTATAATAAGTTATGGGCGGGGCACATAGCTCGGAGAACCGATGGACGTTGGGGTCCCAAGGTGTTGGAATGGCGACCTCGCACCGGTAAACGTAGCGTTGGTCGACCCCAACAAGGTGGACAGACGACATCAAACCAGTCGCAGTGAGACGCTGGATACAAGCGGCCCAAGACCGTGGCCATTGGAACTCCTTACAAAAGACCTATGTCCAGCAGTGGACGTCTATTGGTTGATTTGATGATGATGATGAAGAGTTATAATATGTGAAGTGCTTTTGCTTTTATCTCATTAAGCGACGCGCGTCTCATACTGAGGTAACCTACAAACGCCACAATTACAGCGTTGGGTTAAAGAAGTTAAGCGAGTGATAACTATTATGGGGTATAGTTATTTACTCTTTTTGGACTGGTATTGATGTGTTCGTTTGGGGCTCTGGGAGAAGCCTTCAATGGCTAGGGATAATTGATTACGGGATAGGCTAAAATAAGACTCGCGCATCTGGAAGTTTTGCTAGGGCCGCTCGCTGCTATTAAGATTTTGGGGAGCTAGGCCGCGCTTCAAGGCATTGGAAAATGTTAGTCATTTGGCTTCGGCTGGCGATGATGTTTAAAATTGATACACTCACAAATAATGATAGTTTACAATGCTTTGACCCGGACAGATTCAGTGCAATGGCCTTTAATAGGCTGATTTTACTAATAGATAAGTTGCTCAATTATGAGCTCAAAAAAGTTAGACTTGCTCATAAAATCATTTTTCACTATATGTACGAGCATGTAAGGCTAAAAAAACGATGTACCTACACCTATTTATGCCAAAAGCTTATTGAACTGTTGTTTATGTGTTGTATGAGTGGAGTAAGTTATAATTATATGTATTGTTCCATTATTTTCTACTGAATGTCTATAATAAATGTTCTAAGAACGACTCCTGTTTTATTTGTCATTTGCTGTACAAATCGTCTGATTTTGTGAAGATATCGCGAAGCAACACTCCTCTCAATGATTGCTGGATTCCTTCTAATCGACTTTGGTGTGGATTTCATTAAAAACGTGTGATTTTATTGTGGGAACGAAAATGAGTTGATTAGCCTCTTGATAATAAGTCAACTCAGAAGCAGTCTGTCACTCAAAAGCAAATAAGTTAACGTTCAGGTAAACAAATTAAAGAGCGAAGAACTAGTTTTTCAATAATATATATATATCAAATATAATAATACTATTATAAACGTAAATTAAAAAAAGATATATTATGCTCTCTTATATTTTATTTTCCAAGCGCCAATCTTGTATCGTAACCAAATCAGGCCTAGGTCGCAGCCCATTTGAATCCAGGATATGATTGGCGTCACTTTGGAACCCTCGATTTCAGTCCATCTAATGGGAATTTCGGAAATTGGAATGTTCAGTTTTTGTGCTATGTAGAGCAGTTCTACATCAAATGCCCTGAAAAGAGAACGTGTCATAAATAAGTAAATACAAAAAAATGTCTGAAGTCAGTAACCTGACAATATCCGGCCATCAGACAAAAAGTAACATGTAATTAACTAATTCTGAATTGAAATACTCCGGACGAAACCGAACTGAACAACGTCACGTAAGGAAAAAGCGTTATGCCTTTTCCTCAATTTGTACCACTTAACTTAGGTAAGAAACTACATTCCAATAATTAAATTCATTTCTCTCGAGCAGGTCTACAGGCCACTTTTTTAGCTTTTATAACGTTACGTCTTTTTCTTTAAACCAACTCTCCTGGCAGGGTTGAGAGAGAGGACCAGCTGGTAAGATACTATGGAGTTTTTAATTTCAGCGAAATCAACATAAATTAACAATATTACCTACACTCAAGTGACTAATCGATAGAATGGCAGAAGTCGTGTCCCGCCCGATTTATAAGTCGCGATAATATGATATTTGTCCAAGGTAAGGGGTCCTAACGTATATTTTTTATATCACAAATTTGTTTCAAAATATATGAAAATAAACAAAAAAAAATTACTGTAATGACCCACATACCATCTGTTGACATGCAGACTTTGGAAGCAAATATCAGCTGCCTTCCTCGTGAACAGCTTAAAGCCGCATTGCGTGTCTTTGATACCTTTTACGGTAAAAAACCACACGAGGAAATGGAACCCATACATTAATATGTTTCTGAAATATATTAAGTTTTAATTAGACCAATGATATATTGTAATTACTACATAGGCAAGTAGATGAAAAACCTTCGTGTGTAGAAGCGAAATGAGTGAAAAACATCACCGTCCGACCCCCCCGTTATCCAAAACGTCGCCTAAGCCGAGGTTCGGCCTCAAAGGAAGCGCCCTTAGGCAGATGTTGCCTTAGTTTCTTCGAGCCCTAGGGCTCAAAATTTCTTATGGCAGAGCTTCTTTGCGAAGCAGGTTTGTACAGCTAATAGGCAGTCCGAAAAAAAGAAAAAAAAAAGTGAAAAAAATTAGAAAGACTTTGCTGCAACTTTGGTTCCTTTTACGTTGACGTTGCAGGCGTTTTATTCAAATTTCTTAGTCTTATACTATAGGTTTATACTAAACGCTTTAGCTGTTTTTAGACAAATTAATTTAACATCCCTACAAACTGCCTACAGAACTGATATGAGTTTAAATTGTTTAACTTAATGATGAACATACCTGAATAAGCTTCTCGTAGCTAAAGACTCTTCTTCCAAATGAGCCCTCGAACCTATTACTATTGCTTCACTGGTGCTAATTTTGTCAGGTTGGTCAATAGGACTGTATTTAGTGATTTCTTTAAGAGCTGCTTCCAACTTAACTAGGTCTTCAAACTTTGATGCCCCATCTGCATCAGCAAACAGTATGGTGGCTCCTCTAGAGCTTAAGATGCCCTAAAAAAAAATATCATCAGTGGTTGTCCACTTGAAATTAGTTTTTCCATGGGGCAAATTAAATATCAACTTTTTCAAGGCGAAAATAATCACAGATCAGACATGATCATGCAATAATTCTGTATGATAATATATATATCATCCAGGAACCATTTCGAAATAAGAAATATACTTTTTCATTATAAATACTTGGGAAAAAAACTTTGCACAATCACAGTGAGTGTATAATAAACATGAATTGTGTGGCCAAATAACCAAGTCAACACAAAAGAAAGAAACTGATCACTTATCACTCAATGAAGTTTGTTACCTGATGTTGTCAGTTTTAAACATTTATATATGCACAATAAATTTTTATTCATGGTAACTAGAAGTCATTTGTTATTAATACACAACTATATAATTTAAGTAATTGCTTAGCTATTCCATGAGAAATAGTGCAGCAATTACTAACTTATCTGCAGGTGAACTTGCTTGCATCCATTTTTGATTTAACATACCAGTCTTACAGCTCCACCCTTGCCTCTATTCTTAATCAAATTCAGACATCTCAACTTGTCACTGCCATATTTCTGCACATATTTCTCTGCTAACTTCACAGTACTGTCTCTACTCCCATCACTTACTATAATGATCTCATACTTATATGAAGAGTGTTCTTTGGTTCTTTTCTCCAAAAATTCTAAAGCTTCATCCAGCATAGGGGGCACTGAAAGAAACCCATTTACATATTTTATTAAAGAAAATAGTATACACATAATATTGTTTATTAGTATTCAGTAAATAAACTTAGTTGAAAATCCTCTAAAAAATTTATATTATATACTATTGAAATTTGGAACAGATTGATAATTCTTTATGTTAAAATTCAGTAGGGAAATTTTCAGTAATATAAAAAATATAAAAAAAATCTTATATATGTATATAACCATCTAAAAATATTTCAAATGTATATTGCTAGTTTATCCATAAAATAATTATTATCTCAATGGTCAATAAAAACTCATTTATCACACTTTTATTATCTGTTAATTGTAATGTCTTATAGTTTTATGACATAATTGAAAAGATAAATAATAAGCCTTTTTCATGTCAATTAGTGACATATTTGATTATCATGTTATTCAAAAGTAGATGCTTTTGGCAAAACAAGCAAGAAATAATGGCTGACTCAATGTTGTAGTACTTAACTAACTAATAAGTATTTCAAAGCACAGCTTAAACCATTGATTGGCCTTTGGAGAATTTAACGAAAGCAATTAAGTGTTTATCAGATTGCTGTTTAAAAATTATGGTTATGCTATATAGCTACCCTTTAAAGTTAACAGACTTGGCATGTTGGTCCTAAAAACATTACAAGTTATAAATAAATGAATCTGATTATTGGTCATAACATACATCTTTCCTCTTCATTATAGGCTGGTACAATTACACTTAAATGCACACTCTGTGGATCATTAATTGTTGGAAACTTAGTTCTTAACTTTGATATTGTGTCATTGAATGTTTCTTCTTCTTGGACCCTCTCTATTATTGGGTATGGTTTTGTTGTCAAATAAATTGTTAGTGCTAACTGCAAATAAAAGTTTGTATTACTCAAGACATATGTATTCAAAACAATAAAAATAAAGAATTTCTAGTGTCACTAATAATAACTAGGAATTATTTATTTCAAGTTACAATAATATCTCTGGTTTCTTTTTTGGGAATACCAAAGATATAGCAAAGGCCCACAGAGTTACCCACATTTTTCTACCATACATTTACAAAATTTGACATCATTGTATTCTGTTGATACATAGGTTTAAAAAGTTTCATTGAATCTCTGAGATAACTCTGCACAACCTGTTAGCTCTCCTTATCTATCTAGATAACAGGTAAAGCAAAGATAATTAACAGTGTTTTATCATAATAAACTTTTTGTCAGCACAGTTTCTAAGAGTATTAGTAATCATTTATCCATTTATACTGGCTAAAGGTATATGATTTCAAATAGGATATTAGTCTATATCATCATATCCTTTTGAAAATTTTTTTTACCAGTTTTGTAAAATTTGAGTATTACTTGTCTAGAGCTTGTAGACATTGTCAATGGACATAAAATATAAAAGTAAACAGCATTAATAGTAACATTTAATCAGGTAAACTAAATAATTAACGTGACATCAAACTAAAAAAAATTAAAAATGCAAGTAATTTTTTAAACATAAAATAGGTTAATATCAAGCCATAGTAAATTTTTTTTAGCTTACACAATATCGAGAAAAGAGAAAATATCTTCAATTCAGTCATAACACATGATGTATAAACATCACCAAAGTTTATAAGTGTAGTTTTATCCTAAACAGAATTGTTATGTTTTTTATGGAAGATACTTACAATAACCAGTAAACTTGCAGCTGCCACGCTGCCGTATACGATAAGAGTTGATAATATAAAATGAATATCCATTTTGTTTCAAATTAAACAGATATGTGGTTATTATAATAGCAAGTAAAGTTTTTCATGAACTTTAGCTGGCATTTTGAAACATTTTCCATCAATTGATGATGGTTCTAACAATTATTAATTCACAACCACTGACAAATTCTATTATACTTTATCTTATAAATTCATTAACATAAGGTATTAATTTGGAAGTAATTTATTAAATTGTAAAATGTAAGTTTGGTAAATACGCTTACGTGTGCCGGTGACTTTGGTATGACAATTGACATTGACACTCGTTTGACAACTGACACCACATTAGACCATTGAAGGTACGTTTAGGAACCTAAATTGCGAAGATCATGCTATGGACCGGAGATAAATTCAAACAATTTTTTAAATTAAAAAAATATTTGTAGCATTTAACTTGTAACTCGTGGTGCAGCTGTATTCCTGATTGGAAATTGTATTGCATCAAACACAAGGATACATATTTTATGAGCGTTGGCCTTGAATTCGGGTATTTCCAAGCCGGGGCAAAACACGAGATTGAGGCATTTCCTTGCCTATTTCTGAAGTACTGTGTACAACGGTTGTACGCAGGAGGTAATTTTAATCCCCATACGATATATTTATATCAAAATAAAACAAACATAACAAATACAAAAGTTTTATTAATAAAAATTGCCAAACTCAGTCTGATTTAGTAAAAATAATACATATACACTCTTAAAACTCGATTCTGAAGACGAAACAAAAAAAAATGCAGTCTTAAAAGTAATATTTTATACACATTTCTCAGCTGTTTCATAATGTTTATTCCTTAATCAAAATAGAGTAGCTACCTTTACAGCAGTATACAAGTTAGGATGTGCCATAATCTGAAAAAATAACTTTGTATTTGTCAATACTTTAAATATTAAATTCAATATAATTTGTAAATTAACAACAATATGGCAACGTTAAGTCAACGTTCGCTTATAATGCCATCGCATTAGCTTAGCCTGGTAATATATCAGAAATTTCGGTAACGACGTGAATTGGTATACTAAAACATTTCGTCGGCAATAGTATAAAGCTAAGAAGTCATTCCTCACTGATGTTTTAAAGTGAGACTCAGTTTATCTTTAAAATGCTCCTTAACACCGCACCCTATCCATATACGAGTATATTGCGTATATTACGCAATCATGGCACTCAAAACACGAAGACCAAAGCTGGTCTTCAGACTTTTAGTAAATCAACAAGATATATAAACCTGAATTGTATTAAACTTAGGTGAGTTATTTTACAATGACAACGCGTAAATTGTAACTTACCATATCTAATTGGTAAGTTATAATTTGGACTTAAATTTGACTCATATCATTGTCTACGTTTGGAGTGGGAGACAGTCGGTGCCGAAACTTTTGGTATATATCTTTAAAATGTAACAATAAGGCAATTACTAACTGTAGTATCTTAAAAGCAAACATTAAAAATATAAACTCAGTGAGTTAAATATCATTGTACATTATAAATAACAGTATAAGTTTCAGTGGACTTTTTTGTACAAATATCTAAACTAAACTCAAATGGTAGCTATATTAGAAATATTGCTTTCCTTCATCATGATCAACCCATTGCCGGCGCACTACAGAGCACGGGTCTCCTTTCAATATGAGAAGGGTCTGGCCATAGTCCACCACGCTGGCCATGTGCAGATTGGCACACTTCACACGCCTTTGAGAACATTATGGAGAACTCTCAGGCATGCAGGTTTCCTCACGATGTTTTCCTTCACCGTTGAAGCAAGTGATATTTTAATTGTTTAAAAACGCACATAACTCCGAAAACTTAGAGGTACGTGCCCGGATTCGAACCGCCGACCTCTGATTAGGAGGCTGACGCTCCAACCACTAGGCTATCACAGCTTTTTTTTTGCTTTCCTTAATTAATAGTAAAAGCTCTTTTTTTAAACCTGTCAATATAGTTTCGAGATTTGTTTGGAATAAGCATCAAGTTTACTAGTAAAGATCAAAAAGTATGCACAAATAATAAAATATCATATCTGATTTTTACAATTTCTTCACTAAGTCGTTGATGTTAACCTAAGGCGACCTGTCATTTTCATGCAACATTTGCCACCGACGCACTACTGCCGCTTTAGGTGTAACTGTCAATTTAAGTGTTTTATATGGAAATGTACGGTTGGGAACTGATCAAAAAAGTTACACGTTTATTACTGCTTACTGGCGCAACCGTTCACCATACAAAATACAAAAGTGTACCGTATGTGTCAAGCGATGTTTTTTTTGTATGGAGATAGCAGGTTGGCAACCTGTCAGAAAACTTACACAATACGGTAGCTGGTTATTTATGTGTCAACTTGAGGGAACATATCATTTTCAAATAAAAAAGGCGTTGTCAAATCATGTGTATGTAACTAAAACAAATCGGCAGGTTTAAAAAATGCTTTTCTTTACACACAGATCACAGTGAAGTTTATAGCGTTCCTTAAGACTTGTCAATATAGTCTCGTTTAGATATTTGTGTTTAACAGAATGCCCACAATGTGGCAGTTGCGCTTTTCTATTAACACAAGATAATTCCAAAGGACTTAATTATAGAAATAATAATTAAGTTATTTGCGTTATATTTCACTAACTAGTATGTAAACATATGTATATAATAATAATAATAATAGTTGCATACTTATATTATTTAAGAATTATGTTGAAATTGTAGTTGTTATGTTTATAAAACATAAACATGCGCTATGTGGAGACTGTCCAAAGGCTTCAGCCTCTGTGTTTTTGTCACATTCCGCAATTACATTTATCTTCCCTTATTTTGCATTCACATACAACAGGATCTGAGAGTTTAATCCTCCCAAAATTATTTAAAATGGTGCATATAAAATTTCGAATAAAAATATGCATATTAAATAGATTTTTTTATATAAATCAATTTTAATCAAACATAGTAACATAGAGGTGTGTATTTCTTGCCTGACGGTTACTTTTAAATTACATAAGACGTTTGGGACGTCTAAAATGAAGAAACCTTTCTAAAATAGCTGCTATTGTTATTTTTATTTTTCAACATTGTCCATTTCCTTTAAGAAATAGTGTGTCACTTGTCATATTATGTGCTATTGCAGAGAATACAGAGCTAAGTCAAAATTATATTACATTTAATTAAAAATAATTTACATTAACATTTCACAAAGCACTTTATTTTTACCGAATCTCGAGCATGCAGTTTATACGAGATGAATGGAAACTCATCGTGTATCATGACAAGAGCCCTTATTGGGACGGTTCCGAAAATACCTTCAACAAATAACCAGTGTGTGGGAAAGAGAGACAAATAAGGCACTATGTGACATTATAATAATGCAACAACGTCATTCTCATGACGAACTAAAGTACTACAACGAAATGTTAATGAGTCAGCATGTCGAAGCACGCACACGGAAGCGACGAGGTCTCATCGACGGTGTGGGCTATGTTGCTAACAGTTTATTTGGAGTTTTGGATCAACGTTTCGCCGATCAATACAAGCAGGATATTTCTCTTATAAAAAGAAATGAAGAACATTTAGCACTCCTGTGAAAAAATCAGACCTCAGTTGTAGAAGCAGAATATAATTTACTCAAAAGAACTGAAGAATCGATAAATCGGCAACACAAAGTCATTAATCAACATTTAAACAATTTAATGAAGGCCACAAGTATGAACAGATCCTTATTGCATAAAATATTAATTTGTCTACTAAAAAACATAACTAGCAGAACATGGCATCCACATCTGGTCAAACCACTGGCAAAAGGAAGGTGGCAGACATCCTGGTTGATCCGGATACCCCGAAAACGATTGAGGACGCAAAAAAGCCTAAAATCGATCTGAACGCTAATAAAAAGTTTTCATGCATCACTTCGATTGTAGGAATGTACAACAAAATAATACATTTCTTGACACGGGAAAAACACCCTCATAAAGGAAAGAAGTCCAAGACGGATTCTGAAATGGAAACTGATGAAACTGACTCCCCCGAAGATCTAATTGGGGTCGATAATAGTATCACAGTGGGGAACCACATAACAAGCATTATTTTCACAGTACACAACGTCTGCAGACAATCCATCAAAGGGAATGACTTCCTACAAAATCCATTATAAGGTAAAAGACTATAATATCCCTAATGACACCATCGAAAAGCTTTGGGTTGATAATCTGAGGTCATACGGCTTGGAATACAAGGATTATGATAGTGATGATGAAAAGGCGTGGTACGGCACAATGGGCCCATATTTGGATATGTTTTCAGCATATAAATATATATTTCAATTATGAACACTAAATTTTATATTCATATTGGTTATTGAATAATTTTGTTTATTTAAAACTAAAGTATTTAAAAACATTGTAAATTATTTCTATTAATCATGAAAAAAATAGCACAAAGAGGGATGTGGCTGACACATTAAGATTAAAGACACCCCGTCTTTAATCTTAATTCTTGTTCAACACGAATAAACTACCGTGAATGTTTCGGAGACATACAGTTCGTTAATAACATAAAAACATTTTATATTTACTCGTCAATTATGGACTGTCCTATTTTAAACAATATTAAGGCATAGATTTTCATTTTAATATTCTTATGAAACTAATAGACCTTTTTTTTTTACAAAGTACTTACCTAAAAAAAATAAACATTATGTACAAACTCTATAGACTAATAGATACAATATTATTTACACATTTTAGTAACTATTTAACTAACAATAATGAGGCACGCACAGTGAAATAGCACCAAATTGAAATTTCATACTAGATAATAGATAATAGTGCCAAGTCTGTTGTACACAAATCTCTAAACTAAATTGGCAGATTTAATAACTGTATAATCTTGTTTGAGAGGAAAAACTGTTTAAAGCATATTACTACTGTGAATTCAGTTTAGTTTAGAGGTATGTGTAGAAAAGATGTTGCACTAACGGCTTTTTTAACTCTAACTTAGTAATGGCCAAGAACTTAGACCAGTAGAGTCGATAGGTAAGAGAACTATTTTCATAAGGGCGTCACTATTTATACAAGCTAAAATATTGGAGTCTCTCTGTTTGTGTATCTATTAATGGCACGAGTATTTGATTGTAAGTATAACTAAAAGAATCGTGTTAAAAACTAATCGTCCGTCTGGGCTAATCTTCGGAACAACTTCGGTTCTAGGTAAATTTTATTATACTGGAAACTCATCGCATCGGGGTTGAATTTCCAGTACAATAAATTTCGTTCGTTACATAAAACTCATATGATTTGTATAAATGGAAACGGGGCTTCAATGATATCGACTCATGAACATACGTCCTAGACCATAACTAACGCTTTCGTCATCCGTAGAACATTAATAACATAACAATAATCTCCCTTTTTTTTGTTTGCAATATACTTATCAGTATAGAAGGGGCGCCGGCGACGGCGGAGGGGCGCGACCTGCTGGTTCAGGCTCGGATTCGTTGGCGTCGGTCGACGCCGGCGTTGGTGGTGGGGGCCTGTTGGATGCTCGGTAGTGCCGATACGCCCGCCGCCTTCCCCTCGACGCAGTCGCCGGGCTGGGCGGCGGGTTGGCGGTGGGTCGGGGGTACCGCCCGCACAGGCTATCTGATGCGGAGCCCGCGGAGTTAGATCCCATTGAACCGGATCCCGTGGCACTCATTCTATATTAGATAGTAAACATTTAGTAATGTCAACCATGCTATAAGATCTCTCTATTAACCTTTTATACGTGTATTTGTTATACTCACTCTGAAGATGGTAGTGAAGTTCGCGCGAGCGGTGGCGGTTTGACTAGGGGGAAGTTGCGCTGCGCGTGCGTCGGTCGACGTGTTCTGCGCAATCGCCGAAGGGCGGTCCACGCGGCGCCCAAAACTGCCCCCGCGCCGGCGACCGCCCCGCAGGCCACTAAGGCGTGAGACTGGCCACCCGGGCTTGCACCGCCCACGGACACCACCTTCATAACATTATACCCAGAATCAGTAACAGTTGTTAATTTTACATAAGTTACAAAATGCAAGTTCGTAAAAGTACTTTGGATCAGTCATATTGTTTTCAGTTTCTTCACAAGTTTTTTAGGTGAGCATTGGCAGTGTTTTTTAATCACTAAATATATTCGTATATTTACGCAACTTATATATTTGACGGCAGTCAGAGAACAGCGCCATCTAGTTTGAGAATCATGTACGACAGACAAGAGAGTTGGATCGCCCCCTCTCTTTACGCAACACTAAGTAACGTATGCAGGTTCTTAAAAGACGCACCGACGCGGGACGGCGCATTGCATTCGGTCGATTCGGATCGGTAGTCTAGTCGCGGTAGTGCATAGTCGTACTTGGTGGAGCGTATAGTCTGCTCCTTATAAATTACCATACTTATGATTGTAATTCTGTTCTACCAAGAGTATCTGGTCTCTTTGCCCGAAACTACCCACGTCTACCCAAATTACCGACGAAGACACGCCCCCGCACCGTAGTCATCCTATATTTGCAACATACTCTGTGTGGCACATTCGATTAATAAAATATACAATTTATGGCATTTATAATATCAGTTTTTCCATGTATTTCTATTCGTATAAAATTTTTCCTCACACACACACACACACAAACTCATTATCAATAAAAGAAACATCTTTACCAAGTAGAAGCAAATTATTTGGTCTGTAATAGTAATACCTGATCTTTATGGAGGTATTCGCAGATCGCGGGCGCCTCGTCCGCGCCGTCCTCGCAGTGCGGGCGGCCGTCGCAGACCAGCAACGGCGCAAGGCACAGGCGCTCGTCGCATCTGGACAATCGATACAATTGACATCGATTTATTAATTAAACACAGGGCGCAAGGCACAAGTTGACGAATGCTCTGTGAATAAGTTTCACTGAAAATGCGTGTACCATTGATATCGGAAATTTTGGGTTTACGATTTTTAATGTTTGGGCACGCAATGCATTGCGGACAACGCTTTGTGATTAACATAGGTACGTATAGATATTTAGTGTAGGTGCCTAAGCAGTATACAAATCTACTAATCTACATTACCTGCCAGTTTTCTAAACCTGATGAGTTTTTTACACCCTTCGCTATAAAACAAGAGAAAGATTTCAGCTTTTAGTCTGCTCTCGAATAGGCAAAAAACAACCGCCCCTTCTGTTTGTTCTATAATAGGCAAAAATAAAACCGCCTCTTGAGCCTGCTTTCAATTGGGTAAAAAGAACAAGAACGTCTCTCCATCAGCATACTCTCACCTGAACGCGTCCGGAAGCGGCGCGTGCGCACAGTAAGTGCCGGTGCTGCAGCCGCCCAATGCCGCGGCGCATGATCCGTCCGCGCAGCGTAGGCCGGCGCACGCGTCACACCGTGCTTCGTCCGACCCGTCCGGGCAGTCTCGTTGACCATCGCATCTGTAATAGTATTAGTAATAGTTTATTACATTAAAATTTTGTTTGTAACAATAAACGAGACCAAAGTAAAATGGTCAGATATTTTTATTAAGATTGGCTCTTTTTTGTATACATACAAATTGTACAGTTTATGGAGATGGCGTGGGCATTTAGCGAACTTAGACCGGAGTGACAATGTTTATTCATTAACTCCAAGCTAATACCTAATAATGCAACAAAAACCGGACCAACTAGGCGCCAGTAACATCGCTAATAATTCTACCCTATTAGTTGCAACAGCGTAACCGGGCTGTTTGGCAGAAGAAATTTTGAGCCCTAGGGCTTGAAGAAACTAAGACAACGTCTGCCTAAGGGCACTTCCTGTGAGAACCTCGGCTTAGGCGACGTTTTGGGATAACGGGGGGGTCGGACGGTGAGTGGTCCGTACGTCTCCGAGGCCATGAATGGTGCCCACGCCCTATGACGTAAGAAAATACTCACTTCCATTCCATAGGTATGCAGTGCGCTTCGGGCGGCGCGGCTGACACGGAGCCGGCGGCGGGGGCGGGCGGCGCGTCGCACAGGAAGTGGTTGTCAGCGCACACGCGCCGCGCCGCGCACTGCAGGCCGCAGCCGCACGCGCCATCCGCGCCGCACGCGCCGGGCGCACCACCGCACGCGCGCCCACCGTAGCACGGGTGCTCGCGGGCCACCTGATTTCACAATATTCATTAAAGTAATTTACAATTGCCACTGAGTATAGTGAAGCGATGATAGCCTAGTGGTTAGGGCGTCAGCCTCCTAATCAGAGGTCGGCGGTTCGAATCCGGGCACGCACCTCTAACTTTTCAGTTATGTGCGTTTTAAAAAATTACAAATATCACTTGCTTCAACGGTAAAGGAATACATCGTGAGGAAACCTGCACGCTTGAGAGCTCTCCATAATGTTCTCAAAGGCGTGCGAAATCTGCAAATCCGCACATGGCCAGCGTGGTGGACTATGTCCAAACCCTTCTCATATTCAGAGGAGACCCGTGCTCTGTAGTGAGCCGGTAAGGGGTGGATTTTATGCATATTTTTTATTTATTTCATTCGTTGCGAATACATCCAGCAATTTATGGCGTACAACAATACAACACAATATAATAATTATCTAAATGTCAATATATACAATATATCTAGTATTATGTATATCAACGTTAGAACACATTAGTGCCAAAAATCAAAAATGTCTCGTCCATGCCGCGTCTCTTCCAGTCTTAAATGACGTTATAGTAGGGGAGCCCAAGCGGGGATTTCGGGATTTCCTCGAGCGCGGCAGATTAATATACAGGGAGATACCTTGTACCCGGTTATGTTCCTCCACCAAACATGAGCCCCATATATAAGGCCGCGCGTGAACGATACACGATCAGATTAGTAAAAAAAAATTGACCATCAGAAATTCTCGAGCGCGTCAGATTAAGGTAGGGTGAGTTAATTACATCCTTAAAAGCGTATATTCCACTAATCTGACAATTCTGACAATTTGAGAGTGACGTAAAGAAAGGAGAGGGCAGCAAAGTTGTAAAAAAAAAAACGTCATCTCGACATTCTCGAGCGTAGCTAAATTTTTTTTTATTTTGAAGGAAATAATTCAAGAATAACGAAAAATATATAATCTGACGATTTCCGCAAGCCGAAATAACAAAAATTCGCCAATAAAGTTAAATGCGTGCAGCTGGGTGATGCCTATATTTCCTTCTCCGCGTTTCTATTTCTCTATCACTCTTTCTCTATTTATTACTCTCTCCGTCCCCACTCTGGTTTCTGCTGCCATGACGCCATCACAGCTGATCATAAAGACTTGTTCGAGGCATATTGTTTACAACGTGTTTCCAACGTTTTGGCTTTTTTTGCTATTTTAATATTATTTATGTTAATTAAAGTTTATAAATATTGTTAAAATGTGTATTTTGTGGTGAAAGTGCCTTACAAAAACTTTACAGTAGAAACATTAATCAATTAATTATAAAACATCAAATTTTTTTAAGCCATTTTAAATTTTTTTTTTATAAATACATGTATTCTACATAAAAAAGCATACACTTATTTATTTGCATGCTATTTCTTGAGCTTTCTATTAATTAAGTTAAATTATTTAAAAAAAAATTTTTTTTGTCAGATTAGGCGAATCCCTCTAGATAATCGTCAGATTATGAGACAGTACGTTTAGAACATAAAGATGAACCATATATATCTTAATCTGACGCGCTCGAGTATTTCAAAATGGCGAATTTTTTTTGCACATTATGAAAATCGCCGCGACTTTGCGTCACATCGGAATCGTCAGATTAGTGAATGAGAGCTTATTTTTGGTGTACTTAACACTCCCTTAGAAAATCTGACGCGCTCGATTAAATTTTTTTTTTTTTTCATTTTCATCCCTTACATACAACCACACGCATCATGCAAACGGTCAGATTAACATACGTACATTATTAAAAATACGTAGACCATTGATGCTATCAATATCTGACGTGCTCGAAGATGTCCATGCAACAGTTTTTTTTTTACATATTTAAAAATCTATAGCCGCTTCCCCCACCGATGGAAAGGTATATATCATATAACATTTTTTTCTTCTTATCATCTAAGCTTTGCAACCCAATAGGTCTCTATGACGCTCGAGTAAATCCCCATTTAGCATCATGGGCTCCCCTACCATTAGATACAATACTTAAAATGACTGTACAGTATAAGATTTGTTTGTTCACAATTTTGACTATCGAAATACACAACTGTCATGTATGAAACGTGTCAGTATATATGAAATATGTCAGTAGATTGAAACCTATCTACCTTGTTTATAACTTAAATTCGTTCACACAGCTACAGCTAGTATAATATTGTATAATAAAAAAAGTACGGAAATTGCGACTCTATTCCAAAAACATAAGATCAACTTTACTTCAACGTGTTTCGATACCATAAGCGAATCCACGATTTCCAGTGAGAAAATTTTATACCAATTATACTTACTGTTAGTATGTAAGATTATAGTTAAGTTAGTTAAGGGATAGAAGACTTACCCGATGGACAGGTATGGCGGTAACCAGTCTCGCAAGATGAGGCAAGGGGGCGGCGGGAGCGTCGCGCCGGTGTAGCGGCAAACGCATAGGTGTGCGTTCGCCACCGCACAGATACAATGCGCCTCCGAACGCGGCCAAAGCACCCACCCAGCCGCCTTGCCACACTACACGTCTAGAACAGATAAACTCACTGGAATGGCAGACATACCTTTTTAAAGTAAGAACGCACATTAAGGTCGATAGCTGGGTTGATAAAGGGTACCGCAACAAAGGTACTAAACGTGGGGAAAACTCGCCATGCCATTAAATTTAATATTACATAATAGAGATAATCTCCACTGAGGTCGACCAATACTTAGGCTAGTTGAGTCTACAGTTCCAATAGCCTATACGAAACAGATTCGGATTGAGTGAAATTTGTGTAATGGCTGTGAGATATCGAGGTAATTTCATTGGTGTTGTTTCGGACCGGCTTATTTTACCCCACTATACCGGGCTAAAATTGAACACGGGGTGTATTCAATAAATTCGTTATCATACAAATATTTACATTACAAGTTAGATACATGCCCCGTACAACCCCTGAGCTTTTAAGTGCGAGATCGATGCAGCGGTCAATACACCCAGTCATCGTTCCGATTAGGAAACTATTAATTATTTAACTAAACTGTGATAGACTAGTGGTTAGGCTGTCGGCCTTCTAATCAAAGGACGGGGGTTCAAACCCGGGCACGCACCTATAACTATAGGACTTATGTGCGTTATTAAGCAATTAAAATATCCCTTGCTTCAACGGTGAAGGAATAAATCGTGAGAAAACCTGCATGCCTGAGAGTTCTCCATAATGTTCTCAAAAGTGTGTGAAGTCTGCCAATCCCCACATGGCCAGCGTGGTGGACTATGGCTAAACCTTTCTCATATTGAGAGGAGACCCGTGCTCTGTAGTGAGACAATGGGTTGATGATGATGACGAATTATTGGCACGATTTTTTTTCTCGTTTTAGCGACTATCAACAAAAATTAACCGGATTTTAAGTCCGGTTGGTCTTACCTGTTAGGAGAGTCAAGATCCAACGCGTGTATCTGCCGCGCGACCGCCCAGTACACCGTGCCGCTGCTCTGCTCAACGGCCAATGCCGTCACGTTGTTGACTCGCGCGAGTTCTACCCGAGACGTGCCGTCCACGTTCGCTCGCAGTATCGCACCGAGGCCCGCATCGCTCCATATTAGGACCCTAGATTATTTGATATTTTTTTAGTCGATTTATATTGTGAGATCATTTAGATCAATATAAACTGGATACACTTCTGACATCTGAGGACGTCTAACGCTGGACACAGGGTCTTTGTAAATACTTGGACACACCAGTTTTGTGCTGCTTATATCTCAGTTTCATTTCATGTTGTCTATCTTACACTGTACTCACACGATAACGATTGCGTTTGGTCCAGCATTGCAATCTGTGTACTAGTTTTAGGGCTCGAAGAAACTAAGGGAACGTCTGCCCAAGGGCGCTTCCTGTGAGGCCGAACCTCAGCTTAGGCGACGTTTGGGATAACGGGGGGGTCGGACGGATACTAGTTTTAGTATACAGATTGCAATACGCTATCTAAACCAGTATATATGTCCTTCTTTACATAAGAATAATTAGATAATGATGGAGACGAGGGCGAACGAATCTACGACATGCTTATAATGGCTTCATTATCAGACTTAATTTAATCCTAATTAAGATGACTGACACTAACTGAGTACATTACGACAACTTGGATGCTGCGAACATGTATCTCGTATACAATAACTTATTAATAATTGATTAGGACACAAGAGCGGTATCATTTAATTGTGTGTCAAATATAATGGCTTCAATATCAGACTTAATTTAATCCTTATTAAGATGACTGACACTGACTGAGTACATTACGACAATTTGGATGCTGCGAACATATATCTCGTGTACAATAAGTTATTAATAATTTATTAGGACATAGGAGCGGTACCATTTAATTGTGTGTCAAATGTAATGGCTTCATTATAAGACTTAATTTAATCCTAATTAAGATGACTGACACTCACTGAGTACATTACGAAAACTTGGATGCTGCGAACATATATCTCGTATACGATAAGTTATTAATCATTTATAAGGACACAGGAGCGGCCATTTAATTGTGTGTCAAATGATCACGTGTGACATTTCTTATAGTATATCAATATACTAGCACCATTACATCTACCACATACCTTTTTGTTTGATGAAAGGCTAAATGTCGTGGCATCATTTTCTCTCCTCGTAATATTACACCGATTGAAGAGTTGTTATCGATAGATGTGGCATTAATCGAGTCTGTATCTAGACAGGTCCAGTATAAGGCTCTGCCTAATATATCTAAGACCATGTGGAAGGGGCGAGCGAGACCGGTGACTACGGTCGCAGCGTCGGTGACGGCGGATGTGGTCGAATATGAGATGGGTACCCGCCGAATCGAGTGCGACTCATCGTCCATCCAATACATATGCCTGAGAGAAAAAATCAGCATTACCTTTTTTTAGGTACATAAGTGTAATAACTATCATTGTGGATATTTAATTAGTATTAGTACTTTAAATGTAATGAAATATACATGATTATGCCTTAGTCATATACTGGCTGCAAATACGCAGGGTGTTTATTTGTAAATAGGATGTATTTTTTATACAATGCAATAGTCTATGAATAGATTGTTTCGCAGTTAGAAATGATTGTTATTATTATTAAATTCAAACATGGTGTAATTTACAATTGTTATTGACCTTAACAATTTTAAATAACCGTCAAATCCTTCATAGCAACGACAATACAATTCACCCAGAAATGTGACTTTAATTACAATATTATTATTCCAAAATGTGTCTGTGGGGAGACCACATCCCAAAATTTATATTTTATAAGTTATATGACTTAAAAGATGATTCCAAACATATTTTGTGTGTTGCTCACCAAAGATTTTAATTTAAAAAACTTACTTATTTATTGGATCGTACTCAATAGCTCGCACGCTTTTCAAACCCGTTAAAGGTATGAAAGCGTCATTGCATTCGCCATTAGCTGTTAAAATACGGCCAACCGCGTTCTTTTGGGCAAAAAATAAGAATTCTTCTGGTTCTGAAAAAAAAACCCCCAAAATAGAAATATAGCAAAAGAAGTAGACACTCAAAGTTTTCTTCTTCTTCATCGTAACACTCCACTCTGGTCGTGGTCATCACGAAGCAATGTCTTTGAGGGCTCAAAGTTTAAAATGGTAAATAATTCGCATACTGTATAATTTTAACTGATTGTTAGTTGTTCTTTGTAAATCTAGACTTAGACGTCTACTTAACTCGAATGTTTAATTTAACCAATTAGGTTTATAGTTATGCAATGCAAACAACTTAATAATGTAGTTGAGTTGAGCTAAAAACATTCGAGAACGATGAAGAACGTGTGACTACATCGCTTTAAGTTTTTGATTTATTCCAAGTAAGTACGCTATGATAGCCTAGTGGTTAGGGCGTCAGCCTCCTAATCAGAGTTCGGCGGTTCGAATCCGGGCACGCACCTCTAACTTTTCGGAGTAATGTGCGTTTTTAAAAATTAAAATATCATTTGCTTCAACGGTGAAGGAAAACATCGTGAGGAAACCTGCACGCCTGAGAGTATTCCACAATGTTCTCAAAGGCGTGTTAAGTCTGCTAATCCGAACATGGCCAGCGTGGTGGACTATGGCCAAATCCTTCTCATATTGAGAGGAGACCCGTGCTCTGTAGTGAGCCGGTAATGGGTTGATCATGATGATGATGATGAAGTACGCTATGTAGGAATATCATTGCGTATATTGACGTAGATTTAGATCAGTAAAATTTTGAGACTTCATATGTTAAATCGTTACCTGAACAAGTGAGGTTGTCCCTGTTGAGTCGATAGTGCGTAGGGCAAGCACATCTGTAGTCGTTATTTGGCAAAGGTAGACACAAGTGGGAACAGCCCCCATTGTCAACCCCACACTGGTTCGATAGCGTGTCTCGTCCTCTATGATACACTTTCAGATCCGAAATGTAGTCCAACTGGTTGTGAATAGTTTTACGGTTCGTTCCGTCGGTTTTCTTTGACATTTCTATGAGACCTAAAATCACAGTTACGCTCTGTATAGTTTAATTGTTAAGAGAAAAGTGACGTGAGAAGATAAAAAAAAATAATTTTATCAAGTTTTACCAAAACCATTTTTTGGTCTTTGCTCGCCAATCAGGCATGCATCGCCAAAAACCTTTTTGTTCATTGCAATCAGATAAGAATACTGTATCAACAAATATATGTGGATCAATGTCAGCTATCGGCAACCGAGAAATTAAGCCCGAAGTCCGTCTGCATCGCTTTAGGTATAGTATAAGTGCGGTGTAAGACAGGGCTAGTCTATTAGCTAATTATAAACCATCCTCTTCAACTAGTCAACCAAAATCACTTCATAATTTCAACCAATAGACGTCCATTTAATTGATGGAATTTGAAGTCTCAAGGTGTTCTGGGAGTGACCAAACCGTACCAGATAATGCAGCATTTAATAAATTTAGTAAATGAAAAATCATACCAGTATTCCAATCGCCCCAAAACACGTGGTCTCCATACAGAGCCAGAGCGTACGGCATCGGTATATTATCGGCCAGCACTTTCCTGGCCGTGCCATTCAACAATGCGAACTCTATAACGGGTGGATCTAAAGCCGCCCAATATATTGTACGTTTTTCGTAGTCTATGGCCAATGCGTGCACGCGGCCTACTTGCTCGAATATGACAGTAGGCGATCCCCCGTCCATAGTGGCACGTTTAATGCTCTTGGACCCAAGTTCCGACCAATACATGTAGCTGCAAAAGGAATATTAATTATACGAGAAACCTTATCACTATCGAACTAACAGATCATGTAGATGTTCCAGGAACCACTCGACATAAAAACCAATATCTGTAAATGTTTATTTACCTCGCTAAGTATGTTGATGACTAGACTAACAACGCATTTATAACAGCTAAGGAAGTAATTTTTAAGTTGGCGATTATAACTTTGGCGTTTTGTATAATTTTCAGATACAATTCAGTATAGTCCTCATATAATGTATTGGGATGAACTTACATTGTGTCCTTGGATAAATTTGTATACTGTTTAAAATTTTTAGATATGCAAACAAAACTAATTTAAAAAAGTAAAATTAAAAAGATAATACATTAATTTTAGTGTCATGAATATTACGTCTTTACATACCCTTTCTTAGGGTCCAAGACAATGCTCTTCGGTTTCTTTAGACCCTGCCATATCAGCGTCCGTCTACTAGATCCGTCAAGACGAGCCAACTCTATTCTTTGCGCAGCTGTATCAGTCCAATAAATGTTTTGGCCCGACCAATCTATCGCTAAACCTGAAATATAACAATGTATTGAAAATAGATAAGTACAAAAAAATAACGTCAAAAGTTTTCTACGGGTTTTGGATCATCTTATTGCTAAAAATTTGTGTTACTATCAACAAACTTAATTTCTTATATTCTGTGATAAATATATTTTCAGACTATTATGATGCGTGTGATATAGCACGGAATTTTATTTTTGAGTACCTTTACTAATGAACAAGCGTCTTTAATACATCACATACCTTCGACAAGGCCCATCCATTCAAGTATTTTCTCCATATTTGAACCATTAATGGAGCATCGGTTTATTGTTTTTGTTTTGCTGTCAGACCAATAGATTTTAGAGCCTGATACATGGACTGCTAAAGCACTGTGAAACGAAATTTAGAATGTTAAAAAAGATAAAGAAAAAAACACGAAACGGTTTTAGTTTTGTATTTATTTGAGTGAGGTATTATGAATGTTTTTTTTTTGATTTAGAAAATATAGCGAACCACCTTAAGAATTTTTTTTTTTTCTTGTTTGAGGACTCCCAATTAAAATTTTAGTTACTAATACAAGATCAATTTGCCTTTATGGGGGGATATACAACCTCAAAATTGGTCGTGTGAGTATGTGAGAGATTCTTTTTTCTGTTTTGATAACATCAGTTATACTCCGCACGTACCGGGATACAAGTCCGTCAAATGGAGAATTTCCTATACCATGCCCACTTGTAAATGTTTATCGATTGATATTATGTAAATGAAGAGTCAAAGACAAAATAGATTTTCTCGTATTGAACTATCAGAAAATCCACTAATTAAATATATTTTGATTCATCTTAATAAGAGAAAATTACAATGCAGTTAAGAATAAAAATATGTTTAAGATAAAACTAAAACTTAAAATCAATGTAATATATGTAGCATACATTTTTTTCTTATTCTTTTTTCTGATTTCTGAATAAAAACACATAAAGTAAATACTGCTCAATATGTTGTGCCGGTGTAGTGAGCCGGCAATGGGTTGATCATGAATGAATGAATGAATGTTGTGCCAGTCGTATGTTTTAAAGCTCCAAGTCATATTGATTTACAGCTGCATTCTGAAACATCAAGAATTAGAAATGCTTTCATTTCTTACCTGACTTCCTTCAAATCTTTAATGGGCAGAACAGCGTCATTATTCTCATTCTCAATACTGATTCGTCCGATCACATTTTTTCTGCTGTATATAAGAAAAGCTTCAGGTTCGATGCACGTCTTGCGATCTTTGCTCAGTTCCAAACCTAAAATGACATGTTGGCACAAATCAGAAGTTGAATCAGAAATCACGGACTGATTTCACTGTCATCGCAATAAGGCAGTGAATGCTGGGATAACTCTGATATTTAATTAACACGTCTGTATCTACACTCATAAATTGTTTTTTTTATTTTTAATAATGAAACAATGAAACTACTGAACCAATTTAAAACAACTTTCACCATTAGAAAGTTATTTTATTCAGAAGCAACATAGGCTATATTTATTTTATGACCTTAAATTTTAGCATTTGTAAAACAAGCAAGTAGAAAAAGCGCAACCGTGCTGCAATTGTACATAGATATTTAAGAGATGTTTGGAAGAATCAATCTATCATAGATTGATTTCTTTCGATAACACCTTTTTTATTTTATTTCCCTACTTGTAATACAACTTCTGTGGTCCCTCGCAGCCATTATCAAATAGTGACACCCGTATACGTTTTGGCTCACAATAGCTAAGCGGCTTACAAAGCACAAAGTGACATGTTAAACTATACTCCGCACGCACCGGGATACTAGTTCGTCAAATAGAGAATTTCCTATAGATGAACCATGTTCACTTGTAAATGTTTATCGATCGATATTATGCAAATGAAGAGTCAAATACAAAATCAATTTTCTCTTATTGAACTATCAGAAAATCCACTAATTAAATATATTTTGATTCATCTTGATTAAATTACAATGCAAAGTTAAGAATAAAAATATGTTTAAGATAAAACTAAAACTTAAAATCAATATGTGTAGCATAAATTTTTTTCTTATGATTTTTCCTGATTTCTAAATAAAAACACACAAAGTGACGTGTTAAACAAGAATACTAGAATTTTGTAGGTCTAATAAAGTTCGCGAAACCATATCCGCCTATCTATCTATATGAACAAGCCATATCAATTTTAGAAGAGGCCTTATTTACCAAGAGGACAACTGCACACATAGTCCTGAGGACGGTTGAAGCAGAGATGGGAGCACTCTCCGTTGTTATCAGCGCAAGGGTTGTGGCCCAGCGGCTCTCCAAGACGAAACGCCTTCACCCCCATCATGTTAGCCATCTGTTCAACTACCGCTTGCCTTTCTAAACCTGTCAAAATTTATTATTTTAGTGATGGCAATATTAATTATATGCATAGTCACTAACATTGTGATAAGACAGCTTACTCGCTTGTAAGCTTTCTAACTTCAGTAGACGATGGATGATGCTCTGAGTCAGAAATAAGAGATCTGAAGAAGGAACAGAGCTCATCGAGTTGTGAAGTTGAAGTTGAATTGCGTACACAGTTTGGACAAGAAAGCACTCAATACCGTGGGATCTCAAGGCGTTGAGTGGCGACCAAAAATCAACTTTTTCCGAAAAGCAAATTTTTGGTGGACCATCAAATGGCGGATAGATAACATGAAATGGGTCCCAGGATAAGGGGCTTGAGACCGAGGTGTGTGTAAATCAATTCATAACATCCAGGATGTCACAATGCTCACCACTACACCGGAAAGGTCTTAAAACATTTTGATAGATACCTGTATCTTTGTTGATCCTGTCCAACGTTCGCCGTTGCATATCCGTCCAATACAAGTGCTGGCCTAGTAGTGTCAATCCAAAGATGTGTAAGATATCGCTACTGTGAAGTTCGCGCCTCTCCGACCCGTCCATGTTACAGACCTGGAACAAACAGCCAAATTATTGCCGATAGACACAGACTTTTACTTTCATAAAAGGGAGCGATAAACAGGGACTATATAGGGGGGTGTATAAAATATCCGGATTAATCTACTTTGGCGATATAGTGTTTCGATACTCAAAGTGTATGTCAATGGCAATCTAACAAAAGTAAAAACTCTTGGACATTAATAACATTAGCAAAGAATTAATGGTTACCTCGATCTTATGCGTTCTTGCATCGCCCCAATACAACTTATTGGTTGCAGTGTCCAAAGCAATTCCATTAGGCCAGGTCAGCTTTTCAGAGACCAGCAGCAATCTATTAGTTCCGTCCAGGTTGGCTCGCTCGATCTTCGGCTTCTTCTCATTCCAATCCGACCAAAACATCCAACCGGCGGTTGGATGCAGTGCTATTGCTCGCGGGTAGTATAGATCATCGTGAATTATGACCTTTTGTAATAAAAATAAAATATGTTAAAAATGCCTACCTATGCGTGGTTGTGTGATGTTCTAATAACTTTCAAAAGGTAAAAACGCATATAAGTAAGGAAAATAAATAAAACTAACAAGATTTTTCATCTTATTATGACATTTTATTCATGAAAATATATTTCGCAGTATGAAAAGTATATTTCGGCACCCTCTTTTAGCTTTTGAGCTAAAAATCTGCCCACGATAGATACGTACGTAATGCTTTTGGAGCATTTAAATCTGTTCGAGCGCTACACTGACACAGACAAAACAATTAAATGATCACCTCATGCGTTGTTGCATCTATGGCAAGGAATCATTTGCATTCAACCTTTCTCTTTTCTGCTCAATTGGGTTACTTAATCCCTATTGTAAGTATCCATAACTACAAGATGTGGGCAAACTGGCAAATGTTTTTGTAGTACAGCTAGTGAAACTCACTGTGAGTGAGAGTCTATTTGTGTGCTTATTAAGTCTGTGTGCATTCCGGAGAACTCACCTTCTTCGCAGTTCCGTCCAGCCTAGCCACAGTGATGGTATCAGAGACGGGATCTGTCCAGTATATGTTCCTCGCGAGGGGATCAATCGCTATACTGTCGGGAACACCGTTGCTGTGAATAACTACAGACTGCTCACTTCCGTCCAACCGAGCACGGGATATGGTTTTGGACTGAAATACAAACATACCTTTACTTCACTGTAGACCACTACTGTTTACTACATTTAGGAATGTATCCGTGTAAATTAATGTATGACAGTTTCTGCAGGAAAGCATCAACAAGTGCAGCTAATTACAAGGTTATAATAACAGCTAAGGCTAAGAAGTTGCAGCAAACTTAGGGCCCATGATTGTATCTCAATGATCAATCAAGGTAATTTTAGTACTAATAAGAAAAGTGGAAATGTAAAAAAGGTTTATTAAAATTTCTCTTGGTACCCAGATTAGGCAAGCTTGTATTGTGGTGCACTTTTACTGTTCATTGGATTTAATATGTAAATGTCACTAACCATTTGATTTTTTCCATCAATAATATAATGTCATCGATCAAACATAGGGACATAATAGCAAAATAATACATTCAAGTATTATTTTGCTATTATGTCCCTGTTTTGTGTTTCAAGGATGTACCCAAAAATTATAAAAAGTTAGGTTGCTTTAAAATTATAAACTATAAAATTTATTTTCTTAATGTAGGAAATAAAACCCTCCATTTAAACTTGTCTGAGAGAACTTACAAGTGACCGTCTACAGCGAAATCATTTGGTTTATGATGATTGCTATGCAACTAAGAGCCTAGACTGTTGAGGTCAATGCTAGTTGTATCACTCTCTTTTGTATCCCCAACACCATATTTAGTCTGGAGTTTAGTAACAACAAAAGTGTGTGATTTATGTTTTATGTATAATACTTGTGGATTTAAGTTTACCTGACTGTCAGCCCAATAAATGTGTTCACTTTTAGGATCAAAGTCCACAGTGATTGCTCTCTTCAAGTCCTTTAAGGGTAGTGCATAGGGTGTGAAGTCGGGTGAATCTAGAGATATCTTGGATATGACAGATCGCTGAGCAACTAAGAGCATAGACTGTGGCGTATTGTAGCATGTTGTGTTGCTACTTTCTTTTAACTTCACGCCAGTTGGACAAGCACAAACGTAACCTGAAAAAAAAATGTTAAAACTTGAAACTGACTTAATAACATATGACGTTAGAAGATGAAGATTAAGGCATTATATAAAAATTTCACAATATAATTATTATTGAAACCATATGTTGCCTTGACCTTGACGAGGGTAAGTATTTTTGTTACAAGTGAGATATATATTCTATATGAAAGTAAGTGATATCATAAGTTTGATGCTTTGATATGTGAGGGTGGCATTATTAAAATGACAATGAGAAGTGGAGCAAGTAATGCATGAATACTATTTTACTATATTCTTAATCCTTAGCTTATGATAAATTATTGTAACAGCTTTAAATGCAAATATTCTTAATGAATTCATGTTAGTACTAGTATGGTGCGCCCAGGATGTAATTATAATATAGATAAGAAAAAAGTTCTAACCAACAGCAGCTTTATCATGCGTAAATTGCATGAGAATGTGCCTTTCAGGGTGGGTGCACCACAATGAGTTTTAGCACCATTTAAAAATCTGGCTAGGTTATGCAATATGCTTCTTACCTGGAGGTGTAGGTGCTAACAGACATAAATGTGAACATCCCTCATTGTCTTTACAAGGGTAGTCTCCGGTAGGCAATAGCTGCCTGCTTTTGTCATACACTTTAATGTCTACTGGCACTGGGTCAGATTTAATCAGCTCCTTTATAGGGCCATTTGTGGATATGTCCCATGTGTAAATTTCCCTGTCAGAAGCAAAGAGCAATGATTAAGTGAACTACCATAACAATTTTTAATTATAACAAGTAACCATACTTGTGTGTTGGAAGTTTTAGATTATCAACAACTTTTTAATGAGGTCACAACAATGAGGTTATTTTTACTAACAAGTAACTAATCTGAAGTTGGGCAATCGTCTATTACTTAATTGCTGAAGTTTGGTGCTTTAAAAATATAACTACCAATAAAAAAGCTGATTAAATGTGAGATGCTCAAATAAGGAACCTTCCTTTAAATTTTGCTACTGTATGGTATTGATATTATTATGATCAAACACCACACTAATTTCTTTCTTTAATCATTAATTTAATTTATTATAGCGGCAATAAATGTACACATTCTGTGAAAATTTCAAATAGCTATTATGTTTCATGTGATATAGATGCTGTAACACAGATGTCAGGACAGATAGATAGGAGCAATGACAGTGAAAACTATCTTACCATGTCTTCCAATCAGTCCAATACAGCTTCTCATTAAAATATGCTAAAGCATATGGATATTTCAAACCATCTTTTATTATTCGCTTTCGTTTATCACCATTAAAGTCAATCATATCTACAAACTGTAGCTTTGCATCAACCCAGTAAATTAAGTTGTTAATATAATCTATAGTGATTCCATTTGGCCAGAATATATTATCCTTTACTATAACTTTACGAGTTGAGGGGTCACCATTCATTCCAGCTCTTTCAATTTTGGGAATTTCACCCCAGTCTGTCCAAAACATTAGTCTGCAACAAGTGGTACATCTTTTTTGATGAAAACATTTACAGTTGATATGGTGGCCTGCATCCTTTAATTAATAAAGTATTTAGAACATGCAGTATCAAAAATAATTGTACCTATATAAAATTTTAATTTTTAATAGTGTATCAAAATTTATACACATTTTCTCTATCTAATATCTTAATATGTAAAATATATGTATTAAAAATTATGATTAGGGAAAGAAATTTAAAACTGATATAGAACAGCTTTTTAGTACACTTAAAGCTAATACTCTGGGTCAAGCTTAAGACTATTTTAAATATTTTTTCCTGAAAAGTAATAGGGAATTCTTTGGGACAAGGTATACATTTATTTATCATCATTATCTGTCAATATGCTCTTTGTCAAATCTTTCTCAGAATCTGAAATATTTAGGCTGTACTCCACCACAGTTGCAGTGTTGCCATCCTTATTTATTTATATATATTAAATAATTACGGTAAATCAACTGAAAGAAATGGGAACACCCATTCCACACCAATCCCAATCCTGTGAATCAGTTCAGAACAATCAACTGCATTGTTAAATAAATTAAATGAAAATGTCATGCACCATAACCATTTTCAAGACTGTGCTTTTTGAAATGAGCCAGTCTGTAATTATGAAATTATAAGAGAGTCGTCCAAAAAAAGCCTTCCTGTACTATCTCAATTGTTTTAATATGAAGTTTAGTGTATGTTAACAAGACATGTATACAACAATATTAGTTCTTCCTTCATTTTTCTAATGATATTTAACTACACAAATATCTTTGTAAAGTTAAGTGCTTGTGGACATTAAAACGTAGATGGCCACTTTGCCATGCATGTATGCTTCCAGATGAAAATCTTGATTAGTGAACACCTTTCTTTCAATAGTTAATTATAATTAATGAATAGCTTTTACAGATATATTAACAACAGAGTTATTGTAAAAAATGTGTTAAATAAGATTTATAGAATTAAGTGGGGTGTATCTTGAACTGATGGAAGTGAGTTGTGTGGGGCTAAGGATGTCCATAGCTTCAGATGATTATGAAAAACATACCCTTCCTTGGGAACTAGTGCGATAGCCCTGGCCAGGTCTACCTCAGTCCAAAATAAAACTTTTCTGTATTTGTGTTCTATACTTATTACTTCTATTCTATTAGTTTCTCCATCTGTCCAATATATTTTGTCTGTATACCAATCTATCGCAATACCTGTAGGAGTTATTATCCCATCTGATACTATTCTCATCTGAAAATTACAAATTATAAAAGTTGTTATATAAATAAATAAAAATGAATATAGAAATTAACTCAAACAAAACAAATGCATAGCATGGCATGGATATGCTCAAGTATCTGAACCAAATAAGTTTGTATTAAACTTAAGATGATAGTTTAGGATGTAGAGAGTAAAAGATCATAGATTAAACTTAGACAAATGAGTGAAGAAAATAAATAAACAATAAACAGCACAAAATCTTTCACTAGAACCTCTACTCACGTTTCGACCCGACACCGGATCATCCTCAGGAGATGTTGATTTCACAAGGGCGAAAAGTAAAGTGACTTTACTTTTCGCACTTGTGAAGATTTTGTGTGGTGTTATATTATACAAATCTCCTGGTTGTCGGCGGAATATAGCAAATTATACTTGCTGTTTATTGTTTATCATGGACTTCCGCAAAGTAACACCTGCTTCTATTCATTATAAGAAAATAAATGTTATAATAATCTTACTTTTTCTCCAGAATGTGTGTTGTTGTACTCCATGCATTGTATCAATTCCGCAGTCTGATCCGACCAGCATATTAAATTCTTTTTACACAGAAAGTCAACAGCAGACCCTTGTTCTAGTTCTTTGATTATTGCATTAATTTTGCCTAGTTTAGAAACATTTGCTACTCGTATGTCAGATGCAGTTGAATACAATAATACTGGATTACTTATGCTTGTGCTCGAGTAGGATCCTGGTAAACAGTTTAATAAAGAAGAAAAACATTAAGTATAGTAGTAGTATAATATTAAGTAGAGTCCAGTAATTAAACTTATGCTATGCACACATGTTCTTCAATATGAGCTATACACAACTATTTTAAAAATTGTCTTTGTAGTCTCTTTAAAAAATGTTATATTATGCATCAATATACTTATGGTATAAGTTTAGTGGTTAGTTCATATAAAAACAATCCTGTCTGGGACTAAAGGTGCCACTCAAAGAATTTTATTATAAGTGTTGTTTTTGGGCTGAAATTTAATGTACCATAGCCGAATGAGTACTTGCCAATAATCTTATTATAACTTCTGTAAACTCTCAATGATCCAAGTATATAACGCAAAATATACGTAACTTAAATTAAGACAGTTCTTACGTATATTCATAATATTAAAATGGAAGACTACGACGACTTCTAGACCCTTGGCAGAAGCCCAAAATGAATTTTAACCCAAATTATATTAGACACCGTCGATTACAAAATAACAACGGATTACCTCTTGGTTGATAAACAATCAGCCTGTAAAAATATTAAGTTTCAACTATTTTCAAGTAATAGGTACATACCTTTTAGTTGTAAAAACATCAATAAACAAAAAACATGAATAACATTCTGTATTATTTTGTCAGCTTGAACTATTCTTCGGCGCTTCATTATAATGAAAACAAATGAAATTGAACGAACACCTCATGGGTCTGAAGTATTTAATATTGCACATGAACTTTTAAGGCACAGGCAGGAATTATATTAAATATAAATAGATGTGATATAAAGTATGTACACATTTAACTACAATTTCAGTTTTTGCTAACAAATTCAACGAGTTTTATACAGAAATAGTGAAAAGATAACAACAAACAAAGTTTTAAATTGTAACTTTTTTAATAATTGGCATTACGGAATAGGGATACAGGTTCTAGCGTTTACATCCTCTTTGGTTTCTTTTGTTTGTTTACATACTCTTTGCCTTTTGGTTTATCAGCAATTTATTGTATTCACCTTACTTTGTTATTTTACTGTTTTTGTTTCGTTTTAAAATACAACTATTAAAAGAAAATTGAAAGAAAGATTTATACATCCTGTTTATTTTTAATTTTTACACAAACTTTCAGTAAAAATTTACGAAAAGTGTGATTACATATTTAATATAAATAAAGGTATATTAATATTAATACACTATAATTCTTTGTGTATATAAAAACACAAAAATTGTTTCTATCTACGTCAATTTTAATGTAAATTAAAATTAATCGCGGTCATCATCTAGTAGACTAGTAACTTATTGTATACCGACTCTTTGGCCACCTCTTATAGTCAGTAGTTTTAATAACGGACTTGAATTGAATGAAGATTGATCCAAATAAATAGATCATCGTGTGGACGCACATGAAATAGCACTGTAGAACATTTATTGTGAAAACTTTACTTCTAAATATAATGAAATATAATAGAATTCAAGTTCTTAATAACAGTCATCAAAGTGCCTGTATGTTGGCAACACCGCGTGTTTGGTGCACAACGACGCAGCGCCAACTTGGTGGATGTTTGTGGCCGGGACACTACCGGACTCGGTGCGGCGATCGCCCCGCGCACGACGCAGGGACTTATCGGCTGGGCTTCGAGAGTGACGGAACTTTGATTAGAGCTTGTAAACTTATTTGAGTGACCAATATAATTATGTATAAATTGTAATGAGCATTGAGCTGAGTTTAATTTACTTAACATGTATTTTTTTGGCGAACTTTTAAAGATAAAGCCTAGTGAAAAATCGGCTCGCTGTATAAGACAGAACGTACAGTGTTCTGTATCTATTTTCTAACATAATCCCTATATATACTTCTCATTTCCACGTTCCGCACTGTTTCATGTCTTCATTAACTTGGTCTCAGATTACCAACATAATAATCTGATATTAACCTTTGACGAGGCAAGCAAATAATATAACAGTTTCACTTATTTTACTTTCTGTTCAAACTGCCGTGTTCAAGATTTTCTACGATTTCAATCGCGTGGAGGATAACTTAAATTTTTAAGGAATCGAAAGAGTAAAATACTTTTAGTGTAATATATAACACAATTTTTTACCTACCGCTTTTTAAATAAATTTGTTTCATTCCGTCCGGAAGCGGGGCAGGCAGAACTTTGCTCTTTCCGGTGGAGTATGTGGGACTCGCCGGCGGTCAGTGTGGAAACCAGAGTACCCACTATAACCCAACGATGTTCCTTTGCGTCACCCGATAGCTGGTTCACGGGAACGCTCGCGAACGCGCCCGCAACAATATAATACTATACCAATATATTTTATTTAGATCTGCTATATTATTTTCCCGCCAACTGTGTTCAATATATTTATCTCGTTCCGTAATTATCATCGTCGTCGTACCTATTATCGAATCGAATCTAAGACGAGAAAATGGTCGATCCTTGATACCATTGCATATTTTCTGGCATTTGTATCACATCACATACACCAGCGTTTTCCTCAGTGATGGGATAACTTGAGTTTCTAATGCGAGAATTTCTATTTATTCTATCGTATGTAAGTTCTATTGTATTTAATTTGTATAGAATCAAAAAGCGCCCTCTACTGTGAACTAGACAGGCAAAAAATATCAGTATTGTAGGAAGCTGTGATAGCCTAGTGGTTAGGACCTCCTAATCAGAGGTCGGGGGTCCGGGTACGCACTTTTAACTTTTTGAAGTTATGTACGTTTTTAAGCAATTAAATTACCATATCACTTATATCATATCAATATCTCTTGCTTCAACGGTGAAGGAAAACATCGTAAGGAAACCTGCATGCCTGAGAGTGTATAATGTTCTCAAAGGCGTGTGAAGTCTGCCAATTTGCAAATGGCGTGGTGGACTATGGCCAGATCCTTCTCATATTAAGAGGAGACCCGTGCTCTGTAGTGAGCCAGCAATAGGTTGATCATGATAAAACTCCGTCATTTAATTCAATAAGTCATATTGGATCATATCAAATAGGTTTATTCTCAGAGAAGGTACGGAAGTTTTTTTATGAGATGCAATCGGACATATAGATCTATAATTTTTTTTGAAACCCTATTATATATACATATTAGGAGGAACTGGGGGTGGACACTTACATTAAACTTAAAATAGACGGTTTGTCTATTAACAGTTATATGTATGTATGTAAAATAAAACTCGAGTTTGTGTCTGATTTCCAAATGACGGCATTTGGAAATATCAGCTCCTATTATTAAGCTTAGACCATTACTTGAATCTCTTGAGTTTAAACAAAATTTGAATGTCTTTTTAAGGGTCTTAAATATTAATATCGGGTATTTTTTTGAGAGATCTATCCTAGGGATTAATTAAGGGTTGGAAGCTTGAATTAAAGTAATATTTTGAGCTAGCTTTTGCGCGCAGCTTCGCAGTTTAGCTTTAGTTGAAATTTCTCCCCCCTTCTAGCTCCCTTAATTTGGAGCGATTTTTCTTAGTACATCCTACTTTAAAAAAAGATAACTGTATACCAAATTTTAGCCCGTTACCTTGTCAGAACTATATAGATTAATAATTTTTCATTATTATGGTATTAAAATTATAAATAAATAAATTAAAAAGGTTGTATGGGAAAATTTGATGTAATACACGCAGGTGAAGTCGCGACAACCGCTAGTTTTATAATATTATTTTCATGATTCACAGTCACGCCTACTGAAATGCGATGCTTAGACATGCACACGGGAAATGATACTGGACCTGTTGATACAAATATTGTAATGGGCCATTAAAGTGTGCAGTGAACAATTGTTTTTAATGCTTTCAACGGTATGCCTTCTTATGGCTATATGGATGCCAAATTTCATCCAAATCTGTTCAGCCGTTTTAGCGTGATTGAGTACCTAACAAACATCCACGCTTTCACATTTATAATGTAAAATATAAGAATATAGGATATACTCTTAGGATATAGAATTATTGTTATTTTTTTGACCTTAATGTAAATTGCAAATATGTATATCATCATGATCAAACCATGACCGGCTCACTACAGAGCACGGGTCTCCTCTCAATATGAGAAGGGTTCGGTCATAGTCCACCACGCTGGCCATGTGCGGATTGGTAGACTTCAGACGCCTTTGAGAACATTATGGAGAACTCTTAGGCGTGCACGTTTCCTCACGATGTTTTCCTTCACCGTTGAAGCAAGTGATATTTTAATTGTTGAAAAACGCACATAACTCCGAAAAGTTAGAGGTGCGTGCCCGGATTCGAACCGCCGACCTCTGATTAGGAGGCTAACGCCCTAATCACTGGGCTATCACCGCTTAATATGTATATGTCCTCATGCAAATATATTTTAACTTGCAAGTAATGTTATGTTCTATTGACGACCTCGCATTATAAAGTTGGAGGTCCTGGGTTCGATTTCCGGCTCGAGTCTGCTCTGGTGGGTGGCTTCAGCCGTGGCTAGTTACCACACTACCGACAAACGACGTGTCGCCAAGTGATTTAGTGTTACGGCACGATGTCGCGTAGAAATCAATTAGAAGTATGGCTTTACCATACCCCTAACAGGTTAGCCCGCTACCATCCTAGACTGCATCATCACTTGCCACCAGGATAGCTGTCAAAGGCTAACTTGTAGTGTATAAAAAAAAAACATTTGAAAACAAAAGTTTCAAGATTGCATTGATTTTAGACCATATACCCGTTTATCATACAAAAATGCATTAAAGACTTTTTCGAACTCAAATCAACCTGAACCTGAAAAATTTTTCAGACAAATTGCTGCCATACGTATTTTTATAAAGATATTCAAATCTATCAACTTATTTAGAAAATATAATCAAGTGCAATAAAAATTATCCATATGGCCTTTTCCAATTTTTTTATCTATTCTAACAGAGCATATACGCCCACTTAATGAGCATCTGCTTTTACACAAACTAATAACATAAAAATAAATTAGTAGCGTGCAGTCTATAATTCATATTGGACGTCCATCATATTATGGATCATGTCCAGTTTACTTATTTACCAGTTTTTGTTAATAACAGTTTTACCGGAACTTATTCACAGTGAAGTGTTCACGAATCGGCCAAAAATCAAAGTCGTGGATGGCGATCTTATACTTCAACCAGCATACGATAGAAGTATTTATTTAAATTCTAACGGACCGAAGTCAAAAATTTATTACGGTGAATTAAATCTTTTAAGCATATATAACGGGTCAAACGTTGGAGATCCAAACAAATTTATTGATAACGTAAATACTGACACAAGTAAATTAAGCGATGCATTTAGAAGAATACAGAACTTAGAATCATTGACTAGCTCCTTTCCAAGTAATTTGAATTTAAATATTTCGCATTTAACTCGCAAAGTGAATAACCTCTCTAATAGAGTCAGAGCCCTACAGACTTTACTGAGCATAAAAAATACTAACGAATGTCAATCGCACCCTTGTGAAAATGGGGGCACTTGCTTAGACCTAGTAAACGGCTACCACTGCTTATGCCCTTCAACTTGGAAAGGAGCAAACTGTGACAAAGACGTCAACGAATGTCGTAACTTTGCCGGTACTGACTTGGGATGTCAAAATGGTGCTACATGTATTAACAGACCCGGTTCCTATGAATGCATTTGCAAACCGGGTTGGTATGGAATAGATTGTACTAGAACAGCTAAAAATTGTTCAGGAGGCGACTTTGAAATGTGTGGCCATGGGATATGCCTGCCAGTAAACAGCGGGGAAGGCATAAAATGCATTTGTAATCAGGGTTGGACCACTGATGGCACCAGTGTCGCTTGTTTATCGGATGTGAATGAATGTTTATCAGGCCAGGGCTCACGCTGCTCGGTGAATCCAAGAGTAGACTGTATAAATTTACCTGGTTCTTTTCGATGTGGAGAATGTCCTCGAGGCTATGAAGGGGATGGTTTTGCTTGTTATGATATTGACGAGTGTTTAACTATTCCGAACGGCGGTTGCAGCACGACTCCTATGGTAACGTGTCATAATACAATTGGCTCTCGCATATGTGGTCCCTGCCCACCAGATTATCAGGGCGATGGAATTACATGTATTTGGACAGGTTCTTGCTCCATAAATCACGGAGGGTGCCACCCGTCTGCACAGTGCATTGAGAATCAAGGCTTTAGAAGAACATCCCAGTGTCTTTGTCCTTATGGAATGGAAGGTGATGGAATCGGGATTCATGGGTGTTACGTATCATCCGGAGGTAATAATACGCAGCGCTGTGAAAATAATCCTTGCGGCGTTCACGGACATTGTCATCCTTTACGGCAAGGCTTTACGTGTATTTGTTATCCAGGATACAGTGGCGCTTATTGCACTGACCAAAACAATTTCTGCTCTAATAACCCTTGTCAAAATGGCGGCAGTTGCAGGCTTGACGATAAATTAACGCGAGGTTTCAGATGTGAGTGTACTGCTTTATATTCTGGTGATGTCTGTCAAGTTCATATTCAGCAATGCGGCGGATTTCTAGACTCTGAAGAGGGTAGTATAATATATCCCTTAACAAATACGACTTATATGCATAATTCACGGTGTGCATGGGTAATTCATACTGCCCCAGACAAAGTTATCAATGTCACATTTAGTAAATTCAATTTAGAAAATGACACAAACGAGTGTAGATTTGATTTCTTACAAATTCACGACGGAAGAAATTCAGCTCGTCAACTGATCGGTAGATTTTGTGGTAGCAATCTTCCAAACGGTGGAAATATTATATCAAGCCATAATTATTTATATTTTTGGTTCCGCTCTGACCATTCGGTAGCCAAAGAAGGATTTGCTTTACATTGGAATAGCATTTTACCTGTGTGTGGTGGAGAAGTAGATGCAACAACTCACGGTCATGTTAGTTCACCGGGCTCACCCAACACATATCCTCCTAACCGAGACTGTTACTGGCATCTAAGAACAGACTTTGGTAAAAAAATACAGTTGCATTTCTTTCAACTCGATATAGAAGAGCATGCTAATTGCAGTTACGATTATTTAGCAATTTATGATGGTGAACATACAACAGATCCACTTATAAGTAAATATTGTAACACAACTCAACCTGCGCCAGTTCAATCATCCAGTTCCGAAATACTTATTCATTTTCATTCAGATGCCTTAGGTTCTGGGAAAGGATTTCAAATAGCTTTTGCTCCAATTGAGGGTGTGCCCGGTTGTGGTGGTTTTTTTACTTCTGACAGAGGAGAAATCGTCTCACCTTCATATAATGGCCTTTATTTAAGTAATTTACTTTGTGAATACAAAATAATAACGCGTCCAGACACAAGAATTCGTATTGAATTCAAATCTTTTAATTTAGAGAGATCCTTGATATGCAAGTACGACTTTTTAAAAATATATGATGGCCCAACATCAGATTCACCATTGGTTGGTAAATTTTGCGGTATAACACACCCTAAGACGTACACTTCCTCTACTAATAAACTATTTATTTTGTTTAGAACTGATCATACCGTGGCATCCGATGGGTTTAAAATAACTTTTGAATCAATTTGCCTACAAACAATAGTAGGAGACAGCGGTGTTATAAAGTCTCCAAATTATCCGATGTCTTACCCAAAACAAACTGAGTGTGACTATGTTATTAGTACTGCTCCAAGTAAAAAAATTCAATTAACATTTCAAGATTTTGACATTGAAGATAGTAGATACTACAATTGTACTTATGATTTTGTTGAAATTAGAGATGGACATTATATCAACTCTTCATTGTTAGGTAAATATTGTGGTAATTCAGAAGCAGTTCCGCCTATGCAAATATCTTCATATAATTATTTGTACATAAAATTTAAATCTGATAATAGTATTAATGGAAGAGGCTTTTATGCAAATTATACTACTCTAGACATAGAATGTGGAGGAATTTTTAAAGAAAATTCAGGCCTTATTAATCATCCTGCTGATAGCAACCAAGTTTATCGTGATAATCAAAATTGTACGTGGTATGTTATCGCCCCTGAAGGAATGCATATTAAATTAACATGGAATAGATTTGAACTTGAACTTATGAGATCATGTGATAGTGATTATGTAGAAATTATTGAAATTGATGTTGATAATAATCATAATACTTTGGGTAAATATTGTGGTACTTCTTTGCCTCCAGCATTAACTATCTCATCAAATCATCTTATAGTAAGATTTGTATCGGACAATAGTATTCGTGAAAATGGGTTTTCATTATCGTATTCATTTTTAGATGAGCATGATCACTGTGGTGGATTGTTTGTTAAATCTCATGGATATATTTTTTCACCCAATTGGCCCCAAGTTTATGAGCCTAATCGTGATTGTACTTGGATAATAACAGTTCCTGTTGGTCGCCAAATAAGATTGAACATAACTGATTTTGACATTGAAAGACCTCTACGTGATAAATGTGATTTAGGAGACTATCTAGAAATAAGAGATGGATCTACACCCGATTCTTCTATAATTGGCAAATATTGCGGATATTTCAAGTACAAAAGAGTAGTGTCAACAGCTAATAGTTTGCATCTCCATTTCCATTCCGATTTTTATTTAAGTGGAAAGGGTTTTAGAATTGAATGGGATGGTACACTAAGTGGCTGTGGAGGCACGCTTACTGGTGTATCTGGTTCTATATCCTCACCTAACTATCCCCAAGATTACCATGAAAATGCGGAATGTTTTTATCGTATCGTTACGAGTAGTGGATCAAAAATTCGAATAAGTTTTACAGAATTGGATTTAGAAAAAACAAGGGATTGTAGAGATGACTATGTTGAAATATTTGATGGACGTAATGAACAATCTTCAAGTTACGGTAAACATTGTTTCATGTCACCTATACTAAACAACATTGAAACTTCTAGTAATTACGCTTTTATTAAATTCAGGTCTGACATTTTAATTAGTGGAAAGGGGTTTGTACTTAATTATAACACTGTTTGCAATAATAACATAAGTGGCAGTTATGGAGTTATTGAAAGTCCTGGTTACCCAGAGAAATATCCATTAAACTCGAACTGTTTATGGACAATAACTGTTCCTAAAGGGAACAAAATTAATGTTACATTTACACACTTCAATATATTTTCGACCATACGTCCTTATTCATTATTTTATAATCCTCATCCTTGGACCAGACAATCTTCATATTTTAACTCATTACAACGCCACAGATACAGCTATTATCGGCCCCTTCATAATTGTGAAATAGATTATTTGCAAATAAAAGAGACATCAGATATAAATTTTTCTGAAAAACAGTGCGGGGACTCTTTACCAAAGGCGATAACAAGTACCAGTAATTCTTTACAAATAAAATTTGTAACTGGAAGTTATTTTCCTAGACAAGGGTTTCGTTTGGAATGGGTTAACTATGGTTGCGGAGGGTCAATAACAAAAAGTGAGGGCTCCTTAGTAATGGACAGAATTTTAAATTCTGCTGGCGAAATAGAATGTGAATGGGTTATAGAAACTCCGATAGGGACGGCAGTCACTATAATCTTTACTGAATTCTTGATGACAGAATCTAAAAATTGTTCTGTAGATGCTATTGAAATTTATAATGGTCAAAGTATAGCCTTTCCTTTATTAACAAAGTTTTGCGTTAAGGGTCAAATTACTGTAGAAGCCAGCTCCAATATTATGCTGGTAAAACTAATAAAACAGTCGTCATTAAGAGATGTATACTTCAAATCTACGTTCACATCTCATAGAAAAGGCTGTGGAGGTATGATAGAATCTCAATCCGGTTCCATTCATTCAATCAATTATCCTAAAAACTATGATAACAACATTGATTGTTTATGGTCTATAAAGGTTCCAAGAAATCATAGAATTGAGTTAAATTTTATGGATTTAGATTTGTACTCCAACACTGATAGCGAGGAAGATTGCGGAGATTTGATAAAAATTTACGATGGCCCAAATATGTTGAATAATAACTACACTTGGCTTATATGTCCAAACACAAACAGATCTCAAATAATATCAAGTAACTCATCAATAGTAGTACAGTTTAAAACCGATGATTATGGAACGGCTAAAGGTTTTAAAGCTAATTTCAGCATGATTTGTGGTGCAGTAATTGAAGCAAATGAGGATGGAATTATTAGGAATGATAAATTTTTGAGTTATAAAAATCAAAATTGTACTTGGACTATTTTAGCACCAGAACCTACTAAGAAAGTAAAATTAACGATACAGCACTTGTTGCTACCAAGAAACACAGACATTGTTACAAATCGAAAATGTCCGTCATCGTACCTTAGGGTGTATGATGGGAACGATGAAAAAGCGCCACTTGTCGAAGAGTTTTGTGGTAGAAAAGCGCCGCCTACTATTATAAGTCACGGTAGTGCTCTTACGATTCAGTTTGGGTCATATACCAATACAATAGATGGTCAATTTTCAGCGCACTATTCCACTTTAACAAACGCCTGTGGAGGAGAATTGACATCAGAAGAAGGGACTATCGCATCGCCTAGTTACCCGTTGTCTTACCCTGATAATGCAAATTGTGAGTGGATTTTAAGCACGTCTCCTGGGAATAGAGTTTATATAACATTTGAACGCTTTGATTTGTATTATTCTGATGGTTGTAATGAAGACTACTTAGAAGTAAGGGAAAATAATGGTGGTGGTAAGTTGTTAGCTGTTTATTGCGGTCAAGATGTTCCAACTAATACCACAACTGGAACAAAACTGTATATTAAATTTCATAGTAATGATAGAAACACTGGGCAAGGATTTCTCCTAAATTACGGGTTTCTTCACGGTAACGACATTATTGGGTTACAAAGCGGCGAAATAACTTCTCCTCTTTATCCTCTACCATATCCAGGAAATGGCGAATTTAGTTGGAGAATATTTATAGATGATGTAAAACCAATTTTTATGGATATTGACCATTTAGAAATACATAAAACTCAAGATACATGCAGCAGTAAGTTACTGATTTTCGATGGATATGACGAAGATGCTCCTCTGTTAGAAGAACTATGTGGATTATTAAAACACGAAAGTAAAATAATACATACTTCTTCCAACGTTGCCTATATAAAACTTGTTTTAGATGCCACGAATATTGGATCAATGTTTCATATTAAATGGGCTGAGACTAACATAAACTTTGAAATCGACAATAATAGTCAAATCAAATGCGGAACAAATAAAACTGAACTTCTGACCGTTGGGAGTGAGTTTGTATTAAGTTCACCAAACTATCCAAATTCATATGATCCAAGTTTAAATTGTTCATGGATATTTGAAACTGCTCCAAGTCACCACGTACGATTGATTTTTGATGACATATCTTTAGAAGAAACTCCAAATTGTTTTGCTGACTACATCTCAATTTATTCCTCGCATAATCTAATAACTTGGACTCCTTTAGCAGAAACAATATGTCTGTCAGAAAAGGAGAAGGTTCCATTCGATTCTTCTATTTATATGAAAGTAGTATTTAAATCTGATTCAAGTATATCACGAAAAGGGTTTAAAGCTCGCGTAATAGCTGCATGTGGTGGTATGCTCCAAGATAAATCTGGAGTAATTGAACTAACAAAGTTAGATACATTGCGTAGTGTAAATTCAATATACTCTGAATTCAGATGTAACTGGGTAGTCAGAGTACGCCCTGGGCGTACTATAAAGATTAAGTTTGAATATTTTAATATAACAAATAATAATGATTGTAACGATTACATAATTTTGAGGAACGGCGAAAGTACGGAGTCTCCATACTTGGGTAATGGGAAATATTGTGGTTACTCACATGAAAATATGAGCGAAATTATATCATCTAGTAACGTTATATCCCTCAGCTCTGTAATTTCTGATTCTATGATGCCAATAACTGAGCTGAGAAAATTTCCATCCTTTAGATTACGTTATGAAGAAAAAAATATAGAGTGTGGAGTTACATCAACTTTAGATTTCGACCACAAATGGGAAATTATTAACTCTCCGAACTATCCTTCAGTGCCTATTCCTTACACCGAATGTGTTTGGATATTTAGAGGTCCTCCAGGAGAAATCATTAGGATAGACTTCTTAGATAGATTCGATTTGCAGCCATCTGACCAATGCGACTCTGAATCAATTGAAATTAGAGATGGGTCTTCTCTTTTTTCACCTCTTAAAGGACGTTTATGTAAAGAGAGGCCACGACCCAGTACATTTAAAAGTAGCGGCAATGCTATATTTATAAAATATTCAACGGAGGTTTCAGACCCAAGAGATGGATTTAAAGCTAATGTATCTATAGACATATGTGGAGGCACAATCATGTCTGAATCGGGTGAATTGTCATCACCGGGCTATCCTCATATGCTAGTATTGCCACCTGGTACAGTGTGCCAATGGGAAATAATATCGTTTCCAAGACATGTAATAAAGCTTCAATTTACTGATATAGACTTACCTGATACAAAAATATCATGTCAAACCAAAGTTACAGTTGAAGAAACCGTACCAGGAAATAAGTCAGTAGCAGAAGCTCAGTTAAAGTTATTTTGTAACGATGACTATCAGGACTACACAGATACTATTGAAACACTGACAGATAGAGTAATTATTAAACTACATTACGGCGAACCAAGCGAATGGACGCATACATCTGAAAGTAAAGGGTTCAAACTAACATTTAATTCTTCAAGACCTTTTTGTGGTGGAACGATAACAGCTTTTGAGGGTTATTTAACCTCTCCGGGTTATCCGAGGGAAACCTCACTACGGTTTTGTCAGTGGAAGATCATAGTACCTAACATTAATCGTAGAATACGTTTAGAATTAATAGATTTTGAAGAAAATCAAAACTTCAACGCCTACAATGATTTGTCGTTCAATTCTAGGATAGAAAGACTTGACGTGAATAATTCTTCACAATTTATTTTCCAATCTAGTCAAAATAAATTAACATTTTATGTTTGGGCATTATCAAGAGGAAAGGATACACAAAGATTTAAAGCTAAGTTCAGTTCTGATGATGCTGCATTATGTGGTGGAAATTTACAAGGGATCCAAGGTGAATTAAAGTCACCAAATCTGCAAACATCATACTTTTGTGAATGGCAATATACGAAAGTATTCGATCAAATAAAAGCATATGATGCATATAACACTCTATACCTTACCATTAACATGTCCTCTTTAGCCAAAAGTAGCTGTCGTTTTCTTGATTCTCAGCTTGCCATCAAATCAGACATAGGTATAGAAGGTGTTCTTTTTAGTCGAAGTATTTGCACTAATAGTGAAAATTCCTATAGAATACCGACGTCAACTATGCAATTAACGGCTCTACAAATAAAAGACAAACCCTTTACCTTTGACTTGAGGTGGAAGTTACAGCCATGTGGAGGTGTTATTCATACTGGGCAAGAAGCAGTAAACATAGTTAATGTACCAAATAATCATAACACTACTATAGATTGTGCTTGGGTCCTAATTGCTCCCGTAGGATTTAGAGTAGAATTCACGTTGGAGGGTTTATTTAACTTAGATTGTTCAGACGAATTTATACAAATAAAATCAGGCCTGGGGGCCACATCTAGTTTTGGTAAATTTTGCAAAAGTAATATTCCAGAAAAGCCTCTTGTTTCGTCATTTATGAATCCTTACATAGAGTATCATTCAAAACCGCAGAACAAAACAAATATTAAGCTTTTAACTAAGCTTGTTAGTTATCAGTGTGGGGGATATCTTACGAAAAGTGACAGAATATTTACTTCACCCAATTATCCTGGAGAGTACGAAAGTAATCAAGAATGCACCTGGGAAATTCAAGCAGAGCTTGGCTTTAGAATATCTCTTAAATTTGTGGATCGCTTTGTAATACAAGACAAAATAAATTGCACCAAGGATGTCATTATAGTATATGATTGGAAAGAAAATAACTACGAAGAAATGGCTCGGCTATGTGGTCGGCATCTTCCGCCTTCATACAATTCTACATCTAACCAAATGAAAGTTACGTTTCGCACAGATGCTACTATAAACTTGGATGGTTTTAAAGCACAGTGGGATCCGATATGTGGAGGAACTTTAGAAGCAAAAATTGATGAACAGTTTTTGTATAGCCCTGGTTACACTAACGTTTACTATCCTTTGCTTGATTGTACTTATAAAATAGTAACTCAACCACTAAATAGGATTTTTGTGAAGTTTCTAGACTTTGAACTTGAAGGAAATTATCCTGAGTGTAAATATGACAATTTAACTATGACCGAACATAGTGAATATAAATATTTTTCTGGAGTATACTGTGGAAAAGAAATACCACCACCACTACAAGCCTTCGAAAATGTTGAAATTGTTTTTAAAACAGATCGGTATACACAAAAGAAAGGATTTAAGATATCTTTTTCGTTATATTCTTGTGGAGGGCAAGTAAAAGAACCTAGGCTTATAACATCAAATATGTCAGGAATAGCTGAGACTTATGATGAAAACATGAACTGTACTTGGTTTATCGAAGCTCCTATAAATAAAACAGTGGTAATTAAATTTCCATACATAGATTTAGAAAGTTCTTACGAATGCTACAGTGATTATGTTGCAGTTTATGAAGGAGCTATAATTGATACCAGCAAAAGGCTGTCGTTAATATGCGGGCATGTCAATTCCACGACGGTTATAAAAAGTAATACAAATAAAGCGATTTTACAATTTATTTCTGACACTGCCTTAAATTATAGAGGTTTTGAAGCACAAATATTTTTTTCATATTCGGCAACAGTTGGGTGTGGTGGTGATATTGATATAAAATCTACATCCAGTTATCATCTACGATCTCCGCTAATCGGTGGGAGCGTAGTGTATGAAAATTATTTAGACTGTCACTGGAAAATAAAGGCACCAATCGACCATGTCATAAAAATCAATTTCACTAAATTTCATATTGCTTCCTGTGCCCACGTTAATCAAACTGCTATAGGTTTTAGCACATGTGATTGCGATCTGATTGAATTAAAAGACGGCTTGAATCCTAATAGTTTAGTCATTGGTACATATTGCGGGCATAATTTCCCGCCGGAAATATTCTCTTCGAGTAATTATATGACTATCAGATTTTCGACTGACGGGGAAGCCGTGAGCTCCGGATTTGAAGCTGTATTAACATCTCATCCTTCGTCGTGCGGTCAAACTATGTTTTCAGTTTCTAGAACAAAACAGCAATTGAGATCTCCAGGATATGAAATAGGTTCTATTCCTCGAGGACTGCATTGTAGTTACATTTTTGACTCAGAATCCGAACCTTATTCTACCATTCATCTTCGAGTGAATAACATGGATTTAGAAGCTGGCACAGATGGTAACAACAGTTGTAATATGGATAGACTAATCATCACCAGCAATTTGCTGGAAAGAAACGCAAGCTTAGGGCAGGAGTTTATTTTGAACGAGGCTGATGACTTCTTCAGCCATGCCTATTTTTACGACTCTACTGTACGATTCCCAACACATATAATATTATGTGGTTCGAGAAAATCACTTGATTTTTACGTTTCCAAAAGTGTAATGATAAGTTTGAAAACCACACCAGAAAATACCGTTAATCATCGCGGTGTAGAAATAGAAGTTGCCTATATAGGTTTTTGTGGCAGAAACTATACTGAATTACAAGGCAGAATACAAACTTCGTATGGATCGAATGAGGAGACGCATGACCAAGATTGCTATACGCTAATTTCGGTGCCTACAAATTATACTATTTCCGTTTATTTTATATCTGTATCTCCTGTGTATTGGAATTCAAATGTATATTTGGAGATATTTGACGGTAATAATACAAATGCCCCACTTTTAGAAAAAGTTGCAAATGATTATCCAGTATATCTGCAGGCGTTTTCTACTGGAAACTCTTTATTGTTCCACAATCGTATGAACGGAATGGATATGGTTACTTATGATTTTAATTATATCGCTTCAAATAATGGCCAAGGTTGTGGGGGCACGTTACAAAGCGAAATGGGCAGAGTGACCAGTCCACTATACCCTCACGTCTTTCGAAAAAAATCTACCTGTGAGTGGGAGCTTGAAACGCCCTCGAATACAAGGTTGTATTTAAAATTCCCTATTTTCAATATAGGTACAATCTGTGACCAGAACTATTTAAGCTTAGTCGATAAAAATGGTAATACAATTTCAACATATTGCTCGGAAGCCCCAGCAGATTACACGAGTGACGACAACTATGTTAAAATAGTTTTTACCACCTCTAACAATAATGGAGGTAGTGGTTGGGTCGCTGATTTCTGTGGTATATTTTGATTACCAAAAGCCTGCTTTGTTTTAATGAAACTGCGATTAGATAAGCGAGTGCTCGGAATAGGTATGCAAAACATATTTAGTACCTATTATGCTCATAACCAAACTTATTTACATGCATTTTAATTTTATAAGAATAGACATTTAAATTGATAATATAATTAAAAATTAATTCATTGATATCATTTATAATATATTACGTGAAGTATATATTAAGTTAAAAATCTATAGATATAAGATAAATTGTAATATTTTTTTTTGTTAAATAGCTTTTTAATACTATTTACTGCTTAGATACTAAGTGTTTGTATCAAAATATTTTTTTTGGATTGTCATGTATATTTTGTATAAATAAGTACTAATAAAATATTTGCGCAACCAAAGGTATTGTTTTGTTTTTTTCACACTAAAGTTAGGTACTTCTACGATCCACTGCGTCGTTGTTCGACTCACCTCAAGAATTGCACTATTAAATGCAAATAGTTTTTTCAAATCTGGCCAACTCATTATTTACAGACAACTTTATAAAGAAATCTCCGGCATCTAGGTTTCCCCGCCATTTCCTCCTACATCGTCAAAGTAATGTTTAATTTATAATACCTAGTTAAAACACACATACTGATCAATAACTTACCATCTTTAATGACTATTGTAAGTGTCCGCGTGAAATAGGATTCAAATACATTTACGTTAGTTTGCCACTGAAGAATTGCATATCTAGTAAATTGTTGATCGAAGGTTATAAGGTTGGCCTTTGGGGAGCACGTTGGCTGCTTCCCCATTGTAGTTCGTTTAATAAACAGCAGGCGACGTTTACAAGATTACTGGGATTTGCGTAGGACGCCAAATTAAAGTTTAATCCATTTAAGGATTAATCTGTTTAAATATTTATTAAATTGTATCATGACTCATAAATTTTATTAAAAAATTCCATTGTACTAGCTCAATTTTCGTACAAAGAAATCGATATAGAATTTTTAATTGTAATGTTATCTTTTTGACGATTAATCTGTTTAATATATACTATTAAATAATATCGTGACATATACATTTTCAGCTTCATTTTCATTTTCAAGAATTCTAGGTCTTATGGTCTTACAATTATATATATATATATTGTTTAAATGTGAACTTATTAAATTAAATACAGTTATATCTTTTCATAACTATACAAGAGTGCGAATTTTATGCTTTATTTTATTATAAAAAAAAACCTACAACAAAACATTTTTGTCTTGTCATTATTAGACGAAAAATGATTCTTTGTCTTAACAGTAATCTCATAACTCTTTAAAATATAATAAAAATGTAAAGTAAAATGAGGTTAGTTTACGTCGAGACGCCCGTATCATGAAATAACATTACGTTACGACCCATAGTTAACGCGGGTGAAACCGCGCGACCAGTTTATTAGCCCGGGAAAATTTACAGATACCGCGGTCGTATGTGGACGAAGAAACGGGCTAAACAGCTACAACATACAATCATAAGAACACTAGGAATTCGGTTAAAGTTACTGCCGATAAGGTCCCAGATTATTTACGACTACTTTTCTTTGTTTTGTATGGGAGCCTGATTATATTTTATTGTATCATTCATCATCATTGTAAGCATTATTATTTTATCATTGTCTTTCAAATTATGTGCGTTTTAATTATAATTTTTAATTTAAATCCTTGCTTTAACGGTGAAACATCGTGAAGTAATCAACATGCCAGAGGCGTCTTCATAATGTTGTTAAGGGCTTGTGATGTTTACTAATCTATAAATGGTCAGCGTGATGGACTACGCTTACCTCAGCTACAGGGGCTAACTGCAGGAACCCTGCATTGGACCATTAGTGGGTTGAGAATGATGAAACCCATTAATGTCCTGAAGATTGGGAGATACTGCTCCAATGAGGGTTCGTGAGATATTATTAAACGGATTATATCTAAAGCTATAGATAATAATGACCAGGGCCGACGGCTTCATTTTTTATCCGTGGTACAAGGGCTAACTTTGGGCTGGCACCAATAACTTCTTGACTTAGACATTGATCTAACCATTTTCTGTCTCGACCCAGCTCTACGGAAATCGCTATCAGTAGTCACACCAGGTAATTTGCCTAATCAACACAGGTTATACAAAGTATTAGTTACTGCAATATATTTGTATCTAAAAGTTAAGGAACTTTGTCAGAAAAGCACATATAAGTAAGGTCAATAGGAAAAACGGATAAAATAAAATTTTACGCAAGCACCAAGGCGGTTTTATACCTCATGACGTGGTCCTGTATTAGACGTAGGACCAAGAGTTTTTAGCTACTAGAATTTTAGTACCATATAGGAGTTATTAAACTAGCAGTATCAAGCCGTACTTCGAGAACTATCAATCCTGTTTATTAACACTATATCTTGTGGTAATGTTCGTTAAAATTCAATCTTAAACCAGCATGGTAGGTCTGTGCCGTGCGACGTCTACACGTCACGTTGGCTGATGAAAATGACGGTGACACCCTAAGACTTTACTTCCCGCGCTCAATTCAACATCCAATATTCATGACGTATGAAGACAAATATTTAGGCGAGGCAATTGTTATTCGACGGTAATATTGTCAAGTCGAAGTTAAATCGAGCGACGTAGCGTGGCTTGTCAATGAGAAGCCTCGTGTTCTGTCACGTACTTTATAAATTCGATATAGCAAGCGAAACTCTATTTTATAAACATTTCCTCGGCTGCTACTTACATATTTATGAATACTGTAAATTACTCCGATCTGTGAATGCCTAATACTAACGAAACAGCCTTACAAATATATAGGGCCGTACAAATAAACGTGACATATCTTCGGAATGAAGTACCTTTCAAATGACAGAGTGTAACCAATCACTTCATGAATATTCTAAGTTGTGCCACGTTTACTTGTAAGGCCCTATTTATCTAGACCAAAACAAAACAAAGTGGATAGGTACATCTCGTGAAAAATAATTAAGATCCATTATGCAAATGAAAAACATTGTGGGATTGGCAGTGGATCGTATTTGAACAGGACGTCTTTTATTGGCTGAAATAACAGAGCCTGTCCAGCATTGAGATGTTTCAAAACTGGATACTAAAGTTGGTAGAAGATAAGGTAAGCATTAATGGGATAGTGATGATAATTAGGTTATTAGAGTGAGAATGATGAATGGTTCTTTTGTGCGATCCTTAACTGGGTTGATTGACCGCTAATATTCAATCTAACGCTACAGCGACCATTCTGGAGCGGCGGCGTGCGCGAACGTGTGTTCCATGGATTTAAGCCCTGAGGTCTGGCCCACGCATGAATGAGTAAATTGTTCTAATATTTGTTCCCAAAACATTTTTATTAAACAAAACCAAATATATGCCGGGTATTTCGTAACTGGTTTCACGATCCAGTGTAAACCGTTGTGACGATGTTAAGAAACAGTGCACTGTAATTCAATTCATAAAAGACAACTGTTACGAGTTACGACTAATTGCTTTGCTCATAATATGTCTCCATAGAGGCATAATCTCAAATCACATAAGGAATGCCATTCAGTCCCGGCGTGTAATGGCGTAATTTCTCGCATTGATGCTGAATTTACTTCGCCGGCATTCGCTAATGAAATACAGCCGCAATTACAAAGCTTAATATTTCCACGAAGTTCTTATTACGGAATTGGGTCACATATACATGAAAAACATAAAAACACACCCAATTAAGATCCTCTGTCTTTTTTCAGCAAGAGTGTTATAATTTATAATTTCTTCCGTATTATACACATTTTCCAAAATATGAGCCCGATGCACTTTCGGTCCGACACTAGAGCACCCCAGAACGTGTCGACTTCACAATGGACAGTTGACTAAGCAAGTGTCAAAAAGTTTTTAGCTTTACATATTTTATTTTTATTATTTAGCGTGCAACAAAGTTCTTTCGTTTAGTCGTCAAACTGATTTCAATTGCTTTTGATATTTATATATTTAAATATTTTTGAATAGATAATTCTATAATTCAAATTCAAATTCAAAATAGCTGTATTCATGTAAACAACAAAAAATTACAGGCATCTATGAAGCGTTTATATATAAATTATTTTTCATTATTTTATTTCGTGAAGTAATGGTAATAACTTTACTTGCTGACTTCAAACTACAGCTGAAACTGTACTAATCGCGCCCAGACCAAAGAATAAACCCACAACAAACTAAGCCGGTTTTTTTTCATCATCTCACAGAGACAATAATAAATTATAATTAGTTATGAAGTAACAGTCATTCACAACCAAGCTTCAATAAAAAAATATAATTAGTTATGAAGTTAGAGTCATTCACAATCAAGCTTCAATAATAAATTTTAATTAGTTATGAAGTAACAGTCATTCACAACCAAGCTTCAATAAAAAAATATAATTAGTTATGAAGTTAGAGTCATTCAAAACCAAGCTTCAATAATAAATTTTAATTAGTTATGAAGTAACAGTCATTCACAACCAAGCTTCAATAAAAAAATATAATTAGTTATGAAGTTAGAGTCATTCAAAACCAAGCTTCAATAATAAATTTTAATTAGTTATGAAGTAACAGTCATTCACAACCAAGCTTCAATAAAAAAATATAATTAGTTATGAAGTTAGAGTCATTCACAATCAAGCTTCAATAATAAATTATAATTAGTTATGAAGTTAAGGTCATTCACAATCAAGCTTCAATAATAAATTATAATTAGTTATTAAGTTAGAGTCATTCACAATCAAGCTTCAATAATAAATTATAATTAGTTATGAAGTTAGAGTCATTCACAATCAAGCTTCAATAATAAATTATAATTAGTTATGAAGTTAGAGTCATTCACAATCAAGCTTCAATAATAAATTATAATTAATTATGAAGTTAGAGACATTCACAACCAAGCTTTTTTTTATCATTGGCTTTAGCCATTCACAATCAAGCTTCAATAATAAATTATAATTAGTTATGAAGTTAGAGACATTCACAACCAAGCTTTTTTTTATCATTTATCGCTTATTTACTTGGTAGTTTTTGAGAATGCTGGTTAAAATACTAGTTAAACTTTTTATAACTTTAACTTTTGAGTATACATCGTTGTCGTTGCCAAACTCAGGGGAGAACCGAGTTTAATTCCTAACAACACAATAGAGATAAACATCCATGGTGAACCAGACGAAATCAGCTGGACTATGTTATCAGTGAAGCTGTGATAGCCTAGTGGTTAGGACGTCAGCCTCCTAATCAGAAGTCGAGAGTTCGAACCCAGGCACACCTATAACTTTTCGTAGTTATGTGCGTTTTTTTGCAATTAAAATATCACTTGCTTCAACGGCGAAGAAAACATCGTGAGGAAACCTGTACGCCTGAGAGTTCTCCAAAGTTCTCAAAGGCGTGTGAAGCCTACCAATCCGCACATGGCCAGCGTGGTGGACTATGGCCAAACCCTTCTCATATTGAGAGGAAACCCGTGCTCTGTAGTGAGCCGATGGGTTGATCATGCATGTATTAGTTATAAGTAGGTAGTGATTAAGCTTGGCAAGCTCAGTATTTGGCCATATTAGTCACAGAAGCGTATTGAATTCACTCGTCACAGTTGATTATTGTTATTTATGAACGCGTTGACGCTAAACCGAAACTACCATTTGCAGTTAATGTAAGTATTATTTATTTATTTATTTAATATTAATATACAAGGAATATAATTAGTTATATAATAAAGGCACCGAAAAAACCAAAGAGGTTTGTCCTCGGTGCTAATCAGTAACTTAACAGCTTAAAACTAGAGGAGCTGAGTAAGCATATTAGGCATGAAAAGAACATTTCCTAACTGAGTTAGACGGTCGACACTAATGAGTCAACCGTCCAACTTAGCCAAAAAATATTCTTTTAATTTCGGTTTGAGATTTTTAATGTGTAATTTTTGGAACGCTGGAGGTAGTTCGTTCATGAAGCGTGGAACCAAATACGCGGTCGTTCGCTCGCCGTACGTATTGTTAGCGCGCGTAATGTTAAAGCGGTTGGCCGCCATCGCCCGCGTCTGTACAGGATGTTCTTTTTTAATGAATATCTTCTCATTGAAGTGATTTGTTTTCACTTCAGACATTTCAGGGTCAAAATCTCCAAGGTCATCTGGAGAGATACCAGTATACTATACCTACAAAAAGATTCACAGCTGCTTGATTTAGAGAAATGATTGTTATAACAAGGATATTTCAGTTTTCTACAACAGTAACCTAAATAACAAAATCCAAGTCAGAATATAAAGATTTGACATTAAAAACATAACCCGGCCAAGTTTGTTGTGGGCTTCTTCTTAGACCGGGGTGCGTTTGGAATCCTCATAGCTTTAGTTTTAAGTTTACGAATGTAGTTTTCACCATGAAATCACTACTATGTAAATTATTGATGCATCAAAAGTGCATTTTAAAGGCCAATTTGAATAAAGAATTTTTTGAATTTGAATTTGAATTTTATGTGTGTATGACTTGTTGTTTTATGATTGATGTCATGGTTGTCACCGCGTATTTTTATTAAAAATGTGTGTTCGGTATTTCTTTAATAGACCCTGCAACAAAAGCTTTCATCATCATGAATACCCATGTAGGGAGTATCCTAAAAAAAAGTGACCATCTAAATTCCCGGACCAAACCGCTCGCCGTAAAACTTTTTTTTTCTCCTCGTCGGATGCCTAGAATTCTGCTACAATCGTTCTTTGTTTACATCTTATCCCCAGGCTTAGCTACGGAGTCGGCACAACACGTCTTCTTCGTCCACTCACTTCTATCAGCCGTCACTTCACTACACACACCTTTTACCCGCATCCTCTTTTACGCAATCCATCCATCTCTTCTTTGGACTTCATCTACTCCTTTAAATTCTTCTACAATCCATAATACCATAATTCCTATCGCGCTTTCAAACAGTTCCTTCAAAGTTTTTTTATACACTACAAGTTAGCCTTTGACGGCTGTCTCACCCGGTGGTAAGTGATGATGCTAGGGTGATAGCGGGCTAACCTGTTAGGAGTATGGTAAACCCACGTTCCTAATTGGTTTCTACGCAACTACATAAAATACTAAATCGCTTGGCGATACGTCTTTGTCGGTAGGTTGGTAACTAGCCCCGGCCGAAGCCTCCCAGCTGACCAGACTTAAGCCGGGAATCGAACCGAGGACCTCCAACTTTATAAGTATAGTAGTTTATAACATTGGTTAGTCTAGGGGCGGGTGATCGAGGCCATGGTCAGGTTAAGTTAGTGACAATTCGACGGTACACTCGATGGCAAAAACAGCGATATAGAGAATACCGTGGCGGGACGCAAACAATAGTCCTACTAACTTGATGCGGAAATAGCAAGAACCGAAAAGTCCGCAACTAAGCCTCAACTCAAATAGGTCGGATGTTTGCCGCCCGCATTGTCTGCAAACATTTCCATCGGAAGTATAGTATTAAACAAGTATTAAATACGAGATACGTTTGCACAAAGCTAACTTACACATGACTATGGTTGAGGTTAGGATTGACGACCTCCGTGGCGCAGCGTGTGCGCTGGCACGTTGTAAAGTTGGACGTCCTGGGTTTATTTATTTATTTATTTATTTATTTATTCAAAGCGCTACCAACAGAATTATATGTAACAAAAAAAAAACATTTTCAAAACCTTAAGTGCTAGGATATACATATAAATCAATTTAGAGATAACTACAGCATGCCTAATATCTTAAGTCGACGCTAATATATCGCTAATAATATAATATGCAAAATTTTAGATTAACAAACAGAAAACACAAAAAGAACTTATTACAAAAGAACAGAAAAGTAACCTTGTGTTCATAATAACGAATAAGGAATATATACAGGTATATACGCACTATGCAAAATCTAACTAGACTAATGTTTTTATTATTTTATTTTTGAAATTGTGTAATTTGTCATTAAAAATATCAATTGAATTATCTTTAGAAACGAAGTTTTTGTATAAACTGCTTAGTCGGGGTATCAAAGAGTGGCGTAACCAAGATTAGTCCTACAAAATCGGTGCGTGAAAAGTGGAACAGGGTAGCGCGGGATTCGGATAGGAACCTTGAAAGAGATTTGGCCCAATAACTCTGAGTTATTAAATGTACCGTTTACGTTTGGTTCGATTCCCGGCTCGAGTCTGGTCTGCTGGGAAGCAGCTACTCGTTTGAGATTTCAATTTATTCGATCGCCCACCCCTAGATTAACTAAAGTTATAAGCTACTAAACTAACTTATAAAAAATTAAACAAAAAAAATTAAAAAAGCACTTCTTGTCTTGTCATATGGCTAATTCAATTAGATTCTTATTCTTTTTAATAGAAGTTTCTATAACTAGTTTGGAAAGTGAGAGATCATAAAATTATTTATCACTGTAAATGCAAAAAAAAAATATATATATAAATATAACTCTTTTTCTTTTAGTAGTCTCTAAGCATGTTGTGGCAACCTCTAAGTGGGTCTGCTGAATTTTTATATATATGTATATCTATACCTCTTCTTATATATTTTTATACTTTTTAGTGTTCTGTAGCGTGTTGGTTGCCCTTAATTAAATAAATAAAAAAAAAAGTTAGAGGTCCTGGGTTCGATTTCCGGCTCGAGTCTGGTCTGGTGGGAGTCTTCGGCCGTGGCTATATATCACCCTACGGACAAAGAGATGTCGCCAGGCGATTTAGCGATGTCGTGCAGAAACCAATTAAGAGCGTGGGTTTACCATACTCCTAACAGGTTAGCCCGCTACCATCCTAGACAGCATCATCCAGATGAGATAGCAATCAAAGGCTAACTTGTAGCGTAAGAAAAAATAATTTTACTGAACTACTAGGTCTTGAGATAATGAAACAAAATATTTAGTGTTTGTAAAAAATTAGCGAGTACAAAAAATTTCAGTCGCATCTTAAAATTCTTCGGACACGTCTCTCGGCGTGAGAGTGACTCCATAGAGCGTTTTGTCGTGCAGGGCAAGGTGGAGGGCGCTAGAGGTCGAGGAAGGTCACCCATGCGAGGGACCGATCAGATAAAGTCTGCTGTGGGCGGTCCTTTGTACGAGTGCACTAGGCTTTCGGCCAGCCGAGAAAAGTGGCAATGTATAAAAATAAAAGTATTCCGAACGCACCGCATGATTAAAGATTAATTTGTATCGATGTCCGCACACCGCCGCTTAACAATTTTAAATGGCGGCGCCAGGATTTTGATACGAATAACCAGGCTTAAATTACAATGGCCGTATTTCGTACCGGAGACCTGGTTGTATGCAAATGAAGCTCCAGTTGTGAGTTACACGCGATACTGTGAGACTTTGGTTAAAATTTTCATAAAACACGGCTGATAACAAAAACAGGCATATTACTTTGCGGAAGTCCAATAAATTTAAATGAGCGTTGACCCTAATTTGCTATAATTCTAATGGCCGAAGCCAAAGTTCGAGTTAACCCTTACGGCAATCTCACCTGTTGTAAGTGATGATGCAGTCTAAGACGGCAACGGGCTAACCTCTTAGTAAACCCATACAGCTAACGTTAAACCGCTTTGCGACACATCTTTATCGGTAGGGTGTTAACTAGCCACGGCCGAAGCCTCCCACCAGACCAGACTCGAGCCGGAAATCGAACCCACGACCTCCAACTTTAGACTGCATCATCACTTACCAGCAGGTGAGAGAAATGTCAAGGGCTAACTTGTAGTCTATAAAAAAAAAATCAAAATCAAATCAAAATAGCTTCATTCATACAAACCTATTACAGGCATCTATGAATCGTTCGTATATATCACATTTTCCATTATTTCTATTCGTGAAGTGATGGTGATAACTACACTCGCAAACTTAAAACTAAAACTAGTATATATTTAACTCATAGTCACAACGTATGTGTGTACGCGGAGGACTCTAGATAATGTCGCATCTCCTAAGCACACGAACGAAACATGCACTAAAGTAGGTATATTTTGAAAATCTATGTGAGGTCACTTCCATCCCAAATCATCATCATCATCATGATCAATCCATTATCGGCTCACTACAGAGCACGGTTCTCCTCTCAATATGAGAAGGTTTTGGCAGACTTCACGCACCTTCGAGAACATTATGGAGAACGCACGCAGGTTTCCTCGCGATATTTTCCTTCACCGTTGAGCAAGTGATATTTTAATTGCTTAAAAACGCACATAACTCCTAAAAGTTATAGGTGCGTGCCCGGGTTCGAAGCCCCGACCTCTGATTAGGAGGCGGATGCACTAACCACTAGGCCACTAGGGTGTCGCTTAATAAATTATTACTTAATACAGTAAGTACTTAAGCCTTCAGTAATAAGTTAAGTCTGAAACTAAATATTCTGTTTGACAGTGTCGTGTGTAATAGGTTATGAATAAAGCTTTAATCATGTTAACGTTTATTCATGTAAAATTTTGAATTTGAATTAGCCACTGCTTCCCACTGACTAGATATTATTCCGAAATTATAAATTCCCAACTTAATAGGGTCGAACCCGGCACAAATATACTGGGGTTAAAGTATGCAATCGGAGTAATTATATGATATATGGTAGGTAAATCAAAGTATTAACCCTCTTTTTCTTTATGTTTCTATCCTATTAAACATTTTCTACTGGAGTTATCTGTCGGAACTGGTTTTTAACTTTATTATCATTTTCGCGGCTTATTTATTCCTTTTAAGAGCAATAACAAGCCGTAAAAATGAGAGTAGGTTTACTAACCTGGATGCCTGGTCCTCTTCCACCACCCGCTATTCCAGGTCATTTCTGCCACGCACCTGCAAATTGTGGAACCAGCTTCCATCTTCTGTTACCTAATGGTTATAATATGGGGATCTTCAAAGGGCAGATTAACAAATTGCTCAAGGGCCAGCAACGCAATGGCGGTTCCTCTGGTGCTGCAAATGTTCATGGGCGGCGGTAATCACTTACCATCAGGTGACCCGCCTGCTCGTTTGCTCGCTATGTATATAAAAAAAAAACTAAAACGGCAATTATTATTTATTCTTGCAAAAATCATTATTAACTATAATAATAATTAGCATTATTGGTGTGAGAACAAATGTTTACACGTTATCATTGCAAGAAAGCAATGATTACCCTAGTTAAACATAGTTTGTTCATAGTTATTTATTAATGTGTGTTTTGACGAGACTTGTGAAAAGCTGTGTTTTTACGTTTCCGGAAGCAGTTTTTGTGTTTGTTTCGTACGTTTGCCTTGTGTACAGTGAATGTGTATTGACTCATTGATATATGTTCATATAACCACACGGAACCCTCAAAACTAACCAAATAATGTCTCCTTTAAAATTGTAATTTCACGAAGCCACGGCCAAGAGCTTCTCAGGTGTCTCTTGCCGTATAAGTTGAAAGCGTATTATTTGAGACCCTTAATCCTAAAGCGTGATCTCAAAGCTTCGGAGGTTCGGATGTAATCCGAGAATATTGTCTCAGAGTTAACCGTGAATAAACCGTTAGATAAAATGCTTTGGAATTTTTATTTTTAAGCAATAATTATTTTTATAAACATGTAAATATTTGTATAGCTCGCTAAACAGCCCTGTTACGCTGTGGCAACCAAGTGGTGATAGCCTAGTGGTTAGGGCGTCAGTCTCCTAATCAGAGGTCGACGGTTCGAATCCAAGCACGCACCTCTAACTTTTCGGAGTTGCGAGTTTGTTTAAAAAAAAATATCACTTGCTTCAACGGTGAAGGAAAACATCGTGAGGAAACCTGCGCGCCTGAGATTTCTCCATAATGGTCACAAAGGCGTGTGAAGTCTGCAAATCCGCACATGGCCAGCGTGGTGGACTATGGCCAAACCCTTCTCATATTAAGAGGAGACCCGTGCTCTGTAGTGAGTCGGTAAGGGGTGATCATGATAATGGTGATGAATGAACTTTGAATTTATTTATTTTATTTAGTACAATAAACAGTACGAGAGTGTTGGCGATTGCACAGCCGCCTCTCAGTCTATAAAGTTATACGGGTTCAGCCATACAACCCGCTGTACGTCGCGAAACGACATTAGTGTATGAAATTATGAAAACGGCCAACTGGTTTTTATTGCTCAGCTGTATTTAGCTTTGTGAACAATTCCATTTGGAAGCTGGAGATTATGTCGCATGTTATACTTAACGCTGGTGTTGTGAGCTCTTATTGCTGAGTGTATCTACACAATAAGTGTCCTTGTACTGCACAGACTAGATTAAAAAGATGAACTACTAGATTAAAATGATGATGAAGTCGTAGGGAATGAGCGGGTTCATCATCATAGTCATCATTAACAACCGATTGACGTCCACTGCTGGACGTAGGTCTTTTGTAGGGAGTTCCAATGCTCACGGTCTTGGGCCGCGGCTCCCTGCGACTCGTCTGATGTCGTCTGTCCACCTAGTTGGAGGTCGACCAACGATTCAGTTACCGCTGAGCTACGTCGGTAACTCTGGTTCTTCTACGGATCTCCTCATTTCTGATTTGATCACGTAGAGATACTCCTAGCATAGCTCTCTCCATCTCCCGTTAAGTGACTCTGAGCTCTCTTATGAGGCCCATAGTGAGCGACTACGTTTCAGAGCGGGTTCACATACTCCTAATTGATTTCTACGCGAGTGCCGGAACGCTAAATAGCTTGATGTTACGTCTTTGTCAGTAGGGTGGTAACTAGCCACGGGTTAAGCCTCCCCCCAGACCAGACTCGAGCCGGGAATCAAACCTAGGACCTTCATTAGGTTAATTGTAACTTGTTATAGTATATGTATTTTTTTTTATATACACTACAAGTTACCCCTTGACGGCAATCTCACCAGATGGTAATTCACACTCCTGATTGGTTTCCAGGCAACATCGTGCCGCGGTGACACATCTGTGTCGGTAGGCCGCTGTAACTGAGCCCGACAGCGCACGCACTGCGCTTCGGAGGTTGTCAATAATCGTTGAAACAACTGAGCCCTACTGCAGCGTCGAGCAACAAATCTCTAAATTACATCACACGGGAAAAAAGTGCGTGAAACACCAATACAGTGAGAATAATAATGAGGCGACTAGTAATCTGTCTATTTTCTATAAGTCTTCGCACAAAGGTATTACATATACTCGTAGTTGTGAAGAGTACCGAATTCTATTGTCATGCCCATGTTGACCTGTGAAAACGGGAGCAACCTTTTTAAGAAAACGTATGATCATTTCCTTCAATATATTATTCTGATCATATTGACCTAAAACACAAATAACTTGAAATATAAAGAAGAAACTTCTAAGTAAAGCCGTACACTAGAGGCCTAACAAATAAACGTGCTATAACGTCGGAACGTTATGCAGTGTTTTGTCACACTTCAACTGACAGCTACATAGAAACGTGAGAGTGACAAAACGCTGCATAACTTTTATACCAGGTTTTATAGAGGCTAAGCGTGCATTATTGTACCTACTGTATATATATGTCGCGTCAAGGACGTCCGAGCTGTTTTTTGTAAGGGTGGCATCAGCATTGCTGACGTCACGATTTTGTTTACTTTCGCTCATAGTAATTAAAACCACAACTTGCCGGTTTACACTTTTATTGCGATAATAAGAGGTTCGAACAGTCCGACGTCTCGAGCGAGAGAATCTTTGAAAGGCATCGACCGCCCGTATTTATAGCACAAAACATGCTTGTACAAAATTGATTGTCACTGGCCAAATTGTGTTAGCAAAACCATCAATAGCTAAAATGCGGGTAATTATTGAATTTTTGAGGTTTTTGGCGCCGCTTAATAAAGTTAATAACTTCTTCGCGCCAACATATACTTATAATTATTATTATTTAGCTAAAGAATACAAATACAAGGATCTAGGCTCTGAATATGATTTTGTCCCATTCGGGTAATTAATTCCTTAAACAGCAATTTTATACTATTTCGTAACAAAATGCCAACTGAAATCTTACAGTCTCTCAATAACTTTAGTTTTTATAAAACCTAAGGTCATAGTAAAAACCTATTATATTATTATATAAATAATTACTTTCACGATAAAAACGCTGCTATAACTTCATAGCTTATAATAATAACTAGCTGTATCAGGCATGCGTTGCGTTGGTACGTAAAAAAACATCCATAACGAGATGTTTTGGGGCTAGGAACCGCGGCCACACTACACCCAATCTAATCTAATAAAATAATTTAATAATTAAAATAATTGAAAACATAAATAAAAAATATGTTTAACTTCATAAAATATAAATCAACAAATTCGCGAAACTCGCGAAATTTTCTATCTATCCCCATAGAGTTGTTACAAGAATTAATATATTTTATGTTGTACATTTAACGATGTGCTAGTAGCTATGAAATATTCATAATATTGAGCTTAGCTATAAGAACGCAATTTTCCATAGGCGTGTTAGCGTCGCGTAGAGATTAGTTTTAGGCCCTTCGCAGACAAGTTAACATTCTGCGAGTCGAAGAATGAAACATTTAAAAAAATTACTAATATTATGACACTGTTTAAAATTACACTGTTGGAACGACTTTCACTCAACTCAAGGACAGTGGATATCTCTGACAATATAATGTCACGAATCAATTGATATTAATAAATTCATTATGATGTCTCTGCAACTGAAATAATGAATAACTGAATGCTGTTCTAATATATCGTTCTATCTCGTGTTTGTTCTTCTGAAATGTTTTTTGTTGTTTTTATATAGATTGTGACTAGTTTGATGATCCAATAAAAAAAAAAATATCGCACTTGGAATGCGCTTTAGCAAATTTAAAATTTTATTCAAAAGTCGCCCCAAGCACTTCGTTCACGGCTCAGATATCACTGACAGTGCATCTGAAAATCAAACTTAAATTCAAAAGTTCTTTATTCAAATAAGCCCAGCAAAACCACATTCATACATATCTTATTTGCAGTTTTGTGAGGCGATGGATAGCTACCTACACTCACAAGCTATACCTAATATAAAACTAGTAGTGTATTCAACGTACCCTGCTCTAAGAAGATTATAAAATAATGACAGTGCATAGCCAATATATATATGAAAATTTAATGTATGTTCATAAAAATATTGATAAATTCAAGAAAAAAATGGACTGTAACGCACTGAACATTAGAAGTAAAAGTAAGCTTGTAGTACCGTTTAGTAGGTTGCACAAAATTAGTAACTCATTCAAAGGAAATTGTATTTTATTCTATAATAAATTACCTATTGATATCTTGGAGATGTCTATCAATAAGTTCAAAGTTTTTATAAAACGAAAGCTTGTAGAAAAATCATATTACGATATTAAGGATTATATAAACGATAAAAAAGCTTGGGTGTGAATTGCTCTATCTCCATAGGTACTATAGTTTATTATTAATTTTATTCATTATGTGAGATGGTGATAACGAAAAAAAAGAAAAACCCCGGCTAAGTTTGTTGTGGGCTTCTTCTTAGACCGGGGCGCGTTTGGAACCCTCATAGCTTTAGTTTTAAGTTTACGAATATAGTTATCACCATGAAATAACTACTGTGTAAATTATTGACGCGTCAAAAGTGCCTTTTTAAGGACTATTTGAATAAAGATTATTTTGAATTTGAATTTGAATTTGAAGTCCAGAACCAACCAGCTTCTCTAGGTTCTTTGTTTTGTCGCATCTGACATTATTACTTATAACTTATATACATATTAATTTTATTTTGACAATTTTTCTTCTTTTATTGTGTTATACCTATAAAAGCAATCTTATAATTATAATTTTATAGAGCGTTCAGGGATCTTTGTGTTCAAATAATACACAAAATGCACGTATACATCTGTCAGAAGGACTTAAACAACGTTACCTTCACCTTTTGTGCATTCAGCCAATCTGCGAGTTAACATATTCCCTCCACTTCCTATGTCTAAGGTAAGATGAGGTAAGCGAACTGGTATACCCTGGTAAGTTTATCATCGTATATCTGACTGAATTTAGAATTATATTAGAACTAAGACTATTAAGACTACTAACTTAATTTCTACTGAAACTTCTACTTAGATTTGGTTACTAATAACAAATAGAACCACGAGTTAACTCACCCTCCAAGTGTGATTTAGATTTCGCTTTGCTCACGTGATTTTATTAAGTAGCACAAACACTAGTTTCACGTTCTGTGTTGATCGCCACTGCACTTAGTTCAAAGGGTTTCTGTTTTTAAGCATTCTCGCTTTGAGGCCTTTTGGTTTACATGTTTAAGGAGTCTTTGAGGTGAGTTTCGGCGTAAAGTATTAATAACAATGAAAACTTTTGTTCCTCAATTTTTTCTAGACATCAATATACTTATATTATGACTGAAATATAACGTATATTGTATTTGAAATAATAATCATTTGTCTCAATATATTCATAGTGGTACTTCTCGAACTGTACAAAGCTTTCGTAGTTTTGTATCACTATAGTTAGCTTTTATTGTTCAAAGTTGGTCAAATATGCATCTGTCAGTTTTAATCTATTCCATTCGCGTTATTTACGTCACCAATTTTTTTTTATACAATACTATTTAGCCCTTTAGCGCAATCTCACCTGACCTGATGAAGTGATGATGCAGTCTGTGATGGTAGCGGGCTAACCTGCTACGAATACTCCAAACAGGGTAGCTCGCTACCACTACGCGCATGAACGCTAAATCGCTTGGCAACAGGTCTTTATTGGTACGGTAATATGTAGCCACGACCGAAGCCGCCCACCTGACCAGACTTGAGCCGGGAATCGAACCCCTGGCCTTTATAATGCGCACGCGCTATAAAGGTCGTCAAAAATCGTCGTCAAGGTTGCCGAAAATCTAATCGCTCTGTGTATGAAGGGCCTTACAAGTGAGGTCCTTTTTAAGATTATTAATTTCATCAACGACCAAGTTTGTCTTTACGGCGCTTTCAATGTATATCGCTTAATTAATTACTTAATTCCAAAAGGCAACTAATGAAAATGCAATAACCGTATTAATGGGGTAATCGTTTATCGTGGTGGATCTCAATAAATTGCTCGGCAATTTGGTAATATTGAGCGCGGCGGAATCCATTAATATCAATTGTATGTGAAATATTCCAGTCAGTCGTGAAATCGTCTCACAATTATTTTTTATATGTATGAGAAGTAATTGTACGTCAAGTTTATAAGAATAAGAAAGATGAAAACTGAATGTGAACGCGAGTTTTGACAATTCACTCGCATGTACTGAATTGTTAAAATGTGAAAGATTATAACATTCCTATAGGCAAGAGCTAAAGGAACTGTTTAATTTAGCTCTTGCCTATAGGAACTGTTTTATAATGGGCAAAGAGAAGTGGGGATTACTCGTGAGGCGTATAACTTCTGCCCTTAAAGACGTTACTTCGTGATGATCACGATAGATCTGCCAAAAGCGTTAAGACGAAGAAGAAGATTATAATGAGATAAAAAATAGCTTCTGTCACCCTTTGGCCTTAAAGCTGTACTATGCAAGAAATAACGTTAAAACGTTGGTATGTTGCCAGCAGTACAAGTGTTCTACCCTCACTTTCAGCCACCTGTCCTGTCCTGTCTGCCTGTCACACACTCGCACGCGCGCACACAAACACACACACACACAAATCCTATACACACACATCACACACTCACACTCCTTTCGCTCGAAAACATTTCGCTTACACTCTTTAAGCTTACAGATGCTTGTAATTGTCTTCTGATCTGTGACTCCGAGCTGGTGACCCTGTTTTCCGAGATACAGTCTTAACTAGTTCGGAAAACAGGTGTAAAATAGTAGTATATTAGACAATTTAAGTTATACTACTTCTGTTATAAACCTATATGTATGTTTTGCTGGAATAAATAAACTTTTTCTTTTTCTTTCTTTCCTGTAACGATCTTGCATACCGTATTACTACCCCTACTTAGATTGAACTGAACTTTGCCGCGTGAAACATGGGAAAATCTCACTTTTTCTTTAATTGGTTATATGACTATATTTTCGGGATAATAAGTAGCGTGTGTGTAATGCGAATTCAAATAAGCCTTTTATCACTAATTAGTAATAACAGTGCTTTATGCTCTATTAAATTGAAACCACACAATTTTCATAGCTAAAATTTGATATTTAAACGTATAATTTAATAGATTTCATTTCAGTTCTCGAGAGTTGAACTTAATATTGTTGCTAGTAAATAAGATTTAATATTGCTCCTTGGTACGGAAACATTCATGTGCGAGTCCAACACGCATTTCGCTTATTTGATTTTTGACGATAGTTTACAAGCGGCAGGCCTGAAAATTATCGTGGGACTAATTAATGGAACTAAATTATCGCCAACGTTGTGGACCACGGCCAAACCCTTCTCATATTGAGAGGAGACCCGTGCTCTGTAGTGAGCCGGCAATGGGTTGATCATGATGATGATGATGATGATGAGTCAGTCACTATAATGTGGCTTACATCACAATAATATACGTATAAAGAAACGGTTGAAGTAGGCTCTCACTACAGACACATGCTGTTGCTACATTTTTTATGTGTTTTCGGATGGGCGATTTCTCATGTGAACTAGACCCCAATAATTCTCACCTTGTACGAACAACTTCAGAAGCAATTAAATTGTAGGTGTCCAAACTTAATTATGAGCCCTAGCAGTTTGCGTAATGTTTAGAACTAACCAGACTAGTCATAGGTACAGGGCCGGAGGGCGAGAGCGGCCAACCCTCATAAATTAATTTTCACGTTCTTGGGGTTATTTTGTGAACATTCTTCCACCCCATTAAATACGCCTCTTAACAATTAAAAGAGTGTAATTGAAGGAAACTTTTGTAAGTAAAGTAATTATTTGAATTAACATTACCAACCCATTACCGGTTTGATTTGATTAATTAAAAGGGTTCTCGACGTCTACGACGATCGCCAAATGTGGTTTCGTAAACTTTATATCGTCGGTTAAATAGAAAAGTGAGTAGTCGGAAAGTCGGTAGTTGCAATACATGCATTTAAAGTTGTCACAATCTATTGTTTACTTTAGAGTACCGAAGTGACACTTGTGCTATCTAGTGAGCTTGCCGTGTAGTTTTATAAAATGTCTTTTATCCATATAAAAATAATGTTGATAATAGACTCTTTTTAATGATAACTTCAGATTCGGAAAATTTTGAGAAATGTCGTTTTTCTATTTAAACGACGATATGTCTTTGTGAACTTTTTTTTTATATAGTTAAGATACATGAATATAATGAGCATGGTGTCGCAATAATGGCTGCAGTAGTAGTACCATGGTTGGTATGCAGGTGTCTGCAAGAAATTCGTTACTAAGGCGATAATCTCGCCGTGTCGCCAAGCGATTTAGCGTTTCGGCACGATGTCGCGTAGAAACCAATTAGGAGTGTGGGTTTACCATGCCCCTAACAGATTAGCCCGCTACCATCTTAGACTGCATCATCACTTACCACTAGGTGAGATTGCCGTCAAGGGCTAACTTGTAGTGGATTAAAAAAAAAATCTCGTCTCATTAACAGCGATATCGCAATGTACAAACGTTGAGGAGAAATCCATTTACCTACCTACTAGAATTCGGCTTTTTTACTTACTTTACTATAGTATAAAACAACACACTTTAGTAAATTTCTGGAATGTCTCTCAATAAGTTCAAAGTTTATATAAAACGTAAGCTTGTAGAAAAGTCCTACTATAGTGTCAAGGATTACGTAAATGATAAACAAGCATGGGTGTGAAATATGGCTCTAATAAGATAGCTCTTAATATAATTTTAAGTGGCATGTGAGATGGTGATAACAAAAAGAAAATTTACCTGGCTAAGTTTGTTGTGGGCTTCTTTTTAGACCGGGACGCGTTTGGAACCCTCATAGCTTTAGTTTTAAGGTTACGAATGTAGTTATCACCATGAAATCACTACAATGTAAATTATTGACGCGTCAAAAGCGCCTTTTAAAGGACTACTTGAATAAAGATTATTTGAATTGAATTTTGACACGTTATAGTAACCTAGTAACAAAGAGCCCAAAAGCATGTTGTGGTTTTTTTTTGCAATTTAAATTTTTATATACTCTTTATGGATTTTCACAAATTATTTGTGGCATAGTAAAATTCTCGTGTATATTTTATACGATGAACAAAGAAATAAATTGAAATATATGTACAAGATAATATGACATGTGGTATGGTTTCGGTAAAAAAATTTAGCACTATACTTATACGTAATGAAAAATAATAATTAAAATAAACATCTTTATATGCCACCACAGATATATATTACGGTGCAGTAAAATATCTAATTTTACAAAGTGAAAACAAAATTCAACAACACATTTATAATATATTTTTATGTCGATTCGAAAAGAACTGGCTGACAGCACACACATCAAGTAACGCACCAAGAAGTAGACATAGAACTCACGTGTATCCTGAATAAATTTACTAAATAATTTCTATAACGAAACACCGCAATAAATTTATAATAATTGATGTAATCGTTAAATTCATATATAATCTATATGTATAAAAGCGAAAGGTTTACTTACTTACAAACTTACATACTGATTAAACACGAGATCTCAAAAACTATTGTACGTATAAAGCTATAATTTAGCAGTAGGTAGGTGATAGTTAAGAGATGTCAGCTAAGAAAGGATATTTGGAAATTCCACACCTAAGAGGGTACAAGGGGGGGTTGGAAGTTTGTATGAATTTTCTTTGTTTTTAGAGTTAGAGACACAAAAATTTGCATTAAGGGTAATAATAATAAATAAAAAACATGTACATCAATTTTTTTTAATATTACCCGTTAAGGGTGATAAAATAGGGGATTTTTGCTTATTTTTTAATTATTAAGTCTACAAGCTTGAAATTTTGAAAATAGGTTTCTTTTAGGTCGTAATTATAAGGCTAGAATTTTTTTTCATCCAAATCTACCCCGAAGGGGGGTAAAATAGGGGTTTAAAGTTTGTATGAAAGTCCTGTTTTTTTTATTTAGAAACACGAAAATCGGCAATTTGAATTTGCCTGGTTGGCCTTTCTGAAGCAGGGCATTGGCCATAACCTCAATCACAAGGGAAATCAGCAATTCTACGCAGACGAAGTCGCGGGCAACAGCTAGTAATATATATTGGTATAATGGTCACCTTATATCGTAATAATAACGTAATAATTTTTTCGAGTTCTACGGCATATCTTCAGGTATTGTTGACCAAGCAAAACAAAGTCGCAGTGTTACTATAGCTTACATAGCCTTATAACTACTAAAGTAAATAATAAATTTAATATACCCCAGACACCCCATCAAATTCTAACTCAGGGATTTTGTGGAATTTGAGCCATTCTCTGTACTTAAATAATACTTACTAAACAAAACATATGACGTAGCGTTGGTCGACCCCCAACTAAGTGGACAGACGACATCAGACGAGTCGCAGGGAGCCGCTGGAAACAAGCGGCCCAAGACCGTGGACATTGGGACCTCCCTACAAAAGACCTTTGTCCAGTAGTGGACGTCAATCGGTTGATAATGATGATGAAACAAAAGATTATTCCGACGTAATTTCTGTGTGCCATTACATTTGGACCCAATGGTCCTATACCTTCATATATGACGTTGTGTTTTGTTTATTCAAGAGGCGCGGAGTTGAGATGCTTTTTGGGCATAAATAAGCGATGAATAATAACTTAGGAATAAAGGCTTGTCGAATTATTGAGACGGCAACACCCGTTTATTTTACGATCTTTGATCTTCTTGGAACGGCTCCAGAAGCACGCTATAAACATTTTATGTAAATATTATATTATTATACTCAGTTTATTAGAATAAGCATTGACATATATAAAACAAACATTTTTCCATTTCAGTGTGTAAAGTGTGAAGGTAGACAAATCTTCAAATTCAGCTAAAAAGTGTAAACGAGGATTTTACAGCGGCGGCGATTGCGTTGGGCAAAATATGTTTGAAGCGCCGTATATAGACGTATGAATATATGAGTAGTATGTCTATGTTATATTATTGAAGTGGTAACATAATATTATGCTCGAAATTTATATATTTTCTTAATATTATTTAAATTATGCAAAAACTATTATTCCAGAGTTGGCAGAACAGGCGTAATGACAAAAATATTGAGATGTCATGCTTATGATGAGGGATGACTTTATTATAAACTTTGATAGTTTAACTTGAAAGGTGGCATGATGGGTAGTAACTTCTCATCCGAAGATAAACTTAACCAGCATTAAAGTTTACATAACGAGAATTTATAAAATTAAGACCTACATACGTATATTTAAACAGTTTCTGTTAATTTATTTTAAAATAATTCATGTCAGCACAAGTTGTTATCTTCACATCCTTTTAAAGCCTTACGACAGCAATTGAAAAATATAATAATTATGACTATATAGTCGATTCCTACGATTTCCTCCGCAATAAAGTAAAAAAAAAAAAAGCTTTCTTTTATACACTACAAGTTAGCTTTTTATTGCTATAGGAGTTCTAAACTATACCTCCAATTATAATCACGTACTTCACGAAATTGTCAACACTAAACTGATATACAATCTTTTAAATAAAATAACAATTATCAGATATATAAATAAGAATACGAATAATCTGTAACAGGCAGACGGGTTCTATTAATTTCAGAATAATAATTTAAAAAATAAATCGATACCTCCGATAATTATTTACCTTATAATATATTAATATTAATTGGAGAGCTATATGTTCGATATCCAGCCATGAGATTGCGTTACAACTGTTAATTATTTTAATTACCACGAACAGGGTTTCCGAACTGTGAAATAATCTCGTCGAATACTTTTGAGTTTTGGTACGTGAGCCAATTCGATTGTTGCCAACTGCCAACCACCAACTTTGGTTGGTCTGACCCTTGGTCCGACCAATGTTGGTGTATGGTGGAGTGGATAAAAATTATGATTTAAGAAAAACTCTATAACCGTATATCATGCGTGATTCTATTTATTTATTTTTATTTACACACTTTTATTGTACACCACGAAAAAGGAAAAATAAAACAAAAAAAGACAGAAAATAACAGACACAGTAGTATACAATTTGGCGGCCTTGTCTCTTGCTGGGCTCTTCCAGGCAACCAAATATGTAGAAGATATAGAGATACGGAAAGAGGAAGGTGATTCTACCTATCTATTGAATAAAAAAACGTTTTGTACCGTCTTATGGATAAGATTCTCGAGCGGATTCGATACTAGGGCTTTGATATTCGATAAATCTAAGAAGCTTCAACCTTATATTTTCAATCACAGACGCATAAAAAAGTTTATGAAAATGTCGGCTATCCCACATAGTTGGTCCAACCATAGCGAAGTGGCACCAATCAAATTGGTTTGAATGTCAAGACTGGAAAGTTTATAATTAAAATTAAACAAGGTAAACGAGATGGCCCACTGAATTTAACTACGTTATTGGATAAATGCTGTTGTTAAATATGGGCGCATATTCCAATAGCTGAAAGCTTTTGATAGCCTAGTGGTTAGGACGTCCGCCTGCTAATCAGAGGTCGAGGATTCGAACCCGGACACCCACCACGGAGTTATGTGCGTTTTTAAGCAATAAAAATATCACTTGCTTCAACGGTGAAGGAAAACATCGTGAGGAAACCTGTATGCCTGAGAGTTCTCTATAATGTTCTCCAAAGGGTGCGAAGTCTGTCAATCCGCACATGGCCAGCGTGGTGGACTATGGCCAAACCCTTCTCATATTGAGAGAAGACCCGTGCTCTGTAGAAAGCCCGCAATGAGCTGATCATGGAGGTAGGTGGACGTCCTAACCACTAGGTTATCACTGCGGCTCAATATATGTATATATTAGTTTAATGTTCAATGAATACCATGAACTTCCGCACAGTACCTCCCGCGTCTACTCTATATGTAACATATTTAATAGGGACAAGTTTTAAGCCCACATATTTGGCCCGTGAACTAGCAGTGTTGTTACTGGTTCATAAATTAAAAAGAGCCCACTCGTTCCCGCGCTATCTTTATGAGGGTGCCGTCCACTTGGCGAGGAAATAAGTAATCACGTACCGCTATAACTACACTTGCCCAAATTTAATTGCGGTTGTAGAAAAATATATGGTTATTACAGATGTTTTATTTAATGTAAATACCTTCCTAGGTAACGTGGGTTATAACTTATAACTTATGCTCTCAATGGAAGGTATAGTTACGGGTGTTGTGGACGAGTGCGCGACTACTCACTGTCCGACCTCCCCGTTATACCAAACGTCGCCTAAGCCGAGGTTTGGACTTAGGAGGCGCCCTTAGGCAGACGTTCCCTTAGTTTCTTCGAGCTCTAGGGCTCAAATTTTTTTCTGGCAGAGCTTCTTTCCGAAGCTCGCTAAGCAGCCCGGTTACGCTGTGACAACCAATAGGGTTAGCACAGCTAGTAGACATAACAAAAAAGAAAAGTGCGCGAGCGTTCCCATAACCCAGCCACCAGGCGACGCGAAGCATCACTGGGTATTAGTGGGTATTCTGGTCGTCACTCTGGCCGCCGGCGAGTCCGGCGTAAACATTTACCGCTTAGTAGATATAAATATACTTATCTGAATTGAATTGCTATTTTAGAAACATAATATGTATCTATAAATGAATACCATTCTAGGAATTTTAGCGACCGTTTTAACCTTTTCTTGTCTTTGACCTCAAAAGCGGTCGGTATATTACTGGATAGAAGTAATTTCTCCGCTTTTATAACATAATCTTCTGTAATAGCAATTTTGCTCATATGTACGTAGGAGTATTAAAGTATGAACACTCTAAACATAAAACCGTACAATGTGATGTCGTTATAAACTTGTTTACGACTTTAAGAAGCGACCGGCGTCGAATGTACCTTTATAAAGAGGTTAACGGCCATCATGACTACTAGTACGAAATAAGTTAAAAAAACCCTATTTTTAAATAAATTTCTTTATTGCACACCCGCAACCGGATTAAAAAAACAGACATCATAGTTTACCACGTGGCGTTTTTAAGTTTGGAAGTTATTATATGAACAAAAAAACTAACTTATCGGAACGGTGGATTGGGATATCACTCAATTTCAAAATACGTTAAAAACAAACCCTGTTTGTTTTATTTGTAGAAACTTGAAGTAAAGTTTTCATTATAATTTTCACTTGGTTTTTTAAACGCAATTTTTTTTACACTCAAAAATCTAATTTTTGTACCATATTGTGTACTATTGATGGTGTTGGATGCTACTGAACGCAGTATGATTGTCTATCTGTCCGTCAAACGGAAATAATCTTCTGTAAACGCAACCGAGTTGAGTGAATACAAGGGCTAATCAAATTTATAATTTTTTAACTTGATTCTTCGTGCGTTAATACCAATGGTCTCCTTATTAGAAAAATACTAATTAATATTTGTATATTTCTCATCCTTGCGTTCGAAATCCATTATAATGAAATTTTGGTAGGATGTATTAGAGATACCCACGAGGATTTCAAATATAGTGGTTCTTTTTTTGCGTGGCTTTGCAACGTGCCAGGTACTGCTAGTTATTTACTCGTACATAAATAGCAATCACAAATTTAAAGTTTACATTAATATAATCTACTGTAAGGTCTATGTTCATATTACAGAGATTGAAAAACATCAATCTCTGTAATATGAACATAGATTAGCTAATTTTTTTGGAAATCAGTTATAATTTTTTGGAAACAATTCTTTATTTTGCTGCTGCTTTGTTTGGATCAGATTTACATATTTTTTATTTTTATTTTTGGGGTTGAATAGTATAGCTGTATATATATTTGTAAGCTATCGGCCAAGGTAGACATAAGTTGGGCTTACTTTTTGGTGGTGCGAATTTGACTCTCAATAATATATATATTTTTTGTATTAACGGTTACTGTACTTAGAGTTCTGATGAAAAAAGTTACACTTGAGCTGGAAAATTCTAACAATGAATTTCGAAAAAAAGAAATTTAAAAACAAGTCAAAAATGGAAACAATCGAGAAAGTTATTTCAAAGAAATGTTACCGACAACATTTAAGTTTCTTTTATTAATAAACTTTAATAACAAGTTGGTGGGGGCAGAACGAAAAGTGTTTACTTTGCAAAGCATTTGAGGAGAACTTTTTGCGATGCTACAGGGAAAAGTTTTTGTGCGTAAACTTACTTTTTTTCGTTACTTAGTTTTCTTCTTCACTAGGCCGATTGACAGACGTAAACTCCTTCGCTTTTTCTAGAGCCGGTCCACTTCAACCGCCCAGGCGAAGAACCGAAGAACCTCAGAAAGGCTAGTGTACTTTGCGTTACAGAACTTCTCAGGTATCTTCGGCCAGAATGTGTGAGCGAATTTGTATTACGTAAATTTCAAAACATGATTTGCACAGAGCCCTGTCAGTGAATTAAATAAAGAGATAGGTATATATTTATTTTTTAGTTATTTGTTTGCTCTCACGACTCCTTTTACCCTAACGAGTTTAGTTTTGTCTATATGAAGAAGTTTGTTACAGTTTCTAACTAACAAACTACACCATACTTCATTCTTCAAACTTAGATCTTTACTTGTGTACAAATTTCTTTACTTTGTCTCACATTAGTACAAAATACAAAATAATAATAAATAAAATATTGTATTTAGGAAATACTATTTCTTTTCCAAATACAATATTAATAATATGATGCACGCAAAAAATCTATAAAATACATATTCATCATCATCATCATGATCAACCCATTCTCGGCTCACTACAGAGCACGGGTCTCCTCTCAATATGAGAAGGGTTTGGCCATAGTCCACCACGCTGGCCATGTGCGGATTGGCAGACTTCACACCCTTTGGAGATCATTATAGAGAACTCTCAGGCATACAGGTTTCCTCACGATGTTTTCCTTCACCGTTGAAGCAAGTGATATTTTTATTGCTTAAAAACGCACATAACTCCGTGGTGCGTGTCCGGGTCCGAATCCTCGACCTCTGATTAGCAGGCGGACGTCCTAACCACTAGGCTATCACAGCTTCAACTATTGGAATATGCACCCATTTTTAACTGCAGCATTTATCCAATAACGTAATTAAATTCAGTGGGCCATCTCGTTTACCTTATTTAATTTTAATTATACACTTTCCAGTCTTGACATTCAAACCAATTTGATTGCTGCCGCTTCGCTATGGTTGGACCAACTATGTGGGATAGCCGACATTTTCATAAACTTTTTTATGCGTCTGTGATTGAAAATATAAGGTTGAAGCTTCTTAGAAGAGAAGAGAAGAACATTATGGAGATCTCTCAGGCATGCATCTCAGATATTTTAAACGCTTAAAAACGCACATAACTCCGAAAACTCGTTACCGTTACGTTTCACTCTATTCAATAAAAGTTTAGAGCCTTCGATCAATTATGCACTGATCGCAGTCCAGAATTGTCTTCACTCGAAATTGTGGACTAGTTAATTATGTATAATCGGTTCAGTTGGGTAAGTAAAATTTTTGATCCAAAACCAAATAGCTGAATCTAATTCGGATGGAAAGCAATCAGGCATTCTATGTCATGTTTTAGTCCAATATGCCTCAGTGGCTGGAAACTGATGACTTTCTAACCCTGGGCCTGAGAGAAATACTCAAAATCCCTTAGTGAACAATGTACAGGTGTGCTTGGATTAAATAATAATTAATAATTAATAATGAATAAAAAGCCTTTTATTTTTCCTTTAAAACGTAAACTAAAACTGGAATTCTTAAATCTTAATACTAACTTAAATAAATAAAAATATATAAATATGTAAGTATAACATAAAAAGTTTATCAATTATTGGAAAACCCCTCGCGGGCAAGGCCTCCCCCAGAGATATCCATCACTGCCTGTATCCAGCCACCACCAGCCAATTTTGTCCTGCTTTACTTTTAATATCGTCGTCACATCGGCTATAAGGTCTGCCTCTAGCCCGCGTGCCACTTGGGCCTGGCCATTTTGCCAACCGTATAGTCCAACGATCGTTGGTAAGCCTAGCGACGTGGCCGGCCCAGTTCCATTTAGATCTTAGGAGAGAGCGTCGGTAAGTTTGGTTTTTTGTCGAATAATGCAGTGACATATTTTAAGAAGTTTTCTTATATTTGTGATACTCCTCTCTGTAGTTTGGATTAAATATAACTTGATAAAGCAGTAGTGGATACATATCAAAGCTCAAAAACTAAGAAAAGCTGAAAATGCACTGAACTGCTATAAATGCGTAGTGCGTTATCCTGATCATGAGAAAAGTCTGTGGTCGTATGGAATCCATGCGTCAGAAAAAAGCTTAAACCCGAGTTACAAAAAGCGTTAAATATAAAGTTACCAACAAATAAAGTTTTTCTCAATTTATAACCACTCACGGTAGCATTTATATACCAAAAAACATGTTTGGAATCGAACGTTCCAATTGTGTTAATATTTGATAAAATCAAGTAATGCACGAACGTGAAGAAAAAAACATTTTTACAGCACTTCCCGCATGCATTCAGAATTTATGCGTTCATCATTTTTATTTTTCAAAGTTTACAAGCCAAATGGAACCATACATTTTATTCGTTTTTGATTTACGAAACATCAAAAATGGATGAATTTATTCTTTAAATATATATATAATGGTGTTTTGACAAAGAAATAAACTCATTTGAGAAATCGATAAAATTAATAAGCTCAATAAACTTTGCTGCTCTTTATATGCATACAAAGGTCTTAGCGCGATGTTTTATGTAGCTTGCAAGCTTTTCAATAGAATACGGCCAATTTATTTTTCCCAAATCTCTCGTCATCTGTACTGCGATTCTGTTAATATAGTTTTAATTACGCACAAGACCATAATGCCTCTTACATCATAACAACTTACCCTTGGTCCGTGGGGTCCTAGCGCTCTAAGGCTTTTTAAAGAAATAGCAAAAAGGTTAGTCGACATCACAGGGGCCCGAAGAGCTGCCAGCTACCTCGGACAAAGAATTAGTCTAGCCATTCAAAGGGGGAACGCTGCCAGTATCTTCGCAACCTTGCCTAAAGGGACTCCTTTTAATAATATATTTTAGTTATGATGTTAAATATTTATTTATTTTTTAAGATTTTTAGTTTTAGGTTAATCTAAGTTTTATTTTAAGTTATATAAATTAAAATTCAAATTCAAAATAATCTTTATTCAAATAGTCCTTAAAAAGGCACTTTTGACGCGTCAATAATTTACATAGTAGTTATTTCATGGTGATGACTATATTTCTAAACTTAAAACTAACGCTATGAGGGTTCCAAACGCGCCCCGATCCAAGAAGAAGCCCACAACAAACTTAGCCGGGGTTTATATATAATAATAACAACTTAAAGAGCGAAATAGTTCATAACATGTTAGACGAATCCTCGGCACCCAACATTAAATGGAAACTAATGTAAGGCAGCTGCTCTCCTGAATAAGATTCACCTCAACCATTAATTAGTAAACTATCCTTTTATCGCGCTTGTTAAGCACCCTTCCTGGTTTGGATGCGGTCCGAGGTTGGGGATTTATTTCAAATCTGTTTAGGATCATTGTCTTTATAGTTAGTGATTTCCGCATTACGAGGATTGCTAGTTAATGAACGCCGTTTAGATGGGCGGGATGATAGCGATGGAGTAGATAAAGGGCGGAACAATTACTGTTTACTTAACCTGAAAATTGTTATTGTGTTGTGGGTGTGTTTTTCTTTGAATGTTTGTAATAACGAGCTTTTATCCCTCATTTCACCTAATTAGAGATGAGTTTTCAAAAAATACTCTCTTTGAGCGCACTAACATAACGGAAGGAAGCAGAGTCCGTATCTAACTTTTTACGCACAAAAATCTTATATTTATAACTGTAACATTTTCAATAAAAAAAAAACGTTCAAAATCTTCTCTGTAACTATTTTTTTTTTTAGATATATAAGAGATTTACACTTTACCTTTACTCTGATATAGTTTTGTGACCCACATCGCAAACAACCATACTTAACAATATATACATGTATGTTATAAATTTAAAGGAAGCCAAATGAACTAAACAAAAAAAAAAACGGTTGGGTGTATTTAAGCTGTTTTAACATTTAACATTTTTAACATTTTTTTTAACGTTTTCTTTCGTTTTAATATTAACATAACACTTTGGCTTACAATTACAATACAAGTAATAAATTAATGCGGGGAAGCTACCGTCGCGTCGCATTTAAGAAGCATTTAAAAAAAAAAACTTAATACTTTCATATACCAACCTTAAATAATAGTTTAGTTTTTTGAATTTTAGTGTGTTTTAGTGAATTGTAGTTTAGAATCTTTCACGTGGACTTCAGTTATTACTGACATAATCACTGTCTGCGAAGAAATACTCGTAAAGTTTTGTTGTTTCAAACATTAACGTCAAAGCAGGCAAATAATTATATGAACCTTAAAAATAGATGGAAATTAATTTGCGATTCCAGCTCCTCCATTGACTATACAATTTGTCTTCATACTTTAGGTAAGTATGAAGAAAAATGGTAAAATCGTTTGCAGTAAATATTACGCTGTAGGTTACAGTGGGTATTGTTTTGATTGGAAATATTTACAGTGGCCTTTCCTCGGGGCAGCATTAATCACGAAGCTTCTGGACCGTATTTTCACGATCCAGAAGACGCTCAAAGCAAGCTAGTTGTTGTAAAATTTTAGTCATAAACACCGCATAAATCAGATAGGTCACCTGTCCACTATATGCTGGCACGAAGCTGGGAAGCTATATTATAAAACTATGCTATTTAAACTTATCCGTTTAGTGTTATCATCATGAGCGTATTAATCCATCTATCATGATGTGTATTAAATCATCTATCATGATGACAGCATCTCTCTTCTATGAGAGAAGTTTTATAGTTTATGATCCACCAAGATGATTCAATGGGATTCAAGCTCAAACGATCACAAACTCGTGTTAATGATAACAACCAGAAAGGTTGGTTAAACGTGTTCTACAAGGCGGGGTGGATAGTTCATTTCCTTATCTAGCTGCTACTGAGTACTTATTGGTAACAGAAAGAACTATTACTTAACTATTTACGACGAGCTCAAGTTACACGTGATCCGTAGTTGAACACCATGATAATTGGACAAACGTGGTAGTCAAACTGTCTTTAAATAGCTGCCATATACCCTGTCCCTTTCGTCTAGTTACTAAAAGCGTCTCTAGTAGAATACACACTAGTAGTTAGCACGATGGCCTACGGCACTATAACTATGGGCTCGACCAAAACATATAAGGTTAAATAAATACATCACGGAATCAGGAAATTGCCATTCTTCCAAACATCGAGCTATTAGTTAACGTTAATTAGATTAATAAGGCTAATAATAATGATGATCACCATGACATCAGAAGGCAGAGGTACACAAAGTTTGGCCTATCTACCTAACCTAGGTGGTTTCGTAGGTAGGTTTTGTAATGCCACATAGGTGGATCTGTTCTCCAGAAATACGTGCCTCTCACCAGGAGCAAGAGCATACAACCCAAGCGTTCTTTCCGAATAATAGCGCATAGAATTTGGGTAAACCAAACTGCTTCCTAGATTTTACCAGAGTTATACGTAACTAAGCGACAAAATGAAACGAATTTTGTTTCATTTATACAAAATTAAGCATATCTGGAGCATCGCATTCTCGTCTAGTTGTAGTGGAGATTCGCCCTACCCTCAAGCGTATTATTCTCAAGTCTCTGGTATGGTCACAACAAGCCTACGGTGTTGTTGAATTTCAATCCTGGTTGCATGAAATATTTTAGGATGCTGTGAACATCAATATTTACGGTACCTCTTGGACTGCACGGGATTTATTACTGTGTTACGAGCGCGCATTTTTTTAACGAACACGGTAACGTCGTGAGCTAGGTTTTCATACCATTCAGTTTATTGTATAGGTAGATATTTTGCTGAAGTCTATAATTAACAAATGTTAGTCGATATCACAGAAGACCGAAGAGCTGCCAGTTACATCGGACAACGAATTAGTCTAGAAGGGGGAACCCCTTTGAATAGCTAGACTAATTCGTTGTCTGCCAGTATCTTCGGAACCTTGTCTAAAGGGACTCCTTTTAATAATATATTAGTTATGATATTATATATGTTAAGATTTTCTGTTTTAGGTTCAATCTAAGGTTTAAATAAATAAATCGTTAAAGTTTACAGCAAAAAAAATTAACAATTTATAAATTCATAATTAATAGCCGAATTTACTATAATCCACATCGTATGGCTTTTAATCTATATACTTACTTTTTACTTGTATGTAGATATGTTTTATTTTTTAGCATTTTATTTATTATTTTCCTATAATGACCTCCAATTTTTTTAATTTTTTTTTTACGTTGGGAAATGCGTTTACGTATCCCCTCCGAAAGTGACGCAGGCATAACTGCACAGCTTCCGATGAGTTATATGGGACTCCCCGGCGGCCAGAATGGCGACCAGAATACCCACTAAAACCCAAGGATTCTCCTTCGCGTCGCATGGTGGCTGGTTACGCGAACCCAGAGGCATTCATCGAGGCAGACCCGTAGTACCTATGAATAATATATATTTTTCATTATCATTAAATAGAAATCACAAAGTAAATTTGATCTCAGATTATAACGAATTAAACTTAATATCTTAATTGCATGTAACATTTGTTTTTATAACAGCATTGCAGTATGTTGAATATCAATATATAAATTTTCAAGTGCTTCGCGCGGCATTTATCACCAACTTTCGAGCGTATATTATTTTTATGATGTGAGGGAGAGCCGAAACAAGGTTTGGCGTTGAAAAAATCAGGTATGTTAAAAACTGCAGTCATCGTATCATGAAATACAAATTAACTACGTTACATGGCACGTTGTCTTTGAAAATGTACGAGTAGATAACTTTTCCTTTTTTTGAGCAGAGCAAGATAAGAGCGAGTCTGGTCTAGTGGGAGGCTTCGGCCATGGCTTGTTACCATCCTACCGACAAAGCCGTGTCGCCAAGCGATTTGGCGTTTATTTATTTGCAAGTCGACAGCGTTACATTTCATTGGTATACAATTAAGAAAGTTAAAAAATAAGGCCAAAGAGATTACACAATATATACAAAATATGTTAAATAGGTAAAAAATTAAAAATGTAACTAAGTGAAACGTTCCGGCACGATGTCGCGTATAAACCAATTAGGAGTGTGGGTTTACCATGCCCCTAACCAGTAAGTCCGCTACCATCTTAGACTGCATCATCACCAGGTGAGATTGCCGTCAAGGCTTGACTCGATGTGTATTAAAAAAAAACGACCCAACCAAGGTATATCCAACTACTGGAAACAGGGATTTACAGCAGCAGGATTCAAACAACTTACTCGTACCACGTTCCTACAACAAGAGTTGGTACCAGTATAAAGTGACGTATTCGTCTTAACAACAACACAAGCAAGGCTTATCGTTTCCCCAAGTTACTCTTACGGAAAAATCACAGCATTAAAGCAGAATAACAGTATGTTGGACACCGATATTTAAGATTTCATGTCCACAGACCCAGAGCGGCATTAATCTATCAAACTAAGCTTCGGGCGACTGGTGTTTCCACGTCTCGAGTTAAACCGCAACAAGTTATGTTGTGATAACATTTAGTCACAATATAAAACTGCTGGTGGTATATACCTATAGGGTGACTACAGGGCGGGGGCGTGTCCTCGTTGGTAATTTGGGTAGACTTGGGTAGTTTCGGGCGAAGAGACCAGATACTCTTGGTAGAACAGAATTACAATTATAAGTATGGTAATTTATAAGGAGCAGACTATACGCTCCACCAAGTACGACTATGCACTACCGCGACTCGACCACCGATCCGAACCAAACGAATGCAATGAATGAATATAATACGTTACTATGTGCAACATATTTTTGTATGCTATGTGTGATAATGTGTTTTTTCAAACTACATGGCACAATAAATTTAGAGGAGTAAGTAAGTAATAAGAGACGAGTAAGATCCTGGTTTCGATTACCGGCGCCAGTCTGTGGGACGACTCGGCCGTGGCTTGTTACCAACCTACTGCCAAAGACGTACGTTTCGGCACGATGTCACGTAAAATCAATTATTAGTAAAGTTTTACCATACCCCTAGCAGATTAACCCGCTACCATCTTAGACATCATCATAACTAACTAGGTGAGATTGCCGATAGCTTGTAGTTGAATTAAACAATGACAAAAATGAATTTAAAAATGATAAAGACTTGTTGTTGCTTCGTATAAAATTGCTTGGTGCTTAATAACCAAAGTTTTCAAACCGTGCGTGTTGGCTAATGACTTGACTTGAATAGGTTCAGATAGCTACTGTAGCTAACTGAACTTTATCAAGTCAAATGTAATCAAATTTGAAACAACTACATCCATAGGAAAACACAAGTAACAGAGCGAAAGTTAGGAATTACAAAAAAAAAGCAAATTATTGCAATAATTCCTAACTCACTACGAGGACGAAACGTGGTCTCCGATGTACGGAGGAAAGGTGAATGATGGGTTCGACTTTCCTAAGTTACGATTGTTAACTAGCCAATTTAATTAATTTGGACTGTTCATTATTCTAACCAAGCCTATAGATATTTTTAATGCGAGTGGATTTTGTTTTATTATATACGTAGTAATATATAATATAAATATATAATATATATATAAGAATCATCATCCATTTTCCGGTATGAAAAGAATATGAGAAGTAAAATCTACTGAACGAATGACCCCGTTACGTTTTTGTGTGCAACCTATTCTGCGCACCTATTATTTTAAAGGAGTGTATGACATGTACATGTATGATATGTCAAATCTATTTTCATAAAATGTTTGATGTACACTTTACCGAATAATCATAATAAATGTAAATAGAATAAAAATATACAAAATATATTTCGGTATTTTCATTGTGTCGATTATTCAACATTTGATATGGTATTAATCTTTTTAGACTGGTAAGCCTTTTGTGCCTATTTAGACAGTCGATCTGATAAGTTACGATGTTTAACCAGCAAGGCTGGTTTACAACAAATTTGGACTGCACTTACAACATTAACTGCCAATGGACCTCCTCTCTGATAGGAGCCAATGAAGATATGCATTTTTTTAACGATTATTATCACATGTATATAGATAATAAACGGGTCCCAACTTCTTAACTTGAATTTCTTGTCAGAAATGGGATCCCCACTTTTACTAGAATTTCCTGTTAATAATAATAATAATAATCGTTTATTACAGGTCGTACACCCAGTTACAATAAGCACTTAAAAATAAAGATAAAAGTAAATACGATTAAAATAATTATAATAATCTCTTATTTACAATTCGTACAGCGATGCTGTGACGACCATTGCCGAAAGATGGAGAGATGCGTATTAGGGTAGGCAAAATCTCTAGGCTATTCAAATGTGGATGTTGTTGTAAGATAAAGCAAACAATCTCTTCGTGCGCTAGTCCACGAGACCACGTTGTGTCTTGTGCTTATCAGGGCAGGCAAAATCGCGGCTACTCTTAAGTGGTTATTGAATAGCCGACCTTTCGGGATTAGGGAACGGAATAGATTTAGCGGAAACGCCCGCTGTGTTTCGAGCATGACCTTTGCTAAGCTGATGCCACATCTATGAGACGAGGAGAAAATATTTTAAATGTAACTTTAGTACTAGTTGTAACAAGGACAATATAAAACGCTGACATCAGCACCAAATCAGTTTTTCTGTTTCCCCCCAGTACAAGAATCATTAGCCAGGTTAATATATGATACTACCTATTTTTTTTTTAATCCACTACAAGGTAGCCCTTGACGGCAATCTCACGTGATGGTAAGTGGTGATGCAGTCTAAGATGGTAGCGGGCTAACCTGTTAGGGGTATGGTCAAGCCATACTCCTAATTGGTTTCTACACGACATCGTGCCGGAACGCTAAATCGCTTGGCGACACGCCTTTGTCGGTAGAGTGGTAACTAGCCACGGCTGAAGCCTCCCACCAGACCAGACTCGAGCCGGGAATCGAACCCACGACCTCCAACTTTAAAATGCAACAGCGCACGCGCTGCGCCACGGAGGTCGTCAAAATCCAGTTTACATTTTGTGATTTTTTTAGAGATTTAATGAAAGATTTATTACCAAACAGTGGCTGCAACAGTGTTGCGTTTATAATTACGTCCTCAAAATTTGCCAATTATCATTTCATATTGTTTTTTTGCGACTAACACTGCTTTTTAAAGTAGCGTATTAAGCTGTCTTAAATAAGTAAATCTGGTTCTTAGAAAAGTCAATATAATGTTTATCTGAAAAAGACTTTATTATCTAGGTATTGATTATGTAGTCACTCAAGCCTAACGTTAACATACAACGTTAAAAAAGCTTTAAATTATTTTTTTAGTGGAATGTACATTTCCTCGCAATCGAATTGAAAATAAACCGTCATAAAATTTATTTTATATTTAACAAATAAACCCATTACTCTATTAAAATTCTTGCGTTACGAGTGTGTTCTGAAATTTATATTTTTTGGTTTAAATACAGATAATTGAAAAAAAAAAACCTTCACACAAAACCTATTTAGGTGAACACCAAGCTTTATAGCAAATAGAATGCGATATGACGGGGCATAGTTCTGAAGTGGTATGAGCTTAGATTATAGACCTTCTTACATAAAAAATGAGCCAAAAATACTAGAATCTTTTTCTATCGATAACTGTAATAGTAAATACATGATTGGGTTAACGTGAAATTTATAAGACCTACGTAGTTGCAAAATAAAAGTGATTTTTCCTAGGAAACAATAGTACCTAGCACCATAAGCATAAGGGTAAAATGTTAGCAACTGAGAAACGTCAGTTATCTCTAACTGTACCATATTGCATCACATAACAACCGGATCATTACAGTGACGATTCGATCTCATATTAAATACAAATAGATAAAGCCACCACAAAACCATATGAAACAGCAATAAACAACTTCATTTTTGTTATAATTGTTTTCCCTAAACGTGATTAGAAAATAAGAAAAATACGGAATGCTAAAGCTGTTAAAATAAAAACAGAGATCCTTATAAAAATCCAGTGCTTAGTTACAGCGAAATTGTTTGGCGAACTTTAAAGTTCGCCTGCTGGGCGCCGGGGCTGAGGATGACCTAGAGAGGAGGGAGAGATTTGATGGTTTTGGGAGTGTGGTGCAGGATGGTAGCTGTTTGATGTCGACTCAAACGAAGAAAAAAGCTTGAACAAGCCAAGTTTACCCAGGGTAGAGTTGTATTGATGAGTATGAGTATATTTTAGGATATTCTCATTTACCTCTTGCCAGTCCACTACAAGGTACGGGTGCTCACATGGGCTTTAGGAGGTAGTCCACCGCGCTTGCCAACTCATGATCATTACCGACTCACTACAGAGCACGGGTGTCCTCTCAATATGAGAAGGGTTTGGTCATAGTCCACCACGTTGGCCATGTGCGGATTGGCAGACTTCACACGCCTTTGAGAACATTATGGAGAACTCTCAGGCGTGCAGGTTTGCTCACGATGTTTTCCTTCACCATTGAAGCAAGTGATACTTTAATTGTTTAAAAATGCACATAACTCCGAAATGTTAGAGGAGCCCGGATTCGAACCGCCAACCTCTGATGAGGAGACTGACGCCCTAACCACTAGGCTATCACCGCTTGCCAAGTGCTGATTGGTAATAAATTAACACTCTATTAAGAACATTAAGAGTATGGAGAAATTCTCAGGAAATTAGTTTTGATATAAAATTGCTTAAATGGATGCGAACAAGTGCGTGCCGGATATCGGAACTCGGGTATGAAAGAGTAGATGAAGTCTTAACCACTGCCACCACTTTGCATTTATTTCTATATTTATATTAGTAGCATGAATCTTGGTAGCCTTGTAGCAGTGTCCCACAGCTGGGCACAAGCCACAAATTAAGGGCCTCTAAGGTCCTTCAGAATTTTGTCAAAGTATCAGCGTTCTATTTCGTGAATAATGTCTAAAAATTTGTTATGTATTTGTTGGTACATCAACAGAAGTTCAGTACATTTTTGCCGGTAAGACATGGAAACATTTCCTGTAATCAACAGAGCACTATGAATTTATTTACAGGAACGGTCCAATCAAAACTAACAAAAGCCACATTAGCTTCAAAAAATTGGTTTTTCGTACACAGACGAGTATCTACCATGTCGTGAAACACAATATCCCAGCCCTCATGCGAGTCATGGAAAATAATACGCGCTACCATATTCGTATGAAATTCGTGAAAAAATCGTGACATTTTGCGACAGTGTCCAATTAAACTATTGAAAGACGCGTAAGCTGTCACCGTAAAAGTTATTATTTATCTGTAAATATTATTACCAATAAAACGTAACAAACATTAACATGTCTTTTCAGAGGTGGCAACACTGGTAAAAATGGTGAGATGTCACATTATAGATTACCATTCAACATGGTCGCTACGTCTTGGAAATGACCACATACCACGTAACGTTATATCGTCGGTAATTAACGTTTCACATTAATTCGAGATTAGCATTAATTAGTAGGCATTTATTTTATTTTTTTAAATGTATAATAATGTACCGACTAATCATAATAAATGTAAATGTATATATTATTGAGGTATTTTCATTGATTCGTTTATTTATCAATAGATATGGTATTCATCTTTCTTTAGATTAGTCAGCCTTGTTTGTACCTATTTAGACAGTCGATCTGAAGGAGTAAACTCCATTCGCACGCCGGAGTTGACATCATTGATTTACCACTAGCCGTAGATCGATCATTAACGCTCAAAAAATGGCACGGAAAAGTAGTGCACAAATAGCGACGCGTGCACTCCTTACCCCCAACTGCGTGACAAGGCTAGACGAAAGTCACCGATTCTAACACTCGAAACGTATAACCCGAATGAATTACAAAGCACTACGCGCCGCTATAGATAATATAACGGCTAGATGTCTAGTGTATTAGACGGGTTGTAATACATCGATATACCGATATGTAGGAATGTATAGTTTTTAATGTAAAACAAGGCGAGACAAATTCTCGCCTTGTTTTTGTATGAGGCGCTCTATCTACGGCTAGTTGTTAATCAATGGTTGACATACACTTTTATTTTACATGGTTATTCAACAGGCAAAAAACAACGTAGCATTTCGCTGTTGTGTCCAATCAAAACTAACAAAAGACAAATAAGCTCCGCAATAATTAGTTTCCCGTAAACATAATCATCGAGTATAACACAATATGGGTACATTACAGCCGGCCCTCCCGCGAGACGTGGAAATAATACGCGCTCGAGGCTTAGTGATTAATGCATCGCTGCGGACGGGACACTAAGGTTTTCCACCAGGGATGTGCTATGCTGCGAAGATGTGAAATCTACGCTACGAAAATTTGACCACTTCCACCAATACGAAGCTATGTAGCTGTGCGAGAAAGATCATCATGATCAACCCATTGCCGGCTCACTACAGAGCACGGATCTCTTCCCAATATGAAAGGGTTTGGCCATAGTCCACCACGCTGGCCTGGCCATTTGCGGATTGGCAGACTTCACACGCCTTTGAGAACATTATGGAGAACTCTCAGGCGTGCAGGTTTCCTCACGATGTTTTCCTTCATCGTTGAAGCAAGTGATATTTTAATCGCTTAAAAACGCACATAACTTTGAAAAGTTAGAGGCATGTGCCCGGATACGAACCCTCCGATTAGGAGGCGGACGCCCTGACCACTAGGCTATCAAAGCTTCCAACTAGGCTATCACAGCGAAGAGTACCTGCGCGAGAAAGTATTCCGAGTGATATTTAATATGATTTCGTATACAGAATCGTCTACAATTCATCTTCCTCCAAGAGTTCTTCTTCGCACATTGCGAGATATAAAATAACTTTTTGCTTGCACGATGGCGCCTGCTTTCAGTGACAAACGCTGTAGGTACTCTGCTCTGCACATAGCTACACCACTCACGAGGGCCCATAGCACGCATCCTTCCATATAATAAACATATCTTAGTTGAATTCGTTTCCACTAGTGCTAAGACATGCATTGGAGGACATCAAACGCATCCATAGCAACGTAGCATAGCTAGTCTCTGGTGGAAGAGCACCCTAAGGCTGTGTCCACACGTATCCGTAATGCACTTTTTCATCATAAACTGGTTGAAATCCAGAAGCGTTTGAGAAATGTATCTCCTAGCAACAAGCAACAAAAGCAAAGAATAAATTCTTAAGGTTGTTGTCGCACTAAAAACGATCATAAAAAATATTTTACCCGTTTTTTTTATGCGCAGCAAGTCTATAATGCAATTAAATTTTCACAAACCTAGCCGAAGACGAGGGTAGATAGGATAAAATGGGCCGTGGATCAGTTCTAGAGACTCTTTGCTTTACAGGAAAATTCTTAAAAATCTTAAACTACCCAATTTATTAAAAATGAATTAATTACTCACGCTTCAGACACAATGGAATAAGAACGTAACAGGTAACAATGATGATCAGTCCATTACCGGCTCATTACAGAGCACGGGTCTCCTCTCAATATGAGAAGGGTTTGGCCATAGTCCACCACGCTGGCCATGTGCGGATTGGTAGACTTCACACGCCTTTGGGAACATTACAGAGAAATCTAAGGCATCAGGATTCCTCACGGTGTTTTCCTTCACCGTTGCAGCGGTGATAGCCTAGTGGTTAGGGTAGCCTCCGAATCAGAGGTCGGCGGTTCGAATACGGGCACGCACCTCTAACTTTTCGGAATTATGTGCGTTTTAAAAAAATTAAAATATCACTTGCAACAGGGGAATAGAATAAAAAAATTAAAAAACTTTATGTAATTGCATGATTCAACTTACTGCTCTTCATCATAGTAATACCAATTTTTTTTTGTTATTATTGCCATTTGATTCCCGTTTTGTGGAATTTTGGAACAACAAAGAATCAATTAAAATTCATTGTACAAGAAATTCACGAAATTACGAAAACATTTATAATAATTAAAAAAAAATACAAATATAAATAGCTTAAGAATTTTTTTTAAGTCGGATCAGAAGTCGATCTTAAAAACTATATACTTTATGCACTAGAGTATAAAAACCAGTTATAGTCCGCTATAGGTAAATGTGTAGTGTGGTGATTTTAGCTTGTAGTCGCTACCCTGTCTTTTTCAATACTGGCAATTTTCTTTCGCAAGAGCAGCTTAAGCGGGCAATCTCAGTCCGTCCGTTTATAAGCACTACCCCGCATAATAAAAACGGTAAATTTATGCAATAGCGCTTTTTAAATCAATGAAGTGCGAATAAAGGTTCGGTGCACTCTCAGACAGTAGGTTTTTTTGCTCTTCTCTGCTTCCGCAATCATTAGTTTTTCAAAAGGAGTAAACATTTTGAAGCGCACTTTATTGCACTTGGTTAAAATGTGATAGCTTTGTTTTATATTCATGTAGATTCAACGCCTTAAATAATAATTGTTATTAACTTTAATTATTATACGTTTGATTTAATATCTATGATTAAAGTTAACAACATGTAAATGTATGCGATTTTGCATTGCGGTCAAGCTGTCCGGTACGGTGTAGCCTAGAAACCGATGTGTGTGTGTGTGGGGGGTGGGGGGGTGGGGGGGGGGTTATGTATTACTGCCTGCTACACCCCTTAAACTGGTAGTCCCACTCTACCTTAGGCAAGCAAAAAAGTCTACCATTCCGCACTTTACTAGTACGTGTGGCCGTTATCCGTGTATGTAACGTACTAGTTAGCCATGATTAGGAATAATCAAGAAAGTTTTAATAATAAGTCTACACCTTGGCCACTTTATAAATGTGGGCCACGATCGCATAACACCGCGTACAATAATATCTTTCTGAAACTCAGTGTTACACTATATTTTTCTTATAAACTTATCTCATTAGGAGATCATAACGCGTAGGAATCTAATAACATCCCCATAAATAAGGCGCGAAGAAAAGGCGGGATAAAATTAATAATACGGCTTAACTAGTAGTGCCCAACTTAGAAACGAGTTACAGCTGCTTTTATCTTTTATTTTGCGCGGCACGGACTGCCAACCATATTGGCAAGGAAACTTTCGGTATTAACGAGGCGACACACGAGCGCTCGAAACGCTCATAAATTAATGGGGTACCCAAATATTTTCATGTAAATACGTGTTTGAACATTACATAGTGGGAGCTAAAAAAGAAAACCACTAATGATAACAAAATCGAGGGATACAGTGTAGTGTTTCGGCAGCTTATCTAAAACTAAATAATAACACTTGTTAGCAAAAAGTTTTGTACGTTGAATGATTTTGGTTGTGAGTCATCATACTGAGCGAAAAGGTGGGCGCTACTGTTTCGCCGCATAACATAATTATCGTTTTAGTTTTGTTAAGGTGAGATTTTATACTAAGTTTTTCCTTCTGGAACTGCGACGTAAGACCTAAACATATCCTTCACGACCCTGACGATCAGACAACTACTGACAACATACTCGTACCACCTCTCACACAATCATACGCGATACGTCATCCGGACGTGGGCTCCATCCACGGCCTCGGAGACGTACGGACCACTCACCGTCCGACCCCCCCGTTATTCCAAACGTCGCCTAAGCTGAGGTTCGGCCTCACAGAAGGCAGACGTTCCCTTAGTTTCTTCGAGCCCTAGGGCTCAAAACTTCTTCTGGCAGAGCTTCTTTCCGAAACAGCCCGGTTACGCTGTCGCAACCAATAGGGTTAGCACAACTAATATTCAGTCCTAAAAAAATAAAATCACGTAACATGCAACCGTTTCCAAATATTCTGATACAGTCAAATCCCAATTTTAGATTAACCGACTGCACTGTAATACGAAGTAAATACCACGGTCATAACACGTTAACAATATTAGCAAAAATACTTTTGGTATTAACGGCTTAGCACACGCTCAAACAAAAATTATGTTTGATTAGTTAGTTAGCCGTTACTTCATCCGCGATAATTTAGATGTGTGCTTTCGTTTCCAGCTATAGGATGCAAGTCATATTTGTGCTTCGAAAAGGTTGCGCTTTCAGAAATCAAGGCTTCTATTGTTTAAGTCGTAGACCATTTTAGACACGACTCGCCTTACAGTTTTGAGTTAATAAATCTGTTAGTCATAGAAACTATTAATCACGCCCAGCGTTTCCGACGCCGGTCTGCGCCCGCACTACAGACGCCACATATGTTTGAATGCGGTCGGCACTAGAATTGCACTTCATTAATAATTCCTCGGTACAGTCGGCTCTGAATCACAGGCCGGGTGTGGGAGCCCAACATTTAATATACTCGGTAGTCGAGCCTCTATACGTCAGTTTCACGGTTTCTAAAAAGAGTTTTCGTGGTATTTTTTTGTTATATAATGAGACAGCGATTGACTGGGATCTCGAAGTGTTTTTGATATTCAGTGAGGATTTATATTTTGTCTCACTATTTTTAACAACCCTGTTGTACTATTATAACTTAAAGATATAAAAATATGTGGTGTCGTGGGACACCAGGTAGGAACGAAGTTCCTTCGGCTAATGTAGAATCGACACAATTTGCAAAAAATATCGTGCTCAATTTTATGTAGGTTTTCTTGATTTTTCTCTTAAATTTGCTGATTAGTTTTTATTTAAGTACAGGAAAGTATTACTTTCCTGTTTCACACTATTTAAATTAAACTTTTATGCGATGTTAGTTTGGTAGTTGTTAATCCTAAATCTATCAACGGCTTAGAAGACAGAAGAGAGGCGGGCAAGACACAGCGTAAGCGGCTTCTTATTCTGTTGTTATTTACCAAAATTAGCCGTCTGGTAGGTGGCTTTGGCCGGGGCTACTTACACTTACCTCTAGCAACAAAGACGTGCCGCTGAGCATTTAGCGATCTAGTGTGATGCCACGTAGACACCGTTTAGGGCTTTGCATTTAATATCACTGCCATACCTTTAACAGGTTAGCCCGTATCATTACTTGCTACCAGATTACTTGAATTAAAAAACATTTATAATATACATTTACCGGAGAGGAAAATGTACGGAAAGTGCATCGCCATACTTATTCATCATCACCGTCCGACCCCCATTATCCCAAACGTCGCCTAAGCCGAGGTTCGGCCTCACAGGAGGCGCCCTTAGGCAGACGTTCCCTTAGTTTCTTCGAGCTCTAGGGCTCAAAATTTCTTCTGGCAGAGCTTTTTTCCGAAGCTCGCCAAACAGCCCGGTTACGCTGTGGCAACCAATAGTGTTAGCACAGCTAATAGACAGTCCGAAAAAAAAAACATCTTCTGCCTGGTAGGTGGCTTCGGCCGGGGCTACTTACACTTACCTCTACCAACAAAGACGTACCGCTGAACATTTCGGCACTTTGGTATGATGCTGCGTAGGCACCGCATCATTACTGGCTACCAGGTTTAACTATTAATTGAATTAAAAGACATTTTATAATTTAGACCGGAGACGAAAATGTATGGAAAGTGCATCTTCATACTTATCTTTCATTACAATCTTCCTCGGTATTTGTTAATTGAATTGCTTAGGGTTACTTTTAATAAGGGGTATATTCGTCGCTTATTTTACGCCCTAAGTAGAGACTAATATGCAGACGTGGAATAAAATAAAGTCACACGAAAATTGTAATCATAATTTTTTACCCAGAGGCGACTACAGTTTTGCAGCGTGGCGGATTAAATTCGTAAATTGTCCATTTATTGAAGTAAATGATCCAATGAAAAATTGTTAAATAACCGAACATTATAATAAAGAAGAACCCGCCGAGGCGGCAGTTGGGCGGCATCAAAAAACATTTTCATACTAAATATCGAAACTGTGGCTTGCTCATAAACTGTCGCGTCGAAAGTTCCCTTCTTTTCGGCGACAGATGTTCCGATATTACGGCCGCCATATTTCTTTATGGCGCCATTTAAATAAAGAACCACTCAAGGCCCACAATGGCTATAGATATCGTTTGGAAGTTTATCAACATTTGGCGGGTGACTTAAGCGCGTTGTTGTGAGCATACGAAATTTAAAGTAAATATCGCGAGGTTGTTGCGATAAACGATTATGACGTGAACTTTATCCCTAGCCAATCGTTGCGAGGCCACACTCCCCTTTCTCCCTATCGCTCTGATTCGGGTGTGAAAACCTTTTTAAATCGATTGCAAGCAACAACAGTGTATTGTTGTACAGACTGATCTAGTTTTTTTAAGGCAATCTCACGTGATGGTAATGATGCAGTCTGAGATGGTAGCGGGCTGTTATGGTTAACCCAAAATGTTCTCTACGTGACATCGTGCCCGAACGCTAAATTGCGTGGCGACATGTCTTTGTCGGTAGGGTGTTAACTAGCCACGGCGGCAGCCTCCCACCAGACCAGACTCTAGCCGGGAATCGAACCTAGTACCTCCAGCTTTATAATGGACGGAGCATATCTATATATTTAAATATTACGTCTTTATATATAAAGAAATCAAAGTACGTCATAGTATGCTTCAGAGTAAAAGCTGATGCGGAAAAGTGTGAACCAGTTCTTGTAATTTATATTTATGCGATATCCTTCTTCATCGCTATTTGAATACTGAAAACTAGACATCTGATGTCCATAATACATGTTCCACGCTAAGGCACATTAGCTCCTCTTTTCTACAAGAAGAGCATATATGTATATCTGTAACCACACCTACAGCTAGTTTACTCCAGTAAAGTGTTGCTTTATTATATAATCATACAAGGTTTATAGGTAAAAATGGAGAACTTCGCGCATTTTAAACTTTAAAGTAACGAAGACGATTCTGAGACCTACGAGTATAGGTTACACCGATAGAATAGCTACAATAACTTGGCATCTTTGTTATGACATGCCAACGTTTGAAAATTCAATGTTCTGAGTTTAGAATAGCAAGGAATTGGAAGGAAATAAATGAGAACGAAATTTATGTTTAGAAGAATATTATAGACAAATGTCTATAATATTCTTCTAAACATAAATTTCGTAAATAAAATGAAAATAATAAATAACTCTAAATTTAAATGAAATGTTTAGAAGAATATCATAGACAAATGTCTATAATATTCTTCTAAATATAAATGAAAAAAAAAATAGACTAGTCTACAATTACTGTAGACGACTTCGAAGCGTCTGGAAAAAAAATGTAGACTAATTAGTCTACAATTACTGTAGACGACTTCGAAGCGTCTGGAAAAAAAATGAAGACTAATTAGTCTACAATTACTGTAGACGACTTCGAAGCGTCTGGAAAAAAATTGTAGACTAATTAGTCTACAATTACTGTAGACGACTTCGAAGCGTTTGGAAAAAAATTGTAGACTAATTAGTCTACAATTACTGTAGACGACTTCGAAGCGTCTGGAAAAAAATGTAGACTAATTAGTCTACAATTACTGTAGACGACTTCGAAGCGTCTGGAAAAAAAATATCGGAAGGACCTAAAAATGAACGGATGGGACAAAAATACATAAGCAGTTTAGTTCAGAATCGTAAACATTAAAAATTAAGAAGAAGTTTTGTTAGAAGGAACAAATAGTGTCAGCGGGAATTGGTGTAATTGGACAAGAGTAGAAAGTGGTAGTGGTGGTGTTGGTGTCGCTGAGTTTCATACGAAATTAAGGCGTGGAATACAAAAATACACAGATTACAGCCAATTAAGCACAATGTTCATTATATACCATGGACTGTCCCAAAGTAATTCCTGCTTCTATTCAATATTTAAAAAAGGCTGGTCAGCATGCGCCTGTCTATAGAATGTGCTCAATTCTGAATCTCAGGAATATCTGCGACATCTCCTGCAGTTCTGTGGCCTCCTTTAAAAACCAAGTAAGACTGTCTGTTACTTCATTATAGGTATGAATTGAATTATTTAGATGTAAGGTTAATTTTTAGGTTGCAAGCTGTGGTCATTCCTAGAAAGTCACTATCTCGTGTTTGTTCTTCTGAATTGTTTTTTGTTGATTTTATTTAGATTGTGACTAGTTAAATGATCCAATAAAAAAATAAAAAAAATATTAGAAAAATTATATAATTTAACACACCCGTACTGGTGCAACTCGGTTAGTCTATGCTCTCACACTTTATGTTCTATGAGAGGATGCCTGAGCTTAGCTGTGGGACTTTTATAGGCTAATGATGTTGATAGCAGAGCATATCTCTTCACATGTACAATTTATGGTACTTACACTTTATACGTATGTACATAATACGTGCTCAACGATCTACTCAAGTATGCATTCACTAAGGCGTAATTAAAAATATTGAAGTTTTATGCAGCTGGAAAATATTTGCATAATGAAAAATACCGCTTGCAATCTAGCTTTACAATTAACAATTTTACTGCCTTGCAGTATTTTAAATTAAAATTTTCCTTCAATTTTCCATAGAAACAACGTGTTCATTATGTTTATTTGTTTGAGAAAATTGCAACTCAGCGTTATTTCCGAACGTCAAATGATTAATCGTATTGGCATTAAAGCTATTGGTAATGTGACACGAAGTGAGATTCAGGCGAAAATAGTCTCAAGCAGAACATTTGGCCGAAGAAGACAACACGCGCATTCGTACGTTTCACGACGTAAATTCGTCAGCCAGAAGTTTAACAGAAGACCGCGGAAATTCTGGCAAAGATATTAAATAATGAATAGAAGCAGGCGTCACTTTGCGGAAGTCCATGATAAACAATAAACTGCAAGTATAATTTGCTATATTCCGCCGACAACCGGGAGATTTGTGTAATATAACACCGCACAAAATCTTCCACTAGAAGCTCTACGCACGTTTCGACCCGAAACCGAGACATACAAAATTTCACAAGCGAGAAAAGTAAATTATTTTTACTTTTCTCGCTTGTGAAGTCAACATCTCCTGAGGATGATCTGGTGGTTGAAGCAAGTGCTATTTTAATTATTTAAAAACGCACATAACTCCGAAAAGTTAGAGGTGCGTGCCCCGGATTCGAACCGCCGACCTCTGATTAAGAGGCTGGCGCCCTAACCACTAGGCTATCATAACAAGTATCATAACATGCTTATAATATACTACAGATATTAATGCTGCTATAATACGGGCTTACAATCTTATTATCACATCATGTATGATAATAACCGCGGGATTGACAGCTTAGTGTGTCTTCCCACACATTATCGACAATTTTCGAACCGGAATTAAAAAACACACAAAAGTCTTTCTCAGAAAAACCCAGTGTTATAAACTCATATTTCAATATTAATTTACTGCATTACACTGAAAATAAATTTTTGCTGGCACCAAATTTTGTTAGTAAAATGTTTGCATTGGGGAACTTCGTCCTTGCAATAAAGCTAACTTTTTCACAGTTTCACCAATTAACATAGTAAAATTAAGCAAGTTATTATTTGCGCCTGCTTAATGCCATGTCAGCCTCACCATGATACTTTCTTAAATTAAAAAAGTGATACTGTAAAATGATTGAAGCTGTGATAGCCTAGTGGTTATGACATCAGCCTCTTAATCAGAGGTCGGCGGTTCGAATCCGGGCACGCACCTCTAACTTTTCGGAGTTATGTGCGTTTTTAAAACAATTAAAATATCACTTGCTTCAAAGGTGAAGGAAAACATCGTGAGGAAACCTGCACGCCTGAGAGTTCTCCAAAATGTTCTCAAAGGCGTATGAAATCTGCCAATCCGCACATGGCCAGCGTGGTGGACTATGGCCAAAACCCTTCTCATATTGGGATGAGACCCGTGCTCTGTAGTGAGCCGGTAATGGGTTGGCCATGACTGTAAAATGATTATTTTGACTAAGTATATTTTAATCATTCTAACATTATCGCTAGTACATGTTTGGTTTATCGGTACTATAATTTTGTTATTGGAATCAAACATAATGTACTCGTATTTAAGCAAGTGAAATTTTCACTCGTTAGACAAACTTTTTTCTTTTTAATTTTAAGGACCTTTTTTTAATATGTTTGGTAACTTTCTCATCTATAGATGGCAGTGAAAATATGAAGTATATCTTTCATATTTTTCACTGGTAAGGTATTGTGTGTGTTAACAATATTCTCCCTACCATTAAGATGCGAGGTAGCGTTTCGGAACAATGGTGCGTAGAAGCAGATTAGGGTGTAATACATATTACATACCGTTAACAGTTAAGCTAGCTACCATTCTACACTGTATCATCATTTCATATAAATTTATATTAAATGATGATTGCTCTTAACATAATTTTAAGTGGCATGTGAGATGGTGATAACAAAAAAAAATAACTGGCTAAGTTAGTTGTGGGCTTCTTCTTAAACCGGGGTGCGTTTGGAACCCTCATAGCTTTAGTTTTAAGTTTACGAATGTAGTTATCACCATCAAATCACTACTATGTAAATTATTGACGCGTCAAAAGTGCCTTTTAAAGGACTATTGGAATAAAGATTATTTGAATTTACTACAGACTGCAGTGTACCGTCCGACCCCCCGTTACCGTCCGACCCCCCAATTATCCCAACCGTCGCCTAAGCCGAAATTCGGCATCACAGGAGGCGCCCTTAGGCAGACGTTCCCTTAGCTGCTTCAAGCCCTAGAGCTAAACTTTTTTCTGGCAGAGCTTCTCTCCGAAGCTCGCGAAACAGCCCGGTTACGCTGACGCAACCAATAGGGTTAGCACAACTACACAATTAATACTCAGTCCGAAAAAAAACAAAGTCATGTGCAAACTTGTATTGGAGGGTTAGCACAGCTAATCCTCAGTCCGAAAAAATGGTCATGTGCAAACTTGTATTTGATTAAAAAAAAAACCATTACTATCACTTTCGCCTCAATTACTTGAGCGTTTTCTGTGATGTACACATTCTGCAAACCCATATGGTAACACAGACGTGGAACAGATCGAAGTGAGCAAACTCCGATACGCGAACGTGAAATACGAGCGCTGTTATTGTTTTGCGAACTTCCTCGTCCCCGCTCTGAGTTATTGGTCGCGTATTTCATTTTATTTAATAAGTTTATTTGTGAAATGTGAAACATTGTTCCTAACTTTTATTGTTGCATTATACTTACTTTCTTTGGATCGGACCGAATGGGTATTATTGAAGTGAAAATTCATTAATGAAGTTGGGTTTATTACTTAATTTGATGCAATATTTTCGACTGCAAGCTATCCCTTGTAAACTCAGCTAGTGGTAAGTTTATTTTTTTCGGACAGTCAATAGACAGCAACCAATAAGGTTAGCACAGCTAATAAGCTGTGCCTATTGGTTGCTACAGCGTAACCGGGCTGTTTGGCGAGCTTCGGAAAGAAGCTCAGCCAGAAGAAATTTAGAGCCCTAGGGCTCGATGAAACTAAGGGAACGTCTGCTTAGGCGACGTTTGAGATAACGGGCCGGTCGGACGGTGAGTGGTCCGTCCGTCTCCGAGACCGAGGATGGAGCCCACGTCCGGATGACGTAAGATAGCGGGGACCTCGTCTTCGCCGGCGACGACGGTGTGTAGAGTATGATTGTGTGGTAGGTGGTACGAGTATGTTGTCAGTAGTCATCTGATCGTCAGGGTCATGAAGGATATGTTTAGGTCTCCTCTTACGGAGAGGAGCGCTTAGGTCGGGGGAGATGGTGGTAAGTGATGATGCAATCTTATATGGTTGCGACTTGTCAGAGGTATGGCTGCTAAAATTAATCAATACTCAGTGCCTATTCCCGAATGCGTTTCAACGTGACGTAAGTGAAAAAATATTTTATAACTCCAATCTGGATTTCCTAATAACTTAACCACCTGGCTTATTTGGTTAATTTTTCTCAGAATACATAGGTTAGAGACATAATTAAAAAGATATAAACACCACCCAATTCGTACTGGCGGGATTGATTTTGTTTTGATTATGTTTGTACCAAATCTGTGATAACAAACACTTATATAACAGGTCTACAAAATAAATCTTATCTCTATAAGAGATCTCTTCCAGCTGCCCACATCTGTGAGATGATTTTATATTTTGGAATAGGTCAACTATTATTTATCATATTCAACTCTTCTGGATATAAAAGCGCTAATTATGAAAATCGAAGAAACTATTTTGACAATCTTACATCAATACAAAGTTAACGCTTTTTAAAGCAAAGGTAGTGTGTACAATGTATATAACACGTTTATACCCCAAAGCCATTACCTGATCCTAAAAGTTGCCAAAAAACCCGCTGAGAACGCAACCAATGTCGGATACTCCGACCTCCGACATTTGGAGTCCCGCGGGACTGTGTCGTTCCCGATATTCAATAAAGTGAACTAACACGTTTAGCTTTACTCTGGGATCTTTTAGAGTCTTTCCATACGAAATATTTTGAAGAGTTACAAACGTACGGAATGAAAGCATAAAATCAAAATTAAAATCAAAATTAGCTTTATTCATATAAACCTATTTGGCGACCTCCGTGGCGCAGTGCGTGCGCTGTCGCATTATAAAGTTGGAGGTCTAGGGTTCGATTCCCGGCTCGAATCTGGTCGGGTGGGAGACTTCGGCCGTGGCTAGTTACCACCCTACCGACATAGACGTGTCGCAAAGCGATTTAGCGTTCCGGCACGATGTCGCGTAGAAACCAATTAGGAGTGTGAGTTTACCATACCCCTAACAGGTTAGCCCGATACCATCCTAGACTGCATCATCACTTACCACCAGGTAAGATTGCCGTCAAGGGCTAATTTGTAGTGCATAAAAATGTCCGAATAATAGTTTTGATTTAAGTCAAATTCAAAATTCAAATAGTCCTTTAAAAGGCGCTTTTGACGCGTCAATAATTAACATAGTAATGATTTGATGGTGATAACTACATTCGTTAAATTAAAACTAAAGCTATGAGGGTTCCAAACGCGCCCCGGTCTAAGAAGAAGCCCACAACAAACTTAGCCAGGTAAATTTTCTTTTTGTTATCACCATCTCACATGCCACTTAAAATTATATTAACCCTAGAGTGGGCGCGCTATGAGCATTTTGCCGCCCTCACCAAAAAAACTTTGATAATTGGTAAAATAGTTGCTCGCCAAGCACGCGCCTTTTAGTAGCTGTCCCTACTTTCGTTGACTTCTCGTGCGGAAAGGCAGGACACCATAAGTGCGCGGGGAGTCGCTATAGGACGAGGTTGTTACCATCGGTCGTCGCGAGGCGGCAAATTGCTCACCGCGCGCCTTTTCACGTAAGTAAAAATTGTATCAACTATTTTTTGCAAAATTTAAATTTACTCTATATTTTTGATGTATTTATAATAAAAACTATAATAACGTATATATTGTTTCAGGATTTTAAGAACCACGTGATATAAAATATGGATGATCGAATAATATCTTGGTTAGAGGAAATATCAGAGGTGTATGCTGGGAGACAACCTCTAGGATAGTTCAAAATTTATAACTCTGCATTTGCTTTGGTAAAAAGATTATCCCAAAATGTCCTCAACACTGGTCGCAACATCACTATGGATAACTTTTTTACCTCTTGCAGACCATTTGCTAACTGAACATAAGACGACCATCGTTGGGACATTACGTAAAATTAAAAAAGAGATCTCCCTAATTTTTTAAATACTAAAGATCGCATGAAACCAAATGAAATGATAGAAGAATATTCTATCTAAGAATGACTCGGAGATGGCCAATGAGGTTATTTTTTTTTCAATTAAGAATTTTGTCGGCATAAATAGCCAAATAATTTACAAAAGCCCATACTGGAAACATGATGCTACAGTATTTGAAAGAGATAGCAATGAACCTAGTTAAGCATTATAAGACCATAAGTTCTTCCGTTGTGACATTGAATATTCCCTTAAGAGAAGAACCAAATAGTTTGTACCTTCAGAACAACCCTCATCTTCAAATACGGAGGGCAAATGCAGTATATGCCCATCAAAAAAAAATCGAAAAAAGGGTGTTGCAGATTCTCCTAATTACTGTGCAATGAACATTGCACATACTTATGTGTAGACTGTTTTATTAAAGCATATCCTGAAGATGTAGAAAATATATAATTTTGTTATAATTTGTCCATTTTAATTAATGTTATGCAGCTTAATATAGAATAAGTAAAAAAAGTTAATTAAAATGTTACATTTTCTAAAAACTTTAATAAACCAATGTTCTTAGAACAGAGTACAAATAAAAATGTTGATTTTACACTATTTATTTGTTTTACTAAATATCCTGAAAAAATAAATTAAATCTAATGTAGTATTAATACTTAAAATCGTTAATGAAGAGGAGCGGCAAAATGCTCCCCACGCGCCCACTAACGTTATGCAGAAAGACGCGCCCACTCTAGGGTTAAGAGCTATCTTATTAGAGCAATATTTCACACCCATGCTTGTTTATCATTTATGTAATCCTTTACACTATAGTAGGACTTTTCTACAAGCTTATGTTATATATAAACTTTGAACTTATTGAGAGACATCCCAGAAATTCCATTTGGCAATTTGTTATAAAATTTTATAGTCGACGTAGTTATCGCGTAATTGTTTTTGTTTTGTTTTGTTTCTATAAGAAACCATGTGTAAGTGCTCTTACATCTCAAATCCCAAACGCATTACATTATAATATAGGAACCTTTGCTGAACAACCTCCATCTAGTATAACAACAAGTCAGAAACATTATAGTATTAAGGTAGTAGAAGCAGTTTTGTTAAAAAAAAATTGTCGTTTTTATAGTTACGAATTCAACTATAAACTTTCAATCATTGCTGTTTATAGCAATAGCTTTCCATTATATTTAAATATTAATTTAATTACAAAGTAAGATTTTCTAGTACCTCTTGACTAACTTCAGTCTTTTTTTTATTTTATTGGATCATTGAACTGGTCACAATCAAAATATAAAGGGCCAAAAACAGAAAAAAAAGAAGAAAGTACACGAGGTGGTGACCTTTTTAAAATGATCAAAGCATTCATAATTAATAATTGAAATTAACCTTACATCTAAATCTAAATAATTCAATGAATACCTATAATTAAATAAAACACAAAATTATCTTATTATTATTTTTTAAATAACCCGTTAACCGTTAAGTTAAATGCTCGACTACAGAATGCACTTCAAAACCAAAAAAAGTTTTCTTTTAAGTAAGAATTTCACTCGTATACTAAAAATTATAGCACCAATACATGTTACAAGCGATAAAGTTGAAATGATTATAATGTACTTAGTACATTGAGAAAAATAATAACTTGCTTAATTTTACTAAGTCAAGTGGTAAAATCAGTGATAAAGTTTCCTAATGCAATCCTTTTACTAGATAGTAACTGCCAAAAATTTTTATGGCACCACTTATTTTTTCCAGGGTGAATGCAAGCATCATTTACGTGTATTACCCCACAAAACTAACTACCAACTAGTTGTAAAAACCAATCTAACGAGATTCAACTTGGTGGGTCGTCATAAAATTAAGCGGAAATCCTATCTACTACCTTGATCCCAATCGTTATAAGACCAGATCCGGGCAAACACTTACGCCGAGATCTATAAAGTGTGCTTATCCTTACATTTGACTTAAGAGACAGTTAAAACGAGACAACTTTAGTCCTACATAACTCTATCTCGTTTTAACTCTAACTTTAGCTGGGTATCACAGACATAAATAGATAGAAAGTAAACAGGTTGAACAAAAATTTCAAAATTTCAAATTACTGTAAAAGTAACGATGACCTATGATGACGCTATGATGATTCATATAATGATGGTGATAACTTTATTCGTTAAGTAAAGCTAAGAGGGTACCAAGCACGCCCAGGTCTTAGAAGAACGAAGAAATATTTTTTTTTTGTTTCCCTCATCTCACATAATCAATAATACATTACAAATAGCTTTTATATGGTTTATCCTAAATATCGTAATAAGATTTTACTATAACCTTATGTTTTATAAAAACTTTGACTTTATTGAGAGAAATCTTCAAGATTTCAGTACGTAATTTGTAAAAAAGATATTATGAGTTTACAATACTCATAAATTTGTAATAATATATATTTATTTTATGAATTATGTCACGTAGTCATATATATTCAAATGATTCAAAATGATTCCTAAAATAATAATTCCGCCAAAAGCTGAAACGTAATAAGCGAGTTATATTTTCAAATTTACGATATTTTCTCACAAAAATTAATAAACTTTCTAATTGCTTGCGTCTATCAAAACCCTTTGGAGATGACGTGTAATAAAGTTGATGCCTTCTTATTCGTACCTACAGTAATTGTATATCTCTCAGGTACGGAAGAGGGAAAATATATAAAATTGCGAAATTTTCGTATTTTCCTCATACGATATAATATTGTATTAATATACATGTCAAAGCCTCGTGTCCAAGGAAGATACCAATTCTGCGAAGCATCGGATCGAATCCAACATAATTTTAGTAAGGAGGATGAATGAATGAATACACTTTTATTCTACATCACAGATAATAATACAAAATTCAAATACAACAGAGCGTTTAGATGGAAGGTGGGAAAAGGCGGGAGACTTCGTATATGACGGGCGCGGTTTTTTCACGCTTTTCTTGAATTAATGTTTGTTGGCTAATTTTGAAAAGGACTGGTGTTGGTTGTGTCGTAGACAGTTTTGGTGTCGTTTGTGTAGTGGCTTGTTTTCTGAATGGTTAACAGGTATTGATTTGGGAAAGGTTTGAGGGATCCGCGTCCGCAGAGTGCGAAGTTTCCCGCCATTTCTCCCTCACTTGCTATAAACTTGACATTGGCTAATCTGTGCAAAGCCATAAAAAGAGAGAACTAATAAAATAATAAACTTGACATTGGCTAATCTGTGTAAAGCCATAAAACGAAAAAAAAAAGATGGAAGGTACAAAGAATAAGAAAATATTAAGCTATTTCTGATTCTTTTTTTATTGGGAGCGTAACTTTAAGCTACGATGATAGAGTTTACGGCCATGCATGGGTATAGTTACCACCATATGCCTGATACGCATTTACGGGCTGGAATTTTGAAATTGAAATTCGATTTGGCGGAGTCTCAGAACGGACGCATTTTATGTATATTTTTGTGCATATTTTAATTTTGTCAACACAATTATAACGATATGTAGAACGATTGTACTGTCACGTGAAGGTTTTATTATGCCGCAATAACAATGAAATCTCCTCCCGGATACGATACGTCCTCTTACAAATTTAATATTGTTGTACTTATGTTTTCCTAGTATAATTACAGCATGTGTATTTTGATTTATTAGTAAAATTGTATTGGACTTTTGACCTCGACTCACGAGACTGTAGACAGAAAAAGAAATAATTAAATAATCATGGTTCATCATCGGAGAGTAAGCACATGATTATTATGTTGGCTCTTCTCGGTGTGATAGTAATCGTTAAAGCCCGTCCAACCGCATTAGGATAGCAGCGTAATTATATCAAAGCTGTAATTCTCGCTCTCTTATGAGAAGGGTTGGGTTAGCGTAGGACTATGAGCTCGGGAAGAGTGCAATGTATACCCCAGGCGTCTGGAAAACTCAGCGTGAGGGACATGCCATGGTGGTTTTTTTATTTATTTATCTTTTTATTAATTAATTAATTAATTTATTTATTACGGAAAATCAACAGCTAATACAATTTTCATGACCAGTTTTTTACAGGTTTTCACAACGTTCACAAAGACCGCACATAAAAAAAAAACGCAATATAATTAACTACAAATGCAACAATCAAAAACTAATCACTAGATATAATAAAGTTAAAACAAAAGTTCAAGTCAAAATTTCATAACATAAGTCATAGTTTTAGTTTGGGTATACCCCCTAGGGTGGAAGCCGAGGGACGGAGGTAGCAATAAAGCTTTTCCACCACGACAAAAAAAAATGGTAAGACTATGATACAAGCTGGCAGGTATTTTAAATTTATAACTATAATGCCCCAAGTATAGATAAAACACTTTAATAAATATAAAAATAATACAATCAAATCAAAAAATAATGTCATCACAGTGATATCTAATGTGCTGAGCGAAAATAACACATCAAACCCATTTCACACACAGGTGGAATGAAAGAATCAGAAAACGAGAACGTACAATACTGCAAATTGCACCTTTTATATTTTTACATTAAGCGCAATCTCTGCTTTGCCGGAAATTGTATAATAAAACTCTCTAACGGTGGCAAAGGATTGCGTATACTCCTTCGCAACAAAGAAATACTGTAACAGAAGTTCAATTATAAATAGTGTTTCATCTATAACTAAGAAACTATCAAATGTAAAAAATTCTGAACTAGGGGGAATTCAAACTCGTATAATTCTGGTTACCATGTTCGCTGCGCCGACATTTTGACATTCAATTTTACCGCTTATACCAACTATTAGCGCCATCTATAAGGAAACGTTAGTACCTATAATGCATTCTGTGTGTAAAACTTCTATTGACGGCTTTTTACGGGGATAAATCAGTGTCTACGATCCTTTTTGCATTATATGTTTCCATGTGATTATTGAGAGATTTTGTTTTTTTCTCATGGTTTAAAATAATTTGTACTAAAAATCTATTTCTACCGAAACAAAATCACTCAAAAAAATAATGCTCTACAAATATATATCATATAAGGTTTTTCCCTCAATTAATTTTCTAGGATGACACTGAGATATGTTTTTAAAACTTATAGGTAACTTTATGATATGATATGGAGTTGATTGAAAGGCGTCCATAATGTGATACAACCGAATCAAAAATAAACAAATATCACAATGATATCCAATGTTAAGAGCCCCAATAACATATTAAAGCCACAAGATACAAAAATCCACTTGATAAAAGATAGGTTGTTACGGATAGAGCAATACGTACCTATAGGTCAATACGGTGATCATATCCTGCAAATTATAATAGTACCTATAGAGTTGGAGCAATTCACACCCAAGCTTTTTATCGTTTAAATAATCCTTAATATCGTAATATGATTTCCAATATATAATGTGTATATATATATATATATATATATATATATATATATATATATATACACACATACCTATTTTGATGTGGTTTAGGAGTCACGGAAAAGATAGAGTTTCCTAACACCGGAGTGTTACTAAGAATTTCCTGTACATTTTTGGTCCGACACGGGAATCGAAACCAGGACCTCGTGATCCATCCGAATAGTAGTATATTGCGAGTATTAAGTTTAATAATACAAGGGTCGAGGCGGTCACGATATATTATTCCATCAGACGAAAGTGAAACTATTCTTTAACGAAAATATGTATCGCTACACGCGGGGGATTTGGCAGATCCGACAGATAAACGTGTTAGATGCCCTTCACTTTCGGAGTTCTGAACTAAAATTTGGTACCCCTGTAGTTTATTTCTATCTGAAATAATCTATGAAAATATGAAAAATATTTACTTTACCAAAAACACTATTATACAGTATTCCGATGGTATCCACACTAGGTATACCTCTCTCGTTGGTACCTTATTCGATTTAAAAGTTGCAATACTGACGCTCGGTTGACTTAACTATATTTTTGTTGCAAAAAAAAATATCTCAATACCATATAAGTCATACAGAGAACGCGCCCTTATGCTAAATATCTCCCCCGATCTAAGCGCTCCTCTCCGAAAGAGGAGACCTAAACATATCCTTCATGACCCTGACGATCAGATGACTATTGACAACATACTCGTACCACCTACCACACAATCATACGCTACACACGGTCTTCGCCGGCGAAGACGAGGTCCCTGCTATCATACGTCATCCGGACGTGGGCTCCATCCACGGCCTCGGAGACGTACGGACCACTCACCGTCCGACTCCCCCGTTATCCCAAACGTCGCCTAAGCCGAGGTTCGGCCTCAAAGGAGGCGCCCTTAAGCGGACGTTCCCTTAGTTTCAAATTTCTTCTGGCAGAGCTTCTTTCCGAAGCTCGCCAAACAGCCCGGTTACGCTGTGGCAACCAATAGGGTTAGTACAGCTAATAGACAGTCCCAAAAAAAATATGCTAAATGCAAGAAAAGCTCCTCCGTTTCCTTGTAATTTAGGGAACTGCTGGGCATTTTTAAGCTCCATGTTCCTGCACCGCTCGTGTCCAGCGACTCCCTGCCATTCGCTTGAAGTCTTCTGCCTACTTAGTTGAGTCCAACCTCTTGCGATCCTCGGTACGTCATTTTCGGTCGCACGCTACGTAGGTAAACCCACTTTTACGTTGAACTCCCTACAAAAGACCTATGTCCAGCAGTGGAAGTCTCTCGGTTGAAATGATGAAGATGATGATGACGTTGAATCTTGATGAATATACACGCCTAACTACAACAGAAATGAATCAATATGATAACTATATTCAAACAAACCATTTTTTCGTTCGTAAAAAATATATATTTTTTTTAATAAAAAGTATTCTACTACTTTACTTCTAATACCTACCAAGAATATGTGTACAAAGTTACATGATGATTTTTTTGTTAAAGCGTAACAAACAAACTTACGTTCACATTTATAATATTAGTAGGGATGTTATGACGAAGTAAAAAGTCACGAGTTCGAATTCCTCGGTCCACTATCGAGAATGCCCAAAGGGATCCAGAACTTCGAAGATGCCGTAATGTAATCAACTGTAGATAGTTCACAAAAGTTGATTATAAAAGTTGTCATAAATATAAGAACACCACCTTTTCAGACTTTTATTTTTTAATCTTATTTTCTGGATGTATTATGAGTTACTAGGTAATGCCCTCGAATACATCTGCGAGACAAGGGATCTTTAAAAACTCCTGTAGGTAAGCGCGTTTTTAATTGAATTAAAATAATCTTAATATCCCATTCCTGTTCCTGTTTCCGTTTTCGCTCCCTTTCATATATATACAAATTATGCCAGGTAAAATACTTTTTAGAATACCTATATGATAATTCAAGATATAATCTATCTCCATTTTAAATATTAGCCCAATAAGTTCTTTGTACTATGTACTAAAAATGATATGATATACATAATAGTTTGATAAAATATATAAATCAAATCGACATAAGCGAAACAAGACAGTAGACTTTTGTCTAACAGTAAACGTACATGAATGGTTTCAAATGGTTTCAAAGGCATGCAAACAGTTCTACCAGTAAATTTACGACCAATCAAAGGACACATTGATTAAAAGAGTCGAGCGATTGGTTGCAAGAAGGATGCTCTGCACGTCACCGCAGGCATGGGTCGGTTGCGTTGTTTAGGCCTTATAGTGCATTTCTTAGTCGAAAGGCTTAATCGATACAAAAAGGCCGCACTGCCGTCCCGTGGAAAGGTCGGAAAAGTTTAAACATCATTACAATACTCGGTGAAAGATTAAGGCCAAGTTGAGGTATTCAAAGTGGGCGACCCTCCGAATGGCCCATAAAAATGTAGCTCCTCTTTATTGGATATCTGAATATAGAGCCGCGAGCCATCTGTCCTAAAGTATTGTTTATGCCACGGTCCAGTTTTTAGGGCTCGGGATGGAATAAATTTTGAAATTGGGCCGATCGTAAAATTTCTGATTGTTGGTTGTATCCTAAAATTGTGAATAAAAATAAAGTGGAAGTGCGTATAATGAATTTAATTAAGCAGCGGACTTTAATTAAATCCTATAGCTTTTTGCAACTCAAGTGTAATATTATTTTTAGATCATGAATATTACGCATACATTCATATCCATAATACAAAAAGAAAGAGTGTGTATGTTTGTATGTTTATTAAGCATGATTTGGTTGTGATCTGTAGAGCGTACTTTGATTTTGCTCAGCCAAAGTTAGTGTTAAAATAAGACAGATTTATGTCGCATAAATAACTTTGTCCTGTTTCAACTGTAATATAAGCACGCTTTAAAGATCTCGCACTAAGTATGTTGCAGCACTTGGATTAGTGCTGACCAAAACTGTGATAAACGCCGAGTAGCCGAAATACTTTGGGACCAATAAGTCTTGTTCACAATTCCTGAAGCTGGCAAGCGTATTGCACATTACAATTTGGCGTAATTAGGACATAAAGCGGCACAGTATAATTTATGTACTGCTAATGTGCTAGCTCCAGCTATTGTGTTGTTTGTTGCAGCCCGAGTTTGTGTTTCGGGTGGCTTTCGGCGTTAGTTTAGAGGCTGGGAGTGAATCGCGTTTATGATCTTTATCCTGCTATAAATGCGAAAATTTGTTTGGATGGATTCCACGCGAAAAATACTGAGCGGATTATGATAAAACTTTAACATTTATATAGATGATACATTAAATAATTAAAAATCGGAAAAATATGCCAGCTGATATAGATGAAGATGATATAGGACGGGATTCTCTTAAATAGTTTAAAAAACATCCGCGTCACTAAATCCTTTATGTGGGAGTTATTATAGCCATAATACTGAGCCATAAGTCCATTTGTGAAGAACTGAATTTCACTAAGATGACCTATACCCAAAGCTATAATTTACCATATCAAACTTCGGGAAGGGGAAACGGGAACATAAACTAAACTTAAATTACCAAACGTTTCTTATTCCACAGGAATTTTTAAAACCCTAATTAACGTTAACCTAGTCACGGTCATCAATTGAGATGTATATATAGTGATAGTACGTATACAAATCACGACGTACTTTGCATAATCATAATGTTTGGTTTTGTACTTACAGGTTATGTTAGGTTTCAGGAACAGATATTTGAACGTACAGATATTCGCTGGTAGGTTGCATTCACATTACGTACTCATCTAGGTTTGCTATTATTTTTGGTCAGGATATCAAAATATCTGTTTCATATAGATTATAGAATTAGTAGTACATCTTTCAGCAAGAGTATTCAATATAAAAAGTTTTTAAATATTATTATGTTTGTTATTATTAGACTATAAACTATTTAGTTATTTAATATAAATTCTTGAAGACTTCCGTGGCGCAGCGCGCGGAGTCGGTATTTGTGTAATATAATGTAAATTTTGTAATGTATATCTATTAAGTATTATTAATCTTAATGCGATTTTTTGTGTCTCCAACTCTAAAAACAAAGGATTTTCATTCAAATGTCCTAAACCCCTATTTTACCCACTTAGGATTATTAAGATATATCTTTCAAAGTTTTGTTAGACCGACCGATAGCGAGGTGGTTTTCAAAAATATTCAGTTTAACTCGTATGTTATTATCTACACTATCTTTGTTTAATAACTGTACTTAAAATTATTGTTAGATCTACTATTTATTTAAGAATAAATTGAACAACCAGGTAGTTTTAGTACATAAGCTCTAAGTTTGCCGGATCGAAGTAAGTCTAGAATGGCTGCACATATAAAGTTATCAAGAACTAACAAGAAGTCTGTGGTCATATTTGCACAAGGTACATCCACAAACGTGTCGTAGGACCAACTTCAGACTGGGTGAGATTGTGCGAAGTATAAAGTACAACTATAAATAAACGGAGTTTTATACCAACTTAGACTATCAAGGTTAAAGGTAACCCGCAAAAACTTTGCCCGCAAAGGTTTCGGCCTTCAGAAAACAATTAAGATAAAACCCGTATGTGGTTGGAAACTTTATACGAACCCCTCGCGCTACTCCAATATTAATGGCTTGATATACTGGGGGAGTTTGTTTTATAAGAACACACTAATCGATGAGCGGGAATTCGCACGCGAGCGTATTAAGCTGGTCGCATATATATAGTGGAGTGAAGGTAATATACGTAGAATAATAAAGATATGCTCAATACAACTGAAGCGGTGATAGCCTAGTGGTGAGGGCGAGCCTCCTAATCAGAGGTCGGCGGTTCGAATCCGGGAATTCACCTCTAACTTTTCGGAGTTATGTACGTTTTTAAAAATTAAAATATCTCTTGCTTCAACGGTGAAGGAAAACATCGTGAGGAAACCTGCACGCTTGAGAGTTCTCCATAATGTTCTCAAAGGCGTGTGAAGTCTGCTAATCCGCACATGGCCAGCGTGGTGGACTATGGCCAAATCCTTCTCATAATTAGAGGAGACCTGTGCTCTGTAGTGAGCCGGCAATGGGTTGATCATGATGATGCTCAAAACAAGGCATCCAAGCTGCGTTCGCGGCTGTGTGTGCTATCTAGGAATCTTAGTCCTTGTTTATAATATGCAAATTTTATAGCGTCAGCGGTCGGCATCATAATTGAAACTATCCTTTCTAACATTCCCTCCTGGAGACTCCCCCTTTTGGTTTTCCGATTTATTCAGTCCAGAAGATTAAGTAAATAATTAAATCGAAGTCATTAATATATATATAAACTCTAGTATATATACTCTCATCATGATCAACCCAATGCCGGCTTGATCATGGGCACGGGTCTCCTCTCACTAAGAGAAGGGTTTAGCCATAGTCCACCACGCTGGTCATGTAAGGATTGGCAGACTTCACACGCCTTGGAGAACATTATGGAAAACTCTCAGCCATGACTATAGCCAAACCCTTCTCATATTGAGAGGAAACCCGTTCTCTGTAGTGAGCCGAGAATGGGTTGATCACGAATGCAAAAGCGGTGGTTATAATAGAATTCCGATTAAATGCATATTTCTAAGACAAAAAAGATCTATTATACTTTCCTGCTAATGAAACACTTTCACCAAAGTTATATCATATTCTTATCAACGGTTTTAGAACACGTAAAACATAAAATTCATCATCATCATGATCAAACTATCGCCGGCTCACTACAGTGGCCTTGTGCGGTTTGGCAGACTGCACACATCTTTGAGAAAATTAGAAAAATAAAATTACTAATTATGATTTTTTATACTAACTAATAAAAACGAGTGAGGTAACACAGACAATATCATCTCGTACTTTACATAAAGATATTTAGTCTATGGTTAGTATGTAACTATACAATCAATTTCTCGAAACGTTCGTAAGTTGAGGGTAATCCGTAAAAATACGATCCGGTAAGATATTGACTTTCAGAAAACAATTAAGATAAACTCCCTACGGGGTGGGAATATTCGAGCTTCCCGCTGTTTCTGTATTAATGGGATAATAGTTCGGAGGGTTTATACGTGAGTATGTTGCGGTACAGCTTGACAGTGTTAGAAAAACGCGATATGATACTGCATTCAAGCATTTTTACCTCGCAGATAGTCACTATATAGCCTTTATTTTCTTTCATCATGACCAAATTACCAATCACTAACTAGCCTTTATTATTTTTAGTTATGCTTTCGAAATTACAAATTAGAAACAGTGTAACCCACAAAACTTATATTATAAATTCAAAATTTACTATGTTCCTTTCTTTGAACAGATATTATTAAATTTTGCCAAGAAGGCTATAGGCTATAGGGTCGCACTAAATTGCGACATTTTGAAAATTGAGAAACAAATCACAAGACATATCGGATATGTCGAAAATCGAAAATAACAATTTGGTCCTTAAGATTTTTTTTAATAATGAATTTAACATATCCTGTTCGAATAATATCTTATGTTACTCACCCACGGGCAACTCCCGATTGATTCTTAATTAAAATTCCTTTCATTATTCTGCATTTCTTTGTTTTGAGGAGCGCAGAGAAAGAAAACAAACTTTTATTTTTATACAACGAGTTTGTTTCAGTTCGCGGTAAAGGAAAATTTATTAAATAGAATTATAAAACATTCTGCAGGTATTCACATTCTTTCTCTACTTTTTCTTTGGAATGCTATTGAAGTTCGTTACTTTCTTTGCCTACTAAATATAAAAGAGGTTGTTTCGGTAGCAAATAAATTTATAATATTTTTTTATCAAGCATTAAGAGTGCTCAAAGAAAAAAAAATATTGAATTCATAACTGATTATGAACTTATTAAGTTGAATAATTTTCGAAAATATTTGATGGCACGATACAAAATAGGTTAGGTTAGGTTAAACCAAGTCCATACGAAACATACATTTCATGCAAGGTAATGCGTTTTTAGGCACGTTAAACCTCGTTTTTGCTGTTGAATGGTTATATTTTATAATAAACTACCAAATTATACAAATGAAACAAATCAAAATTTAAAAAAGTACTTTCCAGAATCCATTGGGCAGTTGTTTTTATTACAGCAAAATGAATTAAAACCTCATTTGACAGTAACAAAATAATATAACCTAGTTTATATTTTGCTCGCTTTATTTAATAATATTTAATAAAATATTGCCATTTGTTTAATATTCGGACTTCTATATCTTATGTTAGCGTTGATACATTAATATTTGCACCTTTTTTTCCAAATTAAATTTGATATATTTGATTTATATAAATTGATTTACGAGATTGGTAACGAGTCCCTGGTATTTCATATTATGTTACTTAAAGTGTTACCTAATAATAGTAATTTTATCAATATCTCCCATATTGATAAAATTTTCATATTGTTCAAAGAAAGAAAATTATCAAAAAGATGATTATGAACATATTAAAGTTGAATAATTTTCGTAAATAAGCGTAAATATCTGATGGCACGATACAAAATATTTTATCACCTCATTTCAAAATGTATTTCGTGCTAACACCTTGAGTCTGAAGCGTAAACAATATTTCAGGACATGTGACCGGCGGCCATATATTCATATATCCAATAAAGAGGAGCTACATTTTTATAGGCCATTTGGAGGGTCGCCCACGTTCTGTATCTACCTTAACTTTGCCTTAGTCTCACACCCTGAATTTATATAACACCGAAAAGTTTCTAAATCTAAACAAATTAATTAAGTATCACAAAGCCGTACAACTAGTCATATTAAGTATTAAAAAGTCGCACTAAGAGTGATAACGTTAACTCAATATGAGCCGCGTACCATTTAAGTAGTAACTTTCTTTCACATACACAATCAGTTTTGCATTATCTGCTCAACTATCTCCAATTATGTGGACGAAAATCATCTTTTATATAGTCATAACGTTAGCTTTTAGCTTTTTTATTTTTTATTTATTTAACGTTAGCTCAATATGAGCCGCGTACCATTTAAGTTGTGAGTTTCTTTCTAACATACACTATCAGTTTTTCATTATCTGCTCAACTGTCTCCAATGATGTGGACGAAAATCATCTTTTAATTTTTAAATTATTTACAACTATGACTATTCATTTGAAATATAAATAGCATCTTCTCAAGCTCAAGTCTAATTATTCATAAGATTCCAGAGGAAGGAATCTTTTTTCTAGATACTAAGATCATCTTAGTTCTGGTTAAAATAGCTTAGTAGTTTCAGAGTTAATCGATAATATACAAACAAAAAATTATTTTTAATGACATAACAAAGGGAACTCATTTGACATACTATTAGGGAAAAGCTTTTCCTAATGAAAGCATTAATTTTTGTTACAAAGCAAAGGGGATGGTATTATGCCCTAAGGTGACGAAAAACTTATATAGTTTTCTGATAGATAGTTAGACGGACGGAACTGTTTAGTAATAGCCCAGAGTGCCAACACCCTAATTTTTTTTTCGGACTGTCTATTAACTATGCTAACCTAATTGGTTGCTCTGCCAGAAGAAATTTTTGAGCCGAAGAAACTAAGGGAACGTCTGCCTAGGGGCGCCTCCTTTAAGGCCGAACCTCGGCTTAGGCGGGGGGGGGGTCGGACGGTGAGAAATATACTCTATGAACTACCCACTTTGTAAATTGCTTGCTTGCGGAGACCTGATTTTTTTTGTGACTCGGAACTCGCGAAGTTTAGGCAAGAAGCTGAGCATTCATTTTTATTAATATTTTTTCTGTTATAATTTTATTTCACCTTCATCTGCAATAAACGTGGAACCGTTTGCTTCCACCTTTGTCATTAAAACATTCATAAATTTTACAGTAACCACATCTTAACGAACATTTTGAATACAACTTACACAAATTATTTAATGGAGGAAAATTAACGTTACAAAATAGTATGATAAATCTTACAAAGAAGAAAGATACAGATAAAATTATTCCTGATGTTGGTACACCGTTTTAACGCAGTATAATGTCATGTAAAATATTACACTAAGAAAAGGTTCACCCAGAATGAGAACAGTCAAATAACACGAAATGCGGCGAAATCAATGTCACACTAGAAATAATAAGCGACCCTCAGACCACATGTCGGCGTAATATCGGCCGAGGCGCTCGTAAAAATAGGAAAAGGACCGAAAAATAACTACTTACTTTAACATTTGCGGATTCTATTACATTAAACATAGTGATATAGAACAAATGAGAGACTTATATTTGCAGATATATGATAAAGGACTAATGCTGAGCATAGACGCTCATATGAGATAGGGGTCTAACTCCTAAGAGTTGAGATGGATTAGGACACACAAAGTTGCTCCAAGATTATTTGATCTAGATTCGTTCTAAAAGTTCAAAGTGTTCATAAAACGTAAGCTTATAGAAAAATCCTATTACGATATTAAGGATTATGTAAACGATATAAAAGCTTGGGTGTGAACTGCTCTAACTTTCTAGCTGATGGTAAGGCTAAGGTGATAACAAAAAGAAAAACCCGGCTAAGTTTGTTGTGAGCTTGTTAGACCTGGGCACGATTGGAGCTTTAGTTTTATATATATAGTTATCACCATCCCATAGGTATCTCATAAATTAAAATAATGAAAAATATACCTAAATATATTTATAATATATATTATATATTTAATTATATGAACGCTTCATAGATGCTTGTAATAGGTAAGTTTATATGAATAAAGTTATTTTGATTTGATTTGATTTGATTTCATGTTGTTAGCGATGTGGGCAACACGGTCTCGGTATGAGCTCGAGATTGGATTATGGTGTCATCTATCCCTGGCTTCCTAAAGCATGCTTTATGCCCTTGGTTATTAAGAACATCATATTGATATAGTAATCGTAACTACCTAAATAAGCTACCTACCAATCCTTACGTTCAACGCAAACTACTGAATAGCGGTGTACTTCAAGTGAAAAAAAATCAGTTAAAATATCAACAGACGGCAAAAAATTTGTTATAATGTATCAAAAACATGGTTTAATTGTGAGGCACTTAAAATTGTTGCATTATTATGTATGAAGAAAAATAATAAAACCACATATCTATTAATTCTATTATAGTCTATAATATTTTTGATCAATTTATATCAACTTTATTGTATTTTTCTTATTTGTTGTTGAAGTAGCAGTAGAAACACATTCTGCGATAACTTCAACTGTCTAACTATACCTTAGCCTCCTGGAATTATAGAAATATTGTGACTTAACACGCTGACTAAAGTCTTTATCCAAAGTTTCTTAATTACGTTGATGCAACTTCAATATCATTTTACGCTGAAGCATACTACCCTTCAAATCTTACAATGGTTTACGACCTCCGTGGCGCAGTGCGTGCTCTGTCGCATTATAAAGTTGGAGGTCCTGGGTTCGATTCCCGGCTCGAGTCTGGTCTGGTGGGAGGCTTCGGTCGTGGCTAGTTACCACCCTACCGACAAAGACGTGTCGCCAAGCGATTTAGCGTTCCTTTGAGGAGCGTGGGTTTACCATACTGCTGATAGGTTAGCCTGATACCATCCTAGACAGCATCATCACTCACCACCGGGTGTGATAGCCGTCAAGGGCTAACTCGCAGTGATATTAAAAAAAAAATGGTCAAATAAATAATCTTAAACACTAATAAATTTATGAGTGATAAGGGCGCCATTGTTGGTTATTTTATTTTGATAGAAAGAGGCAACTTTCTAACTCAGGTTTTTCTGACACAGGTTTTCAAAAGGTCTCAGCCTCATCAGATACTGTTATATGTGAACAAATAAAGTTTCATTTCATTACATTTCTATCTTGCAATAAAGTTTTTAAAATAAAGAAATAAAATTAACTAGCTATAGTAATAAGCCACGTATACAATGGCTTTATATCCAACGTAAAAGTAGTCGCGAGAAACAGCGAGAATTACACAAATGACGGAACTCTTGAAGCGCTAAATTTGTAAGAACTCGATTTATGGTCGAGCAAAAGTTTGGCTCGGCGACAAGAAAACAGTGTAAATTGCGCTGTGAACTCGTAAGAGTCTGCTTAAATCCGTACCCTGTTTTACACTGAGTGAAAAACTAAGATGGGTTTGTTAGGCCATCACGTTAACTTCATGGCCTCGTTAATAAGACTTGTTGCACTTTGGATTAAAAAGGTTAGGTGCCTGGTTAGGTTAAAGCAAGCCCATACGACGAAAAATATATTACATACAAGGTAATGCGTTTTAAGGCATGTTAAACCACTTTTTTGCTATTGAATGGGATTTTTTTTAAAATAAACTACTAAATTATACAAATTGAATCAATCACAATTTAAAAAAGTACCATTTTCGAGTACCAGTAAAAAGATTTAAAACCTTATTTGACAGTAACAAAATAATATGACTTAGTTATAATATATTTTGCTTGCTCTAACAATAAATTTCGTAACAATATTGTTGTTTGTTTAATATTCGGAGTTCTATATCTTAAGTTATCGTTGATCACATCTATATCTGCACCATGTTTTCTCAAATTAAGATTGATTTGATTTATTGATTGATTTATCATCAACATGATCAACCTATTCCGGCTCACTACAGAGCACGGGTCTCTTCTCAATATGAGAAGGGTTTGGCGATAGTCAGACACACACGCCTTCGAGAACATTATGGAGAACTCTCAGGCGTGCAGGTTTCCTCACTATGTTTTCCTTCACTGTTGAAGCAAGTAATATTTTAATTCCTTAAAAACGCACATAACTCAGAAAAATTAGAGGTGCCTGGATCGAACCCCCGACCTATGATTAGGAGGCGGGCGTCCTAACCACTAGGCTACACAGCTTCATTTATAGATTGATTTATATGGATTGGTAACTTGTGTGTGTATGAGTCCCTGATATTTTCATATTGTTACTTAAAGTGTTACCTTACGATAAGGTAGTCAATATGGAAGATATTAATCAAACTATCGTTAGGTAAGTGAACTGCTGATTATACCCGAATGACGAAAATAATCCAGCCAGTCTGCATTCCGGCTCTCCTAAATGAATTTTATAAATTTCAAAAGTTCACGAAATTCATTCATTAAAGCACGAAAAATTAAAATGGAATCTTGTCATTGTTTAATTTCAAAGGATCGTATTCACACTCTAGTTCACACCTCTTTAGTACGCTTGAATCTAAATGAACAAACGTTGCACACGCTGAATAAAGATGGTTGTCGCACATAAAAGCCGTTGTGTTCGCCACATATAATAGAATAGCTAAGGAGCATGTGGCAAACATTATTAAGCCATTAAACACTCTGCAGACTACACGACGCAATATCAATTTACGTCGTCGAATTCCATTTTACGAGTACATACTCGTACATGAGACCAAAAAAAAACAAATAAATTTATAACCATTTAAATTTATATTTGACATATTGATTGACCATAAACATAAATTGTTAAAATATTATTTTTGCACGCCTACCCGCCAGATTGTAAGCATTTATAATTCAATGTTACACCAATATCGAGTCAATATATGCAAAATAAATGATTTGATTTGATTTGATTTAAAAAATTTGCCTCTTGTCAAAGAAGATATAAACACATGGCTGCTGTATTCCATATACTAGTGTATGTAGTGACACAGAACGAGGGTCCATCTTCGGTATCTCTTGGTTAACGGATGTTTAAATTGGTGAGATTGTCCTAATAAGGTATGCAAAAAAGTTTTTGACAAGGAGTTAAAATTAATCTCGTCGGCAGACTTATGTACCTGTTGCATTTGACTTTTTGGAAAATAACTCTTTAAATAATTTGAATAGTGGCAAATAGTTTATTTCTGTTTCAGTGTATTTAAATTAACATGTACTACCTAAATACCAGGTATTTTTTTTTTTTTCATTTGTAAAATTATCTCATAAAATCAGCTGACAGCTGACAGATGTATTTGCTACCTCATTGACTCAGTTCATAAGCTTCAGTACTCTCTATTTCAAATATCAAAATTACCACCAGCTCCCGAACTAGGATGAGGATTCCTTAAATGTAAAACGTTCGCTACCGCCCCGAGAGTCGTTGAAAACCCCTATAAAAATGTTAGTTCGCCTTTCATTACGTTTTGGAACGCGAAACTATAACTTCCACGCAGAGATATGTACCCTATTGTACAAAAGTTTAAGTTCATTTTTCATGAGCACGTACACATAATGTTATAGCAAATGTCCGATCTTCCCGTTTTGAATGGCCCGTGGCGGTGTTTTACAGTATTTTATTTTTCTAACATATTGCCAAGAAGTTTACATATGTTTAATCTGTAGTATGAATGTAAGTTTTAAGATTGATGTAGCCCTAACATGACACTTTAAGGGTTTCTTATAACCAAAATCGGAGTTTTCGGACCTATGTGCGTTTTTAAACAATTAAAATATCACTTGCTTCAACGGTGAAGGAAAACATCGTGAGGAAACTTACACGCCTGAGAGTTCTCCATAATGTTCTCAAAGGCGTGTGAAGTCTGCCAATCCACACATGGCCAGCGTGGTGGACTATGCCCAAACCCTTCTCATATTGAGAGGAGACCCGTGCTCCGTAGTGAGCTGGTAATGGGTTGATCATGATGATGATGATAACCAAAATACAAAAATAAAACGTCTGCTAACTCCTTATTTGTAATATAAAAATTAAACTTTGACATTAAATAAATGCATGGGAAGTCATTTAAAGTTAACGCTGATAGGAAATACTCTTATCTAAGGATAGGAAGAAGCATTTTAATTATTTTATTTGGCTGCATGCAATAATTATTAATTAATAATCTAGCTATGTATGTGATAAGATAATTTTGAAATTATGAATTCGCAAACTAAACTGAGCTGAGAATTGAATTCGGGAGTTTCCATAAGAGGCTATGGCAACACGACTACCACCGTGGAGGTAAGATGCGACATGTTAAATAGAGTAAATTTTTTTACCATTTCGCGAACCAAGCCACGGGGCGTCTGTTTGGAACTATAAGTCCACTAGTACGCGCGGCACTATTATTTCCCCTGGCAGTCATATTCCTGCAAGATACTGCCAACTTAATAAGAACTTTCATGCCCTCTGGTAGTCATCAAATACGCTGCCGTGATAAAGCGCGGCACTCACTACACGTCTCCCGAGTCGGCTTTCAAACAAGAACCAACTCCTAAGTTACTATTACATACTACTATTACTATATTTCTATTCCTATTTTAAAAATCTGTAATAGCCTCGTGGTTAGGACGTCCGCCTATTAATCCAAGGTCGGGGGTTCGATTCCGGGCACGCATCTTTAACTTTTATAACTATGTGCGTTTTTAAGAAATTAAAATATCACTTTCTTCAACGGTGAAGGCAAACTTCGTGACGAAACCTGCATGCCTGAGAGTTCTCCATAATGTTGCGTGTAAAGTCTGCCAATCCGCACTTGGGCAGGGTGGTGGACTATGGCCAAACCCTTCTCATATTGAGAGAAGACCCGTGCTCTTAAGTGAGCCGGCAATGGGTTGATCATGATGATACTTCTTTTCTGATAATATAGAAAGAAAGATTTGTCATTCATTTGTAAACTACTTAAGAACCTAATTTAAATAATTATTTCACAATTAGAAAGTTATTTAATTATATGACACAAACCCAATGTTTTATTTCAGTTACAATAAGATTTTAGCCTGTAAGGCCGTAGGGTGTTAAGCAAGGTAATAAAATGCTGCCAAACAGACATTATTCAAATAATTAGGGTTTCAGTTTACTATCTTTCCTGTTTCAAAAACCAAAAAAAAAAAAACTATTCTAGGTGGTTTCATGACGTCCAGTACGTGGGGAGCAATCAAACAATAAACTTTACGAGTGGACTCTGCACTAAATGACATGGGAAGACATGGACCTGACTGTTACACATTGAGTTGTTCAACTTTACGCTCACAACAAATCAAAGTTCACCTATCCGCTGATTTCGAAGTCCGTATGTGAATAGAGGCTTTAAGAGTGGGAGGTAATTTCTAGGGATCTACGTATGCTGGCCGTGCTATACATGATACAAGGGTCCTTGTCCCCCTAAGGACAGTAATTTGCACCTGTACTCGGTGATATTATGTGAGAAATTTGGCTTGGCTTTGCGCTGTCAAAGGACTAGATTCTAATATATTGCGTGCAATTTGGAATTCCCTCCCATCCATACCAGACTATAAATTATAAATAAAATATAAACAGTGATTAACCTTAGTATAAAGTGAAATACAGGTTTATCACTCAAACAGGGCCAGTAGGTTATAAATTGCACAAATACATATTTGCATCTACATACAAATAAACACAATTCTAAAAAAAAAGTTTGATAGAAAAAAAGATCTTATAAGATACATCAATAATTCTCTATTAGGGAAAACAACAACGCTATAGATAATTTTAGACTTAACATAATTTCTTATTTTTATTTAATTAAATTTGTGTTTATTCAGCCTAAATAGGTAAAAGATAAAAGTCGCTGTGACCAGGTACCGACTATATACATCTAAAACTTATGTGTCTAGAAATTGGCTGAACAGGGCATTGCCTCAATTTTTGATATTGCGTCAACTGATATCACGATTATACACCATGGTTATATAAACTTGCCCTGGCTGGTAAAAATACGCTTCGATTTTTTCTGACACTAGCGTGTTTCATATTCAAAAACGTCAAGCGTACTAATCTTGGGTTCTAAAGAGTTTACTAGTTCTTCCTCCTTTGTTGTTAGATGCAAGACCACGCAAAGCGATCGCAACAGGAACTCATCGGAAGACAGGGTTATTAAATAATTTAAAAAAGAGCAACTAGAAAAGTGTCTCATAGTTATTAGATATATTTTCTGAACTAGTGCATAATAACAAAATATTTTTATAACAGAGCTCTTTATATATATTTGTTTAAGCCCAAAACTAGGTACATTTGGTTTAAGCAACATACTGGGTTATTAAACTAGGTATCATTATCATCATCATGATCAACCCAGTATCAATCTCAATATGAGAAGGTTTGGCCAGAGTCCACCACGCTGGCCATATGCGGATTGGCAGACTTCACACTTCTTTGAGAACATTATGGAAAACTCTCAGGCATGCAGGTTTCTTCTTTGCCTTCACCGTAGACGCAAGTGACATTTTAATTGCTCAAAAACCCACATAACTCGGATAAGTTAGAGGTGTGCCCGAAATTGAACCCCAGACCTCTGATTAGGAGGCGGACGTCCTAACTATAACAGCTTTTTTAACTAGGTATGTAACAAATTAATTAACAACTAAGTCTTCTGCAAGAACTGACAAGTGTCAATATTTAAGTTGTTTAAAAACTTGCTTCCTACTCATGAATATATCATTCTGCCTTGGCCTTTTAAGTTATTCAATCAAAAGATTTAAATAATTTAATTATGCGATACTAACAGCCCTCTTCAAATATGGAAATAGGATGTCATTAACGTTTGAGAGTGAGACAACGACCTTCGAATTTTAATCAAATTCTGCAATTATATTAAATTTTATTGATATTATGATCGTTTTAATAAAAATATAATAAGATTTCTACAAAGTGTATCCTTACTAATATTATAAATGTGAATGAAGGGATGTTTGTCAAGTTTTCACGCAAAAACTACTTAACGAAACGTAAATGATCATCACGAAACTTTTACACATATTCGGAGTAACATGGTAGGTACTTTTTATTAGGAAATATATATAATGTTATGATCTATTGTTATGATCTCTTATACTTATTTAATGTCTTTAATGCAAGCGAAGCCGCGGGTAAAAGCTAGTATGAAAATAAAAACGATACTTTATAGTTTATAACTAAATGTGCCTTTTTGACGTCATCCTTAGTTTTTCGTTTCATACTCCTCCTCTTCAGCCTATTTTTGTCTAATCGACACGTGCGTCCTCTAATCCCGAACACAGGAGTAAGGCATTAAGTTCTTAGACTGTCTTATTGGAGAGAGGAAAGATCGCGAGTTGGAGGCCTGTTACAAATTCCTAGCTGTTTCCCAACCTTAGAGGATGAATTAAAAAAAATCCTTGCCAGATCGATGCCTTCGATATAATGGCAATCTGATTGCCAATCTATCCAGCGGTTAAGTTCCGTCCATTTTTAAGATGAATAAATGAATGAATACACTTTTTCTCCAAATTGATTCAGATTCTATCGCTAATAATCTTCCAGGCAAGAAAAGACCTCATTTTAATTCCGTTTTTCCTGTTTATCTGCTTGTCTCCAGTTATTTTAACCAATTATGATGAAACTTTCTCAAGCAAATTATCGAGGCTCCTTTTTCCAAGAGTAGTTAGAAAGTTGTGTGATATTCCTATATTCCTGAAGTTGGGAATATTTAAATTTGTAGGTATTTCATGTAGGTACATGATAAGAAAAATTATTCACGGAAATATATGTAAAATAAGGGTGTAATGTTTCATGATAGTCCTATATTTTTATTTAGAAAAATCTTAAGGGATATGATAAGTGGTACGCGGTATAACCGCTAGTAGATAATAATAAGTAAAAAACAGTTATAATCGACTATTACCGTTTTTGGAAACCGGCAGATGAGATCACTTCGAGTTTACCGTGTGACTCAGACGTGGGTTGAAGCGATGACACTATGCTAACATCTTTTTAAGATAACGAATGTAGTCATCACAATCACTTATTAATAATGCAAAAAACTATATATATTTACCTGTATAAAATACTGGTTTGTAGGCTCGATAGACCTATAAGAATATATAATTAAGATGCGATCGATAACGCTATAAATAAATTTCATATATTAATTTATAGCATTATCCAACGAATCCACGCAAGTTATCAAATTAAAATTGAAATAATCTTTATTCAAATAGTCCTTTAAAAGGCGCTTTTGACGTGTCAATAATTTACATACTAGTGATTTGATGGTGATAACTACATTCGTAAACTTAAAACTAAAGCAATGAGAGTTCCAAACGCGCCCCGGTCTAAGAAGAACCCCACAACAAACTTAGCCAGGTAAATTTTCTTTTTGTTATCACCATCTCACATGCCACTTAAAATTATATTAAGCGCTATCTTTTCATTACTTATCCCCCCTAACATTATAAATTCAGAAGTGTCTTGTGTTTTTTTGTTGTTTATGATTAAAAAACACACAGGGATAGTTCACAAATTAGTGTTATCTTTTTGCACAAAGACAGTTTCTGGACCGGAGTTTGACTATACTTTATCCTAAAATAATAATAAGATAAAATAAAGTAATAATTGTTTCACGCTGATACCTTTTTTTTTTTGTTAGTTATATTCTTTTCACTACGCTACGCTATGACCAAATTGACTTGGGATAGACCACGCGACACAGCTAAATTTATTAAATAATGTTAATCAACCGTAAGCTTTATAATATTGGTCGAGATTTAAATCAAACGCACATGAAGAAAATTATATTAACGTAAACATAAGCTTATTACAAGAGCTACCGAATACATGCTTCGCAATCTTTACCTTTGCTTAGGGTGGCCACACTTGTGTTGCTAAAAACGTTTCTCGACTGGTATGTCGGTATGTCGCTCGGTCGGCAACTTAACCTCTGTTGCAACCAGGGACTAGGAGTAGTACTACTACTAGTCCCTGTACCTAGTAGTACTAGTAAAACTAAGCCATTTCGTATTAATGACTAGAGTACGGAATGAGAAATTTGAAATAACACACTAGTTGTGTAGACTCTAGTCGTACTGAATAACTAAGAATACCACACAAAAACTACACAATAAAAACAAACACTATACACAATAACACAGTGTGTGGAGAATTTGGAAAAAAAATATTTCAACCATTAGCCATTAATTAGATATTGTAGTTTTTCTTGCTTTTTTTGTTTCATTTAGGTATATAAAACAATAGTAGAGTATAAGGAACCGTTGGTAGTTTAATATTTAGTATTGTTTTAAATTATTTTTTCCGTCGTGTATTTTGAGTACTTTTCGATGTTATCAATAAAAAACTATGTTATTTACCTACCCTTGGTTTTGTATATATAGGTTATGTAGTTTTTTTGTTTTCAATGTTTACTCGTTATTTTATTTTCTTATTGATTTGGTTTTTATTGTTTAACACTTTGCAACTAATGTGTCGCTGTAATTTATACTACTATTGACAGCTGAACTTGTTCTCTGTCGCATTTTTAAGCGAATTTGTATATGACGTGTATTCTTTATAATCTAAAAACAATACATTCGTCTGTAAAAACAAAAAAATACTGACAATGTTATATAGGTATATTATATTGTATATAGTGTATGCGAGTTTATGGCGTAAATATATAGGTTATAGAGGTATATAATATTGTATACAGTGTATGCGAGTTTATGGCGTAAATATATAGGTTATAGAGGTATATAATATTGTATACAGTGTATGCGAGTTTATGACGTAAATATATAGATAATTAAAGTTAGTCACCCTACTTAGCGTAATGTTTGGAGGAGGCCAAACATTCTCGATATATCGAACATTTAATATACAGCGGTAACATTCAATAATAAATATTTAGAAACGATTGCGTTGCTCTCTTCTATAAATATTGATATCTTTTTATTCAGGTAACATATTAAATATAAAAAAGAAATGGGTTTAATGTTACGAGATAAGTACAATACAGTCTGTTTTACCTAGTTATCTAAGATTATGGGGATATGGTACTGGTACGTCGACTGCTAGCATACCAATCACTATTTACTCAAACGGCTTTGACCCAATACGTCATCGAGAAATATTCATGCAATTCGTGGAACGTAGTAAGGTGCAGGTTCTCATATAGACAACAAAATTAAAATTATAAATTTTGCACTAAATATTGCCAGCAACGTCGTCAGCGTTTGATTCGGCTTTATAAAAAATAGGGACTGGTTTCTTTACCCTGCTGAAAAGTACTCGTTTCCTGTCTCCAGGATATTATGCGAGTCTCGTCAAGGTCGGGTTGACTGTTGCCTGGTAAGCCGGATTATAATGTGACAAGGGCATTTTTTCCCCTCTAGAACGGTTCCCTTCTAGATTAAAACTTGTTCTACCGAATTTGTTTTCTAAAACACACTAATGAAAAACAAACTGACTGAAAAACTTTTGCATATTAGTTTGGATGTATATTAAGCGGACGTTATGAAGCGGTGATAGCCCAGTGGTTAGGGCGTCAGCCTCCTAATCAGAGGTCGGCGGTTCGAATCCTGACACGCACCTCTAACTTTTCGGAGTTATGTGCGTTTTTAAGCAATTAAAATATCACTTGCTTCAACGGTGAAGGAAAACATCGTGAGGAAACCTGCACGCCTGAGAGTTGTCCATAATGTTCTCAAAGGCGTGTGAAGTCTGCCAATCCGCACATGGCCAGCGTGGTGGACTGTGGCCAAACCCTTCTCATATTGAGAGGAGACCCGTACTCTGTAGTGAGCCGATAAGAGGTTGAACATGATGATGATGATATTAAGCGTTGTTAGATTCTTTCTTTTAAGTGTCACATGAACATTATATTCACATTGAACATGCGGACCACACCACTGGCATATCTAGACTACATTGTTTTGGTAAGAAGTTTGCAAAAATAAATTTAGTTGTAACGCGAGTTGGAATCGCACGTACTGGTATAAGATTTTCGGCTTAAAATCAAATTAATACTTCGCATAACAATGTTTTTTTAAATAAACACAAAACATGTTCAAAAGCTTCTACACCATCCCGGTTAGGAACTTGAACTGGAGTCGCTTCCGAAGAATAGAATTTCAGGAACCTCACACGGAAAATGCAACGGCGTCTCAATTTTATTAGGCACATGTCTGGCATTATTTACGAGAATGTCTGATCCGGAACGGTACTAGAGCGTATTTACCAAAAGCGTATTCATATTAGATTTTCGATCTCGCACCGCCAGCCGGCCGTATCTAGAATGTCACCGATACGTTGGATACTTTATTCGAGTCTACTCGCGTACGCTCGCCGCCGCGACACGGAAGAGTGTCAAATAAATACAGGTTGAAATATATCCGCTGTCGGATTCTGTGATCCTGGTATATACGTGCCATTTGAAGAATGAATTTTTGCCTGTTTTTTGTGTTGTTCGGTTATTTTTTCGCGTGCACCAGCGGGATGTTGTACCGGCGGGACTCCGATAATGTTTTGAAGCCCGGTGAGATATTTTTGTTGTAATAAATAAAACCCCGAAAACAGAGTGCACTGTTCGGGAACCTATATTGGTCTCTGATTTTAATGTTTCACCATGTAAAGCTACAATTGTAAAATGTATTCACTGTTCATATTTGATTTTGCTTCTTACTTATTAATTAATATGATTATTTAATATACTGCGTCAATTGTACTACGCATTTTAAATGTATGAATGAATAAGCTTAAATGAAACATTTAGGTCACATTTCGGCACTTTTCGTTACATAAGAGAAAGAAGAAGAATATAACGTAGAAAGAAAGAGAACATAACTTTGAAATCAGTTTTGTATTTTTTTTTTATACACTACAAGTTAGCCCTTGACGGCTATCTCACGTGGTGGTAAGTGATGATGCTGTCTAGGATAGTAGCGGGCTAACCTGTTAGGAGTATGGTAAGCCCAAGCTCCTAATTGGTTTCTACGCGACATCGTGCCGGAACGCTTGGCGACACGTCTTTGTCGGTAGGGTGGTAACTAGCCACGGCCGAAGCCTCCCACCAGACCAGACTCGAGCCGGGAATCGAACCCAGGACCTCCAACTTTATAATGCGACAGCTTACGCACTGCGCCACGGAGGTCGTCAAAATAAATAACAGTAGTTTTAATAAAACAAAAACCTTTGTTAGAACTGTGAGACGTCACATATTAGCATAGTTACTCCAAGAATTCCCACTTAACCTTTTCAACTCCGCCTGGCCTCGTTCTGTATTGCACTTAGCGACCACTTAAGGACGCATACAATATACATGCAGTATATTTCCCCCACATAATGTTATTAGCATCGCACCTGGAACCGTATACCGCTCTCCACATAGCCTACGGGATTATTCTTACAATATTTCAACAAGTCGATACGATAACAAATGAAAATGTAAGGAATAAAATAAAGTCACAAGACCCTACCTAAAATTTTCTGTGATAGCTTAAAAGAAACTAAATTCTAAAAGGGTTTATTCTATTAATATAGTACAGACGCGTATGAAGGTTTCATGCATATTTTTTCCATTATTTTAATTTGTGAGGTGATGAAGGAAAGTGTTAGGGTCCCAAACGTGACCAAGTCAATGAACTTAGCCGGGGTTTTTTATTGCTTTTGTGGACAAATTATGGAGATTATATATTATACTCTGGTTAATAATGATTAACTAGACTAGGTTTTTTTTTCGAAAAAAAACAACTCTTACGCGTATTATCGGTTAAAATTTATTTATCTATTTTAAATTAAATTCTGAACCCATTCCCAGACTATGCCGAGATGTGGCACATTAGAAGGCTGACGTCATCCGATGACCATAGTTGATAGCCTTACGACCTCCTTAGCGCAGTGGTGAGCCCTTTGGTCTTTTATAAAGGTCCCGGGCTCGATTCAGTTTAATTTTAGGTTTTTCTTTGTTCCACTCTGCATATAAACATACTCGTATCACAAATGAACGTAGTATTACATGATTTAAGCTATTTTAAATATGAATTTATAAATCGATTAATTTATAAATTCATATTCAAAATTGCTTATAGATAAGACAAGCTAATACCTAGGCTACATCAGTTTAACCTTTCCATTATGTTAATTCTTTAACATAAAACTAAAGCCAGGATAGTTTCAAACACGCCCAGGTCTAAGACTAAGCCCACAACAAATTTAACCGTTTTTTTGTTATCACCATCTCACATAGTCAATAATTAATATTCGTTCATCATCACTTGCCGCCAGGCGAAGTTGCGACGAAGGACTGAAAGAATTCAAAAATATAGAACTAAGACAAGGTATCAATTTAAAATTCTCATCCAGTTTTGCTAAGGGATACGTTTTACAGTACAAATATTGTACTTCTTTTAGCCATATATAGAAGCATGTGCCACTTGGAAGGAAACGCATGGCTTACTCGGCCTTGCACGCGGTATCTCACTGATTTTATTCCAACATTTACTATCGAGATATCTAGATATTATGAGAGCATGAATGCTCATTCGAAACTGCACTTATTGATAAACCTCTAGTTTTGTCTGATACGAGCCATGTATGAATCCTGTATGGTAACTACATACAACAAACATGCTTATGCCTCAAGTAAGTAGATTCATAACTTTTTATTAGTATATAAAAATACGTGAATACGGTAGATCCAAAGTGTGGGAAACCCATTTGGGAGGTGCGCTGCGAAATGACATAACGCAACCGTTTGTTAGAGATCATATTATAGTACAATTAATTTAATATTTGTATTACCAATATAAACTGTCAATTTCAAATGTCAAATGACGTACGAGTGCTCATTTTAAAGAAGAGACAACTTCGGTTTTGGAACGTAAGTGAAGGAGAAAAAAGAGCGGGAACTAGCGGCAGCGTTTTTGGAAGACGCGGTACAAGCGCGGTTGATTTTTGACAAATTGATTATTATTTAAGTTAATTTCAAAAATACATAGTTGTTTATTGTCAAGATAATAAAGTTATAAAAAAGGAAGACTAATTTATTATAATTTCACACAATCGTTAACACGTTAGCATCGTTAGTTAAAGCTGTATAACTCTTTGACCATCCTCGACTTAAGTTTGTTTTAAAGCAAACCACAGGGGTATAAATCAAGTGGTACCTGCGACTCGCCCTCGTTCACTTCATTGGAGGTCACTCCATCATCTACCACCACCACCACCATGAACAACCCATTACCGGCTCACTACAGAGCACGGGTCTCCTCTCAATATGAGAAGGGTTTGGCCATAGTCCACCACACTGGCCATGTGCAGATTGGCAGACTTCACACGCCTTTGAGAACCATTATGGAGAACTCTCAGGCGTGCAGGTTTCCTCACGATGTTTTCCTTCACCGTTGAAGCAAGTAATATTTTAATTGTTTTTAAAAACGAACATAATTCCGAAAAGTTAGAGGTGCGTGCCCCGATTCGAACCGCCGACCTCTTATTAGGAGGCTGACGCCCTAACCACTAGGCTATCACCGCTAGTCTGAGTAAGTAAGGTTAAAGGGTGATCGGTGCCTTGACCGTTCTTTCTCCGATGACGTCGTTCATATGAATGCGTGAATTTCCTAAAAACCTACACAGGTATCTATCAATACTGAATAATATCGATTCTTATATTCTATATATTATGTAAATCGTCATTAGCCCGCGTAAGAAAACATTATCTGTCTCTGTATATATTTATTGATAAATTATATTATATTTAAAAATTGCGCCGTTACCCTCATCTTTTATTTAATTCTTTCCCCAAGGGTTGTCTGGAAGAGATGGCTTAAGCAATAAGACCTTTGCACACTTATGTGTTAAGTGTTTCGTGTTGTTGTTTCTTTAAAATTTGTGTGCAATAAAGAGTATCTATCTATCTATCTATTTATTGACGTACGAACATATATTTGTTTGTATATTTATTTCAGGTATATATATTTTAGATATGTATTAATTGTATTGTTATAATTTTATATATTTAGTAGCATGTAGTTATTAGTTGTATGTATATATATCTTGCAACTTCTCGTGTCACTTTGAACTCATTGGCTCCAAATGGTTGCCGGGAAGAGATCACTATTAGTGATAAGGTCGCCAGTTGCCGTTTGTTTTTTTGATTTTCAATTTTGTTACGTCCTATGTATTGCAAAAAAGTTGTATAAATAAACAAACGTGTATATGCAAGGAACACATCATTTTAGACCTTTTATTTTTCTTTTTCGCTGGGAAATGCTTTTACGCATCCCCTTCGGAGGCGACGCAGGCAAGACTGCGCCGCTTCCGATGCTCCTTCGCGTCGCCTGGTGGCTGGGTCACTGGAACACTGATGCACTCGAGCGCGACCCAGCCAGCAAATCATTTTAGACTTGGTTTTGGCAACCTGGGTCTCAATTCTCCAAGATAGATATTTCGGAATTGTCTTAAACTATTTTTTTATTTGTATGACATCTTAAAGGGCTTAGCCCGCGCACAGAATAAAAATATAATATTATTTTACGCGTTGTTAAACACAGTATGAGAGGAAGGTAAACAAGTTCATTTAGTCCATTGCTATAAATATATTTCATGCAGAATGTATTTGACTACAGTTTAGGAATTATACAGTTGGTTTATATATGTCCTGTGTCCTGTTTTCGTTGATTCGAGGAATTACGGCGTGATTTATATATTATCATCATGATCAACCCATAGCCGGCTCACTAAAGAGCACGGGTCTCCTCTCAATAGGAGAAGGGTTTGGCCATAGTCCACCACGCTGGCCATGTGCGGATTGGCAGACTTCATACGCCTTTGAGAACATGTTGGAGAACTCTCAGACGTGCAGTTTCCTCACGATGTTTTCCTTCACCGTTGAAGCAAGCGATATTTTAATTGCTTAAAAACGCACATAATTCCGAAGAGTTAGAGGTGCGTGCCAGGGTTTGAACCCCCGACCTCTGATTAAGAGGCGGACGCCCTAACCACTAGGCTATCACAAACTCTACAGACACGGGATTAAATGTTTTAATCGTTTGCGCTATACTGGCTACGAAGGAAGCCCATCATAATCGAGGTAAAATAATCAATGAGAAGGGAAAACTGTAATATCTTAAAATTTTATGGAATATTTCGTTTATACGACCATTTGTCAATTCCTACTGTATATAAGTTGAACTGTAATATTCACTTAGCCTTGAAAGATCAAGCGACAAGTGGTCAAGTTGCACTTTCGAATTTTAATAAGATTAAAAATTGTATTGCTTAAATATTAATTATACCATTTCAAATACAAAGTCATCGAGTAGCTTTATTAAGAAACTACTGCGACCGGTGAAACAAGAGCTTTTTGTCTGTCTATCCCAGAATTTATTATCGAAAATAAACAGTGTATAGTGGGTGTGCAAATAAATCGGTGTATATCGGTTTCTGCACGATATCGTACTGGTAGTAGGTAAATCGCTTGGCGGTACATCTTTCTCGGCGGCTTTCCACCAGACCTGAGAAAATTCGGAAATTATTAATAATCCTTATTAATTATCAATTTAATTGTTTAAAAGTAATTTTGTATCAATTACAAAATTACTATCAAGATTTTTCTTTTTTACTAATAATCAATTTTATTATAAATTATATTAATTTTGTATTTTTTTTATATTAGTATTAAATAGATTTTTATTTCGACCGAGGTTTGAACTCATGATCTCCCACATTACAGACCACTCGCCACTGCGCCAGGGAATGGTCCATAGTTGCTTACCAAAATAAGGTGTGTCTACATAAATACGCGATTTGCATAGTAGAACCAATAATTGAGTGTAGCTCTACAGGATAAATCTCACCCGCGGTGATCCGAAAACAAACGGGGACTATTACGGGGACAAAACGCGAGCGCCGACGATCATTTCAATTGCGCGTAACTTATTTGATCCGACGCAGCGCTGGCGCGACCACGTGATAGATAAAAATGTCGCGTTCCAACTAACAAATTGTATCACGTTTACCTTTGTAGATACGTATCGTGCAGGATATTGAACGATACATACCTGTTCCGTGCTATTCAATATGTAGTAAGCGAAATTGGTTCCAATTTGTAAAGCAAACAATTTAGTTAAACCAACTTATTTTAGCTTTAATCGTTATTGTGAGATTAACGAGTAGTAATTATCCCACTGCTGGTAAATTCTGAGAAGATTTTAGGCCCACGTTGCCCTAATGCAGGTTTGCAGCCTTTATATATATAAGATTTATTTATTTTACGATTTTTAGTAAGTTTTTTTTTTTTTTTACAAATAATGTCTTGTTTCTTATTACGCATGCTGAGTTAGCCTATAAGTGGAGTGTACAACATTGCAAGAGGTCTGTAGAATGTGTCCTTAGATTAAGATAGTTGTATACACGTTGGCTTCCTAACAAATAAATAAATAAATAAATAAAGATAAAGATAAAAGGTTTTTATTAATACAAGGAGCTTAAACAAATGAAAACGATGATCGTGCAGAAGTTTAAACTGTGTTGCAGTAATCATCGCCCTACAAGAAATAAAAACATTGTTCGACAAAATAAAAGGATAAACAAACACAAAAGACATAGGACATACGCCACTAAAACTTAGTATATAACTTGTAGTTATGGCAGTAAATAATTATAAATATGATTTTTTTAAATAAATAGGTTGCTTTTTAGCTGCACACCACGAGTTCGACTATAGTTCACATTCCCTTGAGAATGTGGGGATAAAAATTGCCTGGGTTACTCGTTGATAATGTAGCTTTTCAATGGTGATGAAATTTTAAAATAGGCTTAGTGGTCTCACATTTACATTTATTATTCACATTGTTCTTGTTTCTGTTATTTCTTATTTTTTCTATTTTTACTATTTCTGGTGTAGAAATAAAAAATATATTATATCTATACATGATAAGACAGTAATAGAAAAAAATATCAACATCTTTAATATTCATTTTTTATCTGCATGATTCATCTTTGATTGAAGGTGCAAATATTACAATGACATCATTTTAAAAGCGACCTTAACAAGTGACTTTAAGTGTAGGTACTTTGTAGGGGCGTTCTCATCTTTACAATAATCTTAAAAAACGCTGCGAAGGTTGCGGGTGAAATAGCCTAAATAATATTATTGGATCTTATCTTTTCTTGTGGCTAAAGATTGCCAAAGTGATTTAAGATTAACGTAGGTCAGGTCGGTTAGATTCCATTATGAATGTAAAATTAAGCGGCATACATTATAACGTACAAAGTATTCAATATAATTTTAACTTGGAACGTAGACGGATTCCTATAAAAGTTCCATTTTTACTTTTGTCCTTCTTTTTGAATGGATTTTCTTCATAAAGAAATATTATAGACAAGAGTGACTGTTACATTAATATAGCAGAAAAATGCATAGATCAAAGGGGGTAGATTTAAATAAGTTTTTCTGTTATGACCTCCTCGTACTAAAATTAATTTTCATGGTTAAGTATAATGTTAAGGAATGGCATACTGAATATGGATTTTGTAATTGAGTTGTTTGGACTAGGGGTTGTAAAATGCCACCACTATGTCAGAAAGTGTAACTTGTCCACAATGTAGTTCAAAAGATTTTGAATAGATGGCGTTAATTTTTTTCTATTATAATAAATGCGTTTGTCTAGCTCGTCATGGCAAGTATTTACTCAAACTCTTACAAAACTATACTTATAGTTGTAAAACATACAAATTCCAGTCTTATCGCTACTCGTAGCTCTCTTCCAGGTAACCCCGATATTTTTTTCTTTACATAAATAGGTATGCTTTTGGATGCTTTAGAGGAAAGAAAGTGATGTCACCAAAATAATGTTATATATGAATGTGGAAGGGCAAAAGAGTGGAGGAAGACCAAAGAAGAGATGGATGGATTGGGTTTAGGATACGCGGGTAAAAAGTGTGAGTAGTGAGGTGACGGCTTATAGAAGTGAGTGGAAGAAGAAGATGTGTAGTGCCAACCCCACATAATGTGGCATAAGGGCAAGAAAAAGAAAAAGAAGAGACATAAATAGGTATGCTTAAAAAAGATTTGGAAACAAAAAATACAATGTTTCATAAAACATAATTCAAGACAACATCATACAAGACTATATAGGTAGTAAAACTTTCAGTCCATTTACTAGACAAAGACCCGTAGAATTCCCAGGTGTAATGCCTGAGAAAAGCTACCAAAAGTAGCTGTAGGTATAGTGGGCTTTAGTTTCACTTCGCTATACTTTTAAGGTAAGACTTTCAACTCCTAAAATATTGCACTAGCAAAATGTCGCCCGACAAAAAGTTGCCATACACAGCATTAGAACTCTTTAAAGTAAAACCGAATTAAACATTCAGTTTTATTCAACATACACACATATTTTAATTCAATATTTTATAAATGTTTTACCTAGCCTGGGCGGTTATTTCGCATATAACATTTTAAAGGTTAAATAATAGTTGTATTTTTCATCACACTATCACCTAACCTAACCAATAATCGGATTGGGATTGGATTGAAATTTGGCCTACAGAGAGCATAACTAAGGTGTGCGTTAAGAAAGGATTTTTGAAAATATGCCTTAACGTGGTAAAAAAGCACTTTAAAATTTGGTTGAAAGTCTGACAGTTTTGAAGTTAGAAACACAAGGACAAAAATATATTCTGAGCGAATCCGCTGGAATATAAAATATAATGTTACAATAATAACTCATCGTTTCTAAAAAACTTGTCATAGTAAAAGAAAAAAGATTTGTATATTGGAAAAGGGAGTTTCCACGCGAACGGGAACAAGATTGAGACATAACCTCACAATGAAATTAACCTTTGATTATAAACGTTGCTTATCACTGTCACTCCTTTTTTAGGCTTTACTTCCCAAAGCTTGTATGTGACCGAAACGTAATGTGTGTTTCGGCACTTATGCCGAGATCTATAAAGCGTGCTTAACCTTCCTCTGACTTAATAAATTGATAGAACGAGACAGCGTTATATGTAGATATAAGTCTGTCTCTTTTTAACGCTAACTTTCCCGGAGCGGAGGCAATGAACACTCTATATTATATGTTAACTTACCACTTCTATACTTGAGGCGTCGATACGTGAGCTTTACCAGTTATACTCGCGGACTGTAACAAGCTTTTAAGTTAATACAACTCCATGTTGGAAGTTCTGCTAAAAGATGTCATATTCTTACAAAGAACAATGGCCGCAAAAACGTAACTAGATGAATCATATCATCATGATCAATCCATTGCCGGCTCACTACAGAGCACGGGTCCCCTCTCAATATGAGAAGTGTTTGGTTTTTTTTAAACGACGTGTTAATATGTTTTTTAAGCAATTAAAATATCACCTGCTTTAACCGTAAAGAAAACATCGTGAGGAAACCTGCTTGCCCGAGAGCTCTCCACAATGTTTTCGAAGGCGTGAGAAGTCTGCCAATCCGCACATGGCCAGCGTGGTGGACTATGACTAAACCCTTCTCATATTGAGAGGAGACCCGTGCTCTATAGTGAGCCGGTAATGGGTTGATCATGAGGTAATTATGAAATATTACTTAAATGGCAAAAGTGATAGTTTCAAATCTCGCCCTTTTATACAGTTTGCTGAAAGACGACAATATCAGAAAGGATAAGTTAGTAATCAAATTTTTCGTAAATTTTCTTCGTATATCAATTACTCTTACTTCACTTTAAGTTGCTGGTAAAAAGGCACGGCCGTGAGGCGCACAGTTATTTTACCATTCGCCTGGCCTCACGTGAAGGGCAGCGGTCAAGAGCGCTTGTGCAACAATATATCACTAGCAATCAGACAACCTGTCGCTTAGAAAACTGATTGTTACTGCAGCTTTTTTGCGGTTTTGCTTTGTAAAGTTTTAGTAGGTCCAGGGTTCGATTCCCGGCTCAAGTCTTTGAGAGGCTTCGGCACTGGCTACCATCCTACCGACAAAAAATTGCCACCAAGCGATTTAGCGTTCCGCACTAATGTTACGTGGAAAACAATTAGTAATGTTGGTTTACTCCTATCAGGTAAGACCGTTACCATCTTAGACTGTATCATCACAAACCAACAGGTATGATTGCTGTCAAGAACCTACTTAAAGGGGTTAAAGAAAAAAGGTTTAATGTTTTACGTTGTCAATATGTTCACTTGCGTGCTATCTATGCCAAAAGAAGTAAGATATTTTCGTCGTTACACAACATTTGAAAGGTTAAATTGAATGCTGAGGTAACAAAAAGTATAGCATTAAATATCTAATTAAATATCTAATTTTAATATCATAAGAAATCTGGACTCCTTCGATCATCAGTAGATGCCCAGAATGCTATCTTCATTTAATAAATTCAAATTCAAAATAATCTTTATTCAAATAGTCCTTAAAAAGGCACTTTTGACACGTCAATAATTTACACAGTAGTTATTTCATGGTTATAACTATATTCGTAAACTTAAAACTAAAGCTAGGGTTCCAAACGCGCCCTGGTCTAAGAAGCCCACAGTAATCAGTCAGGTAAATATTCGTTTCGTTTGGTTTCGCATCGCACTTTGTTGGTAGGGTGTAACTAGCCACAACCAAACCCTCATAGCTTTAAATTATAATATGTAACTTAATGACGCGTCAAAACTGCCTTTTAAAGGATTATTTGAATAAAGATTATTATTGATTGACAAACTAACGATTTTATTATTGTCATTTACAAACAGGTTCGGGTCACTTCCGCTCTGTGTCCCATGCGTTTAACACTTTAGTCTTAATTATTCGATCGAGCGCGAGATAAAACTAAAATGATTCCAACGTTCGAAACAGTTACTAGTGAGCGTTGTGTTGCCAAAGTTTTTAGCAAAACACCGAACGTTGCAGCTTAGGTTAATTGAATATTGTTGTTTCGAAGTTGCCCCCATTCGCGCTTGTTTTTACTGCGCAACTTTGTGCAACTTGCGAACTGCATACTATTTCGGAAATAAGGTTTTCACAGTGCGAAAAATATCTACGTTGCGCAAAACTTAAGACTGGTGATTACCTGGTGGGAGCCTTCGGCCGTGGCTAGTTACCTCCCTAAAGACAACTACGTGTCGCCAAGCGATTAAGCGTTCCGGCACGATGTCGCGTAGAAACCAATTTAGAAGTATCATCTTAGACTGCATCATTACTACCTTCAGGGGATACCGTCTAGGGCTTTCTTGTAGTATATAAAAAAACTGTTGGGGTAAAACATTATATCTACAAATTCAATTTATCACAGAATTCGTACGTCATAAGAATGTACTCGTAAATACAAGAAAAACTTTCATGAACAAATGGGCAAGCTCTAAAAACAGTCTAAGAGCAATGGAGACAGGATGAATTCCGTAGACGATTCCAAGATGTATTACGAAATACTAAATAGTATTTTTATTATTGAGATTGAGCACAGATCAACAAAAACACTTTTTTTTTTGTATAAGGACCATTTGTTAAAATAATTCTAGATCGCATCACATTTTTTCGGTAGGGAGGTAACTAGCCACGGCCGAAGCCTCCCACCAGACCAGAGTTGAGCCGGGAATTAAACCCAGGACCTCCAACATGATAATGCGTCAAAATAGTGATGTCGATGTCATTTAGATGACATCAACTGATTTTTAAATTTGTTTCAAGGGCTTAAGTAACATATAAAAATATGGACCTATCTATAATTTTAAATGAGTGATCCGTAGTCGAACGTTATGTCCATTAGACCAACGAGGTATTTAAACCCAAAGCTTAAATCAACAAGTCTATATAAATTAATAAATAATGTTTCATTTTCATTTCAGATCTAATGGCAGTATCCTCAACGGTCATGCCCCTGCCATACTACTCGGTGTATGGATATGAGAAGAAATTACTCCGAGATAAAAACAAGAAACGGCCCCTGGGAAAGATCTCACTAGTCACTAAGGAACCGCAATAAAAACGATATCGTATAACCTCCGATTAAGCCAGATTCGCTCTTTCACGTCTATGGGATAAATTATGCCAAAATTATTTGCCATTATGGTATTTCGATTACATATTTGGTCGTTTATGTAATATTTAAACAAAACTGTTTAAGTATGAGTACGTCTGTCGTTCGGGTTCCAATTTATTTTGTGAGAAACCCGTAAATAGAAAACGACAGCCTTATAAGACCAAAACTCACTCACGAGTGAAAAAGTTAACTTTTTCCCCTTTTAGCACCCATTTTTCACTTGTTACGCCCAAAGCAGGGTGTATGTTACTATTTTGATATATAATGGTTATAAACAGTTTAATTGCAGTCACCAGTGAACGGAATTATTGACACACCTACTGAAAATTAATTATATATTGTTTACTTCGCAAATAATTTATTTAAAAATTTCGTAGAGTCGTTAGTCACAACACAAGTATAACACAAGTTTTTCACTACGACTCTAACGACTCTACGATCTACGATATATATTTATCTACGAAAAATGTATTGTTTTAAGTATAATAATTTTTTGCTTAATAGAAATATAAAAACTGTTAATACTGCAAATAACTAAAATAAATAGATTATAGATAGGATATTAAATTTTGTTTGCTTGGAAGTTTGATAAGCTTTACAACTAAAGATATAAATAATGGGTAACTCTCTTACAAACTGTATTGTGATTTTAGTATATAGACAAATAATTAATATTATTTAAATTAATATATTAATGATTATAATATAAAATAGCAATTACATTAGTTGATTGCACACTGCTGCAAAAAAAGGCAATATAGCAACTAACGCAACGTAAGTTTTAGGAATTGAACATTCTGGGCGTGTAGACCGCTGTAGAAATAAGTAATTGTTGTGTCTTGGAAATACATTGTGTGCATCTCAACATAATACTTACGGCTTCTATGATCTTTAACACTTTTGCTGCTTGCGGAATTTGCAACAGTGTGCGAGCAACTATCTCTCTCTTATTGCAAATTAATAAAATTGAACTGCATCTCTGTGATTACGAAAGAATTATTTTTTAACCTTATTATATAATTTAATCGAAAGTTTAAGTCACAACTTTAGTTAATCTGTCTATCTGTACGTTTGGTTTTATAAATTATTATAACGGCTGATTTGATGTTGCAAGTAATGGCTTATTTAAGCAAAAAAAACTCAGATTGGGAAATTTTATTTAGGGCCTTTCTAAGGCCCTTTGGGCAAAAAGTCACATTGTGAAAGTTAGGTACGTACGGTATCCTGGGATCCGTTTTCTAGTTTATCGTAAAACCTTCAACTGCGGTAACATTGTATGCTCAGTCGATTTTATTTAAAAGCCAAGCCAACTATTTTAAAATGCTTCACTACTCATCGAGACGTATTGAAATAGTCAAGATTTATTTTTATTTTTTTTACCTTGTCGGTACTTATTTACACAGATACACACTGCTTTTTCTGTCATCGACATTCGACATTTGAATGAAGAAAACTAAATATTTAAGCTGCTAAATATTTCAACATCAAATCATCGTGTGATAGCCTAAAAATATTTTTAGGCTGAGTAGGGAAAAAAAGTGTAAGGAAAAAAGAAAATTATAACTAAACTAAAAATTTAAATATAAAATATACTTAGCTTACATAATCCCTCGCCACCAGCGATAAGCTTAGCTAAGCTATGGAATCAAGCGAGCAAAAGAAAAGAAAAACTCGCTGTTCACGTTCGAGATCCCCTTTAAAGTGACAAATACAGACGGACGGACTAAGTAATAGCGTCCCGCGCTACGTAGCGATAAGGATTTTTCGTCTTGGTCGCCTGGAAGATATGATCTCTTCCAAGCAACCATAGACTAATAAGACACAGATAAGGAAAGAAGAAGGTGATAATATTTACACAAAAATATATACATATGCATACATATATAAATATATAAAATTGAAGCGGTGATGGCCTGGTGGTTTGGGCATCCGTCTCCTAATCACAGATCGGGGGCACGCACCTCTAACCTTTCGAAGTTATGTGCGTTTTTAATTAATTAAAATATCACTTGCTTCAACGGTGAAGGAAAACACCGTGAGGAAACCTGCATGCCTGAGAGTTTATAATGTTCCCAAAGGCGTGTGAAGTCTGCCAATCCGCAAATCGCCAGCGTGGTGGACTATGGCCAAACCCTTCTCACATTGAGAGGAGACCCGTGCTCTGTAGTGAGCCGGCAATGGGTTGATCATGATGATGAGGATGATCCTTATGGACAGGGAAGAGTAGGAAAAGGACAGCACTAAATTTAATCTGCTATCTCAAGATTTTGGATTTGGATTGATCATGATGATGAAATAAAAATTATAACACATACATACTTATAAATAACCTTGCTAAGTCAAACTTAGAGTTAGAACGAGAAAGAATAACGTTCTCATAACTTTGCCACGTATAACTGTTTCTTAAGTCTGAGCAGTGGCAATGTACAGAACATTGACTCAATTTCACGTAAGCAACATACGGCAGCACTGCAGATTGTAACAATAAATTTACTATCATAAACAGTTGATATTAAGCTGGTTGTTGGGAAGTTTAATAAACTTTATAACCTATTCACATAGTTGCGACGTAGGGGGCACGTCAAAACGTCGAGTGCGCAAATAACGCACGTCGAGACCATTTTAATTAAAACGGAATATTTGGTAAGCGTGCACCTACTTTAAAATGCCTAGTTTATATTGTGTGCTCCAAAGTGAAAATGTTACGCGAGAAAAATTAAAGAGGGGTTTAAAATAATGTAATGTAACTAAATATTATTTTTAAGGAACACTCTATTGCCTTTTATAAAAAGCGTTAGTCTTTCATAACATAAAAAGAGTTTTTGTACTATTGTCAATGATTGATTGCAATCACCCTATGACAGCAGACGCCAACTGCTGGGCATAGGCCTTTCCAAGAGCGCGCCACACACGGTCCTCCGCCTTCCTCATCCACCCGCCACCTGTGATCCTTTTCAGGTCGTCGGTCCAGCGAGCAGGAGGTCGTCCTACGCTTCGCTTACCGGTACGCGGTCTCCACTCCAGAACACGTCTGCCCCAACGGCCGTCGGTTCTGCTACAGATATGACCCGCCAACTGCCACTTCAGCTTCCTAATTTGTTAGGTTATGTCGTTTAATTTAGTTTTCCTACGGATTCTATCCCTCAGAGAAACACCCAGCATAGCCCTCTCCATTGCACCATTTGTTTGTATAACAACGTTTTAAGGAAATTCATAACCATTTTGCGGGGTGTATGTTTTTATGATTTACCCGTAAAAATATTGGATACAATGGAGAATATTTTTCCTTTCATACAAACTAATTTGTTAATTGATTTATTGCCCTCACTTATAACAGCCCTATGTACAACTTTAGGTTTCCGGCTACTGTACCTACGCGTTGCGTACGCTACGCAGTCCGCGACCGATCCACCTGTTCAGTTCGTTGGTATTTCATAAAGTACACGTACCTACTTACTACTTCACATCATAGACCCCTCTATGATAGGGTATAGCCTGATTGTTTTTAGTGTAAGCTAAAGCTGCGGTTAACTCGCATATTGTTAGGTTTTTGATTCAATACCTTTGCCTAATCATTGCACCTATAATACCTCTACCTGTAGAGGTTTATTTTGGAATTTACACATCGTATATGAAAATCTTTGAAGTACATTTCCATAACGTACCATAAATATAGATAGTTCTAGTCCTCGAGGTTGTTATCGAACACATTGGAAGGACTAGAGATTCAATTAAGACGAAGGTACAGCTTAAAGGCAAGCTAAAGTGCTCGCCCGGATTAGAGCACAGGATTTGACGCTACATGCAATAATGGTTTCATCGAATGGTTGCGACCAGCGGCAGGAATTTGTTAAGAAAATTTATAGTTTAGACCAAGTGGAGTTTGGGTTAAATTGCAAATATGACAAATAACATAAGGCGTACAGTGGCATAGTAATGGTAGGAATTTTAAAAATAAATTATAAGTTGGTTGTAAAAAGAAATATTCGCATTTTTGCACCATTTTATAACATTAAATTTAAAATTAAATCACTAAGAAAAGCTTTTCTTGTATGGTATGGCTCATTTTCACCACTGGTTGTAATAGACACATACTTTATGTAAATTTTAACTGTCTATCTGTTAGGGTTCATGAAATGTTAGCTACTGACATAAAGACGGACGCAGGGATGGAGCGGAGCCTCAGTAGTAGAGTCTCTTTGTTGTAATGACACTGTGACATTCCTTGGGTACGGTAACCTAAAAATCGATTTTAATGTCAAAAGTACTTTAACCAAGCCAAGTGAAATGGAGATGGTGAAATTGTAATTTTATGTTTTTCGGCTTTAGTTAATAAAAGCTGATCCGAATAAGGTTAAAAAACACTCTGGGAATGAGAACTGTTAATCAAGGATGGGTGGCCATCTTATGATCTTTAAAGCAGAATTTGTATCCATCGTTTACAGTTCCTATCATTAGCAGTTACAAGTGACAATGATTAAACTAAAAGTTGACTTCGTTCTTAGTACTTGTATGCTTTTGCATACAAGTACTAAGAACGGTTAATCTAGAAACTTTCTACAATTTTCATCGTGTGTTAAAGGCCTTCATATGCTTCGCATGTGTACATATATTAAATATCGTTAAGTAAGTAAGGAATTGAGGGGTTTGTCTGCTACGGAGTTATGTCTTATATATCACTATTCAGCAGATCTTCACGGAATTTGAGCAACACTGACAATAGAGTTATGCAGGGAAATCGACAAAAGAATTATTTCGTATCTCACAGAAACCTTTTATTCCGGACTGTCTATTAGCTGTGTTAACCTTAATGGTTGCCACTGCGTAACCGGGCTGTTTGGCTAGCTTCAGAAAGAAGCTCTGCCAGAAGACACAGAGACCATATTATTTTTCGGGATGAAAAAGCCTTTTGCCAGCCCCGGGTTATAAGTGTACTGAAATGCTTTTTATCAATATACACATAGACGAATATTATAAAAAAAACTGTTTTGGGTTTTATGTCGATATACCTAATAGTTTGCCCCGATATATTATTTTTACATATATGCAATGTACAGGAATCGTCCAGTTACAGTTTTGTTACATGTATACAAGTCTACACGGTACTACATTGTACTGGGAGACTAGAAGTGGCAGTTGTTATGAAGGTAATGTTTTAGTTGGCTAGAGTTTATTAGTTACATGCAATTAGTTTGATATTTGATTTCAATATAAATTCGACTACAAAGATACGCCTGCCGAATGACGCTGTTGATATGAAATGGCGTTTATGAACTGAATCTCTCACGGCACGTGTCACAATGGGAGTGGTAGGTATTATAAAAATAATGTATTAGTGGGATTTAGTTAAGCCAAAGATAGATCGGCGGGACCAGGAAAATGGCCGTATTAAGTAAACGCTCTGTCAAAGAGGGCGGTTTAGCGGACGGATGAGAAAAACAAACCATGCGCGATTTACGTGAGTCGTTTCAACTCGGTGGTGTAATAAAATACGGAATAACGTTCCATTTTGCTGAAAAACCACTGTGCCGATGTTAAAACAGTTTTTTATTAGTATACAGTAATTACCTCATCTTTCATATATATGATTTGAATGACCTTGATGACCCCGACCCCGCAGCATTGGTAGACAACTCTCTCTCAAGCGAGAGAATCGCAAGAGCAGAACAAGAGATAAACGTCCTCGTTTATCTCCTTCCGAAATTTCATTGCTTGCTCCTTGCTTGTAAGCAAAGAAATTTCGGAAGCCCCACATCCCATGTACTCCTGGGGCAATGGTGGCAACGCTGTAGGCCTATGAGTCTCCAACCCAGGCATTTTGGAAATCATAATTATTTCTGATTTTTCTCTAGGCTGTCGGCAATAGAATCGGCTGTGGCGATTTACCACCTTATAAATGTCACTGACAGCTTAGCAAGCTACCATGTTAGATGGTATCATACCAGTTATACTTGTAACAATAAATCAATAATTCAAAATAATCTTTATTCAAATAGTCCTTAAAAAGGCACTTTTGACGCGTCATTAATTTACATAGTAGTTATTTCATGGTGATAACTATATTCGTAAACTTTAAACTAAAGCTATGAGGATCCCAAACGCGCCCCGGTCTAAGAAGAATCCCACAACAAACTTAGCCGGGGTTTTTCTCTTTTTCGTTATCACCATCTCACATAATGAATAATAAACTATAGTACCTATGGAGATAACGCACTTCACACCCAAGCTTTTTTTATCTTTTATATAATCCTTAATATCGTAATATGATTTTTCTACAAGCTTTCTTTTTATAAAAACTTTGAACTTATTGATAGACATCTCCAAGATATCAATAGGTAATTTATTATAAAATAAAATACAATCTCCTTTGAATGAGTTACTAATTTTGTGCAGCCTACTAAACGGTACTACAAGTTTACTTTTACTTCTGATGTTCAGTGCGTTACAGTCCATTTTTTTCTTGAATTTATCAATATTTTTATGAACTTACATTAAATTTTCATATATATATATTGGCTATGCACTGTCATTATTTTGTAATCTTTAAATTTATCTCTTAATGTATCAATAATTATTATATTTTTATAAAGGTAAAAAAATTACCAGTTTATTTTCGTGAATTATAAAAACCGAATCTATATAAGTATATATAAAAAAGCGAAAGGTCACTTACTGACTTACATACTTACTCATTAAACACGAGATCTCAAAAACTAAACAAAAACTATTGTACGTTTATACGTACAATAGTTTTTGAGATATTATAGCTTTATAACTATAATTTAGCTAGTAGGTAGGTAGTTGATAGTTAAGAGATGTCAGCTAAGAAAAGATATTTGGAAATTCCACCCCTAATGGGGTAAAATAGGAGTTGGAAGTTTGTATGAAAGTCCTATGTTTTTTAATTTAGAAACACGAAAATCGGCAATTTGACATTTGCCTGTAGCTTACTTTCTGAAGCCGCACGGGTAACCTCAATCTCAAGGGAAATCAGAAATTCTAACCAGACGAAGTCGTTGGCAACAGCTAGTTAAATAATATGCGTAATATAACATTCATAATATCATGTATGTTTTAAACAAATTAAACGTTAGGCTCGAACATATGATTCAAGGACACTCAACATATACTAGACGTCCTGTTCGTACGTACATGTTAAAAGTATATGTTAAAAGTTGTTACAGTCTAGACGGCTCAATTGTCGTACCTTTGAAACGTTTTAAGTATACCTATATTAAAAGGTAATTTCAGTTTGACGCGCCTTTATTAAAATTGTTTAGCACAATTTTTCATTATAATTTCTCTCTCCGTGCGCCAATTGATTGGATCGCGTATGTTAGCCAGTGAAATAAAATAGCCTTTTGATTAAAACACGTTTGGAATACCTGCGTGGGTTTGACGCTTTTAAAGTTAATCTTAAAATCTTCAAACACTTTCGAACCCAATTAATTTGTGACGAACTGCGTTGAGCGGTAGTTTGTAGAGTAATGACGTGAAATTTTTGTCTGTTAGGTCCTAGTTTCGATGCCTGGAGAGGATTTATTTAGGGATTTCCTAATCATCATGATCAACCTATTGTCGTGGAGCATGGGTCTCCTCTCAATATAAGAAGGGTTTGGCTATAGTCCACCACGCTGACCATGTGCAGATTGGCATACTTCACACGCCTTTGAGAACATTATGGAGAACTCCCAGCATGCAGGTTTCTTCGCGATGTTTTCCTTCACCGTTGAAGCAAGTTATATTTCAATTGCTTAAAAACACACATAAATTCGAATAGTCAGAGGTGCGTGCCCGGGTTCGAACCCCCGACCTCTTATTAGTAGGCGGACACCCTAACCACTGAGCTATCACTGCTGCTGATTTCATAATAAACTATAATAATTGTTTTTTTTTATTTTCATAATATGAACGAATAGAACAACCTCAAAACCAATAAATTAAAAGGCATATTGAAATTGAACTCGATAAATTGTACGTTTAAAAGGCTTTATCGTTAAGTTGAACTAATTTGTATGTAATTATTATAGAGAGAGAGTTTATGGGTTTGGATTATCGGGGTAATCTCCGATACTGTCTTCTTCGCATCGTGGGTGAAACCGCGAAATCTTAAATAGATATTCCAAGTAGAAAGAAGAACAGGCACTTCTCGCATTCAGAGCATCATTTGCAGACCCCTCTCATAAAGAGACGCCCAAAAAACGTCATAATCGACCCGGACGACCAACTGACAACGCGTTAGACAACGCTTCGCAGGTAGGTCACACTACACAAAACACAACACAGCGTCTTCGCCGGCGAAGACGAGGTCCCCGCTATCTGACGTCATCCGTGCGTGGATTCTATCCACGGGCACGGGGGCGCTCGGACTGACACACCAGTCCAACAAACCCACCAAATCCCAACTTCACCCTAAGTCGAGGTCCGAGTCTCACAGGAGACGCCCTTAGGGAGACGTTCCCTCAGAAGTCGTCGAGCCCAGGTGCTCCACTCTCAGGCTGAGCTTCATGCTCGCCAAAAACCCCCGGTGACGCAGTAGTAACTATTCTGGTTATCTACAATTGTCAATTCGAAAGATAAAATTAAATATAATTTGCAGAATTTTTTTTTGTGACTCAAATTAAAAATAAATTGTATTATATATATATATTGAGTCATAGTCGTGAGTAAACTCGTGCAAAATGTTATTTTTTTAATATTATATTGCGAGCCAACCGTCTCCTATATATATCTGCAGCGCGAGAGGAGCAACCAATGTGTTGCCGGCCGAACCCATCCTCCTACTCGGCATTATACTGGAACGCTAAATCGCTTGGCGGTATGCCTTAACCTTAGGGTGGTAACAAGCCGCGGCCGAAGCATCCCTTCAGAATCGAACCCAACACAACCCACTTTATAATACGGCAACGCACAAACTACGCCACGTAGGTCAACAGTATGATTTTATAACCTCGACGACCTCCGTGGCGCAGTGCGTGCGCTGTAGCATTATAAAGTTTGAGGTCCTGGGTTCGATTTCCGGCTCGAGTCTGGTCTGGTGGGAGGCCGTGCCTTCGGCCGTGGCTAGTTACCACCCTACCGACAAAGACGTGTCGCTAAGCGATGTAGCGTTCCGGCACGATGTCGCGTAGAAACCAATTAGGCGTGTGGATTTACCATGCCCTCAACAGGTTAGCCCGCTACCATCCTAGACTGCATCATCACTTGCCATCAGGTGAGATAGCCGTCAAGGGCTAACTTGTAGTGTATAAAAAAATAACGGTAAATTTTTACGCTATAGAACGGCTGTGAGCTGACGAACAGCGCACTCTTAACCAATCTCTTCAATAAAGCATTTGTGCACGAGGGTTAATAAATTTTCTTTTTAACGCCTCCCCTTTTGCTGAACGGAATTTTAACGAAATTGAATAGAGTTCACGTTTTCTTCCACGGGAAATACCGATACATCGACAGGGGGTTTTTGTTTCGTGCCTAAATTATTTGACGGTGGATCTTTCTAACCCCGGCTTCAAATCGGGGGTGATATAAGTTCAACCGCTGTGAATGACTGTGTTACTCTAGACTTGAACAAAAAAAAAAACAAAACAACTTTATTACAGCAAAACATATATATAGGTATACAACAAAAGTAGTAAAACTAAAATTGTCTAATAGTAGTAATTGTCTCCGTTTCTTGTTGTTGAAGTAGTTGAGACTGTATCTCGGAAAACAGGGCCAGGGCTCGTAGTCACAATGTCAAGCGTAATGTTTCATAATGAGCATGAGTGTGTCTTGTGTGTGTGTGTGTGTGTGTGTGAGTGAGCGTGTGTGTGTGTGTGTTTGTGTGTGTGTATGTGTGTGAGCGTGTCTGTGAGCGTGTGTTAGGCTAATCTCTACTTATTATATGCTAGTTGTCTGGTGGAAAAAATCGGCCGTGGCTAGTTACCACCCTACCGACAAAGACGTGTCGCCAAGCGATTTAGGAGTATGGGTTTACCGTACCCTAGCAGGTTAGCCCGCTACCATCTTAGACGGTATCATCACTTACTTGCATCTCACCTAAGTAAGTGATGATAAGTCAAGGGCTGACTTGTAAGGGATAAAAAAAATCGAGTAGTCAAAATGAGAAACAGCGAAAGGTTGCGCCTAGGGGAAAAGTTAAAAAACAGCAACATCACGGGCGGCCGACGAAGTTTAAACAACAGGCTCTTTCACCAGATGAAGTGGTCTGCGAGTTTATCGGCAGCGATTGCTTTGGACAAGTCGATCAATCAAATATTCAGCCGAGTCATCAATAAATCTGCTCCCGAAAGAGTTTAAGATCTTTTAAACAAACAACTCGTGAACATAACTTATTTTCATATTTTTGATTAATTATTTTGTTTTTTTTTACTCGATTCTGTAATTTTTTTCTGTGAAGGTTTTACAACCTAATGCTAATATAAAACAATCTGAATTAAACATATTAATATTATTTTTATTATTTTTATTTTATTTTGTATATTATATTAATGTATTGATATAAAATCAAACTGTCTCGTTAATTGTTTGTTATTCAACTAGTGGACGTCCGCGATTTGGTCCGTGTAGTGAATAACGTGACGTGAATAAGCTACGAGTACGTTTGTAATTGTAGATTTGACGCTTGTGGAAAATAAAAACCGAATCATTACGGTTGGCCGACGAAGTTGAAACAACAGTCTGTATTTAAATTGAAATATACGTTTATATATAAATTTTACATTATATACTATGCCTTAAACAATTAAAATATCACTTGTTTCAACGGTGAAGGAAACATCGCGAGGAAACCTGCACGCCTGAGAGTTCTCCATAATGTTCTGAAAGTCATGTGAAGTCTGACAATCCGCACATGGCCAGCATGGTGGACTAGGGCCAAACCCTTCTCATATTGAGAGGAGACCCGTGCTCTGTAGTGGGCCGGTAATTGGTTGAACATGAACTATGCCATTAAATAAAGTATATAATTTTTATTACATAATTCTCTCGTTCTTCTATGATACGTATCGACTAAGTCTTCATTTTATTAAAGTATTTTATAACCGTCTTCATAATAAAAGCTATCCCTATGCATTACATTTATATGCAATATCAACAAAGATAATTTTAAATTACGAATTATTATTTTATTAATATACTCTCTGATTCGTTTATTGTATCTTTTATTTTTTTATTTAGTTTACTACACAGTTCGACGACCTCCGTGGCGCAGCGCGCGCGCTGTCGCTTTTCAAAGTTGGAGGTCCTGGGTTCGATTCACGGCTCGACCACCCTACCGACAAAGATTACAAAGAAAGGCACGATGTCGTGTAGAAACCAACTAGGAGTATGGGTTTTCCATACTCATAACAGGTTAGCCCGCTACCATCTTAGACTGCATCATCACTTACCATCAGGTGAGATTGCCGTTAAGGGCTAACTTGTAGTGGATAAAAAAAACGTTTTTACTTAGTACCCACATTTTTATGATTATCATCTGCTTCAGCACATTATATCCTACTGCAGGTGCCTAATAAGCCTTAAAGTAAAGAACCTAGTTAGGGAAATCCAGTAAATTAAAACCTAATTTAAAAATCTCTGACTAACATAGCTGTAAGTTAAGTATTAAAAGTAAGATAAAAGCTTTCTCTCAAATACAAACATACGAAGGTGCAGTGAATGCACAAGTAATATAACTTTTCACTTATGTACCCTCTCCTAAAGATGCATTCACTGTATAATATCTTAGAATACATCAACTTCGAGTCAGCACGGAAGCCAATTTGTTTGCTCGTCTTTTGCTTAGCATATCACGGAACAGCCACATTCTAACAGTACGAATAAATGTAAGTGAGTATCCCACCTTCTTTCTCTGTATTAGCATTTACAATGGAAATTGAACCGTATAGAATAATTGACATGGTACAATTTCTATTAACACTGTTCAGGTGTTCAGACACTATTCCTGCAGCGAGTTTCACCCAGTTCACTTTACTTGGCTGTTCATATTTGCGTTTCTGGTACTTGCAAACTCTCTTACTTTGCGTTCCACGACTTTGATACGGTATTGTCTTTAGCGCCTGCGAGAAAATTGTATGCATTTCACTACCTTCGGCGGCGCCACAAATTCAATGTAGTACCAAATAGAATTTCGTATGCAGGGAACTTCAGTTCCGTTAACTGTGTTTCACTTTACTTTGACTGTTCTCACTCTTGTTCACTTTATACGTTTTATCGTGTGTTTGAAAGCTAAAATTTAAAACTTTAGTTACAAGATATGAATTGATTTTTTATTTTATTTATTTTACACGGCTAAGTTTCTTAGGCCTTTAGACCAGAGCGCGTTTGGAACACCATAGCTTTAGTTTTAACTTAACGAATTTAGTTGAAAATATATAATATGTATGTTTCATAGATGCTTGTGCTTGCTTACATGAATGAACCTCGTCGCCTAAGCCTCCGCCTCACAGGAGGCGTCCTTAGGCAGACGTTCCCTTAGTGTCTTCGAGTCCTAGGGCTCAAAATTTCTTCTGGCAGAGCTTCTTTCTGAAGCTCGCCGAATAGTCCGGTTACGCTGTCGCAACCAATAGGGTAAGCACAGCTAAATATATAGTCAGTCCGAAAAAAAAATGAATGAACCGCCGTACCAAAACGCGTCCTTAGCTGCGTTCAAGTTGGCGTCCCGCGTGCGACCAATCACAAAACTCGCCCGTTTGATGAAGAGTCGTGATTGGCCAAGCGACGGACTCAAACGCACAATTTAAACTTTATCACTGCTAAGCCGTATAAACATCGTGTAGTTTTCGCCTTAAAGTATTCAATGATCGTCTTCATAATAATAGCTTGCATAAAATATTCAATAGCCATTTAGCTGTTAAACCGTGTATAGGTAACAAAGGTTATTAAACTCTGCAACTGGAGTTTAAGAATAGTTACGTGATAAAATTATTTGCTAAAAGAGATTTTTTTGCGCGAACTGTAAGCCTAGCTCTTCAGCACGGATGATTAAAAAAAGTAAATAGTTATTAAACAATAAACAGCAAGTATAATTTGCTATATTCGACGGCGGAATATAGCAAATTCTACTTGCTGTTTATTGTTCATCATGGACTTCCGCAAAGTAACGCCTGCTTCTATTCATTATTTAAATAGTTACTAATTCAAGTTTTAGTTTCAAATTTAAGTGTTATTGTTAAAAAAAAAAAAATAAGGGGGGGTTCCGATGGTCAGCTCTCAATATACTATTTGGTTGAGTGTCACTATAGTCAAGATGCGATTCAGGAGCTCTAAACTCAATCAAAAAGCACGTCCAAGATTACAGAGTAAGCTGAACGTCTTAATTTTCAAGCTATGCATTATTCACGAGTATAATATAATGAACTCTATTGAATTTCAGCTCTGTTAATCTATCATCTGGTATATCTCTCAGTGAATTTTCCCGACGCAGCCAAGTTTTATCGAAATGCCGCCGCACAATTCCATCTTTGTTAATACAACGCTTAAAGAACTTTCGAGATGCTTAAAATTTGAGTTCTAGACGAGTTTACTCTTTTAAAAGCAGGCATAGCTCAGTGGTTGAGACTTCGGCTTACCTTACACTCCTAACTTTTTGCAAGCAAAAAAAATGCAAATTAATATGTCTTGTATAAGTAATAGAAAGGTAAACATCGTGAAGAAAATTGCATGCCTGAGAGTGCTCTATAAAGTTCTCAAGTGCATTTGAAGTCTTCCAGTCTTCACTTGACCAGCGTGGTGGACTACGACTGTAGTGTGACGGTAGAAGTTGAACATGATCTTTTAAAAGATTTTCGCGCTCTCCGCAGTAGAATTATAAAGTGAGTGGTTTCGATTTTGATTACCAGCTGTTCTTGAGGCCGTGGCTAGTTACAAATAGTGGTAACCGATTAGGAGGATGGATTCAGGAGCATCGCATCGGTAGCTCCTCTGATACCGCAGACTTTTATACGCAGTGGTAATCACCTAAGAAAAGTGGATCCGTATGCTATAACGAGGAGGGATTCAGAGTTAAGAACCACACAGATTTTATTATCACGTGTTAATACCGGGACCGATAGACGAACGTCTTTTCCAAGGTTCGAGATAACGTCTAATTCCTTACTCAAGGCCGTCAGTAGAATTTTCCCTTCCAGAAACGTAAGTGAAAGTTCACGGTTCAGCTTATTCGAAGTCTACCCTGACAACCCTGATACAGACAGACAGGCGATTGTTTCAAAACATGTTGTAGTTACGAGTGTCTGGTGAATGGCATAATCCGGAGGTAGAAGCCACCCTACCAACAAAGATGTGCGGCCTAGTGATTTAGGGTTCCAGCACGATGTTGCGTACATACCAATTAGGAGTACGAGTATTACCATACCCCTTACAGGTTAGCCCGCTACCATATTAGACCGCATCATCTCTTACCATCAGTTCAGATATCCGTCAAGGGCTTGTAGTACAACAAAAAACAAGAATGTTATTTCAACATCAAGACCAGCACTTCATTTATATTCCTGTGTATTTGTATGGCTATTATTGCTGGGAGATATATTGGAAATATATTTTCAATGTACGTGTCACGCCGCAAATGCTATGTTTTCGGCTTTTTCGTATTTTTACGATTGCGCGGCGGCTGACACCTATTATGCCGGGTGGACATGTGGCATTGGCACCGCTTATTATTTTTAGTGTCGCATTCTGGGACTAGTAAAACGTGGTGACAAATCACGGTAGCCTAGTGTCAGGTATTTTATTCATCATTAACAACCGATTGACGTCCACTGCTGGATATAGGTCTTTTGTAGGAAGTTCCAATGCTTACGGTCTTGGGCCGCTTGCTTCCAGCGGCTCCCTGCGACTCGTCTGATGTCGTCTGTCACCTAGTTGGGGGTCGATCAATGCTACGTTTACCGGTGCGGGGTCGCCATTCCAGCACCATGATTGCAATTACTATAATACTAATATATACAATAAGTATACGAGATAATAATTATAAATTAAAGCCCTTGTAGAAAATATTTTTGAATTTCTAGTTAGATGAACAATTTTTAAATCTTGAGTTGTATTTTTAGCAATAATTTACAAATAATTTAAAGTAAATCTACTTTGATATTTTCGGTACTAAGATAAAAGTCGTACGAAAGTTCGTCGAATTTTCTGAATTCCTCTTAAATATTTATATTAGTTTAACATCGAAAAATTACAGCGATACGTAGAAAAGGATTTTTTTAAACCGGGAGTGAACATTTGTTTCTCAGTACATATTAATTTTTCGTTACGCACTACCGCTGATAGTTCATGCGCTTTAGTGATAGTGTATTTTAACGTTCTTATTCAAAATGGATAATTAAAATCATCCTGGCCCAGTAACCCCAACCCTTTTTGACGACCTCCGTGGCGCAACGCGTGCGCTGTTGCATTTTAAAGTTGGAGGTCCTGGGTTCGATTCCCGGCTCGAGTCTGGTCTGAGAGGCTTCGGCCGTGGCTAGTTACCACCGTACCGACAAAGACGTGTCGCCAAGCGATTTAGCGTTCCGGCACGATGTCGTGTAGAAACCAATTAGGAGTATGAATTTACCATACACCTAACAGGTTAGCCCGCTACCATCTTAGACTGCATCATCACTTACCATCAGGTGAGATGCAGTCAAGGGCTAACTTGTGGTGAATAAAAAAAAAACCCGGTGTTGTCTCCTTCCAATGTTGCCCCGACCATTGGATGTCCTGACCTGGACAGTATTTAATGTTGCCCTTGCTATTGCCACGAAATTCGTACTTAAATCGTGAATAAGAGCACTTGTTTTTGATGCAAGCGTATGCAGCGTCCATTCGTAATAACGATGAAAGCATGGCAAGTATTAAATAAATGGAGAGTGGTTCAACACTTCAAACAACGCAAAATTAAGTGGAGTACAGTATTATGCAATTTTAGAAGCTTCATGTAAGCTTGCAATGTCTGTAATATCTGTGTCTATTTGCAATCTGTTTTTTCCTTTTGGTTTAAATTTTAACTCAAATTTTCTGTTGAACCATTTCTGTTTGCGTGAGACGAATAAAAGTATAATTAAACGTGGTGTTACCATTTCCTGAAAAATTTCGTCTATTTTTAATGATTTCAACTTAACTTACATATAACATTATGTTAGTTACATCTGGGTATGTTATTATTATATTTTACCACTATATGCCAAAAGGACAAAATCACGATTTTATATTTAATATAAATATATTTTTTCTGAAAATCGGTTGCTACACTGCATGATTCTAATTAAAAAAAACTGGCAGCGTTGTTGGGTATAACTAATAACAAGGCTTTTCGAATTCCGTCAATCGGAATAACTGTATTTTTTCATTTTGTACTTGTATCAAAAAAGGCATGCAAAAGCAAGTCTATAATGGGAAATACCGCCGTTAGCTATTCATTGTTTAAGCAAAAATAGGAAAAACAGTTGTCTCTCGTGCATATATCGTCGCTTATCTGTTTTTTTTTTTGTGGAACGGATACCGAGGAAAATTTATAGTTGGGTTTTTTATTTTTGTTTTTTGAAGTACAATCTCGTTTGAAGAGAACTCGTGTCGGGTGTGTTGTTTTATGAGGACGCTGCTGTTTGCATGCGACTTCACGTTCATTCGCATTAAAATAATGTAAGGTCTTCACCGTATTGTTTAATTTCGACGACCGCCCTGGCGCAGTTCTGAGTGCTGTAGCCTTATATGACTAAGTTGGAGGTTCAGGGTTTGATTCCTAACCAGGACAATTTGTTTATTTTTATAAACTACAAGATAGCCTTTGACGTCAATCTCACCTGATTGTAAGTGATGATGTAGTCTTACTCCTAAATGGTCCGCGAAATCGTGCCGAAACGCTTAATCGCTTGGCAATGCGTTTTTGTCAGTAGGGTGGCAACTGGCCACGGCCGAAGCCTCCCAGCAGACCAACTTGAGCCGGGAAACGAATCCAGGACCTCCAACTTTACAATGCGACAGCACACGCTCTGCGCCACGGATATCGTCAGATTAGGTTTTTAGATAGCTTCCATACCTCATAACAGTTTAACTCTAGACATAGCATCATCACTTATCACCACGTGAGATTGCAGTCAAAATAAGGGAAGTGTGACGAATTGTTATGGAAAAAATGATGACACAGTGGATATGTGGGTCCCTTTTGATTCGTCCCGGGGGAAGAGCAGCATTCGGGCCGGTGGTTTTAGTAAGTAAGAGTCTGTTATGGTCTCTGCGCCTTTTACCAACGGAAAAAGAAAGGTTAACAATCAAACTTCCATAGTGCTCGATAAAGAAACGATATGTAGGTACGATTTTTTCATCATCATCATCATGATCAACCCATTACCGGCTCACTACAGAGCACGGGTCTCCTCTCAATATGAGAAGGGTTTGGCCATAGTCCACCACGCTGGCCATGAGCGGATTGGCAGACTTCACACGCCTTTGAGAACATAATGGAGAACTCTCAGGCGTGCAGGTTTCCTCACGATGTTTTCCTTCACCGTTGAAGCATGTGATATTATAATTGTTTAAAAACGCACGTAACTCTGAAAAGTTAGAGGTGCGTGCTCGGATTCGAACCGCCGACCTCTGATTAGAAGGCTAACGCCCTAACCACTAGGCTATCACAGCTTCGATTTTTTAATAACAACTAACAAGAGGTCGTCCACTTGCTTTTTCGCATTTGCCGACTTGGTTGAGCCTAATTAAAGAAAAAAAAAACAAACATACAAATCAACATTCACCAAACAAATCCAAAGCTCAGTCACCCACCGCAAAATGTATTAAACAAAATCCTTTATTGGTTGACACGTCGATTTAGATTAACAAAGTCGCTGTCATAAGTGCAAATCCCTTAAGACTCGTGTAGAACATTATATTAAATTTAACTCACCAAAAATCCTCTTGTTTAGGAGATAAAAGCTTTGTTAAGCACAAAAGGGGAGAGATAAAAAGGCCTCCAGGATTAAGATCTCATTATTTCCCGCTTAGCGTGAACAAAGAGAAACTACCATAATCACTCAGACGACTTCCTTCTTTGCTGAGGCTGCTTTTATTTGCATAATAATAATTAAGGCAAAACTGCATAATGGAGGACTATTAATTTGATTACAATTTTTTTTAATGAAATTATATAATACTTAGACTTTGTGGGGTAGAGTCAAAAAGTCATTTAACTAAATGTTTGTTAACCTATAACCAATATGTGACCATTTTTAACCTGTTGGCTGCACTTATCTTATTATGATTTTAATTATTAATTTATCAGAAATGTGACAATGAATAATTTAATTTTAATTTAATTAGAATGGACAATATCCAATGACACTAATTAAATGATTACACATAATAACATTATAAGTCTAAACAAAACAAATATACACTAAAAACAAAAAAACAGACAAGAGACAAAAACAAATATTTACAGAGTCATAGTGGTATTATAATTTTCGGAAAACTGCAAGCATTGGCTTACGATTGTATTCCATTGGCCTGCAAATATGTCACAGTGAGGCGAGTCCGTCAACATTGTATTTAGGGCTGACAATGTGCGCGGGACGGGCGATCTAGCGCGGGCCACTGTGCGGCAAGGCGGGACTGCAAATAATTTGCGCTCCCGGCACTGACGCAGTTGACAGTACTTATTGGGCTTACTTATGAAATTAGTATGAAAATAAGAACAGCACAAAGAAAGGCGTACCTCTGTAAAAACCATAACATAGCTTATACTCGTACTATCCACTATCCAATTTAGGCTATGAAAATATCACTTGCTACAACGGTGGAGGAAAAACATCGTGAGGAAAAACAATCCTGCATGCCTGAGAGTTCTCCATAATGTTCTCAAAGGCGTGTGAAATCTCCGCCGTGCCGTGCTCTGTACTGAGCCGAGAATGGATTGATCATGATGATCCACTATCCGGTCTTGCAAACCTAGAGTCGTATATCCTGACCATAAGATATTGCTTACCTTTACGTACAAATAGCACAAAAATATTTACATACACCCACACACACACACACACACACACACACACACACACACACACTTACACACACACATATATATAACATACTACGTACGCCATTACTGTGTGTGTGTGTAAGTGTGTGTTTGTGCTATTTGTACGCAAAGGTAAGCAATATAATGTAAGGTAATATATATATATATATATGTATCTAGAATCTTTACAAGAAGTACATTAATAAACATACTATATAGTACAGTAATGGCGTACGTAGGTAGCATAAAAAATATTTATAGATTCACAATTGATTTACTGATTGAGTACTTAGACCAATTATAAAAATATAAATACTAAAATAATAATAAAAAATAAAAATACTTTTGGACCTTTAAGTCTCAGTTTTTCGATGCTGTTTATAGTGACTAGCTTCGGTCAATACATACTATAACGCTACTTTTACCGTTATGGTAGATTGGTAATACTTTCGCACCACAAACTCTATCTATTCTTAACTACCTAAAGTTCTACCTCTGTCTAATTTAAAGCTGATTAAAAAAGTAAAACTATAGTAACTTTGAAAAATGTTGAATTAAACCTTTTCACGAGATAACTATTGATTTTGATAATAATGCCTCCATGGCAAATGTAAGCAAAATCAGTAATTATGGCATCAAAAAGTTAACACACGAAATAACTTTATGAAAGTATCGATATATAGGCGAAGTATCGAAGTATAGGTGAGGTATTTGAGAAGCTACACAGTTCATAATTGATATTAGTAACTAAACCGTAGATAGAGAATTCTCCGTTCGAACTTACTAAATACATTTTCCTTTACAAGTTTATATTGACAAGCAACGGCGTCGCAAATAGTTGATACATATAGGATACAGAGCTGAAGTTGCCGCATTCCAAGAGCTGTTTTAAAGTTCACTCATCTGCATATTAAGTTGGAGCGAAGGGATCGACGATATATAACGATATAAGAAGTCTATCTCAACAAAAACACACTCAACAAACCGCTAGGCTGTGTCGGTGTCTTTATTTTATGAAAATCTCGTGATGACTAGCGGCGATATTGACGACCTGCGTGGCGCAGCGTGCGCGTTGTCGCATTATAAAATTGGAGGTCCTGGGTTCGATTCCCGGCTCGAGTCTGGTCTGGTGGGAGGCTTCGGTCGTGGCTAGTTACCGCCCTACTGACAAAGACGTATCGCCAAGCGATTTAGCGTAACGATGTCGCGTAGAAACCAATTAGGAGTATGGGTTTACCGTACCCCTAACACGTTAGGTTAGCCTAGTGGGGAAGCTGTGATAGCCTAGTGGTTAGGACGTCCGCCTCCTTATCACAGGTCGGGGGTTCGAATCCAGGCACCCACCTCTAACTTTTCGGAGTTATGTGCGTTTTTAAGCAATTAAAATATCACTTGCTTCAACTTTGAAGGAAAACATCGTGAGGAAACCTGCACGCCTGAGAGTTTTCCATTATGTTCTCAAAGGCGTGTGAAGTCTGCCAATCCGCACATGGCCAGCGCGGTGGACTATGGCCATACCCTTCTCGTATTGAGAGGAGACCCGTGCTCTGTAGTGAGCTGGCAATGGGTTGATCATGATGATGTTGATGAGCAGGTTAACCCGCTACCATCTTAGATTGCAGTATCACTTATCATCAGGTGAGATTGCCGTCAAGGGTTAACTTGTAACAGCATATTTGTGACTTGCAATCAACATCCATGCCACGCTGTATGGTACTGGCTATTTGGGAAGATTCTAATTTCAAATAATGAATAGAAAGCAGGCGTTACTTTGCGGAAGTCCATGATAATGAAAAGTAAAATCACTTTACTTTTCGCGCTTGTGAAGTCAACATCTCCTGAGGATGATCCGTTGTCGGGTCGAAACGTACGTAGAGGTTCTAGTGGAAGATTTTGTGTGGTGTTATATAATACAAATCTCCCGGTTGTCGGCGGAATATAGCAAAATATACTTGCTGTTTATTGTTTAAGATTCTAATTTCGTATCGCCATCTAACTCATCGAATACAAAACTGTCAGTTATGGTGATTCGGCGGGTGTTGTATGTAGACTCCTCACAGTTTCTTTGGATCCGAGCGAAACTTACTCCTTTCCGAGTTTTCTTATCAGGCTCATAGTTAGCGAACGTGTTTGTAGCTAGCTAGCTACCTTATGTAGGCATTGATAATATAGAAGTCGTAGCGACTACAATTAGAGGCAGCGGAGCAGGGATCAAAGGGCGCCGCGGCTGCCCGCATCGCCACATTCTACACGAGGGTCACTTGCTTGCGCACTTAATGAGTTTTATTACATTGTTGAAGTTTCAACAATTAATTTACATGAGCTGCGTTGTGAAATAAATAAAAAATTCGGTTGTCCTCATCTTGTAACGTTGATTACTTGCACAGACATAATCAAACGACCTCCGTGGCGCAGTGCGTGCGCTGTTGCATTATAAAGTTGGAGGTCTTGGGTTCGATTCCCAGCTTAATTCTGGTCTGGTTGGAGGCTTCGGCTGTGTCTACTTACCACCTTACCGATAAAGACATGTTGCCAAGCGATTTACTCTTAGCATTCCGGCACCTGGCTGGGCCGCGGTCGAGTGCATCAGTGTTCCCGTGACCCAGCCACCAGGCGACGCGAAGGAGCATCGCTGGGTTTTAGTGGGTATTCTGGTCGCCAGCCTGGCCGCCGGGGAGTCCCACATACCCCGTCGGAAGCGGCGCAGTCTTGCCTGCGTCGCCTCCGGAGGGGATGCGTAAAAGCATTTCCCAGCGGAAAAAAAAAAAAAAAAAAAAAAAAAAAAAGCATTCCGGCACGATATCGCGTAGAAACCAATTAGTAGTATGGGTCTACCGTACCCTATTTTTTGTTTTTTTTTTGTTGACGGGGGGAGAGGGGGGGGATCTTCTACTGAGATACCCGACTTGCTGGAGAAGATCTCGGGTTATGTGGGATTTCTACCCACTAAAACCCCCTCGGTGGCCAAAGTTAGCATAAAACAGTGAGAGGCTCCGAGATCTTACCTTACCCCTAACAGGTTAGCACGCTACCATCTTAGACTGCATCATCATTTATAATCAGGTGAGATTACCGTCAAAGGCTAAGTTGTAATCCATAAAAAAAAATACCAGGATAATTCATTCAACAATCTTAGTTAGTAGCTTGGTATGTATGGCCTTTCGGAACCCTCTTAGCTTCGTTTTAAGTAAACAAATGTAGTACCAATTATATGAGTACAGTAGGTATATATTATATGAATGCTTCACAGATTATTCTTTTTTATGTAGATTTGTATCAACATAAAACAATATTTACATAAAATTCGTAACTTTCATTTCAGTTTCTTGTCTATAAATTAGTTGATTAAGGTCGCCAATAAAATATTGGCAAATAGATTATCTCGGTATCCCGACACTTTAGAAGATTTGCTGTTATATAATAGTTATTTGTAATCATGTCAGCCATTGATTGATACATATTTTGTGCTTGGTCGCTTCTATAACAAAGGTAAGCTCTATAGTTGGTTGTTTTGAATGCTACAAGTTAGCACTTGACGGTAATCTGCGACATCTCCTGCAGTTCTGTGGCCTGCTTTAAAAAGCAAGTAAGACTGTCTATTACTGCATTATAGGTATAAATTGAATTATTTAGATGTAAGGTTAATTTTAAGATTGCATGCTGTGTCATTCCTAGAAAGTCACTAAGTAATTCCTAGTAAGTCTCATGTTTGTTCTTCTGAAATGTTTTTTGTTATTTTTATATAGATTGTGACTAGTTTAATGATCCAATAAAAAAATAAAAAATAAAAAAAAAATCGCACTTTATGGTAAGTGATGTTAGGGGGACCTGTTAGGGGTATGGCTAGAAAGTACTCCTAATTGGTTTCTACGCGACGTAATATATGGACCTCATATATGTTCACCGTAAGTTAAGAGGTTTTAAGTTCGTGGCGGATCTCTTCTAATATCAAGTTGAGTGTAAAGCAACCCACTGTAAATATTACGTAATAGAGAGAAATGCAGTGCGCATTGTCCCCACCGTTGGGGCGGACTCGGGAAAGCAAATAGGTGTTCCCCATAAATTGGCCGAAACGGCGAGATACGGGGCCTACCTAAATTTCCTTAAGTACGGGCTAACGAGTTACCAACTAATATCGCCGGTTTTATGTTGTGCAGACATGCGAAACGGCTGCGATTTGCATTTATTTGTTCAAAGCTTGTTTGGGATTTCAACTGTTATTTGCTTAGAGTTCAGCGCTATTCGAGTTGGATAATTATTGATATTGCGGCTGTAATTGTAGGGGTCTCGATAATTGGGAATGGAGGTTGGTGTGTTAGTGGAAATCTAAATATGCTAATGTAGATTATGTGACTTTGGGGGGAAGGGACACAAAGAGGATAGCTCAATGTTGATCGAGCTAATAGCATTGGTAATCCAAAAAAATCTGAGATCTATAGGCGTAATTTGCCTTTCTAAGCAATTAAAAAATCACTTGCTTTAAGGGTGAAAGAAAACATCGTGAGGAAACCCGCATGTCTGAGAGTTCAATTCCATTCTATTCTATTCAAATAGTCCTTTGAAAGGCACTTTTGACGCGTCAATAATTTACATAGTAGTGATTTAATGATGATAACTAGATTTGTAAACTTAAAACTAAAGCTATGAAGGTTCCAAACGCGCCCGGTCTAAGAAGAAGCCAAACAAACTTAGCCAGGTCAATTTTCTTTTTGTTATCACTATAATGTTCTCAAAGGTTTTAGTTCAAAGGTTTTAGTTCAGTTCTTTCGCACGTCTTATCCGTCTAAATCTACATGCTGTAGCCTCCTATAAGTGGAATTATATGTTGACCCAACACCTAAGGCCTAAATTAAGTAGGAAAATCATATGTATAATTCTGTTGATGGTTCTAATAAAATAAGGCGTGTGAAATCTGCCAATCCGCACATGGCCAGCGTGGTGGACTATGGCCAAACACTTCTCATATTGAAAGGAGACCCGTGCTCTGTGAGCCGGCAATGGATAAATCTTCTCAAACTAACTTAGTGTTAAAGGTAAGACAAATTACATACATACATATATACATAAGTTACATTGAGTACTAAGTACTAAGGTACTTACCTACTACTAACCTATAAGGTAAGTAAGGTTAGGTAGGTACTAAGTGTTCATTCATACTAATTTGGCGCCCAACTGATGACATTTTTTAATTAGATTAGACAAATTTATGTCAAACAGATAAATTTGTATATTTATAGACCGAGGTCTATTAAGTGCGCTTAGTTTTGATTCTGACATGAGAAACTGTTGAAACGAAACAAAATTATGTAACATGAGCTGAACCAACTACGCCCTATAAATCTCAGCCTAAGTGAGCACTATACATCTGCGCTTTGTTCATTTTGTCATGTTACAGATCAATATGTTTAGAGTATTTTAAAATGATATAATTTGCGATGTGTTTTTAGAACTGTCTTTTTGAAAAAATATGGGCATTAACTAGTAAATTCGATATTGTTACGTGCGGAGATTTCCTAAAATGGAGTGCATTTTTTGGGACAATAGAAAGAAATTCAGTTTCAGAGTCGAAGTTGAGTGACGTTTGTTGATTGCAATCTGTTCCGCCGTGGGGCTTTGAGCTTACGCGCGGGAACACGTAACGGCACTTGGTACAGACTTTTAGTATTAATTTAGGGACGACCATTGCATGCGAACATTTTTAGCCAAATCGGATTATGAACAAATCTACCAATGTTTGATTTTTTAATCCAATGCAAAGTTTCTTGCCGTTTACTCTTTTTTTTTTTTTACGCTGGGAAATGCTTTTACGCATCCCCTCTTGAGGCGACGCAGGCAAGACTGCGCCGCTTCCGACGGGGTATGTCGGACTCCCCGGCGGCCAGGCTGGCGACCAGAATACCCACTAAAACCCAGCGATGCTCTTTCGCGCCGCCTGATGGCTGGGTCACGGGAACACTTGTGCACTCGACCGCGGCCAAGCCAGCGGCGTCCGCCGAGGCAGACCCTCCACGGGGGGCCTATATTGACCCCCGAGTGCCGTTTACTCTTGTTGAATCTGTGTGTGGTAATTTTAAGTTGTTCATGGAACGTTATTGGTAGCCATTGCTTGTGGATATATTATTTTATTTTTTTATAAAAAGAATTAAAAATTATATTAACAACAACAAAAATTTTGGTTATTTAAAACCTTGATTATCTTACCATAATTATTTATATGCATCTCAAGCTACCGAAATCATGAAAACACCAAAATAGTGACACAAAAATTTTTGTTTTTTTTTTTTTTTTAAATTTAATGGAAAATGAAGAATAATAAGTAATAAGCCAAAGCTACAGTCGAAATTTTATTTATTAAATTAAAAATTATGAGTTCAAGAAAATTTATAGAGAAACACAACAGAATTATTTCATACCGCTGAACTGAAGTGATTATTTAGTATTAACTAGGTCATAGCACTATCAATTTACTTCCTACCCTAATAAGGTCAAAACCTGACCGACTGACCCCTCTCAAACGACTGACGATTGACTTGGCTTGGGATTGGTTGTGATCCCATTGATCTCCCCCATGAACTTGGCCTCGATAGGCTTTCTGTCTATTAAAACATTCCTTTTTTAAACTTATACGTAAATTTCAAGAACTGGGCCACTTACACTTGTTTTTTTTAATATTTAGTAAGTTATTACTCTTTGGCTTTACAATACTAATAATACTCTTTGACTTTACATTGTGCGTCATTTAAAATAATTGCGTGTCTTTCGTGACTATAGTTGTGAGTCGGGTTTTTTTTATAAAATGTAGCTCAGTAGAGACTTATTCAGCTTGGAAATGCTTTTGATGAATTAGTACCATGTAAAGCTATTGTACTTCTTCAATAAAAGATTTCTAGAATTCCAGCGCCTTGTCAATATCAGTGACGCATATAAATAATAATAATACAATCACACAAGACGATAAAACATTTTAATATATATGATAACTAGGTATATCTATATATATGGGTCTACGTAATATTAAGATTTGCACCCTTAAGTCGTTAATATCCTATTGACGCGTGCGAAACGCTTTGCTTCCTCGTATATCCTTCTTGTTTCCGATTTTCCCAACAATTATAAACTGAGAATTTCAAAACAAGACTGAATTTAGCCATCTTCTAGACAAGCGAGCTTTAGCTTAGGCTGTACTTTCACTTGCCATCAGGTGTGCTTGCAGCCAAGCGCAAGAAAGATCTTTATTATAAAAGTGTCATAATCAGGCATTTAAAGGCAATTCAATAACGGAAATTCAAATTAAAAGTAAAATTACGTTAACATTTACAGGTCAATGAATGAAATACTTTTAATTAGCATTCACATTCTGTAACATAATCTTCGTATTTGTTGAGATCACTTCCGTATTAATTGGCACAAAAGTCTCACAAAGTGAAAAACGCATCGTAAAGTTAATCTTATCATTACATTGCACATGCAAAAATAATCCGAACCAATTTAAATCCATCGTTATTGATATGAAAATCATTTTCCCGGCCAATATTTCCACGAATAAAATCAGCTGGAACAATTTTCATTTTGCAGCCATTGAATAATATATTATTACCGCTTTGTGGCTTTTCAGATGTTAATGGTCACTTAACATGAAACCAAAGTGCTTTGTGTTGGCAGACGCCCGCGACTTTGCTCACGTACGTTTATTATTTGACTACTTCTACTTTACTTCACTACACATTGATGTAATAGCTGTATAATAGCTTTTGTGTAGATAGATATATTGATATTTATACTCTTTCGTAATATTTAACGAAGTGGAAATATATCAACCCATTACCGGCTCACTACAGAGCACGGGTCACCTCTCAATATGAGAAGGGTTTGGCCATAGTCCACCACACTGGCCATGTGCGGATCGGCAGACTTCACACGCCTTTGAGAACATTGTGGAGAACTCTCAGGCGTGCAGGTTTCCTCACGATGTTTTCCTTCACCGTTGAAGCAAGTGATTTTTTTAATTGCTTAAAAACACACGTAATTCCGAAAAGTTATAGGTGTATGCCAGGGTTCGAACCCCCGACCTCTGATTAGGAGGCTGATCACAGCTTCTTCTTCTTCGAAGCCACCCACCAGACAGAAAAAGAAAAAAGTTCAATATTACATATTATGACTAGTAGCTATGCAGTAGGTAGACAATTATTCTAACTTGTTTAGAAATGATCATGTAATATTTCCTTATATTAATCTTCGGCCTATAAACGATATCCGCGGGACTTAGGCCTTTCCGAGAACACGCCACCACACGGTCCTCCACCTTCCTCATCCGACCGCTACCAGCGATCCTTTTCAGGTCGTCCTACGCTGCGCTTACCGGTAATATTTCCTTACTTTAGTAATTCCTGGTAAGGAAGGATTAATCCCTTATATAAGTAGTCGGTCTTTGACGACCTCCGTGGCGCAGCGCGCGCGCTGTTGCATTATATAGTTGGAGGTCCTGGGTTCGATTCCCGGCTCGAGTCTGGTCTGGTGGGAGGCTGTGTGGCCGTGGCTAGTTACCACCCTACCGACAAAGTCGTGTCGCCAAGCGATTTAGCGTTCCGGCACGATGTCGTGTAGAAACCAATTAGGAGTATGGCTTTACCATACCAGGTTAACAGGTTAGCCCGCTACCATCTTAGACTGCATCATCACTTACCATCAGGTGAGATTGCCTTCAAGGGCTAACTTGTAGTGGATAAAAAAATAAAAAAAAAGGTCTAGGGACGTCGGGGCTTAGTGATCAACCGATCGTAGTACCCAAGGTCACTATACGCGATAAGCAGACGAGTGTTTATTAAATGAGAAAAATATACCAGAAAGGTATTCCTAACATTCCATTCCATTAAAAATCCTCCTTGCAATAAAAACAAACGTAACAATAAAAATCAATCATTATTCCGACTCAGCTGCAAACGAGGAACATCTTGAGTTTAAAAGAACGATCTATCATATATACCTTGTATTTTATACCGGATATTAATCCCCTTACCTACACTATGATATATATTTTTTACGAACATTGTTTCAAATCAAATTCGTTTATTGCAGGAAAGTGGTACATTCACATAAAGATCTTAAGATTAAAGTGTAGCCTAACACATTCTGCCTAAAAGGCGTGCAAAGGCGTAAAAAATCTAAAAAAGAAAAAAATAAATGTAAATTTAATCTATATATATAAAACCGAAAGGTCACTTACATACTTACATACTGACTTCCTTACATACTGACTTACTGACATACTGATTAAACACGAGATCTCAAAAACTATTGTACGTATAAAGCTATAATTTAGCAACTAGGTAGTTGATAGTTAAGAGATGTCAGCTAAGAAAGGATATTTGGAAATTCCACCCCTAAGAGGGTAAAAGGGGGGTTGGAATTTTGTATGAAATTTCTTTGTTTTTAGAGTTAGAGACACAACAATTTGCATCAAGATTAATAATAATAAATAAAAAACATGTACATATATATTTTTTTAAACTTTACCTGTTAAGGGTGGTAAAAAAGGGGATGACAGTTTTTGCTTATTTTTTTATTATGAAGTCTACAAGCTTGAAATTTTGAAAATAGGTTTCTTTTAGGCCGTAAGTATAAGGTTAAATTTTTTTTTCATCCAAATCTACCCCGAATAGGGTAAAAGAGGGGTTGGAAGTTTGTATGAAAGTCCTATGTTTTTTAATTTAGAAACACGAAAATTGACAAACGCAATTTGACATTTGACATGAAACCATTTTGTTATAAAATTTATCTATTTGTGTAACAATTTAAATCAAAACAGGAAACACTATTGCATAATTTACTTGGGTTTAGAAAGTCACACCAAACTTTTTCTTGTATATGTATACTTAAAATCCATTTATCCTATTAGACGACCCTCCTGGCCCATAGTCAAGTCTTGTAAGTGGTAGGTCCCGGGTTCGATTACCAAGGTGAATAATTGAGAAATTTATGGTCTAATCTGGTGGGTGGTTTAGGCTATAGCTAGTTACCGTACTACCGATAAGGACGTGCTGCCAAGTCATTTAGTTCCGGCACGATGTCGCGTAGAAACCAACTAGAAGTTTAGGTTACCATATATCTAACAGAGTAGGGGGCTACAATCTTAAACTTCATCATCACTTAGTGAGATTGCCATCGAGGGCGAAGTTGTAGTGAAATTAATAAAACCTGCGCACTATCCAACAGGCCTCTTACAAGAACCACTAACAGAGTAGCCAGTGAAGTTTTCAATGGAAATCCAGTTGGAACAGACACAGACGGATGTACGCTGCCTGATAAATAGCGCGTCCCGGCCATACATTGGCAATCCGAACACGCGCGGCATGCCACGATTTATATACAAATGCGTTCAGTGAAGTCGGCCATATTTATTTTTGTGCCCTAATGCGCCTCCTGAAATATTCATGTAGTGACCGCGTCATCCGTCTTGCTGATGCCCCTCGTAATGAGCGCTGACTCCGGCTCTCTAAGCGCTTAGCATTGATCTAATCACACCTTGCTTGAATTTATTCATTAATAATTGGGAGATGCTTTATATGAATTAGATGGTTAAATTATATAGGTGTTATGGTAAGTAGGTGACAGAACCATTGGCTTAATAATAAAATGTTTCGAATAGTTCAGCCTGTTTTATACTATAACTAGCTGTAGCGGTAAGATACAAAGTACAATTTGGCGGACTTGTCGCTAAATAGCGATTTCTCCACGCAAATTTCGATGTGTAAATTCATCGTAATAAAAGAGAAAATCGCTGCATATTTCTCAATTATACTCGCATGTATGTGATAACAGTTACATTTATTAGTTAAGGTAACTTAAAGACCAGAAAATTGATCCGATATGGTAAGATACAGCCCTGATAATCCCTAGATACTTGATATGTCCTTTTCTAGATGCCACGCTTAATTTATACAAAAAAAGGGCATTTATTTCGAAATTCCTACTTAAACATTAAAAGGAAAAGGGGATATTTACGATATCAATCGGGATACGTTCGCTAGACATCTTGTAAAGATTTATAGCGCCGCCGAGTAAAATATGTAGATTTTGTTCTACTACCCAGCACTTATTGAAATTGCCGATTTCATTTAATCGCATTATAATCTGTTAAAGGATTGGGGTGCGGCTATTAGGGCCTGGGAAATTTATTGAAAGATAAATCGGGCCCGTCAATTTATTGTTGTCTCTTGAACATTTTTGAATGCCTTAATCTGTGCTTACATTCGTCGTTGGAGTTTAAAATTACAACAAAATTGATGTATACGTAATGCGTAATATATAAATAGAAAGTAAGATATCGCCTGCAAAAAAAAATACTAATACCGCACGCCTACAAAAAATGATCATTGCGATTTATTTATTACAGGCGTTAAAAAATTTAAGTTAAGGACGAACCGCTTTAAAAATAGACATTCACAAAATATGTATGAAAAGCGAAAAAGATGCACTCACGTTACTGTTTCCTGATGAAACCACTTCTGTTACACTTTCCTGGTATTAGAGGTAGAACAAATAAAAATGGATTCCAGTGTTGATACAACACGAACCAACGGGAAGTGGAATAAAAGTGGAATTCACACATTATTACATTCACCTGCGCCCCGTTCATAATGGTCATTCGCTATCCAATTTAAGCGTATAATAAATGTGGAAAGTGGCGATTCTTTTGGAAATAATTGAGTAAAAAGCGTTCTCCCATTCCCGCTCGTTTCGCAGCGTTCGTGATGTCAATTATCTGCAGTTTTTTTTAACGGTATTTTACCTTAATCACTTTGAACTCAGAGCTTTGGAAGAACGGAAATTTGATTTGATTTTTTTTTTAATATTTGAAATCGTTCAACGTTTTCTCCTTTCAGTGGTGTGGAACGTCATTGTGGCATTTGTTTCCAGCGACATGTTAATTGAATACCCTTAAGGCAAGAGTGACTATTCTAGCCAAGCGCGTTCCGGCCGAGGCTATATCGTTTTCCTTCTGGCAGGATTGTCGGCAAGAGCGGGTCTATAAAAAAGTCGGGTAAGAGGATTTCTTACACTATCCATTAAAATATTAAAGACTTCACGTTTGTGTCATTATTATTAAATAGCAAAAACACAAAAAAACTTTCCTGTCGACTTTTAGTTTTCAATTATATTTTATTTTGCTGTTATAGTGGCTCTCTAGTTATTACGGTTCATGATAAACAGCCCACCGACTTACATACGGAAAGACAGCGGTCTTGTTAACATGGTACATTGGCAACTCTTGAGTACGGAACCCTAAAACACTGAGCATCGCCATACGTTGAAAGAAAAAAAATTATACCTATTAAACGCAATCTATCGAGGAGACCCGTGCATCCGTGTAGTGATGCGGTAATGGGTTGATCATGATGATGATGATATCTAAAGTCAATCATGTTACTACACGGAAAACCTTTTAACAGGCAAAATGCACTCATCCCAGCAACGCAGAACAACGGAAACTAAAACCGCAACGTGGGAGATAACGTAATGAGGGTTGACAAATTAGTGCACGCTTCCTTAGTCGTCCACGGTCGTCATGATTTAGGGCATGTACTCTTGAGCAAAGAGTTTGATATAGTCATACCCTAAAGGATGAGTTTTTAAATAAATAAATTAAATATCGTTCATTCAGCGCAAAACCAAACTTTTTTTTTCGCTACAAGTTGCCATTGACTGCAATCTCACCTGGTGATGATGTATTCAAAGATGGTAGCGGGCTACCCTGTTAGGGGTAAACGCATACTTACTACTAATTGTGGTGGTGGTAATTGGTGATGATAATTTCTACGCGAGATCGTGCCGGAACGCTGAATCGCTTGCGACACGTCTTTGTCGGTAGGGTGGTAACTAGCCACGTCCGAAGCCTCCCACCAGATCAGAATCGAGCCGGGGTTCGAACCCAGGACCTCCAACTTTAAAATGCAACAGAGCGCGCGCTGCGCCACGGAGGTCGTCAAACGCCGTGCACACCACTATTTTTTTGCAAGGAGTTTCCAATTTTATGCCCATAGGAACCAGGACTTATGCTTTTAAATGATTTAATTTTATATTAAAAAATTGTATGTTGCGCATTTAAAATATTACGATGTGCAGTTAAAATTCACCGAGTTAAACACACAGTATGTGAACTGAGAGCCGCGGTCTTATATATTTTATCCGCTTCACCCACCGGAAAAGGAAACTATACGTACCGACTCAAACCGCAGGCGCGCTTTGCCGCTGGATTTGAAGCCTACATCCGGTGCACTTTAAAATTCAAATTTCAATTCATGCCATACTTTCCACGTGCAATTCTGATATGGAATTTATAAAGTGTCATTTAAAATTTATTTACATTCGGTCGTTGCAATGCAAGTATATTGAATGACCACTTTTTAACATACTTTAAAATTAAGGAGGTTTCCGTGCGTTTAATTTATTACTGCACATGATATAAATTAGGTAAATATCTAATTAAGACGCAACGGTGATCAATAAACCCCGATTTTTTGATCTATCTGCATTCGACTATCTTTTAACGGAATGGGAAAGCAGCCCTGTAAGGAACTTTCAGGCTAATAGCAAAGCTAGTAGGCTTACTGCATTGTAGTATAAGATGACGTACTGGTGTACGTTATGGAATTTATTAATTGCGTTCATCATCAGATCAACCCATTCTCGGCTCACTACAGAGCACGGGTCTCCTTTCAATATGAGAAGGGTTTGGCCATAGTCCACAACGCCGGCCATGTGCGGATTGGAAGACTTCACACGCCTTTGAGAACATTTTGGAGAACTCTCAGGCATGCAGGTTTCCTCACGATGTTTTCCTTCACCGTTGAAGCAAGTGATATTTTAAATGTCTAAAAAACGCACATAACTCCGAAAAGTTAGAGGTGCGTGCCCGGATTCGAACTGTCGACCTCTGATTAGGAGGCAGACGCCCTAACCACTAGGTTATCACCGCTTCAATCTATAATATCCACAAATTTTTAGTTAATTTAATCAAAATTATTAATAAACACATTTACGTTGAAATGTAATAAATTGTGAAAACACAACCACGAGTGATTTAGAACACTAAATTTATATAAAAATATGTGATTTCTTGGGCTAGTTACATCTTTTCATGGTATTTATCATATATATATGGTAGACTTTTACGCCAGGATTAATTTCTTTAGACGACTCTTACACGTAAAGCGTAACCGCCCGATGGATATGAGGAGCTTAAGTTGCTGAAGTGATGACCCAACACCGTAAAACGTAGTGTCGGCTTGCACCTCATTAGGGAATCGCTGGCTCCCTGAAAATGTACCTGCGTTGGACGTCCACTGTGTGATTGAAAATACCCTCAACTCTTTCCAAATATTTTTTGTAGCACCGATCTTAAATGATTTCAATATTCCCTGTAATCTTTTTATTTATTTATTTACGGGATAACAAACAGCCATTCACACAAATTGCTCAAGAATATGATACTGAAAAATTAGCGCTGGTGCAAGGCCAACACCGCTGTCCACAGATAAGCAGAAGAATATAATATCGTGAGGGCAATGCAAAAATAGAAGACCTACAACTGAAACCTTTATCTGGTGGGAGGCTTCGGCCGTGGCAAGTTACCACCCTACTGACAAAGACGTGTTGCCAAGAGATTTAGCGTTCCAGCACGATGTCGTGTAGAAACCAATTAGGAGTATGGGTTTACATACTCCTAATTGGTTTCACGACACGTGTCATCAACATCCGGTTTTTGTATTATTTATTACTAGCTGACGCCCGCGACTTCGTCTGCGTTGAGCTAGTGTGTTTGTTTGTCTTTCAATCATGAAGCAATATATTACTAGCCCGTATTACTTGAAATAATTACTAAACTAAAACAATTGGTGGGAGAAGTGGGAAAGGTCCGAGACGTGATGGCACAGGCGGTGGCATGCGCGTGAGCTGCGCGCGGTATTGGACAGTACTTGGACATTGCAACATTACTTTATTTTTTTAAAACAAAAGACTTTTCCTAAAGTAAAAGTAGCCGAAGTTACTCCTTATTACATCAGCTACCTGCCAATAAAAGTCCCGTAAAAATCCAGTCATTTCAGAGATTAGCCGGAACAAACAGATAGACAGACGGACAGACAAAAATTGTAAAAAAAATATTTTGGTGTATGTACCGTATACATATTCATATGCATGTAGTTAAAAACGGTAATTTCAATATTACAAACAGACACTCCAATTTTATTTATTTGTATAGATTATATTACCGGTATTACCCCGCTACCATCCTAGACTGCATCAAAACATGCGGTAAGCTGAGGGCGAGGTGAGATGTCCTCAAGGGCAAACTTGTGCTGTAAAAAAACACCTACACTAGCAAAGATGTCGTTTTTAGTGACACAAAAAATCATGATGCCTATCATAACTGTAGTATTTTGTTTCGTGTAAATAAAGCGACATCAGCTCAGTGAATTATTAATACGTACATCTACGTTTTCTCATCGCATTGAAGCCGGTTTCCATTATTTCCATCCCTCTTTGTACACACTAACGTGTAAAGTCGTCCTTCTCATATTTTGCTTTCAATTAAATAAATGAATTAAATATCGTTCATTCAGCACAAAACCAAACTTTTTTTTTCGCTACAAGTTGCCATTGACTGCAATCTCACCTGGTGATGATGCGACACGTCTTTGTAGGTAGGGTGGTAACTAGCCACGACCGAAGCATCCCACAAGACAAAGGTTTCAAGTTGTAGATCTTCCCACTTTTGCATTGCCCTCACGATATTATATTCTTTGCTAATGTGTGGACAGCGGTGTTGGCCTTGCACCAGTGCTAACTTTTCAGTATCATGGTAACTAGCCACGGCCGAAGCTTCCCACCAGGTCAGACTCGAGCTGTAATCGAACCCAGGACCTCCAACTTTATAATGCGACAGAGCGCGCGCTATGCAACGGAGGTCGTCAAACGCCGTGCATATCATCGCATTGAAGCCGGTTTCCATTATTTCCGTCCCTCTTTGTACACACTAACGTGTAAAGTCGTCCTTCTCATATTTTGCTTAATTGCTGGCTGCACTAATTAGTGAACCTTTATTACATTATCTGGCTCACGTTCCGGAGATTTTAGTTGCCGTTGTCCTCCCGCTGCCGAGTTTAGTGCATTTTGCCCGTAAAAAGGTTTTCCGTGTACTGTTATGATTGATGTTGGAGAAAATGTTTGTGAAACCAGATATAAATATGAATTTCGTTGTAAGTAACTCATGTAAGTGTATTTTTTTTTTGTATAAAAATAGGGAAACCAAATATTATGTACTAGCTTATGCCCGTGACTTTGGGTGGATTAAGGGTTTTTTTCTGTGGAATAAGCAACGTGTGTAATTGAAGATTATACCGTTTCCACTTCCTGTCCTCTACTTTGAATCCAATTTAGAGGAAATTGGCCATAAGTGTTATACTTATAGCTATAATTAATTTTAGCTCATCGACGTGAAAATTATTTTTTCACTAATTCACACACACCCACACATACCCACACCCACACCGACTCGTACCCTCCCACTCACACACACACACACACACACACACACACACACACACACATACACACACACGTTGTTTTGGTTTTGGCTTACATTAAAAGATAGGCCACTTGGACTTCTACCCTCTTTGGGTATGTTTTTGCTGGTGACGTAACCGCAATATTTCGATTCAGAGAAAAAGTGTTATCTCCCTTTAGTCGCAAAGTCAGTTAGTCTAACAAGGCTGTTGTATTAGACTGATATAATATTTACGTATCAGTATTAGATCAGCACTGCACTCGGTACATCATTCCACGCCACATTATATAATGCCGGAAACAGAACCACCTGGAGAAACATCGTTCGGGAGAAGGTGATCCATGATAAGGACCGGGACCCTCAGTAATGAGGATGAAGATGTAAAGAGAAATATAATATTTATTAATTTAATAAACAATGAAAGTTTTATAATGATTGTAAAATCACACATAAGAAAATGTGTGTCTAGTTCATCATCATCATCATCAACCCATTTTCGGCTCACTACAGCGGGTCGAGCGGGCGAGCGCGGGTCTCCTCTCAATATGAGAAGCATTAGGCCATAGTCCACCACGCTGGCCATGTGCGGATTGGCAGACTTCACACGTCTTTGAGAACATTACGGAGAACTCTCAGGCGTGCAGGTTTCCTCACGATGTTTTCCTTCACCGTTGAAGCAAGTGATATGTTAATTGCCTAACAACGCACATAACTCCGAAAAGTTAGAGGTGCGTGTCCGGGTTCGAACCTCCGACCTCGGATTTGGAGGCTGTCGTCCTAACCACTAGTCTATCACAGCTTCAAGTATCTTATAGTTATGAAGTGAGAAAGCTTATGAGTCACAACAACTAATAATTCAATATTATAACTTTTACGTTGCAAGCACCACCAGGCACTGTATGCAAAAGTAATCTAAGTTGTAAACTTAACTAGGGCTTGAATGTTAAACTCATCTTTACAAGCCAAGGCATTTTTAATATACCACAGTATTAATATGTTCACTTGTTTTAATGTTATAAAATTACGCAAAACGGAGAATAGTAAAACAGTTTGTATATCTGACTAAGTTATTTGGTATTGAGGTCTAGATATTACCAAATTTCATCGGAAAAAGACCAGGTTACTTTTTACCTCAAAATGCTCCGTCCTTATTTCTCTGAGAGTAAAGTCTCTGGTGGAGCTGGTATACACATTATATCGATTAAATTATTAGAACAAGGTCGGAACGAAGTTTCTCAAGCCTTTAATTACGAGTATATATGAGTATTTTGTTTCTATTAAATATTTATTGCGCCTTTTTGAATGCGAAGTATGTTATGTAAATATACTCATCCAACACATTTTATTTTATCATTTATTATAATAATATAAAATATAGTAAATTTATTAGAGTTTCTGAGACGTAAATGTACATGAGTACTTGTCAAAACAGTTAGCAGTATCGTAATAACAAAATGCAAGTTTATGCCTATGAAAAAAAACAATTTGGTATCGTTCAAACTTTTAACAACTCTATACTCAACATATTTTAAATGCGACAGGTAGACAGAACAGCATTATTGCAACAGAACACAAAGAAGAGAAAACAAAAAAAGTAATAGAGTAGTGATGCAAAGGCTGCCTTACCACTTGATCTTTTAAAAGGCAATCTAAGCGTAATCGTTACGGTCAATATTTAAACAGGTGAAGGGTGTATACGCATTGTCAAATAGCAATTTCTAATAGCAGTACATTCTACCACAAACCGCCGTAAGGAACCTTGTACAAAAAATAAAACGCCGCTAAAGAAAGCTACTAAACAAACACAATGTTATAACTCCATCACAAAACAATCTTGAACCGGATATCGAAGGATCACAGCAATACAATTGCACGCATGTATGTACCTAAAAAACCAAGAAATCGATTCAAGCAACAAGTAACATACCAATAAAGTTGTGAAGTTGTGTGTATTTGCAAATTAGTTCTCTTTGAAACGACGCCAAGTAAGTTGCGTATTTGCTTTCACTTTGTACTTGGGTTTCCAGTTGCTAACTTGATTACACCGCACGAGTATGTAAATTATTTGATATATTACACCCTATTACGTGACTTTAGATGGAATTTTGTATACAGTAGGTAGTATAGTAGATCAACTCAATACGAATTTGCTCGTCTTGATAGCGATGATGATTTCGTGAGTGCAGAGTTAACCATACTCAGTACGTACTAGTTTCATATAATTTGTCCGCTCATGCTACATACTAACATACTATTAAACTATTGTTAAGTTTGCAGTACACCCGCAAGGTATTTTAGTATCTATTCATCATCATCATGATCAACCATTCTCGGCTCACTACTGAGTACGGATCTCCTCTCAATATGAGATGGGTTTGGCCATAGTCCACCACGCTGGTCATGTGCGGATTAGCAGACTTACATTATAGAGAACTCTCAGGCATGCAGGTTAAATCACCATGACTTGACGAATAACTGATAAAAAAGCTACCCGAATAAATGAATTAGGTATTCGAAATACGCAATTAATAATAGGTTGAGGTTATCATTGTTATTTAATAACTAACCGGTCAATCAATAACTTAGTTAAAATAATCCTAGAACAGGTGCTTTTCATGCTAATTTAATAATTTTCATGTTAATTTTAATATTCAAACGCGCTTTGGTATATATATAAAAAAACGTTTGTTTGATTCTTTTTGCTTTTAGTGTTTGATCTAAATACACATGAATCAATAAAATTTGAGAATTTTACATACTTATTTTCTTTTTTCACATAAAAACATATACCCGTGTCGCTAGAGGTTTCGACGATTTTATCATTATTACTAGCTGTTGCCCGCGACTTCGTCTGCGTAGAATTGCTGATTTTACCTGAGATTGAGGTTACCCGTGCGGCCAATGCCATGTTTGAGAAAGTAAGCTACAGGCAAATGTCAAATTGCCGATTTTCGTATATCTAAATTAAAAAACATAGGACTTTCATACAAACTTCAAACCCCTATTTTACCCCCTTCGGGGTAGATTTGGATGAAAAAAAATTCTAACCTTATACTTACGCCCTGAAAGAAACCTATTTTCAAAGTTTCCAGCTTGTAGACTTCATAATAAAAAAATAAGCAAAAACTATCGTCCCCTATTTTACCACCCTTGACAGGTAATATTCAAAAAAAAACTGATGTACATGTTTTTTATTTATTATTAATAATCTTGATGCAAATTTTTGTGTCTCTAAGTCTAAAAACAAAGAAATTTCATACAAACTTCCAACCACCCTTTTACCCTCTTAGGGGTGGAATTTCCAAATATCCTTTCTTAGCTGACATCTCTTAACTATCAACTACCTACTTGCTAAATTATAGCTTTATGCGTACAATAGTTTTTGAGATCTCGTGTTTAATCAGTATGTCATTAAGTCAGTATGTAAGTATGTAAGTGACCTTTCGCTTTTATATCATTATTATAACTTTAAGCCTTCTGCACTCATTCTCCATATAACCGTTTTTATATATTGGATTCGTATTATTGAACTCAGATATAAATTGATACTAAAGAATAAAAAATAATACTTTTACAATCGTTAAACGCCAGTCATAATTATCAGCCTATTCACCCCACTGCCTCCTTTCTCATAGACCGTTAGGTACTTAATTACTAACTGGCATTGAGACAGAAAATACAATACCTATCAATTTTGTTGCCCAAACACAGGACCCCGCGATGCAAGCAAACGTCCCAATCAACAAACCAATAAGACAGCTACCAACTGTGAAGCCTATCTTGTGTAGACACTCACAGGAGGCGCCCTTAGGCAGACGTTCCCTTAGTTTCTTCGAGCCCTAGGGCTCAAAATTTCTTCTGGCAAACCGCCCGGTTACGCTGTGGCAACCAATAGGGTTATTACAGCTAATAGACAGTCCGAAAAAAAAAATGTGTAGACAACTGTACTGGATCTTAAGCATACACAGTGGATCCAGAATGTTATATCTTAAGCATACACAACCAGAATGTTATAATGAACAAAAAACAAGTTTTAGATACATAATACCAATGACACCATAATTCTTCCGTCAGAGTAAATCTGACTTAGTAAGATTCGAATAATATTCCCAGATAAAAGCTGTTTGAATTACCGCAAAATGTACGAAGTAGAATTTATTAAATACCGAATATCGGGAAATCAGATGTAAATCTTCCTCGAGTAAGATTTATCGTTAATTCCACCACTAAGCTTATCCGAGCGTATTCTTAGGGCAGTGACCTAACACAAGATATTTTGCATTGCGTTTCTATATATATGACATAATACTGCAGTCTAACCATTTGTTACAGCACAATTGGAAGAGACGAATCCTCAAGATACGGCCTATCCTAGTTCCACAAACAAAAATTTTAAATAAACGATTATTACTATTATTTTCAGTAGACTTTTACTCTCACGTCCGTGTTCAAATTAAATACATATAAAAGCCAAAAGGAATATATAATATATTTACATAAATAAAAATAAATAAACCTACATACACATAACATAAATACTTATTTGTACCGGGCGGAGGATTACACCCCGGCAGGGTAGACCAAACGGTCTAAGGTTGAGAAATCGGCCGACTATCCTGGCCGAGTCCAGCAACACCGATTTTTGCATCCCAGCTGCGAGCGAACTGTAACGGAACCCCAGTCGTCTCTGATGTTGAGCAAGCGTTACTGGGATTTATTCATTCGCAAATATATATTAGGACTGGGATGGGTTTAGCACTGTACACATGTCGGAAACCTCGTGAGGTTCTCGTCATATGGAATGGTGAGGTCCACTAAAAAACTATTACTATAATTATAATATTACCAACTGATAACCGCGGTTTCGTCTGCGAAATGTAATGAGTATTAAAACCTGTGGAATAGGCAACATTTATATTTGAAAATTATCCTATGTGTCATTCTTTTTCTTTTCTTTTCCTATTCTGCTCCCTTTTCCAACATATTAATCTCATTTCGAGGAAGTTTGCAATGGCTTAATATAGTTATAGGTCATAGACTTAAAATTCAGTTTTTCACACGCCCCGCGGGACCCATATCTCTTCGAAGAATAAAAAGTGGTCTGGTGGGAGGCTTCGGCCGTAGTCAGTTACCACCCTACCGACAAAGTCGTGTCGCCAAGCGATTTAGAAATTTTATTTAGCCTAGAAACCAATTAGGAGTGTGGATTTACCATTGAACTAATTCAATAGAATAGCAAATATACATAAAAATTAACATTTCGCATTTACGATTTTTATTTATTTTTGTACTTCTACTTTATATTTATTGGTAATATTTATTATATTTTATCTTTCCCCAAGGGTTGCCTGGCGGAGATTGCTTAAGCAATAAGGCTGCCTTTGCATACTAATATGTTAAGTGTTCCATGTCGTTATTTCTATATAATTTGTGTGCAATAAATAGTTGCTATCCATCTATCTATTGTCACAAACAGCATGTTATTTGGATGTACAGTTTCGAAGGTTATGGATAATTAAAATTAAAATGCTCCGGGTGGGTAACTTTCATCATCATCATCATCATCATTATCAACCCATTATCGGCTCACTACAGAGCACGGGTCTCCTCTCAATATGAGAAGGGTTTGGCCATAGTCCACCACGCTGGCCATGTGCGGATTCGCAAACTTCACACGCCTTTGAGAACATTATGGAGAACTCTCAGGCGTGCAGGTTTCCTCACGATGTTTTCCTTCACCGTTGAAGTAAGTGATATTTTAATTGTTTAAAAACGCACATAACTCCGAAAAGTTAGAGGTGAGTGCCCGGATTCGAACCGCCGCTCTCTGATTAGGAGGCTGACGCACTAACCACTGGGCTATCACCGCTTTTTTAACTTAATTTAAATAACTAACTTTGATACTTCTTAATTGACAACCCTTTGCTGACGTGGGTGAAACCGTGAGTAAAAAGAGTACGGCTATGATAATAGGATTAAGTGTCGGTTGCGTAAAACGATCCCGGTATCATCCGGTCTTTCATCGTCCTAGGATTATTCAGATTTTTAAAATTTTCCGTTTTGCCGGCATGTATGTATAAAGCTAAGCTGGTAGCTTAAAATATCTATAATATATGATTTGCCTGATCAACCCTTTACCGGCTCACTACAGAGCACGGGTCTCCTCTCAATATGAGAAGGGTTTGGCCATAGTCCACCACGCTGGTCATGTGTGGATTGGCAGACTTTACACGCCTTTGAGAACATTATGGAGAACTCTTAGTCGTGTAGGTTTCCTCACGAGGTTTTCCTTCGCCGTTAATTTTTTTTAATCGCACATAACTCCGAAAAGTTAGAGGTGCGTGCCCGAATTCGAACCGCCGACCTCTGATTAGGAGGCTGACGCCCTAACCACTAGGCTATCACAGCTTCTATATATATGATTTACAAGCTTATAATATGGATCCAAATCTTGGAATGCAATCTACTTGATATAAACTTAATTACGATATCGCTTCGAGCCTATAACTTGTGTCTTACTCGTTCAAAGTTTCGTGTCCATTAATAATTCTCCCGAGGCGTCTCTAACCATGAAAAGAATATTACAATGTTTTGTAGCAAACTTGATACAATCAAATTACCATTTGAATGGCGCATATTTAAGAAACCGAACCATACTGGAGTGTTTTTTTCGTTTATATCTTAACTGGGACTTGGAATTCTTTAGCTAAATTAAGACATAAATTGACAAATTTACTCGTATTTATCTGATGACGACATCCTACTGCACAGTGACCGAATTACGTCAGCTTTGACCTTGACTTATCCCAGTTAAACTGGCTCTAATCTATCTTACACCAAAGCATTACTTCCAAATTACTTTGCGTTAAAAACCTTACTTAATTAAGCATTTATTGATACAAGTACTCGTATCTCAAACATGTGTTATAATAATTATATGCTGCTTTGCGACGGGCCATTGAGGTGAAAACTTAAAACTGTTGTACTCAGAGGAATTAAGTCTTAGAGTCGATATAAAAGGAAAGTAAAATAATGCTGTAATACAATCACCATTTGCACTTTAAGTCAGTGAGGCTGCGGTAAAAAGCCTATTAAATATAATTATATACGTTATACCATCGTTACCCACAAGTAGGTTGCTTTTTTTATACATTATATGTTAGCCCTTGACGGCTATCTCAACTGTTAGAATTATGGTAAGATCACACTCCTTATTTGTTTACTACGCGTCATCGTGCCGGAACGCTAAATCGCTTTGCGACACGTCTTTGTCGGTAGGGTGGTAACTAGCCACGGTCGAAGCCTCCTACCAGACAGGCTCGAGCCGGGAATCGAACCCGGGACCTCCAACTTTATTATGCGACAGCACACGCACTGTTTCAATGAGGTCCTTATCATTATAATCACCACAGATCAACGTCCGCTGCTATACGAATACATCAGTCTTTGGTAGTGATTTCAAATCTGCTGGTCCAAAGTAGATTAGGTTCTAAGCCGCTATGCGCAGCTTAATATATTATATACTAGCTGTTGCACGCGACTTCGTTTGCGTAGAATTGCTGATTGGCCGTGAGATTGTGGTTTCCCGTGCGGCCAATGCCCTGCTTCAGAAAGTAACCTACAGGCAAATGTCAAATTGCCGGTTTTCGTGCCTCTAAATTAAAAAACAGGACTTTCATACAAACTTCAAACCCCTATTTTATGTCCTTCAGGGTAGATTTGGATGCAAAAAATTTCTAACCTGATACTTACGCCCTAAAAGAAAACTATTTTCAAAATTTCAAGCTTGTGTACTTAATAATAAAAAAAATCAGCAAAAACTATCATCCCCTATTTTACCACCCTTAAAAGATAATATTAAAAAAATAAAATTGGTGTACATGTTTTTTATTTTTATAATTAATCTTAATGCAAATTTTTGTCTCTAACTCTAAAAACAAAGAATTTTCATACAAACTTCAAACCCCTATTTTACCCATTTAGGGGTGGAATTTCCAAATATCCTTTCTTAGCTGACATCTTTTAACTATCAACTACCTACTTTCTAAATTATAGCTTTATACGTGCAACAGCTTTTCAGATCTCGTGTTTAATCAGTAAGGAAGTATATAAGTAAGTACGGCTAAGTTTGTTTTGGGCTTCTTCTTAGACCGGGGCGCGTTTGGAACCCTCATAGCTTTAGTTTTAAGTTTACGAATATAGTTATCACATTGAAATAACTACTATGTAAATTATTGACGCGTCAAAAGTGCCTTTTTAATTACTATTTGAATAAAGATTATTTTGAATTTTAATTTGAATTTGTACGTCAGTGACCTTTCGCTTTTATATATATAGATAAAGTTTTCAAATTACAATAACAACCCATTTCTATTCCTTTTATTTTTTACAAAAGCGAGGAAAATGAAAAGACGATAACCTTAAATTGTCTTACACAAAGGTAGCATTATCGGCATGAAAGATCTTTTCCAGCTTTCTACAGCGTCAAGGGCAGTTTCATGTAATTACATCTAAGCAGAATGAAAAGTCACCTCTCTAGAGTTTTGCGGTCTCGAATTAAACTTATATTATAAATTCAAAACTGACTCTTTTTGTCTGTTACTTTTTCGCACCTGAACTACGGAACAGATATCAATAGCAGTTAGCAGGACTTATTGATTCATCATCATCATCATGATCAACCCATTACCGGCTCACTACAGAGCACGGGTCTCCTCTCAATATGAAAAGGGTTTGGCCATAGTCCACCACGCTGCCCATGTGCGGATTGGCAGACTTCACACGCCTTTGAAAACATTATGGAGAACTCTCAGGCGTGCAGGTTTCCTCACGATGTTTTCCTTCACCGTTGAAGCAAGTGATATTTTAATTAATAAAAACGCACATAACTCCGAAAAGTTAGAGGTGCGTGCCCGGATTTGAACCGCCGACCTCTGATTAGGAGGCTGACGCCCTAACCACTAGGCTATCACCGCACCGCACTTATTGATTGGCTTTATGAAATAGGAGCGATTTAGCGTTAGGGCACGAAGTCGCGTAGAAACCGATTAGGAGTATGGGTTTACCATACCCTAACAGGTTAGCCCGCTGCCATCTTAGACTGCATCATCACTTATCATCAAGTGAGATTGCTGTCAAGGGCTAACTTGTAGTGGACAAAAAAAAGAGGACTTTTGTAACATAGTGAAAACAGTTGCCGCGGGATAAGAATAAAATAGCAGTAAGAGGAAAATCATTAATTTTACGATTTAAATTTTTGCAGGCGTAAATTACATTTTAATTTTTTCAGACTTCTTTCAGTTACTATTTAATGAAAATGAAAACTTATTTTTTTATAGCAAAATAGGTATCATGGGTAGTTTCGAAGAGAAACCACAAATGTCGGCCATTTGGAAACAATTGCGAGGGTAGCAACCTGCGACAAAACGCACATAAAGGGCCACCCGATTATGATCGATGACAATAATAACGCAGAACTTCAGCCCCTCGTTCATTATTTACCCTCGCACTTCGCCGCCGACGGTGAGTATTTTTCATGCAAATATTAGGCTACCAGATGTTGATATGCGAAAACCAAGATAGGCATAAAAACTCCTTAAAAATTTGAAAAAGTAAGATAAACCGAAAATTATTTTAACCCCGCGCAGCTTCCTGATTCATTCATTCATTTAAAACCCTTGAAATGTCTGTGGAATTTAAATTAATCTTATAATCTATCTATAATATAATATATATATCTTTAAAAGTTTCAATAATACAAATTCGCCCAAATAGTGTGTATCTTTTATTTAACAGTAAAACTTAGAAATGGACGAATTCTGTACATTAAATATTTTTTGAAAATTTTAATTGGAGGATGCTTTACTATCGATACTGAGCTCAAAACTATTTGTTTTGTCTGTCTGTCTATATATGTCAGTATCTTGATCACGCCGTAACTACTACATTGATTTGAATGAAATTTGGTACAGAAGTAGCTGATACTCGGGTTCAACATATAGGATAGTTTTTATCCCGGAATTCACCACGGTTCCCTAGGGAGAGGGGCTGAAAGTCAAAAAGTGTATTTATTTGTAATTAACGCGTACTCCGATTTCATTCATTCTTTTTTTGTTAGAAAGGAGATACTTTACAGATTATCCTGTAATTATTTCATGGTCGTCGGTATAGTAATCCATTGCTTCGTGATTGGAAGACAAACAAACACACTTTCACACACACTAACTCAACGCAGACGAAGTCGCGGGCGTCAGCTGGTAAGGTAATATAGGTCGGTTTACGTATTTTTCGAATCCCATAATTTATATCAATGGTCACCGGTGTGAGCCAAGTTTCATAAACGCTCTAGCACCATTTTATGAACTCCTATTTTTATCTATACTTTAACGCCTCAGAAGCCTGTATCCCCTGTTGAATATTGCTTTGTTGTTTGAATATAAATTTCTTTTTACGACTTAATATTATGAGTTCATAATAAGCAGGTTAATTTATGGCTGGGGTATGATTTGTGTTCTCTTTATAGTGTATTTTTAAGAGCGTAACTCTAGTTTTATGCCTTCAGAGACTGTTGAAAGTGGCCTATGAAAAACTTTCATTCAAGGTTAACATTTTCCTAAGATTACCATGCTTTATGAATTCTTAAATTATTTGTTTATTATTCAATCGAAAAAGAAGGATCGTACGCTATTTTTGCCGTCCGTGGCACAGTGCGTGCGCTGTCGCATTATAATGTTAGAGGTCCTGGGTTCGATTACTGCTCGAGACTTGCCTGGTGGGAGGCTTCGGCCGTGGCTAGTTACGCCGGCGTACGCATTCGTCGTCAAATGTGCATGTGTATAAAGATCATAGGCAATGTGCCTTGAAAGCACATTTGTTAAAAGCATGTAGAAATGATAATTCTCACAACAAAAACATACTCGACCTTTGTTTGAACAAAAAAAAATTACCACAACAACTACTCTCAACTAGCCAGATTTGGGAGCTTTGAGATCAGTATTTATTTTAATTTCGTGAGTTCTTTTGACCGAATTCTGAGAACCAAGTCATCCCAGAAATAGAATGTTGTTTTGCATCTAAGTGGTTTCCTTTACGTGCAACGCATGTTCTGAATAATATCACGTGCTGCGAAAGTGCACTTCAATACAATTTATTTCCATTTGATCGGTACACAAAAGCGGGCAGGTCAACTTGTAGGCGATCTCAAATTGACATACACTTTAGAGTCCTTAGAACACCGAAGAAACTCTTCCTTTGTGTGCTCGATCGACTTTATAATGGAGGATTTTCTGAAGAGTTGTTTGCATTTTTACCATCTACTGTGCTCGCACAAAACGCTCGTTTGCGGTTTCAATAAAAATTCAATAGGTGGCTAAACTAATTCTTCTAAAGCATGAATCGAATTTGTTCCCACTACTTCTAGCGATGCAAATGTTCATGGGTGGTGGTAATCACGGAACCATTATTCTTGTTGATATCCTACTAAGGAATATTCGGGTTTGGATTTACTTTCTGGATTATGAGTATGAGGAATTAGTCCCGTTTAGTTAGAAGCTTCACTACAAATATTAAATTATGTTCCGCAATATATTCGCGGTTGGGGAAATGTCTACAACTACGAAAAAAACAACCTACCATGGGAGTTGCAGAAAGAATTTCCTCAAATTAATACGCAATTAGAGAGAAAAGTTTTAATTACTTAATCAGCCTATCGACGCCTACTACTGGATTTCCCAACATACAAGATCTTCCGCCTATCTCATCCTCTCGCCACCAGCGATCCTTTTCAGGTCGTCGGTCCAGCGGGCAGGAGGACGTCCCACGCTGCGCTAACTACTCCACAACACGTCTGCCCCAAGGGCCGACGGTTCTGAGACAGCTAAGACCCACCCACTGCCATGGGCTCGGTTGAACGATGTTGTAAGCGAGGACTTTGTTGATCAAAAACCCCACTGCACCTTGGGACGCTCTATCGCCTACAATAGTTTTAATAGCGTTTATATATTAATATAGTTTTACGAATCAAGGGATTTATTATTCTATCGACCAATCAACTTCCATTAAGGCCTAGCAAAGGTCTTTATTTTTTTTTTATTTACAGTTCAAAATAATTAAATTTACAGTCATCGTCGAAGACATCGAAAAAAAACCACAGAGGTTTGGCCTTAATGTCGTCCGCACTCAGCGCCTTACATACTACTACTTTTTTAAATTATTAAAATATCACTTGCTTCAACGGTGAAGGAAGTTCTCCATAATGTTCTCAAAGGCGCGTGAAGTCTGCCAATCCGCACATAGCCAGCGTGGTGGACTATGGCCAAAACCTTCTTATATTGAGAGGCGACTCGTGCTCTGTAGTGAACCTGTAATGTGTTGATCATGATGATGATGATGAATGAAATTACTATTCAGCCAAAGACTTAAATAATTACAGGAACCAAATAAATTAAAAAACACGTCAATAGGTAGTAGTATTTACCTTTAGTTTAATCTTTATCACGGTTAAAGGTTGCCTAGGAGATAGTCCTATAGCTTCCATATTATTTCGTAGGAACTTCTAAAATCCATGCCCTGGATAACAATACAGAAAAAACTGCATTGTAACACCTAACGTTCCCTCAGTTGGTCCCAGTGTACCCGTACCTATTCCATTATCGAGCACAATGCAGCAACATAACTCACATTATGAAATAAAGTGAAATGTACTCGGAAACGTTTGGAGCGGCAGCTGAAACAGATCGTAACATTAGCTCTAATGGACCTAGTAAACGCGATTGGGCCGCTTGGAGTTCCTACACACGTGCATTCGCGGTGCGACAAGAGAGCGTATGTGACGAAGTTGGTATTTCATTAACTGGAGAACACAAGCTGTGACAGCCTTGTGGTTAGAGCTCCAGCCTCCTAATCAGAGGTCGGCGGTTCGAATCCGGGAGTGAACCTCTAACTTTTCGGAGTTATGTGCATTTTTAAACAATTAAAATATCACTTGCTTCAGCGGTGAAGGAAAACATCGTGAGGAAACCTGCACGCCTGAGAGTTCTCCATAATGTTCTCAAAGGCGTGTGAAGTCGGCCAATCCGCACATGGCCAGCATGGTGGACTCTGGCCAAACCCTTCTCATATTGAGAGGAGACCCGTGCTTTGTAGTGAGCCGGTAATGGGTTGATTGAATAGTGTAATAGATTACAATATGGCTGCTTTTGCATGCATACAATTTTGTTAAATTTTCTGTTCTGTCTGTATATATTTTTTTTATTTTGCGCACTAGGTAACTATTTCTTTTTTTTCACATTATATTATTATGTATCTACTGCATAGAACACATCAAAAATTTAGGAGTAACTAAAACAGTTCGTAACATAACTTTGGCTATACCTAGTAAACGGATTACGGCATCCAACAGTCCTGACTTTAGAGTTTTACACACCTGCAGATGCGGTGCGTCAAAAAGGCGCATGTGACGAAACTGGGTTATCTTAAATTATTCTTAGCTAAAGAGTCACTTTATGGGGTGAGCATTATAAGGGTAATATTTTAGAAGTTATTGAGAGGAAGCTGAAACAGATTGTCATATTAGCTGTAATCATCTAAGTAAACATGATTGGACCACTGAGAAATAAATGCGTATAATAATACGCATTCAATAGATATTAATTTTTTTGCTAGCGATTTTTACAAAATGACGGTGATATCTGTATTATATATTCATAAAACAGAGTTCAAATAAAGGAACAAGTTTTGAGTGACAGCTAAAAGTATAGCTAAATTTGCTGAAACGGGCCTAATAAATGCATTTCTTTCTCAGGTATGTAGGTTTCCTGACGATGTTTTCCTTAACCGTTGAAGCAAGTTAAATTTTAATTGCATAAAAACGCACATAACTCTGAAAAGTTATAGGTGCGCCCCGGGTTCGACCCCCCGACCTCTGATTAGGAGGCGGACGTCCTAACCACTAGGCTATCCACAGCTGTTACAATCGTCCGTCTGAAATGTTTAAATTTTTTTATTATATATAACCTTGTGATTAGATTGTATTAATTAAATCATCCTATCTTTTAAATTGCAGTTTTATTATATATGTGTATATATAATAAAACTGCAATAATGCAAATAACTGCAAATACACATTGTAATAGCTCCCAACGTTAAAAATCCACAATCCAATAAAAATGTATTAGCATTTAGTTTTTAGTAATAAATAAATAAATAATCGTCAAGACTGTGTCACAGTCGGTTCCATATTGTAGGCGCGGATCTCGCCTATTGAGATAACGTTTAGTTAGACGAGACACGCAAACATTTATAGAGCGGCAGCTGAACATATCGTAACATAAGCTCTAATGGACCGAGCAAATGTGATTGGACCACTTGGAGCAAACATACACGAGCAATTGCTGTGAGGCACTAAACCGCCCGTGATATTTTTTAAGTAGATGCGTAGGAGGATATGTACTGCATTTAGGTTTGACACAGCTATGGAACGTACTGTTCGCTTTTCGTTATACATTTCACACGTAATAAGTACTGTACTGTATCGTTATCATAATCTTTATGACCCATTTGGGTACAAGTAAGCATTCCATGCTATATCAGCTGAAAGGAAAGCGCGATGAAAATAATCGTACTTATATTTTCGCTATTTATTTTTTTAACGCTGGGAAATGCGTTTACGCATCCCCTATGGGAGCAGCGCAGGCGAAACTGGGTCGCTTCCGGCGGGGTATGTGGGACTCGCCGGCGACCAGAATACCCACTAAAATCTAGCGATGCTCCTTCGTGTTGCTATTGGCTGAGACACTTGAACGCTCGCGAATTCGCTGACAACCCAGCCATTGGCGTCCGCCGAGGCAAACTCTCCACCGGAGACCTTTGATCGAGGCCCCCTAACTTCGTCCGAGGCACGCCAGGAAGATTGGGCGCTCTTCACGACTCGAGGGTTAGGTAGCAACAGCTTGGGCTCCACCAGTACCACGAGTAAGGCTCGCTCGACCAACCATTGGACGCCGAGTCCTGAGCGTAGCCACACTCATGGCATTCTTCCGTGGGATATTATCGCACACAGACTAAGTATGTCTAGCTGGCTGCACTAGGACAGTAACTTTCTGATTTATTTATTTAATTTTATCAAATACACATTTTAATTTTTAACATAAAAGTTACTTATACGGTGTAATAACAGCCCGATTGGTTTATCAGTACACTGTATGTATCGTTCAGCGCTTAGAGTTGGTAGACTCATTTATTAAGGTACACACAAAATAATAGTCCGTGGGGGTAAACATGAGTGCTACAAGTGGGTGTTGAAATTATATTTGCTTTACTTGTGTTAAAAGTCACAACCATTTACTGATACGGGGTGTTTCGATTTCTTGGTCTAATAAACTTTTCATAACTTTTATCTAAATGTTTTTCAGTTTGTTTCTTGTTTAAACTCCTAGGCTGTTCATTATGTTTTTTATTTAGTTTTTTTGTATTTCGAACAAAAATATGTCACGCTGCTTCGCAATATATCAGATATCTTAACAATTGACAATCATTTACGAATTTAATGATAATTCTCCTTATTAAGTTTATTAAATGGTTATACGTAATGTTTCCGAGATGTCGTGATGTCGGTACATACATGTACTCGGAGTACCCGCATTATGCGGTTATATTGTAATTTTGATTAGTGGTTAATGATCTTGGAAAAAATAACACATGGGATTAACAATGTTACTTTGAATTTTGGCTCAGTTTATAATTTTATAGAATGTTTTCTTTTAATGGTAAAAAATTAAAATTAAGTTAAACCAAAAAATCACAAAAGTGATCAAGGAAAATAACAATCTGAACACCTTCTTCTTTTGATCTGGCATAATTGAATATTTATGAATGATTTTCTAATCGGTATTCAATTAAAAATATAAATACACAGCAAGAATTAAATTTTGACGAAAGTTGGAAGTCCTGGGTTTGATTCACGGCTCGAGCCTCCAGTGTCAACATTTCAAATCAAAATAATGCGCTTCCACCATATTACTATCCTTTTATTATTTGAATAACGTAGAATTTATATATGTATATTGACTTCATATAATCTATAATCAAATTTATATTGCCTGATTTGGACAGTGTGAAGAGGTAGTAATCTTTGGCATTAGGCTCTACGCCAATCGTTTGATCATAAACCTTAGACCTTAGATTCGTGTATCGTATTTCTACTTTACAGAACGTAAAGACGTTACAAAAAATTACAAGTAAAATAAAAGAAAAACGCTGTCATCGTTAAGAATATACAGACAAAGGCAAATAAATAACGTAAAAAAAAAAGCAAAACGGTACACTCATAACGGAGAAGAGGCAAAATTGGACCTAAAAGGAAATGTGTAAGCCCGAAGCAAGATCCTAATCCTACGACTAATTATTCAAACAGTGTCTTCAGGTTAATATTCAGCGTTCGTTCAAAGCGAACCGAATTAAAAATCAAGATGCCGTTTTGTAACTCGCTCATTGTAGATTAGGAGCTGGTTAATGAAATGCTCAAGCAGTGACGACAGCTGTTCAAATATTCGCACTAACGAACAGAAATTAATTGAAACACCTCGATAGCTCGACACCTCGAAGCTGACACTGCTCGGATATCAGGCCGATGCGTGAACCTACTCTCCCATCATATACCTTGGTGACCTCCGTCCTTTTTTTTGTCATGGATGCCACAGCCATCCACAACCATTTATAACAACCAAAGTAACTATAATTCAACAACGATTTGTATTTGAAGTTTAAAAGGGACATCATCTTGTTGCAGTGTGAAGCCACTCCCGGCAGCAGGGTACAAAGGCGTCCCCGGTGTACCGGGCGTGGGAGTACCGGGTTGTACGGACGTAGCGCCGCGACTCTGGTGGGAGGGACGAGCAATCGCCACGCACAAACTCAGGCTTGTCGAGTTCTCAGCCATCATGGAACAACCCTGAGATCCAGATACATTGAGTTAATATACCGTTCCTGAAATTATTATCTTAATTAGTACATCTGATACTATTTTTTTTTATACACTACAAGTTAGCCCTTGACGGTAATCTCACTTGGTAGATGGTGCTGCAGTCTATGATGGTAGCGGACTAACTTGTTAAGGGTATGGTAGACACCTAATTGGTTTCTACGCAACATCGTGCCGGAACGCTAAATCGCGACTCAACTTTGTAGGTATCGAAATAGGTAGGGTGGTCGTCAAATTGGTTGTATTATAAGACTATAACATACTCTTGCTATCTTGTATATACTGCCTTCATTCCGACAAACAACCAAAATAATTGGAATAACCTCTTTGTATTAGACCTTTAGGAAGTTGGTATACAACTTTAATATACCGTCGTCTGAATTGATATCTCTGATATACATAAAACGTTTCTAAATCAGAATCAAAGTTTTTATGTACTAAAAGGAAACATCAATCCCCTCATGGCTCAGGGTCACAAAACAAATCGAAGTCACTACTTACAAGTGTAGAAAAGTTACATGGAACATAGCCACAAAGCTACGCCTGCTATGTCCTACATTGAGTAGTTAGTATTCCAAAGTTAAGCGTTACCCAGGTTTGACGTCCTCCGTAAGGCAGCTTTTTTTTCGGACTTTCTATTAACTGTGCTAACTCTATGGGTTACCACAGCGTAACCGGGCTTCGGAAAGAAGCTTTGCCAGAAGAAATTTTGCGCCCTAGGGCTGGAAGAAACTAAGGGAACATCTTCCTTCCTTCCGTGGATGGAGCCCACGGCCGGATGACGTAAGATAGCGGGGACCTCGTCTTCGCCGGCGAAGACGGTGTGTAGCGTATGATTGTGTGGTAGGTGGTACAAATATGTTGTCAGTAGTCATCTGATCGTCAGGGTCATGAAGGATATGTTTAGGTCTCCTCTTTCCGCCGCCGACTACCAGAGGGTTGGGGTGTCGGATTGATTTCTCGAAATAGCTTTTCGAGAGTTTCTTAAAGTCGTAAGGCAGCGCGTGCGTGGTTTGGATTTCCAGCTTTAGTCTGCTAGAAGGCTTCGGCCGCAGCTGGGTACTGACCTAGCAAAGATATACCGCTAAACTATTAAGCCTTCAGGTTCGAGAAGGCCGAGGGGAATGGGCAATGTTGGAAACGCATTATTGCTTAGTTTAGTGCTGCAGATGGTCATAGGCGATGGCAATCTCTTAACATCTGGTGAGCCATCTGCTCGTTTCCCCGCTATGTTATATAAAAAAAACATTTTAAAATAGTTAAAGGGTTTCAGGATTAAACATTACATACAAAAAATTCTCCGGTTCTTACAGCGCAAGGACTCCAGGCTCGTCCAATTCATTGCGAATACCAATTTCATCTCGGCCGCGGACCTCATTCCGCGAAATTTGGTTACAGAACGGCTGAGACAACACGGAAAATTAGACCGCGAAGAAAAATAAATGCGATGAAACGTCGAGGCATACAAAATTAGAGGGACGTAGTCGCAAGTTATAAAAGGTGGATACATTGCTCCATGAATACAAATCTCCTTGATGGCCCTAGATTGAACTTATATGAGACGTGTAAGAGCTATGTGGCGTGTGATTATTTATCATACAGAATGCGTTGGGGTAGCGCGATAAGGAAAATGGGTCAGGGTGCTTTTGGATTTGACGACCTCTTTGTACCTAACAGGGATGAGAGGCTTATCTTGTAGTCACCTTGTATTGTCGTGCTTGTTTCTTTAAGACCAGACGATCCATTATTTGTCACCCGATATGGGAGACGTGTTGTGACAGATGAGTGGCACACGTAAATGGCAAAACTCTGAAGAACTCGGCAACCTGGGCGGCCTGTTAAGCTTCTGTATAAAGCTCGGTTGGTTGGAGTGACCTTCACTCAGCCGCCCTACAAAGAATTACTGCCGGTAAAGAGAAACTATTACGAAGACAGGCCTAGGATCGGAACATTGCAGAATGGACCACGTATACTCAGTTCAGATGAAAACCTTATTCTGTTGCTGTGTATACAAATACAATTGATATACTGAGATGGTATTCTTGAAGATCTGTATGGTAAACACCACATGTTTAAAGATGGAAGAATTTATAAATATACGCCATGCGTATGATTGAATAAAGATTGATGTTCATTGTATACCAAGGAGTTCCGCAAAGTAACTCCGGCTCCTATTCAACAATTAATATAAGTAGTACTTAAGCAGCTTTATTTAGTAAAATCATGTTTTTTTGGGATTTTAATTTTTACGCCAATCGCCAAGTCCTCTTTCGAGATAAGAAGATATTGTTATGTTTTACTTCTTCAAAATATTTGTTATATTGTGCCAGTTGGCCTTATATTGACACAGCGCTGTCGCATTATTAAGTGGGAGGTCCTGGTTTCGATTCCTGGCTCGACTCTGGGAGACTTTAGCCGTGGTTAGTTACCACCCTAACGACAAAGACGAGTCGCCAAGCGATTTAGCGTTCCGGCGTGATGTTGCGTAGAAACCAATTAGGTGTACGGGCCTGCCATACCCTTAACAAGTAAGCCCGCTACCATCTTAGATTGCATCATCACTTGCACAGGTGAGATTACCGTCAAGAGCTAACTTGTAGTGGAAAACAAAAAATCCTTCTATAATAACAACCTCAAATAAAATATAACATAACATGAAAAATAAAACACAACTATGTGACCTTATAGATATACAAAATAGTGTTATGAATATTTTTCGATTTATTTTATAAATAATAGTCGAACATCCATACAAATGCAATAAAATAAATCTGTATTGTGTGTACATGTGATAAGAAAAGAGATATCCAGTAGCTATCAGTGGTTAATGGGCTAATGAGAGGATAGAATAACGAGAGTGTGGCATTGGGTAGGCTTTTATCAAAGTCCGTCAATTTGTTGTCAAATCCACCTAGGAACTGGCTATGAAGTTGGCTTCACATCGAAAACCTAAAACTCATCAAAATCTAGTGGCTCGGAAATGACGCGGTGATGCCGCCGCTACCGTTATGATTGCCCGAATATTGCGATTCATGAACAGATAGGTGCCTATATAGCATTGCACTTTGAATATCTACCCATAGTGCGAAAATTGTTTGGGGAGATGGAGGAGGGCATATCGAGGACCCCCTATACCCATATGAACTAATGGTGTCTGCGTGAATTCCTGACGAATCGATCACATGGAATTAATTTCTTTTATTTGCTTTATTTCGAGAGATGTTTAATGATTAATATGATTTACGGGTTACTTATTAGAATATAAGTATACATAACCTATTTCATGCATATTTAAAGCTGATTAAATAAATTCAATTATGACATTGCATATAAAACAAAAGCTTATAGACAAATCATATTAAAATATTAAGGATTATTTATATAAACGATAATTTATTATTGTTTATGTGAGATGGTGATAACAAAAAAACCGGCTAAGTTAGACCAGTTATAAGACCAGGGCGCGTTTGAAACCCTCATAGCTTTAGTTTTAAGTTTACGAATGTAGTTATCACCATCAAATCACTACTATGTAAATTATTGATGCGTTAAAAGTGCCTTTTGAAGGACTATTTGAATAAAGATTATTTGAAATTGAATTTTGAATTTAATGTTTACCATCTAATGTAAAACTGAAACGTAGAAATAACATACACACACTATAAAACATCCAATATATACATATATATAATGTTGAAATCTTACGCGATTCGAATAAATATTAACTAAAATATGAGGTTGCAAATACCTTTATGGAAGAGCTATAATTAAAAGCGTCGATTACGTTGAAAAACATGCTTAAAGGGTTGGACATTGCTGATAATATGAAATGAGATCAATTTCAATGCAATTTAAAAACCTTGAGGGTAGGCAAATATGCATAAAGCACGTATTTTGACGATCTCCCTGGCACAGTGTTGAACGCTGTGGTATTACAAATGTGATATTGATTTAAAACAATTTTAAATATTATGATTTTTGAATATTCTCAGGTCCAATGGGAGGTTGTACTGATGTTGAACTGTAACTGAAACTAAATTGCCTTGTGTTTGTTGACTGTTATAAATAAATATAAAGGATGAGTATGGCGTGTCTTCGTCGGTAATTTGGGTAGACGTGGGTCATTTCGGGCAAAGAGACCAGATACTCTTGGTAGAACAGAATTACAATCATAACTATGGTAATTTATAAGGAGCAGACTATACTCCACAAAGTACGACTATGCACTACCGCGACTCGACCACCGATGCATAACTCACTTAATGTTGCGTAAACAGAGGGGCCGATCCCACTCTCTTGTCCGTCGTACATGATTGTACAACTAGATGGCGCTGTTCTCCGACTGCCGTCAAATAAATTGAACATGATGCGATGTAAAAACCGATGTATGATGATGATGATGTAACTGGTTAGCCTACTGCAATCTTAGACTGCATGATCTCTTACCACCGCCACAGATAACAGTTTGGGGCTCTCTTGTAATATAAATAAAAAATAAATTTTAGTACGACTTTTGGCATATAATATATTAATTGTACCAAACTTATTGGTGTTACTGGCACATTCTGTTTTACACTTGTTACCTATTTTAAGTTGTGATCTTATCCCATTTGTTCGAAAGCATAGAAGCAGCAAAGCAAAGAATGTTAATAAACCATAGTACAAAATTAATAGATGTTAATAAAACTACATTACAAAGGGCTGAACTTTCAATTTTGTTCCTTCAAACTCTGTGCTGGCAATTTTGTACATCTTGAGTGTTACCTTGTAAGTTTTGTTGCATACGTCAGTTGATTGTTACAATCGACCCAAGTTCTGACGTCACACTTCGCTGGGTGCAAAATGTATGGAACTTTTATAATTACGTTAATGCATTGCGCGTACTTAAATGTTTTAATTCATCTTACTCGTGTGCACGGAGTTTACTAATGTAGCTTCGTGTGTGTTACTTTGTTAATGGACGCGGAAAAGGGAATTTTAACACAATATTATGACGTATATTTTTCCTGCGCAAGTAAATTAATAGGTAAATACACTCAGTCACTAATATCACGAACATCGTATTAAAAATACAGCCATGTATGCTATGCTCTTTGAGGAAAATGTATAGTACTAATAGAGTTAGTTTTGGTTTTTTCTTTGAAAAAAAAAAATACGAAATAATACGGAATAACGAAGGTTGTCTTGAGGAGATCGCTTTAAGCGATAAGACTGCCTTCGCTCGTTTTGTTTCTCATCTACTTTTTTTAAAATTGGTTTTAGATTCCAAGTTAAGTTATTCTAGTTAATGTGCAATAGGAAGCGGTGATAGCCTAGTGGTTAGGGCGTCAGCCTCCTAATCAGAGGTCGGCGGTTCGAATCCGGGCACGCACCTCTAACTGTTCGGAGTTATGTGCGTTTTTACAAAAATTAAAATATCACTTGCTTCAACGGTGAAGGAAAACATCGTGAGGAAACCTGAGAGTTCTCCATAACGTTCTCAAAGGCGTGTAAAGTGTGAATCCGCACATGCCCAGCGTGGTGGACAATGGCCAAACCCTTCTCATATTGAGAGGAGACCCGTGCTCTGTAGTGAGCCGGTCATGGGTTGATCATGATGATGTTATGATGTTGATAATATACATATTTTTATTGACTACAAGTACTATCTCACCTGGTGGTAAGTGATGATGCAAATCTAGGATGGTAACGGGCCAACCTGTTAGGGGGGGGGGGTCCCACCAGAGCAGACTCGAGCCGGGAATCGAACCCAGGACCTCCGACTTTATAACACGACAGCGCACACACTGCGCCACGGAGGTCGTCAAATTAATGGTGATAAGACGCTAATTCTATAAACTTTAACATATTCTTTTCTGCAATTTGTGACGTTAAAATTGTCATCCCACATAATCTCCGTCCTGCCCAATAGATGAAGGTAGCCATAAAGCTTTCACAATACGACAAAAAAAAATGATAAATGTCTCACAACATATTTAAGTTAATAAACTTGACTAAAAATAACGATACGAAGAAAACGTAATTAAAATTTGGGCATCAACTTTCAATTATAACAATGACGGGTATTTGCGAACGGAATGTATTGACGGTATTTTCATTAAGTTACCAAATTTTTTGAAAGATTGTATAATAAAGTCAATACGGCAAAGGCCCCGGTTCAATTGAAACAGCATGTTTATTCTTGGGCCATAATTTTATGCCAGGATCATAATGGAACTTCGTTATATTTCCATCTCTTAAGTAATTACACGTTTCACGAAAGTAGAGAATAAACATTCGCCGGATATTTTTCAACGTTCGTCCGACGAATCCATAACAATTAAAAGAACATTCAATTAAAAAAAGACACATTCACTATATGTATGAAAGTGCTTATAATAATTCAGTCTTTTTTTTATTTTTTTTTTCTTATTATTATTTTTTTTATTATTATTTGATATCTTTCTTAATTGTATATATGAGATGTAACGCTGTTGATTGCTTTCAAATAAATAAATAAATAAATTACTAATATGTAAATTATAGACGCGTCAAAAGTGCCTTTTAAAGGAATATTTGAATAAAGGTTATTTGAATTGGAATTTGAATTTTAAGAGAGATTTAAGAAAACCGAGAAAGGAAGAGTCTGTAGGTAATAATAATAAAAAATGTGTGCCACGTTGCGCATACAAACTGCGTATATTTTTAAAGGTGTACGCAAATGTGTTAGTATTAGGTATAATAAATAACGTTCTCGTTTTCAATAGAGGTGTTGCGAAACCAGGTCGTTTCGGCAGGTGGGATGCTTCGAGTAGGTACTTCGCACACTAACTGGTGTCTACTGGAATTACTTTAAAATTGTACACTAACTTTGTTACCTGTGGCTTTGTTACCTGTAGCTTCACTCAGGTTAATTTCGTCGTTTTCGTAATTCTAACTTTAAAACTGAAAGAGTTCATTCAAATTTGTAACGCATATTTTCCATAATGGCTGAAATATCTTCTTTTTTTTGACGATCTTCGTGGCGCAGTGTATGCGCTGTGGCATTATAAAGTTAAAGGTCCTCGGTTCGATTCCCGGCTCGAGTCTGGTCTGGTGGGAGGCTTCGGCCGTGGCTAGTTAGCACGATGTTGCGTTGAAACCAATTAGGAGTGTGGTCTTACCATACTAAGGGTATGATGGTACGACACCAGTCAACCATTCTTGAGTCTTGACTGGTGGGTGGCCGTGGCTAGTTACTCTACCTACAAAGACGCGATTAAGCGTTCCGGCACGTAGTCGAATAAAAACCAATTACGAGTGTGGGTTACCATACCCCTAAGGTTAAGGTTAGCCCGCTACCATCTTCTTCTACATCATCACTAACCATTAAGTGACATTGCCGTGAGGGGTTAACTTGTGCTGTATAAAAAAAAAGGCTGAATTATTATAAACCTATATCATACAAAAACATATAGTGAATGTGTCTTTTTTTAATTGAATGATTCTCTACTTTCGTGAAAACTGTAATTACTTAAGAGATGGGAATATAACGAAGTTCCATTATGATCCTGGCATAATATTATGGCCCAAGAATAATAATGCTGTTTCAATTGAATCGGGGCCTTTGCCGTATTGACTTTATTATACAATCTTTCAAAAAATTTGGTAACTTAATAAAAATACCGTCAATACATTCCGTTCGCAAATACCCGTCATTGTTATAATTGAAAGTTGATGCCAAAATTTTAATATTGTTTGCTTTGTATCATTATTTTTAGTCTAGTTTATTAACTTAAATATGTTGTGAGACATTTACCATGTTTTTTTGTCGTGGTGGAAAAGTTTTATGGCTACCTCGAATCTATTGGACAGGACGGAAATTATGTGGGATGGCAATTTTTACGTCACAAATTGCAGTTAAGAATATGTTAACGTTTATAGAATCAGCGTCTTATCTTAGTGCATGCGCTGTCGTGTTATCAAGTCGGAGGTCCTGAGTTCGATTCCCAGCTCGAGTCTGCTCTGGTGGGACCCCCCCCCCTCACCTAACAGGTTGGCCCGTTATCATCCTAGATTTGCATCATCACTTACCACCAGGTGAGATAGTACTTGTAGTGAATAAAAATATATATATTATCATCATCATCATCATCATGATCAACCCATTACCAGCTCACTACAGAGCACGGGTCTCCTCTCAATATGAGAAGGGTTTGGCCATAGTCCACCACGCCTGCCATGTGCGGATTCACACTTTACACGCCTTTGAGAACATTATGGAGAACTCTCAGGTTTCCTCACGATGTTTTCCTTTACCGTTGAAACAAGTGATATTTTAATTATTTAAAAAACATAACTCCGAAAAGTTAGAAGTGCGTACCCGGATTCGAACCGCCGACCTCTGATTAGGAGGTTGACGCCCTAACCACTGGGCTATCACCGCTTCAAAAAATATATATATTTTAACCTTAATAAAGATGGACCATTTAGTAAATACCGTCTTTCTAAGAGATTTTCTGGTGCTATTAAGTAACCATCTATTAGCCATAACTACAAAGCAATACTTGCGTTGCTTATTACTTACTGAGAAAGTACAGTAAAGTAAGTACTAAAACACCAAGGTACGAACGGTGAATACAAAAATATATTTGTATAAACGAGAATAATAATGTCTCAAGCATTCATAACTATAAAACAAAAATAAAACAGCTTTTTGTACTAAAAAGAATGGACCACCAACCAGTAAAACTTACTTTAAGGAGTTCTCTCCGGGAAAAGCATATTTTAAGAAATGCATTTAAGCATTTCTGTAGTGGCGCACTTACTATAACACATTTTGGCTGCGAAACGAGAATGCTATTTAGGAGCTCTGAGAAATGTATTGTTTTCTTAAGGATTGTCTGACTTTTTATCCGACTTTAAAAATTAAAGATTCCCATTCCTCTGCGTATTTTCTTTACGACTAATGTACCGACATTCTGACGAGGTCCGTGGCGTAGCATGTGCGCTGTTGCATTGTGAAGTTGAAGGTCCTTGAACTGCATCATCACTTACCATGGGACATTGCCGTTGTAGTGGGGTTTGAGATATAAGGCAGTAATGAACGAATCTGTAGATCTACTACATGATCGGGGCAATTTCAAACTAACTTGTAGTTTCAAGGGCTAACTTGCAGTGTATAAAATAATTATTATACATTATTCTTTTTCAATAGGTAGGGGTACTCTTTGGTATTTCTTTATAAACGTCGAATGTTATGTGTGTGTGTGTGTGTGTGCTCTGCCATCTCTGATCACGAAGTCGAAAACACTGTAATAGGTGCGCTGTCGCAGTGATAACCTAGTGGTTAGGGCGTCAGCACCTAATCAGAGGTCGGCGGTTCGAATTCGGGCACGCACCTCTAAGTTTTCGAAGTTATGTGCGTTTTTTAAAAAGTATCACTTGCTTCAACGGTGAAGGAAAACATTGTGAGGAAACCTGCATGCCTTTTCTCCATAATGTTCTCAAAGACGTGTGAAGTCTGCCAATCCGCACATGGCCAGCGTGGTGGATTATGGTCAAACCCTTCTCTATTGAGAGGAGACCCGTGCTCTGTAGTGAGCTGGCAATGGGTTGATCAAGATGATGATCATGAGGTGCGCTGTCTATTTATAAATCGCTTGGTATATTACATCGTATGCGCAAAGTCCCTTAAGCAACGTTAATACATTAACTTAGTACGCGGGGTACGTTGCCAACTATCCCCGTGTCTGTTGCCATATGGTTAGTGATAAACGATGGAAAGTACCTTTGGTATTGCCGTAACTCCAACTAGCGGAATGCCTCGTTACTCTAACATTTTCGATTACGGATGACGAGGACTTCGAAGTAAAGTTCCTTAAGTCGGGCCGAATGTTGTTAGATATTGCACACTCCTAAAAAAATCGTATTAACCACCTGCCTTTGACTGTCGGTTGAGTGCGCGGTAACTTTATCACTCCCATATATTAACGCGAATGGCAACTTATATTCTTAATTCGAATGCGTGTGACTATTTTTTTATCGTGTTTTCTGTTGTTCAACTTCAACTTCACTATTCTTAAAAAAAAATCCGCGGGATTATCTCAAAATAATATATTTGGAATATGAACTTTTAATAATACCTATAAGACTCTATCGGAAGAACCAATGGATAATGTCCATTGGTTCTTAGTAGGACAAGGTCCTAAATTTTAACGTTGCACCGTAAATCGCAGTGGTTCAATATTTTCACAACCCCTCAACAAATTCGAATTCCACTCCAAGTCTTTATTTGAAGACAAAATATGGTATACCCAACTTTACAGGATGCAAAGTCCAATAATGAAAATTTTAAAAGCTATTCATTACAATTAACAAGATGGGTCCAGTCAAATACATATCTAATATTGTGCATAAAAAATTATTTGATGGAATAATATAAATTTTATAATAGCTTCAGTGCTGATTTCAATCTTTTAATTGGTGAAATCAGAATATTACCCTGGCTAAGTTTGTTGGGCTTCTGTTTAGACCGGGGCGCGTTTGGAACCCTCATAGCTTTAGTTTTAAGTTTACGAATATAGTTATCACCATGAAATAACTATTATGTAAATTATTGACGCGTCAAAAGTGCCTTTTTAAGGACTATTTGAATAAAAATTATTTTGAATTTGAATTTGAATTTTGAATTTGAATTTATTTTTCTAACGCATCAGTTTCGTCAACCGCAAGCTTATCTAATACAAAAAAGAGTTTCCGGGAGCCGCTGAATACAAACGGTATGAGACTTGGACTGGGGAAAAGAAAAAAAAATTTATTCTCTAGAGAAGATTTTTTTTCTTCATTACGAGATTCAAGAACGCAAAAATAGGTTTACGAAAAAAAAAAACTACAATTCAATACATATAGAAAAATATCTGAAAATTGGAAATCTGACAAGAATATGCAAAATATTGCGCTATGCAAAGTACAAAAGACAGGCGGGAACAATAAGAGAACTTGCCAAGAATTGCCTTCGTACCCGCACTGAAATTGTAACCAGAAATGGAATGCAAATATTGAAAACGGGAGCCGTGCAGCTTTTTATGCAGTGGCACGCTCGCGCCCCTACCCTAACACCTTACCTACATTCATTCCCACCATTTAACATTTATTCATACATTTTTATAGTTCCGTAAATAGTATGAGAACTCGTTTGGGATTTCATAGCCATCCGGCTGTCTGATTTAATGTAATGCAGGAATTTAGGTGCATACTGGTTGATGCATACAAATAAAATCGGTAACTACAAGCATTTTGGATACAGACGCAACTTGGAAATTTGGTTCAGATTTCAGCTTCAAAAAAATCTTATTTGAGATTGACATTAGTTGGTGATACATGGCGACTGGCCTTCGGGCGTCCATGGACAAATTTATTTTTCTCTTGTTTTCATATAGAGAGATGGTGTTAATATAACAATAAGTAACGTAGCGGGCGAAGCGGTGATAGCCTAGTGGTTGGGGCGTCAGCCTCCTAATCAGAGGCATCGAATCCGGGCACGCACCTCTAACTTTTCGGAGTTATGTGCGTTGTTAAGCAATTAACATATCAGATGTTGATAAAACTCAAAGAATTTGGGATAGTATATATCCCACATGGTTCGACAATCTAAAGGCTGGCAGTGAACAGACAAGGCCTGAAGGGAAATTCATCTCAATTTTGAAAAAGAGACATATCTCCTCTGAAACTCATATCTGTCTTTCTGGTAGGCGATAAAAGTTTATTCGTGCAACACTTTCTGTTGCGAGGAAAGTTTTGATACGGAACCAAACATATAACACGACAACCCAATATTGTCCATTTATAATAATGCACGGGGTTCTGCGAATTAATAAATAAAAAGGTACCTATGCAATTAAACATTGTTTCATTCTATAAGATCTTATATTTTTTTGTTAGATTATATTAAGATCCTGTCTTTATATTTACTTATATTGGAATACAAAAGTATGTGAGTTGATTTAATTTGATATTGGCATATAGTTTATGAGCCGGAACTAAGCAAGACAAAAAATGTTCGGTTCCGATGCGATATATAGATGTAAAGAGCAATGGCATTATTACCTCTTCTTACTAGTTGGTAGGCCACCCACCATCACCCTACTGGCAGAGCCAAGTGATTATACGTTCCGCTATAGTGCAACAACCCATTGGTTGCTGTTTTATAATACAGAAACCAATGGATTGGGATGGGTGGCGGTAGTCACTCAATATCAGGAGACCCGTTTGTTTACGTTACCATCTCAGGTATATACATACGAGTAAGTATGAAAATACAAAAATAAATGAACGGATTTTTGTTAAATTTGGTGTTGAATTAATTGCCTTTAGGTTACAGGTATTGAAATCAAAGGAAACTTTTTATTAAAAAAAAAAAAAACCCCTATAAGGTACCTCGATTCTTCTGTCTCCCTCGTTTTTCCTCTTTTTGCCCAGCTTTTTGACGACGTCCGTGGCGCAGCGCAAGTTCGAGGTTCTGGGTTCGATTCCCGGCTCGAGTCTGGTCGGGTCGCCAAGTGATTAAGCGTTCCCACACGATGTCGCGCCAATTAGGAGTGTGAGTTTAACATACTCCCAACAGGTTAGCCCGATACCATCTTAGACTGCATCATCACGGTGCGATTGCCGATTGCAAAAAAAAAGCTTATGTGGTATTTATAATATTAGTAGACATTAATTAAACAATGAGTAAAACCAGGCGTATAACACATGAAAAACTATAGTTATAAATAAAAGTAAAATACATTACAAGACAATATCACTGTAATGCGATACATAAATCTGCCGCACAGATTTGATTTAACACTCGAAAGCACACAGCATATACAAAAATGTAATTCTATAATAAAACCCTCGCATCGTTTCTCGATTCGCCTCTAAATTCCAAATGAGAAACCGTGAAAAGATAATATGAGCTACAAATTTAGACCCGTGTCTTGGTAACCGTCACATGTCTGCCAGATTTATACGTAAAAGAAAACGCCTCCGGCGGCGAACGCTTTTATTGAAATTGGCTGCATTACCATAATAATATTAGAGGGATTGTCAGCCATCGACGAAGTGTGAAATCGCAGTATACCACCCGCTGTTATCTCCTCAAGTGCTGTAATCTGCATACATTTCGTCTCTCGCACCATTGTGCGGGATTCAATTACCCAATCTTATATTTCCAGCTTTGTTACATCATTTTGGTATTGGCTCCCCTCAATTTGAACGATGATATGCTAGATTGTTACGTATTCCGCAAATTTGTGTAAGCCTATTTGGGTCTTTCTTTTTTACATAATATTTAAGATCAGCCATTTCAATGATGGTACCTCAGATTGAAATTTCACTTGTACCTTTTATATTTGGCTTGTTTTGTCTTATATTATACAAATGGGAGCTAGTATCGTTATAGCGCGTATGTGCGTAGATTTTGTGTTTACCTTTTGCGATGATTTGTTTCCCATAGTAAAAGCATATATGTCCAAAGAATGCAATGTAATGAAATAAATTGAAATAACGAGTGATTATTTTTACCAGTAGTGATTTTTGGAAAATTCACTATAGAGTTTGAAGATGAGTATGAAAAAGTATAAAAAAATAAAAGTTGTAAGAAACAGCTGTCGTCTGGCATTAGAACGACCTACTTACATGACCAAATCTTTGATGCTTGATTACAACAATAAGGCAACTTTACAAATGACTTTTGTTCACTTATCCGTGGGAATTTAAAACCTATCCTTATTCCTTATCTTCATTAAAAAGCTAATTGTTAACATGTTTGGATTTTTGCTTTAAAGGCTGGTAGTTGATGTAGGTCAGTGAACAAAAGGAAAACTGAGAGCATTTTTTAATATATAAATTTTGACGACCTTCGTGGCGCAGCACGTGCGCTGTTGCATTTTTAAGATGGAGGTCTTGGGTTCAATTCCCGGCTCGAGTCTGGTCTGGTGGGAGGCTTCGGCCGTGGCTAGTTACCACCCCACCGACAAAGACGTCTCGCCAAGCGATTTAGCGTTCCGGCACGATGTCGCGTAGAAACCAATTAGGTTTACCATGCCCCTAACAGGTTAGCCCGCTACCATCTAAGACTGCATCATCACTTACCATCAGGTGAGATTGCCGTCAAGGGCTTACTTTATCATATTTAGTCGTTCCCTCGTGGTTGAAAACTGTGATGATGACCACCATGCTGACTTATGTAATGACAGCATCTAGCATATCCCTATATCTCATAACCGTTTCTGATGAAAGCCAGTAAATTTTAGGTCAACAATTCCATTCGAGGTCAACTTTCAAGCAAAATCTATTTGTTAATAATATCAGAAATAGAAATCTAGAAATCACAATGGGCCATACGCGTCGCGGTCCGGGATATATCGTATTTCACCGGGGCATGGTCCACGTCGCGGCCTCTCCATCCCTCCATTACTCATAACCAACAAAAAGGAGTCCGGGAAAAGAATAAACACAACTTACAGCTGAACAAATGGCAACACTTTACGTGTCTCACAATTTAAACGTCCCCCAAGAAATGGGATCCTAGCTAATGTAACTATTTGTCTTGACTAAATGCCACATGCTATGTAAGTTTTATGAAAGGTACTATGTTTGCTGTAGTGATATCGGTTTTAATGACGTCACTACAGAGCACGGTTCTCTTCTCAATATGAGAAGGGTTTGGCCATAGTCCACCACGTTGGCCATGTGCGGATTGGTAGACTTCACACGCCGTTGAGAACATTATAGAGAACTCTCAGGCATGCAGGTTTCCTCATGATGTTTTCTTTCCCCGTGCTTCAGCATGTTATATTTTATTTGCTTAAAAACGCACATAACTCTGAAAAGTTACAGGTGCATGCCCATGATCGAACCCACGAACTCAAATTAGGAGGCTCACGTCCTAACCACTAGGCTATAACGGCTTCATTATTGACGTAAAATTACCTATATTCAATCTGTTTACATCATTTTCAGAAGCTTGGTTTACCTACGATGCTGAAATCCATCATAAATCCACAAACCGTTTACAGCTCTATCCCCCGTATATTCTTTTTGATTGTCTGTATAGATGTGTATCCTTTGTGTGTTACTCTCTCTGTATTATATATACAGAGAGAATACAAATTGAGAGAATAGAAATTGAGCGAACATAAATTGTATGGCACGCTATAGCGTGAACAGCGAACGTAATGAAAATAGTTAAACATTTTGCATGTACTGGCTAATGCATGGGCGGCACAAAAGCTACCAAAATGGCAAAGTGTAGCAAACCAAATGATTATGCAGACATTGATAAGAGTCTATCTAGAATACTAAAGAAGAAAAGTACCTCAAAAAACTAACCTAAAAAACTAGAAAACAAAAACCTTTTTTTAGAAGAAAAAAAAAATTAAATTATTTGTAATTTTTACTTGAGCTTTTAACCAGACCTTACCTAAATTTCATGAACTCACCCGAGAATGACATTATACAAAAAATACGAATAATTAAAATCCTTGTAAGGCAAAATTAGATCACAGCGAAAAGTAAGAAGGCGGAAATTGACCAAAAAGTTACCAACATTGTTTTTTTTTTCTACCGACATTTTTATCAGAAACACAATTACTCGGAACACAGAGGCAATGGTCAAATACAACAAGGCAAAATGCCAAGCGCGGACATCGGCGATCTTTTGTGTGTTGTAACGATATAATATTGCGGTTAAAACAAAACCTACAGGATACTGTCTATGCTTGCGGTATTATATACTACTACTACTAACAAACAAAAATTATGGGTCTAAAAAGTACGTTAAAAAAGTGTGTGTTAGTTAGAGTTCGTGGTATGTTTCTGGGTCAAATTTCTTTAAGGGATTTATTCAATCAAAGATTTATTTTTTATCCATCCTATACAGTTATTGGTCAGTCACCAGACACACAACTCTTAGTAATTGAGAAGGCTAACTGATAGTATGATGACCCTTATTATAACGTATTAATAATAATTAACATGGTTAAAATAAACAATAAACAGCAAGTATAATTTGTTATATTCCGCCGACAAGGATGATCCGGTGTCGGGTCGAAACGTGCGTAGAGGTTCTAGTGGAAGATTTTGTGTGGTGTTATATTATACAAATTTCCCGGTTGTCGGCGGAATATAGCAAATTATACTTGCTGTTTATTGTTTATCATGGAGTTCCGCAAAGTAACGCCTGCTTCTATTCATTATATGATTAAAATATATACCTAGTGCGTTCTTTATTAATTGTAATGATTTAGCAACTTAAGTAACTAATATCCGTAGATTTTTTTTATTAAATATTTGAGGCATTGGTCGTGGTTAGTAACCACCCTACCGACATAGACGTATCGATTTAGCGTTCCGGCACGATGTCGCGTAGAAACCAATTAGGAGTGTGGGTTTACCCTACCCATAATAGGTTAGCCCGCTACCATCCTAGACTGCATCATCACTTACCACCAGGTGAGATAGCCGTCAAGGGCTAACTTAAACTAAAAAAGATATATCGAAGTGATCATATTGTAAGCCCAGATCATCAGATCTTATTTCGAGTCAACCCCATTCCTATAGTCGGTAAGGTTATTAATCTTATATATAATAACTTTATCATGATTAACCCATTATCGGCTCACTACAGAGCACGGGTCTCCTCTCAATATGAGAAGAGTTTGGCCATAGTCCACCACGCTGGCCCTGTGCGGATTGGCAGACTTCACACGCCTTTGAGAATATTATGGAGAACTCGCAGGCGTGCAGGTTTCCTCACGATGTTTTCCTTCACCGTTGAAGCAAGTGATATTTTATTTGTTTTAAAAACGCACATAACTCCGAAAAGTTAGAGGTGCGTACCCGGATTCGAATCGCCGACCTCTGATTAGGACGCTGACGCCCTAAGCACCAGGCTATCACAGCTTCTCCTTATCACAGCTTCTCTTACTACTTATCAGTGGAATATTGGTGTACATCGCATTTGCACATAAGAAAGAACTCAAATTGCCCTGAAACATTTCAAATTTTAAAAATTTATTTAATTAATTAAAAATATCAATATATTTTGGTATATTTAAACGTTGAGTAATCTTTTTATTGTTGTTTATTTATGCAGGTTATCGATCAAGTATATGATGGCTTTTCGACAGCATGGATCATGGAACAGCCTTTATATTTTTAAATTTATCGTTTCGCCACGTGTCTCATAAAATAAAAAATTAAAACTTTGAATACACAACAAATCAAGCAAAGAACAATATACATATATGAAAATGAAAGCTTTTTCAACGAGTCATTTTCATCAACGAAACCATCCAATACTACTTTATGGTTACCTTTTGAATATTGATATATTTTTAATTTTGAAATTTCACTCGCGGCTCCTTGACAGTGTTTTCAAGTTATTGCCTACTCGCTTCGGGGGAAAAGAGAATGGGGTAAGGCGCTGGATAAGGTTGAGTAATAATGTACTTCTTACTAGAGTAGTCAAGTCCAACAAAAATTTTACGTTCGATGATTCGTTGGTCTTCTATAAAACGTCCCCCAATAAAGATGTTAGAATAACGTAAACGGCGTACTTAATATGAGCGATGTTTTTAATATCCATCAATTTTTAATTAGTATTAGTACATTATAAGAAAAACACAAAAAAGAGGAGCTAAGAGGAGGTGGCTAATTTCGAGCATCTCGCTTATATTGATCCAGTAATTTTGAATTCTTCTCATCATCATTCGTCTCATGGACCCATTATGGTTAAGGGTTCGTAGTGTGAAAATTGTATGGAAAATCAGATTCGGACCATAAAAGCGAAGCGCAATACCAAGCATTGCAATTTCGCCTCTAGATCGCAGTAAATTATTACACATAGCTGAAAAATTTAAGACTGCTTTGTCCGAGCCAAGTCTCGCGCCGTTGACCCACTGATTTAAGAAGCTGTTCTCGACCGAAACGTATTTTCCGGCTTAACGACGTAGCCGGACTTTGGTGCGGTCGGGAAATCGTGCCATGCTGCATCCATCTGTTATTTGAGACTCCGCTTTCAAGTTTTGTCGTCTTTATTAAAAGCGCACCTATAGCTGTTTTTTCGTAACATTTACGTCATGTGACAGCCACACACTATGGGAATGGGGTTGACTCGAAATAAGATCTGATCTGATTACTTTTGAACAGAAAGTCGAGAGTGAGCTCACTAGGCTTCGGTAACAAATTTTACATGAAATGTTTCGAGTGGTATTTCATTTTTTTTGCGAGATGATTTTCTATTTTTCTGGTCTGTCATCTGTTATTTGAAACTCCGCTTTCAACTTTTGTCGTCTTTACTAAAAGCGTACCTGTAGCTGTTTTTTCATAAAACTTACGTGATGTGGCAGTCACATGACGTAAGTGACGTTCTTTTGAATCTGACTGTCTGACGGTGCACCGGTGTACGTTGATTTACCGTTTAGCTGTGAAAATAACTCAGTAGTCTGAATCTATGCAAAATAGAAAGCGATGTTCTTGCGAACTTAGTGGTGGATATTTTAACGAAAATGTGTATAAGCAATTTAATTTACATAACACAAAGAACAATTTCTTAAAACTGCTCAAGCATGGTACGAGTAAAATATCACGTCCGTAATGTTTTAATTTTTGTCTGTGCAGCGCTGGTTTTTAGTGGGAGCCTGAATATTGGTACAATCACTCTGTAGATAAAGTTTCATAATAATCTGATCAATGCTTTCACAACGCATAGATGGCACACAAATTTATATTTTTATGCATATTAAATTAAAAACATTGATTAAAATTTCATATTTAATGTATGCAAGTAATCCTTTTAACTAATCCCATATTTTCTGTCCAGGTAATTGGGAGGTCTACCTGAAAGTATTTCATTTGGTATGACTTTCAATGGCGAGGCAATGGGGAATCGACGTAATTTTTGGCATATTTTTTTGGCTTTGGAATGACAAAGGCTATTTATCATGCCAGATAATCACACACTTTCTAGAGATATTAAGCTCGTTCATATATTTTACAGGGTAACCCTGCGTCTTAACACAACGTAGAATGTAAAAACCGATTATAACATAACATGAAATTGGATTTTATTGTATATATAAATTATGTTATCTAGTTATTACCATATATATCTAGTTTTAAAACGGAACACAAACAAGAATGAACAAAAATAACTTATTCAAATTAAAAGTTGGCCGTCACGGGATTAGCATTTGCCCGAGGTTGAGCTAACGTTAGATTTGTGGTTATCGTGGTTATAACTTCAAAACTGACAGACTTTCAAACAAATTTCAAATCTCTAGCCGAAGCCTACTTTATAATAGCTATAATATGTATCTTAAAATCTCTGTCCGATCCGTCCAGTGGTTTGAGGTATACGTCAGTGGATCAGTCAGTCAAGGTTTCCATTTATATATACAGATAGTAAGTAAAGATTTAATAGAGCACAGTGGTATGTTACTTGGGCTCAAACATTATAATTTAGCCCGCGATTGGGCGTCCCCGAAGTGCTCGAACATGGGTCCTTAGTAGGGTTCCGAGAGAAATGTCACGTCCCTAACGTTTAGGATTGTACGACACAATAATTTCGTCTCACTACTTAATTGCCTTTTCCGTACTTCGAGGAGGATATAATATTATTTTCGTCACATTCGTGTTGAGAACGTTAACACTGTTTCCGTCTTATTTATAGGCAGATATAATTTGGGAGAGAGAAATAAGAGAGAGAATATAAAAATGATCGCATAAGTTTAAAAGTCACAGAACGTTATACAACCTATGCATTGGTGAGTGGATATTTATTAAATGACGTCACGTGCGGATTCAATATTTTTATATTTTTTTATTATGCGCGTTTAGGTGTCCACTGCTGGACATAGGCCAACGCCATCACACACGGTACTCCGCCTCCCTCATCGCTGCGCTTACGGTACGCTATTTGTACTCCAGAACACATCCACCCCAACGGTCGCCGGTTCTGCGACAGATATGGCCCGCTCACTTAAGCTTCCTAATACGTTAGTCTATGTCGGTTACTTGGGTGCTCCTACGAATGTGCTCGTTACGGATTCTATCCTTCAGAGTAGCGCTTAGCCCTCCCCATAGCACGCTGAACGACTGTTCACTGCACCATCAGCAGTTTACGCCATCGTTGGGCCTCGTGCTCGTAACTGCTACGGGCCGCCCCTCTACGCGTATTCATTATCAATATCATTATATCATTTAACATATCATTATCATTATCCAAGGAAATACAGTCCACTTATCAATATCAACTCTTTATCAATTATCAGCGTTCCACAAAGGACTACACCCTACACTGACTTTGAACTTGTGGACAAGGCCTACTGTGAGTGACCACACCTATAGTATGGTACACGGAGCAGTCCGGCACCGCAGCGCACGCACTGGAATGGGTCTTGTTAAAACGTCGCCCAGGCTCGCTGCGGCGCCGTAATGTCCGTGTAGATGCCAATGCGTCAAAATTATTGAGATGCGAATCAACGCACAATGTGGTCCGGAGGTTAGGTCTTACTCCTTTTGCTTACGAGGGTTGAGGCATTTTCTCAAACGTAGGTCTTTAAGTAGGTTGATGATTAATGTTATTTACTCACATACCCAATTGAAGTCCGTATTTTCACTCAATCCAATGCTAATAAAGACTTTTTACAAGACTTTTATTTTCTCTTTCAGTATTTTTGGTAAGTAAGCAATTTTAAAAGCTTCTAGGCACCTTTTTGTTAAAAGGCTCGAAGATTATAAATGTAAGGAAAAGGGGCGGAAAAAAGAGGTATTCATAAAAGATAATAAAGCACAACCTTAACAGTAGGTAAGTACCTAACGTTGAGTTTTTTTTCATCGACATAAGATAATGTTATCGTTATCCGCCCAGTGGTGGAATGTTAATGGGCTGATGATCTTCTTGTCCTTAGGAGAGCGGGCTTTCGAGCATAGACCTACAAGAGATTTATTAAAAAATAAATAAATATATATTATATTGAAGCGGTGGTAGCCTAGTGGTTAGGGCGTCAGCCTCCTTATCAGAGGTGAAGGAAAACATCGTGAGGAAACCTGCACGCCTGAGAGTTCTCCATAATGTTCTCAAAGGCGTGTGTAGTCTGCCAATCCGCACTTGGCCAGCGTAGTGTACTATGGCCAAACCCTTCTCATAATGGGAGGAGACCTCTGTTCTGTAGTGAGCCGGTAATGGGTTGATCATGATATCTAAACAATTTTTGCCACGACTTTGTGCGGCGCGACCATGTGCAGATTGGCAGACTTCACACGCCTTTGAGAACATTATGGAGAACTCTCAGGCGTGCAGGTTTCCTCACAATGTTTTCCTTCGCCGTTGAAGCAAGTGACCTTTTAATGGCTTAAAAAACGCACATAACTCCGAAAATGTAGAGGATTCGAACCGCCGACCTCAGATTAGGAGGCTGACGCCCTAACAACTAGGCTATCACCGCTTTATAGTAAAAGTTACTGATTCAATGCGAATATTCAGTTACAAAGTCAATAAGATTTAAAGTTAACTAGCTTTTTCCCGCGGCTTCGGTCAAGTTGATGTAGATTTTGTCATTTAATTCGTTTGATCCTTTACTAGAAGTTATTTTTTTCGTTTGTTAGTTACGGATCCTATAGTTTTATATGACAGTTTTTTTCTGTGCCCTCGAGAATGTGAATGCTAAATTTGTTTGATCATCATAAAATTTTTTAGTTGTTTTAAAACAGCTGGGTTTTAGAGTACACAAGTTTACAAGCAAAACTTAGGGAAGACTGTTAAAAACTGTGGTTAAAACATAAGCAATTTGAACAGATTTAAAATACAAATAATAATGATAATTGACAGCAGTTATATGAAGAGGTGTCAAAATTCATATCACAGAATAACTATTATTACATCCGTTTGCGTCACAGGTTTATGTTACAATAAAATATTATTTTACTACCTCTTCTCAAAATCACTACACAAAGCGGAATTCACAAGTATTCAGAAATTTCCCTATCATTTCGTGTCTTTGAAGAGAACATCGCTTTCACATATTGGTCTCTGCATGTTTGTCATTCCTTCAATTCTAATGAAAATTAAAATGACCCATGAAAATATTGTATTGATTCATCTTTTCTTAATGTGTGTTTATTATAAGTTACTGTTTTGTTGTCATTCTTATAGAATGTATTGAAAAGTTTACGTAAATTTATACAACTTATATTTGGATAGTGAAGCCTAGTGAAGCGGTGATAGCCTAGTGGTTAGGGCGTCAGCCTCCCAATCAGAGGTCGGCGGTTCGAATCCGGGCACGCACCTCTAACTTTTCGGAGTTATGTGCGTTTTTAAAAACAATTAAAATATCACTTGCTTCAACGGTGAAGGAAAACATCGTGAGGAAACCTGCACGCCTGAGAGTTCTCCATAATGTTCTCAAAGGCGTGTGAAGTCTGCCAATCCGCACATGGCCAGCGTGGTAGACTATGGCCAAACCCTTTTCATATTGAGAGGAGACCCGTGCTCTGTAGTGAGCCGGTAATGGGTTGTTCATGATGATGATGATGATGATATTTGGATTATCACTGATCTTGTGCCTTGTGTATTTATAATACACGAGTAATGAACCCGTCATTAAAATTTTATTCGGAAAACTGTAAAACTGTATAACTGTGAATTTGGTGAAATAAATATTTTTTCATATTTTTTTTTTCATTAGCAATACATTTCATTTTTATTCATGAGCGTCGCGATACCTCCCGCTGTTTCAAGTCATTACAATATGTTTCTCTTGTGTTAGCAGACTCTTTTTTTTTGAATAAAACGTTTTTTTTAAACCTTACTTGCAGTCTCTTAATTAATTAATAAATTCATCTCGTATATAATGATTGTTACATACAATGTACATTATTTTAGCTTTATGCATATTAGGTATCGTAAAATCTTAAATTTTCATGTAAATGAATCAAAAGCAAATACCTACTCGATACAATAAAGATCCCGTAATTTATTAAAATGTCATTGACTATTCCTAAAATATAAATTCCTTCATTTGAAATGCAAATATCATGGCCAAAGCCATGCCTTAAATTGACATTATTTTGAAGTAAGTAGAGTCCTCTTTATCATTACGATGACGACACGATATTCAAGTTTGGTATCTAGTAGTAATCTGATGTTTTTGGATGAAAAGTTTCTAATGATGTTCTCGAGTACGCCAGCTGTTTCTGTGCCAAATGCTTCAACATTGGTACAGTGGTTTAGATAAAGAGATAAACAAACAAACATACTTTGCTACTCATAACATAATTATGATTACAGATAAGTCAAATTTTTCAGTCGCAATTATTGAGGCTTGATTGCTTTCGCAATCCACGGTCCTTAATACGCAATAATATATAAAACTTTGTATGAAGGAATATGAAGAAAACAAATATTCCGAGCATATGTGAATAATAAGAAATAATTCTTTATCAACAAAAAATTGTGGATCCCGCTTTTGTTCCGGTTTAAACTTTCTACAGACTTGAGAACGCGTCAAATTTTTTACTGAATAGTTTCAGGCAATTACTACGTATTTAACATAGGAATTGCCTGAAAGATGATATCTTTAATTACGTACTATTAAGTTGTCTTTTATAAAGATACTGAAGTACTTATTAATTAAAATCAAATCGTATTCAAGTAGGAGTCTATCTAGTTTATAAATTCCGAAAATATTTTAGGTATGCTTTCGAGAAAAAACACTGTTATGATTGTGGGTAAAAACACTTCAATGAAATATAAAACTATAAAAGCATTATATATCTCTCGTTTAAATGCATCCTGAATGGACCTTTGATTTTTTTTTGAAATTGCAATGTTTCCTACTAGATGGTGCTATAGTCGCTATAAGGATGGTGAAAAAAAAAAAAAACACTTAACGAATTTAATACGTAGGCCGAGACTGTCGGACAGATGAGGGTTAATATCGCCGCCGTTTCTGAAATTTATTGTATACATTTTAAATTTATAAATTTGATATTTTCCCCAAGTGTAGGTAAAAACAGTTCAAGTTATAATATACCATATCCTAATGTGTAAATGAGTTTAATGGAAAATAATTTCTAGTAAATATTGTAGATGTTATTTTCAAACATCTAGTCCATTTTCGTTTTCTAATCAAGGCAGAGTAATTTGTGGTTTCTGCTTTGACACAGGTAAATGTACTACGGATACTTTGATACCATTTCATTTTGTGTTAATTTTGAGAGTATGCTTTGATAACATGATACCGAAGGGAAGATTTATCTTCGCATAAGTTTAAATTATATATTAAAACTAGATCTACACTTAGCTTTAACTTTATAACTACTTGAGGCACGCCGCTCCGATTTCATCTTTCAAATAAGATACAAAATAATATTGTTAAATCATGGTAATGGAAACGAGCAACTGCTGAGTTTCTTACGCCTGTAAGAACCTTCCTGGTTTGATACATTTATGCGGTGTGTGGTTCTGGGTTCGATTCCCGGCTCGTGTCGTACATACCGCAAAGCGACTTAGCGTTACGGTATAATGTCGAGTAGAATCCGATTAGGATGGTGCAGGGTTCAGACGTAAAACCCATCGGGGGCCGTTTATCCGCGATGTTAATATTATTATTCTTATTTTTTTCTGTAAATATATATATTTTTTATTTTTTTTATTTAAGTAATTAGTCTTATAAAAATGATAAAATAATAATAGATGTGTATATATTGACATTGAGATAATTATTTTAGTACCTATGTTCTATTGTTGTACGCCAGAAATGGCTGGATGTATTCGCAACGAATAAATTAAATGGAAATGAAAATGAAAAAATAAATCTACCTTGACGTTGACTAGTGATTAATGATTGTGAATGTGAGTTAAATTAACAGGTTAGTCTGCTACTATAAGACTGCATTATCACTTACCCTCAAGTGAGATTGCAGTAAAGGGATCATTTGTAATAGAATAAAAAATAAACTGATTTAAAATGATACTCCAGTGAGTATAATCTTATGAAAATTTTCATTACCAGAGCACTGTCAATGTGTTACCGTCTTTATTGCTTTGCGATTTGTGTGCCTCTTGAATATCCCCATGTTGAAATTAAGAAGAATGACCGCTTAAAGCTTTAACAGTTCTACACATGAATACTAGTACATGCTAGTGGTTACATCATTAAAGTCACGCACCGTCGTCATGCTGAGTGGTCTTCAGTACAGTGCGGTTTAATTGGACAGAAGACTGGCAGCGGCCACGTGAGCGTCTCTACTCATCCCCAACAAAGACCTTAAGACAACTACAGAACAAATATTTATACACGGGCTTACATGCCTGTTTGATACACCGCTTTTTGTTGTGAATTGTTTCTCCACATTTCTGTTTTTTTTCCACGTCCTTAACTTGTTATGATGTGCCAATAAGGTGATTGGAGTATGGGTATCTCATTTTAAAATTTCAAACATTTCCTTTTTTGAGCTTCCTACGCTTTTTGCTTACTTAATTTCGATGTTGTTATTTGTTTTAAGACAATTTTAGACAACCTGTAACAATTTTTGTGTCTGTTGGGAGGCTTCTGCCTTTTTTTTTTATACACCACATGTTTAGCCCTTGATGGCAATTTCACCTGATGGTAAGTGATGGTGCATTCTAATTTAGCGATTTAGCGTTGCGGCACGATGTCGCGTAGAAACCAACTAGGAGCGTGGTTTTAACATACCCCTAACAGGTTAACCCGCTACCATCCTAGACAGCATCAACACTTACCACCAGGTGAGATATAAAAAAAACCTTTCTTTCTAAAAGAATAATAAAACTTTCAATATTCTAAGTATAAACTTCTGCCGAAAAGTTAACTTAATTGACGATTTCGACCCTTAGACGATAAATACTATTCGTTATTAATGACGTAGGAACTGATCGAAGGGCGGCTAATTATCTTTTAAGCTTCCAAAGAAGGTCATCCATCCATTAACTTACTGAAAATTGAAGTTGTTTATTCCCGCAGGATTAAAAAAAATCTTAACGCAGACTCAGCGGAATCGGCTAGGGAACGAAATAACGGTAATTTAGAGATTATTTTATTTATTTTATTAACACACTTTTATTGTACACCACGAAAAAGTAAAAATAAAACAAAAAAAGACAAAAAATAACAGACAGTAGTATACAATTTGGCGGCCTTATCGCTACATAGCGATCTCTTCCAGGCAACCAAATATGTAGAAGATATAGAGATACGGAAAGAGGAAGGTGGTGCAAAATATATACATAAATATATACCTTGATATAAACAAATATATATACATACCAATAATAATATTAATATATATCTTAAAATATATCATTATTATTTTCATGAAGAAAAAAATGTACTCCATGTAAGCTACATCTAACAAGGACAATATCTGGAATAGAAACACGAAGCATACCGGACATTTGTGCAAACATTTGCCCGGCTCTTGTTGAAAATTCTATAAAGACAGGCGTTGGGTGGACGAAGCCGTCAACGTTTCGCCTACAAAAAGGGGAATATATGGAATTCTTTCGGCTGCGGTAAGCCCATTTAAATGTATGTGTGGGAAAAAAGTCCTTTGTTTTGCGAACATATACAGCCCTTAGAGCGTTACATTTGTATTACAGTAACCTTAAAATATTATACGAAATGTCGGCGAATGTTAACCGACCTTATTAGACGTTTTATTTTCAGCTTTAAGCAGCTTTCGTGTTATCCTGTGTACGCAGTCGCGTTTACAAAGCCTATTCATTAAATGTAGCGGTCCACAGTAACAAGACAATAATTTTAGGTTTTTATCTAACGACATGGAAGCGGTGATAGCCCATACTCCTACCTGTTTCTACGCGACATCGTGCCGGAACGTTAAATCGCTTGGTGACACGTTTTTATCGGGAGGGTGGCAACTAGCTGCGGCCGAGGCCTCCCACCAGACCAGACTCGAGCCGGGAATCGAACCCAGGACCTCCAACTTTACCACGGAGGTCCTCAAAAACATAGCTGCAATAATCATCGTTGTAATAATAGCTCGACAATCCTTGTTGAAGTAGTATTTACAGACATTTTTCTAATTACATCTTAATTATTTCAATTGACTGTCTTTAGAGCAAAAGGCTAAAAGAAGGTATTGACCATACTATCATAACTAATATTTATGCAGCATTTAAAAAGATTTTTCGCAGTTGGCTGCCGCAGAAAATTCGTAATTTTCAAACACGAAGTCTATGTTAGAAGTTTAAGCGAAAAATGCACTTTTAAAAACATGTTTAGACATGTGCTTGCGGCGATATCGCACATACAGCGGAATAAAAATGAGAGGATGTGTTTACGACTTTCCAATTCAGTGTTCCAAATCAGTACTACCAAGTTTCAGATAAAAAGTACTACGTATTTAGCGAGATTTTATCAGTTGACTCACGCCTTTTAGAGCCTTTTTAACAGCCATGTTCGTTGGTTTTTAGTTTTCTGTAGCAATATTAACGTATTCATACTCAACAGAATATGTTACTGTGTTACTTTTTAAGTGATTGGTTGCCTGGAAGAGATTGATTGATATAAAGCGATAAAGCCGACTTATTGTATAAGCTTCTTTGTGGTATGCATTCATATAATCAGACATTCATTCTATCATGAGTATCTGGTAGACGAAGATGATTGTTGAGACGAAACCCGTGCTCTGCAGTGAGCAGGCAATGGATTTATCATGATGATGATGATATCATCGCATTAAGCCATTATATCGATTGGCTTATTTTGGCTTGCATAAGCCCTAGATAGAAGCACTCGTTATTTTACAATTATGTATTACTAGCTGTTGCCCGCGAGTTCGTCTGCGTAGAATTGCTGATTTCCCGAGAGATTGAGGTTTTAAGCTACAGGCAAATGCCAAATTGCCGATTTTCGTGTCTTTAAATTATAAAACATAGGACTTTCATACAAACTTTACACCCCTATTGTACCCCCTTCGGGGTAGATTTGTATGAAAAAAATTCTAACCTTTTACTCACGCCCTAAAAGAAATCTATTTACAAAATTTCAAGCTTATAGACTTCATAATAAAAAATAAGCAAAAACTATCATCCCCTATTTTACCACCATTAACAGGTAATATTTAAAAAAAAATTGATGTATTTGTTTTTTATTTATTATTAATCTTAATGCAAACTTTTGTGTTTCTAACTCTAAAAACAAAGGATTTTCATACAAACTTCCAACCCCTATTTTACCCCCTTAGGGGTGGAATTTCCAAATATCCTTTCTTAGCTGACATCGCTTAACTATCAACTACCCACTTGCTAAATTATAGCTTTATACATACAATAGTTTTGGAGATCTCGTGTTTAATTAGTATGTAAGTATGTAAGTGACCTTTCGCTTTTATATATATAGATATAAAATGAATAGTAAGGTTAATTAAAAATTGTTCGTCAAGGAACCTTTCTTAAAAATATTTGTAATCTGACTACCCACCTAACGATTCTACAGCCCGATTAGATAATTAGATCATTCTGATAGTTAGATAAATTCTTTACACAAAATAAAATTAAACACAACAAGCAAATATTGCTTGATATTTGCTTAGAGAAAACATAAATAGTTGTACATGCTAACCATACGACCAACATAGTACCAAGTTGTAAAGCAATTATGGTAAATTTATTATAAACGCTATTTAATTATTATTAAATTACAATTTCTAAGACTACGTATATACCTACAATCTAACGTTTAACCTTCCTACAGAGATATTTACTTTAGTTCGAAAATGCAAACGTACTGGTCAGGAATGCTCGGACCTAAACTGATTTACTATTAGGTCCAATTCGGCCGAGTTTCTTGAAAGGCAGCCAACAAACCATTTCGGTTGTGCTCTGCTTGTTTTCGCATTGGAATCGACTGTGAAATGTATTTTAAAGTAACAATCCACCAATACGATGCAAATAATATACCTACGTCATCTGTTAAAAAGGATGGGGTCACTTTTCGAACCGTTCATAGGCACCGATATGTCTCTAAATGTATCTTCGAAATTGAAAAACAGAATTTTTCTCCACTCTCTAGGATATCACTCAAATTTCTCTCAATGTAACTGCGCTAATAGTAAATGTAAAGGTTATTATTTGCGTTATCTAGTGTATTTGTAAACATATGGCTAACTGTATGATTTATCAACGCACAGCTATTGTTATTTTATAATATATTACGAGTATAAACATCTGCTGAGAAAGAATTTTGTTAAATACATTTCCTACAATTTAGAGTCACTTTTCCCTTTTTTATACAGATTATATTTAATACCTTTGTATATATACTCTTTCTATATAATGTCTAGATCCTTGACTAATAAATCATATAGGTTTAAACTATGTCTGCAATGTCCTTCTAATTGTAAGTACGATATCTATAAAAGGCGCATAGTTAATAACAAGACAACGTTACGTTATCGACATTTGTGTTTATTTTTTGCAATAACGTTGGCTGGCCAAAGTATGCTCTATATAGATAGATCTCAGCCTAAAGTCCTATAAACTACGCAAAATTCTATAGAGAACATACGAAAATACAATGCTCCACAATAAAGACTTCATAAATACAAGGCGGTAAATTGAGCACAATGCAAATTGCAATTTAAAAAGCTTCAGCGCCTTTCTTTTCATTCCGTCGGATACTCTTTTAATGCTTGAAATTTCAATATGCTTTGAGTAACTATTAGAAAAGGCACAAGGGGGCGCCACCTAAAGTGTCAGCGGCTTATGAATAGAGTTTACGTTTCGTTTTTCCATTTATCTTTACCGTTATTTATGTTGAGTTTTTCAATTTTGTGCATTGTTTGTTTACGAAGAAAATTTACTTTAGAGTACAATTTTTGTTTTCGTTAGTCTACTTATAAAATCGTTACTAATTAAAACTATGAATAAAGTTTGCAAAACTAAAATACTATTATTTTATTAATATAATACATATTAATGTATTGTTACTCCATAATGTTCTCAAAGGCGTGTGAAGTCTGCCAACCCGCACATGGCCAGCGTGGTGGACTATGGCCAAACCCTTCTCATATTGAGAGGAGACCCGTGCTCTGTAGTGTTCCGGAAATGGGTTGTTCATGATTATGATGATAATGATGATATTAATGTATTGTTAGTAAAAATAATAAAATTTAGTTTCACAAACATCTACCAACTCTATTAATTCCTATTTTTAGTTTTGCGAACTTTGTAAATGGGTTAGTTAGTACTTATTTAGTTGATAGTCGGTGGTAGGTTTTCAATGCGCTAGTCTCATATTAGTTTTCCTGATAACAAAAGTAGTATTGCAGAAATACATTTAAAAGGCCATAAATGCCTCAAACACTTATTGCAGTTTTGTGAAGGGGCACGGGGGCCAAATGTTGGCCTGACTTATTGGTGGAAGGGGGCTTCTAATGATGAAGGATGAGCCCTGGTATTCCACTCAAAATGAGATTGACTTTATCATAACGACCAAGTGGCATATATTCAATGATGTCTTTGTGATTTGTAGGAAGACCTTCAAAAACAACAGCGCGTGCGCTGTTGTTTTTTAAAGTTGGAGGTCCTGGGTTCGATTCCCGGCTCTAGTCTAGTCTGGTAGGAGGCTTCGGCTGCAGCTAGTTGCCACCCTACTGACAAAGACGTGTCGCCAAGCAATTTAGCGTCCGATGTCGTGTAGAAACCAATTAGGAGTATGGCTTTACTTTACCCATAAAAGGATAGCCCGGTATCATCTTAAACCATCAGGTGAGATGCAGTCAAGGTCAAGTCAAAAAAAAAAAAAAAGTTGATAACCGCCTGTGATCGCAGTGTAGTAAGACGCGTATTGTATATCAAAATAGCAAAAGATTAAACTGGTCGAGTTTCCGCACTACTCGTGGCCATAATCAAAAGCCCGAGAGCTTTCAATTTGAATAGCAGAACCGGTTCGATTGCTTAGGAGATAACGACACTGTTTACAATTTGAACAACAGACTGGACTTTGGACACTGAACATACAAACGAACCTAAGTTTAACAAGACCCATCGTAAAAATAGAAATGGAGGAAATACAAGAAATGAAACAATAGTCCTCAGCAGACGCATCCTACATAAGCCTACCTACCAGTAGGCTTATTTAGTATTAAACGAGGAGGTGACTGACTGATTGACTGACGAAACTCTCGACGCATAGCTCAAACCACAAAACTGGTCGGACTTAAATTTGGCACACAGATCATTTATCTAACATGAGGGGTTTGAAATTTTTATAAAATTTTGTAAAATATTTTTTAAATTTTTTTTATACTCTACAAGTAAGTTACTTGACGGCTATCTCACATGGTGGTAAGTGATGATGCTGTCTAGGATGGTAGCGGACTAACCTGTTAGGAGTATAGTTATCCCACGCTCGTAATTGGTTTCTACGCTACATCATGCCGGAACGCTAAATCGCTTGGCGACACATCTTTGTCGGTAGGGTGGTACGAATACGACGAACATAATTGCTAGGTATAATAGTAAATACAAATACATGTTAAACTATTATTTCGTCTTTATTGTGCAAGATAAAAAGATTTTTAACAATAAACACAAATGATATAGTTTATTTTCCGTTCTTCGAATGTAGGGCAATTGAAAACTGTGCACCAGAAAGCGAGTCCAATAGACAATGCGAGTCATCTGCAGGAACTGCCGTGACGTTAAAACACACTCGACAGGCCATAGACGTTATTCCTACCCAGTATTCGTTTATCACAATACGGTACCAAATGCTATCGAAAAATTCGGAGCTATGCAATTGAATTGTTCTCGATTTAGTTCAGCTATTTTGTTAGCTTATTTGGGAATGTATGTGAAATTATGTTCTGTAACACAGAATGTATAGATAAAATGCTTATATATATGTCGGCGCGAAGAAGTTATTAACTTTATTCAGCGGCGCCAAAAACCTCAAGAATTCAATTATTACCCACATTTTAACTATTGATGATTTTGCTAATACAATTTAGACAATAAAAATCAATTTTGTACAAGCATGCTTTGTGCTATAAATACGGGCGGTCGATGGTCGATGCCTTTCGAGGCTTTTTTCGCTCGAAACGTCGGACTGTTCGGACCAATAGTTATTGTCGCAATAAAAGTGTAAACCGGCAAGTTGTGGTTTTAAATACTATGAGCGAAAGTAAACAAAATCGTGACGTCAGCAATGCTGATGTCTCCCTTACAAAAAACAACTCGGACCCCCTTGACTCGACATATATGAAATGTTAATATTTATGAAAACTAATGAACTATTTAGATACTCCGATAGTGAGCGCAGGAAGAACCAAGTATGTTTCACGCAGCATAAGACGGCCTTTTTTGGGAATAGTATATTTAAAATGGCGCCTCATTTGTTTGATAAACTAGCATCGACATTAGCTGACCGAAAACTGAATTTTACTAAATATTAAAATAAAATTAAAGAATTTTTAATGAGGAATCAATACTATTCAATTGAAGAATATTTAAGAGACAGCAATATATAGTTACAGTTATAAATAATTACATTTTACATTTGACTTTTATTATTGATTGACGTTGCAGGAGCGTTGTGGTTCTGTTCTTCAAAAAAGGTGACAATACCTTACTGAAGAACTACAGACCCATCTCGCTGCTGAGCCATGTCTATAAGTTGTTCTCGAGAGTCATCACGAATCGTCTCGCTAATAGGTTCGACGACTTCCAGCCTCCCGAACAAGCCGGTTTCCGGAAGGGCTTTAGTACCATAGACCACATCCATACACTGCGGCAGATTGTACAGAAGACCGAAGAGTACAACCGGCCGCTTTGTTTAGCATTTGTGGACTATGAGAAAGCCTTCGATTCGGTGGAAACTTGGGCTGTTTTGAGGTCACTGCAGAGATGCCGAATCGACTACCGGTACATCCAAGTGTTGAAGTGTCTGTATGAAAACGCCACCATGTCAGTCCGTATACAGGACCAGACGACGAAGCCGATACAACTGCAGCGAGGAGTGCGACAGGGAGATGTGATCTCCCCGAAGCTGTTTACCGCAGCGTTGGAAGATGTTTTCAAGCTTCTGGATTGGAACGGACTGGGCATCAACATCAATGGCGAGTACATCAATCACCTTCGGTTTGCCGATGATGTAGTCGTAATGGCAGAGACTCTGGAAGACCTCGACGCAATGCTCAATGACCTTAGCAGAGTTTCTCAACAGGTAGGCCTGCGTATGAACATGAGCAAGACAAAAATCATGTCGAACGCTAATGTTCTGCCTTACCCAGTAATCGTTGAGAGCTCTGCACTTGAAATTGTAGACGAGTATGTATACCTAGGACACACAATCCGATTAGGTAAGTCCAATTTCGAGAAGGAGGTCAGCCGCCGAATTCAGCTCGGGTGGGCAGCGTTTGGGAAACTGCGCGACATCTTTTCGTCCAAAATCCCTCAGTGCCTGAAGACTAAAGTTTTCGAACAGTGCGTGTTGCCAGTGATGACTTACGGATCCGAAACGTGGTCGCTCACTATGGGCCTCATAAGAAGGCTCAGAGTCACTCAGCGAGCAATGGAGAGAGCTATGCTAGGAGTATCTCTACGTGATCGAATCAGAAATGAAGAGATCCGTAGAAGGACCAGAGTTACCGACATAGCTCAGCGAGTTGCGAAGTTGAAGTGGCAATGGGCGGGGCACATAGCTCGGAGAACCGATGGACGTTGGGGTCCCAAGGTGCTGGAATGGCGACCCCGCACCGGTAAACGTAGCGTTGGTCGACCCCCAACAAGGTGGACAGACGACATCAAACGAGTCGCAGGGAGCCGCTGGATACAAGCGGCCCAAGACCGTGGCCGTTGGAACTCCTTACAAAAGACCTATGTCCAGCAGTGGACGTCTATCGGTTGAAGTGATGATGATGATGATGATGATGATGATTGATTGACCATAAACATAAATTTTAAAATATTATTTTTTTGCATGCCTACCCGGCAGATTGTTAAGCATCACTAATTTAATGTAACACCAATATACCGACTCAATCTGTGCAAAATAAATAAATGATTTGATTTGATTTGAAATTAACTTAATAAAAAAAAATTGAGTATTTCAATTGTTTTTTTTTTTGCTGTGAGATCCTAGTGGTTCTATCCCTCCTAATCAGAGGTCGGGAGTTCGATCCCCGGCACGTACCCAACTTTTTAGAATTATGTTTTTTGACGACCTCCGTGGCGCAGCGCTCGCGCTGTTGCATTTTAAAGTTGGAGGTCCTGGGTTCGATTCCCGGCTCGAGTCTGGTCTGGTGGGAGGCCGTGGCTAGTTACCACCCTACCGACAAAGACGTGTTGCCAAGCGATTTAGCGTTCCAGCACGATGTCGTGTAGAAACCGATAGGAGTATGGGTTACATACCCTAACAGGTTAGTCTGCTACCATCTTAGACCGCATCATCACTTACCATCAGGTGAGACGCCGTCAAGGGCTAACTTGTGGTGTATACAAAAAAATGTTTTTATTCTTGCAGTAGCTCGTCTTAGTATTTATAGAGTTTATTGCTACGAATTATTATGCACATTGTATTTGTAATATTCAATAAGCACTTACAAAACTATCTCAATAGCAATATTCGTTGCACGTCCTAGGTGCCTTTGGAAATGTTGCGCCCTGTAGTGTTCGCAATGAGTTTTGATACTTTGACTTTAACTTCTGCTCTAATTCGAACTTTATAAGTCTTCATAACTTAATATGAGTCAAGTTACAAAGTTGATGTTTTATTTTCCTCGAACGAAGAAAGCTGGCACAATGTAGAAGAATGGTACGTCTTGTATGATTGTCATTTGTATTTTTATTAACTTTGAGCTATGTACTATATGTTTAATTGCCGTAAGCAATTCTAAAAAAATATCAAACTGCGACTATACGCAGTGTGTTTTCAGATAATTCAGTTTTTCGTTCGAAGAAACTGGTATACGTTCTTAGGGTTGATTTACCTTTGCTACTAATGAAAGAATGGATTCCTCATATAATCGTTAAACTTACTGTTTTTCTTTTAATCTATTTGTCATAGTTTTGGAGCTCTTTTCCTAAGGCATTATTAAGACGATTTAACAACAGAAACACGTTTCATGAATGCGACCTTTTCTATTGTTCAACTTAATTTATTATAGTGAAAATAGAAAAATAAATCATGAAATATTAATTTTGTTTTTTTATTTTTTTGTAGGTTATATTGTATATTTTTTTTTATTTTTTGTGGGTTATTTTGATATAGGTTTGCGCTTGACGACAATCAGACATGAAGGCACGGATGAAGTCTAGGTTGGGGCGCGTTTGCCTAGAAAATGTCTGTTCAGTCTTCCCTTGAACTTCTAATAATTATTACCTGTCATGTCATGAGATACAGTCCGATGGCAGACAGAGGGCGAGAATGATGTATACACGGATAACGAAGGTTTAGTAAGGTTTGGTAATGAGGCGTCTGCAGTACCTAGCCTTTGAATAATTTACGACGTAAACATCTATAAAACTACTGGTTGGATTATGTATATCTTTTCGCATTTTATAGCTTATCTTTGATAGATTAACTAACGGCTTCTTAACATCTGCTTAGAAATAAAATTGACGCGGCTTAAACACTCCTTTTTTTCTATTTATTATTTTAACTTTGGGGATATGATGACATTTTGTTTATTCACTATAGTTATTCCAGGCAGAGCACAGACCTCCGATTGCAATAACAGAAACCAAATATTGATTTTCCTTTTAATTTGAAGGGAAATTAGATATTTTGTTTTTTATAATAACGATTTCTAGCATCAAACTAACACTCGGCGGAAACGACGGTACGAAATTCTGTTTATTCACTATTGTTATTCCATTGCGGAATACAGACCTCCGTTTTCAATAACAGAAACCCTATATTAATTCTCCTTTTAATTTGATACGAAACGAAATTAGATACTTTGTTTTTTATAATGACGATTTCTAGCACTCGAGTTTTAGAAACGGCGGTACATTGCTTGTTGTTCTATAATTGTTGTTAGTGGGTATGACGTCATAGTTATTCGAGGCACGTTTCGACTGTTTCAAAACGTCTGGATTATAGCGCCCTGCAGCGTCCTTGGCCAGTTTTAATACTTGCAGCTCGGCCGCAACTCTTATTCAGACTTCATAAGCCCTTGTATTGCTCAACTTTGGAACTTAGTTCATTGCGCTACTTTATGAAAATTTGAGAGCTAGCTTTTTTCTTCAAAAGTTATGAAACTGGTTCTACATCTTATAAAAATTCAAATAACTTTGTAGAAATATATTAAAGTAAAGTATTACGGGAAGTTTATTGTAATTATTGTCTTTTAGTCTAATTGAATTTATGTCGAGATATTGTGTTGTAATTTTTCATAGTATTTATTACGTAGGCAAGCGGATAGTAGGTTCACCTGATGTTAAGTGACCTTTGCCAAAGAGTATCTACAGTTCTAGAGGAGACACCGCCCCATTGCCAGCTGAACCCGGATGGGTTCCTAATTCCTAATCGGTTTCTTTTTTTCCCGCTGGGAAATGCGTTTATACATCCCCTCGGGAAGCGACGCAGGCAAGACTGCGCCGCTTCCGACGGAGCATGTGGGACTCCCGGGCCGCCAGACTGGCGACCAGAATACCCACTAAAACCCAGCGATGCTCCTTCACGTCGCCTGGTGGCTGGGTCACGGGAACACTTGTGCACTCGACCGCGGCCCAGCCTAATCGGTTAAATAATCGGTTCCTACTTATCATTCCGAAACGCTTAACCGCTTGGCGGTATATCTTTACAACGGCGGTATATTTGTACCAAAATGAAATTATGATATTTAAAATTCACTTTAAGTCCTTTACTCTCAGAAAGGATAATATAAGAGGGTAAATATAAAATAGGGGCAAGGGGGGGGGGGATGCTCACGGCGTATCCTTGACTACCCTTCCAATTACAAGCGTATTTAACACTGCGCCATAGAGTTCGATATTTATAAACCTTTTCTTTTGTTTATTTCATCAATCAGCAGTCTTAAATAGCTAGGCTAACCTGTTAGGAGTGTGGTTATTACCCCTAATTGATTACTACGCGACGTCGTACCGGAACGCTATATCGCTTGGCAGCATGTTGTGGTCTGTAGGGCGGTAACTAACTGCGTTTGAAGCCTCAAACATACCAGACCAGAGAAAAATCAGTAATTATTTATGCCCAAGTAATAAATATTCCAGCTGGCGATCGAGCCCGGGCTATCTCGCTTGTTAGACAGACGCGCCATAAGGTCGTTATATAATAACATTCATAATACAAAAAAAAAAAATCAGACTGACATCAGGCGAGTCGCAGGTAGCCGCCGCTAACAAGCGGCCCAAAACCGTGGACATTGGAATTCCCTACAAAAGACCAATGGGGTGGTGTCTGCTCTAGAACTGTAGATACTCCTTGGCAAAGTTATTCACTTAACATCAGGTGAACCTACTACTCGCTTGCCTACGTAATAAATACTATGGAAAATTACATCTCAATATCTCGACATAAATTCAATTACAGTAAAAGACAATAATTACAATAAACTTCCTGTAATACTTTACTTTAATATTTTTCTGCAAAGTCCAGCAGTAGACTTGATGATGTTTGTAGAGTTTATATAAAACGTAAGCTTGTAGAAAAGTCCTACTATAGTGTAAAGGATTACGTAAATGATAAACAAGCATGGGTGTGAAATATTGCTCTAATAAGATAGCTCTTAATATAATTTTAAGTGGCATGTGAGATGGTGATAACAAAAAGAAAATTTACCTGGCTAAGTTTGTTGTGGGCTTCTTCTTAGACCGGGGCGCGTTTGGAACCCTCATAGCTTTAGTTTTAAGTTAACGAATGTAGTTATCACCATCAAATCACTACTTTGTAAATTATTGACGCGTCAAAAGCGCCTTTTAAAGGACTATTTGAATAAAGATTATTTGAATTTGAATTTTGAATTTGATGATGATGATTTTATTTAGATCAAATAATAATATTTTAGCTACACTCTTGACCATCTAATTATGATAAAGGAGGACCACTGTTGCCGTCCAAACCATTGGCATTAAATTTGCGGACCCTTAATTTCTGTCAATAAATTTCCAACTTTTACGATCCTATCAATTAAAAGTTGTTTCGAGTAGAATTTGGAAACTAAATAAAGCCTCTGACCCGATTTTATACAGAGTCCGCTTAATGAAATCCAGTTTTGAGAGGTAACGAATGAAAAATACCGAACCAAGTGGACGTGAAATTGTTAATTCATGCATCAAAAATGAAAGCCTACAATAGGTTATTTTTTAATCAGCCTGTTAAAACGGAAACTTGTTCGTGCTAATCGTTTTTCCAAAGACCGGGATTTTTAATAAAAATAACTATTACGTATTGAGCGAGTGATTTTTGTAGCGTATCAATTATTGATACGCACATACAAATTGATTGATATTACTGATTGCAATACGTAAATAAGCACCGAGATTGAAATTAATAATCGAACATAAAAACCAATGAATCTCTGTGTAAGTTCTAACATATATTATATTCGACTTAATAGTTCATAGCTTTAGCTTATTGGTGTTTATTCGGTTATATATTGGTATTTATTGTTCATTGAAGCGGTGATAGCCTAGTGGTTAGGGCGTCAGCCTCCTAATCAGAGGTCGGCGGTTCGAATCCGGGCACGCACCTCTAACTTTACGGAGTTATGTGCGTTTTTAAACAATTAAAATATCACTTGCTTCAACGGTGAAGGAAAACATCGTGAGGAAACCTGCACACCTGAGAGGTCTCCATAATGTTCTCAATGGCGTGTGAAGTCTGCCAATTCGCACATGGCCAGCGTGGTGGACTATGGCCAAGCCCCTCTCATATTGAGAGGAGTCCCGTGCTCTGTAGTAAGCCGGTCATGGGTTGATCATGATGGTGATGATGATGATTGTTCATTGTAAATCTTTTTTTTTATACTCTATAAGTTAGCCCTTGACGACAAACTCATGGGAAGTGATGATGCAGCCTAAGATGGTAGCAGGCTAACCTGTTAGGGGTATGGTAAACCCACACTCATAATTGGTTTCTACGCGACATCGTGCCGGAACGTAACGCTAAATCGCTTTAATTCAGTAATAAAAAGTTGCGCAATTGTCCTTGCTGAAGATTAAAAACAGGAACTCCCACTTATAAGACTCCACGAGGGACATCTTTATCGTTATCAACCTATCTACACATAGGTTTTCGTTTCCAAAAAATAATCCCCGTACGTCTTTATAGAGGCAATAATACGCACGAGCGTTATGCGTACATATATATAATGTTCGCCAGATACGGAGATTACAAATGTCGAAATATTTTATAAAAATGTTATTACGCTTTTCGTTCAAATCCCAGCGCATGGCGGATTACTAGGGCTCAACCCGATCTTTCGAAATGTACTCTAAGATATTACGCGAAAGGGGAAAGAACTAAAAAAATACTCATGTTCTATTCGCTAATCGACTATAACTTGACGTTGTCTGGGGCAACAAGTACTTAAGGAAGATTAAATTACAATATGCATTTTGATATTTGTTTTTATTATATAAATGAAAAGGAAGACCCGTCGGGAAGAATTTATATACACTGTAAATTTAAAAATCCCCATTAATAAAAACTATAAAATTCAAAATTTTGCCTGGCTAAGTTTGTTGTGGGCTTCTTCTTAGACCGGGGCGCGATTGGAACCATCATAGCTTTAGTGTTAAGTTTACGAATGTAGTTATCACCATCAAATCACTAGTATGTAAATTATTGACGCGTCAAAAGTGCCATGTAAAGGACTATTTGAATAAAGATTATTAAAAAAAAAACAATACCCGGCTAAGTTTGTTGGGGGCTTCTATTTAGATTTTTTACAGCTTTTATTTAAAAATGTGATCTTCTGATTGCAATGTGAAAATTTGATATACCTAATCATATAAATTCGTTACGTTACTTACGCTGAATATATTTTTTTTTTATTTTACCTCCAGCAACATATTTTTGTCGCCATTAATACCATCAAACTCCTATGTACTTTTACTCATATACTTATACCTTCGAGCGCCAGCTGTATTTCACTAAACACGAACAACAACACTTTCAAATATAACAGGCTCTCTATTTCCAAACCCTCGGCACGCTACTGGCCATATGTAAAATAATGTCAACGATTTTTCACAGTAGAATAACCCGAACTGGTGTTAAATAGGCCGCACTGCCTGGAGGCGATATGTAATAGAGTTAGGCTATACAAAGTTAGGCGCGTTCCCAGCACCCAGTTACAGCTATTAGTTCGCTCCAGTTTTTAATATTTTTCCGTTCCACAGGCACCCGCTACAAACCTCGTTACAAGTTTAAATTGGCATTTCTTGGAGTAACGGTATAAGAATGGTGCTTGGACGTCCCTCTCACTTGCTGACATTGATACACCGCAAGAGTAAGTTGTTAAGATATTGTCCTAAAGTGCTTGCATTATAATCATGATTAATAATTATTTGGACTTTGTACAACATGCAATGTATGCAATCTTAGGTAAGCTAAACGAAAATATTTGCATATCAAAAACTAGGTTTTAATATGATTCTCGTAAATACCAATTAGATTAATAAAGGACAGTATAGAAGGCGTGTTAAATTATTTGTGACGTATCTTTTTTGATAATAAGTTTGGACTATTTCCATAGGATTTTTGGTCCGCTTTTGACATTAGCCTTTTTTATTTGCTTCTAGTTAGTCCTTGACGGCAATCTCACCCGATGGTAAATGATGATGGTCTATGATGGTAGCTGGCTTACCTGTTAGTAGTATGGTAAACGCACATTCCTAATTGGGTTTTATGCGACATGGTTCCTGAACGCTTATTCGCTTGGCCTCTTTGTCGGTAACTACTGTTCGTTCGCGTTAAGAATGCAGTGAGTCATCTGTGCAACTGCAGGGTAAAGGTGTTTTCACAGTGGTGTTAAAAATCAAACAATTACATTTTTAAAGATTAAGTTTCATGAATTTAAAAAATATTTATTATTATTATTCGAAGCAAGTGATATTTTAATTTTTAAAAACGCACATTACTCCGATAAGTTAGAGGTGTTCGGAATTCGAACCCCCGACCTCTGATTAGGAGGCTAACGCCCTAACCACGAGGCTATCACCGCTTTAACGGTGAAGGAAAACATCGTGAGAAAACCTGCACGCCTGATTCTCCATAATATTTTCAAAGGCGTGTGAAGTCTGCCAATCCGCACATGGCCATCGTGGTGGACTATGGTCAAACCCTTCTCATATTGAGATGAGACCCGTGCTCTGTAGTGAGCCGGTAATGGGTTGATCATGATGATGATGATTATTATTTATTTATAGCCACAGTCGACGCTTCCCAACAGACCAGAGTCCAGCCGGGAATCGAACCCACGACTTCCAAGTAATAATGCGACAGCAAACGCGCTGTGCCGGAGGTCGTCATAAATTTAATGATGCAAGGGCTAATCTATGTTTAGTTTGTTTGCTATTTGTCATATCTCTAGTATTTTTCTAGACTGTGGGTATATCTTAGGGTATGTATCAATGCCTTCTGGCAATTCTTATTTAAAATGCATGAGTTGCTGGTTCAGGATAAATTGTGGTTCCAGTCTAGACTTGTCACACAGTTTGTCACGTAAAGTTATTTATAAAGAATAGCGTCTCACTTGATTTAATATAGATTGATGAAGTTAAATATAAAACGTCACTTTATATCTGCCTCAGTTAACATGTGGTTGCAGGAGGTTAAATTCAAATTCAAATAATCTTTATTCAAATAGACCTTTAAAAGGCACTTTTGACGCGTCAATAATTTACATTCTAGTGATTTGATGGTGATAACTCCATTCGTAAACTTAAAACTAAAGCTATGAGGGTTCCAAACGGGCTCGGTCTAAGAAGAAGCCCACAACAAACTTAGCTAGGTAAATTTTCTTTTTGTTATCACCATCTCACATGCATGCTTAATATATATAGCAATAATACCCATGCTTGTTTATCATTTATATAATCCTTTACACTATAGTAGGACTTTTTTACGAGCTTACGTTTTATATAAACTTTGAACTCATTGAGAGACATCCCAGACATTTCATTTGACCGACTTGTTATTATAACTGATGTAAGATTAAGAGTATTTAGCAGAGATGTCGAGTTGGTGAAGTTCTGTCAATTCAAGCGACTAGCGTTTAATTTTTCATTCTTCGTTTTAGCGTGTGGAAGTTCAATGCTGAAGTAACTTGCAGCGATCACGGTCATAGATGGACTTAAGACACTAGGTCAAAAGAAGACTATCTTTGCATCGACTAAGTCATCACGTAATGTATATATTTCTTCATTTTTCTAATAGACAGTTGCATAACCATAGTAGTTATAACTCCGTCACCGGGCGTTTTTGGCGAGCATAAAGCTCAGCTTGAGAGAGGAAAGTCCCCCTGAAAGCATCTCCTGTGAGACTCGGACCTCAACTTAGGGTGACGTTGGGACTTGTTGGGTTTGTTGGTCTGGGATCTCAGTCCGAGCGCCCCCGTGACCATGGATGAGACTCACGTCCGGATGACGTCAGATATCGTGTGTATGACCTACCTGGGAAGCATTGTCTATAGTCAGTCTGTCGTCAGGTTCCTCAAGGACGTTCTTTGGTCGCCTCTTTATGAGAGGTGTATGTAATGCATAGCTAGTGCAGTCCTATTTATATCTTTATACCCACCGTAATAAACATTGGCAGTGAGTCTAACATAACATTAACTATAACCTAAAAAAATAAATACTGTTGAACTCAAGCATTCTTTATTTAAGATGAGAATTTATGAGCATATACAATTTACAATAAATGACGTGGTGTTTCAGTAAACTGACATATTTAATACACGCGAGCTTCTCAGGGATGCGAGAAGTGTGGATTTTAATATTTTTTTTTAATACGGCAATCTCCTTTAGTGGTAAGCGATGAGTGATGATGCAGTCTAAGATGGGAGCGGGCTTACATGAAGCCTTTATTAATATCCTAGAACCAGGCTAACACTGACAATTAGGAGAGCCTCTTCTTTTCTACCATTTGGTCCCTGCATTGTCGGTAAGCGGTGATAGTCTAGTGGTTAGGGCGTCAGCCTCCTAACCAGAGGTCGGGGGTTCGAATCCGGGCACGCACCTCTAACTTTTCGGAGTTATGTGCGTTTTTCAAAATTAAAATATCACTTGCTTCAACGGTGAAGGAAAACATCGTGAGGAAACCTGTACGCCTGAGAGTTCTCCATAATGTTCTCAAAGGCGTGTGAAGTCTGCTAATCCGCACATGGCCAGCGTGGTGGACTATGGCCCAACCCTTCTCATATTGAGAGGAGACCCGTGCTCTGTAGTGAGCCGGTAATGGGTTGATCATGATGATTGTCGAAAAAAGAAAATTTGATTTTAAAAAGCTTTTGTGGGAAAATTTTTAGCGTCAACGGAACAATGTATAACAGCCCGTTCTTCAAGCTACACTGAACTTTGAACTGCACTTAGCAAAGAAAATTTTGGAATAATAGCGTCTCGGGACACGTCGGTCATTTGTTCAAATATTTGCATGGGTCTTGTTAGAAATTCCTAAAGGACGTTATAAAAGGACGTTGGTATCTCTATATCATATGTACCTTTTCCGTTTTTATAAAATACATGAATTCTTGCAGATTCCTGTTACTTTACCCGCGCATAATTTAGTTTTTTCAAGTCCTCGCGGTATAAAAAGTTTTAATTTTTAAAAATCAAGATTACTCTTCTGTATTGCCAGTGGTAAGAAATATAAGAGTTTTCTATAGAAGTATTATAACCTGTTTACAAAAGTACCGTTACAATTGGTTGGTTCAGCCATTTATAAGATTACCTTTTTGACGTAATCAATCGTCATCTTTAGATAACTAACCAGTATTTTTTTTTTTCAAAAAAGTTTTTTATCGCAAAAATTATTACATGCTTCTAACTTTTTAGCCGGCGCGTTTTAACGTTTAGGTAAGATGTCGAATAAAAATCTTTAAGGAGGCTTTGGGCTTAACATTACTGCCCTAACCCTAACAGGTAAGTTCGTTAACATTTTGAAATGTATCTTTTACAGGTAAAAAAAACTCTATTATTCAATTTATTAAGACTAGGACCAATTCTAGCAGCTTAAAGCGAATGTATTAATTATTTTAGCGCCTCATTGCACGCGATAATCTTAGAACCCGTACAATGCTAATGTTTAATAGCAAACATTTGTTCGAATAGCACAAATATGCCTGGGTAAAGATGCCATTTGGTTAATTTTCAACCTGAAGAACATGTCTGGCTTCCCATTTCGCCATTGAAATCGCATCGAAGTAATTTGTACTAAACGTATTGAAATAATTTCCCGGATTGCTGGCTAGATCGTACGAACTACCACAGCGGGAGTGTATTCTCGTGAAAGCAATATGTAACGATTTCACGCTTCGGAAATTCTGGATCGTGTTCTTATGCTGAAAAGGACTTTGTTTATACAAATTCAATTAGATTTGTGTTTCCTTTAACGTAACGTAACGTAACGGCTTGATGGTAGGTTATGTTTTACGTAGCGAACCTAGTTTTTTGATGACCTCCGAGGCGCAGCGCGTGGGCTGTTGCATTTTAAAAAGATTCCCGGCTCGAGTCTGGTCTGGTGGGAGGCTTCGGCCGTGGCTAGTTAACCACCCTACTGACAAAAACGTGTCGCCAAGCGATTTAGCGTTCCGGCATGATGTCGTGTAGAAACCGATTAGGAGTATGATTTTACCATACCCCTAACAGGTTAGCCCGCTACCATCTTAGACCGCATCATCACTTACCATCAGGTGAGATGCAGTCAAGGGCTTGTGGTATATTGGACTTGTGGTAAATAAAAAAAAAAAAAAGAACGAGATGTGCTAGCAACTCCCGAGCGTAGTGCGAATTTTGTATCTAGAATATTGATTGTAGTAAAAGGGTTCAAGTCTAAGTCGGAAATGGCATTACCGCTGCAATTATTAATCCTATTATTTTCGCAAACTGCACTCCCTCAATATTCAAGCATTCGAAGTAATGTTCATAATCTGTAGTCTATGTTCGCGAGTAAAAGCGCGGAGTGACAGAGACGCCATCACTAATCTAAACGAGATAGCCATAATAGAATGAGAAAAATTATCTATGACCGCATGTTTTTTATTCAAATCACATCCAAAGGTGTATTTTTTTTCCGCTGGGAAATGCATTTCAAAGAAAAAGATTCACCGTTATCTTACTATTCTAGATTAATAAATATATCTGAATATACACACGCATAGAAAATAGGTCTAGCTTTTATATATTATACTCGTAGATATTTATTTTTAATATTTTTTCATCACTCAATTATAGTAAAGAATAGATTTTACTTAAAAAAAAAGGTTTTGCTACAACAATATTGATTTCTTTGAACGAGGTAATTTATATAATTTTTGAACAAAAGCTAAGATAGGAATATTTTAGTAGCAACAAAATTTAAAAACTACGTACCTACTCCGAGACTATTCTATACTTCGTCCCACGAACAAAATGACTAAATTATTCAAAGGTAAACAACATAAAAGTGTTCTACAGGGAACGTTCCAGCTTTGTTACAATTTCTACTAGATTTTTATGTTGGTCGAGAATTGCAGACGCAGTCGCCAGGAATGCTGGTACATAAACTGATTTACAAGGAGGTCCAACTCAGCCGATTTTCTTGAAAGCAGGCCAACGGTCGATTTTGCTTGCGATGTGTTTGTATTGGTTATGACCACCAACGTCAGGTGTTTTTGAAAACGATATTTTGTTATTATACTTCAGTACGGTGCGGCATAGCGAATGTAGGTAAAGATGTTACGGCTTTTTAGTTCAAGTGAAATTTTTGGTTCGTTATGATATCGTTATTCATTGACTTTAAAACGTAGGCTCATGGATGTGTGCATTCTCCCCATTCTCACATATGGTGCTCAAACTTGGTCATTGACATGCCATCAGAAGTCCGCACTCAGAGTTGCCAGCGAGCAATGGAGCATAGCATCCTGGGAGTAAAGCTGACAGATCGTATCGTAGTCTTCGACCGTAGTATGCTGTTTTTACAGCATACTACGGTCCAAGACTTATATAACGGATGTGGGAGATAAAGCTGCCAAACTGAAATGGGACTGGGCTGGGCATGTTATTCGCATGTTCGACGAACTGTGGGCAAAGGCCACTCTACACATTGGGTGCCACAAAAACCAAAAAGACATCGAGGCAGACCGAGGCGTAACGAACTCGATGCCTATATATCGGCTTGGCTCCAAATATCCCTAGACAGAAATGAAAGGAAGAAAGGGAGGCCTTTGCCCAGCATTGGGACAGTACGGGCTGATAACAATAATATGATATCGTTGGATATGATGGGTAACATTCAGTAGAGACACGAAATAAGTGAGTAGACTGGATCAAGACTCCTACCCGTCCTAAGCAATTGACTGTTTACTGTATTATGATATATCATCACAGGGCTTCTTTATTATTGATTCTCGTAGATATTTTTGACGACCTCATTCTAAAGTCACATTATGAAAGTCGCATTATAAAGTTGGAGGTCCTGGGTGCGATTCCCCGTTCGAGTCTTATCTGGTGGCAGGCTGAGGCCATGGCTAGTTACCACCCTATCGACAGAGACGTGGCGCTAAACGATCTAGCGTTCCGGCACGATGCCGCGTAGAAACAAATTAAGAGTATGCTTCTAGCATACCCTTAACAAGTTAGCCAGGTACCATCTTAGACTGCATCATCAATTACATCAGGTAAGATTGCCGTCAAAGGCTAATTTGTAGTGGATAAAAAAAAGAAGATACGTAACTTTCTGGGGGTTGGTGTGACTGAATATTATCACTCGTTAGTAATATTAGACGAAACACTAAACTTGCTTTCTTAACATGTACATTGTCAATACGAAAACCCAATACTTGGTGTATCGAAAACAACCACGTGATCTATAATCGCACATGTTTAATCTAGAACTAACAGGTAGTATCCATTCTTCTTCACGTCCATATCCCATCCTATGTGGCATAGAATGTCTTCTCATATTTTAATTAAACTTAATGACATGGTGTTCTTGCATTGGTATAGTTTTTACGACCAGCCGCCTGCAGACGTCCACCCTCTAACTGTAATATTTCTGTTGGAAGTGGTATGGTTATAGTTTAATTCTCTCTCTCCCTGAGCATCCGCATATAATTTCAGAACTTTTCTCAAGAACTCGTCTTGGAATCAGACTTATTGTTATTACCTGGCGCTAGAGTTATTTTTAAGTTAATCTCCTAGCACAGTATAAATATATAGTTAGCAATTTTCCGTTACTTTCTTACAATATTCAGATTTATTTTATACCCATAAATACTATTGGATACATTAATAACATAAATTATTTTTTGCAACGAATGTAAAATAAATCAAAAATATCAAATACGCATTCATATCTCGTAAAATCTTGTTTATCTGTTTGTTTGCTACGAGTGCTTAGCCGCAGCCTTAATAAGATATGGAACATGTAGATGGGCAATTTGTACCCCGGAAATAACATCATTAACGGTCCTCACCGGGTATATAAACGTGTTTTTGTTACATATGCACGGCTGTTCAGCCAAACTGATCTGGGTGAGATTTTATACGGACGAAACTTCCTTTTCCCTGGTATAGAATACTTTTTATCATGGGAAAACAAATAGTTCCCGAGTTTTTTCATTAAACCGAAACCAACGCAGCCATTATCTAGAAAAGAAAAAAGAAATAATAATGTAGCCACATACGTATATACGAAGCGGTGATAGCCTAGTGGTTAGGGCGTCAGCCACTTCATATATGTCGAGTTAAGGGGGTCCGAGTTGTTTTTTGTAAGGGTGACATCAGCATTGCTGACGTCACGATTTTGTTTACTTTCGCTCATAGTAATTAAAACAAGAACTTGCCGGTTTACACTTTTATTGTGACAATAACTATTGGACCGAACAGTCCGACGTCTCGAGCGAAAAAAGCCTCGAAAGGCATCGACCGCCCGTATTTATAGCACAAAGCATGCTTGTACAAAATTGATTTTTATTGTCTAAATTGTATTAGCAAAATCATCAATAGTTAAAATGTGGGTAATAATTGAATTCTTGAGGTCTTGGCGCCGCTGAATAAAGTTAATAACTTCTTCGCGCCGACATATATATATATATATATACTAGCTGGCGCCCGCGACTTCGTCCGCGTGGAATCAGTTTTAAAAATTCAGTCAGAATAAGTTGTAAAAATTCCTACGGGAACTCTCCTATGTCACTCTCCAGATCCTCAACTATACTTTCAAAAATTACGTAATTTGCTCTGTTGCGACGTGATTGAAGGACATACCAATATAAAAACACACTTTCGCATTTATAATATTACTATTCGGACTTTTACAAATTATTTTCTTAGCGATGTCTACGGCTCTACGGTCTAACTTCCAAATTTGTTTTCATTATTTATGTTTCTACTTTCAAGGTGTGATTTTGCAAAATAGCTTATACCTACATGTATTATTACTGAAAAGTAATGCTCTAATTGCCGATTTTAATTTTTCTAATTCCAAAAACGCAAAACTTTCCTACCACCCTTCCTACATCTCACCTCTCTCACTCCTTTTGGGGTGGATTTTTTAAATATTTTTATTATTTAAAACAAATAACCTAAATGTCAATTTTAATGTCCCTAACTTTGAAATCTTAGAATCTCCATGAAAACTTCCAACCCTCATTTTACCCTTTTTGGGGTAGATTTTCGTAGCATTGATTGATACAGATCTTTATTATTTATAATTAACAATTTAGGTGCCAACTTTCATGTCTTTAACTTCAAAAATATAGGACATTCATATAAACTTCCAACCCCCATTTTAACCCCTTAGGGGTGGATTTTTATAATATTGCGTGTATAGGAATTTAATATTTAAAACAAATAACCTAAATGACAATTTTCATGTCCCTAACTTCGAAAACTTAAGAATCCTCATAAAAACTTCCAACCCTCATTTTACCCTCTTTGGGGTAGATTTTCATAACATTGATTGAAAGAGATCTTTATTATTTATAATTAACAACTTAGTTACCAACTTTCATGTCTCTAACATCAAAAATATAGGACTTTCACACAAACTTCCAACCCCTGTTCTACCCCTTAGGGGTGGTTTTTTGTAATATTGCGTATACAGGTTTCTATTTTTTAAAACAAATTACCTAAATGCGAATTTTCATGTCCCGTACTTCGAAAACACAGAATTCTCATGAAAACTTTCAACCCCCATCTTACCCCCCTTGGTGTAGATTTTCGTAACATTGATTATACAGATCATTATCATTTATAATTAAAAACTTAAATGCCAATTTTCATGTCACTAACTTCAAAAATATAGGACTTTCATACAAATATCCAACCCCCATTTCTACCCCTTAGGGGTATATTTTTGTAATATTGCGTATACAGGTTTTTATTATTTAAAACAAATTACCTAAATGCCAATTTTCATGTCCCTAACTTCGAAAACTTAGAATCCTCATGAAAACTTCCAACCCTCATTTTACCCTCTTTGGGGTAGATTTTCGTAACATTGATTGAAAGAGATCTTTATTATTTATAATTAACAACTTAGTTGCCAACTTTCATGTCTCTAACTTCAAAAATATAGGACTTTCATACAAACTTCCAACCCCCATTTCTACCCCTTAGGGGTAGATTTTTGTAATATTGCGTGTAAAGGTTTTTATTATTTAAAACAAATTACCTAAATGCCCATTTTCATGTCCCTAACTTCGAAAACATAGAATCCTCATGAAAACTTCCAACCCCCATTTCACCCCCCTTGGGGTAGATTTTGGTAACATTGATTATACTGATCTTTATTATTTGTAATTAATAATTTAGTTGCCAATTTTCATGTCTCTAACTTCAAAAATATAGGACTTTCATACAAATTTCCAACCCCCATTTCAACCCCTTAGGGGTGGATTTTCTCAAAACCGTTTCTTAGCTGACCTCTACTTCATAAAAGGAATCTACCTTCCAAATTTCAAGTTCGTATGTTTTATAGTTTCTGAAATATCGTGATCATCAGTCAGTCAGTCAGTCAGTCAGTGGTATTTCGCTTTTATATATATAGATAATCGAAGCGGTGATAGCCTAGGTTAGGGCGTCAGCCTCCTAATCAGAGGTCGGCGGTTCGAATCCGGGCACGCGCCTCTAACTTTTCGGAGTTATGTGCGTTTTTTAAAAACATTAAAATATCACTTGCTTCAACGGTAAAGCAGAACATCGTGAGGAAACCTGCACGCTTGAGAGTTCTCCATAATATAGTCAAAGGCGTGTGAAGTCTGCCAATCCGCAAATGGCCAGCGTGGTGGACTATGGCCAAACCCCTTCTCATATTGAGAGACATATACCTGTGTTCTGTAGTGACCCGGTAATGGGTTGATCATGATGATGATGTTTATACGTATATGTATTGTTAAACGGACTAAGTGTTATATTGTATTTTGCAAAGTAACACCTGCTTCAATCCAACATTTAAATAGAGCGGGTGGTTAGAACACGGTGGGTTTTTCAAGGTTAATGGTCATCTAACGAGTTGTAGCTTAAATGCAAATGAGGATTTCATCTATGAATGTTGGTATTTAAAGCCTCTAGAATCTGCGTATTTTTCTTTTGACGTTTGAGATTTTAAAAGGTATGGTTTTAGACTGCATTGCGGCTACGGCTCGTACGTACCTACGGAAGTAAAAGTAAGCTTGTAGTACCGTTTAGTAGGCTGCACAAAATTAGTAACTCATTCAAAGGAAATTGTATTTTATTCTATAATAAATTACCTATTGATATCTTGGAGATGTCTATCAATAAGTTCAAAGTTTTTATAAAACGAAAGCTTGTAGAAAAATCATATTACGATATTAAGGATTATATAAACGATAAAAAAGCTTGGGTGTGAATTGCTCTATCTCCATAGGTACTATAGTTTATTATTAATTTTATTCATTATGTGAGATGGTGATAACGAAAAAAAAGAAAAACCCCGGCTAAGTTTGTTGTGGGCTTCTTCTTAGACCGGGGCGCGTTTGGAACCCTCATAGCTTTAGTTTTAAGTTTACGAATATAGTTATCACCATGAAATAACTACTGTGTAAATTATTGACGCGTCAAAAGTGCCTTTTTAAGGACTATTTGAATAAAGATTATTTTGAATTTGAATTTGAATTTGAATTTGCTCACAGTAAATACTTTACATCAAGTTTTTATCAATAGGCAATTCTTGCAAGAGTTTAATTAAGTTTTTTTTTCGGACTGTCTATTAGCTGTACAAACCCTATTGGTTGCCACAGCGTAACCGGGCGGTTTGGCGAGCTTTGGAAAGAAGCTCTGCCAGAAGAAATTTTGAGCCCTAGGGCTCGAAGAAACTAAGGGAACGACTGCCTTAGGGCGCCTCCTTTGAGGCCGAACCTCGGCTTAGGCGACGTTTGGGATAACGGGGGTAGGGGGTCGGACGGTAGAATCAAGTGTAAAATTACTTTATAAAAGGTTCTTCTACCACCGCATAAAATTGTTTCAAATATTTCTTTTTAGATATAATTAGCCTTAACGTTCCGAAAGGAAGGTTATAATTCTGAAACAATTGCTTTAATAATATTAATGTAGTTTTTAATGTCATGGTAGTAGATCCTCGGTTTTTTTTTGGGTTTTGGGAAATGCCAATATATTATTATTCAGAGTTTCGAGTTCAGAGTATTGTGCTGGATCCTTTCTATTTATCTCAACCCCATAAGATAACAGGCATAATAAATCATAATGTTTATATATAACATTAATTTAATACTAACATATAATTAAACATATAAAATTTTACTGACTGAAAGATAATTAAATTTCATTTCTAAATTCAACAAGCGCAGTGTTCTTGACAAATGTCCAGACGCTCGCTACTGTTTTAGAGGGGTGCAAGGGGGAAAGAGGGGGAAGCTGAAAATTTTAAGACTGCTCTGTCCGAGCCAAGTCACGCGCCGTTGACCCAGTGATTTAAGAAGCTGTCCTCGACGAAGACACATTTCCTAGCTTGATGAGGTACTCTTCACAACTAGTAGGAAGTTTGCGATGTACTTGTAAGTAGTAGTACTTGTAATTATTTTTGGCAGTGTTTTATGAACGAAGAGAGCAATAAACATTGAGCGTAGCTTACTTATATGTATTATGTGTGAGTTTGGTTATATCATCATCATGATCATCCCATTACCGTCTCACTACAGAGCACGAGTTTCCTCTCAATATGAAAAGGGTTTGGCCATAGTCCACCACGCCGGCCATGTGCAGATTGGCACACTTCACACGCCTTTGAGAACATGATGGGAACTCTCAGGCGTGCAGGTTTCCTCACGATGTTCTCCTTCACCGTTGAAGCAAGTGATATTTTTTTTAAACGCACATAACTCCGAAATGTTAGAGGTGCGTGCCCGGATTCGAACTGCCGCCCTCTGATTAGGAGGCTGACGCTGTAACCACTAGGCTATCACCGCTTCCGTTTGGTTATATGTTTGTTACTTAATCACACCAGCACTGCTGAACCTATCTGGATGAAATTCATGCGTTAGTTTTACACTAATAACTCGGAAAAATCTAGAAACCGAGCGTAGCAAGCGCGTTTTAGGAGGTGAAAGAAATTTTAATTTTATTTGGGCTTACGTTGTTAGATCAGTCAGACGGCTTTTTCTTTTTATATATACAGACTAAGTATATTGCAATTAATACTCTAGAATGTTCAATCTCCTGGGAACCTATTTGTGCAGCAAACGCTCAAGCCGAGGCCACGGTCAGCAAACACAGAAGCACCTATTGAAATTCCGAGACACGACGTAACGAGATACTGTGGCATGACGCATACATCAGTATCTACACATAGAACTTGCATTCCCCATGACCAAAGACGTTTACGCAATGGTAGAGTGGCTTTACAGTCTAATATGTTATTAAATTGTTAGTTAACATAAAATTAGTATTTTGGCTTTTTAATTAATATAATTTTATAGTTGTGGATTATTATATATTTTCTTTTCGGCAAAAAATGTTTTAGTTTAAGATTATTATTTTAAGTTTTATATTATGGATGTCGAGTTATCCTGTGAGTATACATTGATATTCCTAAGTATACATAATTTGTCTTAAAATATATATATAAATATTTCTTTGTATACCGTTGGTTTCCTAATAAATAAATAAAAATATCCCATTGATGAATGCAGGCCGCATTATTTTTACTTTTTCTGAAGTATTTTTAATTCAAATTTAATCCCCTTATAATCCCATTTTTATAGTTTGTTATCTAACTAGCTACTGTTATTTTATAAAGTGATGGTAGTGACTAGTTTTAAGCTATTCAATGAATTAGTTTAATTTAGTTCGGCATCCTTCAGTCCTAATTCTGTTGTTCTATACAACTCTCGTACGTCTCTTTTTGACTCTTCATTTCGAGTTTGTCCTATCTGATACTTCTACAGTGTCTCAAAGCATCTGAATACAGTTATTATGTCCTCTATGACCTCTTTGTTCGAGAACACAAGCCTTTCTGTTTGGTAGCCTTTAAATTCTTACAGTATAGTCTAGCTCCAGTATAATATATTTAGTGGAATGTGGTATTATAATATTAAAAAAAGACGCTACCGTCTTTTCATATAGTTTTTATGAACCATTTAAATGTAATATACAGAGTTACTTACATGTTATTTTGTTTGTTCAAAGGTAAAAAATTGTTGTTCCTAGACATTGAATAGTATACTGTAATCTTAATTATACTTTTATCAGGTGGGAGGCTTCCAATAAAGACGTATCGCCAAGTGATTTAGCGTTCCGGCACAATATCGCGTAGAAACCAATTAGGAGTGTGGGTTTACCATACCATATATAGGTATCACCATGAAATAACTACTATGTAAATTATTGACGCGTCAAAAGTGCCTTTTTAAGGACTATTTGTCTTGATTTTTTTGAATTTGAATTTGAATCATACCCTTAACAGGTGAGCCCGCTTCCATCTTAGACCGCATCATCACTTACCATCAGGTGAGATGCCGTCAAGGGCTAACTTGTGGTGTATAAAAAATACTGTAATCAAATGAATTCTACCGTTAGATTTGAAAACCACCGACAAATATTGATTTAAAAAGACTTTATTACAAAGAGGTACAAAAATTGTTTCATAAACAGTTTTTCATTAAGACAATTACTTAAAAACACAGAGGCAACGGTCAAACAAAACAAAGGCAAAATGCCAACAACGGACGTCAGCTATCTTTTGTATTACTTGGCAAAGTAATCTTGCAGTTGTAATAAGAAATCGACGGAACATTGACCCTACAATTTCAGTTTCGGCGGCTGCAGAGATAACTTTGCCTGGGAGTTGTCCGGTTCGGTGACAAAGAAACAATGCCTGACCCGGATATTTGAAGGGAAGTAGGCAAGTCATGTTTTTCGGTAATAGTTTCCCAACTGTTGTGTAGTAAATTTAAGATGCCGGGACCACTCGTGTGAGCATAAGTTTGTTCACCAAGTCTGTTAGTCTATTACAAAAAAAAAGACGGGTTGCACTCCGGGAGTGCCGGCAGAAGTGAAAACTTGATTATTAACGTTGAGCATGTTTGATATTTTGGAATGGTTAGGGAATAATTTTGCACCAATTGCTTTATCAGTATAAAAGTACTATCATTTATGTGGTAGAATACAATATTCATTTATTGCGCTATCGTACACAAACATGACAATTTATATTACATTAAAAATTTAACACTTTAAAACGATTACAATTATTTTACATTAAAAAGTTTATCTCTCCGAAAAATCAACTTTCATCCATAATTTCAACGACTTTTTCACCATCATCATTACCAGAACTATCCATGGATGCGCGTGGCACGCTGTAACATACACGAACATTCGCGCAAGCGCCCTGCGCTGCCTAAACGAAACAGTAGGCCCAGGCATACATTTTCGCCGCGCCGTAGAGAGGGGATAGCTGTCTACTCTCCATCCGTCTTACGCTTTTTCGATCAGGTCACGTGTCCTGACGCGAGTTTAAGATTTTATACCCATTACAGAAAAAGTGCTCAACGCCGCTAAAGAAGTTTTCACTTCAAAAATATATTTTTTTTGTTACCGAATGTTTTTTTTTTTCAACACATCAATAAGTTGTGCATAATTTATAATCCTCAACGGAGCAGTAATGCAATTTTTTAATATTTGCATTAAATTGAATTGAATTTAAATTTTTTGAATTAAATATTTGCATTTATAAAGCTGCCATACCAAAGATGGAGTCAAAATACTTTTTAGCTCCAGAAAACTACTTATTTTTGTTTTTATACACTACAAGTTAGCCCTTGACGGCTATCTCACCTGGTGGTTAGTGATGATGCAGTCTGGGATGGTAGCGGGTTAACTTGTTAGAGGTATGGTTAAACCACACTCCTAATTTGTTTCTACGCGATATCGTGCCGGAACGCTAAATCGCTATGCGAAACGTCTTTGTCTATGGGGTGGTAACTAGCCACGGCCAAAGCCTCTCACCAGACAAAACCATACCAGGCTATTTAAATGTTGCATTGTAGCATATGTTACTTTGCAAAACGTATACGTATGTTATTACATTGTTATTTCTTCTTTGTTCGTTTCGGTTTAGTGAAATAACACGGGAACCACAGCCGAAGCCTCCCACCAGACCAGACTCGAGCCGGGAATCAAACCCAGGACCTCAGACTTTATAATGCGACAGCGCACGCACTGCGCCACGAAATCCTCCTTCGTCAAATCGTCAAAATCCTTCCTTCTTTCATTCCTTATATAACAGATAAAAAAGCGTTGCTAGTGGCCATCATTCAGATTGACGGAGCTACCGTAATGATGTGCAATAAAGCTGGAAATATAAGATTTGGTAATTTAATGCCGCACCAAGGCGAGAGATGCAGATTGCAGCACTTGAGCAGATAGCGGGTGGTATACTGCGATTTCACACTTCGTCGATGGCCGACAATCGCTCTAATATTAATATGGTAATGCAGCCAATTTCAATAAAAGCGTTCGCCACCGGCGGAGTTTTCTTTTACGTATAAATCTGGCAAACATGTTACGGTTACCAAGACACGGGTCTGAATTAGTAGCTCATATCTTTTCACGGTTTCTGATTTGTAATTTAGAGGATTTTAGTAACGGATTACATTTTTGTACGAATGCTCGTCTGCTTCCAATTCGAATTTTTTGAATTTAATTTTCGAACGACTTTTGAACTCTATTTCTGCCAATCAACAGCGCGTTGCGTCTGCGCAAGTTATTGATGCATTTTCATCAACACAGTGAAATAAACAAGTAAAAGTTGAGCTGCGGGGTCGCAACGCGTAGACACCTCCCTACTATTCATCATGAACAACCCATTACCGGCTCACTACAGAGCACGGGTCCTCTCGATGAGAAGGATTTGGCCATAGTCCACCACGCTGGCCATGTGCGGATTGGCAGACTTCACACGCCTTTGAAAACATTATGGAGAACTCTCAGGCGTGCAGGTTTCCTCACGATGTTTTCCTTCACCGTTGAAGCAAGTGATATTTTAATTTTTTAAGTCTAATATCGATGGTTAAATAATCCAAATGCTGTGAAAATAGGCGAAAAATGACTATATACCTGCCTACAAATAGATTAAATTTAAGCCCGTTAATTGAAATTGATTAAACATTGGAAAATGAATTGTACACATCGCATTAACCCTAATATGAGACACACTTTTATTTTTATATATCCCTTAGTTTGCAGTTCATTTCCAGTTTATCACATGGTCGTCAAACGACCGTTTTAGCTATCAAGTGTCAAAGGCTATTTGGCATTCAAATTACTAACAACAACATTTAACATCTCGGCATGGACTTATCACATTTGAGGCCACATATCCATGATACCGTTGCTTCTACGCTTCTTCTATCTTTATCCTGTCAGTAAATATTTCACCTTCTCGATACACTGTGTCATGATTTCCAAATGTTTTAGATTTTTGTGTCTTTGAATTAACATACATAGAATATCTTAATCATAAAATGAGAATATATAATTGAGGTATGTGATTTGACTTAAATTATTTAGGTTTACTTTCAACTATTTTAATGAAAAGTATCTCAATTGACTGTTTTCTTAAGATACCGGATTTGAATGAGGCAAAACGGAAAACATGACGTTCGAATCGACCCTTTATAAGTTAGTTAGTCGTTGGTCATTGTTGGTTAGTTACTGTTTAGTGTTGGTACCGAAAAGTGGTCTCCAAGGTTCTGGTTCTACAAAGGTGTGTAAAATGTTATAGATAAACAAGCAGAGATTGAAGAGTTGTGTTCCTTATCAACAAGGTGTGTACTATCCTGTAAATAAATAAGAATATATACTGAAGAAGTGTGTTTCTTAACAACTGTAACCAGCTCAACAGTAAAACAAAGACCGGAAAAAAGTGTGTTGAAATTGTTAAAATGAATGAATAAGCGAAATCATGGCTGTGCTTTAACAGTAAATTGTTATTAGGGTGTTTTAGTTCGGGCGTGCCATCGCATAAAACGCTCTCACTATCCGTTCTCATTTTCAATATTTGCGTTTCATCTTTCGTTTGCATTTTAGTGCGGTGTAAAGGCTATCCTTTGCAGGTCTTTTAAATATTTTATTTCTTTTGTGTACTCTTTTTTATCAAAGCATAGAACCTTAAGCGGTGATAGCCTTGTGGTTAGAGCGTCAGCCTCCTAATCAGAGGTCGGCGGTTCGAATCCGGGCACGCACACTTTTGAAGTCAACATCTCCTGAGCATGATCCGGTGTCGGGTCGAAACGTGCGTAGAGGTTCTAGTGGAAGATTTTGTGTGGTGTTATATTATACAAATCTCCCGGTTGTCGGCGGAATATAGCAAATTATACTTGCTGTTTATTGTTTATCGTGGACTTCCGCAAAGTAACGCCTGTTTCTATTCATTATGATTACTGCGTTTGTTCTTATTCAACAATTATGCGTGTAAGTGTCAGAAAAAAATATATTTTCCTATTTTTCTTATCGTTGTCTAAGTTCTTTGGTCAAATAAAGTAAATAATGGGGCTAATATCAACTGTATGGACTCATAAGTATATTTTATTTAGTTGAGCAACCAATTCATTGCCTGTGGTGCCTACCTACCATTAACAATTGATCACTTGTAAGTTAAATTCGGAATTCATATGTTAGGTGCTTAAAAAAGTCCCTATATAAAATATAGCAAACAGTCCAAAAATAACACTTAAAAAAAATATTCACAGTAGATATTGTGATTTTAATAATATTTATGGCGGAATAAATAATTGGTTACTGATAAAAATAGTTTGGTACAAGCATTATTTTTAATACTTACCTTATCATAGATCATATTTTCGAGCAGCTTCGGTTTTGTAGGTATTCTAATGGGATTTCTATATAAATAGAAATCCAATGTGTAACATCAGTTCCATATGCAAGTTATTGCATGAAGTTTTTATTAATATCCCGATTCTCCTTGGGACTATAAACTCTATAATATCTATTGAACGAGTTGGTATATATATATATATGCAAAAAGCTGTGATAGCCTCGTAGTTAGAAAGTCCTCTTCCTAATCAGAAGTCGGGGGTTCGATCCCAGGCACGCAAGTTTTCGGATTTATGAGCGTTTTAAAGCAATTAAATTATCACTTGCATCAACGGTGAAGGAAAACATTAGCAGGAAACCTGCATGCCTGAGATTCCATAATGTTTTCAAAGGCGTGTGAAGTCTGGCAATCCACACATGGCCAGCGTGGTGGACTATGGTCAAAACCCTTCGCATATTGAGATGAGACTAGTGCTCTACAGTGAGTCATGGTTATTATGATGCAAAACGAGTTAAAAAAGTTATCTTTCTAAAAACATTTAAATATAACTATTTAAAAAAATGATTCGGAAGCAGCTACTAAATTCAATCCGCAAGCTGCGTTTTAGAGAACTTTAGGTATTAGTAGCTAAAGTTCTCTAATACGCTATTCTGTTGTACACAAATCTCTAAAGTTAACTAAATTGACGGGTCTATAAGCACTGCTGTCCAATGTTTGCCCTTGATAAGGATAGCGCCATTTCGAAATCTGTCAAAATAGTTCAGTTGAGATGTTTATGGTGGTTAACAAACTTTTATCTTCATAGATACTGATGCGATTGAGCGTCCTTATATCCTATTCCTTAACTTGAATATCCAAGGCCGAGTAATATACGCACCCAGTTAGTGACTTAAATCAACTTTGCTTAGCAAAGGTAATTGATTAATTTGTGCAATCGAAACTAAGCGATGGATTGACGTCAAGAGAGTCACAATGAGTCACACGACCCTAGCAGTTTTTTTTTTATACATTTTTTTTTATCGCCGCCTGCCCCCTGACGAGGAGCTCCGGGTGATGGATGAGAGGCATCCTCACCCGTCGAGCCTGATCCTCGGGTCGTGAGGCGCGTCCAATGGTCCCGGCGCGCCTCGGACGGAGCTCGGGGGTCATTATAGGCCGCGGACGCCGTTGGCTGGGCCGCGGTCGAGTGCACAAGTGTTCCCGTGACCCAGCCACCAGGCGACGCGAAGGAGCATCGCTGGGTTTTAGTGGGTATTCTGGTCGCCAGCCTGGCCACCAGGGAGTCCCACATACCCCGTCGGAAGCGGCGCAGTCTTGCCTGCGTCGCCTCAAGAGGGGATGCGAAAAAGCAATTCCCAGCGTGAAAAAAAAAAACACCACAAGATAAATTACACCACAAAATTCTTTCATCTTTTAATTTATGTCTTTACATGAAGATGCAAAAAGTTGGTGAATTAGATTTTAAATTTGTTTATATTATTGTTGGTTAACTGTACACAATATTTTTTATCCGGTTAGGTACATCAGCCGGGCTTGGTTTTTCAAAGAAAAGAAAATGTCTTGCTTCCGATTGTTTTCCTTTAGCTTGTTAAAAAATCTGATACATTTTTAAGAGTTCGGATATTTGCAAAACAAATTGAGGCTGAGATTTCCTTGGAAAGGGTAGGTACTACTCTGATTTATTAATGAGTTCACGTAACATCTGTATTATGGAAAAAATAATTGTATTGAGCATCCATATTTTTCGTGGGTGAAATATTTCATTTGGTTGGATATTTCAAACTGTCGTAATGGTATTCAACAAAATTATATTACTTAACCATCTACATGGAACCAACAACAGAGTTGGTGCGGCTTCTGAAGCGGCTGAAAAAGCCAAAGCATACAAATACAGGGGTCTAGGCTCTGAATATGATTTTGTCCCATTTGGTGTCGAGACCCTTGGTCCGTGGGGTCCTAGCGCTATAGGGCTTTTTAGGGAAATAGCAAAAAGGTTAGTCGACATCACAGGAGACCGAAGAGCTGCCAGCTACCTCGGACAGCGAATTAGTCTTGCAATCCAAAGGGGAAACGCTTCCAGTATCTTCGGAACCTTGCCTAAAGGGACTCCATTTAATAATATATTTTAATTATAGTTTTAGTTTTAATTTAAGGTTTATTTTAAGTTTTTAAGTGTTTATAATACAGTTACATTGTTTTAGTTGTTAATTATAATTGAATAAATTTCTTAACCATATAATTCGAAATTAGTGCTATTACAACAAAACACTATTATTGTATACATACGTGGTAAACAATTCGCATCGTGGTCAATCATCGTAATTCTTTGTCATAATTATATTTTTTAATTACTGTCGGTAATCACTAAACATCGGATTACCAGGCTGCTCGTTACTACTCATGATCAGATATGAAACTAAATCAACTTGGGCAGCTTAATTTTAATATTTTCAACAGATTGCGTCTGTCGAAGTAGGGGTAGCCAAATTGGCACACCAAATGAAATGGCAGATGATATTTTTTTGCAAAAATATAGGTCCCTCTGCGTACGTGCTATGTGTATAAATGGGCGACTTAACGTTCCATTTTGTAACATCAATTACTTTTTGATGCGAAATCCATATTGCTGGATTATGTTACAATTTACTTTATGGTGGAGTGATTGATTGTATGTTTCAAGGGTGAGTGAGATTATTTGTAATTGAAGGTCGTACGACCTAGTTACGAAATCGTAAATTTGCATTTGCGAAAAGGAAAACATTGTGAGGAAACCTGCATGCCGGAGAGTACTCCATAGTGTTCTTAAAGCCGTGTAAAGTCTGCCAATCCGCATAAGGTCAGCGTGGTGAACAATGGCGAAACCCTTCTCATATTGAGAGGAGAAACGTTCTCTGTAGTGAGCCGAGAATGGGTTGATCATGATGATGAAACAACGTTAAAAATGATGATAAATTGAACGATTCAGAATTCGGGAAGAGCAAAGATCTTGTGAACAAGATGCTTAGAGAAGGGGAGCTCGTTTCTAAAGTACTCCAACATAAACAACTCAGGATAGGAAGTAATGCCGAAGATGAAGAGAAAAGAGTTTGAGCACGTCTCTGAAAAACGAAACCTTGCTGCGATATGTTCACATTACGTTGCATGTTAGTGCTAAGACATATATGTTTACTCGTATTTTGGGTAGTGGTCTCATAAAAATAAATTGCATAAATGGGTAACTGTACTGTAAGTTAAGAAGAGTACTATAACTAAGACTTAGAAAAGCAAATTTAATCTTGTAATGAGGTTAGTAGCAAGTGACCTTGAAACCTTGTAACGAAGCATGCGTCAAACGCAAGTTTTACTTTTTGCACACTTCTGAGACATTTACAGTGCGTATTTTAATCAAATTTAAAATAAACTTCTAAAGCTCTCTTGAATTTTCAAAACGTTTGTCTGTCTGCTCAAATCTACATTTTTCGGTGGTTTTGTTTTGTTTTGGTTTTCGGTTTTTAAAATGAAAACGAATCAATACATATTTTATTGAACACTGAGATTACAGACATGCAAATAGAATAGATTACCTAGAAGTTATAGTTTTATAGCTTTATGGCTACGTGGCAATGTCTACTAGGCGATCAAATAATATGTCAAAGAAAAATGCTATAGAAACAATTTAGTACATTAATTATATACTATTATTAGCTACCCATATTCCTAACCACTTTCACGATGTTTTAATATGTATTAGTTTATTTTATACTAACTTATAAAGTTGGTAAGTGATGAGGCAGTCATCGTAGCACAAATAATCTATTTATGTTATTTTTTTTTACTACTTTGTTAGTAATCAATCAATCGAAAAGAGCCATACCAATTTAAATTTGTAAAAAGGTTTGCAGTACGTAGCCTAGTAAATGAAATTAAAATAAAATTAAACAGAATAAACGTGGCGTACATACATTGATCTAACTCTGGGTGATTTTCCGCTCGCTATTGCTGAAATTTTCAACATTTACAATACGTCAATGCATATATAGATATCCTTTGCTACACGTTAACTCCTGGCAACTCATGGAAGCCTTTTGGAAGCTATGCTTCTATCTCTTTCAATTAAAAAGAAGCTAGCGGTATTCAATTAAAAACCAGTCCATTCAGTACGCTTTTTTTTCAGTAAGCTCAGAAAGCTAACAGAAATTAATAAGCAGGTGACTCGACTAAATTTCTGTTTCTGTAGCCTAGATTAGAAATCCTTACAAAATCTTCCTACCATGCTAAAAATTACAATTAACATCGTTTAAAATATTATTTGCCAATGGTTTCATCATTGATGTAGTCATCTTCAAATCATAGACATTCTTATCAAGTAGTTAGTAACGATTCTGCAACTGGTTTAAAATCAGATTATGTTAAAGAAAAGTTAAATTTAAAATCTTCCACTAGAACCTCTACGCACGTTGACTTCACAAGCGCGAAAAGTAAAGTGTTATTTTATACAAATCTCCCGGTTGTCGGCGGAATATAGCAAATTATACTTGCTGTTTATTGTTTATCATGGACTTCCGCAAAGCAACGCCTGCTTCTGTTCATTAAATTTAAAATATATTACATCATAAACTGCATCATCACGTGACATTGTTGTGAAGTAATAACTGCAAATCGAATCGGAGTCGAACAGAAATTAAACACAAAAAAAATGAAGTTCGACACAATTTCATGAAACTAGGTCTGAGAAATGCCAATTTAAACTTGTAACAAGGTTTGCAGCGAGTGGCCGCGAAACAAAATTAGAAACTTCAGAATAAACGAGTAGCTTGTGACGGCGCCCGTTGCATAGTTTTAACTTTTGCCTGAATTTTTGCGCGCCCATGCAGCAATTCTCAGGCTTTTCAATAGTTATAGAAAAGGCTGAAAATTGCTAGTCACACAAATCTCAATGCAAAGACTTTGCGACAATGCTCCTCACTATATTAGCGGCTTTTGTTATGCATTTTCAAATATCTTGGCGATTTTCATTGCTATAGTTTTATGACAGTTTTGTGCGACGAATAACAATTCGATTTTCGTAATATTAATACAATTAGATATATTTTCACATTGTTTTTATTCCTCTAAAAGTTAGATCTTGACGGCAATCTCACCTGGTGGTAAGTTATGAAGATGGTACTTCTAAAACATTTTTACGCGACATTGTGCCGGAGCACTAAATTGCATGAATTATAATTTCGTGAACATTTTCATTAAAACAAACAAACTTTTTTTTTAATTCTTAGAGCTATAGAATCAATTGTCTGAATATAGTTGATTAAAGTTAAGTGTAGAAATAAGAAACCGAAAAACTGGGCCGTTGCTTTTTTAACATTATAATGTAATCATCTTTATCTTCTGCTTACAAGTTATTTAATTTGTTGCCGCATAGTCTCAAAAATTTAAAGCTGTTTAGCCAGCTTTTTAAATTTATATATGTGTATAAAATACAATTAAAATTGTTAAAAATCTTAAATTTGCGATTCTGAGCATTTCTAAACGGTTCTTTCAAGATTTTTCGATAGCAATTCCAACCGCATTGTATTTCAGGCCATTAGGTGGTAGTCTATAGCCCGTTGAGCTTCCTGTACCGTCAAGATGACATCTGTACGTGATTCGCATTCCCAGTTTAACTGGCTTTAGATTCTACGGTTTCGGATTGCACTATCTGCTGGGTATTTGTACAAGTTTGGTAGTATTTTCAATTGTTTTTAGGTATGATTTTTAGTTGCTCTTTTTTTTGTTAACTTATAGCAATGATGTTTTTACGTTCCTTCTGAGTTGTAACTTGTCATTATTTTAAGTTAAAGCTTTAAACAGCGGTAATAGCCTAGTGGTTAGGGCGTCAGCCTCCTAAGCAGAGGTCGGCGGTTCGAATCCGGGCACGCACCTCTAACTTTTCGGAGTTATGTGCGTTTAAAAAAAATTAAAATATCACTTGCTTTAACGGTGAAGGAAAACATCGTGAGGAAACCTGCACGCCTGAGAGTTCTCCATAATGTTCTCAAAGGCGTGTGAAGTTTGCCAATTCGCACATGGCCAGCGTGGTGGACTATGGCCAAACCCTTCTCATATTGAGAGGAGACCCGTGCTCTGTAGTGAGCCGGTAATAGGTTGTTCATGTACTCTAAACAGATGCAGTCAGATTCCGTCGCTTTCTACAATATTGCATCAGCCGGTCTATACTTTGTGCGATTACGTCAACAAGTTACTTTTTAAGGGTTGTAACAGGTGTAACTTGACCTTGTTTTAAGGATACAGTTAGCAGTTATTGCCTGTAACGAAAATGCCTTGCCTCCGATAGATAGACGGATAGGACCCGAACGAATAGTTCTTAAAATATTATCACTTCTTTGCTATTACCATCTTCGTCGTAATCTTTAGACAATTCAAAAACTTTCTTGAATGCTACGCGACAATTATATTCTGCACCTCGATTTTCGCTTTCTTTAGCATTTTATTTATAGCTCCATTTTTCTTTCCATGGAAGGCGTTCACTGAATTGCAGAATGCATCCTTGCTGGTATTGTTGTGTGAAGGGGGACTTATTCAGAATTCATTAAACGGTTCTCTCTTTTTCGCTTAAGCTATCCAGCGAACAATAAACATACGCTTGCTAATTTTACTATAAAATTTTAACAATTGTTTTACAAAATTAGTTATACATGTATTTGTATTAAGTAAAACATAAAATAATGAATGATTGATCTTTCAAGTACTTTGTGAACCGAACTAAACTTTTAATACGCTACAAGTTAGCCGTTGACGGCTATCTCGCCTGGTGGTAAGTGATGATACTGTCTAGGATGGTAGCGGGCTAATCTGTCAGGAGTATGGAAAACCCACGCTCCTAATTGGTTTCTACGCGACATCGTACCGGTATGCTAAATCGCTTGGCGACACGCTTTGTGGATAGGGTGGTAACTAGCCACGGCCGAAGCCTCCCACCAGACAAAGAGCTATTATAACACAGACGAAGCTGTGGGTAAAAAATATTATTTTTATCGTGAGTAAAACTGTATCTATAGAAGTTTTTAGCTTCAGTGTATTTGTTTCGATGTCATGGTTTAAAAATAATTGTGTAACTTAAAGTGGCAGACAGATAGACAGAGAAACAGACACACGTGGTGTAACTAAAACTCCTCTCTTTGAAAATGAACCCTCAGTAGGGAGTAAATTGAGTTGCGAAAAAGTTTAATGAGATCCAGTGTAAAATTCTCGCTCCCTTTGAAAATATAATTTACTGAGCTACTAGTATCAAGAGAACATCTGACTTTAATTTTACTGGATTCTTGTTTCCACGAAAATTATTTTTTGATCTTTGATGTAGAATTTTGCGCCTTAATATAAGACGTGTATTCTTATTCTTCTTGTAAATTAATTTATAATTTCATTTCGATTACATAATAAATTTATATAATACTTGCCGTTGCTAGGGAAGCCCTCAAGCACTCAAGAACTTGAAATTTTATACAAATTTCAAATCCCCTATTTTACAATTCAAGGGGATGAGTTTCCAAAATTTATTTCTATTACATAGTTTTTTTGACATTACACAATAGTTCAAAATTCCTTTAAAACAGAAACAAATTAAAGTTTTAGTATAGTTTAGTTATTTCAAAAGTTAAGTTTATGTGAGTGAAAAAATATATTGTGGTTTGGAACCATAATAGTGTTTCGTATTTCAAAAATAAAAAGGTTGGCTTTAAATTTACGTATGCCCAAAACGATTGCCGATTTATTATTACTTAAAGGTGTAAGTATAAAACATGATAAATGGACATAAGACAAGTGGTGCAACGACAACCGACCAATTTTAACGCATTATAAAGTTGGAGGTGCTGGGTTCGATTCCCGGCTCGAGTCTGGTCTGGTGGGAGGCTTCGACCGTGACTAGTTACCCGGTGGAACTTTGGTACTGTGGTGCCTTGGTACTTTGGTTTGGTGGTACTTTGGTAGGGTCTACCAAAGACGTCGTCAAGGTCGCCAAGCGATTTAACGTTCCGGCCCGATGTCACGTAGAAATCAATTAGGAATGTGGGTGTACCATACTCCTAACAGGTAAGCCCGCTACCATCTTAGACTGCATAAACACAAGGTGAGATAGCCGTCAAGGGCTAACTTGTTGTGTATAAAAAAAACGACGTTTCCTCAAAAGCTTTTTGATTTTTAAACAAAAAATCCTTTCACCCTTTCAAAATTTAACACGGCGAAAACATAAGTACATATTATAAAGTACTAGGCAAGCAAAAGCGGCGCGGAGTAATTTAATGAGTCCACCCGTTAATTGGCGAACAGCTGGTTTTTCCAACCGACGTTTAAATTAACTGACTAACGCCAGAATCTTTGCCGTTTTATTTTCGTGTCAGGGTTCTTTGAGCTTAGATTTTCTCGGTGCCGTCCCTTTTGACTAAAGTTTATTTTACCGCTTTTTCAGTTCTTGTTTCACGAAGTTACTAATGCCTGATCTCAGCGCTTAAGAAAAGCTGAAGGTATTATGTTTAACTACTAGGGCCGTATTGCGAGCCTCTATAAAAGTAGCCTTTTTTAATTAGATTTTGTTTTTAATTTTTATGTTAGTAGGTGGTTATTTCTTCACGTCAGTATTGGTTCGTCGTTTCTAGGCCGGTATGTTTGCAATTGTAAAACGCCACTTCGTTATAGTAAACAAAAAGCTATTTCAGAGGTATTATACTCTAAAAGATCCAACCGTTCAAATAATATTATATATAAACATATCTATATTAAATTTTGTCTTAATATTGCAAGAAATAATAAGCAAAGATATTTTGTACCAATTTCTTTTGGTTACAAAACATCCTTGCTTTATCATATTTTACCCGATTTTTAAATAGTGTAAAAACCAAAGAAATAATTTACATTAAATATATTTTTGTTCAGTTGAGTTGGTTATTAAAATTGCTGTTATTATAATTATTAAAATACAATGAATATAATTATTAAATAATAAATAATAAATGTCTTATTTAAGATTACAAATTTTTGTTAAATAATTTATAATTGTGTTAGTTTTTATGTCTAACGGCCATGTTTGATCGTTTAGAGGTCTGCACTCGCAATGATAGTCAAGTACTTGTACCTAGGACACAGAATTCAGTTTGTTTAGGCTAATATCGAGAAAAAGGTGTACCGCTGGATCCAGTTCGGATAGGCAGTGAATTCTTCGTAACTTCTTAAAATCTAAAATCCCTTCGAGCCCGAAAACTATAGTTTTCGAACAGAACACGTTGCCAGAGCTTAACTCATTTAGACTTAAAAACTTGATCACTTCGTGAGGGCCTTATAAGTAGCCTCAGAGTCACCTCTAGCGATTGGGAAAACTATAATAGGCATATATCTACGCATTAAAATATAAATGTTCATAATTTTTTTTTTATCCATCATCATCATCATGATCAACCCATTACAGGGCACGGGTCTCCTCTCAATATGAGAAGGGTTTGGCCATAGTCCACCACGCTGGCCATGTGCGGTTTGGCAGACTTCACACGCCTTTGAGAACATTATGGAGAACTCTCAGGCGTGCAGGTTTCCTCACGATGTTTCCTTCACCGTTGAAGCAAGTGACCGCCGACCTCTGATTAGGAGGCTGACGCCCTAACCACTAGGCTATCATCACTTCGTTTTATTTATCCGCATTTTTTATACACTAACATCAGATTGTTAGATCAGATTATCGTCAATGGTTAACTAACCATTGACGATAATCTGATGTTAAGTGATGATGCAGTACAAGATGGAAGCGGGTTCGTATGGCATGTGCACGTTAGATTCGCCTTTAAAAGCTTCTCGGATATGATGGTTATAAGAAGGTGGTTAAAAAAATAACCATTTGTTCTTGTTTATTCACGGAGACGGCTCGAGTGCTAAAGAATGAAAATCCAATATCAAAACTAGTTGAGAACACTACAACGAGAAACGATCCAGATGTTAAGACAGTGGGGACGTGCCCCGAATGATTAGGGCGAGGGTCTCGTATCAAGACAGTACGATATGAGCAGTTATTGAATATTGGAAACAAAATGTTATGTAAACGGGTTATAAAAACTATATTATCTGTGGATAGAAAAAAGGTTATTATTTTGTAATCCTCGATGCAAAATTCGATTCAATAAATAAAAATTTGTTTAATTGCAGGTCTAAAAATTATTTGATTTCACTAAATAGAGACGAGATACTTGGTAATCTGTCCACTTTTAAGAGGGAGCCCCTGGTTCGATCTCTGGTAGGAACAGTTTGCAAACATGTACGAGTAATTACTCGTACTGATCTGGGATGCTCTAGCCGTGTCGAGTTACCATCCTACCGACATCAAGACGTACTGGCAAGGAATAAATTATACTGGGTTAAATAATTTTGCCATAACCGTAACAGGTTAGCCCGTTATTATCTAAGACTGCACCATCAATGATCTTGGTTATCAATTTTGATATTTATCACCAATGAAATATTTCTGGTCATCTTTGGCCGTACTTTGGTTACCGGGCTGAACAAAACATGGGGTAGATATCAAATAGGAGTATGGGTACAAATCTGATTTATAGGCAAGTTCATTAGAATCTCTGTCAACATCATCACTTACCACATGTTGCAGTCAAAGACTAAACCAGTAGTGAAATGAAGAAAAACTTGAGATATTCCAATTTAATTACAATTTAAACAACAATGATTTATATAAAAATTACGATGTATTATATTAACGTCGAAATTTGCACTACACTTTTCGCCAGTGTTATAAAATATGTTGTCAAGGGCTTCACGAGCGACGAATTTAATAAGCTTATTATTAAAATTGCGGACGGCTTGCCAGAAACCCGCAAACCTATTTCGTAGCACGCCGTAAAAGTCCGCGAACATAGTGTCGCATATGGCCGCCTTCATTACACACTCATATTACCTAACAAAATGATTTGATCCACATCTGCTGGGTATAATTTTTTAATAAACTTTAAATATATATATAATAGTTAGTCCACTTTGTCAAGATTTATGTTTTTTTTATACACTACAAGTAAGCCCTTGACGGCTATCTCATGGCTATCTCATGCAGTCTAAGATCGTAGCGGGCTAACCTAACGGGGTATGGTAAAACCACAATCCTAATTGGTTTCTACGCGACATCGTGGCGGAACGCTAAATCGCTTGGAGACACGTCTTTGTCGTGTGTAATGCCGCCGGCGATGGGTTGATCATCATCATAATGATCAACCCATCGCCGGCTCATTACTGAGCACGGGTGTCCTTTCAATATGAGGAGGGTTTGGCCATAGTCCACCACGCTGGCCATGTGCGAATTGGCAGACTTCACACGCCTATGAGAAAATTATGGAGAACTCTCAGACATGCAAGTTTCCTCACGATTTTTTCCTTCACCGTTGAAGGAAGTGTTGTTTAACAACACACATAACTCCGAAAAGTTAGAGAAAAAGGGATCGGACCCCCGACCTCTGATTAGGAGGCGGTCGTCCTAACCACTAGGCTGTCACAGCTATCTATATCATATTATCTTATGTACTTAGATTTTTTTTCATTTTCAGGATCACTTCTAAGTTATTGTACATGTCATTAGAATTTTAGTTCCTTGTTGGATTACTATTGCACTTATGAATAAATTATCAACGCAAATAAATTATCTAAAGATTGGTACTTTAGTAATGATGATGATAAAGAGGACATTTCTTGTTAAATTACTTGATTCTTTATTATTCCGTTGTGGGACGTAGTTTAATTCAAAATGCAGCCAAAACATCGCGGTGTCATGACACAGAAAAGCATAATTCGTAAATGGGAACGTTACCCAAGCGGGACAAGCAACTGGGTGACACAACAATTCGCAATCGAAAGTTTATTTCCCTCCATATAACTTGAACCGAGTGAAGTGAGTGTTTAATTAAATCTGCATAACTCCTCAGACGAACAATAAAGCCAGGAATGAACTCTGTATTTCCACTGTTGGTTAAACTAGAAAGAATAAATTTGGTTAACAGAGAGTCCGACTCACGTGGTGAGGATTCCGTATTAAAAATATTAAATAGTTATTGCTTCAAATTCAGTTTTAATTTTATCTTAATTAACATCGATCTGTAAAGTTTCTCGATAGCTTATTTTTCATTCAATTGCAAGTTAACTCATAATAACCTGACGACCCGAGGTCGAGTGCATAAGTTTTCCCGTGATCCAGCCACCAGGCGACGCGAAGGAGCATCGCTGGGTTTTAGTGGGTATTCTGGTCGCCAGCCTGGCTGCCGGGGAGTCCCACATATCCCGTCGGAAGCGGCGCAGTTCTGCGCCGCTTCCGACGTGTGTGTATGTGTGTCCTGCGTCGCCTCCGGAGGGGATGCGTAAAAGTATTTCCCAGCGTGAAAAAAAAAATGTAAACTGACGACGTAGTTCTAAAACGCCATACTATTAATAGGTACTACCAATAGATGATAAGCAATTGAAAATGTTTATTATTGTGAATGTTATTGTGTTTTAATATAATAATAAATAATCATTATGAGACTGAATTTCCTTCTTTTATTGTAATACTTTTGTTATATCAGTACATATATATTATAGAAATTATGTTTTTACGTTATTTCTTACTAGTATGTAATTACTAGTAAGTGACCATGATTCCATCATCTATCTGTTGTTGTGTATATGATCTGTTTATCTAAACAGATATTTGTAAGATTGGGATCTTTTCCAGGCCATGTCTATTTATAAGCATCTGCTTGAGGCCTGGAAAAGATCACTTTTTGATAAGGTCGCCTTTGCGCTCATATTTTGTAATTTATAAAGATCCTATTTCCTATATTCCTTTATACTAGTATATAGTGTAAATGAGAAAGTGTGGATGTTTGTTACTCAATCACGCAAAAACGGCTGAACGGATTTGGATGAAATTTGAAAAGAAAATAGGTTACCTTTTATCCCGATTCCCTAAGTAGTTCCCGAGGGACAATAAGAGCTTTGAAATTTGTTATGCATGTCACCTATGCTATGAAAAAGGACATGTATTTTCTATACCGATCTCTCAAAAAGTTCCCGTGGGAAGATTTAAAATTGTTAACGAGCCAAGCTTAAGACCCAATTCTAAAGTCCACGCAGACGAAGTCGCGGGCAGAGGCCAGTTTTTAAATAAACTTCATGTTTAAAGTTACATGGTACAATACAAAACGTACGTAATGACTTTTTCATTTAGATCAAGCAAATACACGTTTTTATATGGGAGTTCTTTTAATATTCAACCTTATTATAAACATTTTGTGAGTATTTTAAATATTACGGTTCAGGTGATACAGCTCACTGATAGACAGTTGGAAAGATGGACTGACAAACAGTGTAGTCACAGTCTTAATTATGTCCCATAGGCACTTTTCAATTACGGAACCATAAAAATAAGGTTGCAGTAATTAAGAAAAACATCCTTGACTGTTATTTACTAGTATACTATCACTGACTGTCGAAAGAGATCACTTTATATTTTTTGGGGAACCCTAAAAATCGGACGAAGAAGACTAAAGAAAAAACCGTACGACCATCGGGTCAGATCGGTAACACTGTCTCGTTAGTAAACTCTTAAATTCCCTTACATCTCAGGACTTTTTTCGTCAAGGCACCAATCATACGAACGATTCTTGGGCGAGTTTGTAGCTTTTTTTATTATTTTACTCCTCTACAAGTTAGCCTTAGACAGTTATCTCAGAGATGCAGTCGAAGATGGTGGCAGGCTAACCTGTTACGGGTATGGTTAACACATAGTCTGAATTGGTTTCTACGCGATATTGTGCTGGAATGATAAATCGCTCGGCGACATGTCTTTGTTGGTGGAGTGATATTTAGCCACCGCCGCACCCTCCCACTAGACCTGTCTCGAGCCGGGAAGCGAATCGCAAGCTTTTGGACGCTTCACTCGAGTCACGTGGTTTTTCGAGCCTACGGACTATTTCTAGGTATGCTTAGGTTATATTTTTCATAAAAATTTATGAAACAAAAGTCAATATGCGAAATTGTTTAACAAATATACTTATTTCAGACTACGTCATATTATCATTTTTTAATTAATAATACTTATACTATAAGCAAATAAAATTTAAATAAAAGTAGTTTCGTTTCACCACGTTGCTAATAATTCTTCTTCTAATGTTAATAATATTTCTTCTTTGCTTCTTTTCAGCAAGATGACTTTATATGAGGTGGTATGACAGATTTGCTACAACTCAACGAGCGTAAGTGATTCAGATTTGCAACAAATGCATCAATGAGTTAGCTCACACAATTTTCAAAACTTTCGTGACAGTCGAATACAATTTTGTAAGTAGACAAAACTGCTTCTTGCACTTTCAGCAATTAAACGCTGGCGGTAATCGCTAACCCAAAACCGGCATATACGGTCAGGGCCTAAGCCGTATTACTTCTTATCTCGCGAATATAACCATTATCTGATCGGTGATTACATCGAAAAATTGAAGCCCCGATCGAAAGAAAATTGAGTTGAGAAAAGTTTAATGAGCTTCAGTATAAAACCGAGTTCCCTTTGAGAAGTTAATTTACTTGTATATCATAAGAAACGGGGCTAACATCTGACATCAATTTGCTTGCGAACTTTAAAATTGTGAGCTCGTTTCTTGTGACTCGTTTAGGAAGGGCCTTCTTTGATTTTATTCATCCAATTTACACAGGTAGAAAGAATGTTAGCCATTAGAATATCTTTATCTCAGAATTATCATTGTTCCGGCTAGATACATCATCATCATGATTAACCCATTACCGGCTCACTACAGAGCACGGGTCTCTTCTCAATATGAGAAGGGTTTGGCCATATATGTTTTCCTTCACCGTTTAAGCAAGTGATATTTTAATTGTTTAAAAACGCACATAACTCCGAAAAGTTAGAGGTACGTGCCCGGATTCGAACCGCCGACCTCTGATTAGGAGGCTGACGCCCTAACCATTAGGCTATCACCGCATAGATACGGCCAATCGGAAATAGAATATAATGCAGTGACAAATACTATGCTACGGTTGGTATTTCGTTAAATAATAACAAACGTGTGCACATAAAAATGTATTATAAAGTTTATGAAAAAAAAATATTGTAACATTCCGAACATCAGAATTTAAAATCAACTTTTAAAACAGTTCACTAGAAAATTCATTTATGGAAACAGTCCATTAGTTTAAAAAAAAATCTATTATAATATAAACGATAAAATGTTTCTCATCTCATTTATTGTTAGACATGGGCGCATTGGGAACCCTTGTACTATCACTAACTTATGTAGTGTTTTGAAGACCTCCGTGGCATAGCGCGCGCGCTGTTGTATTATGAAGTTGGAGGTCCTGGGTTCGATTCCCGGCTCGAGTCTGTTCTGGTGACCTACCACCCTACCGACAAAGACGTTCCGGCACGATGTCGCGTAGAAACCAATTAGGTGTGTGAGTTTAACATACTCCTAACAGGTTAGCCCGATACCATCTTATTACTGCCTCATTACCAGGTGAAATTAACTATTAACTTTTAGTGGATAAAAAAAAATTTAGTTATCACCATCACCTCAAGAATAAAAATAAAAATAATCAAAAATATAAATTAACGCTTCATTGCTCCCTGTACTGTATTTAACATGAATAAGAAAGTAGATAAAATTAAACTAATAACTTGTAGTGGACAAAAAAAAATTGTACCATTGTCACCATCACCTCAAGAATAAAAATAAAAATTATGAAAAATGAAAATTAGCGCTTCATTGTTTCCTGTACTGTATTTTACATGAATAAGAAAGTAAATAAAATTAAATATAGATATGTATGTAACTTAAGCTACATCTCACATGTAGTTGCACAATCCATTATTATCAAAATGTGCACGTTTTGGTGGCACTGTTAGTTCTTCACCGATGAATGTCTTGGCAGTCCGGATTAGTATGATGTAAGGTTTGCATAACAACAAATTAACACTTGAATTATGCTGAATTACAAATTCAACGTTCAAGCTGAACGTTATATGAAGTCACTGCCTTTCAAAAGAGATGTTTTGTTGATGTAAAAGATGTAAATTATTGCGCACTGTACCCCAAGACGCCAATTTAATACGCTCGGCAATATTTAATTCATCGCCTGACTTGACTGGCTAGCAATAATGACTGAGGAGACGCCATGTTTTCTACCCTGAATATATAAGCCATCGCATTAGATGTTCCTTACCTGAGGTAATTTTAAACGAGACTTTATTAAAGCAACGGATATCTGTGCCGTTTTAGGGGTCCGCAATCAACAAGCATGACTACGACTTCCGTGGCGCAGCGCGCGCGCTGTTGCATTATAGAGTTGGAGGTCCTGGGTTCGATTCCCGGCTCGAGTCTGGTCTGGTGGGAGGCTCCGGCCGTGGCTAGTTACCACCCTACCGACAAAGACGTGTCAAGCCAAGCGATTTAGCGTTCCGGCACGATGTCGCGTAGAAACCAATTAGGAGTGTGGGTTTACCATACCCCTTACAGGTTAGCGCGCTACCATCTTAGACTGCATGATCACTTACCATCAGGTGAGATTGCCGTCAAGGGCTAACTTGTAGTGGGTAAAAAAAAAAGCATCTTTACAGCTTTGCCAAGCACAGTTTGTCAACACCTAAGCACAGAGATTATTTGTACTAGAAAGCTGTTTATTGGCATTGCTACACATAGCAACTGAATGACAAAAAATCTGGAAAACAAATAAATTTTTTAGGATCCGTACCCGTCCTACGCCTTAAGTGTGAAGGACATTTTGTTTTTCGCCGATATTACGGTGTGGGGTTTTGGAAATGAAAAACTACCGAAGTAAACTTTAGAAGATAACAAGTAAATGTTATTGTGAGTTATTTGTAGTCGGTGAATTTAAGTAATTAGTATTTTCTAGAACACCAGCTATTTCCTGTGAAAATTTTATACAAATTTACGATATAGTGACTTGGCAAACTTAGGCGACTTCTCAGTGGAACCCAAGTTATCTTTTTATCTTTATGCCAAATTTCAGTCTGATCCGTCCTGTGGTTATTATATACGAGTAGATCAATCAGTTAATGAGACTAAATCAACAAATAATCAAAATATATATAGGATGACTACGGGGCGGGTGTGTGTCTTCGTAATTTAGGTAGACGTGGGTAGGTTCGGGCAAGGAGACCAGATACTCTTGGTAGAACAGAATAACATTTATAAGTATGGTAATTTATAAGGAACAGACTATACGCTCCACCAAGTACGACTATGCACTACCGCGACTCGAACACCAAAACTAGATGGCGCTGCTCTGATTGCCGTCATATAGATAAAGAATTTTCAAGAACGGAACCCAACACTGCTCGCAGGTCGACGCACACTTGACTGGTTTTATTTTACAGAGCAAAATATAATATTGGCGTGTATTAAAGTTCTATTCCATTTTAAGTTATAGACGCAAAATATTACTGACGCATTTGCAATGTTAGTAGATTTTTCATCATACACCGGTTTTCTTATATTTCTGTAAACTGTTAAGTAAAATTGGTATGCATTATTTTTTTTTTAAGTGGCTATCAACAACCTGTTCTCCTTTTTTTTAATGATATGGTTGGTTTGTCGGTATGATAGTAACTCACCATACAGGAACACTGAATGTTCATGTATAAATTCCCAAATAGACTGTGTCGGGAATCGAACCTTCCACATTTAAGACTGCAGCGCTCACCACTGCGCCAGTACAACATTTTTTAATTCCGATCCTTGCTTTTACTTTCATCATCATGATCAACCCATTACCGGCTCACTATAGAGCACGGGTCTCCTCTCAATATGAGAAGAGTTTGGCCATAGTCCACCACGCTGGCCATGTGCGGATTGGCAGACTTCACACACCTTTGAGAACATTATGGAGAACTCTCAGGCGTGCAGGTTTCCTCACGATGTTTTCCTTCACCGCTGAAGCAAGTGTTATATTTTTTTTTATACGCACATAACTCCGGAAAGTTAGAGGTGCGTGCCCGGATTCGAACCACCGACCTCTGGTTAGGAGGCTGACGCCCTAACCACTAGGCTATTACCGCTTCATATATTAACAAATATAATTAGCACATTTTCGCATACAGCTATAAATCTGAAAACTTATATGCGTAGAGAATTGCAGTCCTAGGCTCTATGATGCAGATTCTGTGTATTTTTATGAAAGAACAGTTAAGTTTCCGGCCCATAAACCATCTGTATATATATATATATATATATATATATATATTTATTATTTTTGTACCAAATTTGTGATTATATAAACACTCATATAAGAGGTATACAAAGGAAAGCTTATCTCTATAAGAGATCTCTTCCAGCTACTTACAGATGCGAGATTTTAATTGAAGTTCGAAATCTATATTTCATGGACATATTCAAATGTCAATGGGTATTTTGTCCTTGAGCTAACTTGATCCGTGATATACACGGACAGTCAGACAGCAGAGTAAGTAAAGCTGCGTGCAGTCCTAATAGTACAGAAATATATAACGCACTTCTAAACATAACTAAACGATAAAAGCAAGGAAAGTTAAAAGTTTAATTTTATTTTCAAAAGCCAACAACCCCTCGGAGTTTGTTTACAGTTAATAGATTAATCAATCGAAATTTCTGAACGAGCCATGAATAATTCTGTGTACACATAACTTTATAGGCCACCCTTCAACTCCGCTTGTTAATACACTGCTTAAGAGCGTTCGCATTGACAGACGTCTTTTATTTGATTATTTATGGTACCAGGTTCGGACCACCCGGTAAACTTCGTGCAACATAAGATTCCCGGATTCGAACCCCGGTAGGACAATTTATAAGTTTGTAATTTCTGAATTTCTCTTGTACAGGGTTTGGCCGTGGAAAGTTACCACCATACCGACAAAGGTGTGCCGCCTACGATTCGAGCATAGAATTAAGGTACGATATCGCGTAGTCAACAATTAAGCTATGTGGCTATTTATAATAAAGGAGGTTTGCGCGCTACCATCTTAGGAGTATCATTATTTTAAACGTAATGAAAAAAAAATGCCAACATGTGAAAGTAATCCAAAGTTATAATGCTCATGTAAAATTAATTTTTCGAGATCGTTCTTCCTACACCACCCCCTGTTAAGGTAAACAAAATAAACAAAAACTTAATTAATCTGGATTTTTTCTAGTTTTAATATATAATAAGTATACGCTTGATAGTTGTAAAAATGCCGTTTTAAATTTCAGTTTGATTATAAAAACTACACCTGTTTCACGAGAACTAATGTAATCATCTTATAGAAATAGTGGTGGTTTCTGTAAATTTATGCCTTATAATTTAGCCGTTGAGCAACAAACATGTTAAAATTATCAAAAACTTTTATAACTGTTTAGCGATTTGTGCCATATTTGTGACCAATGTGACGCAATATAATGGAAAAAGGGCCAATAATTACATCGTGGCAACTCGATTCAATAAACTTTTGTTTAAGAAGGATGTGGTGTTAGGACTTTTTGGATGGTTGCTTATGAAGGCGGTTAAGATGCATATATACATCTTACTCGCTCCGCTAGCCCAGGTATATTTGGTGGAAATATATACATAGTTTTTACGCGGGTACTGTGGCTTTCCTTATGTATAGTTCGGTTTTGATTGGTTATTCAAATTCAAATTTAAATAATCTTTATTCAAATAGTCCTTTAAAAGGCACTTTTGACCCGTCAATAATTTACATAGTAGTGATTTGATGGTGATAACTACATTCGTAAACTTAAAGCTAAAGCTATGAGGGTTCCAAACTCGCCCCGGTCTAAGAAGAAGTCGACACTTTAAGTACATTAAATTTTCATATATATATTGGCTATGCACTGTCATTATTTTATAATCTTTAAATGTATCTGTTAATAACTCTGTGGGACCTTATTTGTATATTGTAAGTTAAAATTTCATATACATTTATAGCCCCTGTTTTACATGATGCAGGATCTCTTTTTTCATAATCCAGTTAGTCAGTCAGTGAACCTTTCCATTTTTATTTACAGCTTATCTCACAGGTCACACAATAAAAATAAATAATAATAAGTGATCCTATTGGTAGATTTGACACATATTATGGATGAGTGTATATATATTTTTTATTTATATTTACATCGCGGGCAAGTGAGTAGACGGCTCACCTGATGTTAAGCGATCACCATTGCCCATAATACCTACAGCATTAGAAGAGCCATCGATGCGTCGTCAACCTATCCTTCTTATCGTTTTCTACTGGGCATCATTATATATAGCTAAATAACTCGGCAGTATATCTTTGTCGTAGGTTTGTATCTAGTCACCACTAGCCGCGGCAAAGCCTCCCACAAAACCAGATACGAGTCAGTAATCGAACGCCAGGGCCTCCCACTTTATAATACGACAAAGCGCCGCGGAGGTCATCGAACTTGCAATGTTGCTTGCGTTCGCAAGATATTATATGAGCGGGCTTTATTGGCACTCTGAGACTTCGCGCGTACTATGTACTATAACTATTATTTCAGTTTTTATTACTAAGTGCGCTAAAGATCCATCTAAGTACAGTTAGTATACAAATAATACAATATATTCTATTCTTTGTCTGGAATACTCTTTCACTAGAGTGTGTTTTATATTCATTCCTGGAACCCAAAATGAGTCATTTCCCCAACGCTGATTTCCTCATTACTAATTTACAGCAATTCATCGACATAACAATAAGTGAACGGTTGAGTTCACGCAAATGCCTTTAGACGCGGCTCGCAAAAGAAATTCTTTTATTAAAAATAGGAGAAATGGGCTTTGTTAGCTATAATAGAGAAATAAAATACAATTTTATTTTATTCCGGTTTCCATTTCGCATAATTGTTGAATTCCGTCAATCACGAGGGCAAAATGCGAAAAGTGTGGCAAAGGGGCGTGGAGACTATTCTATTCTGTTGACAAAGCACGCTTTTGTACGCTTAACAACTTTTTACGTAAGTAATTATATATAAAGTTATTATATATTTGGGTGGGAATTGCTCTAACTCCATAGGTATTATAATTTATTATTGTATATGTGAGATGGTGATAGCAAAATAAAAACCCGGCTAAGCTTGTCGTGGGTTTCTTCTTAGACCTGGGCGTGATTTGAACCCTCTTAGCTTTAGTTTTAAGTTGTTGAGAGTATCACCATCATCTACACGAATAGAAACAATGAAATGAACGATACATAGATGCCTGTAATAGATTAGAATAGCTAGATTGTCTTTGGAACCGTTTGGACTCTGACATGATATTTATATGATGGCGGCAGGTTATGAAACACCAAAGAGTAGGTATAATCACATCATATGTTTAGTATTTTAATACCATTATGAAGTGAAAATTCGGGGAAAACTTGGGAGAAAGTGATACTGTAATTAGTACTAGTATCACTAATTCTTGAAATGTACCACTGAGATAGGAAGGGTGGAAGGGTCTTAAATAGTTTCAAGGGCAGGTTGCATTGGGAGTACACGTTATTTGGAGGAACGATACATTTTTATATATCAGGTACATTTATTGGTGGCTGCGAATAAATCGAGAGCTTATTATTTACTCCTAGCTGATGATGAATTTCGTCCACGTAGAATAAGAGCTGTTTCCACAGGAATTTAAAATCTTCTCCTGTGGAATATGCAATTGTATACAGGAAAGTTTATAAATGAAGATTATTCCATATTTTATTCCTTTTCCAGTTACCGTTTCTGCTCTCTTTTCAATGTATATAACAAATTTCGAGAAAGTTTTCTGTGACAATCTACAGTTGTAGCTCATAGTGGTGATATTCGGTTTTTAACAAATTGTAGACTTTGGTTTTATTTCGGTTAGTATCGGGGCTCTATCTTACGTTAAGAATGGTACGTAACATAGAACGTTGACAGATAGTTATTTCTTGCCTGTTGTTTTATTAAAAGTCGATCGTGCGTAAGGCAAGAAAGTTGTCAGAGATATATCTGGTAGCCTAGATTTTAACTTCTCTTATCTTATCTCGAGACCGAGGTCTTCTGTGTTTCTAGATTGTTTTAGCAGTGCGATGCTATTTTTAAATACTACATGATACATGTACATAAATGAATACATGAGAGTACAGTACCTACAAGCACATAATATGCTACGCTAAATATGCAGTCAGGTACACCTGTGGCACTCAGCTGAGACACTACTATATTGTTAGGAGAAACAACTTAGACATGTAAGGGGGTTATTAAATTTTATTAACTCTTATCCTTTTTATTGCCTTCTAGGGCGTATAAACTAGAGCGCGTAGATTGTAACTAAGAGAATACTTGTTGATGGTGTATATTTTAGCTAGGCAAGTAATTGACACGTGAGCATTTAATCAAATTTAAGTACATTAAATTATTGAATCTGAAATGATGGTCTAGTGGTCAGGGCGCCCGCCTCCTAATCAGATGTCGGGGGTTCCAACCCGGGCATGCACCTCTAACTTTTCAAAATTATGTGCGTTTTTTAAGCCATTAAAATATCACTTGCTTTAGCGATGAAGAAAACATTGTGAGGAAACCTGCAAGCCTGAGAGTTTATCATATTTTCAAAGGTATGTGAAGTCTGCCAATCCGGATATGGCCAGCGTGGTGGACTATGGCCTAAACCTTTCATATTGGGAGGAGACCTGTGCTCTGTAGTGAGCCGGCAATGGGTTGATCCTGATGAAGTACATTAAAATTCGTCGTTCAAGTGTTTCTAACACTGATAGCTTTTCATACAAACAATCGCCTATTTTGCACATTGAGAGCATGAATTTTCAATAATCCTTTGTTAGCTAACGCTCACGTTATAAAAGCTATCTGCATGCCAAATTACAGCCCAATTTGTCCAGTGCTGTTAGTCAGCTAGCCAGTCACCTTTTCATCCTATATACCTATGATCCATACATTTATCGTCACCGTGACCGATAAAGTTAGACCTGGTGAACAAAACTGTACGTAATGGAAGAAACTGAAGCAGTATGATGTCTGTACGAAAGCCATGGTCAACCATACTAATAGGAAGAACTTCCTCCAGGCCAGTGGATCGATGGTCCAAACATTCGTCTTGGGTAGTCGTATATATATCGCTTGCGTATGATAACTTCGATACCGCGATGCAGGATTCACTTGTATACTTGTGGCGCCATCTAGTAATGTGAAAATACGTGTGTGTGGGAAAATACATGTATGTTGCTCAAGAATGGTGTATGAATGATATGTGAGGTAGAATATCATGGTGGAGCATTTTGGAATAAGGACATAAGGACTGAAAAAATCATTCAATCCTTTTATTCCAAAACATGTGAAGTCTGCCAATCCACACATAGCCAGATTGGTATTATCAGATCTGTACACGTGGTAGATTATGGCCAAACCAAGACAAGTTCTCATATTGAGAGGAGACCCGTGCTCTGTAGTGAGCCGATAATGGGTTGATCATGATGATGATGATTCAAAAACAGATATTTTAGAGTAATTTTGGAACATAAGAATTGAATAAATTACGAGTATAAATAGCATAGTGCACATTTGCTTGCTTTACAGGAAATTAATTTTAAATTATACAATTGACTATATCATTGACTTTCGCAAAATAACGCCTGCTGCCATTAAAAATCCAAAACAAGCGGATGAAGTCGTGGGCAACAAATAGTCTGCATTATAAAGTTGAAGATTTTTTAAAGAAAGAAACGTTTTAGCGATGTAAAAGATGTAAATTACTGCGCAGTGTACCCCAAGACGCCAATTTAATACGCTCCGTAATATTTTATTCATCGTCTGACTTGACTGGCTAGCAATAATGACTGAGGAGACGGGATAAGTTTCGCCCTGAATATTTTATGGGACGTGTTAGATCATTGTGCTAGCTACTAAACAGAATAAGTAGGTGTAAATACGTTTAATTATAATAACTTAGATTCAATTCGCTATAAGCTATGATCGGCTCACTGGCTATCAAATGAATCTAAGTTATTCTAATTAAAGTTATTAACATCTGGTCTTTGTCTGGTGGGAGGCTTCGGCCGTGTCGCGTAGAAACCAATGAGAGGTGTGGGTTTACCATACCCCTAACAGGTTAGCCCGCTAACATCTTAGACTGCATCATCACTTACCATCAGGTGAGATTGCCGTCAAGCCCTAACTTGTCGTGGAAAAAAAGTATTACTTTGGCATCACAAGCACTATGTAGTTCTTTTTAGAAGTGAAAACTTCTTTAGCGGCGTTGAGCACTTTTTCTGTAATGGGTATAAAATCTTAAACTCGCGTCAGGACACGTGACCTGATCGAAAAAGCGTAAGACGGATGGAGAGTAGACAGCTATCCCCTCTCTACGGCGCGGCGAAAATGTATGCCCGATATAACGAAACAGTAGGCCCAGCCTACTGTTTCGTTTAGGCAGCGCAGGGCGCTTGCGCGAATGTTCGTGTATGTTACAGCGTGCCACGCGCATCCATGGATGGTGACAGCTGATGGCTCGACCGTCTGTGTTGTGATCACATTGTTGTGTATTCGTAAAATTCGTGAATGTAAAGTGCTTAAAATATGGAAATTGATATAGATAAACTTTTTAATGTAAAATAATTGTAATAGTTTTAAAGTGTTAAATTTTTAATGTAATATAAATTGTCATGTTTGTGTACGATAGCGCAATAAATGAATATTGTATTCTACCACATAAATGATAGTACTTTTATACTGATAAAGCAATTGGTGCAAAATTATTCCCTAACCATTCCAAAATATCAAACATGCTCAACGTTAATAATCAAGTTTTCACTTCTGCCGGCACTCCCGGAGTGCAACCCATCTTTTTTTTTACGGACTGTCTATTAGCTGTACTATTGGTTGCCACAGCGTAACCGGGCTGCCATAAGAAATTTTTGAGTCTTAGGGCTCGAAGAAACAGCCTTAGGGCGCCTCCTTTTAGGCCGAACCTCGGCTTAGGCGATGTTTGGGATAACGGGGGGTAAGGACGGTAACTATGTAGTTCGTCAAAAGGCGGCAAGCCGTCTTGTAAAATGCAGAATGATGTACGATTATGAATAGAAAACTAAACGCACAACGCAACACAACGAATAGCTGACAAACAAGTGCAGTGGACCGCTTCGGAGCATCTGTATATGAAGTTTTACGAAATTACCGCACGGAATTCCGACTGGAATTTTATCAGTCGAGCACAATTTCGGTCGACGCGTAAATTCACGGACACATTATAATGTAATATTAAAGCTCTTTGGAAGCGGCTGTTTGACATAAAACTTTATAATAAAATTCTATTCCAGTACGTGACTAAAATTTCACACAGCAAATAGTTATTATGAAATTTATCCAAGAACACAAAATTATATTAAAGCCGTGAGCGTGTGACGCAGTTGGTAAAATAATTTCCAAAACAAATTTCAGGTCGCTAATTTGTGCAAAATTTAATATTATGAAACAATCGTAAATTTGAGTTTTTACACTTTAACTGGACGATTTTTGTTCACAGAATATATTTGAAAATGTAGGTGTTAAGAAGCTATAGTATTGATATGGAACTTTTTCATATTTTACCGTATTTTTGTGTCTGATGAATCGTAAACACTTCTGAACGGATTTAAATTCAATTCAGTAGACGTATTCATTGATCAACTCATTACCGGTTCACTACAGAACACGGTTCTCCTCTCAATATGAGAAGGGTCTGGCTATAGTCCACCACGCTGGCCATATGCGGATTGGCAGACTTCACAAGCCTTTGAGAACATTATGGAGAACTCTCAGGCGTGTAGGTTTCCACACGATATTTTCCTTCACCGTTGAAGCAAGTGATATTTTAACTGCTTAAAAACGCACATAATTCCGAAAAGTTAGAGGTGCGTGCCCGAATTCGAACTGCTGACCTCTGATTTGGAGGCTGACGCCCTATTTTAAAGCTATATTAACTTTTTTTATGGAAGTGTTTATTTTTTTTAACGCTGGGAAATGCATTTTCGCATCACTCCCGGAAGCGACGCAAGCATGACTGAAGGCTAACCTTCTTATTACTCAACTTACAAATTATTTAATAAATTCTTAACGATAGCATACTATAAAACAAATCAATTCGTAATCTATTTACTGAAATTAAAATACACATTATGATAAAGTAAAAAAACAGAATAAACAACAAGAAGTACAGTTCAAGCGGCCTTATCGTTTTAAAGCTTTATATTTTCATATATAAAATACCTCTAACAGTTTTAGCTCTGTTATCGTTGTGAATTGGAAACACTAAACTACAAAATATAGGCCTAATGATAATATGAAATGTAATAATGGTTATAACGTTGTAAATAATAGTAAGCAATCAAAATATATGACAATGTGCGGTCGGCTATCTCGCCAGTGAAATATACAAGCGATTTGCACCCTAAACACGAGTACAAAGCGTTGTATTATCGCGTACAAAGTGGTAGGGAGGGGGGACAAAAAGATCCGTCACTGCAGTTAATGGGACCTCATATAGCGGTACTTAAACTAAAAGCTGAATTGCGGCGACAAACGTTTTGAAGGTTATCTACTTCTGAGGGTGTCGAAAATACCAAAATTTATATAAATACACGCTACACAAGGGCTTTGCTAAAAACTGGTGGAATATCTTATTTTGTCTTCTATCCGTTCCAATTTTAACTACTTTGTTTATTTGCTACAAGCTTTTACCAGTGGCTTCTCTCGCATTGAAGCCAGAGATTACAAAAGAAATGAATCAATACGATAACGATAAAAAATTATTACCAAACAATTTTTATATCTACCGTACATTTTTTGTTTTTTATAAAAAAAAACATGTTATTTCTAATACCTCCAAGAATGTGTGGACATGGTTTCCATCCATAAAACCATCATTATTACACTGGCCTAAGCTAAGTTACATAAATAAAATTTTTAGGTTAACAATACTATTGTAAAACGGTTTTACTTTAGCTTCTCATTTCAATGGCGAACCAGAACTTTACTACCGTTCTCTAGAGCATGCTTCATTTTACTATTTTCATTATATTAAGTCTAACTCACTCTCCACCAACAATATACCAACTCTAACCCACTTCTATTCACAAACGTACAAACTTTTAGCTGCTAACACGGTTTTCCATGATACGAAATGTTGTTAAGCAATATGATACTGCCGTCAATTTTTTTTCAGGCTACCAATAAAACCTCTTCTAAAATAAAATCAGAATGACGCGTACAAACCACTACTAGCCAGGTTTTTATGTGACATTCTTAGATCACATACTTTTTTTCTGAAAAACTAGCTACTGTCCGGGTTTGTTTCGTTTATTTTAAAATCCGCGAGAAAGTTATTCCTTATTTTATTTTTACTTCATTATAAAGTAGGTTCTAGGTCCTCCTTAAGGTCAACCTGCGAAAACTAAGGCATAAAGCCGTTACGTAACGTAATGTAAAAGTTGCTAAGGGGCGTACAGAACTAGTCATAAGCGGGCTTCCCGTACAAATTTTAATAAATTTTTCAATATCTCTTAAATTTGACGTACATATTACATGCCGTTAAAGGCTGTTATAACATACGATACCATTGCAGTGGTGGTGGTTTTTATTTTTACTTCATTATAAAGTAGGTACTAGGTCTTCCTTATGGTCCAAGAAAAGACTTTTTATTATTTAGCATTAAATGAGTAGCATACCTTTCACATAGATGAAAATATTTTTTAATTATATCTTAAACTATAAATCCAAACAACATGCTGTAAAATCTTGATTACGAAATTCCTTTTATTTGCAAGGATGATACATAATGCTGATAATGATGAGTGAAAATGAACTTTTTATTTGTAAGAGATTTTTGAAGTACTATGCGTGATTAATTATTATTGATAATTCAACAGAGATATGATTTGAGAGCATATTATTGCGGGGATTTTTTTCGTATATTATATTACAGAATATTCGTAAACCTTGCTATTTATATACCACGCACCGTCCCTTGCCAATACCAATATGGTCTGGTATGGTGTTTTGCGATAAAATACATTTCTGATGGTAAAATAACTATAATATTAAAATTTAACAAGAAGTATAAGAGTTTATAACAAACAAACAAAATTCAAATAAATCTTACCTCTATATAACAACAGTATAAAAATCCATATAAACAATAATATATTATGTATTACACGCACAATTAATGTTCAATGTGATGGTCGATTTTAACCTAAAATTTTGACATTTCCTCGTCGCGCCTTAGTGATTCATAATGTGGAAATCTAATTTATATATTAGATTGATACTATTACGTTGTTCAAGTGATATCATAAAGCAATAGCTTCCGCCACGCATATCAGCAATAAATTAAGAAAGTAATAGTTATTGTATCTCTTCACGACATCAAGTCGTTCTGAAATAAATAAATTTGATAAAATTACGCGCGCAAGCCGAAAGTGCAATGATCAATGCGCACGGGTTTCATATGACGTTTTTCGTCGCAATTGCTGAGGAAGTAACTAGAAAGAGTTTAACATTTAAATGTGTCAGGGCTTGCAGCTTCTTGCCCTTATCCCATGCTATATGGTGTCGCCAAAACATGTCTTCTTCCACTCACTTCTATCAGCCGTCACTTCACTATCCACAGCTTTTACACGCATAATTTCTTTCACACAATCCATCCATATCTTCTTTGGTCTTCTTCTAATCCTTTGCCCTTTTAAAGACGAATTTAACATTCTTTTGTTAATATTGCTATTTTCCCTCCGTATTATATATATAAAAAATATATATATCACTTGCTTCAACGGTGAAGGAAAACATTGTAAGGAAACCTGCACGCCTGAGAATTCTCCATAAGGTTCTCAAAGGCGTGTGAAGTCTGCCAATCCGCACATGGCCAGCGTGGTGGACAATGGCCAAACCCTTCCCATATTGAGAGGAGACCCGTGCTCTGTAGTGAGCCGGTAATGGGTAGATCATGATGATGATGATTATATAACCATACCTAGACTAGGTTCTTACTCCTTATCTTTTATGTCACTTTAAATTTCTCCTTACATATTCATTTCTAAACTTTACGCTGGCACATTATAACGTTGGAAGTCCTGGGTTTGATTCCTAGTTCGAGTCTGTTCTGATTTTAGCCGTTGTTAGTTACCACCCTTACGATAAACACGTATCGCCAAACGATCAAGCATTCAAGCACGGCAACAATAAATTCCATTTACTGTACCAAATAACATGTAGGTATATCATGTAATTATTTTAAGAACTTTGTCATAGATTTTATCTCACAGTATTTTAAGAGAATAACAATCGTATTAAGTTTTAACTTTCATCTCCTACAAAAATATTGTATGTTTATCATCACTGTATGTTATGAAAATAGAAAATGAAAAATAACGGGAGAAAATTTACGAGCTAACGAAATTGCTCAAAAATAAGTCATTTTAACACGAGACCGGTCTGGTGCCTGCTGATATAATTTACTCATAATCCTAGCTTAGCGCACTTTCGGTTCGTTTTTATTTATGAGCTATAATTTGCCGAGGCAACTTAATGTTATGTTACATTAAGGGGTATTTGATAAGTGTACGCTTCTCTTTTTTTGCGTACATAAATGTTTTTTTCTAGTATTGGACATTATTCACATGAAGCGATGACATGCACTTTAAGAAAATGTCAATGTCAATATCATTCTCATAACAAAGTTCAATAAATAAATTATCTTACAGAAGAAGGACCTATAAAGATTCGGGTTAGCGCAAGTAATAAATAATGTGTTCATGATTGTGCCATAACACAATTAAAGTTTCTGCACTGTTCTACCACACTTATCTTTAAAGTAAAATATAAGACTTTGCATTTCTCGCAGAAGTTAGCAGACTTCCAAACGATTCTGAAAGTTCAAAATAAATAGTATAATCAATTGAAAACTCCGAATGACTCATGAATAATTCCAAGTACAGCTAAAACTTTATAGACTAGGACCTTCGCCGGTAGTGAGTATAAATTCGCCCTCATTTAGTTACAAATTATTTGAAACGTATAGGTAGCTACTTTGGATTGCGTTAACAAACTTTCTGGGTTCATCGCTATTTAACAATGGTTTCGTTACCTAGAAATTAACTGTGGGGATTATGTTCTTTGTGTTTGAAAGCGAGCAATGTATCGCATTGGTTAGCCAATCCATGTCTGTTTACTTGATTTGTGTTGAAATTCGGAGGTTTAAATTTAGCCTTCCGTATCTTTATGTTGTTGATAACTATGAGTGGTAGCTTAATACCCAAACTACTGGTGATATAAATAAGATACTTAAATCTTCTTTATCTCCAATCAAAAATATGCCTGTATCCAGTTATAATCAACGGATTAACTCAGTTCTGGCTAAAGACCTTCTCTCTCTAGAGAGGGTTGTATATTCAACATATTACTCATGTTCGGTTAGGCGAGTTTTTACGATTATGCTCATATGTTTGTGACAATAGCTGTGATGTTATTGAAGTTATCATTCAAATATATAATTTTGATTCTTGTTTCGAAAGTTCACGTATATAAGCTATTCACGCGTGTGATGATTACATTACTTATAAATAAAGAATATAGTCGTGGACGCGGGACCCGGGGTGAGGGGGGGACTCGAGCTGCAGGCAGTGCGGCGAGCGGACGCGCACACGACTATTGCGGAGTGACAATACAGTGTATTATTTAACCAAATACTTACCCTTGTGACAAGTGGACGTCACAACTGGCGACGAGTCTGAAGGTAAGTTCCACGGACACATAACAAAAAAAAAAAAAGGAAAGAAAAATAGAATTTAAAGAGAGGTGGACGGGAATAGTAAGAAGGTACCCGCCTGAATGTTCCGCACGAAATTAATAAATTATTAGCTACTTACTTACGTCGTTCGTTCTCTGTTAAATCAAACCATATGTAAGTTTTCGCCTGTGGCTAGGAAATAAAGTAGGAAGACTTGTTTTAAACTTGATAACGATTCTACTAATAGTAATGTTCACGATCAAACTTTATATTATATCTTTATATCCCTGGCAATGTTATAGTATTATTTGAAACGGTTTGCATTAATTATGATAAAGGTTGGGTACCTACTTATCTGGTTTTCATAAATATTATGGTAAACCACTTCTACCCTCTTGATAATTAATATTATTAGTAAGCCGGTAATGGCAGGTACTAAACAGATTATTTAGAAAAATAATTGAACTGTAATGAGCTTATATCGAAAAACTGCAGTATTAAGCTATATTTGGCTGGTAATAAAGATAGTTTCAGTTTGACATAACTGCGTCTGAGTAGTAAATTGACACTGTCAATTGGTACTAACAAAAAGCAAAATGATCATGAATTATCATCATTACCATCCTTAGTCTGTTAATGTGATGAATTAATAGCATACACCCACCACGCTACTCCATGGATTGGCGTTTATTGTATCATATTTTTTTAAAATAGTAAGTAGTAAACTGGTAACGACAGTTGGTACTATTTATAATATTTCATTTGTGCACTGAGTAGTAAACTGACAATGTCGGTTGGTACTAACAAAATGCTATTGTCACAGGTCGCCCAAAATGTCCCAAATACCACCTCTTGAAATCTTTGATTGTGAGGGCGAGGCAGCGTCTGTTGGTTTGCGTTGGGAAAAATGGAAGCGTGGGCTAGAAATTTTTCTAATAGCTTCCGACGTGAATGATCCCAAAAAGCAAAGGGCTAACCTCCTTCATTTAGGAGGGTTGGCTTTACAAGAAATATACCACAATATACCAGAAATACAGGATATAGAATATGATGGTGATGAATACAAAATCGCATTAAAAAAATTAGATGATTATTTCTCACCAAAACAGAGCAAAATTTATGAGAGACATTTGTTTAGATTACTAAAACAGGATCCGGGTGAAAAATTTGAAAAATTTTTAGTGCGATTGCGTCATCAGAGTAGTAAATGCAAATTCACTAATCAAGAAGATAACATAATTGATCAAATTGTAGAAAAATGTAGTTCCAAAGATCTAAGGAAAAAAAATTCTTACTTTGGGTGATGATGCTACCCTTGACAAAATTATAACGTTAGCAAATGCCATTGAGGCAGTCGAAAGACAACTCAATGGTTATGATCACGTGTCGCAGGCATCAAATATAAATAAAATTGAGATGAAAGCAAATGGTCCTGAGAATTCAGGATGTTCCCGTTGTGGAAGCATGCATCATTCCGGTGATAGTAACGTTTGTCCCGCTAAAAATAAACAATGTTTAAAATGTGGATTTGTGGGTCATTTTAGAATCAAATGTCGAACTCGCGCTAGTAAAAGGAACAGTTCAGTTTTGACCGCCAAAACTGCAACAAACAGATACCAAAATAAAAAACTGAAGTTATCAAATAATGACCGAAGTAAACCCGGAAATAACCAAAACTTGGCATCCCATACTAAGACTGATATTAATTATATATTCCACATTGATGACGATGCTTCAATGTCCTGCAATATAGGAGGTGTTCAAATAGACATGATTATAGACTCTGGCAGTAAATGTAATATTTTAAGTGACAGGACTTGGAGTCATTTAAAAGAATGCAAGGTGGAAGTTAGGAATCAAATTCCCAAACCCGACAAAACATTTATCGCATATGGCAGCAATAAACCTTTAATAGTTATTGGATCATTTGATACGGACATTCGAATAGGAAACAAGGTACAACCTGCTACTTTCTATGTTGTAAAAGGAGGCACACGAGATCTTCTAGGAAAAGATACTGCAATATCTCTTAACGTGCTCCAACTAGGGTTAAGGGTTAATCAGGTAAGTGAAAAAAGCTTTCCCAAAATTAAAAACGTGCAACTCAGTATTTCTATTGACAAAATGATGAAACCTGTAGCCCAGCCTTGTCGGCGAGTACCCATTCCATTGGAAGATAATATTAACAAAAAAATTGATGAACTGGTTACATTAGATATTATTGAACCAGTAAAAATACCATCCGGATGGGTCTCACCGATAGTGCCAGTACTTAAGCCCGATGGTGAAGTTAGGATATGTGTAGACATGAGATGCGCTAATAAAGCTATTGTGAGAGAAAATCATCCCTTGCCTACAATGGACCAGCTGCTCCCAAAATTTAGGAAAGCTAAGATATTTTCTAAGCTTGACATTAAAGATGCGTTTCACCAGGTTGAAATCAGTGAAGATTCTAGAGACATTACGACATTTATCACGGGAAAAGGCCTATATCGCTACAAAAGATTGATGTTCGGCATTTCTTGTGCTCCAGAACATTTTCAGAAAATTCTTGAACGGATTCTTTTACCGTGTGAAGGTGTGGTTAATTTTATTGATGACATTGTTGTGTATGGAGAAAATACTGACACACACAAAGCTAGACTAACTAAAGTCCTAGATATATTCAAGGAAAATGATATCCTTTTAAATCAAAACAAATGCGTTTTTAATGTCAAGAGTATAAAATTTCTTGGGCATGAATTATCCACCGATGGTGTAAAACCTCTAGATAAGTACGTAAAGGTTGTGGAAAATTTTAGAGAACCGGCTACTGTAGAGGAAGTACAAAGTTTCCTAGGTCTCATTAATTATGTTAATAAATGGATCCCTAACATGGCCACTAAATCCGAACCCCTTAGAAGATTATTAACTCTCAAATTAGGGAAAAATGCGCTAATCAGTGCTTATTGGGGTCCCGAACAAATCGAATCATTTAATGAGCTTAAAAAGTCTTTAAGTAACATTCACACGCTTGGATATTATGATCCCAAAGATAAAACAATTGTAATGGCAGATGCAAGTCCTGTAGGGTTAGGTGCGGTGCTTATTCAATCTGACAATAACGGACCTCGAGTGATTGCTTACGGTAATAAAAGCTTGACCGATGTTGAAAAACGATATTGTCAGACGGAAAAGGAAGCACTCGCACTCGTCTGGGCAGTGGAACATTTTAAGATATATTTATTTGGCAAGGAATCATTTGATCTCGTAACCGACCACAAGCCGCTGGAGGTTATATTTGGCAGTCACTCGAAACCATGTGCCCGAATCGAGCGTTGGGTACTACGCCTTCAAGCTTATAATTTTAGAGTAGTGTATAAACCGGGTAAATCAAATATCGCGGACTGTTTATCTCGATTGTGCGCCTTAGATAACCCCCAGCCGTTTGAAGATGAACACCATATAAATCAAATTGTCCAACACGCAAGACCTTGCGCCATACCGATGAACGTAATTACAGAAGTTTCTCTGCAAGATAACGAAACCCAACTCGTTAAAGAAGCTCTGTCATCAAATAACTGGGATCCGGTAGTAAATATTTATAGAATATTTCAAACCGAGCTGTGGATGCACGACGGCGTTTTGTTGAGAGGAAGTAAGATTGTTATACCAAATAAATTGCGGCACCAAGTATTGAAGGCAGCCCACGAAGGTCACCCTGGCATCGGTGCAATGAAAGCGCGCCTACGAACCAAGGTATGGTGGCCTAAAATAGATAGCGATGTCGAGAAAATCGTTAAAAGCTGCAAGGGTTGTACATTGGTATCTGCAGCAAATCCTCCAATTCCAATGAAACGGCGTGAGCTACCTTCAATGCCTTGGGTTGATGTTGCTATCGACTTTCTAGGTCCTCTGCCTAGTGGACACTATCTTTTTGTTATAGTGGACTATTATAGTAGATACAAAGAAATAAAACCAATGAAGACTATAACATCTGCCGAAACAATTAAAATCTTAAAAGAAATATTCTCTAGATTGGGAACGCCTGTTAGCTTAACCGCAGATAACGGCAGACAGTTTGTTAGTCAAGACTTTAAATCTTTCTGTCGGGATTTAGGAATAAATGTATTTTATACTACACCCTACTCCCCTCAACAAAACGGCGAAGTTGAACGACAGAATCGGGATATCCTTAAACGTCTGAGAATTAGCCATAGCGAAAAATCTAATTGGTACGAAGATTTGTTATTATATCTCACAATGTACAATAGCACCCCCCACTCAACTACGGGAAAGACCCCTTCGGAGCTATTTTTTGGCAGACAGTTTAGGGATAAAATACCTTCCCTTACAGATTTAGGGATGCCATCAGCTTCAGAAATTAAAGACCAGGACAAAATAATGAAGGAAAAAGGAAAGGAATATGAGGATAGAAAAAGGAAAGCAGGAGATGCGGATATAGGTATTGGAGAAAAGGTGTATGTCAAAAATATGGTAAAGGAAAACAAACTCACTACTAACTTTCATCCAACGACACACACTGTTACAAATTGTCGTGGCCCGGAATACAATATAAGGAACGATGAGACAGGACAAGAATTAAAAAGGAATATTGTTCACTTAAAAAGAATTGAAGGACAATGGAAAGTATGTGGGAATAATGAAATGGATTCGGACAACGTCAGTGATTGTGACGATGGAAAATCATAAATAATTAGCGAAAAATAAGAAGGGAAAACATATTGTTATTAAATCTATCAATTACTTTTTTAAATGGTTATTGTTTACACTAGGCTGATTATTTAAAATACTATATTGTAATTATACTATCGTACCAAATTTGTTAAAAAGGGAAAGGTGTGATGATTACATTACTTATAAATAAAGAATATAGTCGTGGACGCGGGACCCGGGGTGAGGGGGGGACTCGAGCTGCAGGCAGTGCGGCGAGCGGACGCGCACACGACTATTGCGGAGTGACAATACAGTGTATTATTTAACCAAATACTTACCCTTGTGACAAGTGGACGTCACAACGCGGTTAAATATAACGTTTGTGTTCGGTAGCTACAGGATAAATTTCATAATAATTTATTGCTGTGTAAAATTTTATTTACGCGCAGCATGGAGTTTTAGTATCAATAACGCTATTGCTATAACTCCATCTATGACTTGCTGTTATAAAAATCTATTCAACTCACGTAACAATAATAACCTTATTTTGCTATGATCCGCAATACCTAGAAAATGTGTAGGTATAAAAAAAACAACAATATTTTTATTTTAATTGGCAATCTTAACAAATTACAATTCTTATAATTAAATCTTAACTTAGTTACATATTCTATATCTTATTGTAATTCTAATTGACTGCACAGCATGACAACAGAAATACAAATATAAAGTTAGGTGTAATACCTACTGTTTACTTAATCAATCCCATTACACTCAAACAAAACTTCCTATGGTGACCGTTAAAGATATCAATTTTGGAGTCTTTACTGATAATCTCATTGTACAAACGACACATTCTTACAATGGGATTATAGTACGAAGTATTGTTTTTACAAACCTCAATGATAAATGTCTTGGGCTTGCGGCATATGTATCTTGCGTTGATGTTTATTTGATATAGTAAAGTGGTAAACCAACAATATATATATATATATGCTTATGTACTTTTCTTTTCTAGGCTAATACGAATATCTAAAGACGACGTTCTTAAGATACATAAATACATAGTTTTGACATAGCTGTTTTCGCTATAATATTATTATAGCGAAAACAGCTCGTTTCTTCTATAAGGAACCCAAATTTCAACTTTATTTATTACATACACGTGTTGTTGTTGTTTTGGTATTTTATAATGCCCATAGTGTACATGACATTACGCCGTGGTACGCCATCTAGCTAAGCCACTAAGCCAGTTTTATTTAACCTTAAACTATTACAGCTTTAAGTAAGGTATTTTTCGATTTATGTCGATCATTTTATTATTCTTAAAATTTTTAAACCAAATAAGTAAGTTTTTATTCCTTTTTAAACCATCACTGGGAATACAAGTACCAGGCGAGCAGAGGCGGCGCGGAGTAATTTAATGAGTTTACCCGTTAATTCGTGAACAGCCTTTTTTCAACCAACGTTTAATTTTAAATTAACTGATTCGCACCGGTCTTAAACATTTTCTTTAAGCTCCTCGTTTAAGGCTTTATAAGAGAGTGAAATTTAGTTTAAACATAATTAAATAACCTCAATTGAAAATACAAACTACTACAAGCAAGTATGGGCAAGGAAATTAAGATATTTATGTTTACATACCTGAATTTGAGATACAAAATATTATAATATTATTACGAACAAAATGATTCTAAGTTTACTGAAGCAGAAGAACGCAATATCTCCGATACTCCCCTTCCTCAAGCTATGTAATTGGATATCCACGGTATTATAATGTGCCCCATCCATTGTTCTCGTATTACGAGTACATGCAAGAAATAAGTGAATGCTAATTTAATTTAGGCTATTTTATTCTTCAGTCAGTACTAGTCGAATTTAAATATTTTAAATTCTAAAATTCTTCTGCTTTACTTGGCTAGTAATTTGGATTAACCTTAAAGTTTTTTTTTTCGATTTAACTAAACTAGTCGAAATTATTCGAGAAATTTGTAAAAAGTCATTTAACCTTCTTTAGATTAGTCTTTAATGGCGTTCAGTAATTTGCATGACTTGTTTATCATGAATTGTTAGTTGATAAATGTTAAGAAGCAAAGCGGTGATAGTCTAGTGGTTAGGGCGTCAGTCTCCTAATCAGAGGTCGACGGTTCGGGCACGCACCTCTAACATTTCGGAGTTCCGAGTTGTTTTAAAAAAAAAAAAATCACTTGCTTCAACGGTGAAGGAAAACATCGTGAGGAAACCTGCACGCCTGAGAGTTCTCCATAATGGTCTCAAAGGCGTGTGAAGTCTGGCAATCCGCACATGGCCAGCGTGGTGGACTATGGCCAAACCCTTCTCATATTGAGAGGAGACCCGTGCTCTGCATTGAGCCGGTAATGGGTTGATCATGATGATGATGATGAAATGTTAAGAATAGTGACTTATTGAAGATGTTGAGAAATAAGAGGACAAGGGAATTAAGGAGTTCACTAATGAGATGTTGATTGCATCCCACGCCTCGACTGTCACCCGCTTCTTTACAGTTTTATTTTTTCCCCTCATTTTTCGTTCTCTCTACCCAACGGTCGAAATGCAGAATGCGACTTTGCCAGCGTTCATAGACAGAGAGGTAGTGAACTGTTTATGAAGTAATATTCGAATGTAAGTAATAATACATGTCAATAAAAAATAAAATAAATAAAAAACCAATAACCTGACAATAAATTGACGACCTCCGTGGCGCAGCGCGCGCGCTGTTGCATTATAAATTTGGAGGTCCTGGGTTCGATTCCCGGCTCGAGTCTGGTCTGGTGGGAGGCTGCGGCCGTGGCTAGTTACCACCCTACCGACAAAGGCGTGTCGCCAAGCGATTTAGCGTTCCGGCACGATGTCGTGTAGAAACCAATTAGGAGTATGGCTTTACCATACCCCTAACAGGTTAGCCCGCTACCATCTTAGGCTGCATCATCACTTACCATCAGGTGAGATTGCCGTCAAGGGCTAACTTGTAGTGGATAAAAAAAAAATAACGATCAAAAATCAACAAAGTTCATATTATGATAATATATTTAGCAAATATCGTTATAGGATGATTTGCCAAATCCATTGACAAACTTGACAACAATCTCTCCTGAAGGAACTTGTAAAATGTGGCTTAACATGTGATGTACTTACGTAGATGCCTATTCACCCTTATTTTAAAAGTTGTAAGAATCAGGAAACACTGAACTCAGAAAGACATTCCAAACTCTAGCCATGTGTTAGAGATAAGAAGATGCAAATTACTTTGTGCGAGTTTTTGGGATAATAGCGACATAGGTGTGAAAACTCGCCCGGTAACTATCGCTGGTATGGTAAAATCGTGAAAACCAAACCAGGTTGCCAAGTTCCTGAGCACATTTCTCGGATCAAGAAAATCCATACAACACTAAATGGGTGAAAAATTCCATTCAAGCTAGTTTTGCTATTAAAGCGTTTAAAGTTACAAAATATACAAACATTGACTCAATTTTTAAAATATATAACATTAGCGTTTCAAGCTAATGTAGCTTAAACTAAGCTAATATAAACTTAAACCATGCTAAAATGTTTCTAGCAGTACGAATCACAATACAGCAGCATTCATATCTGTGAATTTCATCAATAAAAGAATAAAAGCTCGCACTTAGATTCATATAAAATTGATTTAAATTTTTTATATGAATCTAAGTGCGAGCTTTTATTCTGCTACAGATTTGCCACAACTAACAATGAGGGCATGCCTGCCTTAATGACTTCGTGATTAACCGAAGCTGGACAGTTGAGAGACTGCTCCATGGCCCTACAGAAATTACAAAGATCTGATAGCTACTGATGTTATACGCCTGTTGCTGTCTTCAATTCCTATTTTTATTGGATCAAAATATAAACAACAAAAAAACAAAAACAGAAGAACAAACATGAAATAGTGACTTTCTAGAAATGCACGAGTATACTATAGTTTATGGGATGTATTGTTCCAAAGCATTGTTGCAATACTTAAATGAAAATTACGCTGTACACATCGTCCACGGCTTAAGACTTGAATCGTAAAACGACTGTATATTTAGACTGTCTGAATACTTCAAAAAACTTATTCACTGACTCTTTAACCATTGTTGTTCGTCTGAGGACTTATGCAGATTGCATTAAACGTTTTCTCAACTCTGTTTAAGTTATATGGAGAGAAATAAACTTTCGATGGCGAATTGTTTTGTCACCCTCTTTTTACAGCGTTGGATAAGTTCAGGTTACAAATTAAGTTTTCTAGTTTCGTTTTTAGGGGCGAAATGTTTTACTCAGTTTGGCTAAGCGAATTTTATGTTCTAGCTGCCAGCGACTCGAGTCGTTATCGTGTGTTCACCTAAAGAATCTATTCAGTTGAATTTATTCATTTTATTGTTAATAAGTTTGTGCCAATTTGACTTGCAATTCTTTTTGGCCTTCCTTTTCATTTCACATGTCGCTAGTACTTCTAAGCTTATTTTATAGTGACATGTAAAAAAATAGTGTTTTGTTAAAAGCATATTATTGATTGTTTGAAGCTGTGATAGATGAGGTTGCGGGTTCGAACCCGGGACGCACCTATAACTTTTCGGAGTTATGTGCATTTTTAAGCAAATAAGTTATCACTTGCTTCAACGGCGAAGGAAAACATCGTGAAGAAACTTGCATGCCTGAGAGTTCTCTATAATGTTCTTAAAGGCGAGTGAAGTCTGCCAATACGCACATCGTCCGCATATGGCCAAGCTGAGAATGGGTTGATCATGATGATGATGATGATGATGACGATAAATTGTTTTGATCGCAGTGTAACAAAATTTATCATCCTAATGTTAAATATTTTCTTTGATCCGTGTTAAAAACCAAATTTAGTAAGCGTATAGTTCAAAATGCTTACTAGTGATTCCACGTATAATTTTTATTCGCTTAATTCGCTACACAATATACTCTAACCCACCGCGGCGAATCGCCCGCCTGCACTATTGCTATCCTAAACAAAATATGTATTTTACCCGTAAGTCCGATTTCAAATTTTCATGGATTTTACTTTTTAAATGATGGATTTCCACACAAACTTTCTTCCCATACTTCAGTCCCTTAGGTTTATCTACAACATACGAGTAAATAAAACGTCTGTGTTCCAGCTATCTAGATCTTAAAGTTAGTAGGAGATTTTCTTTTATATACTAACCATGTGAATAATATTTATAAAAATACCTTGTTAAGTTGTTGTTAAGACAACAAATATCAAAAAAAAAATATTATATTAAAGCAGTAAGAAATAATACTTAAATCCAAAGTTGCAGGCGATACTAAATGTCAACCAGAATTTCTTATTTGAGCTGTTTTGAATGACGTAAAACGATGTTCCTTTTTCTCGCCTCGTCGAACCTTTTCCGTCTTCATTGATGCGGGCAGCTGTGATCGAAAACTTGGTCTATAATTACCACCATAATGCCAACAAAAGCCGCGGCTACCTCCAAGAGCCTTTTGTGGGCGGTTTTATCTTAATTGCTTGAAGAAACTCGATATCGTTTGGCGACAAGATGCTTTTTATTCCCGTACTCTGTTCCCGGATGACAAAGAATGACAGAAGTTTGAATAAGTTATCTGTTTGATAAAGCCCGAGCTGTTAGGGCCCGAAGGTTTAATTTTTTAGGGCACATTCGAGTTTATAGCTGTGTGCAGCGGAAAAAAGCCTTTATATAAATTATATAATTTTATATATTTATATTGGACAGCGTTATTTAAATTTATAGAAGTGCGATTTTCTTCTTGCATTTAATGTTTAATTTTTGACAACCTCCGTGGCGCAGTGCGTGCGTTGTCGCATTATAAAGTTGGAGGTCCTGGGTTCGATTCCCGGTTCAAGTCCGGTCTGGTGGGAGGTTTGGCTAGTTACCACCCTTCCGACAAAGAAATGTCGCTAAGCGATTTAGCGTTCCGGCACGATGTCGCGATGAAACTAATTAGGAGTGTGGGTTTACCATGCCCCTAACAGGTGAGCCCGCTGCCATCCTAGACTGAATCATCACTTACCATCAGGTGAGATAGCCGTCAAGGGCTAACTTCTAGTGTATAAAAAAAAATGTACCCGCTTATTTTTCTGATTTTAACTTCCAACGTGCTTGCGCATAGGTTTTCTAAATATTGTTAGAGATTATATTTTTAATTAAGTGGACTAAAAAGTCCACTTAATCTTGTCAATCAAGACACATCAGTGCTCACTTCATAGAAGAGAGAGGTTCTGTTTACGAACGTAATGTGAAAAACGAAAAAAAAACAGGGAAGGCGGGAAAGTTGAATAAGAGCGGGAACGAGGCTGCCGCGGTTTTTGGAGTACGTCTTACAAGGGCATTTGATTCAGATAAATTGATAATTATTATTTATGTTTACTCGAAAAGTACTTCTTTATTGTTTGATACAACTACTTTTCGTAGTTCGTGCAACATATTTGTAAATAAAGACTAAGGAGTTAATAATTTCGTGTGTGTAAAATGCGAAATGCTGAGTTTGCGCGTCTAAAATTTATTTATTAACTCTGTAACTACTTAAACAATTTCGATAGCTATTTTATTTGTATACTTTATTTTGAATGAAATAATGGAATTTGTAAAGCAAGACAGTAGAATAATACACACTGAAAATCATTACATAAATAGTTCATTCATAAGAATAGTAATCTATACTAATAAAGTTATTTCATTTTCAAGATGAGATGAGAATCTTATGTAAATAAACTTCACCATTTACAAAATGTTATTTCAGCGTCTAGCAAGTAATAATAGTTAAATTAGAATACGTAAGGGTGTGAATAGTGTTCATCTATGTGAAAGGTACGATACTCATATTGTGCCCAATAATATTTCTTTACGTATTTTATGACTTAGTTAACACGTTTTATAATTAAACGAAAAAAATATGATCATCATCATCATGATCAACCCATTACCGGCTCACTACAGAGCACGGGTCTCCTCTCAATATGAGAAGGGTTCGGCCATAGTCCACCACGCTGGCCATGTGCGGATTGGCAGACTTCACACGCCTTTGAGAACATTATGGAGAACTCTCAGGCGTGCAGGTTTCCTCACGATGTTTTCCTTCACCGTTGAAGCAAGTGATTTTTTGTTTTTTTTTAAACGCACTTAACTCCGAAAAGTTAGAGGTGCGTGCGCGGATTCGAACCGCCGACCTCTGATTAGGAGGCTAACGCCCTAACCACTAGGCTATCACCGCTTCAAAAAAAAAAAAAAATAGTGGAGTGGTATCTTCAGCTCGCGAGATCAAATGTTGTTCGGCCATCTTTTTGTTTTTAACGACGCAATTGTTATTATTGGCGATATTTCGACGCCGTCCGAGTTTTATCGTTTGGTTTATGTGCTACTGATATTTTACTGTTCTGCCTCATGCCTGCGGCTATAACTTGGACTTTTGTTAGTAGTTCTTCAATTTTACGCCCCTCACGAAGCGAAGACGCGTTAAGTTCTACTTTTAGTTTCGTTTGATTTATTCCGTGCTTTACTTTTTTTTATTTGTTTTTATATCATGTATATCCTATTTGTCAGTTTGTTATGTCAATCTACGCACTATTGTTCGAAACATTAAATAATAGTTATTGGGAGAGTCAAGTAGCTATACAATGGTTAAGATATATTTTTCAAAATTTGAGTTTCACTTCTATGTACTCTGAAGCTATGATAGCCTAGTGGTTAGGGCGTCAGCCTCCTAATCAGAGGTCAGCGGTTCGAATCCGGGCACGCATTGTGTGCGTTTTTAAAAACAATTAAAATATAACTTGCTTCAACGGTGAAGAAAACATCGTGAGGAAGCCTGCACGCCTGAGAGTTCTCCATAATGTTCTTAAAGGTGTGTGAAGTCTGCCAATTCGCACAAGGCCAGCGCGGTGGACTATGGCCGAACCCTTCTCATATTGAGAGGAGACCCGTGCTCTGTAGTGAGCCGGTAATGGGTTGATCATGATGAAGATGATCTATGTAGTCGTAGATGATAACATAAGAATTTTTCAATTTAGGGACACTCATAGGTCAGTTTTTGTTAACTTTGACAAAGAATATATTTTAATTTTAAATTTAATATACCTTTCGTTTTGTATCGGAATGTGAAAACGCTTTAAAATCCTGCTTAAAAACTCAGAAGCGCTTGAGCAACAATCCTGAAAACATCACATTCTGAATTTAAACTGTTGAGTTGAAAAAGTGAAGAGAAAAAGTTGTAAATAAAGTGAGACGCAATTGCGAAGCACGATGCAAACGGAATCTAATTAGTGAACTCCTTAATTTCCGTGTCTCTCGGGACTCACCCTATTCCTTCGATAAACCGTTTCTATTTACATCTTGTCGCACAATTATCGCCTTGGCAATTAAGTATATGAAAGTAAAATGTTTCCGTATGTTAACGACTGGATGAAATAATAAACACATTGTCTTCATTTAACAATTTATTTACAAATAGCTTTATGCTCTTTGACTTTCAACACCTAAATTTCTTAAAAAAGTTAACTTAAAATAACTGTCATTAATTATCCAAAATCAACCGCGCTTGTACAACCTCCTTTAATAACTCAGCATCCAAGTTCCCGCTCTTTTTAATACCCGCCATTTCCGTTCGTTTTTTTCACATTACGTCCGAAAACTTCCGACCGAAATTGTCTCTTCTTTGAAGTTTACACTGGTGCGTCTTGATCGACAGATATAAATTTTAATTTAAGTGTCCTATAATATAAGCTCTAACAACACAAGCGTCACTATAGTACCAGGTTACTTATGATTGGTCAGATATTGCTAAGATTATAATTAACAAAATTTCGGTAAATTATCGGTCAGTTTTATAAATTATCGTCAGAAAACGATCAAATCTGTATTTTCATACACATTTTTTTTTCACATTTGTTCCTCTTTGTTCGAAATTTTTCCTCTCTAAAAGTTATAAAAAAAATCCGCGACGGCATTTAAGGTCGCCTCACTACTAAATTTGGTCTGAAGTAATACGCTTTTTGTAAAGGTTTTTTATAAACATAATATTATATATTTTCTACAAATTACAAAGTTTTTAATTTTGGACAAAAATATCTCTGACTTTCAAACAATATTTTAGAAGACATTATACATTTATAATAACTAGTAGTAACTTTAATTATTTCTACTTTAGTTCTACCCTGATGCACCTAGAATAGCTCTTAAAATAATAGAAATGTTAAAGTAGGTTTTTCCGATGCGACCGAGCTTTCTTTCGTTCTTATTTTCCTTCTATCTAAAAACTAGATAAACTTGCAAAGTCATACATTATCCGTAGACGTTTATAAAAGAAATTGTTAATACATTTTAGTAGTGGTTTCACTTTTGCTAATTACTGTGCGTGCTAGTGATATCTTTTTTATTAATTTGGATCGACGCATAATTTTAGTGGGCAAGGTTACTCAAAATTGTAAGCTACGAGTATGTCTTTCACATTAAATGCTGTAACGTTACGAAACATATTCGAAGCTCTGAATTCGTAAATATAATTGAATATTGTCTAAAATAATTTTATTTATTTATAAATAAATAAAATTATTTTAGCATATATGCTTTACTCTTATATTATACTAAATCATAAAGATAGCAGTCAAAAATGGTCGAAATTTGACTAAATCTGTTAGTGAAATAAAAAATAAAAAGTGTATATAAAATAATTCAACGGTGAAGGAAAACATCGTGAGGAAACCTGCACGCCTGAGAGTTCTCCATAATGTTCTCAAAGGCGTGTGAAGTCTGCCAATCCGCACATGGCCAGCGTGGCGGACTATGGCCAAACTCTTCTCATATTGAGAGGAGACCCGTGCTCTGTAATGAGCCGGCAATGGGTTGTTCATGATGATGATGATGATGATAAAATAAAAAGGTGAATAACTGACTGATAAGACTGTGACTGTGACTGATTGAGGAACAAAGATTTATTTCCCTTTTAATTTTTTTTTAATTTACACTAAAAATTTAAAAAAAAAATTAAAAGTGTTAACTTGGAAGTGGTATATTTTTTTACGATTTATAAATATTACTATATTATTATACTAGTAGGTATTGTCAGTATATAGCACCGCTCCCATTTTACATGTTTTAAAATTTTTCCAAGGTTTGTCTGAAATAAGATGCGCTTGCATGCGAACGGTTATGAAATATTACCTAAGTTACGTTCCGTATAATGGTGCAGTAAAGCTTGACTATCAAGTAGATTTTTTTAAGATGATAAAGATTCTGTAAGAACTTTCAGCTCATTATCTCATCTGTATTCTTTTAGATTTATCTGCAATCAATCAATCTTCGCCACATTTTCGTGAAGCAGCTCGGCATGAGGAATAAATCTTTTGTAAAAGTTTTCTCAAGGATGGTATTATTCATGAGGATGCCAGCCGTCTGATTGATCGCGGTGTTTGGGTTTACTGTTACAGTGTAAGGCGATGCTTTGTTTCCAACTTTAATAATAAACATGGGGAAAATCATTAAGTACACGAGGTGGTCTCGCCGGTCTTGAAGGCTGGCTTCAGAGGCTGGATTCCCGGAGCGGTAAAAGTAAGAAAACATCGCATTAGATAAGAAATAAATGCATACAGTGGTAGTCATAATCTCTAGTACAAAGTTGCAGAAACCAGTTTAACTGGTTTTAGCTGGCTGGTTCCTATTTTCCTTATACTTTTCTTATATGTTGAATACAAGACGAATAGTTACACGCCGTCTTCTATAATTTAATAAAGAAACAAAACGTTGTAAAACTAAGCAATCGTTTTAAAACGCATCGTTTTAATAAGAAGGTTTATTCTTTGGTTTAACTTCAATAAATTCTTAGACTATAAACTATAACTAACTCAGTACTTTAGGATAATTCTTTAAAATGATACATATCTAATCACCGATTTTAATAATCAATTTAATCCATAAACTTAGCAGATTAACTTAGAATTAATAAAATTAACTAGTGTTTTTCTGTTCCTACTTTTACTGAGCTACTAAATTCAATCTTCAATCATCAGGCGTAGCATATGGATTGCGGACCCGCGAATGTATAGCGACTACGGTTCAAAGGCATTGCTATAAAATTAGCCTTAATCCATAACTATTTTGTATTAATAATTAAAACGTCTGATTGTGATACGGAAAGGACTGGCTCATAATAACTTTTGGACGATGGAAGGTACCAATGAAGCGTTGATTTTCTGAAATAACTGTTGTATTTCAGAAAATCAACGCTCCATTGGTCTGGAATTGAAAATGCGGTCGTTTGTCTGGCATCTTGGGGTCTAGGAGTGACGTTAAATAAGAATTGACGCTCAAAAATTCAAACGAACTTGTGCGTACAATCAAACAAAATAAACTCTTCAGCTAAATTATGGATGCCAGTGGTCGCAATTCCACCACTATTATTATTTATAAATATTAATAATTATTGTTATTATAAATAATTATAGCATTATACACTTCTCCATGTATAAATTTTAACTATGCCAAACCCCAAACAGCTTCATCCTCGCAATGTTTTTAAAAAGTTTTCTCTCACACGTGTTAACGTGTAGATAGATTTAATAATATTGCGATGTCTAGTCATCATGATCAATCCATTGCCGGCTCACTACGGAGCACGGATTTCCTCTCAATATAAGAAGGGCTTGGCCATAGTCTACCACGCTGGCCATGTGCAGGTTGGCAGATTTCACACGCCTTTGAGAACATTATGCAAACTCTGAGGCATGCAGGTTTCCTCACGATGTTTTCCTTCACCGTTGAAGCAAGTGATATTTTAATTGCTTAACAACGCTCATAGCTCTCAAATGTTAGAGGTCCGTGATCGAACCCTCGACCTGTGATTAGGAGGCGTACGTCCTAACCACTAGGCTATCACAGCTTCCTATATCATATTATCTTATGTACTTTGATTTTTTGTTCGTTTTCTGCATCACATCTAAATTATTGTATATGTATATTAGAATTTTAGTAATATACGAATAAAGGATTTAATACAAAAATCATAAAGATTAGTAGTTTGGTGATGATGATGATGTAGAAGACATTTCTTGTTAAATGACTTGAATCTTTATTAAAAATAGTTTAATTCAAAATGCAGCCAAAACAACGTGGTGCTATCATAGCTTACAAGGCTATCCCATATAATTATATAGGCTATATAGCACAGCAATATTTAATAACATAAATTGTCTGCACTCAAAACACGAAGTCACAAGTGTAACAGTGTTCTACCACATTTATGTTGGGGATGACGTAATCAAGATTGTAGCCCCGCCGCGTTGGTAATGAGCTTGTTTGTCTCTCCTGTAACTTGCCTTGAATATCAATGCTCCCGAGATAGAGCAGTACAGTTTTTAATATACATGTTACTGTAACAGTCGCATTAGCTTTTTAGCTTCATCCAGATTTGTGGTTTGTAATCGAGAAAATTAATTGATATTGGACGTGATAATGAGGCTGCATTGTTGTTGTTGGCTTCATCATTAGTATGTTAACGTCCTACGCACAAGACTCCTCTTTCATTTGAGAGCTTAGATTTACAGCTTTATTGGCTATCATCACGTGATTATAGTCTTAGACATCCGCGAACGAAGGTTGCAACGGGCACGGGTTTGAGCTCTTCTGGCTGGTACTGAGATTTTTTATAGAATGAATACAATTGTTTACTCTCTGGGAATCGAACTGAGGACTTCTTGATAATTACCTCATTGGTTTTGTTGTTTGGTTTTTTGTCTGATTTTTGTCTGGGAGGCTTTGGCCGTAGGTTATCGTCCTACCGAAAAAGACGTGTCGTGTGACGATTTAGCATTCCAGCATGATGTCGCGAACAAACAAATTAGGAGTACGGGTCTACCATACCATCTCTTTGTCGGTAACTCGCCGCGGCCGAAGCCTCCCACCAGACCAGACTCGAGCCGGGAATTGAACTTAGAACCTCCCACTTATTAATGCAAAAGCGCGAACGCTGCGCCACGGAGGCCGTCAAATATCAGAGAGAAGGCCTATTTCCAGCAGTGAAGGACTGACAGCGACTGAGATAAGTATTGAAGTATTGTTATAAACTCTATACGTTTACATATTTATTATACTTGAGATATTCTTCTTCTTTTAGTGCCATCTCCTACCGGAGGTTGGCAATCATTAAGGCTAATTGGATCTTGTTCACTACCGCCCTAAACAGTGATCTTGAGCTCATATTAAACCACTGGCGAAGGTTCTTAAGCCAGGATGTTCTTCTTCGGCCAGGTCTTCGTTTGCCCTTTATTTTGCCTTGTATTATGAGTTGGAGTAAACCATATTTAGAGTTTCGCATTATGTGGCCCAGATATTCAATTTTTCTCCTTTTCACACTTTTGAGTAACTCAGTAGACTTTCCCATTCTTTGCAACAAGGTGGTATTGCGATTACTTGAGATATACACAGCGAATATTAAGCTCGTATAATCAATGTTCAGGAATTTCATTTGGTGTATAGTTAATATCAATATATATATATTGATATTAACTATACACCAAATTATTAAAAGTGTGTCTGTATTTCTTGTGCCTTAATAAAAAAAATACTGACAAAATTATTTATTATATTTATTACTATATATTTCAATTGAATAATGTTAGATTGCAGATATATCTTATATACAAAATAATCCTTCATACGATAGCTAAAGTAAACTGTAATTGATGCGACATAATCGATTTAAGCCATAGGTACATCGCGAAGTACGATTCATAATATCAAATTCAATGCACTGCAATACGTTTAACGAACCTCTGCGTTCAACGCTATTCAGTTAAAATGGGATCTTATTCATAGGGATTAACCGTGAAAGATAGATGTCCCAATTAAAATCTTCGATAAATATCCCAGTTTTCGATACCAACGAGTACGCGTAGATACATAGTGAAATAAGTGACTTGAACGTAAATATGTTGTAGCCTATCTTTTTATGTACTACAACTTAGCCCTTGACGGCTATCTCACCTGGTGGTAATTGATGATGCAGTCTAAGATGGTAGCGGGCTAACCTGCTAGGGGTATGGAAAATCCACACTCCTAATTAGTTTCTACGCGACATCGTGCCGGAACGCTAAATTGCTTTGCGACACGTCTTAGGGTGGTAACTAGCCACGGCCGAAGCCTCCCACTAGACCAGACTCGAGCCGGGAATCGAACCCAGGACCTCCAACTTTATAATGCGACAGGGCACGCTTTTTTTCATTTTAGCATTTTTTACATCGCACGAATTTCATCAGGTCAACTGGTGTTACATAAAGAAGCGTCGATTGCTGCTGTACCAAAAACCATGTTCGCGCATTTAGGACAGGTGACCTACGACCCCAGCCGGAGATTTGGAAGGCGGCCAGAGAGCGGCGTAAATTCGCTCCCCGCTGTTGAACATTAGGGGCAAGGGGTTGAAAGTTAAATATGGACACTGTAGCACGTATGCAAAGGGGGGCAAATTATTTATTCAAACCAAAACTTTGGACAGTTAACGGGGTAACGGGACAGGTTGTTGTTTATTTTTAATTGTGGGTCAAGTACAAATCTAATGCTTTCACAGTTTTACTACGTGCGCTGAAGCTGGAAGAAATTCGGAATGCATAAAATCTGCTTGTGTGGATTTTTAATGAAGTAAGGTGACTTATCTACCAAAGAACATATAGTGTTACCTTGAAACATATTAACCAACTAAGAAAGGGTTTCCAAAATTCATCCCCTTAAGGGTTCAAATAGGGATTGAGATGGTTATGAAAGGACGATAGGGCTGACGCAGCGTAAAATCTAGTGGGAAACAAATTTGTTAGTGCATACTTCAAAAAGCATTGTTTGTGTATTTTATTTGGGTATTTAAAAACATTACATGAGAGTAAACATAGTAGTAGAGAAATGTTTTTTTTTTTAATTATTTTCGAGTTTTTATAAATTGTCAGACACTTGAATATGTTATCAAATTTGTGCTAGTAATTCAATAACATTTATTGTATTTAAAGGGAATAATATAATAATGAGGTGATTAAACTGAAAAGGAAAATCGGCTAACATGAACATTAATACTGCGTCAAAATGGAATTTGCAATAACTTATTTCGAAAGATTAACCGATTTTTGTAATTTAACTGTTTCAAGAAGTTTTCTATTTATACTAGCCTATTTAATTCTACGAAGAAGTGTAAATCAGAAGTTTGGGGCGGTGAGTTTATAAAAGCATTTTCCGTGACAACAGAGCCTCGGAGAACGGATGTAAATCATAAAGTTGGGTAAAAAATGTCTACGTAAATACTTCTTCCATCATACATCTTTCATTCAACCATTCAGAAGTAGGTACCCACTAATGTGGAAAGGGAAACAATTTGTAACCTTGTAAATGATCCTACTAAGTACGTAACAATTTGTTCTTAAAACGACCAAAATTACGGCGCGAAGTTTATGAGAACGGGAAATTGTGCAAAAATGAGATATTTCAACATGAATCGCGCCTGTTCTTTGCAGATTGTGTTACGCGTACTTACTGTGTTTTACTTCGTACTTGCTTTCTTCTGACGTTTGGGTTTTTTTGCGAGATTATTTTACACTCGTGTATGTGAATGTCCCTTCAACCGATGTTTGCTCTTTCTTTTGACGTTTGCTTGCTTGTTTTTTTTTTGCAAGATTACTTTACATTCTTTGAAATCGTTCTCTCAACCGAAGCTTTTTGCATTTACCAGTTTTAACACTTTTAAGTGTATAGGATTATCTCAGCTCTAACATTCTTTACAGGCAGTTTTGAGTATTTGAGCGTTAACCCCTAAATTTAAAAGCAAAATGGCGTAATATTTTTAAATTTGATGCAAAGCGACAATTTCAGTGTTTCAATCCAGAGTCGCAAGGCGTGCTTTGATCTACCTCGGAGAACCGATGGTGTTCCAATATACCCCACCATTGACTGGCTGTTGCCCAACATATATTTGGCCTTGGACCCTAGTCCTGACCCTCAAAACCACATAAATTGAAACTTATTATATAAGAACAATTTACTCACTGCTATGACCAACATGATGAGAGAGTAAAAATAATAACAAATTGACGACCTCCGTGGCGCAGCGTGCGCGCTGCGCATTATAAAGTTGGAGGTCGTGGGTTCGATTCCCGGCTCGAGTCTGGTCTGGTGGCAGGCTTTGGCCGTGGCTAGTTACCACCCTACCCACATCTTTTTGTGCGTGTCGCCAAGCGACTTAGCCTTCCGGCACGACCATAACCCTAACAGGTTAGCCCGCTACCATCTTAGACTGCATCATCACTTACTATCAGGCGAGATTGACATCAAGGGCTAACTTGTGGATAAAAAAAAAAGTATATATTTATAATCTATTACAAGTGATGTTTAGTATTTAGAAGTAAGTGATAGTAGTTCTTTAAAAATATTAAAACATGATTTTATATCAGCAAAAATATCTAAAATAATCTTGTGTTAAAGTAAAACGCAGATGCAAAAATAAAAAAGTAAAAAAAAATAGTTTTCAGAAAGATCATAATTAACAAACATACCCACGAACCTAACATAATTAAATATTAACCCTAAGTGTACAATCATACCAGCAACTTAACACGTAACTCTAAAATTATACCCTATGATCTAACCACGTAGCTGACTTGAAAGGCCAAGTGACGTGAACAAAGTTCATGCAAACGCGATGACCCACCAAACTTTAGAGCTTAACTCCTAAACTACTGAACATACAAAACTGTTCAACTACCGTCTACCTGCCATATTATAATAACACTATGTATGTAATATCATATATAACTCTATTACTGTTAGTTACTTTCTATTTCTTTCTATATTTCTAAAGATGCCTGGCAGAGACCGCTACTAAGCGATATGGCCGCCTAATATATCCTATTTGGTCTTGTTTCTGTTTTTCTTATAAATCATCATCACCATCATCATGATGAACCCATTACCGGCTCACTACAGAGCACGGGTCTCCTCTCAATATGAGAAGGGTTTGGTCATAGTCCACCACGCTGACCATGTGCGGATTGGCAGACTTCACACGCTTTTGAGAACATTACGGAGAACTCTCAGACGTGTAGAAGCAAATGATATTTTAATTTTTTTAAACGTACATAACTCCGAAAAGTTAGAGGTGCGTGCCTGGATTCCAACCGCCGACCTCTGATTAGGAGGCTGACGCCCTAACCTAGTGGTTAGCCTAGTGGCTATCACCGCTTCCACCGCTCCGCTTCTTATAAATAATAAAATGTAAATGTTGGTGTACAGATAAAGAATAAATAAAGATTTCATGACGTTTATTCACCGCTGTTACCAGAAACGTTGCAAGAAGATGCTGGCGACCATGGGCTCTGGTTGTTTTATACCTACCATCTACACGGACATATTTTAATAAATATAGCGTTGATTTGTTGATAGCGTTGGAGTTTGGGAGTTTGAGAGTGGACTGGCTGGACTTAGCATAAACAAGTCGAAAACGAAAGTTATGCTAGTTGATAGAAGTAGTCAACTCCCTAGGACTGGAGAACTCTCGGACTTGGAGTTTGTCAGCGAGTTTGTGTACCTCGGATAGTTGCTTTCGGACAAAGGGGGGAGTGAACACGACATTAGAAGACGAATCCAAATAGCCAAAGGTGCAATGAGTAAGTTAACAAGAATTTGGCAGAACAGGAAGATCTCGAATAACACCAAAAAGAGACTCGTAAGAACTTTAGTCTTCTCTATCTTCCTTTATAGCCTAGTGGTTAGGGCGTCAGCCTCCTAATCAGAGGTCGGCGGTTCGAATCCGGGCACGCACCTCTAACTTTTCGGAGTCATGTGCGTTTTTAAAAATTGAAAATATCACTTGCTTCAACGGTGAAGGAAAACATCGTGACGAAACCTGCACGCCTGAGAGTTCTCCATAATGTTCTCAAATTCGTGTGAAGTCTGCCAATCCGCACATGGCCAGCGTGGCGGACTATGGCCAAACCCTTCTCATATTGAGAGGAGACCCGTGCTCTGTAGTGAGCCGGTAATGGGTTGATCATGATGATGATGATGATGATCTTCCTTTATGGATCTGAGGCATGGACGATTCGAGCAGCGGACAGAAAAAGAATTGATGCTTTTGAAATGTGGTGTTGGAGAAGGATGCTTCGAATACCATGGACCGCGATGCGTACCAACCTGTCAATCCTGCAGCAGCTTCGTGTTGACGTCAGACTCTCTACCATATGTTTCCAAAAGGTTCTTAGTTATTTTGGTCATATTGCCCGACGGCTGCCAAGTAACTTGGAAAAACTTATAGTTCTGGGTAAGGTAGAGGGGAAAAGACCGCGTGGCCGATCACCTAGCCGCTGGACTGATCAGGTGAAAACACTCACTGGCCTTCCACTTACAACTGCCATCAGAAAAGCCGAGGACCGAACAGAGTGGAAGGCATTAGTTACCAACTTAACGAAGGAACTTCCATGTGGACACGACCTTCAGTAATGAAGTGTGCGACCAAGAAGAAGAAGTGCCGGAACGCTGAATCGCTTGGCGATACGTCTTTGTCGGTAGGGTATCTATTGATGGTAAGTGATGAGATAGACTAAGATAGTAACGAGCTGTCCTGTTAAGAGTATGGTAAAGCCCTACTCCTAATTGGTTTATTGCGCGACACATAGTGCCGGAACGCTTACTTACTTGGCGACGCGTCTTTGTTGGTAATGTGGTAACTAGCCACGGCCGAAGCCTCCCACCAGACCAGACTCCAGCCGGGAATCGAACCCGGGATCTCCCAACTTTTCTAATGCGACAGCGCACATACTGCGCCACGGAAGTCGTCAAAATATATAAATCAAAATATAGCTCCAATAACAATATAGTAAAAATATATACATATATACATGTATAAAAGACCCCATATCACTCTCAATATGGGTTTGGCGAACTCGACCTTTATTTCACTTGTTGACCGACTCATGAGAGTGGACGTCGTCAATTTCGTTATTCATAGCCAGTACTATTATTTTTTTACATAAAACTCATTACGAATTTGTTGCCCAATTTTGTTTATAATATCTATTATATCCAGCAAATCTAGAGATTTATTGGAATTCAATCAATCTTAGCCACATTGCTTTAACGCTCGCGGAATAAATCTTTTGTAAAAGTCTTAACTTAATACCCATCCCGGGTATTATTCATGAGGATACCAACAGATTTATTAATGGAGGTGCTCGAGCTTGCTATTAAGGTTCATCCAGATATATAAGTGCATTCCGGTCAGTGCTACTAACACGGTCAGTGTTACGTCAAAGACTAAAATAGTTGGCTGCGTGCATTTTATAACATATCATTGAATTAATAAGATATCATATTGTCAGGGGCGTTCGGACCATCACACACACTCTGTCCTGAGTGATCGATCGTCATCAAGATTGGCTTAGCTTACCGCGAAATAAAAGTTATTTTTATCCCGCAGGAACGTTGCCCAGTTACTTTCCCAATATAAAATGAACCATGTGTTCATCTCCAACAAGCAGATAGATGCAAGTGGTTAAGGTTTTGCCGAATATAGGTAAAAAACAGATACACTTTCTCTTTTATAAAAAAAGTGCGGATTTACATATTTATGTTTATAACTGGGACCTACTGATTTAAGTGCCATCTAAGACAAGGGGGTTAAGTATACATATTTATCACTCCGGGCTACCACAATAGGTGATGTGATGTAAATAAAAAAAACATAATGTAATACCTAAGAATTATTGATAATGGGAATCGATCCCAAGACTCGAATGAGGCAATATATCTGTAGACACTAAAAATCCCAAACATAAAATTTCCTTATATATGTGTGGGCATAAATAAATAATGACCTAGAACCCGGAATGCACTGACCCTGATATATCTGAATGTACCTTAAGAAAGAAGCTCTATTCTAGATTACGAATATATTCTGAATAATAGTACTGAGATACGGGACGTGCAAAAAATCTCAAAGATACTTTCGTACTTAGAAATTTCTTATGCTAACGATACAAATAATTTTAAATTATACCTGCTGCCTGTAATAATAAAATAAAAATTATATAATTCTATTAACGAGTAATGAAGCTGAAAACGGACGATTTCTGTAAAAAAAAATCGTCGTAGAGTTCTACTAATCTAGTTGATTTATGATTATTAATTTGTTCGTGAAAGGAACTGTGAACAGCGTATGCCCACATCTCCCTTCAGCCCTCCAAAGTTGGCCACCCATTCAATTATTGACTTGAGCCGACGTTAGTTATTTCCACTAGACCGACACTTTATCCGCTTAGTTTAGTTTTTATGAAAATACATATAAACGCTTTTTTAAAAGCTTTTATGTACGCAGACGAAGTTATGTTAGTTAATATGAGGCCAGAGCGCGTTTGGAGCCTTCGTAAAACTTTATTTGAATGTCGCGAATGTAATATCACCATCATTTATTTATTTATTATTATTTTATTTGGCAATCATAACAAATTAAAATCTTTATAGTTAAATCTTAAGTTGCTTACATGTTCTATATCTAATTGTAATTCTAATTGATTGCACAGCATGACAAAAGTTTAATATTAACAAATATAAATATATAATAGAAATGTTCAATAATAATTAATTAATAATAATTTTAAGATTTTTAGTTTTAGTTTAATATAACGAACGAAATAATAAACTTTCTAATAAATAAACGAAAAAAAATAGAAATATAAATATAAAGAAGTTAGGTGTAATACTTACTGTTGTAATGTTTCCTTTAATAATTCTATCACATTTATACATAATTTGTTATAGTGACCATCATGTGACTGCATTCTTTTAAACTTTGAACGTACGCATGTCAAAAGAGGCACTTCTATATTATTTTTGACTATTTAGTTTTTGATACTATTTTTAAGTCTGAGAGTTATAAGTTTCACAATAGTTTATATACATACCTATGTGGGGAATCATATTATATAAAACACAAATATATCATCCACCAACATGATTATCCCACATAGAATACTTTCTTATAATATCTATTTAACAAATATAATCTACACTACAAAATACGTTTTAACACTAAACCTAATAAATTACACTTATATTTACCTTATACTAATTACTTACCTGGGTCCGCGAAGCAAACGACCCGTCCGTGTCGTCGCGTCGTGTCGCAGAGCATAAAAGCAATAAAAGTCCGCTACCTGTATGAAGACAATAGAACTCCTGCGCCGCCGGGCCACGTCAGTCAAATCATACCACCGTCTCGACCGCACGCTCGCTGCCTCGCTGACTAACTTACGAGTTGCCTTATTTGCCTCGGCTTGTTTTTTGTTATTATATTTACTGCTATATATTTTTGTAATTAAGGCTAATTGTTAATGCTTATAGCTTTTTTTTGCTTTTGTGAAATTACAAATAAACTGTTGAAAGTGACTAAGTGGATTGTTATTAACCAAGACCATCATCCCGACTAAGTCACTTCACCTACTTTAGCAGTTCGCACAATATCTATCAAGCTATCAACTGCATGTGACATGAAATTGTTAGAGTTCGACTTCCTTTTCACACTAGGTTATTTACGGTGATGGACAAGGGAGGTACTGAGAAGCGTTTAGTAGAACGACGGTAGGCTTTCACGTGACGACAACCATGATTTATTACGCGATTCAGGAGCATTGAAATATCAAGTGGCGCAGAAACTGTTTGATATACGAGTACCTACATACCCATTCGCGTGGGGCACGGCGGGCTGGAGTGGGTAGATTGACCTATTTGCGATACAATATGGTCACAGTTCGCAATGAAACAAGGATTTGTAATCAAAAGCACTACTTTCATACAATCGTCAATGATTATTGTTGAAGTTTTCGAAGTCTTTTTAGTTTTTTACTACTAGCTATTCCACGCGATTTTCTCATGTTAAGAAAAAGTCGTAACGTAGTAATATTAGATAAGAATACCATTCACAAAAGAGTAGGCTCCCCTCTCGTAGGTATTCAAATTATAATGATTATTTTAGATTATTGATCTATATATCCGAATAACATGCTTTAACGTACAAAGCTGAGAAAAAGATTGTATTGATAATCGAAAAACTTTTTTTTGTACTGAACTTCTGATCGAAAAAACGCGAAAATCAGTTTTGGTAGGTTCATTAAATAGTAAAACAAAGGAGTCTCGACCTTCGAAGTCTTTTTATTTTTTTATAACTAGCTGCCTATTCCCCGCGATTTTCTCACGCTCATTTTTGGACAGATGACATGATGGCGGTTGGATTTCAAGCACTTGATGGAAAATATTGTTAATAGAATATTTATTGAAAAGTTATTAAAAGTATTTTAACAACACGAAGTCTTTCTACTTTGGTTCCTTAAAAGCTTACACAATTAAAGGTCTGTATGGTCCAGCGTTGTCGTGATGAAAGACTAAACCTTTTCATCAATTCTTTTTTGACGACCTCCGTGGCGCAGCGCGCGCGCTGTCGCTTAATAAAGTTGGGTTGAGGTCCTGGGTTCGATTCCCGGCTCGAGTCTGGTCTGGTGGGAGGCTGCGGCCGTGGCTAGTTATCACCCTACCGACAAAGACGTGTCGCCAAGCGCTTTAGCGTTCCGGCACGATGTCGTGTAGAAACCAATTAGGAGTATGGGTTTTCCATACCCCTAACAGGTTAGCCCGCTATCATCTTAGACTGCATCATCACTTAACATCAGGTGAGATTGCCGTCAAGGGCTAACTTGTAGAGGATAAAAAAAAAAATCTTTCTCTGAGCTTCTTGCTGACGTTCATCAGTTTTTGCATCAGCATCTCCGGCTGGAAATGGTCATAATGTATAATACTCTCTCAATCCCACCAAACACAACCTAGTCTATGAAACCTGACCACGACCTTTTGCACGATTTCGACGTACCTGACCCACTTTTCGCCAGCAGTTATCAATCACTATAAAAAGGGTTCGGTTTCATAAAATCTCAATAAAGAATCTCAATTGAGAACACAATTCAAAATGTTTTTTTTTTTTCGTAAGCTCATCAAATATCGCACCTTCTTTTTGTACCCAGTCAAAAAAGTTTTCAAGTGGATCAAAATTGATTTGTAGTCAATTTTCAATTTTTAGCTATGTTGCTAATAATTTATAAGCTGCTTTTTGCTATATTGTTTTTTTTAGCAGATTAAACTTCTACAAATCTAAGAAATTAAATAACTTATTGGTCTCATCATGGTCGAATATCTCTAAATCTTCTTTTTCAGATAGACTAGATATTCCCGTAATCTTAGTCGTTTATATAATTTTTGATCAAGGTATAATAAAGACAAGTATAGATTGCATTCTTTTATAAAACAGATTATTTCGGAATAATGTAAAACAGATCACCTGGCGAATAAATTATAATTATGTTAGTAAAAAAAGACGTATTTTCTTTAACCATAGCCTGAATAAAATTCCCATATTTCCTCATAAACATTATTCATGTATCCAGCAAACTAATTGGAGAATCTTTCATGGATTATTGAAACCAAATTAGTTGGATCTCCCGAGAATAATATTAGCAGAAGGATAACGCTCGCTCACTCAGAGGAGTACAGCGTATAGACCGACATTATGATGGTGGTATTTACTACAGTATAACAATATAATAACAACTGACTGTGTACCGAAGATCCTGAGTTCGAATTCCAGACCAAAAATCATTAGTTGTGGGTGTTTCCTCGAGAAATGTTTCTTTTCAAACTAAACCCGACTTAGGATATTAGAGTTATCCATTTCCATGCCTAAAAAAGCCTACCCATCATAATATTATGCTAATAATCGTTAAAGTTCCGTTAAGCCTGGATTTTTTTTTTCGGACTGACTATTAGCTGTGCTAACCCTATTGCGATGCGAACCTGGTTGCGACAGCGTAACCAGGCTGTTTGGCGAGCTTCGTCATTACACATTCTACTCGTACTTGGACGGAATATGACTGTTTATTAGACTGAAACAATACGTTTTTTATTAATACACTGCAAGTTAACCCTTGACGGCTATCTCACCTGGTGGTAATCGATGATGTAGTAGTGTTAGGGGTATGGTAAACCTACACTCCTAATTGGTTTCTACGCAACATCGTGCCGGAACGCTAAATCGTTTTGCGACACGTCTTTGTCGGTAGGGTGGTAACCAGCCACGGCCGAAGCCTCCCACCAGATGAGACGGAGCCGGGAATCGAACCCAGGACCTCCAAATTTAAAATGTGAGAATTTGAAAATGTATATAATTTTATAATAACAAAGACGCCGGAATGCCGGAACGCTAAATCGTTTGGCGACACGTCTCTGGCGATACGTATTTGTATATATGAATACAAAACATGTGCACTTAGCCGTATAACTATATAGCTGTTAGATAACTATTCATTAGTTTAATTGGACATAAGCTAGTTTGAACTAACCGCTGTGGTCACTGATGTCATTAGAGTGTGTGCTCACGTCAAATTCGCGTTATCTTAGGTACATAATATATTAATGACATCATAGTTGTATATTTTAATGACAAAGTTGCGTCATTGTTTTCTATATGGATCGTTTAAGATAAGTAAACCATTTTTATACTACAAATAAACTGACTTTAATGTGGTAATAGTAGAATTGTTTAAATGTTCAAAGGGTTTGCCAACATCGCTTAAAGCAGTGTTAAGCCAATTAATGGCATTCGGTAACAAAATTGGGATATGTATAAACAAATATAAAATAAAATACAACTTTTAAAAATTAAAGTGCCTCGCTATGAGCCTCATAAGAAGGCTCAGAGTCACTCAACGGGCGATGGAGAGAGCTATGCTGGGAGTATCTCTACGTGATCAAATCTGAAATGAGGAGATCCGTAGAAGAACCAGAGTTACCGACATAGCTCAGCGAATTGCGAAGTTGAAGTGGCAATGGGCGGGGCACATAGTTCGGAGAACCGATGGACGTTGGCGTCCCAAGGTGCTGGAATGGCGACCCTGCACCGGTAAACGTAGCGTTGGTCGACCCCCAACTAGGTGGACAGACGACATCAAACGAGTCGCAGGGAGCCGCTGGAAGCAAGCGGCCCAAGACCCTGAGCATTGGAACTCCCTACAAAAGACCTATGTCCAGCAGTGGACGTCAATCGGTTGTTAATGATGATGATGATGAAAATTAAAGTATAGTCTCTTTTTTGAACATGCACAAGTTATATGCCAGAGTTATATGTTGTTCAGACATCTGGAGAGGTCGAAGTACGGTTCTCGAGTTGGCTGGTGTGCTGTTGTTCCGGCACACCTCTAACTGGCAAAACTGGGCACATTGTGCCCGATGAAGATCTGCTGCGGCGGACACCCGTTGGTGGAGTTGCGGTTGTGTGCGAAAGCTTTCCCGTGGCTCCACCATACACCGGTGAGTAGGAACACGTGGGGGTTCTAATCAGTATGACTCTGACATAACCTCTGTGCCGCGCCGTGGTGCATAGCTATCCATGAGGATTTACCCACGGTAAAAAAAAGGGGTAGAAAGAAACATGAAATGTTATTTTTCCTATAATTTATGAAATGTGATATTATAGAAAAAGTGAATTTTTTCCTAATTCCTAAATCTTCAAGTAATTCACCACTCACGAACAATCCACGTATTTAGTAGGTTTTATTGGATGATACATCTTTGTGACGTAATCTTCTAGCGTTGTCAGAGAGTCCATTACTTATAGTAGGTGTATAAGTAACACATTCCAAATAATTTATAAACATGAACCATATAATTTTATTATTTTATAATAGGTACGAGAAATGTTATGTAAGTTTCCAATATTATATTTCCAACCACAATGCACCGTGTTTGGGGAGTGCTTTGGCTATTCATCTCTTTGTATGCATTATCGAAGTTTGAAACAACGTCCTGGGTTTATATTCCGAGTGTAAACCTGAATATTGCAATCGATCAGCCACCTGGCATCCTCATGAATAATACCATCCCATTGAGGAAACTTTTACAAAAGATTTATTTACTTCTGGCAAGCGTTAGGAAAATGTGACAAAGAGTGATTGATTGCAAATAAATATTTTGTGAAGTTTTGCAACGTAAATATTGTATACAGCCTAAATACAATTATATATTTAACTTGGTTGTAGTTATGAAGATTTGCAAGTAGAAAAAAAATTGGAACATCGAAACATTACCGACAGAGTGAAATGGAGGTTATTTCTATTGTGTTACTGCTCAAATACGTCCACTTTGCTACAACCAGCTCTTTAAGAATAACGTTACAAAATATTAATTGATACTGAATTTGCAACTTTAAAACTAGCAGTTTTAGGTCTGGTTTACAATGACGCTGTAAAGTTTTGGTATTCGAAAACGATTCCGCGATTGCGAGCGTACAATTCTTGTACTAGGGATACAGAACTGTCGGACGGTACTGGATTTGCTAAATGGATTGGTGACACTTCTCTGTCGGTAGGGTGGTAACTAGCCACGGCCTCCTACCAGACCAGACTCTATCCGGGCATCAAACATTATAATGTGACAGCGCAGATCGTCAAAAATATATAATAAGTGTGTAAAAGTAAGTACTTTTATGTAGATTTGTTTATAAATGTTTTGATTGGTCAATTAATCATTATGATACAAACTTCCCACTGCTTGACTGCTTTTACGTCTTTGATAATTATTATCCAATTTTTGTGATTAGTCGTCTAATAAGTCAAGATCGACTGTTTAAAGCGCGACAAATTTTCCAATTGCAGGCTAGTATTGAGATAGTCTATACAAAAACCTTTGACGACCTCCGTGGCGCAGCGCGCGCGCTGTCGCATTATAAAGTTGGAGGTTCTGGGTTTGATTCCCAGCTAGAGTCTGGTCTGGTGGGAGGCTTCGGCCGTGGCTATTTACCACCCTACCGACAAAGACGTATCTCCTAACAGCTATATAGTTATACAGCTATATAGATATATAGTTATAGGCTAAGCGTACATGTTTTGTATTCATATATACAAATACGTACCGACAGAGACGTGTCGCCAAGCGATTTAGCGTTCCGGCACGATGTCATGTAGAAACCAATTAGGAGTATGGGTTTTCCATACCCCTAACAGGTTAGTCCGATATTATTTTAAACCACATCATCACTTACCATCAGGTGAAATTCCGTCAAGGAAGGGCTAACTTGTGGTGTATAAAAAAAAGGTCAACATCTTTGTAGATATTAAAATATATTAATGACATAATTTTCTGACCTTCTCTTCCCTCCACCATTTAGTTTGTAGTATTAAAAATAATAAACTATATTTACACTTGTATTAAATATTATGGCAACGAAACTAGAACAATAACTAAATTGAACAAGTTTTAGTGTACCTTAAGGTATAAACCCCAAGCGAACTATTGTACTTTGGCTATTTATCTTCTTGTTTATTATCGTAGTTTGAAACTGAGTTGTGGTTTATATAATTCAAATTTGAATAACGCTATCAATCAGTCACTTGCCTTAGTAACAATTCAATATCGTTGAGGTTTATAACTTTTTGATTGATTTTTCAAATAAGGAAAGGTAACTCAAATTCCAATGCAGATATGAATTGAGCTACTCACCAACTGCCAGCCTACCACATCCTGGTGGTTTTGGAGGATTGGTTTGTGAGCGCTTAATCACTATAAAAAACTTTGCGTCATGTCCTTCAACTTTCTTAATTTTTTTTTTTTCGGAATACCCACCAACCATCAGCCACTTAAATGTTGGTGACTTTTTTTATTCCACTTCAAGTTCAATCGCACCTTGTGATAAGTGACGATGCAGTCTAAGATGATAGCGGGCTAACCTGTTATGTAAGCCGACGTCCATGAATGCCCCTACCATCTTAGACTGCTGTCAAGGGCTGACTTGTAGTGTACAAAAAAAAAGCCTAATTGGTTGCTACGCAACATCGTTTCGAAACGCTAAATCGCTTGAAGACATGTCTTTGAGGTGGTGAATAGCCACGGCCGAAGCCGCCCAATAGACCAGAATCAAATGTTAAAAAAGTATTCTCCTAATTGGTTGCTACGCGACATCGTGTCGGAACGCAAAATGGCTTGACGACATGTCTTTGTTGGTGTCTGTAACTAGCCACGGCCGACACCTCCTACTAGACTAGAAACTCTCCCGGGAACTCTCGGGAATTGAACCCAGGACTTGCAACTTCATAATGCGACAGCGCAAGTGCTGGGTCTCGGAGGTAGTTTTGCCCGCTGATTATTATATATAATTAAAATTCTTCATTCATGCTGGTCTGTAAGAGGCACTTGCGATTGCGATGATATTTATTCCATTATTAAAATTCATTAACTTAAAGGTAATAAAAGAAGAAGCCAGAATTTCTGTCATCACAACTCCACAGAATAAATAATCAAAAGTTTCAGAAAAAATATTTTACAAACATGTTCCAAAAAAATCAAATCAGTTTTCGTTATTTTTACAGAGATAGCAACACTCACTCCAACATTGAGAACAAATAGACGAGAAATCGTGACCAACTACGGAGTTTGTTATTTTGGTTTGTAATAGTAGCTCGGTTTTCGAAATGGTGGCATCGGACGGCATCTTCGTTAAAGATTACATTCATTTGCTTCACTGCACCGATAATTACCTTTAAAAAGAGCGTAAAATTTAGTTACCCTATCTATATCCTTATTAGATTTGGCTATATAATATAATTATATATTATTTAATATAATTTATAAAAACTCTTTATTACACAACACGAAGCATACAAAACAAAAATAAAAATAAAAAGACAAAAACGGTGTAAGGGCGGCCTTATTACTGCAAGTGATCTCTTCCTGGCAACCGCTATTTACAGGAAACATTTAACAATACTAAAGTGGTTGGTGTATAAATAAGAGCATAAATAAAGATAAACTTACATAAAATTACATACTAAGGAATACACACTAATTTACATAAATAGCAATAATATTTATACTCGTTATTACAATATCTTTTACAAAAAGATATATGTAAAAAATATATAAGTAGTTTAAGCACATTTATACATTTTGTATCACAGTAATGTAAACATGACCATCAATCTTACTATGGCATCCTCGGGAGTAAAATCTTTTCGTTGAAGCAACTTTAACAAAAGATTATTCCTTGTAGCTCGACATAACGCTACGAAAAGTGATGGAGCGTTAATAAATTTGAAAGAATATCGGACAAAACGTGTAACAAAAAACAAAAGAGGTCAGGAACAGAAAACATCGACGCAGACCGCTTTCAATTGGCCTATTAGGGCAATGCAAAAACAAGGTGTCCAATTTGCTTCCACGGCGATGTGCCAATTGCATCCTAAACGCGATCGATCTGAAGACTTGAGAGCAAAATCCTTGAGCTTGCATGTAATTCGAAAGGGTCTTGACTTGACTGTGATCTCACCAGATGGTAATATGATAGAAAAATTAACGATGCAGTATGAAATGGACGCGCGCTTACTCGGACGAGTTATGGATGTCTATTGGATATCAATTTCTACTAATAGCAGAATACCCACTGGCAGATTTGCCAATAGATTGGTTGAAAATTCATTAGAATAGACTGGAGTATAAAAATATATCATCATGATCAACCTATTACCGGCTCACTACAGAGCACGGGTCTCCTCTCAATATGAGAAGGGTTTGGCCATAATCCACCACGCTGGTCATGTGCGGATTGGCGGAATTCACACGCCTTTGAGAACATTATGGAGAACTCTCAGGCGTGCAGGTTTCCTCACGATGTTTTCCTTCACCGTTGAAGCAAGTAATATTTTAATTTTTTTAATCGCACATAACTCCAAAAAGTTAGAGGTGCGTGTACGGATTCGAACCGCCGACCTCTGATTAGGAGGCTGACGCCCTAACCACTAGACTACCACCGCTTCAAAAGATATAAAATTGGTAAATTCATAATGACTTCGCCTGTGATTCGGTTATCAAGTAATTAAAATAATAAAATCCTGCTTATATAGTACTTAATATCCTTATTAGACCAACCTAAAATGTCTGAACACTATATTCCTATTTCCTATAGGTAAGGAGGCCTACGACCTCCTCTAGCATTGCGTAGGTAATAATCTAAAGATGAGTCGACAGCTTAGTTGATGTGAGTAATGGTATTCATGTTAACTTAATAACTTTATATACACATATAAACTAGCAGGGTCGAAGATATAATTTTATAGCTACACCGCCACAATAAAGCTGCACTTCTATAGAACGTACTTTGACTTTGCTCAGCTAAAAAATGAGAGAGACTTATGCCTGCCACCGTATATACCGTTATACCGTTATGCCATTTTCACTTCTTAAGTCTGAGTTAGGGCTGAGCGTGCTTTGTAGATCTCAGTCTAAAACCTATCTAATGCCAAATAAGATATTATATTAAGCTAATCAAAACTGAATCATAATGGTACTTTTAATAGAAAATTATAATAAACGCAACACAAGTCTCAATGTATGACATATTATATTTTATTTATCATTACATTGCTTTGTGTTTTATATTTTGTGAACGTTTATTTCACAAAATTTCACTCGGTTTATATTGATTATGACTTGATATTTTGGTGTACCTCAAGGTAGTATCATTTCCTCTTTTATTTTTCGTCTACACTTCGTAAAACGATGACCATTTTAAAGATAAAAAAATATTGTACAATATCTAAATTGAACACACGACTACGCGTTCCAAGAACAATAAAGCGTGCACCTATGCAAGCTAGGTATTAGACAGCAATGCATTAGGTTAATTATTATTGCTTAGGTTGACTTATTACCAGTTTCTGAACCGTTGATTCATTAATTTGCGTCATTTAATTGTTTTAATTTGCGCCAAGATTGATACGAGAAATAAATAATAAATAAAGTTATGAAGCAATGATGTAACTTAAAGAAAAGTTTCTCATACAGAAATTAAATGTTTCTTATAAACAAATCTTTTTTGTTTCACCGTAACTTCACTGTTTTACATCAGAGTTTATTTCATGCATTTTAATATAATTATTTCGATTTGTCAAAACCTGCATTCAACAACGTAACCCACTTTTGATAATCGACTGCTTAACACAGCAAACTGTTACTTTAATCAGAGTTACAGTAACTAAGCATAGTTCTATCTTATGCGGTCACCGCATTCGAGCATAGCGTTATCTAGAACGGAATGATCTAATAATTGAGATATCGTTATATGCTTGCTGCATCTCTTTACATATTAATACCGAGTGGAATCTTGCATCATAGCCTACGCAGAATTTCAAATTTCCCGTGAGAATTATTAATTTTCCCCGCAGTAGTATATATTAATGATTTTCTCCACAAATCAGTCACAGGGACAAATACGACATTTCCTGAAGATTGGTTAAATATAGAAATAGACGAAACTCTATGTTTTTTTAGGTTTTTTTAGCCGAAGGATGAGAATTTATTACTAGGGCTCCGTTGTCCGTCCTTTCAACCGTGTACCTGGGTCTCATGACTACAGCTTCTTCAGAACTAATAATATTAGTTTTTTTTTATACACTACAAGTTAGCCCTTGACGGCTATCTCACCTAGTGGTAAGTGATGATGCTGTCTAGGATGGTAGAGGGCTAACCTGTTAGGAGATCTATGGTAAACCCACGCTCTTAATTGTTTGTTTCTACGCGACATTGTGCCGGAACGCTAAATCACTTGGCGACACGTCTTTGTCGGTAGAGTGGTAACTAGCCACGCCTGAACCCTCCCACCAGACCAGACTCAAGCCGGGAATCGAACCCAGGACTTCGCACGCACTGCGCCACGGAGGTCGTCAAAAAATATTCGATAGTATGAAACATCAGTTTTCGTGTCTTTAACTTCAAAGAAAAAGGACTTTTATATAACTGTAAAACAATAATTTGAAACCCTTTAGTGATCTAGTCACAGAAAAGTTCATTTAAAAAATAGCCAAACGTTTCACAGTAAAAATTGCGGAGCTGTTAAAACTTTGCTAATACCGTGTAACAAGGCAGCGATCTCGGGGTAAAAATCTAACTATTTAAATTGCAGTCGTTATGCCAACGAGGCTTGATTCGTAGGAAAGAACTATTTTCAACGATTCATTGCTTCCAGTAAACTGTGAATTAGCCAACGAACGCTATTAACGGTTAAAATTATAACGAATTTTTACGATGTTTTTCAATGGCGAACAGTTTATGTATTATAATGACGCCTTCCATTCGTTAGAAAAATAGTTTTCTTATTAAATACAAAGTATTATTATTATATTATTTATAATTATATTAGTATACTAGGTGCCCGCAAATAGATTACGATTTCTGAATAAAAAAGTTCATAAATTAAATGGCCAATCAACAAAAGGTTCATTCAACAAAGACCAAGTTTGAAGGTTTGGATATGAATCCTTTTTCGTCATCGAGATTAGGAATCGAGAAATGCTAAAACAAGGAAATTATTAGACTAATTCGAGATACAGATACAGATTCAAGCCGGGAATCGAACTTAGGACCTCCCACTTTATAGAACGACTACGCCACGGAGGTCGTCAAATCATGCGGCGCTCGTATTAGCAGAACACGTAGTGTAACTTTCAAGTCAATAAAGTAACTCCGAAGTCAAATTTATATTCAATTGTCATATCGTGGCGTTTGATCATCCATACAAAAATACAGATTGACTATTTCCATTGATGTTACTATTGAAAACTTAACAGTAATTTATAGATGACAGGAGATTACGTCATTTACATCAATGATATTAATGCAGGTACTTTTTTTAGTTTTTGTCACCATTAAATGTTTATCACCATTAAATTTCTTGCCATGCTATGGACAAAACAAAAAGATATGGATAAGACAAAAAGTTACAAGAAAATTTAAACCTGGTGTGGTACTCATCTTCATCATGATCAACCCACTGCCAGCTCACTACAGAGCACGGGTCTCTTCCCAACATAAGAAGAGTTTGGCCATAGTCCACCACGCTGGCCATGTGCGGATTGGCAGACTTCACGCGTCTTTGAGAACATTATGTAGAACCCTCAGGCGTGCAGGTTTCCTTACGATGTTTGCCTTCAGCGTTGAAGCAAGTGATATTTTAAATACTTAAAAACGCACATAACTCCGAAAAGTTAGAGGTGCGTGCCCGTGTTCGAACCCCCGACCTCTGACTAGGAGGCAGACGTCCTAGCCACTAGGCTATCACAGCTGGTGTGGTATGAACGCTTAATTTACAGTCTTCATTGGAAACGTGCTCAGTTTGTTGAGCAAAACATTCCCCTGCCGCTAATTGCCGATTACTGTTTGTACAAAATCCACCAAAAGCTAGTGCAAATGCAATTATGATTTCAAATAGCTTTTCTAGGAGTACTTTCATAACGACGCCATTGGTGTTTGATTGGCTAGCGGCACGTGTTTTAATTGTTTTTTTTTTTTTTTAATTTTATTTATTCAAAACGCCACCAACAAAATTATATGCAAAAAAAAAATAAACATTTTAAAAACCTTAAGTGCTAGGATATACATATAAATCAATTTAGAGGTAACTACAGCATGCCTAATAACTTAAGTCGACGCTAATATGTCGCTTAGAATATCGTATGCAAAAATTAATGTTTAATTAATATAGGTTACAATGTGATCTGAAAAAAATCACAGTTTTGCAATTTCTTTTGTTTTTCAATCTCTGATCTCGGTACAATTATTCGTTTTGAGTTTCAATCGATGTTTATTAATTAATAGCTTTAATAATTAATAGCTTTACTTATATTTGTTTGGTTTATGATTTTACGACAAACAGCTCCGTACTCATATGATAAAACGGTAGCGTTAACTAACGTTACCGTTCGGTCCTTTGCACGAGTGCACCAGGCTTTCGGCCAGCCGAGGAAAGTGGCGGATGCTCGTGAGGCGTATAACATCTGTCCTCAAAGACACTGCTTCATGATGACCACGACCACTCTGTCAAGAGTGTAACGACAAAGAAGAAGACCGTTTTATTAATGCTTGTTAAACTTTTTAAACTAATAGAGGTGAGTATAAATGTTATTTTCTTTAACTTCATGAACCAGCTTTTCTCATTGACTCGCCCATGGCCAGTATTTTTAGAAACAGTATTTAATTGAAGCGCTGATAGCCAAGTGGTTAGGGCGTCAGCTTCCTAATCAGAGGTCGGCGGTTCGAATCCGGGTCTAACTTGTCGGAGTTATGTGCGCTTTTAAAAATTAAAATATCACTTGCTTCAACGGTGAAGGAAAACATCGTGAGGAAACCTGCACGCCTGAGAGTTCTCCATAATGTTCTCAAAGGCGTGTGAAGTCTGCCAATCCGCACATGGCCAGCGTGGTGGACTATGGCCAAACCCTTCTCATATGATAGTGAGCCGATAATAGGTTGATTATGATGATGATGATGATGATATCATTGGAGAATCTATATCCATGTCCTGGAAATCCGTAACTTAATTTGATTTACCACTCTATTCGATAAAATGATAAATATTTTACGTGCAGTACAAAAAATATATATGAATTTCAATTGCGAATTTAAAACATCCATTTATCGATGATGAATGAAATTTGTTCTTTACAGATTTCCATTTTGTTGGTTTGCCACTAGACCTTTAATCCTGCTGTCCCAGTTATTTTTATGTAAATATATCAAATTTAATAGGGTTTCTCTTTATTTATAAAGGTATATTTTAATATAATATTTATATATCTATATATGTAACATCGTCATTTTTCATCAAGCCTACCAAAAATGCACGTAAAAGCATCCGGGTGCGCTATATCATGCATATCACATTATGAAACTGCCTAAACTGCAGTGCGTCGAGCATATTTGTCAACGCCAGTGTTCTTAACAACTTTGCGTTCATTAGATTCCAGATTGCAGTCTGGTTTCGGCCGTAGCTAGTGACCACCCTACCGACAAAGACGTGTCGCCCAGCGATTTAGCGTTCCAGCACGATGTCGCGTAGAAACCAATTAGGAGTGTGGGTTAACCGCACCCCTAACAGGTTAGCCCGCTACATTCTTAAACTGCATTACCACTTACCATCAGGTGAGATTGCCGTCAAAGGCAAGGGATAAAAAAAAAACCCAAATTCCTCAAACATCTGGTAGTTAACGTATTTAATGTACATGAAAACTGTTTCCATGCCAATATTTCGCTATGACAAAAATAAAACACCGACGGTACACTGACTGTTTTGCCTTACAAAAAATCGTAGTCGAACGCTAGGAATACATAGATAAAAAAATATCATCCGCAACGATATCCACAACGATAAAAAAATTCGAAAATGTAAGCAACAATATCGATAGCCAAATAAACACTGTTTTATTCAGAGCGCTTCGCAGTCAACTCGAGACGTATTGATATTTCACCGCCTGCAGAATTCACAATGGCGGCACTCGAGGAACACTGCGATGACTATACCAGAACCCACTCGTGTCGTGTTCGCTCATTTTTAAACTTCAGCGGCGCTGCGGTCATATATTTCGGTTCTCTTCAATATCCTTTCGATTCTTTATCTTCGAAAGGAAAATGAGATAGGTAAAAATTCAAATGCGATGTGCAATAAACTTACCTACTGATAAATTATTTTTCACTTAAAGAAACATGTTTGCAGATAGATTCGCAAAGTCAACGCCTGGAGATAGACTAGAGAGTTTAATTCGGAGTATTTGTGTTGTCTTGAAGCAGGTATACCAGGGTGGGGTATGATTGTTTGACTTGCAAGTAGGAGGGCGACAATTGCATAAGAAATGCTACATGTTACATAATATATATGTCATTTACATTTCAATAAACAAAATTAACTGGGTTACACAAAATATGGAGGTAATGCTGCGAAATTTTCTACCAGCCAACCTTTGGACCTCAGAGAAAATGAATTTGTCTCAGCTTTGGGGATAGCGAATTAAACTAAGACTAATACTCGGAATAGATTCATGAAAAAGCGAAGCGTGAAATGTGACATCCGCTACAGTATCAAAACATACACCTTTCCTTTATAAGTATAAAAATAGCCGATAAAAAAATACATATAATTTGTCTTTTTATTCTTGTTCATTACTGTTTATAATCATCGTTATTTAGGTATCTGTTTTGATTCACGTATTCATTGTAACAAGTATAATTAAATATGTTTTTATAAATAATATTAAGCATAAACTACCGTATACTTAAGATTTATAATAGCTGTGGTAATGTTATTGGATCATGCAAGATCATAAGCGATCTCATATTTTATAAAGGTATTTTTTGTTTTCATAATAAACAGAAAAAGAGGTTTAAAAAAAAATCCTTCTACGAATCAATCGTATGCACAAGGGCGGCGTATATAACATAAAATATTAGATACAAAAATATTCGATAATAAATTATTCAACAATATTGCACACTACCTAACGCCATACGACATCATTAGCAGTCAACTCGAGACCTATCGATATATTTTGCCTTAGGAATTGAAACGTAAAGAAGACTGCGAAAGTAGTACCTGAATCCACTTGTACAGTTTTATTTATGTTCGAGCTTCACGTAGCGACTGTACAACGCTCATTTCCTTCTTTAATACTTTAATATGTAGCCGATAGTTTGTCTTCGACATATATTCTCTATCTCTGTAGCATGGTAGGTGCAACTATCAAAAACAGCACTCAAGTCCACATATGAGTATGCTGTGTTAATTGCACTATGCTAGACTTCACATGACCTAATTTAAAGTCAACTCGAAACTGCTTCCAGAATTTATAATCCTCATAATCAACCCATTGCCGGCTCACTACAGAGGAAGGGTGGTAACGCCAACTATTGGCTGTCTTTGGATTTAGTATTCGAACAATGTCCACGATTATTATCCACCTACCCTCCCTTCCTTATCGTGTACTGTCACCAACGCTCGCGGCGCGACGCAAGCGCCGCCTCAAGTCGGCTCGAGACCTCTCCGCGATCGCACGGTACGTGGAGCGGGTCGATTTTCGCAACCGCCATCTTGGAAGTGTGGTGTCGTGGGTGCTGCCAAGTGCCATCTCATCCCGCGAGGTGTCTGTGTCCTGTGCCAGGGTGTGTGCTGGTTGTGAGGGTGTTTTGTGCTCGTCGCCGAGGTATAGGTCGCGGACCTGCTAAGGTTAGTGCACGATTTCCCTTTTCCTTCACGCCCCCTTTGCCCGACACGTGGACGCCTAAATTCTAAATTAATAAACGATACAGTCCACTGGTTCTTGCCTTTTCGAAGGTGGACAGTGGCGGCATTCGCGCCTCCATATTTTTTGGTCCTTCGAGCCGGATATCGAACTTTGTTCGGTCGACCACGTGTGGATTGCGACTATTACTGGTGGTCCATCCCTCTGGTTCGTCCCAACATACCGCTTCCGCCCGTATTAGGATTATCTAATAAGTATATTTAATATATTTTATATATATATCATATACCGCGTGGCGTAATAATCGTCACATTTTATCGCAATCGCATATAACACGCCACAACAATTGAGTTGTAGGCATCTCCCGCATTCTTATATATTTATATATTGGCATATTTTTTATAAAATATTACGTATTTTATCAAATTATTATATACACATTCGACTTCTCATTGTTCGATAGTTTCATATTCCTACCTACATTAACGCCGCTAGTGTGACATTGCGAGCGCTTCGCATTATTAACAAGTGTTATCTCCGTTGTTTACGCGTTGGTATAATTTATACGTACAACCATGACGGACAGAAATAAAGGAGTAAGAGCCGCTTCCCCCATACCGAATGATAAGGAATTGAAGTTGTTAGAGGCTAAGCGCAATGTTATATTCCAAAGAATTCAGAATATTTATGATTCTTCGAAAAACATACATACAGATATACACGTGAAGGAAAGTTTTCTTAGTTCTGTCGTCACAGTAGATACGCTTCGTACGGAATTTCAAAATCTCCTAGATCAATACAATGACCGCTTGTTAACGATTGATCCTGATGCGACACCTCAGTATTATAGTTTAATTTCCTTTGACGAGTTGTATGGCCGTATCAAATTAGTAAGCTCACAACTTAGTCCGCAGACTCAAGGCAAGGAGGCTTCGTTACGCGTTACTAAGCCTACCTTACCGCCTATTGAGTTAAGATCGTTCGATGGTGATATTCTTACATGGCCTTTATTTTACGCTAATTTTAAATCAATGATACACGACAATACAACGCTTACCGATTCAGAGAAAATGTATTATCTTCTTGGTAAATTATCCGGTAAGGCGCTGTCCGCCTGTTCAGGTATTACACCCTGCGCAGAAAATTATTCTGTGTTGTTACAAACTCTCATAGATAAATACGACGACAAGAGATTGATTGCTGCCACTTATTTAGATCAGTTATTAGAATTTAAATATATCACTGCCTCCGCAAATAACTTTGATTTATTTACGGAAAAGTTTGTTGCAGCGTATAGAGGTCTCAAGAACCTCAAGCTTCCAGACTTAGCAGATTTCATTGTATTACATATCGCGCTTAAGAAAATAGACTCAGAGTCTATACGCAATTTCGAACGACTAGGTGATTCATCTACGATCCCTAGCTTCGAAGATTTAGTAAACTTTATCAAAAATCAAGCTAAAATAATGCAGCGCTCATCGCCAAAGTCGGTTATTAACAACAATAAGAATATTGTCGATCGTACCCGCGCTAATAATAATAAAAATATTTCTTCCCAGAGACACGCATTTGTCACTACAGCTAATAATAATAATCCCGCTTCGAAATGCTTGTGTTCTAATGTAGCACATCAACATTTATTTAAATGCCCGCAATTTATGCAGGCATCGCCCGAGGATCGTTTTAAATTGGTTAAAGATCGTAACGCGTGTGTAAACTGCCTATCTATTAAGCACAGAGTGTTCGTTTGTAATTCTATAAATAACTGTAAAAAATGTAATCTCAGACATTCATCATGGCTTCATTTTAATAAGACGGATTCGAACCCGTCTCGCGTCAATCGCAAACCCGACTCGGTAACCACCGCGCCGCAGAGTACTATGTCCGCACGCCTCTCGCCGGCGAACGCTCAAACCGGTTCTTCGACTGCATCGAACAATAGCATCGCGTTGTGTGCGTCATCCACTGCCGCGTCGCGCCGTGTTTACGATAAGAGCCCCACTGAACATTGCGTTCAACGTACATCGACTTCGGTGTTACTTGCGACGGCTCAGGTTATCGTGTACGATGCTAAAGGCGACGCGCAGTTTGTACGATGTTTGTTAGATAGTGCCGCGGATAGTAACTTTATTTCTGCGGATTGCAGTAGGCGACTAAATCTAGACCTTAAGGACGTACCACGTACGATTGTTAAGGGTATTAGTGTTGCCGAAAAATTAATTAACAAGTCTGCATCATTACAGTTTTGTTCTAAATATAATACGAATATTAAATTCGATATCTCTGCGCTAGTTGTTGATCATATTACTGACAACTTGCCTAGGACGCTAATAGATAAGGACATGTTCATACACATAAATAATTTACCGCTTGCAGACGATACGTTTGCGATTCCGAACCCGATTGATATGTTGATCGGAGCTTCAATATTTCCGCATTTGTTATTACCAGATGTTTTACGCGGCAGCCCGTCTGCACCGCCCGCTATACATACCGTACTCGGTTATGTTTTAATGGGTTCTGTGCCTATTCAGCAACCTACTACTAATGCGCAATTAAGAACGACTTGTTGCACAATAACTTATAATCCAAATACGGTTACTATCGATCAGCTAGTTAGAAGGTTTTGGGAGCTTCAAGAGCTTGCCTGCGCACCCATTCTGAGTACCGCTGATGTTGAGTGTGAAGAATTATACCGCGCCACTACCGAGCGAGATCCCGTTAGTGGTAGATATACCGTCGCATTACCATTTCGCGAAGATGTTTTCTCGTTAGGCAACTCATATAAAGTCGCATATAAAAACTTTTTATGCTTAGAGCGGAAGCTTGAAGCCTCCTCAAAGCTGAGTGAAGCCTACGATAATGTAATACGCGAGTATATACAAAATAATTATTTATCACCCGCACTTAGTAGTAGACATGACAACTGCATCATGCCTACCTACAAAATACCGGACAATTATGTCCTCCGCGAAGACAAAGCCACGTCAAAGTTGCGTATAGTTTTAAACGCCGATAGTTTTACATGTCCGACCAGTTCGGGTGTCAGTTTAAACTATATTCTTTATAGAAGTCCAAATTTACAAGGCGACCTCTTCCTAATAATTTTAAATTTTCGATTATTCGCAGTCGCTCTGTCCGCGGACTGTAAACAAATGTTTTTACAGATCGCGGCTCGTGAAAACGACCGCCGCTTCCAACGCATCCTCTACCGCTTCAATCCTAGTGAACCGATTTCTATTTACCAATTTAACAGAGTCTGCTTCGGATTTTCGGATGCCAGTGAGGACGTGGTATATTTACACGTACAATCTGCGAGTGACAACGCAGTGCAGTTAGTTTGCGCGAAGTCAAAGGTAGCTCCAGTCAAGACACTCTCAGTCGCGCGTCTGGAGCTATGCAAAGCTGTGCTATTAGCCAAGTTACTTCGTAGAGTATTTGATAATTATAACCCGCGTTATAACATGAGTGTGTTCGCATTCACTGACTCCATGATAACTTTATATTGGATAAAAGGTTCACCGCATCGCTGGCAAACATTCGTCGCCAACAGGGTTGTCACTCTTAATGACAACATCGCCGCGAGCAATTTTTTCCATGTATCGGGATCACAAAATCCTGCAGACTGCCTATCTCGTGGGCTGTCGCCTAGCAAATTAGTTGACCATCCATTATGGCTCGATGGGCCTCAGTGGATGTCACTCCCCCCATCCCAGTGGCCAATTAAGGAACTGGATGATATACCGGAGGCCGATATACCTGAACGGAAAATTATTTCGCACACTATAGTAACTGTTAGAGAAGAGTCTATTATATACGCGCTCGCTACTCGGATGTCGTCGTGGACGAGATTATTACATACTCTCGTCTATGTATTTAGGTTCGCAAAGCTATTACCACGTCGACAATCTCCCTATATCACACTGAGTGATATTGAATTTGTAGAAAATAAAGTTTTTCAAGTATTGCAACTCATATATTTTACACAAGATTTATCTAATTTAAATAACTTTAAAAAATGTTCTCCCGCATTGCAAAAATTAATGCCATTTCTGGAAGACGGGCTTATTCGAGTTGGAGGCCGTCTTGCAAACTCCGACATGAATCACGCGCAAAAACATCCTATTGTTTTGCCACGTAACGATCATGTCATTAATTTGTTAGTTGATTATTACCATAAAAAATATTTACACGCCGGACCGGAACTACTTATGTCATTACTGCGTCAAAGATTCTGGATCCTATCCGCCCGACGTTTAATACGAACTCGCGTTCACAAATGTAATACGTGTTTTAAATTAAAACCGCGCTTATCGCCATCTTTGATGGCTGACCTGCCGAGTAGCAGAGTCACGCCCGCCGTCAAAGCTTTTATACATACAGGCTGCGATTACGCAGGCCCTATTCCCTATACTCCAATAAGGCGCCGGGGCGCTCGCAGTCATAAGGCTTACTTGTGCATATTTACTTGCTTGACTACTCGTGCTGTTCATATTGAATTAGCAACGGATTTAAGCACTGACAGCTTTCTAGCTGCGCTAAAAAGGTTCCTGGCACGAAGAGGGCCAATAAAGTTTATGCATACCGACCAGGGTCGCAATTTTGTCGGAGCTCGTTCATATTTAAAGGAACTGTATGACTTTATTAATAAGAATTATAGATCCAGGTTTGAAGAAGAACTTACTGAAAATCGTATTATCTGGAAATTCATTCCGCCGGCCTCTCCACATTTTGGTGGCTGCTGGGAAAGCATGGTTAAAGTAATTAAATCTCATCTATTTAAGGCAATTGGGCAACAACTTCTCTCTTACGAAGAATTAAATACGGTTCTCGTACAGATTGAGTGCTTGCTTAATTCACGCCCACTCACCGCGCTTAGTTCAGATCCGGCGGAACCAACAGCATTGACTCCCAGTCACTTTTTGCATACAGCTCCTTTGAACTCTCTTCCTGCGCCAGATGAAGAACCGAATAATATAAATTTACCGCAAAGGCATTTACTCCTTAATAAAATAATTCAATCATTCTGGAAGCGATGGCGAGTCGAATACCTACACAAACTACAAGTTCGACATAAGTGGAATTCGCATTCTGTTCCTGTTGCTATCGGAACTGTCGTAATCATAAATACGGATAACGCCCCGCCTTTAGCATGGCCGATAGGTGTTGTAGACAGGATCCATCCTTCCAAAGACGGTGTTGCCCGCGTAGCTACCGTTAGGACAGCTAAGGGAACTTTCCTCCGTCCTGTTATTCGCTTGTGTCCTCTGCCTACTCAATAACCCGCTCTTTTATTAGTGTACACATATTACTTTAAGCATAAATTAGGTTAGGCTAGGATACATACTACTATACATTATCTTTATATTATATCCGCATAAATATACCGCATATATACCTTATATATTTTTAAAGGTGACCCTTTAAGGGCGGGAGAAATGGTAACGCCAACTATTGGCTGTCTTTGGATTTAGTATTCGAACAATGTCCACGATTATTATCCACCTACCCTCCCTTCCTTATCGTGTACTGTCACCAACGCTCGCGGCGCGACGCAAGCGCCGCCTCAAATCGGCTCGAGACCTCTCCGCGATCGCACGGTACGTGGAGCGGGTCGATTTTCGCAACCGCCATCTTGGAAGTGTGGTGTCGTGGGTGCTGCCAAGTGCCATCTCATCCCGCGAGGTGTCTGTGTCCTGTGCCAGGGTGTGTGCTGGTTGTGAGGGTGTTTTGTGCTCGTCGCCGAGGTATAGGTCGCGGACCTGCTAAGGTTAGTGCACGATTTCCCTTTTCCTTCACGCCCCCTTTGCCCGACACGTGGACGCCTAAATTCTAAATTAATAAACGATACAGTCCACTGGTTCTTGCCTTTTCGAAGGTGGACAGTGGCGGCATTCGCGCCTCCAAATATGAGAAGGGTTTGGCCATAGTCCACCACGCTGGCCATGTGCGGATTGGCAGACTTCACACGCCTTTGACAGACATTATGGAGAACTCTCAGACATGTTGGTTTCCTCGCGATGTTTTCCTTCACCGTTAAAGCAAGTGATGTTTTAATTGCTTATAAACGCACATAACTCGAAAAGTTAGAGGTGCGTGCCCGGGTTCGAACCCCCGATCTCTGATTAGAAGGCGGACGTGCTAACCACGTTATTACAGCTACACACTTCAATTTATAATGGCGGCACTTAAATAACAGAGCAATGATATTACCAGAATCGATTTGTATCGTGCTGGTACATTTTTAAACTACACGTCGCGAAGCCACTGTGGACATATATTTCGATTCTCGTCCACTCCTCCCCGATATCCACTCGGTTGTTTATCTTTTCAAAGGAATAAAGAGATAGGTATAGATAGGAAGTTATTGTGCAACATGTTCTCTGACCCCTGATAGATTATCCAATGATTTCTCTAGTAGAAACTAAAAATTCTGTCCTAACTCAACTCAGCAATGAAAAGTGGAAAAGTGCCATTTTGGGTATATTTGTAATTTAATTTGATAAAAATATTCTAATTAGATCACCAGAGTACTATCGTAAAGGCATAAAAGGGATTCCTGTTTTGATGACCGCAATGTATAGATAATGTGGGCAAATATTTATTATTAGTAACATATTAGAATCAAGACGAGTTTCAGTTTCAGTACAAATCGCCAGTTTCATTCTTATATTAAAATTTTTAACCGATCTCTGTTATCTATGATAAAATATAAAAATAATGAATATCTTACTCATATTATGTCATATTATTGTTAATGTTTAGTTGTTGTTTACCGCGTCAATTTGTAGTTTACCATGTCAGTTTCACTTAGTTACATTTTAATTTTTTTACCTATATAAGTATGAGCATACTTTGTAAATATTGTGTAATCTCTTTGGCCTCATTTTATAACTTTCTTAACGTTGTTGATTACTTTAAAATAAATAAATAAATGTCTAGAAAAACAGCAATGAAGAGCTAATAGTCAGAGTAAAATATCTAACAAACTTGATGGGTCTAACTCATATTTCTTGTCCCTTTTAGTTGGTGAGCATCGTTCTCAATTTTCGTCAAACGAAAAAAGCATGTTTCATTTTTAGTCGCTCTCACCTAGACGAGATGAAACAGATTGATCTCTGACAAAAATATTGCCGCCTAAAAGTGCCGCGGTCCTCTTGCTTTAGGATTGAACAGTTAGCAATATCAGGGACCGGCGAAGTGTGAAATTAGGTCCATCGGTGCAACGTGTTCCAACTGAACTGAACCACGATGCGACAAATGAACTTGACAGCCTCGCCGTTGAGGATAATGAATAGCTACCATCAACCAAGTGATATTTTAAAAAATATTGAGGCGGTCTGAAAAGATTTTACCAATGTTATTTCACGTCATTTTTATGTAATTAATGTAAGTCGGTTCTTGAAACGTTAATTCAAAAGTTTAATAATTGCCAATTATTGGCATAAACGTTTTGAAAGTGCATACTCGTGCATACACTATAGAGATCTTCCACATTGCAGAGGAATCTAGAGTCCAGAAGTTCCACGTTACCTCCACTGTTATTTAGACCTATACACAAATAAACAGTGAAGAATTGAAATGTTACTTTTTAAGCTTTCAAAATAATATCACAATTTTACTCCACTCATTCAGTGGAGAATTCTACTTACTAGTTTCTTAACGTGAATGTAGTATATAAAGTAATCAAAGTCATCTTCTAAACTTTAATGAAATTGTGCCAAAGCTAAATGGAAAATGATTCTTCATTTCAACTTTCCAATGAAAAAACGGGCTTATATTTTATTGGGTTATGGAGTAAAATTTTCGCCAATCGCGAATGAATTCTTTCTAAAGATAGAAAATTGCTATAGCCTATATTGCTATACCATAAATGTTCTTTATTGAGTTCTAACTATTTAGTAGTCATGTTATGCATAATGCGTGGACAGTACGAGACATAAGTTTTGTCTATAAGACACACACAACAAATGTTTTGTGTTTGTGTAAAAATGTTTTGATCGGTTGATTACTTCAGGCTTGAATGCATAAGTACACGCGCATTTATAATATCATCATCATCATCATCATGATCAATCCATTACCGGCTCACTACAGAGCACGAGTCTCCTCTCAATATGAGAAGGGTTTGGCCATAGTCCACCACGCTGGCCATGTACGGATTGGCAGACTTCACACGCCTTTGAGAACATTATGGAGAACTCTCAAACGTGCAGGTTTCCTCACGATGTTTTCCTTCACCGTTGAAGCAAGTGATATTTTAATTTTTTTTAAAACGCACATAACTCCGAAAAGTTAGAGGTGCGTTCCCAGATTCGAACCGCCGACCTCTGTTTAGGAGGCCGACGCCCTAACCACTAGGCTATCATCGCTAGTATATAGTTTATAATATTATGTTTGGATAATTAGTTTTAGTTTAGATGATATATTTACTAAGGTGACATGTCCATTGCCTTGGGGTCGATCAGTTAGCTATATCAGGAGTCGGTGGGGTGTGAAATTACGTCTATCGATGCGAGGTGGCCGAGCTGATTCGCGAACGGACAGATGAATCCGATAGCGTCTGCTTTGGAGGATTACATCTGCTAGAATGTTATAATAGACCTAAAGAAAAAGTATTATCTTGATACCTTACTTTGATATATAATTTCTTATGAATAAAGATATTTACGTTGCATTTCAAAACACAGTTGTTGATGATATTTCAATTCAATGGGAAGGAAACTTACATATACGCTATAAATACTAACAGTAAAGCGTCTTATCTATTAATTACACTATAGTGTAAATTGTACTAAATAAATAGATAATTTTTTACAGGTTCTGTACAAGTGCTTTCAATTAAAGCATTAAATATTTATCATGTCTTCGCATTTTATTTTTTATTTATTTATTTTTTATTTTTATTGGATCATTAAACTAGTCACAATCTAAATAAAATCAACAGAAAACATTTCAGAAGAACAAACACGAGATAGTGACTTTCTAGAAATGACCACAGCATGCAACCTTAAAATTAACCTTACATCTAAATAATCAATTTATACCTATAATGCAGTAATAGATAGTCTTACTTGCTTTTTAAAGGAGGCCACAGAACTGCAGGAGATGTCGCAGATATTCCTGTGATCATTCAGCATTGAGCATATTCTATAGAAAGGCGTATGCTGACCAGCCTTGGTTCGACAAAACGGTAAATGAAATTTTAATTCTAATGTAGATACTTCTTGTCATCGATGACGGATTAAGGACCTACCAGCTAAGGGTGAAAGCAAAACAACATAAACAGTTAATAATTGCAAGTGGGGTTTTATCCCTATTATCAAACTAATTTATTAAACCTATTTGCTTTCATACGAATAGGATTATAATAATTACTATAAAATTAATTTAATATTTATGATATAACCATCAAATCATTTGACATAGAACAAATTTTCATGGCATATTATTTTATGCAGTTTTCAGTTTTTTTTAAGAGACGCCGCAACCAAGTCATAAACATCTTTGGTGTTCAAATTCAAAATAATCTTTATTAAATAGTCTTTTAAAAGGCACTTTTGACGCGTCAATAATTTACATAGTAGTTATTTTCTGGTGATAACTATATTCGTAAACTTAAAACTAAAGCTATGAGGGTTCCGAACGCGTCCCGGTCTAAGAAGAAGCCCACAACAAACTTAGCCGGGTTTTTTTTTTCGTTATCACCATCTCACATAATGAATAATAAAATATATTTAGGTTACGTATTATGTGTGAACTAGTTTTTTTTCGGGATTTATCGAATTACTGTTGTTTTTATTAAAAAATGCCTACAAGATGAATTAAATTAAAAAGAAATGTTATTGTTTTATACATAAGATAATAACATCATTAATAAAGATAAGTGAAAAAATACGAAATTCCAAATATATTCACCCAATTTCCAGCAAATTTAAATGAGGGAGACTTGAAATATACACTCACCAATGATTATTGGAATCAGTGAACATTTTAAGGTGATATGAGATAGCAAACAAAAATAAAACACTTCGAATAAATAACTTCAGCCCTATTTTCGGAGAATGGTTGATGTTGGTTAAATTCTTGCTTTCAAATTTATCTTGGTTTTATATTATATGCGGTATGCGGATATTCTAAACTCTGGATGCATTTTGGCAGCGCAGATATGTACGTGTAGGCCTCCTTAATGCATGTTGGTAGACTTTACGAGCGCATTAGATCTACCCTGACTTAAAGCACTACGTAATACAAACCCCTGAATATGGAAATCGTGTAATATAACGCCATTTAGTGAACTTACAAAAAATTTAACCAGGTAAGATTCACTTTTGAGATCTTATTGTTACACATACTTAACTATAATTTTAACGTAAATTGAGAGGTGTTTTATAAAAATATAATATATGTCGGCGCGAAGGAGTTATTAACTTCATTCAGCGGCGCCAAGAAAATCAAGAATCCAATAATTACCCACATTTGAACCCTTTAAATCACTAAATAATCATTTCTTTGCTAATCAGTGTATTTAGAAGATAGCAATCAATTTAGTACAAGCATGCTTTGCTATAAATACCGGCAGTCGATGCCTTTCGTAGCATTCTCGCTCGAGAGACCGTTCGGACCTCTTAATTATGGTCGCAATAAATGTGTAATCCCGCAAGTTGTTGTTTTTAGTAAGAGTGACGTCAGCTATGCTGTCACAGCTTTTTTAGACCCCTATTCTTAAACGGAAATCTAAATCACTCGCAAGTTAGGCTGCGTCTACGTCGGTATATTTTTTTAATTAATTTATTTATTGTTCAAAAATATTTTAAACACATTTTAATTGTAAAGCTAACCGTCCTCCAGAAACTTTACGTTTATGGGGAGAACAGCGAGTTCACCTTAAGAATATGCTAAACTTATGCACTATAAATAATTAACTCATAATCATCATCATCATCATGATCAACCCATTACCGGCTCACTACAGAGCACGGGTCTCCTCTCAATATGAGAAGGGTTTGGCCATAGTCCACCACGCTGGCCATGTGCGGATTGGCAGACTTCACACGCCTTTGAGAACATTATGGAGAACTCTCAGGCGTACAGGTTTCCTCACGATGTTTTCCTTCACCGTTAAAGCAAATGATATTTTAATTTTTAAAAACGCACATAACTTCGAAAAGTTAGAGGTGCGTGCCCGGATTCGAACCGCCGACCTCTGATTAGGAGGCTGACGCCCTAACCACTAGGCTATCACAGAAAAGGACTTAAATCTCTATTCCATTATTTCACCTTAGCCAAAACAAGACAAAACAATACATAAACGATACGTAAATCTAATTTCGAGATCGGATTAATCATCTTGCTTCGCAGGACCGAATTCTAGAACATTCGCCTCGCAGCGCAAACGTCTTCCATCAAGCGACGCGTAAGGCACGAGTACGAGCTATTAAGCTCGAACCTCGTAACTCCAGATGCACCTGCGCGTATTTTCACGGCTCTGTTGTCTGAGATAAAGGTAAGTGATTCTGCAGGAGGGTGCCTAACTGATGATAAATAGAGCACTTAGTACTTTAGTACGCCGACTTGATGTATTGTGCTTCAGAACAGAAATAGGCGCGTTTTTATTTTAGAGTTCCTCTTTTATTCTAACAACAGCGGGGCGAGGAAGGGTTAGATACGTATTTATCAACCCATTACCGGCCCACTACAGGGCGCGGATCTCCCTTTAACACGAGAAAGGTTTTGGCAATAGTCCACAACGCTGCCCAAGTGCGAAATGGTACATCATCACACGCCTGAGCACATTAAAGGAGAAATCTGTGGCATGTTGGTTTTTTATAAAATTTCCCTCCACCGTTACTAAGAGTGATATTAAATTAAAAATCCCTTAAATTGAATTAAAAATGTTCTATAATTGTCCGATTTTAAATGAGAGGCTGATTTCACCGCTTTTTTATGCAATTTATAATTTATTGCTTCTTCTCTTCCAACTATTCTCTCTACGTATTTTTTGATTCGATACTGGTGCATTCTTAAATCATTATGACGTACAATTATTTGGTAAAAGTTTTGAAGTCAACATATACGAGTACATCTAGTAAATTATTTGCCTTGATGTCATGTTTATTTATATATACGTTACAGTAATTCATGGAATGTTTGTGTATTATGGTCTTTCACGGAGTTATAAACTCATCTTTCACTTTATTTCTTTCTAGATGATTTCTAGATAAGTTTTATAGTTGTGAAAATTGACGATAAAGTCCAGTGTTTTTAAAGTGTAGACTTACTTTCTGATATAGGATACCGCTGGCTACTTTAGTAACCTTTTTTTCTTAACCTTACAGAAAAAATAATTGTACGCAGACGAAGTCACGGAATACCGTTTGTAATTATCAAGTCCGAGCGAAATTGTAAAAATCGTAGCGACGATGGCATTCAGTAGCCGATGCCAAGCAAATTAGTGCAATTTTTTTTTCCATAGTTAGCAAACCGTAACCCACTTTAGCTGTGCCGTTATTATGAAAAATTGCAGAACCACAAGAAAGGAAATTTAAATACAGCCAACCGTCCGAGCGCAAAAAAGTGCAGACCTGTTAAAACTTTGCAAATACCTACCGTATAACAAGGCGGCGATCTCGGGGGTATAAATCTAACAATTTAAATTGCAGTCGTTGTCCGGCCTGTGCCGGACTTGTAGTGGGGAGCTGTTATTCGCCCCTAATTGCCCCAGCCCTGGCCTGTTTAACTGATCTTGCAACTTCATATTATTGTTTATAAACAACTTCAACCATTTTCACGACTTCGGTCCAACAGTGTACCTACTTGTTCCATGACATACAAACGAGCTCATGACTAAATAACCCCATATTTTGGAGTATTGCTATTATATAATCATATTCGAGTATTTAATTCATTTTATATAAATAATTTCGACAACATTTTGACGACCTCTGTGGCGCAGCGCGTGCGCTGTTGCATTTTAAAGTCGAAGGTCCTGGGTTCCCGGCTCGAGTCTGGTGTGGTGGGAGGCTTCGGCCGTGGATAGTTACCACCCTACCGATAAAGACGTGTCGCCAAGCGATTTAGCGTTCCGGCATAATGTCGTGTAGAAACCAATTAGGAGTATGAGTTTACCATACCCCTAACATCTTATCACATCACTTACCATCAGGTGATATGCAGTCAAGAGCTAGGCTTATGGTAAATAAAAGAACCTGAATATGTTAATGTCTCGAACATTACAATATTCAGATTGAAATTATTTTTAATTTTTATTAATTAGATTATATAAATCATAGAGTTATTACAATCAATTAAAGTTAACCTTAAGGTTTGTACATCACAGATACAATACATGTTTGTACAATACATCATCACCATTAATCATTAGCACGAATAATATCTAACCACATGGAGGATCAATGTGGTTAGATAATATTCTCTTAAATTACAGAGAATAATATTGAGCACCAACGTTGTAAGGTGTGCCACTAAGCAATTAAGCGTTCCGGTACGATGCCGCGTAAAATCTTTTGGGGTGTGAGATATATTGTAACTTTTTACGCGGATCCGCTGCCATCTTGGATTATACTGTCATTTACCCTTATTTCAATCAAGGGCTAACTTCACAAAACCCATTCTACTCGACTACGAGTAAGAATACTAAATCTATACGAGAAATAATTGACAAATAAAATGAACAAGAAAAAAGATTTGTAGATTTTTTATTTGCAAACCTTCCTATAAACTCTGAAATTATTCATCTGATTTGTATAATTATTCCCTCACTATTAGAAAACTATTTTGTCCTTTAGTAACATAATCAATACTTTTATTTGTTTATAATGATCGAATTTGAAAACCGAAAGTTTCGTTTTATTATAATAATATAATTTATTACAAAAAAAACTTTTAAATTTATTTTAATTAATTAATAAGAGACTATATTGTGATAACAAAAAAAAAAACCCGAGGGAAAGTATCATGTTGGCATTTTTAGACGAAAGGGTTTAAGTCCTTGTAACTTATGTTTTAATAGAAAGATATGTATAAAGATGCCTGAAGGTAGGCACGTTCAGGCACCTTTAACCTTATAAGGATTACATTAATAATACATTTTTGATTTCGTTTGATTTCAATAAACTGTGTTTAACTCCGTTCAAAACCGAGGAGTCTACCATGAGAATATATATTATAATATGGGTTGGTTATAATATAAATCTTGCCCAGATTTTTATATTCCGCCCTTCATTACATATTCAATACCGAAAAAGTCATAAATTTTGTGGTCAAACTCCATTCAACTAACTTTTCGCCACGATCACCATACGCGTAAATTGAGGCTGCGGGCCGAATGGTATCATAAACGTCCTGTTAAATTTACATCAACGAATTTATGTGATTTATATAAAGTTTTTATATTTATGAAAGTGTAGGTAGTAGAACACCATTTTTGGACATATCTAGGCTGGTTTAGGTTTATATAAGAGATCTCTTCCAAACAATAAGAATAACATTGCACGCTTGGAACCCTCTTAGCTTTTTTAATATTAACGAATGTAGTTATAATAACCTAAGAAAATTTATTATATGAATTTACTTCATAAATGCTTATAATGGGTTTAAATGAATAAAGTTACTATTGATTTGATTTGATGTGGTTAAGTTTATTGTGGGCTTAATTATCACTTACGTATTACAATAATCGATGAAGTCCAAGGAATCACATTCTCAGCAACGTCTGTGGTATAAACTCTTAATCCCTCCCCCTAATATGAGAGAGGAAGCTTGTAACTAGCAGGGTGAGGATATTATTATGATGAACAGAAAAAGTAGGCTAACTTTATAATTAAATATAAAAACTCAACGTTCTTACGCCGGGTGTGTAAATGCTCTACGTTTCCAAGTTTAGAAATCCTAACCTAACACTGATTTTTATAACTGCAGGAAGACTAAAATAAATGATATTTTTTATTCATTAACTTAGTGGTTTCTAATTAACAAAAAAACTATTTATACGTATCTAAGGTAACGAACTATTGGATGCATTTGAATTGTTGGTCGTTCTTGTAGTTCTTTTAGCATTAAACGTTGTAACTTTATCATAGTGTGGACTATCTTATAACATCTAACTGGTAGAATAGGAAAAAATATATTTAATATAATTTTCGCTGTTTATGCCCTTGGGAATAGTTGTTTGTAGTTTTGCTTTCGTTGACTAATAACGATTGTATGCACTAAAATAATGAATTCTTTACAGACATATGACTTCGTAATTACTAAAATTAAATGTTACGAATGAAATTTTAATACATTTAATTTTAAGCGAACATAGTCTAGCTGCATCAGGTGAATGTATTAGTTTAGGAGCTAGTGGTAAGATTAGGCTAAAGGCGAGGAAATAAGTAATCAGGTACCGCTATAACTACACTTGACCAAATTAAATTACGGTTGTAGAAAAATATCTGGTTGTTAAAGAAGTTTTATTTCATATAAGAATCTTTCTAAGTAATAAGTTATACTAAATTGTGCGCCCAATAGAAGGTTATTATATAGTTACGGGTGTTGTGGACGAGTGAGCGAACGTTTTCGTGACCAGCCACCACTGACCCAGCGACGCGAAGGAGCATCGCTGGATTTTAGTAGGTATTGTGGTCGCCACTCTGGTTGCCGGGGAGTATGCCTGCGCCGTTTCCGAAGGGAATGCGTAAACGCATTTCCCAGCGTTAAAAAAAAGGAAAAAGGCCATAATATGGAATTTGCAGCGCGCGATTCATGAGAGTATTCATAGTAAAAATAATTTAATCAATAAACTTTATTGCATCATTATCATGTCTTTATTACTAATTTTGAATAAAATTGCTTGTTGAACGTGAATTTATTATTTAAAATTTGCATTTAACTGTTAAGAATACAAATATTAGTAAAACGAAGCTATCGAACATTGCGAATGTGCCGTAATAGTCTATAACAAAAAATTACAAAGTCAGCGACAGCGAAAGTTATAACTAACTTTTCAATTTTATTGTTTGTCTTCTTTTTTTATTATCTGTCGTCTTTTCTTTCTATCTTTAGTTTTTTAGTCTTTGCCTGTTTTTGTTTTTGTTTTTTGTAAAGATTTTTATCGAACAATGTTGGGCAATAAACTAGTTTAAATATTAAATTATATCTATGTGAACTATCAGATAAAACTATGAAGAGAAATAGATGGAATTATTATCATGCTAGTAACATTTTGTTCAGGAACATTTCCATTGACCATCACCTTACTATCACAAATCGTGAGTTCTTAACCGTAGTTGAAACCCCATAGTCAGGGACGAAAACTTATATCCTTTATTATACAACCACATCGACCACTGCTTTTCAAAATATTCAATCAAGCGCTGGTCGAACCGCAGAGAACAAAACCCACTAACCTTTTCGATTCCGTGCTCATTGTGTAATGAAACACTCAAATACCACGGGTTCATTACACACAATTACAATTAAAAAACAGTATCCCAATCCACACATTGCCAGCGTGAAGGACTATGGCCAAACCGTTCTCATATTGAGAGAAGACCCGTGTTTTGTAGTGAGCCGGCGATGGGTTGATCATAATGATGATGAGAACAAAAATTCATTAAGACGCCGAAATGTTACAGACACGGGCTCTTCGACTGTTATACCTAACGAAATTAAATTCTCGGGACACGTTTTGCCAGCACCGCTGTATAAACACCGCGTACGCGGTGTCTCTAAGCTTTGCAGAGAGCCGGCAAGATGAATTCATAAGGTGAAATCTTTGTTACCGGGAATTTTGATATGACTTCATAATTATTATTGTAATTAAAATATATCCGCACATATTTCGGTCAGGCTCTCACATATTACCATCGGAGCTGGAAAATAGATTTTGGAGATTATTTTAGTTTAATTTTTAAAAATCGATGTTCATATAAGGCTCCGTATGTAGGTATGAAAAAATATCAGCAGTAAAATCTACTGAATGAATTACCTGGTTACGTTTTTATGCGCAATCTGTTCTGCGCACCAATTACTTTTCAGGCGTGAGTTTATACATATATTTTTGTAAAATGTTTGATGTATAATACTTTACCGAATAATCATAATAAACTCAAATAGAATAATAATATATACATTATTTAGGTATTTTTATTGATTGTTTCGTTTATTTACCATTTGATTTGGTATTAATATGTTTCTTAGATTAGTAAGTCTTTTTTGTGCCTATTTACACAGTCAATCTGAAGATATAAACTCCATTTGTATATCAGAGTTCACACACACACACACACAGACACAAATACACACAAACACACACACACACAAACACACACAGACATTTTTTTTTTCTCAAAGAAATGTCAAGATCAGAATTCAATAAATTTTGGTAAGAAGACATTTTTAAGCGTGAAAAAACAAAAAAGAGCCGCCGTAATTAATAAAATCATCATCATCATCATCAGGATCAAGCTGGCTCACTACAGAGCACGGGTCACCTCTCAGTATGAGAAGGGTTTCGCCATAGTTCACTACGCTGGCCATGCCCGGATTAGCAGGCTTCACACGCCTTTGAAAACATTATGGAAAACACTCAGGCATGAAGTTTTTTTTCCTCACGATGATTTCCTTCACCATTAAAGTGAACGAAGCAAGTGATATATTAATGGCTTAAAAAACACAAATAACGGATCGAACCCCCTTACCCCTGGTTAAAAGGCGGACGTCCAAACCAGTAGGCTATCACAGCTTCGTGAAAAAAATTACTTTAACCAACTATATTGCGGAAAACAGCTTGTTTGTATTAAATTCGTTTTGCTAGTGCAATCTAATGGATTTTTGATTGTACTCTGTGTATAAAATTGTATTCAGAATATTATTTTAAAGTAATTATAATCTATTTCCTTTTTAGAAACATCAAAATAAAGTCTTAAGTATTAACAAAAGTTCAGTTGAGTTTTCTGAAATAATGCTTATATATTCATTAGTAAGTTGAAGTAAATTCAGTAATTGCTCTTAGGTTCTCCATGGAGTGGATAAAATTTACATTAAATATGTTAACATGTTATGTCACCTTATCTACCTATTTATAGGTTAACCTCAAACTAAGTTAGTATTAAAACAGTTACTGTTGTTCAATAAATACTGTATTAATTCGAAAAAAACTGTATTCTCGCTCTTTTGTAAACTGAAATGCGCTGCGCTGGCGCTATACCTCCCCTTGCCCGCTCGTCAACCGAGGCGCCCTCTGACCGTGTTCGCGACGACACGCGTTTCAGAAGGTTTTAATTTATGTGGGCTACACAATTAATTATTGAATTCTATTATTTTACTCTAGAAACTTTATGTTTCCTTGCAATAAACTCAAGTTAACAGCAATAGATATTGAATAATACCTACGTTTATGCGAAGACACTCCGTTGGCAACTAACTACTTGAAAAGTTATTAATTTTTGCTACTTTTCAATTATGAATGCTTTATTGAACAAACACTTTGCTTTGGCTTTAAAAAGCGAAGTACTGAAATAAACACAAAAAAAAACATGGCGCTCGAATTCTATAAATCTGGAGATGATAAAAACAAATCAGAACAAGAAGCCCTTGAACTATTGTGCTGCTTAAAGTAAGTAAGTTCTTAGATTCATTTTCATCATGCTTTAATTTACTGGTGGGTTTAAGACACGTCCATAATGAAAGAATAAAGAAATAGAGCTTACCACTTTGCTTTTCTGCAATCCTGGTTAATGGACCGAATTTACATAATAGAGGTGGAAATTAAAGTCCAGAACTAACTTATCAAGACGTGTCAAAATTGCATCTCATGAAAAATACTTTTTCCGAACCGTGTTACCCAGATATTTAACAATAAAACAACCTACTTTTTAGCGGGTGCATTGTAATATTTCGAATTTTTTGATACTATACAATACAAGCTTGTGAATTCTTAATTTCTCACAAGTTTCTGAGTAACATTTTGTATGAATAGAAAAACCTGCCGCGTTATCGGCGAGATAGAGATCCAATATACTTTTTTATGGGCTCTCGTAATTTCTTAAACAGAAGGGCAGAAGCGTGTTTTATTTATAGTGAAAAAAGCACTTTCCCTTAGAAAAAGAACTACATTTTCTAACAGTCAGCATTAAAAAGCTAAAATGCCAATGCTCCATTAACCTGCAAAATCCACGTGATATGTTTCAGAATGCGAAGGGTTTTGGCCGCAGTCCACTACGCTGGCCAAGTGCAGATCGGTAGACTTTACAAGGTTTCTCATGATGCTTGCCATAACTCCAAAGAACATTCATATTAAACTAAGCGTGGCAGCATTGGATTAAACCTGTACCCCCAAAAGGCTAAAGTCTTAACCAACTCTTAGGTATTGCTTTAATATCATAAATGTCTAATCGAGCTTGTTAGTTTGTACTATCGCAAAGTAACTTCAGCGCTAATCGTAGTATATAGTTAGACGAGGAGTTAAGTCCACGGGACACAAGCCACAAGATCAATATACACTGCAGAGCACGGGTCTCCTCTCAATATGAGAAGGGTTTGACCATAGTCCACCACGCTAGCCATGTGCGGATTGGCAGACTTCACACGCCTTTGAGAACATTATGGAGAACTCTTAGGCGTGCAGGTTTCCTCACGATGTTTTCCTTCACCGTTGAAGCAAGTGATATTTTAATTTTTTTATAACGCACATAACTCCGAAAAGTTTGAGGTGCGTCCCCGGATTCGAACCGCCAACCTCTAGGCTATCACAGCTTCAAACAATTAATAATGTGCTTTAAAAAAAACACTGTTGTTGGAGGCTATTGGCACACTATTGGAGGCTGACGCCCTAACAAGGCTATCACAGCTTCGAAGAACATACTACTGTAATATAATATCTTTTAACGAATCCGAATAGTGTTTCTAGATAATAACATTGGTAGAAGTTTCTGAACTTCAGCTCAACATGCGTTGAATTTGGCGGCATGCTTTAACTCCATTTCTTGGCTCGAGCAAGCTTATGGTAGAATCTTAATCTTCGCAAGTAACGTTCAGGCTTCATTTATACGCCTCCCAGTACCAGAGGCAGGCAGCAATCAAGACGATTGTCTGCTGATTAGCATAGTTCCTGAAAGTTTTCTCGCAACCAACTTATTACTAACAAGACTTACTCATTCCATCGTCACTAATTTGTTGAATTCAACTGCTGAATTTTAAGGAACTCGTTTGTAAAACGGGTTCTTGTTAGAAGGATTGTTACCTAATTTTTTTTTGTGAAACTTTCGTGACTTAGTTATGACTTTATAAATGGGAATGGGGTCTTTGATGTTGCTGTTTTTATTCTTAAGTGTTTTAAGATGAAAAATGTTCTATATTAATATTGCTTCCGTTTGCTCATTACTTTTTCCGCGTACGGTTCACGATGAGTAAAAATATCTGTTAAAAATAGATTTAAAACAGAAAACGAGTTTTATTTATTCATAAATATTTACCTGCTATAGTACAAAAAAAAAAAAATTCAACTGGTTCAACGGTGAAGGAAAACATCGTGAGGAAACCTGCACGCCTGTGAGTTCTCCATAATGTTCTCATAGGTGTGCGAAGTCTGCCGATCCGCACATGGCCGGCGTGGTGGACTATGGCCAAACCCTTCTCATATTGAGAGGAGACCCGTGCTCTGTAGTGAGCCGGTAATGGGTTGATCATGATGATGATGATGATAATACATACCGTCAGTTTCATCAAAACTAAACTTATTTTCTGTAATACTTTTGTTGGGACGTTCATCATAAGGTTCATCAAAGATATGAAGGTGGAATGGTAAACAGTAGATTTTATTGGGATGAAAAGGTATTCTGTTTGGCCTTTCGACTACAGCCATGCAGAAAACACGTTAATCTGTGCCTATAAACAAAGCTTAGCAATCACACGCTTGTATTTAGAATATTTGTAGGGAAAATAGGGATAAGCTTTTTTTATCTCCAAGTTAGCCCTTGACGGTAATCTCACCTGGTGTAAGTGACGATGCAGTCTAAGATGGTAACGGGCCAACCTGTTAGGAGTATGGTAAACCCATACACCTAATGGGTTTCTACGCGACATCGTGCTGGAACGCTAAACCAGTTCGCGACAATATGTTTTTGTCGATAGGGTGGTAACTAGCCACAGCCAAAGCTTCCCACCAGACGAGACTCGAGCCGGCAATCGAACCCAGGACCTCAAATTTTAAAACGTGATGTACACGCGCTCGCCACGGAGGTCGTCTAGTAACCTGTCATAATTTAACAACAATGAAAACATCAAATACGGACGGAAGGTTGTCCTTTTAACTTTGAAAACAAAACAAGAAACTTTTTATCCCGCGCCTCTAATTCAATTGCACGCTTACACTAATTAACAAGTTATTCATGAAGTAATTCAATAGCACTTGGAGATAGGCAGTCAAATTAATTAATTGACCCCAGTCACAGAGGCCGACAGTAGTTGTCTGCAATCAAACTTGAGGTCGATTTACATAATTTCCGCATCAAACTCTCGTCTGAACTAACCTGAACTCAAGTTATTCTAAGTCAACTCAAGACTCCACTCGCCTTCTGATTACAGAAGCCATTTCGAAACGTACAAACCGTAATGAAATTGCGGTGGAATTTTTACGGGACCAGTTTTCGTATTATAAAAAATATATATTTTATTTTTATATTTTTATATTTTTATTTGAGAAGCGGTGATAGCCTAGTGGTTAGGACGTCAGCCTTCTAAACAGAGGTCGGCGGTTCGAATCCGGGCACGTACCTCTAACTTTTCGGAGTTATGTGCGTTTTTAAGCAATTAAAATATCACTTGCTTCAACGGTGAAGGAAAACATCGCGAGGAAACCTGCACGCCTGAGAGTTCTCTATGATGTTGTCAAAGGCGTGTGAAGTCTGCCAATCCGCACTTGGCCAGCGTGGTGGACTATGGCCTACCCCTCTCATATTGAGAGGAGACCCGTGCTCTGTAGTGAGCCGGTAATGGGTTGTTCATGATGATATTTTATTTTATTAGACAATTTTCGACCAAGTTCCTATACCTTGGCAATATATATACTTGGCAATATGCATTATCTATGGTGTTATCGTAACGTAAGGGAAATCTTTATACGAATCGTTTGCTTCACTTCTTCTCTGAAGATGGTCAGTGCAGAGTACAAAACTTCGTTGTAGACTTTTATTATATATATATATATATATATTATTCCAACAGGCTATCCCGTTAAAATCTTAGACTGCATCATCACTTACCTCCAAGTGAGTGATGATGTCCAAGATGGTAAAAATGGTAGTGAAATTGAGCACTCAAATCATACGTATCGGCTAAGGGTATTAAAATAAAGTTTTGTTCACAGATAAATAATAGACATATTAAATAAATTTCATCGAGAAAGAATTCCCGCGGGTAAACATGCGACGGCTGTTTGTTTAATTATAATAATATGCTTGTTCTTTAGAAATACTGAAAATACCAAACATTTTCAATAAACATTAAACGCTCAGTACGCTATTAAAAAGAAACTAAAGAATGTACTTTAGAAGTTGATGATAGCATACTCAGTATCAAGTGACCAAGTTGATACTTAATTACTGAAGTTGAGTCGATAGCAGTTAACAAAGTATTGAAAAATGAACGGTTCTTCGATCTTTGCTTAAGAACAAAGTAATTTCAACTCCGCCAGCGTTTGCCGTTGGGGGGAGATTAAAAATAAAAGATGCCACGGAAGCCTTAAACTATAGTTAAGATAAGCCAACTTAAAGTTGCAGAGGTGGGGTTTTAAGAAAGTTAAAGTTACATCCTTTTTTAAAATAACGTAAGTTGCCACCAACTTTAGGTATAAACATCGGGCTCCGACTTTTATGGAGTTTTAATTTGTTTTGCAATTTGACTGGCTCGCTACGTACGTAGTTTACGTGTACTCTCGGTGACATGTGGCCGCTTTATGTCCTTTATTATCACAAAGATTATTAATATTATTTTTAACGTTGCCAGTAGGTGAGAGTTTTTATGCAACTTCTGGGCCTGATTTTTGCTTGTTATAATTTAGAAATAAAAAGTAAACAGTCATCTACCCTCAATGCTATAAAAAAAAATCATTGATCTTTTTTGAGTTTCGTGAATATCCACGCGAAATAGCTAGTAACATCGCTGAAATTCCACGTATATAAATTTATACAATTTTTCCGTACCGTTTACCTGTCAAAGTGAGAAGTACAATGACTAACTTAGATAAATCGACAGACAGATAAATTCTTTATTACACATTATAATATTTGGATTCTAAAACCAAGCGAGAATGAGCTTTATTGAATTGCTTGTAAAGGGTTACATGGTCATTTATCCGCATTTAGACGTCTGTGGAATTCAAGTATCAATTAAGCTTTAAACCCATTCACCCGACATGAGACAGGATAGTTCAAATTAGCAATCAGTAAGTCTATACATACTATTATTATGAATGCGAGAGTCTGTTTGTATGGTACCTACGTTCAACTCCCAGTCTACCGAATAATGCATAATACATATATGAAAATGTAATGTGTCCATCAAAATATTTCAAAAAACAAGAAAAAATGGTCTGTAACGCACTGAACATTCGCTGTAAATATAAACTTGTAGTGCCGCTAATTAGGGTACAGAAAATTAGCGACTCATTGAAAGCAAATTGTATTTAATTTTATAACAAATTACTTACTGAAATCTTAGAGATGCCTCAATAAGTTCAAAGTTTTTATAAAACGTAAGCTTATAGGAAAATCCTATTACGAAATTAAGGATTACATTAACGATAAAATAATTGGATGTGAATTGCACTGACCTCACAGCTAATTATAATTATAATAATGAAAATGTGAGATGGTGATAGCAAAAATAAAATTCCGATTAAGTTTGGTGTGGGCTTCGTCTTAGTCCAGGGCGAAATTAGTACCCTCTTAGCTTTAGTTTTAAGATGGCAAGTGTAGTTATCACCACACGAATTAAAATAAAGAAAGTATACCTTATATGATCGCTGTATAGAAACGCTATTTGGAATTTTGACTATGTCAGATGGTGATAACAAAAAAAACCCCGACTAAGTTTTTTGTTGGCTTCTTCTTAGATCTGGGTGCGTTTGTAGCTTTAGTTGTAAGTTAACGAATGTAGCTAACGTAACAAATTGAAATAATGGAAAATATATAATATGCCTCTTATAGGTGAATAAAGCTGAAAAAAAAACTTTTTTTGACAGCTTGAGTTCAAAAATAACAAAGACTCTGTGGTCTCTAACTCTAACTCAAGATGTCATTACTGATTTTGATTGAATTCGGTACAAAGACAGCTTGGAAAAAGGCGGGAGACTTCGTATATGGCGGGCGCGGTTTTTTCACGCTTTTCTTGAATTAATGTTTGCAGGTTAATTTTGAAAAGGACTGGTGTTGGATGTGTCGTCGACAGTTTTGGTGTAGTTTGTGTAGTGGCTGGTTTTCTGATTGGTTAACAGGTATTGATTTGGGAAAGGTTTGAGGGATCTGCGTCCGCAGAGTGCGAAGTTTCCCGCCATTTCTCCCTAACTTCTACATCGCTGTCAACTTGACATTGGCTAATCTGTGTAAAGCCATAAAACGAAAAAAAAAAAAAGACGGCTTGCCAGTCAACCTGGAGACGGATTGTTGACGCATGTTTGAATGTTCTGAAACGAATAAGGAAGCCGGTGCAAAGAAATTAGTTTTACTTTAATAAAAAAGATGTTCTTACCCAGAGCAAGAGCAATTTTTAAGTCCAGTCACTCTCGACCCATCCGCCCGTCACCGAGTAGAAACGTGCCTAATGTTGGAGAATACGACAAACGAGAGTCAAGAAAAAACAAGTCACGGGGCGCAGATCACCCTTGTCCGAGCCCTTCGCAACAATCTGCTTGTTAGCGCGGTAACAAGGCCCTCGGAAATGTGTCAACAGCGTACCGAACAACCCGAGAACTGATTCTTAATCAAGGAAAAATAAATGAAACGCTTCCAACCACACTTTATTTTTAATCACAAAGATTTTATATATATAATGTCTTTATATGTGTATGTTTGTTACTGCCAGAACTGCTGCCAATTCGTATGAAACCTTCATTAAAGAGGCGGGTCTTGCCCAGCGATGGGACCATAAATGGTTAGGGATGATGATTTTATAACTTATTGTTTTATCGACCTCCGTGGCGCAGTGCGTGCGCTGTAGCATTATAAAGTTAGAGGTCCTGGGTTCGATTCCCGACTCGAGTCTGGTCTGGCGGGAGGCTTCGGCCGTGGCTAGTTACCACCCTACCGACAAAAACGTGTCGCCAAGCGATTTAACGTTCCGGCACGATGTCGCGTAGAAACCGATTAGGAGTATGGGTTTACCATACCCCTAACAAGTTAGCCCGCTACTATCTTAGACTGCATCATCACTTACCATCAGGTGAGATTGCCGTCAAGGCCTAACTTGTAGTGGATAAAGAAAGTAAAGAATGATGTTTGTTACTGACGGAACTGCTGCCAATTCGCATGAAACCTTCATTAAAGAGGCGGGTCTTACCCAGCGATGGGACTATAAATGGTTAGGGATGATGATTTTATAGCTTATTGTTTTATCCTTTTTTCCCACAGCAACAAAAACAAAACGTATTAGCGTAATGTTTATACAGACAGTTTTAATGGACTGGGCACATACATAGACCACTTTTTATCCCGAAAACATGCCAAGTTTCTATGGGATAAACTTAAAGAGCTATTCTATAATTGTTGTAAGAACAATTATTACAGTATGAACTTTCATGCAGTAATAATTATTGCATGGATTTTGATGGTATGCATACCATCATGAACTTTTATTCTTAAATATGGCAGTTATATTAAACTAATAATAGAATACTCTGAATTAACCTGGACAAAGAAGTGTATCAATTTCGTGGAAACAGTCTTCGGTTGTTCTTCCGGAATGAAAAGCCCAGATCCCCCGTCTATAAAATGTAAGCTATTTTAGCGCTAAATTTAGCCAGGATCATTGTAGTGGTTGCGTCGAACATAAGTAAGAAACAAACAGACAAACTTTTGCATTTATAGTTATATAAAGTTAGAAAGATCTGTAAGCGTTATAGCTCTGTATAGTCTTGTATGAACAACTATGCAATACAACTATTGAATGTTTAACTACAGGATGGAGTCGCCCCTATATAGTCCTTATTGTATCTGTGAATCAATTGGATTCGTCTGTTTATTTATTTCCAGTACAATAAACATGAAACTCTTCAAGAGTTTCATGTTTATTTTTCCAGGAAGATTAAAATTGAATGGTAAAGACTCGGCCCACTTCCCGGCATTCAATTAAAGATTGAGTGCTGTTATTTTTATTAGTTCGATATTGGCGTACAAACCTGTTGTTGGAGTTGCATCCCTCTTTAAGCGCTTCATTGAAATAGGACTCTGCAATCTGCAATAATGTCGCTTAAATGAAATCAAAAATGTAAAATATTAATGTAATATAGGCATCTATGAAGTGTTGTATATAATCTTTCTTCCATTTTTTAATTTGTGAGTAGTGGTAGCTCCATCTACTTACAACTATAGCTAGTAGCGTGCCAACGTGCACAAATCTTTTTTCTTTCAGGGTGTAATAAGAAGCTGATTTTTTTTTGTTATCACCCTCTCACACAGTCATCTTTAGAAAGAACGATTGACTGATTGACAAACTTGCATTATTGTCCTCCGACCAGCAGTGAAACATGATAGGGTGATATAAAATCAACGGATATAAAGCCTGTCAAAGTTATCGGGCAAACATTCATATATATTATTATTACTTACAATCTTATTTTTATTACTACAAGAAATCTTCTAAACTATTGCACTATCCCCGTTTCCTTATAAATTGTTCCTTTCACAAAAGGTTATCTGGAGGAGATCGCTTTAAGCGATAAGACCGCCTTTGCGCGTTATGTTTCTCATAAACTTTTTTGTTTTTATTAGTTTTAGATTCTAAGTTTAAATGTGCAATAAAGACTTTATCTATCTATCTATCAAATATTATGTGTCCGGGGTAAAAAAAACAGGGGAAGAGTGCAGGCCCGTTGGATTGTCCGTATTTTAAATTCACCCACGATTATCAAAGAAGGCTTCACTAGCAAGAACCCTGGTACACGAGATAATGACTGAGAAAAATAATGTTAGAGATTATATTATAGTTCGCTTAATTTAATATTTATATTATGCATATAAACTCTCAATCAAGACACATCAGTGCTTGCTGCAAAGAAGATACCAACTTCGGTTTTCGAATTCGATGGCGGGAAGATTTAAAAAGAGCGGGAACGAGGCTGCGGTGGTTTTTGGAGAACCTTACACAAGCGCGGTTGATTTAGTAAATTGAGAATAATTATTTATGTTAAATCTAAAAGTAATTGTTTAAAGTCAAAACATTAAAGAAAGATGGATATAAATACGAAGTGATTATTAATTTCGCCCAGTTTCTAATATATAATAATGGTTTCCTATAATGAACTCTATATCCCATTTTTAATAGGTTCGACGTAATGAGCCGGAACGTTCCCTTTTGTATATTTTGTTTCAGACAGGTCCAAGGCGTGCTATACACATACGTGCATCTCCTTTGTTTTAATGAGGTGCTTATGCTTTGCATACTACACTGTCGTCAGAATTGTGAAGAGAAGGTAGTCTTTTGTAGCTACCGACTTTTTTCAACATAATAAGAGACCTATCCCCATCCTCTGATTAGGACGTCCGTCTCCTAATCAGAGGTTGGAGATTCGATCCTGGGCCTGTAACTTTTCGGAGTTGTGTGCGTTTTTAAGCAATTACAGTTTCATTTGCTTTAACGGTGAAGGAAAATATATTTAAGACCCGCACGGCAGATAGTTCTTCATGATGTTCTCAAAGGCGTGTGAAGTCTGTCAATCCGTACATGGCCATCATGGTGGAGTCTAATCCAAATCCTTCTCATATTGAGAGGAGACCCGTGCTCTGTAGTGAGCCGGCAATGGGTCCTCCCTATAAACGTTAAGTTTCTGGAAGATGGTTAGATTTATATTTAAAATGTGTTTCTCGATATTACATCAATAAATTATAAAAAAAACATGATGAATGATCCTTGACATTGTCATTAAAATCTTGACCACAAATTTTAACATATTATTTCATATTTAACGTTATTACCTATAAATATATATATTGTGGAGCTACATTTTCAGCCTATTAGTATTCAACTTCTGGTCACAGAAATCTTCTCTCATAGATATAATATGTATCTCAACAAGAGCAAAAGGCTGATCCAATACCAGACGAATCTATGGTATCTATACCTATGAGTGTATAATAATCCGAACGAAATTAAAATCTTCAAAAAGTTACAATTGCCAAAGTGATATCTTCCGAAAAAGGGAAGTTTCGGTAAACAGCGTCGCAACTTTAAATTGGTTTTCGCGGATCAAAAGAATATTCTTTCTTCATTCGACACCAATGAGGAACTTATTATGCAAGATTATTATGCATAAGATAGATTTATTAGCTTTTTTTCACAACTCTGTCACTGCGTGGGTTTTTATAAGATTCGAGAATAAAGGCGCCCCAAGAGTAATTTTGCATAACGTATTTAAATTAATGTTTAAAAATTAATAATTATGCGGGTTTTTTTTTTAATTAAAAGTCAATGAAATCATATACCTTACGGCTTTGAAACATGGTCGCTCACTATGGGCCTCATAAGAAGGCTCAGAGTCACTCAACGGGCGATGGAGAGAGCTATGCTGGGAGTATCTCTACGTGATCAAATCAGAAATGAGGAGATCCGTAGAAGAACCAGAGTTACCGACATAGCTCAGCGAATTGCGAAGTTGAAGTGGCAATGGGCGGGGCACATAGCTCGGAGAACCGATGGACGCTGGGGTGCCAAGGTGCTGGAATGGCGACCCCGCACCGGTAAACGTAGCGTTGGTCGACCCCCAACAAGGTGGACAGACGACATCAAACGAGTCGCAGGGAGCCGCTGGATACAAGCGGCCCAAGACCGTGGCCATTGGAATTCCCTACAAAAGATCTATGTCCAGCAGTGGACGTCTATCGGTTGAAGTGAGAAATCATATATTTTATTCACGTAAATCTAAAACAGGTATCTGTGAAGTGAGCATCTTATAAATTTGTCATTAGAGAACTACATTCATTAAATAAAGCTAGGAGAGTTTCAAAACCACACAGCAAACCACCTAGCGGTGCTATAAAAATAAATAAAATAATTATAATTTCAAATGTTTTCTTAATTCGCCACTCTACTTGCATGAGGGAATTTTTTAATAATAGTAATAATATATAATCTAAAGGATTTCATACATAAATCTTTACAATAATAATTACAAGTCGTCCAGTTTGCGAATTTTCTCGGCGTAACTTGTACAAGGTTTTCGTTTGCTCAGAGTTTTATTGTTCTTTCCGATTTTACCTCGAACTTGAGTACCTCATTATAAGTTATTGCAACTGAAATAATTGTTGCGATTTTTTTTATTAAAATATGGATTTAACTTAGTACGAAACTTTGTGCGTTTAGCTTTAGAAAGAAGCTATGAATCGTGGTTTTCTGTATGAGTTCACTGATAGAAATAGTCACGTGACCAAAAGTATTTGTGACCTATTCCGTCCGGCTTAGTTCAGGTATTATCATCAATCCCTGGCCGCCCTACATGTTATCATCACGTGTTACGTAAATTTGTCTTTTATCCGATATTCGGACTTAGTCAGTCGGTTCCCTTAGTTTCTTCGAGCCCTAGGGCTTTCCGAGCTCGCCAAACAGCCCGGTTACGCTGTGGCAACCAATAGGGTTAGCACAGCTAATAGACAGTTATTATAGGTAAACATTAGATTGAGATGAACCTAAAACTAAAAACCTTAAAAATTATAATATCATAACTAAAATATATTATTAAAAGGAGTCCCTTTAGGCAAGGTTCCGAAGATACTGGCAGCGTTCCCCCTTTGAATAGTTAGACTTATTCTTTGCCCGAGATAGCTGGCAGCTCTTCGGTCTCCTGTCTCCTTATAGCGCTAGGACCCTACGGACCAAGGGTCTCGACACCGAATGGGACAAAATCATATTCGGAGCCTAGACCCCTATATTTGCATGGGTCTTTACTCTTACATCATAAATTTGAATGTGTGTTCACTACAAAATATTAAACCCGTAAGATATATCATAAAAAACGGTGATAGCCCAGTGGTTAGGGCGTCAGCTTCCTAATCAGAGGTCGGCGGTTCGAATCCGATAATGCACCTCTAACTTTTCGGAGTTATGTGCGTTTTTAAAATTAAAATAACACTCGCTTCAAGGGTGAAGGAAAACATCGTGAGGAAACCTGCACGCCTGAGAGTTTTCCATAATGTTATCAAAGGCGTGTGAAGTCTGCCAATCCGCACATGGTGAACACATCCGTGGTGAACTATGGCCAAACCCTTCTCATATTGAGAGGAGACCCGTGCTCTGTAGTGAATGGGTTGATCATGAAGATATATCATTTCTTTATATTTATAACTTTGCGATTCTGTTCAAATTGATTGCTATTGTTTTACCAGTTTTCTAGTTTCTATATTTTCATAACAAATTTCCCTCATTGTTATAGTAATGGCCGGTTATAATAATGGTGCAGGCCACATGTAATATACGTTTTATCTTTAATTATGAAATTCCCACAACGTCAAATTCAGGTGTGTTCATTACGTCGGCACAGGTATCGTTTTGTTAGTTCAAATTGTGATGTGGTACAATGTATATGGCTGACTATGAAAATTTAAATTATAACAATAATTTTATAATAGCAAAAAGCCCGGAACGACACACACTTTATTTGGGAGTTATGTGCGTTTTAATTTAAGCAATTTCAAAATTTAGATCATTTACGTTAAAGGTGGAGGAAAACATGGCGAAGACTCTTGCATGCCTGAAATTCAACCATGGTGTTTACAGAGGCGTGTTCAGTCTTCCAATCTGCACGTGTGGACTGACTACGGCCACAAAAGTTTTCCTTCTGAGAGAAGAATCGCAACTTGGAGTGTGTCAGTAGTGGGTTGATGATGATGATGATGAATATTTGTAATGGTTAGATTCATATAATTTTACACTCGAAAGATAACCATCTGTAACAATTACCGTACTCTACTATATTTCTACGGGTATAGGTTTTATTGATCGAAGATGTTCCAACATAGGTATGCGCTTGACTCATTAGTCAATTATGTAAACAACCACCAAAAATATTTTTACAGTTAATTTTCACTCTACAAATTTCAATCGTAAGTGTAATAATTATCTCTTATGTTAACATCCTAAGAGAAAGCATTCGTACTCGTAATGTTTACCTCTTTCTCTTGTCGCTTGGAACACAGTTCTTGACTCATTACTTGAGTTTCGGTGTTTCGTTTGTTCCCAGAGTTTAGTGGCTATACCTGCCTACTATAATGAGGCAAAATACCGGCAAACTCTGTTTAATATTTTCTTAGAATCTACTGTAGGTCTGTTATGCCTTTGGTAACTATTGATTTGTTCGCGAAGAACGAAAGAACATTGTCGTACTGTTTTTTCCTTTAGACAAATTTTGTTATCTTATGAAATAATTGAGTTCGTTTGAGTGTGAAATCTGTAATAAAGACGAAGATGGAAAAAATTTGTTACGACGAATCTGTTTGGAACTTATCAACGAGATGCCAATTAATACAGGAGCGTAAAATTTATGTTTATGACGTGAGGATTTGGCAAAGTATTCTGGCTGTCCCTTCTTATGTTGTTTGCCACCTGAAAGCTTAGATATGAATAGTAAATGATTTGTTAATTTTCATAAAAGCAACCATGGCCGACATCTTCTTATAATATCTCAAATAAATATAATATAAAAATAAAAGTCTTTGTCATCTTTTCTTTGTTGGAGTGAGATACCTAATATGGGATGATGAAGATTTTTTATTTCTTTTTCTGAGTCTGTCTACTAAGATGGTAATTTCTTTCCTATAATATATCATAGCCAGTAGGGTGCTAACTAGACAAGGCAGAGGCCTTCCAGCAGACCAGACTCGAGCCGGGATTCGAACCCAGGACCTCCCTATTTATAATATGATAGCGCAAGCCCTGCGCCACGAATGTTGTCAAAACCTACGTTACGTTTGCTTTTACGATTTTGTTTATGCAATAAGTTTCTCCTCGCCATCGCAATGAAACGATAAATTGCTGGATGTATGTCCTTGTCCGTATGTTGGAAACACGAACGAAACCATCCGCCTTATAGACCAGAGGAAATTCAGAAATTATAAATTACCAAATTGCCCCTGCTCGGCATCGAACGCGGAAGCTACCAATAAGACCACAGCGCTCGGATATCGTCATAATAAAATAAAATTAAACATAAAATCTGTACTTATTATATTGAAAACTCAATCTTAACCTATTAATTAGTAAAATAATAAGCATTTAAACACTTAAAAATGATAAATACCTCAAAGTCTAAAACAAGTAGGTACAACAATGTTTATAACACAAAAAGTAATTCAGTCATTCATTAAACGCCTCATTATTCATCGCCTGACAAAAATGCAATTAATGAATATTCGCGGCACATTTTAGACCTTACCCAAAGTAATTATGTAAATTAAAAACCTCATCCAGTAGGTAGAAAAATATCTGCTGCTCATAAAATAATTAAATTTTTTTTAAATTAATAAATAATATAATATTCGTGTACTTTGGTGATTGAACGCCTGACTCCGTGCTACTGTTAGTTATAGTGGTTAGTTAACGCTTGTCCGGTAGTCCTTTTTGCTGTGTAAGGCGCGCCCAATGCTCCTGGCGCGCCTCGATTGAAGTTAGGGGGCCTCGATCATAGGCCCCCGGTGGAGGGTCTGTCTCGGCGGACGCCGCTGGTTAGGTTGCTGTCGATTGCGCGGGTGTCCCCGTGACCCAGCCACCAGGCGACGCGTAGGAGCATCGCTGGGTCTTAGTGGGTATCCTGGTCGCCAGTCCGGCCGCCGGCGAATCCCACATACGATAGAAAAAAAGTCATTTTTGCTGTGTTTTCATAGATTTGTCTGTTAGTAAGTTGCACCTTTTCATCAGTCATTCATTATACACCGGAGTAGACGGCTTTATATGCTTTTTGGACACGAGAGTTGGCAAAGTCAATTTCCTGACACTAAGTTAAAAAGCTGTGAAAGCTTTGTGGTTAGAACGATTGCCTTCTAATCAGGGGTCCGCACGAATTTGACGACCTCCGTGGCGCAGCGTGCGCGCTGTCAGATTAAAAAGTTGGAGGTCCTGGGTTCGATTCCCGGCTCGAGTCTGGTCTGGTGGGAGGCTTCAGCCGTGACTAGTTACCACCCTACCGACAAAGACGTGTCGCCAAGCGATTTAGCGTTCCGGCACGATGTCGCGTAGAAATCGATAGGACTATGGGTTTACCATACCCCTTCCAGGTTAGCCCGCTACCATCTTAGACTGCATCATCACTTACCATCAGGTGAGATTGCCGTCAAGGGCTAACTTGTAGTGGATAAAAAAAAAAAAAAACGCAACGCACCTGTAACGTTTGAAAGTTACATACGTTTTTAAGCAAAACAAACACCAACTGATTCAACGGTGAAGGCAAATGTCGTGAGGAAACCAACATGCCTGAAGAACTCTCAGGCAAGCTAACATTATCTCAGGCACGCCTTTGTGAACATAAGATGGAGAACCATTATGTTCACAAAGGCGTGCGAATTCTTCCAATGTCCAATGGTGGACTATGGCCAAACCCCCCTCATATTGATAGGAGACCGTGCTCTTTAGTGAGCCGGCAATGGGTTGATCATGATGATGATTATTAAGTTAAGAAAAAAATTCAAAACATTTTAAATAAATTTATTTCCTAAATGTGTCAGTGACTTCTAAATGACCTCGCATTTTCATGTTGTTACCTTAATTCATGTTTAATGAAGGGCAATTTTATTATAACTAGTAAACTAGATTTAATTTCGCTAGCGTACGCCGCTCCGTCCTCGGAGAGCCAATGTTAGACTAAGTTACTTGTAGATTATGATTTATAGTTCTACAAGTTAGCTACCCACTTTGGGTATTGTTGTGTATAATTAATTTAACGGATCGTTTAAGGCCGGGCCCTGATTTTCTATGACTTTGATGTCGTATCACACCCGTAACGTTAATTTGCTACAGACTTGACATTTCCTGTGTCAAATTTTAACGTCACTGAATCATTTCGTGCGTATTTTAGATTTCAGTGCCACAGATAAGTTTTTGACGACCTCCGTGGCGCAGTGCGTGCGCTGTCGCAATATAAAGTTGGAGGTCCTGGATTCGATTCCCGGCTCGAGTCTGGTCTAGTGGGAGGCTTCGGCCGTGGCTAGTTACCATCCTCCCAACAAAGACGTGTCGCAATGCGATTTAGCGTTCCGGCACGATGTCGCGTAGAAACCAGTTAGGAGTTTAGGTTTACCATACCGCTAACAGGTTAGCCCGCTACCATCCTAGATTGCATCATCACTTACCACTAGGTGAGATAGCATTCAAGGACTAATTTGTAGTGTATAAAAAAAAAAGTAATCCAACATGGGCCACTACCTTGATTCGTTTATGCTATTAATATATCTATTTAAAAACAAATATATGGTCGATGTTACATGTAGGATGACTACGGGGCAAGGGCGTGTCTTCGTCGGTATTTTGGGTAGACGTGGGTAGTTTCGGGCAAAGAGACCAGATACTCGTGGTAGAACAGAATTACAATTATAAGTATGGTGATTTATAAGGAGCAGACTATACGCTCCACCAAGTACGAATATGCACTACCGCGACGCGACTACCGATCCGAACCGACCGAATGCAATGAATGCACTGCGCCTGCATACGTCACTTAGTGTTGCGTAAAGAGAGGAGGCGATGCCACTCTCTTGTCTGTCGTATATGATTCTACTATATGGCGCGTACTATACTAGATGGCGCTGGTCACTGATTGTCGTCATACATATGCTTGTATTTGTTTAAATATTTTTACTTAGTGTGTTGACAAAATCGATCACACGTGTGCGCTGATTTATTATGAAAGCAACTACCTATACATCATAATCTCGTCTAACGGGTAGTTTTAATTATGCTATTATGTATTACTGTTTAGTTGTGAAGCCGTGCATTTACAAAGGCTATTAAATCCCTCGGGCATATTATTCGGGTTGTATTTCGGGATAACAAGTATTCGATGTCCGTTTTCAAGAAGCGTAATATTATATCAAGGATGGCGCAATCATAGAACTGATTAAAGGTAACGAAGAAACAAACAAACACTTTCACATTTGTAATATTAGTGTCGATACAAAGTTGAACACGAACATTTTTTTTTATCTACTACTAGTTAGCCCTTGACGGCAATCTCACCTGATGGCAAGTGATGATGCAGTCAAAGATGATAGCGGGCTAACCTGTTAGGGGTATGGTAAACCTATACTCCTAATTGGTTTTGACATGTATTTGTCGGTAGGGTGGTAACTAGCCAAGCCCGAAGCCTCCCACCAGAGCAGACTCGAGCCAGGCATCGAAACCAGGACTTTCAACTTTATAATGTGACAGCACGCACGCTGCGCCACGGAGGTCGTCAAACAACAATTACAAGTAGGTAGATACAACGCGATAAAATAAGTGACTTCGTGCCTTGGAAAGGAAACTGATGGTGCATGAAATGGAAACTGCGAGTACGTAACATGGGTTCGATATGATTTATTTCCCTTTTCTACAATAGGTATGCATCGAAACGAAACATAAAGAAGAGTAACACAGTATGGTTTTTCGTTCTCACTATTATTGAGATTTTCAAAGGTATAGATCATCGCTTGCCATTTTTATTCCACATTCTATCACAGCTCAAACCTTCTGACTTTTAGAAGGGAAAAGTCTAGAAATTACGTGCTATGGTTTCTTTGTTAGTTTCGATATTAAGGATTATATAAACGATAAAAAGCTTGGGTTTGAATTGCTCTATCTCCATAGGTACTATAATTTATTATTGATTATGTGAGATGGTGATAACAAAAAAAACCGGCTAAGTTTGTTGTGTGCTGTGGACCAGGGCGCGTTTGGAACCTTAATAGCTTTAGTTTTAAGTTTACGAATGTAGTTATCACCATCAAATAACTACTATGTAAATTATTGACGCGTCAAAAGTGCCTTCTGACTATTTGAATAAAGATTATTTGAATTTGAATTTGAAGAGTCTAGAAATTACGCGCTATAATGTATGGTTTCTTTGTTAACTATATTCGACTCACTGCTACATCGATCGTACATAAATTAGCCACATAAATAGCTCGCGGCGGAATCGTGATCCTTTTTATTCCAGACTAGCTGACGCCCGCGACTTCGTCTGCATTGAGTTACTGTGTTTGTTTGTCTCTCAATCACGAAGCAATAGATGACTTGAAATAATTACTAAACTGAAACATTTGGTGGGAGAAGTGGGAGGCGCCCGAGACGTGATGGCACTGGACAGTACTTGGACATTGCAACATTACTTTATTTTTCTAAAATAAAAGTAGCCTAAGTTACTCCTTATTAATTCAGCTACCTGCCAATAAAAGTCCCGTAAAAATCGATTCAGCCATTTGAGAGATTAGCCGGAACAAACAGACAAACAGACAGACGGACAAAAATTGTAAAAAAAATTATTTTGGTGTATGTACCGTATACATATTCATATGCATGTAGTAAAAAACGGTTATTTCAATATAAGTAACAGACCAGATTTATTCCCGTGGGTTAAAAAAAAAACAATCTACGTTTCCTATGTAAGACGTAGAAACTGAACGGATTTTGGCGCTTTTGCATAGATGAAGCTTTCTTGGTTACTTCAACTTAGTGACTAGAATAAAAGATCATTCTATCTCCTCTCTATGAGATAGAATGGCCGTTGAACACCACGGTCGCAATTTTTTTTATACACCACGAGTTAGCCCTTCAAGGCATCTCACCTGATGGTAATTGGTGATGCAGTCTAAGATGGCAGTGGGCTAAGGCTAACCTGTTAGGGGTATGGTAAACCCATACTCCTAAATGTTTTCTCGACGACATCGTGCCGGAACGCTAAATCGCTTGGCGAAACGTCTCTGTCGGGAATAAGCAAATAAAGTGCGGATTAATAAACTTCACACGCCTTGGAGAACATTTTGGATTGGTCTCAGACATGCCTGTTAACTTACCATGTTTCACTAATAAAGCAAAAGATAGCCAGGATCTAGTGATCCATCTCAATCTGCTCCAAACTACGTTGTTTGAAAGCACCACTTTCCGAAATTCAGGCTTAAAATAATAGAAAATGCACACCTGCAAAATGGTTTTCTGTTCGATTGGATAGTCAAAATACAAAGCCCCCTAAAATATGCTAACCGCTAGTCAAACAAAACAGTTAAAGTTAGTTCACATTATGGGGAAGAGAACATTATGGGCAACCCTCAGGCATGCAGGTTTCCTCACGATGTTTTCCTTCACCGTTGGAGCAAGTGATATTTTAATTTTTTTTTTAAACTAGGCTATCTCAGCTCCTAAATTAACTCGCAACAGTATAAAAACATTCAGTATGTGTTAATGTAACAGGCCTTAGGCTCGTAACGAGTCCCACGCGTTATAGACTAACATAAACGAGTCAAGTTCCATTCAGTGGAATGTATTCCTGCAGCGCAATCATGAATAAATTAGGTCCGCCATATCATTATAATTTTACACACCCGGAAATACTGCACTTTCGGCTACGTACGAGTACTATGTACATCTATTTTTATAAGCTTCGTTACACTACAGTCATATAGTGGCAGATCGTATTAAGTCCCCTTTAGTCTCCCTACAGTACAAGTTTTTCACTATTTAGTCTAGTTACCGTACAGGTTTTTCGAAATGAATATTAAGGTTATTTCGCTTTAAACGCCACTAGTAATAACAGATACTATTCTGGTGTCTGTTCAGGGATCGGCACCGTATGGAGTTGTGGTTTTTAGATCCATCGTTTCATCTAAGTTTACTTCCTCATTGTGATTTTTAGTAGATAGAGACATAGAATGTAAAGATAGATTTTTCTTAACCCACTTGTTACTATCGTTCCATAAAAAGAACGGTGCACAAAAAAAAATAATTATGACACTTAAGGGTTGTTGGTATTAACAGTTTTAGTTTTAATTGAGAGGTTACAAGTGTGCGGACTGGTGTGTTAAGTATTTGAGTGTAAATTGAAAATTACTCAATTTTTAAGATTTTTCAAAAAGTGACGTTGTATTATCCATATTTTAAGGTAAGTGTTAAAAATATAAAATATTATAAATATTTTTTAAAGGGAACAGAATTAAGTTATTTGTCTTGTCTATTATCTGTTACAATATCTATAATTTTTAAATTGCTATTATAAATGCGCATTTTTTACGATTTAAATTGCTGTTCCTTTAATCAAACGATAGTAATATGCACTACTATAACATGTTAATTTTATTTTATAGCAATGAAGCCATAGTCTCGACCTTTGACTCTACATTAAATAGAAAGTGAGTGAAAAAGATGATGAAGAGTTAGTACCTAAATCCATATCCATATTACCACCCGAAAACTGAAATTCGGATGTAACTGATGATTCGGGTGACGAAAACTTGGTGACTTGGAATAATTTACCAGAATCACAATTACGAGGGCAGGCAGAGGTTTTTGTTCTATCAGCTGAGCTTAGCAATGAGGACGATAATGTGCCACTTATTAAGGTATCGAAATGCAGTCAAATTGTTTCCCAAGAGTCAAACTATGCAACTTCATCAACTTCAAGTGGTACTTCAACACGTGGTGATGAATGGCGCATGAATTACTGTTTTAAAATAAAACTTACAAGTGGGTAACGCATGGTTTCGATCCTACTTTTGATTTATGGAGGACATGCAGGTCGGTGCTGTATATTAGAGTCCACTACAATATTTCAAAATGATGTTTGACGAAGATATCATCAACAAGTTTGTTCAATACACGAATTTACATACATAAAAAACAGGCCAACAAATCTAATCACTGTTAGTTCAGACGATATGCTTTGCCTTTTTAAAACTTCTTTATAGCAGATAAGTCGTACTATCTACTAGGAACATGAACTGGCAAAATGCTTCAAACTGCGGTATGCCTCTAGTATATAAAGCTATTTCCAGTGCCAGATTTGCATTTATTACGGCAAACCTTCATTACTGCGACAATCAAAACCTATTACTTAGTGACAGTTTCGCGAATCTGTCTAATGTTTGACAAACTTAACGAAAACTTTTTAGCCTATGCTCCCTTCAGTCTGCTTTTTCAGATAAATACAAAGAAGTTTTGGGTTTGAGTCTAGAACCCGAACCCAATACCCGTTGTCTTACAATACGCAGATGTTCTGAGAACGATAAATAGCCACTTTTGTTTTATTTTTTTGACTTTCATCCACTTTTTTACATAAGCTCATAGATGAAGAGCAATTGAGAGAAATAAAAACCATAGAAACTATACGAGTAAATCGAGTATCTAAATGTTCACTGCCAGCAAACAGAGACATACAGAAGACAGCACAAGGTACGTAGAAGTACATGTCTACCAGAGCTGAACAAAGATATTGCCAGCAAAACAAGTAATTTATACTTCTGGAGCAACCTGCTGTTAACAAAAAATATATTGAAAATATGGGAGGAGTCTATAGATCCGATCAAAATACTCGTATGTGTACAGAATCGGACTTCAAACTAGATGAGACCATATTTTTCAGTACCGAAATAACCAACTGAGATGTTCCGCGTGTCACAAAAATGTCAAATTTTACTGTGTTAAGTGCAACATAACTCTGCTTTAAAAAAACTGCTTTAAAAATTTTCATATCCTCAAATAAATTTACCTTAAACTTAAACGTGTTTTAATTTCCTGTCCCTACTTCATAGTAGTACATTATACTATCGTTCCTTTAAAGGAACACCATTTTCCGAGCTTTCCATGTAACAAAATTTTTTTTTCGTATTTTTTATGTAAAATACAGCATATTATTAGCCTATAGTGTGAATTTCAAAAGAATCGGAGAAAAAAAGTTGGTTCAGGAACAAGTGGGTTAAGAGCAATGTGAACATATTTACAGAACAACGTTAAAAAAATTATCATCATCATTTGTATGCTGTTGCTGGCAGACCTCCTCGCTTATAAGAATCAGACCCTAGTTGCACTACGGTGACCATTTTGAAAATTTAACTCCCAGTTTTGGTTTAAGACCTCACTGGCGCAGAGTTGAGTGCTGTCTTATAAGCTGGAAGTCCCGGCTTCGATCCCAAGCTATTAGAAATTTATCATTAAATAATTGTCTCTGCAAAAAAAATTACGTAATCGGAATTACTTAACCTATTAAAAATGGTTGCGGAAAGATCTACTATAATTACCAACATCTATATAATACAACGGTTATATCTCTGTACATAATACAACGGTTCAATTGAGAACGATTTTTGACGATCTCCGTGGCGCAGTGCGTGCGCTGTCGCATTATAAAGTTGGAGGTCCTGGGTACGATTCCCGGCACGAGTCTGATCTGGTGGGAGGCTTCGGCCGAGGCTAGTTACCATCCTACGGACAAAGACGTGTCGCCAAGCGATTAAGCGTTCGGGCACGATGTCGCGTAGAAACCAATTAACCCTTAAAGTCGCAAGATATTTTTGTGAAAAAAAACCAAAAAATTGAAATGTAGGTAGTTTATTACTTGAAAATACACACAGTAAAAATAATAAAAAAAATAAAAAGTACAAAATTTTCGAAAAACAATGAGTATAGTATAATATACATTGCCACTAGCCACATAAACATATAATTATTTGCAATGTATAGTATACTATACATAGTGCTTTTAGGTTTTGTTGTGGTAAGCCCAAAAACAATTCCTATTTTTGACATAACACAAATGTACATTACATTTCGTGCAAATGGTACTCGCTTGGCCATTTTTGCAATATTTGCATCGTTGATAGCCAGTTAATTGAGGCCAGTGATCATATCGATCGTACCGTACGTCATCAGATGGTCTTTCCGCTACCGGTTTTTTTATTTTTTTCTTATCAGAGACCGACTCTATCTCCTTCACTGACGCTCTTCTGTCTCTTCTAAGCAGTCCCGCATAGACTTCGTACCGGAAGTTCTTTAAGTGGTCTTTTTTCCTGACAGTTTCAGACATTCTATCATGCCTACGCCGCAACAACCAGGCATTATTTATAGAAATGTCCAACAGCTGGGAGAAAATGTTTAAATACCACCTGTGGGACTTGATCCCTGTACGGTATAATGATATTAGCATATCTGCTAGATCAACACCACCCATATGCCGATTATAATGCCTTACGATCTGGGGACAAGTCACATCAACACGACCACTGCTTTCTTTACTAAATCTTTTTATTTTTTCTAATGGATATGCATCAACATAGGAACTAACTAAAGTAACTTGTTTATTATCAAACCACTTTACCACACTTAGCTTATTTTTATTACAAACCACTTGACTGAATGCTCCCCTACCCTTTTTTTTCAGAGTCTTATCAGTAAGTAATTTTTGGCTAGCATCTTTCAATCTATTTTGCCGAATGGTTCCCAAGCTGAAAATTCCATAATTTTCCCTCAATAGATATATCAACTCCAAAGACGTGAAATAGTTATCAAAATATACAACACTAGCTTTATTTTTCACTGTTTTGCATAACGCTATAACAATTCTACTTCCAACACCTAAAGTTTCTTCCTCTTCTGAAAATTGGATACCCCTGAAAGTGTCGTCTCCAGCATAAAGCATAAAATCATAAATTATTCCTGATACTCCGGCTCTTACAAGATTTTTGAATCCCCATTTGCTTGGTTTATTAGGGTTGTATTGACGACGACTACCTGCCTTTTTACCTTTATAAGGTATGATCATTTCGTCTATACTATAGGCGTTCTCTTCTTCAACCGACAAACATCGTGCTCGAATACTGTCAATCAAAGGACGAAGCTTATAGTATCTATCCTGCAAATCAGCTTGTGTATTGTCTGTGAAATGAATGAACCTTCTTATTTGTTGAAATCTTTTCAGGGACATTACATCAGCAACTTTGGAGTACCGAAAAGAAGTGTTCCAGTAATCTTTGTAAGATGGCATAACCACGATACCCATTATAACATTGATGGCTAAAAAGTCTAATATCTCATCATTAGATACTTTGATGGATTTTCCGGTTTCTTGAACGCTGTATAAGTTGGTGTTATCCGTAATACTTGTCACTATTTCCTTCGGAAAGAATCTATAAAAATAATCCAATGGTGACCAATTAACTGGCACATCTTCACGAAAAACAGGATTTTCTAATTCGGCTTTGTGCTCAAATGGTACATTTTTCCAACGAAAAGATAACTGTATCTTTTTTATGCATGTTTTTTTAATTTTTTGAGCAAGAACAGTAGGTGCAGAACGCTTTCTTTGTTTGCGAGTGATCAGAGGACTGAATGTTGATTGTATTGTAGGTGTGAAAGTTGATGGTTGAACTGAAGGTAAAGATGGTAACGATGAAATTGAAGGTAGAGCGTCATAGTTACATTGTGTGGAACTTGGAAATACTTCATCAAGCACCGGCGTCAGTGGTGTTTGAGTTTGGTTTTGTTCTTCATCTATAGAATTATCAGGGCTATCTAAAATATTGAGCCTTTCTAGCGAAGAATCTAAAGAAGGTGCAGGCGAACTTTCTGGTGTTTTAGCTTCATCTTCACTACTGATACTATCACTAGCGTCAGAACCGGCATTTTGTGCAGGTACCAAGGCTAAAATGCGCCTGGCTCTTGCGCTTGAAGCAGTCTAAAACAAAGCAAACGGAACATGCAGGCAAACCATAACCATAATAAAAAGAAAACTAGTTATACGCATGGAATATCCGAGTGAAGCAGGGGCAGGTCAGCTAGTTCAAAATATTCGAAAGTAACGTACGTACTGTTATCCCAAACTTATAACATAATATTATAATATCATTCTCGGGTTAGTAGCAATGTATATTATTCTATACATAACAAAAAATTATAGATACGTGCAACGGTAGCAATGTATATTATGCTATACATTCAACTAAAAAATGACAAAAACATATAAAAACACGCTCCCAGCACATTATTTTTATGAAAAACCAATAGAACAAACATTTGGCTAAGTATTCTATTCATCAGATATCCAAAATTATTAAGTATAACATATAAAAAAAATAAAACTTACCTTATCAAAAACTGACGCATGCACCATGTCGGTTATTTTTCACAACTGCTTTAAATTACCATAGACAATCGTAACTTTTTATTTTTTGACATGTAAAGGAACGTTCAAAAATAACATTTCACTAATAATTCAGGCTAAAAACAATTTAATTGTAATGGTAGCTTTTTTAAAAGTTCAATGTATAGTATAGTAGACAAAATTACTTTAAGGGTTAAGAGTGTGGGTTTACCATACTCCTAACAGGTTACCCCGCTACCACCCTCGACTGTATCATCACTTACCACCAGATAAGATAGTCGTGTACCATATCTCTAACAGGTAAGCCCGCTACCATTTTAGACTGCATCATCACTTAAGGTGAGATTGCCGTCAAAGGGCAAACTTGTAGTGTATATAAAAAAAACTGTTCATAAATAAAATATCCGTTACAAAGTATTTTTATAAAGTTATATAACAATATCATTAGCACGACGGTTCTACGTAACTAACTTAGCACTGATCCTCATTAGGGTGGACAACGTGACAAATATAATTAACATTCTGCAAACGTGTTGAGAACAATAATGTTTTGTTTCTATATAAAAAGTGTTTTACAAGAATTCTGTTACGATATTATCCTCACTATAAGTTCACAACTTTTTTTATACTACAAATTGGGTCTTGATCTCACCTGGTGATGATTTTTGTTGTTTTTTTTTTTTGAGATATATTTAAAAATCAAACGAACTTACCAAGTGAAGTCCGATTGTAATTATGTGAGCAGCTTCTTTCACGCTTCAGCCTAACACACGGATTTTTAGATCTTTTTTTTTTTTAAGTGGCAACACTGCCTACCCGCTTTCAATCCCCACTTCTTGCGCTATTTGCGCTTTTATATTTGCGCTTGGCGATAATCAATACTAGAAAGCGCTGATGAGGTCTAGGTTGTAGCGCGTTTGTCTAGAAAATGCCTATTCACTTTTACCTTGAAGGTACTGAGGTTATACGTGGCTGGAACACAGATGTTGGATGCAGTACAAGATGGTAGCGGGCTAACCTGTTAGGGGTATGGTAACCCTATATTCCTTATAACTGATTATGGTGGACCGCTCAACTGCTTTGTGATACATCTATGATCGTATGGTGTTAATTAGCCACGGTCAAAGCTTCGCAGCAGATCAGACTCGAACCCAGGACTTCTTTACTTTGTAATGTGACAGCGCACGCACTGCGCGACGGAGATCGTCAAAAACTAACTAAAGAACTCAGACAGATTTTTAACTTACTGTCGCATTATAAAGTTGGAGGTCCTGGGTTCTATTCCCGGCTGGATTCTTATCTGGTGGGAGGCTTCGGCCGTGGCTAGTTACCACCCTACTGACAAAGACGTGTCGCCAAGCGATTTAGCGTTCCGGCACGATGTCGCGTAGAAACCAATAAGGAGTGTGGGTTTACCATACCCCTAACAGGTTACCCCGCTACCACCCTAGACTGTATCAACACTTACCACCAGGCTAGCCTAGAAATAGCCGTCCAAGGCTAACTTGTAGTGTATAATAAAAAAAAGTTAAGAAGTATTATTACCCAGCAAAACAAGCACTTTAGGAGCACGAAAAGGGAAAAGTGATATTTCCGCTACCCTCCACTAATTCTTTTGAAAAGAGCTTAGTCTTATGCTCTGTGTAAGTTCATATTAATACTTGTTACAAGCCAAACATGATTCTCAGCGATGAGAAGCTTATTGAATATTCTGCTTTAGTTAAAGCTTCATAGCTTGAGTTGGGGAATATCCGATTAAATTCTACAAAAGCTTATTCCGCTCATCATCAAGCGATTACCTTTATGTTCCCTTGGTTTCGCATGTTTTATTAAAACTTTACGACCTACGATCGCCATATACCCACTTCTGACACATTTAATAGCACGTACGATATAATAATACAAAGCACAAATCTAAGCAGTAAATGTTTTGAAAAAATGTTTTACTCCACTATAAGTAAGCCATTGACTGTAATACCATAACTTGATGACGCACGCGCGTTGTTGGATTATAAAATTGGAGGTCCTGGGTTCGATCCCTGGCTCGAGTCTGGTATGGAGTCTTCAGCTGTTACCACCCTACGGACAAATACGCGTCGCCAAGAGATATAGCGTTCCGGCACGATGTCGCGTAGAAACCAATTAGGAGCATGGGTTTACCTTACTTCTAACAGGTTAGCCCGCTACCATCTTAGACTGCATCATCATTTACCATCAGGTGAGATTGTCGTCAAGGGTTAACTTGTAGTGGATAAAAAAACACCTATTAGTTAGTGATGATGCAGGCAAGGATGGTAGCAGGCTAACTGGTTAACCTTAGTTAGTAGTATGGCAGAATTATATTAATCCCCTACAGCTCCGACGCTAAATCGTACCGATACCTACTAATCATTTGTCAGCAACAGACTAACCAAAGAAAATTAAGAAATTACTCAATTTATTACATATTTATCATCATCATTATCATCATGATCAACCCATTACCGGCTCACTACAGAGCACGGGTCTCCTCTCAATATGAGAAGGGTTTGGCCATAGCCCACCACGCTGGCCATGTGCGGATTGGCAGACTTCACACGCCTTTGAGAACATTATGGCGAATTCTCAGGCGTGCAGGTTTCCTCATGATGTTTTCTTTCACCGCTGAAGCAAGCGTTATTTTTTTTTTTTTAATACAGCACTTATTAGCTGATAAATGATTCTTACTTTTTGGATTTATATGCACATAAGTAAGAAATTGTTTATTAAAAAGCTAGATATTAGGCATATGACCAAGGTGTTTCGAATCCGATCGTCTTTACGAACTATTTTGACCAGCTTCTGATTTTAACTGCCACTGAGTACCTGTAGCGGAGAATTATCAATAAAGTATTCTGTTATTTCAGTAAGACAATAGTCAGTGATTGTGTGAGCGCCGGATGTTTGTTTATCTCCTCGTCTCAGTGCCCACGCAGATTACATATCGCATCCCAATCTGTGTTTCTGTTCTGTTGAACAAAGTGATTGTGGATAATATATTTTATATATTAAAATAGTTTGTGTTAAATACAATGAAAAGGTTTTCAATATCTTTTATTTATCTTCCATAATACGAAATACAAAAATCTATTACCTTTGGAAAAGGAATTGCCATTTTGGATTGTTTCAATTTCGTTCCAGAGTCGAAATCCACCGGGTCATTCGGTTCTTTAACTAGCTATTTTGTATTCGTGTATTTCATTGAACTGAGCTGATTTTGATATTTTTGGTTTTATTTTTATTATTACATGATGGAAAAATGAGTAGATGGGTCACTTGAAGTTGTCATTACCGTCGCACATTTATAGCGAAAGAGAAGCAACCTACGCGTGTTCGGCTGAACCCATACTCCTCTAGTTCGGTATACCGGATCGCTAATTGACGTGATGGATGAAGCCACTAACCAGGCAAGACTCGAGCACAGAATCGATCCCAGGACCTCTCTTACTCTAGTACTTTATAATGCGAAGCGGTGTACTATGGAGGTCGTTAAAATAATTCAATCTATAAACTTATTTGAATTGGATGGTGAGAGTTCATAATTAAACCCGGCAGATAACAGTGCTCGATTCTTTATTTTAGGGTAAAACCATGAAATAAAAAGCGTCTAACAAAGTCCCATTATTCTGTAATATTTTCAATTAGTTTCCAAATAAATTTGATAGATTTATTGGTCCATGAACCCTGTGCGTTTAACCAGAATACCCTAGCAAGGTACTCTCACAATCTTACCAAGGTTTATCTGAACACATCATCATCATCATCATGATCAACCCATTACCGGCTCACTACAGAGCACGGGTCTCCTCTCAATATGAGAAGGGTTTGGCCAAAGTCCACCACGCTGGCCATGTGCAGATTGGCAGACTTCACACGCCTTTGAGAACACTATGGAGAACTCTCAGGCGTGCAGTTTTTTTTAAAACGCACATAACTCCGAAAAGTTAGGGGTGCGTGCCCGGATTCGACCGACCTCTGATTAGGAGGCTGACGAACCACTAGGCTATATACTACCGCCTCATCTGAACACATACAACATTTATATCTGCGTAGAATATGCATTTTTGTTAATGCATTATAGCTCATAGTATGTGAGAAGAAACTTTAATAATGTCAGTGATATCTACAAACATATTGCGTTAATAAATAAAGTTTGCTGGTTTAATGACAGAACTTATAACACGGCGAAAGATTTCTGTTAATACGTGGCGCACAACAATAACTTTCCGGATCATATTGGATACGTATTGCATTTCGATATAAGACTTAATGAGTAAAGTTGCGTGGTATTACTTATATTTTTCAACGGATACAGTGGGTCATGGCCTGTTTCACATTGTCTGGATAAGCTTAAACTAATGCATTAGACTATTTTATAGTTTTCCGACTGTAAGAACATAAGAAACCGGCTTTTAATCTTGTCAATGAAACAAAAGCTACATGGTTTTATCCGTCATTTTATATACCCAATATAGGAATATGCCTATCGCGATTTGACTACTCGTCCTTAAATTTTAACAGAGTAACAAAGTCATTCGTGTAATGGATTTTACTGCTCATATTTCTTCCATACCGAGAGCCTTATATGAAAATCGATTCTACTCCAAAAAACTATTTTTTGCTACAATGTACATTCTAATTAGTTCCAATTAATATATATAATAATAAGCAATCGGTTAGTAGAAATGTTTATAACTATTGATGGCACGAAATCGGTATATTTTTCATTTTTAAAAACTTACCTACTGGAAACATGATAATGGCAATAATTTAAATATTCAACCCACAGGAAGCAAAACAATTTAAAATCGAAGTTATAAAAATAAAAATCTTGCAAACATGTCAAAAATACGAAACTTCAAATAAAAACAAATGTACTATATATTAATATATATTTTTGGGAACGTTCTGCAAACAAGATCACTTAGACTGCGATTTTAATACATTGTTTAATGATCATTACAATCTTATTTTTTTAAATGTTTTATTATTACTACTTTCGTTGTTGTTCGACTGATCCTCGAGTCTCTTTAATAACGCCTAAGTTTATTTATTATTATAAATACACTTACAATATTATACACAAAAAAATATACATTTCAGCATACAAAAGTGTCACATTCACCTGTATGCATATCAGTTACAAGTGTATACAACATTGACTGCAAAAGGTACATGTAAACGGCCACAAAAGAACAAATTAGGAAAAATTAAACACAATTACAAATTAAATTAAATTAAAGAACAGTCTACACATTTTGAATATATTATTGTTGGCAACACCGGTGTTTGGTCCACAACGAGCGACGCAGCGCAAACTTGGTGGATTTCTGTGGCCGGGACATTACCGGAAGATAAGAAATGGCGGCTCGGCCTCGGTGCGGCGATCGCCCCGCGCACGACGCGGGGACTTCTCGGCTGGGCTTCGAGAGTGACGGAACTTTGATTTGAGCTTGTAAACTTATTTGAGTGACCAATATATGTATAAATTGTAATGAGCATTGAGCTGGGTTTAATTTACTTAACATTATAATTAAAATTATTAAGCGATGGTAGACTCACCGATCATGCCATAGATGATCGATGAGTTCTAAGTTCTATTTAACGACTTGAGTCAACGTTTATTATGACTATAATTTTTGAAATAATCAACGCGTTTGAAGATAGTTACAAGCTTTCCCTACTTTGACTTGATAACACCTTTGTCTGATGAAAAATACAATAAATGTACTCGAGCTTGCAGTTCAAAGAACGTAATGATACTTTGAACTTAAATTTCACGTTTTGGTGCAAAAACTTTGACGCCAGTTAATTAGTGGAGTTAGTTTTTGTATTTTCTTAGTAGTGCAGTTTACTACAGTAGAAATTGTTGTGTGTTTCTGCGACGAACTCATTTATACCTTATTTGTATTCTGTTAAAATTCCAAATCGCGTGTGGCTTTTATGTAATATTTTGTAATGGAATGCAGCACGACGAAAATTTCGTTCACCTTTGCGGTTTTGGCATTTACACAAAATGGCTTTGTTGTTGAGTCCCTTTATTTAACACTTTTATATCATTTTTAATAACCCGTTGGTCTAGTGGTTGGCATTTATGAATAGGCATCAGACATTTTGGATTTTTTAGGGATTGTGTACTTATTTATTACAATCCTTTATAACAGAACATATAGTGATTTGTTAAAGCCTTCCTGGCTGCATTAGAGCAACGTAGGTTAAAGTTCTATACCCGTATCTCCTATGAGATAGAATACTACATAAAATTTAATTCACCGAAAGTGTGTTTGTTAGTTTGTTTGTTAATTTGATTATTTGGGACCTTTTTTCAGTCCAACCGCTGCACTGATCTTAATAAGTTTTGGCGCAGAAACCGTAGGATATTATGTTATTTATCAATTCATCACAAAATAAGTTAAATGAATTAAAGAATACAATTTAAAAGAAAAAAAAACAGCAACAAGAAGCAGGATACAAAATTCTGCGTTATCGCTAAACAGTAATTTCTACTACTACTAAGTTTTACTTTTCATCTCCGATTATAGAGAAATACATTGAGACCGAGTGTTGAAAACAAAAACCTACCATGACGAGTGATATTCATAGCTAAGCCTATTTAGACTATTTAGTATTAAAAGGTTATAGTTTAGGTCTTGGAGATGGACATATAAGGTACTCATCATCATCATCATGATCAACCTATGAGGGGTTCACTACAGAGCACGGGTCTCCTCTCAATATTATTTCATGAAAAGAGGTACGTGCCCGGCATCCTAGCCGCTAAGCTATCACAGCAACAGGTAGAAAAAAATAACAGCTCATAAAGGGCTTACACCATTATTAAATCTACGTCCAAAGTCTCGGACAACATTTATATTGTTTGATATATAAAACTAGTCGATGCCCGCGACATTGTTGGCATAGATTAGTGGTTTTTACAAACTCCTATATAACAAGCTAGCAATTCGAGGAAAATTTATGCTATTATTTTATTTAAGCTGAAACTATAGTTTTAGTTAATTGATTAAGTTTTTCATAAATCCCGCGGGAAATGTAACAGGATAAAAATTATCTTATGTCCATCTCCTGGTTCTAAGCTACCTCCACACCGATTTTCAGCCAAATCGGTTCAGCCGTTCTTGGTTTATTAATAGTGTAACTAACACGACTTTCTTTACATAACGCACATACACACACACATTCACACTCGTTCACACACACACACATACATACACGCACACGCTCATACACGCTTAAATAATGTTAGCTTTAGATAATTTATCTCTAAGAATAAATGTACTATATGCCTGGAAGGAACTACCCTCTGCAATAGATGTTTTCCTAGTGCAGAGGGTAGGGACAAATTATTATTGTCAATCGTTTTTAAACAATAAAATATTATCTTTTCTTATATATAAAAGCGAAAGGTCACTTACATACTTACATACTGATTAAACACGAGATCTCAAAAACTATTGTACGTATAAAGCTATAATTTAGCAAGTAGGTAGTTGATAGTTAAGAGATGTCAGCTAAAAAAGGATATTTGGAAATTCCACCCCTAAGAGGGTAAAAGGGGGGTTGGAAGTTTGTATGAAATTTCTTTGTTTTTATAGTTAGAGACACAAAAGGGGATGACAGTTTTTGCTTATTTTTTTATTATGAAGTCTACAAGCTTGAAATTTTGAAAATAGGTTTCTTTTAGGGCGTAAGTATAAGGTTAAATTTTTTTTTCATCCAAATGTACCCCTAAGGGGGTAAAATAGGGGTTTGAAGTTTGTATAAAAGTCCTATGTTTTTTAATTTAGAGATACGAAAATCGGCAATTTGACATTTGCCTGTAGCTTACTTTCTCAAGCAGGGTATTGGCCGCACGGGTAACCTTAATCCCAAGTAAAATCAGCAATTCTACGCAAACGAAGTCGCGGGCAACAGCTAGTCTTTTATATATATGGATTTATGTACTTTGAAAGTAAATGAGCAATCGATACTCTGTGATAGAACACGTGATATAATAACCAGGTAAGAGATAACAACATAATAGAAGCTGTACAAGCATTAATCAAGCCGGGTCCGCGCCAATAACCTTGTACGTAACTCAGGGAATCTAATTTGGCCCGACCCCGGCAGGGAAGGGTTAAATGTGTTATAGTGAGTGTTAATATTACACGGTACAACTAAAGTTTATTGTTGGATCGCAGGGTAATTTGATTATTTCGACAGTTTTGTTGTGTGAATTAATATTGGATGCCTTGAACGCCGAAGCGATATCAAACATATTAAAGTCACGAGCTATTAATGGGAATTTTTCTACACACAATGATTACGCTATGGATGAAGGCTATTTAAATGAGAATCTTTTTTTTCTCCAACGCAATGATACCTTTATGTTAGTTAGTAAATAATACAATAAACTTTCAATACGTGAATTTTTCAGTAATTTCCTCTCTGTGAACATTCATATAACCCCGATTGTTTGAAGCCTACGAACGTATTTTATGTGGTCAAGTAATGCCGTGTAGTTTAGTTTGGTTGACCGATAATACAAGCATCTTTTTTTTTATCCACTACAAGTTGGCACTTGACGGCATACTCCTAATTGGTTTCTACGCGCCATCGTGTCGAAACGCTAAATCGCTTGGCGACACGTCATTGTTTGATGGGTGGTAACTAGCCACGGCCGAAGCCTCCGACGACGACAGACTCGAGCCGGGAATCAAAGCCAGGCCCTCCAACTTTATAATGCGACAGCGCGCGCTGCGCCTCGGAGGTCATCAAAAGCTAGCTTTAATTAAAGCTGGCTTGGTTTATCGGTTAACCAAGCTCTTGTACATCTCTTCCACTTAAGGTGCGAATCTCACAGATATAGCCAGTAGCTTGCTCTAATTTTTTTTTTGAATATCTTTATTTCTCCATTATCATATAGCTGATGCTATAGACAATATATCCATGCCAAATCACTAAGCTTATTTAATAATATAATTATTTGGGCATTGTACATACATTGGCCAATAGTAACCATGTTTCCAAATCGTATTAAATCACAAAAACATATTTTAAGAAGAAGCTGCACGCGCTTTTAAATTTCCTAACAATGTCTTGTTCAAATAAAACTGATTACTTTTCATCAAGCAAAGTTTCACCTTTCATCTTCTGACATTCAATATAATATGCAATCTACAAAACAAACAGAACACGCGCAACCCTTATTTCTTTCGAAAGTCAAAAGAGATTTATATTTCTCATGGTCTTTACACAAAAGCCGCGCGTCCGTTCCCTCGTAACTTTTTTTACGTTATTCAAAGTTTTCAGAGGGCTCTAGGCGTATCAGATCCGTCCGTTTCGGCGAGGGTATCGCGTAATACGAGAAACGGCCTTTCCTATTTAGATTTGATAAATAGGTGCGAAATAGTACGACCAGAAAATGAAAGGATTTACAAAAAACAAAGTGCCATGTTTTATTTATTTTTTCTAAAAAATCTGTGAACCCATCTGTGCCCCATGTTTAAGAACTTGGTTCTCTTTCATCATCAACATCATCATGATCAACCCATTATCGGCTCACTACAGAGCTCGGGTCTCCTCTCAATATGAGAAGGGTTTGGCCATAGTCCACCACGCTGGCCATGTGCGGATTGGTAGACTTCAAACGCCTTTGAGAAAATTATGGAGAACTCTCAGGCATGCAGGTTTACTCACATGCATGTTTTTTTAATTTACATAGTAGAGTTACCACCCTACCGACAAAGACGTGTCGCCAAAGGATTTAGCGTTCCGGCACGATGTCGCGTAGAAACTAATTAGGAGTGTGGGTTTACCATACCCCTAACAGGTTAGCCCGCTACCATCTTAGACTGCATCATCACTTACCATCAGGTGAGATTGCCATCAAGGGTTAACTTGTAGTGTAGTATTAAAAAAAACTTGATGCACAGCGCAGTGGACGATGCTGATGATTTATTTCGGTTATGGGTTTTCAAATGCTATATAATCATTAACTGATTAATTGATTTGGTACAAATAGGTTTGCAACCATTTGTACCAAATCAATTAATCGAAATGGCATTATTGGACGCTGTGAATGTGATAAACTGTTTTGTCAGTTATTACCTTAGATAGACTACGCGAACCTTATTAAAGACATCGAAAATAGCTCTTGAACGTAAAAAGAGGACCTTCACCGCAAGGCAATCTGTGGCAATACCATTAGTGGCATGAACTCCCTTTGATTAGACGACAAGCAAGAACGCCTCTGACACGCTTCTTTGATATGTAGTTAGATGTTGTATGCGAGTTTCAGGGCCAGCAATTGTAAATAGGAATGGTCGGGAAAAATAGAGCTTTATGAGATATCACCCATTCTAGGTTTGGGTTGGATGATGCAGTTTAAGATGGTAGGGGGCTTACCTGTTAGGGATATGGAAGACCCATACTCTTAATTAGTTTCTACTTGACATGAAAACTAAATCGCTTGGCTTTACCACCCTACCGCCTAGTAGTAGGGTGGTAAAGCCAAGCGATGGTAACTAACTACAGCCGAAGCCTCCCACCAGACAAGACTCGAGCCGGGAATCAAACCCAGGACCTTTTTTTTTTTTACCCACTACAAGTTAGCCCTTGATGGCAATCTCACCTGATGGTAAGTGATCCTACAGTCTAAGATGGTAGCGGGCTAACCTGTTAGGGGTATGGTAAACCCATACTCCTAATTGGTTTCTACACGACATCGTGCCGGAACGCTAAATCGCTTGGCGACACGTCTTTGTCGGTAGGGTGGTAACTAGCCACGGCCGGAGCCTCCCACCAGACCTGACTCGAGCTGGGAATCGAACCCAGGACCTCCAACTTTATGATGCAACGCCACGGAGGTCGTCAAAAACTTTATAATGAGACAGTGAACATCACGTGTTTTATTCAAAGCTGAAATTTAGCGCACTATAGAATACAGCAAAACTCCGTTCATTATGTTTGGTACAACTCTAAAATTAATGTTTTTTTTTTAAACAAAAAAACATAATCATGACTTCACAGCTTAGGCAATTCACGGTGACAGCCACAGGTTTTTTTTAGCCCGGGAAATTTCAAAGATTTCTTTGGCGTTTATATTTAAAAAAAAAATCTAATATAACGCAGACGAAGTCTAACAAATCTAGTGTGAATATAACTGAAAATAAAATAGAAGTGCAATATGTCTTAAGTAGTAGATTCATTCCAACCGCGTTCAGATTGCTTGATTACTCAGGTCGGATTTTGGATGCAAATACCGTATTCTCGTTCTGTTAGAAATGCGGGGATCTGGATTGAAGTCTGCGGTATAAAGTAAATTGGGATTTCTGTTTTATACTTGAATACACTATGTGTTTTGTATATTTTGTATAAAGTTATCCTTTTTTAAGTTATTGCATGTATTATACGTAAAATAAAGAATACCAATTTAAATTTTTGTAGTATCACATAGTACAATACTTGCAACACTTATGAAACGTTACATACTCGTATTAATTATTGCATTATTGTTCTATAATCGTGATAACTTTACGTTCGTCCTCTTAAAAGCTAAAGTTAAGATTATTAAAATCTTCTTATTCTCCTTTCCCACAATCAATTATACTAATTAATTACAAAGTTATTTATAGCTAATTAAGTATTTATTGTTTGTATTGTTCATTCATACCCAAGCTATACCATCAATCATTATTCCTATATATAATCAGATGACCTTAGGTTGTATGTAATTGTATAGTCACACATATATTTAAATACATTGTAATTACTTGTGTATTTATTATGATAATTTAGTATTTATGTTTATTTTATGTTGTTTTGTTTTTTTCTTTACTTTATTTTCTTGTATTGTTTCTTAGTGTTTTGTTGCAATAAAGATATTCTACCAATCTTTCTCTTCAGCCCCATACAAGAAAGGCTGTTACATGTTTATTCATGAACAATCTTACAACTCTATTTCTTGCACATCGTCTGAAATAGATAGAGTTATAGTGAACGCGTAATTTTTTTCACCGGTCTTATTTCATCGTATCTAGGTAGAGTCCAAAGTAATTTCTATTTATAATTATCCACTAATAATAATTTCTTAATAAGTAGTACCTAACATCGATTTAAGCCTTGCACAAGACCAGACCTGACTCAGTTAAGGACTAACCAAAGTGCTTCCTCGAATGGACCAGTAGTATTATCAGAACAAAGAGCCAGAATCCAACATCTAATATAGAGCATTATATTCGGCAAACTAATCAAGACGGGCAAACTGGATTTAATTTTGCAAACGTCCGCCGTCCTTAGAGAGCCGATGTCAGGCGGCGTGCGGTGTGCTCAGTAGATTAAGATTTAGCGCGTCCATGTATTAGTAATTAATGTTGGATAGTAATTAGTGTTAGATTAGAAGCTATGTTACCAAAAGAATGTTATATATGCACGTGAAAGGGCAAAGGAGTAGAGGAAGACCAAAGAAGAGATTGATGGATTGTGTAAAAGAGAATATGCAAATAAAAGGTGTTACCCGCACCTTGCAAATCCTGAAGTGAAGTAAAGGCTGCTAGAAGCGAGTGGAAGAAGTGGGATAAGGTCAAGATAAGAAGAGTAAAATAGCGTCTATATATAGCATAGGGATTAGAAACCAATTTTAATGTTTTTAGCAATCATCGGATTTCGTAATTGAAAAATATGGCTTTTTTTCGCATCGCGGGAAAACGAGCAGACGTTTCATCTGATGTTAAGTGATGACTGTCGTCTGCACTGGCTGGACCCATGGCATGGCAGTCAGTCTCTACGTGGCACCATGCCGGAATCATGCATTGGCAGTAGAGTGATCACTAGCCGTACTTTCGAGGAGTCGACCTGGGTATCGACCCTAGGACCTCCCACATTATAGTACGGCACCGCACACACTGCGCCGCGGAGGTTGTTATTTTTTTTTTAATTTAATTTTTTTTTTTTATTTAAGTCTAATCTTATTTAAGTCTTTAATGTTTTTAGTTCGCCAAAGGCATTGATAAAAACCACAGACGTTTGGCCTCAATGTCGTCCGCACTCAGCGCCTTACATACTAATTAATTATAACTTACACAATATATACAAAGGTGCATAATTAAATCGAATTATTCAGCCAAAGAACTACTCCCGAAACAACCAAATACATTACAAATCACCTCAATAGGTAGGTAAAATAGGTTTAAAATAGCTTCCGCTTAATATTATTTTGCGTCGGAAATGTCGTTTAATGCACTTATCATCTTATTTTTTATTTAACCGGTGTTATACGTGATACTAAATATTAGATAATCGATGAATTCACATTTTTACTTAAAGCGCAAAAAACGTTAAAACTTTGACTGCTTTGTTGGTTTATTTGTTGAAAGGAGTGTCTTGTTGAGTGGATATAAGTTGAAAACTCTCAGCCATGTTGACCGGTTCTTGTTTGATTAACTTACACTACGATGGCGTGAACCAAATTGAACCTAAATACCATATCAAACAGCTCATAACACACTACATTAGTCAGATAATTGCTATACTGAAAACGTGCGAGGGAATATTCAGGGTTGCCTTCAGCAAGGCGCTGCTAGGGGCTGTAGCAAACTTTTTAAATTAAAAAATCATAATAAATTTCATCATCATCAAATCAAATCATGATCAACCCATTACCGGCTCACTACAAAGCACGGGTCTCCTCTCAATATGAGAAGGGTTTGGCCATAGTCAGCCGCGCTGGCCATGTGCGGATTGGCAGACTTCTCACGCTTTTGAGAACATTATGGAGAACTCTCAGGCGTGCATGTTTCCTCACGATGTTTTCCTTCACCGTTGAAGCAAGTGATATTTTAATTTTTTTAAAACGCACTTAACTCCGAAAGTTTCAGGTGCGTGCCCGGATTGGAACCGCCGAACTATAATTAGGAGGCTGACGCCCTAACCACTAGGCTATTACCGCTTTTTTATAGTAATAAATTTATACATTTTTAATTTTGAAGCAATTGAACGTTGTGAAGCCGAGCCGCTATTAGATTTAAACGAGTTTTGATAGGGCATTATGGAAGATCTGTGTGGTTTAGTAAAGATGTATTTTTTACTTTGATATGATGATGATTGTATTACATGAACTACCGCAAAGTAACCCTTGCTACTATTAAAAACGTGATATTTCCCTCATTTGCAGGTAATATCTCACTAATTTTGATGCTGATCGGACATCGTAAATAGAATTTTTTATATATTATAATTATCTGTAAAAATTTAGATAAATGCGCCATTTAAATTGAAACTTTTCATCCAAAATTATCATTAAACTCATATCACTGTCCTCGTGGCGTCCATTGTTATTGCTATTTTACTTGGACCAATCACTTGCCACCGTTTTGGCGGGAACCAATAGCGTGGCGGCACGATATAATGACAGCCAACTTCATTCATAATAGTATTCTAGTCAAGTTTTATGGTCTTTTGTACGTATACAGATTAATAACATTTTAACCCTTACAAACAACATGTAAAATATAAGTCTTAATTAATAGTAAATAATGTAGTTATTTATTTTATTTTACCCGAAAAACTTAAAGCTAATAAAAAAGTAAATAGATAACAACAGAAAAAAATTAAAGCTAATTACAAGGTTTCACAAAAGGTGACCAATAAGGAGGTCTTGCGGCGTGCGTCTAAGTTGGAGAGGCACCAAAGAAGAAGACAAAAACAAGAAATACTAAACTGGGAAGAAAAATAATAGAAAGGGGAAAACAATTATAACAATAAAGAGAAAAAACAAGAACAAAAACAAAAAACTGAATCTGGTCAACCAATTATTTAAATAAAATGTATATAACTTGGAATCGCGGCGAAAACATATAATACTAATAATATGGGATAATTAAAATGAATATAAACCTTCAAAGACTAGAAATTACTGGAATTACTGGAAGATTGTAAGCATTGACACCCCACTTAATGGATACCGATGTCAGGTTCCGCCAACTTGGGTATGATTTCGTAGAATTCGAGCTTTTAAGATTTGTATTTGTTGGGAGGTTTCTGCTGTGACAAGATACCACTGCCAAAATATTTGAGGTTCTGTTCTAATCGGTTTTTACTCGGTATAAAACACCAAGTATAAACCGTTTAGGTGTACAGGTATGGATGGAAACTGCCTCGTCATAATAACAACTACGGATAAAGAGTTCCTGAGATGGATTTCTGGGTCGGACTGAAAATTGTTAGATCTTGAAATACTACGAAATACTCATTAACAAACCGGACTTCATAAACTGGCATTGTCCACCCCGTCTCTCGGAGAGCACCAAAAGCTTCCGGGTTCTATCACCAAAAAGTAACAATATATATTATAAGAGCAGCGTTGTTGCTCTTTGCTTTTAAAACTACTACGAGAGTGGGGGCCGGCGTCTACAATCGGACATTAATAGTCTGATAATTATAGTAATTTTATTGAAACAACTACCGCGATCCTACCAGGTAAGCCCGCTACTATCTTAGACTGGATCTTCTACGAGGTGTACTTATAGCTAGCCCTAACTTGAAGTTGAATAAAAAATGAGTGCATAGTTAAACAAGCCTATCCTATGTAAAGAGAAGCGGCCATAATATAGGTATGTTCGATTATAATCTACTATGAATTCGCAAACATAATCATTCAACCATTAACGCCGGCGTCACGCGATGTACGACGCACGCATACGCACTGCGTAAAAATTACATGAAATTCAATATTGAAAAAAATGTTGGGTTTTAATAATTGTTTTTTTTTACACAAATAATATAATATTGCAGGGGTAAATGTAAAGTTGCGATAGCCTAGTAAGCTGTGATAGCCTAGTGGTTAGGACATCCGCCTAATCAGAGGTCGGGGTTTCGATCCTGGGCACACACCTCTATCTTTTCAGTTATGTGTGTTTTTAAGCATTAAATTATCACTTGTGCCTTGAGAGTTTATAATATTCTCAGAGGCGTGTGAAGTCTGCCAATCCGTAGATGGCCAGCGTGGGCTATGGCCAAACCTTTCTGAGACCCTTGCTCTGTAGTGACTCGGTAATGGGTTGATCGTGATGATGATGGGCGTAAATCAGCAAACGGGTCTCCTCACCTAAATGATTACCGCCCATGAACATCTATAATAACAGAGATACTGACAATGTGTTGCCAGCTTTTGAGTTATTTATTTATCCGCACCTTTATGCTACACTTTTTGCTGTGATAACCTAGTAGTTAATAATTCAGCCTCCTTGTCGGGGGTTTCACACACCTTTATCTTTTCGCGTTTATTATTTGATTAACGCAATTTGAAATTAAAAATCGCTTGTTTTAATGGTGAAAGAAACATCGGGAGGAAACCTGCAAACCTGAAAGTATCTCGATAATGTTCTACAATGCGCACTTGGTCTAGAAGAAAACCCCTTGTTTTCTTCTAGACCAAGTGCGTAGAGATCTCTTCTCATTCGTAGAAGAGACCTGCTTATTACAAATATTACAAATATCCCTTATTTTGATACTTGATGAACACCGCAGATGGTAGCTGGTTACGCTATTAGCTTGGGCGTGAAATTCTTTCTGGTGAGTCGGATGGTCGATGATTTCCAGCCATTGATTGATTACGAAGTGACGTTCAAATTTTAACAACCTTTTTATACTTGCTAAGTGTGGTATATAGTTAACCCATACATCATAAAGAATCCGTTGAATTTCCGTAAAAGCAAAGAGTATGACGTAACCAGCATAATATATTTCTAGAATAAAGCATTTATTTAACTTGCTTTGTTCGTATGACTTGAAATCTTTTTTCCTTAAATTATAGAACCGTCGTTAAAATATGATTTAAAATTAAAATTGTTTAAACATTTATTTTCTAAATGTAGTAATTTAGCTGTCTGGTGATCTACATAATTGTAGATTTATGTATAGGTATGAAATTATCGATAATATTATCCAAAATAATTAATCTTTAGTATGAACGACATGTAATATAAAATGTATTGAGAAACTTGATACTTGTTAGCTTCTTCCCATTGGATGAAACATTTTTCATGTCAGTAAATTCTCGGTGTAATTAAATGATAAATATTACCACGTTTTATTTGGTATATGAGTAAGAAGAGAAGAAATTGTTTTAGACGGAAACAAAAAAATGTGATTTTAAATCTTGACTGCCGAGTCTTTATTTAAGCGTCACCTTTCTCATATATTATTATGTGTTTAAAATTGTTTTAAAATTGATTGTAGTGGAATAAAGTAAGAGTGAGTCATAATAATTATACAGTGAATGAATAAATTACTTTGATATAAAACTCGTGTATTCATTCGAGAAAATAGACCCTAAGCTTTTCATATTATGAAATGCAGTCAAACAGATAAACACTTTTTAGTTGAAAACACAAACAACCCATTGCTGTGAGAAAAATATTTGCGATATAAATTTCATACAATGCATCGTGGGAAGACAGCTCTAAAGCGTGTAGTACGTGAAGTATTTCTTTACCGAACCTGGAGGAGCGTTCCCGATATTTACAGCATGACATCCAACCTGAACTATAAATCCACTGAACCTAAATAACATGATACTGCTGAATAAGGGAGACTTGTACGCTCGCGTTGCCAAAAATATTAATTTCATTATGTTCTCCTCGAGATAAATTCGACACACAATCTTATTATTAGGTTCTGCCACTGTTTGGAAACTATACAAATGAATAAAATAAATATTCTTCATTACGACTTTGTTTTGCCTCGTCTTTATGAACAGGGAATACGAAAAAGATAGCACTACAAAATTAAATCTGCTATCCGAAGATTTTGGATTAGATTGATTATTAGCTGATTTTGACGATTTTCTAAGGTAGGAATAAAAATAGTTCTAGTTAGAAACGTAGTGCAAGTCACACTTGTCTAGAAGTGGTTGAAGTTTTGATGATGATGTTGGTGATCACCGTAGTTATTTTTTTTTTTTATTCAATACAAGTTAGCTCTTGACGGCTATCTCACCTGGTGGTAAGTAATGATGCTGTCTAGGATGGTAGCGGGCTAACCTGTTAAGAGTATGGTAAACCCACGCTCCAAATTGGTTTCTACGCGACATCGTGCCGGAACGCTAAATCGCTTGGCGACACGTCTTTGTCGGTAGGGTGGTAACTAGCCACGGCCCAAGCCTCCCAGCAGAGAATCGCCTATAGGTCACGAGGTGATGGTTTTGGTTCCCGATACAGGCCAATCTTTGTAAGATACTGGGGTGTTATTATAAGGCATCCCAGAAATTGGCTGTGTCGAACGCACGAGCGTTAGAGTCAACGCTGGTCTCAGTTACTGTGACTAGCATATGATGAGGCCACCAAAGTCCCATGTGTCCATACTCTGAAACCCTGACCCTTCTAAGAAACAGGAGGGGCACAGAGCCCGGCTTTGTGCATTAAAATGAATAAGGACGGTAATAATAACAAAGTCTTCAAAACACTTTCCCAGTTACACCGTAGATAATATTATGAACGCGGTAGACAGATCAAAGGCATTAATATTTTGATCTCAAAATAAAACTACAAAAGGAATTTTGATGCTTGCACTTTAATTAAGTTACGACGGAGGAAGGCGGCGCTACCTTTTTTTCATTTCGCCTTTATTTATTAATTAAAACGGCGAACATAGATCAACGAACAAATTAATGGATGCGCCGTGACTTGTAACTTGGTCTGACACGGTCTGACTTTGCAAGTCACGGGATCGACTGGCTGTAAGTGGTTTCCAGACTTAGTGTAAATATAACGTTTCGGGAAGTTGTTAATTAGAAAATCGTGTTTCATTATCGATCTTGCCAGCTTTTGTTCGCGTTATCTTAGATAAAGATGCCTGAGATTGATGGATTTTTAGAAATAAAAAATATCGTGAGTAAAAAATTACGAAATGCTTCTTCGGATTTCGTAACAATGTTTATCAAATGCAGTCTGTGGACTGTGTACTTAGGTTTTTTATCGAGTGCAACTAAATTTGGCACTTAAATTTCGTCTTCGAACCCGTATCATATATCGTGCTGGAATTCAGTCTACAATACGCCTACTTACTACTTGCTGTAAAGTTTTTATTCACTTAATGAATTTAAGTCACTCTAATATTCATAACTACTGTAATTGTCATCGTTTGAAACAGTTTAAAATGTAATCATCATCATCATGATCAGCCCATTACTGGCGCACTACAGAGCACGGGTCTCCTATCAATATGAGAAGGGTTTGGCCATAGTCCACCACGCTGGCCATGTGCGGATTGGCAGACTTCACACACCTTTGAGAATATTATGGAGAACTCTCAGGCATGCAGGTTTCCTCACGATGTTTTCCTTCACCGTTGAAGCAAGTGATATTTTTTTTTTAATTAAAATGTAATATCAGACGTAAAGACAATCTATCAACATAAAACATTTGAAAGTAAAAACTTTTCTTATTTGGCTTTTCATATGGTTTCGTAAATCTAAAATACTTAAGAGTATATACTTCAGACAGAAAAGTGAAATATTGACTATGTTTTAGTGCATATATGCTCAAAACACAAAGTCACAAACTGTCTGGCGCAACTTATCCTACAAGCATTTATACGAACCATTCATCATCATCATCATCATTTCAACCTATAGACGTCCACTGCTGGACATAGGTCTTTTGAAGGGAGTTCCAATGGCCACGGTCCTGGGCCGCTTGTATCCAGCGGCTCCCTGCGACTCGTTTGATGTCGTCTGTCCACCTTGTTGGGGGTCGACCAACGCTACGTTTACCGGTGCGGGGTCGCCATTCCAACACCTTGGGACCCCAACGTCCATCGGTTCTCCGAGCTATGTGCCCCGCCCATTGCCACTTCAACTTCGCAACTCGCTGAGCTATGTCGGTAACTCTGGTCCTCCTACGGATCTCTTCATTTCTGATTTGATCACGTAGAGATACTCCTAGCATAGCTCTCTCCATTGCTCGCTGAGTGACTCTATACGAACCATTAGTGTTTAGTATGTTAGTTATTGGCCCTACCAAAAATCACCAATAGCTTGTAAAGAAATTTTGACTTAATCATCATCATCATCATGATCAATCCATTCTCGGCTCACTACAGAGCACGGGTCTCCTCTTAATATGAGAAGGGTTTGGCCATAGTCCACCACGCTGGCCATGTACGAATTGGCAGACTTCCCACGCCTTTGAGAACATTATGGAGAACTCTCAGACATGGATGTTTTCCTTCACCGTTGAAGCAAGTGATATTTTAATTGCTTAAAAACACACATTACTCCGAAAAGTTATAGGTGCGTGCCCGGGTTCGAACCCCCGACCTGATTAGGAGGCTGTCGTCCTAAACACTATGCTATCACAGCTTCGCTTTAACTGAATAATATTATATATTAAGAATATTATATATTAAGAATATTTAATATAATTATATATTAAGAATGTTTTCAGCTTGTGTCATAAATTTGATGGATGATATTTAAACATCGAACTTGATTTCTAAAATTATATCATAGGTGGTCGTATGAGGTGAAGGCGTATTAAAAGTCTTATCCACTGTCAACTGTTTGGAAGTTCCATGGTGCGTTTTCTTTATTGCACATAAGCCACCGTCACAGTTGTCTGCTCACTTTGTAATTGCTACTGTTCCTGGCGTCATAGTGCGATGTGCCAGATGTTTACAAGTGCGCAGAGGTTGCTAAGAAAAATACTGCACGCTCCCTATAAAAATTCGACTACGTTCTCCCCGACATATTACGAGGTACGACCAAACGATTCCAGTGCCCGGTCAGGATGCGTGTATTTGTGCAGGTTTATTTTATTGCACTTGTGTTCCCTAATGGTTATAATATGGGGATCTTCAAAGGGCGGATAAATAAATTGCTCAAGGGCCAGCCACGCATTGGCGGTTCCTCTGGTGCTGCAAATGTTCATGGGCGGCGGTAATACCATCAAGTAACCCGCCTGCTCGTTTGCTCGCTATATATATATATATATATATATATATATAAAAAAAAAAAACTTCAAGTTAGTCTTTGAAGCATCTCACCTAAGTGATGATGCAGTCTTAGACGGTAGCGGGCGAACCTTTTTTTTTCTATGCACTACAAGTTAGCCCTTGACATCTATCTCACCTGGTGGTAAATGATGATACAGTCTAGGATGGTAGGGGGTAATTGGTTTCTACGCGACATCGTGCCGGAACGCTAAGTCGCTTGGCGACACGTCTTTGTCTCTTGGGTGGTAACTAGCCACGGCCGAAGCCTCCCACCACACGACGACTTTTTGGCGTGGCGTGGCAGTGTCGCGTTGTCGCATTATAAAATTGGAAATCCTGGGTTTGATTCTCGGCTCTTGTCGCGTAAAAGTCAATTAGGAGTATGGGTATACCATACCCCCATCAGGTTAGTCCACTTCCATCTTAGACTGTATCATCACTTACCATCAGATGAGATTGCCGTCAAGGGCTAACTTGTAGTTTATAAAAAAATGATAAATTAGTAAATACGAATATGACTCAGAAGTCCCATTTTTTACGTTAATAAGTTCTTTGTCGTTTTTGCAAACAACCATTAGTTAAGACAAAACGTATACCTAATAGAGGCGTGGCCCTCTTTAATCAATCAATAGTAGGGTAACTCCACTATTCCTAGTTTTATATGGCGAGATGTTATGTCGCTATTCATAACGTGTGGTTAATTTAATTATTATTTAAGGAAATTATTTGAGCACAGTTATTTAATTTTGTCAACATAGAATGCAATAATTAAATCTGAAACATGGAATCCAGGATCGTACTGCACTCGAGCTTGTTAACTAGTTTAACTTGGAATGGATTGGACCTCAGGCCATCCAATTTGAACCAACCTGACGTTGAGGTAAAAAATAGTTCCTTTATGTTTATACGCTTAAAGCAATAGCTTAAGGCACGTTTAGTTGTTTTACATCAACAAGAGTATATTCTTTAGTGATCAGTACAGAACAATTAATAAAGCTCCGTCGTATACCTGAAGTTATCATTAATCAGCTGATAGTAGCAACCGTTGACGCTTCTGTAGACTGATTGATGAACTCTATTCTCGCTAAATAAATAATATCTTAACATACTCGCACTGTAATTGGATTGCATATGTACTTCCCAGAGATAAGATCCCACTTCTGATAGTTAAAAAATATATTTGTACTCTCTTGAATCATTCTTGAAAATGTTTACTTGTACAAAATAACAGATAATTGCAGTGAGAATATAATCATTAACTATAACCCTGATGAGACCTGAGCAATAGAGATTTGTTTTGTTCATCTACACTAATATTATAAAGAGGAAATCTTTGTTTGTTTGGTTGTAATGAATAGAGTCAAAAACTACTGGACCGTTTTTAAAAATTCTTTCACCATTCGAAAGCTACATTATCCACGAGTAACAAACCAAAATGACATGTTATAACATAAAATCAAGAGTTAGACAGCGTAGCATAGCGTAATACCCACATAAAATGTGTTAAGTAATTTTTAGAACACACGAAAAAAAATTACAAGGGTTCTTCAAATAATACAATACGAAAATTGTAATACGATACTCGGTACATTTATGCAAAAACCTTTCTTGATGGCGTATAAAATTTGATATATGGCGAAAGTATTGGCGTGAGTTCAAGATATTTGTTGCAGTGGGAATTATGTGCGACTTGTGCCAGCTATGGGCCAAATTTTTCCATATGAAAATTTATTGCCACAATTTTAACACTATAACTTGCTGTATTTAGTACTCTGATGTATAATTTATCTATAGCTGTCATGAGTTGCACTTTGTTACAATTACAAAGAACGTGAACGATCGAGTACTGAATTTTTTGTTTTGTTTTCTTGATAATAAATTAAAATGAACATCAGTTTCATTTCTATCGTTAGAGCCGCTTAAAGTCCAACGACTTCCTAATCACACATAAAGGCATAAGGGCGTTTAACCAAAGTTTAAGGAATTAGTTCAATATTAATCTAAAGACTTTAGATACAAGTAGGTATGCCAACAATCAGTAAAATTTAAAGTATTTCATATATTTACGAGATATATAAGAAAATGTTGTTTTATTTATTTTTTATCGTGAATTCGAGTTTATCGGGAAAACACATAGTTAATAAACGAAACTTGACCCACATCGTCAATCTTTGTATAATAACACTTAAAACAATATAGTATTTTACAACAATAGGTTTGTACTCTGAGGATGATTTATCTTTATTAACATAGCTTACGTCAGGTATTCACTGAAGTCACTTGTAGAAATGGTTCTGGGGTGTAGATCTCTCTAAAACGTATACATCGAAGAGATTAAGTATCCCATCATATAAATCATGTATAACTGAAATTTGATAGTACGATTATATACAAAGACGTAATCGTGTATAAAATTTGATTTATGGCGAAAGTATTGGCTTGAGTTCAAGTTATTTGTTGCGGTGAGAATTATGTGGCGCTGGTGCCAGATGCGAACCTAATTTTGTTAGGTATATGCAAATTTATAGCAACGGTTACTATAGATGCGTTGGTGATGATAATATTATAGTTACTTTTTTTTATACAGTACAAGTTAGCCCTTGACGGCTATCACGGCTTGGTGTCGGGCTAACCTGTTAGGAGTGTGGTAAGTACACGCTCCTAATTGGTTTCTACGTGATATCGTGCCGGAACGCTAAATCGCTTGGCGACACGTCTTTGTCGGTACCTAACGCCGGGGTTTCAAACGCGTCCAAGTGTAAGAAGGCCTCAAAAATCTGACCCAGGTTTATTTTGGTGGCACCATCTCTCATTGTCAATAGTTATTTAACGATATTAAAGAGATCAATATATTTAATATTTCAGATATGTTATATTTTTAGTATTTTTATTATTTTATATATTTAGTAGGATGTAGTTATTAGTGTGTAAGTATATTTAATTTTTGCAAAATCCGTCTCACTGCTAATTCATTAGCTCCACTCGAATGGTTGCCTCTTGTTATTATTTTGTTGTGATTATTTCATAGTTTATGTTGTATCATAGTTTCAAGTTATGCCATAATGCAAATTTCAACCTTGCGTTTCTAGCAATAGAAATAGATGATTCACTATTTTCTTTACTTGTACTTTTTTGTATTCACGCTGGGAAATGCTTTTACGCATCGCCTCCGTAGGCGACGCAGGTAAGACTGCACCGCTTCCGACGTGTATGTGGGACTCCCCGGCGTCCAGGCTGGCGACCAGAATACCCACTAAAACCCAGCGATGCTCCTTCGCGTCGCCTGGTGGCTTGGTCACGGGAACACTTGTGCACTCGACCGCGGCCCAGCCAGCGGCGTCCGCCGAGGCAGACCCTCCATGGGGGGTCTGCCTCGCCTTACGTTCTTTACTTGTACGATATTTACGTACTAACTTTAACTATTTAATTTTTCCTTGTGTTGAGAGCGATTAAAATGTTTATACGTTTTTTGTAAAAATGATTTAAAAAAACATAATTTAATCTGGAAATGTTTAGTAATGTTATTTTATTTGTTTTCAACAATGTCAGTGAGTAATAAGTAGGATGTTTTTAATAAAATACTCGCATATTATAAAGCTTCGGAAAAGTTTAACTTTCATATTTTAAAACGCTTGCCAGTGTAATTCACTGAGTTTAAACCTAACTCAATTGATAAAATTTACCGTAATTATGTCATTTATCACCATAAATACACCAAATTGCCGATAAATATTCAATGAGAATATAATAAGCGAATAATTTTCGGTATGACGTTTTAATTTTGCGAGAGCTAATTTATCGTGAAGCGATTGTCGATTAAAACGTGCATTCTCGTCCAATTTCCTATCATCTTTGTTACTTGTAATAATTGTATTTCTGATACTGAGATCAATTACGAATTTATTGCGTAGTTTGCATAGTAAGAAAATGTTTGAAGTGTAAGAAAAGAAAGAAAATGAATTGACATTTTGTTTAGGGTTTCATTGTCGTCTTGTCCACAACTGGGCATATGGTCGCTCTCATTTAATATTGAGTGCTCAGTTCACCGCTATACGCGGTAATAATTTGGTGTAACCTTCACTAGGTCACAATATTCTTTGTTGGTCAATAAAAAAGTTGTCATTGAAAATATAGAAATAGGCGCTCAAACGTCAACGTAAAAGACGTCAGCATACCGATTGGTGCCCTAAAAGCGTATAAATAACGACAATGGACAACATTGTTGACTTTTTTATCACACTGAACAGATTAGGCCGGGAAAAACGCGCTGTAGTTCTTGCTGTAGGCGAAGGATTTCCATTAGCGATTTCGCTAAGTGGATCTCTGGTCATTTAGGGAAACGACCCTGTATATTATTTTCAGTACTATGGTTTCCGGTAAAATTTCCTAAGGAAGACACTGTAGGTGTATTACTTTTTTCATAGGTACCTATACATTAATTATAACAAAGTACATAAGATATGCATGTGAAGCGGTGATAGCCTAGTGGTTAGGCGTCAGCCTCCTAAACAGAGGTCGGCGGTTCGAATCCGGGTACGCACCTCTAACTTTTCGGAGTTATGTGCGTTTTTAAGCAATTAAAATATCACTTGCTTCAACGGTGAAGGAAAACATCGTGAGGAAACCTGCACGCCTGAGAGTTCTCCATAATGTTCTCAAAGGCGTGTGAATTCTGCCTATCCGCTCATGGCCCGTGTGGCGAACTATAGCCAAACCCTTTTCATATTGGGAGGAGACCCGTGCTCTAGCCGGTAATGGGTTGATCATGATGATGACATAAGATATGAGCGAAGTTCATCGTTGTGTTAGTAGATATATTTTTAAGTGTGTCGTTTTAGTTAGGTCCACCATAAGGCATCAAAATATTCAGCACCCTATTCCCCTCTTTATACTAATAGAGTGCGCATCAGTGGGTCTGCAACGTAGGTAAGGGTCAGAAATATATTCGAGGTTTACTCTAAATAATAAAATAAAATTCGATTACTCCCCTCCCTTACTTCCCTCTTCCTAAAGTTTTCATATTTACCCATTCACCGACATACATATTTAACCAACACATGGGTCGCATAACTTTTTTACCGCTACATTTATAGAAAGTTAGGATATATGCTTAAGAGTGGTATCATGGACAGGCAGCGGTGTGCGAGCTCTATTAAATTATTTAAGATCTTAAGTTTGCACCGTAATTAATATCCCATACACACGTACGAAGCGCTTTGCTTTTTCGTTTTGTAATATGCATATAAACCCCAATCTGGAATGCCTGTTACGATGATAGTACGAGGTCAATAATAAACAAAACACTGAACTTATTGCACGTATAATTCTTTGTTTTTACAGTGACCCCTGAATGTCATTTCATTTTTTATACTAACCTAGAACTAGAACTTATCCTGTTGAATACGTCAACTAAAGTATAACAACCACTTAGTTGCTATGTTAAAATTGAATATCTTTTAGGCAAATGCGCTTTTAAGCTGCTTAATCATATTTACTATCAGGTGCGATTGCAGACAAGCGCTGGTATATTTATGAAACGCTTTTAGAAGTGTGGTAGTGAGAAAATTTATGTATTCTGTTATCATGTTACTAAGAACTTGAATTTCATAGGTATATCTGTATCTTGTGTATTGTATTTTGTGTCTTAGTCATTTTTATATTTTCATGATCAACCCATTACCGGCTCACTACAGAGCAAGGATCTCCTCTTAATATGAGAAGGGTATGGCCATAGTCCACCACGCTGGCCATGTGCGGATTGGCATACTTCACACGCCTTTTGAGAACATTGTGGAGAACTCTCAGGCGTGCAGGTTTCTTCACGAAGTTTTCCTTCACCGTTGAAGCAAGTGATATTTTAATTACTTAAAAACGCACATAACTCCGAGAAGTTGTAGGTGCGTGCCCGGATTCGAACCGCCGACCTCTGATTAGGAGGCTGACGCCCTAATCACTAGGCTATTACCGCTTCGCTTTTTATATGTTAGGTATAATTTTTCATAAAAGTGAAAATGAAGTTGTAAATTGGTGTTTCATGGAGGCTATATATTGGTTTTTAATCTGAGCCACAAACAGTAAAGTACAAAAAAAAAATGCAATAATTATAGCAAAATAAAAGAAAGCGTCACTATTTATTTACAGTTGACTAAAAATTCCATTAAAAAATAATCATAACCTAGTGTTAAGTTTTACAAGTCAGCGGGAAATAGGTAAAAAATGTTCCGTGTAGGTAGTTAGAGAGTAGGAACCGGAAAACTGCAATTTTGTCCTCTACGCAAGTTAACTTATTACCTAATAGCTATAATTGTTGTTCTGTACAAAATTGCTATACAAATAAAGTAACAAACCGAAGTAATTACTGATGAGGGTGCACATAAAAATAAACTTTATTACTTAGCAATATGAGCTATTTTCGTTTGAGTCCCGCTATAACATAACAAACCTCTGGCGAATATAAAAATAGTGGCAGCTAAGAACCCTTCATTAAAATAATTCATTTCATTAGTCCGTCCGGACACGCAAGTTTGTTTTTAAAATTTAATCATACACCGACCTTATTTCATTTGGTGGGCTCAAAATAAACAGTGAGAAAGTAATTAGCACGAATTTCCACCGGAGCGTTTATTTTTCGGTTTTCAGAGATATTATGCAAATGATCACGTGAACACAGATAACAAGCTTCTACAGGGTTTCGAGGTCACTGTGTTAAAGGAGCCCGGAAAACCTGAGCCCTTTGGTTAAAAATGAGCAATCTAATTGTTGGTTAGGCCCTGATATGTTTCATTCATCAACCCATTAAATGCCTACTGCAGAACATGGGTCACCTCGCATGGGAAGCTGGCAAAGTGTTAAGTAGATTGTAATTCACATTTGTTTGAAATCTCCCAGGCATGATTGATGATCATCATCATCCTTCAAATTTAGATATTATAAACTATTTTTTGGAAATTTATTTATAGGACTTATTACACACACACCACACTCACACACACACCACACTCACATACACGCCACACTCACACACACACACACAAGCGCGCCTACACACACACACGCACACACACGCGCTCACACACACGCACACATAAACGCACACACACGCACACACACGCGCACACACACACACACCTGCACACACACACACACATCTGCTCACACACATGCACACCCACACACCCACATGCACACCCACACACCCACACGCACACGCAAATGCACACCCACACACCCACACGCACACGCAAATGCACACACACGCACGCACAGACACACACACACACACACACATGCACACACACACACACGTACACACATACCCACACGCGTGCACACACACAAACACGCACACACACACACACACACACACACACACACAAATCATAGCATCTCAATGATCATTGAATGCTGAACTAGAAAAGACTGTATTTAAGTAGTTGGCGTAGCTCAAATTACCGGTATATTAGGCAAAAGATATTACGCAATTCCTGAAAAATTAAGACAAAATTATTTCATCAATCCAATACACCTCGCACCTCGAAAGAAACTTGGCATCCTCAAAAAGGTCAAGCGGTTCTTCACGCTGGAACAGCTTCCCAATATGTACTAACCTTAGGTTCGTGCATGGAACACTGTTATAGATAGGATCAGCCAGGAAGTACCAGCTTGATGCAATAGATTTTGGTAGATTGTCGTGCTAGAAAACTCAACGGCAATCTAGCAAATGGGCTAATCCAAAGTAGCAGCCGCCGCGCACGGTTGCTTGTCTGAGTCATTACGAACTTCACGTTACGTAGATGATATTCCATGGATACGAAGCTTACTGCTTTAATTGTTCTAAGACGCAACTTGGTGATCTGGAATATGCTTCCAGATTCCGTTAGCCCTATCAGCTATACGAGTAATTTGCAATTGAGAGTAAGTACGCATCGTCTAGGCAAGTGCGTTCCATATCATAGTTGCAGGCAATAGCATAAATATTTTTTAAAGAGTTCTACCCACAACTATTAAAAGTAATACGACATATAGAGGGTAGTGTGCTCTAGTTTACAAAGAGTGTGAACCGCTCGATGTCACTTGACGTAACTTTAACACAGGCAGTTACTGAAAGTAACTTTAAACTCATTGAGAGCTATACTCAGATGTAATTCGGCAGCTTGTAATACCTTTTCTCTAAGAGATTTACTGACATAGTCCACTGCCTACTAAAAAAATGCAGATTAGCATTTGGCTGCAATCTCTTTTAATGGTAAATGATGATGCAGTCTCAAATGGTAACGGGCGAACCTGTTATGCTTAACCCATACCCCTAATTGGTTTCTAAGCGACATCGTTTCATCACTTCACCGGTCCCACGGGGTATTTGCGGTTTGTCCTTCTTGGTAGGATAACTCTCTAATAATTGGTCACTCAAATTGGGAATCTAAATCTCATATATAATCATTACACGAATCAATTAAATTAATGATAATTTACTTTTGATTGTGTGTTACCTATATCACTCGTTTGGATAGCCAGTTGGATTTAAGAGGCTTTTTAGTAATATTTGTGTAGGTAGGTAGGTATATATGGGGGATTGGCATGTAGCAATCTTGAAGCAATCGACTCGAGGTTAGGAACATATTGATCCCTAATTCCTGGCTTAGCTAAGAGGCCTGTTATGTCGTCAAGGCATAAACTTCCCAATACACAGCCTAAAGACCGCAGCGTCTTGCTCACTTAACATGCTTCGTAAGTCAGTGTGCGATCACATACTCGCAAAGCTTACATAGATAGTGATTGTAGTTTATAAGGCCGCATTGCCATTGTGCAAGTGGGGAAGCTGCAAATTGCATGGTATCTTGAGCAGTGGATAAATAAACCTGCCCGCAAGCAGGGTTTTGAATGTTAGTTAAAAGTCAAATGCTATCGTTTGGGTACAAGTGTTATGCAAGTGATAAGAAACATATTTGTAATGTTTAATATAGCTACTATTTAAGTTCATCATCATCATCATGATCAACCCATTACTGGCTCACTACAGAGCACAGGTCTCCTCTCAATATGAGAAGGGTTTTGCCATAGTCCACCACGCTGGCCATGTGCGGATTGGTAGACTTCACACGCCTTTGAGAACATTATTGAGAACTCTCAGGCGTGCAGGTTTCCTCACTATGTTTTCGTTCACCGTTGAAGCAAGTGATATTTTAAATGTGTAAAAAAACACATAACTCCGAAAAGTTAGAGTTACCTACAACTTAAATAGTAGGTATATTAAACAAATAATATTTTGACGCCGTGATCGTACGGGCAAGCTATAAGTATAGAACTAGCAAAAATAATACATGATTTCTTAAACTAGTTTATCATTATCTAATTGATTTTATTTGTTTCCCAATAAGAGACAGGTTTGCATTTTAGTTTATATATAAATGTAATTGTAAAAATTAAACAAAATTGAAAATATGTAAAACTAATAAAGTTAAACTACACTAAACCTTAAACGTAGTCGATGTCAGTAAACGAGGACTACTGGAAGCATTTCACCTTTGAATGGCCAAGCTAATTCTTTAGCCAAGGTATCTGTCAGCTTTAGGATTCCCAGTAGACTCGATAACCCTACTCAAAAATTAAACTAAATCGAAAATTCTTCAAAACCAAAGCTATCTGATACTATTTATATTGCAAAAAAAGTAAGTTGTGTAGTATATCGTGATAGTACATTAGCAGAGATAAGAGGCTTTAAATAACAGCACTAGGTCACCAACAGGTCTAAGGGACCTAATTATACCTTATAATACTTTCGAGTCAAACGTCTCTGATGTTGAATCTGTGATGCCACAAAAAAGCGTCAGTTTTATGTACTCTGTAAATTATAGATGACGTCTGTGACTGTCATAATACGTCGCTCTACCGTTAGACCACAGATGTTCGACTCAAATGCTTTCTTTAGAGTACAGTATAGGTACAGGTTGCGCACTGTGTTTAAAGCACCTTCCGCTATTGAAAATGCCCTGACAGGTCAATAATGTGGTCCAACCATTTTGGACCATCATGAACCATTTTGTTTCTTTAGACACCACAAGTTAGCTCTTGACGGCATCTCACCTGATAGTAAGTGATGGATGCAGGATGGGTATGGTAAAGCTATAGTCCTAATTGGTTTCTACACGACATCGTGCTGGAACGCTAAATCGCTTGTCGGTAGGGTGACCAGACTCGAGCCGGGAATCGAACCCGGGACCTCCACTTTATAATTCGACAGCACGCGTCCCACGGATTGTATTGGACAACCTCTCCGGTGCCACTAAGGTCTTTGAAGTGAATGGTCCTTTGTGCGATACACGGTACAGGCAATTTAAAAATTTAAATTTTTTGTAGAATTTATGAAGAATTTAGGAAGACTTCGGCATTGGCTAGTTAGTATCTAGATTAACTTGAAGTGGTTAACCCTTAACTTGGCAGACTTTTATTTTTTTGAATATCAAAATAATATTCATAGCACTTAATCCTAATGACCCAAGGTGTCTAAAAAAAAACTTAAAAAAATATTCATGAAGGTAGTTTGGAAAAATCACATGTATCTTGTGGGATACATTGCCAAGAGCATTGATAAATATATTACGCTAACAATGTATCTCTACAGATACATTGCCAAATTATCTATGACTTCATTATATAATAATTTAAGTAAAAATAAATATAAAAAAACACGTTAATAATCAGTAGTTTGTATCATTTATTGAATGACAAAAAAAGATCTTCAATGAAAAAAAAATATATACAAAATAAGATTAATTTTAAAAATTCACATTATGAAAATTGTAAAAACAGTTCCTATCCGGTAACAAACACAGCCTCATACCACATTTAATGCACATAACGGTAGTCTGGCCCTTGATGCATAGTTTGCATCGTCCTTTGGACCCAAATGTAGGGAAATGATTGTACCCATCATATTTCACGTCTGCAGTTGGCCTTACGCTACAGGGTGTTTTTATAATTTTTTTTGGTGCTGGTGGTACAGAATCGTACATTTTCAATGGCTGCTGTCTGCCAGAATGTAATAGCCCTTGTATAATATGATGTCTAAACTTCTTTAAGCTCAGTCGCTTTATATCATTCATGCCAATATGTCTGCGATACAAAATCCAGCTATTGTTCACGCACATATCTAATATTTGTGAAAATATAGGTAAGTACCATCGGTGGCTTTTCATCTCCGTTCTGTACAAAGCCACCAACATATCTGCAAGGTCGACTCCACCCATATGCGCGTTGTAGTGCTTGATAATATTAGGACAGGGGACAGCAGCTCTCTGTTTTAAATTCTTATTGTACCGCTGTATAACTCCAACTGGAGTTTCGGAAACATAACTGCTTGCCACAGTAACCGCTTTGTTGTCATACCATTTGACAATACACACTTTGTTTTTATTGCATACTACTCGTGAATAAGATCCGCGACCTTTTTTTTTGAGGGCTTTATCAGATATAAGCTTTTGTTCTGCACCACGTAATCTATTTGACCTTATTGTGCCTAAGGAGAATATACCCATATTATATCGAAGCATATGAATAAGCTCTAGGCTAGTGAAAAAATTATCGAAGTATACAACTGAACATGCTGGATCAGGAATAGTTTTACATAGTGATAAGACGACTTTTGCCCCAAAGCCCAAACTCATCTCTTCTGGTGAAAATAGGTGGTATCTGAAAGTATCTTCACCTCCATATATGAGAAAATCATAAATTAAACCCGAAACGCCAGCTCTAACAAATATTTTGTACCCCCATTTGCGAGGCTTGCTCTTTATGTATTGTTTTCGATTGCCGGCTTTTTTGCCTTTATATGGCACCATCATTTCGTCAATGCTAAATCTGGTTTCATGAGGAACTTTCAAAAAGTTGGCACGTACTTTTTCAATGAGTGGCCTTACTTTAAAATATCTATCACCGTCATCAAGCAAGTTGTTGTTGAAGTGGATGTACCGTCGTATCTGCTGAAATTTTTTGAGTGTCATTACATCAGCTATTTGTGAAAATCTAAATTCCTGACACCAATAGTCAGTATAGGCCGGCATACTCACGATTCCCATTATCAAATTTATTGCAATAAAATCTTTGATATCTTGTTTTGAAAAATGAGAGCGACCGATTGTTTGAGTTGAGTATAAATTACTTTGCTCTGTAATCATATTAAGGATGTCATCGTCAAAGAAATAATGAAAATATTCTAGTGGTGTTTTAGTGGTATCTGAAGGTAACTGTTTATCGTGTATTTCAGCAATATATTCAAATTTCTTATTATTCCAATGAAATTTCAGTTGCTTTCTTTGTATAGGTGCAAGGCGCCTTACAGCTAGCCTTGGCTGTCTTGAACGTGTATTTATATTTGATGGCGATGGTGAGGCTGCTACTATTGTTGGTGACGACTCTGGTGTTTCAGGCACTATTCGGTTAAATCTAGGCCTTTTGTTTCTAAAAACATTAACAGTGGTGGTTGGTGAAGGAGGTATAACAGAGTGAAGAGAATCTTGAGCTGAAGAATCCAAGGAAAGATTTTCAGAAGCTGGTTTCATTGATACTGAAGGGCAGGAAGTAGTAATTTCGGTCACGGTAAGGTTGTTTTCGTCGTCAGAAAGTATGTGAAGATTTTCAAGAGAAGAAGGAAGCGAAGGACCAGATGAAGATTCAGTACCATCATGTTTTTGAAAATTTAAATTCTCAACTTCACTACTAGAATCCGAGCTATCTTCATCATTTGATGATTGACTATGTTTTGGCACCAATGTGAGTATTCTGCTAGCTCTTGAAAGCATATTGACCTACAACCAATATAAAATAAGCTAAACATGGATAGGCATATGAGTTAACCAGCTTGGCAGTGTGCACATACAGATACAAGACGATTTTGTAAAAGTTATTAGTAAAGCTGGCAGTGTGTACCATGAGATACACATCAAATATATACAAAAATGTTAGTTCCTTGGCAATGTGCACCAGGAGATACATTCATTAAAAAAGTCAAATGCAGCATCAACCAGGCAATTAAATAATGTCCAAAGTAATTATTATAGTGCTAAATATATTTATAATTAATTATTTTATGCACATATTCATTAAATATGTTAAAACAAGAATATTTTCATAAATTTACTTACCTTCTTGTTTGGCCACATGTCGGAACTTTAACTAAAGTGAAGTTTGACAGCTAATCAGTGCGACCAACACAGAATAATAAAGTTGCGTTCAGAAACTAAGAAATGGTCTAAACATTCTTAAAAAAATATGAAGTTTTCGCTAAAAAATAATAGCAGTAGATTTTTTTAAATTCTGATGTATCTCTATAGATACACTAACAAGAAAAGGGTTAAAATAATGACAAACTCATGACGTCATTTTTAAAAATCTGTTTCTAATTGAGTTAAGATACTTACGCATTTAAAACAGTGGAGATATTTACGATGAGTTTTTAAAATTAATCATTCGGTAACATTTAACCCGCGCGAGTATGCCAGCTCGGAAATTTGGAACCCGTGTGTAGATGGGCCATAAACTGGTGCCGCCCGGCGTTTTACATGACGACATACTGGTTAACAATCAAGCTATTAACAAGGCAGGTCGCGCTCAGCCAAGCGTGGCACATTTCCAACTTGGATATTTTCTCTTAACATGATCATAAAGTAAAGTTTCGGCTGTTAAATTAAAGAACACGTTTAAAGTGTTGTTTTCCGACAGTATATATTCGTATTACAGTCAATTTGGTCGAGATGTTTGAGGACCTAGCGCAGTGCGTAATGCATTCAAAATATCATTTGCTTCAACGGTTAAGGAACACATCGTGAGGAAACCTGTACGTCTGAGAGTTCTTCATAATGTTCTCAAAGGCGTGTGAAGTCTGCCAATCCGCACATGACCAGCGTGGTGGACTATGGTCAAACCCTTCTCATATTGAGAGGAGACCCGTACTCTGTAGTGAGCCGAGAGTGGGTTGATCATGAGTGGCGCAGCGCATGCGCTGTCTATAGCATTATAAAGATGGAAGTCTCGGGTTCGATTTGCGGTTCGAGTCTGGTCTGATGGCAGACTTCGGCCGTGGCTAGTTACCACCTTACGCATCCGCACCGACAAATACACATCGTCGAGCGATTTAGCGTTCAGGCACGATGTCACGTAATAATATCTTAGCCATGTACTATTTTAGACAGCCTCATCGCTTACCATTAGGTTAGATTGCCGTGAAAGACTAACTTATAGTGGGAAAAAAAAAAAACTACATTATACACCAATTTCATAGGTGGTTAACATTTTACCTGTGAGATTGCAGTGTTCTAACCGATTTCTTATTTCATATTCGTTGGTTCAAACCAAAAAACGCACATTAGAGCTGCGTGTTGCTCTAAATTTATTTCTGCCATGAGAGACCTGTGCCCAGCAGTAAGATATTTATGTGATGAAGTCTGTTCTCAACAGCTGCAATATGAGCTCATGAAAATTCAGATAAAGTCATCTAATAGTGTTCAGGAACGCTTCCATAATTAGATTAGTATTAGAGCTGCGTGTTGCTCTAAATTTATTTCTGCCATGAGAGACCTGTGCCCAGCAGTAAGACATTTATGTGATGAAGTCTGTTCTCAACAGCTGCAATATGAGCTCATGAAAATTCAGATAAAGTCGTCAAATAGTGTTCAGGAACGCTTCCATAATTAGATTAGTATTGCAGAACGATATTCTCTTTGCAGAATTTTTATCGAAGATACTCCTTTTTATTTTATTTGTGAGTATACTACTACTAGGAGCAATAATAACATCTTGTAAACTTTTATTAACCTTCTTTATTTTCCTGCTATATGTGTGGATACAGTTTTTAGTATAGGGTTCAAATTGTGCATTTCTATTGCAACTAGAAAAATTTAAACATAGCAGTGGGTAGCGATACACAGGTTGCGGTCGAGTGCACGAGTGTTCCCGTGACCCAGCCACCAGGCGACGCGATGGAGCATCGCTGGGTTTTAGTGGGTATTCTGGTCGCCAGTCTGGCCGCCGGGGAGTCCCACATACCCCGTCCCCATAGGGGATGCGTAAACGCATTTCCCAGCGTGGAAAAAAAAGGGGGTAGCGATACACAAAAAACTTAATATTTCGATTTCCAACTCGCATTTAGCCGTTTTCTTGAAGTTATGCTTCTTTGGGGGCTTTACTAAATTATATAAGAGATAAGTTTTTCATGTCAACGTGGTAGGATATAAAATATCAAAGAAGTTGCCATTGAGAAAATTCAAACCCAAATATAAACCCCCAACCATAGTTTAAGTAAAAAATATACATAGTAAGCTAAAGCAATTGATTTAACTTACTATATATATATTTCTTAGTATATATATTACATCGTATAGAACGTAACAGTTCGTCGCAATTCGCAGTTTAACAGCAAGTCAACGTGTTACCCGTTTCTACTTAATAAACTACGCTGTGGAAAGGATGAAATTCGGCGCTTTAGCAGCTTTTAAAACCGACGTCAAGAACCATTAAGTGATACAATAATAAATATCCTGCAATGTTTATTATTTTAGCAGTACTATGTAAGTTTGTATAATTAAATGCAATTGTGTAAAACATTAATAAAAAATTAACAAATAATATTTCTGGGATGTCTTCCAATAAGTTCACAGTTTAAATAAAACAGTTGCTTATAGAAAAGTCCTACTATAGTGTAAGGGATAATGTAAATGTTAAACAAGCTTGGGTATGAATATTGCTGTAATAAGATAACTCTTAATTTAGTGATGTGATGGTGAAAATTAAATTCGTAATCGTGATAACTCTCAAATTAGTAAATAAAATTGTATACAATTAATTAACTTGAAATTAATTTCTAATTTTATGTATTCTAGTAGCGTGCAACAATCTCATCTCATTGTGGAAGATCTACAAAAAACGTCTTCTTTTATTTTAAGTTAAATCACATAAATATAACATTAATATTTTATTGTAATGAGATAATTTCGTTATTTTATGGCAAAATCAACTTAGGACAAAACGTGCAGAACGTTTGTTTCCTTAGGATCACGTCAGAAAACGAAACAAAGTATATCTAACCTCGTACGTATGATACAAAGAAAATAACCCTCGCGACCAGACCTGCAGACCGGGGCAGTTTGACAATGATCAGCATGAACGATATGATGAGCAGATTTCAAATTTCTTAAGATTCACAAACCTAGATATTTCTGTAATAATTACAATAAATTGATAATAAGTTAATTTAATTTTTATAAAAAATAATTTAATAAATACTAATACTATTTCTACCTCAGAAATAGTGTGTTTTAAAATATCAAGTTATTTGTCAGTTATGTCAAGCTATCATATTGTAAGGAAATTCTTAAAGTATGTATGGATATTCTTAAAGTCTCCCATATTCAGCAATTCTTCTTTTCACCTGCACTCCCCAGTGAGGGGTAGACGCTCCAACATCCATAAGTCTTTCGACTTTCATTAATTCGAACATAACATTAGCTGAAGGGTAACAGAACTATGTTTACTAAATATTATACTAGTAATTACCCGCGGTTTCGCACACATTGAAGCCGTTAAATAAGTATAGGACATCATTATAATAGAAATGAATCCATATGATAGCTACATTTTAACACACAATTTATTTATTTTTCGTAAAAAATCTATTTTAAGAATAAAAACTATCCCATATTACTTCAATACCTTCAAAAATATATGTACAAAGTTTCACGACGATCGGTTCAGTAGTTTTATTCCAAAATTAAAAAAAAAACATCCCTACATTCACTTTTATAATATTATATATATACTCGTATGTGTATCATATTAAATTTTACACTATTTTACACATATATAATGAAAAAAAAAAATCTTTTTCTTTCAAAATTTATTATTACCCTACAAAACATAATTAAGTAAATGCGTACAAATCCGTAGAATGAATTAAGGTACTGCAATATAAGTTTTCATCGGTGTACGCAATGGATAATCTCTGTAAATCTCTGACGGAAGCCGATAAGCCAGATGCGTTTTTGTAAGACTTCGTAAGCCAAATGAAAATAGACCTTATCCCAAGGGAAGAAGCGAACATGATAATGGATAGGATGAACAGAGTCAATATCCTATTGACCTGTATTCTACGCACTAATACCAGGTTCGCGCTTAGCCACAATTAAAGCTAACAGAGAATGATTAGGTTTAAAGATCTTTATTCTCAGAAGAAACAATTTCACTTGATGAGAAATTAATAAAATACAACAGTTTACAATAAAGAAATAGTAGGCCAAAAAGTGGCGTGTTTACAAATTTACACAATGCTTTTTAAGTTTATTTTTGAACGCTGTAAATGACTTTTCGCAAAAAATTTCTTTGGGTAAGCTATTATACATTTGTGCTCCCTCAACCTGTATTGTTTTACTGCCATAATTTGTTCTAGTTTTGTATAATCTTAACTTATGTCTATTTCGTGTGTTTAAATGTGATTTGGTTTTAAAAGTAATTTGTGTGTGTATGGTTTCGGTTAATATTTTTCTAATCAGTATACATGTTTTAAATTTATATAATTGGTTAAGGGAAAGTATGTTAGTTCTTTTGTACAGTTCTTTAGTTGGAAAACGATAATCTAGGTGGAACAGGGTTTTTAATAGTTTGTTTTGAGATATTTGAAGAATTTTTAGGTTTGTTTCATATGCACTTCCCCATATTTCTATAAGGTATTCTAATAAGGGGTTCACTAGTGATTTGTAAATAATGGTGCGGACTTTTTGAGGTATGCATCGAGTGGATCTACGCAAGGCGCCAGTGAGTGATGCTATCCTACCTTGGAGGTATTCTATATGGCTACGCCACGTTAATTTAGAGTCTAAAACTAAACCAAGGTATTTTTCTGTATGAGAATGTTTGAGTACTTGATTATTTATCGTTAGCGGATCAAAAGTTGGAATAATTTTATTTTTTGCAGCAAAGAGCATAAAGGAAGATTTAGTAACATTTATTGTTAACAGGTTATATTGAAACCAATCGTTTAAAGAATCTAGGTCGCTTTGTGCGTCAGATATTATTTCGTGTATTGAATTACCAAAATAGAATATACATGTATCATCTGCATACAATGATATTTCTCCGGTTAGCCCTAGAGTACCTATGCTATTTATGTAGATCAAGAACAACAAAGGACCTAAAATGGATCCCTGGGGAATACCACAAACAATTTCTTTTGGTTTACTTTTAAAATTTTCAATTTTTACTATTTGTTGTCTATTTGTTAGGTAAGATTCAAAAATTTTCAAAGCCGATCCAGTTAGGCCAATAGTTTGTAATTTTTTTAACAAAATAGGATGAGATACAGTATCAAAAGCCTTTTTTAGATCAATAAAAATGCCTAAAACTAGATTCTTTTTATCTATATTCATTTTTATTTTTGTTATTAAGTCAATTGTTGCCGAAAGTGTATTTGATTTGTTTCGAAAACCATATTGTCCTTTAAATAGAAATTTGGCATCTGTTAGATAATTATTTAGACGTGTATATAAAACTTGTTCAAATATTTTAGACATTACAGGTAAAACGGAAATAGGACGGTAGTTTCCTGGATCAGTCTTTGAACCTGCTTTATAAATGGGGCTGACTTTAGCTATTTTCAAACTGTCCGGGAAAACTCCATCTCTCATACACTTATTTATACATAAACTTAAGTTCTCACTGATAAGATCATTAATACATTTTATTGACTTAGGGGTAATACCATCAATGCCTGTACTGGCATTAGCTTTCAAATTATAAATTATCTTTTGTATTTCTTCTTTAGTGCATGGCTTGAATTCAAAAAGTTTATTTGTTTGTGTGTGTGAAGTTGATTGGCAATAGGCAATATTAGTGGTACTGTGATATTTTTGCGGTATTTTATTGGCTAGAATTGTACCTATAGTAGAAAAGTAACAATTGAAGGTTTCACATATTTCTATAGCATCAGTGATAGTTTTAGCATTTACAATAAGTTTTGGGGGAGCACAGTTACATTTGTTTTTGTTGTTAGAAAATATGTAAATTAATTCCCACATTTTTTTGGGTTTGTTGTAGCATTTTGTAAAAGCATTATAATAATATTCATCCTTTGTATCTCTTATAATACTTCCAACTTTATTTCTTACTTTGTTAAAGTCATTTTTTAAATCAACATTGTTACTGTCTTGCTTTAAATTATTCCATAATGTATTACGGTTTTTTATTTCACCTAATATCTGCTTATTTATCCAGTCATCTCTGGGTAAGTTTTGTATTTTATATTTAATAATTTTATTATTCTCTAAAGAATTCTTTATTAGGTTTTCTAATCGATTATAATCGTAGTCCATGTTTTGAATATTATTTATAGCCATGTCTTTATAAAGTGCATCATAATTTATTGCTTCGTATTTCACTTTCTTTTTAGGTTCTTTTCTATATTTCTTAAACTCGCAATAAATTTGTTTATGATCCGATAAAGGTGAGTCTATTATGGCTAGATGGAAATCATTACTAGTGTTTGTGCAGACATGATCAAGTATTGATTGAGACGTTTCTGTCTCTCTAGTGCAGTATTGAGAGTCAATTTTATTCAGTATCTTAAAACCAGATTCCTGTATTAAATACTTATAATTTTTACTGCATTTGTCATTATGTAAAATATTTATATTGAAATCCCCAAAAACTATTGACCTTTTTTTCTGTTCTAATTGTTTGGAGAATATTTCAAAAAAGTTTTGTATATTAGTTGTGGGAGGTCTGTAGACTAGACCTATATTTAAACTGCATTTTTCTAGATAAATCCATAAAAAGTTGTTTCCGTCTACGTATGTTCCTTCCGTTATCGTATAGGTTATATCATTGTGTACAAAAATTGACACCCCTCCGCCGATGCCATCAGTTCTGTAGTTATAAATGTGCGAGTAGTTTGGTATTGTTAGCGAGTTTGCATCAGCTTCCGATTTTATCCAGGTTTCAGTTAGTAAGATCAAATGTATAGTACTGTTAAAAGATTTTATAATGCATTTTAGTTCATCCATTTTACCTGACTTAAGTAAACTTCTTACATTTGCATAGAAAAATTTTAGTGATGAGGTAGTCATAATTATCTTGCCATAGTCGTGGGTAATCTGATAAGTAATAGGTTCGTTCAGATAAGTAGGTTCTAACGCTGCATGCCGTTTTTTGGAGTTATTTTTGTTATTTTCGGTATTCCATTAGAGTATTTTATACTTAGGTCGGTTTCCCCGCTTTGTTGCCGTTGAGTAAGTTTGCTCTTCAAATCTTGTAAATATTTTTGTTGAGCAGGAGTTTGATCCCAAAAAATACGTATATTTGTGTCTTTTAATGTACGGTTACGTAATATGTAACTCGCAGTTTCTTGTGTGTCGAAACACACTTTTAAGTTTCGGTTTTTGCCGGGGGTAAATTTACCTAGTCGAAAAAACGTTTTCGGCAGTGGGCAGTTTTCTTGAATACTCGTTATTATTTCCATAACTTCCCGTCTATCATGCTCGCGTCGATTTAGTGTATTTTTATCGTTTAGCTCCGAAATACCCGCAATTATAATATTTTTCTGCCGATTACAGCGATCTTGTATTTCAAGGGTCATACTTTCGTAGCTAGGCGGTAGCGGATTTGAAGACGAGGATAAAGTGGTGCTATTTTTAAATGCATTGATATCCTTCTCAAGCTGATTCACTTTTAGCTGGATAGATGAGTATTGTCGCCCCATGTTTTCCAGTTCATTCCTTATAGTATGCTGTTCTGATATTAAATTTTCCATAGCACTCCTAGTTCCTTTTAATTCCTGTTTAAATTCTGATATTTCTTGAAAAATTTTATTATTAGTTTGGTTCTGAGTTGCACTAAAATTTTGAAAAAAGGACTGTATCTCATTACGCAATTTATTTAATTCCTCTATAAAAGCAGTAGCTGAATCGTTTTCACGTTCTCTTTTCCTTTGTGTGACATTTTCGTGATGCACGGACATGCCGTGCAGTTCCAGAGCGGAATCGCTACCGCTCATATTATGCCCGCTGCGCGACAGCGGTTGAAGACTCATTGCGACGCACCGTTAAGTAAGCTGATCGGGCGCAGCGGCGAAGAGAGAGTTAAAAAATAAGAGTCTATCCTGTTTACCCGCGGGGGTGAGGAGGGCTCCTAGGCGCGTTTACGCTGTAGTCCTTTGTTTTGTAATCTTCAGTAAAGCACTCTGCACAGTTTAAAATCAACTTTTGTCTTTACCACATAAGACTAATTTTATTAAAGCAACTGATTATAGTCAATTTTATAATTTTAACTAATTAGGTGTACACGTCCACTCGGCACTACGTTCGTTCGAGTATTGATGATTTGTGTTTTAATTCTGAAATTTAATTATGGAACAAAGTATACCTTATCGATAAAGTTGATGCGTTGATCTATAGGTTGCCGTCTTTGTTTCCAGATCACAACTTTTATTTTTATTCTGTATGTATTGCGATTTCGCCAAAATGCAATCGCGTTTAAAATTCTTGGAAAATAATTGTACATCTTTTTAATACTCATCGCTAGTATTGTATTCTCGTTCCGCATACAGTTCGTATCATCATCATCATGATCAACCCATGACCGGCTCACTACAGAGCACGGGCCTCCACTCAATATCAGAAGGGTTTAGCCATAATCCACCACGCTTGCCATGTGTAGATCGGCAGACTTCACACGCCTATGAGAACATTATGGAGAACTCTCAGGCGTTCCTCACGATGTTTTCCTTCACCGTTGAAGCAAGTGATATTTTAATTTTTTAAAACGCACATAACTCCGAAAAGTTAGAGGTCAGTGACCGGATTCGAGCCGCCGACCTTTTTTTTTATTCTGTATCTATTTTTATTCTGTATGTATTGCGATTTCGTCATCTTTTTTAAACTCATTACTAGTTTTGTATTCTCGTTCCGCGTACAGTTCGTCTAATGTTTGCCTATTTTTATGTAGTTCACAAAAAAACCAATTTAGATGCCAAATGGATAGCCAACAACTGTTCAGTATTAAATTTACTATAAAACTATCAGAGTGGAGTTAGGATATGGGTGATCTACACTCCATGCCTTGGAGAGCACGTAAACCGCCGGTTCGGGCTACTACACGTATTACTTACACGTGTTACTACCCGTTAAGCCCGTGCAGCAACTCACCAACAAGCTGGTTCAGCTAAGCGAGTCATAACTTGTAGACTAATTGGCAACTCAGAAAAACTAATAGAACATAGATAGGTACCGAATTGCTTTGTTTCTTGCAAATATTATATTGTACAGTGTTTATGTTGGTATTCAATCACGCTGCAATAGACGAATTGGCGTGATTTTTGTATAAGAGTGGTTTATGGGCCGCAGAATAACGTTTAGTCCTTTTAAGCCCCCCCCCCCCCCCCCCCGTCTGTGGCGTAACACGTTCCCTGCCGTATTCTAAATTGGGTTCGACTTCCAGCTTAAGTCTGGTGGACTTCTGTCGCGGCTGTTTACCACCCTACAGGCAGACACACCGTCAAGCGATTAGCCGTTCCGGTATAATGCCAAGTAGAAACCAATTAGGACTGTGTTTACTGTACCCCTAACAGGTTACCCCGCTAACACCTTGGACTGCAGCATTTCCACCATGTGAAATTATGAAGCGCTAACTTGTAGAGGTATAAAATAAAATTACCTTGGTTTTTCCTTACTTATCAATATATTTTATTATTCATTATCTGAGATGGCGATAACAAAAAAAATAACCCGGCTTGTTGTGGGTTTCTTCTTAGACCTGGGCGCGATTTGAACCTGAAGCTTTAGTCTTAAGTTGTCGATTGTAGTTATCAACATCACTTGACGAATAGAAATAATTAAATGAACGATTCATAGATATCTGTAATAGATTTATGTGAATAAAGCTATTTTTGATTAGATTTGATATATATATATATATATATATATATATATATATATATATATATATTTATATATATTTGATTAAAGTAAAATGTTTTGTTAATATCTAAAAGTTATTTGGTTATTATTATTTAAAAAAGTTTAAACTCTACTCACCGTTATTGTACAGTTCAGCTTTCTCTACGCTGTTATCGCAGCAGCTGTCATAATAAAGATCTCTCGCAAAAAAAATCGCCCTGAATTTCAGAACGATCTCTATACAAAGGCGTTGTAAAACCGGAGCATTGGCAATAATCATTTTCATTCAACCACAGCCTCACCGTTATAGCTACGCGCCGTAATATTCCGTTCATTTCGCTATTATCTCTTCTCCGTAACATCTTGTTCACACAAGCGAAAAACGCATCAAAGTAAATGACAAATAAACAAATGTTTTCAACTGTAAATTGTTCGTAAAACTCAAATGTTATTAACATTTAATGTTAGTATATATGTCGGCGCGAAGAAGTTATTAACTTTATTAAGCGGCGCCAAAAACCTCAAGAATTCAATAATTACCCACATTTTAATTATTGATGATTTTGCTAACACAATTTAGACAGTGACAATCAATTTTGTACAAGCATGTTTTGTGCTATAAATACGGGCGGTCGATGCCTTTCGCGGACTCTCTCGCTCGACACGTCGGACTGTTCGGACCTCTAAGTTATTATCGCAATAAAAGTGTAAACCCGCAAGTTGTGGTTTTAATTACTATGAGCGAAAGTAAACAAAATCGTGACTTCAGCCTTACAAAAAAACAACTCGGACGTCCCTTAATTCGACATATATTTATCGATATATATACATAGATATATATATATACATACTATGCTATTTTTAGATATTGAAAAAAAAAAGATTAATTGAAACCTTCTTACATTTAACTTTGACAATTTCGTCATATCGTAATACCTAGTTTTAATAAAATTGAAAACAGTTCTTACATTTGAAGACCTCTGTGGCGAAGCGCCTGCGCTGTCGCATTATAAAATTGGAAGTCCTGGGTTCAATTCCCAGCACGAGTCTGGTCTGGTTGGAGGCTTCGGCCGTGGCTAATTACCACCTTACCGACAGACGTGTCGCCAAGCAATTTAATGTTCCGGCGCGATGTCGCGAAACTAATTAGGAATATGAGTGTACCATATCCTCTAACAGGTACAGGCTTGTAGTGTATCAAAAATATATACATATCTTTAAAGTTTTACGTAAAACATGTGTAGCGACTTAGACACCAGGGGGTACGTTATCATTGTGCCTTCACAATAAGGGACCTGTATTTATATAAAATTATCCACAGACACGATATGTCATGGACATTCATGGCACATCAAATATAATTATTTTAATTATTTGTCGTCAACATTTCAAAAATAACAAAAGAATCACAACACAAGTTTCTGTCACATTTCAATACTAAACTCAATAGCTTAGAGATATTTTTCTTGAACTAAAGGGAAAGACTTAAAAACTACATATAATATAGGCACTGAATCACAAAGGCACATAAAAAAATATTAACATCGTCGGATATCAAAAGGATCCGATCCCTTTAAAGTACACTTGAATGTTCGCAAAAAGTATCTTTATTATTTCTGACGTCACACCATGTGGTGATAGCGCAAATTGAATTTCGGCCCTTTGTGGAGTTCAATCGAGTTATATCACCATCGATGACGTGGCAGTGACGTCACTGTGCAATATATGGCCAATATGGACATTTATCATAAGCTGCTGTTCAAATATGTCTCGTAAGGTTGCACTTTCACGGGGTGGGGAAGCACGAGCCACTTTTATTCAAAATCCTGCGTGATTGCCTAATTTTATTTTTTTATCATGGGTAACTCCTCATGGACCTCTGCGCCACGGAAAGGCACGGAGGTTATGTCAGACTCTTACTGACTAAAACTCCCACGTGTTCCTACTAACCGCTGTATGGTGGAGCCACGGGAAAACTTTCGCATACAACCCCAACTCCACCAGCGGGTGACTGCCGCAGCAGACCCTCCTCGGGCACAAAGCTCCCCGGTTAGCCAGTTAAAAGTGTGTCGGAACCGTACTGTGAGTGATGGACGACCCCACTTCCATCGCCCACAATTCCTCCGAAGGCACAGGAGCAAGAGAGGTGGAAGAGAATCCTCTCTCGCACCCGGCCCTTCATCGTCGACGGCAAGCGCAGCGTGATTGCTTGCTCTAGCAGCAGAGCTCTTTCTGCACCGCATGGTGCAGAAAGAGCTCTGCTGCTAGCTCTTTCACCAGTTTTATTTTACGGTTGGTATACATATACAATTAAAGGTGGTACACCAAGTAAAATCGGTAACTCACTGATTTCAACCTATTACAATTACTTTTGATATACTGGCTTTAATTAAATTGTACCATCACTTCTAAACTAAAGTAAACTATTACTCGCTATTACAATACCCAGTAGCTGTGATAGCCTAGTGTAGCTGTGATAGCCTAGTGTAGCTGTGATAGCCTAGTGTAGCTGTGATAGCCTAGTGTAGCTGTGATAGCCTAGTGGTTAGGACGTCAGCCTCCTAATCAGAGGTCGGGGGTTCGAACCCGGGCACGCACCTATAACTTTTCGGAGTTATGTGCGTTTTTAAGCAATTAAAATATCACTTGCTTCAACGGTGAAGGAAAACATCGTGAGGAAACCTACACGCCTGAGAGTTCTCCATAATGTTCTCAAAGGCGTGTGAAGTCTGCCAATCCGCACATGACCAGCGTGGTGGACTATGGCCAAACCCATCTCATATTGAGAGGAGACCCGTGCTCTGTAGTGAGCCGATAATGGGTTGATCATGATGATGATGATGACAATACCCAGTGATATTAAAACGTCTCTATGGTTGTTGCAAGTTAATATGTAAGATAGGAAACAAATTCACTTTTAATTATAAAAAAAAATGTGTTATATTGAAATCACGTCACGGAAAACGTAAAATTTCTAAATTCATAAATGTTTTATTCGTGAGGTGCTTGCGATAACTATTTATTAACTTGAATATATTGGTTAACTTCTCAGAACAATCCAAAACAAACTTTGGTGTGGGCTTCTTTCTAAGATCTGGGCGCCATTTTATTATCAACATCCCACAACATCAATGATTAAGTATAATTAGCTAAAGTAAGAGTAATTCCCATCCAATAATTTACGTAATCTGTCATTAATTATCATTAATTGTAATCAGCTTAGAATTTATTGCGGGGCATCTCAATATTTAAATAGGTTATGGATGGACTACACATAGAAAAATTAATGAAGTTGATGAAAGATTTGCCTTTCACCAATTTATATCAGGTTCAGTCCTTTAAACTCGTCTCGTTCGGCCATTCTTCTCCGATCTAGCAACTCTAGTTAATTTTAAGGGTTACAGCTATAACAAAATAGCAACCGCCAATTCAGATTATTTGTAATTAAACTGTAAGTAACATTTTTGAGGATCTAATTAATTGTTTAATCATCTGACCATCATCATCTATCCCTAATGGATCGTCATCACTATGCCCAGTGTTAATTTCACTGCTCGTTTTTAAAGACTTCGTGAGAACCCACCGTATACCTGCGTGGTTTCAAATTCTGCTTTACACGGAATTTAGAGTGAAAATTCGGTGTATCAGGTGCAATAAAGAAGGAACTCTATGTAATAGAAAGCGATGTATGGTAAAATAAAACGGTCAAAAGGCACCAAATGTCTGAGCGAGTTGTATAGAACGATTTCAGGAAACTCACAAACGCAACTTTATGCGTTTTTTGAGGTTTTCGGTCAAATTCGCAGAAATCGTTAAATTTCATGTTATTAAACAGCCTCACGATTGCAAGCTCTCGAATTTATAATTTTAATAACACAGCGAAATATCCCCATATTTCCTGATGAATTACTATTAAGGAAAGGTTCTCGGAAAATAACAAGACTACAAATACATTGTTTTTTCAAAGAAAATTAAACAGTACATGTTCAAATCAATCAATCTTTTTCTATACACTACAAGTGAGCCCTTGACGGAAATCTCACCTGATGGTAAGTGATGATGCAGTCTAAGATGGTAGTGGGCTAACCTGTTAGGGGTATGGTAAACCCACACTCCTACTTGGTTTCTACGCGACATCATACCGGATTGTTAAATCTCTTGGCGACACGTGTTTGTCGGTAGGGTGGTAAATAGTCACGGCCGAAGCCTCTTACCAGGACCTTCAACTTTTATAACGTGACAGCGCACGCACTGCGCCACGGAGGTCGTCAAAACAAAATCAAACGTCGTTCAAACAAAATAACTGTGTACCTCATGAGGTGTTCAACTACCATAGAACCTAATGACATTATTAACGTATCTCGTTATCGGTTCAGATTAATACAACAACGTTGTAAAACATACAAAAATCCTTTCTTTTTAATTTGATTGATAAAAATCTACACAAAGAAGAGGGTTATGGGCAAACGAATGGTTGTTTGCTCGTACTATTTATGCATGTTATAAGCACTGTCTAAGCACCTTAAGATATTAAGCTTTAGCGTGGACACTTTGTCAGGCGACGCTATCTGAATGGTGTTTTCAGCTCGTTTGTCTCGCGCTAAGCCACTCGATCAGCCAAGCTTACGCTTCTTGGTGATAAACTTAGTGACTTTAAAACATAAAGGAGTTATTTAGGAAATTGCATTGCCTTAATTCCATATAATTATTGCTTCATGCTTCTGGATTTGGAATACGACAAATGTAGTCACTTGATAGGACTTTATTTATTTACAATCAAAAGTTACAGCTCTCCTTGAAAGTAAGTAGATATTTATACTTGGCATCTATGTTCTAGAATGATATGTACTTTCAAAAACAAAAGTATTCTTAAACTAGTTATAGGTTATAGTAACTTAGTATGTAAGTGAGTAGTAGTTCCGGAATGGTTAGGATTCGATTTCTAAGAATTTATTTGGTTATACCTACCAAGTTTAACGCAAGCTTATACCTATAAGATAATTACCGAAGTAGTTTCATTGACGAGGGATGATGAACTTTAAATCCCTAGTAAGATTCACTGCAACTTTTTCATAATAAAGTAGACTTACTAATCCTTGCCATTTCATTCAACATACATTGAGAGTTTACAAAAAAAAAAACATTTGTACGAAGCAAAGTAGGCTCAATCATTGGAGCCAACCAGCTATGACGTAATTGGAGCAGGAACCAGGCATAGTTTTAATAATTAACAACAAATAGTAAGTATTCGCCTCTTTTCCTTACCCAAGTCTTTAATGCTCTGGGAACAGGTTTTCAATGAGCGAAAAAAACCCCAATTATTAACTTTATAGCCTGATAAGTCAGCCCACAACAGTGCAGCGAAGCAGTGCAGAAGCTAATAAAGCATTGCGCGCGGCATTTTGCTCAACATATACGTAACGTAATGTATTTTAAGAGATTAATTACGAGTTCTTGTATTAAAATATTGAGAAAATTTTAGTGAACTGTGTAGAGCTATTAAGACTTCGGCCTTCCTTTCGGATGATTTGACTTCGATCACCGTCGTGAACTTTTATAATTATTTGCAGTATTGTGCATTTAATACGTTAGTTATTTAAATCAATTAAAAAATAAATATCACTTACTTTAACTATAAAGGCAAAATATTACGAAGAAACCTGCCTGCTTGGGAGTTCTTCATAATGTTCACTTGGCCAGCATGGTGGAATTAACAGCCTTTAATATGCTGAGATGAAATCTGCGCCCTTTAGTTGTCCAGCAATGGGCTGATAGTCATGATGATGATGAAATGAATGAAAAAAAAACAATCATCTTTTTCAATTATATTTATATTTTATTAAGATTTAACTATTAAGAAACCACGTTAAAATCTTATTTCCATACCTATTAGTTTTGTACAATAAAAAAAGGCGATATTTATCAAAGTGATCTTTAAATAAATTTAACAGCAATAGCTGCTGAAAATTCTAAGTTTCTAATAAATATAATTTAATTTAATCATTTTTATGCCTTAGAATTACAATATAATTTAAATAAAAGAGTTACTTTGCGGTAGCCCATGCAACATAAATACATACGGATTACATTAAATTAAGTGTTATTGAAGCTGATTTCTGTTTTGCTGATTATTTAATCATTCATTTCATTAAATTAAACAATTAGTAGTATGTACAGCAGAACTTACACCCAACTGATCCTGTGCAATAAATTTTAGCATAGATAGATATATCTAAACGAACCGTCCCAGCTTGGCGGTGAATCGTAGTCGACTCGCCAAGCCCTTTTTGATTTTATTCGTCCAATTTCAGGCAGTCTTTGAGCGGTCTGAATGGAAATAGTAAAAATTTCTCCGTGAAGTCGATCACACGCAAAGCTTGTGAATTTTACTTATATAAAGGCTTTATCAAACTACAATATAATGCATAAAAGTTATAAGTTATTTTTTAACCTAAAATATAAACTGTAAATGTATTAATAAATGTATTGTTTTATTGTTGGCGAATTTGTTTCAGACATTTAAACCTTATTTTATGAACATTAAATTTTGTAAGCAAACCTCCTTTCTTAGCAGACGCCAATCTTCTTAAAATTATCTGTTTACCAAATCCTGACCTGAAACGTCCAGTGTGTTGAGCTCTAGATCAGCCAATATGTCACTCAACTTTTCCTTTATTTATAATATTACTTTAAGGTAACATCGTAGTCATATAAAGAGCTTTTTCATATACATATAACTTAAGTGCAACCAACAACAGAGTCGCGTTGTGAATCGGCTGAAAAGCTAAAGCATGCAAAAACAGGGGTCTAAGCTCCGAATATGATTTTGTCCTATTCGGTGTCGAGAACCTTGGTCCGTGGGGTCCTAGCGCTATAAGGTTTTTTTCAGGAAATAGCAAAAAGGTTCGTCGACAACATATGTGACCGAAGAGCTGCCAGCTACCTCGGACAATGAATTAGTCTAGCTATACAAAGGGGGAACACTGAAAGTATCTTCAGAACCTTGCGTAAAGGGACTCCTTTTAATAATATATTTCATGTATGATATTATATTTTTCAAGGTCTTTAGATTTTGGTTCATTTTAATCTTAAACTTTAGAATAAAATGAACCTAAATCTATTTTATATTTTAAGTTTTTTTTTCTGTCACTTAAGTGAATATTTAATATACTGTCCTGTATATTAAATATTCACTTAAGTGTACCGTCCCAATATTGGGCAAAGTCCTCCCTTTCTTCAATTCATTTGTATCTGTCTTTCTATCTAGGGATATTTGGGGTCAAGCCAACGAATATTTAATAAAAAAGCGCAAAAATTTAATGAAATATCATGCTACTAGGGACCTTATCTCATCAGGTAATCGTTGCGATAGGTGCCAATAAGAGACTATCGAGCTTTACATCAAACGAAATTGTAATTGCCTTAATACTTCAACAGTAATTTTGCATCTTGTACGTAGAATGTAAATGAACACTGTTAAAATTAAGACATTTTCCCCGCTGTAACACAGCAGCGGAAGTTAAGAATAATGTAGAAATTTACCGACGCTGTTATTAAAACAAACTTGCTTATCTCGCTCCACCTTTTCCCTACAGGTTTGCTATATAGTATTACCACGTAATACTTATGCATTACCCGGTTAGTTTTGTTTTTATAAAACAGTTTTACAGATGCTTTCAACTTTCATGATGATGCTTTCATATGATTAAGATGAATATTTACACACTACTCTTCTTCAGATGCAAAGGTATTGCAAAATGTAATCCATAAAAATATGAATAAAGTCTCACTGTCGCATTTATTTAATAAGTATGGATAAATTTAGTAAAAATTAGCATTGATATTTTTCTTCCTCTATCTCAAAAATGTTGCAAAACTTGTTATTTTTAATTCATATGTCGATCGTAAGATATACCTGTGGTGAACAACATAAATTTTTCCATTATGATAAATGGTCGGTTACGCGTAAAAGCTTTGTACAATTTTACTACAAATAAAATTGACAAATTAAAGTACATTGTAATTGATGAAGAATTAAAAGCCGAACATTTTTATAAACTACAAATTATTTCTTGACGGCGATCTCTCCTGGTGGTAAGTGATGATGCAGTCTAGGATGGTAACGGGCTAAACTGTTAGGGGTATGATAAACCCCCAATGCTGAAATAAGGATGATATTGCTATAAACTTATGGTTATTGAAACCGTATTTCATCTATTAATATTTGCTTGAGTATTCAGCGCATAGAAGCTTGCACTAGGCATAATCGAGTCGAATACATGGATTCCTTCCAGATTACACTACTGCTGACGCTCTATGTACTTGTTTATGTAAGTTTATCTCTGGTATTTGGAATGTTAATTGAATATTATGAATATGTATAATATTAAATTAATTTTCGGTTGAAGTGCTCCAATATTTTAATCAGAGAGTGTGAGAATGCCGTATGACACTTCATTAATATTATACATACACCGTTATAAATAAAAAAGTGCTTTTGTTAGTTTACCATTTATTTACACGGCAACCAAACTTATTCTAAGTAAAATATGGTCATATGGTCTAGTTTCAAACCTACCTACAATATCGCTTTAATTTTCTTTCATAGATAGGCTTTGCTGAACTTTCTACCAGACATAAAAAGATAAGAAAATAAATCAATACGAAAACGAAATTTAATCCTTAGTAATCTAGCAAAGATCTACATTTGCATTAAGAGCTTAAAATTGATTAACGATTTTGTATTTATATTAGGTTGTTGTAGTTTTACGATACTTTATGCGGTTTATTACTTCTAGTAGTTCAACATATTTGAACTACTAGAAGTAATGCGCAATATTTTATCATGTTCAAAAAACATGACCATAAATTAAAAATCATATAAGTAACGTAGCTCCTGCAAGTTTGATATTGTGGGATCACAAGTAAGTAAATGAACAGTCTTCGTGCAATACTCTGAAATTGTGTTACTGAAGGTAGGTACCTACCTACCTACCTACCTACTCATATTACAGAAGATTTGAGCTTAGTAGAATATTCCATATGGCTTCAAGGTGTTCGGAGTGCATAGAGCTTGGATTTTCACCGCTTGCAACAATAGTATAAAGTTATGAATTTCACGATGTTACTGGCGAAACTATTTTGCACAGACCGTGCAGAATAGAGTACGTATAGGTGTGAATTATTAATAGCGAAAGGAATCGAATTCACATCCGGCAATGAATTAAGAATTTATAAGCATTTTAAAATAGCACAGAACTAGTTCAATAAATGAGTCTGCCACATAAATAAAGATGATGAAGCTAATTAATATGGCTTTAAGTGCGATACTATAATTAATAAAATTATAGCATTTATATATTTTATATTTATTTCAAGGATGAATATAAACATATTATCATTTAGACTGTCATAATCATTACTTTTGAACACGTGAAAGAGTGATTTTAGTAACTTTTTGTGATGTCTTTAAGAAATTCAAGAAATAATTGAACACCGTGAGCTAGACTCTCAAACTCTCACTTAGTGGCCGCTCGTTATTTTTCGGTAGTGTCGGAGATCAGTTTCTGGTGTTGCTACCACTAAAATATATAATTCTCTTTGGTGTCTCACTCTCGACTACTGGGTCCCCCCTACATCGATCGTTTTGTAAAAGTAGTGCTGAACCTTCAAAGTCAGTTTTAAAACCGACTTGGTTTCTACTCTCGTGTTTTTCGTTTGGTAACCAGAATGCCACAAAAGGAAAGTCGTGAAAGATAATTTAAAATATTGTATACCTACGAAAAACGGGAGCAGGCGCTGTAGAATATCATCATCATCATCATGAACAACCCATTACCGGCTCACTACAGAGCACGGGTCTCCTCTCAATATGAGAAGGGTTTGGCCATAGTCCACCACGCTGGCCATGTGCGGATTGGCTGTAGTATATATGTTAGTATAAAGTGTCCCGGGTTCGATTCTCTCTAGTCTGGCGGGAGGTTTCCACTACGGCTAGGATTGAGGATGGGTTCAGCCGGTAATGTAGCGATGGCTTCTCTGTTGCTGCAGATCTTCAACGACGACAGAAGTTACTTAATATCGATGTTTATATAAGTATATACATATGAAGCGGTGATAGCCTAGTGGTTAGGGCGTCAGCCTCCTAAACAGAGGTCGGAGGTTCGAATCCGGACCTCTAACTTTTCAGAGTTATGTGCGTTTTCAAAAAATTAAAATATCACTTGCTTCAACGGTGAAGGAAAACATCGTGAGAAACCTGTACGTCTGAGAGTTCTCCATAATGTTCTCAAAGGCGTGTGAAGTCTGCCAATCCGCACATGGCCAGCGTGGTGGACTATGACCAAACCCTTCTCATATTGAGAGGAGCCCCGTGCTCTGTAGTGAGCCGGTAATGGGTTGATCATGATGATGATGATATATATACTATATAAAGCCTGATCGCTACAGCAAATTTGACTTTGCCCGGGTCATGAAAATATATACTTTATCAACTGATTACACCCGTAACATTACGGACCGTGTGTTTTCAACGCTTGTAACAATAGGTAGTACGAAGTTATGGAATTCACTACACATTATTAAATTCGCTCCTCAGTTGTTTGCAGCGTTCCAACGAAATTCGTGCTACGGCACTCAAGCTACGATGCTACGGGGCTACGAAGCTACGAAATACGTAGCTTGAATATAGAAAGTGCTAAGACAATTACAGCTAACTAAGTTACGGCTTTGCACTGGTAGGTGTGTGTGTGCCATAAGTGTGATCGCATATCTATTTAAAATACTCACATCGACTAGCTAACGTGCGCTGGAAATTATAAGGTCAGTTCTGAAATTTTGTATGTGAGATCACCACTGTAACGCTGCTTTACGTTATCACTCTAAGATCCTAGCCGCCTTGAAAGTAGATACAGATTGGTAATGTAATAAAAAAAAAAATTACTAGTGGATATTGCGCACTAGGCCAAGGTGGTAGACTAAGTGCCTTGGTAAACGGGTAATGGGTTAATATCGATGTATATAAGTTATATCAAAAATAAACGGAGATGCCGTTTAATAGAACATATAGACAGAGAAGCTTCGTAGGTAGAATTTATTAGAAAGCAGTAAATGTATATGTAAATATGCGTAAAGTAGTACTAGTACAACATTCTGAGGTGTAGTGCGAGGCTTCGGCCGTGGCTAGTTAACACCTGACAGACTTGTCGCCAAGCGATAAAGCGTCCATCACGTAAAAACCAATTAGTTGTATAAGCTAACCATACCCTTAACAAGTTAGCCCGCTACCATCTGAGACCTTTTTTTATCGTGGTGTAAAGCCTCATGGATACCTCTGCGCCACGGGGAGGCACAGAGGTTATGTCATACTCCTACTGGCTAAAACCCCCACGTGTTCCTACTCACTGCTGTATGGTGGAGCCACGGGAAAGGCTGGACTCTACCAGCGGGTATCTGCCGCAGCAGACCCTCTTTGGGCACGACACATACCAGCCAACTTGAGGACCGTACTTTGAGTGATGGACCTACCTCCAGGTTAAATTATTATCACGGTCATTGTATGTTGAAGCTGAAGCACAGGGTAAACCTAGTTCAGAAGTGGCTTCAGAAGCTAACTGTTTACTTTATAATATATAAATAACATTCATACCATACTTGTCATTTTGCATTGTTTGCATTGTTTCTTATTACAATGAAAATGTGTAAATGTGTTAAATAAAATAAACTTTATTATTATTATCTTTATATTCCAAATCTCGCGCCCGTGTGCAAAATAAATACGTATAAAAACCAAATTTAAATAAATAAAAATAAATAAACCTACATACACATTAAATAAATACATTATTATTATTACGGGTTGTGATCACTTGAAGTCTAATAAAATATATTTTAATTAATAATAACTTAACGTAATTGCTGTCGAGGAAAAGCATTACGTGATTTTAATATCAATATCAAAATACCCTTTTAAACACCCAACACCCTGTTACATTGCGCAACAAAAGTTCCGCAACAAAACTTGAGTGCCAGAACACGAACGTCGAACAGTACTCTTATTAGTTCATCGGCGCTAAAATTAATCCGCGCGGGACATCTTTTAAATCGCCGAGAGCTCTAACATCCAACCCCTTTTATCAGGATGATTGTACAAAACCACTCAACCCTTTTAATCCTCAATCCGAAGTGCGTCCGGTCGTTAGGCGACATTAATGGAATCCACCCGGCTAGTCTCCCGTGAAAATAACAAGGAAGGAATTGGCGACTCAATCTGCTACAAATAAAAACCTCGAATCTTACCCCCGCTGATTGTGTTATGTATAGTTATTTATTCTTTTAAGAAATCCTATTATTTGTGACCCTATATATCATCATCATCATCATCATGATCAACCCATTACCGGCTCACTACAGAGCACGGGTCTCCTCTCAATATGGGTTTGGCCATAGTCCACCACGCCGGCCATGTGTGGATAGGCAGACTTCACACGCCTTTGAGTACATTATGGAGAACTCTCAGGCATGCAGGTTTCCTCACGATGTTTTCCTTCACCGTTGAAGCAAGTGATATTTTAATTGCTTAAAAACGCACATAACTCCGAAAAGTTAGTAGTGCATGCCCGGATTCGAACCGCCGACCTCTGATTAGAAGGCTGACGCCCTAACCACTAGGCTATCACCGCTTCAATATTTACCACATAGTAATTTATGTTTTTTTATACACTACGAGCTATCCGTTGACGGCAAACTAATCAGATGATAAGTGATGATACAGTCTAAGATGGTAACGGGCTAACTTAATAGGGGTATGGTTATCTATTAATTGGTTTCTATGCGACATCGTGCCGGAACGCTAAATTGCTTGGCGACACGTCTTTGTCTGTAGGGTGGTAACTAGCCAAGGCTGAAGCCTCCCACCAGACCAGACTCGAGCCGGGAATCGAACCCAGGACCTCCAACTTTATAATCTCGTAAACCCGCGCTGCTTTACAGAGGTAATCGAAATGATGATGTGAATACAATATCTATAAATATCAATATATTTGTATAACGATGAATGTACGATCAATATATTTATATAGTCAGCGTGGTGGACTATGGCCAAACCCTTCTCATATTGAGAGGAGCCCGTGCTCTGTAGTGAGCCGGTAATGGGTTGTACATGATGATGATGATGATATAACGATAGTGCGTGCGTAACGAGATCGATAGAGTTTCAACCACACTTACAAAATTTCCGATACACTTTTATAATACCAGACTAACAAAAAGATCGATAAAACTCAATGAAATAAAGTTACCTTCGAAAGATATTCTTGGATTCGTGAAATACTAATGCTGAGCGACCGAACCCTAACTTTCGGTAAAAGAATTAACAAATTGCTATTTTTGTTCTGGCAGGCGCTACGTCGCACACTGTTGTTTTAACACAATTTTATTTTATCGCCAAAATACAAAAAATATTGTGTTTACTGAGAAATCATTTTTTTAATTTCATGATTTTTGAATATAATTACTTTCCAAAATAATTGGGTACAAATTCTCCATATGCTAGCAATTTGTTGATACCATTCAATGCTATTCGATAAGCATCCAATCATATTTGACGACCTCCGTGGCGCAGTGTGTGCGCTGTCGCATTATGAACTTGGAGGTCCTGGGTTTGATTCCTGGCTCGAGTCTGGTCTGGGGGGGGGGGGGGCGTGGCTTATTATCACCCTACCGACAGACGTGTCACCAAGCGATGTCGCGTAGAAACCAATTAGGAGTATGGGTGTACCATACCTGTAACAGGTTATCCCGCTATCATCCTAGAATGCTTCACCACTCACCACCAGGTGAGAGAGCTGTCAAGGGCTAACTCGTAGTTTATAAAAAAACTATGACTATATTAAAAGAAAACGACTCGTTTCTGTTTCGGTATTCACTCGGTTCTTTAGGTTGTTATTTAATTTTCTCCATGCATTTTACGCTCACGATCTTATGCTTTACGCATTATCTATAACCACGCATTATATATAAATAATATATAAATATTGTATAATTAGATGAGTAGAAAAAAGTTCTTTGATTATTTATAATTAATAAACTCAGAAAAAAACTCACTTGCTGTTTCAGTATTCACTCAGTTCTATAGGTTGTCATTTAAATTTCTCCAAGCTTTTTACGCTCGCGATCTTATGCCTTACGCATTATCTACAACCTATTGTATAATAGATGAGGAGAAAAGTTTTCTTTGATTATTTGTAATTAATAAACTCAGAAACAACTTCGAAAGTTAATAATACTTAACAATTGGAAAGTTTTTGTCTCTAAAAGAAACATACATTTTACTTTAAGTATTATTAATATTTCAGTTATATAAGCCGGTAGGAAAAGCGGTACCAAGGTGCTTTATCCGTGTGTGCTGATTAAATTATATGTTTTGCATAAAGACTGTGTGCTTCAAAAATACTAGTTCTTGTTGACCTAAAAAAAAAATCTATAAACCATATACCTCTGTATCAAGTATAAGCCATAATAACGAATTTAACGTCGAACTTAATTAAAAAGTAAAAAAAAAATATGTCAGAAAAACGCGGCTTTATATAGCGATTTAGCGTTCCAGCACGATGTCGCGTAGAAACCGATGAGAAGTATGGGTTTACCTTACCCCTAACTGGATAGCCTACTACTATTTTAGACTGCATCATCACTTGATATCAGGTGAGATTGCCGTTAATGGCTAACTTGTAGTGGATAAAAAAAAAGCTAAATTTTATCATTACGTCACGATTCTAACTTAACGGGAACGAAAATGCGGGAAAAGCTAGTACATTTCAATTAAGTATGTTAATTTAATGCAATAATAATTATACTGATATCTTTAATTTTCATCGTATTAATTATTTATATTTACATAAATAATTGCAGACTTAAGTGCTTCCGGTCGCAAATGGTATCCACCTACTTGGCTAGGCAATGATAATTTGGTGACTCCGTTATAAAAATAAGCTAATATTTTCCCGCTGCATATTTAATTTTATTTATTGCTCTTAATATATTTTTTCCCTCTTGTTTCGTGCTCTGTGTTCTAACATGTAAAATCGTGTAATAGATAAGTGTTTGGTTGTAAGAAGAATAAAATTACCTTCTTCGTTTTCACGTTTTTTATTTATAAAAATAATTAGCAAATAAAAATAATTATAAAAATTAGGTAAGTACCTAGCATCAAAATTAAATTTTGTTGTCTGAATATTTAAATTAAATTAAACTTATCTGATATCTACACTGAAGTGTCACATCTTATTCCAGTGTGTAATTTTCCTGGACTGCTTTTCTCTTTAATACTAAATTGCGTACATTCTAGCCTAGCCTAGTATAATAATAAAGTATTCGTAATTCCTGTTAAAGTGTTCGTAGACGAAGTAAAAACTTTAATTATTTTTAATTTAATATAGGCGGTTTTGAGGCGTATCCTAATATATATAATTTCTATCTAAACTTTGCTTCCTATCACTTCATGTTTTTTTACCAAAACTGTCATTATATGGCACAACTGTCATATAAATAATTACGTTAATTAGGATTTTTACTATAGAAAAGACGATGAATCTACCAAAAATATAAACAGTCCGATGTGCTCTGCGAAAGTCGCGAGCCGATATCTAATAAAAAATATATAAAAAAACCTTTCACATAACTCCTAAAAATATTCCATATACGAGGTATTTTCTTCTTGTTCAACTCTGGGTAACCCACTCACCGAGCAGCACCCAAGAGAAACATTCGTCAAAACAAAACTAAAAACTTACTTATGAATATTCGCTTGTAGCGGTAACGTATAAGCTAGTGTCAATCGGTTTTGCGCATGCGCTGTTGCCGGTTAAGCAGAAGCTTGTGTGAGAAGTTCAGTAATTGGCCAAACGCTGCTGGATCCGGACGTGTTCTGACCAGTTTTGGCCAGTTTTCCCGCTGGACACGCGCGCGTCATCTGTCAGCGAAATTATTACGTTGAAGCTTAGGACTTTGTTACTTAGCAAACTTTTTGTGCGTTGTACACAACTTTTAATGTTAGATTGAGTGTGTAGTACAGTTATAAAGTTTTTCTAAGTTTAAGGGTAGTTATAACTTGTATATAAAGTGAGTTAAGTGACGAACTAATGGACTTGTGGATTATGAAACTTTGCTTGCAAGGTACTTATATAGATTTTTAATGGTAAATAATATTATTTAGTTGTAATGCTTAATTAAAGAGACTCAAACAATATTAAAAGTAAGTTTAGTGATTGTTCTTTTTATATGAAACTTATTGTTACAAAAAACAAATATTAAAACAATGTGTTAACTAAAATTATAAAATTTTTAGGTTAGTGTACTATTTCTTCAATTGTTTATTAATTATTTTGGACATTTAAAATTTCACCTAGGAAATTTTTATCTCTCACACTCTTAACAACCTATTTGCCGCAGATGATTGGAATGCGGTCATAACTACATTAAAACAAGCGATAACTATTTAAATTCTATGAGTCGGAGATTCTAGGAGAGTCTAGGATTTAGTTTTCGGCGTTTTGGTGTATTGGACCAAGTCTGGTGTTATAAGATGATTCGGTTTGATGGAGACCACTTTTTTATATTATTGTATCATTTGGCGCAGTAATTACAAAGTACAATATTATAAAATACGTTTTAAAATTATTTCGGAAAAATTAAAATTAAAATATGGGATTTATGGAAACTCCACGCGAGCAAATCCACAGGTAGCAACTAGTTTACAGCTGAGGTAAAAATTGTCGTTAATTGAAATATTTTTCCCCTCTCTACAAAATTGACCGCCGACCATTGACAGGTTAATTACTTTTTCAATTGTTATTTTAATTGCCAATAGGAAAGTGTTTGCTTTCAATGATTGAATTGTTCCATCGGGTCAACTCTGAGCACTCTATTCCAATATAAATAAAGTTTTAAAAGAGACTTAATTTATGTGTATACTTGTATTTTTTTGGTTTTCTATTCAATTAAAATATTTTTATAGTGTTTTTTTATTACATGCGTACATTTATATAATGATACAAACACAAAAGGAAATCCGCTATACTCTTATGTGATGAAGAAGAAAGTAAAATAGTGATTTTTTTTATTTTACATAACTTAAAACCAAAAATCAAAAATAGCAGAACTACCTAATAAATTTTTACCTTCGGTCTCCTTGAGTATGGAATAGTTTTAAAAATAAAACCTGTGAGTGTAAAAAACCCTCAATCTTTATTAAAACTGACTGCATTTGAAACTTTAGGACCACCGGTGTCTGTAGAATTTGCGTATATTTATAGAATAAACTGGTTGGAATTTTTATCATCTTTAGCCCACTAGTGTCCCACAGCTGGGCCTGCTGCTTCTTTCCACTTATACATAAGTAGATTATATTTGTAAATACAAGTACATATACTCGGAAATGTTTTGATTGAAGGTTTGATGAATGGGAAGTATAATTAAAGTCTATATGAAGCTTTCACTCACTATTTAAGAGTGGTCAGTATAATTCATTAAATTGATTTATAGTTTAACATTCTGTGGTTTGTCGCGGCTTGTATTATACTCATGGGGTGCTATTATCGTGAAAAAGTCAAGATATTGCAAAAAAATCTTCAATTTTATATTTTCCTCAAATTTAATTTTGAATATAGTTTTTTCATAATTTGTTTCTTACAAAACGTACTAAAACATCAAATATTTTCTAATAATCGAATAAGGTCACCATTTTACTGTAACGTTTATGATAAATAGGTATTTAGTAATAATTCCGTAGCTAATAATAACTTGGAATTGAGATGTTATTTTTTCGTATACGTAATACGTTCACGAGAAAAATGCTCAATCTCTCATCTTTGCTGCGTTATTCTAGAAATCATTTTTTTAATATCCTCCATTAGTGATCTTATCGATTATTAATAGAATTAAATTTATCTATTCATTTATTTACCACAATTTTCATTTTTGCTTTCACTATATTCCTAATCCGTCGTCAATTCAATATCAAAGGGTATATAGTCCTCGGCATTCCTTTGATGGCCTTTGCTTCCAAAAATCCTTAAATACTCTAGTTTCAATCGAATTTGCATGCCTATAAAAGACTTTGTTATTAATAGACTACAAAAATTAGATGGCTAGTTCAACGCTTATTTCTTTATATGTCAAATTTACTTTGTTTTTTTTTTCGCCAACTTTTTTATTTATTTAAAGCATTCGTGTAGGTACAGTTTTTTAAAGTAAGATGATATATTCCTCCGGTAACATCCCGTTACTAAAATAGAACGATTTTAAGCTCATCCAAAGTAAATTTACACATCAAAATATTATACAAATATCAGAATTTTCTGGAGGTAATGAAATAAAAACCTTAGTATCAAAGTTGTCCTTATAATCCAGAATACACCAATTAAGCATTTTTCTACCATTATTACCAGTCAATGTTCCAGAAATCTTATAAAGTACTTGCTTTATAACACATGCAATTACACATACATTTTTCTCTGTTAACGTTTACCGTAACACGTTCACGCGAAATTCCAACTGTGCAAAATGTTGGAATTGTAAGAAATTTTTGGCTGGTGGCAAAAAATTTCAGGTATTACTTTTTTTGTTACTTTTAAACAAACCTGAGGTCTTTTGGCTTCAAAGTATTACACCAGCTTTAGGAAATGACGTTATTTACTTACCTCGGAAAGCACGTTTGTCTATCGGTACGAGTTATGATTATATATAGCACGACAATAATTGATGTAGCACAAACCTGCCTATTAGAGCATCGAGGAGGGTCTAAGCTTTTAATCCTTCTCTCCTCTGAGATAGACCTTTCAAGGGAAAGTCTCAATGTAAGGACATTGAGACATTAATAAGCCAAGGACGATAAACTTATAAATAGTATGAAATTTTGTGAGTAGGCAATGAAATTGATACTGAACAAAAAAAGTAAAAATGTTTTTACAGGGGATCAACTTTGTTTCCAGCAATAAACCTAGTTTAATTACAAATTTTACCGCTTAGCACATTAAAATAAAATAATATTATCACCAACTTTCTTTAAATTACACAGTGATGTTCTAAAGTGTTTATTTTTAATACATAATGTTAAATTAATTCGAACTATAATTTTGCAATTTCAATCAAACATACAATTCTAATACAAGTGAAATTCTCAATTGATAGACAATTATTATTTAGTGTTTTTATTTTTATTTGGTATTTATTAATGTGAAATGCTTCAGCTCTAACTAGTAACCACGCTATCGTCGAACGCTGTTAAGAACATGTCGCCAGCAACACCCGTCAACAGTGATTTAGCGTTCCGGAACGATGCCGCGTTGATACAGATTATTAAACGGGTTTAAACATGCACTTAAGTTAGAAAGGTGCGATTGCAGTCAAGATCTAACCCATTACCGGCTCACTATGGAGCACGAGTCTCCTCTTAATATGAGAAGGGTTTAGCCAAAATTCACCAGGCTGGATATGTGTGGATTGGCAGACTTCACACGCCCTTGAGAACATGGAGAACTCTCAGGCGCGCAGATCTAGAGTCTGACGCCCTAACCACCAGGCTATCACAGCTTCAGAATTAACTAGTATGGAGTAAAATCATATTAAAGTAACTTTTATTAAGTTTTCAGAATCATTATATTTAAAACGTTTGCTATGCAATATATTGCGGGGCGGGAATTTAGAAGAAATAAAATATAAGTAGATTTTTAAGTCACGAAAAAGTAATTTAGTTGAGGTATTTGTTCTGCACGCACATTGCTTTACTGCACGTAAGTTTGGAATCATTTTTAGGTTCACATATACCCTGACTATGCTTAGTATCTAGTAGCGCAGATTTTTTAAGAGCCCATTTTATTTCCAACTGCACAGACCGACCTTATCTCTCACGAGAAGGATTGATAAGAGCATTGACCCACCACGTAAGTTCAATATGGGTTGACTGGACATTGCTATGAAAAAAAATGGCAGCTTAAAGTACTTTTCAAGGCTTGAGGGTAAATACCGCCAATTACCGAGTTACTCAAAATTTCTTAATATAATAATCATGTAACCAACTTTCGTCCAACCGGTTTGAACTCAGGATCTCGTAAACATACTGACCGAAAGGAAAAATATTTTTTACAAGATCTAGCCCTGTATGCTTAGCCTATTTTCCCATCTATGTCGGAAATGCGAAAGCCTGAAAAAGTTATAATAAAATTAGACAGCGATATATCATTGCATAAAACTACGTCAAACGATGCTCTGCTGCTTGGTGATTCGAGAAAACTTTATAGTATTAGTTAGGATGAGAAATTTATAGTATTAGTTAGGATGAGAAATTTATAGTATTAGTTAGGATGTCAAGGAGGCCGTTCTAAAACAAGCTCTTTGGTAATATCAAGGCGACCTTTTTGCGGAGTCTGAAGAGTTACACTCTATTACCGGTGTGGAATACAGATTATACTGAAAAAGAAGCTGGCAAGAACATTTTAAGTTGCCCTCTTTTAAGGGTCAATCGTTTTCAATCATTTTGTTGATTCTTGCGTGCATAGAATAGCCTTCGTTAATTCTGCACAACTTGAAAACTGTCCTGAGGACTGAGATACTATACTTGTTATCGCGGAAAGATTTTGTTATATATCAAATAAAACGCGACTAAACGCGTCTCGGATAATAGACAGTTCTATGATGTTAGAAAGAATAACATCATCATCATCATCATCAACCCATTACTGGCTCACTACAGAGCACGGGTTTTCTCCCAATATGAGCAGGGTTTTGGCCATAGTCCACCAAGCTGGCCATGTGCGGATTGGCAGACTTCACACGCTTTTGAGAATATTATGGACAACTCTCAGGCGTACAGGTTTCCTCACGATGTTTTCCTTCACCGTTGAAGCAAGTGATATTTTAATTGTTTAAAAACGCACATAACTTCGAAAAGTTAAAGTGCGAACCGCCGACCTCTGATTAAGATGCTGACGCCCTAACCACTAGGCTATCACAGCTTAAACACATTAAGAATAAGATCACCAGTACATATTAGTTTAAACTGAATTATTTAGATTTAGATGTAAGGTTAATTTTAAGAATGCATGCTGTGATCATTTCAAGAAGGTCACTATCTCATGTTTATTCTTCTTTCTTCTTTTCTGGTTTTCTGTTGCTTATATTTTTATTGAGACTAGTTTAATGATCCAATAAAAAAAAAATAAAAAACCGCATACGCCGAATGCTACTGAGAAATGTGTGACTCGTGCAAATCACCCTACAATGTGCAATCAGCATTATGCTAACCAGGACCAATATGTAAACGTTATTAGTATAATATCTTTTGTCACAATTTTACATGCAATCTGAGTTTTAATAAGCGGGTTGGATTTAATTGCATGCATTATAGCGGTACATGTTAATGGCAATATATGACATAGTAATAGAAAATTGTATGAATATGAATACTAAACATGTGATAAACGGTTTGCTCGTGGTGTGGAAAATATTTAGCTCTTTCGTTGTTAAAACAATGTGTAATATGAGTGAGTTAATATGAGATCATCTATGTACTTTAAGAAACATCTTACTTACTGATATATTTTTTTTTTTAAGTTTAAAATATTTATTATAAATCAAACATTTTACATAAAACTTAAAATAAAACTTAGATTAACCTACAACTAAAAATCTTAAAAAATAATAAAAAATTAAAAAAACATATTATTATCTATTATACGGCGGGGGATACAATGTCACATAAAATTAGTTTTTAAGTAATGACTGTTTTTCCAAACTAAAGAAAAAAAAACTTATTTATAAAATTTTTTGGGTCACAAAATATTTTGATCACTCTCGTTTTGTATTATAAATAATGCATTAATTTGACTGTACCGTTATTCGAATCTTATATAATATTTGGGATAGGTATAACTAGTTACTGCCAATATATCTCTTTCCATATATCTCTTTCTCTGTCATCTTACTGTCTCTTTATAACCCCATCACCATCGCCACATCACAGTGGCGTGCTGATCGAGTCACCATTTTTCTTCATTGGCTTTTTTTTCCAAAATTTATTATTACTGTTATTCTGCGCAAAAATAACTGAAATACTTTTGGATTTAATTGACCGCAGATTCATTTTCATTTTCTTAATAGCTGTTGCCCGCGGCTAAGCTTACGTTAATATGCAAATTCATACAAAATTCATGCCCCTATTTTCCAACCGTAGGTTATACGTTTTTCATTAATCATTTCTTACCTAAGTTATAAGAGGTACGTACGTACTAGTATGTATGCCAATTTTCATTCGTCCAGTGATTTGAGTTTTGAATCTCAAATCACTAGAATCACTAACACTATTATTCTCGGGGCAGCAAAATAAAACCTCCAACTATTAGTGTGACAGCTGTATTGAAGCTCCGTACCATTTTCACAAGATACACATTAGCCGTCATGTATATATATTGAAGCGGTGATAGCCTAGTGGTTAAGGCGTCAGCCTCCTAATCAGAGGTCGGCGGTTCAAATCCGGGCACGCACCTCTAACTTTTCGGAGTTATGTGCGTTTTTAAACAATTAAAATATCACTCGCTTCAACGGTGAAGGAAAACATCGCGAGGAAACCTGCACTCCTGAGAGTTCTCCATAATGTTCTCAAAGGCGTGTGAAGTCTGCCAATCCGCACATGGTCAGCGTGGTGGACTATGGCCAAACCCTTCTCATATTGAGAGGAGACCCGTGCTCTGTAGTGAGCCTGTAATGGGTTGATCATGATGATGATGATATATATGGCATAACATTCCTTAAAATTATAACAATTAAATATTTCAATACAGTGTGTTTCTATCAGTCTAATAAAACCTTTATTTTTTTGTTCTAGTTACCGAAGTTTGCTTATCTATCACTTGTTACGTGAAATCCTACTTAATATTATAAACGCATATAAGTTTGTAAGTATGAATGGATGGATGGATGTTTGTTGGATGGCTCTTTGTAACTCTTTCACGTAACAACTATTGAATGGATTTTTATGAAACTTTACAGTAATATAGCTTATAAATCAAATAATAATACATAGGCTGTATTTACAAAGATATTGTGTGAATTATCCAAAATATGACGATAAGTGTCAAGTAAGTAGTAAAAAAATTTACAACCTGCGTGATAATTTTAGTGTAATAATGTTAGTTCTTTTCTACGCCACGCTAATATAAGCTACTTGAAATACTAATCCTGCGCCAGACGAAGTCGCGGGCACCAGCTAGTAAAAAATAAAGAAATAAAAGGCTTTGTTGTACCCACCCCTACCGCGTCTATAATTATTCTAATAATATGTTGCTACCGACTTTTACATTAGCTCTTTGATTTCTGTAAAGTATCCATAACGACTGGCCCATACTTTTTAAAACCTTCCTAATTTCACAATTTCTTCATACGTTTATTTTCAATATAGATTTTTTTTTTATTCACCCCAAGTTAGCCCTTGATTACATCTCACCTGATGTTAAGTGATGATGCGGTCTAAGATGGTAGCGGGCTGACCTGTTAGGGGTATAAAAAACTCATACCTACTCCTAATTGGTTTCTACACGACATCGTGCCGGAACGCTTAATCGCTTGGCGACACGTCTTTGTCGGTAGGGTGGTAACTAGCCACGGCCGAAGCCTCCTACCAGACCAGACTCGAGCCGGGAATCGAACCCAGGAACTCCAACTTTAGCAACAGCGCACGCGTTGCGCCACGGAGGTCGTCAAATAACGTACGATACGTATAAGTTCAAAAGTTTTATATAGGTCAATATCTGTATCTCTCTGCGTCGTATTTCTCATTACTAAGGGTCGTGATCCGTTCCACTGACGACTATCTTGAGGACGATGTCGTGCCATGTTGCTCTCATGGAATTTCGTGTCGAGTGCGGTGCGGATTTGATCCGACCAACGCATCGGACTCCGTCCCCGAGGCCTATTTCCTTCCGCTTTGCCGGTGATAAGCATCTATTCCAGGTTGCCACCTTTCTTTCGACCGGGAAGTATACAATGGGTCCCCCGGGCGTCCAGTAAAACCAGCGAGAGGGACATGCCGTGGTGGTTTTTAGTTCGGGTAGACCACCCATGGGTTGGAGTCCCACATAACCTCCTGCCCAAGGGACGGAAGTAGCTATAAAGCTTTTCCACCACGACAAAAAAAAAAAAAGGTTGCCACCTTCCCTTCGAGCAATGTGACCGAAGTAGTCCAGAATCCTCTGTAAGCAGATTTTGGATAGCCTTTTCGTTATTCTGAGTCGTCTCAAAATCAATGCGTTGGTTCTAAATGCTGTCCATGGAATCCGAAGCATCCTTCTGCAGCACCGCATCTCGAAAGCGTCAATGCGTTGCCGATCAGCTGCCTTAATTTGTCCATGTCTCTATAAAAGTCAATATCATATATCATTCATATTCTTTATTTTATGCACACTAGTTCTATGTACTAGTCCATGCCGTAATTTATAATAGCTCGGACGTAAAAAAAATCTCTTAAAAAGCTATTTTTCTCATCCCACTTCAACGTTATTAGTAATTTTTAACGATAAGCTGACATGCATCAAACTTATCGTTACGGACAAAATTGTTGTCATCTGGGACAAACAAGGAAAAACTGACGAGACTTGTCGGTAAATTTTATCACAAAATGTTCGCAAACTTTGCCTTTGTGACGGCGAAATGTTAGAATATCGTAGGTACGTATTTTATTTTAAGAAATATAAAAACGAATAAAGATTTTACATTACTTGTATTCACTTCGATGGTAGTGATAGGAATGAAGTGCCTCGTTGATTCTCTAATAAAGAAAGGTCAAAGTATTACTCCCACTTCATTCCTATACCTACAGAAACATAGACAATTTAGCAATATCACTTATACAATATCACACTTTATCTGTAATGAGTATACAAACACTTTCTACATTGGTATACATTCATATTAATAGAAATATATTAGCTTTATCTATTGAATATCTAACATTCGGCCATCCTGACTACACTAAGTTTGTCCTCAAACTTACTCACAATATTTTATAGTATTTAGGTTAATTTATGACATACAGACATTAATATATGTCAGCAATTAATATAATACAGTATGATCTGGTACATATGATAAGAATCACTAGAGCCCACCAACTCTCATCTGATAAACACAGTGTTTCAATACACTAAATCTTCTGTCCTATACATACAGGATTGCATCGAGGACTTCACCCAATCCGGGCCACCCTCGCCTTCCAATCCCATATACACAACTTCTCAACATACAGGATTGCATCGAGGACTTCACCCAATCCGGGCCACCCTCGCCTTCCAATCCCATATATACAACTTCCCAACATACAGGATTGCATCGAGGACTTCACCCAATCCGGGCCACCCTCGCCTTCCAATCCCATTAATTGTTACATCTGCACCGGACCCCTCACCGCCAAGTCAAAAGCTTATCTTGAAGCCAGACTTCTTGGCCGTGTCCGACTTCCAGATATCACTCATTTAATAATTAATCTGCAGCGGATCCCTCATCGCAAAGTCGCGACCGTATCACGCCTTCCAGATTATTTCACTATTCTCTTATCAATAAAATAATAACTATTTAGAGTAAATCTTAACAAACCATGTCACAAAAAAACACAATCATTGATATCAACAATAACTATAATAACAAAATTGTAAATCACAATAGTAACAAATATAATTAGGTATAACAAAATAACCAAATAACCAAATAACAATAATATATCTGTATTAATCTAATTAATATCAACTTCATTGACTTCAAAATTACTGACATCAAATTAATAGTAATTATCTTATATTATCACAAAATTAAGTTCATCCAAATAACCACAATATACCAAAATTATAATTATTATTCATATTCACATTGTAGTATTCATATTTATCATTTAAAAACAAAATGCAATGGAATGCAAAATACAATAGCCACTAAATTATCAATTGTATATTTATGATTACTAAGTTATGTCATCTTAATCTGTAGTATTGAAAAAAACTATAATCAGAATCTTTCTCATCTTAATCTTTTATCGAGCCGACCTCATCATCTGAATCATCACTTTGATCATTAGAGATTGTTATCCACGGTTGTATGCGATCAGCAGACCAAACGTTAGAATATTTTCCCTTGGTAACACTTGAGCCGGGAATATTAGAGATTTCATACCTATCATTACCTAAAACACTAGTTATTCTAAAAGGTCTCGTATATTTTGGCAAAAGCTTTCGACTTTTACCTTCATTAGACGGTATATTTTTCAAAACTTTAACAAGATCTCCTATTTTATATAATTTAGCGTCTTTTCGTTTCCGATCAAACCTTTGTTTTTGTTGACTCTGGTCCTTGTCTATATGGTCATTAATTTCCTGTCTTATTTCTTCAATATTTTTGTCATTTTTTCTAGTTTCAGTTATTGTGTCACCTAACATGCCCTCACCTTTACTTAGCGGCCGTTTGCCAAAAAGTGCTTCAGCCGGGGTTTTACCTATACCCTTATTTAGAGTGTTATTGAGACCCCACTGTATTTTCCCAACATTCTGATCCCATTTGTTTTCACACATCTTATCAGTATAAGCTCTTAGACTATCTAAAACTGTCCTATTGTATCTCTCAACCTGACCATTGGCGCGAGGTGCAGAAACTGCATTAAGAATATGTTTAATACCGAATTCTATACAAAAGCGTTTGAAATCTTGTGACGTAAAACAACTTCCGCGGTCGGATATCAACCTAGAGGGGTTACCAAACGTATAAAATATTTCTTTGAGAACCCTGATAGCGGGACTAGACTTCGTATTACGCATCGGTTTAACTAAACAGAATTTAGTGTAAGCATCAACTATCAATAAAATGTATTGATTGCCTTGAGAACTTTTTACAAAGGGACCTAAGTGGTCTATATGAATGGTATGGAACGGGATATCAGTTTTTGGTATACTGTGTAGATAACCTTCTTTAGAACCAGAGGGTTCTTTTCCGAATGCACAATGCAAACACGATTTAACGTATTTTGTAACAAATTTTTTCATTTTAGAAAACCAGAAGTCTTTTTTAATCTTTTCAAGGGTTTTCTCGACTGAAAAATGACCGATGTCATCATGATTGCGTTGGCAAATCTGCCATCTGGCACTTTTGGGGATAACTAATTTAAGGGAGTCTCCCACTTTACGATATATGCGGTTATTTTTCATAATAAAATTCTGTTTTATATCGACTATTTCTTTATATTGAGGGTCTTCAAGGGCAGACCGGATGTGACAAATTTTAGGGTCAATTAACTGTAAACTGAGTAGCCAGTCATCTTCTGAAATTTGCAGTATACGAGCAAAATGTTCATTAGTATCAGTATCCGTAGGACATGGAAGTGGGTTTCTACTAAGAGCGTCTACATGCTGCATAACCTGCCCTGGCTTATATTCTATCAAGCAATCGTATTCCTGCAATGCTATCCACCAGCGAGCCACGCGAGGTAGTATATCTCTTTTTGTAAAAGTGGATCGCAGAGCGTTGCAATCAGTGATAATCGTAAAAGGCCTTCCTAATAAATATACCCTAAATCGGCTTAATGAGGCAACCACAGCGAGAGTTTCAAGTTCATATGCATGTAATTTTTCTTCATCTATGGTGGTTTTTCTACTAAAGTAAGCCACAGGTTTCATACATGAATTAGGGGCTTCTTTTTGAAAAAGAATGCCCCCTAACCCAACTTTAGATGCATCGCAATGTAGTTCCGTAATATAATCTGTATTATATATAGCAAGGATGGGACGTTGTGTTAATTTTTCCTTTAATGTTACAAACGCCTCACTCTGTGGTTGTCCCCATTTCCAAGGATTGTTTTGCTTTGTAAGGTCAGTTAACGGCCTAGCTATAGTAGCAAAATTCTCAATAAATTTTCTAAAGTAGCTTGCCAAACCCATAAACTGACGAATCTCATGAACGTTTTTTGGTTCAGGGAAAGAACTAACCGCATTAATTTTTGTTTTACCAGGTCTGACCCCTTCAGATGAGATTTCAAATCCTAAATAATTAATTATAGTGTCAAAAAACCGGCATTTTTTGATGTTTAATGTGAGACCAGCCATTTTTAATAATATAAAAGTTTGTTCAAGTTTGTTTAAACATTCATCAAAAGTTTTACCCGAAATTAGTAAATCATCCATATAAGCTATGGCACACTTTTCACGTGAATTCCCAAGCATTTTGTTAACTGTTCTTTGAAAAACAGCTGGGCAATTAGCTAGACCAAAAGGAGCACGTCTAAACTGATAAAGACCATCAGGGGTTATAAAGGCAGTTAAATGTTTGCAGTCTTCTTTAATAGGTATTTGGTAGTAACCACTAGACATATCAAGACTAATAAAATATGAATTTCCGCTGAGGAGGTCTATTTGATCATCTATTCTGGGTAATGGGTAAAGATCCCTTATGGTTTTCCGATTAAGCGCCCTATAGTCGACACATAACCGATAACCACCAGTCTTTTTGGAAACTAAAAGTATAGGACTGGCATAAGCAGAATCGGACTCTTCAATTATCTTGTTCTCCTCTAACTCTTTAACCATATCGCGAACTATTTGTTTTTCAGAGTGACTTAATCGATAGGGACGGTAAGCGACAGGGGAATCGTCTATAAGTTTAATATCTAGTTCTGAAATACTGGTACATCCTAATTCAGATAAGTTTAGGGCAAAGCATTCGCGATATTTATTAATTAGATTATAAACTATTTCTTTTTGTTCATCAGGTATATCTGGGTTTATAAGTATATCATTCCGATCAAGCGGACTTAAAGTATGTGTGATAAGACATCGCAAATTATCTTCTGAAGTACTTAATGAGGAACTATCATCTTCAATAGGAATAGCACGAGCAATCATTAATCCTTCAATAAAATAAAGCGGTTGTGGATCTTTAGTACTAGCCATATTTAATATTAAAAGATCACATTTACTATTCTTTAGCTGATACACCCCACCTTGAACGCAATACTCTTGCCCGTTAATACTCCTGTAACTACTTGGGACATATATTTCGGCATCTGTTAAATCCTCACTATAACAATTAAGTAAATCCACTGATTTTATTTTGGCATCGGATAGGACAATTAATTTAATTTTTCTGCTAGTTAAACAATCGTCATTAACATTGGGAAGCTCAGGTATTGTATTGCGTGACAGAATATTTAATGAATTCTCAGTTTTTGTAATAACAATGTCGGGTAATTCAGTAAAGTTTTGACCAACGAGTAAAGGTACGTGTAAATGTCGATTTTCAATTACGTAAGCGGTAACGTCGGCTTCAACTAAATCGATGCGCAAAGAAAAGGAAGTTTTTCCTAGGATTGGGATGACCACATCAGCAACGCCTCGTATAGAAGGTATAGATTCTTTAGACACCGGTAAACTGAATTTCTCTACGGTGTCTTTAGTAATGAGTGAGCAATCACTCCCTAAGTCAACAAAACATTTAACTAAACTACACCCATTGATTAAAGCTTTTTTGTAATATTTTAGATTATTTGATTTTTTACTATCAACAAACATAATACGCTTTTCATTATTTTTTGTATTCTTAAAATAGCAATCCTCACTTTTATGTCCAAAGCGATTACACCCTTCGCACTTAACGATCGGTTTAGGACACTGTTGCATTCTGTGCCCTTTGTCTTTGCAATTGAAACACGTTACAACCATGGTTTGATTAGGTTGGGGGTTAATGGCTCTGCACTGCGCTGCCCTATGGCCAAACTCGTTACATCGGTTACAATTAATAACTGGTCTAGTCTTATTGAGGTTAGAATTTCTATATATCGCTCATTTGGTGCAACAATGACGAAATTACACTTTTAGAAAATTTACAGGAGAGCCAATCAAAGATTTCTATTAAAGGTATGGGATGTTTAAGGGACTTATTATAATCGTCGTGATTTTAAAAGTAAGTTCAATATGTGTAGTTTCTATTATAGTCCCAATCTACTCGGTACATTGTACACAACCTAAATTATAGACATAAATAAAAAAGGTACCTGTAAATACGTCACTGTTGCTTCAGAATTCAGAATAAAAAATAACGCGTTCACTAGGAAATTTTGCATTTGTGACAAAATAAAACTAAATAATTGAATTAATCAACGTAAACATTTATTTATGAATATTAATTAAATATTTAAAAACTCAAAAACACTTCTAAAGTTAAAAAATTAACATTTAAAAAATACTTTCATAAAAAGCTGAGTAATAGCGAGGAATAATGTTTTTTTGTAACAGTTCTTTTAGATCAATTTTCTTGTTAGCAGAAATTTCTCGTTTTGAAGTATACGCTGGAACCAAATTAATATCTTCTATAGCCTTAGTTATTCGTTGACTAGTAGATCTTTGTTTCTTTTTTTTTATTTCAGCTTCACTCCAGTTATCGTCGAATTTGAGTTTGTACTTGTATACTGCATCGTTGTCTTTCGTAAATTCTATTGCTTTGATATCTGAGGTTTTAATGGTGTTCCCATCCACATCTTTGACAGTATTAAGTTCGATTTCGTCAGATAATTTTTTCAAATCATAAAAATCATCGAAATTTAGTTCTTCAATATTAAACTGGTTGCCTTTTACCTTTGCAGATCTTATTATTTGGACATACTGATCTGGTACATAAATAGCGCCCGACTTTTTGGCTCTTTTTATAGCCTTTTCAATAATGGAGTGGGCTGCATCTCCCTCATTTTGGGTATGCCCCCTTATCAAAAATTTATGTGTGATTTTATTAATTCGTAGAGTTTTGACTGCATACAAGTACATGGAAAAAATAAACCTGAAAAAAATTTACAAAATATTAGACACGTGACAACACTACTACAAAAACAGTTCTTAACAAATGAAACTAACCTGTTTTTTTGCTGCCCGCCACAATTGTCACTATAAAATGTGATGTTACAACCAGGGTGATTATCAGCTACACGTTGCAGGTACTTAAAGACACAAGAACCAATCTCAACTGGTCCTCTACCTCCTAGAGCCTCATGCCAAAAGTAACAATAGGTTTGTTGGTCCTTTACATCTGATACCTATAAAAAAAGACAGTTTTCAAACTATTGTCAAAAAAAAGAGAATAAACGAATATTTTGAGCTATAATAGGTACGTACTGTAAAGTTTAAGCAGTTCAATTTTGATTTATAGTAAAAAGACGAGGACTCGCCGACTGGCACTGGCATAACTGCTTGAAGATCATAAATTGCGACTATTTCGTTACTATCTGTATTCTTACATGTTTCTATGTCAGTCTTCTTTTCCATTCGACTAAGTACTTTCTGCCGGCAATGTTCTGCGTAGTCAGTCTCTATTTTTTCTTTTGCCTCTCCAACAGCATTTTTATATTGTTCACAGATATCGCATTGGTCTTTTTTTGGAACAAAAAAAGAAATATTAAATTCCGTATTAAATATGCGAAAGTATGAATCGTAATTTGCAGCCTCTTTGTTTTCGGATTCTCTTAATCTCTTATAATCGCGATGTAGATGAGCTATTGTTAGGCCACCATCAATATATTCTCTAGTGGTGTTTGCCCGGAGATAATGGCTCTCAATTCTACTAATTGAATTTATATGATTCCGAACAGACTCTTGTAGCTCAGAACTAGTCTTTCTATGATTTCCATGGCAGCCACGTTTGTCAATTGGTGCTACGCCGTTAGATTCATTTCTTGTCTTGGCCTCGATTACAGTACGTAAAGTACGTTCGGAAATCCCCAATGTATTTAACAAAAATAATTTGCATACCCTGAAACTCCTACCATTACTCATCAAGGAACAATAAGTATTAGGTTTTCTGTTCTTTTCTACACCAGTTTTCAAACGACGATGTGCCAATTGTAGCACAGTTATTGATGAATTCAAAAAATCACGCTGTCTTTGAAGAGACGATAAACCCCAATACATTTTGAAAATATTATATCTTTGCTCCTCTGAGATGTGTTCTGAACATTTATGTTTGCATTTGTTAGAGCAAGGAGGCTTAATCTCTTTTGCAGGAATGATCTTGCCCGTCCGAGAAGTATACTCATGACCTGAATTCTTCAGCTGAGCACGTTGATTTTTCTTCCAAGCCGCTGGATTTCTTAACCTTTTTTTTGTTTTTTTATTAGTTGATTCTAGATTTTGATTAATGTCAGTAGATTTATGGTTTTGAATACTATTGTCTTCCGGTGGATCTTGACTATCTTTAACAGTACTGGGGTTGTTTTCATGGTTTGAAGTTAAAGGTTGATTCTGCGACAAAATTGATAATGAGGAAGAGTTCGATGATGAGGAAGAGCTCGATGATGAGGAAGAGCTTGAAGAAGAAGAACTTGATGATAATGATCTTCGTCTACTACCTATTACTGGACATGTACGTTTAACTTTTTCAGGACAATATTCGTCTCCACTGTCATCTGGAGAAAAATCTGCATCATCTCGTGTATCCATTTCTGGTACATCATCATAAGTCAATGACTTTGTTTCCAATTGGTTAACAGAAGTTTGTGACTCAATTGGAGTTTGAAAGTTTGATGTATGCATGTCTAAGTCAGGCACATCATTTCGTGGCATATTATTAACTTTTTCAGGACGGTATTCATCTCCACCGTCGTGTGGAGAAAAATCTGCATCATCTCGTGTATTCATTTCCGGTACATCATGATAAGTCAGTGACTTTGACTTTGTTTCCAAGGTCATAATATCAGAATCCATAGCTTGGTTAACAGAAGTTGGTGACTCAATTGGAGCTTGAAAGTTTGATGTATGCATATTATTTTCATAATGAATTACTTTTTTTTTTGGTGTAAATGTATCTTTATCATTTTCTGCAACAAAAATATATAATAATACTTATGTGTTAAATAAATCATATTCGAAAGTATTGTCTATCTCAATCGATTACTACTTACTTTTAATAGATGAATGAGATAGGTACTTTTAATTGTGATTTATTAAATAAGAATTAAGTTAAATACTACATACTTACCATCTTTGCATCGTTTACTAGCTTCGGAAGCATTCGGTTTTGCAAATGGTGGTACTTTCCTTTCCATTAGACAATAATTCACCAATCTCCTTGCACGGTTTTCCATCATTAATAATATTCTCTGAAAGTTTAAATTAATATAGTCCTAGATGTATTGGCTGTTATAGGCATAAATTCTTTAATGTATTTAACTATCTCCTAGTCACATCGATCACTAATAAAAAACTAGATACGTACCGGTCGTAAAAATGTATTGCTTTTTGTACGTAGCTTTGTGAATACAACTTTAGGCAATGTATTTAAGGTTGAATTTACATTAATGTATATTTATTTCAACTCGAATCACGTGTAAACATTTGGCGACAGTTTTTAGAGAACTTTTGTATGGGATTGTGTACCTATCTAGTTTTTTATTAGTGATCGATGCCTAGTCATCATTTTTCTCACTCATAAAAATTATAATTATTTAGGCTGAGTTGTAAATCAGCCTTATACACACAATACACGTAAAAGTACTGGAGTAACAATGACACAGTTCTGTAATTTCGTCTATTTAAAAAAAAAGAACATCCTTTATTTACAGCAATAACGACGTAATTACACAATTCTAACATCGTTTCAACAGATTAATAATTTATCTGGAGAAAAAACGACGTAATTACTCAATTTTGTCACTGAACTATCAAAAAATACCATATTTGGAGCTACAGCGACATATTTACAAAATTCCGTCGTTGTTTCACCAGAAAGATACTTTACTTGGACAAACACTGACGTAATTACGCAATTTTGTCATTATTTTACCAAGAACTAAATATTTTTTGGAGCAACAACGCCGCAATTGCTCAATTACGGCATTGTTGCACCAAAAAGTATCGGATTAAATGTCATAAATACCTTTACGTCGTTGTAGCTCCAAAACACAATCACACTCAGCGGGGCGCCCCGCGCAACTGGCCATCCAGACGTTGTAGCAGCAGAAATGGCGCCATTTTACTCAATCCTACAATGACATTCGCGCCATCTCGCGGCAAATCACTACAAATTCAATTCTGTCGATGTTTCTCCCGACGTAAATAGTCTTTCCGCACATTTTGACATATTCAACTTGTTTTTGAAAAAAAGTGTAATTACGTCATTGTTGTACCAAATGAGCGATATATCTTTTTGCTCCTTGCAAACATCTTTCAAAAATTTAAACAAATCTTCTGGTTCTGTAAAACGTCCTGACGATGCGCCAGCGCGAACCATTCTATCATCTATGCCATGTATTATACAATCTACAGCTCTTTTGCCCGAAATTTCGCACGCGTTTAATAACATAATTTTTTCGTAATAGTATTCGTCCAAATTTTCACCAAATTTTAGCCGTCGTTCGAGCATTTCTGATAATAGTACACCATAGTTAGTCTCAGTTGGAAAAGCTTTGCGTAAAAGAACCTGCCATTCATGCCATTCACGTAAAACGGACGTCTGACCCTGATACCATTTTTTCGCATTACCTACAAGTTTAGGCAACGCGTAGTGCATAATATGCGCTGCGTCCCATCGATATATTTTCGCACATTCGTTAACCTTAGCTAACCATAAATCGATACGATGATTTTTAATTGATGGATCAAATTCGGGAATCATATTATTTAAGTTAGTGTTAATTGATGATGAGAAACCAGGCTTTATAAAAGATTGTAAAATTTGAGCTAAATCACTAGAATTTACCAAAAAATTAGGTATTTCGTTATTATTGCACTGACCTGACGTGTCACCATGTACTTGCGCTTGAGGTTTAGGGTCAGTAGCCACCCCAACCAGACAGCTCGGCGCCTGCACAGGATCGCCGTGGCTCGTCTGCCTCAAAGACATTTGGCGTCTATCTCGTCCGGTCGCAGAATTTCTTGAACGTACTTTTTTTCTTCTCACGCCTTCAGTACAAGTTAGATCTCGTCCGGTCGCAGAAACAACGTCGCATAAATCTGGTGTAGCCGTCGTGCGCTTACTTGTGCTGCCTTGGTTACAAGATCGATATGCAGTCGAGCGATCTCTGATTTTTCTCCTTGGACTTCGATCCCTGGTACCATAACAGTCAGACGACTCACTCGTCGTATCATCTTGCCGTCGTCTTCGTTTGCCGAGATTATGTGAGCGTTTAGATCGCTTATGGCGACCCATTATACAAAGTTTTGGTTGGGACGTGCCACTTCTGATGTTAGAATATCGTAGGTACGTATTTTATTTTAAGAAATATAAAAACGAATAAAGATTTTACATTACTTGTATTCACTTCGATGGTAGTGATAGGAATGAAGTGCCTCGTTGATTCTCTAATAAAGAAAGGTCAAAGTATTACTCCCACTTCATTCCTATACCTACAGAAACATAGACAATTTAGCAATATCACTTATACAATATCACACTTTATCTGTAATGAGTATACAAACACTTTCTACATTGGTATACATTCATATTAATAGAAATATATTAGCTTTATCTATTGAATATCTAACAGAAATATTATAATTTTTCCAAAGTTACGTCAAACACGACTATATTTTTAAATTAAGTCTGGTTTTGGAATGAGGTTATGATTTTTTTTTTATAATTGAACATAAAACTTAATTATTCTTTACGCGCAGGTCTGCTGTAGCAAGATGGTCTGAAACGTGATCGCGCAAGAAACATATCTGAAATTTGATGAAATAATGACGGGCTTTCGTACAAATATTAGTTAATTTTTGTTCACATTAGACTTGTCTTGTCGTAACATGTTGATTGCTAGCGGCGTCCGCACGTTAGCCCAGTGACCATATTTATAAGTTAATTACGTCCTTAGAATCCAATATATGAGGTAGTGATCCTACTAAAATTTTTGATTTCAACTAAGTCATAAATCGTGTCTTTTTAAATCGTGATTTTTTTTTCTTCTATACAACACAATTCGCTTCGCCAATGTGGCGTAGCTTGAGGAAATCATGACGGAAGGTATCGGTTTTTCGTAAATTTGTGCTACAATTAGGTCGCCTATGTTGTAATAAATAACCACGGCAACACCAGAATTAAACATATAATTAAAGTTAATATTATAAATGCGAAGGTTTGTGTGTGTATTTTTGTTAGTTTGTTAGCCCTTCATGCCTGAACTATTGAAGTAATTTGACTTAAATTTTAAATGGAAATAGGTTATAACCAGGATCGAAAGATAAGCTACTTTTTATCCCGGGAATATCCATAACTGCCGCGGGATTTATGAAAAACTGATTTTCATTTCCCTGCGCTATAACAATGGCTTTAGTTTCCATAGCAAACTTCCTCGTAATTAGATTTATATGTTAGGAAAGGCAGCGGAATCGGAAACGGGCACAGGAACGAGCCATGGGATAATTTTAACAAATGTTGATTTTTGCACAGGAATTTTTACATACCGTTTATCTACGCGAATGATGTCGCAAGCATCAGCTAGTAAGTATTAAATAAGCTTAATTATAATAATTTACAGCTATTATACTATTGATTTTTCTACCTACGTTTTTTTTCACCACAAGTTAGCCCTTGACTGCATCTCACCTGATGGTAAGTGATGATGCGGTCTAAGATGGTAGCGGGCTAACCTGTTAGGGGTATGGTAAACTTATACTCCTAATTGGTTTCTACACGACATAGTGCCGGAACGCTAAATCGCTTGGCGACACATCTTTATCGGTAGGGTGGTAACCAGCCACGGCCGAAGCCTCCCACCAGACCAGACTCGAGCCGGGAATCGAACCCAGGACCTCCGACTTTAAAATTCAACAGCGCACGCGCTGCCCCACGGAGGTCGTCAAAATTTCAACGTAAGAATTTAATATAGTAAATAAACAGAATCATTAATAGACGCTCAATGCTCAACAAGTTCTCCATAATATTCTCGAAGGAATGTGAAGTCTGCCAATCCGCACATAGCCAGCGTGGTGGACTATGGCCAAACCCTACTCATATTGAGAGGAGACCAGTGCTCTGTAGTGAGCTGGCAATGGGTTATATAAGGCATAATTACTCATTATCTAAATGTAAATCTGTTGGTAAGCTTTGTTTTCTTTAGGTCTATTATGTTAGACTTTAAGTAAAATATGTACCAAATAGCTTGATCAGACATATTCACAACAAAATTATGATTTTAAAAATAAAGCATCCTAAACTATTAGTACGTATTTAGATATTTATTTCTGTATCTATAGCACGCGTGCCTTCCATTATTTAACATTTTTCTATTTTCGGTGAATGTTCATATTTACTACAAATTGGTTAGTTTTTATGTCCACTAATGACTACCTACACACTATACTTTTAGTTGTTTTGTGTAATTGTAACGGACAGATATAAATAAAACAATGTTTTAAATGTTATACGTTTGTCGTTATTAACCATGACATTTAACGTTATATATCAACATGCAGAGATTTTTTGACATGATCAATTTTATGAGTAACAAGTGATGTAACTGGGATCTTTCTATATCGTAGATCGTCATTTCAACAGTGAGACGTCCCATTTCTTATAAATGGTTACGAATTCCACGGTCTTTTTGTTGGACCTAAGTTTTTTTTTTTTACTTAGTCTAGGACTTACCAACGTTTCGTTTATGCGGGGGCATCTTAGTACGAAGCTGTGATAGCCTAGTGGTTAGGACGTCAGCCTCCTAATCAGAGGTCGGGGGCTCGAACCCGGGCACGCACCTATAACTTTGCGGACTTATGTGCGTTTTTAAGCAATTAAAATATCACTTGCTTCATCGGTGAAGGATAACATCGTGAAGAAACCTGCACTCCTAAGAGTTCACCATAATTTTCTCAACGGCGTGTGAAGTCTGCCAATCCGCATATGGCCAGCATGGTGGACTATGGCCAAACCCTTCTCATATTGAGAGGAGACCCGTGCTCTGTAGTGAGCCGGTAATGGGTTGTTCATGATGATGATGATGATGATCAACATGCAAAGATTTTTAAACATTTTTATGAGTAACAAGTGATGTAACTGTGATCTTTCTATATCGTAGATCGTCATATCAACAGTGGGACGTCCCATTTCTTATAAATGGTTACGAACTCCGCGGTCTTGTTATTGGACCTAAGGTTTTTTTTACTTAGTCTAGGACTTACCAACGTTGCGTTTATGTGAGTGCATTTTGGTACCCCACCTAACAAACTGCAAGAATCTTTTCTGATTGATCTTATATTCTGTATTATTTTTTAAGAGAGTTTTGATTTGGTTTTTAGAATTTTTGCATACCAATTGAAAGTTTCACACATAATTGTAAGGCCAAAATATGGACCACATTTCAGCTAAGTAAGTTATTCTATAGTGTTCTATTCTATTCCTAAATCAATCGGTCCACGAAGCTATATGCCCCGCCCATTGCCACTTGAGGTTCAAAGCTCCTGATTCCTGATTTGATCAAAATTAAACACAAATGTACGTATGTATGTACTCGTATATCCATGTAAACTTAGTAGAGGCATCAATTACGTGTTCACAAAATATGTATTTCATTATTTGAATTAACTATGATTCATTATCATAACTGCATTTAACTTGAAATTATAGCTACGATTATAAACTGGCCCAGGTCTAAGAATAAGCCCTCAAAAAACCCCTACCCCGGCAGACTGCGAGCACAGATAAAATTTTTAGTATTATTTAGTTATTATCAGCACAGAATATAATAACAATGCACCTAAAAATTAAATATTTTTTCAGCTCTTCTACTATGAATATAAATTTTAGTGGCTACTTCTAAAGTAGTAATCAGTAGCAGTTATAAGTAATGGTTTACTATGACCTACAGCGTCACATGGACCGCCCTTGCTCTTTGTTTTCGTAAAGAGTTCTTTCTGACCTCTTTTTTTTTTCACGCTGGGAAATGCTTGTGCACTCGACCTTGGCCCAACTAGCGGCGTCCACCGAGGCAGACCTTCCACGGGGGGCCTATGTTGACCCCCGAGCTCCGAGGCGCGCCAGGACCATTGGACGCGCCTCGCGACCCGAATGTTTCTGACCTCTTAATTTTTCATGACTCCTATGAGTTAAAGCATAATATATTAATAAGTAAAATTCTTAAAAATTTTCATAATAAATATTTAATAAATCAGAAAATCATACAAATATTTTTCTTATCTAACTGAGTAGGTTAGAGATAACTGCGTTCAAACAAAGGAAAAACAAATACAATAGCTTAATTATCAGGCATAATTAATTAGATTTGTAACCCTGTATACCCAATATGTACATTCTGCATTTTCCTGGTCTGCATTTTGTAACTTTGCTAGATTAATTAACAATCTTGTGCTCCATTGTCATTTTTACTTTTTATAGGCTTTTTAATACTTTTGTATTTCGCACTACCGAAAATTATTTACAAAGAAAGGCGGAGTTTTCATTAGCATAAGGTGAATTAAGAGTTTTCTTTTTCATTTCCATTATGTTGGTGCCAAGGCCGGCAGCTGGGAGACTGTTTATTTACTTTTATGTTCGTATTAGAATTTGCACGCGGCTTCATTTGCTTAATAGTTTTTGATGGTCTATCTGGCTCAGCCGCAAGTGCTGCGGTAGTTTAGATTCTTTACATTATATATTGTATATTATAGATAGTTTTTTTTTAAAACGCACATAACTCAGAAAAGTTAGAGGTGCGTGCCCGGATTCGAACCGCCGACCTCTGATTAGGAGGCTGACGCCCTAACCACTAGGCTATCACCGCTTCAGGACTACATACAGCCTAATTCTATTAACAGATAATGATTGTTATGTTACAGCTGTGTAATGCGTAATGGTAACCAATTAGGGGGTAATATTTTAGCTTTACGATTTTAATAATTAGTATTAGTGTAATTATTACACTAATTATTAAAATCGTAATATATTTATATATATACAATAAACAGCAAGTATAATTTGCTATATTCCGCCGACAACCGGGAGATTAGTCGGCGGAAAATAGCAAATTATACTTGCTGTTTATTGTTTATTATGGGACTTCCGCAAAGAAACGCCTGCTTCTATTCATTATATTTATATATATTACTCGTTACACTAAAATGAATGCTGCATAGATTCCGAAAGCATCCTGGAATTAAAACAAACCAAGATAAACGTAACCGGGAATCACTGAATCACAGTTTCACCTGGACTAGAGTCCAACCAGGTCGTTGTTAATATACGAGTATTATGTACTTATAGCAATATTATATAGGAGCCTAGTGGTCAGGACGTCAGGCTCCTAATCAGAGGTCGGGGGTTCGAACCCGGGCACGCACCGTTAACTTCTCGGAGTTATGTGCGTTTTTAAGCAATTAAAATATCACTAGCTTCAACGGTGAAGGAAAACATCGTGAGGAAACCTGCATGCCTGAGAGTTCTTCAATAATGTTCTCAAAGGCGTGTGAAGTCTGCCAATTCGCACATGGCCAGCGTGGTGGACTATGGCCAAACCCTTCTCATATTGAGGGGAGACCCATGCTCTGTAGTGAGCCATGAATGGGTTGATCATGATGATGATGATGATGTACTTATACTTTATGATACGATATTTTATAACTTTACGTTTAATAATAACACATCCCGAAGATGTTATTGGGTAGTTTATCGTGAAACAGTGTACAATTACTTTTTAAAAATATCAAAGGAACAATATGTAGGTCGTACAAGAAACCTTGGTTTTTTGAATAGGTCATTATTTTTGACCTTGCAATACAGTACAATAGCACCGTCGAAACTTAATTTAACTAAGTCCAGTAGGTATAGTATAAAAAATTGATCACACTATAATCACCTCTCATACATAGCTAAGACGGTGTATAATTGAATAAAATTATTTCAGATTTTTTTATTCAAAGTAAGCGTAATAAGTGCGTGTTCACAATCTCACAACACGCGAACTGACCGTACGATCGAGTTGTGAAATTTATTTCATGAAAATTATTTACTTGTTCATATTAAGTGAAATGGCCTGATTGTAATTGATAGAAATCCTTGAAAAAACCTTTGTGCGATATTAAACGTATATTTTTTTAAATCTATGTACATTTACATTTGAAGCGGTGATAGCCTAGTGGTTAGGACGTCAGCCTCCTAATCAGAGGTCTGCGGTTTGAATCCGGGCACGCAACTCTAATTTATTGGAGTAATGTGCGTTTTTAAACATTTAAAATATCACTTGCTTCAACGGTGAAGGAAAACATCGTGAGGAAACCTGCACGCCTGCGAGTTCTCCATAATGTTCTCAAAGGCGTGTGAAGTCTGCCAATCCGCACATGGCCAGCGTGGTGGACTATGACCAAACCCTTCTCATATTCAGAGGAGACCGGTGCTCTGTAGTGAGCCGGTAATGGGTTGATCATGATACATTTACAGGGAAACTAGCGAACGCTCAATTATTGTTTATTCCAGGCATTTCCATCTTATCTATTCCTCCTAATCAGTTTGTACTCGGCATCGTACCTAACGCTAATCGCGCCGCACCACAGAGTTCGTCAAAATATGTAATAAATACTGGGTAAAATAATCGATGGATTATACCACCAATAAGACAATAATTTATAATAATGTTATAAATAACTTCTAACACAAAAAAATATTGGAACACAATTACGTAGAACCAAGGCAATGCGATGGTCAGTAAAATTGAGAGGTTACTGGTATATAGGCCCCTGTTGTTATTATAACCTAGAATGTCCAATTTCTTTGAAAGTCCATGAAAAAATCAAATCATTTATAACAATTAGCAAGTTAATTTGGATTACATCACATAATTTTACTTATTTTTCTGTCTTCTTTCCACACAATAATCTTTACTAAATTTACTTAATACTTAACTTTTAATTTCGTTATATTACAAAAAGAACTAGAACAGCGAGCTCAGACTATCAGATTAACCCAGACTATCAGACACCAAAAACAACGTTTGGTATACTATGTTGTTGATAAATAGCGTAAATTATTTCGAAACAACAGACGAAGTGCGAAGTACTAGACAAGTAACATTTAAAATAAATAATTTCCAACTAAACCGAGAATGAAATAATATATTGGTGTTTTTGAGACTATTTCATTATAAACCTTTAACCACTTAACAATATCCAAAACAGGCGTTTCCATAATATAAAGCGTAATAAATGGTCCGGTTTTAAACAGATGAAAGGTCGTTTTTCACGAAATCCCTTTGTTTACCACGCAACTAAGCTGAAAAATTGGCACGGGAAATTTTGACGGTGAAACGTTTTTACCGTAGAATACTTTAGAATGTTTCGATAGTGAACTTATTCCGCTTACAATTTTGTTTGCCAATATTTCGAAATACTAATGGTACCAACCAAAATCATGGCTATACGCATATACATAATAATTAAGATACGCGTAGAACTGAGGAAAAGACAATTTACGATAGAATAGATGTTAGAAGCTCAATTTTTTTAATTTTTCAACTTTTATTGGATAATTAATCTAGTCACAATCAAAATATAAACAACAAAAAACAAAAACAGAAATTAACCTTACATCTAAATAATTCAGTTAATACCTGTAATGTAGTAATGGACTATCAAAATTTGATTGGCCTATTTTTTATTAAGTGGTAATATCAATCAATAGTATCTAAAGTTTAAAGCTTTATTACTAGTAACAAAGTGCTTTATGTTTCGCTATGAAACATTTTGTCGGCTGCATTTTTTTATAATGTTAAATTAATTATCATCAACACTGCGAAGGATCAAAATAATGTAAGATTTCGAAATCCTTGAGCTTGTTGTTTTATGAAACGATTATATCGATATGCAACCTTCCCATTTCAAAATAAAAAAAGATGGAATTTTCCTGATGCAAAACGCAATTGGTAGTATTGATTGTAAAAACCCGATGTCACATTTTACCGCGCCGTTTCAATTGGTGACACTGTTTGGTAAATAACGCAACGCTGCGAAACGATACGTGTTTCCGCCATTTAAGTGAAATCATTCGAGAATCACATACAAATGGTGTTCTACAAAATGTAACGAACTTGTGTTAGTTGGATAATCTACATATATAATAGAAAGAGAGACGCATCAGTCTGATAGAATGTTTGAAATTTGTATAAGAAACTGTTAATTTAAATTAGAAAACTGCGAATCTTATGCGAAGTCGTGATCAAACGCAAGATATTACACTAACTTCATTGTAAAGTGGAGTGATTAAGCAAGCAAGGAATAAGCAAGCTAATAGCAGACATTATTTATATGATTAAAAATAAAAAATTAAATTTATATAGCCCATCTAATAATATATTATAGTCCACGTGTTAAATACTCAGGAATAATATAGACATTCACGAAATTTAGTTTAAAAATGTTGAAATAAATTGTGTGAATGTGTACAGCCAGGTAGAGCGATGACCTCCGAAAATTGGCAGGCATCGACTGGATGTGAAAGGCTGGAGGCAGGATGAGTTGGCGCTGCTTCAAAGAGGCTTCAAAGAGGCACTGGTTAATCCAGTGCTAGACATAGGCCTCTTCTGTTGGCTGATGAAGATGATGATGATGATGATGAATGTGTAGCAACTTGAAAGATACGAATAGAAACTAACTATTTATACCCAAGTAGATTCCTACGAACCTTAATCTAAAGCGCGATTAATGATTTGTTAGGTTACATTGCCCCATTGTCTAAAACAGATCCACTAAACTTAATTAAAATCTGCCTTGTCGGTAACATGACTCCTAACTCTTTTATATCTGTATGTAATTTTTTGATGGCGTTTTTAGTAAATAAACGTCATGATATTGTGGGGAATAACTAGGAATAATTTTAAAGAACCAACAGATATCGATCAGAAATAAATCAATGATACATACAGCAACTTTAACAATCATGATTTGAAATAAAAAAAATATTTTATTAATTTATTTATTTATCTCCTCTTATTCTAGCTTGACAGGATAAAAACCTAATTTGCTAGAGTAGCCTAATATAAAAGTATATAATATATATAAAAATTGCCTAAATTTAAATATTCCGGTAACATATTATCCATGATCTGCCTTTCTAAGCTTCACTTTGGGTATATTTAATTTTATCCTAATTCCAGGTTTATATAATTCATGTCAAGCAGTATTTTGATGAAGCAATTTCAGTTAAAGTATGCTCTCGAACTGCATATAATATTCTTGTTCCTATTCGTACTAAAACAGTGTGGTGACAAAAAGTTGAATCGAACTAGTAGTTTTTGCGCTATGCAGAGACGGGAGACACATACATACATAAAATTAAAATCTGTTTTGTGTTCAAGTGTATTTTTTTTAATAATCATAATAAGTATAATAATAATAATCAGTATAAAAGCGGTCTTGCTGGACTCGGCTAGGATAGTCCGCCGGTTTCTCAATCCTCCGCCCGGTGCAAATATGTATCTATGTAATGTATATGTAGGTTTATTTATTTTTATCTATTTAAGTTTATTATATCTCTTTTGGCTTTTTATATATATTTATTTTGCACACGGGCGTGAGAGTTGGGATATAGTGATAATAATCAGTATTATATATATATATATATATATATATATATTTTTCTTTATACACTACAAGTTAGCCCTAGACAGCTATCTCACCTGGTGATAGGTAAGGATGCAACTCTAGGATGGTAGAGGGCTAACCTGTTAGGGGTATGGTAAACCCACACTCCTAATTGGTTTCTAAGCGACATCGTGCCGGAACGCATACTTACGGAACGGAATACGGAAATACTTTAAAATATATTCAATATACTGGAATCGTCCAGCTAGAGTAAAATTGACAAGGTTTATCCTCCACACGTTTTCGAGACCTATGCAGATGCACTAAACTTGAATTCGCTTTGGTTTTTGTACGCACGAACTGTACGGTATTGTGCGGGAAAATGGTTCGCTTCGGTTAAAAATTTTACAGCTTAGTTCCGTGGTTAGAACAAAAAGCTTTTTTTCGAAAAACGACCCTTCGTATGTTTAAAAGCGCGCGATTTATTATTATACGCCCTGTTTTGAATGAAAACCAATCAATAGGAAACTGAGTTACAAACAAAACAAATGTTCATATATATAATCTGTGTATACTTGTCGGGGGAACCGAGTTTTGTACTCTACTGTGGAATAAAAAACACATTTAACGATCATAATGTGATGTAAGAACGTATCCGCACTATATTTATGCCCGAAGTTAATATTTATAATCTTATTCAAAAATTTCAGATAGCATATTTAATTTAATAGATCCTTTTCCACAGTGAAATGCTGGGTCTTTTTTTTTTTTTTTATATCCACTAAAAGTTAGCCCTTGACGGCAATCTCACCTGATGGTAAGTGATAATGCAGTCTAAGATGGTAGCGGGCTAACCTGTTAGGGGTATGGTAAACAGACCCACACTCCTGGTTTTTACGCGACATCGTGCCGGAACGCTTAATCGCTTGGCGACACGTCTTTGTCGGTAGGATGGTAACAAGCCACGGCCAAAGCATTCCACCAGACCAGACTCGAGCCGGGAATCGAACCCAGGACCTCCAACTTTATAATGTGACAGCGCGCACACTGCGCCACGGAGGTCTTTACCCAGGACTGTCTTTACAGTACTACTAAATTGAGCTGTCCGAAGATTTTGGACTGATTGATAATTAATTTCGGCACTTAGCTGGCCATGTGAATTAAAGTTAAGTGCTAATCCAAAATACTTCGAACGACTCGCCTATTATTTTTGCTTACGTGTCAAATTTTACTAATTAAGCAACTTCGTTCGTATACTATACTAGCTGACGCCCGCGACTTCGTATGCGTTGAGTTAGTGTGTGTGAAAGTGTTGTTTGTCATCCAATAACGAAGCAATGGTTTACTAAAGCGACGACCTTGAAATAATTACAGGATAAACATTAAAGTATCTCCTTTCTAAAAAAAATAATGAGTACGAGTAAAATCGGAGTACGCGTTAATGTATTAAAACTAAATACACATTTGACTTTCATCCCTTCTGCCAAGGGAATCGTGCTGAATTCCGGGATAAAAGCTATTTTTATGTTGAACCGGAGTACCAGCTACTCCTATACCAAATTTCATTAAAATCTATCCAGTAGTTTCGGCGTGATGCCGCGGCCAAGCGACAGACATACATATAAAAAAAAAAATTGTTTTGGGCTCGGTATCTATAGTAAAGAATCCTTCAATTAAAATTTTCAAAATATATTTAATGTACAGAATTCGGCCTGTTAGAGTTTTATATAATATTATAGATTTGAAGCTTATTGGTTTTATACTGATTATAAGTCCGATTTTATTGTGCATAACAAGCATAACACAAGCATACATTTTGATTTAATGTATGCTTATCAAGTCAATATTTTAAAAATAAAATATAAGTATTTGTATGAAATGAAATTTCTCGGATGTCTCTCAATAAGTTCAAAGTTTGTATAAAACGTTAGCTTGTAGAAAAGTTCTACTATAGTGTAAAGGATTATGTAAATGATAAACAAGCATGGGTATGAAATATTGCTCTAATTACATAGCTCAGAACTTAATTTTAAGTGGCATGTGAGATGGTGATAACAAAAAGAGATTTTACCTGGCTAAGTTGGTTGTGGGCTTCTTCTTATACCGGGGTGCGTTTAGAACCCTCATAGCATTAATTTTAAGTTTACGAATGTAGTTATCACCATCAAATCACTAAAAAGTAAATTATTGACGCTTCAAAAGTGCCTTTTAAAGGACTATTTGAATAAAGATTGTTTGAATTTTAATTTTAATTTATGAAAACTAACAGAAATAAAAGAATTTTAGTATGGTAGAAATTGATAAACAGTAAGCTGAATTGCGGTGACGATATAATAATATATTATCATTACATGGGTTGTACCACCTGCGGGTCTTACACGTTAAGCTTGTCCCGGTTATTGCAAAGTTTGTTGGGATCCTTTAATACTTTAGGCAGTTGATTAATGTTGAAAGTTATAGTTTACGTTTAACCGTTTATGAAGGTCGACTCGTGGGAAGGAAAAGTTCTGTGGAAAAAAAGCGTTGTGCGTTGTATATTCTTCTCACATCTAGGACTTCGTTACGTTATACTGTTTTTTTTTTTATTCCAGTACAATGTACTGTAATAAAAAATTTACTGGAATCTCTCTTAGTGGAAGAGGTGATAGCCTAGCAAAGAGGTGATAGCCTAGCGGTTAGGGCGTCAGCCTCCTAATCAGAGGTCGGCGGTTCGAATCTAACTTTTCCGAGTTATGTGCGTTTAAAAAAAAAAAAAAATATGACTTGCTTCAACGGTGAAGGAAAATATAGTGAGGAAACCTGCACGACTAAGAGTTCTCCATAATATTCTCAAAGGCTTGTGAAGTCTGCCAATCCGCACATGGCCAGCGTGGTGGACTATGGCCGAACCCTTCTCATATTGAGAGGAGACCCGTGCTCTGTAGTGAGCCAGTAATGGGTTGATCATGATGACTCCTCATAGCTTTAGATGCCGGAATGCTCAATGGCATGGTGAAACGTCTTTGAAAGTAGGGTGGTAGCTCATGAGAGCAATATTTCATACCCATGCTTGTTTATCATTTTCATAATCCTTTACACTATATTAGGACTTTTCTACAAGCTTGCGGCATTTTAGACTGTATCATCACTTACTATCAGGTGAGATTGCCGTCAAGGACAAACTTGTAGTAATAATTAAAAAAACCATCAATGAAATTGAGTATATTTTTATTTGAAGCGGTGATAGCCCAGGGGTTAGGGCGTCAGCCTCCTAATCAGAGGTCGGCGGTTCGAATCCTGGCACGCACCTCTAACTTTTCGGAGTTATGTGCGTTTTTAAAACAATTAAAATATCACTTGCTTCAACGGTGAAGGAAAACATCGTGAGGAAACCTGCACACCTGAGAGTTCTCCATAATGTTCTCAAAGGCGTGTGAAGTCTGCCAATCCGCACATGGCCAGCGTGGTGGACTATGGCCAAACCCTTCTCATATTGAGAGGAGACCCGTGCTCTGTAGTGAGCCGGTAATGGGTTGTTCATGATGATGATGATGATATTTTTAGCATCCTTGAGTACATAGAACACAGGATTGTATATATACAGAAAAACCACACGTGATGCTTTTCCGCGGATTAAACAACATATCCTTTGTATGCATGACTTCACAGGGAATGCTTGCACTACTGAGACGAAAATCCGATATATTATATCCCATGCAATTAAACGGTTGCCGCGGGATTAAAAATAACGAAACATACGTTGACGGACTAACGGGCAACAACTATAATTATATAGATTATTTACACAGTTTTTTTCTCTTGGATGCAAGTTTCAGTTGGGATTTTATGCTAGCACGTTTTATACATATTTTTTAGTATAGTGAGGTTGCATTAAATACAATATATATTTGTGTGTTTATTGTACTTACCTTTTTTCGCTACGTCGAGTCGCCCGCATTTCATATAAATTCACGAGCTCGTGGAAATTTTTCATTTCTACCACGCGACGTAGTTATATTTTTTTAAAATTCATTGTACTAGGATCGTTTTAGGAATGATTTTCCTACTGGAGTCTTCTTTACCAAAGCTATAATAATATTGTTTTTTTACAATAAAATCTTAGATCAAAGTGATAAAACTTAAGCTAACTTAGGGTTTTATGTTACTAGTAAAAAGTTGTTTAATTAAAGTATACACAATTAAAAGATAAATCTGCTTACAGAGTTCTTAGCATCTCCAAGTCTTGATGACTTATCGGGTGCTGCACATTTCTCCTGGAATAAAATTATTAATTTATACTACATGAACGGTAGGATATAACTTTTAAGATGTTATTTTTTTTTAAATTCCCTTTGAAATCGAGGCATTCGGAACTGCGCCGCTTTCGCGGGGGTATATGGGACTTCCGGCGGTTAGAGTGGCGACCAGAATACCCAATAAAACCCAGAAATGCTTCTTCGCCTGGTTTGCTTCTTCGTCTGGCTTGGTCATGGGAACGCTCGCGCACTTACCCGCAACCCAACCAGAATGAGGGTAATCTGCCTAGTATTTGATGAGTGGTAAAAAAAATCTTGATTAACTTTTTTCATACAAGTCAACTAAGAAATGTGCATAAATAAATATAAAATTGCTCCTACTCATTGTCCAGTCCAATAATAATATATCACTTTTAATAAGTAAAATTGGATTAGTCTTAATTCAAACATTTTTGAACTTTAGGTACGACGATTTGAATTTGATGCATTCCTTTGTCATTCCCTGTAATCCACAGCTAAATCCCATAGTCCAAGTTACTTAACGCGGACAGATTTAATCATAACAACAAAACCGAGATTACGTCATCAGCGCCCGGTGAAAGTTAATCTGTGGTTTTGTAAAGGCATAAGATTTAAGTCATGTCGAATAACTGAGTTAAGGCTTAAAGTAGATAAGCTGAAAGGATTTGTCGGGCCCGTGTTGGCTTAGTTGTTGACGGCCGGGGCGGGCGCAGTTTATACATTTTCTATGGGAATAGGCGACATTGGCCAAACATTGGTGTGTAAACCGAGCTACAAAGCGCTTGGCCAAGGTTCTCTATCAGACTTCAACGAAAATTAAAAAAAAAATTAAAGTAAAAAACTTCAAAACTGCATTGCATACAAATTGCATGGGGGCAAAACAGGTCTTACAAATTATGAAATTATATAATTATAGGAATGAAAAATACAAAAATTTGCGGTGAGTAGGAAAACGCGGGGGTTTTAGTCAGTAGGAGTCTGACATAACCTCTGTGCCTCCCCGTGGCGCAGAGGTATCCATGAGGATTTACTCACGATAAAAAAATGTTTTATATTATATTTTTTCTATAAAAAGTAAATCGAGAGCCCGAAATTTCGAAAAAATTTCTCAATTAAATTCCCCAAGAAAATTACTCATTTTGCCTTAATAGCAATAAAAAAAGATTTAATACCAATTTATATGCAAAATTTAAAGGTTAAAAATTTTATTTGTCAGCACAGCTTATAATTTTCAAAGACATATACATGATTTATACATATACATAGTATGAGACTACATTAGTAAAATATTATATTTTATCTTACAAGAAATTTTATGAACACACAAAATTTACTGCGTCGAAAATTTTCATAAAAAACTCTTAGCAGTTCCCAAGACAGGGAAACTGTCTTGCGCGCTAGTCCCGTATTTCCTTATACTGTCGCAGTAAAAAAGAACAAAGCGATAATAAGCATTACCTACAGCTAAACAAATTGGACAAGCTGTGATAGCCTAGTGGTTAGGACGTCCGCCTCCTAATCAGAGGTTGGGGGTTCGAGCCCCGGCACGCACCTCTAACTTCTCGGAGTTATGTGCGTTTTTTAAGCAATTAAAATATCACTTGCTTCAACGGTGAAGGAAAATATCGTGAGGAAACCTGCATGCCTGAGAGTTCTCCATAATATTCTAAAAGGCGTGTGAAGTCTGCCAAACCGAACATGGCTAGTGTGGTAGACTATGGCCAAGCCCTTTTCATATTGAGAGGAGACCCGTGATCTATAGTGAGCCGATAATGGTTTGATCATGATGCTGATGATGATGAAACAAATTGGATAACGCAAAAGGACCTGATAGCAATTGTTGCAGTAATAACTTTAAAATGCTCTGTGGGCTGTCAACACAACGTCGCGGTTTACCGCTAGCTTGCATTGACAAATTAAATTATCGTATCTAAATTATTATAATACCAAAAACGGATAGCGAAATATTGAATTGACTGTAATTTTAAAATGTATATTTCATTTCGATTTGGTTGGAATAAATTAATGGATATAATCTGGGATAATAAGTTTTCGCAAATAGGCAGCGTATATTATTAAAATGTGATAGATATGCATTAGTAAATACGAGTTTCGCATTAAACCGTGCAAAATATTCATGACCTGTGTACTGCTAAGGGCCGCGCGACCGTTCCCGAAAGTCATTTTTCATTTCCAAATTACATTCGTACAGCTGGATAATATACTCGCTGTGTCGCATTATTTGCGTTGCGTAACGCGTACTGTTCTAATAAAGATTACATTTAATGTTTTTCGTTCGGTTTCCTATTACCATTGTGATACACCGGAAATATTGTCGGCGTTTTGTAATAATGTCCCTCGGAGAGCACAATAAGCTGAAGTCCCGGTTGTTTTCTCTAACATGTATCTAATTGGAGTCAAAGTAATCATGATCAACCCATTGTCGGCTCACTATAGAGCACGGGTCTCCTCTCAGTATGAGAACGGTTTCGCCATAGTCCACGCTAGCCATGTGCGGATTGGCAGACTTCACACGCCTTTGGGAACATTATAGAGAACTGTGAGGTATGCAGATTGCCTCACGATGTTTCTGTTACTGTTGAAGCAATTGATATTTTAATTGCTTAAAAACGCACATAGCTCCAAAAAGCTACAGATGCGTGCCCGGGATCGAACCAACGACCTCTGGCGGACGTGCTAAACACTAGCTTATCACAGCTTGCAGCAGCAAATTAATGCTTAAATATATAATCTAACTGAATCAACTTGTTCTTCCCCAAAGTACTTATAGTCGCGTTAAGAAAATAGTAAACCATCACATTCATTCCATTATGTAAGAAATATATGATTTAAAAAAAAAAAAATGAAAATATTATATTAATATAGCGGGGACCTCGTCTTCGCCGGCGAAGACGGCGTGTAGCGTATGATTGTGTGGTAGGTGGTACGAGTATGTTGTCAGTAATCATCTGATCGTCAGGGTCATGAAGGATATGCTTAGGTCACCTCTTTCGGAGAGGAGCGCTTTGGTCGGGGGAGTAAAAAGAAGCCGCAACTACGAGAAGGTTGGGGTGTCGGATTGATGGTTGGGGTGTCGGATTATTGACGGAAATGAATGAATCACTATTTAATTAACGCAAATGGATTATATTATACATACAAACATTATTTTATTGAATTTATACGTTCCGATTTCTAAATGAGCATCAGTTATTTCATAGTAAGGCTATCTCACTATGTAAAGTCTTTAAATAAAGAGATTAAAAAAATCAACAAGTTCCTTTCTGTTAGTACAGATAATTCTTATGTCCGATAAATTAATTAAATCTACGAGTGGTTACTAGGCCCCTGGCGTCGTGGGCTGGTTGAGTTGGGGACGATTGTGCGAGCTATCCCGTGACCATACCACCAGTCGACATGAAGGGACATTGTTCCGCCAGCGAGTCCCACATACTCCGAAAGAAACGGCGCGTCGCTTCCGGAGCGGATGCGTAAACGCATTTCCCAGCATTAAAAAAAATAATGCCTAGAGGTTTAATGTAACGATTTCACAGCAACTTAAAAAAATATGGTCAAAACGATACCAATCAACCCTTTGATATAAACTGAATAAAAAGATAAGGTACGGTACAATCAGACCATTATCACCGTGAAAATGGTAGCCTTGATTTAACTTCTACCGAGCACGTAATGACAGAAAAAACGGTTTCATTTAAAAACCAAACAAATTGCGTTATTCCTTCTGTAGCCTGTTTGAGCCAGCCCTGGTACTTCCGGCTCATATTAAAACCTTATCGTACAATCTTAACTGCTCTGTACTCCAAACTATGGCCTCTACTGAAAATGATATACTTCCAGTTCAGCTTCACGCGACAATAGCTTTTATTCTCCTAACACAATGCCCTTTTTGGCCTGCAGCTAACACCGTCCGCAAATACCCTATTATTTTTCATTATTAATTTGATAAGATGTGTATGTGCCATATTTTCGGCTTTATTATGTAAAATATAGGGACGATTTTCATCTATGAAATATATTATTATTTTAAATAGGTATTTTGTTACAGGCACATTGGACTTTATCCATTGTGCATGAATATTAGACATGGAGGCGTATAAAGTTTTGTTAAAGGGTGAAGGGTGAATGAAACTGTTGATGACATGTTTGAGCTTGAAAGGGTGTCGGTTAAATATGACCATTAACAAAATGTAGTAGAAGTTCTTCATATGTTCAAAATTATGCATTGCTTTCGTTCGATTTGGTGGAAAACTTTACGTGTTAGTTGTACTAATCAGCTCCATCCATTAACGTGCTCTCCAAAGCACAGGGGTAGCTAGCATATTGTATTTTTAATTTTTTATACACTACAAGTTGCCCTTGATGGCAATCACACTTTATGGTAAGTTATTGAAGATGGTAGCGGGCTAAACTGTACGGAGTATGGTCAATCCATACCCATAATGATTTCTACGCGACATAGTGCTGCAACACTAAATTGCTAGGCTACACGTCTTTGTATGTAGGATGGTAATCAGACCAAACTTGAGCTGGGAATCGAACCCAGGATCGCCAACTTTATAATGCGAAACCGTAGTTCGTAATATTTCTAACGTCAGGCTGATAATATGAGTTTATTTCAAGAAACCCAATACAGTACCAGTACCAGTATATTGAACCAAGCTAGTAATCAATCAAATAGATGTCATAGCCATTTAAAAACGATCAAAATAATATAAAACGACGACGATAATAATAAAGAGATCAGATTAAAAATCATAACGGGTTAAAATTAAACCCTCCTCTATTTTCATGATATGTAAAACTTAAAAATCTTATCCCTAGACGCTTGTTTACTGATAAAAACTTTCCACCTGGGGCATGTATTTGCAATAAAAAAGTGTGCTGAGGTATATTGTTCAAGTTTTTACCTAACACAAAATTGTAAACAGTACTTTGGGTATCTAGGCCGGCTGTCTCTTATACAATATCATTCTGAAAAGGTGTACAAAAAAGCTTTTACGATAATTTATTATCACCTTAAAAACCTCGTAGAGTTTGTCCTGACAATTGATGTTCTTTTGTAAATATAATTTTTCACTGTAATGTCTTGTGTGGCTAAAATATTATATACGACACTATGTATGAAGTAAGAATTGGTCAAGTGTCCTATTAATACTGGTAAAAGCTATGATCGGCGGTCAGACATGGAAGGAAGTTAGAAAGGACGTTGACAACGCTGACGCAATATCCCCTAGGGGGGTGGTCCCCATCAGGGTGGTTAGAATGCACCAACCTCACCTGGTGTAAGTTATGATAGTAGCCTGTTAGGGGTATGGTAAGCCCATACACCTAATTGGTTTCTACGCGACATCGTGCCGGAATGCTAAAACACTTGATGACACGTCTTCATCGGTAGGGTAACTAGCTCAGGCCGAAACCTCCCACCAGACAAGACTCGAACCAGCAATCGAACCTAGGACCTTAAACTTTAAAATGTTGTCACATTTAGCACGCGCTGCGCCACGAAGGTCGTTAAAATGAAAGTTTATGATAAAAGCATATTAAGTGTGCTAGATTCCTGAAAAGATTACATATTCCCAGATAAAAGAACACAAAAGGTTTTTTATCGTGTGTAGTTATTAATTGCGTAGCCCCTTAATAGCTCTTGATACTTTCATTACAAAGAGCCTTAAATTACATAAGCATGGAAGCCGCTGAGTCGGTATTTCGGTTACAAGTAGAAAAAGCTTGTCCGCACAAGGTCAGTTATTTCGTGGTGTATATTAATTAACATAACACGGTCTGTGAACGGCTGTACCCCAATAGCTGGTTCGGCCTTGAGCAAAAACCTTGGCTGGTCATTATAACATGCCAGCAGAAATATAATTGAGCACTCGACTGGTGTACACGTGAGACCGAAATTTATTATATAAAAATTTAGATAGCTGATTGAATTTAGCAGAGCCATCTTTATCGATGTGAAGTTGTGATAGCCTAGTGGTCTGAAAATCCGCCTTCTAATTAGAGGTCGGAGGTTGGAACCCGGGCACGCACCTCTAACTATTCGACGTTACGTGGGTTTTTAAGCAATTTAAATATCACTTACTTCAACGGTGAAGGAAAACATCGTGAGGAAACCTGCACGCCTGAGTTCTCCATAATGTTCTCAAAGGCGTGTGAAGTCTGCCAATGCGCACACGGCCAGCGTGTTTATGGCCAAACCCTTCTCATATTGAGAGGAGAACCGTGCTCTGTTGTGAACCGGCAATGGGTTGATCATGATGATGATGGTTGGAACCCGGGCACACACCTCTAACTTTTCGGAGTTCCGTGCATTTTTAAGCAATTAAAATATCATTTGCTTCAACGGTGAAGGAAAACAGCGTGAGGAAGCCTGCACGCCTGATTTCTCCATAATGTTCTCAAAGGCGTGTGAAGTCCGCCAATCCGCACATGGCCAGCGTATTTATGGTCAAACCCTTCTCATATTGAGAGGAGACCCGTGCTCTGTAGTGAGCCGGAAATGGGTTGATCATGATGATGATCCTTATCGACAGGGAAGAGTAGGAAAAGGACAGCACTAAATTTAATCTGCTATCTGAAGATTTTGGATTGGATTGATTATTAACCGGCCGATAGTTTACCAATAGCTATGTTAAGTATAATCTTTATCTACTTATAAAAAGGTTTCTTCTGACTGACTGACCGACCAACTTACAGATTTTTTTTGATATTTACATCGCAAGCAAATGAGCAGACGAGATGTTAAGTGATTTCGTCACCTATGAAAGTCTGCAGTACCAGAGAAGCTACTGGCTTAACCTCTCCCCCTAATTTTGTTCTAATCGGCGTCATACCGGAACGCTTAATTGCTTGGCAACACTTCTTTGCCGCTAGGATGGTAACTAGCCTCGACCCAAGCCTCAACCCAAGCCTCGAAACAGATTGACTGATTTTTATGAATTTTTTTGTGTATATGCAGTAGGTTTGAGAAAAGGAGGTAAATTATTAAAATATCCATATATGCGATAAGGGTTGAGAAATCCAAAAAAAATTTTTTTTGTACAAATGTTTTTTCATATAATTTGACACAAAAAAATACGTACAATCCTAAATTTATACACTTCTATCAAACTCAATTTTTAATACCGATGTATGTATTTTAGTATGGACAATATCGGCGGAACATTTGCTGGGTCAGCTAGTTACGACACAGACTTTACTTCGAACAAATACTTTGAAAAGTAGGTTTAGTTTTCGGTACATAAATTCATCGTGTGTGCGGTGTCCCTTTAACTGTTACACAGTGTTGTTAGCAAGTTCACAAGTTTGAAACTGCAAGTGTCGCGGCGGATGTGGCCTCATGTCAAACTCACCCTAATTTCCCCGATCACATCCGTCGCCGAGTCACTTCTGTGATCTAACTTCTGCAACTACAGCTGTGAAATGTAGCACTTTGCTACGACAGCGAAACTTTTGAACGTGACCAATATCACGTTCATCATCATGATCAACCTATTACCGGCTCACTACAGAGCACGGGTCTACTCTCAATATGTGAAGGGTTTGGCCATAGTCCACCACACTGGCCATATGCAGATTGGCAGATTTCACACGCCTTTAAGAACATTATGGAGAACTCTCAGGCATGCAGGTTTCTTCACGATATTTTCGTTCACCATTGGAGTAAGTGATATTTTCTAGTTATTAAAAACGCACATAACTTCGAAAAGTTAGAGGTGCGTGCCCGGGTTCCCCCCGACCTCTGATTAGGAGGCGGACGTCCTAACCACTAGGCTATCACAGCTTCACGTGAATATCACGTGCCTATCGTGAATTAGTCTTATGACGACCTCCGTGGCGCAGCGCGTGTTCTGTCGCTTAAGTTGGAGGCATTGGGTTTGATTCCCGGCTCGAGGTTGGGCCGGTGGGAGGCTTCGGCTGTGGCTAGTTACCACCCTAACAACATAGACGGAACTGAAAAAAATATTGCTCAAATAAGATAGCTCTTAAATAATTTTAAGTGGCGTGTGAGATGGTGATAACAAAAAGAAAAAATATCTGACTAAGTTTGTTGTGGGCTTCTTCTTAGACCAGGGACCTATGCGAACCCTCACAGATTTAGTTTTAAGTTTACGATTGTACAACTGAACTCACTTCTATGAAAATTAATGACGCGTCAAAAGTGGCTTTGAACTATTTGAATAAAGATTATGATTGATTGATTGATTGCTTGATTGATTGAAAGCGATTTAGCGTTCCGAAACGATGTCGCTCGCTACCATCATCACTGATATGAGTACTCTTAAAAGTTATCTTGTAATGGAAAAAAAAGATAAGTGTAATGAACACCAGAATGTCATCAGTATGTGACAAAAAAGTGCATAGAGTATCAAAATGTGTTTTCAAATAGAAACTCATTTAGAATTTCGCACTTCACGTTCAAGGAAACTTGCCGCGTGCTAAGGCACTTGATGGTGTCTGGTCAATCTTAACCTTGTTCGCTTTCATACTTATTATAAAGTTTTCCGCGTCTCTTCATTGCGTGAAGTAAGATTTACCGTCTCAGTAGTATTTCCGTCCGAACTTAGTGCACTTACTTTGGACAGTTACCATTCCCACTTAGTAAATCAAGACAGCTGCCGGTGCGACTACGTCCAGAGAGTTGTTTCGAATGTAGGTTTAACAGTAATACTCGTATAAAGATGCATTTGTTCATGTAGAAAGTTCCATGATATTCCGCGCGAGAAGTTCCGTGTTTTTGGCAAACTTAAAATTTTTTTTTATACACTACACGTTAGCCCTTGTCGGCAACCTCACCTGATGGTAAGTGTTGATGCAGTCTAAGATGGTAGCAGGCTAACTTGTTAATGGTATGGTAAACCCATACTCCTAATTGGTTTAAACGCGACATCGTACCGGAACGCTAAATCGATTTGCGACACGTCTTTGTCGGTAGGTTAACTAGCCACGGCCGAAGCCTCACGCCAGACCAGACTCGAGCCAGGAATCGAACCCAGGACCTCCAACTTTATAGTGTGATCGTAGTTTAAGAAGAAAGTTTGCACTACCTACTGGTAAGTCTGAGATAGTGGACGTTTTCTAAAAATTAATACCAAAATTCTCATTATTTAAGCTTTATCAAGCCGACCGTCCCAAAATATTTTGTTGGAACAAGTTTTGTGGCTGTCTCTTCGCTCTTTGTGAGAACTTAAGAGCTCTGGAAAGCTTATTACGTCAGAAACGCGGTTCAGCAAACTATTTGGAATTGAGGGTGTTTTATAATAGGAACTGGTATTAATTTTACGATGTTTTTCTAACGGTGAAATTTTTGTTATTAGACAGCTTATTAGCAAAATGGCTTTTCGCCGAAGCCACATTATAACCACAGCAATATGAGAACTGTCTCATAATATCGATTCGTTGCTGGCTTAAGATTTTTGTTTGCGTCAAGATATTCTCAATACCGGTTTGGAGTTAAGAAACTAACAGGGTCCGTCCCCATACCTTGGAGAGCACGTAAATCTGTCTGTCCTGGAAATGATACCAAATTTTTATTTACAGCTTAAACATTTTATTTCTGTATTATAATACTAACTCCCAATTATGTTAAAAAGTGATTTTATAAATTTATTATTAAATTTGCGTAATTTTTATTCGCATGTATGCTTATTTTATTAATTAATAATTCTTCACAGCCGCTAATTTCTTCTGTTTTTCTCAAGCTTTCTTAATCCTGAGGTTTTTAATATATAAGGCCCCCTTTTTGGCTGTTCTGCTTCTTAGATCTTAATTTTAACAACAATAATTACGAGATTTATTAATATAGTAACAGTAATGATAGCGTCATTTATTGATATAGTAACAGTAATAATAACGTCATTTATTAATATAGTAACAGTAATAATAACGTCATTTATTGATATAGTAATAGTAATAATAACGTCATTTATTAATATAATAACAGTAATAATAACGTCATTTATTAATATAGTAACAGTAATAATAACGTCATTTATTGATATAGTAATAGTAATAATAACGTCATTTATTAATATAATAACAGTAATAATAACGTCATTTATTAATATAGTAACAGTAATAATAACGTCATTTATTAATATAGTAACAGAAATAATAACGTCATTTATTGATATAGTAACAGTAATAATAACATTATTAAGTTGATTTCAATAATCCCAGCATGATCATTGGCATATATATGAACGTGGAAGGGCAAAAGAGTAAAGGAAGACCAAAGAAGAGATGGATGGATTGTGTAAAAGATGATATGCGGGTAAAAGGTGTGGGTAGTGAGGTGACGGCTGATAGAAGTGAGTGGAAGAAGAAGACGTGTTGTGCCGACCCCACATAATGTGGGATAAGGGCAAGAAGAAGAAGAAGAAGATCATTGGCATAAAAAAAATTGTTTAGAAATGTTGATGAACGAACAAAAGATGAAAGACACTGCTAAAATCACAAAACAATTTACACACTCGCAAGGTAATACCTACTAGTTAATCACTACATCAGCTAAACTCACAACCCTATCCTAATGATGGATGGGTCGGGCCTATTCTAACGTAGAACTGGCCATCCATTTGGCTCTAAAAGGGGTTGCGATTGTGTTATGTTGAAGCTTACAAGGTATTTAGGTAATTCAATGTTATTTTTGTTAAACATTTTCTTTTACTATTGAATATAATAGAAAAGAATATTTGTTTAGGGTAACAAAGAGTTTTTGTGTAAGTATTGATTACTTTGTGTTAGAACAACTTAGGAGCCTAGCCATTAACCTAAAATACTAAGCTTGTAATACCAAAATGGGTGCGTGGATAAAGGCGCCTCGCCTGATAATACTTTTCTTCGGATATATTTGGCTTATTGTATTACTTTGTTCACATAAATATGTGAGCGTGGGTGCTTTTCTAAAACTATCTAGGTTGGTATCCTTCATATTAAATACGTAAAATAATTAAAAAAAAACTATCACGATAAAACACCCGCGGAAAAAGACACGGGCAAATGTGAATTACTTTTAAATAAAAAAAAATAGACTTCGGATAGTTTTTATCACGAATAAAACAACCGCGATAAAAGTCACGGGCAAAAGTAAGTAACTTTTAAATAAAAACATATATCTGCTTAAAATTCACAGTTCATACTAGGAAATTTTATAGATTTGGCAGTATCAGTAGACTCTGAAAGCTTATTCATCATCATCATTAACAACCCATTACCGGCTCACTACAGGACGTGGTGCTCTCAGCATGAGAACGGAAAGCTTATATCGCCCACTTTTTAGTATGCACTAAGTGTAAGTATGATAAAAAAATATTAAAAACCTCCGCCGGCGGTCCTACTAATTACTTGATAAGCACGTACGACCAACCTCCGGGTTACGCCAAAAATAAGTTACCAACGCTCAACGTTGAAGACATTGCACGTGCGGCCAATTTCAACGCTAATGTCTTTACGTGAGCCAACCCATTTCTACTGAGTATTACGCAACCGTTCCCATTATATCGCGTTCGACGGATTTTAAGACGAAATTCAAGAAAGAATTTGATCACTTGGCAAGGTTAGAAGATGGCCAAGCGTTTTCCATAAGCCAGATTACTCCCATTTGGTGACCTTTCGGTAACAGTAAAGAAGACAGAAGCATTTTTACTGGGATGGTCGAAATAAGATAAGATAAGATTTTATTGTTCAAAACGATTATGATTTACAATATATTTAATTTGTCCCTACCCTCTGCACTAGGAAAACCTGTATTGCAGAGGGTATTTCCTTACAGGGATATAGTACATTCATTTTTAGAGAAAAATTATGTTATACTAACTAAAGCTAATATTATTGAAGCGTGTCTGAGCGTGTGCGTGTATGTATGTGCGTGAGTGTGTGTGAAATGTGTCCGACTTTTGATGACCTCGTATTATAAAGTTGGATTATTTCCGGTTAAAGTCTGGTCTAGTGGGAGGCTTTAGCCGTGGCTAGTTACCAGCCTACCGACAAAGACGTGTCACCAAGCGATTTACTGTTCCGGCGCGATGTCGCGTAGAAACCAATTATTAAGAGTGAGCTTACCATATACCTAACAGGTTAGCCCGCTATCATCTCAGACTCCATCATCACTTAAGAAAAGGGCTGACTTGTAGAGTATATAAAAAAAAATACTACTTTTGAACCCGTCCACTTTTCTTATTAATAACCTTGTTTTCGCAACGTAAAACAGCGAATAGTATCACTCACGAACATTTAAAGGCAAACTAAAGGCTAGTTTCATCAGTGGGAGAATTCGCTTTGAGTTCTGTTGGGGATGAAAAATAGTAGTATTGACTTTATTTTATTTTCAAATCATATCGCCCTCCTAAATACAATTTGTGCTCTAAAAAACTATAAAAAATATGTGGAAATGCCTTTAGGATAGCGTGCATCTAAGTCTGCATTGTCGTTAAACATTATGAAACAGTTGCATTCAAATGTTAACTTAAATAATTCCAGTAAATAACCTGGTAAAGCGTATTAAGAATTAATTTGAAATCAGGCAAGTTTGTCTGTTTGTAATTTTTAATTTATTTTTTATCAAAAACAGCTTTATTCACCTAAACCTATTACAGGCATCTATGAATCGTTCATTTCATTATTTCTATTCGTGAAATAATGGTGATAACTACACTCGACAACTTAAAACTTTAGCTTTAGCTAAGAGGGTTCAAATCGCGCCCAGGTCTAAGAAGAAACCCGCAACAGACTTAGCCCGGTTAATATTTATAACTAAGTCAACATTGGTTTTCAGAAATTCACCCTTTACACTCGTTTCGCTTGAACTGACCGGCACATGACCGGCGATCATCAGGAGACGTTGACATTACAAATTTAATTCAGAAAATTTTTGTAAACCAGTAAAAAGATAATTACATGAAAATCACCAAAAACAGAAACCAATTTTCATACTTCATCATTATTAATCGTATTTAACACGATACAATCGTAATTACGGTTTCTCTCGTGAACATGCTTTGTTAGGACCGATCCATCACCTGATTTCACGCAAAATGAACACATTTCGTTTGACGAGCATCGACAGTGAAGCCTCCCGACGGCTCGGAAACATCTGTCCAGTCTGGAATCTGACGGCATTTCGGAATGTCAAAATGTCTATCTTAGCAGTGGTTGGGCCTTTGTGCTGCGAGAACACAAAATTGGACATCAAGTTCATTCTAATGCAAAACCTTTAATGTTATGGCCACTACATTAAAGAGACGTACTAGAATCTCGTTAATGTAGTGATAGCAGAATACGTTGTGTTATGAAAACACAAAATTAGCCTTAAAGCTTGTTCAAATACAAACGCTTCGATGTTATGGCCACTACATTAAAGTAACATTTAACGTTTATTCTTAACATAACTAGAATCTCGTTGATGTAGTGATAGTACAATAAGTTGTGCTATGAAAACACAAAATTGACCTTAAAGCTCGTTCAAATACAAACGCTTCGATGTTATGGCTATTACATTAAAGAGACGTACATTAACGTATATTCGTAACATAGCTAGAATCTCGTTAATGTAGTGATAGTACAATACGTTGTGCTATGAAAACACAAAATTGGCCTTAAAGCTCGTTCAAATACAAACGCTTCAATGTTATGGCCACTACATTAAAGAAACGTTTTACGTATATTCGTAACATTACTAGAATCTCGTTAATGTAGTGATAGTACAATACGTTGTGCTATGAAGACACAAAATTGGCCTTAAAGCTCGTTCAAATACAAACGCTTCAATGTTATGGCCACTACATTAAAGAAACGTTTTACGTATATTCGTAACATTACTAGAATCTCGTTAATGTAGCGATAGCACAACACGTCATGCTATGGAACACAAAATTGGCCTTAAAGCTTGTTCAAATACAAAACCTATAATGTTATGGCTAAGCTGTTGCACTATGAGAAAACATAATTGCAGTTAGTTCCACTATGTGTTAAAACTGAATCGCTTCATTTAAATTCAAAATCTTAATTGTAGTGGTTAGGCTATTGTGATATGCAAACACTAAGTTGGCGTAGTTTTGGTCTTGGCCTAAAATTGGTCTGAAGTTCGTTAATAATAAAATTGTTAATATTAAGCTGTTTGTGCCGTGAAAACACCAAAGTGTTCTTAATTCCTCAACACTTAATAAAAAGAAGCTGTTGTGATATGAAAACACTAAGTTGGCATAGTTTTGGTCTTGGCCTAAAATTGGCCTAAAGTTCGTTATTAACAAAATTGTTAACATTAAGCTGTTTGTGCCGTGAAAACACCAAAGTGTTCTTAATTCCTCAACACTTAATAAAAAGGTTATTTGTTATTCGCTACAAGCATAAAAGATTCAAAGGTGCGCTCCCAATTACGGATTCGTGATTGATGTAGAGTGTCATCACAGTAAAATGGAACTTATCTGCCGTGTCATAAAGCTTAAATTAATCCACACTCAGCCAGCCCTTTAGGCTGAACATATTTTGTAAACTGAATTACTATTACAGAATTTGAGGCACTACAAAGGGTATTATTTTACTTTAAAGTCTAGTGTTTTGCTTTGATTTCGAACGATACCATTATGAGCCGGGAAATTTTAGATGGACCACGGGTACGGGCTTTGCGGTGCTTTGTACACCTGGCCACGAAACGATATTCTTGGCAGAAAGGTTTGGCCGAAAGGCATTTGCTCGCAATTGGACGATCTGTTCATTTAAACAACTATTGAAAAATATAATACTGCATGCTACACTGAGTATGTTGAATTAACATTTAGGTTCGGAGGTTCGAATTGTAAATAAATAAATGACCTTCGTGGTGCATGATTATAAAGTTGGAGGTCCTAGGTTCGATTCCCGGCTCGAGTCTGGTGGGAGGCTTCGGCCGTGGCTAGTTACCACCCTACCGATGAAGACGTGTCGCCAAGCGATTTAGCGTTCCGGCACGACGTCGCGTAGAAACCAATTAAGAGTATGAGTTTACCATACCCACTACCATCTTAGACTGCATAATCACTTACCAACAGATGAAAATGCCGTCAAGGGCTAACTTGTAGTGGATAATTAATTAATAAATAAATTTATATTGCAAGTCTCATTACGGATGCAGTTTCTACTGAGAAGCCGTTAAAAAACTCAGCTGTTACAAGAAACATAATATACTGTTTACAATAAAAAGTAGGTAGCTCATTACCGTAGAGCGGATCTGAAATATGTCAAACAGGCTTGGCTCAAATTAATTTTTTTCAACATAACATTGAATGGTACTTACCGTCGAGTGGTCAGAAGTTCTTCTTTAAACTCTCAGAGGTTTATTTTCGCCAATCAGCATTACTTATTGCTTCGAGATCAAGCTATTCAGACTCGCGGTGATGAAAAAATAATCAAATAAAACTTTTCTTTATTTTCGGACATTTTTTTTTTCCATGCTCTTGCGATATATTTATTCCATACAAACTATGTTTGTTACCTGTAAATGTCTGAACAGCTTAACAAATTTCAGTAGAATTCAGCAAGGAGATAATACATCCTGACAAAAGGCAAGTTTTACGATACTCGAAAAGTTTTATTTCCAAGTGACAAGTGTACGAAGTGAAGAAATGATTTTATAAAAAAAGGTTTAGTGAGAATTTATGTCAAAACTTTTGCACTTTTGTTAAAATAAATATGATTTGAACTTGATTAAATTCAAATTAATTTTTGGATTTTTGGTTCCTGTTTATATTTGATTGTTAGTTTATTTATTGTATATTTTGTATGGGATATTTTATAGAGATAATGGATACTTTGATGGAAATTCAGACAGCTGCAATTCCTTGGTGCAATCAGAACTATAAAACAACCCCGGATGGCTTACTAACTAATATCTATATACACTATTAATTAATAAAATGAACGCAATGATCTGCTCGAAGGTTATTCATGATTAATTTCTTGTAAAATACAATTTACCTATGCCATATTTGCAAATCACATTATTCTGATAAAGTAATTGGGGACTCAGTCAACAATTGATTTACTTTCAAATCGGTCGATTTAAAAGGGAACGCCAAAATTGAAGTACGAGCTATCTTCAACATTTTATTTCACCATAAGTCGAATGTCGTGAGGCTGACATCAAGTAATGACGTTTGGTATTAAGAACTCGCCTCAGAGATTCAAGAGGCACTCGCAATCTCTCGACTACACTACCTACGTACATGCCACCCGTGTCGTGTCGAAGAAATTAAATCTGAGCAGGGATAAGTGGCAAGAAGTAATTGCTCGCTGTTTTTGTCGATTTACTGACAGTTTCTTGTGATTATAGGGGTTTTGGAGCTATAAACGAATAAGTAGAATGACAGAGAAGAGAAGAATCAGCGTACTTGAATGAAGAAGATACGTCAAAAAAGTTTTCGTTATTCATCTCTACAGTCGTTGATGAATTAGTACTTTTTCGTGATCTTGGATTATATTTCCGACCCAACCGGTTTCTAAAATATTCTCAGTATCACTTCGGAGTTTAGACATTGAGCTCAACCGTGTCTTGAAGTAGACGTTCAGTTAACTCCCCAAGATTTTTTTTTTCTTTAACTGAGCCCACCTTTTAAAGACCCGGTGAAATTGCAGCCAAGTGAGTATTTATTTGTCATCGAATAAACAAGAGGTCATAATATCATAATCAAAAATATCCATCGAATTAATTATCGATAATTTAAATAATTCCGATGGAAACACTAATATATCATGTAAATACGTTATATTGAATTATTGAAAATCTAATCAAATTATGATTTATTGAATTAAACCACATCACTAAATTTGTTCTACAATAATTTGGTATTGAATACGTACTTATTTAGAAATCATCTAGTGGTTACTATTTCAGTTGTGAATTGTACGAAAACGTAAACATCCGGCAGACGTAAATCACTGCAAACATTTTAATTAATTAACCATGATTTATCATTACCTCCGTGGAGTGGAACCGCGATGTTGAATGTAATTAAAACTAAATACAATCATTATTACCTTTAATGTAAATCGAATACTTCGTTGAAAATATAAACGTTTCACACGACTGTCAATACATTGTCATAGTGACATTTGGTAATACTATTTTCTACTTGGGACTTCCTAAATTAATTCATCTGGGATTTTTAGAAATAATAAAATAGTTAACCTACAGTTACAGGCATCTATGAATCGTTCATATATATCACATTTTTCATTATTTTTAATCGTGAAGTGATGGTGATAACAACACTCGCCAACTTAAAACTACAGCTAAGAGGGTTCAAATCGCACCCAAGTCTAAGAAGAAGCCCACGACAAGCTTACCCGGGGTTTTTTTTGTTATCACTGTCTCACTTAATCAATAATAAATTATAGTACCTATGGAGATATTTTAGCTTAGCTTTTTTATCTTTTAGTGTAAGTAATTTTAAAGATAATAAACAAATATCACAACAACATATAAAAGATTCAAAGAATAGATTTGTGCTAACAAAATTTTGTTACTATCAAGACAAATTTTTGCATAGGGGAATAGCACTATATATATATTGGTAATAAACATAACTTTTATTATTATTAAGCCATTAAGTGTCAATGTAAAGCCATACATACTGTGTTTAAGTGCTATTATTAAGTTTTTTTTTCCACTGAGCATATTTTAATCTTTATCTCTTATGAAATGTTTGGCTTATCAGTAATATAATTTTCTTATTTCAAATAAACATTTAATACATAAACAAGTGAAATTCTCACTAAAAAAAGTTTATTATTTATTTTTCATTGTAATATTCATATATGATGAAGGTTTTTGAATGTTCTGTGTACAAATCTATAAGTCAAAATTGACTCATAAGAAATAAAACGAAAAAGTAGAAATTCTTTATTTTATATTCAATATTTGTATTAAAGGCTTGGAAAACCGTTTCAATATTATCCTGTTGAATGAGAAGATAATGTTTATTTTTCCACGGAAATTCGCAAGGAGTTTTAAATCTCTTATCATCACCGTAAAATTCCTTACAGTTAACGGCTTTGGAAATATTGTATTGATCGAGCGTTGAGTGTTTTTTTTTTTTTAATATACCCGACTTCGGCAACTATTTCAAACGCCTAGTTATAGATTGCGGGCGAGAGTTTTTGTTTTTGTCTTGCACACACAAATTGTTTGTTTGAAGATGCCGATAATTTTGTTGTTTCTGATGAATGAAATACTCCCCGGTCTGCGTCCTACGATAATAAAAACATTAAATGTTCGCCAATTCTCTCATTCAATATTCCATTTCAAATATGCATAGCTTCTTTATTACCAATAGCATAGCGACGTTATTACGAATTCGCTACATTAGGACTCTGAAAAAAAAAATAAGCTATTGCTCTCTTATATGTCAACTAGTTTTGTGTTGCGGAAATGCGGAAATTAAAGCAGTCTGCTTCGATATGATTGTGTTATATACAACAAGGCGTGTGAAGTCCGCTAATCCGCACATGGCCAGCGTGGTGGACTATGGCCAAACCCTTCTCATATTGAGAGGAGACCCGTGCTCTGTAGTGAGCCAACAATGGGTTGTTCACAACGATATACAACATATTTTGTCTAAAATAAAAAAGCGTTAATACGACGTAAAAATAACTTCAAATCAGTTAAAAATAATTAGAGCACGGTTGCAGTGCCTTTTATTAGCTTTACAAACATAACTATAACATTTCATGCGAGCGTGGTTTACCATTCTCCTAACAGGTTAGCCCGCTACCATCTTAGATAGCATCACCACTTACCACCAGATGAGATAGCCGTCAAGTGCTAACTTTCAGTGTATAAAAAAAAACTATGTAGCCACACATAAGCGAATTGTACGGCATGTTAAAACTACTGGAACTACTACTTTAAATGGATTTATTCGTTTGAGCGTTCTGTTACATATGCATAGGTTCGCAGACAGACAGACACACATACATACACACGAACAATTAGAGAAATTGCTCAAACCTATAAAACCGCTTCCGCGAAAATGTCACCAGTAATACCTCGACTCATTTGAAAATTCATACTTCCGTTGCAAATCGTTGTCCGACGGAGCCATATTTTGGAAAATTCAGCGGAGGGTCACGTAATTCCATCGGTCCCACACGAACAGATGACAGAGAGCCCGTGGAAATATTTATCGTGTATGCGATAGAGCGGGGCTGCAGCGGGGATTTTACAGTCAAGCTTTGAAAGCCGGTACTTTAAAAAGCGGTAACATTTAGAAGTTATGACGATAGTACTTGTCTGAAAGTGATTTCGACTGTGCTTTAATAGTATTTTACGAAGCTTTCGCATAATAGGGGATATTAAAATATGAGTGGGAGTTTAACAACGTAGCGTAGCATAGCCATAACGTAGCGAGCCGTAGGCGAGCTTTTCTATATATATATATATATATACACTACAAGTTAGCTCTTGACGGCAATCTCACCTGATGGTAAGTGATGATGTAGTCTAAGATTGTAGCTGGCTAACCTGTTAGGGGTATGGTAAACCCATACTCCTAATTGGTTTCTACGCGATATCGAGACGGAACACTGAATCGCTTTTCGACACGTCTTTGTCGGTAGGGTGGTAACTAGCTACTGCCAAAGCCTCCCACCAGACAAGACTCGAGCCAGAAATCGTACCCAGGACCTCCAACTTTATAATGTGACAGCGCGCGCGCTGTCACCCCGGAGGTTGTCAAATAATAAATCAAATATCGTCAAATAATCAAAAATGTTAATAGTTCTTATTGAAAAAGTTTCTTAAGTCAGTTATATCGATTGTGAGTGAGTGTGAGTTATGTGATTGTGAGTTTGATGGAATATGGATCGCAAAGGTTGGGCCAAAAATTGTTTCTTATTGGGTTTTTCTGCAAATAATTCGTAGTACCAGCCTGAAGGTAACTGGTGCTATTTGTCTTATTATTTAGTCAATACGTTGAGTTTATTCAAATATACTTCATAAATCTACGCATACTATGAAATGAATTTTTGTTTATTTAATAAACGAAATTTGGTAACATTTCAAGTCAAATATCACAAGCAAATAATATCATAAAACACAGATAGAATTCTTATTTCTTCATTTGTAGGAACGGAATATTAAAAATGGTTCTCTCATCATTACATAAGACGTCAGCGTTTCATTGTTTAGAAGTCATTATTTGCTGAAGTCTATGCTTTATAGAATAGACAATTAGCTTAATTTGCTATACATAAGTAACGGACGATAACCAGAGTTATCTGTAGGTCATATAATATAGATTAAAGCAATATTAATTGCTAGTTAAGCTTCGTGATCCGTTAAACTATGTTAGTACCTCTGGATCTCTACGGACCACCTCATTTCTAACTAATACTCTAATACTAGTCTCTTGAGTGGCTCTATCCCTTCTTATCTAAAGTGGCAGAATGGTCAAATCTCAATTAGGTTTTTTTTTTACACTACAAGTTGACCCTTGACTGCTATTTCACCTTGTAAGTGATGATGCAGTCTAGGATGGTAGCTGGCTAGCCTGTTACTGGTATGGTAAACCCACACTCCTAATTACTTTGCCGTGCCGGAACGCTAAATCACTTAGTGACACATCTTTGTGGGTAGGGTGGTAACTAGCCACGGCCGAAGCCTCCCACCAGACAAAAGGTCTACCAACCGAGTCGCTTGGAGCTGCTGGAAATAGCGGATCCTAGACCGTTGACTTTGGAACTCTGTTCAAAATACGATATATCTATAGAATGATATGATGAACGAGATTATAATAATCACGCTAAAAATAACAGAGTTGATGGTTAGATCAATATATACCGTAGTATACGATGATTGAAAAATAGCAAAACGTAGATAGAAGAAATGATGATTAATTAGAATGAAAGAAACTTAGCTATTGTTCTTTTATATGTCAACTTCTTTTTGTGTTGCGGATATTAAAGCAGTTAGCTTTGAAGTGTTATATCTAACATATTTTGTCCAACATAAAAAAACGTTAATACGAAGAAAAATAACTTCAAAATTATTTAGTTTTTTTAAGGACAACGGGTAAAAAAAATAGTAAATGTAGCCATATATAAGTGATTTACACGGTATGTTCAAACTGCGTTTAAATGAATGATGATACCTATTCCCGAACTTGTAACACAAAGGTTTAGAATTGAATAGAAACACGGTTTTACTAGTACTATAACTGAATGAACGATTTTGATACGAGGCTTTTCAAAACTACATAATGAAAATGAACAAAAGTAAACTTATTTGTGAAATAATTACTTGGTAAACTCATTTGGTAATAATAACAAATGCAGAACTACAACACTTAACTTGTAAATTTTCCTTTCACGTTAATTATATCTTCCATTTGAATGGAAGAGGTGAGGAACTAAGAAGGAGGACGCTGATGTCTGGAATTAACTTGAGTTATTTGTGCTGTAGTCTTAAATTAAGATTCAAAAAATATCAAGATATGTTGCTGTTAAAATTATATTATAAATATTGTGGAATGGTCATTTTTAGGTTTAAGTTTTTTCTGTTTTATTGTTTTATTGCACCTTTGTACTTAGCCGTAAGTATTTTGTTCCGAAAAGGTTGTAAATAAAGGGATTAAGAAAAATTCCCAAATAACAGATGTTAGATACCGAACAGATGTTATACCGATGCGGGGGTTGAGGAACCCAGGTAGTAAGTAAGAAATAATTGTAAGGGACTGAAGCAGGCAGTCCCTAACTAACTTTGATGTAAGACAGACCTCTCTGTCCTTTTATCTCTGCAATAGCATTCTGAATAAATACTCACTTAAATATTAACCGCCCCGTGATTCCTTAATAATAACATCTTAATTGATTTTAGTATCCTTTCCTAAAAAACGATACAACAATATTTTACTGTATCCATATATTTCTTTACTATGTTATGAATTCAAAACAATTATTACAAAAAAATATTTTGGTAAAGGTTAAAGGAACGGTTTTTACAATTTACCGCTTATACATAATAATATTATGTTTCTCTAGTAGTGTTTCTCTCTCTTAAATTACACATTTCACTGACACTATTTCTTTTCTAGTATTACTTTTTCTTGAACTTCATGGTAAATTAATCTGAACAGAACTACCAATATTTTTCCGAGTTCATCTATTTATAGCCAATGACATCGAATCTCTTACTATACAATTTTAGGAAATGAAAATTATTTCCCTAATTCAAATTTAATATTCAAGACTTTGTGTTACTTAAAAATAACTTTAAAGACAGTTTTATAATATACCAACAGTTAATATAATATCAGGATGTCCAAAAAAATATAGTTTTATTTATGTTTTATTGTTGATATAATAACATTTTTTTTTTTTATCCACTACAAGTGGGCCCTTGACGGCAATCTCATTTGGTGGTAAGTGATGATGCAGTCTAAGATGGTAGCGGGCTAACATGTTAGGGGTATGGTAAAGCCATACTCCTAATTGGTTTCTACACGACATCGTGCCGGAACGCTAAATCGCTTGGCGACACGTCTTTGTCGGTAGGGTGGTAACTAGCCACGGCCGCAGCCTCCCACCAGACCAGACTCGAGCCGGGAATCGAACCCAAGACCTCCAACTTTATAATGCAACAGCGCGCGCGCTGCGCCACGGAGGTCGTCAAACATCTAGTTATTCGTATGTATAAAGGTGTTTTTTAATATACTTTGTGCTCACCCGCAGTGAGTTTTTCTAATCCTAAGATTAGCTGGCAGAGATTGTTACTAAGCGATAAGGCCGCCTTTTTGTATTCTACTTCTTTCTTCATGTTTCTGTCTTCTTGTATTCTTTCTTCACTTATGGTGTAAAAATAAAGTGTAAAAATAATAATAGTGTGGTACAAGTACCATTAGTACTTGATCCATTGATCATAAGTGTTATTTCGAAGGGGTGCCACGACGAGATCGTGCACCACCTAAATAACGCGCAAGGGCCACCCCTGGTTAGACGTTGTATAACAAAGTTGCTCATTCTTTTATTAATAAAAGTTTACGTGACCTCTGCCGGTTCGCTCGCAATTTCCTGTGCTTCCTGCTTTATTTGGCAGATCGAATTTTAATTTGAAATCGCACCGCGCGAATGGCCGGTCCACTCGAACTTTTTGAATAAAATGAACGTTCTAAAGAATGGGTATAGAAACGTATTTCATTTGAATGCACTGCAGTTATATAAATTCGCTATTCCAAATACGCTGCTAAATAAATATTTGGCAATGAAAAAATTTCTTTGGTCTCTAGAAAATTATTTTGTAACGACCCCTATAATATATTATAATTAACGACCTCGGAATGTTTAAAAGAGACCTTGGGACGCATAATGTACCAGCCATAGACATAAACAATATACATTCTGCGAACATTTCAAGTCTCATCTCTTTCTTATATGTCTCATGAACGTTTTCGTTTTTTATGAGATACTAGTGGACCCGAAAGACATCAAAAAATTATTAATAAAAAATGAATTAAAAAACAATTCAAATTGGATCGAATAGTAAATCGATTATAGAATAGTAAATAGATTCGAGAATGGTTTACCATTCTCGAATCCACTTGAAGACACCCAACAGAAATCATCAAAATCAATCCAGCCGTTTAGGAGGAGTTCAGTGACAAACACACGCACATAAGAAATATATATCATCATCATGATCAACCCATTCTCGGCTCACTACAGAGCACAGGTCTCCTCACAATTAGAGTAGGATTTGGCCATAGTCCACCACGCTGGCCATGTGCGGATTGACAGACTTCACACGCTTTTGAGAATATTATGGAGAACTCTCAGGCGTACAGGTTTCCTCACGATGTTTTCCTTCACCGTTGAAGCAAGTGATATTTTAATTGCTTTAAAAAAACGCACATACGAGCGCACCTTTAACTTCGAAAAGTTAAAGGTGCGTGCCCGGGTTCGAACCCCCGACCTCTGATTAAGAGGCTGACGTCCTAACCACTAGGCTATCATAGCTTGGAAATATATATATGTATATTTTTATAAAACTTAACGATGACAGTAATAAATAATCCTCCTTTTGTAAATCATTCTCAGTGTTACGTGCGAAAAATATTGGATAAACAACAAAGATATTACGAATTATTATTGGCTGTTTTTTTTTCTTATAGAAATTTCATTTCCATAATAAATCAGGCCTTATTCTCCGAGGTGAAATAAAAGGTTTTCGAGGCGTCAAGATGCCACGCGCTCGTCATCAATTTTTCTCACTTCCTTATTACTCCCAGATCGGCCCGAATGTTTCAAAGTATTCTGGGCTACTTATATATTTTTTTAATAGTAAAAGTTTACGCGACCTTTTATGTGATCGATGTAGGTTGTACCTAAAAGGACAAACCATTATTTTACCCTATTTTTGTTCATCGAATATTAATTTGGAAACATCAGTCGACTAATAATACAAACAATGTTTCAGCCTTCTTTTCTAGGTAGATGCTTCCATGTATATTTTCAATTAATATATGTAACGGACTAACCAAATGATAATTAAAATAATTAAAATATAACTAGCAATAATCACTCTTTTATTTCTTGTCTTTTAAGACTATCGTTAGAAAACTCATTTCGAAATCAATGTTTTGTATTACATTCAACATTGTTCACGGTTGAATAATTTTCTTATTGTGTTCCACTACAGGTTAGATATATTGTAATTTGTAGTGGTAATTGATGACGCAGTCTAAGACGATAGCAGGCTTACCTGTTTTTTTTTTTATCCACTACAAGTTAGCCCTTGACGGCAATCTCACTTGATGGTAAGTGATGACGCAGTCAAGATGGTAGCGGGCTAACCTGTTAGGGGTATGGAAAACCCATACTCCTAATTGGTTTCTACACGACATCGTGCCGGAACGCTAAATCGCTTGGCGATACGTCTTTGTCGGTAGGTTGGTAACTAGCCACGGCCGCAGCCTCCCACCAGACCAGACTCAAGCCGGGAATCGAACCCAGGACCTCCAACTATATAAAGAAACAGCGCGCGCACTGCGCCACGGAGGTCGTCAGGGAACAGGCAGTTTTAAAACCCATAATCACGATTAGTTTATACGCGACATAATGTCAGTACGTTTAATCCCTTGGTGACAGGTTTTTGTTGGTAGGGTAACTAAGCTAAGGCTAATCCTACCAGTCCAGGACAGAGACAATTCAGAAAAGATTAATTTCCGGGTTCTCCCGCTTATAAGATCACAGCGCTCAACACTGCGCCAGGTCGCCACAGAGCTTAGACAATAACTGTTTTAGAGACAGAATGCGAATAAAAACAGCGATTTTTAATCATATTTCATCAAAATCATCTTGTTCATTTGAACATAATGGTAACACATTTGAACAGATAGTGCGCGAGTTCTTCAATTTGTTAGTTGGAGTGAATTCAAATTCAAATTCAAATAATCTTTATTCAAATAGTCCTTTAAAAGGCGCTTTTGACGCGTCAATAATTTACAAAGTAGTGATTTGATGGTGATAACTACATTCGTAAACTTAAAACTAAAGCTATGAGGGTTTCAAACGCCCAGAACAAACTTAGCCAGGTAAATTTTCTTTTTGTTATCACCGTCTCACATGCCACTTAAAATTATATTAAGAGCTATCCTATTAGAGCAATATTTCACACCCATGCCTGTTTATCATTTACGTAATCCTTTACACTATAGCAGGAATTTTCTACAAGCTTACGTTTTATATAAATTTAAATTAAATTAAATCCTTTTTTTTTTTTATAGCTGGAATGATGAGTAATTTTTTTTTCTTATTATCATTTTATTTTTGTTGTTCTTTGAAGTATATTTTCAATTTATACTTAAATAATGTAGCCGATTGAACCGAACTAATGGGTAGTGGCAAATCGTTTCAGCACTTAGCCGCAAATATAAAACTTCCCTTAAGCTGCCCTTCGCTTAGGCATAAGAATGCCTTGGTATAAAAAGCGAAAGGAAAGAATACCGAGAGATGCAAGCCGATTTATATTACAACACACACCCTCACGTACGCACGCATACACACACACTCACACACATTCACATACTGCATTTTAGTGAGTAAGCTTTAGTGTGAAACCAAAATTGTTAAATAATAATGAATATTTTATAATGGGAAGAGCGAGTCCTTCTGACACAGATTGTATACTTAACAGAAGGTCTCTCTACCTTTTTGGTTACTGTTCGACATTTTTTATTTAATTTTTTCATTTGTTACTTAAGTATTCTGGAATTCCGTTTTTAATAATGCCAAAAAGTAACGTGGCTAAGTGCATATAACGTGTAAAGAATGTTTTAGCACTGGTTTTGGGGAAATCCCAGGTCTATTTCGCCGTATATATGATTTCAGTTTTTTATTTCGAATCTAAAAATAATCAAACAACCCCTCGGCAGCAGACTAAATATAAAGTGCATACAGTCAAGTGTTGCGCGGTCGAGTTGCTGCTGCTCCAGATCTCGTTAGCGTTGTGATTGTTAGCGACTGTGGGTTAATTATTTTGACGTGGAATGGAGAAATAAAACCGAAATTTTGCGAAAATATTTAAAACATATCATTAAAGTCATTAACAATAGAATTTTCTAGAGGTAAATGTATTGAATCATCATTTCAACAGATTGCATCCACGCCGTAAATTTCTTTAATCTTCAATTAACGATAAAATAACTATCGAAAATATTGAACGCAAGTGTACAAAATAATCCTGAAATTCTACTAGCTGTGCTGCACGATTTCACTTATCATAAGTATCGGCATGTTAATAACGTTAGTTTATTTTATTTTAGTCGTGTACCTTACACATATACGTAAGCTACCCTCTGAATAAGAACTTCCCCAAAAAATACGATTGCACCACTAAAAACTCTTATACCTTTTGACGTGTTCCGTGGCACAGGGCTCCGCCGTACTCCGTGACCCTTAAGCCTTTTAGTATTATGTCGAATAGAAACTTGGTAATACATCTCTGGTTTCTCTAGTCCTGCTCATGTTCATGGGCGACAGTCTCCACTTTACGATGTTTTTTTTTCATAGCTTTAATACGAAAAAAAAATCGCGTTTTGCGAAGCTGTCTACTGTTTGACAAACTTAACGAAAAATTTTCAGCCTATGTTCCCTTCAGTCTGCTTTCTCAGATAAATACAAAGATATAAATAGAAAGGGTTTGGGTCTAGAGCCCGAACCTAACACCCGACGTCTTACAATACGCAGCTGTTCTGAGAAAGATAAGCCATGTTTCATTTATTTCTTGACTTTGATCAACTTTTTTACATCAGCTCATAGATGAAGAGCAATTGAGAGAAATAAAAACCATAGAAACTATACGAGTAAATCGAGTATCTAAATGTTCACTGCCAGCAAACAGAGAGATACAAAAGACAGCACAATGTACGTACAAGTACCTGTCTGCCAGAGCTGAACAACGATATTCCCAGCAAAACAAGTAATTTATACTTGTGGAGCAACCTGCTATTAAAAAAAAATATAATGAAAATATAGGAGGAGTCTGCAGAACCGATCAAAATATCTGTACAGAATCGGACTTCAATCTAGATGAGACCATATTTTTCGGTACCGCGATAACCAACTATACCGCGATATATTCCGAGTGTCACAAAAATGCCAAATTTAATTATGTTCAGTACAACATAACTATGCTTAAAAAAACTGCTTTGAAAATGTTTATATCCTCAAATAAACTCACCTTAAACTTAAACGTGTTTTGATTTCCTGTCCCTACTTCATAGTAGTACATTATACTATCGTTCCTTTAAAGGAACACCATTTTCCGAGCTTTCCATGTGACGAATTTTTTTTTTCGTATTTTTTATGTTAAATGCAGCATATTATTAGCCTAAGGTGTGAATTTCAAAAGAATCGGAGATCAAAAGTTGGTTCAGGAACAAGTGGGTTAATAATGCCAAAAAGTAACGTGGCTAAGTGCATATAACGTGTAAAGAATGTTTTAGCACTGGTTTTGGGGAAATCCCAGGTCTATTTCGCCGTATATATGATTTCAGTTTTTTATTTCGAATCTAAAAATAATCAAACAACCCCTCGGCAGCAGACTAAATATAAAGTGCATACAGTCAAGTGTTGCGCGGTCGAGTTGCTGCTGCTCCAGATCTCGTTAGCGTTGTGATTGTTAGCGACTGTGGGTTAATTACTTTGACGTGGAATGGAGAAATAATACCGAAATTTTGCGAAAATATTTAAAACATATCATTAAAGTCATTAACAATAGAACTTTCTAGAGGTAAATGTATTGAATCATCATTTCAACAGATTGCATCCACGCCGTAAATTTCTTTAATCTTCAATTAACGATAAAATAACCATCGAAAATATTGTACGCAAAAGTTTTTTTTTTTATATACAAAGCGAGCAAACGAGCAGGCGGGTCACCTGATGGTAAGTGATTACCGCCACCCATGAACATTTGCAGCACCAGAGGAACCGCCAATGCGTTGCTGGCCCTTGAGCAATTTGTTAATCCGCCCTTTGAAGATCCCCATATTATAGCCATTAGGGAACACAGAAGATGGAATCTGGTTCCACAATTTGCAGGTTCGTGGCAGAAATGACCTGGAATAGCGGGTGGTGGAAGAGGTCCAGGCATCCAGGTGGTGAGAAGTACAAAATAATCCTGAATTCCTACTATCTGTGCCGCACGATTTCACTTATTATAAGTATCGGCATGTTAATTACGTTAGTTTATTTTATTTTAGTCGTGTACCTTACACATAGATGTAAGCTACCCTCTGAATAAGAACTTCCCCAAAAAATACGACTGCACCACTAAAAACTCTTATACCTTTTGACGTCTTCCGTGGCACAGTGCTACGTAGTACACCGTGACTCTTAAGACTTCCAGTTTTTTTTTTTTTTATTCACTACAAGTTAGCCCTTGACAGCATCTCGCCTGATGGCAAGTGATGACGCGGTCTAATATGGTAGTGGGCTAACCTGTTCGGGGTATGGTAAACCCATACTCCTAATTGGTTTCTACGCGACATCGTGCCGGAACGCTAAATCGCTTGGCGACGCGTCTTTGTCGGTAGGGTGGTAACTAGCCACAGCCGAAGCCTCCCACCAGAAAATAAACAAATGTCAAATAGAAACTTGGCAATAAATCGCTGGTTTTTTTAGTCCTGCTCATGTTCATGGGAGACAGTCACCACTTTACGATGTTATTCTTTCATAGCTTTAATATGAAAAATAAACGCGCGTAGCCAAAAGCTTAAAATGTCATCCTATATATTGATGACGGTATTACAAAAGGTGGATTCTATGTGTGCTTAATCCCTTAGCAAACATTCTATTTTAGAAAAACCCATAATAATAAAACGTCTTCAAGTGGCAGGTTTATCTCGCCACTAGCGCAATATAGAACTCGTTTTATATTCAAGTCTCTGGGGTGTCATTGTTATTGCCTCACCTTGAATAAAATTTGCGCTTTGTTTCAAATAGGTTCCGAGGTTTGAATCAAGCGGTGAAAATAAAGCGCTGCAGGAGGAAACGAACAACAATGAACAAAAGCAGATTTCCACTAAGAGATTTCAGTGCCCATTTAATAGCTTATTTTTTTAATGGAAGGTTTAGAGATGTTTCATATCGAGTCTGTGGCGCACTGTGCATTGTCAATCCGACACCTCAACCCTCTCGTAGTTGCGGCTTCTTTTTACTCCCCCGACCTAAGCGCTCCTCTCCGAAAGAGACCTAAACATATCCTTCATGACCCTGACGATCAGATGACTACTGACAACATAATCGTACTACACCACACAATTATACGCTATACACCGTCTTTGCCGGCGAGGTCGAGGTCCTTCTATCTTACGTTATCCGGACGTGGGCTCTATTCACGGCCTCGGAGACGTACGGACCACTCAACGTCCGACCCCCCCGTTACCCCGAACGTCGCCTAAGCCGAGGTTCGGCCTCACAGGAGGCGCTCTTAGGCAGACGTTCCCTTAGTTTCTTCGAGCCCTAGGGCACAAAATTTCTTCTGACAGAGCTTCTTTCCGAAGCTCGCCAAACAGCCCGGTTACGCTGTGACAATAGGGTTAGCACAGCTAATCGACAGACCGAAAAAAAAAAACTGTGCACTGCCTGGGACTGCGCAAGGTTACATTTATATAGCCTGAAGCAGTTTTTAGTATTACTGTGCATGATCCACGCCTAGTCCAGCGTGGCAGCTGTTCCGCCACATCGCTTTGTAATATGAAAGCTCGACCTGCGTCCGGGCGGTGAGTGACGAATATTCAGTGAAGAACCATGTTCGGAATGGTTAACACTCGGTGTAATATGATCGTGTTGCACGGATAAGTCTCGGTCGGATATAAATCTGTTATGCGCTGGACTATATATTTGGGTGGGTGTGTGTTCTAGTTTTGTTTTTTTTTCCAATAGGACTATTTATGGACACCTTTGAATCGTCATAACTATGAGTTAAAAATACAAATAATTAAAATTTACTGGCAAAAGTAACAGCCCAGACTTAGTGAATAGGTCAGTGTCCCGCATAGTTAGGAGAGCTATTTAAGCCATCGGTTTCGGTTATTATTACTAATGAATTTCTATAAGAAAGGAGGGTCATGTTCAGTGGTATAACATTAACAGCCTGAGGAAAATTATGACGAATGATGGTTTAAAGGTTGTCCAACGTGCTCCTATACAATGGACTGCTTTAAAGCAATATTATAAAATTAAAATGCAGACAAAACATTTCGTTACCGCTGCGGTATGCTCCACATATCTCTGTGTAAATTTATGTGTGCCTGTCGGTGTCGGTGGTATGTGGACAGCTGCTTAATTGTCGAAGGTTGCCTGAGAAGAATTAATATTTACTGCAAGTGTAGACAATAATAGTTTACCAAAATATATAGTTATATAGTCAATTCTTGATCACGGGCTATAATGGTATATATAAGTGAATCAAATATAATTATTGGGTGTATTATAATATATCACTCTTAGGATTTAATGAAACTTTTTTATAATATACAACCAAAATAACAAGTTACTACGTGCAACCTTATTTACCAACCTGCGAGATTGACTAATTAAGTTATCTCAATAACTCTGGTACCTCTAACAAATGAGTACATATACATATAATATATACATATAAGGAGATAGCGAAACTAATTTCATATAACAAGTCGATGGGGACATGTTCTATGATATTTTATTTATTTTTGTTATTTAAGAAATTTTAATTATAATACCATTTGCTTTAATTGCGAAGGAAAATTTAAAGACACCCTAAATAAAGTTTACACTGAACTCAATCGTACTCACAATTGTTAATCAGATATGTTGAGTGTGATTAATTGTTTCAATGATATTTATAAAAAAAAAACACACGGAATATGTAAAACAGTTACACAGTTTTACATATTCCGATGGTACCCACTCTAAGTATTCCTGTCTCGTGGGTACTACTAACACACCACCTAACTACGACACTATATATATATATATATATATATATATATATGTATATAGTTAGTGTGTATATATATATATATATAGTAGTATGTAGTTAAAGGAAGCGAGCTATATTATAGCAACAATGTTACAGTAAATTCTTACTAAAACAAACCATGAACGAGTGTCCCATTAAAAAATTACGTTTGACACTAAAACAGATAGCATTAAATACTGTACTGCCGCAGTAAAATATAGGCCAGGTCACAGCACACACCATCCACCGCGTTGATTTCCAAGCGCAGGTCTCGAAATGAGGATACATCTAGAGGGGAAAGGCGGCGGGTATAAATCCCATTAATCGTGAGTGCAGATAACTTAATGATATAACAATGGATACGTGATTTTTATACCTTAAACTGCACGTTGTGTTTACTTCGAAACGATTTTACATACAATAAGCATGTAAATTATTATGTAACTATCGTGTAAGTAAATGTAAAAATCACTAGTAATCATGATCATCCCATTACCTACAGAACACGGGTCTCCTCTCAATATGAGAAGGGTTTGGCCATAGTCCACCACGCTGGCCATGTGCGGATTGGCAGACTTCACACGCCTTTGTGAACATTATGGAGAACTCTCAGGCGTGCAGGTTTCCTCACGATGTTTTCCTTCACCGTTAAAGCAAGTGATATTTTAATTTTTAAAAACGCACTTAACTCCGAAAAGTTAGAGGTGCGTGCCTGGATTCGAACCGCCGACCTCTAACTAGGAGGCTGACGCCCTAACCACTAGGCTATCACCTCGTAAAAAAATCACTAGTAAACCTATTAAATAAATAAATAAATTACTGGACATCAAATTGATACCTATAAAGTTAAATGAAAGTAAGAATATACCTTGCTCTTTGAGATAATGTCTAAACAGTTCGTAATATAATCCTACGGACATACAACGCGAGGCAGCCAGTTGCAATATCATGATCCGATAAAGTCGGAAGTGGCAAGTCTTACCTACTCGTTGTGATTTGTTCACAACTAGCCCATATCGTTTTCTATTTTCACACTATATTATAGCTCTCTAAAGTTAACCCACTTGTTCCTGAACCAACTTTTTTTCTCCGATCCTTTTGAAATTCACACCGTAGGCTAATAATATGCTAGATTTAACATAAAAAATACGAAAAAAAATTTTCGTCCCATAGAAAGCTCGGAAAATGGTGTTCCTTAAAAGGAACGATAGTATAATGTACTACCATGAAGCAGGGATATGAAATCAAAACACCGTTTAAGTTTTAGGTGAATTTATTTGAGGATAAGATGTTTTTTTTAAAGCAGTTTTATGTTACACTTAACACAGTAAAATTTTGCATTTTTGTGACATACGGAACATCTCAGTTGGTTATCTCGGTACCGAATAATATGGTATCTTCCAGATTACAGTCCGATTTTGTACAGGCCGATGTTGTTTTGTGTTTGTATTTTGATCGGATCTACCGACTCTTCCCATATTTTCATTTTTTATTAACAGTAGGTTTATACACAAGTATAAATTACTTACTTTGCTAAGAAAATCTTTGTTCAGCTCTAGACTCTAGTAGACACCTGTCTACTAGAGTCTACTTTGTACGTACCTCGTGCTGTCTTCTGTATCTCTTTGTTTGATGGCAGTGAACATTTAGATACTCGACTTACTCGTATAGTTTCTATGGCTTTTATTTCTCTTAATTGTACTTCATCTATGAGATGATTTAAAAAAGTTAATGAAAGTAAAAAAAAATTAAACGGGACTGCAGAAAAAAATTCGGTTTGGGTGCTAGCGTCGTCTCACAATATGCAGATGTTCAAAATTTATTTGTGTTTATCTTAAACAGCAGACTAAAGGCAGCAAATTAAATACATATTAAAGACTTAAAGGCAGCATAATAAAGACTGAAGAAAGTAATTTGCTTCGCGAATTTGTCACCAAGTAATACTTGTAGGTTTTGATTCGCATTCGCATCGCAGTAATGAAGATTTGCCATAATAAATATAAATCTGGCACTGGACATAGCGTTATATACTAGAGGCATACCGCAGTATATCTGCTGAAGCATTTTTCTAGGACATGTTCCATCTAGATAGTACGACATATCTGCTATAACGAAGTATTGAAAAAGCAAAGCATATCGTCTGAACTAACAGTGAGTAGATTTGTTGGCCTGTTTTTTTATTTATGCAAATTCGTGTATTGAACCAACTTGTTGATAATATCTTCGTTAAACATCATTTTGAAATATTTTAAAGGACTCTAATATACAGCAGAGGTCTGCATGTCCTTCACAAATCAAAAGTAGTATCGAAATTACGAGCGACCCACTTGTAAGTTTTATTTTTTAACAGAGTTAGCTCATTCGCCGAACCACGTGTTGAAGTACCACTTGAAATGCATAGTTTTACTCCTGGGAAAGTATTTGACTGCGTTTCAATACCTTAATAAGTAGCACATTATCGTCTTCATTACTTACTTCAGCTGATAGAACACAAACCTCTGCTTGCGCTCGTAACTGTGATCTGGTTAAATTATTCAAAGTCACCAAGTTTTCGTCATCCGAATCATCCGAATACATCCGAATTTCAGTTCTCGGTTGGTAATATGGATATGGAGTCAGGTACTATCTCTTCATCATCTTTTTCACTCACTAACTATGTCATGCAGCGTCAAAGGACGCGACCATCACTGCATTGCTATAATATAAAATCAACATGTTATAGCAGTGCATATTCCTATCGTTTGATTAAAGGAACAGCAATTTAAATCTTAAAAAATGCGCATTTATAATAGCAATTTAAAAATTATAGATATTGTATCAAATAATAGACAAGACAAATAACTTAATTCTGTTCTTGTTAAAAAATATTTATAATATTTTATTATTTTTACACTTACCTAAAGATAGGCATAATACAACGTCTGTTTTTTAAAAATCTTAAAAATTCAGTATGTTTCAAATTACACTCAAATACTTAACACATCAGTCCGTACACTTGTAACCTTTCAACTAAAACTAAAACTGTTAACACCAACAACCCTTAAGTGTTATAATTATTTTTTTTTGTGCGCCGTTCTTTTTATGGAACGATAGTAACAAGTGGGTTAAAGTAAGTTGATATGACGTGATGGATTCCATATTTATTTTAAAAGAATAATGTAGGACCAACAATAGAAATATTGTTGCTAAGGTATTTTTTAATAAATGCATTTTTTTATGTACGTATTTTTTATATTTTTTATAATAACTTTATTGCAGCAAAACATACATAAATATACAATAGAAGTTGTAAAAATAAAATAGTCTATTTGTACACTAGCATTATGTACCTGTTTTCCGAACTAGTTGAGACAAAGGAAGGAGTCACTAAGATCTGAAGACAATTACAAGCAAAAATTTTTTTATTTTATTTACCGAGCTAGCCGTTGATTGAATTATGTATCAGAGATTCTTTCAGTTTATTTTTTATTTTACAGGAATCGGTGGCTTGATTAAATATATACATAAAATAAAAACATGATTCGCTCTATAGTATATAACATAAAAATAGGTTTAACTACTGACGCTTAAAGTAAGTATTATAAAATACTCGTATAGAAGTCATCGGAGCTCGCCATACATGAAATAATATAGTGAACTAACAGAACAGTTTTACTGGGTTTTAAGTATGAGATTGTATTGTCTGACATAAAGATGAATGATTTTTATAGAGTATAATCTCAATATCTGTTATTAAATCATACAGAAGTAGCAAAATTGATTTTAATCCTACGGGATTTATTCAATGTCTATGGAAGTAATTATTTGTGAAAAATTTCTTATTCGCATTCAAATATCGATCACTGCTTGGCGATGTGCTTTTACCAGTAGCAGGGTAATTAGGGTCGGCCTAAGCCTCCTACTAAACCAGAAGAGACTACACTAGAGCTGAAAATCGAACCCAGGATTTCCCCCGTTACCACCATGGACGCCACCGAAGTCATCAAAATATTTGCGTCCATAAAAATCCGTTTCTCAGTTCTGTATATAATTTTTGGTTTTCATAGAAATGTCATAATGTAAAAATTTAAAACTATAGGCACACAATCAGTGCTCTTTATATTTCAGCACGTTTTATATAACCAGACTGTAACAACTTCTCGGTTTGGAATCTCGAACTTGATTTAATGCTTTGACTCAACAAACTTTCGAAACAAAATGAAAAGTCAAACAGACTGACCGAAAAGGAGATTACAGCGAGAAAACGCTTTACTAAAGAATTTTTTAATTGATAATGCTTGTTACACGAATTCAATTATACTCTTTAGTTGTTACCAAATTTTTCTTTGTGGAAAACTTCAGCTGGTTTGCGTTTAGATGCTCTTAAGTACAAACTCTTTGGTGGCTTATGGAACCTAATTAAAATTAAAGTTATAATTTTAAAGCAACAGAGTTTTTCAGAGTTCAGGGGTTCAAACCCGGGAACGTACCCATAACTTTTCCGTGTTATGTGCGTTTTAAAGCAATGAAAATACCACTTGCTTCTACGGTGAACAAAAACATCGTAAGGAAACCTGAATGTCTGTGAGAGCTCCAAAATGTTCTCGAAGTCGTGTGAAGTCTGCCAATCTGCACATGGCCAGCGTGGTGGACTATAGCCGAACCCTTCTCATATTGCTCTGTAGTGAGCCGGCAATGGGTTGATCGTGTGTGTGTGTGTGTGTTTTAAAGCGACATCATATCTGATCTGATACTTGATTCCATCGGTCTTGAACATTTTCCAGCAGTATAGAGATCAGCCGCATAAAAAACCTCAACAGATCTTGGAATAAACAATATGCGTTTACCCATTAATTATCATTAGGACGGAAAATATTTATTTTGAAGCCAGCTGATGCCTGATGGAAGCATTTGTCTTTTCCGTTTTTGACATTTTATCCACAACTTTGACGACCTCCATGGCGCAGCGCGCGCTCTGTCACATTATAAAGTTGGAGGTCCTGGGGCGATTCCTGGCTCGAGTCTGGTCTGGTGGTAAGCTTCGGCCGTGGCTAGTTACGACCCTACCGACAAAGACGTGTTGCCAAGCGATTTAGCGTTCCGGCACGATGTCGCGTAGAAACCAATTAAGAGTATGGGTTTAACATAACCGTAACAGGTAAGCCCGCTACCATCTTAGACTGCATCATCTCTTACCATCAGGTGAGTTTGCCTTGTAGTAGTTTAAAAAAAAAGCTACATTAACAGAAAGTGATAATAATATGTCCTAAATATTTAATAAATAATATTTTATCCCCGTATTCGCACGAAACAAAAGTATTTTAATTTGTAATAAATCTGCATTATTGAAACATTTAATTTGTATTTCAATGTTTTTTTAATCTTCACTTTGTTCTGGTTTATTAAGGCCAACTTATTCAAATAATGCAGACGTTATCTCGTAAATTTTTGAATATTGAATGTCTACACACATGCATACCAATTGTTCTCGTATTTCGTGTCTCAGGGATGGCGTGAGGGGAATATGCAATAGTTGCAAACCTTTGCACCTGTCAGGCTATTTGCGCCTGTTGCTGCAATTCCAATCCTTTGTTATATTCAACTTGAACACTCGAAACATGTGAAAGCTCGTGTCATATGCAAGTTTCGTCTCTGATTGTTCGATTAATGACACCTTTTGCAGACTCTGTTTTGTAAACGTTTTACGTTTTAATAACGCTTTATGCCGTTCCGTTGTTTTACTTCATTTTGTAACTTGATTGAGTTAAAGATAAAACTTTATAAGTAGTTTATACGTATACGTTTCTAATAGGTCATTCGGTTGAAATTTTTTGTTAAATAAAATTGTTTATTTTTTTAGCGGTTCATTGATCAACCCATTACCGGTTCACTACAGAGCACGGGTCTCCTCTTAATATGAGAAGGGTTTGGCCATAGTCCACCACTCTGGCCATGTGCGGATTGGCAGACTTCACACGCCTTTGAGAACATTATGGAGAACTCTCAGGCGTACAGGTTTCCTCACGATATTTTCCTACAGCGTTGAAGCAAGTGATTTTGCGGTTACGTTTAGCATTTTTATGCGAAATATTTAGGCGTCTAATTTTAGAGTTTTGTATTCCGTTCCGTTTCTTTCCAGTGAAGTCTTAATAATAGGTTGTTAACGTGGTTGCAGCAATGCCCCGGTAGAGTGTGATGTAATCTCAAAAGTACAAGACAAACACAAGAAAAGCAATTAATCATAAATAAAATGTGGCGATTCCCATGGTGCTGTTAAGTGATTTGCTGTTCTAAGTTCTCGATCAATATTATCGAATACTTATACAATGAAACTAGCTGACACGGCAAAATTTCTATTGTAGAAAAAAAATAACTAGCTTATTGTGGTCAAGGTTGTGGTATGTGAGTGAGAGAGGCATGGAGCGCTGTGAACGATGAGGGAATATAAAACTAACTAAATATTGCTATGTTCAGAAATTTTAGCTTTGCAATAAGCTCAGGGAAATTTTTGTCGAATTATAGTGAAAAACATTCACAATAAAGACGATAATTGTTCAGTTATCGAGCGGGATGACAAATGATTAAATTACTAAAATGACTTATTATTATTAATAAATAGGGATTGACGATAGAAGGGTGAAAATTTAGGGTTTCAATGCCACATAATGCAAAAAATAAAATATCCAAAAAATAAAAATAAAGTTTTTGAGGGTGGACGCCCCTTATCAGACTTATTGAATATGCATAAAAAAATCATAAGAATCGGTCGAGCCGTTTCGGAGGAGTATGGTAACAAACACTGTGACACGAGAATTTTATATATAAGATAAAATAAACTTTGGAACTTTGAAAAATCAGCATCGGTGCAGATTTAGGTGCATCACCGTAAAAGCTCCTTTTGTCGTTCAATTCAAAAAGAGCGACATGTTGTATCAATTGAGGTATTTTAAAGCTTTGGACCGATGACCGTTGGTCATTGTTATTTTACTTTTTTGAATTTCAACGTAGTGATTGTTATGGCATTTGTATTTTTGTCACGGATAAAATCACGGACTGGAGGAAAAAGGTAGATAGAAGTTTTTAATAATAATAATAAACTTTATTTGGAGCATCTGAGCCTCAATGGGTTAGTAAAATAACAATTTATTAACTTATACTTAATGTTAGTAATACAGATTTATTTATTATACTCGCTCATACTTGAGGCCTTACCAACACTTGAATAAAGTGCTCCAGCATTGGCGAGTCTATTTTCATCTCAAACATACTTAGGATGCTGTTGGAACTTGACCGCAGCCTTGACAGCAGTGATGACGATATTTTCTGCATTATTGCAAAGAATTCATTGGTAATTTTTACTTTTGCGAACATACCCGACACTGAACCAAAATTTTTTAGTATAAAATTTTATTTCACTATGGTGTTAAGTCGTTAACTATTACAGATTAGTTTTTAAATGGACAATATATAAAGTAAAATTATTATCTTTCTAAGTTAAAATAAATGTACATTAATACTAAACTATTAATATAAATATATAATCAAACGCCCATTGCTTTCGTAGTTTTTATATGGGATAGCATGAAGAATCATGTATAAATTAAATTTATTTTCCATTATTAAGATCTCTTAGGCCATATTATAAGGCTAAGAGGCTACTGCGACATCATATAATATGATCAGAATTCCTTAACTGTAGTATACTCATGCGAATAGTTTACAGTTGACATACAAAAAGAAAAATGAGTTACAAATTTTATGAACCCTTAAATGAATTATTTCTTAATAGTTAACATATTCCCCTTTTAAATGAAGATGTTTATTATCAGCGTCCTTCTCATATTGAATTGCATCACTACTACTAGCCTTATTGTTAATTATTCAATGAATCACTAAATTTAACTAAAATTCTGGTGGGAGGCTTCGGCCGTGGCTAGTTACCACCCTACCGACAAAGACGTGTCGCCAAGCGATTTAGCGTTCCGGCACGATGTCGTGTAGAAACCAATTAGGAGTATTAGTTTACCATACCCCTAAAAGGTTAGCCCGCTACCATCTTAGACTGCATCATCACTTACCATCAGGTGAGATGCAGTCAAGGGCTAACTTGTGGAGAATAAAAAAAAAAAAATTAAATTTAATAATAAATATACGATTCTGTATATATTTCTGATACAAGAAGGTTTGTTATTTCGTAATTAATTATATTAAATTGCAAGTTATGAAAAGCTTTCATTCACGAGCAATATTGACCAGCTCAATTTTAATATACGTTCACAATTGCTTCCGTCTATTTTTTCATTTCGTCTGTGGATGGAATATGGAATAGTTTTCGAGCCCTTGCGCCTGTCAGTTTATTTGTTGCTGAAATTTTCGATTCTTTGTTGCTTTTGTGTCGGCGGAAAGTTTTAGTGCGGCGTTTGTTATATGCAAAAGACTCGCCTTTCATCTCTGATTTCTATATACAATGAAGTTGGATTAGTTCGTTTCGAAGTAGTTTTAAATGTATTATTTATATATATTTTTTGTTACGAGATCTTGCTCGGGACTATTTTCGCTTAAAATATCTGATGTTCCATTTTAACTTTTATGTTTTACCCAGCAAGAGAGTATTTATCCTACTATTATTATAAACGCGAAAGTTTGTAAGTATGGATGGATGTTTGTTCCACTTTTTTACATGACATCGTGCCGGAACGCTAAATCGCTTGGGTGACACGTCTTTGTCGGCCGAAGCCTCCCACCAGGCCAGACTCGGGCCGGGAATCGAACCTAGGAGCTCCAACTTTCACGCGCCACGGAGGTCGTCAAACTGTATTGAAGAAGTTCACCGAATGGGTTGCAGTGAGCCACTGGCAACAAGCGGCCGAAGAACGTACACTTTGGATCTTCCTTCAAAAAGACCTATGCTCAGAATTGGAGTCGATCGGTTGGTAAGATGAAATTATTACATATTCGTAAAAATATCGCTTAAATTACTTTAAAATTCAAAAGAAACTCGTAACTGTTGAAATTTTATAAATTATCTTAGAATTTAAAATCTCCGCCATTTTTATGAGACTGAAAACTTTTATCAGAAACCAGCAAAATTTCACAACCTTTTAGTTTCAAAGTACCGAAGTATGCAAAGAAGCTGTTATCTTTGAATTTCAATATCAGTTCTTGGACAGTCGCAGTCAATTTTAATGGTAATTGGTAACCGAAGGCCGGGCGCGTATATGGTTTTAGATTGCGGGTAAAATCTGGAGAGCCGTTAAGAAAATAGCCGCTCTGAATATTCAGCAGGCTAAACGCAGGGTTAGATCGCACGGCTTGTTTTCATTAACATGATTGGCCTGACCCGATTAAATTTCAACCGTGTATGCCAACCTTAATGAATAAACAGTCAAAGGTAGCAATACGCGTATTCGCCTTCAGCTCGTTTTGCTAAGCGATTGCAAAAAAATTGTCTTGCCTTCCAATTTCGCTTTTATTTATAGACCCTCTTTAACTCTTATGACTATAAGCTGGTGATCAAACCTTTAATCAAACAGACTTATGGACAAAGTTTTAATTCAATGAGTTAATTTGGAAAAATTCACTCGGTCTTTCTTTTGTTTTTGTTTTCAGAATTTATAGGGCTTTCAGTGATACATATAAACAGAAAGCAAGTAGGAAAGAAAGTAGAAAGAAAGAAAAGAGTTTATTACTATAACAAAATAATTACAACTAAAGCTAAAGTTAAAACAATTGACATACAATACAAGTTGTAAAAATAAAATAGTCTCTTAGTTTATTCACTACAAGATAGCCCTTGACGGCTATAACACCTGGTGGTAAGTGAAGATGCAGTCCAGGATGGTAGCGGGCTAACCTGTTAGGGGTACGGTAAAACCACACTCTTAATTGGTTTCTATGCGACATCGTGCCGGAACGCTAAATCGCTTTGCGACACGTCTTTGTCGGTAGGGTGGTATGGGTGGTAACTAGCCACGGCCGAAGCCTCCTACCAGACCAGACTCGAGCCGGGAATCGAACCCGAGACCTCCAACTAAATAATGTGACAGCGCGTGCGCTGCGCCACGGAGGTCGTCAAAAGTTGAGACTGTATCTCGGAAAACAAAGCCACCAGTTCGGAGTCACTAAAATCTGAAGACAATTACAAGCGTTTGTAAGCTTGAAGAACAGAAAAACAACGTATAAATTTACCTGAGCAAACTTCGAGACCTCGTCTGACTTCATCAATAATTGATTTCAAGTCACATCACATCGATCGTGGCATCAGTTTAGCGTTAAACTCATAAGCTGATCGCTATTACGCTTATTACACGCTTCTATATTTAACGCTGCAACGGTCGTGTTTAAGCTATGAGGTAGTTGATTGCATATGCATTTCGTCAACAGAGTCGTTACTAGTCACCCTAAAACATTACCTGGCTCAATCTATTATCCGCGATTCAAGTCCAAGGAATACGGCTACTGTATTACTGTTAAAATATGGGTGAGCATTCTGTATTAAAAATACAACATATAATATATAAAGCTGTGATAAGCCTAGTGGTGAGGACGTCGCCTCCTAATAAGAAGTCGTGAGATCATGTAACTTTTCGGAGTGATGTATGTTTTAGGTATTAAAATATTTATAATATAATTTATATATTTTGTTTGTGTATTAAAATATCACTTGCTTCAACGATGAAGGCAAACATCGTGAGGAAATCCTGTATGCCTGAAACTTCTCTATAATATTTTTTAAGGCGTGTGAAGCCTGCCAATCTGCACATGGCCAGCGTGGATGACTATGGCCAAACCCTTCTCATAATGAGAGGAGACACGTGTTCTGTAGTGAGCCGGCAATGGGATTATCATGATCAAGATGATTAAACATAAGAGTAGGATAGAGTTAAGTTGATTGTGTAATAAAAATCGATTATGATGACCTACTTAAAGTTTAACCACAATAATAACAGCCATCGAATGATTGAAGTAGATGGCCTGAATTAGAATGCATACTCGTACATGTAAGCTTAGCTCGTTCCGCAAACGTGACGTAACAAACATTGCTTATTCTACAGGATTTTTTATAACCTTTATCCGTGCTTTAATCTACGCGGATCATATCAGCTAGTAATATAAGAACTTTAATGTAATCAAAATTATTTTTCGGCAGGGTGAATAAAAAATAATTTTGATTACACGAGAAGAATTAACAAAATAACACCGTTTAAACCGTTTATTCAACGATATGAAACGAAATCTCACGCGTAGGTATGCTGGACGAGTTAATAATGAAAACGTAATAAAACTATCCACAATTGTTGATTATATGGCAAATTGCTTACATTTTTCAGCATAACGCCTTTTAATTTCGGGAAAATGGCCCGTAGGTTTTTTGGGTTGTCACAGTTTTACCGCTGCGGGTATTAAACAGCTGCCGTGGACGGCTCAATGAGCGATTGGCGTTAATGATTCCAGAACGCCTATAGGGTGCAATGAAAATATTCTTCATAATCATTATTCACTTGTTGAATAGCGGAATTGCTTTGAAGGAGTTGGTTGCTAATATTACAACGTAAATTGAACGTTTTTATTAATTAACCTTGTACGCTATGATAGCTCAGTGGTTAGGGCGTCTGCCTCCTAATAAGAGGTCGGGGGTTCAAACCCGGGCACGCACCTCTTTTCGAAGTTATGTGCGTGTTTAAGCAATTAAAATATTACTCGCTTTAACGGTGAAGGAAAACATCGCGAGGAAACCTGCATGCTGAGAGTTCTTAATAATGTTCTCAAAGGCGTTCACACGTCTGCAAATCCGCACATGGCCAGTGTGGTGAACTATGGCCAAACCCTTCTCTTATTCAGAAGAGGCTCACTAAAACGCACGGGGCTCTATAGTGAGCCGGCAATGGGTTGATAATGATAATGATGACGAGTAATTAACCTTACTTAAACTATACTTTTAAAATATTTCAAGTATTAGTAGTATTTGTTGTTTAAATGCAATATATGCATTGTTCATATAGGGTTCGTTATAATGTATATGCGGTTTATAAAATAGCTTTCTCTAGGTAAAGAGTATAAGAGAACTTAAGAAGTAGGTTTACAGGTTTATTTATAGGTTTACATGAATATAAAAGATAATGATTTAAATGAGAGCTTTTTTAAGCATTTATTCGTTAAATCAGTTATTTTGTTGATTTTCTTTAAATAGTTAACATTTTAGTTAAATAAAACGTAACTAGTTAGTTAACACATTTATTTTATTTGCCTTATGTTATAGGTCTTGTTTAAACTGAAACCTAGGAAAGAAAGGTATATTAGCTTTTGCAAGCCTTAATTCGTTAAAAGAGGTAATTTGTTGTGGGATTTTACCTAAGCTAGCATAACAGTTTTTGTACTTTGCGTAGTCGAAACGTAAAGCCATGAAAATATTCTTATTTTTAGTGCTACTGTGGTAGGGTTCCTTTCGTTTAATGAAAAAACATTATAGATTTAATCTGTGATCTTTGTAACCATTTTTGGTAGAGGGCCTGTGTCCATGAGAATTCTCTAAGAGAATATCATGTTGAAATAATATCACGCACTAAGCTAAAATACCATTGATAATAACTAAATGCGTTTTTCTCATTCTATAAGAGTTCACTGGCTGATTAATAGAATTTATAGAGGTCCGAAGCGGTGATAGCCTAGGTGCTTGGGCGTCAGCCTTCTTTTCAGAGGTTAGCGGTTCGAATCCGGGCACGCACCTCTAACTTTTCAGAGTTATGTGCGTTTTAAAAAAAATAAAATATCACTTGCTTCAACGGTGAAGGAAAATATCGTATCGTGAGGAAACCTGAGCCACGCCACGCCTGAGCGTTCTCCATAATGTTCTAAAAGGCGTGTGAAGTCTGCCAATCCGCACATGGCTAGCGTGGTGGACTATGGCCAAACCCTTAGTATTATTTTAAATAAAAACTACATATGCAAAGTAATCTAGAAATTTCTATTTCACGATACAATACAGGACTGAAGACAAACTATTTCTATATTTCTTTAGTTTTTCCATTAGCACTTCGTATAAATAGTAACTGGCTTTAAATGTTTCTATTGAACTAAGTTATCCACAAAAACTGCATTTATAGACGGTTGCATGCATTTTATAACCCGCATTCAGCTCTTTTCCGTGATTATTATCAGTTAATGGTAACCATGTAAATCGATTGACATTAAGTTTATGTCGGTGTTAATAGCAACTGAGATCGGTAACCATTATTAAAAATTATGTAATAGATATATAACATTTTGTATCATAAAAATAAATATTCTTTTCTTTTCTACAAGTAGAATATTTACAAAAACATAATTACAAGCGCTTCTTACTTAAACGGAAAGCAAAAATAAAACCTCATTATTACTTTCAATAGGTACGGCGTTAACAATCCATGACGGAAATATACAAACAGTTCCAATTAACTTGTACACAACATAACACGGCGTATTCACCCTTAAATTGCGAGAGCTAAGGCTTATTATTGCTTGTTTAATTGGAAAATCTAGTCGACAGTTACCATTATTTCGTGCTTACATTCTTTTAAAATGCACGCGACGTAAAAATCGTTTCCGAAATATTTATGAATGCAAAGAAATGTTTGCAGTTTAGTTTTGAAAATTGCATGGCCTATTTATTTGAAACTACCTCGTTGATCTATTGGTCAGCATGTTTAACTCCTTGAACTCCTGGGTTCATATCTCTTGTCAAACAAAATATGTTTAACATTGTGTTATTTTTTTAAAAATATTTTAGTTATCGAAATTATTGATTTTTAGTCTAGTGATTTTTTTTTTAATACACTACAAGTTAGCCCTTGACGGCTATCTCACCTGGTGGTAAGTGATGATGCAGTCTGGGATGGTAGCGGGCTAACCTGTTAGGGGTATGGTAAACCCACACTCCAAATTTTTTTTTAATATAGAAAACTGTTTTGCCCTTCCGATGAATTTAATGCAGAGCTATTTAAAAGAATTTTAAAACCCATGTTAAATAATTTAATATCATTTGACAGTAAAAGTAAATAAAGACACCTTGACAGTAAATATTATTAATACAAGCCAAATGTATGAAATAAAGAAATATACATATTACCTAGATTTTATTTACAATCCTTCAATCGGGTTAGAAAAATGATAAACATGATATTCCAATCTCATTTTCGCCAATAATCGGCAATGTAAATATTATTATTACAAAATATGTGTCTTTTCGTTTGTTAGGTAAGAGTAATTTGATACAGAGGATGGACTTAGGATGGACCCAGTCAACCCCCGATGAACCAAAAACAATTATATTCTAATTATTTCTACTAAATTATATTTCTAGAGTTACGTTTGATCGAATTACTAAATTGCTGTTTTACTACTCGTATATTAAGATGAAGAGTGTGACTTTTATTAATTTAGAAAATATTTAAAATCATTCCTTCAGTTACTTTTACGAGCATAAACTTCGTGCGCTTTTACTTAACACAGTCGCTTTTTATGCTGAAAGGAGTACAAAACAAAAAAATCCACTCTTGCTTTCATGTTTAATTCGCCATACCTCTGGGTCTAATTTTAAAGCACCTTACATTTAATTTTCAATACCTGAGTTTTGAAAAGGAATTTAGTGAGTTTTTTTTAATTCAGAACAAGGTTTAGACCAAAGAAGTTTTCTGTCCACGCATTTCAAAATACGCAAGTCGAGAAAGGTTGACGACCTAAATCGGTAACAAGATAGGTGACTGTATTTGGAGGTCTTAATATCAAAGCATTTTTTACATATAAACTTAAACAACTATCCGCAGAAGCTTAAGTTTATATGTAATTCTTCTGATGATGATTCTCGCTCATCTTATATTAATCGTTTTCAAAGTTCATCAACAAAACGACGAAAGAAGCTTGTGCACTAACTAGAAAACTAAGAAGAAAATGTTTGAGAAACCAAGCGATTCAATCATCGTTAATACAGCGCACGATAAAACGAAAAAATCAGGTTAAAGGAACGAAAAAAAAAGAAATACCTGCTCCCAGTAAAAACAGCCCGCATAAATTATGAACAACGTAAACCCAATGTTTCGAATTTACTCAGTAATGGTAGAGTTTAGCAAACATACAGTTCGGATATATTTGAATATATTCCGAAAGAAAGAATATGTATTAAATCTTATTTAGTGATACAAACAGCCGGATGCAATAAGCTGGAGACAGGATAAGTTGGCACTGCTTTAAAGAGGCCTATGTCCAGCAGTAGATGAACATTGGCTGATGATGATGATGATGATACAAACAGTAGGTACATCTTACGCAGAAATATTATGTCACTATGTAACACCAATCCGAACGGGTGTACAGGTCAGCTATGCCGTACATTATTAACAAATGTAATAATGCACGTCGCTATTTTTCTGTTGTTAACGCACCAAAAATATGGTTAATAAATTATGAGAATGTATCAATTAAAAATGCACTCATAATAATAACATTAAATTGCTTAATTAACAAATCATATTTTGTTGAAATAGTTGACTGAATTACATAAATTAATTACGTCCTAGTAATTGTATAACTATATTTTCTTTTAGCTTATTACTAAATAAAAATTTGGTATGGTACTAGTTAGATGATGGTATTTCTTTTTATTTTATTTATGGTCTTGTTTAAACTTTTGATTCATTGCTAAGCTGTATACGTATGATTATATGGGTTATCAGAAAATTAAGGATACCTATTCGAATTAATGTGATCTCTCCGGGGCTCGAAGGAAAAGAGAAGCCAAAATAAAATAAAAATAATTTATTTGTTATCACAATTACATTATTATTATAAAACAAAAGGAATCTTTAACATCTATTACATATTAAATTGATCCAAACTTTACTGAGAACAATACTTTTGGTAGATACGAGTATAGTCATATCCTTTTTTATGTGTACTGTACTACAGTACACATGACAAAATGAAAATGAAAAAAATCTTAAATTTAATGAACGATTATATCTGTATTAGTTTAAAACTGAGGAATAAGTAATTTTTAATCTTTTTCTTAAATTATATTATGGAGTTTTGAAAAATATCTAGGTCTGCTTTTTTAAAATATATGAGTATATTTTAAAAATGAATATATATTTTAAAAATTTTATGTGCCCGAATACTTATGCTTTTGAACTGTAGAATAGCTAAGCTGTGGTAATAAGATGTTGGCGAGAAAATGACCGTACATTTCCTGACGCTATATTGGTTGTTGGCAAAGCTTCAACGCGATGCTCACAATTTTCACCTTATAAAAAGTTGTACCGAGCGTATTTTAATATAAACATTATTTATATTAATAAATTATCAAGGTGTAGCTTTTGAGACGCTTTTATTTTCTTTTTTTATAGTGATACGATGGTTAACGATGCCACATTGTTGATGCATTATTAAAGGACTTCACGAATATTATGTCTTTACTAGTTTTTTGACGAAGATATTATCCCTATTTTCTAAAGATAGCAGCACTGATATGAAAATGTCAATATGTTCTTAATAAATTAACGGTTTATAGTTTTACTCTGGTGGTTTACATTTTTGTTTGGTGGGAGGCTTCGGCCGTAGCTAGTTACCACCCTACCGACAAAGACGTATCGCTAAGCGATTTAGCGTTCCGGCACGATGTCGCGTAGAAACCAATTACTAGGGTGGGTTTACCATACCACTAACAGGTTAGCCCTGTACCATCCTAGACTGCATCATCACTTTCAATAGCAAGGGCTAACTGTAGTGTGTAAAAAAAAGTAACTTGCTTTAAATTGACACAATAAGATGTGAGGCTTGTGGCCTCACATTGCCGGATTCTACAGCTTTAACTCCATTAGAGATTTTGATGAACGCGAATTAACATGCGATTATAAAGTTAAACCCGCCTCTACTTCTTATTTAACTAGTAACTTTTAAGCTGAATAGTACGCACACAGCATATCGAAGTCAAGATTAAATCAAAATGTGTGTAATAAATTAAAACAGGCGTGATTACTATTCTCGCTTTATTTGATGTGATATGTGAAGTAATTAGGAATGCTACTTTGATTTTGGCATTCAAATATTTATATTCACGTAACAACACTTGAGTAAGGTTGACACGGGACTACCAACGCTGGAGTGTCAATTATGAAAACCAAAGGGTGCGAGGTGGACAAGTGATTTACGATACCGTGACGTTTAGAAACCAATTAGAGAATTTACAATTTCAGCTCCGCCGAGAATCACCGCATAATACACAGCTTGGTATGGGCCTCCTTTCTCATAAGAGATGAATTTAACAATATAACATACACCCCCCCCCCCCCCCTCCACGTCAAATTCAAACTCAGGAAATGTTCTTTTCATGCCTAATATGCTTATTCAGTTCCTCTAGTTTTAAGCTGTTAAGTTACAAATTAGCACCGAGGACAAACCTCTTTGGTTTTCTCGGTGCCTTTATTGTATAATTAATTATATTCCTTGTATGTTAATAATAAATACATAAATAAATAATAATCTTTATTCAAATAGTCCTTCGACAGGCACTTTTGACGTGTTAATAATTTACATAGTAGTGATTTGATGGTGTTTACTACATTCGTTTACTTAAAACTAAAGCTATAAGGGTTCCAAACGCGCCTCGGTCTAAGAAGAAACAAACAATAAACTTAATCGGGTAAACTTTATTTTTGTTAACACAATCTCACATATGACTTAAAATTATATTTAGAGCTATCTTATTAGAACAATATTTCATACCCATGCTTTTTTATCATTTACATAATCGTTTACACTATAGAAACTTACATTTTATAAAAACTTTGAACTGATTGAGAGACATCCCAGAAATTTCTTTTGTTATAAAATTGTATACCTTTGTATACCTTTGAATGAATGATCGCTCGTCACTTCAGATGACTCGTATTTCATGACTAATATTGTATAATGCGTTTATAAATTAAAATTTCGTTGCATTTATAAATATTACGGCATCTCTTTTTTTGTCACGTGCATGGACCGGAATTTGAACCAATACCAATACCTTTAGCCTATAGACCAATGAGGCAGTCAATTAATAAGGTAATAATTAACACAATATAAGACGTTTGTTTTTAAACTTAGACTAACTACCGTGAACATACATGAAAACATGTTAAAATAATTAAACAGTAATAAATAGTAAACGACTAACATTATACATAAAATATTAATCTTTAAAATTTCAATCCCATCTAAGATGGTTCGCCAAGATAATAACAATAAACAAAGCCAAAGGCTGTTGTATAAAAAGAAAAACAATTTTGTCAAATTGCACATCGAGGTGAACGTGGAAACCTCATTTATCCTTAAACCCTCGTGAATCACTATTTTCACGTCATAAACACGTATTGGAAATTCATAACCCGTCCCTTCAACAAACGAGTAAAAATTCCGGCCAAAGATTTCATACGTCTGAAAAATGACAGCTCACTGCCCCCGCCATTTAGATGGAAGCCACATTCTCATCGAAAATTACGACATCGGGAAATTTTTATTTCCCAGCCACTAAAATAGCTTATATACGAGTATACTCGTATCTATATGTTTACCAATCCATAAAGTTTTTTATTAATATTCTGTCTTTAGTATTACGATAATTATTTGATTGAATATCAAATTTTGATTCTTTAGAAAGATACGAGTAAGTTTTGCATAAATTTGTAGAGAATATTGTACCAGGTTGGCCTGGAATTTTTAGGTGTTCGTACTTAATATTATAACTGCAAAAGCTAACAGTATTTTTATACTGTACTTTTTCGGTCATCAAAGTTTACGCAATAGTTGTTTACTTTTTTTACGATTCACCATAAGTTATTGCAAAGTTATACTCAATTTCGCCTTCTTATAGCTTGTACGAGAGCAAGCGTTAATATGAGAACGAGTCACATATTATTTTTTTACTACATTATTTTATATCTGCCAATATTTTATCGAAATCTGAATAGATTAAAACCCTTAAAAACCTCAATTCTGAGGTTTATGTTTGAAAAGGTTTTTTTTTATATACACTACAAGTTAATCCTTAAAAGTAATCTCACCTGATGGTAAGTGATGACACAGTCTATGATGGCAGCGGGCTAACCTGTTAGGGGTGTGGTAAACCCATATTTAATATTGGTTTTTACGGGACTTCATGGCGGAAAACTTATTCACTTTGCGACACGTCTCTTTCTGTAGGGTGTTAACTAGCCACGGCCGAAGCCTCCCACCAAAACCAAACTGGAGCCGGTAATCGAACCCAGGACCTCTAAATTTATAATGCAGACGACAGCGCCCGCGTTGCGCCACAGAGGTCGTCGAGGTAAAAGACAAACAACAGATTAAAGTAATAGTATGGTACCGGAAAAATTATACAGCACAGATTATATCATTAGTATGTGTGAGCACAAAAAAGTCGATTTCGAATTTTAAAAATCCTATTTAACTCATACTATAGTGAGATATAAAAATGGGGTATATATTTTCCGCTTAAGCTTACGGCCTCGGGCGAGAATGTAACCTCCTATTATATTTCCAGTCACGAACCGGATAACGTTAAAGTTTTAAAATCGAAATCGATTTCTACCGCCGACCTGATTTGTGCCTTCCATTCACCTGTGGAACTCCATCGTTGAGAAAAGCTGCCAAGACGTAATTCACGATTCGGTAAAAAGGATTTCCTCTCTGTGACATTTGTTGTAAAGAGACTTTTTGGGGTGAATACTGAAAGGTAAAATTCTAAAAGGTAAATTTTAATGCAGATGTTTGAAGACCTTTTTGACGTAGTGGTTTAAGCTTTGGACTTTAAGTGCATGATCTGTTCAGTTCTGATTGATAGGGACATAAAATTAATTATTCTCATTTTGTTCAAACCTGGTGTCCGTTGCAACTACTTGCCATACCTTCGCTAATTCTACCGACATCTTCCGGTAGAATTAGCGATTTAGCGGTTCGGTCACGAACCAGACATATAAAGTTACATGATGATACATGATCAACCCATTACCGGCTCACTACAAAGCACGGGTCTCCTCTCAATATGAGAAGGGTTTGGCCATAGTCCACCACGCTGGCCATATGCGGATTGGCAGACTTCACACGCCTTTGAGAACATTATGGAGAAATCTCAGGCGTGCAGGTTTCCTCACGATGTTTTCCTTCACCGTTGAAGCAAGTGATATTTTAATTGTTTAAAAACGCACATAACTCCGAAAAGTTAGAGGTGCGTGCCCGGATTCGAACAGCCGACCTCTGAATAGGAGGCTGACGCCCTAACCACTAGGCTATCACCGCTTCCATATAAAGTTATTAAATCGAAATTTATTGTTAACACAGAACTGATCAATTGCCCATTCTATTCAATTGTAGAATTCGTATTTAGTTCTTATTTCTTATGATAAGACATATTAAGACAATCTATAGAATTATGGTTTAAAACGCCAACTATTAGTTCTATTTGATGTTGCAAATAAAAATATGAAAGGTTGCTTCGGCTTATCTCTACCTTATACTTATTTTGCGTTTGTGTCTTCCATATAACTAACTGACATACTTGATAAATTATTAAGCCTACTTGAAATAAAAAAATGTTATTTTAATGTAAGCAATTGTAAAATTGGCCTTTCATCTTACTTTCGTGGATCGAAGATTAAGCCATCGCCCTCGCCTCGGTCATAGTCAAGTGACTGTGACATCTAATACTGATCATTAACTTGGATAAGCAGTTATTTATCTAGACCCACCGACCTATCATGAAATAAAGTGGCGGGTGGAAGCTCTAAGTTTCCCGTGACGCTTATGCCTATATCTAGGATTAGGTGTGCTATTATAAATCACATATAAAACTCAGATTTTATCTCCATATAAATTACATCATCGTGATCAACCCATTACCGGCTCACTACAGAGCACGGGTCTCCTCTCAATATAAGAAGGGTTTGGCCATACTCGGCCAAATCATGGCCACGCTGGCCATGTGCGGATTGGCAGACTTCTCACGCATTTGAGAACGTTATGGAGAACTCTCAGGCGTGCAGGTTTCCTCACGATGTTTTCTTTCACCGTTGAAGCCAGTGATATCTTAATTTTTAAAAACACACATTACTCCGAAAAGTTAGAGATGCGTGCCCGGATTCGAGCCGCCGACCTCTGATTAGGAGAATGACGCCCCAACCACTAGGCTATCACCGCTTCATATAAATTACATATAAATACAGAAGCCATTCGCTCAGAGGATTTACTAAATCGATGTAATTTCCATTCGTCAAGCGAAAACTGCAGCTGACATCCTATTTGTCTGTCTAAGCAACTAGATTTTGGGGCAACCATGACGAATTAACGCATAAATAGGGAAATTAAACGCTACAATTTAAAATTCAGGCCAGTCAGTTGGCTATTTTACGATTTAGAATTCAGGCTTTAATATTTAATCGACTATTTTAAAATAGGCTCACAATTCTACATAAATTGGGAAATTATTTCTAGTTCGATATTAAAAAATCATGCCGTTATATTAATTTTAGTCAGTTTGCCAATGAGTTCAATTTGGTGGCTGTCTGAACTACATAAATAAACCTTTTCGATCTATATATCACTACTAGCTGATGCCTGTAACTTTGTTGGTGTATAATTTTGCGAATTTTTCGCGGTGTCTTTCACTTTTCAATAATGTGATTATTATACAGGCAAACGCTAAATTGTCTTAAAAACAGTTTAATATTTACACGTTACATAGCCACTATCAAACATAAATCATACTTTATCGTATATAACAATACAATTAAAGGAAACTTTTAGTATTTAAAAAACATTTGAGTAAATTTTCTCAAAAAAAAATCTACAGTACGTGATAAGTATGTCTCAGAGACTTTATGGAACCTTGAAACCCCCATTACTCCCTCGCATATTATTACTAGTCAGCTAATATCACTATATTAGCTGACTAGTAATAATATGCGAGGGAGTAATGGGGGTTGAAAGTTTTGTTGACAAATTCACTAATTTGTCAACAAAACTTTCATCCCTTATTTGACGTTGAAGGTGGTGCAAAAATCTACTACATGCCGATGTTCTTGTCTTAAAAACAAAAGTCACAGTATTTCAATCACTATTTCACCTTGTTCGGAGCAATTTCAAGGTTATAGACATTGTATTAACAAAATTTCAGCAGACACTCACATCCCCTATTCAACCACAATTCCTTATTTACAAGTGAGAGCTAGATGAATGGATCGAATTTTACGTCAGATTTCCGATCGGTTACTCTTTAGGTGTCTAATACATATTTCAAGTACAGCGTAAAATGTTTGATATACCTACTGATTATATCACTGACACAATGTCCCGTTAAAATCTTGTTTCGAGGAAATCACACGTCACTTCTACAGAAGAAGGCTGCTATGAACGTCAAAGGATTAATATCAATACAAGTATGCAAGAAAGTGCTCTTGACACTGCTTCAACTAATTGGGCTGTCAACCGCAGGTGCCGAGTCGCGTTTCGTGTGAGGATCGCACGATAACTTATATTTGCGTTACAACCCCAGCTTAATTGACACCATCTTACGTCACGATAAGTGTAACACAGGGTAAGCGAATCAGTGTGAAAAGATTAATGCCACACGCATTTGTAAGGGATATGCTGTTTTAGATCGCTAATATTTTATTAATAATTTCCTCTTACTTGTACATTAAAATATATTCTGAAATACTGTAGTATGCAGAAGCGGTGATAGCCTAGTGGTTAGGGCGTCAGCCTCCTAATCGAGGTCGGTGGTTCGAATCCGGGCACGCACCTCTAACTTTTCGGAGTTATGTGCGTTTTTAAAAATTAAAATATCACTTGCTTTAACGGTGAAGGAAAACATCATGAGGAAACCTGCACGCCTGAGAGTTCTCCATAATGTTCTCAAAGGCGTGTGAAGTCTGCCAATCCGCATATGGCCAGCGTGGACTAAGGCCAAACCCTTCTCATATTGAGAAGAGACCCGTGCTCTGTAGTAAGCCGGTAATGGGTTAATCATGATGTAGTATGCAGTTTTAGCCGTATTGTAGGTATAACTAAAACTGCAGTGAATTTACAGCCACTAAATAATTTACTATTTTAAAAACAGAGTTCAAACCAGTGGGCAGTCGGCTGAAATTAGGCATAGCATTGGCATTTTAAATCAGGTATCCGTTAAAAATAAATTTTAGAAATTCACCCCTAAGGAGGTGAAATATGATTTTGAAACTGATTGAACGTTTGTAAGTTTTCAATTTAGGAACACGAAACGAATAAATGTGATGAAAAAATTGTATCGCGATTAAAAACAACATCTTATGCTGAAATTCTTTAATTTATCTTCCATAAACTATTGCGAACACAATATACAAGAATTAACAATTAATAAATAACGTATCTGAAGTATGTTTGTAATAAACACAAATATAATATTAAATTTATACTGTATTGTAAGTAATTGTGAGCGTTATCAAGCTTAAATTTCACGGTAGTATAATCCAATACACCCAAATTTAATTTTCATTAGTAAAGTTATATATAACTTACTTAATGATATTACCTGCGTAAATTACGCTTATATTATTAGATAAAAGACAAACTAATTAATTTTGCCTAGCTGCTTTACCTTATACTGTTACACGTTGACAAAATGCTCGCTCAATGTTTGCGCTTAATTAATTGTTTCAATAGTAAGACAACGTTTATTCCCCACGGTTTGCGTCACCAGTTATTCCGAATGAATGATTCATAACGTGATGTATTGCAAGTGTCACGAGAAAAGAATACCGAAAAGCGTCATGAGTTTTGGTCGATCATCACGAGTTCATGTAAATAAGTGGAGCTTATCCTGTTATATTATGTATATTATTATGCATGCTAATAGGAGCTGCTTATGATACATGAGCCTTAGTTAACCTACGTTAAGTATTACCTATACTATTTTGCCAAAGCTATTAAACAATAGTAAATGTTAATAATCTGTCGGCTTCTTTTGAAAAGGTAGCCTGGAAGAGATCGCTCTTAGTGATAAGGTTGCCTTTTGCTTTTATGTTTTGTATTTTTTTCCACTTTTCTTTTGTTTGTCCTTATATTGAGCAAAGAATTGCTTAAAATAAAATAGTTTATTTATAGAATTTATGACTATGGTGTTTTTTTACTACATATGCAACGGACCCTTGTTAATATAGTATATTAATTAAATTAAGATAAATCTTCTGATTGGGCTGTATGTTCTTGTGAATTCAATGTCACATTGATACGATGTCATGGTTCGTATTGTTGCCACTTCATTGACAATGGGTTAAAATGGTTAGTTAATAACAGAAGTTTGCTTGCTTTACAAGATTTTTTTTTTATGTGTTAGCCTTTGAATGCGATCTCGTCTCGTGGCGAGTAATGATTGAATCTAATAATGTAACCAGTTAATCTGTTAGAGGTTGGGCAGTTAAACCCATAATCTTCATCTTAACTTATTATATAAAAGCCCAAACGAGCCAACTTAGTTCACCATTTATAATATTATTACCGACAAACAGAATAAACACAAGCCAATATAGAGGTGTACAACAATTTTAATATTATATAAAAAAAATCACATCGTTTCGTTGTTCTTTAGTTGCATAAGACTAACATACATAGCTGTACTAAGAATATTAAACAGGAAAACCTTGATAACATCTTAACTGTATTGAAATTGTCAAATAAGTTTGAATGTAATTGAATAATGTACTAAATAAAAGTCAGCATAAAATATAATTGTTAAGTCTGCGCATTCAATACAAATCATTTCATCGAATGAAATTGTGAAAATGGTCTACTTCAAAGGTCGACCTACCCTCAGCGTGTATTTTACGTGACATCTACAATATACGGCTCCAGAGAACGAAAATGACTCTGAGACAAGTTGCCTTAATAATTTCCCCGACGTCAAATGTTTGCTTGAATTCATCAAGGTAAGTATAAAGTCTTATACGCATTTCATATAACATCGCTATTTTATGAAGAATATATTATGAAGAATGTATAATGAGATCCTTGGAAAATAAATTATAGGTTGCCGAAAAAGGAACACACAAAAGTTTTTCTAAAGGTAGCGCTTTTTTGGCAGTACGCAATAAATGGAATTTCAAAGCAGATTGACTCTTTTATAATTTGGCAAATGGATTTTGAATTCTTCCATCTGAAGGCGTAGCTAATCATTAAAAAGAGCTTTTAAATTATTTCAACTAATAATTGGTTATGGGAGAACACTGATTATCCTTATTTAAGTAAGCATCTCAGTTTTGCTATGGTCGAATTAGGGCTTATCTATTACAGTGAGGTGGTGATAAGACGTTTAGACCCACCACGCGGGTTAATGTCGGTTCTCGACCTTTTAGATTTAAATCACTTGTTATATATTATAACTATGACCAAAGCTACGACTTAATTTACTCTTAGATACAAGAGTGAAGCAACATACATTTGAACACGGAGTAAAGATTGGGCTGAATATTTCCTCATTATGTAACACCTTAACTGTCATCTCGAGATCAGTTAGACAAAAGAGTAAAACTGTATACCCATCTTACTACAACAACTTTAATTAATACCCTTAAAAAGTAATTAAAAGTATTCTGAATCCTTAATTTATATTAATCAGAACTAACAAGAACATTACAAACATATTTAAATGAAGTAATTTGTTTCAAGAAATTAAATGAACTGATGATTAATAAATGGATCATTTATTATGATTCTTATTATTGAATATTATTAATTTTAACTTAGTATTTGTTAGTTATGACTTTGAAACCGTAAACTTTGTGTGTTCCGAGATTAATATTACGCGAGTGAGTGAAGTGGAGTAGTATATAAATAAAATAAGTCAGACGATTCCAATTACTCCACCCTCCATTAAATTTAATGAAATTTTCTCTATGGTGTACGCTCAGGTATATAGATACGCTTAAGAGCCATCACAGACGCTGACGTAGTCTCCTGGTTGAAAAGAATAACTGTCGCTACACGTGTACCTATATTAAATAACGGACAGAGCGGTAAATATAAAAAAAAAACAATATTTATAATAAATAGAATACTAAAAAACAAGACATATAGACTAAAATCATATGTAAGGCTGACTATATATCAGTCAAGTGATCTTTTCTAGAAAACGGCTATGTCTTAGGGTATACATACTCCTAGTTAAGGGAAGTATGGTTGACGGACGAATTAGGAGATTCATTGTACGTACAATAAAATTACATAATTCACATAAATATTAACATTTATATTATACTATTAGTATGTCTACATATGCTTTACAATTGTTGACTGACAATCTAGTGGGTAAATACAGGTTCTGAATCTAGGGGGATCTGTGGATCACAGAGTGGCAAAGATTTCTTCTCTCATTTTCGAAATGTGTTTGGCGGGCTTAGTTTATAAACTTTTAGTTAGTTTAGTGTTTTTGGTACTGAATGATAAGAACTTGACGAGGACAAACTTGCATCTTCGAAGTCCTTCACTTTTGCAGAACCCTTAATATGCATGCTGGTCTATACAACGTAACAGATACACACACTTCAGAGTAATAAAAACCTCAATGGCTTTTATTCAAGATTTATGATGTTGGTGAAAGAAGCTAAAATTAAAAAAAGACACAAAAAACAATGTTAACTCTAAAACAAGACCAATCGAACTCATTTTCATCATCATCATCATAATTTCAATAAATTGACGTTCACTGCTGGACATAGGTCTTTTGTAGGGAGTTCCAATGGCCGCGGTCTTGCGCCGCTTGTATCCAGCGGCTACCTGCGACTCGTTCGATGTCGTCTGTCCACCTTCTTGGGGGTCGACCAATGCTACGTTTCCCGGTGCGGGGTCGCCTTTCCAGCACCTTGGGACCCCAACGTCCAACGGTTTTCCGAGCTATGTGCCCCGCCCATTGCCACTTCAACTTCGCAACTCGCTGAGCTATGCTCGCTGATCTCATTTTACTGCGTAAAAATCTTACACAGAACTATGACTACTGGGATAAGATTGCACACTTACTGGATGGACTGGAATCATGTGACGCGGGCATAAAACGTAGTACGAAAGGTCACCTTGTTATCAAGGGTAACGGACAAAGACGCTAACCTTTTGCCCTTTTTCCTTGTTCTAAGATAAAAAAGAGAAAGTGGATTAAATGCACAGATAACCGTCACCCATAAAGAGATTGAATTCGAGATAACTCTAACAGAGAGCCTCTTGTTTTTTTATCCTAATACTTTGACTTCAATAGCAGGTGTTGTTATTATTTTACCTTTGTAACACTTTTTTTCTTATCCGTTGAAAAATAAAGATATTAAAATATTTTTATTATTTGGCCATCAAAAACATGCGATATATATATTTTGTAGTAAGAATTTACAATACCTATAACCTTATAAAAAATAAAGATTAAGAAAACTTGTCATTTTAAGTAAGTTTGAAGATCGCGTGGCGCAGTGCGAGCGCTGTCGCATTATAAAGTTGGAGGTCCTGGGTTGGTTTCAAAGCTCGAGTCTGGTCTGGTGGGAGGCGATGGCCGTGGCTAGTTACCACCCTACCGACAAAAACATGACGCCAAGCGATTTAGCGTGCCGGCACGATGTCGCGTAGAAGCCAATTAGAAGCGTAGGCTTACCATGCTTCTATCAGGTTAGCCCGCTACCATCTTAGACAGCATCATCACTTACCACCATGTGAGATAGCCTTCAAGGGCTAACTTTTATTGTATAAAAATAAAAGTTTACGCTGGTATAAGAAGGCTTTAGTGAGTAACGCGAAAGAGGCTATTTAAATAGTGCATATGAAAAACTGTTACATTTTGTGTACAATAATTGTTCTAAACCTAGGCCTAAACTGGATTCAGTAACGGTTTAACTACGCCACTGAGGCATGAAACAGCCTCATGTAAACATCATTTGAGCTTTGAGATATATCTTATTTGTATTTGATATGCAGTTTACCGCGGAATTTACTTTGCTTTTTGTTTGTGAGGCACTAAAGAGCATTCAAACGTCAGCGTTTATTTCCAATGGTTGTTTTACTTTATGCAACAAAATATAACGGATAATATACGGATTAGCAAGCTGAAGTGGCAATAGGCGGGTCATATCTGTCGCAGAACCGACGGCCGTCGGGGCAGACGTGTTCTGGAGTGGAGACCGCGTACCGGTAAGCGCAGTGTAGGACGACCTCCTGCTCGCTGGACCGACGACCTGAAAAGGATCGCTGGTGGCGGGTAGATGAGGAAGGCGGAGGACTGTGTGTGGTAGCACGCTCTCGGAAAGGCCTATGTCCAGCAGTGGCCGTCTATAGGCTGATTGATTGATTGATCGAACAAAATTATAAACTATAAATATTAATAGGTGAATTAAAAAATAAAATTACTCGTAGTTAATATAAAGTTTATCACTTAGCAGTCAAAGCAACAATCGGGTCATGAGGTGCGTCCAATGTTCCTGGCGCGCCTCGGATGGAGTTAGGGGGGCTCCATCATATGCCCCCCGTGAAGGGTCTGCCTCAGCGGACGCCGCTAGCTGGGTTGCGGTCGAGGCCGCAAGTGTTCCCGTGACCCAGACACCCAGTCCCACATACTCCGTCCCCCGTACCCCGGATGCGTAAACGCATTTCCCAGCGGAAAAAAAAATTCAAAGAAACAATAGTTTATTTCAAGAAACCATTCGTGATTTAGCTGACGATTTAGCTGTTATAGAAACATCCTGGAGCCCATTATAAAAATAGTTTGATGTTAGAGACTAGAAAACTTTTGCATAATATATGCAGCTTTGTGGTTTTTCTCCTTCCTATTACCTCCATACGGGTGAGTCTTAACATGTTTGTCTTTGCTGTTCAGGTAACCGCAGAATTCGCTTTGCAAACTTCCTTTGTTAACATCCAGATGGAACTGGGAGCAAAGTTCAATTTCTTTGCAGTTCCACTCGTAATTGAGTGAGTAATCTCTTAAAAGGGACTCAGATAAGTTCTCTTTGATATGCTTTACAAAGCTTCTTAAATATATTTTCCAATTAAGTTTGAATCGTATTTATCTTTGACAGATAATAATTAATTTGTTTAAGTAAGGATTGTGGGGTATTATTATGGATAGCTTGGTAAAATTTACTCAGAAAATGTGATAGTGCGTATTATTTGACCTGAAACTGTAGTGCAAATTTTGATATGTTCAAACGTGAGAGCCAAGTTAGGATTTGTTATTTTACTGCTAAGGGGCTGAGAAACTATGCCATTGGGTCGGCAAAAGCAAATGACTGATTTATTCTCACGCTATTTACTTTGTTATATTATTATGAGGCTAGGTTTTTTAAACTTATTTTTGATAAATAATCATCATGCTGGTAATAGATCTTCTCTGTTACAAGGGATACGGATTAAGAAAATTATTTTCTCAAGACTTTTTCATCGTTCATACCACAAGTTATGGTGCTAATCTTACTCTCTTTGGCACTTTCCGGCTTAATTTACACTTCGAGGCACGGGGGTGGACACCGCTAAATTTCTAACTCCTGGCTGAAAATGAGAATTACCAAACAGAAAAACTAAATATCCATTAGCCTAAACAGGAATTTGAACCCTGTCATCTCAAGATCACTAGTTTGTTGTGTTTCTTTACTAGGAGTTAGCATAACTGTTAATTAAATGTAGCAAGTGCAATTAGAATCACTCATCCTTATACTATGTAACGAATCCAAGAGCTTGTGTAGCAGTTCTTCTATAATAGTGAATGGATTTATAACCTTATTTTTATTATTCATTTGATAATAAATAATAATAATGCTCAATGTTCTAATCACTCTTTTAATATCTGCAACACCAGAAGAGGGGAGCGACGTATCAACTCGTTTCTTTATACGTCGCTGCGTTGCCGGCTGAATACTACATACGTCAATTTCTACTCGGCGTCATACTGGAATGCTAAATCAACTAGTGGTATGTCTTGGCCAGTAGGGTGATAACTAGCCGCGGCCAGTCTCTTACCAGCACTGGTATAGGAACCCAATGGGATGCCGATCACGATTGAACAGAAATCCTGCTCAATAAACGTCGGCAAAAAAATTTGCTTACTTGTAAACAGATAAAAATTTAATCTCCCGAACACGTTATTGAATAATGTAGACGCAAATAACATAAGGGGGAAAGGAAATCTTTCAAGATTACTTTGCGGGAACATTAAGGGGAATTTAAAAATTCAAGAAAAAGCGTATCTCCGCAACTGAGGCTCCGGGGTGCACTTAGCGGGCGGAGTGGGTGTGATGGAAATACTTAATAAGTTGAGGAAACGGACGGCTTCGCAGGTCGCTCGTGTGGTTTTGAGATTATAATATCCCACAGCTTTAAAGTTACTGTACTCGATACATTTATAATGGCCTTTCAAGGTCCAAGTAGTCTTCATCCAAAATATTCACATTTACATTGCATATTTTTATAATAGCCAATAATAACGAATAAGAGATAAATTTAAAGATTAAAAAATAATGTGCATAGCCAATATATATATGAAAATTTAATGTATGTGCATAAAAATATTGATAAATTCAAGAAAAAATGGACTGTAACGCACTGAACATTAGAAGTAAAAGTAAACTTGTAGTAAGTACCATTTAGTAGGCTGCACAAAATTAGTAACTCATTCAAAGGAAATTGTATTTTATTTTATAAACAACAAAAGCTGGGGTATGAAGTGCTCTATATCCATAGGTACTATAATTTATTATTGATTATGTGAGATGGTGATTACAAAAATAAAACCCGGCTAAGTTTATTGTGGGCTTCTTCTAAGACCAGGGCGCGTTTGGAACGCTCATAGATTTAGTTTTAAGTTTACGAATGCAGTTATCACCATCAAATCCCTACTATGTAAATTATTGACGCGTCAAAAGAGCCTTTTAAAGGACTATTTGAATAAAGCTTATTTGAATTTGAAAGAATTACAAAATGCATCCGCCTTCCCTTATAAAATAGACCAGACCATTATTATCAAACCCCATGATAAACAAGTAAGTAATTTGTTCCACAGATAATAGGAGAGGCCTCGCCGTTTATGATATCCTAAGTGAAAATTTTAATGGAGCTACAAAATGAAGCTATTTTCAGAGGCGGAATATCTTATATAAAATTTAATTTTAGGACCTACTTTGTTGGCGAAATGTTCCTCAAAACAATTTCCCACGTAATTATCATCTTAATGCATAATTTTTGCTCTTGGTAAAAAAAATTTAATAGTTATTAGGTATATTTTGAGTGCTTTCTTTTGAAGTTAAATCACACTTGTCAGTAATGTTATGATGAAGTCCTCAAAGATTTTTTATCGCCATACTACACCGCTGTGAATTGCCTCATCTTACAAGGGCTTATTTATATTATTCTCGAAGAATCAGCCCGGCTGTTCAGAGTGATACATTAAATTCGGCACCAAGCCTGACATCACATAACTTAGAAAGTAATTATTTTTAATATATAAAATATAATATACATTTTTGCTTACCTAAAATATTTAATTTTAGTATGTTATTCTTGCCTTTTATAGAGTATTAATGGAGTTTAATGTGGTTAATTATTTTCGATTCATTATACCGCTTTCTCTAATTGACACACCCTCTAATATTTCTTCATTTAGCAAACCATATTTTGTTTTGTGACCATTTTGTTTTCTATTTTTCAAACCCCAGTGATAATAAACATCCATTAAAAATAGCTCATTAATAAAACCCGATCTCAACATCTCATACAGTATAATATCGCTCCGGGGAAATTTCTTCCTCGTCACTTCTTGTAAATTAAAATACCAACGAGGTTTTAGTTATTAAAAAATACTTTTTATCGTTAGGTCACTTAGCAAGTACAGTAGCTGTGATTCTTTCAATAACGTTATGATTACGTTATTTTATTTACAAAAATGTCTTATTTCATAATTAAGTTTTCTTTATCTGTGGATTAGGGTCTGCCAGCCTTATAATTACGTTATTTTATTCACAAAAATTTTCTTATATTTCATTATTAAACTTTCTCTATCTGTAGATTAGGGATTGGGAGCCTAATATTCATCACCAAAAATTAACCTTATAACTAGCTTCTTCTCTCTTAGAAGAGAGTATAGAGCATAAACCCACAACGCTGCTTCGATTGTTGGTGATAACCAGAAGCGTACGAGCTAAGCTGACGGTTGACGACCTCCGTGGCGCAGTGCGTGCGCTGTCGCATTTAAAAAAAAAGGTGGAGGTCCTGGGTTCGATTCACGGCTCTAGTCTGGTCTGGTGGGAGGCTTCCGCCGTGGCTAGTTACCACCCTACCGCCAAAGACGTGTCGCCAAGCGATTTAGCGTTCCGGCACGATGTCGTGTAGAAACCAACTAGGAGCGTGGGTTTACCATACTTCTAACAGGTTAGCCCGCTACTATCCTAGACAGCATCATCACTTACCACCAGGTGAGATAACCGTCAAGGGCTGACTTGTAGTGTATCTAAAAAAAAAGCTAAGCTCAACACGCTCTTCAAAGGTCGGAGACTTACCAATTTCCAGTCTAATATCTTATCAAATTACGAAAAAAAGCCCATTAGAGTAATATAGCGGGTCTACGCTCTCAAACCAGTTTTCTTACGAGAGAAGAGTTCTGAGTCCAGCACCGGTACAATTATGAACTTTTTATGAGATTGCAAAAACTAATTCTTTCCTTACTATAGTTTTTTTAACTCTCCTAAGTGTTAGGATATTTGTGACGCAGTAGCCTTTTACGTTAAGTTTATATAACTTGGGCACTTTAATATAGATTAAGTAACCTAAAATAACCCAATTGAAGTCTTTGAGAATCCCGAAGGAGGCGATAATAATCGCTTTTCATTTGGTGGTCCATCGACTTGAGTATTTTGAAACTTCGCACCGAAAGCTTTTGTTTTATCGGCGTAAAAGGTTTGTACAATTAAACATAATTTAATATTATATAACGCTTAATTACTTAGGGTTTGCCTAAGGGTCTATTTTATTCACTATTTATCATGTTTGGAAATGTTTCCATGTGTTAGTTTACTGTAACATATTTATTACTAGCGGTTCATCCAAGTTCAGCAAGTTCAAAGCTGACGTTATTTGGCATACAACGAGCCTCGTATCTCGTTAATCTACCTTTAATTCTCTTAATAATTTATTTTTATGCTAATATTCATATCTTAAGTCTTAATTATAACGATTTTGTAATAATAGGTATGATGTTTTCGCTTATACAAATAGCTGTATTTTTATATGGTATTTTTTAGTTCTACAGCAGTTATTTTAATACATAGAATTTATGTAAAACGTACGATCATTTCAGCGCACGTTTTTCTCATAGATCGCTTTACAAATACCATTATTTCAGACCGAAATATTTTCCTGAAATGTGGTTTCGAAATAGTTTCCTAAGTGTAAATTTCACACAATTGCAAGACTAGCCTCCGATAGAAGCCGGTGGAAACAATTAATCCGCACGAGGTTGCAAGGACACCAGGACCACGATCTTCAGTAATGAAGGAACGACTAGAGAGATAAAAAAACCATCATTGGCTATCCCTGGGGCTATTTCTGAGGAAATCGGATCCACTTCAGCGTTTAGCGAGACGAATGCTCGTTGTCAGTTGTTGTTCGGGAAATATGAAGATTGATTGCCGACAGCCTTCAGCTTATCTATTAAGTCGAGTTAATGGTCTTACAAAATCCTGAAATTAAGGAGGCGATAAATTATTAGCAGCTGTATTTGAAACCGGGCAATTAAGACAGTGATATCGTGATGTTTTCTCAGAATATTCCGATTAAATTACTATCGGGGATAATTAAAGTGGTTTTGTTATTGCCGTAAAAGCGTTTCGTTTTATATTTCGTAGTAGTGGACCCGACCGACTTATTCTCACTTCAATTGCCGTTAGCACACACACACTCAACCAGTTATGTTAAAATGAACAATTGTGCATATTTTTCTAACGTAACTGGTAACGGCTGAAGGCTCCCACCAGACCAGCCTCGAGCGGGGAATCGAACCCAGGACCTCCAACTTTATAATGTGGCAGCGCACATGCTGCTCTACGGAGGTCGTCATAATCCAAAAGGTTATCTTATAGGTTATATTTTATCGATAATTAACAACGCAAAAACATCATCATCATCATGATCAACCCATTACCGGCTCACTACAGAGCACGGGTCTCCTCTCAATATGAAAAGGGTTTGGCCATAGTCCACCACGCTGGCCATGGCGGATTGGCAGACTTCAGATTTTTTTATTATTATGTTTTTAACGCAAAAACATAATAATAAAAAAATCCTTAAAGTATTTTTGCAGCCGTTCAATAAAAAAATACGAGTTGCGAAGAAGCTATACGCGGACGACATTATTAAATCAACTTTTTGTTCGTTTCAGGTTTTAATAACAGAAAGAAAATAATGGTGAAAATGTAATCAGGAATCAGTGAAGTGCAGTAATAATAATTAAGAAGTATAAAATGGAGTGTTCGTTTCGACCCAGCTCGACCCGAGTGCTCTCCCTGTGGACTTTGCTCATCGGCAGCTTTAATATAGCAGGTCAGTTGCTTTATAATTCAAAGTTTAATGAGAATTCCCCCCACCTATTTAACTTTCCACTATAATATGATCTCTAACAGCTATTTTATCTTATATATAAAATTCTCGTGTCACAATGTTTGTTCCCATACTCCTCCTTAATTTTTTTAATACTATTATTATTACTATATTTCTTATGTTTTCTTTTTTATTATTTGTGTATGTTTTTATTAATTTTTATTTATTTGTATTGAAGCCTACTGTATATATATTAAATACTGGTCTATAGGTTGCCTGGCAGAGGTCGCTCTTTAGCGATAAGGCCGCCTATTGTACCTTCTATTCTTTGTGTTTTTTTTAACTGTCTTGTATTTCTTCTGTTTGTGTGGTGTACAATAAAGTGTATTTTTATTTCATTTCATTTCCTCCGAAACGGCTCGACCGATTCTTATGAAATTTTTTATGCATATTCAGTAAGTCTGAGAATCGGCTACTTACTATCTATTTTTCAAACCTCTAAGTAATAAGGGGTGTCCACCACTTTTTTATTATATTTTTCTATAATGTGGCATTGAAAATACATACAAGCCTAAATTTTCACCCTTCTTCGCCAACCCCTATTTTTTAAGTAATTTTAGTAATTTAATAATTTGTCATCCCGCTCGATAACTGAACTATTATCATCTTTATTGTGAATGTTTATTCACTCTAATTCGATTAAAAGCTTTTTGTAAAGCTAAAATTTTTAAACATAAACAACATTTATGTTATTTTTATTTTTGACTCATCGTTCAAATCGCTCTATGCCTCTTTCACTCATATATCACATCTTTACACACAATAAGTTAGTTTTTTTTTCTACAATAGAAATTCCCTAGAAATAATTTATAAGGCAAAACAACGTTTGCCGGGTCAGCTAGTTTTTATTTTATTTTTTCATGTTTCACTGTAGTCCAGGTGGCTTACCTAACCCAGTGCTTACGCGGTTATTGGTTCTTCAACGAAGCCCTGTGAGTTCTCTTCGTTACACATCTATTTAAGGGCACTTGAAATGAAGAATTCACGCGGGCGGACTTTCTCATAATAAGACATTTCGTCACTTTCATTACTTTTTTCTTTGTTAAATTATAATTTGTATCTCTTTTACCGCATTCGTGAGTAAATTCAAAGTGTACATCGAGTTTCTGCCTACGATACACACCTACAGGTAATCATCTAGTGTAGGGTCTACTGGTAAATCTATATATATAGAAGCGAAAGGTCACTTACATACTTACTTGCATACTGATTAAAAACGAGATCTCAAAAACTATTGTATGTATACAGCTATAATTTAGCAAGTGGGTAGTTGATAGTTAAGAGATGTCAGCTAAGAAAGGATATTTGCAAATTCCACCCCTAAGGGGGTAAAATAGGGGTTGGAAGTTTGTATGAAAATCCTTTGTTTTTAGAGTTAGAGACACAAACATTTGCATTAAGATTAATAATAATAAATAAAAAACATGTACATCAATTTTTTTTTAAATATTACCTGTTAAGGGTAGTAAAAAAGGGGATGATAGTTTGGCTTATTTTTTTATTATGAAGTCTACAAGCTTGAAATTTTGAAAAAAGTTTTCTTTTAGGGCGTAAGTATAAGGTTAGAATTTTTTTCATCAAAATCTGGAAGGGGTAAAATAGGGGCTTGAAGTTTGTATGAAAGTCCTATGTTTTTTAATTTAGAAACATGAAAAACGGCAATTTGAAATTTGCCTGTAGCTTACTTTCTGAAGCAGGGCATTGGTCACACGGGTAACCTCAATCTCAAGGGAAATCGGCAAGTCTACGCAGACGAAGTCGCGGGCAACAGCTAGTGTTTTTATAAAAATAAAAAATAAGAATTTGTATAAAATTTTTACGGGAATTGTATAATATTATTTTAAGAACTCTTATGTAAATATATGTTATTTTCTTTTTCTATAATGGGAAATGTATACTTTGTAAACATGTCATTGCCATAACATGTATTTGTTATTTATTAATTGAAATATGTATTCCTTTGTAAAAATAATTCCTTCCAAATATTGTAAAAATCTTAGTTAAATAAAATACATTTATTTATTATTTCAGTATTTACTAGTTTAATATTGATCAAAGTTTTATATACATTAAACGTATGCTTGCCGTTCCTTTAGTACATGCTGATAACGTGCGGTATAAAAGCGATGTATGTATTCATTTAATTACATGGTACAAAGTAGGCCACCCGTTTTATTTTGCGATGACATACCGGTTTACTATAAGCATTAAGGTGTGCTTCTACTGGAGCGGGGAGCTGATGGAAGAACTGAAAAAAAAAAGATTTTAATATCAGGATCAACCCATTACCGGCTCACTACAGAGCACGGGTCTCCTCTCAATATGAGAAGGGTTTGGCCATAGTCCACCAAGCTGGCCATGGGCGGATTGGCAGACTTCACACGCCTTTGAGAACATTATGGAGAACTCTCAGGCGTCAGGTTTCCTCACGATGTTTTCCTTCACCGTTGAAGCAAGTGATATTTTAATTGTTTAAAAACGCACGTAACTCCGAAAAGTTAGAGATGCGTGCCCAGATTCGAACCGCCGACCTCTGATTAGGAGGCTGACGCCCTAACCACTAGGCTATCATCGCTTCCTATGTACGTTTATTCCATCCTTTTATGCAGAGCTAAACTATGGTTAGCATATGTAATAAAGAGAATGGCACTGTTCATTTTACACCTGGTTCGGTCGCGGTCGAGTGCACGAGTGTTCCCGTGACCTAGCCACCAGGCGACGCGAAGGAGCAACGCTGGGTTTTAGTGGGTATTCTCGCCAGTGTGGCCACAGGGGAGTCCCACATACCACGCCAGTATAGCCGCCGCTTCCCAGCGTGAAAAAAAAACTGTTAATTTTACAGCCATTACTTACTTACCTAATGGTAAGTAATGATGCAAGCTAGCAAACAGACGGGTTAGAAATATTTGTCACTGATTATTTATCTGTGAGTATTTCGAAATATAAAATGTAACTTTTAAAACAAATTATTTCGACACTTATTGCTTTTTCGTAGTTAATGACCACGGCACGAATACGTTGCCTTTTTCAATATAAAATGAGCTCACATAACGTAAATGAATTGTTATGTGTCTTTTTGAGGATTGACTATCTAATGAAATCTATATAATATATGGGTCACCTGATGTTAAGTGATGACCGGCGCCATGAACATCTGTAGTACCAGATGAGTCACCAATACGTTGGTCGGCTGAACCCATCGGTGCTAAGTTAGATCACTTCACGGTATGTCTTCATTTTTAGGGTGCTAACTAGCCTCTTACCCGACCAGACGAGCTGAGAATCGAAACCAGGACCTCGCACTTAACAATACGACAGAGCCAAGTTATAGTGATATACATATTTATACACTATATAGTAAATGAGATGGTGATAACAAGAAAAAACCCCGGATGAGTTTGTTGTGGGTTTCTTCTTAAACCTGGGCGCGATTTGAACCCTCTTAGCTTTAGTTTTAAGTTGGTGAGTGTAGTTATCACTATCTCTTATAGAAATAATGAAAAATGTGATATATTATATGAACGGTTCATAGATGCCTGTAATAGGTTTATAAATCTATATTTGATGTTAATTTAAAATTAGTAATTATTAAGCTTTTAAGTAAGTATTATATAGATTAGCGTGTTGGGTGTAAATACTTATTGTCGAAGCTTCTGGTGTACGGAAAAACTCAAGTTACGAGTTTATCATTACACCTGATTATTATAAATATATATTTCTTAGTATTTTCGGACGCATCTGATGAACAGGTAGCCTTATAAATGCTGGGATGTATGCCGAAACATTACAGCTGCCACGTGGAGATATAAAATAAAATATATATTATATACCCACGATGTTGTTTGTTTTATGGCAACATTTATTAAAGTCGTGGAAATGTTGGGGCATTTCATTTTTTACGCCCCGACATAATGATAGGACATGACGATCATGATTGTTACAAATGAAAAGTATGTTTTAAAATACGGCGAAAATATAAAGTTTTTATACGCCTAAATTTTGCTACGCGACCTACCATTCATTTATAATTACTGAAATTATGTTAAGCCAAGTGGTTACGTGTAGACGTAATCAAGATAATAAGCTGTGTTTAACGTATTGTATTGTCACTGTATTTAAGTTTTCATCAGATCTCAGACTGAAACTCATAGACTGATCTATCTCCTACGCAATTATGCAATTTAAAATGTTTCAGTCTGAAAATTTCCGATCACTTTAATTGCTATCGTAAGCTTTATACAACAAACATAGCGAAAATAAAAGCCACAATAGCTCCATTGATCGAAACACTTACATTTTGACGATATTTTGCGTTGAGCGCTGTGGTCTCTTGGAGGTCTCAGGTTCGATCCCCAGCAGGCACAATTAAGAAATTGATAATTTCTGATTTTCTCTCTGGTCTGGTAGGAGGCTTCAGCCGTGGTTAATTACCACGCTACCGGCAAAGACGTGCCGCCAAGCAATTTGGCGTACCCGCACGATGTCGCGTAAAAATCAACTAGGAGTATGGGTTTACCATGCTTCTTATAAGTAAGACCTCAACTATTTAAGACTGTATGATCACTTACCACCAGGTGAAATTGGAATATCATATATACGAGTAGCATATATATATTCCCAGAAAAACACTTTTAAGCACTTCTAATAATTTTTCTATGCTTATTAAAGACCATTTTTCAAGGAATATCATGCCAAGTATCTACTTGCAGAGATACTGGAGATTTCAAGTTCTTTCAAGCAAATTCGAATTTGCGAACGGTACGCTGAGTTGACCGTTGCTATGCTCTATATTAACTTGCTTGTAGGTACGAGCGAGAATGTATACCGCTTTCTCTTCAGATTAGCTTAAAACTTGTGCTCGAAGAAGTTAGAACAATACTTCACTGGCAAAATTTTAAACGTGGGCTGAAACGAAAACTTGCTTCACTGAACAAGGTTTATTTATTAGGTTTTAAATACCCTAATAAAAATTCATGCCTTGTTCGTCAGATGTTAACAGGGCTATATGCTGGATTTGACTTCGACTTCTTCAAACACTTGTTTTCCCCATATTTTTAACTCCGCAGAGTGGTCTTTGCGACTGGTCTAGAAGAAGAAGATTGATCCTCGGGAGATGTGGTGCTGGAGGCGAATGCTAGGTATACTCCAAGAACTCGGCATTAAACAACGACTTTCGTCTTTAGTACAGAGTCGCATATTAAATTTTTTTGGTCACGTCTCCCGGCGTGACAGTGACTCCACTGAGCGTCTTATGGTGCAGGGCAAGGTGGAGGGCACCAAAGGGCAAAGAAGGCCATCTATGCGATGGACCGATCAGATAAAGTTTTCTGTGGGCGGTCCTTTGCACGAGTGCACCAGGCTTTCGACCACCAGCGGGAAGTGGCGAATGCTTGTGAGGCGCATAACAGCTGGCCTCAAGGACATTGCATTGTGGTGACCACGACCGCTCTGTAAATAATGTAACGACGCGGTGACGAACTCCGTAGCGCAGTGCGTGCGCTGTCGCATTATAAAGGAGGCTTCGACCGTGGCTAGTTACCACCCTACCGACCAAGTCGTGTCACCAAGCGTTTTGACGTTTCGGCACGATGTCGCGTAGAAACCAATTAGGAGTATGGGCTAGATATATCCCCTGAAGCGGTGATAGCCTAGTAGTTAGGGCGTCAGCCTCCTAATCAGAGGTCGGTGGTTCGAATGCGGGCACGCACCTCTAACTTTTCGGAGTTATGTGCGTTTTAAAAAAATTAAAATATCACTTGCTTCAACGGTGAAGGAAATCATCGTGAGGAAACCTGCACGCCGGAGAGTTCTCCATAATGTTCTCAAAGGCGTGTGAATTCTGCCAATCCGCACATGGCCAGCGTGGTGGACTATGGCCAAACCCTTCTCATATTGAGAGGAGACCCGTGCACTGTAGTGAGCCGACAATGGGCTGAACATGATGATGATGATATCCCCTACCAGGTTAGGCCGCTACAAAGTAGACTGCATCATCACTTACCATCAGGTGAGATTGCCGTCAAGGGCTTACTTGTAGCACTTTCGGCAATATGAGCAATTTTGCGCATAATATTACAGCTTGCTTCCTGTAGATGGACTTAAATAGTTTTTTTTCGGTATAAAAAGTATCTAAATAACTGTTGTCGAAGCGGTGATAGCCTAGTGGTTAGGACGTCAGCCTCCTAATCAGAGGTCGGTGGTCCGAACCCGGGCACGCACCTCTAACTTTTCGGAGATATGTGCATTTTTAAACAATTAAAATTTCACTTGCTTCAACGGTGAAGGAAAACATCGTGAGGAAATCTGCATGCCTGAGAGTTTTCCATAATGTTCTCAAAGGTGAAGAACGTGTGAAGTCTGGACTATGGCCGAACCCTTCTCATATTGAGAGGAGACTCGCGCTCTGTAGTGAGTCGGTAATGGGTTGATCATGATGATGATAAACTGTTGTAAATGTTATAAAATATCTGTAGCTTCCATAATCGTGTGCTAATCCGTGACAAAAAACAGATCTTTGTCCATTATTATCATGTAATAAATAAAAAAGAGCCATATTCATTCATAATAAATTGAATACATAATAAATTAATGAATTCAAATCGTTCTAGTCCTTTAAATATTAATTCCATTGACTCATTCCAACGTACGTTTCGTGTGGCCTCTAACAGCACCAAAATTGCTCAATAAACTACATAACTAAGTGTCTAAAGTGCAGTTGCTCCACTCCCGCATTTGTGCTACTAAGTATCCTTTCTCGTACGTAGCTTGTATTCATTAGCGTTATTGTTGCACTTGATTCTACAAATGAATTAAAAATAACTTAGCTTCCATTATCCCAGTTTGTTGTTATAAACTTTTTATTCCACAACCTTTTCGCAATATTAATTGATTAGCTTTTTGCTTCCGTATCATTATGTTAGAGTTTCTAAAGTTGTCAATAACATAGGACTTGCAATCTATCTCATCGATGTAACATACGAATGCAAACTTTGAACCTCCATTTCCCCGTAGAAATGCTGTATGTCCACCTATGTCCACATTTATATAGACCACCCTTATCAAACTTTAGACTTTTTGAAAAGATAATGGATGAGGTACTTTATAAAATATCTAATTCAAATAAAAAGTTGATGGTGTGCGGAGATTTTAATGTAAACATACTAGAAAGTAACTCTTCAAGTTACAAGTTAATAAATCTATTTCGACCATACAATTTGTTGAATATGTTTATGGAGCCTACTTGAATAACTTCCAGTAGTGCCACATGCTTAGACAATAAAATATATACAAATATGAACCCCATCAGTAAAAATATAATTAATAAATTAGATTCTGATCACTGTGGTCAATTCATTTGTTTCCAAAATGGGGAAAAAAATTGTCTAAACATAAAATGACTTATATACCAGTAACGTCAGAACGAATAGAGAGAATAAGAACAAGTTTAGTTTAGTTTAGTTATGCAAACATTTTACTTCATAGTCAGTAGCAAAATTATGTTGGCAATTTTTTTTTGCTTTTTATACAGATTATAATGTAAACAAAGTAATAGTTAATTTTGAATGAGTAAAACATTTTGTTTTATGAACTCATCTCCCGGGCATTTTCTCATTTTTATGGTTCAAGACTGGCATGATAACATTTTAAAGTACATCCAGGTTTATTACGATGTAGCGTGGAATTTCTAGTAGATTACTTAAGCGCTGTTTACCCGGCGCTTTTGTGGTGCAAGAGCCGGTGATCGCCCCACATATCTTATGACAGAAATCCGGGATCAGGAACGCTGTTCGTAAGTTTACAATATTATTCTTTGATAAACATTCCCCGTGAACGCCGAGCAAGTACCAGTTTAATCTCCGCTGCATTTGGGTGTTTAGCAGTTTTCATAAGTTTTATTTAAAGTTGTGAAAAGGTTGTGGTTTGTTTGAAAACACTTACTTGTACCCAGCCATACGATAAGGGCTCAGGAGTGTGATCCATCAAAATGCATGAACAAAAACAATAGTTGTAGCACAAAAATAAAAATAGCTTTTTTTTTCGGACTGTCTATTAGCTGTGCTAACCCTATTGGTTGCGACAGCGTAACCGGGCTGTTTGGCCAGCTTTGGAAAGAAGCTCTGCCAGAAGAAATATTGAGCCCTAGGGCTTGAAGAAACTAAGGGAACGTCTGCCTAAGGGCGCCTCCTTTGAGGCTGAAACTCGGCTTAGGCGACGTTTGGGATAACGGGGGGTCGGACGGTGAGTGGTCCGTACGTCTTCGAGGCCGTGGATGTAGCCCACGTTTGGATGACGTATGATAGCGGGGACCTCGGGTGTGTAGCGTATGATTGTATGGTGGTACGAGTATGTTGTCAGTAGTCATCTGATTGTCAGGGTCATGAAGGATATGTTTAGGTCTCCTCTTTTGGAGAGGAGTGCTAAGGTCGGGGGAGTAAATAGAAGCCGCAATTACGAGAGGGTTGGGGTGTCGGACTGATTTCTCGAAATAGCTTTTCGAGAGTTTCTTAAAGTGCTGAGCGATAGTGTCTACTAGTTCTAGGTCTCTGTAAAAATCACTTTGCACTTTGACAATAATTGCATAATGAGACATATTTAAGGCCAACTGAACTATGCCACCGAAACTAGAGCAGCCTGGTGTTGTACGACATTCACGCCCAAGGGCTTAAAATAAATCATCATAGGAATAACAAACGTTTATTTACCGTTAGCTCGGTATTGGTAGAGTAGGCACGAAGCTTGGCGGTCTAGTTGGGTAGGACAGGGAATTATTACATAGTTTCATTGTTTAACTGTATTACAATGTAACCAAAACCATGTTATTTATTTACGAATGTCCACAAATATTTTTTTTAATTAATGTAAATATTACACTGAGATTTTTTTTTTTTATACTACAAGTTAGCCCTTGACGGCTATCTCAACTGGTGGTAAGTGAAGATGCAGTCTAGGATAGTAGTGGGCTAACCTGTTAGGCGTATGGTAAACCGACGCTCCTAATTTGTTTCTACGGACATCGCTAAATCGCTTGGCGACATGTCTTTGTCGGTAGGGTGGTAACTCGCCACGGCCGAAGCCTCCCACTAGACCAGTCTCGAGCCGGGGATCGAACCCAGGACCTCCAACTTTATAATGCGACAGCGCACGCACTGCGCCACGGAAGTTGTCAATTCGGATTGCAGGAATGCGTCATTGGCAACAAAGATGCAATGTTTTCTTTATATTGCTATTATACAATGTAGGTATATTATTTTGTAGAATGTGTTCAAAAGTATTCAATTTAGTTCTTCACGCATATGTATTCTGTCGAACGCTGAGAATTCATAGAGGAGCTTTATATAGTATTACGACTATAGGAGATGGTCAGCCAAAATAATATACTATCGACCTTCACACAGTTTTATTTAGTTTTCAACTAAACTTACACTCGAACAAACACACCTTTTTATTCTCATAAGACCAGAAGTTAGCAAAACAATGTCAGTAACAAGTTCATGATTACATAACTATTAAATTGAGTTTATAATTTTATACCTATTTTCATTATTGTTGTTTATTATTTAAATATATTAGTACTAATAAAACGTTAACAAAATGATATTCATGTTCTATGCATGATACGCACAATTAAATGTCGTTATCAATTATTTTAACATGCTTGTAAATAATTATGTGTAGTTAAAAGTAAGAATGTATTAATTATGAAGGAATTTCCTAATGCATTAATGGAACATCTAGTTGAAGGTTGGTAACAATAGTGTTACGTAAAATAAGAACACCTAATGACTAGGGAGTTTTTAATTAGCTTCTGTCCAAGGTTCCAGAATTATAAACATTGGTTAATCGTAGTCTAGCCAATACCACTAGCAAGGTATAGCGCTTTTCTTGATTAATTTGGTAGTTGTTTCGCTTCGACCACAAAACTATTGTACGTATTATTAGTTGGTTGCGACGTAAGCCGATGTTTCCATTCGTATCCTAAGGCCTTAAAAATCTGTATCTATATCATAATTATATTAAAAAACCAATACAAACGCGGAAAAGTCAGTGGCAACGGCAGGAGATCAATTAATAATATTCCATATAATATAATTCTTGTATACAGTCATCGTCATCATCATGAACAACCCATAACCGGCTCACTACAGAGCACGAGTCTTCCCTCAATATGAGAAGGGTTTGGCCATAGTCCACCACGCTGGCCATGTGTGCATTGGCAGACTTCACTCGCCTTTAAGGACATTATGGAGAACTCTCAGGCGTGCAGGTTTCCTCATGATGTTTTCCTTCACCGTTGAAGCAAGTGATATTATATATATATATTTTTTTTGTATACAGTAGAATACAAGAATTATATATGAAATATTATGATTGTTATATAAGAAAATGCATTAATATTCCATTTTTTCAACAACTAACCGTATTATTAATAATTATTTTAATGTACTGTACTATTTCCACAGCCTTAATTTTTTATCAATCGCCCGAAACAAGACGCCTTAATCTTCCAGATGGAAACAATTTTAATCAGGCAAAAGCTAAAACCTGGATTCAAATACCAAGTGAGCTTCCACATTAATAAACCCAATGCCCTTACAATTATATTAACAGTTAATGGGCGAAGGCATTTGGGGGAAGGGAATTATCAGTACGTTTGAGTTGGCTTTCAGAGAAATACGATTTTAAACTGTTATACTTGAAGCTCTCAGTATTCATTCAAGATAAATTTTCTGCCATTTCATTTATTGAAATGATGCATGCATTTAACGACGTATAGCCAGTGGCGAGTAGAAAATATTTGATCGATCAGAGAATGTTTGATTTTTAATGCATAAGATCCTCGATACAAAATATAGGGTAAAAAGTTATTTAATGCAAATTTGACGTGAACGGAACGGTATAAAATTTAATAATCTAAAATGAAATGTGTAACGTGCTATGTGTGGTGATTCAATAGCTCCAGGCTATTATTGAGCATTTTTTCTACATAGCGTTCATTTTAATTTTTTTAACTACAAGTAAGCCCTTGGCTGCAATCTCACCTGATGGTAAGTGATGATGCGGTCTAAGATGGTAGCGGACCAACTTGTAAGGGGTATGGTAAACCCATACTCCTAATTGGTTTCTACCATCTTGTCGAAACGCTAAATCGCTTTTTGACACGTCTTTGTCGTTAGGGTTTTAACTAGCCATGGCCGAAGCCTCCCACCAGACCAGACTCGAGCCGGGAATCGAACCCAACTTCAACATTCTGCATAGCAGCATGGAAAATCCTAGTCTTATATTCCTTTCTCTACTCTAAAATACGCCACTTACAGGAAACACAGAAACCAGACATAAATATTTGAAATTAAATAACTATTTAAATTACCATCGCATAATATAATAATATAAAAAAAAAACTTATAAATGACATTAGATTTTCATTGGTTGATCATTCCATTCTGTTTCCAATGCTAAAAAAGGATGTTGAGAAAATCCTCTGTGATAGACGTACGGATAGACAAGACGCGAGTGATCTTAAAAGGTTTTTGTCTCATGAGGCTCGCCTCAAATGTGCACTCTTACAGTGTCATGTTTCAACGAGAATTATTGTTGAAATCAAATCTTTAAAAAGGAGGGGTGTCGGTGCTGAAAAGTTAAATTATGGCGTAGTTAAATCTCGTGGGGAATTCCGTAGGATGCCGGAATGTAAACCTTTGAACTAAGCGGTATGCCGGCTTTGATAATTCACAAGGAGTCTTGCTTTTTTGTTACACTCAAAATGTTATTCCTTTCGTGGATTCACAAACTTATAGTCAAGTTTAATTTTATTTGCGCGTTGAATTCCGTGAGGCTTTCGGAATTAGGCATTTCAGAACGTATATCAAAATGTCTGGAAATTCCACAAAAATTACTAGATATCTATAGAGAAGGCTAGTAGGTAAATTATTTGATGTAATAACGTCATCAAAATTAAAAATTGTATCTTTAATTTTACCGATTGTATTTTTGTAATATATTCTACGGAAGAGGTGATAGCCTAGTGGTTAGGGCGTCAGAGGTCAATCAGAGGTCGGTGGTTCGAATCCGGGCACGCACCTCTAACTTTTCGGTGTTACGTGCGTTTTAAAAAAATTAAAATATTACTTGCTTCAACGGTGAAGGAAAACATCGTGAGGAAACCTGCACGCCTGAGAGTTCTCCATAATGTTCTCAAAGGAGTGTAAAGTCTGCCAATCCGCACATGGCCAGCGTGGTGGACTATGGCCAAACCCTTCTCATATTGAGAGGAGACCCGTGCTCTGGAGTGAGCCGGTAATGGATTGATCATGATGATGATGATTCTATGGTGAACAACAAAAGAGTATTTTTTTAAACAAATAGGGGTTATTGAATATTACGTGCTCGAGCGTAGGTTTACCATACTCTTAACAGGTTAGCCCGCTACCATCTTTGGCAGTATCATCACTTACCACCAGGTGAGATAGCCGTCAAGGGCTAAGTTGTAGTGTAGAAAAATAAAACCTCCAGCTGAGACAACTAATCAGTCGAACGACGGGGTCTATCTTTCATATTTCTAACACAAACTTTACGCTTATTGTACGGAACGGAGAAAAAAGTTAAAGGTCATATTTAAGAACAACTATATTATACTTTTCCTTTAGAAAAGGTCATGAGTGGGATGGTGAATTTGAATAGTTTATCTTTACATTTTGCGAATTAGGTCTTTCTCATCCTTTATAAATGTCATTATTTACTTAGCATCGTTTTAGGTCAAAACTAAAAATAGCATAATGTAATAGCTACAAGAAGTTGTATCGGGTCAAGAGACCAAGATTTTTTTTATACACTACATGTTAGCTTGACGGCTATCTCACCTGGTGGTAAGTGATGATGGTAAGTGATGATGTGAACCTGTTAGGGGTATGGTAAACCCACACTCCTAATTGGTTTCTACGCGACAACTTACCGGCACGCTAAATCATTTGGCGACATGTCTTTGTCGGTAGGGTCGTAACGAGCCACGGCCCAAGGCTAAAAGATTCATCTTAGTGGCGTTTGAGTCTCAACCAGGCTGAAGGGTATCGCTAGTATAGCTGAATTTACATCAAAATACTTTATCATGAAACTTCGCAGTGAGTTTAACATAGCTTTAACTGTTTCTTGTTAACTATTTAATAATTAAATACCTACTCACTGTAGCATAATATATGATATTGTACAAATTCTCATCAGCGTAATGAAATATCCGACATCTATCTCTAATATAATAAAACTGTAACAGGACGAATTCTGTACATTTAATATATTTTGAAAATTTTAATTGGAGGATGCTTTATTATACGATACTGAGTCAAAAACTGAGAGGGGATGAAAGTCAAAATGTGTATTTCGTTGTATTTCGCTAATGCGTACTCCGATTTCATTCATTCTTTTTTTAATTACAAAGGAGATACTTTTATGTATCCTATCCTACTTATATGTTATCCTGCAAATATTTCAAGGTCGTCGATTTAGTAGTTCATTGCTTCGTTTTTTTATTTGTCTTGTTTGGTATTGTTTGGTATTCCGGAGTCATGGCTATCATAGCATATTTGTACATTTTGCCTAACTACGGGAAATTTTGTGAAATTAATCCACGACATACATAATAAGTTTATGCAATAAAAACCACCAGTGATGATACCTGTACAAATCAAATTGATAACTTAATACTTAAAAATTTCACACAAGATTTCAGTGCCCACTTTTTACCCATAACACCCATTTTTAAAACGTACCTAAAATCTATTCTCACTCAAAAATAACCTTTATATTACTAAAATAAAATTTTATTAATATTTTAGTTATATAAAAAATCGCATGAAATAAATCCCAATAGTTTATTAGAATACTCGTAACACATAATTACACATACAATCAATCATAAACTTTATTAAAATAATCGTTTAAAAATCACTTTTAATGCGTCAATTAGATAGTAGTGAGTTGATGGTGATAATTACATACGTAAGCCTAAAACACTAATACATAATTGTTAATCTCAAATAGAAATACATCCTGTCATTGCTAAAAACGGGTATGCGAATGTCCATACAACCTAACTAAATTATAACGTACCAAGTTGAATCTGCGGAGGAATTCCCTCTCAGATGCAAGGAATGTAAGCCTTTGAGCTTAGCGGGATGCCAGCTTTAGTGATATACAAGGTAGCGCTTTTTATAACAGAATTGTTTTTTCTTTATGTATTTCTTGGAAAATTATTCGGGTAAGGATCCGACAATATAGTGTTTATATCCGACCATGCGTGAATGTCAATTTTTGTCTCACCCTCACTCGCTATGGTATCTTAATCTGATTACATCATCATCTTCATCATCATCAGTCTATCAAGGTGGTGTTTAGTTCGGGTTTGCCCTCGTGGGGGGGGGGGACAAAAACGTGGTAAGTATGAAAAAGGTTTTCCAAACCAAAAAAAGTCAGCATTCTTGCTGAAAAAAAAAACAGTCACCTTTGATCAATAAGTGATTGACCAACTACATACAGATTTGCTAGTTAATAAGTTATTTGGGTAAAATATAGCTATATCTATGCTGATCTAGAATGTCTGTTGTCTGGTCTCACTTAACATCAGGTTAAGCATTTACTCGCTGGGTTGCGATGTTAAAACATATAAAGTTACAAGTGTGTGTGTGTGTGTGAGAGAGAGAGAGAGTGTGTGTGAGCGTGTGCGGGGGTGTATTTCTGGGGGTGTGTGTTTCGTGAAATTAATAGTTTGTCATTTTTGCAGCATTATCGGAAAAGACAATACAATCTTGCTATGAAATGTGTAATAATCTTGAAAAATATCAAATGTAATAAATGTATAATAATATTGAAAAAATCGTAGAAACCGAAAATTTCACTAGGGTCACTCATAGAATATCACGATCGCGCGTTATTCTAGTACGATCACTATTGCATCTGCCGACAAAGATGATATGTCTACGAAACGAAAACGTAGTACCCGTACAGTAAAACATGAACAACAAATCGTTCTCCGGCTCTCAGGCCATACATATAAACACTCTGCGCCCATAAATTTCTCTCGGTATATCCGACAAAAATCACGCACCTTTTTACCGCCCGCCCCAAGCGAAGTAGCTCTTTCTCATGCAAAATACATATACAACGCACGCAACCCCTTCGCTCCGATTTATTTTCAAAAGGAACAATGCGAAACAATAAAAAAGTGGCGTACGTGCGAACACGACTCCACGCATCGCGTGACCTTCTGGATAAGACTGCTCGCACATTCATTACGCAAGAGTGCATTATGTATCGGTCAATGGTAGGTGTAAGGTTTCCAATTGGATACAAACTGTATTATTAGACCTTATACCGGTTCATTAATTTTTTCCGTCTTCGGGAAGAAGGAAGAATTAATTAATTTACATAACGGGTCTAGGTAAACTAGCGAGAGGGACATGCCGTGGTGGTTTTTCGTTAGGGCTAGGTTAGAGTTAGGGGTTAGGGTTAGAGAGTGGGCGTAACACATAACCTTTGTCAAAAAAAGTCAGACGTATCGGTCAACGTAGGTGTGATGAGTGAAAATCTAAACTCTGTATTAGACTTTGCTTATATAAAATAACATTAAAGACCGTTACCATACTGATGTCAAATTGGCTATTATTTTTTAACAAAAATTCAGTATATCCCTAATTATTAATAACATTTCAGTATGTCGACAGTATACCGCGTACCGCATTTCTTAGTATCAGAAATGGTATGGCTCATTCGTAATCCGAACGAATCTTACGTACACATCAGTGCATGTTCTTACACTTATTTATGGTGACTCCGACTTTCCAAATGATTGATATCCTGGTTAGACGTAGTTATATTATAGGAGTTCTATATTTCACCGGTGTTTTTCCGCTTGTATATAATCTGGGTACTATACGCTAAATGTAGTGGACTGGTTCAATACATTTGAACCATTACGTCCATCAGTTCTCCGTACTATATGTCCATACAAATTCAAATTCAAATAATCTTTATTCAAATAGTCCCCTAAAAGGCACTTTTGACGCGTCAATAATTTACATAGTAGTGATTTAATGGTGATAACTACATTCGTAAACTTAAAACTAAAGCTATGAGGGTTCCATACGCGCCCTGGTCTAAGAAGAAGCCCTCAACAAACATAGCCGTTTTTTTTTTGTTATCACCATCTCACATAATCAATAATAAATTTTAGTACCTATGGAGATAGAGCAATTCCCACCCAAGCTTTTTTATCGTTTATATAACCCTTAATATCGTAATATGATTTTTCATTAAGCTTTTTTTTGAACTTATCGATAGACCATTTTAGGTGGTTCATGGTTATCATTTTAGGGTGTTACGTATTTCCGTCGCCTGCCTATACAAAAGTTTGTCTACTATTACTGTTCATGTAGCGACGTTTTTCTTTACTAAGCGAGTAACTATGAACGTTTTTATGGTATCCAAGGACTGTTCAATACTTACCAGTATCTACTGAATATGTTATGAAAATGATCGTCAAACATAATCTTAAAATTATCTACAAGTACGCGCATATCTACCCCATAATGGTAATGTGCGAACAGCAATGAATGACGGCTAGGTCGAGATTCAATTTATTATTCTGTCTTTTTCTTTTACTTTATTATATTGTGCAACTAGTTCCGCCTGTTTCGAGGAGTTTCGATTGCGGTTCAACTTTTACGAGAGGAACTATGGCGGAAAGGAGCTCGGAAAACTCCGAGAAATAGAAACTTATTGACTCTTTGAATGTAAAATTATGATCTTTCTCTGCTTTTAAGAAATAAACTTTTGTGAAATAAAATAAATGTAAAAGTAATACTATTTACAGGATTTATTATAATTGTAACAAATTATCGCTTTTTTAAATAATTGTTATCGCGATGTACTACTAACTTGGTGCAACAAATAGTTTTATTTACACGTCAACTCAATTATGAGTGTGATTTTCGCATTGCGACAATATTAGATATGTCGTCTAAAATCTGAAGGGGATATACCTATTTTTTTATCCCCTACAAGTTAGCCCTTGACGACAATCTCACCTGGTGTAAGTGATGATGCAGTCTAAGATGATAACGGGCTAACCTGTTAGGAGTATGCTAAACTGATACACCTAATGAGTGCCTACGCGTCATCGTGCCGAAACGCTAAACCGCTTTGCAACACGTTTTTGTCGGTAGAGTGGTAACTAGTCACGGCCGAAGCCTCCCACCAGACAACCTTGCATGCAGACTGTTGCAAGAAACGCTTGAAAGCAGCAACAAAAGAACCGCAGCTATGCCAAGCATTCTACAGTACTGAAAGTACGAATACTCATCGAATTTGCCAAAGACAAATTGACAAATGACCCCGCTTGTTAAAGTACTGAGCATTTGAAGTACATTGCATGGCATTTCGTGTGGTTTTCACACCTTCTGTGACTCATGCACAATACATAATCTCCAAAACATCGAAACCTAGTTCGTACTATACTCGTACAGTTTGCTAATGTCCTTGATACCACTTTTATGAAGCATAAAGTGCAGTTACACCTGATATTGGGTTATATCGCCCGCCTATTATGCTCAAACTCGCCCGTTAACGGTTAAGTGTCGACAACTGTTATTATCACACTTTCGGTAAAGTAGCTACACAGCTTAATTGGCACGGGTCTGTGAGATGAAGAAGGTACCTTCTTCATCTCACAGACGTCACAGACATCTAGAAAAAACGAGTTTGCTTTAATCTGCGTAAAAACATGAAAGGTAGATATTATATTTTTAAAAACATATCGAAGCAGTATTTACTTAATCCTTGATAAAATATCAGTTTAATTCGCATTTAATAATTCAAACATTTAAAATATATATTTTTTTAACATCTTAATTTAGTGGCATTATTTAATAGATATAAAACTTAAATTATAAAATATTTTTTTATTATTATTTGATTTCGTACGGTGATGATGATAACTACATTCGTCAACTTAAAACATACGTGCCAAGATCTAAGATGGAGCCCACAACCAAGTTAACCGGGTTTATTTTGTTATCACCATCTTAAATTGACAAAAAATAATTATAATTAGCTAAGCTAACTAAATATATTCTTATCGTTTATTTAATCCTTTATTTCGTGAAAAGATTTATCTAAAAATTGAGGTTTAATTAAAAATTTCAGGCGGTAATTTATAAATAATAAAAACCTATACAATGTCCTTTGATTATGATGTTTCGGGATCAAAATTTTACATTCGCTGATAATCATCACGGGCCGTTGATTGCCCACCAGAGTTCTAAAAGCGGACATCCAACAAATTTCGACGGCTCAAGTATCTGTTAAATCATCACGGACAAACGGTTTCCAATTGCTTTGGCCCATTAAAAGGTTTTATTGCTAGTATCACCGCAGAGCGTGTAATGTTCATCGAATACACCGAAATTGCTTTCGTGAATTGGGACATCCGAAGTCGAATGTGCTGTGGTAATTTAAGATCGTCCTCCTGTGAAATTAGTGGGACCGTTATTTCTGAAATTCGTCTATTATAAATCTGATTTTGGGCTAACGCAATTATTTATTGGCTAGCTAATTTGGTATTCCGGAGATGAAATTGGATGTCAAATTGGTTACTGCCTTATAATAATGAATTTAAATTATATAATAGCAATATAATTACAGATATGTTTGTGTAGTTCAATACGTTATGTTATAGTCAATATAACTTTGGAGTGGTTTTGAATTACTTTTGTTTGTTACAAGTGGTTCTTTGGTTCTTACTATATGCCGCACGAAACATATGTTTTTTCGGGATAAAAAGTAGCCCATGAGTTAATCCAGGGTATGTTCTACATCCGAATTGAGTTATTATTTTGTGCTTGAAAATGTTTTCGCGCATTTATAATATTAGTTAAAATCATGAATTAATTAATTGCGTCGTTACTTTTGTAATATTTATGATACAGTAATAAATGTAAGTAATTATTAACAGATACACTTATACAGCCGATAAAATTACGGTTAGCTCATATCCTTGGCAATATAAAAGAGAAACTTTTTAATCCGGAAATCCCATAAATACTCTTGAATAACAATCCTAAATATTTTTTTACTAAACAGTTTACGCGTCTGATCATTGTTATATTTTTTATTTTTTTAATGACACCAACAATTCACCATTGTTTGTTTTCTACTTTAAATTTCAAATGTTAACGCCAGAGTTCGGCAAATAAACATAGAAGTAAATAAAACTGGAACCAGAGAGCAGTCGTTGATTTTGTGTATTCAGCGACTAGATTCTCGATACAATTTGAACTGAATTGCTTCTAATTACAACAATCTCCCGAATAACTAATTTTGAATTTATTGTGTCTATGTGAGGATTGATCTAGTGGTTAGCATATTCAAGTACAGATGTCGTTTATTCTGTGTGCCAGTTAAAAATGTTATTCATTGGGTTTTCAAGAAGTATTCCTTACCAGTAGTTTGCAATAATTCTTGTCTGGTGGGAGGTTTCGGCCGTGGCTGGTTACCACCCTACCGACAAAAACATGTCGCCAAGCGTTTTAGCGTTCCAGCACGATGTCGTGTAGAAACCAATTAGGAGTAGGAGTTTACCCATACCCCTAACAGGTTAGCCCGCTACCATCTTAGACCGCATCATCACTTACCATCAGGTGAGATGCAGTCAAAGGCTACCTTGTGGTGAATAAAAAAAAAATTTGGTGACTCAACTCCAGTAAGAGAGAATGTTAATTCCATTGTGGTTGAAACCCCCTCGGTCGGACAACTAGGTTTTAGAAGTTGTATGGCTCTGGAGATGTTCATGCAATACCCTTTCATCCCTGTTGGAGCGTTACCTTTAAAACTTAAAATGAATACCTTTTGGTATATGGTTTGAATTCCGAAAACAAGGTACGCAATCCTGCAGTCTCAACTCTTTATTCCAGCAAGATCATCTTCTCATTGGTCCTCCAAGCTCGTGCGTTATACTTTACGAGGTTATGAAGGTTTACAACGGAATCTCTTATAGATATTCTTGACAACCCTACCACGTCGTTAGTACAACTGATGCAAGAGTTAGGAGAAGCAGGGTCGCAAGGGACTAAGGGTAGTTTGTTTTACTTTTAAACAAAGCTGTGCCAATTAGTGACCACACGCGGCGGAGGCGTGATGTTTACGCCGGACTAGACTGTCTAAACCGGTTGAATGCTGACGTAGTCTGTTCTAGTAGTAGGTAGTTTGATGGTTAGTAGCAAATTATCCTTAAAAGTAAAATCCTTTATGTGTCATGATTTCCAAATGTTCTAGATTTTATTGTGTCTTTTAATTGACATACTTATAATAAAATAATCATTAAATGAAAATATATAATTAAAGTAGATACTAAAGTGATTTGACTAAAATGATTTTGGTTTAGTTTTGATTATTTTAAAGAAAAGCAGGTATCTCAATTGATCGGATTTGAATGAAGAATAATGAAAAAACATGACCTTCGAATCGGCCCTTTGTAAGTTACTTAATCGTTAATCGTTTTAAGTTTGTTCTTGTTTAGTGTTGGAACCGAGAAGTGCTCTCCAAGGTTCTAGTTGTTCAAAGGTGTGTACAATCCTATAAATAAACAAGAATATATATTGCAGAGGTGTGTTTCTTGTCAATAGAATGAGACAGCCATTTTTTTTTGGTTCGGCAGACGTATCATATAGCGGAACCAGGACCGCAACTAATGAAGTTATATATGGCAAAAAAATTAAATGCGAATAACAATTAGAAATATTATGAGGTCCAACACATTTAAAAATTTCTTGACGACCTCCGTGGCGCAGTGCGTGCACTGTCGAATTATAAAGTTGGAGGTCCTGGGTTCGATTCCCAGCTCGAGTCTGGTCTGGTGGGAGGCTTAGGCCGTGGCTAGTTACCACCCTACCGACAAAGACGTGTCGCCAAGTGATTTAGCGTTTACTTAGCGTTACCACCAGGTGACATTGCCATCAAGGGCTAACTTGTAGTGTATAAAAAATATATATATACATATATTATAGTTTTACGTAAAATGGTAAAAGTGGGCAACTTTCCAAACTGTGCAAACGCAACCAATGTTATTAAATGAATGAGTAAACCCCAACAGGCATACCTTTTCCCTAATTTATCCAACTTATTTGTACACAAAAACAATATTTGCCCTCTGGTTCATTGGTCCCGGCAGGAGTCGAAAAAACAACGTATTTTCGCTTGCCCTGCCAACTAAGCAAGCAAAGGAATAAAGAAAAATTATTCCCCATCGCCCCGCCTGATAGGTTTATGAGAAATAAACGTTGAATAAGCGCCGGTAACATCATAAAGTCTGATAAAGTGTTCAGTCAACGTTGTATTCACTTTTCATTATAGGGTAGGTAACTGAAGTTTGTGAATCATTTCACTTTGTTTTTCGTGGAATCGTTACGTATACGGCGCCCCTAAATTTAATACTGCATTTATCTACTTTTGCTTACGCGAAATCTATGTATGTTTCCATTATTAATAATGCAAACTTAAAAGTAACTGTATGTCAGTTAGTTTTCACGTCACACAACAAAACAAAACAACAACAAACATACGGATTTTTTTTTTGTTCCACTATAACTTAGCCTTAGGGGGAGGTTATTTTAAGCCATACAAGTAAGACACGCCCTGCTGTGATGCAGAAGTCCGTGGGGGTTTTTTCCTCCCCAAAAAAAAGGGGGATGATATAGAGATGGTAGTGGACTAACTTGTTAAGGATATGGTAAGGCCATACTCATAATTGGTTTCTACGTGACAATTTGCTGGAACATTTAATCGCTTGGCGACACGTCTTTGTCTTTAGAGTGGTAACTAGACACGTCTAAAGCCTCCCACCAGTCCATACTCGAGCCGGAAATTGAACTCAGGACTTTCAACATTAGCTCGTCAAAGTACGATCCCGTAATTATTCAAGTCCCGGGCAAGTAAATGTATAACAAATAGGATTTCTAAAGTATTATGTATTGTTAATAGTTATAACGCATGTTTATAACTACGAAATGACTAAAAAATACTGAAATCAATGATAAATCAGTTGTTCTACCTTATTGTTAATGTAGTTTTATTTATAACTAGCTGACGCCCGTGACTTCGTCTGCGTTGAGTTAGTGTGTTTGTTTGTCTTTCAATCACGAAGCTGCGCACGGTACTGGACAGTACTTGGACATTGCAACATTACTTTATTTTTCTAAAATAAAAGTAGCCTAAATTACTCCTTATTACATCAGCTACCTGCCAATAAAAGTCCCGTAAAAATCGGTCAAGCCATTTCAGAGATTAGCCGGAACAAACAGACAGGCAGACAACCAGACAAAAATTGTAAAAAATGTTATTTTGGTGTATGTACCGTATATATATTCATATGCATGTAGTAAAAAACGGTTATTTCAATATTACAAACAGACACTCCAATTTTACTTATTTGTATAGATAAATACTTTAGGTCGGTAATGAAAATTATGCAGCCTATCCAATATATTACTAACTACGTCTGAATTTGACTAAACACAGCACGCAGTGTACAAAAACATTTTTCAATCGAGTTCACTAGAATATATATTACTTTTAGTATCAAAAAATGTAATATTTTCTGCAACCGACCGTACGAAACCCTTACGCCGTCTGGAAAACACATCTAATGGCCATTGTAACGCGAGAATCATTTAGAAGAACGTGTTGGTTCTCAAATACAGAGCAAAGTATGATTTCCACAAAGTTGGGTACATTTTCTTTTCCTTTTGTGGAGTTTCCTTTCCCCGACAGACTTCATCTGCACTTGTTTGTGCTGCCCGTGCACTTTTGTATCGTGAATGTTCGCGAGTACACGTTTTCAAAGGGTGAATTAGCCATTTAACTTTGCATACATATTGTTCGAGACTGCCGGCTTTAGTATTTTTCTTTCGCTTTAAGGAATGTTTGTTCTTTTCTAATACTTTAATGGTTATTTACTTTTCAAAATAACAGTGCCAATTGTAATTGTCTTATTTAAACAACAGTTTTTACAGTTTAAAGTTTTAATTACGCTGTTCTTGAAACTGTTATAACAAAGTTGTATTGTAAATGTTTTTGAATACTTCCGTGTCATAGCTTGAGTTGGGGAATATCCGATTAAATTCTACAAAAGCTTATTCCGCTTATCATCAAGCGTTTACCTCTATGTTCCCTTGGTTTCGCATGTTTTATTAAAACTTTACGACCTACGATGTCCATATACCCTCTTCGGCGGGTAATAGCACGTACGATATAATAATACAGAGCATAAAGCTAAGCCAGCCAAAGTGACGGCCTCCGTGGCGCGTGCCGTTGCATTATAAAGTTGGAGGTCCTGGGTTCGATTCCCGGCTCGAGTCTGGTCTGGTGGGAGGCTCCGGCCGTGGCTAGTTACCACCCTACCGACAAAGACGTGTCGCCAAGCGATTTAGCGTTCCGGCACGATGTCCATGCACGAAACCAATTAAGAGTATGGGTTTACCATACCCCTAACAGGTTAGCCCGCTACCATATTAGACTGCATGATCACTTATCATCAGGTGAGATTGCCGTCAAGGGCTAACTTTAGTGGGTAAGAAAAAAGTGATGACAAATTGTTTTACTCCACTATAAGTAAGCCATTGACTGTAATACCATAACTTGACGACGCGCGAGCGCTGTCACATTTTAAAGCTGGATGTCCTGAGTTCGATTCCCGGCTCGAGTCTGGTCTGGGGATTCGGCCGTGGTTACCGTTACCGTTACCGTTACTGACAAAGACGTGTCGCCGAGCGGTTAATCATTCCAGCACTAAGTCGCGTGAAAACCATTTACGTGTATGGGTACCATACCCCTAACAGATTAGCCCGCTGCCATTTTAGACTGCATCATCACTTACATCAGATGAGATTGCCCTCGAGGGTATTGTAGTGAATAAAAAAAAATAACAAAAAACGGAGGGCAAATCCATGATAGGAGTAGTTTACGAATTCTGTTGTAAATATGTGTCTTAACTAAAGTAAACACTGTTATTTCATAAATGTATCATCTAATAAATATTGTCAGCCAATAGGTTTACTACACTACAAACTATGTCTACATATTAAGATAACGCATTAGTAATTCAGCAACTATAATAATTATAAGATTAGTACACCGTACACATACCTATCTAGTATCTAGTATTTAGCAAGCATGACATAATAATCTGTAATTGACAAGCCTGCTCCATAATTAAAGCGCAAATTACGTAGCCTGTGATTATGGTATTAATCTTTCGATAATTAAAAGGGATTATATTGGATTTTCATTAACAACTAGCATTTTATTAATCCCATTGGAACTGTTTTTACTACCGCGTAATAAGTATTGTGTGTACGTATCCAGAATGCTTACTTTATTGTCTGAGGAAAATTCCACCGATATCGGATTAACTGTTAAGCCGGGCTTTGGATAGGCAATTTTTAATGCCGCGGAACTGTTATTTGGAGTTTCTCTAGGATAAATACTAGATTGTCTACCATGGGGTAAAAGCTTGACGATGAACAACGAAACGAAAAAATGCTTTACGATTAAGAGCACAATAATAATCTCCAATTGAACGATGGACCTTAAATATGTATTTTCTATGTATATATTATGATTATCTATGACATAGAATTAAATTATGGAGTTATTTTTTTTTTGTTTGTTAGTTGAACGCAATTTATTGTGGAACTACTAGTTGGATGTAAATTTTTTTTTTCATTTGATGGCTCATATTTTTAAGAAAGTCATATTCAACATCTTGCTTCGTATCTTATGAGTTCCGCCCCGGGAGGGCAAGGTATCTTATGGTAAAAGTTCGTAGAGTATGGCTTGTTAGGAAATATATCAACGTGGTTAATATCGCAGGGGACCGTTAGGTATATAGATATTTATAACTGGGTGGTAAACTGATTTTAGACAACTGCGGTTGGGTTCTTCGCTCAGAAATGTTTCAATATTATAAGCAGATATGATACTCTTTTTTTATTTTAAATGCCAACAAACTTCTAAATTTAGCAGGTATTTATTTCGAAGTTTAGTTGATGGTAGAGGGTCTGCCTCGGCGGACGCCGCGTGCTGGGTTGCAGCCAAGTGCGCGACCGTTCCGTGACCGAACTCACGGAATGGTCACCGGGCAACGTGAACGAGATTCGCTGGGTTTTAGTGGATATTCTGATCGCCAGTCTGGCCACCGGCGAGTCCTAAATACTCCACTGGAAGCGACCTGCCTTTCTTTGCGTTGATTTCAGAGATCATACGTGGTTAATAATAAAATAGGTATTAGTCGCTACCGTTTTTCGTGTTTGTGTATTTATGCTCCCTTCTGTTTGATAGGAGGCCTGTGCCAAACATTGGGACTTTATTACACTTAGGATGATGTTAATGTATTATTCATCATCATCATCATGATCAACCCATTATCGGCTCACTACAGAGCACGTGTCTCTTCTCAATATGAGAAGGGTTTGGCCATAGTCCACCACGATGGCCATGTGCAGATTGGCAGACTTCACACGCCTTTGGGAACATTATGGAAAACTCTCAGGCGTGCAGTTTTCCTCACGATGTTTTCCTTTACCGTTGAAGCAAGTGATATTTTAATTTTTAAAAACGCACTTAACTCCGAAAAATTAGAAGTGCGTGCCCGGATTCAAACCGCCGACCTCTGATTAGGAGGCTGACGCCCTAACTACTAGGCTATCACAATGTATTATTACAAAAATTTAATTATCAGAATACTTGTCAACGCCCTGGTCTAGTAATGGCTGTAACCAGGTTAGATTCTCACTTTATTGTTATTTTGTAATAATATTTTTTAGCTCAGCGCTTTTCTGGCTCGAGAATTCTGCCGGGGTTTGGTAAGGTTACTAACCTGAATAAAAATTTGTTGAAATCTACAGCCAAAACCTACCGTAAAGCCAAGGTATTACGCAATATTTTACTTTACCATGTAGAAACTGATTTAGAGTAACCTGTAAAGGGTGGAGTAGTCTATTTAACTCATAACAAGTTTATTAAACTACTACAGCGGTTATAACTTCCACTTGTCAGCGAAGTGCAATTTGTTTTGAGTCATCGTTTAAGTGTCAAATTTGTAAACTGTCTGCAATTTAAACAATTTTTTCATTATTTCTTTCTATAATTTGACTGGTGGGAGGCTTCGGCCGTGGCAAGTTACCACCCTACCGACAAAGACGTGTCGTTAAGCGATTTAGCCATTTAACGATGTCGCGTGAAAACCAATTAGGTATATGGGTTTGGCATACCCCTAACAGGTTAGCCCGCATTACCATCTTAGAATGCATCACCACTTACCATCGTATAAAAAAATACTTAAATCATAGCTCCCACACTCGCTCGCTGAATGACATGTATGCAGCTATTCAAATATTAATAAAAAAAAAATTTGGTAATGTGGTATAGGCAATTTGTTTATTTTTTACTCTGAAACTTTTTTCAATGTTATATCTCGGCGCGAAGGAGTTATTAAGTTCTCGCTCGAGGCGTCGGACCATTCGGACCTCTTAATTATTGTAGCAATAAAAGTGTAACCCCTCAAGTTGTGGTTTTAATTACTATGAGCGAAAGTAAACAAAAGCGTGACGTCAGCAATGCTGACGTAAATCTTACTAAAAACAACTCTGACGGCTTTGATTCGACATATATAATTTTTCTTTGACGACTGAAACACGACGGTAGTAGCGAATTTTGGTCCAACTTTTTTATTTTATTCGGTGAAAAACAATTTAACTAACAAAAACAAACAGTTACACTCAGCATTTGAAAACGTCTTTTTTGTATGTACACGCATTTATAATATAGGTACTTCATTATAAATACAAAGAAATAAGACGATATTGATAAGGATGAAGCATTAACAACTCATTGGAAGGAGTTGACTGGAAGAAAAAACTTTATGTTCTTCTTTACGCCACAGGGGTCATCGAACTGAATTCATCGACCATGCCTATAAATAAACTTATCACAGTCAACTTGTGGTTTCAACGCTCGCGTACTTGTGAGCGGTTAAGTTTAACTTGATATAGCTATTTGCTGCAAAGTTTTGACAGCTTAAACGTTCCAGGGCAGGCACAAGCGGTTCTAGTGCGCTCAAGTCTTTATTGATGCAAAGTTGATTATAAAGATAGCCTAAATAGCTTAGTTATTTGTATTGGCATGAGAAGTTTCGATAAGTTGCGGTTTCATTTTCTCTCTTATTCTATAATTGCAAGGTATTTAAAATATGAAGCGGTGATAGCCTAGTGTTTAGGGCGTCAGCCTCCTAAACAGAGGTCGGCGGTTCAAATCCGGGCACGCACCACTAACTTTTCGGAGTTACGTGCGTTTTAAAAAATTTAAAATATCACTTGCTTCAACGGTGAAGGAAAACATCGTGAGGTAACCTGCACGTCTGAGAGTTCTCCATAATGTTTTCAGAGGCGTGTGAAGTCGGCCAATTCGCACATGGTCAGCGTGGTGGACTGTGGGCAAACCCTTCTCATATTGAGAGGAGACTCGTGCTCTGTAGTGAGCCGGTAATGGGTTGATCATGATGATTTAAAAAATAACTAGAAAAAATATAAGTGGTTTACAATTATTTATAAAAAATCTATATATATTTATCCAAAAACAATTTGTACATATTTTTTTTCTTTTTCGATGTTAACCACACTAGGTAATCGTGTCTCGTGGCTATCTCATTCACATTAACAGTTGAAAAAAAGGGGTATGGTACACTCCTATCCCATTTGTTTCTTCACACCATAGTGCCGGAACGCCAAATTATCGGTTGGGTTGTAACTAACCACAGCTGAAGCCATCAGACCGGTCCAGAGGAAATTCAGAAATTAATTACCAAATGGTCCCTGCTGAACCTGGGACCCCCACAGTGCCAGGAAGGTCGTCAAAATATACGGGTTTAAATTAAGTTAAATTCTAATAGCTATGTGAGTTATTATTATTGCATTCCTCACGGGTGGTTGTGACAATCGACGTTGATAAGTTTATATAAAGGAGCGCTTGATAAATGGTTCGCAGTGTGAGTAGATATTGCACCGTTCATAGATTTAAATGAATGGATGGAATATCAACGTGATGGTTTTGGCATCAGGAAGTGAGAAGGTTATCAGGTAAAATGTCTTTATTTATTTTATTTATTTTTTATTTGTACACCACAAGAAGTAATAGAAATAAACAAAATAATAAGAAATAAATAATAATAAGAAAAACAGAAACAAGAAGAAGCGGAATACAAAAGGCGGCCTAATCGCTTAGTAGCGATCTCTGCCAGGTAACCTTATGATTAGGAAAACTAAAAGAAGAAGAAAGTAGGTGGCGTAATATATAAACAGAAACCTGCATACTAATAACTAAATTCTAATACAATTAAAGCTGTGATAACCTAGTGGTTAGGACGTCAGCCTCCTAATCAGAGCTCGGGAGTTCGAACCCGGGCACGTACCTATATATTTTCGGAGTTATGTGCGTTTTTAACTGGACTATGGCCAAACCCTTCTCATATTGAGCGGAGACCCGTGCTCTGTAGTGAGCCGAGAATGGGTTGATCATGTTGATGTTTATTAAAACTACATAAATAATACAATACAGTAATAAATATTTAATTAATTTATTAGGAGGCGGACGTTCCACTAGGCTATCACAGCTTCATTTTACCCATTATTTAAGTTTTATCATTGAGCCAGCTTTTTGTAGACGTTTTCGCTGCTTTGCTTGTGGCGGCTCTGTAATTACATAAAAAGGTCGACTTCATAAGACTTCGCGTAGTTATGAAAGCATTACTTTTAAAAACTACATTCTAAAATAAATTTTAAACTTACTTGCTGTTTTCGTCCACGCCAGTCACGTACGCGCCAAAACAATGAAAGAATTGCAGACACGGTCGTATGCGGTAGTTATATAACATTACTTTATGAAACTGTCACAATAGGGGGTTATAAAAACAAGAAGTGGGGTACAAAACTCGCCTACGGCTTGGTACAAATTTTCATATATTAGTATTCTTTACATTTTAGAAATAAAGGAACATCATCATTATCAATCCATCGCCGGCTCACTACAGAGCACGGGTCTCCTCTCAATATGAGAAGGGTTTGGCCATAGTCCACCATGCTGGCCATGTGCGGATTGGCAGACTTCGCATGCCTTTGAGAACATTATGGAAAACTCTCAGGCATGCAGGTTTCATCACGATGTTTCCTTCACCGTTGAAGCAAGTGATATTTTAATTGCTTAAAAACGCATAGAACTCCGAAAAGTTAGAGGTGCGTGCCCAGGTTCGAACCCCCGACCTCTGATTAGGAGGCGGATATCCAAACCACTAGGCTATCACAGCTCATAACATTCCTTTATTGTATTGTATTATATATGTAATAATTGAAGTTACTCTTTATTGTTTGAATTTAAAGTATATAATCAGGATTTTAAGGCACAATATTTATATAGCACTAAGGACCATAGTGAAAGAGTTTTTATAACCGCTTCAGGAGTTTATTGATTAAAAATAAAATACATACACAAAAAAAACGAACACAAATCTTTCCCCATAATTCAAATTCAAATTCAAATAATCTTTATTGAAATAGTCCTTTAAAAGGCACTTTTGACGCGTCAATAATTTACATAGTATTGATTTGATGGTGATAACTACATTCGTAAACTTAAAACCAAAGCTATGAAGGTTCCAAACGCACACCGGTCTAAGAAGAAGCCCACAACAAACTCAGCCAGGTAAATTTTGTTTTTGTTATCACCATCTCAAGTTCTTAACATAATTTTGAGTGGCATCACTCAAAATTATGTTAAGAACTATCTTATTTGAGCAATATTTTATACCATGCTTGTTTATCATTTCCGTAATCCATAATATTAGTATACATATAGATTTATAAAATCCTTTGATTATAGTATCATGTATTACATTATTATGGTACTTTCTATTGCGGTAAAAGGAATTAAAGAACGCTCGGGGTAGTCACCCATGCGTAATCTAGTAGGATTATAAATTCATGATTCCAACACAACGTTCTATCAAGTGAAAGTTACAAGGTGCTAAAATGTACCTACTGCAGTATATACAAAGGGGAGTATAAATTCACAGGACCCTGGCATACTAAGCGTTTAACTCGTCACGCTATGACCACGAACAATTCGTCATGCGACACGACAACACCTACTACGTGCATATGCTCTCCTAGTACCTATAATATATTGTACTCTAGTATTCTTACTTATTTCACAAAAAACTTGCTGTTCCAGCCAATCACAATTGATTGGCTGGAACAGCAAGTTTTTGGGCCAACATGGCCGATTGGTATCTTACAAGCGTGAATCTGTCATATTGTATGGAGGAATTTACGTTCTTTTATACACTAAAAGTTAGCCCTTGACGGCTATCTCACCTGGCGGTAAGTGATGATACAGTCTAGAATGGCAGCGAGCTAACCTGTTAGGGGTATGGTAAACTCACACTCCTAATTAGTTTCTACGCGACATCATGCCGAAACGCTAAATCGCTTGGCGACACGTCTCTGTCGGTAGGGTGGTAACTAGTCGTGGCCGAAGCCTCCTACCAGACCAGACTCGAGCCGGGAATCGACCCAGGAACTCCAACTTTAAAATGTGACAGCGCACGCACTGCGCCACGTCGGTCCCATTTGTTATAACGATGAAATTAATTATCATTATTATCTAATATATAGCTAATAATCGAATTTCGTTTACCAACGTTCGTTTTATAATGTACAAGATATGTAGGCCCATGTAAACTTTATCAGAAAGATTTATCACTGATTATTTATCTGCTGAGTATTTCGAACAATGAAATTTAACTTTTAAAAAAAGATATTTCGACACTTATTGCTTTTTCGTAGTTAATGACCACGGCACGAACACGTTGCCTTTTTCAATATAAAATGAGCTCACATAACGTAAATGAATTCTTATGTGTCATTTTGAGCATTGACTATCTAATGAAATCTATGTAGTATATGGCTCACCTGATGTTAAGTGATTACCGGCGCCATAAACATCTGTAGTACCAGATGAGTCAATAATACGTTGTCGGCTAAACCCATCCGTGCTACGCTAAATCACTTGACGATAGGTCTTTATTTTTAGGGTGCTAACTAGCCGATGATTACCGTCGCCCATGAACATCTATAGCACCAGAGTAGCCACCGATATGTTGCCGAGTGAACCCATCCTCCATCCTTGGTTTCTTCGCATGATCATCATGTTTGTCGGCTCACTACAGATCACGGGTCTCTCAAGATGATAAAGGTTTGGCCTTAGTCCACCACGCTGGCCATGTGTGAATTGGCAGACTTCACACGCCTTTGAGAACATTATGTAGAACTCTCAGGCATGCAGTTTTCCTCACGATGTTTTCCTTCACCGCTGAATCAAGTGATATTTTATTCGTTTAAAAACACACATAACTCCGAAAAGTTAGAGGTGTGTGCCCGGAATCGAACCTCCGACCTCTGATTAGGAGGCGGGCGTCCTAACCACTAGGCTATCACAGCATATATATCCGTATGATACCAGAATGTAAAACGCTTGGTGGTATGTCTTGGCCAGTAGGGTGGTGGCTAGGCGTGGCCGAAGCTTCCCATGAGAGGAATCAAGATATAACATAAGAGTATAATCACCAACCAATGACTTAGAAAACCTACAATGTAACAGTGTGGTTTTAATTCTCTATAAGAGATCCCAACAGTTTAATATCACTTGAGCCCATGATAATGATTGTACAATTATCAGAGATCTCAATGTAAACGAGCCACAGGTACTTCGTCGATCATTATGTTCTCAAGTAATTGACCAGCAAGTTTTACCCCAATGTTAACATTGAACGTCTCTTACCCGAATAAGTATCTCATTAATTTCGAGAGCGCCTCGATACGCCCTTTATTTGAGGGCACATACTTACCCTCGGCACGGTTAAGTCCAGTTACAAGTAAATCAATCTTACTATGGCTATTTACGCTTAATTTGATTTGATGTACGCAGACTGATAAGAGAGAAACGAATATTTATTGTTTCATAAAGAATATATGCAATTAAATGCTTTAAATTACAAAATGATTTTAAGTTGCTAAATATTATAAATCTTTCTGTGGGTAGTTTGATTCTAAGAGCACCATCACATGAAAGTATACTGGTGACGTTTGCCACCGCTACAAACAGTCCTTTAAAATATAGCTAGCTTATTTCCAATTTAATATTTGTCAGTCAATAATAAGTTCTTGTGGGTGTAATATCTTGTAATTTATTTTTGGTAATGTTAAGTGTATTTCTGCGCTTACAATTTGCAAATGAGTGTTATATATTGAGGCATTTGTTATTTCCATTATATTTATTTAATTATTTTCTGTTGTTATTAAAAAATTATGATAAAATAATACTTCAACTACATACTATCAATATATTTTGCGCGGATTACAATACTTTTATTAGTATTGGCTGCCGATTACTAGATTTCAACTTAGTAAGTAGTTTTATTTTTAAATTAAAATATTACTTGCTTTAACGATGAAGGAAAACATCGTGAGGAAACCTGCACGCCTGAGAGTACTCCATAATGTTCTCAAAGGCGTGTGAAGTCTGCCAATCCGCACATGGCCAGCGTGGTGGACTATGGCCAAACCCTTCTCATATTGAGAGGAGACCCGTGCTCTGTAGTGAGCCGGTAATGGGTTGATCATGACGATGATGATGAAGTAGTTTAAAGTAATCTATGGTCAGGTAACGTACTTTAGGGGCTAGGCAATTAATTTAATATATAAGGACGGAGATAAAGAAAAAAACCAAATCAGCTAATTGTGAAGTTCTTCCTCGGAGACCATATAATTGTTATGAATAAAAATTTCAACAATGAAGACAAAATGATTATATCAGATCAAGATGATCCTGTGCTAACCGATGTACGAGTACATAACGCCATCCATTGAATCGTTTGCATTCAATTCCACGACTATTGTCACAAATATTCCCGCATTAACAATTCCGATTTCGGCTTTGTAATTGGCATCGCCATAATAGCAATATTGCGACAAAGCACAGTATAAACACGTGGCTGAACCGCAGCTAACTTCAGAACAATTCATCAATTAACTGGGGACCTCGCACCACAGCCCACCCGATTTACAATACAACTCTAGGGCACTTCTGAATCAATATCTTACTCTTCACTCTAAATCGTTACTCGTGTAACGATTCAGAGTTAAGGTTAATTTAAATGGTGATCCAGTAGATCATATAGTTTTGAATCCGGATACAAAATTAGGTCTTAAATATTTCAATATATTTCTCTCTGTTTGTACGTGTTTTCGTTTGAGAAATCGTATCCATTGAAACTTTGGGCAGGTGTTGAGCTTAATGCTTGCTTGCTTTAATGCTTATCAGTTTTCGGCGGGAACCGGGAATCGAACCTAGGTCCTCGTAATCCCTAGTTGAACTATTCACTTAACTAATGAGGTGGTTTAGTAATATTGATTAAGGAAAGACTTTATTTCTCTACGTTTATTTTAGTACGTGTGAAATGTATGGAATAAGATCAAAAATGTTAAGGTATTTTTATTATCTTACATTTAATGTAAAATCAATCAAATCAAATAGAATTAATAAATTATAATCGATGTTATATTATTAAATCAAGACTATTTGATAGTCTTATCATTAAAAAAATTCAAAAATATTCAGTGAACAATAATGTAATGTACATCAAATTTTCGTATTAAATAAGATATTTTATTGGTTTAAGTTCCAATTATCTTAAAATATAGTCATCATTATCATTAGCCTTATAGCCTTGGTTGCGGTTGACTTAAATAACAATTTAGTATACAATAGCCAAAACTATATATATGTCTACTTGAGTAAACACGACGAGTACCGCAACGAGCTTGGTAACAATTCATCAATTAAAATTAATAGAGACCGACAATATTCTCAACTTTCAATACCGCTCAAACGCTGCTCAGATATTGCAGACAGTGACAAATTGAAGTTTTTTATTATTTGTAAATAAGATTTTAGTTAAAACCAATTGTTATAATATCTCTGTTGTCATAAACAAATATAAAACCAGTTGGTTTATTATAATATATATTTATGTTACAATTGGAGTTTAAAATATGAACAACAATTCCTTTACCGCCACAGAGTTCTGCTCCTTCCTCCTTCATTACGTCTCTTATCAGGTGTTGATAGCCATGAATAGAATAGAAAAAAATATGTAAAAAAAATAACTTTATATGTAAAGTTATTTTTTTCTATTGTATTATATCTCTGAATATATGAAGCTGTGATAGCCTAGAGGTTAGGACGTCAACCTCCTAATCAGAGTCGAGGGTTCGAACCTGGCCTATCACCGCTTCAACACCTATTGATATGTTTTCTGACTGCATATGGAAGTCCCGTCAGAATATGTCCCGCTGTCACGAAGCTAAAGCTGGACAAACAAATAAGATTTATGTAAGGACAAATTTAAAATTTAATTTTATGAGTTTAACAAAATATTATTATTTAACAAATTCATTCCCTTGTATTCAAAACTTTATCTTAGTAACACGTTATATAATTGAATACTTAATTTGGGAGCGTAATGGTAACATCTTATTTCGGTATGTCTCTACTTGTTCAAATATACTTCAGAGCTGTTGTTATACTGCTCTCTCTTTTACCCTAAATAGTGTAGACAAGGACAGAAAGATAGGAAGATCTTCAAGTAGGTAGTGGAAGTTATGAGGATCGAATACAAAGTGCCACTAAAGCTGACTCAGAATTTTGGCAACAAGATAACCCAACTTATTCGGGCCTACGTTGCTAATTTTGAGTATGATATTTAGGATTAATTTTCTGCTCATCGCAAAGTTGCTTTTGCTCTGCCAGCGTTGCGGTTAATGTTTTGTGGAATTTCATATGGGTTGTGTGGTGTATTTGTGGCAGTATGCGTGTAATGAAGAAACAATTTCGTTAGCAGGATTTACCAGTGTCGTAAGCTTTTAATGCTTTGTTGGTCTAGTAATTTTCTCTTGATCTTGCCTGGTTGTTTAGGAGCCATTGGGTTCCATTACTAGGTCAAAAAGGCTATCACGGCTTCAACTGAAGCGCTAGGTGGTTAGGGCGTCAACCTCCTAATCAGAGATCGGCGGTTCGAATCCGGGAACGCACTTCTAACTTTTCAGAGTTATGTGAAATAAAAAAAAAAAAAATATCACTTGCTTCAATGGTGAAGGAAAACATCGTGAAGAAACCTGCACGCCAGAGAGTTCTCCATAATGTTCTCAAAGGCGTGTGAAGTCTGCCAATCCGCGCATGGCCAGCGTGGTGGAATATGGCCAAACCCTTCTCATATTTAGAGGAGACCCGTGCTCTGTAGTGACCCGGTAATGGGTTGATCATGATGACTAGGTCAGTATAAAAGATATTCAGGTTTAAACTGATGATGGGTTTGGTTTGCATTTTCCTTTGAAACAACTTTCAATAGGATAGTAGTATTTTTTTCTTATTCCAGTAGAAGGTTACCATAAACCAATCTTACGCATTTAGTATGGATTATGATCCACCTTTACCATTGTGGCTGGGGGTCCAAATTTATTTCACCTAAATCTGGAAAGTTTCCCGTTTAATGTTACTCGTATAATACAGTCATGAAACCATCTATAACGTCAGCTGAATATAAGTTACGGAGAATAGTTTAAACGTCACATAGTTGTTTCGACAGACCGAAATTTATTATGGAGTTCTGGACGAAGTTTTCAAATAGAGACAAGAATCCCGTTTCGGTGTGGAATGTCAAATCCGATCAAACTTGTCGAAGTTTGTAGCGTGCACTAACAGTTTGAGTAATTGCATGGAATTATATGATATCGCTTGCGTCGATCGAAGCGTGCTGTTGGCTTGTATTGTTTGCTACATAGTCTCTGAACAATTATTATAGTCGTTGATCTAATACTAGTTATTATTGACTTAGTTTGACGTTCTAGGAATACTCTTGTACGGGTAGCTATTTGCAAAATTCTTGGCAACGGCAATTAGGTAAGTTACAATTTCTGGTATAGATCTGATAGCGTTGACAGTATTGGTGCACCGTCCGACCCCCCCCCCCCTTATACCATCCGACCCCCCGTTATTCCAAACGTCGCCTAAGTCGAGGTTCGGCCTCAAAGGAGGCGCCCTTAGTTTCTTCGAGCCCTAGGGCTCAAAATTTCTTCTGGCAGAGCTTCTTTCCAAAGCTCGCCAAACAGTCCGGTTACGCTGTGGCAACCAATAGGGTTTGTACAGCTAGTAGACAGTCCGAAAAAAAAAAAAAATTGGTGTTTTATCCGCAGTTCTTTTAAATTTGATGTGCGGTTTTAAATTAATATCACCTACATTAACGATAAAGGAAACCTGAATGCTTGAGAGCTTTCCATAGTATTGTGTGAAAGGCAAATTTTAAGATTGGCAAGCATGGTGGACGACGGCTATCTTATACTGAGTGATGATAGTATCAGAATCAGAGATAATTTCAGAATTTACCACTCTATGGACAAAAACATTTTGCTAAGCGATTTAATGTTCCTGTGGACTACCGCATACGAAGCGATTATGGGTATGAGTTTAATATATAGGTTGGTAGTGTGGAAGCTTTTATCGTATCTCATTATCTCCCTACCGACGAAGACTGGCCACCAAGCCATAAAGCATTCCAATGCGATGCCGTTTAGAAATCAATTTGTTGTAGGGGGTTTAATAACTACCACACCCCTAGAAGGTTATAACGCTAACATAGTATAATATTACTACATCATCAATTACCACCAGGTAAGATTGCAGGCAACAGCTTCTAGAAGTGACAAAAAAATATATGTACCTGTGAAGATATAACTTTATAAATACCATATAATATTATATCCTAAAATAAACATATTTCTATGAACATGTAGTGGATAAAAAAAATGTACAGCATGCAAGTCCAAACCAAATTTCGCTGTCATAGCAGAACATAGGTAACAAGGTTGCTTCAACGGTGAAGGAAAACATCGTGAAGAAACCTGTATGCTTGTATGCCTGAGATTTCTTCATAATGTTCGATCCGCATGTGGCCAGCGTGGTGGGCTATGGCCAAACCCTTCTCATATTGAGAAGAGACCCGTGCTATACTGAGCCAATGGGTTGATCATGATGATGATGATAGGTAAAAACATGAAAGAAACAAACAGATACAATTTTATATTTACTATATTAGTATAAATAGTATGGATGTATGTAACAAAACAACTTAATGCAATAAAGTTATACGGCTTTCTGTATCCACCATTGAGAAAAGCAGGTATTTTGAAAGGCAACTCAATATTCACGCTTCAATATCGTCTATACAATATAATTCGGAAGTCACGGAATCCCTAAAATTTACATTCCCAGATTGAGTCGTCTTACAATCTGCATTTCGTGTTCCGTATACCGAAGCCCTTAAACCTTTCACCTGGGGGCTTTGGAGCGGGAATTGTGTACAATGAGGTATAAAAGTGCTTCGGTTATTCGAAAGCTACGTTTCCACATTGAACAAAATAAGAAAAGTGTTATAATTAAAGAAAAAAAACACTTTAAACAGGTTGCTTTGTTTTTAATAATTTTGCTTAATTTACGAAATCTTACCTATCTTTCTTAATATGTTTTCAATTGTTCATCAAACTATTATTATCAAATAATCATCTTACGGCTAATCATGCTTTTGACAGTAGGTAACAAATACTATTAAAAACGAACTAAATACTAAAATTTTGAAAAGATTCGATAATCAAAACTTAGGATCTTATAGAAGCGATAAAGTTTTAGGTAATACTCTACGAATATTTATTATATTAAAAGTAAACTAGCTTCAAAACATAATATAACAACTTTGAAGGCTACAAACGGTAACCCAGGTATTGATTTGTGTAGAATTTCTGATTACCCGCGAGGTTTACAACTGATACAAGCTTTACTCATTAACCAACTTTGCACGCATGCCCAATTCTTCTTCATAGTTCCGAAGTTTGCCATTTACTGACCAGCGTTAATGTTGTTTATTCCCACAGGATTGTTATGTACGAGGACGAAATCGTTGGCATCTGCTAGTTTATGATATTGTTAAATCAAATCATTCAAATATAATAAGATAAGACATCTATTAATGTGGTTTATTCCCACAGGATTGTTATGTACAAGGACGAAATTGTTGGCATCTGCTTGTTTAAGATATTATTAAACCAAATCATTCAAACCAAATATAATAAGATAAGAAATCAATTTTGTTCTTAACTGTACAGATTAAATCAAAGATAAATCTTAATTGTCATCATTTACAAAGAAAATCTGTAGGTATACCTACCAGATACCTTTTAAGCCAACTGATGGAGTCAGCGATTACTTTTTTTCATTAAATATGCCTCTTAATTGGACAGATTTATAATCGCTTTCCTTCTCTTTGTTCTGTAGAATGAAGTGGGGGAACAAATGAAAAGAAAATTAAATGTCCACAAATGGTAGACTGATATTCTGGTAATACCTTTATTCGCCATCCAGCGTTCATAGCGATATTGATATAAAGTTTAATGATGATGTAATCTGCGTTTTTAATAAAGTCTATTAACTGTTTAAAGATATTCAGAGCTAATCATTAATGATTCACACTTTTTGACGACCTCGTGGCGCAGCGCGCGCTCTGTTGCATTTTAAAGTCGGAGGTCCTGGGTTCGATTCCCGGCTCGAGTCTGGTCTGGTGGGAGGCTTCGGCCGTGGTTAGTTACCACCCTACCGACAAAGACGTGTCGCCAAGCGATTTAGCGTTCCGGCACGGTGTCGTGTAGAAACCAATTAGGAGTGGGTTTACCATATCCTAACAGGTTAGTCCGCTACCATCTTAGACCGCATCATCACTTACCATCAGGTGAGACGCCGTCGCCCTTGACGGCGACCTTAACTTGTGGTGTATAAAAAAAAAAAGTTACTTAGGCCAAACTTCCTATATTGCCAATGCCTAACATTACCTCCTACTGTAAATGTGTAGGTGACGCATCTATTCCCGAAAGGCATACCAATAAATCTTATTATCCTAAAGCTAAGAGCATTTCAAATATGTACATACTCACCATTATATATTATTCCCTTTAACCACTTACACACCCTAGCAGTCAACTTCACGCGTCAACCGCAAACATAACGCCTTCAACCGCCGTTTTAAATAGCGGTAGCTATTTGCCAAATAGCTACAAGATCCATTATTCAAAAGCTACAAACACTAACGTCGAAGATATTTACATTCTACATTAGTGGTAGACAGGTTAAATCGAAACAAAATCCAAAAGACAAGGACTGTTTGTTTTATTAAATAAATCTAGAAATAAGAACTATTTGTCTCAAAAACAGGGTTTCTTACTCTCAGAATACAAAAGTATTTTGTGCTCTTTCGTGGTTAAATTTTGGGTTTAAAGAGGAGTAATCTGCTGTTAATGATAAAAAAAGCTATGGGTTGATAACAAGATATCTACTATCTACATTTATCTATTGAATTCTTCATCAGATATTTAACCTGGTATTATGGATAATAAATAAGGGTGTTGGGGTGTTAACACTGAGACAGGTATGTAGTATTTATGCATATCAATATATGTTATAAAATTATTTGTCTTTTTATAATGCACTACATTGCACATGCAAGATACAACGAATCTCTTTTTTTCGTTTTGAACGTAAACATTTAGCATTAAAGTCAGTATTCCATTAGTTATGAAAGCTTTTGATATACTATAGTTTTTTTTTTCTGCAGACAAATATTACCAGTCAATAACCATATGTCAGTCCACTTATATGATTATGGTCGCGTCATGGACCCTTAAGTTCTTCATCTTTCTATAACACGATACTGTAAGAAAAAACTATGCAATTTTTAGAGCTGTAAACTAAGATTCGCCAGTTGCTAATTGTTTTTGTCTTTTTCATGTATGTTATGTCCTATAGATTGCAATAAAGTTATATAAATAAATAAAATTAAATATAAAAATATTATTGACCGCTCTGTTCTCTAGCTATATCACTGTTTCACTAAGAGAGCTCCGATGTATAAACAACATCCCAATTATAAGGCGCGATCGTTTCAAATGCTAATTTCCGGTCCCCTGAATAAATTGAGCAACTCGTGATTTTGTTACCTCTTTCCCGTTTCCGTCGTTGACGATTGAGATGTTATTTTCATGTTCTCAATTCAGCTGAAGTAGTTTTTTACATAACAGTTGTAACTTGTTGTTTTTGACGACCTCCATGGCGCAGTGCAATGCGAAAGCGCAGCATTATAAAGTTGGAGGTGCTGGGTTCGATTCCGGCTCGAGTCTGGTCTGGCAGGATACTTGGACTCATGCGTTAGTCCATTTTTGCGTAGAAGTTATTTTGCAGACGGATGCTGCGGAGCGAATACGCGAAGAGGCTTCCGACGCACATCCGCTTCGGCGTAGACGGAGAGGAAGAAGCCTTCGGCAATTTGCCGCTCGTCAGCTACGCTTGGGAGACGGCGGGTAGCTATTGGGCTAGTTGACCGCCATTGCACAAGTCTCCTTATTATATTGGGAGGGAGGGGGGGATCAAGCTGTCCTGATCTTTCCCCTTGTAGTGCGGGAGAGGCGTATACAACGGGTCCCCCGGGCGTCCAGTAAAACCAGCGAGAGAGACATGCCGTGGTGGTTTTGAGTTCGGGTAGACCACCCATGGAGTGACGGGACAGAAGTAGCTATAAAGCTTATCCACCACGAGAAAAAAAAGGAAACTTAGACTTTAGGTTTTAGATCTTAGACTGCATCATCACTTACAATCAATCTCCTTGAAATGGGTTAACACCTTTAAGTCACCCTTTATCTTAGCGTGAGCAAAATTCGCTCTTAATTTGGTTAAAGCAAACACATGGTGCACGTTCCAAGTGTTGACCTCACCCAGCTTTGTATTATAATCCAAACAAACTTGGGAGTTTCGCTAATTCGTCACTTAAGATTACCAGACAAATTGAGATTTCGTGAGTGAAACCCTAATTACTTAACTACGCACGGTACAGTTTGATTGTCTGTCTGTTTATATTGTGTTACATTATAATTAACTTGCATTATGTCAAATATTTGCACGTAATCCATCGTGTTACCCACGGTTTTCCCTAAAAACCATTAAATTTTCATAAATAGTATAATGTCTGAGAAACAGGTTATTTCTTTGCAAAATTGATTCACGGTGGTGGTGTTTTCAATTTGCAGAAACGTTGTTCATAAGTAGTAAATTTGTTTTTATTTTCTCGTGAATGCTTGTCTGTTGCTTTCTGGTACAAAAGTTTTTTGATGTTCAGGTCAATCTAGCTGTGTGCCTAATTTATTCAAGAGTGCTTGTCTCGAGCACTACAGCACAGTAGATACACTATTACATTATAATATGTGTTTAGTTTGGGTATTGATGAATGTTACGTATTGCTCTACCGCCTTTCGTAGACGTTAACACTTGAATTTTTCGGACTTAATACTAGGGCAATGTTTTTTTTTTGAAAGAAAAAAAAACTTGTACTTACCCGATATATTTTGTCCAAAAAATAATATTTATTTGTAACATCTGAAACTTAAAATAAACCTTAAATTGAACCTAAATAATCTTAAAAAATTTAATATAATTACTAAAATATATTATTAAAAGGAGTCCCTTTAGGCAAGGTTCCGAAGATACTGGCAAAAATAATTATTACATACCTAACATACAGCACGCACAGCAAAAAACTGTCTAATCTTAACTTACTAACATAGACGGTAGGTCTTACGGAAGGAGTGTTTAAGCACGTAAACTTTACACGATTTTCCGTGACAGTGCACATTGTTGTTGCGTGACTCGCTTACAAAGGAAGAGCTTTTTAATACGCTTATTTCAGCATCCATTTTTTTATGTTAACACAATGTACGGATCAGGTTAAGTAGTAAATTTTCTGTACAAGAAATATGTTCGTCTATTTCCATCGAATTTAAAAGAAATAAGAGGAAGTAAATCTTCACATAATCATTGTAAAGAACCCCGGAGGAAATATGTGTACTGAAATAAATCACAAATGATTTTACAAAATCTATTGGAACCACTATTCACCTGTGAAGTAAAAATAACTTCGACATGTCGCCATGCCCCCGTATTACATAATATAAACGTGCATTGTTGATGCATTTGAATTAACTTGGTATATCATGATCAACCCATTGCCGGATTACTACATAGCACGGGTCTCCTCCCAATATGAGAAGGGTTTGGTCATAGTTCACCACGCTGACCATGTGCGGATTGTCAGACTTAACACACCTTTGAGACATTATGAAGAACTCAGGCATGCAGATTTACTCACGATGTTTTCCTTCCCCGTAGAAAGCAAGTGATATTTTAATTGCTTAAACGAACTCTGATTAGGACGCGGACGTCTTAAACACTAGGTTATCACAGCTTACTTACTTGGTATATATTCTTTCGTTATATTTGTGATTAGATTAGATTATTCTTATTATGAATACCTATACTAATATCGTTTACAGTACTTAGTGGATTTTGCATCTATAGGCAATTTTTATTATTCAGTATTTATCTGGTATGCTATTCAAAAATTATAAAGTATATAAGAAAGGTAATTGGATACTACGTCACGAGCATTAAAGTAAAAGCGCAGGTACAAAAGACTTAAAGTTTACACAATTCTCCTTGACAATGCCCATAGCTGTTGGTTGCGTGACTCGCTTGCAAAACACAAAGGGTGAGTTGATGATACGCTCATTTCACAAAAAAATCTTTGTGCTCGCTTACGTACCTCGTGGTGTGAGTTTGAGATAAGGTTTTAAAATAAATAAAAATGGACTGGATTTTATTGCATTTATATTACACATACGAGACTTTTTTCGAAGCGGTGATAGCCTAGTGGTTAGGGCGTCAGCCTCCCAAACAGAGGTCGGCGGTTCGAATCCGGCACGACCCTTTAATTTTTCGGAATTATGTGCGTTTTAAAAAAATTAAAATATCAATTGCTTCAAAACTGAAGGAAAACATCGTGAGGAAACCTGCACGTCTGAGAGTTCTCCATAATGTTCTCAAAGGCGTGTTAAGTCTGCCAATCCGCACATGGCCAGCGTGGTGGACTATGGCCAAACCTTTCTCATATTGAGAGGAGACCCGTGCTCTGTAGTGAGCCAGCAATAGGTTGATAATGATGACACTTTTTTCTTAAAAAATTCCACTCAAGATGTATATTTTTTGTTTATTCTTATTATTATTCCTTATCCCAAATTATGTAGTCACAACACGTGTTCTTCTTCAACTCACTGCAATCAGCTGTCGCTTCACTTCACAATAAAAAAAGAAAAATACACATATACACATACAATAAGTGAAAATCATTTATAAAGGCCCCAATATATTCCCCGCTGTTATTTGTTTGTAAGTTCTCACCTGACCGAGTCTAAACATTCATGTATCCGAACTTTTACATAATTTGTGTAACAGTAGTAAGAGGCTTACGTAACAAAAACAAAGCAGACACGCAACGTTGTTGACGGTGTATTGAATCAAAACAAAACTGACAACTGTCTATTATGGGTAAATGCATTCGCAGTGATGCGAGGTCGGAATTAATTCCTACCAAAACATTATCAAGTTTGAAGCAAACCAGTTGTTTAATGCGTATTCGTGAAACATTATATTCTAACTTAATGATGCGAGAATTTAGAATTGTTAAATCAGTTGACTCTGGTGATAGGTTAATCAGCTTTCATGGTTTTAAAATAAATACAATTACAATAGCAACGTAATCATAGTGCAGAATTGTAGAATTTTACACTTATTATTTAATGTTCAGAACTTACTTTACACAGTTGGAAACAAAGAGGAAACGTCTGAAAAATACAGTAGAAAACAGGCATGTTTAGGTAAATAGGCTATTCAAAAATTTGTAAACCTAATTTTAATTTAGAAATGCTATACAAATAATAGACACAAATATTATTGCCTGTGATTGGCTATTGATTGTTGTCAATGGAGGAGCTTCTTTGATTACCAAATTCCCCAAATGTATATTTCAATACCCTCTCCCTTTGGGGAATTTATATGTGTACACAGTAAAAAAAGCATATCATTCAAATATAAGTGATATTTAAATTTAAAAAAAAATTAAATATCACTTGCTTCAACGGGGAAGGAAAACATCGTAAGGAAACCTGCACGCCTGAGAGTTCTCCATAATGTTTTCAAAGGCGTGTGAAGTCTGCCAATCCGCACATGGCCAGCGTGGTGGTCTATGGCCAAACCCTTCTCATATTGAGAGGAGATCCGTGCTCTGTAGTGAACCGGTAATGGGTTGTTTATGATGATGATGATGATTCAAATAATAACATACAATAATCTGACGTTCAAGGAAAGTGGAGCAAGTCTCTATTGTTAAAGTAAAATTAATCCACATATGGAAATTATGTGAAACAGTAGCAAATGTAACTAACTTGGAATAAACTTTTCCTTCTTAGTACCTACTTGAAAATCTAGCTGGAGCTAACTTTACCATAACTTAATAAAGATTACTCGAGCTTAATCCAATGAAAGGCGTACCTGTAGAGATAAATTGTTTTAAGTATATTAATTAAATTTGCTATCGCTGACACTATGAAAGTTTACTATAATAATGTTAATAAATTACAGGCAAATAAATAATAAATATTATAACCTTATGATTTAAAGTAATAATAAAACTTTCGATCTATCTTTCATAATATTGCAGTTTTATTGATTCATGCAAATGACTTAGACGTATCTTATTTTGAAACTATTTGTGAAGTTGTGAACACCTGTAAAAAGCTAAACATTCACAACGTTAAAAATGGTTATGAAAAAATCTATCAGCTGTTGATTTCTCATAATAAATAATCATTGGTAACGCCAACTATTGCCTTTATTTTGGATTTAATAATTCGGTCAATGTTCACGTTTATTATCCAACTACCCTCCCTTTCTTTGTCGCGCACTGTGATTCGCGGAGCGACGCGAGCGCCGCTTCAAGTCGGCTCGGAACCTCGCTGCGATCGGACGTACGTGGAGCGGGTCGGTCTGAGTGCCATCGGATCCCGCGAGGTGTCCGCGTTCCGTATCCTTCACGCCCCCTCTGCCCGACACGTGGACGCCTAATTTCAAACCTAACCTTACAGTCCACTAGTTTTATCTTTCGAAGGTGGACAGTGGCGGCATTCCAATCATAATAAATAGTTATTTGGCTCAGTATATCAAAGATCATTCTAAATTTCTGTGAAAAACGACAAAGCAAAACTATAAATTAAGGATAAGTTAAACGATAACAAGGCTTGGGTGTGAATTGCTCTAACTCCAGAGCTAATTATAATAATATATTATGCGAGATGGAGATAACAAAAAAAAAACACCTGAGTTTGTTGTGAGCTTTTTCTTAGACCTGTGCCCTCTTAGCTTTAGTTTTAAGTTGGTGAGCGCAGTTATCACCATCACTTCACTAATAAAAATAATGTTTTTCATTATTTTTATGTGAACCATGTGTTATATATGAACCATTTTTAGATGCGTGCTTACATGAATAAAGCTATTTTGATTTGATTGATTTCATTATAGAATTTAATAAGTTCTATTTCCAAAATAAATACTGTTCAATCGAACTCTTCCGTTAGCTATGTGAGTAAGCTTTTAAACTCTAAAGTAAACTAATAATTCTAGCTGAAAATTCTTTTCGGAAGATGCTCGGTTTCGCATCGATGGAAATGTTGCCATGTTTTATTTCGTTGGTTTAGTTTTGTGAATACGAGTATTTCACATTTACATATCACAAAGAGTTCTTTTACATTTACCAATATTATTTTGCGCTCATTTTGTCAATAATAAATAAATCTATTTTATTGGTAACGCTTAGAAATTTCAGTGCCTCGTTGGTTTCTACATCTATAGGATTAAAATAAGTAGGATTGTGGTTAGGATTCCCAAAAAATCAATAGGTATGGAATACTGGTGGTATTCTTCGAATAGCATAATGAGCCGTAGATCTTGGTTAGTATTAGTAAAGTAAAATTATAATTGTCGGTAAAGCCCACCAAAGCACTGGAACAGTGTGGTGGGCCTATGATATAACACACGTCTTAAAAGAGAGCAGGCCTGTGCCTACCAGTGGAACATTGATAAATCGATGAATTTAAAAAAAAAACAACGGAAACGATGACGAATGTAGGATGTACTAAATTATATTATTTTTATTATATTTATATTTATAATGTTGCAAGTTGGACAGGACTTTTGACATATCCTCCATATGTCAAAAGTCAGCGCCGTCCTTTTCACACTGTATCTCCTAGAAAAGGATAGTGCAACGATTCATATAATACAGTAGAATGGCACCATTTTAATATACTACTTCAAAGAGTGTTTAACCTAATCGTCTTTCAGCTTTAATATTGTGATTCATGTAACGCAATCAAGTTTCCCTTAAGTTATTAGTAGTATCATGAATGAATGTTAATTCACACCTGCTACGAATACTTGTAATATATAATATCAGAGTTATTGTACTACTTAGCTGGATATAATTCACAAGGTGAAACTACTGAATGTACTAACTGGTACAAAGCAGCCGGTACCGCATCACTGGAATACAAGGCGTATTACCCCGCCCTTATTTTCAAACGACACGAGTTAAAAACGATAAGCGATTTGAAACGTGTAGGCCAAAATTGCGATAGAAGCCGCGGTTGCAAATATTTGTATGCTATTTTATAACAAATTACCTAGTATTATAAGTTTGTATAAAAAAATATTTATTACTAAATATTTTGTTGACACCCACAATAGATAAGCCTGTACGAGTTGCCCATTCGCCGTTGCGTTTACTTCTCCCCCGGAGACCGTTTTTTATCAGAAGGAGATTTAAGAAAAAAACTCCTGCTTGCAAATCAAGTTCTCTTACTATTTTATATATCATATACATTTTTAAGGAAAATTACATCGCTACTAAGGTGTCATAGATTAAACGCTAAAACTATTTTAGAATTATCTTAAAAGTAAAATAGTTTGTACTGTTTTTTTACTACTAACTATTTAACTTTTAAGATGAATTTATATTTTCTTTAACTTCTAACCTTTCTACAATGACACTTTGCAGTGTTGTAGTTTGCTGATACTACAAACCACGTGATTTCTGTTACCACTGTATATGTCATGCAAGCGTTTATATAATTCACGGTGCAATCATCGACTATCAGGTGTAAACAGAGTTAAACGTAGGAAAGTGCCGAAAGAAAATAGCTAGTACAAGCTCAATCCATCTTGTTACGTAGACCGCGTTCGCGTGTCACCTGAACCATCACGTAAGCGTTTAAGCCGGGACATTAACATGCCGCGTATTCTGCTCTATCATGAATATTTATATGAACGCCGCATCAATGCTCCGCGATATTTAACTCGCGTATACGTGACTAAAACTAGTTTGGGTTTTATTGTCATCTGCTGTCTAATGCCTCGTCCTCGTTAGCATGTGCAACTACAGATTACAAGGTCCTGGTTTCGATTCCCGGCTATAGTCTTGTAAAGTTATGAATGAATGAATGAATGAGTGAATTTATGAATGTATGAATGAATGAATGTATGAATGAATGAATGTATGAATGAATGAATTTATGAATGAATGATTGTATGAATGAATGAATGAATGAATGAAAACACCTTTATTGCACACCACAAAATAGGAAAAAAAAACAAAAAAGACAGAAAATAACAGAAACAGTAGTATATAATTTGGCGGCCTTATCGCTACCTAGCGATCTCTTCCAGGCAACCAAAGATATAAAAGATATAGAGAGTAATCTGGTATTTTTCTATTAAAAATTCTAAGTACCAGCCCAGAGTCAGGAAAAAATTTTGCAGTCTTGTATCTCAGAGAGCATGTTAAGCCTGTTAAGTGAAGTCTTCTGTAAGCCTCTGTTATTGTCCTACTTCCTTATTTTTAATATTTTTTTAGTAAGCCCTTGACGGCAATGTCACCTAGTATTAAATAATGATGCAGTCTTAGATGGTAATTAGCTAACCTGTTCGGGGCAGCTTAAAACCATACTCATAATTGGTTTCTCCTTTTTTTTCGGACTGTCTATTAGCTGTACAAACCCTATTGGTTGCCACAGCGTAACCGGGCTATTAGAAGAAATTTTGAGCCCTAGGGCTCGAAGAAACCAAGGGAACGACTGCTTAAGGGCGCCTCCGTTGAGGCCGAACCTCGGCTTAGGGGAAGTTTGGGATAACGGGGGGGTCAGACGTTGAGTGGTCCGTACGTCTCCGAGGCCGTGGATGGAGCCCACGTCCGGATGACGTAAGATAAAAGGGACCTCGTCTTCGCCGGCGAAGACGGTTGGTTTCTCCGCGACATATTTCCCGTACCATAAATCGTTTGGCGATACGTCTTTGAACCCAGAACGTCCAAAGTACAATTCGACAGCGCATACGCTCTGCCACGGAGGTCGCCAAAAAGGTTTTGTTTATTTATCGGTCTACGTAGCCGATAAGCGTGAACACGTAGTTTTTATCGCAACACCGTGCCATTATCATTCCAAATGGCCGCTGCTAATTGTCACCACACTTATTTAATCCATGTTATAGTAATATTATATAATATGACTCACACGGAGTAGCATGCAACGACCTGATCGAAAGATAGATACGTGTGAAATGTGTTGAGAATTTACATTTACAAAACACGCTCGTGACGTGAAAAATTCATAATTTGTGTTTATATTAAATATTATTTTTAAATAATTAAGCAAAGCTTTAAAATAAAAAGTGTATGTGGAATGATTGAACGTGTACATTTTTCTGTTTTAGTTTAGGTATTTTATCAAAATTTTATTAATCATATAGTGTGCCAGCGCAATAGTCGTATTTATATACACTACAAATTAGCCCTTGACGGCTATCTCACCTGATGGTAAGTGATGATGCAGTGTAGGATGGTGGGGGGTAACTTGTTAGGGGTATGGTAAACCCACACTCCTAATTGATTTCTACGCGACACCGTGCTGGAACGCTAAGTCGCTTTGCGACACGTCTCTGTCGATAGGGTGGACCAGACCAGACTCGAGCCGGGAATCGAACACAGGACCTCCAACTTTATAATATATTATATAGTATAATTAGGTAAATACTTTCAGCATGTATTTCATTATAAATAATGTGCTAGTATAATATGTGACTTCTAATTAGTTAAGTATATTTATTTTGTCGGACACTCCTTTCAACCGAATAAGTTTTATACCCTATTTTAACACCCTTGTATTAGCTTGGCATGTATGCATGCATGCCTATACGCAATGAAAACTTGTGAAGTGATTTTCAACCCCTTCAAAACGTCGGTTTAATTTGAAACTTTGCTCACCTGTGAAAAACCGATGAAAATGCAATAATTTAAATAGTGAGTCTCATTTTTCCCATCCGAATCTACAGTTTTAGCAAATTTTGCATTTCCGCAGATACGTTTTCTACTTCGGTTTCAGTTCGGTTATCTACAAAAGCGTGTGTTTTAATTTTTACCTTTTTACATTATACATTCATTGATATTGTTATCGACATCATCCTTAACCTACTTATACCGTCTTACACCTGTGCACAAATTTTATCACTCAAAAGAGAATGGATTTTTAGATCATACATATTAGCCACAATGCTGCTCCGATGCGAGTTGGCGGGCTTTACCGATAATCGTTACAATGTGAATTATGAAAACCGAAACAGACTGCTTGATTTTCTCTCGGAGATGCGAAAATGGATATTGTTAATTTCCTAACTTCAGGCTGGTACCAATTATTTTTTCTAATTAATTTTCGGTCCAATCTGAAGACCGAACATAAGAGCCCTGTAATCCTCAGTTCCCACATCACACTCATATAAATTTAAACAACTCCTTCACATCGGAACTACAGAACCAATTTGGTAGTAATTTGGAATCTAGTTAGACAATAATCTGGATTAACACACAGGCTTTTTTCTCGAAAAAATTCATTGTACCCGCGAGATTTTTGACAAGCTAAATTATCGTCCGTTACTTTATAACTGACCTAAAAATTAACACCGAAAATACAAAATACAACATCAAATAGACTAAAGAGTCGGTTAACGAATCGTTATTCGCAATGAACAAACAACATGTTAATCAAATCGATCAACTATACCTAGTTCCATTGAATGCACAATTATCGGTATGAAAGCTCTGTTATTGATTCTTATAATCCCAGCTTCATGCTAGTAATGGGGTATAACCAGTTTTATTAAACACATATAAAATCTATTCAGTTGAACTGAACTTAGTGGGATTTGCAAACGCGGAATAATCGTTCGCTTTAACCGACACAGCGAGCACTGTGTCACACAGAATGGGCTTAAGGGTACGCTCATACTGTCATCGTGACGTTTTTACGTAACTGTGAGCGTTGCGTCACAAAAGTACATTTTATTAATGATGTTAAACTAAAAGTCACTCAGCAGTTCATGGACTGGGGTATGCTGTGAGAGTGTCTCCATGACTTTAATTTAAATTCAGATTCATCTTATAATTGATTGTCAGCGATACTGTGCCCTTGCCGTTTTGTTATCTTTTGGGTATTCACGCCTTTTAGGTATTTCTTTGCCAGTTTTTTACGTACCCGTTACCCATAGGTAACATCCACAAAGAACTTGACCTCGATTTCGTTTGCGTTATATTCTTGTAATTTTAAAATCCCAAGTCAGATGTTAGTTTTTCCGGCATAAAAAGTACGTAATGTCCGTCACTAGGATGTAAAATATTTTTCTTTAAACTCGGGTAACCAACAAACAAGCGTACATATTCATTATAGCATTTATAATATAAGAATGAAATATTGTATGATAAGGCAATCAAAGAGAAACTACTAGAGTAGATTCTGTTAGACTTTAAGTTTGGTTTTATTGACTTTTAACTATATAATTATGAATGTCGCTAAAAATTAATACTAAATATTTTGAAGTCAATATAAGACAAAAAAATTAAATAAATATGATGTCATATCTGCAATTAACAGTCCGGAACATTGCGACGTCGTTATGCGTAGGAAGATAAAAACGCGTAACGTTACGCTACCGCTAGTATGAGTCTACCCTAATGCTCTCAGCGAGCAATCACAGTGAAATAGCACCGACCAGTTGGAAAACGGATAGATGACAGCGCAAAAAACATGCAAGCGATTCTAGCCCCTAAGGAGAAGAGGAAAGTTAATAGATTTCATTAATTAACCCGTTCACTGAGCCGGGTGATTGCAGCACTGTCCCAAGATAAAAAGTGACAATTCGGTGCCCGTCGGGATTTCGGGTTATACACCTTTTTACTAACGGGACGCGACACGAGTAAGCCGCTTAGCTCCATTCGTATTCTAGCTCAAATCCTTTATGTGTTCTCAGAAAAAGCACTACCCATTTGATTTATCAACTTATGCTGGACAAAATTAAGTGTCAACAGTTATAATAATGTTTATTGTCACTTATTTATATGAGTGGTAATAAGTTTATAAGTCTATGCCAGTTCTGTCGTGTCACGTGATCGTTTTTTTTTATTCTGATTAAGTTATAGCGATACAACATCGAATCGTAGTATATTTATTTAATATGTATTAATCTATTGTGTTATTTATGTAATCTAGTGTATTTATTAGTATGTAGTTATAAGTATGCAGGTTTTTACTTATATATTACGCCACCTATTTTCTTCTAATTTCGGTTTTCCTAAACCTAAGGTTGCCTGGCAGAGATCGCTACTAAGCGATCAGGCCGCCTTTTGTATCCTGTTTCTTTTTGTTTTTCTTATTATTTCTATCTATATGTGGTGTACAAATAAAGAATAAATAAATAAACGTTTTCAATTAAAAAAAAAAAGCATATTTTGCAAATTGTAGCCTAGAAAGCCAGAATCCCGGAACCGAGAGCAGAAAGATTAAAAATTAGCCTTGTACTTGTAATCTTTACCTCCGTGGAGCACTAAGTGTTCGCCATAATGTAAAGTATAAAGTATCTTTAGTTAATGTTGTCCCAGATGTACCTATAAAGATATTTAATTATCAACTCAACACAATTATCTCAACTAGACAACTAACAGCTGATTGGTATAAAACTCTATTTTAATTATCTGTGCAACGGACAATAAACAGCTTGTTAAAAGTCAAATAATTACTACATTTAATCACTTTATAACAAATCCTTATCAACGCTTGATAATGATTCGTTACAAAGAAATACCTAAGCTAGCGAAAAGCTAAGTTTGAGATTATTAAAACAAAGTTTTGATTTTAAAATATTTGCAAGTTTTGCCGTGGTATTCTACAGACTAAAAATTACACATAAAAACTATTTTTTTTTTTAATAATAATAATAATAATAATCTTTATTTATAAAACTCAGTACAGCACAATACAATGGAATCCTGACCCCTAAACTAGGAAAACCCGTATCTTAGGGGCCAGTGCCTTCCCAAACATTGAATAAATTAAAAGTTACATATCAAGAGCACTTTAACATATAAAAATATTTCAGTATGTGTTGAGTTTAGTTTAATTTAAAGTTTAAGATAAGTTTAACAATTAGTTGAAAAAAAAAAAAAACAAGAAGAATTTTGAAAATATTGCATGCTGAATATATCTTGTGTGTGTGTGTGTGTGTGTGTGTGTGTGTGTGTGTGAATGTGTGTGTGTGCGTGTGTGTGTGTATATGTGTGTGCCGTCTATCACTTTGAAACTCATAGAATGTTTTGAACTATGTAAGTATCCATAATTTTTTCGGTATTTTCGTAATTACAGTTAGTAAAAAAATTTTTAATACTTTTTTTTAATCTATACCTATTTAATTGATTAATTTGAATTTTTTTGACCAAGTATCTATATAAGTATGGACCCAGGTAAAAGTACTGTCTTCTTGCAAAGGTTGTTTTTGTGAATGGTAGAGCATTATAAATTTTACGCCTATGCTTTCTCTCCTGTAATATGGGGCAAGAGCTATGGTGGCGCAGTACAGCATGCAATATGAATAATTGGCGTATGGTCAAAAGGTGAGATTCTTTATACAGCTGTTCTGACGAATACCTACGTGGTTTGTGCAGCATCACTTTGATTACGGCTCTCTGAGCTCTTTCCACGTCTATCATATGACTAGCTGCTGCGCCACCCCATGCTGCAATACAGTAAATGAGCAGGGATTGGCAGAGCGCTGTATAAACATCGAAGAGTAGTTTTTTGTCCACGACGTCCCGTAGGCATTTAAACAAAGGTATTAGACTTCTCACTCTCTTTGCAACCGTTTTAATTTGTGGAAGCCATTTTAAATTTTTGTCTATAATAATACCAAGGTATTTTATTTGCGGTGTTTGTTCTAGGTTTTCACATGTACACAAGGTATTTTTATTACATCTACTATTCAAATTGTTTAAGACTTCAAAATCACTGACCTGTAAAAAAGTAGAGCCATTAGATACTCGTATATAATTTATGCATCATTACTAGATTAAGCAGATTTTTTTAAGCTAAATGTCAAGAATAAATTATTATTAACTTACACATGTGGTTATCACTACATTTTATTGTATTGTAGTGGTTCTTATTAAATGTACTGATTTTGATGAACACATAATACACTTAATCCTTTTATCACTTTTATTTGTGAAATCTTTCACAATAAAATATAAGCACTATTTTAGGACATTTTAATTTAATTAAGTCCGCCCCTTTTTTTTGAGTCGATTTATTATACAACGTGTTAGAATGAATGTAGCTCACTGTAAAAATACACAGATATGTATCTGAATGTTCTGCTCGGAGCAAATTTTTTTACTCTGATTATGATATAACATGATAGCTTAGCACACAGTGTATATAATATCAGGGATAAAAGATAAAAAGTTACAAGAACAATCTTGATGTTATTTGTCCTGATGTGTCTTGACACGGCGACCTATATAAAGACCCAAGTATTACAAGGGCCTCTTCCGCTTAGGTAGGTTACACCGAGTGTAGTCCAGTTAGTTTTTTCTACTATGTTGTGGTTTCAGTCATTTATTACTGCAGGTTTTTCGTTGCCTTTCTCCATCCTTTTTTGTTATATGTTCTAAGTGTGGATCACGATGTGATGGATTAGACCCTGTTCTCTATTAAAGAAGATACCTGTGGTCATCAGTAAAAAGGCTGAAGGTGAAGATGATGATGATATCACTCATCAGATGGCGTGTGTGCTCGTAGCTGTCGCAAAGCTTTTATAATGAATAGAATCAGGCGTTACTTTGCGGAAGTCCATGATAAACAATAAACAGCAAGTATAATTTGCTATATTCCGCCGACAACCGGGAGATTTTTATAATATAACACCACTCAAAATCTTCCACTAGAACCTCTACGCACGGTTCGACCCAACACCGGATCATCCTTTTCGCGCTTGTGAAGTCAACATCTCCTGAGGATGATATTAATCTCCCATAGCGGAGCACAAGCCTCGTATTTTACAGGAGAGAGAGTTAAAGAGAAGAGACCCTCCACTCTACTCCAATATGGACTTTAATAACAATTATTACGGTCATTGATTGGCAATCAGTGAGTTAATATCAAAATACCAAGTAACGTCAACGTTAATATTATAATATAAATTATGTTTAATTTGTCATTGTATTTGAAAGTATTTTTGTTTAATCTTTAATTAAATTTACATGACGCTTAACGAATGGTTGCCACTTTTAATTGACATGCGTATCAGTGGATTGCGATACATTATTACAACACACTATATTTTTAATCATCATAATCATCATCATGATCAAACCATTGCTGGCTCACTACCGAGCGCGGGTCTCCTCTCAATATGAGAAGGGTTTGGCCATAGTCCACCACGCTGGGCATGAGCTGATTGGCAGAGTTCACACGCCTCTGAGAACAATATGGAGAACTCTCAGGCGTGCAGGTTTCCTCACGATGTTTTTCTTCACCGTTGAAGCAAGTGATATTTTATTTTTAACTACTAATTACTTTATCAAAAATATTATAAATATATATAAAAGATAATAAATTTCACAAACATTGTAAGAAATAAGTTAAAAATGAAAATTAATGGAACCTACATTTAAAGTGCCATGATACTGCACTTTAGAACTTGCTCAGTGCTACAATGTCGCGGTGGGTTACCGCTGAAGGAAAAAAAAAGTGTTGCAAATCTAAATGTACTGGGTTTTAAATTTATAAGGCTATGAATGTATTGATTCTGCAATACTACTTTACTTACAACTCATCAAATCTTACACTACTTTAAAAGCTAATGAAAAATATAAACATTATGCGCTGTCAAGTAAGTATTGTTTTTTCCATGCCAAATTAAATACACATATTGTTAAATAGCTAAATAATAAATAATTGATTTTAATGAAACATGTCTCAGAAAAAATGCCAATAAAATAGCTTTCAAATAAAAAACAACAGCATCGAAATGGGTTCAGCCGTTTAAAGCTACAATGCTACGGACAGACATACATAGCTGTCAAACTCGCGTCTTTTGTGTCGGGTGCTAAAAGCATACCATAAGCTAGGCTAGAAAGGTCCATACTTTATTTTGCAGCAATAAATTCTCACAGCACCTCGGCCTTGCACTAAATTAAATTGAATTGTATTCAGCAAATTGAAGGCAAAATAATCAATTTTATATTTAATGAAATAGATATCAATTGGAAAAGACTGAGCTAATATTGAATTAGATAGACAGTAGCTAGATACAGTAGAATGAAACGTATGCTCTTATCCCAGGTAAAAGGCAATACTTAACGAACGGTCAAGCACATATGGATAAACAGTATTCGTTTAACCGAGTTTGATCCTTATTTCCATAGGCATGCGGTTCAGAATACCTTTAGCTCATTTCACATATTATCTTTGGAGTCAGTCTTTATAGCCATTCGCTTAGCTCTCCGGACGGTATAAAAAATAAGCATCCATTCTCTTTATACGGCTTGCGGGTTTGTACGTAGCAAGTTTAAATTAAATTTTAACCCCAGTACTAACGATTTGCTAATATTTACAGTGCAAATAGAAAGTGAAATTAAATTTGTTGATTTACGCACGCTACAACACATTGGAAAAGTAACGTTATAGCAAATAATATACGTGAAATCAATGTTTCAACAACGGTGAACAAAGGTTGTAACTATGTTAGTGACATTATTTGTAGATTTAAATTCCATTTATATTTGGTCGTCCAGTGGTATAAAGGTCTTCCAGAATCACTGCCATCACGAGTAATCATGATCAACCCATTCTCGGCTCACTACAGAACACAGGTCTAATCTCAATATGAGAAGGGTTTGGCCACAGTCCACCAAGCTGGCCATGTGCGGATTAGCAGAGTTCACACGCCTTTGAGAGCATTATGGAGAACTCTCAGACATGCAGGTTTCCTCATGATGTTTTCCTTCACCGCTGAAGCAAGTGATATTTTAATTACTTAAAAATGCACATAACCCCGAAAATTTATAGGTGCGAACCCCCGACCACTGATTAGGAGGTAGACGTCCTAACCACTAGGGTATCACAGCTTCACTAGGCTATCAGAGCTTCACTAGGCTATCACAGCTTCACTAGGCTATCACAGCTTCACAAGTGCATCATCAGCAAATTGAAGTTAAATGATGTACCCGTCGTCGTGATGCCAAGTCTATTCAAATCCAGAAGCTTTTAAGCATCGGGGAGATAACATCTCCCTGTCGTACTCCATACTCTAACTGCATCAGCCTGGTATTCTCTAAACTCACTGACAAGCTAACTTTTCGTACAAACACTTCAATATGAGTACTTGCTTGTACCGGCAGTCGATGCAAAGGCAGTTTCCATCGAATCTAAGGCGAAATATACAGAATTCGTTGTCCACAAACTCTAGGATAGTTGCCGGTTGATTGCACTTCGCAGTCTTCTGTATAACCTGCAGTAGGGTCTGGATGTGATACCAGAATCATAATCATCAGTATATATGAATGATTTTATTGATCATTCGCTGATGTGTTGGTGTTTCACCCACTTTCAACCTAACGTTCTAGCCTTCGGATTCTATAATTCGGATTATCTAATACCTACATAAGTCCTTATATTATATAATAGACTAATGCCTTAGTACAACACCAATATTCAAGTTGATGACGATAAATTCAATTATGTCGTAAACAGACTTTCTGCCCGAAACTAGGAGCTGACGTAATTGTTTAGGTCAAAGACAATTAAAGTAAATAAAAGTCACAACAGAAAAGCCCGTACAATCCCGAAAAGAAGATAAACATAAAGTCGCAAGTACATTGGCTGTAAATCTTCCTACAACATCTACTAACCTAGCTAACTTTTATAGTTTTTCTAGTAATAAAATTGAGTCCGGTTCGTGTTTTTATCATTCTGTCTCTGTACTTTGTGTTGCTTTTTCCAGTTTTGTGTATTTGGTCTACATTTGGTTGTTATTTTCATTAAACTCCTCTTCCTCCATCTATTAATGTCCCTCAACTGGATAACACATAGGCTATCCGGTGTCGGGTCGAAACGTGCGTAGACGAAGGGGTTCTAGTGGAAGACTTTGTGTGGTGTCATATTATACAAATCTCCCGGTTATCGGCGGAATATAGCAAATTATACTTGCTGTTTATTGTTTATAATACTTCTATCTCATAGCCTATAGGGTTACAAACGTTGGGTATAACTGGGTGTATTAAATCATCAAGAATAAATGCGATTTCGTTTAATTTGTTTGCTTACAATTTTACATCTTATAATCCTCTTCTTTTTTCAAATTCAAATTCAAAAATATTTTATTTATGTAAACCTGTCAAATCAAAACTTCAAATAATTTAATATATTTAATCTGACAGTGCCATCTTATAACGAATATTAGCACAGTTTAAGGCCTTAATAGGCAACAACCACATCTTATCCTATAACAAGGTCATTTGAAAAGTATCTGTGGGGAAATTTTGCATATTTTCTGCAGATACCTATAATTACATTATTGAAGATTCTATGTCATAGAGTCACGGAAAAAAGAAAAGTCTGCCTCCAAATACGTCGCCGGTAAATCTTTCGACAAGATCTAGTGACTTAGGTTCAGCTTAGTCTTATCCCCGAATAGATTCAATTGTAATAAAAATGTCTCTATGTTGTGTTTTTACAATTCCATATATATTCTAGGTTATTACTCTCAGGAGTCTCATTGTCTCTATCGAAATAGATTTGCTACCTTTTTTAATATTTTTATCAAAAGCTGTTTTGGGCTTATTTTATAATGTGCACTTCGATAGCATTTTGTATGATTTAAATAAATTCCTCAGTACGTTTATCTAACGATTTAGCAATCCGTCTTACTTTGGTTGACGCTTAATTTTTTTACATAATAACCACGATGTTCGAGATCGTGAGATCATTATTACTTTAAAATTCTACATTTATAATTAATTTAATTTGTGTAAATCTATATTTGATAGGGTGCAAACATAGTTCTGAATATATTCAGTATGTCAGCGGCATTTTATTTTGGAAACACATCTTTGTCAGCATGGCAAAGCGTATCGACAGACCAGACATGAGAAATCTCAAAAATTATACATTGCCATAATTTATCATTTCACGGTCGATCCAAGACCTCTCTCCTATAAAACTATAGTGCTCATCACTACGCCTGGGAAATCTATACACTAAGTATTACTCACTTTATTATTTCAGAACTAATAAAAAGCTGAAGTATAAAGCTTAGTTCATGTTGGATCTTATTAAAAGATTTCCCCTTAAATTTTCTTGCAGTTAAAGGGTTATGATCCCTTTTAACATACGAGAAATGTCAATGTTACAAGAAAATGTCAAACGCGTCACCTACGCAATAAAGCTATTTAAAATACCCTCATGTCGTCGATCCCGAACAATTCAAGCGTTACGTGATCTTTGCAAATTTTCCCCAAGCCCCCGACACGTATGAGGGGGGAAGAAAAAACACGATCTACGAGTGGGTATCGCACTTTACAAACAGTTTTGGTAGGTAGAAAAGGCAATATAAGGCATTCGGCATAATATAAGCGCTGAGTCATGAGTCGTGAGATTTGAGTTCTTCAGCGTGATATTATGATCTATACTATAGACAAGTTTGTTGTGGGGTTCTCTATAGGAATTAGACCCGTTCAGATTGGGGACCTACCTCCTACTAGCATAAGTTTGCGTTAAAAATTATCACGAACATCCTACTCGTGTAAAAATTAAAAACAAATTTGAATAAAAACTTTTAGACTATGGCGAAAACATTGTTGTCAGTTTCTGTCGGATAGAAGCAGGCGTTGTTATGCGTAAGTCGTGAACAAGTGTTCCCGTGACCTCGGTCGAGTGCACAAGTGTTGCCGTGACCCAGCCACCAGGTGACGCGAAGGAGTATCACTGGGTTTTAGTGGGTATTCTGGTCGCCAACCTGGCCGCCGGGGAGTCCCACATACCCCGCCGGAAGTGGTGTAGTCTTGCCTACGTCGCCTCCTGAGGGGATGCGTAAAAGCATTCCCCAGCGTGAAAAAGTCCATGATTTCAAATCAACATTAAGCTTACTTTGGTTTAGTCTGCCAAAACCAGACAAATCTGCATAATGCAATTTATGATTTCTATTTGAACATGAAAAAACAAGTTCGTTCCCGGGCACGGACGTCTAACTTTTCGAAGTTATGTGCGTTTTTAAGCAGATAAAAATATCACTTGCTCAACGGCGAAGGAAAACATCGTGAGGAAACCTGCATGCCTAAGTTTTCCATAATGCTCTCAAAGGCGTGTGAAGTCTACCTATCCGCACATGGCCAGCGTGGTGGACTATGGCCAAACCCTTTCATATTGAGAGGAGACCCGTGCTCTGTTGTGAGCCGGAAGAAATTATAAATTGTAAAGTATTGAACTTGAAGACACACAATTTGGCTCACGGATAGCGATTATAACGTAGACATCCGGTAAATGCGGTTTTTTTTAAACTTATAAAACCACAAGATGAGTGTTGACCATTTGTAATCTGACAGTTTTAAAATTAAAAAAGAGGGGAACAACCGGTACAACGTGAGCGAACCAGAGCTAATCGTGTATTGGTGGAATGTTTCTCCTCATGTGAAATTCTTTATAACATTTTCAGCGTTCAATTAATTTCATGAAAGGTATTTCTGCTAACAATACTTTACAGTCTTGCAAGAACGATAAGTTTTAATTTCATTTCCGGGACCGTTTCCATAAAACACATATTCCAAGAGAATTTCCGAAGCGTTAGTGTAGCGTGCGCGGAAGTTTTACGAGCAAACATTGGGAGCAACTGTTCCGGGGACGTGACGCGGGATGCGAGCAGATAGACAATTGTTTTAAGATTACGATTGATGGCTATGGGCGTGCGAGAACTGATTGATTGTGTGCCGAATAAATGGAATAAACAGCTTCTGTGGCCCAAGTCTGCTATTGCGATTGTATTTCAGTGGTCGGTCAATAGCAACATCGTTCAAATAAAAAAAAAAACTTGTTGTTGAAATATTATTTGCAATGCGCAGTGCATAATTTTTACTTAATTTGTTTTTTAATTAAATTTTAATTTTTTTAAATATTAAATATTAGTTTCATTTGCAATAGAAAACTTGGACTCTATTCGAAAACTGATACAACGGTTACACGCCTGACATATAATACATAAGCACCACTTATGGATATAATAAGAGGATATAAAATATAACTATAACATATTTATTCTCAAATACATAGTGTGTATTCTTAAATACATAGATGGAAAGCTGCAACTCTAATTTATACCAATAATAAAGATGTTTGTTTATTTGAATGCTCTGCTTGCTGAACTATTAGAGTAATTTGAAAAGTGTATTCGCATAATTGAGAAGTTTAAAATCTACAGAAAAAATATCTACGGAAAAATATAATTGTTGTCACATGTTGATTACTGTATTGCATTAGATTTATTGACTGAACCACTTTTATATTAATAGTTATCATGGGGTTTCATTTTAATTTAAGAGCATAAAAACATTTACATGCTTTATCATATCCATTTAACTTCATCTAAAGTCTGATGATAAGAAATTTCAGAACCTTATCGACTCAAAAACCCGTTGTGTTTAAAAATCCAAATAATTTTAGTCATGTCACTTGTTGATCATTGTATTGCAAAAGACTCATTGAATATAAAACCCGTAGTAGCGGAACCGAATATCCGCTGCTTTATAAAATAAATATTATTCATGAATTTTTAATATTCGAGCTGTAATATAAAAGAGGTCTACATAGTAAATCGCTAGTTGCTGTTTGTTTTGGTATTTTCATGTATGTTATGTCCTATGTGTTGCACTAAAGTTGTGTAAATAAATAAAATACATATTATATAAAAACCAAAAATGTAATATTTCGTTTTACGAAGGGTTTTTCAATGGCTGAGTTCTACACATATTGTCCAGTGGTGTGCACTTCATACAAGCATAAAATCCCTGCATACCCTAGAGCCTCCGAGCCTCCGAAATCATTTTCGGAGGCTCGGAGGCTCGAACAAATTCATGAGAAATCTATGTCGACCTGTAGTTGTTGAAAAACGTGCTTACAGTTTAGCGTGCACATAATACAAGCGCAATAGTCTGTAACTGTTTGCCTGGAAGTCTTATTTGAGATCAAATGTCTGCATAAACCCTATACGCGCCACTTTAAAATATATGTATATATATTTTATATTCTTTTTGAAATTTAACACGGTCGCCTTAGTTTTATTTTGCTTTAAGTTTTACTTTACCCACACCGATAGCATGTTTGGTTTAAGCCCTTTGCGGCTTGTGTTAGGAGAAGACTAGTAGAAATAGTGACGTAATGAAATACGTCACTATTTCTATAAGCTTTTTGCCCATGCGAGTCGTTTTGTTTTTTTTTCGCCCTAATTCGGACACCATAGTGAAGCGTAGCCATATTTGTTTTGATCATGTGTTAGTTAAATGTGAACTTTTCTCATAGTCAGAATACAGCACCGAACTATGATCTGGATGGAATACATTACACATTATTTTATTGTATATGCTTAAATTTTGTAAAAAGGATCAATGTTATAATTAATTGATTAATAATTATAATAAGGCGTCTAAATCAACAGTCTATCGATTCACTGCTTTGGGCTTCTTATATTTTTGCGTTAGGCAGTCTATCATGCATACGCCTGTAGTAAAACCTTTAACCCCTAATTTTCTCAACTTGGGATGTGCAAAAATTTAACTAACAATAGCTCGTCATTCCAATCCATAAACTTGAAAAAATATCAAAGATATCCCTTGAATAATGACCAATTTTTATACCTCATTGATTTTTATGTTTTGCTGTGGTGGTTTACTGAAATTTTGAGATCAAATACCACTTTACACGAATACTAGATAAAATAAATTATTTCATGTAAATATAAGCAACAGCGCTTAGCGGTATATAAAAAAAACCTTTGTAAGGATTAAATTTATGATTCTTTGTATAATATAAGGAAAACTATATTTTATGTAGATAAACAAATGCATCAATGTGAAACTGGAGCTAGTACAGTGTCTTTATCATCTGATGCAGCCTTTGACATGCATATTTTATGAATACGTGCAAGCTCGTCATCACAGCATCTCGTCTCGTCATATAAAATGTATGGCAACAGTGACTCTTTACATACTTGGGGTACAGGACTTCAAATAACCACCAGGCTAAAGAAACGTATATTTGCAAACATGTTATTGTGTATACGGTTGATTTATTTTTGGATCCATTAATTGTTTTAAGCACCAATATCATCATCACATTTTTGACGACGTACGTGGCGCAGTGCGTGCGCTGTCGCATTATAATATTGGAGGTCCTGGGTTCGATTCCCGGCTCGAGTCTAGTCCTGTGGGAGGCTTCGGCCGCGGCTAGTTACCACCCTACCGACAAAGACGTGTCGCCAAGCGATTTAGCGTTCCAGCACGATGTCGCGTAGAAACCAATTAGGAGTGTGTTTACCATACCCCTAACAGGTTAGCCCGCTAACATCCTAGACTGCATCCTCACTTACCACCAGGTGAGATATTCGCCAAGGGCTAACTTGTAGTATATATATAAAAAAATCATCTGCCGATTCAAGTTTCACTCCTCTCTTGAAAAATTGTTTTGAGCTAGTTTGACTCATGCTCCTCCAACTTGGTTTAGAGGCATTTCATAATTATTGTTATTTTTATAATAATAAAAATGGTGGATGAGAATAACAACACGTGATCTCTGAGGCACGAAGATGGACAGCGGTAAACAAACAATATTTAAGTGAAACACACAAATTCAAACATAATACGCTAGTTTATGAGACGCAAATTAAACCAACGAGTTTTTTACTGCGAAACGTTTTGAGTTAGTGCACTTTTATAGTCTTCATCATTTTGTTACTCGCATACCACCAGGTGAGTACGTAAAAGTCAACCTAGAGATTCCTAAGTAGCCATATTATTATAAAATAAAATCGGATTTTACCATTTACGCCATTCTTTTGTCAGTAAACTTTGAGGTATTAGAACGGATAAATGAAATACTTTCTCATGGCAACTGATGGTTTATCAAAACAATAGTGATATGTATACGGTGATAAGCAATGAAGTTAAATAGGCTTCAATTTTCACGCCAGAAACATCCTCCGTTTTGTTCTATTCGGAGAATCTCCTATGATGCTTCTTCTATGGGTATGGCGTTTATAATAAACACATATTCCTAATTAGTTTTTAAGCGACATTGTACTGGAAAGCTCAAGTGCTTGACGGTAGAATGATAACTAGCCACGCCCAGTCTCCCACCTAACCAAACTAGAGAAAATTCAGAAATGGTACAATCTCGAATTGCCTCTGCTGGGAATCAAACCTGGAAACTCCCTTTTATAAGCGCTAAACACTGCGATAGGCAAGTCGTCGTGCAACGTGCCATTAAGAAAATATTAAATAATATTACGGTGAATTGTTAATAAATTACTTTAAATGTTACATTAAATATAAAAATACAGAAACCTATGTCGGAAATGATTTACGCTTAATAATAAGCTGGTTGGTAATCTGGGACAGTTTCCAATCTTTCAGTGCCTAAGGGTACAGTCAATGCTGGTGACGCGAAGAAGCATCGCTGGCTATTAGGTTAGGTGAGGGTACTCTGGTAGCCGGCGAGTCACAAATACCCCACCGGAAGCGGCGCAGTACTGCCTGCCCCTCTTGCGGAGGTGTTGCGTTAACGCATTTCCCAGCGTTAAAAAAAAGGTAAACTCCATACGACCCCTTGCACTTACGTTCATTAATAAACAGGAAATTGCTCAGTCTCGTCAGGGTGTTGAAAAATCCTTTGATATATTGGCTCGTTATTCGCACCATCTCCTTCGCCGGGGACTCGGGATTGTTAATCGGGCCATTTGTCACGATCACGCTTGGTATTCACTGCAAACGAACGATTCAAATTTCGCAAACGATTTTGCACGGGAATCGGGGTACCGGAGCGGTTCCTTGGACGGTTGGCGTAATCATCGGTTAATGCTAATTCCTGCAATCCTGTCGCAAACTGTAATGGGCCACGCTCGACACTGAGTCGACGGCAACTGTCTCGAATCGCGTCGCGTATTTAGCGAGACGTTGTTATTATAAATTCTATGAAATTAAATCAACCGAAGATAAATCAACAACAGTTACTCTGGGGTGAATATTCGAATCGAATCACGAGGTTCTGGGTCCAATTTTTAGATCAAAATCGGTCGCATAAAATAGGCATGATATGTGCAGCACATAGACAGTGCGAGGGCCTTCAAGATGTTGATGGAGTGCAAACTGGAGGGTAGTGCGGCCAAGGACGACCGAGGGTCCAAATTTTTGAGGGAGCAAAGAAGGACATGAGGAGTTTGGGAGTTTGGAGGTGGACTGCCGCCGATGGCGAAACTTGCTTGACCAAGCCCAAGTCTGCCTTTTTTATGGTCGTGGTAGAAAAGCTTTGCGCCTGCGTCTATTGGGCAGGACGGTGGCTATGTGGAATTCCGCCCTGCGCTTCCTTCCTTCACTCTTAACCACGACCAACCACAAAACCACCACGTTATGTCTCTCTTCGCTGGTTTTGCTGAACGTCCGGAGAACCCATTGTATTGTTGTCCCGGACGAAGCCAATAATGTCTACCTAGTACTATAGATGATGATGCAGCGTGGTCAAGCTATGAATGAGAATATTTATTAATATCTGTCCAATTTGAAAACTGTTAAATACATTACCTTTTCGTACACGATGCTTTCTCGGTAAACGGCGGTATCTAATTTAAAAATAATTATTATCCGTCTGATTATCTAGCTGTTCAAAATAAACGCCTGCAAACAAAAACTCTTTAATTTTGTAATATGAGTAGTTATATATAAAAGCTTTTAGGTATTAACCAAGAAAGTAAAACTAATTAAAAGTTAAACAAATCTGGAATATAATTTACTTGTGATATCTTAGAATAGTGCGACCTAATCTGGGTTAGAATAATTAACAGATCTCAGCAAATCCCGAGAAAATTGCAAAAATGCTCGTCCAATAAAATATTATAAGACAAAAGAATAAAGATGTCTTCTTTAAGTGTAATGAGACAGACACTGCCACTGTTTATTTTTGCTTGTTTCTCGCTTTGAAAAGAGCCGTTTACATTATTATTTTCCTCTATAAATTGACTTCGTTAATATCAAAAAATCTGCGCGTTTTTCGGAAGTCCTCCTTCGCGTCACAATAATAATTGGTTTCATTTGGAAATTTTGCAAGCCTCTAACCGTTACCTTTGCAAGCGTGGTTGGGAACGTTAAATTCTACGAAATCGCATAAGCTCAGTTACTTTGCTTTAATTTACGGCGAGTTCTAATACTATAGCATTATCTTGTTGTCTTTACGCTTAGAATTTATAGTGGCCACTTTTTATACTACTTCAGTGGTGAAGTACGATACGATAAGGTACATTGTTTTTCTTTTTCTAGAAATACTTTGTAGTGAAATTAAACTGGTAAAATAAGTGAAATATAAAAATGACTGAACTTATTATAAGGTTAAGAGTATTTTCATCGGAGTATGTAGGATCAATTCCAATAATATTCATAAGCTTACTAGCTAACTATGATTAGAGTTTTGTAGTGCAAATCAGCTTATGAGTAAGAATCTCGAACGGGTTCATAAGTCTTAGAAGAAAATACATTTTTGTTTAGCTATGTAAAATATAAAGCAGTAAAACCATGGTACTGCACACACAACTTTCTTCATCATACTAAGCAACTTCCATTTTTATGGGAAAAATGGATTTTGGACTTTGGCTCTCTACGCCGCAGTAATGGTTTTTTACGACTATAGGCAAATTCAAGTTACAATAATCGAGATTAACAGCTTATAGCAGCTAACTTGAGAATTTTTAAACTAGAACACCAAATACCTCTTATTAGCCAAACCCTTCAGGGGCTTCAGTCCAATCCAAGATCTGGTGATCCTTAGTCAAATAGTAATGACTAGACTCAAAAAAGATAGACTTAAAAGGAACCTACCCCTGCCTTTTCGTGCAATATTAGGTTCTTATAGATACCAGTGAAACAATGAATAAGGAAGAATAAAATACAACATATACTACACTTCGCCATCTTTCAATTAGTTTGAAAACGTACTCAATGCAATCAAAATGTCAATAAATTTTTATTAACACCAATGCAGCAATACTAGTATAGCGTATTCATTTGCATACACATTTCAATTTGATGGATGTATTTTCTCGGCAAAAAAATTGGGCTTATACAATAAACGCCCGAAACCTGCAACACGTGTTGGTTTTAAAATTTTGCTTTTAAATTTATGAAGTGAAGTAAACATGAATACTAGTCAAGCTAGTGACGGAACATCCTAGGAAGGGGTCTGTAGTAAAGCCTATAAAGATTGTCGAAATATATAGACAGGCCAACAAATAGCCAGGCATCATCATCTTTATTAAAACATTGGCATCCCACTGTAATAGTGCATAAGGCATCTCCAGAATGAGAATGTTTAGACAAAAATTCACTACGCTGGCCATGTTCAGCTTGTTAAATTTCATGCCTTTGCATTAATGAGAACTCTCTGGCATGCAGGTTTTCTCACGATGTTTTCCTTCACCTTTTAAGTAAAAAAATGTAAGAAATTTAATTGCTTAAAATGCACATGATTCTGCACTATTGCTAAATATATTTTGCTTGTGATGTGAACACAGTGATGGTTCGATGTCATAAAAGTTTTTGAAAGATCTCTATGGTTACAACTTATTTAATAGGTTACTTAGACATCACACTAATATAAATGCTAAAGTTTATATGTTAGTATGTATGAGTGAAGGTGTGAGCCAATTATGTTGATCCTTTGAATGTTACCTACATTCATAAGACATACGTAAAACATCTAAATCTGATGAAGATTTTCATAACGGAAAATTCCATGATACTGAGTTTGTGACAAAATGAATAACATATTGATGAGTTGCAACAATACTTTTGGATTGCCATTGTTAACTTCCTGGAAATTTATACGTAGTAAAAAGAAGCTGAAATGGAAATGGGAAATAGTAATCTTCAATTACAAACGTTAATTATTCCACAGGTATTACAACTTAAAAGATTTTAGGAACCCAAATCTATGCGAACGAAGTCGCAGGTATGGCATCGGATGGCTGCTAGGTATAAACTATAAATTGTATCACACAATGTAAATATTACTCGGATTAAAACGTATTAGGCTTGATTTTCATTACACTACCGCAAACATCTCTTACGATACACTTTCTACGCGCGGAAGCTTTTTTAAATCTTTCAGATGGAATACAAATGTCAAAGTCAAATTCATTATATATCATGGATTTCCACGAAGCAACTTTTTCTCTTAAACTACAATTTAATGTTCGAGAATATAACCTTTAGCTTTGTAACATTACAGACGGTTGGTTCTACGATGGATTTCACTTCATAAATGCAATTTTTCATCAACAGGTCTGCGACCGGGTCCGAGCGTGTGGGCGGAGTCACTGGACGCGGTAAATTTGTCAGCAGTGGCGGGCGGTGATGCGACACTACCCTGCGACACGAGGTCACCGCAACCACCGGACGCGTTGCTCCTTGTCGTTTGGTATAAAAACGATATACCTATATACAGGTCAGTGAGACAATTTTTTATTTTAAACATTAACAAACTGAAATTATTTTTCCTAAAATATTATCTATGAAACAGTTATAATTAATGAATAGAAGCAGGCGTTACTTTGCCGAAGTCCATGATAAACTATAAACAGCAAGTATAATTTTCTATAGTCCGCCGACAACCGGGAAATTTGTATATATAACACCAATAACACCACAAAAAATCTTCCACTAGAACCTCTACGCACGTTTCGACCCGACACCGGATCATCCTCAGGAGATGTTGACTTCACAAGCGCGAAAAGTAAAGTAACAGACAAATTGACTTAAAATATTTTGCACGCCTGTAAATGCAAAACATGTTTGGTTCCATATATGTTTCTTATAACTACATCTGTTATCCTATACCCATGTTTTATAGCAAATAAATTGATTTATTATTATATAAAAACAACCATTCGTTAGTAGCCCAAGCATTCGTCCTCAAATTCCGTCCGATTTATTATTTTTTTTAACAATTCAATGCTCCTCTTTGATTTTCTGAAAGATACCCAGGATAAAATCTCTCACCTTGCAAAATTTTTATAGGTGTTGTGGCTTAGGCGTGGTTTTATCAAAACACCAACAAAAATGGAGTTACTTTCTAATTTATAAAATAGATTGTATAGTAGGCATCGGAATAAACAGACCGCGCTTTCTTGTCTTTTTTTACCACAGGTAAGTCGAGACCGATTAGTATATTAAACGAGCCGTTTAAATTGCTGTTTTTTTTTGCCAGGCATAACATAATCTTTAGTATCAGTTAGTCAATAATATTTTTATACCACTGTACCCACTTTATGCACATTCTAGATACAAATTTCATCCGCATCATCTGGATCCGCAATACTTCTACTTCCATCTACTATGTTTTACAAATATACAAATCCCTTAAATTGATAATGCATTTTTAGTTATTTTAGCTGTTATGATTTACCTCCTTACTTTTTGAAGGCCTCCGTGGCGCAGTACGTGCGCTGTCGCATTATAAAGTTGGAGGTCCTGGGTTCGATTCCCGGCTCGACTCTGATCTGGTGGGAGGCTACGGTCGTGGCTACCACCCTACCGAAAAAGACGTGTCGCTAACCGATTTAGCGTTCCGGCACGAAGTCGCGGTTATCCCTCTACCATTGTAGACTGCATCATCACTTACCCACTAGGTGAGATAGCCGTCAACAGCTAACTTGCAGTATATAAAATAAAAAAATATCTACGTACGGCTTTGTTGTTTGCTCAACATTTATGAATAAAAAAAGTAGCACATAAAATTACGTTATGTACGTTTTAATAAAAATCAAACCTGTTAGTTACTCGCCGGAAATATTCAAAGAGGAATAATTTGTCAACGCCCTTCAGGCTTTCAGGTGGGTACGCGACGTTGCCGTGTTACACGCGCTTTAACCCTTAGCAGTAACGTGACATTTATAACCCACAGCGCTATGAAACGATAAGGCTGTGTACGTTGTGTAAACTCTTATCGTTGTATTAAACGTTAGAATTTGTCAGTGATATGGGTGAGGCTATGTGTAGGGTTGCTAATATTGGAGAGGTGTCATCATGACGTGGACAAGTTGCCAGGGCTACCACAGTATTGTTGGTTTACTTCCCACAGCTTCAAATTCCTAATTTATAACTTGCTAAGACAACCATAATACCACACGGTGGTACTTACAACAGTTTACATATTACATAAAGAAAATAAGGTCCTTGTAAATCATTGATTTACTAGGGCACTGTTCCCCATAAACGGTTTCCATTTCATTCAAAATGGTCTCAGCGTTCTTTCTTTGCTTCGTAAGGAATTTTATCACAGCACGGTGTTCAATTTTCTCCATAGTTTCAGTTTTCTTCCGGATTTACTTGTTTAGCAGGCGAGTATTCGTAAACGAATGACGCAATAAGGCTGAAACTCAATTTATATACTAATGATTAGTCTCTAATTAGTAAGACACTAAGCGAGCGCACCTATCCCCACTCCATCCCCTCCATTCCACGAACTTTTGGACCTCCCTGCGTATAATATTTAACCAATAATAAAGCACACGTTCATTGTTATATACAATCCCATTTAGAAAAATTTTAAATAAATTAAATTGATCTAGGGCTTACAGATCTCGCATTTGGAGTAGTTTTAAAACAAAACTCTTTTGAACGAGTATTAAGTAATGATACTTTGAAAGCTGACGTCGAAGACTTCCTTATGACACGGTATTGTATATTTTAGTGTGCAGAAAAATCGCTAATTAAACAAACATTATATATAGATTAATGGTACTTATGATTTTTTTGATGGCTAAGATGCCACAAATCGTGCACATTTTTCAGTGTTTCTTCCGCACAATTTCCAAGATACAGTTTACACTAGTTTGGAAAGTGGGAGATCATAGAATTATGTATCACTGTAATTGTTAGCAAATAAAAAAATTAAAAAAATAAAATATTTATTTAATTATTTGTTCACAAATTCCTTAAGTACTATTAATTCTCACTGCTGTTTCTTATATCACCGGTGTCAGAAGAATCACAATTTGTCTGATAAGAGCGGATTTCCTGCTTATGAATCCAGATTAATATCACACGGATGTTTAGGAGATAGGGAAAGGGAATTATACCTTATATTATATATATACCTTATATTATACCTTACCCTTAAAAACCGATAGGTGGCAGTTATTCCACACGTCATGACGTCATACAGTTGATTGGCGGCTGATCGTAAAACAAACCAAAACAACATGACCTTAATTTCGATTATATGTGAAGACACAGGCAATATAAAAAGAGCTCCATACAAATCTTGATCCCAATTTCAACCTCTGAACTGAAAGGAGCAAAGAAGTCAAATGACTAACGAGAAGCAAAAGTTGAGAATACCTCAACTAGACTCACTCAGATTAAACTGCTCTTTGTCTGAATGACATGTCAATGTTAAAGTTTAAAATAATCTTGTATGTAAATTAAAATAAGTTATTCATAATTCAATTGAAGCGGTGATAGCCTAGTGGTTAGGGCGTCAGCCTCCTAATCAGAGGTCGGCGGTTCGAATACGGGCACGCACCTCGGAGTTATGTGCGTTTTTTAAAAGTTATAATATCACTTGCTTCCACGGTGAAGGAAAACATCGTGAGAAAATCTGAACACCTGAGAGTTCTCCATCATGTTCTCAAAGACGTGTGATGTCTGCCAATCCGCACATGGCCAGCACGTGGTGGACTATGGCGAAACCCTTCTTATATTGAGAGGAGACCCGTGCTCTGTAGTGAGCACGGTAGCAGCGGTAATGGGTTGATCATGATGATGATGATTCATAATTCACGTTTTCTTTCTTCCTTCCCTTAGTTATAAAAACAAGTGCCATATTATGACCGCAAATTAGTAGAAAAAAACATTGAGCAATCAATCTTGATTATTCAAGTGATTGCCCACGACTATGTTTGCGAGCAATATCTGATTTCCCGTGAGATGAAGAAATTTTCCCGAGGTAGCCTATGAAGACAGCTCCTAAGCAAATGCTTCAGGCAAATACGAAATTTTATCAAGATCTTATTAGTTGAAGGTCACAAAAATAAATAAAGATTCTCCGCGTACCTCGACTATTATCATTTACACAGCCTATCAACGTTCCACAACACAGCATACCTAGCACTCCTCTCCAATTACGGGTTTGCAGGCTATTACATCAGATCCGAGTAATACATATACGCTATGTATATATAAGTATTATATACTATAAAGGTATTGTAATTACTATATTACCTACCTTGCTACCTGCTATTAAATTATTACCGCCGCCACTGCTTTGTGATTCAGTTGCAAGTTGTGAAAAGTTCCTTACTCCAAACAAAAGATGAAATCGACATTCGAAAATTACGTGTCGGATTTTTAATTGAATACATCATCTCTTATATTTTATCTTTATCTATCTCTTATAGAGACTAAAATTCTTTTGGAATATAGGTTCTTTGGGTAGCAACCAAATTACGAAACAGGTAAGTAACAAGGCACACTAATAAAGTATATTTACCTCAAAAAAATAAGAACTAAAAACTCAGCGGTATAATTTCCATTTACCGAGGCAACAAAACACCTAGGGAAGTTTTAATAAAGACCGCTTTAAGGGCGGCTACAAATTTGACGATTGGCCTACTTACTTGAGTAATCTCGTTCCCGTAAACCAAAAACCCACGTTAATCTATGCTAAGCCAAATCCACCTTTGTGGTGTAACACCAAGGAATGTTTTTGTGGAGAGCAAATAGCTGGATAGGAATAAATTATCAGGTAAGGTTATCTTTACTTTAATTAAGAAAATGGGGTTTTATTTAAAGTGCACTACAGTTCTGATCACGAGCTACCGATGGTATAACGAAGCCAAATTCAATTATGTTATATAGGTATTACTGTTGTTAACTATATTTTAGTAAATAAAGAGTCGACATATATGTTAAATTTCTCGCATGTAAATCACAAAACCGGATTTCTGTTTTTTGTTTTTTACTTTTGTTTAGCACTTGAGGATTGACGTCCGAGTGACGTCCACTGCTGGACATAGGTCTTTGTAGGGAGTTCCAATACTCACGGTCTTGGGCCGCTTGCTTCCAGCGGCTCCCTGCGACTCGTCTGATGTCACCTGTCCACCTGGTTGGGGGTCGACCAACGCTACGTTTACCGGTGCGGGGTCGCCATTCCAGCACCTTGGGACCCGAACGTCCATCGGTTCTCCGAGCTATGTGCCCCGCTTCAACTTCACTTCAACTTTGCAATTCACTGAGCTATGTCGGTAACTCTGGTTCTTCTACGGATCTCCTCATTTCTGATTTGATCACGTTGAGATACTCCTAGCATACCTCTCTCCAGCGCCCGTTGAGTGACTCTGAGCCTTCTTATGAGGCCCATTTTTATGATTTATTTACTTGATGAATAGATAGTCGTCTGAGAGATTTTTTTATATTGCACAACAAATTAGATTTTATAGCACACTTATCGCATACTAAGTGATAATCAATATAAGAAGATAGCCGGCAGGTCTTTGTCGGCGAGATGAAGAAAACTAATAAAGATATAATGAATTCTAAATTTAACTTACTGGGGATCTAAGATTGATCGACTTAAATGTCTATTAACTATAAATAGAAAAAAAAAATGTAGGTTTTACATGCTCTATATAAAAAGACTGAAAACCAGACGTATATGAAATTTGAATATTAATTGCGATATTTAAAACTCTATAGCTTTGTATCTTTCTCAATGTATATTCTTCCATCCTAAATTTTTACTGCAACTGAACTTTTCGTATTCTATTGTTCTCTAGCCTTTCAAGACATTTATAACGCTATATAGAGTAAAACTATTGTATCATCATCATGATCACCCTATCCCCGGCTCACTACAGAGCATGGGTCTTCTCTCAACATCAGCAGGGTTTGGCTATAGTCCACCACGCTGGCCATGTGTGGATTGGAAGACTTCACATGCCTTTGAAAAAATTATGGAGAACTCTCAGGCATGCAGGTTTTCTCATCATGTTTCCCTTTACTATTGAAGCAAGTGATATTTTAATTGCTTAAAAACGTATATAACAAAATTAAGGGTGCGGGCCCGGGATTAAGCCCCGACCTCAGATTAGGCGGAGGACCTCCTAACCACTAGGCTATCACAGCTTTTTTCAACAACAAACAAATTCAAACTAATCTTAATATTATACCAAATTCTCACTCATACCAATCCCCTGGGAAGCATGACCTCTTATTAAGAACCTAAATTCAACTTCGTAATAACATTTATATATTTAAGTATAATTTTGGAAGTTAAGAAGTTGTGTAAAGGTACTTAAATCTAAAATAGATTGTGGAATTTTATTATATCTAGAAGAACTGCGACCTTTTTTTAAAGTAAATAAAGAATAACTTTATTTAATTAAATGTCACGCAGCATTTATTTTTGCTCTCTAAATGTACGTCTGGAATACCTCAGGCAATTTTCGATGTCTACATAACTTGGAAAGCCTTACCAATGGTAAAAGAAAATACAAATTAAAAAATATATATATTTATCTATATATCTACCTATTACATTGGAAGGAAAGGGTGATTGTGAAAGTCGTCTACTTCCGTTTAACCCTTTCGAGGTCTAGAAAAGCAGAAAAAAATATTATAATGGCTTTATTAGCCTTAAAATTTTTTTGGCCATCGGTCGTAAAGTCGGTCTCCTCAAGGTAAGTGCACTTTGCATCTTTAGTTTGTAATCTGAAGGAAGAAATAAAATAAAAATTATATCAAGTAGACCAGTCAACTAAGTCAGTCTGTTGATATTGATACCATCAGTTTGGAAGAAAGGTTTTAAGAAGTATATGGCATAGAAAAGTACTTTTTCTTTTTAAATCCTATAATACTACACCACCTGGATGCCTGGTCCCCTTCCACCACCCGCTATTCCAGGTCATTTCTGCCACACAGCTGCAAAGTGTTGAACCAGCTTCCATCTTCTGTGTTCCCTATTGGTTATAATATGGGGATCTTCAAAGGGCTGATTAACAAATTGATCAAGGGCCAGCAACGCATTGGCGGTTCCTCTGGTGCTGCAAATGTTCATGGGCGGCGGTAATCACCTACCATCAGGTGACCCGCCTGCTCGTTTGCTCGCTAAAAAAAAAACTTTATTTGACTACAAGTGTCTACAATATCACCCGGTGGAGATACTGGGTGGTGTAAAGTAATTATGCATTCTATGATGATAGCAAGCGGATCTACTATAGTAGTTATATTAAATGTGTATTATCATCATCATGATCAACCCATTGCCGGCTCACTACAAAGCACGGGTTTTATCCAAATATGAAAAGGTTTGGTCATAGTCCACCACGCTGGCCATATGCGGATTGGCAGACTTCACACGCCTTTGAGAATATTATAAGCTCTCAGGCTGAAGATTTCCTCACGATGTTTCCCTTCACCTTTGAAGCAAGTTATATTTTAATTGCTTAAAAACGCACATAACTAAACAGTTAGAGGTACCCCGATTCGAACCCCCAGCCTCTGATTAGGAGGCAGACGCCCTAACCACTAGGCTATTACAGCTTCAAAATGTGTATACCTAATCCTAATAATAGTTCAATGACCGAAACTAAGTTTTCACACATCCATACTTCTCCAGTCAGTATGAAAGTATAAGAATTGGCACAATTTTTTTTTTATCCACTACAAGTTAGCCCTTGACGGCATCTCACCTGATGGCAAGTGATGATACGGTCTAAGATGGTAACGGGCTACCTATTGGGGTTATGGTAACCCATACTCCTAATTGGTTTCTACATGACAGCGTGCCGGCATGCTTAATCGCTTGGTGACACGACTTTGTCGGTAGGGTGGTAAATTGCCACGGCCGAAGCCTCGCACCAGACCAGACTCGAGCCGGAAATCGAACCCAGGATTTCCAAATTTCTAAATGCAACAGCGCACGCTCTATGCCACGAAGGTCGTCGACCAATTATATACTTTAATGCAATTTAGTCAAAAAATGTTAGTTCTGTACGTAATACTACGCGCAGTATTCTTATTTGGTAGACCCGACCCGCCATCCATCCCCAACGATGTGTCCCTGTCGACACATCAAAAATGTACCATCCACTTATATCACAAACGTGACTTTGAAATATTAATAGCCTCTCTCCGCATTGTGCATACTAAAGAACGATTTAGCTGAAGAAACAACTTGTTTGCGCAATATTCCCTCGGTTAGTTAATGTAAACTATCTTTAGGGAGTTGATTTCGAGTACACATCTGCTAAATTAACTTTTCTTTCAAGTTACAAGCTCCTAATCCTAATCTAACTAAATATTACCCTAACTATATAATAACTCTTAAATCATTTACTTGAGTCAATATATGTATTTATACGACTATATATTGACTCAAACAAATGATTTAGACGTATCTTATTTTGAAACTATTTGTGAACGTTGTGAAAACCTGTAAAAAGCTAAATATTCTCATTAGCACACAACTTTAATAAATAGTTATAGAAAAATGTAGCTAATACATTTTTCTATCATCTTAGACAGCATCATCACTTACCACCAGGTAACATTACCGTCAAGGGCTAAATTGTAGTAAATAAAAAAAAAAATACTTAAATACAAAAGACGAATGTATGAGTATATATCTAATATAAATATATAATTATATTATACCGTGGTCTACTACATTGCCGAATCCCGCGGAAACTAATTCGGTACACACTCGGGAACGCTTGTGAATATCAAATCTGCGCTTGGGTGACTTATAAAATATGCACATACACAGTTAGATAGCGATTGAACCGTGAATCCGCACTGATGGAGTAATAAGATAAATAAGGGCGGAAGTATAGCATAATACGATTTATATTCACGAGATGTTGCCCGTCAATACTCACAATTTTTTAGACTGTGGTACCATAGCTATAAAGTTTAGCTAAATTTTTCAAGGTTTTATGCGGGATATCACGTACACAGTGAGTGTAAGTACAATAAAAATAGTAAAATCATCTTAGCCTATATCATTGTATGTAGTATCACTACTACACACTACTAAAGAAGGAATTGAAGTCGTGATGCGATTTACGCTGACTTTGATTCCAGAAAGCGACCTACCTAAATTGGAAATTCTGACAAGATTTATTTTGCTGCTGGGTTTATTTTTTGACTTTATTTTTTGGCGGTTTTATATATATATATCAAACTAAATAATGCACGCCGCCTTACAAACGTGACGTTCGTTACTCTTACCTCTAAACTAACAAATTTTTAGATAAATATGACGATGTTTAAGAGAGTACTTCTATCATATTTCCTTTACACCTAAATATAACATGACAATATCAATATCGCGATATTTTTAGGATAGACAGGGTTCAATATTATAATCATAACAAAAGCGTAACTTATCACGTGTTTTTTATTCCATATTGCCCTTCCGGCTTCTGCCTTTCCCGATACCTATAATTTGGGTTCCTTCAAGTCGAGTGGGAATCTTCATTGAATTTATTTTCTTTTTAAGTTAAAGTAGAAGTTTTTTTTTTTTTTTTTAAATATATTACATTGCAGGCACACGGGCAACATGTATTTCCTAGTAAGCTAGTAACTAGCCGCTACCGTAGGCTCCCACCAAACCAGACTCGAATCGGAAATCGAACTCAGGGCTTCAAACAGCGCCCATTTTAATACAGCATCGCACTCATCCCGCCACAAAGAAAGTTGAAAAGAGTCAAAATGAAAGTTATTTAACCTATTCTTTGAACACTCACGATACTTAAACGAAAAAACAACTAAGAAATATAGATAATATTATTGACGGAGCAAATTTTAAAAGAAGGTCAGCTTCACCGAACAACGAAAAAATAAATCTCAGAATGATAATGGTCAAAGCTGTTGGTTTCCTATTGATAAGGTTAACGTCACAGACTAAAAAAAATTTTATATAGACGTTCATTGGGAAATATAGCAAAGATACACTGTATAGTGTTAAAGCATAATGTATAAAACCTAAACTAACATCTCATATTATCGGGCATGTTTGCTGCATTATCATATATTATATGTATAAACATGTATATAATTAAAATTTGTTGAACACCTGGTTATCGCTTAATGTTACTCATATGTTTTAAGCTGGCTACATAAGGGTCATAAAAGAAGTTTCCTTTAACATAGCCTTAAAGTAATGTTTTATGACAAAACTTTGGTATCTCTTTACTTATTAGTATATTATTTGATACTATTGTATCAAATAAAATACTATTATTTATTAGTATGTTTGGGCAATCAGGCATTGTAAAATCCGGTGCTTTATATCTTGCGCATGGATAAAAATGGGTCCAATAATAGAAGCTTCATGAGAGCATTAATCTTAAATGCGGGACGAATGCAAGAACCAAATCTTTGACTCCAGTAGATAAATTGTATTGCACGTCTACGTACTGGACACCTTATATTTTTAATTAGAGTATTGGGGTGCTGTGGACTGGTATTTTAGTTATGGAATCAAGTGAACGGCCGTAACAATATCTCGTGTGGTTAAAAAAACCAACAATCGGTGACTAGTCAGCTAATAGATGGGCCCGATGAACATTTCACCTCGGGACAACACCATTATAGCGACTCGAAACTCGTATGATTGTAATAATCGCTGACATGTAAAAAAAACTACGCCATCAATATGTTTTCACCCAGTCTGCATAATTTGTTTTCTTGCGATCTGTTTCCAGACAATTTTGCATAGTCTGAGGTTGAATCGGTATTCTAACGAAGAATTACGCTATCGGGAGAATAATAATCTGAGTAAACGAACAAAAATATACCTATAAGATATTTTCGTCCTTCCTTTACGAATGAACGATTTTCCTTTTATTGTCCTTTTTTCTTTATTAAGAACTCAACCTGTTTTTAAATAATATACTAAAAAGGTTTTGAATTAGGGAAATATTTATGAAGCTACCCTCGTGCAAAAATACCTTTGATTATTATAGGACTGGTATCCCACTTATTATTCTAAATATTGTTGTCTTAAAAGAGCTAGATCTTTAAACTAAAATAAAAGTAAGACATGACTATTAGTTACGTACTTTTTTTTTTCACTACAACTTAGCCCTTGACGGCAATCTCACCTGGTAGTGATGAAGCAGTCTAAAATGGTATGGGGCTAACTTGTTAAGGGTACGGTAGACACCAATAAGGAGTATGAACTCCTTATTGGTTTCTACGCGACATCATGCCGGAACGCTAAATCGCTTGGCGACACGTCTGCGGTAGGGTGGTAACTAGCCACGGCCGAAGCCTCCCACCGGACAAATCTTATCCCACCAGACTTATTTATTGTTATCAATTAAATCATGAATGATTAGCTATTCCTAGCGAGGTATAACTAGCCAAACAAAGCTGATTAACAAGATTAGTGGTGCCCCTTGGTTTCAGCAACCTCGTTGCAGAGATTTTATATAAATAGCAACGAGCAAAAACCTGATGTGATCACCGCCGCCTATAACCATCTGCAGCACTAAGCGTTGCCGTGTGTTCCGTCCCTTGAGGTTTCACACGTGCTTGTCGAGTTTACAGTTATCCGTAATCACACGTACAAGGCAACTAAAATAGGCCAGTAACGTTGATCAAATTCTATTTGCGCCATCACAAATTTTGTTCATTTGGTTAATACATTAAATTCGTAGCTATATGTACTGGTGTTATCTTACGGAACGTTTCCTGGTTAACGGTCACGTAGCAATGACGGATTATGACGAATTTATATAATATTGGGTATTACTCTTGCTCAATCGATCTTGATTGATGATGCTTTAGTAAATAACCGCTAGTTGCGGCACGATGTTGTAGTCTTATTTATCGAAATTGGGGTCATTCATCATTTAAGAGAGGCAGCTCAAACAACAGATTGGTTTCGTGGTTTCGTACAAGTTCCGATAAATTATTTTGTTTTGAATCCCTTACAATTTTTTAATTACTAAATTTAATCCAAGTTTAACTATTACTGATATTACGCTATACCTATAAAAAATTGTATTCTAATTACGAGTGTTAACCTAATTTTTTTTTTTAATCTTTAAATTAAAAATATTTAAATTTAATTAATCTAAACATGGTTCCTGAGATGGTCACTAGTTATCGAAAATTTTAAGCGTTTTGTGAAAATGGAAATCCCAATTTGTCCTTAATAAGGCAGATACAAAAAATATATAACTGACATTTTAAAATTAAGGCCCGAATAAGCTTTTATTTTACTGAACTTATTTTGTTACAATCGTTTTAATTTTTTTCTTTTTTTTTTCTCTTTCACATGTTTTAATTTTTATTTTACTTTTCTTGTTATTTATATTGTTAATCTTTTTTTTAATTATTTTGTCACGCCCTTAATATTATCATTTTCATTAAGTCGTAGATAGTGCTGTTAATTGTGTATTTATTTATAGTTATTATGTGTAAGTTTATCTGTACTAGTATTTAATATACAATTGTTTGCTGTCCCAAATAAATAAAAATAAAAAATAAAATAAAAATAATATACACTTGTGAAGTGAAGTCAACATCTCCTGAGGATGGTCTGGTGACGGGTCAAAACGTGCGTAGAGGTTCTAGGGGAAGATTTTGTGTGGTGTTATATTATACAAATCTCCCGGTTGTCGGCGGAATATAGCAAATTATACTTGCTGTTTATTGTTTATCATGGACTTCCGCAAAGTAACGCCTGCTTCTATTCATTACTTAATATACATTTCTTACAATTTATTTAACACAGGTAGGTACACCCCACTGATCACAGCCGACAGTTTATCCCAATGTGACAGCATTACATTTAGAGCTGCACAAAGAACTTCCCTCGAGTTAGAAGGCCATAAGCCCGCTCGGTTATGAAATATTTATGAGTGAAAACGTTTTCATTTCCAAAGTACGGGGCCTTGTGCGAATTTCAAAGGTAACTTTTGAAGGAAATAAATGGCTCCGGATAATTATTTTCGGAACGTAGATGGTGAATACGTTAGGCTTCGGGTTACTGTGGCTACAATAATAAGACAAACTGTGAAAGCGTATGGATATATAAATCCATTATTAATGACTATAATATAAGCTTTAATAAATCTCTATTTGTCTAACCGAAATCAACTGAATGGCTGATTAAATTAAAAGTATTAGGAACAAGTCTTTATCTGGTCTAAGTTTCTTCTCAGTTATAGTAATCAAACACCTCATTTCTAATCTATCAATCATAGCAAAACTAATAATTATATTCTAACCCTCAAACTTCTGAACGATGAGTAGACTTGTGAAATATCAATGATGTTAAAGCTTCTGGAGGCTCTTGTAGCTTTTTTTTCAATTGCGTATTTTAATATCGCTTCTGGACCAGTTCAAGGATTTTTTATAGTTATTATTGGGCTGTAATTATTTGAAAGTAAATAAATTAATGAAATAATTTTTTAAACTGATTTCCTTTTAGTTTCAATTTCGTATTTAATATCGCTTCTGGACCAGTTCAAGGATATATATATTTTATAGTTATTGGGCTGCAATAATTTGCAAGTAAATAAATTAATGTGGTTATTATTTTTTAAACTAATTTACTTTTAGTTTGCAATACATTCTGGTGTTGTTTTTGAATTTCTCATTATCATGTAAAATCAGTATATCAAACCAAGATATTGCTTTAGGTTTTATATATATAGTTCACCAGGGTTACATAAGTTTCAAAATACACAACTTGCCCATACTTCTTTTATCGACAATATTTTTTGCGATTGTACTAGATTCGATTTATTTAAGATGTCATTTCGTTTAAGGATATTGAACAATAACTATTGTTTGTTTTAACCGGGCAGAAATGCTTTCAAAGATCTCTTGAGTTTCTTTGTCCGTGGAGATTTCTAACAAGGCTTTCGTTTCAATTCGAATTTATCTCAGGATGTATTGAGTTTGACTCAAAGAAAATATAAAGGTTACCTAGCAATTGCCATTTATCTCTGATCTTTTTGTTAGTTAAAAAAATGATTGATACAAATAAGTGACATATTCTATATAATACTTTTTATACTCTAATACAGTTTTGAGTGGTTTGATGAAACACACTTTACTTTTGGCAATACAATATAATCACTAAACATGTATGCTTATAGTGATTGTACCACCGGTTCGGAAAGTAGATTCTACTGAGAAGAAGCTGGTAAAAAAGTGGCATTTTTTATTTTAATAAATTGTATATAAAATATTATATTATATTTTTAGGTGTTTATTTAACTTTTCATAATTGAATTTATGAATGAAATATGAAGAAATGCGAGGTTGGGGTGTACCCAACCTCGCATTTCGCATTTTATCCCAAGTTATGCGAGGTTGCCTGGTAGAGATCGCTCTTTAGCGATAAGGCAACCTAGCATTGCACCTATTTTCTTTTCTGTTTGTGTGTTTCTTCTTTTGAAGGGTGTGCAATAAAGTATATTTTCATTTTCATTTCATATTTATTTTTTTATTTCGCGTCTTTTCGGGCTGGCTAAGCGACGTTCAATAAAATCATTACTGGATGCTTGACCTTGAAGTTATATTTAGGTCTGTATTTTGTATTTACCTTTCGTCTTGCCCGGAGTTCTCTTAAACCGATCGCGATCATTATCACTAAAACCTAATAACTATCGGTAATAATCAGTAATTAGTAGAACCCCGCCAGCCCGATGTGAAGAAGTACGGTGGGTGTATAATGTATAAAATATGCGGTTCCATACAAAATTTGACAGTCATGGTATAGTTCAATTTACTAATGGTTTTTTATTTATTTTTATTTGAGAAGTGTTCCAAATACTTAACATTACATAAAATATGCTTAAGCTTACAATATAGAATAAGTTATTTGGTCACTTTTATTACTTTCGTATGACGTAAAAACCGAGCACATTGACTTTCAAACGAGCAAGCTAACGTAAATGGACACCAAATTCGTGAGAAATAGTAGTAGTATGCTATTGATCGAAATTCTTTTTTTTTTTTTTAATATACGCTACAAGGTAGCCCTTGACGGCTATTTTACCTGGTGGTAAGTGATGATGCTGTCTAGGATGGTAGTGGGCTAACCTGTTAGGGGTATGGTAAACCTACGCTCCTGATTGGTTTCTACGGGATATCGTGCCGGAACTCTAAATTTTTATTTGGGCGACCCGTCTTTGTCGGTAGTGTGGTAACTAGCTCCGGCCGAAACCTCCTACCAGACAAATAGCTTACTCTATATACACTTAGCTGTATATTTTGATTTAGAAAATATACTGATACAATATCTATATATATAAAAGCGAAAGGTCACTTACATACTGACTCACTGACATACTGATTAAACACGAGATCTCAAAAACTATTGTACGTATAAAGCTATAATTTAGCAAGTAGGTAGTTGATAGTTAAGAAATGTCAGCTAAGAAAGGATATTTGGAAATTCCACTCCTAAGAGGGTAAAAGGGGGGTTGGAAGTTTGTATGAAATTTCTTTGTTTTTAGAGTTAGAGACACAAAAATTTGCATTAAGATTAATAATATAAATAAAAACATGTACATCAATTTTTTTTTAAATATTACCTGTCAAAGATGGTAAAATAGGGGATGATAGTTTTTGCTTATTTTTTTTATTTTGAACTCTACAAGCTTGAAATTTTGAAAATAGGTTTCTTTTAGGGCATAAGTATAAGGTAAGAATTTTTTTTTCATCCAAATCTACCCCGAAGGAGGTAAAATAGGGGTTGGAAGTTTGTATGAAAGTCCTATGTTTTTTAATTTAGAGATACGAAAATCGGCAATTTGACATTTGCCTGTAGCTTACTTTCTCAAGCAGGGCATTGGCCGCACGGGCAACCTCAATATCAAGTAAAATTAGCAATTCTACGCAGACGAAGTCGCGGGCAACAGCTAGTCACTAATAAAGGGAATAAGTTTAAATTCAAAATAATTTTAATTAAAATGACTTTCGATGTCACATTTTGACACATACATTCCTTGACACTGCAGTGAGTGAAGTTAAGTAAACAATAACTCATTTAATTCACCTAGGCGTATCACTTGGTTGCAGCTACGATGGCAGAGACAAAGGACCAGATGCACACTGGGCAGACGCGTCGCTGGCGGGGCGAGCTCGGTGGCACGCGACTCCACACTCTTCCTTGAGAATACGCGACGTTATCCCGACCGACCGCGCTCTTTACCGATGTCGTGTCGACTTCAAAGTGTCGCCTACGAGGAACTACAAGTTCATGCTACACGTCATAGGTAAGATGTAGAAATTAAGATAATGGTATTGATTTGTATGTTCTACTAAATTGAGTGAAGCGGTGATATCCTAGTGGTTATGGCGCTAGCCTCCTTATCAGAGGTCGGCGGTTCGAATCCGGGCTTAGTATATTCTTATTCTATATAATCTAACTTAGTGCGTTATGTGCGTTTAAAAAAAAAAATATCACTTGCTTTAACGGTGAAGGAAAACATCGTGAGGAAACCTGCACGCCTGAGAGTTCTCCATAATGTTGTCAAAGGCGTGTGAAGTCCGCCAATCCACACATGGCCAGTGTGGTGGACTATGGCCAAATCCTTCTCATATTGAGAGGAGACCCGTGCTCTGTAGTGAGCCGGTAATAGGTTGATCATGATGATGATGATGGTGACTAAATTGAGAAGGCTAAGAACAGTTCCAGCACCCTCATTGTGTTATTTTTCTGAAAGAATACTTCTATTGTTAATCCAACCCGTGGGGTGGATCGAGTGTGGACGACCACCTTAGTGGATCATAATTAACGACTCGCTTGATAAGGCTTGGTAGTACCTTAGAACATTCATATCCAACTTTTCATTCTTTTGCAACTCGTTCAACCGTATCAGTAACTCTGGTTATTCTATAGATGACCAAATTTCTGTTTTATTTCTGTTTTTTTTTTTTAATATTCTGGCTCTGCATTGGAGTTTGAGGGATTTATTTAACAAAAAAGTGTTTCATGCTGCTTATGAATAGTTTAAGGCGAGAAATAATCTGGCTTACTTTTGTGTAAATGCAGATATGTCAAGATGTTTATCGAAGGTATACAAAAAATAGAAGGGATACTAAATAACTTATTACAAAGTTTTTCAGTATCCATGAACCCGCCCCTATATAGTTCTGAGTTGAAGCTAAGTACACGCTTCACTCTATCAGTAAGTTGTTCATTGAATCATGTAGTTCTTCTAAACTTGCGCAGTCAAAGTTTATCAAAGAAGCCCGTAATGCACGTATTGGCCCAAATGTATTAGGTCCAGTTTTGTTAGAAATAGAGTTCGATTTGGAATTAAGTTCTATTCGTTTGGAATTGCAAGTCGAAATTTGCTTGAATTCAAGTACATTTATCAGGAACTAACCCGTGTTCACTTATATTTGAATGCAACTTATTTCCAACTAACAAAGAGTTCGATTACATATATATAACAAAAAAATATAATAAAACATAAGCTTAATAATGGATATAAATGAGTGATTTTTGAGAGTCTAATTTCAGGACGTGTGTTGAATTCTCAACTCATTTGAGATAGTTTTATAGTTTTTCCATCCAAGCTTTTTGGAAACGGACACTACAGAATTGTGACATTAAATAATCAGTTCGATGCTGCATACAAACGATTAAAAACAAGTAAGCTAGATCTTCCACAAGATTATTTTTATTCTATCAATTTAATTTACAGAAAGTGACAATATTATTTTGACTACAAACTAGCCCTTATCCCAATCTTAACGTTTGGTAAGTGATGATGAAAAGATGTTAAACGGACTAATCTGTTAGGTTTAAGGTTATGTTATACACCTAGTAAGTAAAAACATTTTTCGTATTATTTTCTCACCTTAAGAATTCAACTTTATTGGATAATCCATACTTATATTATTCATAGCATTATAATAAATTTGAAAGAGTATCTGCTTATCCGTTACCTTTTCACGGCATGACCGCTGCACGGATTTCGATTTGGCAAGGATATTTATTACATCCTGGACACTGGATACTGTTAAGTCCTGGAAAATAATATTTTTAACAACCTCCCTGAGTGTGAAAGCTGTAGTCTTATAATTGGGTGGTCCTGAGTTCGATACATAATTTTCGATCATGTTTGTGAATTCTCTGATCTGGCTGTCTGTCTGGTCGGGCTACGGCCTTGACTAGTTATCACCTTACCATTAAAGGTGTGCCGCTAAGCGATTAACTTTTCCGATACGATGATCTGTAGAATCTGACGGGATATCAGTTTAATATAACTGAAGCTGTGATAGCCTAGTGGTTAGGGCGTCAACCTCCTAATCAGAGGTCAGCGGTTCGAATCCGGGCACGCACCTCTAACTTTTCGGAGTTATGTGCGTTTTTAAAAATTAAAATATCACTTGCTTCAACGGTGAAGGAAAACATCGTGAGGAAACCTGTACGCCTGAGAGTTCTCCATAATGTTCTCAAAGGCGTGTGAAGTCTGCCAATCCGCACATGGCCAGCGTGGTGGACTATGGCCAAACCCTTCTCATATTGAGAGGAGACCCGTACTCTGTAGTGAGCCGCTAATGGGTTGTTCATGATGATGATGATGATAACTGCCACTGTATCATCACTGATCAGCAGTTGGGATTGTAGTCGAAGACTAACTTGTATTGGAGGGGAAAAAACAGATTTCGCGGTATTCAAAACAAAGGCGAATGGAAACATCTAGTAAAGGATAAAATGGCTTAAGTTCATTATACATACAAGGAAACTATAGAATATGTTACCAATCAGCCCAGAATCCAATTATTATTATTTAATTAATTCAGTTCCTCTCAGATTCAGATTCCTTACCACTCTGCCAATCAAAGGCAATTAAATAACAAAATGCGTAAACTTACTGAGAGCCGACTTGAGTAGTTATGTCAAACTCAATATATCACATTTAATAGCATAACTTCATATCAAAAGCTTAAATAATATTTCAAAGGAATTCAGAGTATTAATTATTCAAGTCCCCAAGACCGTATTTTATGATCAACATATTTTCCGCGTGAGTCCTTTAATATTTGCTATTAAATATGTGCCAAATTCTACTCAAATTTGCTTGGCTGTTACTGTACTGTCCAATTCAAAATTAATTAATATACATATAATATTGCAGCAGTTTTGAAAAGTCAAGTATGGTTATTTGTTCTGACTCCACCACTGGTTAGGAATGTAGAATCTACCTAGAAAAAAGTCGTCATGCACCTCAGCAATTGTTTTCAACATTATAAAATATAAATAGTAATAATGCCTAGTAAATAAAGCGGTGATAGACTAGTGGTTAGGGCGTCAGCCTCTTAAACATAGGTCGGCGGTTCGAATCCGGGCACACACCTCTAACTTTTCGGAGTTATGTGCGTTTAAAAAAAATTAAAATATCACTTGCTTCAACGGTGAAGGAAAACATCGTGAGGAAACCTGCACGTCTGAGAGTTCTCCATAATGTTCTCAAAGGCGTGTGAGGTCTGCTAATCCGCACATGGCCAGCGTGGTGGACTATGGCCAAACCCTTTTCATATTGGACATATTCTCATTCTAATATTGAGAGGAGACCCGTGCTCTGTAGTGAGCCGGTAATGGGTTGATCATGATGATGATAATGAATGCCTAATAAGTGTAATTATTGGTGTGTATATAATATGTACAACTGTTGCCATTTCATTTGTCATATATCTTATGGCTCCTTTCGATTAGGTACCTTGGAATAGATAGCTTTTAGTTATAAGCTTTTATGTATATTTTTCTTTTCTCATTTTTCATTCTGTGCATATAAAGATATGCAGTAAAGGTGTTTAAATTAATAAATTAAAATTTTACGATTTTACATTCTATATTCTATATTCTGAGAGGGGACAAAGAAGCAGTTTTTTGCCCTGTCCCCGATATTATTGAATAATCTTGAGTAAAAGTTAAGTTTCATTAAACGATCACGATTTAAAATATTATATTAATATGCATACGATGTTTTTTCTAATCGTCGTTAAACCTTTCATTAAAATAATTTCTAAACCAGATTAAATATATTCATGAAATACCTTTAAATATTAATAAATATTAGATTTAAAATTGAATTTCGATATAGAACCATAGACCTCACAGCTAAACAGTTTATTGGATGGACCGATTGCAATTATATTTTCCAGACTCACATATTTATGATTAGCACAAGTTTTATGCTCAGAGAAAGAGAGTTTTTTAGAAAAGAGAGTTGGAATGAATGATGTTTTAAACACCAAAAACACGTAACTTGTATTTCTTTGCTGAAATTCTTAGTCTTAGTAGAGTGGACACCCTACTTAAGGCTTTAATGATAGCTTGAGACACTGTCTATAAATGAAACAGTTTTTAGGCACATTTCATAATTATAATACAAAATTTCGCGGAGTCACTTTAAAAATTCGTCGCTCCAGAATTCTTTCCTTGAGTAAATAAAAATATCTTACTTGTTTTATCAATTTGTAATTATTTTTATCAATACCCAGTTGCTGAGTTTTAATTAGTTTGATGAGCTTATTGTCAAGATTTTCCTGAAATAACTGTTTTAACTGTGTTTATAGGCGGAAAAGGTCACAATAAAATTTGGTTTAGCCATTTTGGTAAAGGTATATTAAGTAAATGTGTGTTTTGAATCAAGTTTTTAAACTTTTCATAATACTACTTATTATATTTTACTTTAACACCCAACCCTAAAGTAAAAGGTACCAGGAATTCTCATAATTTAACTGTAACGGGGCGTAATCTTAATCCTCTATTTATCGCCGTCCTCGAACAAGAATCCGAGATGTTCAACTTGATAAATAACCTTTTAGTTAAAAACGAATCAATCACTCCTTGAAGAGCTGACGACGAAATGGGGAAGATTTTCCTCTGGACTCTTGAATCACTGTTCCATTAGTTTTTTGTGTGAAAAGATCTTTATTCGGCGACAAGACCCGTGTCACCATACATTATACATGTATCTGGACGTAACTGCTTCCTAATTGTATTTTTTATCACTGGATATAACGTGAAAATTGTAACTTATAATGGCGACGAATCCGGCCACGCACCTCTTACTTTTCGGAGTTATGTGCGTTTTTCAAAACAATTAAAATATCACTTGCTTCAACGATGAAGGAAAACATCGTGAGGAAACCTGCACGCATGAGAGTTCTCCATAACGTTCTCAAAGGCGTGTGAAGTCTACCAATCCGCACATGGCCAGCGTGGTGGACTATGGCCGAACCCTTCTCACATTGAGAGGAGACCCGTGCTATGTAGTGAGCCGGTAATGGGTTGATCACGAATGGCGACGACGAGATGGCTCAAATGCGTATTTATAATAATCACACTTTCTCAAAGTAATCATTTTATATTGCCATCCCTTAGAAGATCTCAAACTTTATCGGAATAACGTTTTGTAGAAGTTACTAGTCTAAGACGTAACTATGTATTTATTATACAAATACATAATCGATCGTATCACATCTGATGATATATAAAGATACAGTCTAAGATGGTAGCGGGCTACCCAATTCTTGGTCGCTGGTCGCTTGGGTAATACATATTATCATCATCATCATCATGATCAACCCATTACCGGCTCACTACAGAGCACGAGTCTCCTCTCAATATGAGAAGGGTTTGACCATAGTCCACCACGCTGGCCATGTGCGGATTGGCGGACTTCACACGCCTTTGAGAACATTATGCAGAACTCTCAGGCGTGCAGGTTTCCTCACGATGTTTTCCTTCACCGATGAAGAAAGTGATATATATATATATATTTTTTTTTTTTGTAAACGCACATAACTCTGAAAGTTAGAGGTGCGTGCCCGGATTCGAACCGCCGACCTCTGTTTAAGACACTGACGCCCTAACCACTAGGCTATCACCGATTATACTGATACATATTATGCAACATATACATTAGCAACCCAGCTTGGCGGCTAGTATTATCTATGTGCGACACGTAAAATAATTTGCATTATCAAATACGAAGCTACCTACCTTTTGTGATATAAATTAAAACAGTTTTCAAACAATACGATGGGACAATGCGCCATTATTCATTCCTCCCTCTCGCTAAATGCATAGTGTACCACCATTTAATATTTATTGGCGACAATTTCATATTCCCATCTCGATGGAGAGCTGCAAGGCTTCTTAAATATGCAGCACAAATTCCTGTTTATTGAAGCGGAATATAAAGCACTTGGACACCGTTGAAAACATTGTTACAAGCAATGAAAGAAACTCCGTTCGTAATGTACTTGTATTTTTAAAGGATGTCCTGAAATTTAAAGCGAATATCTGGAATCATTTGCTTATCCTTCAAAATATTATAAATTTGGATGGATGATGTTAATTCAGCTTTCTTTCACAGAGCACTAAACTAATGGATGAATGAGATTTCTTGCATCGAGCTAGTTTATTGGGCAATATATAGATAGTTATCTTTCGAAAAATTCATGAGAATCTTAAGCGTATTTTTTTATTACATCTCAGAATTCTCCTATAATGTAATGAAACATGCATGATTTGTGTGGTGTGATTCATAAATATCGAAGGAATTATAAATTGCACCATCCAGATATGCCTGTTTTTTTATCACGGAGTATCACAAATTACTTAATATGTGAAAGAGACACTTACGGTTTCTATACTATTTAAGGCCGAACTACAAATGATCTTGATTTTATTTTATTTTTTTAATAGTGTACAACAAGTTACTCCTCGACTGCAATCTCACCTGATGGTAAGTGATGACACAGCCTAAAATGGTAGCGGGCTAATATGATAGGGACATCGTTAACCCATACTCCCACACACATAAAACAATTGGTAAAAAATCTTTTTTGGTAGGGTGGTAACTAGCCACGGCCACTACTCTCACCAGACAAGACTCAAGAGCCGGGAATCGAACCCAGGACGTTTAACTTTATAATGCGGCAGCGCATGTACTGCGCCACAGAGGTCGTCAAAAAAATATTAGTTAAAGCTCGTACAATAATTGATTTTGAATATTGCAATCGATAGTATTCTTTCTTTGTTTTGCAATATTTGCTAACACTCGCATTTTACAAATATTTTTTGTATTACGTCATGTAAACTATATTCCACAAAAAATTATTTGAACATTGTGATTTGAACCTGAACTGTGAACACGCAACACCAATTAAAATAAACAAATAGTGTTACTTGTAAAAAATATTTTATTTCTGCAACACCCCTATATAAATAAGAAAAATACAAAGAAAGGATGAAAATAATTTATTTCAAGCAATACCTGCCAACGGGTTTAAGTAATGTACATTTATAAAATCACGCCGAGGTTAGATCCTAAAGCTTTTAGCCGCTTTGTCAGAATAGGGCATTAATATTAAGTAAAGGGGTCTTTTGATGAAATTTCAGATAGAATGGCCGAAGTCTAGACTGGCAGTTGATGTTATAATTGAAAACTAGTTTACAAAACAGAGTACAATTCCAAAAAAGACTACTCGTACGTTTATATACTCTCTTGAATACTATGAAGATTGGCTTATTTCATTGAGGCCGGCTGGAGGCAGATTATATAAAATAATACAAAATAAAAAAATGCATTGTTTTCCTTAGAAAAAAAAAATCTTATCAAGAACAGGAAGGCTTTTAAAGCCTTAAATTTTGTTTTAATGCCAAGTTTTGATGATTATATTAATTAATTATTTCACCACTTTTTTTGAAAAGAAAAAAATTAATCAAAATATTTAATTTAGAAATTAGTACCGATAACTTTTACTTCATCTTATTAGTATGGATACATCGCTATTACTCTAAACTATTTAGTAAAAGTCACAAAATAATTGGTTCATATGGTCACAAAATAATTTAGTTGAATTGTCTAATTTATTTTATGAAATCGATTTGTAAAAGTTGGTCATGAACCAAACTTAAAGGTAATACACTTATTTTTATTGACATTAAGCGTTTAAATTGCGTTGAATTGAACGGATTTATTACCAACGAGATGTGAAGCCGTAATTTACATATTTACACTCGATTGCAAGCAATCGTATAACTGTGTAGCAGATTTATTGGAATGATTGGGGAAGCCGTGTCAAATATGATCATTCATAGACGTATTCCTATTAATATTAATCGGGTCTTCTCCGAGCGGCAGGAAGGCCGCCGGGAGGACACGGACCTCGAGGCTTTGCCTGCGCAATGTTGTGAGCTGTTATTATAGTGGTCTATTAGGAGAGAGGTTCTGGCTTTGATGACTAGTAAGGACAATTTAGAAATTTATCATTTCTGTTTATCCTCTGATCCAGTCTTGTGCGATGTTTCGGCCCTGGCTAGTTACCACCTGCCGCAAAAACAAGTCGTCAAGTGACTAAGCATAATTTTATCATAAATTACCTCATGATATCCTGGAAATATCTATCAATAAGTTCAAAGTTTTTATAAAGCGAAAGCTTATAGTGAAGTCCTATTACGAAATTAAGGATTATATTAACAATAGAAAAGCTTGGGTGTGAATTGCTCTAGCTTCAAAGCTAATTATAATTTGTTATTGATTAAAGAAAAGCAGCTAAGTGGGCTTCTTCTTCTACCTGGGCTTGATTGCAACTTTAGTTTTAATTTGATGAGTGTAGTTATCAGAATCACTTCACGAATAAAAATGATGGAAAGTGTGATAGGAACGATTCATAGATGCCTGTAATGGTTTGACATGAATAAAGATATTTTGATTTGAGTCAGCACGACGTCGAGTAGAAACCTATCAGGAGTATAGGTAGGGTATAGATGTCCTACCACCTAGCATAATAACGTTCGATAGACGTATGAGATTCGCCGCAGCACATATTCTCTAAGCTCGTAATAATACTGCGTCTGTGAAGAGTCGTTTTAAGTCTTGAAAAAGCTGTGCTAGCTAACAGCTAACTAGTGCTAAAATGAAGCTGTGATAGCCTAGTTTTTAGGACGTCCGCCTCCTAATCAGAAGTCGTTGGTTCCACCCCGGGCACACATCTCTAACTATACGGAGTTATGTGCATTTTTAAGCAGTTGAAATATGACTTGTATCAACAGTGAAGGAAAACATCGTTAGGAAACCTGCTTGTTTGAGAGATCTCCATTATGTTCTCAAAGGCGTGTGAAGTCTGCCAATCCGCACATAGCCAGCGTAGTGGAATATGGCCAAACCCTTTTCATATTGAGACGAGACCCGTGTTCTCTAGTGAGTCGGCAATAGGTTGATCATGATAAACAATTACATATTGTTAATTTCTCATGGATGGACCTATATATGTATAGGTTTAATAATAGGTAGTCAGAACACTAACGAGGTTAGTTAATGGAATAGTTAGCGAGATCGTAAATTAATCGGATATAGAGAATGTTAACGGGCTGGTTGATTAGACATAGTCAGATCTTTGACTACAAGTCAGTGAATTAGCGTTAAGAGTTAGTTAGTAAATCGTTCAGTGCTAGATTCGTGGGGTTATTACCAGCCGTCTTGATGGTTATTTTGAACCTATTTCAGTATATATATAAATTGATACTCTGAGATAGGAACTTATACATATTATTGCATTCGAATAAATTACAGATGACATGTTTTTACGAGTAAAACACCTTGTCCTCGGCTCGATACATAAATTTAAATCAATTTCCTTTATCAAATCTACAAAGTGACATATTAACTCAAACTCTAATTTTCATTAAACATTTTTTTATAATACAAGTTAAACCTTGACGGCTATCTCACCTGGTAAGTGATGATGCAGTCTAGGATGGTAGCGGGCTAACCTGTTAGGGGTATGGGAAACCCACACCTAATTGGTTTCTACGCGACATCGTGCCGGAACGCTAAATCGCTTTGCTACACGTCTTTGTCGGTAAGGTGGTTACTAGCCACGGCCGAAACCTCCCACCAGACCAAATATTTATGTATGTTTGTTTACATGAATCTGAAATCTAGGGTTGAGCACTGCAAATAATAGTTTTGAGTGACAATGTGAGATGGTAATAATGAAAATAATACTGACCTCGCTAAGTTTGGTGCGTGCTTTTTCTTAAGACAAGGGGCTGGTGTTGTTTTAGTTTTAAATTTACGAATGCAGTTATCACCATCACTCATTATGTAAGTTATTGACGCACTATAAGTGCCTTTTAAAGATTATTTAGATAAAGTTATTTTTTGATTGACTTGATTGATTTATTGATTTTTCCCATTAAACGCACATGTGATATTATGATTTCAGTGTTGCCAAATAAACACGTCAATGGCCGTCTATGCAAAAAATAATTATAGCCGAATCAGCCTTGAGAGGATTTACGTTTATGGTAGTGTAATGTAGGCATAACATTTAAATGGTAGTTTTAGTCAAAGCTAAGAACTCCCGATTCTCCCGAAGCCGATACTAAATATTAGTACTAAAGTCACAGTCAGACTTCTTCTTCTTCTTGGTCGCACACTTCATTACTGAAGGTCGTGTCCACATGAAAGTGCCTTCGCCACGTTGGTAACTAATGCCTTCCACTCTGTTCTTTCCTCGGCTTTTCTGATAGCAGTTGTAAGCGGAAGGCCAGTGAGTGTTTTCACCTGATCAGTCTAGCGGTTAGGCGATCGGCCACGTGGTCTTTTCCCCTCTACCTTACCCACAACTATAAATCTTTCCAAGTTACTTGGCAGCCGTCGGGCAATATGACCAAAATAACTAAGAATCTTTTGGAAACATATGGTGGAAAGTCTGATGTCAACACGAAGCTGCTGCAGGATTGATTGGTTGGTCCATGGTACGCATCGCGGTCCATGGTATTCGAAGCATCTTTCTCCAGCACCACATTTCAAAAGCATCAATTCTTTGTCATCAGTCAGACTTAAAGTTGTTTAATCTGTCACTTTAGTGCAGAGTTGTCAAATTATCTAATTCAGTCGCAGATTGACAGAAATTACCGGTTACGTTGACACCGATGTGAGGGAGTTTGTTTATAAATTAATTGCCAAATTATGATATAAAATGCCTTCACCAACATGACCATTAGCTGGAAAACGTACTTCAGAGCTCCGGTGACAGCAATTTAAACCTTGCATCTTATTACAGAAACCCATATAAAATCGACGTCATTATTTTCCATGAAACTAACAGAGAGTTTTAAGTTTCCCCCGGGCAATAAAACCCCTATTAAGCTTGCTTTTATCTCCAACAATAATAGAACATTTTATTGTCTATCCCTTTTTATTGCTGATGGCATATAAACACTTGGCCACTGTCTGCGTTTGGGATTTATAAAATAAATGTTGGTGTGACGACATTAGAATTTTGATGATTCAACATAGAGAATTTAGAGCTTTGCTCGTCCTGCTTTAAACATAATCTGTATCAAAAACTAAAAACCTCTACCGTTATTCTCAGCACAATAGTTGCATTAAGAGTAGAATTAAATTTTTTTTGCAATGCATCTATTGAAATTGAAATACATGGATTACTCTCCCATGCACAAATAGACACACACACAAACACACACACACATGTTGTTGTTTTTTATATAAATTGTAATCTTATTAGGCCTTATTTTACCATTAAGTCTGAAATGTAAATAAATTGTTTTGAACGCTGATTGATTACAAATAAATGAATAAAATAAAAAAATAAAAAATCATTCACATATAGTATAAATAGTCTATAGGTAGGACTATATATATATGTAGTCCTACCTACTGTTTTCTTCACCTTTTAATAATCGCTTGCAGCTATACTAAATTTTAAGGAATCGTTATCCTATTAAATTTTAAACTTTGTTGCTTAATTAAAAAAAGAAAACATAAAATTCTAAGGTATTAAATAAATCTACATACCAAATACAATGCTCTTCATATTTTAAATACTCATCTTCTGTCATAGACTAACTTTAATGAGTATCATGATTGACTTAAACGGTCCACGATCAGATAACACCGTGCCCTCACTTCCTTCTAATATGACATCTTTAAAAAATCTCTCTTTTACTCCCTTATCTTAAGGCCTACTTCCGCTACATTTGTGCCATTACCTTACATATTGACCTTCGTTTCCGCAATGATAACCATCTGGTACTTGCATTAAGGAAAAAGAAGATAAGAATCTTTTGCTATATTGATTCGTCGTCTTAACTATTATCTCTGGGACATAATAATATAAATAAATACACGTTCACTGTTTTATCGTTTAACGGTCAGAGCTCTTTAAATCTATCCGGTCTTAATTATCTCTTTACTTTATTTCATATAAAATTTTAATGAGGCGTATCAAATGTTTATATATGAATAAATAATGTAACCATAGCTAAATAAACACACAAATATCACGATTTATAAAATTATTAGATATTTATAGTTATTTATATATATACATATATATATAACTGTTCATTAAATTAAAATATTTATATCATTCAATAGCTATATTTTTGCTTTTTTTTTCGGATCCCCGTATTTGTATTTTATGTTTTTTTTTCTTTTCTTTTTCTTTTAATCGTTTCGTCACTCTGGTCTCAGCTGAAAATGAGCGTCGTGTTTTTCATATAAAAATGAAAAACACGACGCTTGCTGAGCTGTACACACTTTCTGGTTGGTGTTACACAAAATTTCTGATGAGAATAAGATGTTCTGTGTGTAACACCATATGAGAATAAATAAATTTCTTTCTTTCAAATCAAATAAAAAAAATGTCTAACTAGAAGTTCTTCGCTAGTTATATCTATAGTTATAGCCGCCACCGCATTGAAATCCTCAAAGTCATTGCAGATTACTTCCTTAGCACTGAAATATTATTGTATATAATATAATTCTCTTTAAGAAAGTTGATTTTATTATGTCTGGCAACGATCTCTCTACCCGCCCTTTTAACAAAGCTTGGCTATAAAATTATTAGGGCCACCATTATATGCATAAGTATAACTTTTCGTCCTTGTTTCTCATCTCTACACTCGTAAGTTTTGTGTAAAATAAATGTCCCTCCTGCTTATAAATACACTCTTTATTTAAGGACATCATACTAATTTTGTAAATGTGAATATAAGTTTGTTGGTTACGCTTTCACCCAAAAACTATTGAACCGATCATCATGAAACTTTGTGCACATATTCTTGCAGGTATTAGAAGTGACAAAGGAACTTTTAATTTAAGGAAAAATTAAAAAAATCACGAAAGATAAAAAAATTGGTTTGTTACAATATAGTTATCATATTGATTCATTTCTATTGTAAAAGGTAGTTATTAATATAAACCAATTGATTTTTAAAATAATTGTATTATAATACTACAAAATAATGGACTGAATATTTAAATACATCATATTTGACACAGCACAGCTTCCGAGCTGTTCCAATAAATCGAACAGCGACATACGGTTGCCTCCAATCACGTGAAAATATGTAAATTACCATTTATTTAAAGCCTTTCTGTCTCTTTTGCATAAATCAGCACAATGTGATGCGATAAACGATTAAGTATTAAATTCGAAATGTTGAGGTCCACGGCATCGCGTCAGGCGTTCTTTACGCATCCCCTTCAGAAGCAACGCAGGCAAGACTACACCAGGTGAATACCACTGTGTAAGTGATGATGCAGTCTAAGATGCTAGCGGGCTTATCTGTTAGGGGTATTGGTTAAGCCATTCTCCTAATTGGTTTCTCGCGACATCGACAACTAGCCACGGCCCAAGCCTTCCAACAGACCAGACTCGAGCCGGTAATCGAACCCAGGACCTCTAACATTATAATGTGACAGCGCACACTGCGCCACGGAGGTCGTCAAAGATATTAGAAAAGAAGGAAAATATCGAACGTATTTTGTATTTAGACTCTTAATTAGATTAGAATTAAGTGTCTTTTTTTTATACACTACAAGTTAGGCCTTGCCGGCTATCTCACCTGGTGGTAAGTGATGATACATTCTAGGATGGTAGCGGGCTAACCTGTTAGGAGTATGGTAATTGGTTTCTACGCGACATCGTGCTGGAATGCTAAAATCGCTTGACGACACGTCTTTGTCGGTAGGGTGGTATCTAGCCACGGCCGAATCCTCCCACCAGACCAGACTCGAGCCGGGAATCAAACCCAGGACCTCCAACTTTATAATGCGACAGCGCACGCACTGCGCCACGGAGGTCGTCAAAAAGAAAAGACTCTGAAAGAAGAAAGACTCGAAGCTTCCCCGTCAATAACATACGTGATTTCGAAAGTAGGTAAAGCAAGTCTTAACGATGTATCTATGCTGTCGACGTACCTACAAGTCACCTGTACCAGATGCCCGCTAAATTAATGTGCGGAAATACTGTCGGAGCTCAGCCAAAATTGCGGTTTGCAGAACGAGCTCTTTGCCAATACCGACGTCAAATAATTTTCAATGTTCGTGCTTATAGTGTGTCAATAGATTTCATTTAATTTGATAACAGGCTTGCGTCTTCGTGTCCAGAAATCTTATCATCATCATTAGCCCGCTGCTAGGCAAACGCCTCCTCTCTAATAGGAGTGAATCTCTAATGGGTTTCCAGAGTATAAACCAAAAACACCAAGAAAATAAATGTGATAAAATAAATTTATCCTTCATATCCAATTATATTCATTACAATTTATGAAATGCTCCGAGAACAATGAAGCCTAGAATTAATGATAAGCTTATTAATTTAATTAATTTTATATACATCAGATTTTTTTTTTCTAAAATTAGTCCTTTCAGACAGGGTAGATGTCTAATGAAATGAAAAATGTTGAAAACTATCGATAGGTCCTATATATATCGAAACTTACATACATTAATTTTTAAACAATACATAAAAAAAGGTCAAAAACTCAGTATACCTATCAGTTCTATTTTTGGGTTTGAGGTTGTTTAATTATTTTAAGTTATATTCATTCCAGCTTAAATGAATAAAGATAAGACAGGAATCACATGGGTAATTTTCACGGCTCAAAACAAGTATTTAGCTACTAAGCTAAATACTTGTTTTGAGCAGAAGCAAAAAAATTACTTTTTTTTAATTAGTTCCTATACCTGATAATTACCTGATTTCTAATCTGTATATATTTATCACCAAAATATTGCTATTACTAGTTATTTAGAGAACTTTTTTTTTATACAATACAAGTTAGCCTTTGACGGCTATCTCACCTGGTGGTAAGTGATGATGCAGTCTAGGATGGTAGGGGGCTAACCTGTTAGGAGTATGGTAATCCCACGCTCCTAATTGGTTTCTACGCGACATCGTGCCGGAACGCTAAAATCGCTTGGCTACACGTTTTTGTCGGTAGGTAACTAGCCACGGCCGAAGCCTCCTACCAGACCAAACTCGAGCCGGGAATCGAACCTCCAACTTTACTCCAATGTCAATTATGCAGAAAGTGTGAGGGTACGTACTTGTAATAACGAAATTTATATTTGTAAAACGCAATCATCCTGTTTACATAATCGTGTTTTGAAATATCGCATAATTTGCAACCGAAACGTATACACGTTGCTCAGACGAGACGTGGGCCAAAAATTTACAGTACCCACCCCTGATATCCCAAATGAACGTAATTACAAACTTCTGAATGTAATTCGACCAATTTTGTTTTACCCTGTTCTTAATTAAAAACAACAACACCCAAGCTGGGAATACACCGAGAGTAACATTGTATGATTCATTTTTTTTGTGGTGAAATGCTCGGTTGGCACGCCTTCGTAGTAAAATTCGTCACGATTAACAGCATAACGCTCTCATGTGCCATCATGTCCCTTTGACGTAAATACCTACTTTGATGTTCATAATTGCCAGCCGATGGCCAACTTTTTTTTCTACTTCTAGTTTTTAATAGAATTTTAATGTTTATAACTAGATAACTGTTTATAACTAGCACATTGTCATGTACTGGCAATATGCTAGTTATAAACACTATGTAGTACTTTTTTTTGTGACCAGATGATAAATTAATCTTATGAAATAAGAGGCCTGTGTCCAGCAACGGGCAGTTATAGAGCTAATGAAATGTGTTTAAAAAAAGGTATTTTAATAGATAAATACTCGTAGTTAAAGTAAAAATAAATATAATCAGACAGTAAATATTTACGAGATAATGTAATGAATTATTACCATGTCGGTTATACCACTATCTAGAGTTATTGAGGTAAATTATTTAGGCCGCCTATTGCACCTATTTATTTTCTGTGTGTGTTTATTTCTTTTCTTTTTTTTTCTTCTGTATTGGTGTGCAATAAAGTATATTTTAATTTTTTTTTTCATTAAAATATTCATATAGAATATATAGACAAGCCATCATTTTACAGCCCTAGTGAAGTAAAGTTACACGCCTACACAAGTTCTCAGATAAAAGAAACGTTACAAAAAGCAACGACGCGTTTGGCGTTATAAAGGTTTTGTCACCCATTATATTTGAGCGAAAGCGCTTCGCCTCCTCGTTTCTAAGGCTTCCCTCTTCCCTGCCACTTACAATTTGGATACCTTCAAGGCAAGAGTGAATAGGCACCTTCTTCAAGCGGGTTTCATAGTAGACTGCCCTGTCAATTTTAATAACGTATGCTTGCGTCACAATTTTATTGTATGACTGGAGCAGTTCTGTCTTCTATTTTTAGAACATTTTATAGAGTTATTTATAGGTTATTGATATTATTTTTTTTTTGCCTGGGTTAAGCATTTGGTAGGATACAATTGCTCGCAGGAATAAATTTACACGCAGGATTATTGCATGTCTACAATTTTCTTGTCTTGCCTATAATCTTTATTTCTTTTATGATTTGAGTGCAATAAAGTGTTTCATCTTTTTCTATAACTTTTCTGAAACTTGGAAAACATCAATAACTTTATTGAAAGCAAAAGCAATATTATTAATTAGGTAATGATAGGTAATTCGGTAAAACACAGGCTGATGAAGTTTTTTATCGTTTTGTATCGTTATATTAGTCACCTTGAACAATATCGTTCTATTTTATTGTATATTATAATTATTTATTCTTTATAATATAAATTAATCATAGTTGGAATAGATAGTTGCTTAATAAATGCCCTTCTAATCGCAATGTCAGTAAGTCTCCCTGAACCCTCTTTACGGACCGGACCCGGACCATTTCGCTGGAGTTCCTCTTCGCATTACTCATTTGTATTCTTCTTTTATTCTGCGCCTTATCCGCTACATTTATTTGTGAACGTATCGTTTTTAATTTTTATTGAATTAAAAAATATATATCCAAGTTCGCCAAAAAATTATAATTACAAAAGAGTAGTAAAGAGTTTTATATGAAGTATTTGAAACTTATCGTGAACGGAATAGTTTTATATATTAAGATGTTATTTTCAACGCACATACTCGTACTACGGGCTTCCCCAATTCAGTGAATAGTTTTAATAATGGTTTCGTGACCTGAAGCAAAAACTAGTTAAAATGTATGTTGGAATTTCTAAGAGAATTTCTGCTGCATTACGACATAAAGCAACGAAGCTGGGGGAATAAATAGCAAAATGATTGATATAGGTAGCAGTAATAAAGTCCAAATTGGCCGGATGCCAGCGATGTATGTGGCCATTCAGCGAGCCAAATATTTTATGGAGGTATCCATTCGCTTTTATGCGAGCATGTACCTAAAGTTTCCACTTTTGGATGTATAGAAGTTTCATACTTTTATAACGAAAAATTTATTTAGAAGTTCAACTTTTCAATGTGAAAGTTTGAGCTGTTTTTAAAAAATGTTTTGAAAGGAACAGCATTCCGAACAAGCACAGTCAAAAGACGGAGCGTTGATAATTCAAAAGAAGCTTATTATAGTACATAAACACTTTAATCCAATAACTCACTTTGGTGTTATAATAAAATTAAATATATACTAAAAAAAAACTTTAAATTTTTCGAACTGACGTAATTTTAGCCCGCACAAAACATATTATTTTTAATAGTTTCTAGTCCGTGAATTGAACTTTAGTTAATTTAATTTGTTCTCAAACATAACATACCACAACCCACAACTTCGCATCAGCCGCCCGCACAATGACTTCGTTCAAATTGTTTTTTTAATCCGACTTTTTATTCGCTTATTGAGTTAGTAGTTTATAGAAATATAAAATACTCTCTCCGGAGATTAACGCGTTGAAATAAAAAGCAAACTCTTCGGCTTTATTGTTTACAAATTACAGATTACCTTCAATACTCTGAGCTCGGTGTGCATACATATAAGAGTATATACGTTCATAACATATACCATGCGTATTTTAATTTGCCTCATGGAGGCTTTTCTAGTTTTCCGGTGCGAGCACAACGCGAATTTCAGCGGAATGTTTCATTAATATCTCACTGTAATGCAGCCAATGAAAATTTTGTATTTATCTATGTTGAGGTTTTTTTTTCATCTTATGCCTATTATATATGCAGCCTTATTGAGACACAGACAGTTACTTCAATCTCCAAACCAAGACAACATTTCTAAGAGAAGAGTAACTACATGTAATAAAAATCATTCTTCGAGCCGCAAAAACAGCTTTTGCTAGACGGTCACGCCCTATGTTCATGCCAAAATCTATATAATATATATGTAAGCATATGTATATATACTACTGTTTAGTTGTGAATCCACTGTCAAAAAGCTGTAAATGACATATATGGTTTCCACGATACAGAAGTGTAGGTCAGTGGAAATAGTAAAAAAAATTGTATTTTCGAAAGAAAGAAAAAATATTTATTTATTATCATCCACCTTTCTAGCTTCTCTTTACTTACGTTAAGGTAGCTCTTTTTTATTTCACTACAAGTTAGCTCTTGACTGCAATTACACCTCGTAAGTAATGATGGTTGGTGGAGTGGGCTAACCTGTTTGGGTGAATGAAAATGCTTGCTATGCTCTCCCTGTCTCCGTACGATCCGCTTCGGCGACTTAGTTTTACAACGTACAGTTTACTGATCGACTTTTTTTGCAATTGTTCATTGCCTTCTTCTTTGATCCGCTGGCCCGGTTATTATCATGCATGTGATCAAAATCGATTAGGCCCACAAAACCGCATTGGAGCAACGTACTAGGTCAGTGCTCTCATTTCCTCTTACATGAAGGGTAGGTCTGTGCCTCATGATCAACCCATTACAGGCTCACTACAGAGCACGGGTCTCCTCTCAATATGAGAAGGGTTTGGCCATAGTCCACCACGATGGCCATGTGTGGATCGGCAGACTTTACACGCCTTTGAAAACATTACGGAGAACTCTCAGGTGTGCAGGTTTCCTCACGATGTTTTCCTTCACCGTTAAAGCAAGTGATATTTTAATTGTTTAAAAACGCACATAACTCCGTAAAGTTAGAGGTGCGTGCCCGTATTCGAACCGCTGGCCTATGATTAGGAGGCTGACGATCTAACTACTAGGCTATTACCGCTTTGAGTCTGTGCCTAAACATGGTAAATTAATCTGCTGATGATACTCTACAGGCAAGGTCATAGGAAGCTACACATATGTACATACCAATTTGAGATCATACTCAAAATACCTTATAAGTTTGAAGAACCAAAATAAAGGGGAGGACACAATGAGCCACCATGCCATAGGCACTTCGAGTAAGCGAGGGCGCGCAAGAAATTAAAAAAAAAAAAGTTCCGAGTGGAACACTGAATACTCAGATCGAACAATACCCACACTCCACGGAGTGTGTGTGAATTTCGCGAACCCCTTTTACATTAATGAGGATCCCACTTCCATGTTCAGTGATTTCGCATATAAAGGGGCCTGTTTTGTGTGTGAAGTGCTATCCCAAATAAGGTGGGGTGAGGAGTTTTGAATGGAGCGATAAAAAAAAAACTTATGTCTATTTTTAACAATTATTGTCTGAACTACTAATTAGGAATAAAGGCAAATTGTACTTTTTTTAATGACATAAATCACTGAATACCAATTTGTTTCATCATGATCAACCCAATACCGGCTCACTACAGAACATGGGTCTCCTCGCAATAAGAGAAGGGTTTGACCATAGTCCACCATGCTGGCCATGTGCCATTGGCAGACTTCACACACCTTTGAGAACATTATGGAGAACTCTCAGGCGTGCAGGTTTCCTCACGATGTTTTCCTTCACCGTTCAAGCAAGTGATATTTTAATTGTTTAAAATTAAAAATTTGCCTGTCAATTTGTTTATTTTCACCCAATCTACATTGAAATTCTACATTAATCACTTGTTGATTTGTAATTTCGTCTCAGCTTATTCGCGCCAGTAGTGTTCAACAGAGCATTTTGAAGACTCATTTACCCTCTGTGATAAGGTGAAAGTATCACATGTATATCAAATTTTATAAACATTAAAAAAATATATAAATACTAGCTGGCGCCCGCGACTTCGTCCGCGTGGAATAAGTTTTAAAATTCAGTCAGAATAAGTTGTAAAAATTCCTACGGGAACTCTCCAGGTCCTCAACGATACTTTCAAAAATTACGTCGATCCATTGCTCTATTGCGACGTGGATGACAAAATATTTTTTTAGCGATGTCTACGCCTAATCAGGGCCTAACTTCCTAATTCCTTTTCATTCTTTATGTTTGCACTTTTGCAAAAGAGGTTATACCTACATTTCATTATTACTTAAAAGTAATGCTCTAATTCCAAAAACGCAGAACTTACCCTTGTAACCTTCCAACCGCTCACCCCTCTCACCCCTTAGGGGTGGACTTTGTAATATTGTGTATAAAGGTTTTTTTAATTAAAACAAATAACCTAAATGTCAATTTTCATGTGCCTAACTTCGAAATCTTAGAATCCTCATATAAACTTCCAACCCTCATTTTACCCTCTTTGGGGTAGATTTTCGTAATATTGATTGATACCGATCATTATTATTTTTAATTAACAACTTAGTCGCCAAATTTCACGTCTCTAACTTCAAAAATATAGGACTTTCATACAAACTTCCAACCCCCATTTCTACCCATGAGGGGTGGATTTTTGTAATATTGTGTATACAGGTTTTTATTATTTAAAACAAATTACCTAAATGCCAATTTTCATGTCCCTAACTTCGAAAACTAAGCATCCTCATGAAAACTTTCTACCCCCATTTCACCCCCCTCGGAGTAGATTTTCGCATTATTGATCATACAGATCTTTATTATTTATAATTAACAACTTAGTCGCCAACTTTCACGTCTCTAACTATAAAAATATAGGACTTTCATACAAACTTCCAACCCCCATTTCTACCCCTTAGGGGTGGATTTTTGTAATATTGCGTATAAAGGTTTTTATTATTTTTAGGTCATTTGTTTTAAACAAATGACCTAAATGCTTATTTTCATGTCCCTAACTTCGTAAACATAGAATCCTCATGAAAACGCCCCACCCCCATTTCACCCCCCTTGGGGTAGATTTTCGTAACATTGATTATACAGGTCTTTATCATTTATAATAAAAAACTTAGTTGCCAATTTTCATGTCTCTAACTTCAAAAATATAGGACTTTCATACAAACTTTCAACCCCCATTTCTTCCCCTTAGGGGTAGATTTTCTCAAAACCGTTTCTTAGCTGACCTCTACTTCATAAAAGGAATCTACCTTCCAAATTTAAGGATCGTATGTTTTATAGTTCCTGAGATATCGTGATCATCAGTCAGTCAGTCAGTCAGTGGTATTTCGCTTTTATATATATAGATTAAAATTATTTTTAGAATTTTTTTTATTATAAAGAAGCATTTATCAGGCATTCTAGCATCAGGCTTCCTAGTTATCTATTTAAAATTATCAATTCGTATATATCAGCTATAATGTGTATTTAATATTGTATTACTAGTAGTTGTCCGCGACTTTGTCTGCGTTTGTTTGTATTTAATCGGTGGTTATTATTATTTCCTGGATAAGTTTCCTATTTTCGTGTCCTGGCCTCAAACTATTTCTGTGCCGAAATTTGTTAAGATCAGTGATATTGTGATTGTATTGAATATAGAAAATATATAAACTTACGAAGCATACAAAATAATCAAACAAACCAACAGACAGATACAGCTCAGCATTTATTATATACTAGCTGACGCCCGCGACTTCATCTGCGTTGAGTTAGTGTGTTTGTTTGTCTTTCAATCACGAAGCAATAGATTACTAACCCGAATTACTTGATGGCACAGGTGGTGGCGGTGGTGGTGTACTGGATAGTACTTGGACATTACATTACTTTATTTTTCTAAAATAAAAGGCTTTTTCTAAAATAAAAGTAGCCTAAGTTACTCCTTATTACATCAGCTACTAGTCAATAAAACGCCATAAAAATCAGTCCAGCCATTTCAGAGATTAGCCGGGACAAACAGACAGACAGACAGACAGACAAAAATTGTAAAAAATGTTATTTTGGTGTATGCACCGTATACATATTCATATACATGTAGTAAAAAACGGTTATTTCAATATTATAAACAGACACTCCAATTTTATTTATTTGTATAGATAAATATTATAATTTTCTGAAGATAATAGAAGGAATATACACAGAAACAGAATATAGTAATATTAGTAAGAATGTTAATTTAAAATGCTGATGTGATGTTTTCGTACAGAATTTAAAGAATTCTACATGCAATTTAGATTTTATAAAGTTGTTAAAGCCTTATTTTACGACATTAAGTGGACTGACCAATGTTTTTAAGCCTTTCAAACATAAAACTGAAAATGTAAATTCGACTGCAAACTTTTGTAAAAGCTAGAGCAGTTCAAAATACTTAGTATGAACGTTTTAAAACAAAATTCCGTCATATCAGGAATGAAAAACGCCATTTCAAAATCACAATAATGATGATGAGATTGCTTTGGGTCGAAAGTAATTTGTGTCCGGGACGACTCTAAGGCTTTTATTTTAGCAATTTAGGTTCGGGGAAAAAAGTTTAATGTAGGGTAACTCAATTATGGAGTCCTCACCTTGTGTGCCCCCAATTTATCACGAAACGTCTCATAGTACTAAGAACTGGAGGTTTAATGGGCCTTACATAACGCGTTGTGCGTGTATACCTATTATAATTACCCTATTTACTCAACACCGTTGGGCAAAGGTCCTCTCTTTCGTAGGACACAGGGATTTAAGGGAACGGAAACTCACTGCTCTAATGCCAGCTCGCAGCGTATTAGACCGGAACACGCGGCTTAACTCGCTCTCCAAAGCCAAGGTGTGGAAACCGCACTTTTCTTTCATTGGCTGAGACTTCTTTAACCGACAAACAAGATACCGATTTCGGACCGATCTTTTATGTTATTTTTTTTGTTTGTTTATTTGTAAGATATAAAACTCTGAAGCTGCTACTGAACCTATTTCATTACAATACTTTACACAAAATAAAATGAAATACAATAAGAAAATACGAAGCAGTATAAATACAATAAAATAAAAAGCCATATTCTACTACCAAGTCAATAAAAATATTTTTTTTTTTTTTTTATAAGTTTCAGTCAAATTTTATATTATAATATCGTCACAAGTGTTTGGTAGAAGTCGCCTCTCTGGCGTAGGCCTCCCCCAGGCCTACTAAGCAGTATAGTAAACATAAATAGTACAGGCTAACCATTAAATCAATGAAGTATCAAGTAGTAAAGTAATTATGGTAAATTTATTGTAAACGCTATTGTTAAATTACATTTACATTACATTACTTAGGCGGCAGTACTCGCCTAAAATTATTGAACACGATGATTGAGTGTATATAATTATATATATATATATATATATATATATATATATATAATTATTATATGCCTGTGTGTGTGTCGCGTGCGCGCCATTCACGAATCCACTTTTGATATTTATGCTGCTGCCGCACAATACCTGAATTAAGAAAAGTTTTCCTCAAGCGATATAATAAGCTAAGTTAAAACTAAGTTTTTCGCGAGTATTCCATCGAATAAAAAATTATTCAGGTCTACCGTAAGAAGATCGGAAGAGAGTTGAGCTGAGCCTAAAGCTTTTTTTTTCAATTTGTGATAGACTTCCGCTTGTCTATAATCTAGTGTGATGAAAAGTAAGCATGACGCGTACGTTGGAAAAGCGTCTGCCTCGAAGATGTCTTTTAACTTTTGCTTTGACAGTTTTCAAATTATGAGTGGCATATACGAAGGAAGTGTTTTAATTAACCTGTATGGTACGTTTGAAATGCGGTTAGATACACATAGTTCTCTTTTAATGTAAAAAAGTTAAGGAAATCAGAATTAGTTTTTTTGAAACAAACATTAAAATATTTCATTTTTATTTAACTTCATATCAACCGATCAAATGCGGAGCTGTGATAGCCTAGTGGTTAGGGCGTCAGCCTCCTAATCAGAGGTCGGCTGTTCGAAACTGGGCACACACCTAACTTTTCAGAGTTATGTGCGTTTTTAAGCAATTATAATATCACATGCTTCAACCGTGAAGGAAAACATCGTGAGGAAACCTGCGCGCCTGAGAGTTCTCCATAATGTTCTTTAAGGCATGTGAAGTCTGCCAATCCGCACATGGCCAGCGTGATGGACTATGGTCAAACCCTTCTCATATTGAGAGGAGACCCGTGCTTTGTAGTGAGCCGTAATGGGTTGATAATGATATTAACCGATCGACGTTCCAAAATCCATAGTTTTTAGCAACTTAATACCAGTGGCCAAGCAGCCAGTTTGATATAGTTTGTTCACCAAATCGGGGGTCCACAAATAGTTCGCGATTTGATGAAGTTGCGTCTTTATTATATTCCTTTATCTAGCTGTCATAGTAAGTTCACGTAAGTTCATGTTGCCAAATTATTTCTTCATAAGTATTTATATACATTTACATGCTACAATCTGTTTATCGGTATACTTTTAATTAAAAATATGAAATTGTAATTTTGTGTTGCGCGCAGACGTGTTCTACTGACTGACTGACTAACTTACATTGTTGCAACTAGAATTGTACAAACGTAAAATTGGAGTTTAAAGTAAATAAAGTATACCAAATTACAATGTAACCTCGTAACGCGTCGTGACACTACATCGTGCATTACTCCATTCTTCCAAGTTTACTGTAACAAGTACTGAAGCACTTACTTTGATGAAGTCATTAAAAACGGCAGACTTAAGGCTAAATTCTCAAGACAGTCACTCATACTTTTTCTGAATAAGGTGAAACGTCTTACAAGATAATAAAGGTAGAGGAAAAATAATTAATGAATGACGTACTTAAAAATAATTAATTTGTTGAGAAATTATATTTTCATAGCAAGGAAAAAAGGTAGGCATTGTTTTCATATCGTAAGCATTACTTCTGCGAAATGCGAAAGTGCGTATGCTTCTTTGTCCTTCGGTCACGTGGTTTCAGATGAATTTAAGCCACTATCTAATAAAGATTTATTGGCCGAAGTCTGTTTGTATACTCATTTAAATTTTAATAGGATACTTTTTATCGCCTCTTACCAACAGTACCAAAGGACGTTAGCCCGAAAAGTTAAGAAGATAACAAAATGGCGTGGAAACTTTTCGACCGTAATTATATAAAGTCAATTTAAATTATTAAAGTACTAATAACATTAATTTGAATTTCCCAAACAAATCTGTCCAAAGCGGAATATCCTACATCCGCGCCAGTTTTAATTAACCCTTATATTAAATATCATAATATTAATGTTATTCAAGGGTATAACATCCACATTCATGATAACCAAATAACACAATTGACTTTGAAAATATATAATTTCAAACGGCGCAGGGCTTAATGAACCTGTCATATTATTACGGTTCCATACAACGAGACACTGGAAATCCAACAAAAGTCCGACCTTCTCTCGCTCTACTGAAGGCTTTATTTAAGGCTTTTTTATGTTGAAAGTGTGAAGTGAGGTCATGACACATTTATTTCTGACCGAATGAGCGAAGTTTCTGAGCTTGATGTTTCAATAACAAAAATTGGAGGTTCCAAAATGAAACTTCAATGGAAAACTAAAAATATTAAGAAAACAAAAATCTTTCTGGCGCTTTTTTATCTTAGAATACACTCTCGTGAGACTTAAGTCTGGTATGTATCCTCAATATTTGATCTGAATTTTGAAAAGGGAGTTTTCAAAAAAGAAGGGAGTCCAGCGCTTATAAGAGGCAGTTGTACCAGCATTTTGGTTTGTAACCTTTAAAGGAAACAGTTTGATTGCATTTTATATTATTATTACTGGATATTATTCAAAATGATGATCCATATAAATATTGTGTGTTGAGTTTTTTTGAAAATAATTTATAAAATTAAAAAAAAAAAATACAAATTTCGCAATTATTAACAGCAAATCACTCGCTACCTCGGTGCAGCAGTTAGTTTAAAACCTTATAATTTTAGAAATGTAGTAATGATTACTTGACAAGTACACTTTAATTGTATAGACAAAAAACGTGAAGTTATTTTTCTTCTTTTCCAGAACTTCCAGAAAAGCCGAAAATTTTCGACGAGGCTGACAAAGAAGTAATAGGCGTAGCAGGCCCCTACATCGAGGACACCAGCCTGAAACTTACCTGTGTTGTAAGTGGAGGTAAAATTAGAGTATACAAATACATTTTGTGGTACCATGTTATATTAATTTAAGTATCTACTTTCCTAATATATGTAACCCAGTAAAAAATAACAAAGTCCTTGATCTCTCAAATGCATCTATAAAGCGAATATATGAAGTATGAGCGAACTAACTGTTCCTTTCTTTACTTAAAAACCACTATGATTCCAAACGCACTCTGTAGAGCTACGAGAAATTTATGTTTTTTTTTTTTATACACTACAAGTTAGCCCTTGACGGCTATCTCACCTGGTGGTAAGTGATTATGCTGTCTAGGATGGTAGCGGGCTAACCTGTAGGAATATGGTAAGCCCAAGCTCCAATTCTCAGCTTCAATTATGTGTATCATTTTGTCGACCTATTTTTATGGCATTATCACGTGGTATTTTGCAACATTAATAAAATAAAAGCAGATATTTTTTTATTGCTCTTTAACATCTCAGAGCTAATTAATACATAATCAGCTAGTTTTCTTCATCATTGAATTCAGTCGAATAATATAAAACTCAGAATTGGGATATTACACACAGATCCCTGTGCCTCACTTAGAAGAGAGGGATTAAAAGCATAGGCCCACTGGACTCCTCAAATGCAGGCAGTAATGAGGGACCTGCGGTAAGCCCCGCGATGAACGAAGCATAAACATTACCTATGTTCCCTCGGGAAATTTTCCAATTTCCTCGCAGAAAAACCTGACAATTCCGACTCGGGTAAACAAGTTCAGGATCGCATGATCATTAGACAAATATGGTAAATATAAACCAACGACGCAGTTATTATTACCATCATTAGCCTTGATTAATATTTCATCGGTATACTTTTCACTGTTAGAAACAATATCCATCTCGAAAAAAATACCCCGTACAAGTACTCTACTGTATTAGTCACAGCCGACACGCATACTCGGATTGTTAACGGACAGTTCAAGGCAACGATGACGTCATTGCTTCAACACTATTACAAACTATTCATATTATATTTTGTATTGCATTTGAACCTGGCCGAATAGAAAGCAAGTCAGCCAAGGTTCGCTTAATAGTCAGTACCTGGATATGACAATGCGATATTAACCCTCAGTAGCTATAGTCACAATAAATTCATATTGATATTCGTGACGACCTCCGTGGCGCAAAACGAGCGCTGTCGCATTATAAAGTTGGAGGTCTTGGGTTCGATGCCCGATTCAAGTCTGGTCTGGTGGGAGGCTTCGATCATGGCTAGTTACCGCCTACCAACAAAGACGTGTCGCAAAGCGATTTAGCGTTCCGGCACGATGTTGCATACAAACCAATTAGGGGCGTGGGCTTATCATACTCCTAACAGGTTAGCCCGCTTCCATCCTAGACAGCATCATCACTTACCACCTGGTGAGATAGCCGTCAAGGGCTAACTTGTAGTGTATAAAAAAAAACATAGGCTCATAATATTATCTCTAATGGAGCTCTTTGATCCATGGTTATTATACTATTTTTAGTATCGTTATCTTATGTTACCTTTGTGATATTTAAAAGGAAAAGCCATTTATTGAGCGACAAAGAAACTAACGAACTAAATGAAGGCATCCTCAAAAAAGATTTTTAAAGTTTAATCCATAATAGAAGTTTGAACGCCTATCAGTTTTGACGTCACAAACACGAAAACGACAAACTTATCTGTAATGAGCGAAGCTGCAGGCAAAAGTTCATCATATTTAACGACACTAGCAGAGATGCATCAACTCTGTTGCCAAGAACTCTAAGATAGAAACAAAGTTATCCCGCCTGTAATATAAATACTTCCAAATTATCCCAGCCACTTTATTCGTGATAATTGTCCGGAAAATTTTCCCTTATTCACACTATAATACGTGGAGCGGTCAGAAGACCTTTTACCAACTTACCGTGACCCGTTGAACGCTGCGATTAATTCAAAAATACCACAGAATGTGACCTAATACATTACATACACAGGACGTTTTTTATACACTCGCATGCTAAAGTATGGAAACGATAAATAATTACTGTTATTATTAATGTAACCGCTATGTAAATTTCTTGGCCGGTATTAATCTCTCCCCGATCATTTAAATGGAACAACGGTCTGTTTTATCCGGGGGTAACTATGTTTAATTGAAACTCTGATTTAGGTGGGCCGGATTAGTTTTAATTTTTAATTCTTGTTATCAACGATGTACTACGTTCAACTTTACAATGCAATTAGTAAGTACTATGGAAACTGTTGTTGGAATTAATTCAAATTCATTTGACTTCGTAAAGAAGATGTGCGATATTAATTTGCTATATATTATTTATTCCCATTCTTTTCCTATTTATAATAGGAATCGGTGGTTCACCGTCAACTATCTGTCAACTTATCTATTAACGCACAGCGTGGCATGAAGATACGCGCGACTATAAGATAAAATGCAGTAATCCCCTTAGAACAAATTTTCTAGATCCATCCCATAAGAGGGCAACCAATGTTTTTTTTTTTAAATATAACAGTTGTTGAGCTCACTGATTTACTAATACACATTTTTCTAAAACAGCAAACAAAATTCAAAGTGAACGAAACCGCGGACAGGGGCTTGTGAAAATTACTTCTCGATCGCCAACGTAGCCTCATATTACTGAGTGTTTACTCGTAGTGATTACCTGGACAAAGCCTACCTTCGGCGGGGTCAAATCCCTCCCAAACCAAAATCCCCAATCCGCCGCCGAAGCCAACCTTAGAACCCAGAACTAAAAGTGGTCTACATTGCCTTTGTTTGATTAACAACGTGTCAAAGTATTCGCAAACCACGAAATCCGAGGAACAATGGAAGAACGTAACAAGCTAAACTCGAATGCGGCCGTGCCAAAACGTAGCGTGACTTAGTTGTTACAGCTCCGGTGTTGATAACTGCACTGTTTCTATGTAACATGCTTTACAATTAACGCTATTTACCAGTCCTGGGCTTCGTTTTGAAGTTTTAATAGCCTAGTGGTTAGGACGTCAGCCTCCTAATCAGAGGCTGGGGGTACGCATCTATAACTTTTCGGAGTTTTGTACGTTTTTAAGCAATTAAAATATCACTTGTTTCAATGGTGAAGGAAAACCTGCATGCCTGAGAGTTCTCCATAAAGTTCTTAAAGGTGTGTGAAATCTGCAAATCCACACATGGCCAGCGTGGTGGACTATGGCCAAACCCTTCTCATATTTGAGGAGAGGAGAGGAGACACGTGCTCTGTAGTGAGCTGAGAATGGGTTGATCATAATGATGATGATGATGGGATTATTAATTCTTACCAAAAGATATACTGAATCACGCGAAACAAAGCTCATTCGCCGGAAACGTCGTGAGGTTGCCATCTCGAAAGTCAGGCTAGTAAATTAATATATTAATTGAACAGACAAAAGTATTTTGCCGATAGTCACTGAAATATTATTGCATTGTTATAAAAAGTCATATGCATTTCAGAAAGGTTGTTATATTATCCATCTATCTGAGTGGTTATTTGAACTTTCATCTGTTAGCTCGTAGCTCTCAAATGATAATCGGGACACCATTATAGCAAAATTATAGGTATAATATAATACCATGCTTAGACCATAATATAATAGTGGATAAAGTAACTTTTCTAGTCTAGTATGTAATGAAGACTGTCATAGTGCATGAATATATTTTTTGTGGAATATTTACTTTTTGGCAATGGGCGGGGCACATAGCTTGGAGAACCGATGGACGTTGGGGTCCCAAGGTGCTGGAATTGCGACCCCGCACCTGTAAAGGTAGCGTTGGTCGACCCCCAACAAGTTGGACAGACGACATCAAACGAGTCGCAGGGGGCCGCTGGATTCAAGCGGCCCAAGACCGGCCGTTGGAACTCCCTACAAAAGACCTATGTCCAGCAGTGGACGTCTATCGGTTGAAATAATGATTATGATGATGATGATGATTTACTTTTTCTACTGCGGTAACGTTTTGATAGAGAAACACAATATTACCCTAAATATAGGTCGCCCCGATATATTTCTTTTGCGTGACAATCAAAATTCTGCCAATCTTGTTGCGAGGTGCCAAGGTTCAATATGCAAGTATATTTAACTTCTTGTAATACATACCGAAGGTTCGTGAACTTTATCTTGTTTTGTACAGGCAAACCCATGCCAAGGCTGCGGTGGAAGCGAGGCGACGAAGTAGTCGCAAAGTTGGACCCAGTTGAAGACGAAACCCGGTTAAGCCTCCTTGAGCTTAGGATACCCAAGTTGACGAGGGCGTACTTCGAAGCTGTCTACACGTGTACAGCTGACAACACGGCTTTGGTGCCACCACTGCGGGTCAACGTGCAAATTCAGTTATACTGTAAGTATCAAATCCGTTTACCTAATTTACAAATTCAGAGTTACATAATATTTACTTAAATTAGTATTTTAAAGCCATTTATTATATTCTACTAACACTATCGTGCATTTAAGTTTATTGCAGTTAAGAATAGTAGATTAATCACACAAATTACGTAGGTTAGGTTAGTCACGTACGTAGTGAGAAGTGTCACTTGTGTGTGTGTGAGTGTGTATGTGTGTGTGTGTGATCCCGCTCTGTAGGTACGTCAAATGTTATGAACTATGGACTAATTTACAAATTCAGAGTTATATAATATTTACTTAAATTAGTATTTTAAAGGCACCATTTATTACATTCTGCTAACACTATCGTGTATTTAAGTTTATTGCAGTTAAAAATGATAGTAGATTAATCACACAAATTACGTAGGTAGTCATGTACGTAGTGAGAAGTGCCACTTGTGTGTGTGTGAGTGTGTATCTTTGTGTGTGATCCCGCTCTGTAGGTACGCCAAATGTTATGAAAAATACTATGGACTAATTTACAAATTCAGAGTTATATAAAATTTACTTAAATTAGTATTTTAAAGGCACCATTTATTATATTCTGCTAACACTATCGTGAATTTAAGTTTATTGCAGTTAAGAATGATAGTAGATTAATCACAAAAATTACGTAGGTAGTCACGCACGTAGCGAGTGCCACTTGTGTGTGTGTGAGTGTGTATGCATGTGTGTGGTCCCGCTCTGTAGGTACGCCAAATGTTATGAAAAATACTATGGACTTGTATTCGTAGTGATTAAATTATAAAGTAGCAATACGAACTATTGATTTGATATTAATTTTTGTGGGAAGTTTACTAATAGTAGGAAAATTATTACATAAAATTTATTCATGTTAGTTTTCGGTACTATTTCTTCTGCAACCACAGAAATAATCAATACGAATAAATAAAACAAAGTGTTTCTCTATGATTACCAAATACCACTTACCTATAATTATGTCATTATTCGAACGATGGCTTAACCCAAATACACAAAACAGGTAAAAACTTTAAGTAGGTAAATAGAAATGGTTTTCAAACGGTGTTGTCGGTTACTGCTAGTATGGAATAAAATCATTTCTACAACTCTCAGTATTTAAAAATAAAACGACTTTATTCATGAATAGAAATAAGCTCGAAATGCATATAACAGATTGCAATCTAGATTGGAGATTGCGGCGACATTTTTGCCATACATAATACATATTATAGTTGGGAATTTATCGCCGTCTGAGAATAGAAACCGTATTTTGCATTTGTCGCGTGTATTTCAGAAATTCCTGAACAGATTCCCAGCTCAATGTAGTAGTGATCTATTTGAATGAGATTCTAAGATAGAGTGGTTTCGTTGATACACATCCACTCTATTCGTTGGAATTCTTAAGTAATATTACGAAAATTGGATTTTGTGCAATAGAGATTGCTTCAGATTATTTACGATAAATATACATGATATTTCTAAGTTTTTTTTTTAATTTTAACGCTTACATGTCTGTTATAAATTGCTATTTTACAATGTTTATTTTTAAGATTATCACGCTGGTGATATATAATATGTGTGTTAGGGTATGTACGTGTATGCTAGTCTAAAAAAAATTGACACACAAAAAAACTTGACCGAGTAAATTATACATTTGCTATAGCTATATATTATAATTTAACTGCTTTGTTCGATCGTTCTGGGTTCGATTCTCGGGTTGAACTAAGAATTGTTTGGATTTAGGTAATTCTGTTTAAAGTGTGGGTATTACCACTATTCAGTCCGACGATTTGATATCGTGGGACTAAAGAATCACAACAATACTTGTTATCACCTTTAATCCGAATAGCACATGTAACGGGACAACTACACATTCGTTTACAGGTTCAAAACAAAGTCTCAAAACAGTTGAAAGACGTTTCAATAATTCGTGCGCGGCAGATATCCATAAACTGTCGTGTCAGCGGTGTGAAGGTCATAGTGTATCGGCTACTCGCCACTGCAGCGCCACTTGCGCGGGCGCAAGTGGCGCGCGGCGCGCCGTTCGTTCGTACGGCTCATTCACCGACTCGCTCGACAAGCTATACTGCGGCCTGCACTCGGCTATGCCTATGAATTAATTTTCTGTCTGTGTGTTGATGTCGGATTATGTGTTTTTATGTGTGTATAGTTGTTTATTACATGTGTGTTGATGTGTACTGATGTGTACATATAAATATGATATAGATTATATATTTATATGTATGTAGATATATTATTATGTAGTTTTGTTGTGTAATTTGTTAATATATTATATGTATGTGTTTGAATATTGTGTATTTAATAGGTGTGTATATTGCGGTATTATAATGTTGCCCACATCACTCCCCCCCAGAGACCTGGTTAAGGGCGATAGAAATCCGGGAAACGAACTACTCGTCCCGAACGTGTCCTTTTGACGTCATTCTGGCCTTGAGCCGCCGGCATGGGGTCAGAAGGAGGATGAGGATTGGGGTTGAAAGAGGGGGATGGGGTTGGGGTAGGATCGGGAGATGGGTCAACCAGTATATAGGCCGGTTTGAGGCGGTCTATGGATACAGTGACGCTTTTACCTTTTACTAAAATTTTGAAAAATTTGTCTGTACGCTCTAGTACTTCGTGAGGACCGGAGTAAGGAGGCTGTAAGGAGCCGCGTGATGTATCGTCCCTTAGAAATACGTGACTAGAGGAGGTTAAATCTTTGTAGATAAAGATTTTGCCTTTATTGTGACGTGCAGCTGGTGAAGGTTTTATCTTGGATGCAAATTTGCGTATCTGAGTTGTGAAATCCGATATATCGGTGGAGTGGGGAGTCGTTGCCTGGAAAAACTCTCCAGGTAAGCGTAACGGCTCACCGTAGACCAACTCGGCGGATGATGTTTGCAGGTCACTTTTAAATGCGCTTCTTATGCCCAACAGCACCAAAGGTAATGTGTCAACCCAGTTCACATCAGCATGGCACATTATGGCCGCTTTTAGTTGCCTATGGAATCGTTCCACTAGGCCATTACTGGCTGGATGGTACGCGGTTGTTTTGCGGTGCTTGAATCCAATCATTCTTCCAAGATATTGAAAGAGCGAGGATTCAAACTGCCGCCCGCGGTCAGTGACAATATCTGATGGACATCCGAATCTGGATATCCACGATATCAATGCCTTCCCAACCGTTTCGGCTGTCATGTCTACCATTGGGGTGACTTCTGGCCAGCGTGTGAAACGATCCACAGCAGTAAGGCAATAGCGATAGTCCTGTGAAACAGGAAGAGGGCCGATAATGTCAATGTGAATGAAGGCAAATCGAGAACGAGGAAGATCGAATGTGCCTAAGGGAGAAGACACGTGGCGATAAACCTTGGCGCGTTGACAAGCTAAGCATTGACGAGACCATTCCCGGCAGTCTTTGCGCACGCCAGGCCAAACAAATCGCTCAGCGACTAATTTGGCGGTAGCGTTGGCGCCTGGGTGGCTGAGACTGTGAAGACTGTCGAAAATTTGTCTCCTCAAGGGCTTGGTAACAAAGGGTCTGGGTAAGGGGGTGCTGACGTCACAATAAAGTTCAGTTTCAGAGTTAGGAATTTTCAACTTTTTCAGGCGCAGTGAAGATTCATCACTCAAAAGTTGGGTCAACTCCTGGTCAGTAGATTGTGACGAAGCCAGCACGTCTAAGTCGATTGGCATCTGCAGTTCCTCGATGCGTGACAGTGGGTCAGCGACGACATTGTCTTTTCCCGAGATGTGTCTAATGTCAGTCGTGAACTGCGAGATGTAATCAAGATGGCGGTACTGCCGAGGCGAACAGTTAGCTTTCCTTTCGCTGAAAGCATAACTGAGCGGCTTGTGGTCCGTGTACACTACGAAATGCCTCGCTTCTACCATGTGACGAAAGTGTTTGATGCTCTCGTATATGGCTAAGAGTTCGCGGTCGTATGGTGAGTATTTTTGTTGCGAAGGACTCAACTTCCGCGAGAAGAATGCTAATGGTTCCCAGATTTCGTCCTTTTTCTGCTGTAGTACTGCACCCATTGCTAGGTCGGATGCATCTGTTACCAGAGCAAGTTCGGCCTGACAGTCTGGGTGTGCAAGTAATGCAGCGTTTGCGAGACTTTCCTTGCATTCGTTAAATGCTAGCAGTGAGTCACCAGTCACGTCGACGGGGTGGGAAGCCTTTACACTGCCGGTCAGCAATGCGTTCAGAGGTGCTTGAACTTCGGCAGAATGAGGTAAGAACCGCCTATAAAAGTTGAGCATTCCTAGAAAACGCCTAAGTTCTTTGGCTGTCTTAGGTGCAGGAAAGTCATAAATGGCTTGGACTTTGGTTTCCAGGGGTTTAGTGCCGGATGCGGAGATACGATATCCCAAAAAAGTTACCTCGGTTGCTCCAAAGACGCATTTTGAGGTATTGACCAAGACGCCGTATTCCTTCATGCGATTGAAGAGTTGCTGAAGGTGGTCCTCGTGTTCGGTCTCGTCCTTGGAAAACACCAAAAAATCGTCCAAGTACGCGTAGCAGAAATCTAGGCCTCGCGTCATCTCGTCGACAAACCTCTGAAATGTCTGGCCTGCGTTTCTCAAGCCGAACGTCATGAAAGGGAATTCATAGAGACCAAAGGGGGTGGTAATCGCAGTCTTCTGTATATCCGCCTCGAAAACAGGGATTTGGTTATATGCCTTCGTTAAGTCTATTGTTGAGAAGATAGTGCAACCGGCGATATTGTGGGAAAAGTCGTGGATATGCTTAATGGGATAACGGTCTGGAATAGTCCGTGCGTTAAGCATGCGATAGTCACCACAAGGTCGCCAGCCGTTATCTTTCTTAGGTGCAAGATGTAACGGTGAAGCCCAGGGGCTTTCAGAAGGACGCGCTGTACCATTTTTAAGCATAAGCTCAAATTCCTGTTTGGCGATTTTGAGTTTGTCAGGTGCTAGTCTCCGAGGGGTGGTTGATATAGGAGGTCCTGGTGTAGTCCTAATGTGGTGTACTGTGTTGTGCTTGGGAATTATTGGTGTACCAGAAGGGCGTGTAATTTCCGGGAATTTACTCAGTACATCATGAAAACGTGTGTCACCTGTTGAGACTTTAACAGAGAAAATATCACCTCGAGCAAAAGACGCATTAGAGTACAAAGTCGTGGTGTTGTCTATTAGGCGTTGGTTACGGCAATCTACAATTAAATTATAAAAGCTAAGAAAATCAACGCCAATTATTGGTTTTGTTACATTAGCCACAATGAATCGCCATGGAAAATCGCGCCTTAGACCTAAGTTTAAATTAAGCTCTATAAAACCGAAGGTATCGATTATCGTTCCGTTGGCCGCACAAAGTTCGTAGTCAGTTTTGTTTCGACGATCGCGAATTGCAGCACGAGGGTACACACAGAGGTCGCTACCAGTGTCTACCAGGAACTGGGTGTTCGTGATGCGATCGGTGACGAAGAGGCGACCTGACGAGGTGGGGCAATCGCTAGTCGCCATTAGTGACTGCCAGTTGAGTTTTCCGCCTTTTTAAAATTGCAGGGCTTAGAGCATCTTCGAGCCTCAGATCCAAATCTGTTATGGTAATAACATATCGCATGTCTTCTGTGATTAGATTCGGATCTGTCTCTGTGCCGCGATGCTGAGTGACGGCGTTCATGCGCTCTGGATCGACTGGTGGAACCACATGCTCTCCGGGTATGCTCTTCCAGTTTCAGGGTCAGCTGCTGCACCATTTTCTTCAGCTCCGCTATTTCGTCGGATGGGGAGGGCACTTGTGTGCTACGCGGTGAAGCGGCGGCGACGGTGCACGAGGACGTCAGATCCTGGATCCGATCTGCGAGATCTGCGAGCTGTTCCAGAGAATGGGTTGGTTGCGACGCCAGTACGGTTTGGATATTGTGCGGTAGTCGATTGCTCCATATGGTTCTTATGAAGTCCTCAGGTACAGATGGGCCGGCTAAATCCTGCAGGTGCCGTAAGAATTGTGAAGCCTTCCTGTCTCCTAGCTCCTCATGGGTGAGCAGCTGCTTCACCTTCTTCTCGTGAGACGCTGAGAGACGGCGTATTAGTTCTGATTTTATTCTCGTATAGCGGTGGCGCTCTGGGGGGTTAACAATTAGTTCTTTCACTGCCTTGGCGTGAGGGAGGTCCAAATTCGTGATCACTTGTGTAAATTTTGTGGCATCGTCCCGTATACCATAGATCTCAAATTGGCCCTCTAAAAGAGCGAACCAAATTTCAGGTTCCTCGGGAGAGAATGGTGGCACTTTCACCTTAATTCGCCGGTTGCTAATTGGTGTCGGGTCGTCGACTTGTGTTGGTGAGGAACGGAGCTTTTTACCTGGACGTGTAGTGATGTTCGAGTGTCCCGCTTGTTCGTCGCTACTGCTCATTTTTGGCGTATTCAGATGATGACGTCAAGATGTTGCGCGTTCAGATCACGTCGGGGTCACCAGTGTGGGTATTACCACTATTCAGTCCGACGATTTGATATCGTGGGACTAAAGAATCACAACAATACTTGTTATCACCTTTAATCCGAATAGCACATGTAACGGGACAACTACACATTCGTTTACAGGTTCAAAACAAAGTCTCAAAACAGTTGAAAGACGTTTCAATAATTCGTGCGCGGCAGATATCCATAAACTGTCGTGTCAGCGGTGTGAAGGTCATAGTGTATCGGCTACTCGCCACTGCAGCGCCACTTGCGCGGGCGCAAGTGGCGCGCGGCGCGCCGTTCGTTCGTACGGCTCATTCACCGACTCGCTCGACAAGCTATACTGCGGCCTGCACTCGGCTATGCCTATGAATTAATTTTCTGTCTGTGTGTTGATGTCGGATTATGTGTTTTTATGTGTGTATAGTTGTTTATTACATGTGTGTTGATGTGTACTGATGTGTACATATAAATATGATATAGATTATATATTTATATGTATGTAGATATATTATTATGTAGTTTTGTTGTGTAATTTGTTAATATATTATATGTATGTGTTTGAATATTGTGTATTTAATAGGTGTGTATATTGCGTTATTATAATGTTGCCCACAAAAGTTCTCAATACTGTTCTGGAGAAAAATGGTGGACCTCATGCACTGAACTATTAATGACTTTGATTAAATGCATTCTAAAGCCCTCAGGTTCGGGTCATAAATGTCTGTCTGCTGCCAGTAGCAGAGCCTAATTATGATGATGATGAGAATGATGATGCTAGATTTTACGTGTAACTTTCTAGTTATGAAGTTGGAGGTCGTGGTTTCGGTTCGATCGTCTGGTAGGAGGCTACGGCCGTGGATTAAGTTACCAGATTACCAACAAAGATATGTCACCACGCTTGGTGACTATTTAGCGTTCCGGTACGATATCGCGTATAAATCGATTAGGAGTATGGATACTATACACCGGACACCTTAGGCCGTACGCACTATCATCTTAGTCTGCATCAAGATTAGGGTCGAGGGTTAACTTGTTGTGAAATAAATTATATTTATTATATATATTTATATTTGTCTCTCAGATACAACCTCATCAACAACAGCATTATTTTCTATATAACGATCGGTAGAAAGGATACTTGGAGTATCTTCGAAGCTTAAGTGGAATACCACTTCAATATCTTATAATACACAACTATAAGAATACAACGGATTCGCATATAATACGTGGAATAAAATATGTATCTCTTTGTCCATATTGTCTATACAGAGCGATCATATTTCCGGAAATACTTACAGTTATTGCATTTTATTTTGTCCACCACGCTGGCCATGTGCGGATTGGCAGACTTCACACGTCTTTGAGAACTTGATGGAGAACTTTCAGGCATGCAGGTTTCCTCACGATGCTTTTCTTCACCGTTGAAGCAAGTGATATTTTAATGTTTAAAAACGCACATAACTGATTCGAACCGCCGACCTCTGATTAGGAGGCTGACGCCCTAACCACTAGGCTATCACCGCTTCCATTATGGTATGGTATTACCATATCCCTAACAGGTTAGCCCGCTACCATCTTAGACCGCATCATCACTTACCATCAGGTGAGAAGCAGTCAATGGCTAACTTGTGTTGTATACATATCGGTTCTTGCTATAACTAAATAATAGAGGAAGGCATCACAAAAGCGTAACATAATATTCTATTCAAACGTACTTCACTCAACGCACTTTATTGTAGCCATGTATCGTGTATGTAATCAAGATCCGTGCAATTTTCAAGATGAATAATTCACATTTCCCTTTTATCTTATAGCGCGTCGAATGTGAAATGTCAAATAATACTCTTCACTTTAACCCTCTTACATTGTAATGTAGTGTATATTCTCAGATCGTAAGGGCGGTACGAAGTGAGGGATATATTTGCAGGTATAAAATTGGATGCTTAATACCTTAGAGACGAGACACTGTCGGAAGATTATTTCTGTATTCTTGCCTCCTGAACTGAAAGCTTCATAAATAGGATTTTATTTTTGAGTGAGGATCTCGCCGGTCAAATTTTTACACCTATCTGAGGGATTTTTATTATATTATACAATTTTTACCTATATATACTACATCGAAAATAAATAAATAATATACGGTAGGAGTGAAGCGAAGATGTAGACGCTTTGGTAATAACGTCTTGGTATATTCGAATTCACACGTCATCTGTGAATTTTTTCAATGAAACTTACCTGTTTTTTAATACTTTACTGACCAATTAATATCACAGACTTCATTTACTATTAATATATGTGACAATACTGAGCATGTATTGTCAATCAAACCGTTTAATAAGCCTCGGGTAATAAAGTTGCACAAGACCTTATATTACCGAGCTGACCGTTAAATTTAACTAAAGACACCTAACAACAGGTTACAAGTACCTATCGACGTCTTCTATTAATAAGACTATGCCCTTATTAATGACAAAAATACCATACAATAAATATAATAAACTAAATAAAATTGACGACCTCCGTGGCGCAACGCGTGCGCTGTCGCATTATAAAGTTGGAGGTCCTGGGTTTGATTCCCGGCTCGAGTCTGGTCTGGTTGGAGGCTCCGGCCTTGACTAGTTACCACCCTACGGACAAAGATGTATGACAAATGTAATGTTAAGACAAATAGGAGTATAGGTTTACCATACACCCCTAACAGGTTAGCCCGCTACCATCTTAGACTGCATCATCACTTACCATCAGATGAGACTGTCGTCAAGGGCTAGTTTTGTAGTGGGTAAAAAAACAAGTCCGTAAAAGTTCACGATTATTCTAAGAGATGTCACTGGTTATGGGTCACACTCGCGGAAAGTATTCGTAATGCACACTCATGTTTTATATTTGACGCGTTATTCTTAATTCCTACTCTCAGAACTGTTCTTTAATTATCTGAATAATTAATACATCAGCATCAGCCTAATAATGTTCTAAGCAATATATCTTCTCTCATAGGAACCCCTGCCTACAACCATAATGATATAACAATCTAGGTAGGCAACGTTGATACTTTAATAGCAAATAATTACGGAGTCAGCGATAAAGGCTAAGCTAAACTTAGCACAGAAAAAGTAACAGTTACAGGCCGAAGTTCCCCAGAGTCCCTTTACCGAGGACGAATGTTTATTTCTGTGGACAAATACTTTTACTGTTCAAAAAATGTTTTTATTAACTGGTCTAGTGGAGATTAACTGGTAGTGAAGGTTATGTTGGATTTCGACGGATTCAAACGTATACATACATCTACTGCGTCAAAAAAATTTCTTAATGACTTCGTTCACTTATATAATATCAGACAGAACCTTGAGCATACAATATCAAATTAATAACATAGGCGTATTTAAATTTAATATCAAATAAACGCTGGTTTTAAAATTACAAAATGCGTGGAAATATGGTCCAAAAACTCTCGTACATTTTGAAACGACAAAATTACATTTGCTCGTTAGGTGGACCACAAAAAGCAATGCAATTTCCTGAAATTTTTCGCACGAAAGAATTACCTCCAAAGCGACACGTGACCGCAATCTTAGTTAACTTGTACCTCGCGTCGGGACGTTATACTGACTTGTCCAACTCTAAGAGCACTTAAAACAGTTAAAAAAATACAAATTCAATATATATGATAGATTTCTATATTACATATTTACGTTAATACATTATTACGTAAGCTCATCAAAAAATTATGATGTCTGTTGGAATGGTATGTGTTTACCATACTTAGACTGAATCAGTTGCCGCCGGGTGAGATTGGTAAAACTTGTAGTAAAATAAAACATTAAAAGAGATGTCCTCCGTAAAGTGGCAGGCCTCCGAAAAGTGGCAGGCATCGACTGGATGCGAAAAGCCGGAGACAGGATGAGTTGGCGCTACTTCAAAGAGGCCTATGTCCAGCAGTGGATTAATGTTGGCTAATGATGATGATGATGATGATGATGATGAAAAGAGATGTGCGATAAAAAATATTTTTAACATTTTCATTAAATGCAATACAGCATATGATTTCTGAGATTCTTGAATCTTTAATTTCTTGAAAATAATTTTAATCTTGATTAAATTTATTTCAAGACTTGGAGACACATGAAACTGTTGGTTTGGATTTATACTATTAACACACCACTGAGACATGAGGCCAAAGTCCATCAGCGGGACATAAATAAGCTGATGATGACAATGAATAAATGGTAGAAATTCTTGTGGTTGTAAAGTGACTAATTTCGTTTTATTTTTTAATCGTAAATAGTATCGTAGCACACATCTACTATCCAATTCAAATCTATGAATATCTGCAGTGGCTCGGAAGCAATTATTTTAAGACTTGGAGAATATATTAAACTGTATCTTAGGTTTATACTATTAACACACCACTGAGTCATGAGGCCAAAGGCCATCAGCTGGGATATAAATAAGCTGATGATAAAGATGAATAAATGGTTGAAATTCTTGTGGTTGTAAAGTGTCTAATTTCCTTTTATTTTTTAATCGTAAATAGTATCGTAGCATATATCTACTATCCAATTCAAATGTATGAATATCTGCAGTGGCTCGGAAGCAATTCAAGTGTTAACCCCGAGAGTGCACGCCGTCTGCTGACAGGATCTGCATAGTTTAGAATATGATGCGTCCTTCATATTTGCATAAAAAGTACAAAGCCCTTAGAGTTAGTGCACAGTGCAGTGCAAGTCAGCATTAATAAAACACCGGGTAATTTTATTGTGTGCTTCTTAGACCACAGTGCGTTCGGAAAACAAAGTAGTTTTTTTTTAAGTTATCTGTAAATATTTATACACCAAACGTCTTTTGACGACCACTGGCATTATAAAGTTGGAGGTCCTAGATTCGATTCCCGGCTCGAGTCTGGTCTGGTTCTACCGACAAAAATGTGTTGCCAAGCAATTTAGCGTTCTGCCATGATTTCGCGTAGAAACCTGTTGGTTGAACCTGAAGGAATTGGGCTAACATGTTGAAATAAAATGTTAGCCCAATACCTTCTTAGACTGCATCATCACTTAGTATCAGATGTGATTGCGGTCAAGGACTAACTTGTAGTGTAAAAAAAATTACATTTGTCACCATCACCTCACAATACGTAATAGAAAAATATATTTATGAACTTCATAGGCGGCTGTTACAAGCCCATTTGAATAAATGTGTTATGATTTGATTTGATTTGAATACACAAACGCCGCGCTGGGTTGAGAACCAGGTGCCTTTGTATGTTTTTTTGTTTTTTTTTTCACGCAACAACTACCACAGAAATTCAGTGTATTATATCTACAGGAAAGAAATCCACAGCGCCAAATTTACGTAGAATAATTGATTCAAATATAATTTCATAACTTTCCATTTTAAGCTAAACGAGATTACGAGAAAAATAATAATAGGCTATTTTTGTTTTATGTCGCTTTTTTTCAATTGTATATTTAAGAAAAACTATCGAAGTTGAGCCTCTTTTAGATGTTAAATCGCTTTGTGGTTTGTCTAAACTTTTGGGACGTATCTCTGGAGCTATCAGTTTTTTTTTGTTCTGTTATCAAGAGTGCAATATAGCCAAGTTTGTATCAACGACCGTGGTTGCTTGGTGCCAATTTGAGAAGGTCTGAGATAGATACAGATTCGACGGACATTGCGGCAGGCTTCGATCTCACATTCCACTAAACAGTTTTGCAGCGCTGTTGGGTAAAGTCTCATCGTCTTAATTGTTAAGAACGCATTGTCATTGAGGATGTAAAACACGTAATGGCTGAATGTGTCCAGAACAAGGCTGATAGGTAAGAATTAATTGTAAAACTAAATTTGAAAATGAGAAATACAACATTCTCGCTTTCCAACATTCGAAAAGGTCAGAATGCTGTACAAACTTGTTCCATTAGGCTTAAGGCGTAGAATAAATTATCGTTAGTTGTCTTTTTTTTATTATATATCTTGTTCAAATATGGGTGACATAGTCACCTTTATAATAAAGTAGTTAAAATATTGTTTAATATATGGGATATTCGACACCAATCTAAGACGTTCAGGTGCCAAGAAAACGTAGTGATAGCGCAGATACCTCGTCACTGCGAGGCACGACCCACTAGTCGGGGTATAAAATAGCCGTTGATAAGTCTTTAAGGACAAAGTTTACTTGTCGAAATTGTACGAAGTCGCCGTGTACCGCTACTGGCTATAGATAAACCAAATGCGCTCGGATTACCGCAGGTATGGCAGCTCACGCATTTCTTTTGTCCGTCCCCAGCAGTGAACCATTAATTTTTATTTGTGACCTCCTTTGTTCTCGGATAACACCGTCTCCTCAATAGCGGGAAATTTTTCTTCATTTTTTTATTTTTCTTACCCACTATTTATTATTTACTCCTCTGTGAACTACTCGTTGTCGATTGGCCTTCGACTTTGTCCACGTTGGATTATTTTCGCGTGTTAAATAGACCTATGATTCTTTCCGGCTACCGCTTTGCTAAAAATAAGTGAATACGTTGCTGCAAGAAAGAAGGATGAACTAATAACCACATTTTTGTATTACTTATTTGTTTAATAATTACAGAAAACCAACAAATTAATAAATCTAAGATTTTTTTTAAATAGATGTCTAAGAGGTCTAAATAGGTATTTGAATATCTATGAAATTTTCTTTGCAGAGAAAAGAAAACGTAAACTTGGGTAGTAGCATATTTGTTTATAATAATCGAAGTAAACAGTACAAAAACTTTTCCCGAGAAAAATTACTGTAATACTCTAACAGTAATGTTATTAAAATAGAGAATAAGAATGATTTCCCCCTATTCCGAGGCCACGGTATTATGCGGGAACAAAGAGGCAAAGAAATAAAAACTAATGGTTCACGTGGAACGGACAAAAGGAATCCGTAAGCTGTCATCACACGAGGTAATCCATGTCGTGGCGCTAGGCTGGGTTAATAAAGTGGATTTACTCTGCATTAAGTTAACAGTCAATTGTTATGTTTACTATATTTTTTCTTACCTTGATATTGTGTACGTCGACATTAGAACTGCATTTTTTAATTTTTTCCTATTACATTTAGTTTCTATTTATTTCCATACAAATAAATAAGACATTAGATATACTACTATATATATTTTAACATACGAGTATATATTTATGTCTAATTGCATACTAATATAGCTATAGATAGCTATTCACTTCTATTCCTAGAGGAACTTTTGAAATTTTCGACTATGGATTAATTATTACTAAGTATCTTCATTTAAGGGTTCTTCTAAATTTCCAAGCCATAGCTATAGCTAGACCCATCGCTAGTGCTAGTGCGTGCTAGTTTATCCATGTACGTTGAGTTAAAGTTATTATTGCGAGAAATATTGAATTTTCTAGGATAATGTAAGCCAAATTATTTTTCCTTTTCAATATATACCTGCAAAACGGACACATTTTTCAGATCTTTCAATTAATTTATTTATACCCTCATAAAAAAATGTTTTGTCTTTGTCCTCAAAATACGCTGAAACTGCCTCCTTAACTTCATCATCGTTGGTAAATTTTTTACCCCGCAGCTCTTTTTTCATTTTTGGAAAGAGGTAATAATCAATCCTGGACAGTCAAAGAGGATCAAAGAAAACGTCTAGAGGCATTTGAGATGTGGTCTTATCGACGGATGTTAAAGATCAGCTGGACCCAAAAGGTGACCAATGAGGAGGTCTTGCGACGTGTTAGTTGTAAACGCGAACTTTGGAAGACTATCAAAAAGAAAAAAGTTGCTTATCTGGGGCATGTGCTTAGGCATGACAGATACAGGCTCCTGCAACTTATAATGATGGGCAAAGTAGCGGGAAAGAGGCGTATCGGTCGCAAGAGGAAGTCTTGGTTGCGAAACATTAGGGAGTGGGCAGGGATCGCAAGTGCTGCCCAGCTTTTCAGCCTCGCGAGAGACAAGGCAAAATATGCCATTCTGACTGCCAACCTTCACTAGTTGGAGAGGCACCTAAAGAAGAAGAAGAATAATCACTCGGGGCTAGGTCTGGGCTGTGTCTGTGTGTTCGTATATAAGAATATGATATGAAAAAAGCTTATTTTATTATACTATTAAGAAAAAACAAAAGCAAAGAAGTAAGACACCAAAGGTTGCCTTATCTTCTCATAGCGAATCATGTTATTCAATCCAAGGAGGAATATAAAAACGAGATGAAAACTAACGCAGGGGGTTGATTTACATGGTATATGTATGTATAACTATTAACCAATGCATAATCCAATTATTATTGGGATGATTGTGTTACCACATGTTAGATTCCCAGCTCGAGCCTGGTCTAGTGGGAGGCTTCAGCCGTGGCTAGTTACCACCCTACCGACAAGAACGTGTCGCCAAACGATTTAGCGTTCCGGGACGATGTCGGGTAGAAACCAATTAGGAGTGTGGGTTTACCATACCCCTAACAGGTTAGCTCGCTACCACTCTAGACTGTATCATCACTTACCACCAGGTGAGATAGCCATCAAGGGCTAACTTGTAATAATAAAAAAAAAAGTAAATGTTCTATACTATAACTTCTCAGAATTTTATTTACATAATATAGATTTCCTTGGCTCGATTCTTGTTTCAATTCATATATTAATGTTAAGTTTATAAAAATATTCCATATACCATTAGATATATTAATTCGTGAGTGAAATTTTATGTTAGACGTAAACTTTATGTCGACTGACCAGTGTTTTATCGATCGAAGTATTTTTACACCAGTTACCAACTTACTGACTCAGTTACCATCGGAAGTCATGTCCTTATTGTATAAGTCACGCTCTGAATATCGGAGCTTTCTATCGTTTTATTACGGCTTTTAATTTCGCCTTTCAAGTTATGTTAATAGTAGACATTAGCTACCTTTTGTTTCGCGTTCACTTTAGCTGATAACGGTCTCATGTTTTTTATTGTAATAATAATGTTACGGATTTCACTATACGTTCAACGATTCATTCACCAATGCATAAAAAACCAACACAATATTTTATTTCTTATTTCACTGCACTTGAAAATTTCTTAAATATGTTATTAGAATGATACAGGATTTATATTTATTTTTAATTTTAATTTTTATTTTTATTTTTATTTTTCAAGGTTTTTATTTCTAGGTTAATCTAAGGCTTATTTTAAGTTATATATGTATTCTTGAAATTTAATACATAAATTAAACATTAACTGTCAAATGATACATGAAATGAATGAAGTTTACATCTAAATCACTGCCCGACATTATTTTAACAATATTGGAACAGCTCGTTTGATTATTTGAACAATAAAAATACTTTTGGGTTGGCAAGGGCGTAGTGTGAGTATCATGATCAACCCATTCTCGACTCACTACAGAGCACGGGTCTCCTCTCAATGTGAGAAGGGTTTGGCCATAGTCCACCACGCTGGCCATGTGCGGATTGGCAGACTTCACAAGCCTTCGAGAAAATTACGGAGAACTCTCAGGCGTGCAGGTTTCCTCACGATGTTTTCCTTCACCGTTGAAGCAAGTGATATTTTAATTTCTTAAAAACGTACATAACTCCGAATAGGTGCGTGCCCGACCACTGATTATAAGGCTGACGTCCTAACCACTAGGCTATCACATCTTCTCACAGGGTGAGTGTATAAAAACCTTTTTAACAAAAGTACAGAAATACTAAAATCCTTTACATTCATATTTATAAGCCGTTCTTAGCATAAATTATGTCAAAATCAACACAGTATTATTAACGTAATACATTTTGGTGTGCAATATTATTTTATCAGTATTGGGAGGTTACTTACGGCGTCCATTTGTAGCCATTAGTTGACATTTCATGAATATCGAAACATGAAAACATAATTCTATCACCAGTAACTACGAAGCGAATGACTTGACACGCCTGACGTTTTCATTTAATAGTGCGAAATATTTTAGATTCCGTATTTATTTTTTCCTTGAGTTCACAAAATAGTAATATTAGCTTTGTATTCTTGAGACTTCCGGCACTATACGTATTTTAATAAAAACCGTTAAATTCGTGAAACTTCATGATACAAAGAACGTTACAGATCAGTCAGTCAGTCTTCGGTTTTATTATGTACTAGCTGACCCCCGCGACTTCGTCTGCGTTGAGTTAGCTTGTTTGTTTGTCTTTCGACCACGAAGCAATAGATTACTAACCCGAATTACTTGAAATAATTACAGGATAAACATTAAAGCGTCTCCTTTCTAAAAAAAAAGAATGAGTGAAATCAGATATTGATTCGGTTGGTGGGAGAAGTTGTGGGAGGCGCCCGAGACGTGATGGCACAGGCAAGTCCCGAAAAATCGGTCCAGCCATAAATTCATATTATGTTATTCATAAAGACAGACAGACAAAAATTGTAAAAAATGTTATTTTGGTGTATGTACCGTATACATATTCATAAGCAACCCGGCTAAGTTTGTTGTGGGCTTCTTCTTAGACCGGGGCGCGTTTGGAACCCTCATAGCTTTAGTTTTAAGTTTACGAATATACTTATCACGTTATGAAATAACTACTATGTAAATTATTGACGCGTCAAAAGTGCCTTTTTAAGGACTATTTGAATAAAGATTATTTTGAATTTGAATTTGAATTTGACATATACATGTACTAAAAAGCGGTTATTTCAATATTACAAACAGACACTCCAATTTTATTATGCCTTAAATATCTTGATGCTTGGCCATTTTTAACTTATTGTTATACCATTATTTACCCCACAAGCTGTATAGTAGTTTTATATTACTACTATATCGTCGCTATATGGCCGTGACGTCACCATCGCAATAAACACTGCACTCGGAACTATACTTTAAGGCATGTTATATTATTCAATCAAAGTTTATCGTTATATTATGGCTTTTAATTTCTACCAATGGTAATGGAAGACATTAGCGGGCTCCGGTTTCATGTTCACGTTATAGCATAATTACCAGGGTTTTATGTTTTCTTATTATAATTTCTATACTGTGTAATAAATTCACTGCTTGGTTGTATAACTTTAGATTTCGTAATACTTACTAGGTGAGTTCATAAAGTACTTTTTTTTTAATGTTCATGATAGGACTAAACTTTCGAATCACTTCCTTATAGGTTATAATGAATGAATGAATGAACAAATACACTTTTATTGTACACCACAAAAGGATTGGAAAAATATAAACAGAAAACAATACAAAACAGTAGTTATACAATTTGGTAGCCTTATCGTTATATAGCTATCTCAGAGATTGCGTTAACTTCTCGTATTTATGACTTCAAAACTGTGAGATTTTCATACTAATATGAAACACCTTGTTTAAACAAATCGTTTCATAGCGGACGGTTGTACCTAGTAGGTAAAAGCTATAGGTACGTCTGCCAAATTCAAAATCAAATGGTCTTAGCTGTGTGTTAATAGATCAATTAATCAGAAGTAACTAAGACTAATTTTTGTTGTTAATCTATAAAAATAAATAAAATTGGAGTGTCTGTTTGTAATATTGAAATAACCGTTTTTTACTACATGCCTATGAATATGTATACGGTACATACACCAAAATAACATTTTTTACAATTTTTGTCTGTTTGTCTGTCTGTTTGTTCCGGCTAATCTCTGAAATGGCTGGACCGATTTTTATTGGCAGGTAGCTGATGTAATAAGGAGTAACTTAGGCTACTTTTATTTTAGAATAATAAAGTAATGTTGCAATGTCCAGAACCCCGCGCAGCTCACGCGCATGCCACCGCCTGTGCCATCACTTCTCGGGCGCCTCCCACTTCTCCCACCAATTGTTTTAGTTTAGTTATTATTTCAAGTTAGTAATCTATTGCTTCGTGATTGAAAGACAAACAAACACACTAACTCAACGCAGACGAAGTCGCGGGCATCAGCTAGTATATTTAATATACCACCTTAGTAGTAGTAGTGAGCTAAAATTTAATATTAATTAAGATTAGCCTTTGCCCTTTAAATATCAATGCATCAATTCACGTCAATCTATTGCTGCGAAGATTTCCAATTACTTTTAGTTCACTTTTACATCCGAAATAATATAATAGCAGCTGGGTAGGTACGAAGAGAGTATGTATTCACGTTTCAAAAGCACGAAATTTCCTATCGGATGTGTTGTAGCAAAATATTAATGAAACGTTCCGCTGAAACTAGCGCTTCGCACGAACCGGAAAAAAATAAAAGAGCTTCTATGAAGCAAATTAAAAAAATACATGTGGAAAGTTAACGCTATATTAGGCTATTGCCTATTCATGTGTGAAAAGAAAATTGCTTTCGGAATGCACGAAATGTTATTTTAAATAAGTATAATAATTTCACTCTCATATTTACGGATTATTTGGATTAAAAATGAGCGCGAATTTTATAACGGAAAACAAAACAACCTACCGCTTCAATGGTAAACAACCATATCTTTACGTAATACCATGTACATGTATACAATTAATTAATACGTAATATTGTAACGAGATATGATTTCAGAATTGGAATAATAACACGTTAGCTTAAATCTGGTACCCTCATTACGATTCACGTGGTACAGGCTTGTAAGGAACTCGGTGAAAACTATACCGTCTCTCTGTCTCTTATACTTCTTTTCTTCTCGAATTATTTTTTTACGATCTTTATGTTTAAACTGCCGATGTCATTCAGTGAGGATCTAGATTATCAAGCGCGGTCGATCGATCGAAATAATTAAAAAAAATATATACTTTGCGTTATTGTACATGCGCTGGGGTTTCGTCCAAAATCTAGCAGATAATTTGTCTCATTCACACATGAAGAAATAATGTTCGTTGCTCTTCTAATATTGACATGTCCTATTACTTTGGCTGTTTCCTAAGGTAAGGCTGCTAGTTCACCACCGTAAACTTCTGGTGATTCCAGAACGTTTTTTTTGCCTTTTGATTACGTGACAATATGAAGTATGGTTTTTTTGTTCTTATCCCCAATAAGCAGTTTTTTTCTAAATCATAGACGTTATATTATTTGAATAAAACGTCTATGCCTGACCCATAAACACGTTGGAATAAATACCACAATATGACCCTGGGTTTTCTAAAATTAACTAAGAAAATTCAAGCTTTACATCGAAAGAAACAAATTCTTGCAAATTCACAAACACTTATAATAAAACTTCCTGATGATTTAATAAAAATAAATAAAAAAAAAAAAAATAAAAATCCTTTACTTCGACCATAAAGTTGATCATAATTGTTAGTAATAACACACCTTAAAACTAATGTTAGTGATCTTATATCTATCTAATTACTTAATCCTAATACTATATCTAAGACAGGCTTGATTAGTCAGCATGTGCACCATATGACAATGGTTCAGGTACTGACAATCAAACCTGTCAGCAAATGCCCTCAGGATGGCATTGGAACTAGCCCTTACCCTGCGCACCAGGGATGTGCACCGCTTACGCATGGTGGTATAAAAGCAATCCACATGCGCATCCGCGAACATACCCGACGCGCTGCAGTAACGAGGCAGGCCCAATAGCATCCTGAATGCATTATTGTACTGGACACGCAGGGCATTGTACTGTTTCTGCGTGTAGTCCACCCACAGGCTACTCGTGTAAAAAGAAGTGCAGTAAGCTCTAAAGAGCGTTACTTTTACAGGAATAGTACAACGAGCAAACCTGCGAGCGATCATGTTCGCTCTAATAGACAATGCCCTACGTTCTCTCTCTATGTCAGCATCGTCTTTCAGGTCAAAAGACACCAGATGCCCTAGGTATTTGAACTGAAACACCCTCTTTAAGGGGGTACCGTATAACTTAATGGGTGGTACGTTTGAGGGCACTGGTTTCCCTTTGGCCTGAAAGACCATGCATTCGCTTTTTTTTACATTATACGTTAACCCGTGACTGCGAGCGTAGCTTTCACACATGCTTAACAATTTAGCCAAGCCACAAACAGAAGCACTGAGCAACACCATGTCATCTGCGTAACTGATGTTGTTGAGACATACTCCGTCAATATGGCAACCAACATGCGTAGTGCTAAGCGACTCCATCAGTGCGTTGACATAAAGGTTAAAGAGCTTAGGGGAAGTTAAGCCCCCCTGTCGCACGCCGCACCCTAACCTATATGGCTGCGAATACGATTCAGACCATCTCACGACATTGATCAGGTTTCGATACCAATATTTGAAGATCCTAGTAACTTCTTCGGGCAGACCGGTGTCTTTCAATTTCTGCCATAGGATATCGTAACTTACCAGGTCAAATGCCTTGCTAAGGTCCAGAAAACACGCATAAATAGGCGTTCGTCTGTCCGTATAGTACTTTACAGTTTGCTTTAAACATAATATGGCCGACTCTGTTGATAAACCTGGCCTGAAGCCAAACTGATTGTCGTGTAGGATTATATGTTTATCCAGCTGGATGTCAAGCAAACTGTCAAGCACTTTCGCCACAACCGCGCCAAGTGAGATAGGCCTGTAGTTGGCTTTATCAGATATGTCCCCAGTTTTGTTTTTCACAATTGGCACCACCACAGTTCTCATCAGTGCAGCGGGTAAGTACGAATGCGCAATACATAAGTTGAACAACATGGAAAGTACTCTAGGTAAGTGAGGACCAGCATGCTGCAGATGTTCAATACTCAGCCCGTCATGGCCAGGAGACTTTCCACGCGACATAGAAGTTATAGCATTCTTGACATCCTTAGCTGTAAAACGGATTCCACTCACCTGGCCACACGTACACTCATCACTGACGGACTGTGATGGTCCCAACGGTGAAGTCACTGTGAAATGTTCTTTAAACATGTCTGCTATAAGACTATGCTCATTAATACCATTCACGCTCACTGGTAGACCAGGCCTACCGTTTGATTTATTGGTGGATTTCCAAAAGTTACGAAAATCATTTTTCGCATGCTGTGAAGCCAAGATATTCATCCTTATTTGTTCGCTGTGGTTCTGACACCACCTTAAGCGTGACTTAAATAGACTGCGACTTCGATGCATGTCGACATAGACCCTACCATATTTTGGTTTACCCCACCAGACCCATATTAAAAACTTCGACCTAGCCTCCCTATGTGCATCGCGAACATACCTGTTCCACCCCGCCACAGGACGCTTCCCAACGCGCGATCTTACAGTTTTGGATTCAGTGGCAGCCACAGACAGAACATTTACAATGTCGCTATACAATTTATCAATAAGTAATGTGTGATCGATACGCCCGCAAACACAATCACTACACGAACGAAATTCCTCGGGAAAATCAATATCTTTTAATTTTTCATGACATAGTTTAGTATACATCACTATTTCTTCCGGTTTTCTATCTCCCCATAGAATCTCGCTCGGCATGTTACATACACTCGTCAACTTTGGTTTAACCATATCCAAGTCACACTCAATAATCAACGGATAATGGTCGGACCAATACACATCGTACTTTACATATACATTGGAAATTGACGAATAAGCCGAGTTGGTCGTCACGCAGTGATCAAGCCACCGCCTCGACCCGTGGGCTTCACTCACAAACGTGTATGTGTCCGACCTTATGCCTAAAATCTGTACATCCACACATGACCACTCTTGCTCGTCACAAAAACACGTCAGCTCGTTATAAAAACGTTCATTCGGATGGGCGTTAAAGTCGCCAAGGATGTAAACACATTCTACGTTCATACTGTTAATAATAGCACTCACCGAACTGAGGCAATCAGTGAATTCCGTAAGGTTCACTATTTTATCTGTAGGCATATAAATACTAAACACTAAAATAGACCTATCGCCCAGCACTATTTCTATGGCACATATTCGTGGATTATCACAACACACGACCGACACATTTTGGAAAACACTTTTATTCCATAGCAGCGCTACACCTCCATAAGGCCGGCCGCACACCATGCCCGCCGCCGCATCCATAGCAGAAGTGCCCGTGCTGCCGAAACGCTCATCAATCCCGCTAAGAAACTGAATATCATGCCCAAATAACCACGTTTCTTGAAGTGCTATCACACTCGCCGACTGACACAAAAGCCTCACATTGTCAACTGAGCGCTTTATACTTTTACAGTTGAAGCTTACTAAATTACAGGTGAATCTTTTATCCATTAACAGTCGGGGTAGGGCCGTTCACGGTATTCGTCGCCACCCCGTTCGCACCACTGCTGTTATTTCGCTTGAAATTGACGAAACGCCTGAATATTACTCCCTCCGGCCAGAGTGTTGCATCTAAAAATATTTCTATTTTCCGCTCTGATACAAAAAATTTGTACGCGTTATAGTCCTTGTTTCCTCGTAAAAAGGAAATCTTTTCGATATTGATATGCTCTTTCGTTTTGTTATAGACGTAATCCATAATATCCTTCTCCGTGGTGTCTTTGTGTATCATGGTAATAAAAATTGGGACTTTTCTTTCGACGGCTTTAAAGTTACAATTCTCGTCATTGGAGACCCCCGCGACTCCCTGGTAACGATACGATCTCGTTTTCGGTTTCCGACGCTGTACAACATTCCACTCGCCTTCTGTCTTAGTCACCTCAGCGAACGACAACACACCCGCTGCCCGGATCGGAGCCGTCTCGCTGGCCGTCTGAGCGCTCAGCGCACTCACCGCTGGTTGCGATGACACATCACCCGCGCCGCCCGCGCCCTCGGCGCTCACCTGCTCCGCCGCGCGCGCGCCATCGCCGCTCCGGATACGTTGAGATTTATAACTATCCGCCGCACTACCTTCCATATAATTTATGCTCCTATAGTTTAAACTAAGATCTCTCGGAGATGACGACTCAACGTTAGGACGATCGCTGTGATTTGTAATGATCGTATCATCGAGTTGCGACAATCCAATGGGCCCACTGTCCCGACATGCGCCTCTTTTCATGTTCACCTTTGCAGCTGAGAAGGGCGGCGATGTATATCGGTAACTTTGGCACTCAGTTCTCACTTTTTCCAGCTGGTCGATAGTTACATATGACGACTTAATATCTTTTATCTCGGCCTGCACAACGGCCAGATCCTTGAGTAGTTTTGAGACGTCAAGGTGGTCAAAACGTAATCGGGGGTAACTTATCTAAGTCTCTCGCTACAAACACTGGCAAAACATCAGGGTCAGTGCCCTTAAAAAGACTGATTATGTCGTTCAAAAAACGGTTTTCTTTGCCTTTTCCTCTCCTCGCAGTTTTACGCAGATCCTGCGGTAGGGAATCGACGAGCAATTTATAACTTTCCTCGATCTCCTCCGATGAGAAGGTCGCGGCACAAATCCTCACAATGCTGTCTTCATCAGCCACAGACAATTTTGCTTTTACGTACGTTAATAATTCACATATTACGACCCTACAATTATTGCACGATAACGTCATTTTTCAAAAAAAACTGCAGCGCCGCCGTACAGCAGGCACACTGCACACGACCGATACGGGGCGCGGCGCTCGCGCAACTGATAATGTTATAAAATAATAATTAATGATTCCTGTATATTAAAATAGAGAAAAAAATATATATATATATAATATATATTTTTTTTATAATATTTGTTTTTTATAATATTTGTTCGGGCATTACGCGTAATCTACTGAAAGTATTTAGAAACCTCGACTTGTAATATTATAAACAAACATTTAGGAACTCGTAAACATGTAATAATACCGTAATTTATAACATTACTGCATATTCCATCAAAATAAACCTACATCGGCAATGGCATATCACTGCATATGCCATAAAAATAAACTTAATCGGCAATGGCATATGACTGCATATGCCATCAAAATAAACTTACATTGTTTTTTCAGTGCGACCTCTATTGGTTGAAATTTTGGCGCGGGAGCAACCTATATCGGTTGGTCAAGAAGCGGAACTGGCTTGCAGAGCAGTGGGTTCCAGACCGCCAGCCATCGTTACCTGGTGGCTTGACGATAAGCCAATGGTTGTGGCAGATCCTCAAAAGGTATAAACATAAATTATTGATTACTATAACCGAGTTAAGCCGACATCAGTGGCGCAACGCGTGCGCTGTCACATTTTAAAATTGGAAGCCCTGGGTTCGATTCCCGGCTCGAATCTGGTGGGAGGCTTCGGTCATGGCTAGGTACTAACTTACCTACAAAGACTTACCGCGATTTAGCGTAGCGGCACGATGTCGCTTACAAACCAATTAGGAGTATGGGTTTCGAAAAAGAAGTTTATTATAAAAAAATGAGCACATGAAATTAGTTCCTCATTCGAAATTAATAAAAGAGGTTAGTTCAAAATTAATCATCAAAATGAAACTGTATCTAATGATTAAATACAAAAAAAATCTCTTTACTAGTTAATTTTTGTAAGACAAAAATATACAACACAAAGAAACAGCACAATTAATAAAATAGGGATTACAGTCACAATCTTTTACACGAAAGCCCAGAAAGGATATAACAATTCGTTAGTAGAACGAATCTAGGTCGTTTCGAAGCGAAGGTAGCCACTACAATAAATACGTGACCCAAGGACGTTTGATGCTAGGCCTTTCTAGCGTTTAGGCTAGTTAGATCGATTAGCTAATAACAAGTTGAATTATTAACTAAGAATTTTTAGTAGGCATTGAACATGTAAAAGTACGGAGCTAGACTTAATTTTATATTGAAAATAAGGAACGAGTAAAATACAGGATAGAAACGTTCCAGGGCTAAATTACAAATATATTCAGGTTATCAATGTATTATTTTTGGCCACAGGCGTTAACTTTCATAGGAAAGTGAGATTTTGTGTTTACCCTACTTTTTATCAGGCACTGACCTGGCAAACTTTGTAGTACCGACAAAGGCGTATCGCTAAGTGATTTAGCGTTCCGGCACGATGTTGCGTAGAAACCAATTAGGAGTATGAGTTTACTATACCCCTAACAGGTTAGCCTTTTTTTTTTTAAACGTGGGTAATCCTCATGGATACCCCGCGTCCGAGGAGACGCGGCGGTTATGTCAGACTCTTACTGACTAAACCCCCACGGTGCATATCCTTTCCCGCCGCCTGGTGGCCGGGTCACGGGTTTCGCTCGCGCACACAACCGCAACCAGGCCGGCAGAGTCCGTCCTTAGGACGGTGCTAACTCGGGGGCAATATCAGATGCCCCCCAATTGAACGCCATAAGACGCACCAGGAGCACAGGGTGCGTCTTCCAGCTCGAGGTAACAGGTTAGCCTGCTACCATCTTAGACAGCATCATCACTTACCATCAGGTGAGATTGCCGTCAAGGGCTAATTTGTAGTGGATAAAAAAAAAGTGCCTAAAAGGTTTGTATTCCATCCATGGAAAGTAATCCGAAATGGCAAACAATTCCATTTCCGTTGTTCTATTTTATTGATTGTTGCATTGTTATTCGTAATTTTCGTTTTTTCCAAATCGCTTCTGAATGAAGACGTCTGAAATGAAAAAAAAACTAAATTAGTCAATGCATAGTTTATGTTCTGCGTAACTTGCGCACTCTATGTGATATCAGTCCACTCCTAGATGTTTCGCATCTAAGACTTCCTCTTGAGACCATTGCGCCTTTTCTCCGCAATTTTTCCAATCATTATGAGCAGCAGGAATCTGTATTTGTCATTCCTAAGTACGTGCCCCAGATAAGCATTTTTTTTTACCGTCTTCCAAAGTTCGCGATGACAACTGAGGTTTATCATTGACAAAGTTTATTTTTAACATTTTAAGCTATTGCATAGCTTCTATCGAGGGTCTTGAGCGCGGGGACCGAATCAAGAAATTCCGTAACGAAAAAAAACCTCACGCTCCCCACTCCGACGGGCACAGCGGTGATACTTTTTACCATATAGATATTTCGCCACCGTCACTGAGTGCCACACGTCTTTTTTTTTGTTACAGAACTCCGACGACCGCAACGAGACGGTCTCGTTTCTAAGATGGACGCCGCGTATGGAGCATGACGGTCGGGTGGTTACCTGTCGGGCAAGTCACGCGAATCTGGAGCACGCCACACTAGAAACTAGCATGAAGCTCAACTTACACTGTAAATACAATTTTATTACTTTGACCCGAGCCACGACCTCGTCTATGAGGCGAAAACTTTATTCGAATATTTTCATTTTCATTGAGTAACTAGAACAACTGTGAGTTTAATCATCCCACTTAAAATTGGTTTCAAGGTCAGTGAGTGCTATGAGATTTGACGAGAAAATTGTAGTTTTAATTACTTCTACTCAGCTTTACTGGTATGTGAAATATTTCCAATATAAACTGCTATTTCATAACTCTAAATAAAAAAAACAACAGCTTTTTAAAAGGTTATAAAAACAAGCATTATTCATTGTGATTATTACTGAGTTCTTATTTCTAAACAAGGAGGCTAGAGTCGACCTCTACAGAAAGTTCAAAATCAGTTCTTCTAAACAAGGAGGCTAGAGTAGACCTCTACTGAAAGTTCAAAATCAGTTCAATCAAAACAGTGTGTTATGCCAGCGCTATGCTAAGAGTAAGAATTAAACTAAACTAAAATAAGGCACAGTAGATTCGGAAAATTTCAGATCAAAGTTATGTGTTTTACAGACACTCCAAAGAAAATCTTTTAGAATCCAAAGACATATAATATGTGTGCATAATTGATATGTGCTTAAAAATATTAAATACAGTTCATTTAAATACCCGTAACATTGATCATTTTTTTTTATATTGCTTGTCCAATCTACGTGAGAACTCAGTTGAACAATCGCATTCAAATCGGCCGCTTTTCAGAAAAACACACATAAATTTGGTTAATTTATGAATTTCCCAACTTTATGCATCAGACTAAATCTTCGTTTCTAAAATTGTGAAATCCACTAAAAACAAACATTTCAAGATAATATTCAAATTTACAATAGTCATTAAAATTTTATTCAATTAAAATATAAATAGTAAATATTTTGTTGCCCTTGTAATCGTTTTAATAAAATCATTTTATTATTATGGTTTTATTTCAACCATCTAAACATAAAACGCCCTTAAGTAGAGCGCTGAAATCCTTTACAGCTGAAAAAAGATTAATTAGTGGGGTTAATGTTTTAATAACATGAACGAAATCAATCGTCTGAAGTGATATTATCAACTATTTCTTTATTAGAATCATTTAATTTATTAGAACACTAAATCTATTTTAATAAAGCATAGCGCGTATAGTATTACATATAAAGTAAAATTAAACAATAAGTTGGCATTTTTCGGATATAATATTACAGGTGATTGACGCAATCATTATGCCACGATCGCAACGCGACCGTGATTAATCATCTGCATAATATCGAACTCATCGGTAAAGACTATTTTCCTCCTAGACGAGAGGTCATAACTAAGACCCTTGCGCGATATTGTGCTTACCAAATGTTCTGTGGCTATTAATTAAAATAATACTGAAAAGAGGCAAACAAAACATCGTATAGGCCATATATATATTCTATACAATATATACTGCCGCTTGGTTGTAATCAAATCTGATGCTTATTGAAGTTGCCAAAAAGGGAGCCTACTTACCTATTCATTCTTTTCTGTTGATTCTCGTTTCAATAAGTGGTGGAGTAAATTGAAAGGAAACATTGCAAACATATTTTTTTTAAATAATTTGTCACAGCAGTTGTCTTTGTTTCCTTATTAAGATACCCGGTCAGATCTCTTCCTGGGTATAGATTATAAAGACTTTAAAACCAGCCATCTTGACTTAGAGTCTATGTGTTGGTGACAAATTCGACATAACACGCTATTAAATCTTGCCGTGTAAGATGAACTTGCCACACGTCGCCTTAATCGTCGACGTTTCTATTCTATGAGTTCACGCAGTAGTAGTCCTGACGACCTCCGTGGCGCAGCGCGTGCGCTATTGCATTTTAAAGTTGCAGGTCCTGGGTTCGATTCCCGGCTCGAGTCTGGTCTGGTGGGAGGCTTCGGCCGTGGCTAGTTACCACCCTACCGACAAAGACGTGTCGCCAAGCGATTTAGCGTTCCGGCACGATGTCGCGTAGAAACCAATTAGGAGTGTGGGTTTACCATGCCCCTAACAGGTTAGCCCGCTACCATCTAAGACTGCATCATCACTTACCATCAGGTGAGATTGCCGTCAAGGGTTCACTTGTAGAGGATAAAAAAAAAATTAAAAAAAAGTCCGGTAAGTGAGAGCGAGTGAATACCGGATGAATGTCTACAAATTAAGAATCCATGCGAATCGATAATCCGCGCATTTTTACTTAGTATTTTATTTCGTCAACAGACGTTCCCATCGTTGTACTCCAGCTGGGTTCGAAACTGAATCCAAACGACATCGAAGAGGGCGACGACGTGTACTTCGACTGTGTTGTGAGCGCAAATCCGCCAGCTTACAAAGTTGTTTGGGAGCATAATGTAAGTAAAATGGCTTAATGCCCGCCAAACTGTTATTCTATAAGCATAGAATATTGCCCTTATTCAACGTTGACAAACATCATTTTCATTAAAAGCTTGTCACCAAATAAGTGCATTATTTGGTGACAAGCTTTTAATGAAGCTTAAATTTTTGTTCATACTTTGTTTTAGTGAAAAAACATAGTCATAACAAACTCTATTGAAATAGAATTTTGACGGCCCATTCTAAAGTTAGAGGCCCTGGTTTCAATTCTCGGCTCGAGTCTGGTCTAGTGGGAGGCTTCGGTCGTGGCTAGTTAGCATCCTACCGACAAAGACGCGTCGCCAAGTGATTTAGCGTTCCAGCACGATGTTTTTTCAGTCTATTGCATAACAATTGCCTAAAGAGTACAAATAAGTGTGAATGGCGTGCACGTCTATAACCAAGTAGGTAATACCGTTAATTTGTTTCATCGTCGAGTTCAACGATGAACGCAAATTTCACAAATAGAACGCTCGTTATACTTTGAAAGCTTTAAAGTTAGTGAAAGCAGAATATGCTTGAAAACTGATCTTGTATCACAATAACGTACTACTCGCTTCTATTTGTTATTAGGTATTTAATACCAATTTTAACATGTTCAATAAGTTGTGGAAAAGTCAAAAATACTTTCGTCTTAGTGATAAAATTTTGAATAATACTGGTACCTTATATGTTTAAAAGGTGTCCCAATATTTACAGAAAATATTTTCTTACTAACATGATGCAAAGTTATGTTTTATTTGAAGCACGTTTCTATTCGGCACCCAGAGAACTAAGCCTCCTATAAATATCAGACAATGTTGCTAATTAAATTCACAAATCATAAAAAAGTACCATACCTCCATTGTGTTTGAAAAGATGTGCTTATGTGGAAAAGAAATGCGCAAATTTAGAATTCTCAATTAAGTTTATTTAAGAGAGATGTTTACTACAGATTGACCCCAGCCGTTTAAAAATTTAAGCATTTTGCCAAAGCTGTTTTAATCTTTAAAAAGTGTCAGTTGTTAAGCTAATAGGTATTGTAATAGGTATTGTAATAACGTATAACTTTTCGGAGTTATGTGCGTTTTTAAGCAATTAAAATGTCACTTGCTTCAACGGTGAAGGAAAACATCGTGAGGAAACCTGCACACCTGAGAGTTCTCCATAATGTTCTCAAAGGCGTGTGAAGGCAGCGTATGGCGCAAGCAGACTATGGCCAAACCCTTTTTTAATATTGAGAGGAGACCCGTGCTCTGTAGCGAGCCGAGAATGGGTTGATCATGATGATGATATAAGTTTCAATCCTAAGCAAAATGAAATGTTTTGAAACAAACGGGAATGTAGTGTGAGTAGGTAGTTAAAGCCTTTGATACATTTCATATTTTTATTTAATGTAAATAGAATTTGATACTTATATTTTACACATTTGCTAATGAAAATTATGCTAAGTTTATAGTACTCTAAAACAAATTCTAAAATTCATTAAACTTTCGTACCATATTAATTATAATTGAGGAAAGGGCTGCTGAAATTAATAAAGAGTCATTTTTATGGGCTCGTTAAAAAATCTCGCAAAAATGTTGGGTTAATTTTGTTTGTTTCCTTAACATGAGCTGCAAAATTAATATCATGATTTTTTATCGTACAGAAACCCCTAAACGTTTACATTGAATATTTAATTTCCGTTTATTAGCTTGAAAATTCTAAATATCATGTATCCAACAGATTGTTAATTAAACAAGCTATGCCCTCCGCACAAAACTTCGACTTAAATTAAAGCATTTTATTAAAATTTCATACAAAGATAGATTGAAGCTTGAAACGGACATATTCATTGATAACCTTTTATCGTAAAGAAGGGTTTGAAGAGGTTGAAATAGGGGATGAAATTTTTATATCGAAGTCGACATTGGCAACCATGCAAGTAATTATTTAGGCACAAATATTTTTCAAAGTTCTTATGTTTTTTAACACATAGCATAGGTGACATGCATACCAAATATCAAAGCGCGGCTTAGCTCGTTAACAATTTTCAATTATCCCTCGGGAACTACTTAAGGAATCGGGATAAAAGGTAACCTATGTTCGTTTTCATGTCAAAGGCTACGTGCATGCCAAATTTCATCCAAATCCGTTCAGCCGTTTTTGCGTGATTGAGTGACCAATATCCAAATATCCACACCTATATTTATAATAAATATATAAGATATAAAATTTATTATCAATGAAAATACAAACACTAAACCTCAATTGAGATTTGTGAGTGAAGTAGGTAGCTATGGTTTGCGGGTACAGAGACTTGGTTTGACTAATTCTTAAACACTCGGGTTTTTAATAACGATAGCGATCACGCTTGATCACATTAGCGTTGCCTTTATGCAGCGCTTAATATAAATAAAATAAGTGCTCGCTATATTGGAGATCTTCCATCTCGAGAATTAAAAGTAAACGTAAACAGTATAGTTCAGATCATCTATTTTCAAGTTAACCATATCTATTAAGACAATTATTGTTAACATTTATATTGCATTTCATTTGCGTGAGGTATAATCCAAAAATAAAAAGTGAAATCTTTAGTGCTTTAGGGTAAATTAAATGTAGTGATAATTTATGCTGTGTTTGAGACCGTGAAATATTTAGCTTTTAGATGATGTTCTAATATAATATTTAAAGTTACTTGGCTAAGTTTGTTGTGGGCTTCTTCTTAGACCGGGGCGCGTTTGTAACCCTCATAGCTTTAGTTTTAAGTTTACGAATGTAGTTATCACCATCGAGTCATTACTATGTAAATTATTGACGCGTCAAAAGCGCCTTTTAAAGGACTATTTGAATAAAGATTATTTGAATTTGAATTTGAATTTAATATGTGGAAATCAAAACTTTTATCATTCAAGTTTTTTGCGTTTGCAAATTTTTCTATTGTATTGTATTGATATATAAAATCATTTTCCGGAATTAATAGTTATTATTTTAACGAGTGAGTTGAGGGTGTCAGAAATTATGACGGGGCATTGTCATTAAAAATAATCTCCATTCTGCAGGGCCAAGTAATGACTCGCAATCAGCAACGAGGTCAGCGCTTGGCTCTTAAGTTATAAAAATCCTTATTGTATTTTTGAAATGAAAAAATGTGATTATGTGGATGCATAAAGTTGAGATGAATATTTTTAATTACTATTAAATACAATATATGATCTAAGATTTTGTATTAATTATATGTATTATTAATTTCGCTCGTTAGCCTATTAACTTGTATTTATTTACCTCCTCGGCGCAGTATGAACTTTTTTCTACTCCGGTCTGGTGGCCGGTTTCGGCCGTGACTAGATATCAAGTTATCACCTTATCAATAAGACGTGCCATCAAGTGATAACGCGTGTAAACTGGTATGGATTATTTCTGCCGTATTCCTAACAGGTCAGCCCAGTACCATCTTAAATTGTGTCATCACGTACAACCATTTTAGTTAGTAATCGAAGGCTAATTATTTATTAGAGGATGAAAAAAATACCTCTACAAATCTAGTTTTCAGCTTTGTTGATGATATAATACCAGTGTCGTGCACTCATACAAGCACAAAAGCAGTGCATACCCCAGGATCCTCCGCTACATGAAAACTTATTTGTGAAAAATTTGTACCACTTTAGTTTGTACTTATACACATAAGTGTACTCCATACGTGCTAAAAAGCACTGCCTACCCTAAAGACACAAAATAGAGAAGATTTTTTCCATACTGACATGTCTACATGCCCTGGTCAAAGCACGCCACTTTATAATACTGTATGCTGAGGTTTCAGAATTAATTTTTACTCTACAGGGCCAAGTTATGACGCATAATCAGCGGGCAGGAGTGATCGCGGGGTCAGCGCACTTGGCCCTCCAGGGCGTGTCGAGGGAGCAGGCGGGGAAATACGTATGCATCGCGTCCAACGTTGAGGGCGACGGGAGATCCGCGCCTGTCACTTTGCAAGTTATTTGTAAGTATAGATTTTGTCTATTCGATATACTATCCTCAGCCTACCATTGTTACTGGGAAAAATCCTCTTCGCTCATAAGATATAGATTAAGACGTACAACACTGCTGCAACGTGGGCTGAAATCTTGGCATAAAAACTGATGATTAATTAAAATTCTTCCACTAAGACCAAGATTTAAAAACACTTTTAGATTTTAGACCAAAAAAGAAAAGGGTAAGTTAAATAATTTTAGAGCTGTCAAGTTTAGAAATTGTTTTTCACAATAACATCGGTAGGTACTGCTGTGTGTAGCAATTACGGTTAATTATACCTTTACAAGTAAGACACTCGTAACTGATCTTTGATTTTTTTTATACACTACAAGTCAGCCCTTGACGGCTATCTCGCCTGGTGGTAAGTGATGATGCTGTCTAGGATGGTAGCGGGCTAACCTGTTAGAAGTATGGTAAACCCACGCTCCTAGTTGGTTTCTACGCGACATCGTGCCGGAACGCTAAATCGCTTGGCGACACGTCTTTGTCGGTAGGGTGGTAACTAGCCACGGCCGAAGCCTCCCACCAGACCAGACTCGAGCCGGGAATCGAACCAAGGACATCCAATTTTAAAATGCGACAGAGGACGCACTGCGCCACGGAGGTCGTCTTTGATTAGTTATTTATGCTCGTAGAATCACAGCTTAAAACCAAATTTCAACGTTGATTACGCGCTACGCCGCCGGCTATACCCCGAATCGATGTAATATGCAGTCACATGCAAATGTGTATCGAAACTTGGATGTTAACTTTGCGATGTATTTACATAAACCCGGACGAGATTCCGTAACTATGGAGCATTGTGTTAAACCAGGATAACAATTGCGAGCACTAAGACACGTATACTAAATCATTAGCAATAAATGTTTATTGTATCTCAGGTATATATCGCGCCGAAGTTGTAGTTAGTTCGAACTAGTCCCGTAGGTTGAGCACGGTCAGTTTGTATCTATTCCGGTTACTGCAAATACACTTGTCACGAGTTAAGAACATCATATGTGTACAGTGTACGTGCACACTTTGCTGCCTTAGTGACTTCCAACCGAACAACTTAGGTTTTGCAAGCTTGACTGACCCATCAATAGGATTGGATAGTTTATATATTTCTTTTCTATCATATCTCGCTATTAAAGCCATCTATGATGATGATTACGGGCCGATTTAGCTACTCAAATTATATTTGTAACAACCACCTGTTTTGACGACCTGCGTGTACGCATGAATTGAAAATGTTTTAATGTGACATAATTATTGAACTGACCTCTCAATATATTTTTGATCGAGATGTTTTTTATTGTTGATTGGGGGAAAATCTTTTAGGAAAATACCCGATTTTCTGGGGGAGATCTAGGGTTAAGTGTAAATTCTACCAACTAAAATGTTGGTCCCTCTCGGGCCAACATCAAAATAAAAGTGAAAGGCTCCGGGATCTCCTAAGAATCCTCCTATTAGGCTGCAGACGGACGTAGATCCCCCAAACTATCGCTATAAGCCACGCAAGTTCGCATTAAAAGTAAGCGAGTGGGCAGATCCCCGCTCTGGGCGCTAACGAGCCCGAGGTACCTCAGCACAGGGCTATTGGATAGATAGAAAAGGATGGTGATCACCGTCAGCCCGACGTCTTCGCCCTCGGATCGGCTTCCGACCAAGAAGGACTTGATCATGAAATTTTGATCGGGACCTAATATACTTGGGAATTTGTCTCTTTGACACACAAATAGTTCAAAATACTTCGCGAGGCAAACAAGTCCGCTGTTGATTACAGTCCACACTCTGGTATTACGTAATAGATATTTTATCTGTAAGCATACTCGTATATTCCATGCTTGAGTACGTACCTCAGATACCCGGCTAAGTTTGTTGTGGGCTTCTTAGACCGGGGCGCGTTTGGAATCCTTATAGCTTTAGTTTTAAGTTAACGAATGTAGTTATCACCATCGAATCGAAACTAAGTAAATTATTGACGCGTCAAAAGTGCCTTGTAAAGGACTATTTGAATAAAGATTATTTGAATTTGATATGTGACTTTTTGTACCTTACTCTCTTAAGATTTGAAAGTGTGAAATGTGGACATTCTGAAAGCACACGCATTTGACCTTCCCCTTTAGTATAGTCATATTATTTCTATGATTTCAATGGTAATTTCTTGAATGCTGCTTCGACTTTTGTTAAAATGTTCTAAGACGCGTCGTTTCATTACACGTATTAACTCGTAGTCTTACACATAGAAATAAGATGATCTTATTTAATTGAATGTTGTCAAGTAAAACACCGAGAAAATAAATTGCATATATTATGCTTAATTGATATTTACATTTAATTACACGGTTTTCTCTGATGGAACACAATTCGAAGTAATCTCTGGGGAAATTCTGGGCCTGTTTTATACGACAACTGGGTCGATAGGACGTTAATTGGCTGTTACTGTATAATTTATGCTTTTTATATTGATATGTGATCGGTATTGATTGATAATATATAATATAAAGATATATTATATATTATATGATATTGATGAATAAAATAAAAATAAATATGATATCCCAACTGTTCTTTGCGGTTTCCTCTTAAGAGTCGTAATGAATAGTTATAAGCAGAATATGAACTGCTCGCCCTTATTCATATATTCCCCCCCGTACTCAACTATAGGTACATACGAAAAATACTAAAAATTATATATAGTATCATGATGATGATTTTATTTCATGAACCTATAGTTGAGGACACCTAGAGTGCGGGTGGGAATATATGTATTTAAATTCAAAATTCAAAATAATCTTTATTCAAATAGTCCTTAAAAAGGCACTTTTGACGCGTCAATAATTTACATAGTAGTTATTTCATGGTGATCACTATATTCGTAAACTTAAAACTAAAGCTATGAGGGTTCCAAACGCGCCCCGGTCTAAGAAGAAGCCTACAACAAAATTAGCCGGTGTTTTATTTTAAACAGATTTAATATAGTTTAATAATAACGTTTATTTTTGAACCATAATTTTTAAATTATTTTCTTCGTGAAATGCATAATTTGCCTTTTATCTTTTTAAAGATAGGTACATACATGGTATCTTGGACTTTTCTTATATAAACTGAAGACCAATTTTTTTAGTTAATAACACATATATAATTTAAACATTTACTATTTCATATATGTTCAGCGCCAATAGATAGCAGTTTGGAAGGGATTTTACTGCTGATTTGCTTTACAAATACCATTATATCGCATTGAAATTTTATTATTTGAGTAATAATAAAATATAGCATGTGTTACTTTCCCATGAAGCAGCTATCTAAATGTGAAAGAATTATTAAGTTTTGTAATTGCTGAGAATATCGATTATCTATAATAATTTTGCCTTTACTATATGAAATACAACGTAATATGAGATTAGACTTTTTTTTTAATTTATTGTTCAAAAATATTTAAAACACATTTTAATTGTAAAGCTTACAGTCTTCCAGAAACTTTACGTTTATGAAAGTTCACCGCACACTTATAAATTGCGAAACTTCTCTTTTCTTTTGTGTTCTAACAAAGCTAGATTTTTTGTTTTGGAGTTGTCAAAGAGCAGCATTAAGCAACTCTCTAAAGTTATACCTTTAGAGAGGTTTTTTTTATACACTACAAGTTAGCTAAATCGCTTGGCGACACGTATTTGTCGGAAGCCTCCCACCAGACCAGACTCGAACCGGAAATCGAACCCAGGACCTCCAACTTTATAATGCGAAAGCGCACGCACTACGCCACGGAGGTCGTCAAAAATCTGTGCAATCTTTGTCTTGCATCTTCTGGTACTGCATTTATTTATTTATTCATAAGGTATGCAAGCGATAAGTTGCAAATTAAATTTATATCGATCTAAATTAGTTAATTACTAGTGCTGTTACAATTTATCAGTTATAGGCATATACACCATTGCCAAGGTGTCTCCGAACAATTTTTTTAAATAGTTTAGTACTTCACTTCACTTCAGGTACTTATCTTCAGGTGACTCGCTCGTTTAATCTCTATTTGTATAACACAGTAATGTTTATCACAATTCATCATGACATAATATCGCATCTCCATTCAAGTTTTGCAATGTTATGGCAATGTACTAGCGCAGTATGTAGGGGGTTATCAAAAGTGATTTAGCATACGTTGCGTTTTATTCTATAGCTCCCAGTAAGAGTTTTGTATTCCTTCTCAATGGCAATGGGCGGGGCACATAGCTCGGAGAACCGATGGACGTTGGGGTCCCAAGGTGCTGGAATGGCGACCCCACACCGGTAAACGTAGCGTTGGTCGACCCCCACAAGGTGGACAGACGACATCAAACGAGTCGCAGGGAGCCGCTGGATACAAGCGGCCCAAGACCGTTGCCATTGGAACTCCCTACAAAAGACCTATGTCTAGCAGTGGACGTCTATCGGTTGAAATGATGATGATGATGATGATGATTCCTTCTCTAGATGTTCTTTTAATTCAATTGGTAGACTTTACCAAATAAATCAGCATGTACGAGTAGAGTTGAAAACTTTCAGGATCTTTCTACCTTTAGTAGTTTAACGGGTACAATACACGGAATCGGATTGCACAGTTAGTTGTTTATTTTCATACGGAATCGTTAAAGTTTTGAAGCGTATTTACTTTCATAAATCGAATGCTTTTACGACCTTTTCCTGGTTGATTAGATCGCAAAGCTGTTTTTGTAGAAATAGTTTCTGTTTTTACAACTCTCAATTCAACATTGGTAAGTACTTATTCACGCCATTTTTTTAAATGTCAATAAGAATTTATAGTTTATAGTTTTATGATAGCCATTTTAATCCAGTTGCAAAGTCATTTATATCCAATTTCAATTTTAATATAATCGTCACTAAAAAGTTTTTAAAAGGCGCTTTTTATGCGTACATACAATTTTTTACATTGTAATGAGACCATGATGATAACTACATCCCGTTTTAAATGTACAATTATAAACAAATCCAAACAAATACCGAGTTAAGATTTGACAAACACGTACTCGTAGTAATCTCAAGTTGGGCAATTAAGGATTTTAGAAAATTCATAGCCTTAGAAGATAATACAGGAGTTTGAAATTTTTGAAAATCTTTCCATTTGAATTCAGAAACACGAGAACGGACAACTTGCTTGAAGAGATTGCTTAAGCAATAAGACCGCCTTTGCATACTCTCATGTGTTAAGTGTTTCGTGTTGTTGTTTTAAAATTTGTGTGCAATAAAGAGTATCTATCTATCTATCTATTTTGCTAGCTAGCCAAAGCTGGTCTCATAATAAATAAAAAGTTTTTACTAAACAATTCAAAACCATCTCCAGTTCAATCAAGTATCAATTTTCCTAATTCTGATAAGTATCGATAAGCATTCATTGTTAGGAGTTCCTTACAGCCATTCAAAAGATCATTGAATCCGATCCGAAAACTTTAAGAAAACAAAGTGGAAGGTAAAAGAGCTAAAAAAAACTCGGTAAGCCCTTCTACAGCCAGTTATTTAACTTCATCGATATTACCTTTCACAACTGATGGGTACTGTAAGAGCTAGGCGATATACATTCATGGAAACCGTGTTTACGCGACTACAATTGCAACTTGAAAGCGTTTAAGTGAAGATGTTTATAGTTATTAAATAGTTATATATTACCTAAAATGAACACGTAATAAAATAAGTTCAGAACATAACACCAATCTAGACGATTGTAATATGATTATTTAATTATTTTTGCTGATCTAAATTCCAATTAATACTGTTACTGTTAATACTACGGCATCCTGGAAGTGATTTTCTTGGATTCTGAGCGTATATTTAAATAATATTTTGTAATAGCATTTATCTATTTTATATTTAATTCGAATAGTATTTTTGTATTTAATATTTCTTAGTTGTAAATTGATTAATATTTATTATATTATTTCACTTTGATTACAGTACCCATCTGCCGTGATATGTAATATGTACGCATTACGTTACACGCGAGTGTATTGTTACGTTAGCTGTTTATTATTATTCCGAGTCGTAAAAGTTTTTAAAGCGAATGTACTTCAATAAATCGAAGGCTCTCAGGATCTTTTACGGCCTGTTTATTCGCCCTTACGTGGCGTTATTTATAGTCGCGTATAGTTTGTAAGGAAAATATTTTGATCCAGAAGGCGAATGTCGGTCACGTAGAAATATACTTCGATATTTCTATTTCGTTAAGCCATTACGTGCATTACAAAACTGAACAGACATTTCACGAGCGAGTCCCGAGGTTCGATTTTACGTAGGAAAAATTTGTTAAGTAGTCACTAAATTTGTTTTCGGTGCAATGTATTTAGGAGAATACTAATAACCAGGTTGCGTAATTATTAAAAATATAAGTATCGACTCGAGGATTCAGTTTATTCTTATCTACGTGTACGTTATCATTTTTACAAAAAAAAATTGCCTACATCTAATCTTGGCCTATCTTTCTTTTCAGTTCTAACTAAGGTAATACCCAAAGTACCCTTAGTTGCAAAGCTGTAATTATAACATATACAAACATATCACATAAAAATTAAATTAATGAATATTAAACGAAATATAAGGCAATAAATTTAGTAATTGAATAATTAATTATGTTTGTCAAAAAAAGTTACTCTATTGGCTGATACTTTTTCATACTAATACTGCTGAGAAATTTACTATAACATTTTGTATGCGTCCGTGGCAATAGAAACAGTGTTGAAATGTTGAAAACAAACGATTCCCTTTGGATGAAAAGCAACCTGTAACAGTTAGTTATATATAAAAAGGTATATCGTATATAACAAGTATCTAGTCGTGCTATAGACAGGGCTGTCTCATGCTGAGTGTTTCTGCGAGGGATAGAATCCGTAACGAGGACATCTATAGTAGAATCAAAGTATCCGACATAGCCCAACAGATAAGCAAGCTGAAGTGGCAGTGGGCAGGTCATATTTGTAGCAGTACCGGCAGCCGTTGGGGCATACGTGTTCTGGAGTGGAGACCGCGTACCGGTAATCGCAGGGTAGGACGACCCCCTGCCCGCTAGTCCGATGCCCTAAAAAGGATAGCTGCTAGCGGGTGGATGAGGAATGCGGAGGACGGTGTGAGGTGGCACGCTCTCGGAAAAGCCTATGCCCAGCAGTGGACGCCCTTAGACTAATTAAGAATTAAGATTAAGAAGTATCTAGTATCAAATTTCTGGATTATGGTTGACGACCTCCGTGGCGCAGCGCGCGCGCTTTCAGATTATGAAGTTCGAGGTTCGAGGTTCGATTCCCGGCTCGAGCCTGGTCTGGTGGGAGGCTTCGGCCGTGACTAGTTACCACCCTACCGACAAAGACGTGTCGCCAAGCGATTTAGCGTTCCGGCACGATGTCGCGTAGAAAGCGATAGGAGTATGGGTTTACCGTACCCCTAACAGGTTAGCCCGCTACCATCTTAGACTGCATCATCACCTACCATCAGGTGAGATTGCCGTCAAGGGCTAACTTGTAGTAGATAAAAAAAAATAAAAAAAATTATGCTAAACTAAAACACACTTTTCACAGATAAGCCTGTTTGCAAGAACACGAAAATTGCCATCGTCGGTGCGGCGATAAACGAAGCTGCTCGGATCGCCTGCGAAGTAGATGCGTTCCCGATTCCCACAAACTTTCAGTGGACACTCAACAATAGCGTCGGAACGGTCGAGCTCGAGGTGGTAAGCTAAACGTTTATCTCTGTAGATGTTAAGCCGCTACCAAATACATAAAAATGACATTACATGAAACTTGGGAAAAGATCTGTCTAGACTTTGACATATGAATTAATACATTAATAAATTAATTGGTAATATTAAGATCAAGCGAAAATACTAAAAAAAAAACACGTTTCTCATAATTTGAAATTTATTTTGTTTGTTTTTATAGCGGCAAAATAACTACGCAATCTGGGAAAATACCTGCTCACTAGCTATTACGGTTCATGGGATGAAGCTCGGTGACAGATGTATGGATAGATTGACAGCGGTTATTAAATCAGGGTCCCGGTGGCAGTATCCAATCAAATAAATGTAGTAAAGATTAAATAAAAACAACATCTGCTTTTATATTATTTCGGAAACGGAATTGAACTACACCTGCGTATAATTTTAGTGGCAGCTTTTAACAGAATGAGATTTTTTCTCCGGAGTGGTTATCTCTTGCTGCACCCAATGCTTTGCATGATGCTAAGCAATCGTTAATGAAGTTAACATCTCTTAAAGATGCTCCGAATGAATGCTCTGGATAATTTTGGAGCGAAACGAGCATTGACAGGGCATTCTGAAAGACCTGTATGGTGTTGTAGATAAAGTAGTGAAATAATCATAGCATATATTAGCTCATTGACTAATGTTAATTAAACTAGTGTATTGTAATGCAAAGTAATGTAATGCAGAGTAATGTAATGTAATGAACATTAGTTCTTTGTATACCATGAACTACCGCAAAGTAACGCCTGCTTCTATTTATTTTACAATAGGAGTCGTGTAGTTTTGAATTTTAAATTGAATATCAATTGCTTTGACAGTGAAGGCACACAACTTGACGAAATCTGTATGCCTAAGAATTCCTCCATAATGTTCCCAAAGGTGTGTGAATCAGCACTTCGCTATGAGGACACCCATGCCCTGTATGCCATGATGATATACAGCTGGTATGGTGAGGGACTAGCGATAATATTTATAGTCTGGCAGTAGAACAAATGCTCCTCTTTGTAACTAGGATTATTGAATACTCCGTAATTTTTATATGCTTCAGTGATTTTAATAAATCATTTTGTTATCTAGTCTTCACTTAAATTGCTGAGAGGTAAAAATAGCAACTGCTTCAGTCATTTAAATAAATCGTTTTGTTATCTAGTATTAACTTAAGATTAGATAACAAAACGATTTTGAACGAGAAGTCAAGATATAAATCGAGTGAGATCTTATTTAGAATACTGTCCCAATAACGCATGGTTAGAGCTGCTTATACAATCTGGTATAAGGTATATAAAGATTGTTTAATTTCATTACAATGTGGGTCGTTAAAAATAATTATGTAAAAATAACTGCCTACCCTCAATGAACATAATTGAATTAGACGCACTGACCTTCTAACGCTACCTTTCTGAAGAGCACTCTTGAAATGAGCTCAACAAAAAGTCTACTGTCGACCGACGTGAACAACAGTACTAATTTTACCTTAGAAATATATTTAGCCCCGGCACTTTTATATTATGCGACAATTTTATTTAAGACAAGAGCAAGTTTTATACAGGACTATATAAAAAGCGATGGTAATCCTATCGTACAAAAATTCGTAAACTGTTCGACTGATTAGTTTTTTTTATTCGGCTTAATATAGAACACGAAAGAGTGAATTAAGAAAAGTTAGATTTGAAATATCCTGTTAACATTATACATGTCGAGTCAAGGGCGTCCGAGTTGTTTTTTTGTAAGGGTGACGTCACGATTTTGTTTACTTTCGCTCATAGTAATTAAAACCACAACTTGCCGGTTTACACTTTTATTGCGACAATAACTAAGAGGTCTGAACAGTCAGACGTCTCGAGCGAGAAAAAGCCACGAAAGGCATCGACCGCCCGTATTTATAGCACAAAGCATGCTTGTACAAAATTGATTGTTAGTCGAAATTGTATTAGCAAAATCATCAATAGTTAAAATGTGGGTAATTATTGAATTCTTGAGGTTTTTGGCGCCGCTGAATAAAGTTAATAACTTCTTCGCGCCGACATACATATAAGTCTATTTTATATTAACTTAATTCCAGTATTCGTATAATTATCGAGTCTACACTGAATTACGAGCACAAAGATAATAATGTACCAAATAAAACATAGATTTATTAACTCGTGTTACATTTATTTTGAGTTTTGTTTGTGGGAAATAAATGTTTTAGTAGGTTGGTAAGTTCGTTAAAATCTATTTTGTGCTTTTCAAAAGGATGTTAATTGTTGAAGAGTTCTAATTCTTCTTGTATTTCACTATCGGTTCCACTTTACCACACGTATTTTGTGAAGCTTAATTTGCTTTGATTTAATGTTTGTACATTTGTCCTATATAATATGTTCCGAAAGCATTAACAAGATTAAGACAAAACTTTAGTAAGGGATTTTGGTAGCACACGTGATGGTTTTGGGCTCATAAATTCTGTGTATAAATGTGTTTTTGTTTGCGTGGCGTAAAGCTACTACTACTACAAAATCTTTAATACACCAACGTGTGCAGCACTACGATGATTGGACTAGACTCATTCTCTTCTGTTTTATCGTTAACGTAGGTGAAAAAAAAAAATGAAAAAAATTCTTTATTGTGTCTCAAATTTACAGAGGAATCTTAAATTTCATGAACGATAACATCTGTATTAGTTGAAAAACTGTGTCACAGACATTGACGCCCACCTCCGGGGATTTCCTTGGAGCTTAAAAAGGTGTAGGTGGCTGACCTTAAATAAATACATGAAGCTCTCCAGTTTCCATAATATATGACAAACTGTAATACGATGACTGTAAAATGTTGTTGTTTTGACCACCTATCCTGGGTTCGATTCCTGGCTATCGTCTGGGGGCTAGTTACTAACCAAACGACAGAGACGTGCTCCGAAACGATGTCCCGTAGAAACCATGAAATTTATAACCGATTACCGACCGAGTTCCGATTTTTTCAAGTTTAAAAGCAAGTTAAAAGAGCATCTCATACAAAAATGCTATTACGGAATTACCGAATACCTTCACTAAGTAAGTAGGTAATGAGTTTCTACAGGATAACTGTATTGTTCAGGTATTGATTGCGATTTTGTTTATGACATTCTGAATCAGTATACAATTTATTTTAGCCTAAATTAATATTTAAATCTTTATTACCATTTAATTTCATTTTATTAATTGATTTGATAACTCATATTTTAATTTTAAATTGATATTATTGTTTTTTTCGTTGTAAGATTTTTGTTGCACGCCTTTTAGGCAGAATGTGTTAGGCTACCCTTTAATCTTAAGATCTTGATATGAATGTAGCACTTTCATGCAATAAACGAATTTGAATTTGAATTTGACCAAGTGGGAGTCTGAGTTAACCATACCCCTAACAGGTTAGCCCGCTACTATCTCAGTCTGCATCATGACTTACGACCAGGTGAGATGTTCGGCAAGGGCTAACTTGAAATGGATAAAAAATATATATTTTATCTTCACACAGGGTAAATATACGGTGGAAAAGTCCAGCCGTTCGATACTCACGTACTCTCCAGCGACGGACACCGACTACGGTTCACTCGCATGCAGAGCTACCAATCTAGCTGGCCAGCAGATCGAACCTTGCAGATACACCCTGCTGCCAGCTGTGAAACCCGATCCACCTACGAATTGCTCCACGTTGAATTTAACTGATGATTCCGCGGAACTGCGTTGTTTAGCAGGTAAGATTACAAACTTTCAATTTGCAGGTAAGAGTACAAATTTTCAATTTGCAGGTACGATTACAAATTTTCAATTTGCAGGTAAGATTAAAAATTTTGTATTTGCTTTCGACTTACCAATTAGCTTTTCACAAAGCTTCAGTTTCTACGATCACTAGCATGTACCGGAAATGTGCGTTTTTATTCAAGCAATTTTTAATTAAATATATTTGGCTTTAACGGTAAAGAGAAATAACCTGCAGACCCATTCTGCAGGTTATTTCTTAAAAAAAAAAACAAAAAATCTTCGCGTTAGAGTGCGATCACACCGTGATATAATTATAATTTTAATATATATAGATTAAAAAAAGTGCTGCGTCATTTAGTTTTTTAATGTAAAGGATTTTTATACAGAGAATTCATAATATATTGAATTTTCTAAATCCATCCCCAAAGTTGGAAATGGCAATGTATCAAAGTTAGAGACATTAAAATCTGCAGTGAGATTTTTTTATCAATACCCCTTAAAAATTGTGATTAATGTATAAAAATACGAAGATTTTAGATCAAGAATACACTGAAACTGAATCTACGCCATCAGTCGCCGAAAAATGTATGTGTAAATATAAATTCACTGACTCGACTCATTACTTCGCTACTAAAAAAATACCAAACAGAAGTGACGAATATGTTGAAATCAATATTTGGAAGAACTCGACAGATAAAGATCATTAAAAATACTCCTAACATAAATTTTTCTGCTACATTCTATATGAGATTAGAATGTGTTGCGGCTTCTTCTTAGACCGGGGCGCGTTTGGAACCCTCATAGCTTTAGTTTTAATTTTACGAATATAGTTATCACCATGAAATAAATAATATGTAAATTATTGACGCGTCAAAAGTGACTTTTTAAGGACTATTTGAATAAAGATTATTTTGAATTTGAATTTGGATTTGAGACCGTGTATCTAGTGCATTTTTAATCGAAGATGCAGCTGTAGTAGGTAAATGCTATTTATCTATAAATTACTAGTAAATCATACTTCAATACTCTACTTGAACTGTTTAACAACATCATTATTGAATTTCGTTAACCTCTGTTGTGTGAAAATAAAGAGCCAAGAATTGGGGGAAGCCATAAATTAGGTGCTTCGGATATTTCCTATTACCCGCAAGCCTGAATCTCCTAACAGCCGTTCTACGCTGAACTTGATTGATGATTCAGCGGAACTGCGATGCTCCAACGTTAAATACGTACTAGAATAGCATGAGAATTCCTAAGAGTGCGATTAGATATTAAGCCGTCTCGATCCTGTTTATGCTGTGCTATTTAAAACAAGCTGTTCACCGCTATTTTATCCAGTAAGGGTCATAATATTGTCTTGTTTCATATCAGTGCTGCGTGGTGAACAATTTATATTTTAGCTTCTAGTTAGTATTAACTTCTTAACTTGTAAGTTATAAACTCTGCTTAGACATTATTTATCTACATAAGATTTTTTAACTAAAATTCAAAGTCGCACCATTTTTAAAAGGGAAATAAAAAAACAGTTGTGTTATTCTACTGTTCTATCAAGGCTCTCTGCAAATCAACTTTGACTAGTGTACACTTATGATTGCAAGTATTACCCTATAGGGCTCTATCAATTTTCATTTCCCAGTTATCTTAAGGCTATAAGTAAATTTTAATTATATATAAAAGAAAGTTGTGTTAGTTACACTATTTATAACTCAAGACCTGCTGAGCCGATTCGGCTGGAAATCTATGAGAACGTAGCTTAGAACAAGAAGATGAACATAGGATACTTTTTATCCCGTTCCTACCACGAGTTAAGTAATTAACTTCAAAAAACCCTGATATGTACAACCTTGATTATACAGTATGTCTATATGTCTGGGAGTCTTTTGCTTGCGCTTTAAGACAATCATGCCGATATACAAAATTTCGTTCGATATTCTATAGAATATTCCACGGCCTACCTCTTCTCATTACCCACCAGTTTCAGTTTTAACCTAACCTATAAATATGGCATAACCTTCCTCAATAATTGAAGTGCCAAACACGAAAAAGATTTTTCCGAACCTACATGAAATAACAGATTAGCAAGTTAAAACAGCAAACAAAGACAATAATAATCAAATAAATTTGTTATGTTATCCTAAAATTGATATACAATCTAGAATAGGTATCGCAAGTGATATTCATGATTATTACGGTTATGGAATAGTAAATTAAAGAGATTCCATGTTATTTAACACACAACACGTGCTTCCGGATTAAGGTTCATGCTGAGACGCCTTTCCACCGAGTTTTGCGAGGTTGCGTTGCTTGGTATGTGTTGAAACAGACCAATTAGAGCTCTTCATTTTCAAGGCTTAACTTAGCTAAGCCTTAGTGGAAAGCGGCTAAGTTATTTATAAACTCGCTGAAGCTAGTGATGTACCTTCGGGCTATGTGGTCAATATGCGAGTGAGGAACTTGGGATGTTTATGGTTATTTTAGAACGCTAAATCGCTTGTCGGTTTATTTGAATTTGATATTGAATTGAATTGAAGCCGGGAATCGAACCCAGGACCTCCAAGTTTACAATGCGATAGCAGACTGCACCATGGACGTTGTCAAAATATTTTTATTGTTCAAAAATATACGGATAAGTTGTTTACTAAAAAATTAGGAAAATTGCCAGTCTGGAAGCTCATATTTTGGTAAATATAGATTTGGAATTTTTATCTTGGTAAAAATGTTCATGAGTGCTAGAAACTTGTGTTGTGTTAAAATTCAATGTGACAAAAAAAGGTTTAAATTATAAATGTAATTGTTAAAGTAATGAATTTATTTAAATACTAACAAGTTTTTTTCTTTTCAGTGAGCTCGTTACTAAATTATTTACCTGAAAACGCTTACTTACTTCCTTTGAATTGTTAAACATGAATCTATAAATTCACCATCCAAAATGTTTCGTTTAAATTAGTAAAAGTTTTAAATAATAAATACTTTTTTTATTAATATAAGTTAAAAATACTCCTACCTTTTTGTATGGAATTTATGATTTCGTGGATACTTATATTATGTTTGTATATAAACATATAAGTATCTAGTAAGCTTTGGGTGTTTCCTTCGAATTTAAGTACATAAAAGCTCCAATTAACGATTCGAAGCTCCTGTGTGGGTTGTGATGGATTACATATTATTCGGGAATTTCTCCGAAATACGATATTTTAATTCTCTACGATGAAACGTATAATTTTGGCGATATCGAATACGGCTTGTAACAAATAATATTTAGGTTTAAGTTTTTTATGAGTACACACTCTCATTACCAGCCGGGAGGGTTTTTTTTTTATCCACTACAAGCTAGCTCTTGACGGCAATCTCACCTGATGGTAAGTGATGATGCAGTCTGAGATGGTAGCGGGCTAACTGTAAAGCCATACTCCTAATTGGTTTCTACACGACATCGTGCCGGAACGCTAACGTTAGTAGATATATAGTAGTATATATAATGATATTTGTCTCGACACCTAACAAAAATCAATAAATCCCTATGTCTAGCGCATGATGTAAGCTTGTTAATTGGCCGAGGATGATAATGACGGTGAAACTTTTTATTTATTCCCTAGGCTATGATGGTGGCCTGCACACTACATATTTCGTTGAAGCGTGGGAAGCCGGCAGCCTTGTCGCCAACGTTTCAACGGTAACACCAGTATGGAAGCTTCAGGGCCTTGGGTCGGGGAAGGCTCTGAAGTTGGTGTTCTACGCCAACAACGCGAGAGGAAGATCCGAAGTGACCACGCTGAGAGTTCACACGCTATCTAGGCTGGCATTGCATACAGGTATTTTTTAGACTTCTTAAATGAGAAATTCAAACTTCTTACTTTTACTTCTTCTTGCCCTTATCCCACTTCTTCACTCCCACTCACTTCTATCAGCCGTCACTTTTTAACAATCCATCCATCTCTTTGCTTTTTGTCTTCCTCTACTTCTTTACATAAATATTTAATATACTTTTGGTAACATTACTTTCTTCCCTCCACATTATATCATGACCATACCATGCAAACCTATTAATTCTCATCTTTTCTGTCACTTCCCTTTATATTCTGATTTTTTATATGACCCATTTCTGTGACACCACACATCCTATATGGGACCACTAATGTTATAAATATGAAGCGTGCTTTTTGGTTGCTATTCAAAGCAGCAACGGAATATGTAATTTTTGCACGCAGATATATACATTATGATATTACGGAGAGTGCCATTGGTAATATTTCATCGCAGAATACCCACAGTTTGTGTGGTTTAGTGCCATAATTCTGCTATAACCACTTCATGCATATAGGCTTTCAGATTTAAGTCATTAGCGGTTAAACAGTGATACAGTAATATGCCTAAAGTACACGCGGGTTATAATCGCGATCACAAATAAAAAATCCTTTCGTTGAATTGGTATAGGATATACTTTTATATGAATATCTAGCGACCTATTTGTGGTAAATTTTACCTATTTTTTTTACGATTATTGGTTAAGTTTTTTTTTTACAAATAATGTCTTGTTTCTTATTACGCATGCTGAGTTAGCCTATAAATGGTGTGTACAACATTGCAAGAGATCTGTAGAATGTGTTCTTAGATTAAGATAGTTGTATACACGTTGGCTTCCTAACAAATAAATAAATAAATAGCACTGTATTGGTACTTTATTCAGATGCTAGATTTGGCAACCCGTACCTCACCGTACAGTTCCGTATTCCTTCACTAAATAGATAAACATGCTGCATACGTCGAATTATAGTACGAAATGCAGATGTCTTGTTCTCTCACCATCATTCTACTAAATATGCGAGAAGCCGTGAGCGGTTGCATCCATAAATATAATGATTAATCCCTACTTATATTATAAACGCGAAGTGTGGATGCATGGATGTTTGTTACTCTTTCAAGCTAAACCTACTGATACAAAATAACTAAAATTTAGAATGGATATTGGTTGTACCCTAGATTAATAAAATGGCTACTGTTTATAACAGAATAATACATGTTTATAACCAAACGTTGACAAAGCCGTGGGTAACGGCTACTGGTTAAATAAATGCATAGTATTTATATGTGCATAACACATAAATAACATTAAAATATACAAATACCCATAGCACGTACGAGGCGAAAGTGAATTGGCATTCTATTTACAACCGCAGACCTGTTAAGACTGTTAAGATTGTCACCAAATTCAGAAAGCCTATAATAAAAAAAACAGAAAAACTCACAAAAAACCCATAGTGATCACAAATTTTTCAAGATTTATAATTTTTTCCATTGCATGAAACGCAATTCAAGCATTACAGAAATGAATATTTACTGATTTATATAACTTTGTACAGCACTTAAATTACATACAAATCTGCGAGTGTTTAATTTTTTCTAATATTTACGTATTTTGCACAGAGGCAAAGCACAGCAACATCAGCAATATAGACACGAGCTGGGCCCTTGGTATCATAGCGGGTGCAGTAGGTACCCTCATTGCCGTGGCTATCGTCGCGCTCCTGGCGAGGAAGAGACACCACAGGCCTTTACAGTATGAAGGTAACATTATTTATTAGTATAGTTAAATGTACAGCTATTAGATCGCTCCGTTGAATTATTCGCCATATTATCATGAAGTGTGTGCGGAACGAGCAAGTTCATGAATTAAAGCCGAATAGATTTAAAGCTTGCTAAGTAGGGCATAATCCGATAAAAATTAACGTGAGTCCAGCCTATAATCACAAAATAAAACGCACTTCTCAAGCCGGTTTAAACTATTGAATCTTATTTTAAGTAAATAAATATGTAAAATAAATTTCAATGACTTTTAATAGACTTTTAATAAGCCGTGCATCATTAAATAATTAACGCAAAAAACCGTCTGTCTCTCTGTATGATATCATATGATGATAAAATTATAAGTGCAATTTTTTTATAAAACATAAGCTTATAGAAAAATCATATTAAGGATTCCATAAAAGATGAAAAAGCTTGGGTATGAATTGCTCCAAGTTCATAAATGATTCAAATTAATTACTGCGTATGTGATATGGTGATTAAAAAACCCGGTTTTTATGTGGGCTTCTTCTTAGACCTGCGCTCGTTTGGAACCCTCATAGCTAAAATTTTAAGTTACGGAATGTAGTTATAAATAAAATAATAAAATAAAATAAAAATAAAATATTTTTATTGCAGGTCAGGGACCCATATAAAACCTTATAATTTAAATTTAGAAAAAAATATTGAAAGTAGAGTTAATAAAAATTAAAAAAAAAAATGAACTTAATAGGTATAAAATAATTTAAAAATAATTCTATTAATAATTCGTTAGGGGTCTGGTGTACCCTGAGCCTGTGCATATAAAACACATTGTCAGGGGTCACCTGAGCGAAGTTATCATCATTACGAATTAAAATAATGGAAAATATATTATATGAACGCTTCATAGATGTCTGTATTAGGTTTACATGAATAAAGCTATTATTTATTTGATTTTAATTTTGGTGCAATTTTGGTTTTTTCTGTGCCAATTTTCAACTGTTTTGATTTGATTTGATGTCAAAGTTTGTCAAATTTCTGCATCAAATACTTTACTCAGTATAAAATATTTAAGCAGTTACGACATAGAATACGATAATTTAACGTCGGCTCATTTTTTTTTTGTATTGGCGCTTGCGAGCCGTGATAAGTAGGCTTTGTAAGGGTACAATTCTAAAAGCCTACTAGGAGTTACGAATTGCGAATAGACAATTTTGTTGATACGAGTAACCCATCCTACCCAACCGATAGGATAGAGTTGATAGCGTGCATCACAACGTTTTCGATTGCTTGCGCTGGAATTGTAATTGGGTTTCCGTACAACAACCTTTCACAGTTTCTAAGGTTGTTCCATTGTTGCACTATACTATAACAATACAAATTCAATTTGAAGGAATTGATTTCGTTTTGAATAAAATGATTTTTGAAGACTGCGGGATAATGGTTTACTTGATTTGGATAAACAAATCTACTGCGCTGGTTGTAAAATTTTTAATCGACCAGTTAGCGATTGATCACGTAATTATGTATTAATTTGGTTTGTATCGTTCTTCTGTAATTTGAAGAGCAAGTTAAACTATAAGTTTGGGTTATTATCAAAAATACTTTTGAAAAACAGTAATGTGCTCTAAGCTTTTATTTAATCCTAAGCCTTATCCATTCAGAGGTATCTGAAAATAGGTCAGTAGCCAGCAGTGAGACGTAATTAGTAGCGGTCAATATTCAGTATTATTAATAACAATAAATAATTTAGTTTAATTCAAGAAATGATTTTTACTATAGGAAAAGTAATTTTCTAACTAGGTTTTAGAAAATACGATAGCCAATTCTGTGCTATTGCATACTATTCATTTCGATTTTAAACATTTTGTTTAAATCACATCTACTGTAGTTTTACTGCTGGATTGATGGTCACCTATTTAATGATTAATTATAACGCTATCTAGATCATCTAAATGCCACATTTCTTTGTGAAAGAGACGAAGTATAATATTTTTTGGAACGCGAATAACTGTTGGCCCTGCTAGAGTTATGTATGAGTATTCGAGCAAAATCTAGGGATTTTGCAGAAATACGAATGCACAACTTCAAACAACGGAAAAACTCTCGTCGCAATTTTTTTATTCACAACATTTCGTAGTTAAAAGACTGTTATATCATACACATAGGCGTACGTATTAATGAAAGGAACTAAACAAAAATATATAAATTCTCATACGCATCTATATGGCAGAAAAACACCGCATTGTTATTTTAAATCGGATAACGGAACTTAAATCCCGCAACTTTTGTCCTCATTTTTTTCTATCGGCACCAACGCAAAATTCATTACAGAAAGTGCAATACTTTTTCGAGCAAGGTTAAAAATACAAAAGGCATTTTGCTAAACCCATTGCAAACAGTAATATCTCATAGTGGGTTTTTAAGTGATTCCCGTCAACGCAACATATGAGTTTACTACAACTAATCGCTCAATGGTGCAAGACACGCAAATAAAAGACGGCGATTTCAAAGGCGGGCAAGGATTATCTATTCTCATTTTTTCCACGAAAATTCAACTTGCATTGAGTGCAAATGGGATTTGAAAGTTGTGTGAGCATATTTTACATTGGCACCTTCAATACCTATTATTTTTTCGCTGAATAGAATAACCGAGCAGTGATAGATTTTGCTGAACCCATTGCAATCAGTGATTTATTTTACTGGGTACATTAAGTGTTTCTCATCCTCGAAACATATACCTATATTAGATTTATAAGAATAAAAGAATTAATTGTGATATGATTTTATTTTGACTTTGGTGGTTATTGGGATATACCTATATTGTGTTTTATAATCAGTTTTTTTTTTCAGTATAGAATAAGTATAGTAACTGGCATGACTGGCCAACTACTGTATACTTTGGAAATTATTTATACAGTGATTGGCCACAATATTTTTTTAAGGTTACGTTATCATGTTTATATTTTTTAGCTCAAATAAGCTTAGTATGCTTAATATACTTCATATTTTGAAGATTGTAAAACACTGAAGAAGGTAAATAATACACAATATATCATATCAAAAAAATCAGCACTCTTAACAATTTTTTAACAAATTTACCTATTTGCGTACCGAATACCGAGAAATCACCGATTGGAAAAGAGCAAATCCACCTAGCGGCGTTTTGACAAAAATTTTCGGCAGTCAATAACTGTGCTGCCATAATATATTTTTTAATTTACTATTTAAATACGAAGTTTTTTGTAACTAAAATTGAAATGGCTAATTACTGTATGGGGCCAAGCACTATACCGTTTCCCCTACATGCCAAGAAGCACAGTGGCCGATGGGTGTATCGGTTGGTATTAGCAACGTGCATATAATCTGCGATCAAACTTATTCATAGCGTGCGGAATGCCTATACGTTACTTTACAAGTTTATCTTGTAAATGGTTAAAGTTTGAATTTTTATGTTGCCATAACCATCACCTCCAGTGACAAAGTAATTTAGATACAAATTATGTCGACGCCACGGTAATTAGAAAATTATACTGCAATCAAAGTTAAAACTTTGAAATTGCTTTAAATAGCGCTTTCGTGTTTGCATAGACAAGGAGTTGTAGAAAATTGTTTCTAGTAAGAGAATTTTAATGAATTAATTAATTCAAGGCTCAATAGTGAGTAGAGAGCAAAGTTTTGCTTTAACAAACTGTCTGGTTCAATGTGTTCTGAAAGGTTATAAAGATCCGGAATTGAGGTCCTGGTGTGAGAATAAATGGCTTTTAAATATTCTCTGGATTGTTCTGCAGCGACTAGATATCACCCTTCTGTTAGAAGTGCGGCGGTACACATTTAACAGAAGGTTTATATCTAAATATTAGGCGACCTCTGTGGCGCAGCGCGCGCGGTGTTGCATTATAAAGTTGGAGGTCCTGGGTTCGATTCCCGGCTCGAGTCGGGCTGCGGCCGTGGCTAGTTACCACCCTACCGACAAAGGCGTGTCGCCAAGCGATTTAGCGTTCCGGCACGATGTCTCGTAGAAACCAATTAGTAGTTAACCATACCCCTATTAAGTTAGCCCGTTACCATCTTAGACTGCATCATCACTTACCATCAGGTGAGATTGCCGTCAAGGGCTAACTTGTAGTGGATAAAAAAAAAACCTCTCTGGCGCAGTGGTGAGCGCCAAAAAACAAGCTACGCCAAAAAGAAGTCAAGATGCCTCACTAGAATTCCTGTTACGTCAGTAATGGTTTCTCACGACACCTTCGAGCAACCGTCACGTTCAAAGAATTTTCTAAAAACCTATTAGTATAAAGGGCACTCTAGGTTTATCTACAGTTTTTTTCGTCTGTCTCATAAAAGACACATTAAGGATTTCGACGGGGAATACTCAGGGCCTCATTTACGTTGAGGAGTTGTCCCGTGTTTCAGAAAAGGGACACAAGGGCGAGGAGTTAAGATAAAGATCATCCAATATCTCCGACGTTTCTATTAGGGAAGGCGTATTAAAACCGAGCCTCCGCCTCCAGATTTAGGTGTTTCAATGGAACTACATCCGTAACAGTAATAAGATAAAAAAAACTGAATTGAATTCCACATCAAATTCACTTGTGAAATAAACCCTCTCTTTTATAAAAGAAAAAAAGCATGTGCCGCGTGGTGGGACGCTTATTGGCTAAGCCATTATGCCTTCTCTGTTATAAGTAAGAGATCCAGAGTTCGATCCTCGACTGGGATTTTATAAATAAATTTATAATTCCAAAATTTCCTTTGGCCTGGTCTGGTGGTAGGCTTTGGCCGAAGCTAGCTATCAGCCTAACGAAGAAGACTTCTTGACAAGTGATCTAGCTTTCCAATACGAGATTGCATAGAAACTTGTAGTCTCAGGTTTCATTTAACTGCTTTACTCATAACAGGTTGGCCCTTACCATTCTCTATTCTTCATACCAACAGTCAATGTTAACTTGTAGTAAGAAAAGAACAAAAGTATTGCATTAATAGATATTAATTTGCCGTGGTTCCTTGAAGAGTACCTTCCTTTATAGTCGAGAATAATTTATTAATGTTTTTTTTTTTAATTATTGGAGCCAAATAGAAGTTGAAACTGATATGATTATTTGGCACTTTATAAGCTCGAAAAACGAGAATGACCAACTTGATGTGAATCGCGGGAAATGTAGTCGGTGATCCATTATTGAGCATGTTTGATGTACCACTAAGTTCAGGGTTCGATTCCGTGACAGGCTTAAATTGGTAGGTTAAACCTAAACCCCAATACCAATTAGAATTTAGGATAGTTTAGTTTTATTTTCATTATGACCCTGAAATTAGAAAATTGGCGCTGTAATAACCCTTGTGACATGAAGAGCGTAAAGCTACCAGTTTTGTATTAATAATAAGATATTGTAATGTTAATCTGAAAAAGCTGCCAACCTGAATTTAAATAGCGTGAAACGACTAAATTATACACCCCTGTATCATATGAAAGAAAAGGCTAGACGGACGCTTTTAGTCTGAGGATGATAAATTATCTTAGTAACCGATCTTTCGTCAGCCCATATCCATTTCTTTTCACATTAAATTATTACGTCTGCATAAAAAAAGGTATTTGCCAACTGCCCAAAAAAAAAAGTAAAATAGGAGATAAGAAATAAGCCTCAAGAAAGACGAATTAATCAATGTTGCTCAGGATTCACTGCCGTGAATCCGGATTAAAACTTGAATCTTTCCGCGGAATGAAGATGACTTCTAAATCCTATCGTAAATAAAACCAGGGCGTTAAGCTGATCACGGACATCCGAAAGCTTTTGGCCAACGTCCAAAAAAGAAGGTTTTTTATGTTCAATTCAAACGCAAAAGGCTCGAAAAATGTCCACGATAATTTTTTTCGACTGAAACAACAGCTGTATTAGAATGATATATGTCGTAGCTACGTGTAAAATTTGAGATAGGGGAATATTTTATGGCCAAACATAAAGCTCTGCAGTTTATACGATTTGTTTTGTAAACGTGTTTTAGATAAAATATACACACCATTAGGCACGATTTTAACAATAAAATAAACAATAATTTACGATCAAATTCTTAGAAAATATACATACTCGTATTTTAGAAAGCGTAGAATACAAACTTATTTTTTAATAACTAAGATAAGGGGTTGCTTTTCAATTGTCAAATAAGCTAAATAATATGACTTAATTCCGATAAAAAAACTGCCAGAACATCAATTTCTATTTCTTTATTTTGATTACAGATTAACCATTTTATTATTAACCAAACTCAAATGACTAATTTTCGGTATGAGAAAAATTGAGATTCAGTTGTGAATAAGGGAGAGCCACAGCAAATTTATGCAGCAATTCAATAGTGCGTTTTGTCAACGCACGCCACTTTTGGTGCACTTTCAACACTTTACAGAAGTAAAGTCTTCTCTGCTTCGGACGGTTTAGCGTGCTCTTAACGCCATGGGCACGCAAATTTCTTGGGACTAAACTAAAGTTTTTACTAAAAAAGGTTTTTTTTTAATTATACTGTAAACTATATTATTGTATATATAGAAATAATCACTTCTTAGGATATTTGATAAAATTAAGGATAGTACTGTTAATCATGCCGGTATATTATTAGGCTCGAAGTTTTTCGGTATTGGTCAAGCATACATGATCATGTAGAGGGTAGAATTATTAGGTCTTATTAAGAGCTAGATTGTGTAGCGTAGTGACATCTGCTGTTGTTGCGAGTAACCGCCAGGATTATAAGCTTAGGTAACAGTTTCGAGCTGCTATCGTGGTACGGTCCATTTCCGTGTGATATCTCGGCCATTTGCCGACGAAATTTTTGTTGAGAGGGGATGGCGGCACTCGTTCGGGAGTCGACGCAGCCATGGTTCACTTGATTGAATAGACGTTTCCTTTTTGAAAATTAAAAGTTTGGTTGGCCTTTTTATAGTTGTGCTGTGCTGTTATTTTTTTTAAAACATTCAACCCTATAATATACGAGTAGTGTCAAAGCTACATCTTTTTGAAAATGAAAAGTTCGGTTGGCCTTTTTATAGTTGTGCCTTATTTTTTTTTAAACGTTCAACCCTATAATATAGTGTCAAAGCCCCATCAATTTACTATCGCTAAGTATTGTCGCTTTTGGTGACATCAACTATCCTTGTAATTGACCGAAATTAACCGACACACGACCTTAAAACAACGATGCGTTGAATAAGATTCAATTTGCCAGTGATCAAAATAATTAAAGAATATTAATTAATTATAAGTGAAAATAAATATTAAAAACAAGGTTTTTTTTAATGCATTAAATTGAACATACTTAATAAACTTAAAAAAAAAAAAAAGTTTATAAAAAAAAAAATATCACTTGCTTCAACGGTGAAGGAGAACATCGTGAGGAAACCTGCACGTCTGAGAGTTCTCCATAATGTTCTCAAAGGCGTGTGAAGTCTGCCAATCCGCACATGGCCAGCGTGGTGGACTATGGCCAAACCCTTCTCATATTGAGAGGAGACCCGTGCTCTGTAGTGAGCCGGTAATGGGTTGATCATTATGATGATGAATAAACTTTGCCTTTTTTTAACTTATAATTTATTTTAGTAAAAGTTGAAACAGTACAACTAACTAATATAAAAAGTAACAGGTATGTATTACGCGGAAGAATTACTGTTACACAACCGGGAACATTTCTCATGTTCGTTAAAAAACTTCTCTGAGACCACAAAGTAAATTGGAATTGCTCGTGTACAGTGAAAAATAAGGCAGATTCTTCGCGCGTATCTATTTCAAACACATTACTGAGAACTCGACATTTAAGTAGTTTGCTCTCAGGTTCCCTTGCTATGGGGTAATACATAGTGAAACATATATATATTTTTAATTAAAGATGAAAAAGCGAACTGCTGTTTCAAAAGTGATCTTCGTAATAAGTTCTCTTCTAAGTAAAAAAAAAATGATAACTGATTAAAAACGATTTTGTCGGCACTATATCATAGCCGGAAAATAACGTTTTTTTTTTTATTTATTGTTGAATAAGGAACACTTACAATATTCATATTCTACATTTGCAATATAACTTGCATACTATATCACCCTGATATGAATATGAATAACAAATGAACGCAAGGTTTACATTTATTGCGCCAGGTAAACTTAATATTAAAGTGAACTTATCAAGTTACAGGTTAAGTAGGCAAGGCAGTTGCAAGATGGTACCTTGATTATCTGGCTATCTGATACCCCGAACATATCCACAACATTAATAAACATATCCCTTTGGAAATGTCTGTCACCCATCTTTTACGGACTATATTTGTTTTTTAACAGCCCAGCCTAACCTTGGATATTAGTAAAAAAAAAATAAAAAATGGGATATTATAGTATACACTACAAAACTTTATCATGCACTGAGACTATAAAACATGACGCAGAAACGTGTTCGTGAGAGTGCATGGAACATGCCTTTTATCTAGATTTCCAGTATGTTACTGTCAATCTACATTCACATACAGATGCCGAATCGCGCTGAATACAAAAGTTGAATGGCACAGCCAGCGTCTTGATTTCATGACGACATGAGTTCCATTGCATTTCAAATGTGATTTATGTCCTACATTTCAACAGCTGATGTTGCAGATGTTTCGTCACTGAGATGCCGACATTTTTATTAAGTTTTCACTATACTCGCGAGACCTCAAAAAGGAAAATCATGTTCTGAATTTGAATAATATGAAGTGCAGTATTAAATTTCAAGTTATTGCCGATGTTTATATCAATTTCCATTTCGAATAGGTCGATAGAAGGCACTTTTTATGTTATGGTTTTAACTACACGCGAAAACTTTAAACGGAAGTTATGCGGGGTCTGGTCTCATAAGGCTATATTGAATAACTTGTTTTGTTTTTCACGTTTCATTAGGATTTATAAAAACCCTAGTTTTTTAGTTACAGTGTAGTCATGTTGATTTCAAATAATAAGCTCTCGTCAAATTAGCTCATTTTTGCTAAAGCCAACAAATTTTACATTCTCAAATACTTTCACTGCAAATTATTTCGTTATATCTGGTATAAAAGTAAATTTATAGTAACTTGAAACTCATCAAGCACGCCTAGTGAAAAATGATGTACAGACTTGTAATCACGCACACATACACACACCCACAACACACTAAAATAACGCTTTGCCAATCGCTCCGTGATGTCACCATGGGTTATGCCTGAAATCAACGCTGCAGTCAATTTTGATGCAGCATCTAGCCGAGGCCCTGATCAGCTAATTCTTATACACATAAGTTTTACCTGGACTCTGGGAGTCCAATATATGTATATTAATATTGTTTTTTTTTGGTATCTGGAAACCCAGATACTTTTTTATCTTTATTTATGCTGAATAATAAAAGCATTTTATTTCTTGTATAAAAATGACTTTATGTCTGTCTTCAGATTCCAAACTATTAAACTAATTTGTAGGAAAAGGGTAATAAGGGCCATTATAAAAATAATTTCGGATTGCTTTCTGACCATTTTGTGGCAAAATGGTTCGCTTTGTACATTTACTCTCTTTACAATATACGAGTATATGTACCATGATTAAATGTTATTTAATGTGACAAATTCCTAGCATTTAGTACGCGTGTGTGTAGTTTTCAAGTGAACTGACGTATTGATATGACCACGGAATTTGTCGTCTGACAAGTGATTAGTTAATTAAAGTCAAGTTAAATTTGTTTTATTTCAATTGACCTAAAGAATTTACTTACGAACAACAAATTACTCTTTTTTCTTATGAGCATCTCAAATTTTTACCTAAACTATTTAAGAGGAATTTAATTATGATAATAATAAATAATCTTAGGGAAAAACTCAAAGTTATAAGGAAAACCAGGGCAAGAGAGAGTCAATAATAATGTTACATACATAAAGTCATTTATTACTATAGGTATATATATATCAATGATTGAGATTTCTTGCAATCATTTTCATAATCATTTGACTTATCTGTACCATGGTAGTACCAGGCCAAGAACACAAGACCTAAATATTCTTTAGCGTGTCAACCAACCGTCTTATTATTTTGACACGGAATATCGATATCGGTAGCGTGTCGTCATTATCTTAGTGTATTTGGAACGTAAATAATATATTAGGATTCTGGATTTCGTTTATAAATATAAGGTCGCCGAGAAATTGTATTGAATTCTTTATTAGATAAAAATACCCTACAAATTTGTTTGGTTACGAGTAGACTGATTTTTTTTCGAAAGTTTGTAGAAATAGGTCTGTGTGTGTGTGTGTGTGCGCGCGCGCGCGCTTGTTTGTGTGTGTGTGTGTTTATTTATCATTTTATAAAATGTGTTATTTTTGAAGTACGACTAAGTGAAGCACAAAATTAACAAAAAAATAACATAAGTAAAATAACCATCAATGAACAATATCTTGTCTAAAAGACAAAATATTAGTCCAATACAAAGGCTGCAGTTTATTAAACATACGTTAAGGACGTGTGCGTTCACTGGGTTTTAGTGGGTATTCTGGTCGCCAGTCTGGCCGTCGGCAAGTCCCACATAGATATGTGGCGAGATCGCCGGAAGCGGCCCAGTTCTGCCTGCGCCGTTTCCGGAGGAGATGCGTAAACGCATTTCCCAGCGTTAAGTGACACGCAATCATTCAAATCAAATTAAAAAATATTAATCCATTTTGGCCTATCACAGGCACTTATGAAGCATTCATAAATATACCTTACGGTAACTATTAAAACGCTTTCATATGAGTTACTATAGAGGCAGAACTATTATTTTAAGGTTGGTAGTCTTTTACCCTCCGTGCGTTCAATTTTAAAATAAAGATGGAGTGACATTTAACTGCAGTCTTACTGCACGAAAATGTCAAAACTTGCAACATGGCGCCAATGTTTGGAGCATTACTCTTTAGATTTAAGGCATTTGAAGTTTACGTAAGTAAAAGGTTGATGGAATATAATAAAAGCGAAAGTTTGTTATTAAAGGTGTATATTTAATACTCTCTTAAGGAGAGACTACAGAACCAAATTGACTGAAATTTTGAATGGAGAGAGATTATATCCTGGACTAACACAAAGTTTACTTTTTATCTCGCAAAAATCTACAGTTCCCGCAGAATTTGTGAAAAGCTGAATTTGACGACAATTATTAGCTATAGTCTATTGTTTATCAAAGCAAACTTCCCTGAATTTATATTTGTGTGTTAAAAAAGGGTGCAGGTACTGAACTGGGAACGGTAACAGTAATAATATGTGGCAAAATCTTAATTCGCAAATGTTGCTTAGTCCACAGGATCCTTTAAAAAGCTTAAATCTATAGACGATGTCGCACACATCACCCAGTATGAATAAATATAATAATTAAAAACTCTTGCGGAGATCCCTCCGTAGATGCCTGATGCCTATATTGGGGCAAATTTAAAAAGCTTATTTATTATCTTTTCATAGGCCTCGTTATATTAACAAGATTAGTTTATACGAGATTACTATGCCTATATTTTCATAAAAAAAAGGCAGTTTGTTATATTTAATATGTACAAAGTTTTTTTTTATCCACTACAAGTTAGCCCTTGACGGCAATCTAACCTGATCGTAAGTAATAATGCAGTCTAAGATGGTAGCGGGGTAACTTGTTGAGTATGGGTTTAAACCCATACTCAATCGTGCCGGAAAGCTAAATCACTTGGCGACACGTCTTTGTCGGTTGTGTGTATTTAAAAAAAATCACAACATATTCAGAATAAAGCATAGAAGCAAATTGAAGCGGTGATAGCCTAGTGGTTAGGGCGTCAGCCTTCTCATCAGAGGTCGGTGGTTCGAATCCGGGCACCCACCACTAACTTTTAGGAGTAATGTGCGTTTTTAAAAAATTCAAATATCACTTGCTTCAACGGTGAAGGAAAACATCGTGAGGAAACCTGCACGTTTGAGAGTTCCCCATAATGTTCTCAAAGGCGTGTGAAGTCTGCCAATCCGCACATGGCCAGCGTGGTGGACTGTGGCCAAACCCTTATCATATTGAGTGGACACCCGTGCTCTGTAGTGAGCCGGTAATACGTTGTTCATGATGATGATGATCAAGAATAAGAAAGTTATGACGCGGGGATAATTCCTCCGTAATACCGACCTTTACTAATAGGTACGTAGTTGGTGTTTTCTAATAAAATCGCGCCTTAATATAATACGTTTTTCATACTCGTTAAACAAAGACCTATTTTGCAGCGCCACTGCAGACGGGGAAGGCGTACAAAGGCGCTTTGCATAACCACTCCCCCCTCCAGCCGGACGACAAGAACCCAGATGTAGTGCCACTCGGGAAAGGTGAGTGCGTTTGTTTGTTTCTGCAAATGAGGAACCATTATTTCTACCCATCTAGACCTAGAGAGCATATTTTAACTTTCCGTCCTTGGTGTGCAAGAGGTTTTCTCTTAATTTACTGATGTTTGTGAATAAATGCAACTAGGAAATGGTAACTAGTAAGCTGTGATAGCCAAGGTGGTTATTAAAATATATATTATTATTAGTATGTATAGGTATTTGAAGCGGTGATAGCCTAGTGGTTAGGGTGTCAGCCTCCTTATCATTGGTCGGCGGTTCGAATCCGGGCACGCACCTCTAACTTTTCGGAGTTATGTGCGTTTTTAAACAATTAAAATATCACTTGCTTCAACGGTGAGGGAAACATCATGAGGAAACCTGCACGCCTGAGAGTTCCCCATAATGTTCTCAAAGGCGTGTGACGTCTGCCAATCCGCACATGGCCAGCGTGGTGGACTGTGGCCAAACCCTTCTCATATTGAGAGGAAACCTATGCTCTATAGTGAGATGATAATGGGTTGATCATGATGTTGATGATGAACCTTAATAAAGGTCATTTTATAATCCCGTGGAACCGTTACCGAGGGATTTAAATGGGTGAAAGCTTATTATGTCCATCTTAGTATATAAGCACTAATTGCATACTTTACTTGACTGCCTAATGGCGTCTCGGCGACGATTGTGGATTGGACCAACCTCCGAATGACGTCAGAAAATATCTCACGTCGGACCATGTGTTCGAAAACGCTGTGTTTGTGTTTATTTTGTACTCGTAAGTGAGGTATTGTAAGCACTCATCTGATCGTCAGGGTGCTGCAGATTATGAATTTACGTACATACAATTTACACGCCCTGTATACACGAATCAATGGGAGAGATTTTTGCTCTTAAAAATCTCTTGTCTTGCAACCTGCTGCAGCCTCTAACATAAGTACTGTATGTCTTGTTGTCATATTGCAACTAACAGACGTTATTCCTTTCAAGACTTCAACTGCACGCGAGACGCCGAGCGACCGCCCGAGCCACCTCCCTACGGGGTTGTAGTGTCGCCGCCGGTTGGGTCGTCTAGGAGCGTGCACAGCTTACACGAACGCTCCAACACCCCGCACACCCCCCACACGCCCAACACCCCCGCGTCCGACGCTCAGGTATGCTTATCCATGCTAATATGGTTCGAACTAACCGTTGCACACGACTTCATTCTTTTGGAAATGATGATATTTTTAGCCTATCCAGAGATGTAATCTATCTCGGTTTCAAATTTCGTCCAGATCCGTTGTCTTTCCGGCGTCCCGGGTCCCGTTGTAACCCCAGAAATAATTGTTTGTATGTACGTATTTTATTTTGCGCTGTCGTACCTTATACATCTTTTGCGATTGCGACCAAACTCATGTCTTGCACTTGCGCAAAGGTAATAGATATAGTAGTTTAAAATTTGCTTGATAGATGGCACTGCAACCTTTCCTATGGGCACCGGGACTGAATCGCAGGCACTCAGTATGTTTCAATTGAGTAATAGAGAAAAAAAAAATTAATTGTTTTACAAAACATTGATGATTTTGTTTTTAATTGATTACTAAACTAAATTACTAAGTATGAAATTCAGATACACATATATGAAATATGTGTATCTGAATTTCATACTTAGTAATTTAGTTTAGTAATCAATTAAAAACAAAATCATCTGTACCGTAAAAGTTTTTTAAGCTCGCGATCGTATAGTAGAGAGAATAAAAAAGTGCTGTATGGTGTAAACATTTCATTAACTATATACTAACAAAAGTTTGTATGAGGTTGGTACGTAAAGGAAACATTTTCATAATATTAAATTTTATTATTTCACTAACTTCTTCAATATCAGCGCAGCCTAATAGATATATGTATAAAAAATGACAAACTCTATTAGTATTTTTACCACTTCTAGCTTTTACAGGCGGCTTCGCCCGCTTTGCAGCCATTAAATAAGTATCAAAGGCCATTACAATAGAAATGAAATATACATATTTGTTTTAAATAAAAAGTATCCTCTGTTACTTCTTATACCTCTCAATATGTGTACAAAGTTTCATGATTATCGGTTAAGGAGTTTAGGCGTGAAAGCGTAACAAACAAACTTACATACACATTTATAATATACGAGTACTACTATTCTATATTACTATTTTATCTATAAACAAAAATCTTGAAATATGGAAATTCCTACAAATGACCTATGTTCGGTATTTTATGTGCCTCGTATGAGTTTAATATAACATAGTAAGTTAGTTAATATACAGCATTAAATTTTGGGTTGCTTTGATATAAAATAAAATGAACAGATGTACTAGCGTCACTTATATATGAAATTTCGTATTCCGACTATTGTCGTCGCTTATTTCGCCAAAAGAGTGAAAAGTGTTATATGTATTCCTGGTACTAAAATCTTTTGCGTGACTCTTTCAAGATTTCCTCTACAAGAAGGTATTGTTTCACAATCTATGTATGTATAGATGTGCCACGTTTGTGATTTTCACAAAAGGTTGTGAGGAGGACATCGCTTTTAGCGATAAGACCGCCTTTGCGCATTATTTTTGTCATTTATTTTTGAATCCAAGTTTGTAATGTGCAATAAAAATCTTTCTGTCTAAATAACAAACTGTGATAGCCTAGTGGTTAGGGCGTCTGCCTCCTAATCAGAGGTTGGGGGTTCGAATCCGGGCACGCACCTCTAACTTTTCAAAGTTATGTGCGTTTTTAAGTAATTAAGATACCACTTGCTTCAACGGTGAAGGAAAACATCGTGAGGAAACCTGCAAGCCTGAGAGTTCTTCATAATGTTCTCAAAGGCGTGTGAAGTCTGCCAATCCGCATATGGCCAGCGTGGTGGACTATGGCGAAACCCTTTCATATTGGGAGGAGACCCGTGCTCTGTAGTGAGCCGAGACTGGGTTGATCATGATGATGATGATGAGCACGTATAATCCAATATGTACAACAGCAAAAAAAACACGCAAAAAGAAAAAATATCAATAATTTTGTTTTGTTCTAGAGCATCGGCACACTAGCGGAGGACCGGCGCAGTGTGACAAGCGGCACTCTGTCTAGAAGGAGGGAAGTCGTCACGACCAGAACTCCTCTTCTAGCAAACGCAAGGGAAAGTTGTGTGTAGATAGTGAAGTGACATTTTATACTTTAGGAAAACATCTGAAAACATCTGAATTAACTGTGGGAGGTTATTTTAATGAACGAAATATTTTGGGACGTACGAGTGAGTAGGGAAGTGATTTCAACGTGAGTTCTTCAAGTGTGACTCGATGTTATGATTTTGTTTATAAGAGGATGGTGTAGGTAGTCTCCATTTGTAAATTTAAAATGTATATTGAGGGAAATGTTAATTTTAACAAATCATTATTATTGTATGTACTTTTATAAACTGGTTCCCACATGGAACATCGTCAAAGTGTAATTTGGTATTTTCAGACATTTTCTCAACATTAAAGCTGGTTGTGCTACAACCGTAGAACGATTTTTTTATCAAATTTCTTGAAATATAATCGCTCAGTGATATCTTGTCCAGCTATAATCATCATATTATATACTATTGAACTGCGGGAACATAATCACAAACATCCTCGCCCTTAGCAGATAAGGATGTGACGCAGACCTCATTAGCTATGCAGTAGAATAAATATGTTGTTTCAGAACATTTTAAGTGATTTTATTCACACATTAAAATTAAAAAAGTTAGATATAAATGACCATTGAAATTAAAAGTAAAGCTTTGTTATGAGCCGGCGTCGCTTTTGGCTACAAAATAAAAACTTTAAAAATTGCAACCATAATTTCCGCTAGCCGAACTTTAATCTAATTTTAACTCTATGAAACTTTTTAACGTATTTTGGTCGGATAGTTGGAAATTGTAAAACAGTTGCTCAAAGCGGCTGTAATTCTTTGAGCAATAAAGAAAAGGCTCACAAAGCGGCGGACGGGGCGCCATTTTGGATTCAAACAACAAATAACAAAACATAAAATGAAATGCACCTATGTCCAATCTGGCACATTCAGATTCTAAGGTACATATTAGGTCACCAGACTAACAGAGTTTTAGGCAGTAAAAACCTTATGAATATGCCAATAAGAACGGTGTTTCGTTGTTCTGGATGTTTTTGTGGAATAAAAAAAGACTTAATCTGTTGTTTGTTTTCTGGCGATTACTTTATTTTGCCATTTACTGAGCATTCATAACTTGCTAGTTTTCTAGTAAAATGAAAAAAAGTAAAATTTTAATATATTTCTTTATACATCTATAATGACATACTGAAACACTACACTAATAACTAGACGCAACTTAGCCTGTTACAAAACCTGGCATGCGAACTAGTGAAAGACAGCTAAATGATCAAATCAATAGTATAATTCAAATATGAAAAATAAATATAAAAATTAAATACCTAGTATTATAATAACTAAGAATGACATAATAAAGCACAAAGTGATTATAAAAGCAAAATTAACCCACCCAACACCATCAGTCATCGACTTGTATCTACATTACTTAACTACGAAACTGAAAAATTTACATCGTTGCTGGTCAAGCGTTTAAAATTTTAGATCACGGATCACGGATCACGAGGTCCTGAATTGCACGGGTAGACTTAAATCTCTATAAAGTTTATCACTATTTATTATTATGAGGCCTTCATTATTTTTCACAGGACTTTACTACTGCGGCCGGCGAGGCCGTAAGTGTGCTATGGGGGCGGGCATATTGTAGACTAATTTGAAACCTTAATTATCCCCATTTAGATACAAATCGAATTGTGTGAAATTCTCCTAATATCCTAATAAATAAAATAAATACATATTTTCCCGAATATGTATTTATTTATGACGTTCTCTGTTTTATCGAGTAAAAAATATACGTAGAGCGTCTACGTCTAAAATTATTTAAAAATGTCAAGAGCACCGACAACGCGCTTCAAGCGCTGCATGGCGTGTGAATAAAACATGGGGTTGGCGTCGCATTGGCGCGTCGCAAAAACTTGCAATATGGCCACGTATGTTACATTATCGTGATGGTAAACTAGCCTTTGTTTATAATCCACGCAAAGGGCCTTAGATATTCAGTTCAAACCCCGGTTTAGGGGATTTTTTTACGTTTAGATTTATCGTAGACATATATCAAAACAAAAATCATATCAAAAATAGGTTATTTACATAAATCTATTACAGGCAACTATAAATCGATAATTTCATTATTTCTATTCGTGAAGTGATGGTGATAACTACAATCGTCAACTTAAAACTAAAGCTATAAGATTCTAATTCAAATAATCTTTATTCAAATAGTTCTTTAAAGGGCACTTTTGATGCGTCATAGTAGTAATTTGATGATGATAACTACATTCGTAAACTTAAAAACTAAAGCTATGTGGGTTCCAAACGCGCCCCGGTCTAAGAAGAAGCCCACAACAAACTTAGCGGGGTTTTTTTTTGTTATCGCCATCTCACATAATCAATAATAAATTATAGTACCTATGGAGATGGAGCAAGTCACACCCAAGCTTTTTTATCACTTATATAATCCTTAATATCTTAATATTAATTGTTCTGTTATTTATTCTACTCTAATAATCCGCACGAGGGTGCAAGGACACCACCAGGACCACGATCTTCAGTGGTAACAAATTAAAGTCGCACCAGACCCAACTCGTTTTCGAACCCAGGACCTCACAGGAATGCAACAACGCACTCGCTGCGCCACAGAAATCATCAAATCTTAAGTTAATAAATTTCATTTCATTCCTATGTAAAATAAAAATATAAATAATTTGTAATATGATGCCTACGCTTTGATAAGTTTTGCAAGACTGTTTAACCCAAAAAGAATGATTGAAATATTATTATTTTAGAAAAGTTAAATAATATTTCCCTCAATACTTAAAGTTGTATGATATATATGTAAAAATGGTAAATAAATAATAGAAGAAATATTTTTACTTCAAGATAAATAAGATAGTCGATAATTACCTATGTATATAGACAAATGCTCACAATGATTTAATATTATGACTACTTTATTAAAACGCATCGTATACAAATCTTAAAAACAAATATTTTGATTTATTGGTATTGGGAAACCTGTTGAACAACAAATCGTTTTATAGTTTAAATTTTTTTACATGCACTTTATATTCTATTATGAAATATTATATTGTATAATTAAAGAAATTATGAAATTATAATTACTAAGTGTAGGCCAAAATGAAAATTCTACAAAAACGTTACAGTGGTCTATTTAAAAAATTATTAAAATAATTAATCGTTTCAAAGGAAACGAAGACAATAAGCGAAATGCGTAGCAATTATTCTACATTCATTATTTTGACCATTGTTAATGATAATTTTCACTTTATTGCATTGTGTACATAATGTCTTAATCGATTTTGACTATATCTTTAGAGGGACATTTATGTAGCGCTGTTTTTTACGAATACAAAGCAATGAAAAGTGTTACAACCAAAACACTTTTTCTTTGTGCTCTTATTAGAATGACTAAGGCCGTGATCTATAAAGCGCGAATATTCTAACCTCTGACTTCATCATCATCATGATCAACCCATTACCGGCTCACAACAGAGCACGGGTCTCCTCTCAATATGAGAAGGGTTTGGTCATAGTCCACCACGCTGGCCATGTGCGGATTGGCAGACTTCACACGCCTTTGAGAACATTATGGAGAACTCTCAGGCGTGCAGGTTTCCTCACGATGTTTTCCTTCACCGTTGAAGCAAGTGATATTTTTTTTTTTTAAAACGCACATAACTCTGAAAAATTAGAGGTGCTAGGCTATCACCGCTTCACCTCTGACTTAAGACAGTTAAAACGAGAAAGAGTCATGTTTCCGACATAAGTCTGCAACGCTACCTTGCGCTGAACTAATTCAAAGTACGCTCTATAGATTTCAGCCTAAAAGTTGTCGTCACGTAAATTAAGACTTAGCTTTTCATTAATACGGTGGAGGTTTCATAATGTCGGTGTTAATGTTAAAGCTTTCATATTAATACCGAAATCGGGCTGTAGTTTTGATTACGACAGAATTTATGTTTTAATTCGATGTGGTTTTGCGTGGTATGAATCTGTCCTAAGACTCACGGAAACGGTGGGATGTTGGAAGTTGTGTGCAACAGTGGATAAAATATCGATTATTATTTATTTCAATTTGATTGAATTCTAATATAGAGATTTTTTTTACGCTGATTCTCATTATTTTGTGTCTGTCTGCAGTTACGTGACGGAACATGTCTTAAATTGTATTAACTTCAATCATGTGTAAATGTATGATATGTATATTATCAAAGTGAATTCACTGTGATGCTATGAAATTTATTACATTTAATGTTAATTAAAAAATACATGTAAATATTCTAAATGGTGTTGTTTACTTTAAGTAAATACTATATTATTATTAATAATAATAATCCACTAACTACGGTGACACTGAAATTATTACCGTTTTCGTATATGAATGTATATAGAATAGTTATTTTAAATGTAAATGAATAAATAAATCAAATTAAATGAATAATAAATTAACAAATGTTATTATCATTATTTATGACTGTAAAATATTTTTTGCGAGTCGCTGTTAATTTGATTTTGTACTCTCATTGTAAATATAAAAGTATGTAATTTCTATAACCATATTTCAAATATATATACCTACTCGTATATGTATAGAAATATGAATATACAAATTAAGTTGTCCTTAAAAACTATGTATTTATAATTTTCCAAAGACTTCTTGACATATCGTAAACTTAAGCAGATATGTGTAATTCTTGAATAATAAATTTGCTTATTAGAACTTGTATGGTTTTATTTGCGTCCGCCCCTACGATAAAAAACTATAAAAATAATTGATTATCAAAACTATCATATATAGGTATATATGATAGTTTTGATAATCAATTATTATATATATATATATATATATATATATATATATATATTATTATCAACAGATAGCTTACACTTTCGATAAATATCGATAATAGTGCTGCTAAGCTACTAGCTGACTAAACACAACAAACTATTTTTATTTTTTTTATCCACTACAAGTTAGCCCTTGACGGCAATCTCACCTGATGGTAAGTGATGATGCAGTCTAAGATGGTAGCGGGCTAACCTGTTAGGGGTATGGTAAACCCATACTCCTAATTGGTTTCTACACGACATCGTGCCGGAACGCTAAATCGCTTGGCGACACGCCTTTGTCGGTAGGGTGGTAAATAGCCACGGCCGCAGCCTCCCACCAGACCAGACTCGAGCCGGGAATCGAACCCAGGACCTCCAACTTTATAATGCAACAGCGCGCGCACTGCGCCACGGAGGTCGTCAAAACTACATAACTATATACTAGCTTCTAATACTATCAATGATTTAATGTATGCATAATATGATCTTTCCCTTATGAGGGACTCGTATCATAATGATCAACGCATTGCCGGCTCACTACAGAACAGGATTCTCCACTCAATATGAGAAGGGTTTGACCATAGTCCACCACGCTGGCCATGCGTGGATTGGCAGACTACACACGCCTTTGCGAACTTTATGGAGAACTCTCAAGCATGCAGGTTTCCTCACAATGTTTTTCTTCACAGTGGAAGCCAGTGATATTTTAAATGCTTAAAAACGCACATAACTCCGAAAAATAGGATGATATTAACTCCAAATTCTGAGTGGGAGGCGGATATCCTAACAACTAGGCTATCACAGCTTTTTTTAAATCTCGATGAGTATTATTATAGCTATAAATTTGGTCTACCTAATTGTAAAAAAACCTAGCATAAGACTCACAACCGTTCGATATTAAGCTACTCAAAGGAAGAGAAATGTAAGGTGGTCAGAATTTAAAATATTTGGGCCTCACTATATCGCAAATGCTATCTACCTCAATGCCTAAGTAAAAAGCAGAAAAGAAGCTGCTTGAGATGTAAAACTAAAGAGTATGTTGTCCAATACTTGGCGATAGTACAATTAACTTTACTGCAAGCTTCGAAAACGTGGTGTTTTAACCATGCACCATTAAAAAATGTCGGAATACCTAACTTGTAAATACAAGTAATATAGAAAACTAGACACATAAATAAATAATATTATTGAAAGCTTCAACTATTACCAGACACCTAGACTACACTAGACTATGAAGTACATAGGTGAAGATATATCCTACAAACTTATTTCATTATTTACGTGATAGAAAAATAGTTCATTAGTTATTATAAAAATACAACTACGAGAGATCCGAAGCGCACCTTGTTCGAAAACGAAATCACCTGGGTATCTATTTTTTCTTGCCATTCATCATGTTAGACATTTAAGAGTCAGTTAATATAATTTAACCCAAGTCTAACTATCATTAAAGTTATTCTTAATACTATAATATGTTTTATTGCTATAAGTATATTTTTTATAAAAAACTTTATTTGGTAGCCTTTTTTAGAATATTATGGATTTTATGAATTTATAATATTATATTTGTTATAGTCAAACTTATTCCTAATTTTTGAATGTTTCAATGGATTACATGAGAATGAAGTATGGAGTATATACATGATTATGCAATATCATATTTTGTTTTCTTAAAATATATATCTTAATGACTCTCTTTGATCCATTTTATATGTTGCACAAGCAGTCCTCTTCTGCAGTACGAATATAGAATCAATGTCAGCACTGTTATGAAATGTGATTTGTCGTAACGCTACTAACTTATGCAAGCCTAGTAGAGGGTTTTCCAATAAGAGGTGTTATTTTGATATTCAAAGAAAAATGCCATTTTTTATTATAAATCATCAGATGTTTATTTAATTACAAAGAGGAAGGTATGCCGTTAATAGTGGAAAATAACATCAGGCAAATGACCACCACGGCCACGCTTACAGGACAAAATCCTTTTCATGAAATTTTCCATAACTAAATCGCAAAGTGGCTGCTCTATGTCCTCGATAGCCTCACGAATTCCATCTTTGAGGTCTTGAATCGATACTGGGCTGTTGGCGTAGACCTTCTCCTTCACGTGGCCCCAAAGAAAGAAGTCGCAAGGTGTTAAATCACAAGATCTCGGTGGCCAATTGTGATCACCTCTTCGAGAGATAACACGGTCCGGAAACTTTTCCCTTAAAAGATCAATGGTTTCGTTGCTTGTGTGGCACGTAGCGCCGTCTTGTTGAAAGTGAACGTTGTCCAGATCAATACCATCCAATTCCGGCCATAAAAAATCGTTAATCATCTCTTGATAGCGCAATCCATTCACCGTAACTGTTGCGCCAGCCTCATTTTCGAAAAAGTAAGGTCCAATGACTCCGCCGGACCATAAACCGCACCAAACAGTCACACGTTGAGGATAAAGAGGCTTTTCAACAATAACTCTTGGGTTTTCTGAGCCCCAGATGCGACAATTTTGCTTGTTGACGAAGCCACCGAGGTGGAAATGGGCCTCATCACTGAAGATGTTTTTTCGATGGAATTCCGGATCATTTTCATGCATTTCAACGACCCAATCAGCAAAGTCACGACGTTGTTGATGATCGGCCGGCTTGAGTTCTTGTGTTAACTGGACTTTATAAGCCTTAAGACCCAAATCTTTATGCAAAATACGGTGTAATGACGTTTGTGGAATACCTAATTCCAAAGAACGACGAGGAATGGACAAACCTGGGTTTTCTTCAACACTTTTGGCTACAGCAGCAATATTCTCGGCTGTTCTTGAGCGACGTGCACGGGTTTTATTCTTCTCATCACTAACTTGTCCCAACAGCTCGAATTTTTCCACCAATTTCTGTATTGCGGTCCGACAAGGTGCTTCACGACGACCCAAAAATGTTCGAGTTTTACGAACCGTCTCTGCCAAATTTTTACCATTTTTATAGTGAATTTTAATAATTTCAATGCGTTGTTGAAGCGTGTATCGTACCATTTTTATTAATGGCGTAGTTTCTACTTGTCAAATGCCAAGAAATGACAGCTTCAAAAGTGACATCTACCGAAATAGCGGGCTATTCAAAATAACACCTCTTATTGGAAAACCCTTTACTATCTATATCCGTCATATGACGTATATTTTTAACCATGTTACCGGCAAAAATAAGTTCTTTTATAAAATATTTATGTATGGGCCATTGAAATAAGCTATGTATAGAAATAATAAATGATAACTTATAAAAAACTTGAAAGCTCAAAAGACCGGAAAAAAGCTAAAAAGCAGACATTAATTCTGCTAGCTTTACGTAGATTTATGTATGAGACTGCATATCTAGTAGAATATTGATGGAATATTGTACCCACAGTAATTATTTTAGTTGAAATGGCTATGGCTATGAGGTCATAACCGTTAAGGTTATAATCACACCTCTAGCAATGAACATAATAGCGGAATTAACCTCCAAGCAGGCTAAATCAAGCGTATTATTAACTTAATAGATATGCGTTTCTTTTATATGCTTCAAATTAACTCTTAATGAAAATGAAATAATTTATTAATACTTTTGTTTTATGAACAAGACAAGAGATGATATGGCAATAAAATATGTGAATAGGTGATTAAAGGTTTGACCTCTACTTCCCATTTTTAAATAGATACTGTCAAATAGTTGCTTCAGCTACGCATTCTATATAAGCTTAAGAGAGGCCTTGGAGTGGACCCAAATCAGAAACGTTGTAGGGTCAAATCCCACGCGTCCAACATCGGTACAATTTTATTTTACTCGATTCTACCTAAGAAAAGTTACGTATTTTTTATATTTAAACTTAATATCTATTCTTTGTACTTAAATGTTGTATTATCGTTAATGACATCAAGTAGCATTATTTCTTCTAGTTTTCCACACATATGCCTAAAGCAAGATTTTTGCTGGATAAAGACGTAATGTCTTATAAAGTATACTAGATATCCAGTCTTACCCAAATATACGACATAATATCATAATATAGCTCAGAAATATGCACGTATAAAATAATATTAAATCAATCAAGAAATATAAGTACTTCATATCATGGAGCGGTGATAGCTTGAAGCGGTTGTAGCCTAGTGGTTATCCGTCAGACTCCTAATCTGAGGTCGGCGGTTCGATTCCGGGCACCTCTAACTTTTCGGAGTTATGTGCGTTTTAAAATAAATAAAATATCACTTGCTTAAACGGTGACGGAAAACATCGTGAGGAAACCTGCACGCCTGAGAGTTCTCCATAACGTTCTCAAAGGTGTGTGAAGTCTGCCAATCCGCACATGGCCAGCGTGGTAGACTATGGCCAAACCCTTCTCATATTGAGAGGAGACCCGTGCTCTGTAGTGAGCCGGCAATGGGTTGATCATGATGATCATGGAGTAGATTTAAAAAAAAATACTCCATGAGCGCAACGAAAGCCAGCTATGCAAAATAGGAGAAGCAAGTGGGTTTTTACCTCTCTTTTAGTTGAGGGTCAAGTCCTATTTAGCGGTATAAATATTGGTAACAAAAAGTTTGATTTTTAAATGCTCAAGGATTTATTATAACTGAGCCCGAAAAAAAGCTTCACAAAGGGCAAAGATTACAACGACCAATCACGATTGAGATAAGAATTTTTATCCCCTGTTCCTTGAAAGTCTTTAAAGGTGGAAAATTTAAGGACATCATAGACTGTGATGAGTTTCTTGTTTATGTCTTTGTTTATGGGGGCACTGAATAGAATAATCTCGGGAACAAAAGAGAAAAAGGTGCCTTTTTACCTTAACTTTTTTTTTGTTAAAGAAAACTGTGGCGATAACCCCGGAATGTTATATTTATGGTGAGAAATTTTATCTGTTGACAAACAAAGGGCTCGTTTAAACTGCGCGGTTCGTGAGGAACAAAAATAAATTGTTAATATTTCGTTTGTGTTTTTCTCACAGCCCGGAGCTAAGCGCCTCACTAGGGCACTATAGTACTATACTAGCAACCCGCCCTGCCTTCCCACGGGTAGCAGAACTTAAATAGCATGTATTTTTTTTTATTCTGTGGTAGTGTCATACTATTTCATCGCATATATGGGTGAAATTAAAATGTACTAATGTTCAAATAGGAATACTTTTAATGTATTTTTTAATAATTAAAAAAATATTAACACTAAATAATTAACATGAGTTACCATTAAATTGCTTCTAATTTTCAGATACGTGAACCTCCCGTGCGGGGTTGCTAGTCCCCTATCGGGCGCGTCCCCGGGTGGTGGATTGGGGAATGCCTCCCAGATATGGGAGGTACCGGTTTACCGGCGCGAACCAAAATTAGCATGGGTGGGGCGCTTGTGTGTGCTGCCACGGAGGGTTCCCGTTCGGATGCTCCTGGTACTTCTCTGCATATCAGAGTGGACTGTGCGAGCATCTGGGTGGGACACGAGGGGGGAAACCAGGGCCCTGTCGGTTGCTGGTGGCTTTCGGGCCGGGAGGAAGAAAACCTCTTTAAAAAATTACAGTGTGGGTGGAAACGCCCTGCGCGGCGGGCTCTCCGGCCTTAATGGCTGGTGGGCCTTGGCTCCGGCCACCGTCGGGCAACCCGTAACCCGCACTGAGCGGGACCGGGGGCACCTCGCATGGAGCGGGGGGCCGCGAGGAAGACAACCTCTATAAAAATTACCCCAATCCCAAGGTCCGGCGCCCGCCGATGGGATGAATGGCTGGTGGGAAACCAGTCCCGAGGGCGTCACAATGGGGGGGGAATGGGGAAAAAATAATAAACATGAAAAGTCGACTTGAAAACAAAACTACCCGGGCGGGTCCCCGAGAGGGGGAATCCCGTGGTGCGCCGGAGGCGGCGCATCGGCCCCACGTATACGGGGGGGCCACAAGTCGAGAGGAGCAAAATTTGGGGGGGAAATTTTGGACAAAAGAGGGGGATGGGAAAGTAGGAGAAACGGGGAGGAAGAGAACGGGAGTTGAGACGGATGAGGCAGCGTCGGAATCTGACGCCAGTATCATCACCTGTGGGAGCCCAGATCGGCGACCCAGATCTGGTTCGGGCTCTCCGGTGGCTGGGTTGGTCTCCAAGCCTGGAGTAAAGCGACCTCGACTCAGTGAGGGTGAAGATATGTCCACCGACTCGGAGGAGAGGCCGCGAACGCCGGTACCTCACAGAGGCAGAGGGCGTCCGCCCACTCATGGGCGTTACGTTGGCCTGGGCAAGGCCAGGGAGGCTCTCCAAAGAGAGAAAAAAGCCGAGGCAAAAGCCCAGGCCCAGCAAAAGGCGGAGGAAGAACTCCTTAGGGAGGCTGCTGTTGCCCGCTTCCGGCGAGAGACGAGAAGGGAGGTTCCGGCTGGGCGGGTCGACGATAAGACGGCTGCCCAGTTACGGGATCAGGTGATGGAGGATCTGGACCTCATTAGTAAGGTGGCGAGCAAGTCCTCCCACCTGAAGGGCACATTCGTGCGTGACCTAAAGGACGCCGCGGCTTCCATTAAAGGAGCCGTCGGGGTCCTCGGGTTGCGCACGACCTCAGAAGAAACATTGAGGCTGCAGGCGGACAACGCTCGCCTGCAGGCGGACAACACTCGCCTGCAGGCTGAAATAGCCAGCTTGCGGCGAGATCTGTTAGAAGTGCGGCGGGAAATGGAGAGTGCGCGGAATCAAGGTTCTTCTGCTGCACCGACGCTGGAAGAGATCTGTCGGGCAGTAGCGATATCTCTCGAGGGCAGACTTCTTCCAGAGCAGAGACTTCGGCCGCCTCTGGCGTCCGATGCCAGGAGGGACGGACGCACGTATGCGGCCGCGGCTTCGGGGTCCGCTGCAGGCTCCTCCAGGCCAGTTGGAGGCAGTACGGCTCCAGTTAGACCTGGTAGGTCCCAAAAGCAGGCGCGAGTGGCTACTGGGGGCCCAACTCCTCCTCCTTCTTCTCGCCCACCTCCTACGGGTGGGAGGAAAAAGAAGAAGAAAAAGAGGAAGAAGAAGGGAGTGACTGAAGGCGAGGGGCCTGGTCCACAACAGGAAACGGGGCGGTCACAACAGCAGTCTTCGGGATGGACGAAGGTGGGTCCCAAGACACGCCCGGACGCGAAGAGTCGCGCCACCAAGCTCCGTACACCCCGGTCTGCAGCGGTAGTCCTGACGCTGCAGCCTGGGGCGGAAGAGAGAGGCGCGACTTACGCGAAGGTGATCGCCCTCGCGAAGTCGCGAATTGACGTTGCTGACCTCGGTGCCCAGGGAGTCCGACTCAGGAAGGCAGCCACTGGAGGCCGTCTGTTCGAGTTCCCAGGGGCCTCCAGTGCGGAGAAGGCGGACTCTCTGGCCAATAAGCTCAGAGACGTCCTCGGGGACGAGGTTGTCCGGGTCTCGCGACCTATAAAGTCTGTGGACCTGCGGATCTCCGGCCTGGACGACTCCGTCACCGGTGCCGAAGTGGTCGCCGCGGTCGCTGCGACAGGAGGGTGTCCCCCCGAGCAGGTGCGGGCCGGGGAGGTTTCTGGCGGCTTCGATGGGCTGGGTTCAGTGTTGGTTCACTGTCCCGTTGCAGCCGCCAAGAAAATACTGGCTGGAGGGAGGCTTCGCGTGGGCTGGGTCTCTGCTCACGTGAAGCTGCTGGACGCCCGCCCCCTCATGTGTTACAGGTGCCTGGCACCTGGGCACATGGGTGTTCAGTGCACGGCGGGAGTCGATCGCAGCAGTTTGTGCTACCGCTGCGGTCGACCGGGACACAAGGCTCGCGGATGCTCCGCTGCACCCCACTGCGTCGTCTGTGCGGCAGCTGGCGCGTCGGCGGAGCATCGCGTGGGGACGAAGTCCTGTGTCTCCCCACCCAAGGGAAAGAGGAGAAGAGGGACCGCTGGCATAGAGGCCGAGCAGCGTTCCCCTCCATCCCAGCAAGCGAATGGGGTTGAGGAGGTTCCAATGGCCGAAGGTTAATGGCCCTGAACTTCCTCCAGGCGAACATCAACCACTGCGCCAGAGCTCAGGACCTCCTGTTCCAGAGCATGGCGGAGTGGTCGATCCACGTAGCCGTGGTAGCCGAGCCCTATCGTGTCCCGGCTGGGAACGATTGGGTGGGAGATAGGGATGGAGTGGTGGCCATGGTGTCCCGGTCCATAGTGGGATCTCCGGCCTTCGTCGACGTAGTCCGAGGTCGGGGATACGTTTCGGCTCTTATCCGCGACGTCACAGTGGTTGGGGTGTACTTCTCGCCGAATCGGAGTCTCGCCGACTTTGAGCAGTTTCTTGCAGAAGTCGGCGTTCTGATCAGCAGAAGTGACACCGGCCGCGTGCTCCTCGCGGGGGACCTCAATGCCAAATCTGTGGCATGGGGGTGCCCGGCGACGACTCCTCGCGGGCGAGAGCTCCTGGAGTGGGCGACGGCGACTGGACTCACGGTCCTGAACCGAGGGTCGGTCAACACGTGCGTGCGGAAACAGGGCGGCTCCATTGTGGACGTCACGTTCGCCGATGCCGCCCTGGCGCGCCGTGTTCAGGGCTGGGAAGTGGTGGAGGAAGTGGAGACGCTGTCGGACCACCGATACGTGAGGTTCGGCGTCTCCACCAGTCCGGCTATCCCGAGCGGCCCAGACCAACCCTTGAGAGGGGACGGTCCTCGTTGGTCGTTGTCGCGAATGGACCGGGACTTCATGGCCGAGGTTGCCCTCGTCGAGGCGTGGTTTTGCGCGCCTAGAGAGGGCAACTTGGAGGAGGTTGGGGTTGAAGTGGCGCGTCTCGGTGTGGCCATGACACGTGTATGCGACGCGGCCATGCCCAGAGCACGCTTCGTTCCCTCCAGGCGAGCGGTGTATTGGTGGTCTGGAGAGCTCACGCTGCTGCGCAGATCCTGCGTGGCGGCGAGACGCCAATACACCCGTCGCCGCCGGCGGAGAAGACGGGACCCGGCCGAGGAGGAGCGGCTCTACTCCCTCTACAGAGAAGCGGTGAGGTCATTGCGGGAAGCCATCGGCGAGGCCAAGAATCGGGCCGACGACGAGATGCTGGCAACTCTGGATAGGGACCCATTTGGGAGGCCCTACATGGCAGTAAGGGGGAAACTCCGGCCTTGGGCTCCGCCTCTTACCCAGAGTCTTCAGGCATCCGTCGTGGAGTCGGTGGTCACTGCACTGTTCCCAGACCGATCCGAAGGCGTGGCGCCTCGCATGGCGCCTCCAACTGTGGAGGAAGACTGGAACCCAGGCGCACCCCCAGTCACAGAGGGAGAGCTGCGGGCGGCGGTGTTGCGCATGCGCGCGAAGAACACCGCCCCAGGCCCTGACGGCATCCCTGGGCGCGCCTGGGCTCTGGCCCTAGGGCCGCTCGAGCCGTGGGTCCGGTCTCTGTTTGGAGCCTGTCTGGAGCAGGGTCAGTTTCCAGTGCAGTGGAAGAGAGGGAAACTGGTCCTGCTCCGTAAGGACGGGCGCCCGGCCCACGAGCCCTCGGCGTACCGACCGATCGTGTTGCTGGACGAGGTGAGTAAGCTCTTTGAGCGTGTAATAGCTGCTCGCCTCGTTCACCACTTGGAGAGTGTTGGCCCCGATCTCAGTGTCAACCAGTACGGCTTCCGCAGGGGTAGGTCCACCATCGACGCAATAGCGCGGGTGAGGGCCCTAGTGGAAAGCGCAGTGTCCCGAGACGAGGTGTTGGTGGCGGTGTCACTAGACATTGCCAACGCCTTCAACACCTTGCCCTGGAGCTGCATCCGGGAGGCACTGAGGTACCACATGGTCCCTCTATACCTCCGGAGGGTCGTGTCGGCCTACCTCTCCGAGCGCTCGGTCAGGTTTCCGACCAGTGAAGGCTGGTCGGAGAGGGCTGTGTCGTGCGGTGTCCCACAGGGTTCGGTACTTGGGCCCCTCCTGTGGGACATGGGGTACGACTGGGTGCTACGTGGAGCCGTTTTGGGGGGCGTCGACGTCATTTGTTACGCCGACGATACCCTAGTGACGGCTCGCGGCAGCACCTTTCGGGAGGCTAGATGTAGGGCCACAGCCGGCGTGGCCCACATTGTAGCTAGGATTCGGACATTGGGCTTGGAGGTCGCTTTGCACAAGTCCGAGGCCCTGTGCTTTCATGGGCCTCGGAGAGCGCCTCCCGCCCGGTCCGAATTGGTGGTGGGTGGGGTATCCATCGGTGTCAAGCGTACGATGAAGTACCTTGGACTCGTCCTCGACAGCCGGTGGACCTTCGTAGAACACTTTCGGCGTCTGGTCCCAAAGCTCGTGGGAGTCGCTGGAGCCCTTAGTCGGCTCCTGCCTAACCTGGGCGGTCCGAGCTCGCGGTGTCGGCGTCTATACACGGGCGTGGTGCGATCCATGGCACTCTACGGAGCGCCCATCTGGGCGGACGCTCTGACTGCCCAAACTCAGGCCCTGCTGCGGAGGTCGCAGCGGGTCATGGCAGTTAGAATGATACGCGGGTATCGCACCATTTCGTGCGAGGCAGCTTGTGTGTTGGCGGGGACACCGCCGTGGGACCTGGACGCCGGAGTGCTCTCCGAGGCGTACTGGCGTAGGGTGAATGCCCGACTCCGGGGTGAACACCCTACGCCAGCGGAGGATCGTGCGTGGAGGCGGTTGGCGGAGGCTAATCTCGTCGCCCTGTGGCGGGAGAAGCTTGTCGCGCCGACAGCTGGCCACCGCACGATCGAGGCGATCCGGCCCGTCCTCGAGCTCTGGACGGGCCGGAAGCACGGGGCCCTGTCCTTCCGCCTTGTGCAGATCCTCTCGGGGCACGGTTGCTTCGGGAGGTATCTGTGCAGGGTCGCAAGGCGGGAGCCCACGGAGGAGTGCCATGAGTGTGGCTACGCTCAGGACTCGGCGCAGCACACGCTGGAATCGTGCGTCCAGTGGTCGGTCGAGCGAGCCTTACTCGTGGCACAGGTGGGGCCTGACCTTTCGCTGCCCACTGTGGTTCGCACCATGGTGGCCAGCGAGACGTCTTGGGCCGCTGTCGCCTCCTTCTGTGAGGAGGTGATGATGCAGAAGGAGGCGGCAGGACGGCGCCGGGAGAATGACGCAGACGCGCACCCTCTCCGGCGTCGTAGGGTGGGGCGCAGGCGACGGGCGCACGATCGCCGCCTGCCCCCCTGACGAGGAGCTCCGGGTGATGGATGAGAGGCATCCTCACCCGTCGAGCCTAATCCTCGGGTCGGGAGGCGCGTCCAATGGTCCTGGCGCGCCTCGGACGGAGCTCGGGGGTCAATATAGGCCCCCCGTGGAGGGTCTGCCTCGGCGGACGCCGCTGGCTGGGCCGCGGTCGAGTGCATCAGTGTTCCCGTGACCCAGCCACCAGGCGACGCGAAGGAGCATCGCTGGGTTTTAGTGGGTATTCTGGTCGCCAGCCTGGCCGCCGGGGAGTCCCACATACCCCGTCGGAAGCGGCGCAGTCTTGCCTGCGTCGCCTCCGGAGGGGATGCGTAAAAGCATTTCCCAGCGGAAAAAAAAAAAAAAAAAAAAAAAAGATACGTGAACCTAGTTTTAGCTTTTACTTTAGTACTATCATGTCGTAAGTTCTACACGATATCTTCATTGTAAGTTTTTGAGTTGGATAATTCGCATCATAATACGAATAGTTATCATCTTTTGTATGTAGATACCTATAATATATATACCTACTATCTAGTATATATATATTGATCACAAAATTCGAACTCAGCCTCTCCATAATCGATTTACATTTTCAAACGTGAAAAATAATTGAAGCAAAACCTGCATGCATATCAAACGATCTTCGCTCGAGCGCAAAAATGCTTCGAAAATTCGGGCCGAAATCTTGTAATAGCCGGTTCGATCCGGTAATATCTCGCTCCAACCGGTTTCACTCGAATTAGCCGACGGTTGGAGTGGTAGCGAGTGTTGCGTGCCGACTTGCGAGCCTGTGTGCATATGTAATTGATGGCCTCTTCCCATCAATTTAACTGGCACGAATACGTTTAACTAGACATACTTTATCATAGTTTGTTAAACTGAACACTAATTGTTTGGGCATGATGGAACGTAGACACAATTTTTTCATTATTATTATTTTCATCAAGCTGTTCACGTTCAACTCACAGGAGAGAGGATTTTAGAGAGTTGAGCCACGACGTTGCTCTTTTGCGACCTGGTGGTTGTTTAACAGCTATTATCACATGTTCCTTATTTAGTTATTATAAACACAAGGTTTACTTTTCTGTTCCTTTGTAATAAGTTCCTTTTTGTGTTTTTGGTTATTTGCTGTTAGTTAGTTTCCATATTATATTATTAGCGACATATCAGCGTCGACTTAAGTTATTATATTAGGCATGCTGTAGTTACCTCTAAATTGATTTGTATGTATATCCTAGCACTTAAGGTTTTTAAAATGTTTATTTTTTTCCATAAATCTGTTGGTGGCGCTTTGGATAAATAAATAATAAATAAATGATAACCGGGACCATTGGCTTAACTTGTTCATCAAGCCACGAAGGTGAACCCACCCAGCCGGCCACATTTTATTACTCTGAGTTCTGGTACTGAGATAGATTAGTGAAACAACTCCATACTTTACATTTCTTGGCCTGACCCAGCAGTCGACCAAATAGGCGGTCACATTCAGCACGCATGAAACAAATCATAGTAATTGCCTTTCATACAATTAAATATCCCAATCAAGAACTAGATATTCAAGACAAAGTCGTAAAAAGACTCTATATAACATAAAAAAAATCGCCTGAGGACAAGGATAGGTTGCAGATTGTGAAAAGTCAGGCTTCAATTATAAAAATTTAATAAAGCCTTTTTAAATCTTAATATTTTTTTTTTGTTATTTTATATTAATAAGAATAAAGTTATTGGTATAGAGACAGATGGAAAGAGGGAAAATAAAGGTTTCTTAAATCCATTATATGTTTCCGAAGTAAAATAAAATAATAAACTCATAATCTCTATTACTCTTTCCATCTTTATTGTAATTACACTAATTAACCCCTTTGCAAATAGAAATCTTTTAAAATTTCATTTTACAAGGGGCCAATTATTTAGCAAGTAGTTACGTAAATACCTATGCCGTTGATTAAATGGGTCACGCTACCTTTAATAGAGCTTTGTATGATTTTATTAGGTCGTGGTAATTACGAATTAAAAGTATACAGGCGTTTTAACGCCATACATGAGTAGGCGCTGTTAAAAGGTAAAAAAAATAGTGACACGCTATAATTTATCGCCGGAAAGGAGTTCCTATGGGAAAAACTATGTCACACAAAAGTTAGTTTATATACCTAATAATGGACACCCTTACGTATAGTATTTGTTTGTTTAAAAAGTTTATTCTGAAGCTTTGATAGCCTAGTTGTTAGGACGTCCACCTCCATATCAGAGGTCGGGAGTTCGAACCCGGGCACGAACCTCAAATTTTTTGGTGTTATGTGCGTTTTTAAGCATTTAAAATATCACTTGCTTAGACGGTGAAGGAGAACATCGTGAGGAAACCTACATGCCTGAGAGTACTCCATAATATTTTCAAAAGCGTGTGAAGTCTGCCTCTAATCCTCACATGGCCAGCGTGATGGACTATGGCCAAACCCTTCTCATATTGAGAGGAGACCCGTGCTCTGTAGTGAGCCGGCAATGGGTTGATTATGGTGATGATGATATAAGTCAGAGAAATCCATGTTTGATATATTAATGATAATATCTAAGGTATATAATATGTAGGATGAATAATATAAACGTTGAAAAGGCATGGTTGTGTATTGTTTTAACTTCATGACTAATTATAATTAATAATGGAATGTGGTAGATGGTGACAAAGAAGTCGGCTAAGTTGTGGGTTTCAACATACCCCATATATTTTGTTAAATTTTGTTAAATTCACGAATGTTATCACCATCATACGAAATAAATATATGTTAAATGAATGCTTCATAGGTGCATGTAATAGGTTTATATGAACACATTTTTTAATTTTGTTTTTTTTTTGTAAGAAATATGAGATTAAGTTTTTGACAGCTTCATTTTTTAAAGTCTTCCAGCTCAAGAATATTTTTGCTATTGCTGTTTTTTTAAACAAGTGACTATTTACTTGTACTATTGATTAAATGAGGTTAACGGAAGTTTCAAATAAAATGTTTAAAAGGTACGAAATTGTCGATGTCAGGCGTAGTAGTGAGCATATTTTCAGCGCTTCAATATACAGCCTCCTTCGGTCAAATACGCCCAGCGTTTCAAAAACCTATAGTTCCTTTCCGATCAAAGCCCGTGGGAGCCATTTTGGGTAATTGATACGTACGGCCCGTCAATATAGCGGGGTAGTTTGCCCTGCACTCGTGAACCGAAGAAAATGGTTGGACAGTTAGCTCGTGTTTAGTTTTTCTGAATGCTTTGAATTCAAATACCTTTTTTGTGGGAATTTGGCGTTTTGCCGTTCTCTTTACTATCTCTAAGCACACTAATTGTTTATCGCTTTCGAAGAATGGCTATTTTTATGAATATGAAGAGCAACTAAATTATTCGATTCAGTATCTTATCTAACATTAAATGGTTTCATTTGTTTGTTGAAAATTTACCTGGCTTAGTTTGTTGTGGGCTTCTTCTTAGACCGGGGCGCGTTTGGAACCCTCATAGCTTTTGTTTTAAGTTTATGAATGTAGTTATCACCATCAAATCACTAGTATGTAAATTATTGACGCGTCAAAAGTGCCTTTTAAAGGACTATTTGAATAAAGATTATTTGAATTTGAATTTGTCTTCTTTTATCTACATCCTGTTATTACATTCCGAAACCGATGAACGTAATCAATGAAATTTTACTAAAATAATTGCTAGGGATACCTTAACCGCGGTCGAGTGCATCAGTGTTCCCGTGACCCAGCCACCAGGCGACGCGAAGGAGCATCGCTGGGTTTTAGTGGGTATTCTGGTCGCCAGCCTGGCCGCCGGGGAGTCCCACATACCCCGTCGGAAGCGGCGCAGTCTTACCTGCGTCGCCTCCGGAGGGGATGCGTAAATGCATTTCCCAGCGGAAAAAAAAGGGATATCTTACAAAAAAATCCGTATGTTTTGCCAAAAGATGCACTCGTAAATAAGCAATCGAACATATTGTAAGCTTTAGTTGTCAGAGAGATTATTATTTGCCTTATATACCCGTACATGTAGGTACTCTTGTAGTACGGTTTTTGACGACCTAAGTGGCGCAGAGCGTGCGCTGTTGCATTATAAAGTTGGTGGTCCAGAGTTCGATTTCCGGCTCAAGTCTGGTCTGGTGGGAGGCTTCGGCCGTGGCTAGTTACCACCCTACCGATGAGATGCCGTCAAATGCCAACTTGTGGTGTATAAAAAAGTTATCAATTCAATTTATTATAACCATAAATTAAACTGGTTTTATATTTTGTCTCGTGGGAAGTTTCGGTCGTGGCTAGTTAACGCCCTAAAAACAAAGGCGTGTCGAGAGGCATTTTAGCGTTTCGAGAGCTTCAGGAAGTATTATATGGGTTTGGTAGAACTACCACATCCCTGAATCTTCAGCTCAAAGAAAATATAGTAGATCTTACACTGCATCATCACTTACCACCGAATGAAAAAAAACATTAAGTTATAAAACTTCGTATGTGTGTCCTCATGTGTGGCGCGTCGAGAGGCATTTAAGCGTTTCGAGAGTTTCAGGAAGTATTATTTATGGGTTTGGTATAACTACCAGATCCCTGAATGGTCAGCTCAAAGATAAGATAGTAGATCTTACACAGCATCATCACTTACCACCGGGTGAAAAAAAACATACAAAGTTATAAAACTCCTTACTTTACATTACAATAACTGTCCTTCATAAATCCAATGAGTGACTCTGTTGCAAGCTTTTTCATATTGTCTGAATGAGACAAAGGGGCCGCTCTTGTTTTCGTCTCCATTGTGGTATCTTATCGACAGCTGTGACCAGAAATTGTGCCAGGTTATTGTTTTTGCGGTGATAGTGGTTAGAGCGTCAGCCTCCTAATCAGAGGTCGGCGGTTCGAATCCGGGCACGCACCTCTATCTTTTCGGAATTAAGTGGGGTTTAAACAAAAAAAAATATCACTTGCTTCATCGGTGAAGGAAAACATCGTGAGGAAACCTGCACGCCTGAGAGTTCTCCATAATGTTCTCAAAGGCTTGTGAAGTCTGCCAATCCGCACATGGCCAGCGTGGTGGACTATGGCCAAACCCTTCTCATATTGAGAGGAGACCCGCGCTCTGTAGTGAGCTGGTAATGGGTTGTTCATGATGATGATGATTGTTTTTGCGTTAACATTGGATTCGCTTATACGTAACTTGATGTTTCCCACGAGCTCGAACACGTTTGTTTCGGTTTTTTCAAAATCCCGCAGGAACCCTTTCATATTTCACGCTAAAAATATCTTATAACAGTCTCCAGAGTGCCAGCTTTTGTCCTGACCAATTTTTCCAGTTAATCCAGACATGTAACAAATTTAATTTTTAAACCCCACAGGTACGGTTCTCGTATCCTTCGGTCGTTTTCAATATGCAAGCTAATTTCTGTTTTATTATTGTATCAAATTTCGTCAAGCTTGATGCTAAAGTTGAGTTAAACATATATTTATTTAGTTATTTATTTATTTATTATTCATATACAAGGAATATAATTAGTTATACAATAAAGGCACCGAAAAAACCAAAGAGGTTTATCCTCGGTGCTAATCAGTAACTTAACAGCTTAAAACTAGAGGAACTGAGTAAGCATATTAGGCATGAAAAGAACTAACTGAGTTAGCCGGTTGACACTAATGAGTCAACCGTCCAAGTCAGCCAAAAAATGTTCTTGTAATTTCGGTTTGACATTTTTAATGTGTAATTTTTGGAACGCTGGAGGTAGTTCGTTCATGAATCGTGGAACCAAATACGCAGTCGTTCGCTCGCCGTACGTATTGTTAGCGCGCGTAATGTTAAAGCGGTTGGCCGCCATCGCCCGCGTCTATACAGGATGTTCTTTTTAATGAATATCTTCTCATTGAAGAACTCTTCTTTTAATATTGTGTATTTAAACAGCTTCTGAACAGGTAATGTTTGGAAATGTTTAAATAGCCCCAGTTACCATCGTACTTACTTTTAATGGAATTGGAGACCATAGATTTTAAAATTCATAATAATATAGCCCTTTCGCAATTATATGAAGTGTTGAGTTTTCATGTTATTTGTATGAGTCAAATGGGACGCTCTTGTTTTCGTCTCGAATATGCCATCTTATCGACAGTTGTGACCGAAATAGTGCCGGGTTATTGTTTTTCGTTGACATTAGATTCAGTCATTCCGAACTGGATTTGTTTTTCAATAATACTATAGGAACTGTGTATATTTTTATGGCTAAAAGAGTTATGCCATGCCTGTCTTCTGGGCGCAAATTTTATTCACGGAGTTTTATATGGTTTTTTCCTAAACGGTTTTTCTGCTAAGCCTTACATCTTAATCTTGCAAGAGCTTCGGGGAGTTTATCCTAGGTTCGTTCCCAGAGTCAAAGTCTTTCAAGGTTTTTTGTTTTTATTCACCACAAGTTAGCCCTTGACTGCATCTCACCTTATGGTAAGTGATGCGGTCTAAGATGGTAGCGGGCTAACATGTTAGGGGTATGGTAAACTCATACTCCTAATTGGTTTCTACACGACATCGTGCCGGAACGCTAAATCGCTTGGCGACACGTCTTTGTCGGTAGGGTGGTAACCAGCCACGGCCGAAGCCTCCCACCAGAACAAACTCGAGCCGGGAATCGAACCCAGGACCTCCGTCTTTAAAATGCAACAGCGAACGCGCTGCGCCACGGAGTTCGTCAAAAATGTCGGTATTTTAAGCTATCATACACATTTTCGCATTCATAATAGAAAACAATATGACATTCAAAGAACCCAAAGATTGGTGTGTCCTCGTCATAGTGACCTTAATCAGATTTATCATACTCAGGTACTCAGATAAAGTGCAGCACAATGTATGTGTACCTTTAAATTATTAGGGTTATCGTTAGTGTGTGAACTATTGCGATCCATATTTATATCGCTGTATTGAATATTTAAACATTTCTATTTAAACAGCAAACTGTGCGACCCATAATCTAATAATGCAATTGAAACTACTGAATAATTTCAATAGCGTTTTGGTTTCAATTAAGCGTTAGAAACTTCGATCAATAATATATTTAATTTGGTGTAATTTGGCAAAATGTTTTCTAATGAAAAAGCCAATGTGCTCGTTCATATCAGTGGAAACCAGAAGTTTTGTATTTAAAAATAACTGCATGTTCTATGTGGTTGTCATTGCGTATTTTTGTTTAATTTATATGTTGTACGTGCATTTTTTTTGCAATTTAAATTAAGTAACACTCGTTTTACGGTGAAAGAAAACATCGTGAGGAAAGCTATGCTAAGCATATGCGCTGAAAGTTCTCCATAGTGGTCTCATAGATGTGTGAAGTCTACCAGCCAATTTGATAATGTTACGACCTCAACCCTTCTTATAGTGAGAAGTGACTCGCACTTTGTAGTAAATTGGTAATGGTTGGTTTACCCTTGACGGCAATCTCAGCTTGTGGTGAGAGTAATGAAGTGTTGATGCAATCTAAGATCACAGTGGGCTTACCTGTTAGGGGGATGGTAAAAATGCTCCTCGTCACGTTTGTCGGAGAACTGATGAGGAGACCCCGTCTCGGCAAAAGGAGTGTGCGCCTCCTCCAGCTAGGTGGAGCGATGACCTCCGAAAGGTGGCAGGCATCGACTGGAAAAGCCGGAGGCAGAACAAGTTGGCGCTGCTTTTTTAAGCACATAGATTTATCCAATGCTGGACATAGAACTCAAAAGAGTTTTACGTCCAGCATTGGATAAATATAAGCGGATGATGATGATGATGATGATGATGAAACCTCATCCGCCTAATAAGTAAGCCCACCCCATGAGGAGTGTCTCATTGGTTTGTAAGCGACATCCTCCCGCAATGCTCAATCGCTTGACGACTTGATTTGTCTGTAGGTTGGTGAGTAATGATGAAGATGATCTGAACAGTTTTGCATTTCACCGTATAAAAGAGGAGTGAAAGGTTTTAAGAATGTGCTGCTGTGGAATAATTTGCCTATTGATGTAAGAAGTTCGAAATCGTTAAACATTTTTAAAAGTCGACTCAAAAAGTTTTATTTGTCGAAATGCCGTATTAATGAATATTGATATGTATTTATTTATATATAAAAGTATATAATATATATTATATTTATTGATATTTTATATTATGTTTTGAAAATTGCGCCATGACCCTCATATTTTAATTAATTCTTTCCCCAAGGGTTGTCTGGAAGAGTTTGCTGAAGCAATAAGACCGCCTTTGCATACTTATGTGTTAAATGTTTTGTGTTGTTGTTTCTTTAAAGTTTGTGTGCAATAAAGAGTATTTATCTTATCTTAATGTATTCGGTCAAAGCCACAGGCGACTGCTAGCGTGAAACATAATTCCACGGAGAGGTCGGCTTGCTGCGATCAGTTATCTGTCGCCGTGATTGGACGGGAGTGGCAGTTAGCCGGGCGCTCTGAGCAAACATCATTTAGACGGACACCCACGAGATGACCGTGTCGTAGAAGCAAATCTGTATAGGTTTTTTGTTTTTGGTTTCGTATAAATCTGCCAAAAAGTACATCGTTAGGGTGGATCGCCGTTATAGTTCTTATCGTTGTGTATTTTTAATTATTTGCTTGTCTGCTTAAGCGGTGATAGTCCAGGGGTTAGGGTGTCAGCCTCCTAATCAGAGATCGGCGGTTCGAATCCGGGCACGCACCTCTAACTTTTCAGAGTTGTGTGCGTTTTTAAACAATTAAAATATCGCTTGCTTCAACGGTGAAGGAAAACATCGTGAGGAAACCTGCACGCCTGAGAGTTCTCCATAATGTTCTCAAAGGCGTGTGAAGTCTGCCAATCCACACATGGCCAGCGTGGTGGACTATGGCCAAACCCTTCTCATATTGAGAGGAGACCCGTGCTCTGTAGTTAGCCGGTAATGGGTTGATCATGATGATGCTTGTCTACGGCTATGAAGTGACCGAGGGTAGGCCAAAAATTTCTAGGAGTTTATTTGTTGACCCAGTATTAGCATGTAGTTGGGAAAGTAGTGTTGTGACGTCACCCTCAGCCATTCATCATTGTGTTATAGCCTAGCTCTACGTCAAGTTTGTATTAATTTTTATAAATAATATGACATGATGATATTTTGTTTTTATACATCAAAAGATAGCCCTTGACGGCATCTCACTTGATGGTAAGTGATGATTCGGTCTAAGATGGTAGCGGGCTAACCTGTTAGGGGTATGGAAAACCCATGTTCCTAATTGGTTTCTACACGACATCGTACCGGAACTCTAAATCGCTTGGCGACACGTCTTTGTTGGTAGGGTGGTAACTAGCCACGGCCGAAGCCTCTTACTAGACCAGACTCAAGCCGGGAATCGAACCCAGGACCTCCAACTTTATAATCCGACAGCGCGCGCGCTGCGCCACTGAGGTTGTCAAATATAATGAATCAACCTGCATTGCAACATCAAGGTGTCAAAAGCAGCAGCAAAAGGGAAATACAGAGATCGATTTTTTACTATCATACAGCTTTCATAATTTAAATATCATGTCACAGCCAATTATCCCAATCAAAGCGATATATTATATGCTGATTAAAACGTGTCAATTGTATGTTATCATAATATTTGCGTTACACTTTATTTGACTTAGCGATCCTCAATTAATACTGCGGGGTAAAATTAACCGACAAATTCAAAATTAAAATTATTCACCAAATATAATAACAACAAAATAAACGTGCACAGTAAATACGTAGTGTTACGTAGACTGATATGTTACCATAAAAACCTTAAGGAACAAGCATTCATGTAATGGAAAACTGTACAGGGGTATAGGTAGAGGTATATATTTATGTTGTGGAAGGCTTTGGCCGTGGCTAGTTACCACCCAACCGACAAAGATGTGTCGTAATTTAGCGTTCCAACACGATGTCGCGTAGAAACCAATTAGGAGTGTGGGTTTACATACCCCTAACAGGTTAGTCACTCGGCGTGAGAGTGACTCCATAGAGAGTCTTGTCGTGCAGGGCAAGATGGAGGGCACTAGAGGTCGAGGAAGGTCACCCATGCATGGACCGATCAGATAAAGTCTGCTGTGGGTGGTCCTTTGCACGAGTGCACCAGGCTTTAGGCCAGCCGAGAAAAGTGGCGGATGCACGTGAGGTATAACATCTGTCCACAAACATACTACTTCGTGATGACCAAGACCACTCTGTCAAGAGTGTAACGACAAAGAAGAAGAAGAACAGGTTAGCCCGCTATCATCCTAGACTGCATCATCACTTACCTTACTAGGTGAGAAAGCAATTTGCAATTTAACAAATGTTTGCTATGTTTATTTATTTAATTAATAAATCTAACAAATGCAGGTGGTATAAAAATATTATTGCATCGTCATCTCGTTGCACTCCCGAGTGGCCAACTAAACGATATTTGCTTACCGAGCGTGTAGGTAACATCCATTCGCACCAAATCACAGCGACATATACTGATTGAAACATGTGTAATGTTCCTGTTAATGCAAAAGTGTTGATTTGTTCTTCTATCATGCTTCAATAGAGCAACGGACTGACATGATTGACTGTGGCTTAGAAATTTATATTGTTATATTAGATCTCGCAATAATTAATGTTTCCTAGGAGTTTCGTCCAAAGTCCAAAGTTATAATTACCGCATCATTATTGTAAAATGGGCAAAGGGAAGAATCCCTTACTAAGTGTTCTACTTATTTGAAATTTGATCAATAGATCAAATTGTGCTTCTAGGATATAGATTAAGTTCATGGAAAACTTGACCCAAGAATAGTCGATTAATATAATAAATCACATCTAATAATAAAATCTTTATTCTAATCTTACATGTCCGCACAGAATGCATCGAAAAGATAGGTATATCGAAAAAAAAAAACACAAAATTACCTGGCACATTCTCAGACACTAATATAGGTCTAGTGAGACTACTCAATTATCTTTTCATTTAATAAATTCAAACATAATAAGATACAGTACAAATAATTGTGTAATTTCTATTGTTTGTAATTTAGTTGCAAATCCATAAGTTCCTTCATATGGAAGAAAAACCACTTGACAGCTGGTGGTATAAATAAGATTGGAAGACACGCGTATACGTGGCCTATAAACTACTTATTCCTCCATTACTGAGTATTCTACTTATTTTAAATTTGATCTACTGATCAAATTTCAAATAAGTAAGGTTTTCCATGAACTTTATATCGTAGAAGCACAAGAAAAGAATCTATATATTAAAAAAGGATGCTGTAATTAAGTAAGTATTACATGTAACCTGAACATAGTAAAAAAAAACTACCTTAACACATTTAAGCACATAATTGTATTTTATATGGTGTGCAATAGATCACAGATCATCGCAAGATTATGAATTATTAATATCAGACGGTCGTAGCAAACATTTTGATATAGGTATATTGATGAACAAATTAAGTCAACTTTGTTGGTAAAATATAAATTGAATTTACGAATTTATTGTCCGGACCAAAATTGCCATTGGTCGTCCCACAAAATGGAGAAAAAAGAAAACAAATGTACCGCCATCACACTGCTCTCCCGGGTGGCCAACTAAACGTTGTATGTTTGATGTAGCTCCGCGTCAAACCAATCACAGCCAATTGCACCCAATCAAAGTGACGCGTACATAATATTACCCTGATTGGACCGTCTGAATTATAATCATGTACGTTTAGCTTTATTTGCGTCAGTATCTGGCAATTATTCGTGATCAACCCATTACCGGCTCACTACAGAGCACGGGTCTCCTCTCAATATGAGAAGGGTTCGGCCATAGTCCACCACGCTGGCCGTGTGCGGATTGGCAGACTTCACACGCCTTTGAGTACATTATGGAGAGCTCTCAGGTGTGCAGGTTTCCTCACGATGTTTTCTTTCACCGTTGAAGCAAGTGATATTTTAATTGTTTAAAAACGCACATAACTCCGAAAAGTTAGAGTTGCGTGCCCGGATTCGAACCGCCGACCTCTGATTAGGAGGCCGACACCCTAACCACTAGGCTATCACCGCTTCGGCAATTATTACTATAGGTTTAAATAAGACTAGCTGGCGCCCGCGACTTCGTCCGTGTGGAATAGTTTTTTAAAATTCTGACAGAATAAGTTGCATGTCAGTCAGTCAGTTAGTGGTATTTCGCTTTTGTATATAGATATAGATAGTGTGCCCCGGACTTTTTTGTAGATATTTATAAGATCTACAACTAATTAGAACATTTTATGGTTCTATCTTTTATAGTTTAGGCAGCGTACGCTAAATAAGTAACTTTTCTGGTTGATTTTTTACACCTTGTGTCCGAAAAAACCGAAATATCTTACAGAACCCTATTTTTTTCCAAAATAAAATTTAGCCTATGTTACTCTTGGATAATGTAGCTTTCGAATGGTGAAATAATTTTTAAAAACGGTCCAGTAGTTTTTAAGCCTATTCATTACAACCAAACAAACAAAGTTTTCCTCTTTATAATATTAGTGTAGGTAACATTTTTACCATACGTCTTATTCAACCCTTGAAAACCCACCCAACAGCTGGGCAAAAACCTCCACTTTCACGAGAGAGAGTAACTTATTCAACCCATGAAAACCCACCTAAAAGCTGCGCAAAAACTTTCACGAGAGAGTGGGTTTTACAGCATTGTACCAATTCGGTCTTTGGTCTGAGGCACGGAATGGTCAATATCTGAACTCTGACTGTATTGGGTATAAAGGTTACCAATTTTATGATCGATCAGATCCGGGAACTGAACCTGTGAATAACATGCCGATTACTAGGACAACATAGCAGTTAATTATATACACGTTCGATTTTATAAAGATACTTTTATTATTGAGTGATAATTCAGAAAAGGAAGGGTGTAATGGAACTACTATTCCTACCTAGTAAAGGTAGGAATAGTAGTTTATCAAATCAAAGTTGTTATGAAATGTACGGTTATAAAAATCCTTTTATTATAAAGGAACGTTTTATGTCAACGTTTAAAAATAATGGAAATGAATTGCTCTCACTTCATAGCTAATTAAGTGTTAAATGACTGTGAAATGGTGATAACAAAAACAAAATGAGTCTTGGTGTGGTAATAATACGCATAATTTTCCGTTTTAATTTATTTTTTGTGTATTATTTTCCTAAATCCAGTTTAATCGCAGTTTCAACAATAAATATTGATTCATAAATTAGTGTTTGCTGTGTAGTTAGTTAGGTAAGTAAAACTTGACTTAGAAAGTTCTGTATTGGTGATTTTAAACTGAGCTATTAGCTGTATTGGTTTTAATCTAATAAAATCAAAATACAATTGTTTTATTCATATACTTAAAGCAGATATTTATTGAGCGTTTCTATAATATGTTTAATATGTTTTATAATAATCGTGAGGTGATAAATACAGTCGTAAACTTAATATTAAATCTAGGAGAGTTTCGAACGCGCCCAGGTCTAGGAAGATGCCCATATAAAACTTCGGGCTTTTTTGGTATACGTATTTACAGTCAATTATTACTTACAATAAGCTATGAAGAGTAATTCAAACTAATTTTATACCGTGGAACCCTTAATATCATTATTGAATTTTTCTATGAGTTTACTGTAATAGTTTATTACTTAAAATGCTTGCGTAAAAATTGTTGATAACGATGGAGATAACATAAGTGTTTAGCTATGTTTGTTCTGGGCTTCTTGACCAGGGCGTGTCTAGAACCCTTTGCTTTAGTTTAAGCTTAAAGCTTACAAATGTAGTTATAATTTTCTCACTATAATGTAAATAATTGTATATACACATCAATAATGCCTATATAATCAAAGCTGAATTTGAATTTAGTTTTTTTTTCCTGAAAAATGTTTTTTACTCTGCTACGTTAGGTGCCTATGAACATATGAACAACATGAATTATTTAATTTTCATTTGACTTTGACACTTGATTATTAAATCCATACTTTTTATGGGTTTTATGCGGCATTACAAAGGATCGAAACGTTCAGTATCTAAAAAGCCTATTAATAAATATAATTCCCAAGAACTCGGAATGTCCACATGGATAGAACAAGTTCAAGATACGTCTTTATAGACCGCAATAAAAATAATAAATTTTATCTAGTCTCATCTCCGTAATAAATATCAAAAGATCCTTAAGAAATTGAAACAGCAACGAGACGCTATATAAGGCTAGTAATCCGACTTAATGCCAGTCCAGATTCTAGGAATAAAAAACGAGGGTGGCGGCCATTAATATTATTGCGATGGAAATATTCAGCAGCTAAAGATATAAGCGCTTACCGCAAATTCATTTGATAAGCTGCAATAAAGATAATTAGCGGATAAGATAAAGTATATTATATACTTCAATGTGTTTTTTTCGCTAATACTGTATTTGTATGCATTTACTAAATAAGCTGTGATAGTCAAGTGGTTATTGCGTCCAACAACTTACGCGCCCGGGGTCGGGGTTCGATCTTTTCGGAGTTATCTGCGTTTTTAAGCAATTAAAATATCACTTGCTTGAACGGTGAAGGGAAACTGCATGCTTGAGAGTTCCCCATAAAGTTCTCAAAGGCGTGTGAAGTCTGTGAATCCACATATGACCAGCGTGGTGGACTAGGGCCAAATCCCTCTCATATTGAGAGGAGACCCGTGCTCCTTAGTGAGCCGGTAATGGATTGATCGTGATGTAGACTACAGTGAAATCCTTCTCCTATTGAGGGAGACCCATGCTCCGTAGTGAGCCGGTAGTGGTATTATGGAATAAAAGACTGTTCTTTTTGTTTATTTTTATTGATTATGTTTATATTTTGGAATCTACTAATAACAATTACATACTCTGTTTTACGATAAGTTGGAGTATTTCCAAAATATTTTAAAACAGAGCCCTTTGGTTTTTTTTCTTTTTTTTCCGCTGGGAAATGCGTTTACGCATCCCCTCCGGAAGCGACGCAGTTTTGACGGCGTCGCCTCCGACGGGGTATGTGGGACTCGCCGGCGGCCGGGTTGGCGACCAGAATACCCACTAAAACCCAGCGATGCTCCTACGCGTCGCCTGGTGGCTGGGTCACGGGAACACCCGCGCACTCGACCGCAACCCAACCAGCGGTGTCCGACGAGACAGACCCTCCACCGGGGCCGTATGATCGAGGCCCCCTAACTCCATTTGAGGCGAGCCAGGAACATTGGGCGCGCCTTACGACCCGAGGATTAGGCTCGACGGGTGAGGATACCTCTCATCCATCACCCGGAGCTCCTCGTCAGGGTGGCAGGCGCCGATCGTGCGCCCGTCGCCTGCGCCCCGCCCTACGACGCCGGAGAGGATGCGCGTCTGCGTCGTGCTCCCGGCGCCGTTCCGCTGCCTGCTTCTGCTTCATCACCTCCTCGCAGAAGGAGGCAACGGCGGCCCAAGACGTCTCACTAGCCACCATGGAGCGAACCACGGTGGGTAGCGAAAGATCAGGCCCCACCTGTGCCACGAGTAAAGCTCGCTCGACCGACCACTGGACGCATGAGTCCAGCGTGTGCTGCGCCGAGTCCTGAGCGTAGCCACACTCATGGCACTCCTCCGTGGGCTCCCGCCTTGCAACCTTGCACAGATACCTCCCGAAGCAACCATGCCCCGAATGGATCTGCGCAAGGTGGAAGGACACGGTCCCGTGCTTCCGACCCATCCAGAGCTCGAGGACGGGCCGGATCGCCTCGATCGTACGGTGGCCGGCTGTCGGCACGTGAAGCCTCTCTCGCCATAGGGCGATGAGATTGGCCTCCGCCAACTGCCTCCATGCACGATCCTCCGCTGGCGTAGGGTGTTCCCCCCGGAGTCGGGCATTCACCCTACACCAGTACGCTTCGGAGAGCAGTCCAGCGTCCAAGTCCCACGGCGGTGTCCCCGCCAACACACAGTAGAGCCCTTTGGTCACAATAACGCAAGAATTTAACTTAAATTCAGTGGAGTTTATTTGAATTGCATATTACTTACTTGTTATTTTTTATTTTTATTTTTAATATTAATTGATGTTTTACATATTTATGACTTATGTTTCTTTTTTTTTTTATACATTTTAGAACTGAATAACTTGTCAACTTGTAATATTATTATGGGTTTTGAATAATGTGGCTCATTTTTATACTAGCCTATCTATTTGCTGAAGAATAGCACTGGTTATAATAAGATGAAGTTTTAAAATTAAAATATCTATATTGCAGAATATTTTTTGACGACCTCCGTGGCGCAGCGCGTGCGCTGTCGCATTATAAAGTTGAAGGTTCTGGGTTCGATTCCCGGCTCGAGTCTAGTCTGGTGGGAGGCTTCGGCCGTGGCTGGTTACGACCCTACCGACAAAGACGTGTCGCCAAGTGATTTAGCGTTCCGGCACGGTGTCGCGTAGAAACCAATTAGGAGCGTGGGTTTAGCATACTCTTAACAGGTTAGCCCGCTACCATCCTAGACAGCATCATCACTTACCACCTGATGAGATATCCGTCAAGGACTAACTTGTAGTGTATAAATAAAAAATATCTTAATGCGGAATGAAAATAATAAAAGTATCAAAAATCCTTGAGAAATTGAAAACAGCAGGCGGTACGCCATAATAAGGCTCATAATCCGACTTAATGCCAGTTCGGATTCTGGGAATGAAACACGCTGCGCCGGTGTCAGCCATTAATGTAATTGCAACGGGAATATTCAGCAGCTCGAGACATAAACGCTTTCCACGGGATCATTTGAGATTCTGTAATACGTAAGAATAAGCGGTTACAATCATATTACTTACTTGTGAAGCTGTGATAGCCTAGTGGTTAGGACGTCAGCTTCCTAATCAGGAGTCGGTGGTTCGATCCTGGGCGCACCTCCATAATACGAAACATAATATATCTTACAAAATTAATTTATATAATGGCGTGTCATTCGGATGTAATTTACAAGTTTTTATTTCAATATTCATAAGCTTTGATAGCCCAGTGGAAACCGGGCACGCACCTCTAACTTTTCGAAGTTATGTGCGCTTTTAAATAATTAGAATATCACTTGATTCAACGGTGAAGGAAAACATCATGAGGAAACCTGCACGCCTGAGAGTTCTCCATAATATTCTCAAAGGCGTGTGAAGTCTGCCAATGCGCACATGTCAGCGTAGTGGACTATGGCCAAACTCTTCTCTTATTGGGAAGAGACCCGTCCTCAATGGTGAGCCGGCAGTAGGTTGATCATGATAATGATGAAGCTGTGATAGCCTAGTGGTAAGGACGTCAGCCTCCTAATCAGAGGTCGGCGGTTCGATCCTGAGTACGCACCTCGAATATACAAAACATAATATAAGTAGTCATATCGAGACATAAAAGCTTTCCACGAGATCATTTGAGATTCTGTAAGACATAAGAATAAGCTGTTATAATCATATTACTGACTAGTGAAGCTGTGAGAGCCTAGTGGTTAGGACGTTAACCTCCTAATTAGAGGTCGAGGGTTCGAATCCGGGCACGCACCTCGTTATGTGCGCTTTTAAATAATTAGAATATCACTTGATTCAACGGTGAAGGAAAACATCGTGAGGAAACCTGCACGCCTGAGAGTTCTCCATAATGTTCTCAAAGGCGTGCTAAGTCTGCCAATCCGCACATGTCAGCGTGGTGGACTATGGCCAAATCCTTTACATATTGGGAAGAGACTCGTGCTCTATAGTGAGCCGGCAGTGGGTTGATCATGATAATGATGAAGCTGTGATAGCCTAGTGGTTAGGACGTCAGCCTCCTAATTAGAGGTCGGGGGGTTCGATCCTCGGCATGCATAATTTAACGCACCTCGAATATACGAAACATAATAAGTAGTCATATTTCGTCTGGTGAGAGGCTTCGGCCGTGGCTAGTTACCACCCTACCGACAAAGACGTGTCGCCAAATGATTTAGCGTTCCGGCACGATGTCGTGTAAAAACCAATCAGGAGTATGGGTTTACTATACCCCTAACAGGTCAGCCCGCTACCATCTTAGACTGCATCATTCCCATCAGGTGAGATTGCCGTCAAGGGTTAACTAGTAGTGGATAAAAATAGTAAATATCTTACAAAACTTTATTTACATAATGGCGTTTCATTCGGATGTAATTTAACAAGTTTTTATTGTAATATTGAGTAGATCTTTAAATAGAGTTTCCAAGATAGAAGGTGCTACTTGCCGATGGAACATTTATAACAATCCGAACTTGTAGGTAGTAACTTCGACATGGTGTAATTATTCTTGATAATACTCCAGTTCCGAACTAAAATGCACCTTTATTGTACTGATTGTGATTTATAGTACGGCGGTGGCATTGTTAACGTGAATTACTGAGTAACTAAGTAGCGGCGGTATAGAGTAGGTCTATAAAGTAAGGCTAGTTTTAAAATAGAGTTGTCCAATGATTCAAAAGGCTAATTTTTTAACTCTGCAGCCATTCAGACTGCGATGGAATAGCCGGCGATGGAAACACCTATAATCTGAAAAACAATAAACAGCAAGTATAATTTGCTGTATTCCGCCGACAACCGGGAGATTTGTATAATATAACACCACACAAAATCTTCCACTAGAACCTCTACGCACGTTTCGACCCGACATCGGATCATCCTCAGGAGATGTTGACTTCACAAGCGCGAAAAGTAAAGCGGAATATAGCAAATTATACTTACTGTTTATTGTTTATCATGGACTTTCGCAAAGTAACGCCTGCTTCTATTCATTACCTATAATCTGAGTATCTGAAACGAATAGATTATGATCCAAAATCAAGAAGTGTGACTGAAATAAATGTAATGAAATGAAAATACACTTTATTGTACACCACACAAAAAGAGAAACACAAGACAGTAAAGAAACACACTGAAAAGAAAAGAGGTACAATACGGCCTTATCGCTAAAGAGCGATCTCTACCAGGCAACCTAGACCAGGATATAATATATAGATAAGTAGACTCAGGCACACATATTACACTTACAAATATTACATAAACTATATAAACACTTAAAAATATAAATAAATATAATATAATACATACAAAATATTACACAAATATATAAATGAAAGTATTAAATAAAAAAAAGTCATAAATTACTCAGAAGAAGTAATAATAACTGTCAAACAATTAAAAAAAATAGAAGAATATAGTAATCATAATAATATTAACAAAATTAAAATGTAAAAATTTTGTAAATAAATTAATGATTCGAAGACATAGAAATACCTTAATAATTGCCACATAGTTCGAAGTACCGATGGCCTTCGCTTTAGGTCCTGAGGTGATGGATTGGCGACTACATACCGAAAAACACAGCATTATTAATTCCCCATAGCACTAATGTCATCAAAAGAAACGCAAAGCTGAAATCAATACCTAGTATACTAGTATACCTAGTACTAGACGTTTATATAGACATAACGACACTGAAGACCCAATTGAGTTAAAACTAGTCTAGAAATATTGCCCATAATAAACAGAATGCGATTCAAAGAACTACTTTCCATCCACTCTTCGGCTATGACGTAGTAAAACTTCGATATTAAATTTAAATGTATCAAAGTTGTCATGAAGATCTCGTACCTTATTTTTATTCTTTAAAAGAAAGCCATAACGCCGTATTACATCGTATAATAGGATTTCTAATTCAAACTAAAAAGGAATTCCCTAATACAGCCGCGTAGTGAGTCTCTATCACGGACGTTAGAAATCTGGAAGTTTTCCAATTCCAAATTCGTGGAACCATTCTAGAAAATTGGATTTCTTCGTATGCCCCTTAGTTCCAAGCTGCGGCATGATTAATGTTTTGCCTTTTGTTTATTAAAGATCTCAATAATTTGACTGCGAGTGAAGAGTTGGCGAAATGGGGGATTAAAATGTTATTAAGTATTGTTGTGTAACATTGCTTTGATTTATGTTATATTTTGTACTGAAATATTAGAAAGGATTAATAAGTTTAAATTTAACATCCTCTTTATCACTTTCATCACGGGTATAAGTGTTCTCTCTTATGGAAGGTTTAAAAGCATATATCCAGCACGCAATTCGAATACAGATTGGCGGGCTATGTAGATAATTGTCACATGTTAGAAGGAATAACCGAAACCCACAGTATACCTACCGTGTCACCAATTTCTTAACTCCTAACTCGTATGGAAAAGTTCTGTACAAAAATAATAATAATAATAATAATAATAATCTTTATTCCAGATATTACATCCATTTTGTTAGTAATACAAACAATTGCTTAAGACTATGTTAGTAACTAGGTTAGTTTATTTATTATAATATAAATTTATTTGACTAGATACCCATCCATGAGACACTAAGAGTGCATATGCAAACCAATCCAGTGTCTCATAAATGGATTATCTAGTTTTTCAGACAAAGTCTTCAGAATGCCGTTGGAGCTACCACGGATTCTGCTCATCACCGATGCTGCTCTTTTTCTCATAATTGCATAAAAATCGTCGGTACGAGCCTCAGCAAACATCAGTGACGCACTGCAGAATCTCGGCAGCCCCATCAGCACCCTGAATCCATTATTATATTGGACGCGCAGGTCATTGTAGGTCCTCTGCGTATATGACACCCACAGGCTGCACGTGTAGAAAGTTTGGCAATATGCCTTAAAGAGAGTTATTTTTACTTGTTTGTTGCAACGTGCAAACCTGCGAGCTACCATATTGCATCGGACTGCCAACGCCCTGCGCTCCCTTTCTATATCTTTTATATCAGACATGTCTTCCGTAACAATATGCCCTAGATATTTAAACTCTGTGACTCTTTTAAGAGGAACTCCGTTAAGAGTCACAGGAGGGATATCATCCGGCGAGTTACCTTTGCTCTTAAAAACTAATAGCTCACTTTTTTTTACATTATACATGAGTCCATGTGACTCAGCATACGACTCGCACATCTTGAGTAACTTTCTCAGTGCGCTAATTGATGGACTCAGCAGAACCATATCGTCTGCATAACTCAAGTTATTCACCATAGTGCCATCAATAGAGCAACCAATCCCGGTTCGGCGGAGTCCATCAATCAGCTGATCAATGTAGACGTTAAACAGGGAGGGAGATGTTAGTCCACCCTGTCGAACTCCGCATTCAAGGTGATATGGATCCGAAAAAGCACCAGCCCAGTTGACCCTGTTCGTTTGTGAGTTATACCAAAACCTTAATATATTAACCAATTCTGGTGGCACATTAAGGTCCCTCAGCTTTGTCCACAGCTGTTCGTAACAAACAAGGTCAAATGCCTTAGAAAGATCGAGAAAGGCGGCATAGACAGGTGTCTTCCTGTCAGTATAGTATTTAACAGTCTGCTTGAGCGCCAGTATAGCACTTTCCGTGGATACATTTCTTCTAAAGCCGAACTGTGCATCATTTAATTTTATATATCCACTGAGCTGGCGGTCAAGCAGACCATCAAACACCTTTCCCAATACTGTGGCTAATGTAATTGGCCTGTAGTTACCTTTATCGGCAATATCACCCGTTTTATTTTTAACTACAGGCACAACTACACTATCCATTAGGTCTGCAGGAAGGTACGAGTGTCGGATGCAAAACGTATAAAACATAGCAAGGATCCGGTAAACATGAGAACCCGCATTCAACAGGTGCTCTACACTCAGTTCATCATGTCCCGGAGCCTTTCCCCTCGCCAAGCTCTTTATAATACTCTCTACCTCTTTAGCGCTAAATGATAGAGAAGAGCCCGACGCAGGCAAATCAACCCTCTGCGCATACTGATTCCGAGTTAATGGTGATTGGACTCTAAAATGCTCCTTGAATATGTTAGCTATACGTTTTGCATCCGTTTCCCCATCGACACTAACAGGGAGGCTCGCTCTAGGGTTTAATTTGTTTGTTTCCTTCCAAAATTTATGGAATTTTTTCTGTCTATGCTGCTCTGCTAATACATCCATCTGCAATTGCTCTTTATTTCTCTGACAAAATTTAAGTTTATTTTTAAAATTCTTCTTGCTAGATTTCATGTCTTGAAATTCTTTACCATACAAGAGCATGCCATGTATTTTCCACGTCTCAAATTTTTCACGAGCCTCCCTGTGTGCGTCCTTGACGTACTTATTCCATCCAACCACACGCCTACGCCTCCCAACTCGTCCCGGCTGGTTGCTCGCGATCGCTGCCTCCTGCAGCGCGTGGACTACTTTTCGGTACAACTCATCAATCACAAGCCTATGACTTCCATCCGTACATATATCGTCACAACATGCACTTAGTTCCGGAGGGAAGTCAATGTTTCTCAAAAAGCTGTTACATACTTGTTGATATATATTGGTCTGAGTTCTGTCTCCCCATCTTATTTTGTCTTTGTTTTGTGTTAGTACATCATAATTCCTTGATTTTATTCTTGTAACATAAAGATTACAATTGATCTCTAGGGGAAAATGATCAGACCAATATACATCGTAGCGCACCTTGGCCTCACTGATCGACAGCCACGCTGCCTCCGTGGCCACACAGTGGTCGAGCCAGCGACGACATCCATGTGCGTCACTTATAAATGTGTATGTGTCGCTGTCTCGCCCGAGCTTAGCAATATCGGCGCATATCCATTTCTGGTCGGTACAAAAATTTAAAAGTTCCTTACCGAAGAGTTCGCCAAGATGCGCATTAAAATCGCCCAACATATATACCGACTCAATGCCACAGGTATCAATTATAGCTACAATTTCACTTAAACAATCATTAAATTCAATAATATTTTCAGCTGAATCCGTAGGCATGTACACATTAACAAACAACATCTCGCGATTGGCAGTTACGCCCTTTATCGCCGTAATGCGATCACTATGACACGGCACTATAGACACTGAGGTAAACACACTTTTCCGCCACAATACCGCCACGCCTCCAAACGGCCTGCCTCTCAGTATCCCAGTGGAGAGATTTATAGATGACTTACCAGTGTACATGAAATCGTTATGTATTTCCCCGAGTAAAGGTATCTCATAAGGCATAAGCCAGGTTTCTTGAAGGGCTATTATATCTGCCGATTGACAAAGTGACTTCACACATTCACTAGATCTCTTAAGGCCCTTGCAATTAAAAGTAATCAATTTTAAATTTAAATTTTTATCCATTATTAGAAGTTTCTTTGGCCTCTGTTCCATTTGCCTGAGCTGAGTCTGCCCTCCTACCTTTGAAATATATGTACCGCCTAAATGCTATACCCTCTGGCCACATGTTTTCATCCATAAATACCGATAGCTTGTGGTGAGGAATATCAAATTTGTAGGCTTCATACTGTTTATCCTGTTTCATTTTTATTTTGGTGAGTTCTACTGAGACATTCGTCTTTTCATAAATATGCCTTTTAATATCACTTATTGAAGCGCCCTTGTCAACGTTATATATGTAAAAAGGTATTTTGACTTCCGCAGCCTTAAAACTCCCATTTGACACGGTAGAACCCTTACCCTTATTTCCTTTAAACTTGTTTTTAATTTTACTTTTATAAGTTACCTTAATCCATTCCTCTTCTTTAGGTTTTTCGCTCGACTTTAAGATATCGGCAAATGTTACGGTCGAAACCGCAGTGGGCCTCTCCACGTGTCTATCTAAAACAAGATCGCTGCTATCGGAGTGCATCCTGTGTATGAGCGGGACATCTTGATGCGCTTGCGTTACTGACTGCACTCTATTGTTATCTAGCCCGACCGGTTTGTTCGAAACCGCGGTAGGCCGCAGGTTACACGCGCGTGGCGTGCAATAAGGATGCATAGCCGTGTTCGCACTATGTTGGAGCGGAATAGATTGCTGACCTTGGCCTTGCGTATTTGCTATGCACTCTCCGTTCATTGACCCCGCTGTCAGCTGATTATTATTGTTCGGAGCAAACTCGATGCTCGCGACTTGTTTCTCCTTTGTAACTTTCAGTGGTGAGACAGAGATAGCACTAGTACTGTTGCTTACGTTTAAGAAATCGCCAACGGTCATTGCTTGCTCGCCGGCTGACTCATTAACAGACGATTTTAAAACAATTGGCGGTAAGCCGATCGGCCCGCTATCGACATAGCAACTTTCTGATAGACATGCACCTCTCTTAGTATTTACATAATCGCCTCTAGGACTGCAGTCTCTAAGGTCTATTTTCGAATGTTCACCTCTCACCGACTTCATGAAATCTTCCTTCATTACATATGTTTCCTTAATATTTTTCACATCAGCCTTTAAGATTAATAGATCTTTTAACAGTCTAGTTACATCTACGTGATCAAACGTTAGCGGGGGCAGTTTCTGTAGATCCCGCGCCACAAAGATTGGAAGTTTTTCTGGGTCTGTATTCTGGAAAAGGCAGATGATGTCCTCTACTTCCCGTTGCATTTTACCATCTCTCCTTCTGGATATATTCCGTTTCTTTGCTGGCACTGCCTCGAATAGCAATCTCTTTGCTTTCTTGATGTCCTCAGCAGTGAAACCAGAGACGCAAACACGTATAAGGCTTTCCACATCCATAATATTTAGCTTTCCTTCAATAAAACATAAAACCTCCGAAATTACAAGGTTACACCCCACACATTTCACTGTACTTTCACTAATTTCACTCGACGACATCACGATCGCTGTTCTAGTGACCGGTCGCTACGACGGTCGCGACGCGACTCATCAAAAAAATAATACCTAAGGAAATTTTACGCGACGCTGAATTCTAACCCAAGACCTTGTGACCTACAGTCAGATATGTTTACTATATTAATAGGCATATAAAATTGGCGATTTGTAAGTCCATTTTCTTTAAATATTTATTTATTGGTGTTTATGCACTCCACTGCCATCTCATAGGTAGTTAATTGATCCCTTTACTAAAACAAATCATTCGGTCGGGAATCAGTAAAATCTTTGAAGGCGCTTTGGACTGCCCCATCGGAGTTGAATTTTTTCCCTTGCAAGAAGTTAAAAATTTCCATAAAAATGGTAATCTGTTGGAGCAAGGTACGGGGAGTACGATGGATGTCTTAGACATTTTAACTGAAGCGCCTCAATTTGATAGCCGTCTGTTGTGCAGTGTGTGGTCTAGCGTTGTCCTGAAGCAGCAGTGTCCTAGAGCAATCGACCAGCCTCGGTTATTTAGCGGCTAGCTTTCCATCATGGTTTGCAGTTACTGATAAAAGACATCCACCGTAGTCATCTGGCTAGATTTAAGAAAGCTGTAGTGAACGACACTGGCACTAAACGCTCACAAGTAAATTTATTTGAGTCAAGTTTTGTTTGTGGCAGTATTTTGAGAGATTTTGATTGAAACTTAAACATCTTACACATTAAGCGTGTCTGCATGTGACAATAATTGAAAGAACTTTTCATAACATACATTTAACTTTCACCATTTGTTCACATCTGAATTATTTCACCAACGCCGCGAAATATTTCAGCATAAAACAACATAATCAGCATCCAGCATCGTAAGGATCTGCACATCGTAATTTATATTTCATGGATATGTATTAAGCTTAAGTTTATTTTCTCAGGGCATCGCATGGATCTAGAATATCAGTTTCAGGGAAACACCTACAAAGAATAATTGCATTTTCAGCCAGCGTCATCGCTTAACTTCTTGTGCTATTGCAGTCGAGTTCTAGTCGAAGAATCAAATATAAAAACTACTTTCAAAGTAGGCAAACAGTTAGTAAATTCCGTTTTTAAAACTACAAGTGTATTTCGCGATTTTTTTGAGTGTTTTATTGCTATCAGATTCGCAGAGCTTCCGCGACCGCTAGAATCTTTCCTATAAAATAACAATTACTTAGCAAAACATCCGAATACAATCTCCAGTTAATTACGACGTTAAATAAATAAAGGCGTCTGTAACACAAAGATAACGGCAAAGCCCAACTTGGCGGCTTAATTGACGCTCCCCTTAAGAAACTTGAAAATATTAATATTTGTCAAGCGACCATTGGTATACGAAGAGCAAAGATATTCTCTCCAAAGTTTTTTTAGCCCCCTAAGAAACGGATATTCAAAAAATTCCCCCTGACTGCTGACATCAAAACTTTGCAATTTGGCGTACAGCTGTGGAAATTTACACAGAGTAAAGCGGTTACATCTTTCAATGAGTATATTTTAAATCATCAATTTTTTTATGATAAGGACATCTATGGCTAATATTTAATATCTGTACACATTTAGATACAAGACAATAAAAGTCACTTATAGCCTTTGTATTTATCGAGATTTTTTATTAACGATAGCAGCAATTTTAAACTGAAAAATGTGGTTTTTTTGAAAAAATTACAATTGTTATAACCATACGGTTAATTGTAATTTTTCGTTAACTTACACATAGTTTAAGTAAAAATTGCAATTATGATCGGAGTTTTATTTCAGATTTAAAGTTAAAGTGTAATGCCTACCTTTTAACTTTAAAACTGTTGGTGAGTGTTAGATTTTCTAACAGTTTACGCATATCCTATATATGTATACCGACAAAGACGTGTCCCCAAGGATTTATCGTTCCGCCATGACGTCGCGTCGAAACTAATTAGGAGTATTGGTTTATCATCTACCTACAGGTTAGCTCGCTACTATCTTTTTCTTTAGTTTAGATTTTTCTTTAGATTGCCGTTGAGAGCTATCTTGTATTAAAATAAAAAATAAATGTCATTGAAAGAAACGTATTTAAGTTATTTCACTAAAAGTGAACTTCTGTTTTTTTAGAAGCTTACGATTTAATGTTTTTTTTACGATTTAACATGCTTTTTAAAAAGTATCTTTGAAATTATATCAATGCAAACGTCCCTAAAATTAATATATTTAAGGAGGATAATAGGTTTTAGTCTTTAAATTAGGTACACTAATTAAGGTTTAAAATCTAATTAGCATGTGCGCCTAAGGTAATTTTCCTTTCCTTCAGAAAATTTCTTCGATAAATAGGCATTCATTTAAACAAATGTTAGTAAATTTAATAAGCTTTTTTATTATTTTATCAAGTCTACATGGCCAGGTTTTCATTCTTATAATTTAATTAATTTTGTACTATAATGTAATTTTTACGTAGCGCTAGCTAAAGTGTGGTTTCATATTTCTATGCAAAATTATCTAACTTTATAGATTATGCAAAAGAAGACGCATCATTGGGATACTTATGGGAAGATGCAAAGAATATTTTTTTATGACTTAGAAATTTTTTTATTTGTTTATTTAATGTGTCTTTGATTGAATACAGTGATATCCACCAACTTACCAATGACGGAGCAAGTGAAGTGAAGTGAAGTGAAGTTCAAAAGTCTTTACTTTTGGCGGGCTTAATATAAATCTCAATCTCATATCTTATAACAATGTATTTTGTTACGTTTACAATCATTTTTAAGCTATTGCATAGCTTCTATCGAGGGCTTTGAGCGCGGGGACCGAATTCAGAAATTCCGTAACGAAAAAAAACCTCACGCTCCCCACTCCGCCACGGCCATTACAGTTGCCGTGGAACAGCGGTTATCACATAAGCTTTTCGTGCAGAAAGCCATAGGTTCGAGCCTGGGGTACGTCTTTATTTGTTTTACAAACAAAACTAATTAGCATAAACGTTTTTATATGAAATGAAGTAATTGTATTCGTTAACAACGTATTATTTGATAGGAAATGTTCATTTAACGTTCACTGTAGATGCATCAAAATTATGTATATAAAGTATTTGTATGCTTGCGGCTTAACATTCGACACGAGTGAAACACAACATAGATCCGAAAATTAAGATCAATAAACATGCAATAACTTTCTGTTATTATTATTTAACTTTTATTATTATGCCAGCGTTTCGTTTCGACATTAAAATTAGCGGAAACGTCTGAAAAGTAATATCAATCATTCAAAATATTAATAATATTTTTACTTGTTCGTAGGGCATGACGAGATAAATCTCTCTCAAAAATTACTTTTCAGATCGAACAATTTTACGTGAAAGGAATATAAATAAAAACGCACTCATAAAACACGTTGAGCAATTTAAATATAAAGTATTCATGCAATAATTTTCAATGTAAATTGCAGTGGAACATTTCTTTTTATGGCAACACTGAATAATCTGTCACTATCAGGGGAAATCCCTGTTATTACGCAAGGCCTCACCTTTGTTGGTAACAGGGAAAAATGGTGATTCTTAACCTAAGCGTTACACAACCTCCTTTGAATCGCGTAGATTGTGGGACATTTACACTCGAATATCATCTAACGTCCGTATTAAAACCAGTCGTTTTCTGCTGGTAATACTAGCATTAGTATTTTTATAAGTAGCACAGTTTGGGATTGACATATTCAACACAAATATGTAATTTTTACTACATAACTTTTGGTATCTTCACAAACCAAGTCTGGGGATGGATAACAATATTAGTTGGCATGGAAATCTATCCCAGACATACAACTATCTTAATTAGTGGACACATTTTAACGTTTATTTTATAAAGTTCATTTTTATTCTTAATTTTCTAACTTAGCAACATAATATAGGAGATATTCTCTGATAACAACTTACAGCTAAAGATAATTTTGTAATATACAACAGTGTCAAACAAATATCAAGTTACAAGAAAACAAGAATTGACTACGAACAGTGACTGACTAACATGCAGTATTTTCATGTGTCCTTTTTTATGCTGGGTATGCCTCATAAATACTTTTGCACCACGAGGAGGCACAGAGGTTTTGTCAGACTCCTACTGACTAAAACCCCCCCACGTGTTCCTCACCGCTTCGCTCATCGCTGTGTGGTGGAATGGTGGAGTAGGACATCAGCGGGTGTCCGCCGTAGCAGACCCTCCTTGGGCACAACGTGCCCAGTTCCGCTGGATAGAGAAGTGCCGGAACAACAGCACACCAACCAACTTTAGGACCGTAATGCGAGTGATGGACGATCCCACAAGTCCTCCGAAGGCACAGGATCCAGAGAGGTGGAAGAGGAACAATCTCTCGCACCCGGCCTTCCAACAAGCCAACAGCAAGCGCGGTGAACGCTCAAAGGCCACGAACCAATGGGGACGACCAAACAGTCATCATCCCCACCTCCAGCAGAGCAGCTGACTGCCACCTGGACAGCCCCTCCATCACACGGAGTTTCAACCCTCTGGGTCATCCACTGCACTCTCAGCTGGGTCAGAAGTCGCGCGGAGACCCCCACCGCCGCATATCCTCATATCTGACTGATCACGTTGATAACCCGAAGATAGCTTTCAATAGCCCGCTGAGTGACCATAATATCTCATAATAGGAACATAGCCACCAAGTTTTTGAATCGGTAGTAGTCGCTGGCAACACGCTACGTTCTACAAGCAACTGTTCACTATTATAATTGTTACTACCGTTGACGCACTGTTCTATAAGTTACTATAAACACTAATACTCTTCTTTTGACGCACGACTACGACTGATTTATTGCACGGAACGGTCGTAGTCGTGTCTTCTAACGCTTTCTAAGACGGAGAACAAATGGCAACGTCAACCGCAGTGCGTGTACTGTCAGGGTCGCCGGTCTATCATTCTCACCACATGCTGATTTTACACTAGAGTACACTCCGTGGAAATGATATTTTATTTATTGTTCAGTCTAGAACCTGCTGCATCAAGGCTGGCTTCAACAATAAGTTTTATTCCCATTGCATAAATGCATGCAATACTGTCTTCTTGATGAGTAGTCGGATTTTATATTACTTTTAAAAGTCGACTTAAAAAGTTTTATTTGTCTAAATGCCATATTAATGAATAGTATATGTGTACTGATATATATTTATTCATATATAAAAGTATATATTTATATATTATATTTATTGATATTTGATTTTATATTTTGAATTGCGCCATTACCCTCATATTTTAATTAATTATTTCCCCAAGGGTTGTCTGGAAGAGATTACTGAAGCAATAAGACCGCCTTTGCATACTTATGTGTTAAATGTTTTGTGTTGTTGTTTCTTTAAAGTTTGTGTGCAATGAAGAGTATTTATCCTATCTTACTTTCAGCTATGTTTTTTATACGTTGGGCTTAAGAGTTGGGCCTTGACGGTGGTCTCAAATGATGCTAAGTTATAATGCATTCTGGGATATAAGGTTAAATAATAAGTAAATTTACGAAGCTTTGATAGCCTAGTGGTTAGGGCGTCAGCCTCCTAATCAGAGGTCGGCGGTTCGAACCCGGGCACGCACCTCTTACTTTTCGGAGCTATGTGCGTCTTTAAGCACTTAAAACATCACTTGCTCAACGGTGAAAGAAAACAGCGTGAGGAATGCACGCCTGAGAGTTCTCCATAATGTTCTCAAAGGCGTGTGAAGTCTGCCAATCCGCACGTGGCCAGTTTGGTTGACTATGGCCAAACTCTTTTCATATTGAGAGCCGAGAATGGGTTGATCATGATGATGATGATGTTTTTATAGGGCTTACGAGTTGGACCTTGACGGTGATCTCAACTAATGCTCTTTAATAATGCATGCAGGTAGAAGGTTAAATAATAAGTAAATTAACAAGAATAAAATATAGATGTGTATAGCGTCGGAATATTATTAGTGTTCAGCTACGATCTGACATTTGAAAGTTGGACTATGATAAACACTGTATATTAAAAATTCGACGTTTATTTATAAGGCCCTAAGATGGTATCGAAATTACCTGATAAACTGGTAGCAGTAATTATGAAACCCATACGCTCATCAGTTTCTAAATGCAATCTTTCTGCAGGGCTAAATCTCTTTGCGGCATGTCTTTGTCGGTAGGGTGGTAGCTCAACACAACTTAGACCTACCACCGGACGGATGTAAAGTAAAATTTTCCTATATTATTGTAAAACCAAGTATTTACTAAATTAAATCTAAACTAAACTAAACAGCTAGGTTGGTTTACGGCTTAAAGTCCTCATGTGACGTGGAAAATACATGTCGAGTCAAGGGCGTCCGAGTTGCTTTTGTAAGGGTGACGTCAGCATTTCTGACGTCACGATTTTGTTTACTTTCGCTCATAGTAATTAAAACCACAACCTGCCGGTTTACACTTTTATTGCGATAATAACTAAGAGGTCCAAACAGTCCGACGTCTCGAGCGAGAAAAAGCCACGAAAGGCATCGACCGCCCGTATTTATAGCACAAAGCATGCTTGTACAAAATTGATTGCCACTGTCTAAATTGTGTTGGCAAAATCTTCAATAGTCAAAATGTGGTCAACTACTGAATTCTTGAGGATCCCGGCGCCGCTGATCAAAGTTAATAACTTCTTCCCACCGACATATATAATCATGACAAAATGTAATATTATTTCAAGGCCTATCAAATAAAATCGTTTAAAACTTCATGAAGTAAAATGATTCATTTTTACTTACTTTGTAGGTATCACTGACATTAGTTCTAAGGCTATATTAATATTGTTTAAATACTATTATATACCGATCATAATTTCTAAAACAATATAACTGCTTTGATTAACCCAGAAGATAACTTTGGATAGCAATTTGAATTGTGTAGCGCCATCCTTATCGACAGGGAAAAGTAGAAAAGGGACAGCACATATTCAAGCAAAATGTACATTGGTACATTTTATAGACTTTTCCTTACCTCATCCATGGTTGTATTTTTTTAACATGAAAATATTTTACCAAATAATTGAAGCGGAGCCGTGCTAAGTAATCCGGCTAGTAAAAATTTTAAATACACGAAACTGAAAAATAAAAGCAGTAAAATTCAACAAGAGATAATTGGGCGTGCCTGATATTTCAGCTTGATTAATAACATTATAAATCAGCCCGGAATCCCGGCCTTAATGCGAAAATAAAAACGGCAATTTAGATTAAACAAGACGATTTTGGCTTTTGTAAAATTAATAATGTATTTTTTAACGCCCCATAAAAGGAATGTAACGCGAATATGCTGCATGATAACGCCGTGTGTGCCGTAAAAATGTGTTTTATGTTCATGGAATTTCACTTTAGTAAGTAATTTTTAGTTAATTATTAATAACATGAAGGGCCTGAGCGAAGAAATTATGTATTGAAAATATACAGCCAATTCTTAATTACAAAATACCAATATTTATACCGATGAATGCGTCTGGTTATTAATTCAACGAAAAGACTCTTACAGGCACACAGCATATCGAAGTAATTTGGCACTCAACATTAAAAAAATAATAATTTGTATGTACTTATTTATAGGATAAAGTTTACGTATCCAAACCCTTTTAGTAAAATATAACTTTTAACTTATCTCCATGATGCTCATCCGGTAATTTAACGTACCGTACGTAACGTATAATATGTAATTTTCTTTGAACAAATTACTAATTATATTCCTTGGTAAACTACTTGATTTTTTTCCGGTTACTAATTAGGTTAGCTTATTTTTGTATAATAACCTAGTTACTCCATCTTAGATTTTATTAGGTGATTTTGAAATAGGTATAAGTATCAAACATATATTTCAAAATGGAATATTATAAATTCAAAATTATAAATATATCCGATTCTTCACCACAGTAAAGATGATGTTGAAAAAAAATTTTTTTGGTATTAAAAATAATAAAGAATCAATTCCCATGAATTTAAAAGATGTTTTGCACGGTAAAACCAGACCATTTATTGTCATATCGCAGCGTTTGTCAATACTTTAAAATCTTCATAATTTGCGTCTCCTTGAAATTCTCTGGGTAAGTCACTTGAACCATGGCCTGCTAAGCTCTCAGCGTGATTATAATAAACGAAAGAGCGAGTCGTACTCTTTATAAAACACTATTCAGAATTAAAGACTAATTTTAGCGTTGAGGAAATAAAAATTGAAAAGCAACAATGCAGTAGCAAGTGGAAAGCGAGTGGAGTTGCCTTTATACTTTAATACTGACGACGACACTCGTATACTGTAGAATTTTAACTCTAAATTATGGTCCGAAAGGTAGTGAGCTATTGAACTTATGTACCCTTTTTATGGTTATATGTTTAAGTTGTAACAGAAGGGTTTCATTTTAGTTTAGAAACTAAAACAAGTCTAGCAGTGGTCTGTTCTGTGATTTCTTACATTATTTTGTCGGACTAATGAAATGTATTATCATCATCATATCAACCCATTACCGGCTCACTACAGAGCACGGGTCTCCTTTCAATAAGGGTTTGGCCATATTCCACCATACTGGCCATGTGCGGATTGGCAGACTTCACACGCCTTTGAGAACATTATGGAGAACTCTCAGGCGTGCAGGTTTTCTCACGATGTTTTCCTTCACCGTTGAAGCAAGTGATATTTAAATTTTTTGTAAAACACACATAGCTCCGAAAAGTTAGAGATGCGTGTCCGGGTTCGGACCCCCGACTTCTGATTAGAAGGCTGACGTCCTAACCACTGGGCTATCACAGCTACATTAATACTTAATATTATAAATGTTAATATAAGTTTGTTTCTTACGCTTTCTTAAAATTTTGTGCACATATTCTTGGAGGTATTAATAAAATGTATCTATATTTTATTTAAAAAAAAATTTTTTTTTACTAAAATTATAAATAATAATTGTTTCTTAAAATATAGTTATCATACTGATTAATTTCTATTGTAATGATCACTGATACTTATTTTATGGCTACAATGCGAGCGGAGCCGCATGCAAAATCTAGTTTGAGTATAAATCTTGAGTTACTAGATCAATAGCAATGGAATGTATAGCGATATAACTATTAGTATACCGTATTAGATTCTAGTTTACAATTAAAGCCAGTGGTAATGGAGGCAAAACAATTCCAATTTATCACAGTTCGATACGGAATGGGATGCAAAGATACGCTCCATTTGAGACGTATCTAATCTATACATCTACGTTAACAAATAAAACTTAAGGTTCTTTTATTTTAATGAACCTATTTTTACTTTGATACTAATAATATAAAGTAAAGATTTGATTGTTTTTAAAGGATTATAAATCAATAAAAAACAAGTATGGTATACACGGGAGAAATATATTATAAAGATAAACTATTATAATACAGAGCCGATTTAAATAATTTTTCGCCGTTGGAAAGCTAGTTTATCCAAAAGTGAAATAAAGCTTGGGGTGTTGATATAAGATATCTATATAAAGTTTTAGTACAAATAGGTTCATTAAAATAAAGATATAAGTGTCTTTATTTTAATGAACCTATTTGTACTAAAACTTTATAAAGGAAAAAGACTTTTATACTCCTGAACCGATTTGAATGTAATATAAATTATACTAATACTTTACCGAGGAAAGATTTGTTTACTTGTTTTTAAGTGATTATAAACTAATAAGAAACAGACATGGGATATACAGAAGACATAGATTTAATAATTGATATCTAAAGCACATTTGATTTGTGCGCATCGCATTACAAAGTTGGAGGTCCTGGGTTCGATTCCCGGCTCGAGTCTGATCTGGTGGCTTCGGCAGTGGTTAGTTGTCACTCTACCAACAAAGACGTGTCGCCAAGCACTTTAGCATTCAGGCACGATGTTGCGTAAAAACCAATTAGGTGTGTCGGATTACCATATCCACATCAAATTAACCCGCTACCATATTAGGCTGCATCATCACTTAACATCAGGTGAGATTGCCGTCAAGGGTTAACTTGTAGTCTAAAAAATATATATATATAAAAGCAAGCTACTAGAAAAATCTATAGAGAACTACTTTATCTACGTGCACTGTCGGAATGGTGCATTTTGAAAAATACTACTAAAATACTTGTTTATTTAAAGGAATCAGCGAAACCATTATGTATTTTGAATAACCAACATAACATTACGATTCTTAGCTAACGCGAGCGAAACCAAAGGAACAAGTAATCAATGAACATTTAACGACCTCCCTTGCGCAGCGCGCGCGCTTTTGCATTATAAAGTTGGAGGTCCTGGGTTCGATTCCCGGCTCGAGTCTGGTCTGGTGGGAACTGCGGCCGTGGCTAGTTACCACCCTACCGACAAAGGCGTGTCGCCAAGCGATTTAGCGTTCCGGCACGATGTCGTGTAGAAACCAATTAGGAGTATGGCTTTACCATACCCCTAACAGGTTAGCCCGCTACCATCTTAGACTGCATCATCACTTACCATCAGGTGAGATTGCCGTCAAGGGCTAACTTGTAGTGGATAAAAAAAAAAAAACATTTGAACGATAACATAATCTAAACATAAGACTTCACATCGAAGCTTGTTATTGCTTTAACTTTTAAATCATGTCTTATTCAACTTTTGTGAAACACTATCAACTCATAAAGTATGTACAGTGATGGCCGCTTTAGCAGTTACAAACGAGCTGTAAACCTACAGGGACGTACCTTGCCGCAAACCTCGTGGCCAAAGACATTATTATTAATCTTTCGTTTACAGTATGACATTATTTTGGGTTTCAGTTAACATTTTCGACCAGTTGTATTACGCATGTATGAACCTTGTTCCACGTATGGTGGACTATTGCCGAACCCTTCTCATACTGAGAGGAGACCCGCGCTCTGTAGTGAGCCGGTAATGGGTTTATCATGATGATGATGATGATAAACCTTGTTAATTCGTTAAGTTTTCACTTAATTTGTAAATTGTATAATTTTTTTATTTAATAAGAGTACATCATCATCATCATGATCAACCCATTGTCGGCTCACTACAGAGCACGGGTCTCTTTTCAATATGAGAAGGGTTTGGCCATAGTCCACCACGCTGGCCATGTGCGGATTGGTAGACTTCACACGCCTTTGAGAACATTATGGAGAACTCTCAGGCGTGCAGGTTTCCTCACGATGTTTTCTTTCACCGCTGAAGCAAGTGATTTAAATTGCTTAAAAACGCACATAACTTCGAAAAGTTATAGGTGCGTGCCCGGGTTCGAAACCCCGACCTCTGACTAGGAGGCTGATGTCCTAATCACTAGGCTATCACAGCTTCAGGCTATCACAGCTTCAAAATAAGAGTACAATAATGATTAATTAATTATGTAATTGGTACGGTAAGGAACGCACCGAAACGCTTCCATGCTCCAAACGCTAAGTTTTGCAATTAAAATTAATTGCCGAAACGCTATGTTGTTGGTTTTCGAGCGGCCAGTAGGTAGGGGGTTAGGGGTTCGATTCCTGACTTTCTTTTTAATACTTTTAATTAGCCATTTTATTTCAGATCTTGTTATTTGACACCAATCGAAATGATGGATTGGCTTTTGTTTTTTTAGTTACACTTTAATTGCACACCACCGCAATACGAGCAAACCAGAAACATAAAGAAGTGGGATAGGAAAAGGTCGCCTTATCTCTTAGTAGCGATCTCTTCCAGGCAATCTCATTAGTCAAGCACACTAAACCAAACATATGCTAATACTAATTCTACTAAAGGGCATAGATTTCCTTGCTCATAAAAAAGAGGGATTTAGAGCTTAGAATCTCTAAGCCACTCTAAAGCAGGTTAGCTGCTTTAATATGCCGGTCGTTAAACCTCTCCGATGCACGAAATTGGACCACATAGTTTTTTTTATACACTACAACTTAGCCCTTGACGGCAATCTCATCTGATGGTAAGTGATGATGCAGTCTAAGTAGCGTAGCCTGTTGGGTGTAGTCATGGTAGCGGGCTAACCTGTTAGGGCTATGGTAAACTCAATTGGTTTCTACGCAACACCGTCCCGGAACGCTAAATCGCTTGGCGAGACGTCTTTATCGGTAGGGTGGTAACAAGCCTCCCACCAGACAAAAAATTGCTTCTAACTCCACGCGTTTTTGTGTGAAAAACAATTTTGGTTGCAACCATTTATATTTTATAGACTGTGATAAATATACAAACAAGAATATATGTTAGTATATTTATTTCATATTTATTGATGTATTGCATTATTTATGTAATCCGGTGCATGTATTAGTATGTAGTTATTAGTATGCAGGTTTTTGCTAATAAATCCCTTACACAATCGACTGTCACCGACAGTGTGCAAATATTTAAAAAATTAAAATTAAATTACAAAATCATAATTAAATTACAAAATTAAAATTACATTACAGAATTAAAATGAATAATAAATAGCTTAAAAAAAGTCAAAATCAAATAAAGTCAAGTTAAGTATCTACATTGATTTTATGAATTATCTTTCCTAGTATAATGAACATTATTATACAAAAATTCGGCAGCTATAATGTTGAAAGAGCTTTATAAATTAGGTGATTCAAATTTGAATGAGTGCATAATGAAAAAGAAAATATAGTATCAACATCGGTTGACTACAGTACCTTATTGAAAATTATCGCAATCTAAAAGTAAATTAAGTCGAATTATGCCGGCTAATTGTATTTTGTTTTATAGCTTATGAAATCATACGAGAGCGAAGCCTTTGAATTCTGTATTTAATTATCAAATTATAGCTAAATCGTATAGTTTTGATAGTCTTGAGCTTCTATGAACCAAAAGGTTTTAGTTTATTTTATTTCAAGTACAAGTTGGTATCATCATCATCATGATCAACTCATTACCGGCTCACTACAGAGCACGAGTCTCCTCTCAATATGAGACGGGTTTGGCATAGACCACCACACTGGCCATGTGCGGATTGGCAGACTTCACACGCCTTTGAGAACATTATGGAAAACTCTCAGGCGTGCAGGTTTCCTCAGGATGTTTTCCTTCACCTTTGAAGCAAGTGATATTATAATAATATAAAAACGCACATAACTCCGAAAAGTTAGAGGTGCGTACCCGGATTCGAACCGCCGACCTCTGATTAGGAGGCTTACGCCCTAACCACTAGGCTATCACCGCTTCAACAAGTTAGCCCTTGACTGAAATTATTACAATCTCCATAGAGGTATGTAACATGGTTCAATAAGTATAACGTTTAAAAAAAAATTACAGCATTATATAACACCAGTAACGCAATTAACGGTTGATCATTATCAACCGATTAACGGCCACCGCTGGACATAGGTCTTTTGTAGGGAGTTCCAATGTCCTCGGTCTTGGGCCTCTTGTATCCAGCGGCTCCCTATGACTCGTCTGATGTCGTGTGACCACCTGGTTGGGAGTCGACAAACGCTACGTTTACCGCTGCGGGGTCGACATTCTAGCACCTTGGGACCCCAACGTCCATCGGTTCGTCATCGGCTGATGTTAATAATAATCCAAAGTCTTCTGATAGAAGATTGAATTTAGTATTGCTGTCCTTTTCTCGCTATTTCCTGCCGATAAGGATGGCGCTAAATTCAATCTGCTATCCGAAGTTATTGGATTAACGTCGGGCGCTAATGAGTAAGACTTCGCCTACACTTTCGGGGCCACCGAGTTTGATTCCCAGCATGCTAACATTTTGTTTATTCCACTTAAACTAAAGCCTTGATGGCAATATCAGCTGATGGTTAGTGATTATGCAGCCTAAGAAGGTAGCGGGCTAACCTTAAAGGGTATAGTGAACCCACACTCCTAATTAGTTTTTACAGGACATCGTGATGTATCGCTTAACCGCTTGGCAGGTCTTTGTCGGTATGGTGGTAACTAGAAACGGTTAAAGTCTCCCAAAAGACCAGATAATCTGCAATGACCCAATACAGCAGGTTCGACTTTGTCCTTCTGTGCGGAGAATGGTAATACACATAGGCTTATAAAAAAGTCCCACTATAATATAAAAGATTACATAAAAGATAAAAAAGCTTGGGTATGAATTTTTGCTAAAACTAGGTTGCTATTGAATAGTCTTAAGTGACACTGTGAGCTAGTTAAAATAAAAATAATACCCGGCTTAGTTTGTTTCAAGTCGACATCTCCTGAGGAGAGCAAATTAAACTTAAGGTTCAATGTGGTATCAGCTAAAATAAAATAATTTAATTAATAAACTATTACTTGAAAATACATTGGTTTAGTACACGTTATACATGTTGAAGCCCATTATGTATAGAAAAGCGGAGTTATTATAAAATTGATTATACTAAAAACATTTAACGCCAACGGAATACAAATATGGATTTTTATTTTATTAACGTTTAATTTACTGTGAATTGTAGTTGTTATTTTAAAATGCATAGTTACCTTATTTGACAGTTATGAATATAATAATAATAATAACGTAGCGGCTAAACAGTAATTAAATATAATAATGTAAAATTATGCGATGTTTTATCGTTTCCTAGCGTTAAAATTTTCTAAATCCCACGCTCGTTACAGTCTCCAATATTAATTCCAAACTCGTCAGAATGTTTTGTCCACTACGGGAGTTTGCTCCAGTTTTAGCTTCAGCTTATGTCTGGGTTGACCCTATTGTTAATTACTTTTCGGAATATCTTCTTTGGCGTATGCATGTTACTGACATAATATGAATTGTCCCGGATGGTAACAAAGTTTTGTCGTCTCAAGCGTTGATTAGCGTCTAAGGTTAGACAACGATCTCTTGAACGAATTCTCCCAAAATTTAACAACTACTATCAAAAATTAAGAATATATTTAATTAATTAAATTATTTAAAATAATTAAAATATCACGTGCGGTGAAGGAAAACATCGTGAGGAAACCTGCACGCCTGAGAGTTTTTCATAATGTTCTCAAAAGCGTGTGAAGTCTGCCAATCCGCACATGGCCAGCGTGGTGGACTATGGCCAAACCCTTCTCACATTGAGAGGAGACCCGTGCTCTGTAGTGAGCCGGTAATGGGTTGATCATGATGATGATGATGATCAAGAAATTGATTTGCTGTGGTATAAAAATGTAATAAGATCATGTGCATCCAGAAATATTGTCAATAGAATGTCTTTTATAAATTTAACCAGTAGATATATTTAAAAAAAAAAAAAGTTGCATATAAGTTCCCGCTGAGAACCGAACCAATTACTTTCCGCTTTAAACAATAAAAAAAACTTGTATTCGAGTATATAAACACTACAATTCAATTTAGAAGGACTAAGGAAGGAATCAACAGGAAAAACGTCTTCATTCCGCATGATTCCAGGAATCACGCGCAGTGAAGACCGCATGATTCCTGGAATCATATGCCGAGACACAGCTGCTGTTCTTTCGTGAAGCCAGACATAATGTTTGGATGGAGAACGAAAACTTTACTAATCAATTATATGGTAAATAAAATATGATAATATAGATATATAAAAAACAGCACTTCTAATATCACTGCACCGAGAAACCATTAGCAAAATCTCAGCACACACAAAAATGTGCATTGAAATAAAAACGAATGACCCAAACAATACAAAAACCCTCTATAAAGTCCACGGTCCGATTAGCTGATAAGTAACGTCCTCCTCTTTATCCCGGGCCATCCTCGAGTCTCGCGCGGCTCGTATCCCTGACATTACGAACCAATACTTATCTTTTTTCTGCGAGACCGTGACGTCAATGTAATCGGGTATAGAGGTGAACGGCCGCAGTGGGATTGTACTGAAGGAATTATAGATATTTACACTGAGCTAAGAGGTACTGTAGTTTAACCCCTTATAATGCTTCCCTTGAGTGTATGATCCAGTGGCGCAAAATAATCAAGTGCGTTTCTTGAGCAACGTAGATCCAGATTAGTGACTACAGAGATGGGTATGCTCTGTTGTTGTAACATTTCCTCTTTACCTCAAAGAGCCTTAAGCTGAAGAGAGGATCTCTTTACTAATGCCTGGTCGTAATCGTTAACTAAGCATCTCAGTATGTTTCAGAGTATGAGTTCGGTGGAGTAAAATGGAGATTAACCTCTAATCCTACGAGAGAGGAGACCGGTTTCCAGTGGTATATTTATTGGGCTGATGATGATGTAAACACTTTCTAATCTTAAATGTGGATCTAAGTTTTTTTGTTATGCTTTCAAGTGAATTTTTTTTAACCTATCATCATGAAACTTTGTACACATATTCTTGGATATATTAGAAGTAACCAAGAACAATACTGTTTTTAATATATATATTTTTCCAAACAAGAAAATTGTTTGTTAAAATATAGTTATCATACTGATTCATTATATTTTAATGATCTCTGATACTTATTTAAGAAGTTCAATGCGAGCGAAATAAAAGTTATTTGTCTTATATGGACAAAACTAATTTTTATTTCGCTGTAGTGCCGATATAGTGCGTGGTAAGTTGATCTAACTCTACTGGATGATACGCTAAACGCATAAATCTTTCATAAAGACCTTCAAAAACTTCAACATCGTCTAGAAATAATTAAGCACCAGTTGGAATACAGATTATATAGAATCCAGTAATAACTCAACTTTAAGAAGTATAATCTTTTCCAAATAACAAAAACAAACATGCTGGTACAATTTAATAGTAATCATACTTTGAAGATAAAAAGTAGCCACTTGCTTCGGAGCAGATTTTATTTTTGATTTTATAAAAGTTACACCAGGAAGGTCTCCCTGGTGTAACTTTTAGCGCTGTGGTCTTATAAATGTAAGGTCTCGGGTTCAATGCCCAGTGGGGTCCAGTTACAAATTTAATAATTTCAGAATTTTCTCTAGTAAAGTCCCCTTGGGATTTATCGTTCAAGCTCGATGTTGCGTAGAAAATAAACAGGAGTATGTATATAATCATACCTCTAACAGGTTAGCCTACTACCATCTTAGACTTCAAAATAATCTTTATTCAAAGTAATATTTATTCAAATAGTCCTTAAAAAGGCACTTTTGACGCGTCAATAATTTACATAGTAGTTATTTCATGGTGATAACTATATTCGTAAACTTAAAACTAAAGCTATGAGGGTTCCAAACCCGCCCCGGTCTAAGAACTTACTTCATCATCACTTACCACCTGATGGTAATGTTTTAAACTTCGATGTATTAAATATGTTACTAAGCATTGGTGCGTCTAGTTAGACGCACAACAATTACGCGTCCAGCGGTTGCCAAAGTTGTCCAAAATAATTTCGTACGCCCGCTGACAATGGCTCGGTTTGAAAAGCCAATTCAAACGATAGTCGAAACTGCGATCAAAAACCTCGGCGCTCTAATCTGTGTTAAAAATGGTGGTTAATATTTCGGTCAAAATGGCGGTCGTTTCTGGCCGCTGAATTCATTTTTATTTTGAAAGGGTGTAAAAATTATTTCACGCGGCTTTTGTACATTTTATTTTTTATTTTTTTATCCACTACAAGTTAGCCCTTGACGGCAATCTCACCTGGTGTTAGTGATGATGCAGTCTAAGATGGTAGCGGGCTAACTTGTTAAGGGTATGATGGACCAATACTCCTAATTGGTTTCTACGCGACATTGTGCCGGAACACTAAATCGCTTGACACGTCTTTGTCGGTAATCCTCCCACCAGACCAGACTCGAGTCGGGAATCGAACCCAGGACCTCCAACTTTATAATGCAACTTTATAATGCGCACGCACTACGCCACGTAGGTCGTCGTTTGCTACTATATATACATATATATATGTATATAGTAGTTATATATACATTTTACTACCACTATTAAATCCACATTAATTTCTATTCATTGATATGCCACCATAAGTTTCCAAAAAAACAATCATTGAATGTACTAAGATGCCGGTGTATGTATTAATTATTTATTTACCATTTCATACACAAATTGTCCAAGTGTGTTTTTTTTTAAGATAATAAAAAAAAAAATAAGTTTTCTTTTTCAATGTGGGTTTGTTTTATGTTGATAGCGGTCGAGTGCGCGGGTGTTCCCGTGACCCAGCCACCAGGCGACGCGAAGGAGCATCGCTGGGTTTTAGTGGGTATTCTGGTCGCCAGTCCGGCCGCCGGCGAGTCCCACATACCCCGTCGGAAGCCGGAGGGGTTTAAAACGCATTTCCCAGCGGGGAAAGAAAAGGGTTTGTTTTATGTTCTAGGTGGTAGTGTTGGGGAAAAATACATTCATTTAAGTCTAGTACAGTAATCTAAAAAGCGTTCATATAACATATTTTTAATTATCCACAATCTTATAATGTTACCTTAAGTAACTTTATTAGTTATTATAATTTGTAAGCCAACTTGTACCTTTTGATTTGTAAACATAAACAATTATTATTAAATCTATTATTCATTCATTTATTTTATTACTTAAATCAAAAACTAAGGGAGTTCCAACAATCGGAAGAATGTTAATTGAAAATATGGCATTGACAGTAGATAAGGGCATCTAATTTAAGCAGGACTTTTTAAAGAACACGTTTAATAGGTCTTTTATTTATTATTATAAATACACTTACAATATACATAAAAAATACATTTCAGCAAACAAAAGAGTCACATTCACCAGTATGCATATCAGTTACAAGTGTACACAACATTGACTGCAAAAGGTACATGTAAACGGCCACAAGAGAACAATTAGGAAAAATTAAACACAATTACAAATTAGAAGAAATTAAATAAATAATAATAAAAAAGCAGAAATTATGATAGCCCAGTGGTTAGGGCGTCCACCTCCTAATCAGAGGTCGGGGGTTCGAACCCGGGCACGCACCTCTAACTTTTCGGGAGTAATATGCGTTTTTTTTAGGCAATTAAAATATCACTTGCTTCAATGGTGAAGGAAAACATCGTGAGGAAACCTGCACGCCTGATAGTCTCCATAATGTCCTATAAGGCGTATGAAGTCTGCCAATTCGCACATGGCCAGCGTGGTATACTATGGCCAAAACCTTCTCCTATTGAGAGGAGACCCGTGCTCTGTAGTAAGCCGGCAATGGGTTTATCATGCAAATAAATTAAATAACAGTCTACACATTTAGAAGGTCTTAAACATTGCATCCATACTAGTGTCTTCTTGTATTATAAATTATGATGCACCAGAACCACGCTAGAGTCATACATTTTATATGAAGACGTGCTCATTCATCAGGGCCCTCGTAAAATATGTAGGGTTTAGTTTCCGATGCACCAGGACACAAAGTAATATTCTAATGGAAACCTGACTTCATTTACAAGTAAGTAATATCGATTTGAATATATTCTGTATGTGCTAGAAAAATAAACATTATCGCTAAACACGTTTATTAAAATGTATTTACTAGTATAAAATTAATTTTAATTTTACCTAATTTTAAAATTAATGGGACAACTTTTCTGTGAACAACGTCCATAAAACTTTTTTTTATTAAACAAGCAAGTTTTCTTCATGAAAATGTGTTCCGAGTTCTTAAAATTAAACTTATTACCCCACATTATATTATTTACATATTACATATTGCTTGGCCCACATTTCCTCTGGCGGTTGCGTACGAGTGCGTGAGCGTTCCCGTGACCCAGTGAAAACCCTTCTATAATATTTACAATAACCCTTCATAGTCAATTAATATAACATCATCATGATCATGATCAACCGGCTCACTCAGAGTACGGGCCGAGAAGGGTTTGGCCATAGTCCGCAACGCTGGCCTTGTGCAAATTGGCAGACTTCACACGCCTTTGAGAACTTTATGGAAAACTCTCAGGCATGCAAATTTCCTCACGATGTTTTCTTTCACCGTTGAAACAAGTGATATTTTAATTGCGTAAAACGCAGATAACTCCGAAAAGTTAGAGGTGCGTGCCTCGACCTCTGATTAGGAGGCGGACGGCCTAACCACTAGGCTATCTATCACAGCTTTTAACAACATCACATAAAACATTATTATATTATATATTAATATAACATAAAATATACCGTTGCAACCAGTGATATTTTAATTGCTTAAAAACGCATATAACTCCGAATAGTTAGAGGTGCGTGCCCCCGACCTCTGATTAGGAGGCGGACGTTCTAACTACTAGGCTATCACAGCTTATAACAACATATATGTTAATATATCATATTTATATTAACATAACATACAACGTTTGACGACCTCCGTGGCACAGTGCGTGCGCTGTCGCATTATAAAAGTTGGAGGTCCTGGGTTCGATTTCCGGCTCGAGTCTGGTCTGGTGGGAGGCTTCGGCCGTGGCTAGTTACCACCCTACCGACAAAGACGTGTCGCAAAGCGATTTAGCGTTCCGGCACTATGTCGCGTAGAAACCAAGTAGGAGTGTGGGTTTACCATACCCCTAACAGGTTAGCCCGCTACCATCTAAGACTGCATCATCACGTACCATCAGGTGAGATTGCTGTCAAGGGCTAACTTGTAGTGTATAAAAAAAAAAAAACGTAGAAATTCTAGTAAAAAGCGACATATACAGGAAATCTCGACTCGTTTTCACGGAATCGGGCTTGCAAATAAATTTCACAAATCCGCGTACGGCCGTTGATATACATCGGGGCCTAATGCACCGATATGTCGCTTCGGCTTACCCGACACTGGTGGGATACGGGGAAGATTAACGCAGACTAACGGCGATGCTTTGCAGGGAGTTCATTTATATTTTTAAAAGTAAATGTTTCTCATGCCTTAGATACGTATAACTAGTGATTGTATTTTTTTTATATCCGCGATTTCGTCTATTAGGATAAGGTAGGTATGTGTCGATATTATAGCCAATTTTTTTTTTAATAGTACGTAAAAATCCTCCAGTTAAAGTTTTTAACCGCTAAAGATTGAGCTTTTTTAGTGGAAAAAATGCATTTGATTCAAAAACTAATTAAAACAAATATCATTGATGTAAAACTAGTACAAATTGTATTTATGAAGCGTTCATACACATAATATCCCCATCATTTTTAGTTTTCAGGTGATGGTGAAAACTACATTCGGTAACATAAAACTAAAGTTACGAGAGTTTCAAATGCACCCAGATCTAAAAAGATGCCACACTGCCAAAAGATCTAAGAAGACAACAAACTTAGTTGTTTTTTTTCGGTGGAAGATGATGTCTCAATCATGTCATGACAAGTCAACGTAAAAACTTTGTGTTCAGCAGTGGATATTTATAGATAAAAAAATTTGTTACTTACATTATTGTTTCCAACTATGTATATCCAACAGTTAAATTATATGTGTTATTTTCCCGCTATGTCAAAAATTATTGTTAGGAACCAAGTATAGTGTTTAACCATTGTAAATATTATTCCAAACTTAATACTTTGATAAATTTGAATTTCAGATAGCATGCTTCATGATAAGAAAGTCACTGCTTGTTTATAATAGCAGTTTTTAATAATTGAAGTTGTTTGAATATTGTGCTCAAAGGTATATTGATAAACGGTGATAGCCTAGTGGTTAGGGCGTCAGCCTCCTAATCAGAGGTCGGCGGTTCGAATCCGGGCACCTCTAACTTTTCGGAGTTATGTGCGTTTTTAAACGATTAAAATAGCACTTGCTTCAACGGTCAAGGAAAACATCGTGAGGAAACCTGCACGCCTGAGAGTTCTCCATAATGTTCTCAAAGGCGTGTGAAGTCTGCCAATCCGCACATGGCCAGCGTGGTGGACTATGGCCAAACCCTTCTCATATTGAGAGGAGACCCGTGCTCTGTAGTGAGCTGGTAATGGGTTGATCATGATGATATTGATAAACATGACTTGATGACCAGCTTTCATACGACCATAAGTTTTTTAGAACCTTAAATAATAAAAAAAAATTTGGTACCGTCTGGTATATCTTTCACCTTGCAACAGTTTTTTTCATTATTATTAGAAGCATAGTACAAAAGATACACGAGTACTAGTTCCAACAGGTATATTCACGGTGGCCTATTAGCGGCATATGCGCTAATGTAGTCACACCTTAATGTAACATTATAATGTGCTCTTAAGAGAGGTAACAGATATATATTATGTCGTTAAAGAATTTTTTAAATAAATAGTATAGTACGTAAATATAATCATACTTTGTTATAAAACGCCATTTTTATTTCAACATTCCTTTTGCGTGCATTACCAAAACTAGAATGAGTTATATTCTGACAAAAATAATGCTTCTCTGCAAAAATAGGCAATGCCCCATATAAATCCGATGCTCTAGCACCATGTAGAAATGGGACATTACGTCCGGGCAAATAATATGTTTTGCTACTTTATTAGATGCTACCATGAAAATGCTGCGAGTATTTTAGGGCAAAGCGCATTGTTTTATAATAACGGGTTGTATTCAACTTCTAATGGCTTGACCCTTGACGCCATCCATGTCTACTTTTATACAGAACGACACAGTTTTGGAAGGTTGACTGATTTCTTAAACCAATACTACTATATGTACCTACCTGATTCTTTTAAAAATAAAAAATAATCATTTGTCCTTTCACAGTTAAGTTATCCAAATAATAATATATGATTTCAAATAAATTACATGCAAAGAAGCGTTTATTTTCTTGCCAGTAAAAAAAATCATATATATTTCTACCGCTACATTTGTATGTGCTACTAATAATAGCCCCAATAAAATATTGATATTGTATATAGACGTAATCTATTTTTTATAGCTGTTTATAGATTAATGTTAAGGTTTCAAGAACAACGGAAAGAACGAATGACCAGGTCTAATCTTACATAATTTAAGTAAAGTAAGAAGCAAAAACTAGTTCAGTGTGTGAGTAACTTGTAGTTTATAAAAACAAAGTTAACAGTCACAATGTGGCTTCCGCACGTGGCCCTCCATCTCCACACGGACCACAAAGCCTTCAATGGAGATCACCAAAAAGTCACCCCCACCACCGACGGCAAAAGACTATCACCCATCACTACCATCTTCGGTCCAGGGAGGGGTCAGGCCTTCCACCACCGGAGTGAATCACCCGATGGATCATCCGCTGCATTCTTCGCTGGGTCAAGAGGATGCACGGAGACCCCCACCTCGTCGAATCATTAGCCATCGGCTAACAATATCCCACAAGATAAATAATTTTGCTAACCGATGTTGACCCAGAGTGCACCAGCCCGAATTCTGCTCGCCCATTCTGCATTCCTTGAGAATATTATGGAGAAATCTCAGATATACAGGTTTCCCGACGTTTTCCTTCACCGTTGAAGCAAGCGATATTTTATTTGTTTAAAACTCTCACAACTCCGAAAAGTGAGAAAGTGCGTGCCCGGGATCGAACCTGATCTGATTATGTATAAATATATTTGTTTTACTTTACTATACTCGCTTGTTTTGGTACACAACATGCGTGAATTTATTCTGATGGTCGGCAAAAGTTTAACTCCGACATGAAATTTTATAACATTTTTTTTTTGGATTTTTTTCTTTGCATCATATGCCAAAAAGCTATCCGCGTGCCAAAATTCAAGATTCTAGGTCACCGAGAAGTAAGTACCCTATAGTATTTAATGCCAGGCAGTGAGTGAAACTTCTATTGTTATGAAAACACGCTAGGTAAGAATCTCTTTTTATTGCGTTGAACTAAGAAATTTTCATTTTGAAAAGGTAAGGTAGGTATATAAAAAAGTTTCCTGTTGTACCAGGAAAATGCCTTACATTCGTCAAATTATGTTATTGGCATATTTTTTTTTACAGTTTTTTTTTACAATTCATACCCTTTTTCCGTTAAATTAGAATTCCTTACATTTTCTTTCCTTCTTTACATATGAACGGATATGGATATGTCGATTTGTTAATTTAAATTCAGAAACTACCAAACATATTTTTATCAATTGCAGAATTATTATTTAATTTCAATATTAAGATTGAGCTTCATAAATGGTATAAGCAAAGCAAGCCAGTAAAAAAGCTGCTTTATCTGCATGCGCCGACTAAAATATATTTGTAGATATATAAATACTCGTAAAATGTGCTGTGCTGATTTTTAATACAATATGCTTAATCGAAAAAGTTTATTCAAAAAAATACAACGAATTCTTGATGATACAACAATTACTCAAATCAACATTATAATTGCTTTGGAATTAATAAATAAGTCATTTAATATAACTTTATTGAAAAGAATATATAAATAAACAAAAAATCGTACGGCAGGGGAGTTTACATGCTTATGAGAAAGGTTTTAATTTTTATTTCACTAACCGTAGTCTATCTACCTGATGAAAAGTGATGATGCAGTCTAAGATGGGAGCGGGTGAACTGTCAGAAGTTGGAGTTAAATATAACTGCCATACCAGTAGTCCCTAATTATCTCTTTTTAAGCGGCAATGTGCTAGAACGCTAGCTTAACGCCACCTCTTTGCACACACGTGCAAAGCGTTCAAATAGACCTGACTAGAGAAGATGAAGAAAATATTACGGATTTTCAAATCCCCCCCCCCCCCCCTCCTTGTGGGTATATCAAACTCACCAATGCACCAGAGTCAACAAGATTACATCTTAGACTGCACTGCTTTGTCTGGTCGTAGGCTCCAACCGTGGTTAGTTACTACTACAGGTTCAGCAATCCGGCACAATGTCGCGTAGAAACTTGTTAGGTGTATGGGCTTACCATACCCTTAACAGGTTCGCCCGCTACCTTCTTAGACTGCATCATGAAATATTGCCGTCAAGGGCTAACTTGTATTGGATAAAAAAAGAAAACTAGTATCATCTGATTATTGAGTGGATGAAAACGGAAAAAAAGTTGTATCACCAGAATATCGATTGCCGTTGCCGTTACGCAGCCTTCAAAGATAATATAGCCAATGGCGTGTTAACTATAACGCATTTCATGCATTTTATCTATATATGTGTTCGGGGGAACGTTTGGAGGATTTAAACCTATTATATTGTTCTCGCGAGTAATATCGCTGTGCAACCAGCTAATAAGCGCTCACAGATTCTATGCCAACGCATATTGGCAATGGTTTTAACTGATATCGATATTTTGGATTACATTATGCCAATAAATAATGAGCACTGGGCTTACGTAAGTAAACCTAATTAAATTTCAATTTTTCGTAGTTCATCCGTTTTCAATACCGAATTTTTGTCTGATTTACTTATACCTATGTCCAACGCAAGTGTTGCACTAATCTTTGATTGAATTCTGGAATTAACTCAGCGGTGGAATCCAAAACAGTAATAGCTTTTCTTGTAGACACGAGACTTACTACTACTATAGTACTTTTATGTCAACTGGGGTCTCATCCCTCCTTTTATTAATAATTGGATTTTGTTATTTATTTTGATACATCCATCTTTCATAGTAAAGCACAATGCCGATTATTTTAACTGATAATGAACACTTTTACATTATATTTTTTGACGACCTCCGTGGAGCAGCGCGCGCTCTGTATTATTATAAAGTTGGAGGTCCTGGGTTCGATTCCCGGCTCGAGTCTGGTCTGGTGGGAGGCTTCGGCCGTAGCTGGTTTTCCGGGAACTTTCATATATTACTTTATGTAGTATATAGGTAGTACAAAACTACCTACGACTAGCGTTTGAAGATTAAGATGTATTGTGTGACCTTGGTTACGAAAAGGCTTACTTAGGTCTGTCGTACTATCTTACGTCCTGTTTGATTTTCGACAGCTCGCGTTTAAAGAAAGAAAATAATACAAGTATCAAAGTGCCTACCGAAAATTCAACGATACCTACGGAATGTTAATAATAAACCCTTGATGAGAAGAACGTTGTCCCAAAAAATTAATCTGTCAAAAATGGGGCTGCTAATAAGAATGTAACAACAAAATTACTTACATCTAATTTTTGCTGGCTTTCACGACCAGTTTAGTAGTATCAAAACGAACTTATCGTAATTACTACGAGAAGCTTTAATTTCAAGCAAACTTAAAAGGACTTAAGGTATCCGAATTTATATAGAATTTGGACCGTACGCCTTGGGCATAGAGTGCAATACGAATACGGTATGATACGAAATCAATGTTTCTTGTACCGAAAAGCCGTCGACTGCTCTGCGGAGATATAAACGTTTAATGGCCGAATGCGGCAAAAACAACCACAAATGCAACCGAGATTATAATATCGGAGTTTCAATTGCACAAGTTTGTACAAATTGCTATTTCACACCATCTTGATGCTACATATTGTATTAATGTAAAAGTTCCGTAACCATTTCAAACGAGAATGCAGGAAAAACACTTTTGTTGCACTTTTTACTCTCTTGTGCAACGATACGAGTATCTAGTAAAATATCTTAGCTCAGACCTAACTGGTTAACTATAGTACTTCCTGGCATTACCCGACTTTGCCTGCGCGAATTAACTAAAAGGCTTTCGAATTTACAGGACTCATATTTTAAAAGTAAAATTTGCATTATTTGTAACTTAGATTTGGCCCTGTAAGTCACTTGAAATGCAATCTACACGTATATTGAAAGAACATTGTTAATATTTGATATAAAATATATTGTTGACATGTCAACTCATCATCATCATGATCAACCCATTACCGGCTCACTACAGAGCACGGGTCTCCTCTCAATATGAGAAGGGTTTGGCCATAGTCCACCACGCTGGCCATGTACGGATTGGCAGACTTCGCACGTCTTTGAGAACATTATGGAGAACTCTCAGGCGTGCAGGTTTCTTCACGATGTTTTCCTTCACCGTTGAAGCAAGTGATATTTTAATTTTTTAAAAACGCACATAACTCTGTAAAGTTAGAGACTCAGTTACTAGACAACTTAGGTTGAATCTCAACCGCTGCCTAAGCCAAAAAACAGAGCTGTTGGCGGCTTTGGTGTGAAGATACCTTTACAGACCCCTCCAAAATTGTGTTTATCTTACAAAGATTAATGAAAAGTTGTATCTCGAGGCACGTTTGTCTTACGACCAATGTTTGAGTCTAGTTTCCCCACAGTTTCTTAGTTGCTTTGTAACAACTACTTATAACCATTATTCTTAAATGGATGTGTGTTATACCTGAAAGCAGACTAAGTATATGTAAATTAATGTCGTAGGCATTATTCATAAATTGTTAGTGGATATAGTGGGTGTTCGGGTCGTCTGGCGCGCCTTGGACGGAGTTACGAGGCCTACATCATAGGCCCTCCGTGGAGGATTTCTTCAGCGGACGCCGAAGCCTGGGTTGCGTTCGAGTGTACGAGTGTTCCAGTGACCCAGCCACCAGGCGACTTGACGGAGCATCGCTGGGTTTTAGTGGGTATTCTGGTCGCCGGGGAATCCCACATACACGTCGGAAGAGGCGCAGTCTTGCCTGCGTCGCTTCCGGAGGGGATGCGTATTCGCATTTCTTAGCGTGAAAAAAAAAGGATATAGTGGGTATAATGGAAATATTAAATTATAGTTACTGATATAAGAAGTCGTGACATAAGAACAAAGTTTTACCATTGGGCTATATAATAGGCTTTCACTATTTTATTATAAGACACAATGACCACCTATACGCACCTATTTACCTCATTAATAAAAATGAAGTGATTATTGGTATTTTTTATTTAATCTTATTTAAAAAAAATGTATTACATTTTTAACAACAAGAGATATTAAAAAAAAAAGACGGGTTGCACTCCGGGAGTGCCGGCAGAAGTGAAAACTTGATTATTAACGTTGAGCATGTTTGATATTTTGGAATGGTTAGGGAATAATTTTGCACCAATTGCTTTATCAGTATAAAAGTACTATCATTTATGTGGTAGAATACAATATTCATTTATTGCGCTATCGTACACAAACATGACAATTTATATTACATTAAAAATTTAACACTTTAAAACTATTACAATTATTTTACATTAAAAAGTTTATCTATATCAATTTCCATATTTTAAGCACTTTACATTCACGAATTTTACGAATACACAACAATGTGATCACTACACAGACGGTCGAGCCATCAGCTGTCAATGTCTACTCTCCATCCGTCTTACGCTTTTTCGATCAGGTCACGTGTCCTGACGCGAGTTTAAGATTTTATACCCATTACAGAAAAAGTGCTCAACGCCGCTAAAGAAGTTTTCACTTCAAAAAAAAACTAAGTGACGGTTTGATTTTATTTGCTTAAATACAAAAAAAAATCACTATGGGCATACCTTCCGATGAATAGCGCCAATACACAATGGCCCCCAGTTCCCGGTCGCCCTGCTATTCCCGACTTTGGTAGCAGTCGTGGTCACGGCGGGGCAGGGGGTGCGAAGAATCTCCGGGCGACGGCGAGCTACCACCACAACCGACTATTCTTGGCTACGTATAATACAAGGACACTGAGGTCGGACGAAAGCCTAGCCGAGATTTTAGTGGAGTTAGAAAAGATTAAGTGGCATATTTTGGGGTTGTCAGAAGTCCGTAGAGAGGGGGAGGATACTGTAACCCTAGAATCGGGCCACATACTCTACTATCGAGAAGGCGATAGATCGTCCCAAGGCGGAGTGGGAAGTCCTCGCTAACAACATCGTGGAGATCAGTAGTGTGTCGACGAGGGTTGCGTATGTTGTTCTTAAGTTGAATAAGAGATACTCTCTTAAAATAATACAGGTCTATGCACCAACGTCGACATACTCTGATGAAGAGGTAGAAACTGTATACGAAGACGTATCCATAGCTATGGGCAATACCAACAAGTCCGTCTTCACGGTTGTTATGGGGGACTTCAACGCAAAGGTGGGTGTACAAGAACGCGACGAGTCGAAAATTGGGCCACATGGATTCGGTGAGAGAAACCATAGGGGGCAAATGCTAGTCAACTTTCTAGAAAAGCAAGGGTTGTTCTTAATGAACTCTTTCTTCAAGAAAAACACCCATAGGAAGTGGACTTGGCGGAGCCCCGATAACATGACCAAGAACGAGATAGACTTCATCATGACGGATCGTAGGGATATATTCAGAGATGTCTCTGTGATCAACAGGTTTAATACCGGGAGTGATCACCGACTTGTAAGGGGCTCTCTGAATATAGACCTTCAGTTATATAGGCGTCGCATGATGGGGTCTAATCTTCGCCCACAACTACGCCCATCCATGACAACATTACAGAAGTTCCAACTAGAATTAAAGAACCGATTCGATTCGCTGGAAACCACTGACGAAGTTGATCAGAAATATGGCGATTTGGTGAAGGTCATTCGTGAAGTGGGAGGCAAATTTTGCAGGAAAGGCGGGAGAAGTGCAACGTCCAAGATCTCTAGCGAGACACTGGATTTAATGAGGCAAAGACGGGAGGCTTCTCCATCTGTAGTAGATCGGCATACTTTAAACAAGCTCATTAAAAAGCGGATACGTTTTGACCTGCGATCTTCGAGTACGCGAAAAATCGAAGAAGCGATCGAGCGCAACAAGGGGACCAAAGTATTTGCTAAAAGTCTTGGGAGAAGCCATCTTACAAAGTTGAAGACTGCAGATGGCAGAACCGTTACCTCTATTCCAAGTATGTTAGCTGAGATTGAAAATTTCTATGGGCAATTATACTCTGCGCATGCTCCTGTGGGCTCCTGCCAGCCATACTTTTAAACTTCTAGCAGCGGGCTCGCAAAAACCGGTTTCAATGGTAGGCAGCGATAACGCGCCGCGGCACTCGGCGCGCGCCGCCCGCTCGATCCGACAGTCGTAACCTATACCCGACGCAAGGCGTATGTCGCTTGCGCGCGCGCTCCTTAACCTTAACCGCATTGAAGTTAGTCGTATTTACCGTTTTGTCAGCTAACTCTAAACTGGTGACCCCGAAACGAACACAATGAGTGACAGTGATAGTGCCGGAACAACAAAAAGTGCCCGCTCACCTAGTGGCATCACCGTACGCCGTGCAAAAAAGGTGCACGTTGCAAAAGAACCCGAACGGCAAGTATCCGACATAATGACGTACTCGTATAATGTTAAAGTGCCGCCGTTCTCACCCGATGATCCGGAAATATGGTTTGCCGTACTCGAGGCACAATTCGAGAATTTTGCCATTAAAGAGGACGTGGTGAAATATAACAACGTCATTACTAAGTTAGACATGGCGCACGCGAAAGCCGTCAAGGATATTATTATCAATCCACCGTCTCGGAACCGCTACGACAAGATTAAACGCGAGTTGATTAAGCGCCTCTCGGCCTCCCATGAGAAGAAGGTGCGGCAGCTGCTCACCCACGAAGAGCTGGGAGATAGAAAGGCATCAGACTTCCTACGACACCTGCAGGACCTGGCAGGATCTGACGTTCCAGAGGATTTTTTGAGAACGATATGGAGCGGCCGGCTCCCACAGCATATACAAACAGTGTTAGCGTCCCAGACCTCTCAAGACCTGGAACAGCTGGCTAACCTGGCCGACCGCATACAGGAGATCACGGCGCCAGGCAGCATCTCAGCGGCTTCTGCTCCTTACCCAAGGCCTGAACCCTCCACAAGCAACACTGGGGAGATTGCCGAACTACGGAAGATGGTCGAGCGCCTCGCGGTAAAACTCGACGAACATACACGTGAGTCACGATCGCGCCGATACCGCCATTCCGACCAACAACAACGTCGTCGTTCTTCATCGCGCAGTATGACCCGATCACAGTCAAGCTACCGCCAGTACCCCATCTGTTGGTACCACACCGTATTCAAATCCCAGGCTCGCAAGTGCCAGACGCCGTGTGACTACAAAAAGTCGGGAAACGCCACAGGCAATCATCAGTAATGGCGACAGAAGATTGCCCCGACAACCCAGGTCGCCTCTTCGTGACAGATCGTTGCACGAGAACTCAGTTTTTAGTCGATACCGGAAGCGACCTCTGCGTCTATCCACGATCCCGCGTACAAGAGCGCCGAGCACCGACGAGCTATAAACTCACCGCAGCTAACGGGACTTCCATCGACACCTACGGCTACGCGTACCTCAACTTGGACCTGGGACTTCGACGAACGTACCCATGGCGCTTCGTGGTAGCCGACGTTACCAAACCCATAATTGGAGTTGATTTTTTGTGCTATTATGATTTGATTGTTGATTGTAAAAACAAAAAACTTATCGATAACACAACTAGTTTATCCGCTCCAGCTTCACTGGCTATTAACGCTAAAGATATTTTTTCGGTAAAGGTTATGACTGGGGATTCGCGTTATCACGTTCTATTGTCGCACGATTTTGTGGAAATTACCCGACCAGCTGGAACACAACGCACAATACCCCATAAAACAGAACATCACATACGGACTACACCCGGACCGCCTGTATCGTGTTCACCCAGGCGTCTAGCTCCCGATAAATTAAAAATTGCTAGGGAAGAGTTCGAGGCAATGTTAGCCAACGGCACTGCTAGACCCTCTGATAGCCCATGGTCATCACCATTGCACCTTGCCGCAAAGAAAGACAATGGGTGGCGACCATGCGGTGACTACAGAAAACTTAATGCCCGTACAGTGCCGGATATGTATCCAATCCGGCACATCCATGACTTTACTCATAATATAGCTGGTTGTCATGTATTTAGCACCATCGACCTCGTAAAGGCATACAATCAAATTCCAGTTCACGCAGATGACATACCAAAAACGGCAATTACAACCCCATTTGGTATGTTCGAATTCCCGTTTATGACATTTGGCTTGCGCAACGCGGGTCAAACCTTCCAACGTCTCGTAGACGAAATGATGCGCGGACTGGATTTCGTCTATTGTTATCTGGATGACTTTTTAATATATAGCCGAAACGAAGAAGAACACGAAGTGCACTTACGCCAAGTGTTCACCAGGCTACGAGAATATGGCATGGTAATCAATGTGTCTAAGTGCGTATTTGGGGCTCCTGAGGTAAAATTTCTTGGGTACAAAGTCTCGGAGAGCGGAACAAAACCACTGGACTCAAAAGTGCAAGCCATTCGCGACTTCCCCCTCCCCAAAAATGTTAGGTCACTTAGACGGTTCTTGGGCATGGCTAACTTTTACAGGCGCTTTTTACCAAATGCCGCCCTCACGCAAACACCACTAAATGCCCTTTTAGCTGGGGCAGTCAAAGGCTCCACGCCCATCAATTTAACAGGTGACGCCCTAAAAGCTTTCTCTGACACCAAGGAAAGCCTATCCAATGCTGCTCTTTTGGCACATCCCAACTGTCATGCCAAGTTAGCTTTGGTTACAGACGCGTCTGACACGGCGATTGGCGCCGCGTTGCAACAGCTACAAGACGGTGCGTGGCAGCCACTAGCTTTCTTCTCTCAAAAGCTTAAACCCTCACAGGTCAAGTATTCCCCGTATGATAGAGAGCTTCTTTCGATCTACGAGGCAATCAAATACTTCCGACATATGCTCGAAGCAAGACATTTTACGGTCTATACAGACCATAAACCTATCACATTTGCCTTTCATGAGCGAAAGAACAATTGCTCACCAAGGCAGTTTCGACATTTGGACTTTATTGCCCAATTTACGACCGATATAAGGCACATCTCCGGCAAAAACAACGTCGTGGCCGACACCTTGTCTCGCGTCGAAAAGCTGGATGCTCCAATATGTCTAACTAACCTCAGTAAGGCTCATGAAACTGACCCGGAACTGGCCCAATACCTAACAGATGGCTCATCGCTCCGTCTCAAAAAGATGAACTACCCTGGAAGTCGATCACCTTTGTACTGTGACATCAGCACACCGACTCCCAGACCTTTCGTCACGAAAGAGTTCCGGAAACAGGTATTTCAAAGTCTCCACTCACTTAGTCACCCCGGCCCATCAACGACCGCCAAGTTGGTAGCTGAAAGATTCGTGTGGCCTGGGATCAGAAAAGATTGCAGAGACTGGGCACGGACTTGTTTAGCATGTCAGCGTGCAAAAATAAGTCGACATGTGTCCGCACCTATAGGCACTTTCGACTTACCTCGTGCTCGCTTCAAACACATCCATATTGACCTCATAGGCCCTCTACCCGTTTCGCAAGGATTCAAATACTGCCTAACAGCCATAGATCGATTCACTCGCTGGCCCGAAGTGATGCCCATATCGGACATCACCGCGGAAACCGTAGGGAAAGCTCTGGTATCTGGCTGGTTTTCCCGATTCGGTGTGCCTACGGACATCGTGACAGATCGAGGAAAGCAATTTGAATCCGCGCTTTTCCAATACCTGGCGAAAACAACAGGCTTCCAACATAAACGTACGACTGCATACCATCCGTCATGCAACGGCCTTGTAGAACGCTTCCATAGACAACTGAAAGCTTCTATAACCTGTCATGCGGATCATAATTGGGCAGAAATCCTGCCTTTGGTACTGCTCGGCATACGTACTGCGTTTAAGGAAGACCTACAAACATCATCTGCAGAACTACTATATGGCGAGCCGCTCAGACTTCCGGGAGAGTTTTTCGACCCAAGCACCCCATGCACAACCGACTTAACTGATTTTTCAGCACGTTTACGCTCATTCGCCGAAAAACTCAAACCCGTACCTGCTTCTCGCCATAACAAACAGAAAGTATTCGTTTTTAAGGAACTCGCAACATCAGAACATGTTTTCCTTCGCGAAGACGCCATACATCCTCCTTTGCAACCAGCCTACACAGGCCCTCACAAAGTATTGGAGAGAGGTGACAAAACTTTTAAAATTTTAGTCAAAGGAAAACCAGCTAAAGTCACTGTAGATCGCCTTAAACCAGCCTTTATACTAACCGACATGACTGACGACGACACCAGCAGAATGAAGACCGACAAGACTCCACCAATTAAAAATAATAGTGCAGTACCCGATCCAACTCCGGCTAGTGCGGCACCCAAGACCACTCGTTCAGGCCGAATAGTTAAATTTCCTGACTTTTATCGCCCCTAACCGGGTCTCAAGGGGGGAGTGATGTGGGCTCCTGCCAGCCATACTTTTAAACTTCTAGCAGCGGGCTCGCAAAAACCGGTTTCAATGGTAGGCAGCGATAACGCGCCGCGGCACTCGGCGCGCGCCGCCCGCTCGATCCGACAGTCGTAACCTATACCCGACGCAAGGCGTATGTCGCTTGCGCGCGCGCTCCTTAACCTTAACCGCATTGAAGTTAGTCGTATTTACCGTTTTGTCAGCTAACTCTAAACTCCTAAACCCGTCTCTCACCAAATCACGAATGACAAGCGAGCGAGACTTGCTCGCCACTACACCGATGACCTCCCGGATATCGACGTTGGTGAGATTCGTATAGCACTAGAGCAGCTTCGGAATAATAAAGCACCGGGTGATGATGGCATTACAGCGGAGCTTCTGAAAGCAGGAGGAACACCTATCCTAAACGAAATGAAGCGTCTCTTTAATGCCGTCATCTCGACCGGAACAACGCCAAAAGAATGGAGCAGAAGTGTAACCGTACTCTTCTTCAAGAAAGGAGACAAGAACTTGTTAAAAAATTATAGGCCCATCTCACTTCTGAGCCATATGTACAAGCTGTTCTCTAGGGTTATCACTAATCGTCTCACCCGGAGACTTGACGAGTTCCAACCTCCGGAACAAGCCGGGTTTCGGAAAGGCTACAGCACCGTAGACCACATTCATACTCTAAGACAGATTATGCAGAAGACCCAGGAGTATAATCTACCTCTGTGCCTCGCATTTGTGGACTACGAGAAAGCCTTCGACTCCATCGAAACCTGGGCGGTTTTGGACTCACTGCAGAGATGCCAAGTCGATTGGCGATATATCGAAGTGCTAAGATGTCTATACGACGCCGCCACAATGACAGTTCAGGTGCAAAACCATGAAACACATCCGATACCAATTCGAAGGGGAGTAAGACAAGGGGACGTTATTTCCCCGAAACTGTTTACTTCTGCTCTTGAAGATGTGTTCAAGGTTTTGGACTGGAAACATTGTGGCATAAACATAAACGGCGAATACATCTCGCACTTACGATTTGCAGACGACATAGTTATAATGGCAGAAACGCTGCAGGAACTTGAGCAAATGCTGTGCGACCTTAGCACTTCTTCCAGACGGGTGGGTCTCAAGATGAACGTGGACAAAACGAAGATAATGTTCAATGAATACGTCATCACAAGGCCCATTGTTGTCGAAAATGTCAGCATCGAAGTTGTCCAAGAATATAACTACCTAGGACAGATTATACAGTTGGGTAGGAACAACTTCAACAAGGAAGCTAACAGAAGAATTCAGCTGGGATGGGCAGCATTTGGAAAACTGCGTCAAGTCTTCAACTCGCCGATACCCCAATGCCTAAAGACAAAAGTCTTCAACGCCTGTGTCTTACCGGTCATGACATACGGAGCAGAAACGTGGACACTCACGGTAGGCCTTGTCCAAAAGTTCAAAATCGCTCAGCGTGCTATGGAAAGGGCTATGCTGGGCGTTTCTCTGAGGGATAGAATCCGTAACGAGGACATTCGTAGGAGAACGAAAGTAACCGACATAGCCCAACGGATTAGCAAGCTGAAGTGGCAGTGGGCGGGTCATATCTGTCGTAGAACCGACGGCCGTTGGGGCAGACGTGTTCTGGAGTGGAGACCGCGTACCGGTAAGCGCAGCGTAGGACGACCACCTGCTCGCTGGACCGACGACCTGAAAAGGATCGCTGGTGGCGGGTGGATGAGGAAGGCGGAGGACCGTGTGTGGTGGCGCGCTCTCGGAAAGGCCTATGTCCAGCAGTGGGCGTCTATAGGCTGATTGATTGATTGATTGATTGACAAAAAAAAATACATTTTTAGCAATATCGTGTGGGCAACGTTGACTCAAGTCACTAAATGGATGGCTAATATCTAATTTTGGAGGTATGATGGAAAACTGGGTTCCGTGGTAATACCATTAAAATAAGGGTGGAACTCGTATTTTTGTATGCAGAAGATTTCTTACATTAAGCTCAAGAACCAGTGTTAAAACTCTCACTCACGTTGTGCATAAATATCTGTGCTTATAATTATGTAGTTACGGTAAGTCTTAAAAGGTGAGTTTGCTGTAGCTGTACCACCAAGGAGTTCCGTATTATGAGTGTTTTTACATAAATAAAGTTAAAAAAATTAAGAAGCTACCGATATGTTACTATTCATTCAACGTGGACTATGTCGCGGGTAAGAGCAAGTTAAATAAACCAACCAATGAGGGCGTTTCGCCGAATGATAATATTATTCCGTCACATCTCACGTCAGAGGGGCTGAATCGTGAGATAACATATAAATACCCAACTCTACACTCGCTTATTCCATTGCTGGAATTATCATTTCAAATGTTATGTAAATGAATCTAAGTGCATGTATTAATTTTGCACCGCTTCTTTATTGTAATACCTTGCGAGTAAATTTGCCTGCCACTTCAGTCTTGAATATAATTTAGTCGCTATCGCTATGCGAGAAATACTTCAATCCATTTATCCGTTTCACTATGAAGATAAAACAAACACATAATTACAAAAATTGCTATTATAGCAATGACTATTATTATAATTAGTTCGTGGGTCAGATAAAATTGCAATAGATACCCGAGACGGTGTTTTGCTAATTGTAATACCTAATAATTTAATTTATGTAAGCGGTGATGGTTTAGTGGTTAAGACGCGGCCTTAATTCGGGAGGATCGACTTTTTGGAGTTACATGCATTTACTACAAAATATATAAATTCACTTTTACAGCTAAAGAAAACATCTTGAAGAATCCTGGATGGCTTAGTTTTTTCCTTAGTATTTTTATACTTAAACCTGACGACCTCCGTGGCGCTGCGCGCGCGCTGTCACATTATAAAATTGGAGGTCCTGGGTTCGATTCCTGACTCGAGTCTGGTGTGGTGGGAGGCTTCGGCCGTGGCTAGTTACCACCCTACCGACAAAGACGTATCGCAAAGCGGTTTAGCGTCGGAACGCTAAACCGCTTTGCGATACGTCTTACGCGGTACGATGTCGCGTAGAAACTCATAAGGTTTATGGGTTTACCATATTGTTAACAGGTTGGCCTTCGACCATCTTAGACTGCAGGTCAGGTTGCCGTCAAGGGCTAACGCGTAGAGGATAAAAAAAGACGCAAATATTTGATGTGGGTGATATCGCAAAACAATAAAATTATCACACCTGTAGTTAATAATTTATATCATATAGGTTTCTAAAATTATCTTCCGATCGGGGTATCCAAACAAGTAATGTCAAAACTAAACATAACAATCCAAAAAAATACAGTCAATCACTAACCGCGTGGGTCAGATTTCTTCAACTCTTCTCTAGAACCACTTGCATTTTGTACGTAGAATGATCCAAGTCAACTCCCTGATATTTACACTGACAGCACCATAAACACGAAGGGAACAATATCAGGCTCAGTCAAATTTATGCCGGCCCTACGCGGCCGGGCCGCAAGGAAAATTGGATAAAGGGTCGCAACGAATATTTCAATATGCCATTCACATTTTTTTACGATCGTCATGTGTGCCGCCTTACGATTGTGCAGAACCGCAATATTGGGTGATTTCTTTCCTATGTTTTTCTCACTCTCTCTTACCAGTTTATCCCCAGATTGAATTGGCGTTGCATTACATCGGAATGATTTCGATGGTGCTAGAAAAAAATTGTCTATAACCATTTCGAAAAATATCGATGCATAAATAATTTTGCTCTACATGTTTATCAGATGTCTAAGTCGCACTTAACTATAGCGGAAGAATAAATAATGCTTTCTTTTTAATACGAAAGGCTCTGATTTGATTTAACTGAAACTATTTTTATTTTTTTATATTATTTTTGTACCAAATTTGTCATAATAAACACTTATAGAAGAAGTATACAAAGGAAAGCATATCACTTCTAACTTAGGAAAGAGATCTCTTCCAGCTACCCTCAACTATCCTAGTGCTGAGATATATAATATTTTGTTAAGTTCTGCGTCGCGTAGAAACCGAAAAATTTAATAACATCAACAAGACTGTTAAAGATTTGAGTCCATAACAGTCAGCGTAGGTCCTGACGTAGACGGACCGACACCCAGAGAATAATTAATTTTGGATATATAATTATTAAAAAAAGATTACCGCATTTCAGCTTATCAAATCCTAATGGTAATTCTACTCGTACTCTCAAGTGAAGAAATTGTATTTAAGAATTATCTTTAGTAAACCAAAATATAATAATTAATTTTTTTCTTTGCAGACTGACTTTTGTCTTGTTTTGACGAATGTTGAGATGGATGTGTGGTGTGACAAGAATTGAAATGTGGTGTTGGAGAAGGATGCTTCGAATACCATGGACCGCGATGCGTACCAACCTGTCAATCCTGCAGCAGCTTCGTGTTGACGTCAGACTCTCTACCATATGTTTCCAAAAGATTCTTGGTTATTTTGGTTATATTGCCCGACGGCTGACAAGTAACTTGGAAAAACTTATAGTTGTGGGCAAGGTAGAGGGGAAAAGACCGAGTGGCCGATCGCCTAGCCGCTGGACTGATCAGGTGAAAACACTTACTGGCCTTCCACTTACAACTGCTAGATGGTGTTAACAAAAAGAAAATGAACCTGGCTAAGTTTGTTGTGGGCTTCTTCTTAGACCGGGGCGCGTTTGGAACCCTCATAGCTTTAGTTTTAAGTTTACGAATGTAGTTATCACCATCAAGTCACTAGCATGTAAATTATTGGCGCGTCAAAAGAGCCTTTCGAAAGGACTATTTGAGTAAATTTTATTTGAATTTGAAAAAAATTTAAATTTGAATTTGATATCAGCATAAGGTCAAATTATGTTATTTTCTAGTATGAAAATAGCGACAAAAAAAATTCATTAATAAATTCAATCTATGCCTATAATTTTTTTGATTCGTATATGGAATGCAAGATCGATAAGACAATTTTTGAAAGATTTTCTTGCATGAGAAGGATGTTTGAGCACCTAGTTGAATAGGTAAGATGAAGGCACTAAAATCGCGCGGAAGGTAGCATATGCGTTTGACCGATCAACAGTATACGACGCTATCTTTTAAAATGTAGAAATGGTGAATGTTGCCATACGCTACATAAAGTGACACTTAATGTTTAGGGTGACCACTGGTAAAATCGTATTTTCAATTAAGTTAACAAATATGAGCATTTAGGTCAACATATTATGTATGAACTAGTGAATGTTGACATACGCTACAAAAAATGACACTTAATGTTTAGGGTGACCACTGGTGAAACCGTATTTTCAATGAAGTTAACAAATACGAGCATTTAGGTCAACATATTATGTATGAACTAGTGAATGTTGACATACGCTACAAAAAAATATACTTAATGTTTAGGGTGACCACTGGTAAAATCGTATTTTCAATTTAGTTAACAAATACGAGCATTTAGGTCAACATATTATGTATGAACTAGTGAATATTGACATACGCTACAAAAAATGACTCTTAATGTTTAGGGTGACCACTGGTAAAATCGTATTTTCAATGAATTTAACAAATACGAGCATTTAGGTCAACATGTTATGTATGAACTAGTGAATTCAGAAAATATTATTTCTCGGTCCTGGAGAATTTTCAACAAACGTTTCGCTAATTTTCTTAGCTATTAATGGTCTTTTACAGGTCTAGGTGGTGAGCAATTAAAAGGAATTTATGTGAACGTGTGCCACTGAAGCTTTTAATTCGGACCACTTGATCTCGACTCTGAGGTGTTTAAATAGATTTAAAGTACGCTCAACCTGGAATTTAAACTCGAAATATATTGCACCTGATACGAGTAATGGTTTTGCGAGAGCAATGTGCATTTTAATGTATATATTTTAACCCAATCTCGGTTAAATTAGGATTTGTACGAGCTCATAGATTCCAACCTTGCCATGCTTTATCACTGTAGCCAATATTCTAAATTCAAAACTTAAACTCAACATTACAGTAAAACCTTTTTAAAAATTATATCTAAAGTAATATAAACAACCTGACTTCAATTTATACGCTACAACAAAGTTTAAATTTAATTGAAACAGTAAAATCTTTTTTAAAATTCATACTGCGTTGTCAATTGTACAAGACTTTACAATCAAAAACATACTTATTGAATTGCAAGTATGTTAAGAAAAATTATCCAGTAACTTAGGTTTTTGTGAAATAGCGCTTTATTGTTACTTTATATTAAAAATTGAAATAATTTACTAACACATTATTAAGCGGCCCAAAAAACGCACAGCACATTAAACATTTGATGATAATACTCAAATAATGAACATAAGTCATCAAATAATAATAAAAAACGTGTTTTATTTGTTTATTCTTTGTGCGATCCCTGTTACATATGATAGCATCATAGAAATTCAGATAAAAATTTTCATAAAAAAATGATCTGACTAAGGTAGATACTGGTAAGAAGCATTGTACATACTTTAAATAATGATAAAATGAGAAATGACAACAAATTTAGATAAAAGTAATAAAGCAAGCCAATAACAAATAAATAAATAAAAAGCATCTTTATCTAAGCTATATTTTTGATATCATAGTTAAACAATTATTTGTTGATTGTCAAATAATTAACATAATAAATTATGTTTGTCTTTGATTCGATGGATGACGATAGATGGCGCTAAGTATTTTTTCGTCAAACATCAATTGCAGTGCCTAGGTAGTCAAAATGCCCTTACGATAAACGCTATAACGCTTTATTGCCGTCATGTCTCCCATACGTATTGTTTCACACCTGGCGGCCATGTTTTTATTGTCATACATCATTGGGTATTTTACTTATAGCGAACCAATGATACAAAAAATATGGAGGTAGGTATATTTTACGTCATTAGGTATTTTACTCAAACCGAACCAATGATACAAAAAATATGGAGGTAGGTATATTTTACGTCATTAGGTATTTTACTCAAAGCGAACCAATGATACAAAAAATATGGAGGTAGGTATATTTTTGTCTAATACCTTTAATCGAACACAACGTTGGTACTTAAAACTAAATAACAAAGCCATCAATCAAACAGCGTTGTTACTGGACGGAACCTAACGTTAAATGTGTATTAAAATTTAACTTTTCGATCAGTCGCATGGTGTGTTGTTTACGTTAATATTCTAAAATGCAATTTGCGCGCCGCAGCGGGGAGCGGAGTCCATTAGAATTTATGATACATGGGGCCAGACAGTAATTAAAAGAGCCCACAGAGGAATATAACATACTGCATTGCTACGAACTTATTATATTAAGTTCGTATTCAGTGCAGAATGGAATGACCAGATACCTAGTCTATTCTGTTTAATTAAATTGTCGGTGCTGCACTTCATCTGGCTGTCGTTTACACTGTAATCATAATATTGATTGCTGGTTCTGGATGCGGCTTTTCTCACGTTTTCTTTATCCCTACTAATGTTACAAAATGGGAAAAGTGTACCGTTTGCAATAGAAGAAAACCGTTTGTAATGATTACGTTTTCGGCGAATATCAATTCAGTTGCAATCTGAGTGAACTCACAAGAGTGACATCATGGATGATATGTTACCGGAATATTTAAATTTAGGCAATTTATATATGTCGCGTCAAGGGGGTCCGAGTTGTTTTTTTGTAAGGGTGACGTCACGATTTTGTTTACTTTCGCTCATAGTAATTAAAACCACAACTTGCGGGCTTACACTTTTATTGCGACAATAACTATTGGTACGAACAGTCCGACGTCTCGAGCGAAAAAAGCCACGAAAGGCATCGACTGCCCGTATTTATAGCACAATGCATGCTTATACAAAATTGATTGTTACTGTCTATATTGTGTTAGCAAAATCATCAATAATTAAAATGTGGGTAATTATCGAATTCTCGAGGTTATTGACGCAGTTTAATAAAGTTAATAACTTCTTCGCGCCGACATATATATTTGTTCTCCCAATTCCAACCAAAGTTATGTTAGCACATTCTCTTCTTCTCTCTATTCTCGACTATGCAGACGTAAGCTATCTTAATTTAACTGAGGACTATCTTAATAAACTTGAGCGCCTTCAAAATCTTGCTATTCGATTCATATTTGGCTTACGCAAATATGATCATGTCTCTGAATTTCGTCAAAAGCTTAAGTGGCTCTCTATTCGCCGTCGCCGGGATCTGCATGTACTTTCCCTTCTGTACTGTGTGCTATTTGATCCAAAAACTCCTGCTTATCTTAAAGAGAAGTTTCGTTTCCTTGGTGAGCAGTCAGACCTGAGATCGTGTCGTGCGCTGACTTTGAGCATGCCGTTCCATAGAACGAAATTTTATAAGCGATCATTCACAGTGCAGGCAATCGAACTGTGGAACGCGCTCCCATTGAGCATAAGACAGTCAAAGTCACTCACTGTTTTTAAAAGTGCTGTCAAACTTCATTTCCTCACGCAACAATGACGACTTTTATTTTTATTTTATTTATTTTTATTAATATTATAAGGTATATATATTAGTATATTATTATTAGTATATATTAGTATATTTATTTAATATGTATTAATGTATTGTGTTTTTTATGTAATCTAGTGTATGTATTAGTATGCAGGTTTTTGCTTATATATTACGCCACCTATTTTCTTCTAATCTCGATTTTCCTAATCCTAAGGTTGCCTGGCAGAGATCGCTATTAAGCGATAAGGCCGCCTTTTGTATCCTGTTTCTTTTTGTTTCTCTTATTATTTGTATCTATATGTGGTGTACAAATAAAGAATAAAATAAATAAAAAATATATATATGTCGGTGCGAAGGAGTTATTAACTTCATTCAACGGCGCCAAGAACCTCAAGAATTCAATAATTACCCACATTCGAACTCTTGATGATTTTGCTAACACAATTTAGATAGTAGCAATTAATTTTGTTAGCATACTTTGCTTTGAATAAGGGCGGTCGATGCCTTTCGTGGCATTCTCGCTCGAGACGTTGGACTGTTCGGACCTCTTAGTTATTGTCGCAATAAAAGTGTAAACCCGCAAGTTGTGGTTTAAATTACTATGAGCGAAAGTAAACAAAATCGTGACGTCACCCTTACAAAAAACAACTCGGACGCCCTTGACGCGTCATATATATACTACTTTTATATTAGGCTACTCTAGCAAATTAGGTTTTTATCCTGTTAAGCTAGAATAAGAGGAGATAAATAATATCACTTCAACCGATAGACGTCCACTGCTGGACATAGGTCTTTTGTAGGGAGTTCCAATGGCCACGGTCTTGGGCCGCTTGTATCCAGCGGCTCCCTGCGACTCGTTTGATGTCGTCTGTCCACCTTGTTGGGGGACGACCAGCGCTACGTTTACCGGTGCGGGGTCGCCATTCCAGCACCTTGGGACCCCAACGTCCATCGGTTCTCCGAGCTATGTGCCCCGCCCATTGCCACTTCAACTTCGCAATTCGCTGAGCTATGTCGGTAACTCTGGTTCTTCTACGGATCTCCTCATTTCTGATTTGATCACGTAGAGATACTCCCAGCATAGCTCTCTCCATCGCCCGTTGAGTGACTCTGAGCCTTCTTATGAGGCCCATAGTGAGCGACCATGTTTCAGAGCCGTAAGTCATCACTGGCAACACGCACTGTTCGAAAACTTTAGTCTTCAGGCACTGAGGGATTTTGGACGAAAAGATGTCACGGAGTTTCCCAAACGCTGCCCACCCGAGCTGAATTCGGCGGCGGACCTCCTTCTCGAAATTGGACTTACCTAACTGGATCGTTTGTCCCAGGTATACATACTCGTCTACAATTTCCAGTGCAGAGTTCTCAACGATTACTGGGTAAGGCAGAACATTAGCGTTCGACATAATCTTCGTCTTGCTCATGTTCATACGTAGGCCTACCTGTTGAGAAACTCTGCTAAGGTCATTGAGCATTGCGTCGAGGTCTTCCAGAGTCTCTGCCATTACGACTACATCATCAGCAAACCGAAGGTGATTGATGTACTCGCCATTGATGTTGATGCCTAGTCCGTTCCAATCCAGAAGCTTGAAGACATCTTCCAACGCTGCGGTAAACAGCTTCGGAGAGATCACATCTCCTTGCTGTACTCCTCGCTGCAGTTGGATCGGCCTCGTAATCTGGTCCTGTATACGGACTGACATGGTGGCGTTTTCGTACAGACATTTCAGTACTTTGATGTACCGGTAGTCGATTCGGCATCTCTGCAGTGACCTCAACACAGCCCAAGTTTCCACTGAATCAAAGGCTTTCTCATAGTCCACAAATGCTAAAAAAAGCGGCCGGTTGTACTCTTCGGTCTTCTGTACAATCTGCCGCAATGTATGGATGTGGTCTATGGTACTAAAGCCCTTCCGGAAACCGGCTTGTTCGGGAGGCTGGAAGTCGTCAAACCTATTAGAGAGACGATTCGTGATGACTCTTAAAAACAACTTGTAGACATGGCTCAACAGCGAGATGGGTCTATAGTTCTTCAGCAAGGTATTGTCACCTTTTTATATATTTGGTATTTGATAAATAATATATTTGGTCCAAATTGTTTTAAACATATTTACATCGCGGACAAAGGAGCCTGAGGCACCAAGTGAGTATTAAGTGACTACCGTCATCATAGACATCTGCAGCACCAGAATAGCAACCGATGCGATTCCTGCAGAACCCGTTCCCTTAATCTGTTTCTAATCGGCATCATACGGAACGCTAAGCCACTTAGAGATATGACAATGTCGGTAGGGTAGTAAATAACAGTAACCGAAGACTTCAACCGGACCGGTCTGGAGCTAGGAAAACCCATTTTATAAAGTGACAGCGCCTACGCTGCGCCTCGGTAATCAAAAATTTTACCTAATTTTGACCTTACTTGACAAAAATCAAATTGATTATCTAATAAATAAATACACTTATAAATGTTTGGTATGACTGCGGAGAAAATAATTACAAATGAAACCGATGTACCATCGGAATTTTAATTGAACGAGTTAGTACGATTCACTAATAAAGTTGAAATATAAAATATAAGAAATAAATGCGTACAAAAATTTCGGAACCAGCTGAATTTTGAACCTGCATCTCTCCGACAATCACGGCCTGAGTGCTTTTGCAGTTCAAGCAACGTTCGATATACCACGTATGCCGATATTATTATGACTTTTACTAGTGTGTAGTGTTCTAAATTTACAATTATAGAGGTGTATTTAAACCGATATGTCTATATTTGCTGTCTTCATTAATTATCACTAATTACTAAGTAGGATGAGATATAGAACCTTCAAATAGTAGACACGACGTATCGAATACCGCACCCAAATAATTATTATAACAACTAGTGTTTATTTAGTTCTCACTAGTAACGACATTACTAATTAGTGGCTCTACGAATAAAATAAGTGGTTATATTCGAGCGCTTTGTCAGCCTGGTAATATTATTGTAAGTTTCATAATTATGTCTCTCATGTACCTATCTATATTTTTAATTTAGTTGTATGTGTTCCTCATTTCGTTTCAAAGAGCCTTTCACAATACATTATATTAGGTATTATGGTCTAGGCTATTTCTTACTTAGGAATCCTTAAAAGAAATATAGATTGGATCTTCGTATAAAAGTCTTATATTTACGGAATTAGGTTCCTTTCTGTTTTCGCCATACACTAAGAAAAGGTTTCACGAAATCAATAAGAGAAGTTAATGGGGGCTCAAAGGTATCATAAAAGTTCAGTTTTCAGTTTATTCAGTTGCAATTTGAGTGAACTCACAAGAGTGTCATCATGGATGATATGTTACCGGATTTAAATTTAGGCAATTTTTATATATATATATACTTTTATATTAGGCTACTCTAGCAAATTAGGTTTTTATCCTGTTAAGCTAGATTAAGAGGAGATAAATAAATAAATAAATAAAAATAAATAAATAAGTTTTTGGTTTTTGAAGTTCCAACTTTCTACATTTAAATAACTTTAAAGTTTAATCATTTAATAATCCAATAATGAAATGTGTTTGAAATAAAAACAGAGCGATTAAATCGTAAAAAAAAAATAAGTTTATTAAACGGAATCAACCGTCAAAATAAATAATAAATACTCACTTTAGGTACTTTGAGCTTATGTTTATTATATTTGTGGTACAATTCTGTTACAAAAGCATATACTGGGCTTCATAACAGTACGTTGTACAATGAAAGTATTGCAATATTTTATGTTACATCTGTTGAAATTAGTCACAATCATAACGGGAGATAAAATAACTACTGAGCGTTTAGCTACCTCTGTGCAATAGTAGGTTAGAAAACATGGGAACATTCGAGACAAATCCTAAGCGAACGAGGGATCTAAGGGTAACTCCTGAGCGTAGAGAGGTGTTGCATCTACAATCCTGAATGTATCGAGGGGTTTAGCGCCCCTTAAACCCTCGATACATTCAGAATAAGACAGGAAGGAATCTTCAATAAACTATGCTTTCAGACTATGGCGAGTAAAAGTAACGCCATTATTTATCCTTCCGCGATCAACAAATTCCTTTGATGGTGGGTTCTTAGTTTTATCACATCACAGCTCATGTTTTTTTTTTTATGTACACTACAAGTTAACCCTTGACGGCTATCTCACCTGGTGGTAAGTGATGATGCAGTCTAGGTTGTTAGCGGGCTAACCTGTTAGGGGTATGGTAAACCCATTCTCCTAAGTGGTTTCTACGCGACATCGTGCCGGAACGCCTAATCGTTTGGCGACACGTATTTGTCGGTAGGGTGGTAACTAGCCACGGTCGAAGCCTCCAAGACCTGACTCGAGCCGGGAATCGAACCCAGGACCTCCAACTTTATAATGCGACAGCGCGCGCACTGCGCTACGGAGGTCGTCAAACTTTCGTGATAATAGTTACGTAGTTATTAATTACGTTTATTCGATTGTGTATTCTTCAGCGAGTGGCTTGAGCTAGACAACTTAACCTAACTTAACATTACGACAGAAATGATATGTCACCTGTAGATAACACTTCTTGTAAGGCATTATCGAGCGAATGGTGTGCAATAGTAGATTATTCAACATGGGAGTGGGTATGCATTGTCACTAGGAATTTCAGAGTAACTCCAGAGCGTAGCTAGGTGGTTGCATTTACAATATTGGGAGTAACGAGGGTTTAGAGACGTCCAAGTCCCCATTACCCCTGCGTTAAATACTCTTCTTTTAAAACCACAAAAATTATCTAAAATGAAAAATGATAATTTATATAACATAAGAACATTACAATATCGGAATTATGGTTTGGAGAGAATTTTCAATAATCAATACTTTTAAATCTGTACTTTACAGGCTATGACTAGTAAATTAAACTCTATAATTAATCGAAGCGAGATAGCAATATAAGAATGAGCAAAACACGGTATTTTCGAGCGAGTTGTGTAAAGCACAAATGTATACCTTCTGTAGATACTTAGAACTACGATTCCTAGATTTCATGCGTGTTAGCGAGTAGCTGCTACATTTTAAAATATAATATGCTGTGTCTATATAGTATATGTATATATGTATAGTTGCTATGTCTCTGAACGCATCAAGCTTTGGCTACATAAATAATATAAATTAATTAGCATGAATTAATATGTAACAATGGGAGACCAATGAACTGCGAAATTGTTTAAAATGTTTTATTGCCACTCGTATAAATTCAGCCGGGGAGGCTTTATTGTTTCAATAATTTATTGCACATAATAATAATTATCATGTTTATTACTTGTGCAAAGTAATATATTCATATGATCTATTGTTTGCACATTTAAATTATTGCGTTTCGTTTCAAATTATATGTATCTGTTAAAAGACACGTCATATATTTCAGCCGTACCCTCATTTCGGCTACGAGTGAGTTAGTAAATTTCGGTATCTACCCAGAGTGGAAACTGGGACATGTCACTTATTTTCACTAAACTTTACTAGCTTAGTTTGTTGTAAGGATCAAGTTGAATCATAAAACAAGGAATGCTTGCACCCTTAGTTTTATTTGGTGAATGTAGAAACCAATACTGCTTCACATTAAATTATATTTGAACTCATAGCTTAAAAAAAAGCTTTAATAGACCTACTTTTAGCATTTTGGGTAATTTTTAGGTCAGTAGTATTTCCACGGAAAATAAAAAAGAAAACAAATATGTATGAATTCACAAATCATAATGCGCCCATTATTTATTTATTATATTTGACATACTTTTTTAAATTAACCAGTGCACGTACAATACGGTTATAGACCAATTTTTTATGTATATATCTTAGTCCTATGAAAAGTCGTACGAATTACGCGGACAAAGTCGCAGCAACAAATATTTTGTAAATGAAATGAAATGAAAATACACTTTATTGTACACCATACAAACAGAAGAAATACAAGACAATAAAGAAAAAAAAAGACACAAAGAATAGAAGGTACAATAGGCGGCCTTATCATTAAAGAGCGATCTCTACCAGGCAACCTATAGACCAGAATTTAATACATATACAGCAGGCTTCATCATGATCAACCTATTACCGGCTCACTACAGAGCACGGGTCTCCTCTCAATATAAGAAGGGTTTGGCCATAGTCTACCACGCTGGCCATGTGCGGATTGGCCGACTTCACACGCCTTTGAGAACATTATGGAGAACTCTCAGGAGTGCAGGTTTCCCCATGATGTTTTCCTTCACCGTTGAAGCAAGTGATATTTTAATTGTTTAAAAAACGCACATAACACCGAAAAGTAAGAGGTGCATGCCCGGATTCGAACCGCCGACCTCTGATTAGGAGGCTGACCACTAGGCTATCATCACAGCAGGCTTAGGGAAAATGTATACAAACAACTGGCAGTGTAATATGTTAATAATCAACATAATTACAAGGAGAATCAGGCTAAGTGCATTAGTTAAATTGGACATTGCGCGGTAGCCACCTGACAGGAGATAATCTCATCACTGGCTTCGCCGCCAACATGCATATTACGTTACGTTGTCACCGAGACACTGATTGTATGGCCTAGATGCAGCAGCATTGCATCTAGTTGATGAGAAAAATTACATGTTACTTTATATCATGTATTGTACATGTGAAACACAATATTCACGAAATAGCACACCTACACAAGCAGACATAAGCACACACACACACATACACATACAACGCATACATGCACGCACATACTCAACACATACTAGCAACTATGTTTGTATCATACAGGGATTTTTTACTCACCAAGGGGGAAAAAAAGGTTACCCGATAATGGGTTGGCAATGATGGAATTCACATATATTTTTTTTTATTAATTTATTTTTTTTGCTAACAATTACAGTGTTAAATAATTTTATGATCTCCCACTTTCCAAACTAGTGTAAACTGTGTCTTGGAAAGTGGGAGATCATAAAATTATTTAACACTGTAATTGTTAGCAAATAAAATAAATAAATAAAAAAAAATATAATATGTGAATTCCATCATTGCCGACCCATTATCGGGTAACCTTTTTTTCCCCCTTGGTGAGTAAAAAATCCCTACGGACTTCTGCGTCTGCCTTCTGGGTGTGTTCAACTTGCACGCACTAAAACAACCTCCCCCAGTTCTTCCGAGTCAGCACGGAACCGCTTTGCATTAAAAAGGTAGAGATGAATGTGATCGGATTGAGCCTCGCCGAAAGAGGCGGGGTCTTTACTAATAGGCCGTTCATAATAAATTATATGAATCATCAGTTTAAGTCATTAGATAAGTGATTACGAGTATAAAAGTAGTTTAATGCCATAGCATTCACAGCCCTCAATCTTCATCATAATCATTCTGAATCCATACACGTCCCACTGCTGGTTACGGACGAACAATTTATTTATTTAATTACATGTTACTAAAATAAATAAATGGCTCTTCGGAGATATTACGGTTGCCCAATTCGTTCTTATGGGGCTACCAAATTACGGAATAAAATGAACTATAAAGATACAGTATTGTGATAATTATATCATAAAAATAAATATATAACATATAATACAAATATTAATAAAATATCGGGTGGCTGGAAAAAAGACACTTGTTTCACGCTAGACTAAAAGCAGGTATGTAGACTTTGAGATATATATAACTTCAAGATAACTCATAGGGATAGGCGATAGAAGATATTCTGGTATAGTTCTGAAATTTCCATGTATTCAAAATACCGAATGTCTGCTACCGCAACGAGATCCAGATCATATTAAATTCCAAACTCAGATCTATATTAGTTATAACCTTTCTGAGAAGGACACAATATGGAACGGATTTTGCTGGGAGAAGTTATCAGATAAGCACTAACTAAAAGTAAGGGAATGCTAACTTCTACCACTATCTTCAATTACTCAAAAATGATTATTTTCAATTCATTGAACCTTGAGCGCTTAACTAAGTTAATTGTTGTTCATATTATTTTGGGTTCATATTCTAATTTGTTTCGAACTAATGGTTTCGTGGAAGCCTGCTGTGTATTATTGTAGTTTGGATAGGTAGCAGGTAAATCGATCATTGTTTAGACCTACCACCCCGTTTTTGAAGAGCTTTATATATTGTTATCATTACTTTATATACATATTTATTGCAATGTTTAATATTTTATTAGTTAGTATTGTTTAATATTTATAATATTAATAAAAGAATATCAAAGTATATATCCTCATCAACATGATCAACCAATTCTCGGCCCACTACAGAGCATGAGTTTCCTCACAATATGAAAAGGGTTTGGCCATGTGTGAATTGGCCATGTGAAAATTATAGTAACTAAAATATATTATTAAGGAGTCCCTTAAGGCAAGGTTCCGAAGATACTGGCAGCGTTCCCTTTTTGAATAGCTAATTATAATAATAGATAAAAATAAACAAACCTACATACACATTACATAAATACATATTTGCACCAGGTGGAGGATTTACCGAGTAGAGAAAGACATATTATGTAATTACTATCAACTAAAACAGACAAAAAGGAGTATAAAAAGAGTGGGCATTATCGGTGGATGAATTTTTAATGACGCATTAAAGTCCCATTACTAGTGGTATCGAAGTATTCGGAATTCGATCAATATATGAATGACAAGATTTTAGTCTTCTGCATTCCTTCTATATAATATTATAAACTTTAAACATACCAAATCAACGAGTGAACCTAAAACCAGGGCGCAATCTTTTCACTTTAAGTATTAATACGTTTTTGATTCGTATGTATACTTTTTAACTGTCCCATACATTTTTTCCACGTTGTTACTCGTACTACTCGAATATTTAACGAACGTTTTAAGTTGTTAGTTAAATTAAAGGCAATTTCAAAGTCAAAGAGAATAAACTATTAGCTTTTACGTGGCTTTGTAAAGTTACCGGAAGTAATGCAATTGAACCGCGTTTAAGACACCTTTAAACCGTAGCAAGTTTTAATAACTTCTGAACACGGCCATTCTTAAGAGTAGGATTTCTAGATAGCTTAGTGAGGCGAACGCAGAAACTGTATTTGGTGAAGAAATTTGGTCTAACAAACTTCAATTCTCCACCGTTTTCTGAATTGTAGATTTTTATTTGACGACCTCTGTGTCGCAGCGCGTGCATTATAAAGTTGGAAGTTCTGGGTTCGATTCCCTGACCCAACAGACCAGATTCGAGTCTGGTCTGTTGGGAGGTCTCGGCCGTGGCTGGTTACCACCCTACCGACAAAGATGTGTCAATCGATTTCGTTAGTGTTAGCGTTCCGGCACGATGTCGTGTAGAAATCAATTCGGAGTATGGGTTTACCACACCCCTAACAGGTTTTAGCCCGCTACCGTAGCATCACTGACCATCAGGTGAGATGCCGTCAGGGGCTAACATGTGGTGTATAAAAAAAGCTACAAATTAGCCCTTGAGTACAACCGCACATGGTGTTTGGTGGCAAGTACGCGTAAGGTATGATTATTGGTTTTACGCCCTCACAAATTACTTCGACAGTTGGAGAATTAAGTGAAAGTTAAGTGTCGTACCTCTTATATTTCCAAACTTTATTACAAAACTACGAGACTTTCAAACATCTATTTTGCTCCCTTAGATCTGTTCTATTGTTTGAGCTTTGCATTGATAGTCAGTCAGTTTAATTTATACATACAGATAATTTTGGGGAGCTTAATAGCCTAGTTGTTAGGACGTCCGCCTCCTAATCAGAGGTCGAGGGTTCGAACCCGGGCACGCACCACGCTTCTCGGAGTTATGTGCGTTTTAAGCAATTTAAATATCACTTGCTTCAACGGTGAAGGATAATATCTTGAGGAAACCTGAGAGTTTTCATAATGTTTTCAAAGGCGTGTGAAGTCTACCAATCCGCAGATGGCCAGCGTGGTGGGCTATGGCCAAACTCTTCTCATATTGAGAGGAGACCCGTGCTCTGTAGTGAGCCGTCAATGGGTGGATTATGATGATGATGATAATTTTAGAGAGTGTAACCAAACATACCGCTCCCAAAATCTTACCCTGTATATTCTCCGTGTAATTCATTTTGCAAGCAGTTTCCGGTCCGGTGGGCTTTAGAGAAATAATTACTTTTGCAACTGTGTCTTGTGTTGACGTGATCTAGGAATCGCTGCTAGAGCTAATAAAATCGTCCAGTCATTAAATCGCTACATAATAATTATAGCACCCAATTGATTATATTATTTTTCATTTATTTTGACCACCACCATCACTTATACATAACTGCAATAAATTACTTGGCCAATTGGTCGTGCCTTAGCTTGGTTAAGCAAATTCTGTCATTGAAAGCGGTCAAATGATATTCTTCAACCGAAAAGCCAATGTTTAAACTAAACATGTAAATCGTATAGGTACTTTTGTTTCGGGATCGATAAATAAAAAAAAAAACTGTTTATCCTCCGATCCTGGTTTTTTTTTTTTTATCCACTACAAGTTAGCCCTTGACGGCAATCTCACCTGATGGTAAGTGATGATGCAGTCTAAGATGGTAGCGGGCTAACCTGTTAGGGGTATTGTAAAGCCATACTCCTAATTGGTTATTACACGACATCGTGCCGGAACGCTAAATCGCTTGGCGACACGCCTTTGTCGGTAGGGTGGTAACTAGCCACGGCCGCAGCCTCCCACCAGACCAGACTCGAGCCGGGAATCGAACCCAGGACCTCCAACTTTATAATGCAACAGCGAACGCGCTGCGCCACGGAGGTCGGTGGATATTTCAATAATCGTCAGATGTACTCAGACGCGAGCTCACCCGCTCACCGGTGGTCACATTACGCTGAGCTAGCGTTTCTTTCTAGAACTAGACTTAATCTAAACAAGAAGGGCGAGGTGCAATCATAACTAGTTTGTATTGTGTTTATTTTCTATTTAAACCTGTACTTTCGTATGTTTTACAATAAACGTTTTTCCATTAATTAATATACAAAACAAACGATGAAAGTAGGTTCTGGTTCGGAAATAATGATCTTTTTTTAGATAGTAACATAAAAAGGCGTACCAGAAGCTTATTCTATATATAACTTTTTTCCTGCTAAATTCGATGAAACAGAACAAGGACCTACTAAAAGCGTACCTTCTTCATATTATTTATCGTAATACGATACGGCGGAAATGAAAAAGTCATGATGAACGTCAATGACCCCATTGGAATGAGCTACGCAATTTCCTCTTTGGCTCTATCTCCGAGCAGAATCCATTTATTTCATTTGAAAAAAAAAATATCCAATTCCCTGAAAAAAAAAACATAATTTAGTTTCAATTTACACCTTATTTTCGACCAATTTCTAATAAGGAGGCTTGTATTGTTATTCTTAACATATAATTAATGTCCCACATATTATGGATTCAGGAAATCTCTGATGGCTGAAAGATTCAGAGATTAGACCTTATTCCAGTCTGTTTAGTTGGCTGGCTTATTAATGATTAGGTATTCGAATTGAAAGACGTACCGTCAAGAGGTATTTAGAGTTCCAGTACGATGCAGCATTGAAAGCGATTAGTGTTATGGGTTTAATAATTATATAACGGTTATGGGTTAATCATTTCAAACTGCATCTTTCACCACCAGGTCAAATGGCAATCAAGGGCTTTCTTGTATTGAAATAACTTGGGTGTTTGTTATATTAACGAAGACAGGCAGACTTTGGAGTGGTTACATAAAATCCTAACATTATTTTTCAAGCAATAAATACGATGTCAAATATTTTTCAAATTGTTTTTATACCGTTTCCAACCATAAGATGGACAAGCAACCAGACCTACCCTAATGGATAGACATACCAAATAATTATTGATTTCATCTGCTATACAAATCTATTAAAGAAAAGTATTTCAATAATCATCACAGTCCGGCGATAAAATGAATGAATTACAGAATCAAAAGAAACAGAAAATTTTGGACGAACTAAAATTTAAAGATCCGACTTTCAGCTGACTATCTAGTAAATTAAGCAAAGTTACCTCCAAGCGAAAAGTAACTTGCGGGCGCTAGCAAATACCGTTAATCGATTCCTTTAGTGATGCAGAACAAACTGTTCTCTGTTTTTCGCAGCAATTAATGGTCTTTTACAGAACTAGGTGGCTAGCAATTAGAAGATATTTATGTGCACGTGTGAGGCTGAAGCTTTTAGTTCAGACCGTTGTGATTTTGAGGTATATGAAACAAATATATGTCAAACATTATTTTTTTATACACTACAAGTTAGCCCTTGACGGCTATCTATCCTGGTGATTATGAAGTCAAAGATGGTAGTGGGCTTAATACTTAGTTATTGAAACAGCTGTCTTAGATTAGAGGTAATATAAAATGTATATAGTGATAAATACATATCTTATCAAAATTGTTTAGTATTGAATTCGTATGACATGTTTCGTGGCGCACACGAGGAAAACCAATAAGTTTTAAGGAAGAGTCTAAGTTAAGAGATAAGTTTAAAATAATTAATACAAATATTGAAACCTTATTTAACCACCTTGGGGATGAATTGGTTTTAACTTATAACGATCTGAATTCCATTTCAACCAGTCCAATAGTTGATGTCATAGGCTTAGAATTGAGCGTAGCGAAAAAATTCTATGTCTATGATTGAAGTTGCGAGTTTTGATATGAATCAATCATTCATACAGCAGTCTTCTTCTCCTTTTATAAACATACAGATTATGCTGAAAGCAACAGAAAATGATTTGGCTCCAAAATGAACGTTAACTTTTATTATGGCTATATAATAATAATAACTCAGAAAGGCCATTGTAGGCTGCGCATACTAGGACTTTATAACTTAGTTAGCGAGCTTATCAAAATACATTGAATTATTTCGCCGATGCAACTTTGGAATAAAACTGGTGCCGGTTTATTAGTCCCACGCTTGTAATAAAACCCGCCATTCAGACCAGTGTAGGGTTGCCAAAAAACATTTATTCGAAAATAAAAATCTTTGTTAACTATTCCACTATTCCTCAAACAAAATGATGAGGCGATGATATTTGTGTTTTATTGTGCAAAGGGGTCGTTTGAGATGTTTGCATCTTTTCCTATCTGTTTAGTATTAGATGGGGTGGTATTTGTGTAAGCAATAATATGTTGCATATTTTTTTAGGATTATAACATAACACCCCGTCACAAAAGCCACAATAGCCCGTCAACATTCATAGCAGTACTGAACAGTGCTTTAAGTTCAGTAACTCTCAGATAAAATAAGGAACATGCATTTTAATTATACCAATTATGCTGACTATCATGAATATTATGTAATTTGTAAGGTGTGTGTCATTGTTCAACTGAAATTCAACGTTAATCCAACGGTACCAGATAATATTGTTGAAGCTCGCAACCCGCATTGGAACATCGGGGTAAGTCTCTACCCTTCACCTCATTTATGGCATATGTCCAACGGTAAATAAGCGTGAATTCAATATGAAGTTTATTTTTAATTGTTGTGTGTATAGTATATAATATTTTTTGGTGTATTATGTAGAATAATTTATTGTTCCACTCATTTATGAACGCTTTCTTCTATAGAACACAAAAAAATACGTCTCGTATCAGAATATAGTTGGGGCAACCCTATAATAGTCACGATATAAGCTTAGCCCCGAATTAAAGCCGTATTTATAGCGGTCCACGCATCGATTCCCATGATGATAACGTGTAATTCCACTGTTTTTGGTCAATACAAGACTTGTGTACTGCCGTTAGTAGCGAAATATGGGCTGGCCCGACAGCTCATCGAGACCTTTGCCGAAAATATAACTATTGGTGGCAATAAAAGTGTTGCCACTTTGTTTTAAGAGGGTCCGAAAAGAATTTTATTTCGCAGAGGCTTTGCTCAAGTTAGTCTCGGTTGTATACCGTGATTTAGTTGACTGATTTCGATGCAGTCAGATTAAATGCATCGGAACATGTTTTCCATAAACCTGCTCTCTGGTTGGTTCTTTGATTATTAATTAAACTATTATTAAACAACTCACCCACAAATACAAATACCACATTTTTTTCTTCTACATTAAAAACATTTTATGTGTCTGCATGAAAACCTTTACGATTAATAATATAGATTAATAAATCTTGATGGCAATTATAATGGTAACCGACTCGGAAAAAGCCAATGTGTATGATATTAATATCTAAATTACAAAACACGCTACTTAAATTTAAACAAAGTCCGGAAATCTTATTCTAAATTTTTAATTTTATATCTAACTACTTTTTTGTGCATCATCACCCATATGCAGCCTAAAATAATAGTGAGCTAACCAGTTACGGGTATTGCGGGTATATTAAAACCATTCCCCATCAGTTTCTACCCTACATCGTGCCGAAACGCTTATCGCTTAGTTATCTTTCATCATCATCATGATCAACCCATTACCGGCTCACTATAGAGCACGGGTCGCCTCTCAATATGAGAAGGGTTTAGCTATAGTCCACCACGCTGGCCATGTGCGGATTGGCAGACTTCACACGCCTTTGAGAACATTATGGAGAACTCTCAGGCGTGCAGGTTTCCTCACGATGTTTTCCTTCACGGTTGAAGCAAGTGATATTTTAATTGTTTAAAAACGCATATAACTCCGAAAACCGCTGACCTCTGATTAGGAGGCTGACGCCCTAACCACTAGGCTATCACAGCTTTATTTATATTAGTTATCTTTATTTAATCTAAAATATCTTATTCAAGTCTTTGACTTTGACTCCAAGACTGTCTTAATTCGAATACATCTAGACAAGAATGCTTTGATGCTAATTAAAATAATATGATAGCTATAGTTTCATTTCTTTATTAAAAGTATATTTCTGTATTCATGATACCATTCTCTCTCACAGATATTAGATGAAAAAATAAAGACATAATTATCTTGCAGTTATCTTAGTGTATCTGCTTACCCTGCTAAGCTAAGAAGAAACCCGAGGTATATGTCGACGATACGCCAGGGTTTTCACGTTCAGAATCCATAATAATAAAATATCAAACTCAATATAACGTAGTTTATATTTGCACAATTGCTAGTATAGAAAAAGCCCTTTCTTTTATCAATCATCCGCTATGGCGGGTATAACCAATACAACTACTTCTTAAAACTAAATAAATAAAATTAAGCACTACAAAAGAATTCATGAAATACAGCTAAATATTTATGATAAACATTTTAATGAATTTTAACAAATTGTTCATTTAATTTGAACAAATATTATTCAAATAGACAAAGTCATTCAAAAGCGGGCGCTGCAAGCGAGATTCTAATTAAATTTAACAAGAATTATTGCATAAAATTTTATACAGAACAATCATATTAATTCTAATAGATATTTATATAATTCAGATAATTGATAATCTATTCGCTTAAACGGTAAACTAAAATATAAGTATTTGCCATTTATTGCCGATAGATGGCGAATTGCGTCCATATATACATATTTAAATTGAGAAAAATATCCGTAAAGATAACAAAGGTTCCCTTGACGCCATCTAGAAAACCCAAGTGGCAGGTATACCAACATAGTATTATGCTAAATGTTCCTGCTAACTACAGTACTATAGCTGTTGTAATGACATAAATATCTCCGTTGCATCCCCGGGGAAGCTGAACGTCGCCTTTCTCACCGCTATAGCAAAATTCAATTTCATTCGTTGTCGTATTTGCGTTGTCATTTTGTTGTTGGCGCCTTGCGGATAGCACAGAATCTATTTTCATTGAAGTATTCTTAGTAGAAGGTAAATAGTTCACTTTAATCTTTCACTATTGTAACATAATAGGATTTGAAGGAAAATAACATTTTTATGTGTGAGCTTTAGTAATGAAATCGCGCTGGTCAAGTGGTTAGCACATTGATTTACCACTAGCCGTAGATAGAGCGCGTCATACAAAAACAAGGCGAGATTTGTCACCAACTAGCTATGCATTCCTACATATCGGGATATCGATGTATTACAACCCGTCTAATACACTAGACATCTGGCCGTTATAGTACGGCGAGTGTTAGAATCGGTGACTTTTGTCTACCCTTGTCCGTCCTATGTACACTGGGGGAAAGGAGTGCACGCGTTGCTATTTGTGCACTACTTTTCCGTCCCATTTTTTGAGCGTCAATGATCGATCTGCGGTTAGTGGTAAATCAATGGGTTAGCATGATAATGATATTGAGCTTACTTGTTAGGCCGGATATTAATTAATCGTTAGGACAGAATTCAGTTTATTTTGTATTAGTCAGTCAGTTAAAAACCCCGTCCTCGTCGTCGCGGGCCATGTGCGGATTGGCAGAGTTCGCACGCCTTCGAGAACATTATGGAGAACTTTTAGGCATGCAGGTTTCCTCACGAACGCAGGTTTTCCTTCACCGAAATTTTAATTGCTGAAAAAAGCACATAACTTCGATAAGTTGGAGCTGCGTGCCCGTGATCGAATATTCGACCTCTGATTACGAAGCGGACGTCCTAGGCTAACACAGCTTTTTAAGTGAAAAAATTTTAAACTTTTTAACTGCCACTTAGTCATAGGATATTACAAATGCGAAAGCTTTTATTTATTTTTTAACTATCTTCAGCTTAACTATTTACAAAATATTGCGACGGATAAATAATGGACATTTCGACTGGTGAAGCTAGAAAAATCTATTTAGAAAAATCAAAAACAAGACGTAGATGAAGTCTCAATGAGAGGAAGGTATAAATACACTGAAAAAAAATTTAGCCGTCAAAGAAATTTCGTCTTTCACTATCAAGTTAAATGTTTTGCATTTTTTTTTTTTTTTTTTTTATCGTGGGTAAATCCTCATGGATACCTCTGCGCCACGGGGAGGCACAGAGGTTATGTCAGACTCCTACTGACTAAAACCCCCACGTGTTCCTACTCACCGCTGTATGGTGGAGCCACGGGAAAGCTTTCGCATACAACCGCAACTCCACCAGCGGGTGTCCGCCGCAGCAGACCCTCCTTGGGCACGACGTGCCCAGTTTCGCCGGTTAGCGGTGTGCCGGAACCACAGCACACCAGCCAACTTGAGAACCGTATTGTGAGTGATGGACGGCCCGGTTTCCATCGCCCACAAGTCCTCCGAAGACACAGGGGCAAGAGAGGTGGAAGAGGAACACTCTCTCGCACCCGGCCTTCCATCGCCGACGGCAAGCGCAGCGAACGCTTGCCGTCCACCCTGGCCCACCAGTCCCATTCCTGGACGGGCCCGGCCCGCCAGTCCCATACCTGGACGGACCACAAACTTCCAATGGGGACGACCAGTCTCAGTCGTCACCCCCATCTCCAGCAGCAGACTGCCGCCCACCCCCGCCTGCCAGTCCCATACCTGGACAGGCCTTCCACCACGCGGGGTGATACACCCCCTGCGCCCTCAGCTTGGTCAGAGGGACGCGCGGAGACCCCCTCCGCGTCGGGTCATTAGCCATCGGCTAACAATATCGCACAAAAGATATTGTTAACCGATGTTACCAGGGTGCACCGGCCCGAACGCTGTTCTTCCCCCCGGACGAATCAAGAGGGACCCACAGCACCCGGGCACACGTGGAGGTTGCATAGTGGAACACAAAAGGATGGTGTTACAACTGATTTTACTCCTTAACATAGTGAAATTAAGCAAGTTATCATTTGGTTTAATTTTTGTGTCAATGTAATGCCATTTCAGCCACACATGATACTTTCTTTATTCCAAAATGTTTATTTTTACTTTACAAATTTTAATAATTTTAACTTTATCGCAAATAACATAAGATTTTATAATTTTCTTATGGAATGTAACGTAAAATACTATAAGTGTAATTCTCATTTGTTAGACCATGTTTTTTTTTTCAGTGTGTCCTGGCTTATCTTAGTTAAAAAACTCAAATTACTAAATTAAGTCTATTAAAATAAATGCTCAAATTATATGAATACATTAAAACACACAATTTCAAAAATAAAATAATAAAAACACTAGTCTAGTTCGATTTTGCATAGTGCGTATATACCTGTATATATTCCTTATTCTTTAATATAAACACTACACAGGTTACTTATCTGTTCTTTTGTAATAAGTTATTTTTTATGTTTTTGTTATTTGCTGTTTATGCATCTAAAATTTTGCATATTATATTATTAGCGACATATTAGCGTCGATGATATTAGGCATGCTGTAAATTGATTTATACGTATATCCAAGCACTTAAGGTTTTTAAATTTTTTATTTCTTCTACATATAATTCTGTTGGTGGCGCTTTGAATAAATAAATAAATAAAACACAAATATTGAACTAAAGCTTATTTAGTAAGCTGTAAATCTATATCTATGCTTGTAATTCTTGGTGGTTGATTTCCAATCAAATCAATACGGACGATAAAACTAAATGGGTTTCTAGTATAACTGCGTGATACAGAAAAGGACAGCAAAAACACAAGAACTTAGAAACTTTGGTACACTTATTCCCCGTGCTATAAAATGAAGCTAACAAAAATTAGATGAAGATAAAATACGGATGGCTCTTTAGTAAACTTAAAAGTCAAATGCTAGCAGTTCTCGGCAAAAATCGGTTCAGGCAGTAGAATCTAGGTTAGGTTAAATAAGCAGAACCAGCCAACTGGAAAAGATGAAAAGTAAATGACTGCGATGAAGTTTCTTCAAGGGCTACGCTCGACTGTGGACTTTAAAAACATTATTTTAGTTGCGTTTGTGTGAAATTTTTTGATTAACATTATCATATTATTCAATATTTATGACGACCTCCGTGGCGCAGTGCGTGCGCTGTCGTATTATAAAGTCGGCAGTCCTGGGTTCGATTCCCGGCTCGAGTCTGGTCTGGTGGGACGCTGCGGCCGTGGTTAGTTACCACCCTACCGACAAAGACGTGTCGCTAAGCGTTTTAGCTTTCCGGCACGATGTCGCGTAGAAACCAATTAGGAATGTGGGCTTACTACTGTGGCCCCTAACAGGTTAGCCCGCTATCATCCTAGACTGCATCATCACTTACAACCAGAGGTGAAATATCTGTCTATAATATATAAATAATAATTGTTCATAGGAATCAAAGTGTTCAAATGAATTTAATGAAATTGTTTTAATATGTTGATTATTTTTATAATCAGCACGTTTTTAGCCAGAATTAGTTCATTATTAATGGACAATTTTATTTCAAGAATCTTTTGATTATATTAAACTAATCACGCCAGTTTCGAAAGTACATTTTTTTTTTTTTAAAGGAACCAAACAAAGTACAGAAGGAGCACAAGCACGTAATACGTTGATAACTCTATTGGCTAGCCCGCTTGATTATATATTTCTTTACAATTTTCCATAATATATTTTTACATTTGCCATTTGAAAAGCAATTTCAAAACCGATAGCAGTGGAAATAATTAATCGCGTTTGTACCGAGCATTCACTGTACAATACAAATTATGTCAATAATACTGACAATTAAATTAGCCATAAGCTTGAACTACAATAACAACCCATTCTTCATACAGTTTGTTATTCATTTCATCAAATTCCACAATAATGGTCGAAATAGACCGCAACAAAACAAGTGATTGTCATCATTGTAAGCGATACCATAGTGGCTACTACTATTTGAATATTAGATTATTGGTTTGAAGTGCATTGTTGGCCATCTTTACTCTATACCGTTTCTTTATATATTTAAAAAAAAATATATAAAAATGTGGCAATGGAATAAAATGAAATGGAAACACATTATGTAAAAAATCGAACACGATCTGTTACGGTTATTGAGATAAAGCCCGTTGACAAACACACGAAGGAGAATAGACAGATAGCGGCAAATAAGTTAAACTAAAATCTAATTAAAATTGCTAAAATTATAACACAATATACGAAGTAATATACTAGTATAGTATGGCATAGAAAAACAAGATGTTGCTTTGGGTTTTAAAAGCTCGCCAAAGCGAATTTTGAGATAGGCTCCCGACATCTGATATCTCATCTAGTGGTTGAGGTGTCTACACTCTACTCCCTACCGTAACGCCGTTCTCATGATGAGACACCTCAAGCACGTCATTTTTATCCTAGACGATCATCTAACGACTGACATCGTTACCCAAGCATACACAGCGACTTTTTTTTTATATACACTACAAGTTAGCCCTTGACAGCAATCTCACCTAATGGTAAGTGATGATGCGGTCTAGGATGGTAGCGGGCTAACCGGTTAGGGGTATGGTAAACCCACACTCCTACTTGGTTTCTACGCGACATCGTGCCGGAACGCTAAATCGCTTGGCGACACGTCTTTGTCGGTAGGGTGGTAACTAGCCACGGCAGAAGCCTCCCACAAGACCAGACTCGAGCCGGGAATCGAACCCAGGACCTCCAACTTTTATAATGCGACAGCGCACGCACTGCGCCACGGAGGTCGTTAAAAACTCGCTGGTGAAGATAAGGTTCAGATTTCTGACATCATCAGGACGACTCTCATCATCATCTCATCAGTCAGGGAGGTGTGGCCTAAATCTCCCCGTCTAACAAGCCAAGATTCTACGTCACCTTAAGTTGAGATCATAGACTCAGCGGAGGCGCCCTTAGCTTTTTTTTTCTGACTGACTATTTAGCTGTACTAACCCTATTGAGCTGTTTGGCCAGCTTCGGAAATAAGCTCTACTAGAAGAAATGTTGAGCCCTAGGGCTCGAAGAAACTAAGGGAACGTGTGCCTAAAGATGCCTCCTGTGAGGCCGAACCTCGGCTTAGGCGACGTTTGGGATAACGGTCGGACGGTGTGGCGCCCTTAGCGATTCATTTTCCCAGTATCGTCAAGCCCTGGTTTCTTCCCTTAGGCCGAGCTTTGCGCTTCCCGTTTTTATGTAACGTTTGTTTTCTTGCGAAAAAATATACCTTAATTCAAGATCGGCTCAGCTTCAAAGCCGTGTATACGTAAAGTTAACAAATAATATTTTTATGGGCCACTAGAACGGACTTCCAGTTTTTTTCCAGTATTTTACCAGTATTTAGATCTCGTATCCAGGATATCTCTGTAGCAAATATCTCCTCGATTTATTTACTAATTAAGCTAAATGTGATAGCCCTGTGGTTAGGACGTCCGCCTCCTAATCAGAGGCCGGGGGTTCGCCCCCGGGCACGCACCTCTAACTTTTCGGAGTTATATTGTGCGTTTTTAAACAATTAAAATATCACGTGCTTCAACGGTGAAGGAAAACATCGTGAGGAAACCTGCACGCCTGAGTTCTCCGTAATATTCTCAAAGGCGTGTGAAGTCTGCCAATCCGCACATGGCCAGCGTGGTGGACTATGGCCATACTATTCTCATGTTGAGAGAAGACCCGTAGTCTGTAGTGAGCCGGCAATGGGTTGATCATGATGACGATGATGAGGATGGAAGGAAATGTAGGATGCTTACAAACAGCTTATAAACTTTGAAATTAAAAGAATGGATTATAAAGTTAAACTGTTATGGGAGCATAACAGTTTTGATAAGTATTTTGACGACTACCTGGTCAGCGCTGTGTTATATAATTGAAAGGTCCCGGTGTTAATCTCCGGCAGGGGCAATTCGGGACTTAACTATTACCGATGTTTCCCTTGTCTGGTCTGGAGGATTTGGTCGTGGCCAGATGCAACCCACCCCGACATGCCGCTGAGCGATTTCATGTTCTGGTTTCATGCTGCGTTAAAACGAAAGGAGTATTATTTTATATACCCCTTACCCGCCATGTCATAGCCCGCTGTCATTTTAGACTGTAGTTAAAAAACAAAAGTCATTAGTTAATGAAGGTCGTGTCTAAATATACCGTGATTTCAATTATCCGATTTGCCAATACTAATTGCATAGACTTCAGCCAGCTGGCTTTTATTGCCTATTTAATAGGCAAACACGATGAAAACCTATTTAATATGCAGGGGGTTAACATTTGATTCCCCCTGACATTGAGATAATTAGACCATTCAATATTTACGTAACTTTGATATTCATATGATATTTTGACGTTAAAATCGGAATATTGTGTTGATTGGAACGTACTGAATGTTTCAGATCGTTTCTCTCCCTAGGTTCGAGTGAGGGCTAAGGTATCGAATCAATCAATTTAAAATTAATTTATTTCAAGTATACCTTCTATATAAACACTTTGAAAATGTCAAGTCTGTCTGCTTCTAGGCACTTTACGACTTATTATTAGTCAACACCGGCGAGAAACGCAGCATTTTAAAATAGATTTATGAACGAACTACCTCCAAATATTAGTAATTAAAAAAATTTAAATTTTTCATGGTTGCCTCATTTGGGTCAACCGTTTAACTCAAATTTGTTATTTTCATGTCAAATGCTTACTTGGTTCCTCTTTTTTTAATGTAAACACAGCCTAATTGTAAGTTGCCGACTTGCAATTTTTTCGGTGTATTTATAGGTTGTATAAATTGTATTTCTTATAATAAAAAATAAGATAGGAACTACGAAGATATCTAAACCGATGTTTCAATTCACTTCTATAATTATATATATGTACGCATGGATTTGAAAATACTTAAACAAAACCGCCGAGCCATTTCAACTCACTATCCAAAGCGGCCAACAACTTAACCTCATAGTGAATAAACCTACTACATTCAGTCAACGAAAGACAACATCAAATACAATCCAGAAGTATCTGCCCAATCTAGAAATCAAAATGGACGTTTTTTTTTATTTACCACAAGTTAGCCCTTGACGGCTACCTCACCTGGTGGTAAGTGATGATGCAGTCTATGGTGGTAGCGGACTAACCTGTTAAGGGTATGGTAAACCACGTCGCGAAACCGGTTGGGAGTAGTGACTCCTAATTGGTTTCTACGCGACATCGTGCCGGAACGCTAAGGCGACACGTCTTTGTCGGTAGAGTGGTAACTAGCCACGGCCGAAGCCTCCCACCAGACCATACTCGAGCCGGAAATCGAAACCAGGACCTCCAACATTATAACGCAACAGGCTACGGATGTCGTCAGTAAAAGACTTGTTAAAATAGTAATCATCTATTGTGACATAAAAAAGTTTATACTATATTCCTTAGATGCATGCGGACCACACAATTTAAACGTAATTCAAAAATCCATACTTGAATCGGGTTACTAGTTTAAATGTTGCGATAACCACAACAAACGTCTATTGATAATCAGATACCAGTTTATCCGTCTTTTCCGTGATTGAAAAACCAGCAATAAAATCATAATTTGTATTCAATAATTATACTATGAACTCCATTACCTCCCCTGACCCGCTCTTCGAGGACTATTGACTCGTTGAGTGGAGACCCCGTTGGCTTGATGGTTTTCATATTTATATTCGATAATATTGCTATTCCTTTTGTACTCTCATTTGCATCTGAGAAGGTACATACCTTCTCAGATGCAAATGTAGTAGGTATTTTTAGATACCCTATATTAAGATATATCTGCTACAAATCCGTATTTTCGGTACTATGGCCTTCGTCTGAAAAGAAGAATTTTTGTATTTCTTTACTAAAATATTTCTTAATTAAAAGTTTTGTCCGCTAAACGTGTTATCGTCTTCAGAAATCAATCTACAAGCAAACATTATATTTTCCTTAAGATCACATCTCAAATGAATACATTACGCTAAGAGACAGAAGGACAAACTTTTATAACAATATAAATCCACATAACGTTTTAAGCGAACAAAGACGAAAGAGTTTTTTCTCAAAAAGACATTTTAAACGTTGCATCCCCTTTCTTAGGCATTATTGTGTTTGGACAAAAGCTTATGATCCAAAACTTCTAAGGCGTAATTCTAATTTTCATGTCTTCGTTTCCAGCCCTTTTTTACCAGTGTGACAATTGTTTTTTTTTTGTTGGTCAAGTAGTTTGTTTTTTTTTTGTTGGTCAAGTAGTTTCGAACGTAAAGTCGATATAAGGATAAAGATATAAATAGATCAGCTGAGATTTAATGACTGACTAATTCTATAGAATAAATATTCATATGGTATTTTATTATGGGGTAATGCTGCTGATATTGACACTATATTCGTTTTGCAGAAGAGGGCTGTTCGTGCGATATATAAATTAGGTCCCAGAGAGTCATTAAGAGATAAATTTAAAGATTATAAAATAATGACAGTGCATAGCCAATATATATATGAAAATTTAATGTATGTTCATAAAAATATTGATAAATTCAAGAAAAAAATGGACTGTAACGCACTGAACATCAGAAGTAAAAGTAAACTTGTAGTACCATTTAGTAGGCTGCACAAAATTAGTAACTCATTCAAAGGAAATTGTATTTTATTTTATAATAAATTACCTATTGATATCTTGGAGATGTCTATCAATAAGTTCAAAGTTTTTATAAAACGAAAGCTTGTAGAAAAATCATATTACGATATTAAGGATTATATAAACGATAAAAAAGCTTGGGTGTGAATTGCTCTATCTCCATAGGTACTATAGTTTGTTATTCATTATGTGAGATGGTGATAACGAAAAAAAGAAAAACCCCGGTTAAGTTTGTTGTGGGCTTCTTCTTAGACCGGGGCGTGTTTGGAACCCTCATAGCTTTAGTTTTAAGTTTACGAATATAGTTATCACCATGAAATAACTACTATGTAAATTATTAACGCGTCAAAAGTGCCTTTTTAAGGACTATTTGAATAAAGATTATTTTGAATTTTGAAAATTTTTTAAAATAATGTAATAAAATGATTGATTTATGGTATCCATCAAATAATTAAATATTCAGATGCAATAAAAATACACGACAAAATTTGTATTTGTATTAATTAGTGGACCAAAGATACGTTACGGTAGAAATAAACCAAACGACCCCAAAGAACACGCAACGAACAAAGATAGCTTTACAAAGCTCACCCAGAGAATTTAACCCTCTCATATTCCCGTATTATAACCAAAATATAATAATGAAAACATTGAATTCAAAATGATCTTAAAACCATAAAATGACCGGAAATCCTAACTCGTTTGATTTTTCAATTAAGATCTGAAAGCTCAAAACAAAGCCCTGGGCTAACAAAGACCCGAACGCTCGCATCCACCGTGTATTCATAATTTCCCTATTTGCGAATGTCGTCCATATTTTTCATATTTTCGTTTTCGTTATCACAACCCAGCTTCAGAAATACGCTCGCTGTCTATTAACATGAAAATAGAGATTATTTTTTGCCTTGTTCACATTATAACTCAGTTTAAATTATATTAATAATATTATTGAAATAATACGACTGTTTAAGCGTGTGATCCAGAATTAATTCAGGTCAAACAGAGATCATAATCCACGTAAAACAAACCATTATTTTCTAGCATAAACACAATTGGATCCAAGAAAGTAATTAAGAGATAAAAGAATATTAAATAATGTTAGTGAATAACCAATACATATACATATATATGAAAATTATCATTAACATATAAAGTCCATAAAAATATTACAAAAATTGAGAAAACTGTAACGCACTGAACATTTGAAGTAATAAATAATTTGTAGTGCCTCTACTAGGCTGGCCAAAATAAGTAATTAATATAAAGGTGCTTTTTATATTGGTTTGTAGCGTTATTGGGTATCCAGATTTTAAGGTTTTGGAAAACATAACATTTCCAAAATAAAAAAACTATCATGATATTATAAAGGATTACATAAACAATACAAAAATCATGAGTATGATTTTTTGTTACTTCTTAGCTAAGTGAATTATTGACTATGTGAGATGGTGATAGCAAAAAAGAACCGGCTAAGTTTATCCGCCTTCTTAGGATTATATATTTAGGATTATAGTATTCGTCATTTGAGGCTCGAAGATTTATATTACGTATACAGAAATAAAATGTTAAATTTCTGGTGTTACCGAACATAATATTTTTCAGTGGTATCCGCCGTAAAAATTAACCTACAAGACTCCGCGTAAAGTTTTTATATTGTCACATCATATTATAAAGGCACTGACTGTACTTACAAAATCAGGTCAGATTTGGATAAACTCTAAAAACAAACTGGCAGAAAAGAATTTCAAGACAAAGTTTGGTTTAAGAAGGCACTCAAACAATCATATAATGGAATCCCTCAACTTTTATTTATTTGCATAGACCTAATTAAATAGAGAGGCATAAACATAATATATTTATGAATTCCTTTCATTTCAGTCTCATCCAACACCTAAAATGAGGGATTATCGTAATATGATTAGGATTATTATATCATTAATAAAGCAACAATGGATTCAACCTGTTGTGCGCGGAACTAGTACATAATAACGTGTAGATTAATTTATTAGCGATCGGGTTCGCAATAATTTCTATAGCGCTATTGTGTAGTCACAATGTGCATTAACGATGATTTTCATCAATTGTAAAACCTCCGCTGAATTTGTTAATGGCCTACTTAATCAATTACCTATATAGTGTGTAATCATAATTTATCGGCGAAAAACGAAAAACTGAAATCCAATTTACATACAACAGAATACCGGTGTATCGTCATTATTATCTTTTATCTTTGGGTTTTGGGTCTTATAATGATGGGCAAAGTAGCGAGAAAGAGGCGCATCGGTCGCAAGAGGAAGTCTTGGTTGCGAAACATTAGGGAGTGGACAGGGATCGCGAGTGCCGCCCAGCTTTTCAGCCTCGCGAGAGACAAGGCAAAATATGCCATTCTGACTGCCAACCTTCACTAGTTGGAGAGGCACCTAAAGAAGAAGAAGAAGATCTTTGGGTTTAATGACTTTAATGAATTACTAATATAAGTATTATAGCAGTGACCATGTTTGATCGCCGGCATGCACCTCGAAGTAATGTGCTAAAATACTTCTTCTTTTCAGGGTTTTTATTTATACACTACCAGTTAGAACTTGACGGCAATCTCATCTGATGGTGAGCAATGATGCAGTACTAGATACTAGCGGGCTAACCTGTCAGGGGTATAGTAAATTTACACTCCTGTGTGCAATAAACATATTTTCCTCATATTTACTTCTATCTATGTATTATCAAACGATAAATCGTCGTGCTGGAGCGATAAATCTCTTGGCGACACTCTTTGTCGGTAAGGTGGTAATTAGCCACGGCCGAAGACTCCCAGCAAACCAGTTTCGAGCCGGGAATCAAACCCAAGGCCTCCAACTTTAGAATGCGACAGCCCACGCGCTGCGCCACTGAGGTCGTCAAAACCCTTTTTAGGTATTATTTGAATAGTCTTTTTCTGAGTGTCGCATTTAACCGCGATTGAAAACTACGTAACAGAACAAATTCAACTAGAAGAATAAATAAAAGACTACGTAAGTACTAATCGTAAATAATTCTCAGAAACAGTGTAGATTCAGTTCTGCGCCGGAGGTCGGCAGGAACTTTGCTTACCTTCTATGTTTATTATATATATGTTTATATTTGATCAGCGTGGTGGACTATGGTCAACAAAAGGCGACGCGTACTCCGTAGTTATCGGTTCAAAATAATCATGATAATATACCGTGATCCCCAAGCACTGGGAGGCTGCCAGTGATTGAGACGGAGAGCAATGACGGGAATTCGCTCATCCAGGAATCGAAATCACGACCTTGTGATCCGCAGTCAGAACATAGAAACTGCGAGACAATGAAAAAGTAATTAAGTAGTAATTATAATATACGGAAAATAACAAGGACATCTAACAGTATTGTGTACACGTCATACATAATGAAAATAGCTAACCCATTTGAGTTTTCAATTAAAAAGTAAAAAGGATGAAACAAAAGCAGTCGTTAGAACAAAGCCTCGAGTTCTGGCGTTCTCAACGGTACAATAATTTCCTTATTTGCGGATGTCTAGAAGATTTTTTTATTATTTTTATCGTTAAGGTACGATTCCGAAGCGAATGATGCATTTTATTTTCTCTGTGTACAAATATTGTCAGCATTGCTATCGACTTGCAAAATAGACGAAAAGAGTGGCATGTCATGTTGTCTATGTTTTAGTTTATAATACAAGTTGCTAGATCTGCTATAAAAATACATTATGTATAAAATGTTTATATGTATTAATATAACAAAGTTAATTGTTTTAAGGAATAACCTAAAATATCATGAATACTGTAAATAGTGGAACATAGACACATTTCTTAGGAATTATAGTTCGTCATCAACATGATCAACCCATTACCGGCTCACTACAGAGCACGGGTCTCCTCTCAATATGAGAAGGGTTTGGACATAGTCCACCACGCTGGCCATGTGCGGATTGGCAGACTTCACACATCTTTTGAGAACATTATGGAGAACTCTCAGGCGTGCAGGTTTCCTCACGATGTTTTCTTTCACCGATGAAGCAAGTGATATTTTAATTTTTGAAAAACGCACATAACTTCGAAAAGTTAGAGGTGCGTGCCCGAATTCGAACCGCCGACCTCTGATTAGGAGGCTGACAACCTAACCACTGGGATATCACCGCCTTACATTACCTATCTGCATGTTCCAGAGATTGCTATTTGTTCTCAAAGGTGTGTGAAGTAATTAAATCCTCACTTATAGTTCGTCATAATCTATTTAAAATAATGGTTATTAATTTTGTGCATATTGTCTAATTAATTTCATTAATATATCGCTTGATATGATTTAAAATTAACAAAAATAGCTTCACTGATACTTTAGATAATATCTATTATTAGTTCCTACCGGCTAGTAAGTTAATACCGGCCTTAATCACCATTCAGGATTCAATATAGCTTCAAATAATAGACGACAAAGTCGGGTACATGTGACAATCTAAAAATGTTTGTTGTTTTATGAATTGTGTTGTTACTTTGTTCATAAATAAATTGGTATCTCGTAGTTCAAGAGGTTGTAATGTGCTACTGCGGATTAGGAGAGTGTGGGTTTAATTTTCAGATCAGCCTAGAGCGGCCGATAACGGGTAGTAATAATCTTTAAATAGTAAGCATTGAATTTTTCAGTTTAAAATATCTCACCAGTAGTCCAGATTAAAAGAGCCGTGCTTCGTAGATCAAATTAAGCGTAGAAGGTAAATGCTATAAGAAAGAAAGCCTGTGCCCAGAAATAGGACCTAAATAGGCTGAGGATAAAAAAAAAAATTAAAACCACGTCCAAAATTATCTAACCCAAAAAAAACTCTATAAGAAAGGAAGCCTGTGCCCAGAAATAGGACCTAAATAGGCTGAGGATGAAAAAAAATAAAATTAAACCACGTCCAAAAAAATCCAACCCAAAAAACAAGACAGAAGTAGCTGTGGTTTAAACGACTACCGTATATCACACCGCTTGGAAAAGAACCTTTATCATAACAAAGCGAGTGAAGAAAACTTCGAGTTTACTTCAGGTGCCTTGTATTAATCCCAGGCCAAATAAAAACCGGCCCGCATTATTAGGTCAAAGCTATATATCACAACAACGCAAGAGAGAGAAGATCGCACTAAGACACGAATAAGACTAATAAATGACAACGAGATATAATATATAATCAAAATAAAAATGTTTTTTTTTTTGTTAATTTAAACCTAGTACTTGCACCTATGAAGCGTATATAATATATATTATATTGCTTTTTTTAATTCGTTAGGTAATGGTGTTACTTATTTTTTAGTTTGATACTTATTAAATATCTTAATGTTATAGTATTTATGTTTATAATGCACCGGGATACGAAACCGTGTGTTTTAACATATATAAAACTGACTACTTAATTATACTATATACTTATTTTAATATACGTTCGTTAAAGTACGAATGATTGTAATAGACCCATGTGGTTGTATCGCTAAAAGTTCGGGATCAGTGCTCTATCTGTTTTTGGCAAAGGGTAAATAAAGTAAGGATCAAAAAACACATACGTGCGTATTACAGTTTCGTACAAGAGACTGTGTCCAGTGTTTGGAGTAACACAAACATGCGCTGTCTACAACTTCTGTCGAAACTGATGGTATGTGGTTTAATTTACAAGACGAATAACAATAGTTTTAATCACAGCAGCAAAAAAGCATAAACCATTTACCATAATTTTAGATAATCGTTTTATAGAAGTTACCCTCACTGAAGGACCACGTCAGTACTTATAATGATATTTTAGAAATAAGTTTAGTTATTAAAGTAAAAGTACATGATTGATACACCAATGAACTCAAAAATTAATTAAGTTCACCAACGAAATGGTAGACTTATTTTAGGCAACTCCAATAGTTTTTAATTGGCTTTTCGTACCTACTCCAATTTTTCGTGTGTTTTACTTTGTTATTTGAAAACTGTACGATTTCTTTGAGATTCTATTTAAAATAGCTTGATTTTCATATATTTTCATGTTCTATTATATAGCTAGAGTATACTGTTGCTACGCGTTTAAATGTGTGCAATTTCCGTAAATTTCCTTATATTTATTTCTTTCTACGTATAATTAAACCATGTGAGCAATTTTGTGAATCGTAATGAACTTTGTATGATATTACAAAAAAAAAAAACTATAATGATAAAACCGCTTGCCACTTGTAAATTGTTCTTTATTGTAAGTTTATTTTGGCCCTCGGGTTTTGTTTACCAAAGGACTCTGATGTCTGTATCCCGTACAGAGCACAAAGGGATGTTCTTTCGTGTAAATTTAATAGTAAAGTAAGTCACGTTACATTATGGTAGTAGGTAGTTACAGTTCATATAAATTTGTGGTTTGATTACAGTTCATACTGTAGTGTACCGCACTACTTAATCAAATTGCATTTAAAATATAATATATATGTCTAGGTATTACTTTAGATACTATGTCATTACTTGGAAGATCAATGGTTGGTTGGTTGGAAATGGTTGAAACAATGGTTCAATACCCTGCTCAAAACTGTTCAATGGAAGCAATCGGCCGTGGTTAATTGCCAGTCAACCAGCAAAGACATATTAAAGCCAAAGTGTAACGCTTCCGTATGACAACCTCGTGGAAACCGATGAGAAGAATAGGTTCAGCTAGTAAGGCATCGGTGGCTACTCGGGTGCTACGATTTTCATGGGTTTTTTTTCACGCTGGGAAATGCGTTTACGCATCCCCTCCGGAAGCGACGCAGGCAAGACTGCGCCGCTTCCAACGGGGTATTCGGACTTCTCGGCGGCCAGACTGGCGAAAAGAATACCCACTAAAACCTAGCGATGCTTCTTCGCGTCGCCTGGTGGCTGGGTCACGGGAACACTCGTGCCGCTTCGACCGCCTGACTCGTGCGGTGACTCGATAGCCTGCGGTGTACATAATATAAAGCAAAAAGATTAACTTATTTTTATTTATTCATTATAATAGGTACATAATTGTAAAGATATTAAAGTAGCTAATTGTATTTTTTTGTTTGTCGAGTCTGGTCTGGTCGGAGGCTCCGATCTTGGCAAGTTACCACTCTTAAGAAAAAGACGTGTCACCAAGAGATATCAGGAAAGGTTGTTGAGTATATAAAAAAAACATTTACGCCTATTACTCGGAGAGTTGCGATTTAAGATTAAAATGTATACGAAAAGTTGAATTTTTATTTGGTAATTCAGAAGTATCGTATCTGAGGCAGACTATTTGTTCAGTATATTTTTTAACAATGGAGTGGTAATCATTTTCGATGTTCTTGCAGTCGTAGTAAATATTTCGCTGCGCAAAATATGTACCCGTTACTATTAAAATTGTGTCATTTTCACTGGGTCTTAATAGGAACTCAATTATTTTTGGAGTTTTGAGTTTCTGTATTTTATTTTTCTAAGCGGCCCCTGTAATAAAAATGCAAGCAGACAAATTAAAAACAATAAACGGACATTTTATATTTTTAAGAACTCAAACACAGCAATATATATATGCAATCAAAATAAAGAAAGTTATATTATTCAGGAAGTATTAGTTATATGATGTAGCAGCTATACATATAACATTCTGTTTAAATTATATATTATAAGCTGTGATAGGCTAGTGGTTAGGATGTCAGCCTCCTAATCATAGATCGAGGGTTCGAACCCGGGCACGCTTTTTTAAGCAATTAAAATATCACTTGCTTCAACGGTGAAGGAAAACATCGTGAAGAAACCTGCAAGCCTGAGAGTTTTCCATAACGTTTTTAAAGGCGTGGTAAGTCTGCCAATGCGTACCTGGTCAGCGTGGTGGACTATGGCCAAACACTTCTATTGAGAGGAGACCCGTGCTCTGTAGTGAGCCGGAAATAGGTTGATCATGATGATGAAATAAATTATTGCCAAATAAACTTTTCATGATCATGCCCGCAAGACTTGGAGGAATATGGTGTTATAGCATTCGACCATGAAAACATCGGCAGCAAAATCTCTTTATGCCCATTCATGTATTTTATAGTATCACTTATGGCAGAATTCAGATGGACGTCACGTTGAGTTGAGAGCTCTTCAATCCCTTTGACAATTGAACTGCGCATGACCTAGCGCTCTCAACTAAACCCTAATCATTGAATGGAGTATGAATTAATATTTCAGAACTATGCGCATTGCCTTAGACATAGGAAGCTTACATGGGAATATGCAATAGGCATGTTAATAATCTTCATCATCTCCATCAGCCTAATAATGTCCCACTGCTACGACAGGCCTCATTTCTCATAGGTTTTAGAACATAGAAACACATCTGTGATTCAAGTGGGTTGGTGGGCTCTAACGACAAATATCACATGATAGCAATCGTACCCTTCACTTAGTTTTGTAGTAGTGGAGAAAACCAATTTTCTATCACAAAGGCGGATTGGAAAATCCTACATCTGAAACTTCTTGCCCCAGATCAGAAACTCACGTGTAAGTTGATCTAGTGGTTGATCGATATCAACTTCTCTTTACTAATAAAGTGTACAAAATAATACGTTATCGATAATTGCCAGTAAGTTATTATGAAAGAAATACTTAAATACAATCTTTCTTTTTTTTCCACTACTACTTAGCCCTTGACGACTAGCTCACCTGATGGTAAGCGATGATGCAGTGTAAGATGTTAGCGGGCTAATTTATTACAGGTATGGTAAATCAACAATCCTAATCGGTTTCTAAGCGACATCGTGCCGGAACGCTTAATAGCTTGGCGATACGTCTTTGTCTGTAGGGTGGTAACTAGCCACGGCCGAAACCTCGCACCAAACAAATACAATCTTTTGTTTTACAAATAATAATTTGTTACAAATTACATTACCTTTTACTTTCTTGATTTTTCTTTTTCTTTTTGGCTTTATCCCTCGCTATGAGGGGTCTACACAACATGTCTTGACATATTCTATTTCAATTCGAAGACATGTTGTTTTGGTTTTGGCATACTATTATTTTGTGCGACCGGCAGAATTACTGTCACATTTTGGTTCAAACGGGTACGGTTATAATTCCGTTTTAATCGCAAAGTCAATAAGTTTCCCCGAGCATGATATTTATCTTGGCCCTTTCGCAGAAGTTCCTTTTTGAATTAGAATCATTGTAATTCTTATGACTAATGTGTTATTTTTATCAGAAGATCTCCATAGGTCGCCTAAGGATCAGAATTTGCATTTAATTTCTCTATGCTGTTCTAAAGTTATTCTTCGAGAGTTAAATATAATACTGTACTGAATAACTTACAGTTGATATAACTTATATAAATTATACTTATTATATAACTTACAATTCATGTAAAGAAGATGAATTTCTTTATATAAATCTTTCTCTGAAAATCTTCGGATAGGGTAGTTATTTATCATATTTTGACGCAACAAAAGTTAGAAGACAATGAAATCATCCTGTTCCACCAAGATCGAAAAAGATGTCTCTGCTAATTCATGAGTAACCCATTACCGGCTCACTACAGAGCACGGGTTTCCTCTCAATACGAGAAGGGTTTGGCCATAGTCCACCACGCTGGCCATTGGCAGATTTCACACGCCTTTGAGAACATTACGAAGAACTCTCAGGCGTGCAGGTTTCCTCACGATGTTTTCCTTCAGCGTTAAAGCAAGTTATATTTTAATTGCTTAAAAACGCACATAACTCGAAAAGTTATAGGTGCGTGCCGGGACTCGAACTCCCATCTTCTGATTAGAAGGCGGACGTCCTAACCACTAGGCTATCACAGCTTTTCTTTAATTCTAATGCTAATTATTAATTAAGAGTAACCATCTAAGAAGACGCGTACAAAAGCTTTTGTAGGAACAATGGTAGAACATAATATCTTGAAAACGTGGAGCTAAAGTTGAGGTAATAAGTTCGCTTTAATTCCACGTAGGCAAGTTAGAAAGTTGAATATTCTACAAGATCGATATAGTTACTAGCACTTGTAATGTAATTAATCATTTCGTAATGATATTTGAGTTAGTTCCTTCGCTGCATCGGATTTATGCTTCGGATTTCTTGCTTCGCGTAGCAACCATTGAAATATTGTTACTTCTAGAGTTTGCAGCTTTTCAGCCTCGCAAGAGACAAGGCAAAATATGCCATTCTGACTGCCAACCTTCACTATTGCACAGGCACCTAAAGAAGAAGAGTTTGCAGTGTCCTGCTTAAACGTTGAAATCTAAACGGTTTATCTATAGGTATAATATAACATAGTTCGAACTTTTATTTTTATTTTTTATGAAATCATAAACCAATCAAAATAAACTTTTATTGCGCTCTTCATGTTTGTTTGTTTGTTTGTTTGTTTGTTTATGTATATGTAATAGTTAAACTTATTTTAACTCTTACATCTTTTTTACCTCAGAAAAGTCAATTGATTTTCAATGTTAGATTTAAGAAATAAGGATTTATTATCAATGAAACATATGTTTATCAATGAGAGTTTTTTAAATGAGGCAATATTAAATTCAAATCCTTCTTCAATATTCACCTTGTCTAAAATTTTTCGTTATCGTTAGATGTTACGGGTCCTTCCATCTTGGGGTGTTAAAATCTCATTGTTTGCAACCATTTGAAACTACTTAAGCTTCTCTTGAAGATTTATACTTTTCTCCGAGAAATTTAATACCTATTTTTATAACAAAAATATTGTTGTAAGACATAAGACATGGTTTATCTTTTTTTAACTCTGCAAGTGATTTGAAGTATGAAACGGAATAATCTAGCACTGAGACCTTCATGTACAAGTGAGGGACACATTTACGTCTCACCTCTACCCTTGGTAAGATTAGCACAATCATAATCGTAAATTCGTTTTTGAGTATCGGAACATTGAACTGTCATAGTAAAATAGTCCATCCTTAAAGAGATATATTCTATACAACTCGATTTGTAAACAACTTTTGGTTGTTTTTGTTTTTTTATATAATACAAGTTAGCCCTTGACGGCATCTAACCTGGTGGAAAGTTATAATGCGGTCTAAGATGGTAGTAGAGCTAACCTGTTAACCTGTTATTCCTAATTGGTTTCTACGTGCCGGTAAATACCTAAATCGCTTCGCGACACATCTTTATCGGTAGGATGGTAACTAGCCACGGCCGAAGCGTCCAACTTTATAATGTAACAGCGCACGCACTGCGCCACTGAGGTTGTCACAACGTTGTTGTTTTGAAAACCTAAACTCAAATCGTACCCAAGTCACTATGATACTTTTTTTGTCTCAGTTTGGTGTCAGAGACCTTCTCAATTAATTTTTTTCTCTGAATAGACACTAGCATACGAATAGACAAAGAAAGTTACATTTATTTTGACTTTGGTATGTTTGTATCTTTTTTTCTCTTGATTGATTGTTGCTATACACACGCTCGTTGATACGTAAAGCGTAAAATCTACGTGAACTATCGTGTAGATTGTCATGTCCCAGTCATGGTAAGATCAAAGGGGAAAACTTGTAAAAACTAAAAGAATATCCACTACCCGTTCAGACACGTTGAGCATTTTTATTCAGAACTCATCACGTCTAAGGGTATCCGATCAGATGGACACACGTCGTAAAATCCTACAGCGAAACTTATTGGAACAACTTTATCGCTCGTAGTCATGTAACATAGCTGATCCTTCATAAAAACATGTATCGGATATTGTAAGAAACATACGGTGGTAAACTAAAGTTGAGTTTATCTACAGCCTTCTCTATAGAAACTTGAACTTTTGGTTCATACATCTGATACGACTAAAAGGAGAAAATTGCATGCAGGATTTTTGGGTTTTTTGACATATCATGCTGTATGTCGAGTGTGAAATACTGGCGGCGTGTTTGGGACAGTTGAATGTCTGTTATGAACGTTTTTATTTTGATAATACTGTTTAGGTTTTATTGTTATTCCGTGCGAGATTTTAATCCGCAAAGCGGAAAGAGAAAATCTAAGATTTTATGATCCTTATAGCTACCATCTTAAAACAAAGTATTAGTAGTTAGATTGCCACTAGCTGCCTTGAATCAATAATGTTCTAGAATATGCAGTCCAAAATAATTGTTTATTTTAGAATGATGAATATATATATAATATAATAGAAGTTCTTTCTGGTTTCTAGACATTCCTCTAGAAAGTTTCACACAGATAGACTGTAAATCCTAAACCAGTGGGATTACAAGCATTCAATTTTGCACCAGAGTAGCTAACATATAACATAGTTAATATAGTTTAAGCATGGTACAAACTCATTATAAATGATAGAATTGGATTTCGTATCCTGTGCCTCCTTTGACGATCTCCCGATAGATACGCATCTGAGATTCTTGAACGTAAGCTTATAAAATTAAGGGAAAACATAAGAAATTTCCAGTACTTAGAACATTTCCCTATGAGTCATAAGTACTTAAAATTCAAAATTCAAATAATCTTTATTGAAATAGTCCTTTAAAAGGCACTTTTGACGCGTCAATAATTTACATTCTAGTGATTTAATGGTGATAATTACATTCGTAAACTTAAAACTAAAGCTATGAAGGTTCTAAACGCGCCCTGGTCTAAGAAGAAGACCACAACAAACTTAGCCGGTTTTTTTTGTTATCACCATCTCACATTATCAATAATAAATTATAGTACCTATGGAGATAGAGCAATTCACACCCAAGCTTTTTTATCGTTTCTAAAATCCTTAAAATCATAATATGATTTTTCTAGAAGCTTTCGTTTTGTAAAAACTTTGTAATATAGATCCATAGTCGTTATTGCTGTCGTTTAATCTGGTCAAATCGAAAGCCAAAACTCTTAATTGGTTACTACGCAATGTTATGCCTAAACGCTAAAAGGCTTGCTATACGACTCTGTCGGTAGGGTACTAACTAGACGCAGCCGAAGCCACCCACTACACCAGACCCGAGCCGGGAATCGACACTAAGACCTCCAACTATATAATGCGATAGAGCACGCACTGCGGCACGGAGCTACTGCTGTTTAAAACTCGTTTAAATTAATTAAGAATTTATGTCAACACTCAAATGATAGAAGTGTTACTTAAATTCGATCTTTCTTCGTCAATTTAAGTAACTTAACCTTTCACTGAAATTTGCATTTTGTAAATGTTCTCTATATGTTTATATAATTTCCTTAAAAATCTGATTCTACAAGAGATTTTATGTATCTCAATTCAAGTTTTTCTCTGAATAGGCACTAACATACGAAGAGACAAAGTTAAAAATCTAACAGCTTGTTAAGTATTATTTGAGTCATTTTTTTTTCTGTTTGTCGAAATATTGCATATCGCAGCTACTACGATAATTTAAATAGCTTTAACTGCAATGAAAACTACCTGAAACTAAACTTTCAACCAAAAGAATTAATAAACGACTACGTACTAAATAAGATTCGTATATAATTCTAACAGTTTAGATTCAGTTCATACTCTAAACGAAGTTAGTCTACATACGGTTAGGTATCACGTATAAAACGATCAATTATTTTATTTACCTATGTATTCAAACAATTTAAATCCACATAGTATCAAATATTTACTTTATTACTAAAAGGGATTTTTCTCTTGTTAGTTTCCACAATAGAAGAGCATCCATCCTTATCAGTGAGAACGCTGTTTTTTTTGCGCCAAATGGCATCAAAGCTCATTTTTAAATGTGTGTTTAATTCCAAGATCCTTTTGTAAGATTTACGTTACTTTTTCAAAGTATGTATTACAAATAGAAAACTAAGTTCTACTCATTTTATTATTATTTTAAAGTGGAATAAAGTTCATTCGACATACCTAAATTCTGCTTCGAGACAAAAAACTCATCAAAACTTACACTTACTTCCAACAGTATTTTGAATTGCAGTAACTGTCAGTATATTCTCAATAAACCATTACCATTTAATGACTTTGGAAACAATTATAAAACTTTTGAAGTGACTAACTTTATAAAAGATTTATATTAATGCGAATGGAATATATTAATTTTTCCTAGTCATAAATGCTGTCTCTAAGCATCCTTCAATGCCGTGTCGGCCACGTGTAATATTTATTAACGTATGTTGTCTCAAAAACTATGTTCCCGGGACGGCGGGTCCGAAGCATTTGGTAAATATTTGAGCGATTCACATTTTACAATTTACACCAGCCATAGAAGCCGGGTAGTTGCTTTACGTTCTATCAGATGGTTGGGAATTTAGTAATTACAAACGTACGGATAGACGATTCGATTAATTTGAGTGTGTTGAATAATTCCAGCATTAAAAAAACTCAAAAAATGCAATTAAATTTGACATTCAAATTTATTTATTGACTTTGTACTTTGTACCACTTTGAACTATGTTACTAAAAAATAACTCCCTAATTAATTTGATAAAAAGTAATTAAATTATAAGATTAATCCCAATAACCTCGAACCTCAGAAATAAGATATAAGTAGCTACAAATAACGGATTATTTAAGGAAATTTAAACAAAGCATCGTACCTTTTCTTTCACATGGCGTTTTTCGCCTGGCGATTTTTTTTTGTCACTGTTTTTTTTTTTAAATAGGAAATACGTTTATGCATTATTCACGTATAACTCGCCTGCGGCCAGAGTGACGATCAGAATACCCAATAAAACCCAACGATGCTCCTTTCCGTCGCCTAGTGTAACTAAGAACTCGACTTCCATCAGTATTTCTTCATTTTTTTAGTTTTGAGTAATGTATGCATTCCGTATTTTTGTTTCATAAAATATCAGAATTTTTTTTTTATTGCCGATTTTGCCTCTTACCTTTATTTATACTCATCATCATTTCATTTGTGTTATACCTCCAACGTTATTTATAGTGTATAATTTTATGCTAATAATAATATGCTATATGCTAAATTTAGTCAAGTGTGTTCGCGCTTTAGCACGCCACTGACGGCATTGCAAACTAATTACGGAGCTTCACTCCTTTCCTATTTAATCTCTTCAAGTTTAATGGGTGAAAATGTAATAGACAAGGCTAAATTGATTCCGACAGGCAGAATACCGAGAGAGAGAACAATATAAATTAGTTGTGCTCATTATTAAAATAACTAGTGAAAGTTCATTGGCTCAAAATGGAAACATAATGCAGTCATCATGATCAACCCATTGCCGGCTCACTACAGAGCCATAGTCCACGCTGGCCATGTGCGGTTTGGCAGACTTCACACGCCTTTGATAACAATATGGAGAACTCTCAGGCATGCAGGTTTCCTCACGATGTTTTAAACTAATTATGATTTTATCATATATTGGACGGGCTGATCCAGCAACGCATCAGTATCTCCTCTAGTGCTGCAGATGTAAATTGGCGACGGTAATCACTTAACACCGAATGACCCAACTGCACGTTTGCCCGCGACGTAATATCATCATCATCATCATGATCAACCCATTACCGGCTCACTACAGATCACGGGTCTCCTCTCAAGAGAGAAGGGTTTGGCCATAATCCACCACGCTGGCCATGTGCGGATTGGCAGACTTCACACGCCTTTGAGAATATTATGGATAACTCTCAGGCGTAATATAAACAAACATATTTTTTTACGCACTTCAAGTTAGCTCTTGACGGCAATCTCACTGTTAGGAGTATGGTAAACCCACGCTCCTAATTGGTTTCTACGCGACATCATGCCGGAACGTTAAACCGCTTGACGACATGTCTTTGTCGGTTGGGTGGTAACTAGCCAGCCACCAGACCAGACTCGAGCCGGGAATCTAACCCAACTCTAGAGATCTTGGGATCGATTTGGGTCTTTATAATGCCGCACGCACTGCGCCACAGAGGTCGTCAGAAACGTACGTAGAACATGTAGAACATACGTGTAGAACATGTAGATTTTTTTTTAATTTAATTATAGTGTCGTGGAATGGCGACCCCGCACCGGTAAACGTAGCGTTGGTCGACCCCCAACAAGGTGGACAGACGACATCAAACGAATCGCAGGGAGCCGCTGGATACAAGCGGCCCAAGATCGTGGCCATTGGAACTCCCTACAAAAGACCTATGTCCAGCAGTGGACGTCTATCGGTTGAAATATGATGATGATGATAGTGTCGTAATTTTCTCAATGTACGTCACGTTACGGACATAAATTAGAAATAAATATTATTTAAAACATTAAGGTAAGGTAAATTTTCCGTGATGAATATAGAACTTTGCATTGAAATACACATAGCTGCGTCAAGGGGGTCGTCACATAGTATTAACATCAGTGGGTGCCTCTGTTAGTGATTTATGTGAGGTGGCCTACGATTAACATCGAAGAGGCTGTTCGGCCGGTTTAGCGTATTTTAATTAGTATACCCACCAGTGTTGCCTCTTGAATAATGTATGGAGTCCCTAATGTTTATGTGCTAGGATACAGTACTTCGTTTGGTGCACGTTAGTTGCGTTCACTGGACGTATGGATATTTCGGTGTTAAATTACTTAACAAATCCCCGAGCATTAACAACCTTCATAGCAAGCGTTTAACTCTCATTTTTGTATGGTTCAATCATTGATTCACCACTAGCCGTAGATAGAGCGCGTCATACAAAAACAAGGCGAGATTTTGTCACCAACTAACTATACATTCCTACATATCGGTATATCGATGTATTACAACCCGTCATCTTACCGTTTATCATACACATCTGGCCATTATATTATCTACAGCGGCGCGTTTTGCTTTGTAATTCATTCGGTTTATACGGCTTGAGTGTTAGAATCGGTGACTTTCGTGTAGCCTTATCACACACTTTGGGAAAGGAGTGCACGCGTCGCTTTTTGTGCACTACTTTTCCCTCCCATGTTTTGAGCGTTAATGATCGATCTACGGCTAGTGGTAAATCAATGGGTTCAATGCTTAATATGCAATTAACGATCGCTAACTTTTACGTCACGTCAGCTTACATGAAAACTCACACTAATGACTGCGTCGTTTTAATAATGAAAGCGTGGGTTTGTATAAACAAAAACACTTTGGCTTTCACTAGCATACGTGGCGTAACGTGGGAATAGTTGTGCAGTGTTTTATCATGCTTTGACATTTGAAAGGCGCTGCCAGTTAAAGTGTGTCAAAACACTGTATAGCTATTAAAACGTTACGCCACGTTTATTTGTAAGGCCCAGAATGTATAGCGCTCAATACACGCGTTATATAACTTAATAAGTAAGATTTTTTTACTGTAGTATATTTTTATACTTTACTTGTGTAAAAGAATGTTTGTCGGTTACCAGTATTAGATTAAATTTGACTAGGAGGTCAATTATATGCCAGGGGATGGAACTAGAATACTTATTAGTCTGGAAAATTGGAAAAACCAATGATTCGCGCGAGATTATATAAAACAATAACTGCGGATGAAGTCACGAATTCCAGCTAACATTCGTCACAATCCTGTGTATATACAATTCGTATACACAAGATTGTGTACCTGATATAATATAATAATACTAAGGTATTGCTTACGTGCGATTTCGTCCTCGTACGTACCTATTGTTAAGATTTTATTTCGTTTACGAATTTCTACACACTTCTCTATTTAGGACGAGGGTTGTTTCCATTTAAAACTTTCATGCATTATTTAAAAGTCATCGAAGGCACAGTGTTTGAAATCGCTAAACCGGCCGTACGGTCTCTTAGATGCTAATCTCATGGCACCTCGTATAAATCACTATCAACCCGATTGGCTTGGAATCTACGCCATTGATCAACCCTAGTTTTTTTTTACTGTAGAAATCTAACCTATCGTAACTACGTACAATTATAAGTGATAAGAATGGGCCATTGCAAGAAAAATATTGCTGCCAAAAAAATTGTTACTTACTATCTTTATTTATACACAACAATTTAGCTCTTGACAGCATCTCACCTGATGGTAAGTGATGATGCGATCTAAGATGGTAGCGGGCGTTACGCGGGCTATGGTTAGCCCCAACAGGTAAGCCCGCTACCAAGTAATTGGTTTCTACACGACATCGTGTCGGAACGCTAAATCGCTTGGCGACACGTCTTTGTCGGTAGGGTGGTAACTAGCCACGGCCGAAGCCTCCCACCAGACCAGACTCGAGCCGGGAATCGAACCCAGGACCTCAAACTTTAAAATACAACAGTGCACGAGCTGCGCCATGGAGGTCGTCGAAACTCTCCGGCTTATTTAATCCAATCCATGTTCATCAGGAGATAGGATGAGCTGGCAAAGCTTCAAAGTGGCCTAGGTAAGTAAAGAATGTAAAAATCTTCCAGCCATCAGTCATTCTTAAATAGGAGACCTCCTCCTATAGATATGTTAGATGTGTTATTAGTACTAGATAGGTTATTTCATCGTATAAAGTAGGACGCTCGCGGAGAACAGACGCGATATCTGGTAAAGTTTTGATGAGAGCAGAAGGCTCGTCCGCAATTGATCGACTCCCATCAGAAGAAATAACATGTGTGCGAAATGTGTGCTCAGATCTGCATCAACGATAATAATTTGTCTTTTTTCTGCACTTTAGTTAGAAAACGATAAACTGAATTAAACGCGGCTTCCTCACTTTAAATGTAATTAAATAAATAAAAATGACCTTTACAAATTAGTATTACCAAATGATACCTACATTTGAAAAACTTCAAAAGGCTTAATCGGGATACAGATAATCATGATTTCAAATCGAAAATATAGCTGATAATTTTAAGGTAACGCCAATGTTAGTCTTACCTTCAGGTTACCTGATGAAGGTGATTTATTTAATTTTCAACTGATGTAGTTACAAGTTTCAGATAGGCAGCTCGTTCGTGAAACGATACTCCTCTTGTAAGAGATAATTAATCATTTTGTTTTCTCTTTTCTAATTAACGATTCTTTTCAACCGTTTTCAAATAATTGGGAGCTGTAAGAGTTTTTCTGTTAATTTCATAAAAATTTTCAATTACTCGTTTCCCCGTTACGATCTCGCGTTGTATTGAAGGCTCCGACGAAAAAGTTTTAAAACCCCAAGAACTAGATACGAAACACCAAGGGTTCATTACGAAGTTGCAATATGATACGCTCCATGTCATGTGTTTTTGACGACCTCCGTGGCGCAGCGCGTGCGCTGTTGCATTTTAAAGTTGGAGGTCCTGGGTTCGATTCCCGGCTCGAGTCTGGACTGGTGGGAGGCTTCGGCCGTAGCTAGTTACCACCCTACCGACAAAGACGTGTCGCCAAGCGATTTAGCGTTCCGGCACGATGTCGCGTAGAAACCAATTAGGAGTGTGGGTTTACCATGCCCCTAACAGGTTAGCCCGCTACCATCTAAGATTGCATCATCATTTACCATCAGGTGAGATGGCCGTCAAGGGCTTACTTGTAGTGGATAAAAAAAAAATGTTATTAACATTACTAAGAGAAGCAAAAAGGCCAAAACAAAAAACATGTTTTCTTTTTAGGCATCACTTTATTGCTTTATTTTTTTACGTTTTGGGAAAATTTCAATACCAACCTTTACCAATCACCATAATTTCTGAGACATACAGAGCAACGGATGGAAAGATTTTTTATTAGGAACAATAATACAAGAAGGTTAAACACATAAAAACGATGATCCTGCAGAAGTATAAACTGTGTTGCAGCAATCATCACCCTCCAAGATGGCAAGTGGAGGCATAGTTATAGCATAGCTCTCTCTGGTGCAACTGCCATGGTTTGCACACGTGCTTCACAGGGGCTTCAGTAGGCTATAGTGATATTTTTTGTAGAATTAGATTGTTTCTAGCTGTTAAGTACCAGTAAGTCTTAGTCATAGATCATGATCAACCCATTACCGGCTCACTACAGAGCACGGGTCTCCTCTCAATATGAGAAGGGTTTGGCCATAGTCCACCACGCTGGCCATGTGCGGATTGGCAGACTTCACACGCCTTTGAGAACATTATGGAGAACTCTCAGGCGTGCAGGTTTCCTCACGATGTTTCTTCCTTCACCGTTGAAGCAAGTAATATTTTAATTTTTAAAAACGCACATAGGCCGAAAAGTTAGAGGTGCGTGCCCGTATTCGAAACGTCGCCCTCTGATTAGGAGGCTAACGCCTTAACTACTAGACTATCATCGCTTCATAGTCTTAGTTCTTAGGATACAAAATGGTACAAATGTCTGAAATAAAGTATTATTATTAGTATATATTCATATAAGACCTTTTTTGCACCTATCGCAAAATGCATTACATTGGGTAATTATTTGACAACTTTCTAATTTAACGATCAAAGTTCACACTTAAGCAAACAAACAAGTGGGGATTAAGGGGAACACGGCGAGGAGCGTTTCAATCTAAGTTGTCGCATACATTATTCAAAAGGTAACAGTCAGCTCTCTAATTGAAATGCGTTAAACCGACCGTAGGTACCTATTGCGTGTTAGTGTACATCGCATTGACATATTGGTCTTCACAGTGGAGATCTAGATTTGTATACGGCCAAGGTAAGATTCCATGTTATGGTTAGTGTTTTTAAACCTCTTACTTTTATTTGTTTTTTTTTTTGTTATATTTAATGACGTAAGCCTCACGGCTAAATCAAGAAAAAATTGCTCAGAATTAGAGATCGGCTGTGTGAGATGGTGATAGCAAAAAAAGCCCCCAATTGTTTGTTTGTGGGCTGTTTCTTAGACCTGGGCGCGTTTGGAAACCTCCTAGCTTACTCGTAAGTTAAGATGAAGAATGTAGTTATAATAATAACCTCGCGAATTTAATAAAAAAATGGAAAGGCACTCTTCATTAATCCCTCGCTGTCGCTTTTTTTTTTGATTTATGATGTTTTGTTTTTATTTTCTATGTATAAGGTTTTTGTGTTAAGTTTCTCAATACCATCACGGTTAGAATATCTGCGATATCCACCTTAAGTCATCGGAACCAGTGGGTTGACAATTCAAGCCGCTTCAACGAGGTCTTTAGGGTCGATTACGCTACCCCGAAACACGCAGTTAAAACAGCGTTGAAACGGTTTTAAGCTAAAATATAAAAATCTAAAGTATAATTTAACGCCATGGTAGTGGTAGGTACACACTGAATTTTATTTAGCATGTCAAACATCCGCTTGTAAATTTGTGGAAGCTCGAAGTATTCACGTAAATTTGAACACGCGACTGACGCCCAAGCAAACTAATTCCGGCGCTGTAATTTGATTCAATTCCTTGAAGTTTAACGTGCAAATTTGTTATAGACGAGGCGAAATTGATTCCGGCATGCGAAATAATGGGCCGTATATAAATCTCCATTAGTTAGTTACACGTTTGAACTAGCCTGTGGATGTAGCAAATGAAAATTTGTCTCGCGACTTACTGAAGAGGAATGCAAATCAAAAATAATTACTTATCTTTATTAAGAGATGATATAATAAGTCGTCTTTGAATAAAATCGAATCAAAATAGCTTCATTCATGTTAACCTATTACAGGCATCTATGAATCGTTCATGTCACATTTTTCATTATTTTAATTCGTGAAGTGATGGTGATAAATACAATCGCCAACTTAAAACTAAAACTAAGAGAGTTTCAATCTCGCCCAGGTCAAAAAAGAAGCTCACAACAAGTATTAATTTATTAAATGTTTCTATGGACATACATTTAATTTCCAAATATGTATTGATTACGAGTATCTATATATATAAAAGCGAAAGGTCACTTACTTACTTACATATATACTTACTGATTAAACACGAGATCACAAGAACTATTGTACGTATAAAGGATGTACGTACGTAGGGGATGATAGTTTTTGCTTTTTTTTTATTATGAAGTCTACAAGCTTGAAATTTTGAAAATGGGTTTCTTTAAATTAGATTTTTTTTCATTAAAATCTACCCGAAGGGGGTAAAATAGGGGTTTGAAGTTTGTATGAAAGTCCTGTGTTTTTGCCTGTAACTTACTTTCTGAAGCAGGGCATTGGCCGAACAGGTAACCTCAATCTCAAGGGAAATCAGCAATTCTACGCAGACGAAGTCGCGGGTAACAGCTAGTATAAAATATGCTGATGATAAGCCATTTAGCATATAGATATTATGCTGAGTAAAAACCGATCAAGACGTATTCTGATGCTGCAGATGTTTATGGGCGACGATACTCACTTAACGTGGTATCACTTTTGACTGCCTCCGAGGCCCAGCGATTTACAGTTCCGTCACGATGTTGTTGTAGAAATAAATCATGAGTATGGGTTTACCATACATTTAAACAGATTAGCCGGCAACCATCTTAGACTGCATTATCACTTACCATCAGATGAGATTGCAGTCAAGGGCTAACTTGTAATAAATATATAGCCTCTCTTCGTTAGTTTCGATGTAAATATATAAAAATAAATATTAAAAATAGTTTAGGCGTGCAAGTGTAACAAACAAACGCATTTATAATATTGTAATAGTTAAAATAAACTGGGCAAATGCAACTTTCAAGCCCCACTCAAAACATTTAATTACAAAATTCCGTCCCATTTGATACGAGTGAAAGCGACACCCAAGCTGCTCGGATGTCCTCGGGCGTCACTATTAATTGTAAAATGTGGATTGCTCAAACAGTTTCAGAATGCTCGCTGGACACGTTGCCCTTTAAAACACGGTTATTGCAAAGAAACGAGAATATTTCTCATCACATATGGGCTATGCGAATGTACCCGCTCACAATTCTCGATGCAAGTTTTATGAAACTGACCTATCACTTATCTTTCGTCACTTAAAGTTTCTTCCGTATCATGTTTGTAATACCATAGCTAACCAACTTTCGTACCTTTGCTTTGATGCGTTAGATTTCATCATGCAATAGAATGAGAAGGGGTTTTGTTCTTAGTCCACCGGGCTCATCGAATAGAATCTACCTTTGAGAATATTATGGAGAACTCCCAGGCATTCGGGTTCACCATTTTTCTCACTTCATTCGTTATTTTCTCGCGTTGTTCTCTATCTAGAAAAATGGGTTAAGAATTTTCAAAATGCCTTGTTCCTGCTCGCGTTACAAGGTTATTGCAACCTGATTTGTGCAGTAGTTTAAATGTGCGTTCAAAGGTTAGTTAGTAATTCAGGATAAATTATAGATATGTAAGCTTTAGGCACTTATCAGTTGAATTAACTCAAAATTACTCTGCAATTTTCCCTAGATAGTAATAGATGCGCCAATTTTAATCGAAGCTATGTACCATTTTGATGTTGTCCCGTTTTGACTTTAAACATTCGACGTTGTTTTTAAATCTTGATAAAAACGTTTTAACTTAATTAATTCGCTTGAGCAGACTGGTAACCTCGATTGATATATTGATAACCAGATTATTGATTCAATCAAATAACCTAAAAAAATTATAATAAGAACAATATACCGGTTCATGATCAACCCATTTCCGGCTCACTACAGAGCACGGGTCTCCTCTCAATATGAGAAGGGTTTGGCCATAGTCCACCACGCTAGCAATGTGCGGATTAGCAGACTTCACACGCCTTTGAGAACATTATGGAGAACTCTCAGACGTGCAGGTTTCCTCACGATGTTTTCCTTCACCGTTGTAGCTAATTATATTTTAATTACTTAAAAACGCACATTACTCCGCAAAGTTATAGAAGCGTGCCCGCATTTGAACCGCCGACCTCTGATTAGGAGGCTGACGCCCTAACCACTAGGCCATCACCGCTTCAGGTTTATTAAACTTAGGTTTATTTAACTTAATTAAATCGTTCGCTTGAGCAGACAGGTAACCTTGATTGGTATTATATATTGATAACCAGATTATTGATTCAATCAATTAGCCTAAAAAAATTATAACAAGAACAATGTACCGGTTACTAAGCTAAATATACCAGCGGAACAAAACGGTTACGAACCCAAAAATTCTTTCCAACAATTTCGTAAACAAGAGTCACTGTTAGATAATTTCAACCAGCCGACGTTGTTAACATCAACAGGATGTAGTGTTTTCCGTCGCCTTCCGACTTCCGCTACGGCTTCCGTTCGCTCTCGACTCATTCCTACTTGTGTTCGCTTGTCGCTGAATCTGGGATATTTTGGTTTGTATTATATTTGACCGAAGTAAGCAAGCCAAGTGTACTTAATTTCGAGTGCACTTTATTTGTCTGCTTTTCTCTTGATCTGTTTATTAATTACTTGGGATATATGGTATATGGTATGGTATGGTCGAAGCGGTGATAGCCTAGTGGTCAGAGCGTCAGCCTCCTAATCAGAGGTCGGCGGTTCAAATCCTGGTATGCACCTCTAACTTTTCGGAGTTTTGTGCGTTTAAAAAAAAAATATTAGTTGCTTCAACGGTAAGGAAAACATCGTGAGGAAACCTGCACACCTGAGAGTTCTCCATAATGTTCTCAAAGGCGTGTGAAGTCTGCCAATCCGCACATGGCCAGCGTGTTGGACTATGGCCAAAACCCTTCTCATATTAAGAGGAGACCCGTACTCTGTAGTGAGCCGGTGATGGGTTGTTCATGACGATGATGATGATGGTATCAAAAATCAAAATCAAAATTGTGTTTATTCAGCCATTAAAAGAAAAAAGTAAGGTAAAAGGTATGGTATGGCGATCCCGCACCGGTAAACGTAGCGTTGGTCGACCCCCAACTAGGTGGACAGACGACATCAGACGAGTCACAGGGAGCCGCTGAAAACAAGCGGCCCAAGACCGTAGGCATTGGAACTCCCTATAAAAGACCTATGTCCAGCAGTGGACGTCAATCGGTTGATAATGACGACGATGATGATATTGTATATTTTGATTTTATTTTTATTACGAAATTTTACGTAATAATACGTAAGTGAGTAAAGTAATAAGGGACGTAGTAACTTATAGTAAACTAGAAATCTATCAAAATAACAACATATCACAGTAATGTAACTGTCTATATTTTGTATAATATTTGTATAGAAAAATTTATTTTTAAGTTAAATTAATAATTAAATAATAATGAAACAACCACTGCTGGCACACCTCACAATAGATTACTGGTCTCACTTCAACGCGACCAGGTCAAGTAAATCTATTTAAACGGATCAACTTAATAAAATTATACAGCTATAGATATATCGTATTCAGAAAGCAGAAATATTTGCGTAACATCAGCAATTTTATTCTTCACATTTGTTCGCATTATCATTGCAATGCTATCGACAACAAACTTGAATGTAATTTCTACAAAATATATTTTGAATTTTAAATTCAAAAATGCATCTGTTTAATTATTATAATATGAGCCATTTACACCAAATGTGTTGGGGATAAAAATAAATTTTCGGCCCGCACATACCCGTACCCTTAGTATGAGATTACATATCTCAGAAGAGTATTTAATAGCATACCAAAATACTACAACGCAAGAGTGAATAAAGTAAAGTCCACTTGACTTTTTCTAAGAATTTATATTATTTAAATTTTATATTTTCAGTTTCTTAATTCGATTTATTTTTAAGCTACTTATTTTCGGCCGTGATTAGTTACCGTCCAACACGTGTCGCCAAGCGATTTAGCGTTCCGGTACGATGTCGCGTAGAAAACAATTCGATGTATGGTAACATATACCCCTAACAGGTTAGTCTTAGACTTACCATCAGGTGAGATTGCCGTCTAGGGCTAACTTGTAGTGTATAAAAAAAAGATAGCTTATAATATTGTACTCGACTTCGGGGAGAAATCGGCACCGAAAACATAAAAATAACACATTTTTCCATGCTAAGGGTGCTGATCTCCCAATTTTCAATCAGTGTTTCTCGACCCTATTATCGTTACGGATACCGGTAATACGAAATTTCAATTTGCCTACATATTAACGCCGGAATACATTGGTATTCGAGCGTGAAAACAGTCAAATAAAATTGCGTTTATATTAAAATAACCTTGCCTTAGACTTCTTTTAAATTAGCAACATAAAATTATCTTTCAAAATCCATAATAATAATAAAAAATCTAATGTTCTTTTAATACATACACATCGCAAATCAATGGGCAAACTGATCACCTAAATTTAATGGAATTGGATTACCATTGTTTGTGAATCCAATTCTCCTAATCCGTTTTTAAACGGCAAGTCTTTGCTAGTAGGGTGGCATCTAGCCGCAGCCGAAGCCACCCACCACACCGGATAAAATTCGGTGATGAAAAATTTCTTACCTGTCTGTGACGGCTGAATGCCATCTTTTAGTAATGAAGACAAAGTTTAGAAACAAAGTTAGAGGTGACGCGGTTTATAACTGACAGAACAAGTTATTATACGTAATGTATTTTTAAAGTTGAAAATCATTTTTATGACATTATGACTAACCCAACCTTAGTTTTTGTAGATCCATTATCATATGCATTAATATTTATTTCCGCTTATTACGTACTAAATTTTAAACATTTCTGTACTTAGTGTAAAAGGCTATATTTCACGCCATCATTTATAAAAGATCCGCCATCGGTTCTCAACTAGAAATACTGTTACTCGAAGTGGATTTATAGTGCCTACCGAGAATTTAATGAATTTATTGCATATATATCTAACTTTATTACATCGTTAAGCTAGACTTGGTTTTTCAACATTTAAAACTATTCTGTCGCTAATATAATCTTTCTTTTAACATTCATCATCATCATGATCAACCCATTACCGGCTCACTACAGAGCACGGGTCTCCTCTCAATATGAGAAGGGTTTGGCCATAGTCCACCACGCTAGCCATGTGTGGATTGGCACACTTCATACGCCTTTGAGAACATAATGGAGAACTCTCAGGCATGCAGGTTTCCTCGCGATGTTTTCCTTCACCGTTGAAGCAAGTAATATTTTAATTGTTTAAAAACGCACATAACTCTGAAAAGATAGAGGTGCGTGCCCGGATTCGAACCGCTGACCCCTGATTATGAGGCTAACGCCCTAACCACTAGGCTATCACCGCTTTACATTACCTATCTGCATGTTCCAGAGATTGCTATTTGCTCTCAAAGGTTTGTGAAGTAATTAAATCCCCACTTATCCAGTTGAATTCAACTTATCTAAGGTAACCCTACTTGTTTTTTGGTCGAATCTATAGTGTTCTTTGACTTTACTTTGTCTAAGTTTAAATGAGATATTTATATTATTTTGTCTTACTTTAACTGTGTATTAAGTCATAGCCCTGACTTATGAGTCATAGCTATGGTTCATAGATTTTGGCCTTAAAGACCGGTGCCTTGTAGTGATGGGTTGATAATAACGACTCCCGATCAAGTCAACTAAGGTAAATGTCAAAACTTGTGTTGCACGCTCCTAGACTACATAAAAAATAAGAAATTCACCTAAAGGTAATGGTGTACAATTTTATAACAAATTACCAAATGAAATGTCTCAGTTCCAAGTTAATATAAAACGTAAGTTTTAAGAAAATTTATGTTGTAGTGTAAAGGATTATGTAAATGATAAAAAAGATTGGGTTTGAAATATAGCTCAAATAAGATAGCTCTTAACATAATTTTAAGTGGCATGCAAGATGGTGTTAACAAAAAGAAATTCCTACTTTTCCTAAGTTCATAATGATCAATAAATAATTTAAGTAACTAGTACTAAACTTCATAGATATCTATTTTGTATGTGGGAATTGAATAGAGGGAATTGAGTACTAACAACCTTCGAAAAATATTGAGTGAATTTGTATTTATAGCTATAGACTGCTCATTATAAAGTTTGCATAACGCAAAGGTAAAGCGCAATTAACATTTAATTATGACTTAAAATTATTCTTGCTCGAAGTTCATCCGGATATAGCTTATTTCCCGTATCGAATGAGCAGCTAATTTGCTACAGATTAGCGGCGCTAGTCACAGGTAATAAATATGGTGCACCGTGATTTATTTGTCGCCCGGGCGCGTTTCGCCGCAGATATTATCTACGGGGATGTTAATCACAATTATTTATGGGTATTGCCTAAAAACCAATCGCGTTTGTATCCAGTGCTACGGATAGATCGGTTTATTTAGCATCGCTAAACACAGAATAGGTATTACGTGGTAATTTTTATGTATAATACTAGCTGACGCCCGCGACTTCGTCTGCGTCTGCGTTGAGTTAGTGTGTTTGTTTGTCTTTCAATCACGAAGCAATAGTTTACTAACCCGTATTACTTGAAATAATTACTAAACTAAAACAATTGGTGGGAAAAATGGGAGGCGCCCGAGACGTGATGGCACAGGCGGTGGCATGCACGTGAGCTGCGCGCGGTACTGGACAGTACTTGGACATTGCAACATTACTTTATTTTTCTAAAATAAAAGTAGCCTAAGTTACTCCTTATTACATCAGCTACCTGCCAATAAAAGTCCCGTAAAAATCGGTCCAGCCATTTCAGAGATTAGCCGGAACAAACAGACAGAGAGACAGACAAAAATTGTAAAAAATGTTATTTTGGTGTATGTACCGTTAACATATTCATATGCATGTAGTATAAAATGGTTATTTCAATATTACAAACAGACACGCCAATTTTATTTATTTGTATAAATGTAAACAGACAAAACAGACTGAAGTTCCATGAGATAAAGAAAGTTTGTTTAGAAATTCGAGGTTGCCAGTTTTATTTAAATAAATTAAGTCAGGGTATACAAACTATTTTAATAAGAAATTAAAACATGACTTAATTTATAGCTGTGGTTGTTTCTGCATATAAAAAAAATATAAAATGATGTTTTCGCATTGGCCTTTGTCCCACATAACATTTTAATTTTTTTTGTTTTTATTTATATATATCTTTATGTCTAGTAAATCCAAAGTACTGAATTCGACCTAATTTTTATTTAAATACACCACAATCTTGACGGCATCTCACCTGATGGTAAGTGATTATGAGGTCTAAGATTGTAGCGGGCTAACCTGTTAGGAGTATGGTACACCCATACTCCTAATTGGTTTCTAGACGACATCGTGCCGGAACGCTAAATCTCTTTCTTTGTCTTTATCAGTAGGGTGGAAACTAGCCACGGCCGAAGGCTCCCACCAAACCAGACTCGAGCCGGGAATCGAACCCAGGACCTAACTTTAAAATACAATAGTGCACGCGCTGCGCCATAGAGGTCGTCAACTTAACTATAGATTTTTTTTTAAACTTAAAACTAATGTCAACTTAAAAATATCCCAGCTAAAAGATAAATGTTAAAATAAAAAAGATATATAGATTAATTATATTGCATTAAAATAAAATTAAAAAGAATTATAATTTATTATATTATTACATAAGGAAAAATATGACCACAAACTAGACAAAAAAGTAATAGATATATATATATCGTTTCCTTGTGTGAACATTTTTGATATCAGCGCCATCTTTGTCCAAACGGCTGAACTACGTCACCAAACTAACATTGTCTCACTGTTATGGTTCGCATTTTGCTGAGCACGCTTTGCGAATAGTTCTACAACTGTACACATAGATGTATTTACTTACCATAAATGTTTGCTTGTGGAAGATTCTATTAACCGTTGTTTCGTTCATACATTATTTATTTGAAATAAGATGTCGTGATTTTTAGGTAACATTAACACCTTTATCTTGAAGCCGGTATTATTTTGTCCTGCTGCGGAAAATCGGGATGACTATATTGTATTGATGTTCTTGGTTAGCTAAGAAGAATATAATCATATTTAAAATAGTCAACATAACGTTTTTTTTAATGACAGAGGTGTTTCGTTAAGATGACAGAATATAAACGCATTTTAATAACCTATGACACAAATTTTACTATGACGTGTCAAAAAGTAAAAATGGTCAACCATAAGTGATGTTACAGTCTTAATATTTATACAAAGTGATAGAACATTTAATCTATTATATTTCCCTGACCATGATTAAAATATAAAAATAGGCAGTCATAGTTACTGCCGGTGGAAGTTGTACTATATAAAATGTTTTACATATATATTATATAAAGGTTATTACACGTAGCTAGTCTCGAGTAACACGCAACATTATCTTCTCGCTTTTCCGTGAAGTGAACTAATAACTTTTGCTCCTCCCGAAAATCGCTACACAAAAACAAGTTTTCATTTTAAGAATTGAATTTTCGAAGTATTTACACGTTATTTCAAGACAATAATTGTAATGTTTACAAATTTGACACAAACAGCACAACAAGTTTGTCACAAAACACAATACTAGCGTAGTTACGTACGCAATACGCGTTCCAACCTATGCGGTTGCCCCTTTATCTTGCATCTTCTTGTTGAAGATTGACACTTTTTGTCTTACGTGTTGACGTTGATTTGACAGATTAAAGCCTCATTCAACTTACTCAAACAAAATTAAGGACAGCAAAGTCACACATGACATTTTTCAAAACTTTAACTGCTTATGTCAAATATGCTTAACGTCTCATTTTTAATTATTATATTAAGAACAAAACAATTTGCAATCTTGCGAGCAAATTTCATGGAATAATTATACTGTAGTTTACAAAGTAAGGCCTATTTCGTAGCATATATCCGCTTTATCAATGCCTAAGTTTTTTGTGCAATATAAATATAACGAGAGTAAAGATTATCACATCAACAATTATTAAATCCTGAAAACCCAAGATAAATGAGGCAATAAAAAAATGTGTGAGAGACCAATTCCGTAAATCTACTAGGCTGCAGACTCACTCGAAATGCCACCGGCCATTTATAACGACGTAGCACAAACCGTAGCAATATCCGTAGACCCGTAGCACTTAGCTACAACGACAATGACTGTGGCGTAGCAAATTCCGCAAGTGAGGTGAAGTGGAGTGCCACTATACAAAGTAGCAAACTGTGTTGGAAAGAGCAAAAATTTGTCAAAGCCCTCTTGAAACAAGATTGCGAGAGGTAAGAAGGTAAATGACTCCTTGTAACATTGTTGTTGCTGTGTATAATATTTTACAAACTGAATTAGGTATTTTTATCGTGACCACATTTTTATTATTATTCATATACTACAATGAAGTTTAATATTATACATATATATTTAAATGAAATGAAGCGATGATAGCCTAGTGGTTAGGGCGTCAGCCTCCTAATCAGAGGTCGGCGGTTCGAATCCGGGCACGCACCTCTAACTTTGCGGAGTTATGTGCGTTTAAAAAAATTAAAATATCACTTGCTACAACGGTGAAGGAAAACATCGTGAGGAAACCTGCACGCCTGAGAGTTCTCCGTAATGTTCTCAAAGGCGTGTGAAGTCTGCCAATCCGCACATGGCCAGCTTGGTGGACTCACCACGCTGGTGCGGATTTGATTGGACTTCTCATATTGAGAGGAGACACGTTCTCTGTAGTGCGCCGGCAATGGGTTGATCATGATGATGATGGCACGATAAGTAGTGATTATTATTACTGATGATTGCTTCCATCACTTGCAGATCGAATTTGGTTCGCTCGCAGACAAATCTGTAAGGAGATTTAGGCGCTTTTTAGCCTTCACATGCGCAGCATGTCACCGCAAATTCCGATGTTATATTATTTCTGTTGGAATTTGCAATTATTAATACACTTACGGAAGAAAAGTTCTTGAAATTCTGCACATAATGCCACCAATCTGTCTTAAGCAGTCACATCTTGTCTCATACCCGTATCAGTTTTTGTTACATTTTATTATACAACATCTATAAATTTAACCAATAATTTTGGTCTCTTTTTAAGTATATAAGAAGATTTTCACTATCGAGATCGTTCTCGTGTGAGATGGATGAAATTTCATTAATAAAGTTTGGTTCATTATTTAAATTTTGTCTTCTTTCTTTTTTGTTTTTGATATCGATATTTTGCGAACTATGACTGGAAAGGTGAAATGAAATTAAAATATACTTTATTGTGCATACCAAAGAAGAAATACAAGACAGCAAAGGTGGTGTGACGTAAACAGGGCCAATATGGTTAATGGGTTAATATTAGCACCGTATTCGATCGTCTATTATGCTTTTATTGAAATTGATGTTTAATATCCAAAAATATGGTTTATATCCTAGCTTTAATAGCAAAGCTGCTGACCCAGTAGATTGCCGCTGTGTTTAACTTCCGTATATATTATTCCGGAAGAGTTTGCAACTCTTTGCTGGCCTTTTGTTCTTTCAACACAACAACAAAAGAATCGGTAATTTTCAATACAGTCGGCGGCACATCTTGATTTCAATTCGTAGGCCAAAATCAAACTAACAGTGTGCAAACTGTTGGATCAATGGTCCGAAGTATAAGGAACAAAACCACGTGACAGTGCCTCGTGCAAGTTTCAAGCTTGTTTCTGTTCCCAGCTTAATAATGCTGTTGCTCGCCTGTCAATGCATTTGACAACTAATTAAGTTCCCTTGAATGCAGTCGGTGTAGAAACTTGAGTTATTATCTGGGGGAGGAAATTACGAGTACCGTATAAATTTCTGTCGCTTCAAGTACCGGGTTCGATTTCTAGTTTAGGTTGATTTGGGGGTTTTTTATACACTAAATGTTAGCCATTGACGGCAATCTCTCCTGGATGGAAAGTGATGGTGCAGTCTATGATGGTAGCAGACTAACCTGTGAGGGTATACCAGTATATGGGTTTTCCACATAATCCTAATTGGTTTCTACGCGATATCGTGCCTGAATGTTAAATCGCTTGGCAACACATCTTTGTCGGTAGGCAACTAGCCACGGCCGAAGCCTCCCACCAGACTAGACTCGAGCCGGGAATCGAACCCAGAACCTAAAACTTTATAATACGACAAAGAACGCGCTGCGCGCCGGAGGGAGACTTTTATTTATTTTTTTAATCACCACTAGTTAGCCCTTGACGGCGCATCATCACGTACCACCAGATGAGTGGTGATGCGATGCGATCTAAGATGGACTGTTCTGGTATTGATTGATGGATAGACTATTATCAAGTACTACCCTATTACGTATATTTAAGTCTATTTCCAAATTGCAATACAATCTGTTAAGGTTAATCAACATACGAATATTATCGACACAAACTCAAAAATTTAAATATTATTACTCAGCATGTTATAGTAATAGATTTAAATTATAGTATTATGTAATTATAACATTATTTTTACATGCATATTTGTACAGATTTGATGTTGTTGATCTCTAAGGTCACACTTGGATACAATTATAGTATGTACATCAACTTCTGAGTAGATATATAGCATGGTCAAATTATTATTACTGAACTTTTCCAAAATTAAAAAAAAAAAAATTAGGGTACATTTATATTATGACCCAACTTACTTTCCACAATTCGTTTTGAACAGTAATACGATTTTTTCCGAAGTTTTCACGATATTTATATTGGAGTACCGAAATATAGATCGCTTTACAATGACAATATAAAATGAGATCTTAGAACTTTTTGATAGTAAAAGTGTAATGGGATTGCGTCTCTCATTGTACATTTGCAATTGAAATGTTTTGGGAATGTAAGTTCAGCTTTATTGCAATAATCATCAGCTATACACTGATGTAAAGTAAACTACTTTTTGACGACCTCCATGGCGCAGCGAATGCGCTGTCACATTTTAAAATTGGTAGCCCAGGACTACCAATTTTAAAATGTGACAGCGTTTGATTCCCGGCTCGAGTCTGGTTTGGTGGGAGGCTTCGGCCGTGGCTAGTTACCACCCTACCGACAAAGACGTGTCGCAAAGCGGTTTAGCGTTCCGGTACGATGTTGCGTAGAAACTCATAAGGTGTATCATCATCATCATCACCATCATGATCAATCCATTACCGGCTCACTACAGAGCACGGGTCTCCTCTCAATATGAGAAGGGTTTGGCCATAGTCCACCACGCTGGCCAAGTGCGGATTGGTAGACTTCACACGCCTTTAAGAACATTATGGAGAACTCTCAGGCGTGCAGGTTTCCGCACGATGTTATCCTTCACCGTTGGAGTTGAATAAGGTGTATGGGTTTACCATATTCTTAACAAGTTAGCCCGTTACCAGCCCGCTACCATCTTAGACTGCATCATCACTTACACCAGGTGAGATTGCCGTCAAGGGCTTATATGTAGTGGATAAAAAAAACACCGTTATTACTATTCGCAATCAATTGATTAGTATTTGTAGTTATAAATCACACAAAAGTAAACACTCATGTAAAACCTTTATTTAGCATTGGGATTAAGTTACTTGTCATTAACTTTTCTAGTGTAATAAAAAGCACACACAGAGTATTAAAGACAAAAACTAATTGCACTTTCTCCCACTATTCCTCTCTATTTTCTCCGCAGCGCCGATCGTACGTGTCTTATCTTAATTAGTATCGTAAATTGATGTCCTTAATCTAGACTCTCTGCACTTTAACAGTACTAAAGTCTTTTATATTTGAAATTACGCTGTCTGTAAGTTAGTTTTCCCCAACTTGTCCATACAAGAGGAGGCCGGGTGAATTTAAGAGCATAATATATTATCTGTATCTTTTACTACCAAAAAAGATAAGGTAAGATAAAGATAAATACTCTTTATTGCACACAAATTTTAAAGAAACAACAACACAAAAATCTTAACACATAAGTATGCAAAGGCGGTCTTATTGCTTCAGCAATCTCTTCCAGACAACCCATGGAGAATGAATTAATTAAAATATGAGGGTAATGGCGCAATTTTCAAAACATAATATAAATTTACTTTTATATATAAATAAATAAATAACAATACAAATAAACTATTCAATAATATGAAAAGATTCGTGAATTATTGTAATATGCTTAACTTTCTAACGATCTTTGGTTTAGTTACCAACGGGTTGTTTTATTTTATTCTAATGCGGGTTCATTTTTGTTATTGAACATTATGATGCTATAAAACAAGTCTTTCACAGTAGACATATATAACAACGTTCAGTAATAACCATTTAAACTAAGGATATAAATCGCTTTCTTAGTGAAAATAGAAGGAGTTAAATAGAAGGAATTAACCGAGAATTAGGGCTAACCCTCACGTACGTTTCATTTAAACTTTTATTTAATATCGTTAAGTTTTAACTGAGGTGTATGCTGCTCTCAGCTTATAGTTCTCTGCTATATCTCCAATAACATTCAACATTTAAACATAACTAATGCAACAGACTTTCTATTAAAAAGCACTGTCAAATCCGCTAAGATCTAATGGAGTAACTAAGTAATAAAATCGATTATACTGACTAAACCTTATTTATCGGGATTAAAAATACTTTAGTGCTGACCAAAAGCATTTACTATAAGTAAGTTTGACGAACTCCGTGACGTAGTGCGTGTGCTGTTGCATAATAAAGATGGAGGTCCTGGGTTCCATTCCCGGCTCGAGTCTTTTCTGGTGGCAGGTTTCGGCCGTGGCTAGTTACCACCTTAACGACGTGTCGCCAAGCCATTTAGCATTCCGGCACGATTTCGCGTAGAAAGCAATTAGGAGTGTGCGATTACCATAAAGCTAATAGGTTAGCTCGCTACAATCTTAGAGTGCATCATCACTTACCATCAGGTGAGATTACAGTCAACTGTCTTACAACTAGTGTATAAAAATAAGTAAATAGCTTTTAAATCGGCTTATGAGATTCTGTGTTACTCGCGAAGAAGACACAAAAACTCGTATAAAAATCTGTTTTAAGTTCTCTATCGATGTTCTCAATGTGAATTTGCTATATTAAAAGTACAGAAATCGTCTGGTTACAGTATTTTTATAACTGTAAACTTAGGTAACAATTTCATATAATATACTTTTAAATTAACAAACATTTCTGTAGATAATGCACCTGTTGCATCTCATATTGCTGAATGAATCTGGTTCTAGCTTCTTGTTAAATTCCTTCCGTATACGACTGTTCTCAGTAGTATGTAAACAATTTTGTCGTGTGTTATTTCACCACTTACGTCAGTGCAATTTGTAGCTCGGTATTCAAATTGAACGTAACTATAATATTTTATGCAACATTATCGTGCCGTTGAAGCTGTGATAGCCTAGGGGGTTGGATGTCCGCTTCCTAATCAGAGGTCGGGGGTTCGAACCCGGGTATGCAAATCTAACTTTCCGAAGTTCTGTGTATTTTTAAGCAATTAAAATATCACTTGTTTCAACGGGAAAGGAAAACATCGTGAGGAAACCTGCATGCCTGAGAGTTCTCCATAATGTTCTCAAAGGCGTGTGAAGTCTGCCAATCCGCACATGGCCAGCGTGGTGGACTATGGCCAAACCCATCTCATATTGAGAGGACACCCGTGCTCTGTAATCAGCCGGCAAAGGGTTGATAATAATAATTATCTTTTCTGGTACCCGTAAGTCAGCATTTGTTTCACTACTTTTACGTTCTCGTTTCTTTTCCTGAGTACACCAGGAAATTATATTTCCTTGCGTTCGGCTCACATCTTACGAATGCATTGCTACATTGCCTTTACCCACTCGGCCGTGGCTAGTTACTCCCCTACCGACAAAGTCGTTTAAGCGAGCCAAGCAATTTAACGTTCCGGCACGATGTCCCGTAGAAACCAATTAGGAGTATGGGTTAACCATATCACTAACAGGTTAGTCTGCTTCCATCTTTGACTGCATCATCACTTACCTACCACAAGGTGAGATTGCTGTCAAGGGCTACTTGTAGTGTATATAAAAATATAAAATAAAAACTAGTCTTCAATTTTATCCGTAATAAATAAAACCACAAACCATTATCATCTATAAGACAAACAAAAAACACAACTCTAGTAGTTTTAAAGAACAGTGCGTTTAAATACAAACTCTTTTACTTCACAATTTCTTGTCAGGTGGGAAGCTTTGGCCGTGACTAGTTACCACCCTATCAACAAAGACATGTCGCCAAGCGATTAAGCGTTCCGGCACGATGTCGCGTAGAAATTAATTATGGGTGTGGCTTTACCACACCCCTAACAGGTTAGCCCACTAGCATATGAGACTGCATCATCAGTTACCATCAGGTGAGATTGCCATCAAGGGCTAACTTGTATTGGATAAATAAATGATAATGCATATTTAAGATTTTTAGTTTTAGGTAAATCTAAGTTTTATTTTAAGTTATATATTTAAATGAGAATATTGTAAGAACTAATAAAAGAACATACTAGATCTTAAAAAAAAAAAAAACTTTATTCATAATGCATATTATAGTTTAAAAAGTAAGTATTTATAGTGAAAATATTATTCTTTGATTAAAATGAACTGCTATTTCTTACGTAAAAATCTACGAGCAATTTAGCCAGCCACCATAAAACCGAAGCAACAAAACAAAAGGTTATAATTGGCGTTACTATACTCTGTACTCGAAGCAATGGCCGAATTAACCCGGAGCGTACCGCAGGCCCCAGTCAAGGATCTCTCGCTAGAAGAGCTCCCAACCGTACTTCAGGGTACAGAGTAATGAAAGGTGATAAAGTTTTATAATACTGGTAGATTTTTTAAGTAAAAACTTAGCTAAGCCGAAATTTTATATTTCCATAGTGCACTCTCACACAAAACATCAAATTGAGTTGCTTATGAAAAGTTGATATTTTCGGTCAGAGAAAAGATCCCATCATCTTTATATCATAAGATTAGGTATCATTTTTGTTACCAGATACCCCTATTCATGATCAACCCATTACCGGCTCACTACAGAGCACGGGTTTCCTCTCAATATGAGAAGGGTTTGGCCATAGTCTACCACATTGGCCATGTGCGGATTGGCAGACTTCACACGCCTTCGAGAACATCATGGAGAACTCTCAGGCGTGCAGGTTGAAGCAAGTGATATTTTTTTTTTTTTTTATAAACGCACATAACTCCGAAAAGTTATGGTGCGTGGCCGGATTCGAACCGCCGACCTCTGATTAGGAGGCTGACGCCCTAACCACTAGGCTATCACCGCTTCATGAGGGCTTACTAAACAAATAACAGTAAAACTTCACAATACAGTATGTATATTAATTCTAAACTTACTTAGTGCGGGTTCTTATTGCATAATTACGTCCAATTGAGAGTGAAATTGCAAGGACGTGTTACTGTGGTATTTACAATATCCTTCCTTTCCCGCGATATCATTCAGCATAACATGAGCCTCGTACCATACAAAAACTTAAACATGGAATGTTTTGTGTTATCTCGTATCTATGTTACTTTTAAATTTAAGCCTTAGCTACTTTAGGATAAAATAGCATTCTGATGATGAAAAGATATTATAAAAATTAGTCCAGAAGCTTCGGAATTTCTCAATTACAAATTAATAACCACATCCAAAGCCTTTGTTTATATTATATTGTATACTAAAATGTTGCCCACAGATTTATTTTGAAATAAGGTCTAGTGGGAGGCTTCGGCCGTGGCTAGTTGGTTAGACAAAGACATGTCGCCAAGACAAAAAACCAATTAGGACTACCATACTTCTAACTGGTTAGCCCGCTGGACAGCATCATCACTTACCAACAGGTTAGATATCCGTCAAGGGCTAGCTTGTAGTGTATAAAAAAAAAAGTTAAAAAAAGATAAAATATAACTCATGGAGTATTATGTAATAATAAAAGCGATACTCATAATATTTACCCTAAATTAATTTTAGCATAATATTACTGACAGTCTAATAACAACTAATTCGTATTTTCCGCTTCATAATATGAAATGAAACGAAGATAATGTTTCACAAAGTGAATTTATGCTTTCGTTCATTTCATAGGTAGGTAATATTTTAACAAAATGTTGAGTCATTTCTACCTATTAACAATGCGAGGTAATAACATTATAGATGCCTCCAGAGATTTTGTTTTAAAATAATAATCATTGTCATTAACTCAGCAAATGGACGACTTCTGTGAAACATACGATTATAATTATAGATACAGCTAAACTATACTCTAGTATTTTTTTTGCCTCAGACTTCTGTCTATCCATCTATCCGTCAATCCGTAATAGATAGATATTTTTACTATTAATGTTATAATGTCTTTTTCTATTGCTGCTGTAACAATTACATATGACACCGTGTGAAAAAACTTCTACCCAAACCAGGTCCGCGAATTAAATGGTGTTACACTAGTTTGTTGCTGATGCAGTGGATGCAGCCTGCTTATATCGTTTGGTTTGAACAAAACGATAGCGCGATACAAAAACAGCCTACCGCCATCTGTCGGCACGAAGCCAAAATGAACTGGTTTCAACACCGTGGGACACAGCCCTTTGATACGAGTCCAATTATAACTTGCTGGTTTTTTAAAAATAAATAACGCGCAAAAGAGCGGGTCAACAGAAGCTAAGAGATTACCACCGTCCACTGATATCAGTACACAATAGGAACCATCAATGCGTTTCCAACCGGTTTGAAGGAAACGGTTTATTCACCAATTCTTCAAAACTACAAATCTTGAAGGGACACATTAGATAAGGGAATTTTTAACAATAGGCTAGTAATCTGGTTTCACGTGCCCATCTAATGATGGTCAACTAACACTACATTTTCCGCTGCCATTTCGTTCCTGGGGCACCTAAAGATCATTGATTACCAGTTCACCAAATTTAATACCCCGCTTGTTGCCATATTCGCATATGCCCAATATTCGCATTTTTTTATCTACGTTATAGCTCTGTTTTTTCTTAAATAGCACACTGTCATTATAATTTAGATTCATAAACAAAAATTTCACAGTTTTATTTAGTTTCTGTTAGAAAAATATATTTGGCTACTTCGCTACACCCTTAAAAGATAATTGCTTACTTAATTCACTGGCTCAGTGACTTACGGAAGTTCAACTCACGCCTGTTCTGTGCCAATTTCCCATTACCGTAAAGTGGACTCCTTTTAGATTTTCGACATAAGACGCTTTATTCTTGCACTTCAATTGAAAGTTATTATTGTATACCAAGAGTCAGTCCTCACGTGAAGATTCTAACATGAACTTCCAAAGAACATTCCAAATTTCGGAATGGATATCTTCCTGACTTCCTCGTCAGTACGTTGTATAAGTTTATTGTGAGTTCGAAGCCATCATTTCCATTTATCATCAAGTGCATTAAGTCTCTGCTATAAAAAGGTATTAAAACAGAGTCGTAGGCGCGATACTAGGCTACCAATTGACCCGCCATCATAGCCTATAAAAGGTTTTATTTTTGTTTTATGTTCTGCGTAAACACTTTTTTTACAACTTGAATGTGTTGGCCACAGCATTTTATCTTGTATTTTTAAACGGAACTGTGATCTTTTGATACAAATTACGTAAGTAATCGTTGGTGGTTTCTGACAAAGGATTTTCACTTACTTAAATTTAAGTTGTAGAGTGGAGATTATTGAGGAAATACAACGATAGAAACGTTGTTAACATAAGGTTGACGATCAAAGTTTTTTTTTTCAAACTTTTCTTATTTTGAACGTCGTAAAGCTCACTTTTAGATGTTCAAAGTTTAAAGGAGTTGGTGCCGAGTCGTCTTCGAGTTAATATGGCATGAAGACCTGCTAATAACTGATTTGATTTCTTGCGAAGTCGCACGCAGTTCCTAATATTATTCCTATGCCTCGGCTACACTGTGGAAAAGAACATTACCCGCAGCTGGTACTGTATTAATTCGATATCGGTAATTTAAACGGTGCATAATCAGACAGAGCAATCTATTATCTTCCTACGAAGAGAAAGACGAGTACCACTTCATTTATCCTCTTTTATTTTTAACGACCGCTCGAGTTGGCGTCAGATTGGATGACAATCATATCATAGTAAAAGACATGATAATTAATGTCTTTCTTTGGCATCATAATCATAATTGCATAGGAGTTTGTATACACTGAAAAAAAAATCTAACAAAGAAGCATTTCTACAAAATTTTGTTTGAGTGTTGATTCCAATAAGAAAATGATAGTACCAATGACCAAACATAAATTTATTTATTTTATTTACACACTTTTATAGTACACCACGAAAAAGGAAAAATAAAACAAAAAAGACAGAAAATAACAGACAGTAGTATACAATTTGGCGGCCTTATCGCTACATAGCGATCTCTTCCAGGCAACCAAATATGTAGAAGATATAGAGATAAGGAAAGAAGAAGGTGGTGCAAAATATATACATAAATAGTTATATAAAATAAAATAAGAAGCCAGTTGCTCTAGTACTTCCAATAATAATCAAAAAGAATAATTATGTCATAGTTCTTATACCGAATTAACAATTACCTATAATACACAGAAATTTGATTAATCAAATTTCTGTGTATTATATTATAATGTGTATAACATAGTCAAAATAACCAACCATCCAAACATGTTACTAGTGATAAACATGATTACAATATTGCTCAGTAAAAATAATTATTTTGTAAATTTAATAGCGTGTTATGGCAAGGCTGACATGGCATTGTATTGACACAAATGGCAACCTGGTTACATTTTCTATTTTATATATTTTATAAGTAGTAAAATCAGCGATGAAGTTTTTTACTAGAAACGTGCTTTATGCATTCCTATGCAAATATTTTACTTGATAGTGACTAACAAAATTATGTTGGCTGCAATATTTTTTCTTCTTAAGTGCCTGCAAAATCACATAAATTTGGTATGTTACTGAGGTTTATTATCATTATGGTATTATTTTTTAAATTAAAGACAGTAGCACTATCGTGTAATTTTCAACGAGAGATGTTTTCATTGGTTTTAAACTTATTGCAGTTACTTTACACCAACGCTGTACGTCAAAATCTGACGTCACTCGGCAGCCTCTGATAGTAGTTGCTTCTGATATTTTTTTACTTATTAGATGGCATCCGATTTTGTTGACCACGATTTGTTTATACAAGGTGTCTCAAAAGAAAGTTCACATTTAAATCTTTTTTTAAAAGAAAAGTCTTAGCTTTATTGAAAAAATGTTTATTTTATATTGAAGTACACTGTTTGGGAATTTATTTTTTAAAAATAACATCGTCCAAATGTAAACCGTTGCGCTCTCGGCATTCATTTAGTCGAGCACTAAAATTGCCTATGACAGCTTGGCAGGTAGTCTCCGTGATGGCTGCCATTTCATGACGGATATTTTCTTTTAATTGTGCCAGGGAAGTCGGTTTATTAGCGTAAACTTTTGATTTGACATAACCCCACAGGAAAAAATCCATAGGCGTTAAATCGGGACTCCGTGGAGGCCACTTTATGTCACCTCGCCTGGAGATTAATTTGTTCGGAAAAATTTCTCGAACTCGAGGCAGAGATCTGTTGGACGTGTGTGAAGTTGCTCCATCCTGCTGGAACCATGTTCTTTGGTTGTAACCAGGAAAGTTTTGCAGTTGGGGTACGAAAAACTCGTCTAACATCTCCACATAACGCTCTGAATTCACTGTGAGTGTGCGTCCCCTTCTATCTTCAAAAAAGTAAGGGCCGATAATTCCTCGCGCCGACATCGCTGCCCATACGGTGACTTTGGGTGAATGTAGCGGTTTCTGATGTTTTTGTTTTGGGTTGGTTGCACTCCAGTAACGACAATTTTGCTTGTTTACATGCCCATTCAGATGAAAATGGGCTTCATCGGAAAACAAGATGTTGGTGAACGTTGGAAAGCGCTCAATCATCTGATTTACAAAGGCAAGCCTCTGACCAGCATCTTGAGGCTTCAGTTCTTGCACTAACTGAATTTTGTACGGGTGCAGCTTTAAATCTTTGTGTAAAATGCGGCATAATGAAGATCTGTGCACATTTAAAGCAACAGCACGCTTCCGAATCGAGAGGTTTCGATCATCTCGAATAGACTGAGTAACACTGTCCACGTTTTCGGCTGTTCTTGATGTTCTTGGTCGCCCAGATTTTGGTTTCTCCAGAGTTGACCCAGTCTCTTCAAACTTCTCAACCCATTTTGCAATGAGACGAGTGCTAGGCGCATCATTTAAGTGACGAATATGTCGAATACTGCAGAATTTTCTACGCGCTACAGTCGCCGAAATTACCGTTTTTGTAAAACTCACGTACGCACAACGCACGGTCCGCACCAGAGAAACGCTCCATAGCGACTAAATTCCCAAGAGCCAGACTACCGACTGACATACCCACCGCGCCCCTCAGAATAGTTGCTTTCGCGTAATAAGATAAGCAAATGTGAACTTACTTTTGAGACACCTTGTATTTCCTCTATTCAACTCGGTTATTGTTTACCAGAGCTATACTATATTATACTTTTTTTTTTTTTCACGCTGGGAAATGCTTTTACGCATCCCCTCCGGAGGCAACGCAGGCAAGACTGCGCCGCTTTCGACGGGGTATGTGGGACTCCCCGGCGGCCAGACTGGCGACCAGAATACCCACTAAAACCCAGCGATGCTCCTTCGCGTTGCCTGGTGGCTGGGTCACGGGAACACTTGTGCCCTCGACCGCGGCCCAGCCAAGCTAAAGTGTCTGTAACCTGAGGGATTTTTTAGTTGTAACATTGCAGTTGAACGTACGTCCTTACTTAAATTAGTTAAGTACTTATTTGGATTTCAGATATTATCTACATACCAAATACAGTCTTTACTGAATATAGACAAAAATGAAAACACTATCATATTGTAACCGCGGCAGAAAACTGCAGTTGAAATTTTGTTTTTTCTTCTATTTCTATATAGACATGCAAACGCTAAAAACACATAGACATAGACCGAGATATAGATATCTATATCTTGGTCTATGTGTATGTCTACGTCTATATCTATGTATACGTCTATGTCTATGTCTATGTTCATATCTCAGTCTTTATAATTACCTGAGCAGGACCAATTACATATCAAATATGCCGTAAGTATACTAATCGAGTATTGTATACGTATAATGAATTAATGTTACAGCTTTTTTATTCTTAAATAGCTTTTCAAAGTCTTTGTGAAATTGTAACTGACATCATGGTAAATGAGGTTTGCATGGAAGGAGAAAACTAGTAGAAAATTATATTAAGACAGAGAGCATGTTTCCACTCCACTCTATCCAATAAACAACCTAATTTTAACAGCTAATAATGAGCTTTATAATTAGTAGTTCACCATAGCTATGCTTGCATGACGTTATTGTTTTTTTTATATTCCACAATTTCAGATGATTTGACACTTAGATAAATTCTATCTAGAAAGGGACATACATACACAATGCAAACCGCAAAAATGCAAGGTTTTTTTTATACACTACAAGATAGCCCTTGACGGCAATCTCACCTGATGCTAAGTGATGATGCAGTCTACGATGGTAGCGGGCTAACTTGTTAAGGGAATGGTAAACCCATACTCCTAATTGATTTCTACGCGACATCGTACCGGAACGCTAAAACGCTTGGCGACACGTCTTTGTCGGTAGGGTGCTAACTAGCCACGGCCAAAGCCTCCTACCAGATCAGACTCGAGCCGGAAATCGAGCCCAGGACCTCCAACTTTATAATGCGATAACGCACTATGTATGCCACTCTCAAACCAATAAACTTTCTTTATGCAATTTACGTCTATTTAGTTCTTGTCCTGCGTGATTAAAGAACAAAACAACAAACACGCTAATTCAGTCAGGATTGTGTATTTACTGACTTTTTGTCTATTTCAACGGTCCGGTAACACGCCTACCCGTCTTAGTGGGAACACACCGTGACGGACATAATGGCCTTCTCTTAAGCTTTGTTGGCAATAATTTTAATGCCTCACCCCTTGGTAGCGCCAAGTTCAATCTTCCACGGTTCAAGGAAATTATACCAGACCGACAAGTTCTTTGTAAACAGGCAAACGTTGTTATGGCCGTAACTTATATTATAAAAGAATCGCATCATTTATATTTCGTACTAGCTGACGCCCGCGACTTCGTCTGCGTTGAGTTAGTGTGTTTGTTTGTCTTTGAATCACGAAGCGATAAATTACTAACCCGAATTACTTGAAATAATTACTAAACTAAAACAATTGGTGCGAGAAGTTGTGGGAGGCGCCCGAGACGTGATGGCACAGGCGGTGGCATGCGCGTGAGCTGCGCGCGGTACTGGACAGTACTTGGACATTGCAACATTACTTTATTTTTCTAAAATAAAAGTAGCCTAAGTTGCTTCTTATTACATCAGCTACTTGTCAATAAAATTTTCGCAAAAATCGGCCCAGCCATTTCAGAGATTAGCCGGAACAATCAGACAGACAGACAAAAATTGTAAAAATGTTATTTTGGTGTATGTACCGTACACATATTCATATGCATGTAGTAAAAAACTATTATTTCAATATTACAAATAGACATTCCAATGTAATTTATTTGTATAGATTACACACAAGGGTGAAAAAAAAGTGCCAGAAAAAAAACGTATTTGTTACTTATAAGTGAAAGAGCTCACGTCGTTGTACTTGAGTCATATTACGTGCAGGGAAGGTCGTCATCCCTCAGTCGTCCAATGTTCTAAGCGCGGCTTGAACGAAGTTAGGGGGCGTCGATAGGCTCTTGGTGGAGGATCTACCTCGGCGCTGCTGGCGAGGTTGCAGCCACCAGGCGACGCGAAGGTTAGGTTTTAGTAGGCGGGGAATGTGGGACTCACCGGTCGCTACTCAGGCCGCCGGTGAGTCCCACATTCCCCGCCGGAAGCGGGTTCTGCCGTCGCTACCAAAAGGGACGCGTATACAGATTTCCCAGCGTTAAAAAAAAGTGCAGTGTAATATAAAGTTATTATTGATAACTCGCTTGCTAGTATGCAAGTTCCGTTTATTATCGCTAGTGCAAAATACGAAAAATAAAAACATTTCTTATTTTCATATAAGAGCATGTACCTACTTAGAAACAATAACACCGAGGTATGTGACAAAGGCTTAACTGTGAAAGAGATGGCGTCTGAAGCAGCGAGGGTCGGAGAAGTATCCCCGACGCACTTTGTGTCTGTCACCCACAATGACACTCTACGACTTGCACTTTTATCTCCGCTACGAAATCGATACCGCGGTGTGTAGCTTATGGCGAGTGGCCCAGCAAACGTATCATGTTAAGTTGAGAAAAGACAGAGCGTTAAAATCTACCACGTTATCGTACTAATATACAATATAATTTTCTGTAATTATAATCTAAATATTGATTGAAGCTGTGATAGCCTAGTGGTTAGGGCGTCAGCCTCCTAATCAGAGGTCGGCGGTTCGAATCCGGGCACGCACCTCTAACTTTTTAATTATGTGCGTTTTTAAAAAACTAAAATATCACTTGCTTCAACGGTGAAGGAAAACATCGTGAGGAAACCTGCACGCCTGAGGGTTCTCCACAATGTTCTCAAAGGCGTGTGAAGTCTGCCAATCCGCACATGGCCAGCGTGGTGGACTATGGCCAAACCCTTCTCATATTGAGAGGAGACCCGTGCTCTGTAGTGAGCCGGTAATGGGTTGGGATCATTGCAGAAACATATAAATTATTATTTGTTTAAAAAATATATGTGTGTCAATATAATATAAAAAACTGGACGTATAAAAGTTGGGATTGCATTGTCGAACATATTTCATACTGAAATAGTCCATTCATTTTGAGTAAATTGTGTCTCATAACTTAATATAGTATTTTAGTCACACCACACTCTAAAAATTTTGGATATAAATCCATTTACCACTTTGAACCTCTGTCTACCCAGATATCTGAACTAACGTTTTATATGCATCTATATGACGTAAACATTTGATGAAAAGTATTACCTTCGTGCGTCGCATTATAAACTTGGAGTTCCTGGGTTCGATTCCCGGCTGGAGTCTGGTCTGGAGGCTTCAGCCGTGGCTAGTTACCACCCTACCGACAAAGACATGTCACCAAGCGATTTAGCGTTCCAGTACGATGTCGCGTAGAAACCAATTAGGAGCGTGGGTTTTTGCCCGCTACCACCCTAGACAGCATCATCACTTACCACCAGATGAGATAGCCGTTAAAGGCTAACTTGTAGTGTATGAAAAAAAATGTCTCAGATATAAAATCAGTAAAAAAGGAAATAAATATATTGCGAATCTCCTAAACTCTAGCAAACGTACCACAGAGAGTACTGAAGCATAATTAAATTTAACTTGTGAACTTTCCGTTTCGAATAAACAGGGTCTTTCCTGTTGACCAGATTTTCCCCTGGGTCCGACCGACAGTTGTATTACAAAAATTGGTCTTAGTTCGAACCAGTACAACTCGATTTGCAATTATTACCAATCTCGCAAATCAAAGTTAAGTTCATTACAGGCTACCATCAGATAGAAGTTACAAGTGTATTGAATGCAACATGAAAACCTTATTATTGGTTACCTGCACACCCGTTCGCATAGTTGACAATGGTTAAATAAAATAGAAGAATGGAGCAGCTTGTACAATTTACAGAATCTAGTCAACCAATTGTTCTTTCCACTTCTACACTGGATAGATGTTCATGCATCATTTCAGTGAACATTTCAAAGTAATATTTTAATTTTAATTTTAAGGTTAAAATATCTGGATATAAAATCTTGTAAGAACTTTCATTATACATAGTGTAAATAAGTCTTTTCATGGCCACAATCGCTTGATGTCAAACTTTTAAAATTCAAATTCAAATTCGTTTATTGCATGAAAGTGGTACATTCATATCAAGATCTTAAGATTAAAAGGTTGCCTAACACATTCTGCCTAAAAGGCGTGCAACAAAAATCTTACAACGAAAAAAACAATAATGTCAGTTTAAAATAAGAGTTATGAGATCAATTAATAAAATGAAATTAAATAGAAATAAAGATTTAAATATTAATTTAGGTTACAGGTTAGGTTTTACATAGTTTTAAGGCCTCTCGAAATGTCTGCGTCTATTAGTGCTGGTCGCTATCTATCAATTTGGGACCTCAAAGTCCAGTTATGTTTAGTTTATTTCTCCCCAAAAATATCACCCCCTTATTATTATCGTTTACCTTATCCTGGTTTATTAATGTAAGAGAAAGGAACAAGGAGAACGAATTTCTTACCTATTTCCTTTAAATAAACCCAGTAAAGAACTCTTCATCGCGCGATGAAACAAAACTGAGGCTTTTTTAAAAGGCTTTTAGTAGAAAGCTCGTACCAGTGCTTTATGATATTATATGGCACTGTAAAGCCCCTATCTACGCAGGCAGGCACTGTTCGTACAGTCAATAAAATTTTAGTGCACAGCTAGAATGAACTTACGAGAACAAGCGACTGGAATTATGTGAACCAACAGCTGATTGGAGGGGGGTAATTAGCTGATCTTCGACGAGTACCGACCTCTTTAAAAATACAGAACAAAATACTTCCAAACTAAACCAAGCTTTTTTTTTGTTGACGGGAGTGAAATCTCTTACTGAGATATCCGACTTGCTGGGGAAGATCTCGGGTTATGTGGGATTTCTACCCACTAAAACCCCTTCAGTTGCCACTATCAGCATAAAATATAGAGTAATTTTTTTATAAACGACAAGTTAGCCCTTGACGGCTATCTCACCTGGTGGTAAGTGATGATGCAGTCTATGAGGGTAGCGGACTAACCTATTAGGGGTATGGTAAACCCACAATCCTAATTGGTTTATACGCGACATCGTGCCGGAACGCTAAATCGCTTTGCGACAAGTCTTTGTCGGTAGGATGGTAACTAGCCAACGCCGAAGCCTCCCACCAGACCAGACTCGAGCCGGGAATCGAACCCAGGACCTCCAACTTTATAATGCGACAGAGAAACTTGAATAGATCAGTCTTGAATGTAATCAAGCACAATACTATCTTACTTAAAATAATGTATAATTATTTTGCAATTTTAGTGCTTGAGCAATAATAATATAGATTAATAAAACAATAGCGTTGAAATCATGATCATCTCTTAGAAATTGATTAAAAATGTAAATTAAATATAATTATAAAATAAAATAATCTTGTATTCCAACATCAAAAATTTAATTTTGTATCAATTTCCCGGAGGCGGAATGTGTTTTGGCCAAACATAACCCGAACGTTCTTAAAAGGCAGCCGTTCATTTTCCAGGCCATTAGCCGTTATACAATACACATTTCCACCTTATATTTCTTGTACGCCTGGCATAATTATATTCCCTCTTCGTTTGCATAATTTCATTGAAATTAGCAAGTAATGCGTGGAGTTAAAATTACGTAACATTCATACAATTAGTGACATTTTAATGATTGATATCATGATCAACCCATTACCGGCTCACTACAAAGCACGGGTCTCCTCTCAATATGAGAAGGGTTTGGCCATAGTCCACCACGCTGGCCATGTGCGGATTGGCAGACTTCACACGCCTTTGAGAACATTATGGAGAACTCTCAGGCGTGCAGGTTTCCTCACGATGTTTTCCTTCACCGTTGAAGCAAGTAATATTTTAATTTTTAAAAACGTACATAACTCCGAAAAGTTAGAGGTGCGTGCCCGGATTCGAACCGCCGACCTCTGATTAGGAGGCGGACGCCCTAACCACTAGGCTATCACCGCTTCATGATTGATATAATTGTCAACAATTCCGAAGATTGCGCTGGGGTTCCAATGTGCGGGGTTTTTTTGTGAGCTCCAAACAGCGATTTGATCAAGTTTTCAGATCGCTAGTTCACAAAATTATCAGCAATACAGAAACTATAGTATACTCCCATGAAATTATCACGGATGTAAAGAATTCACAAACCAAAGTTCGCAATTCAAACACAGACTGAGTACATATAAGAAAGCCGAATCAAGGGCACAGGCCGCCGCTGCTGGCAGTGCCGAGGGGACGCACCAACCTGCTCAACCAGGCGCCCTTGACGCACGCACTTATCCCTCTGTACGATGTCGCAGACAGGCTGGGCCTATTCAGTTGCAATCTAAGTGAACTCACAAGAGTGACATTTTGGATGATATGTTATATATCATCATCATGATCACCCATTGCCGGCTCACTACAGAGCACGGGTCTCCTATCAATATGAGAAGGGTTCACCATAGTCCACCACGCTGGCCATGTGCGGATTGGCAGACTTCATATCCCTTTGAGAAAATTATGGAGAACTCTCAGGCGTGCAGGTTTCCTCACGATGTTTTCCTTCACCGTTGAAGCAAGTGATATTATATATTTTTTTTAAACGCACATAACTCCGAAAAGTTAGAGGTGCGTGCCCGGATTCGAATCGCCGACCGATGTTATATATATATATTCGAATCCGGCAATATATATACTCTAGCAAATTAGGTTTTATCCTGTAAAGCTAGAATAACAGAAGATGAATAAATAAATAAATAAATAGATAAATAAATTGGTCGCAATCAAAAAGTTTATAACAAGTACGTTATGATAGCAAAGATTGTATATTGTTACGTAATAAACGAACAGGTGCAGTCGTTTACACAAACGCGTGAAACTGTTCCCGGTAAATATTAACGTAATAACAATCTATTATTTGACATGTTTGTGGCATCACAATTACCTGTATTGTTCCACTACCAAAAGCCTAACAATTACCGTCGCACCGCATGTTTATTGGAAATTAGACTAATTAAATTCGGATTTGTTTATATGAATTTAAAGGCTATTATCAACGGCTATACGTAATAAAGTTTAAATGAAATGAAAATACACTTTATTGTACACCGCACAGAAGAAAATCAAGACAACAGAGAAACACACAGAAAAGAAAAGAGGTACAATAAGCAGCCTTATCGCTAAAGAGCGATCTCTGCCAGGCAACCTAGACCAGGATATAATATATAGATAAGCAGGCTTAGATATCCTAATTATTGTCATTAATTTATTTTATGTAGCCTTTTAATCAACACCAGCAATTAGAATACTCATGAAGTACCGTACCATGAGTTCATCATCATAAGGTTCGTGAGTATCTCATCAGAACTACGTAAAAATTATTTCATTGAAGTAACTGGACGGAAACGTTCAAGTAACTGGATTTAACAGCGTTAGACTTACCTAAACTATTTGAACGTTTATATACCTTGTAAGCCGCTGCAGGGAGCCGCTGGATACAGGCGGCCCAAGACCGTGGCCGTTGGAACTCCTTACAAAAGACCTATGTCCAGCAGTGGACGTCTATCGGTTGAAATGATGATGATACCTTGTAACCAACGAACGTCACTTATGTTAAAGAACCTACTTCGCACTTCGCCAAGTTTCGTTTATTACAAATAGTAATATAGACGTGAGATTTGTGTTAAATAATAAATAATTACGACGCGTCTAATGAACGAATAATGAATGAAATACGAATAATGAACTGACACACACGAAAGGAATCATGACAATTTATAAAAATACCACCCTCACTTTCATTATAATTATAAGTCCATACATTACAAGACAATTTATAATATATCAGTATCTTAGTCACTTATAATGCTAATCTTTCTTTTTTTTTTTTTATTTACTACAAGTCAGCCCTTGACAGCTATATCACCTGGTGGTAAGTGATGATGCTGTCTACGATGGTAGCGGGCTAATCTGTTAGAAGTAAACCCACGCTCCTAGTTGGTTTCTACGCGACATCGTGCCGGAACGCTAAATCGCTTTGTCTTTGTCGGTAGGGGGCAACTAGCCACGGCCGAAGCCTCCCACCAGACCAAAATTAGTTTTTTTCACTTTCGTTCACGGCGTTAGCTGATCGCTGAGTCAGGGGATGCTCGATGGGGCGCTCTGTTTGGCTGCAGCACTCGCGTGGTGAGATAAGTTGTTTACGTTGAGCACGGCTCGCAGCTTCGCGGGCTAGATTGCCGGCTGATGCAACAACTTGTTTTGTTCCCACCAAAATTTGCTCTGTCACAATCCGCCAACAGGTAAGGGATCACTAGTAATATTTAGTTAATCAAATTAAAATAGATTTATTCGTGTAAACCTATTACTGGCATATATAAAGCGTTCATATATAATATATTTTTCTTTATTTTAATTTGTGAGGTTAAGGTTTGAAGCTGTGATAGCCTAGTGGTTAGGGCGCCAGCCTCTTAATCAGAGGTCGGCGGTTCGAATCCGTGCTCGCAAGTCTAACTTTTCGGAGTTATGTATGTTTTTAAGCAATTAAAATATCACTTGCTTCAACGGTGAAGGAAAACATCGTGAGGAAACCTGCACGCCTGAGAGTTCTCCTTAAAGTTCTCAAAGGCGTGTGGAGTCTGCCAATCCGCACACGGCCAGCGTGGTGGACTATGGCCAAACCCTTCTCATATTGAGAGGAGGCCTGTGCTCTGTAGTGAGCCGGCAAAGGGTTGATCATGATGATGGTGGTAACTATACTCACATCGCTACTATCTTAGATTACGTCATCTACTTACCTGATGGAGGTATTATAAATAATACATTGTAGATAAATAAATAAATGGTTGATAAACTCAGGACTATATTTTCAAAGTTACTTAGATTTATTAACAGCTTAATATATGACCCATGTTGTTCGATGACTATTTGCCATCGTATTGGTAGTGACATAATATGGTTGCTGTGAACATTTTGGCACTAAAAACTCAACAAGTTCGATATATGTCTCAATAAAGAATCATAAACGATTACACGATTCATAAGGTCTCTTTAAGTGAGCTTCATGTGAAAGAAATTTAAAATAGTATCCAACTTGTTGACAAAAAGAAAAATAAAAGAAAAATTTCTGGAAATAACATGTTATTAATTAGTGTAAATTTTATACAACTACATACAAATAATCTAAGAATATAATGAAATCAAAATGATACAAATAGAATAGCTAAAGAGGTTTTATAACAAGTTTGTAAATTCTTTATGCGAAAATTCCTTTTTCTCCATTGATATACTTGATTAAATGGCTGTGGTCCAGTACTATGCATTGAGGGGGAATATGAAAACAATCGTCTGTACTCGACAGAGGTAAGAGTGGTCAGTGTAAGAGCATAGAATGGAAAAATGCAGCTTTGAGTGAGATGGTGTATGTTACTACCAATTTTAACTTCGCGATGTATTAGTAACTATCAAAACTAACCTTACTCGACTTTACCGTTATGGAATACAAAACTACAAGCATAGTTTCTACCTACGTTCGTTATAGACCACGAGACATTGATTCAATTATGTTGAAACTTTCGGAAATGATGATGATGATGAGTGAGTTTTTAAGGTCTAGGATGGTAGCGGGCTAACCTGTTAGGGGTATGGTAAACCCACACTCCTAATAAGCTTCTACGCGACATAACATCGGAAGCTGGAATGCTAAATCGCTTGGCAACACGTCTTTGTCGGCGTTGTCGGTTTGTTGTTATCTAGTATACGTTGTAAAGAATCCCTATGCAGTAAAATATATGTACAAATATAACCAACATCATTATAACGCATTAGAATTCTCACCACACATACTCATAATATCACATTACGTCGTCCTGCTACTCATTAGCGTTAATTTTCAGAATACAGATGAACGAACGAAATTACACTGCGCCACGTCATCCCTGACTTTCATATATTTTGATATAAGTAATGAATGGAGAACTGGAAGGGAGGGTTTCTGCTTGGTGGATAGTGGATATGCAACCTTAGGTATGCGGATGATACTGTCATCGTTAGTACATCACTGGAAGATATGAAAGAACTTCTACGTAGACTGGAAACGGAGAGTCTAGACCTGGGCTTAAGTATCAACAGGAGCAAGACCAAGCTGATAATAGTAGACCCCGCTGGAAAACTCCCAGAAACTTGCAGTATTCCATCCATAGAAATTGTTGAGAAGTATATTTATCTAGGCTCCCAAAAATGCAACGATGGGAGCTGTGTCCCAGAAATCAGGAGACCCATTGCGATGGCGAAAACCGCCATGACGAGCTTAACCGGAATATGGAAGAATCGTGGTTTAAGTAACAACACCAAGAGCCGTCTGGTCCGTGCCTTAATATTCCCTAGATTTATGTATGGAGTAGAAACATGGACCATCAAGGCGAGGAAAAGACAAAGGATAGACGCATTCGAGATGTGGTGCTGGAGACAAATTTCACACAATAGCGAGACTAGCCTTCGATATAAGCCGGTGGAAACAAATAATCCGCACTAGGTTGCAGGGACACCACCAGGACCACGATCTTCAGTAATTAAGAAACGACTGGAGAGAGTAAATGAAATGGCCTATTGGCTGTATTATTTATGAGACTCAAGGTTATCAGCTAAAATCCATGTCGATATATGAATATTTAGAATATTTTATTCACAGATCATCCGATTGCGATGAAATTTGAAACATGTGTAGCTTACATACAAAAGGGCCGATTTGTACGCCACGATATCTTTATTGTGCCACGTACTGGTCAAATCTCAAAGAAATGAGGCGAGACACAATGGTAGTGCCAATTTTTTTTTTTTAATTTCTTATTCTTCACTTAGCTATAACCAAATCGCAGGTATTTCAAATTAACACATACGTGTATGGTAATCGAATATATTAAAAATCTAAAATACCTTCATTAATCCTATGAGGATATTAAATTAACGCTGAGAGCCAGAGCGTATCTGGAATATTCCCAGATGAATGTGTAAATCGGTATGATCCTAACGATAACGGATCAGACGTGCTGAAAATATTTTAAAAATTCAGTGTCATCAATCCACGGATTACAATATTTTGTTAAAAATAAGAAGCTGTGATAGCCTAGTGGTTAGGGTGTCGGCCTCCTAATCAGAGGTCGGCGGTTCGAATCCGGGCACGCACCTCCAACTTTTCAGAGTTATGTGCGTTTTTTTTTTAAAACAATTAAAATATCACTTGCTTCAACGGTGAAGGAAAACATCGTGAGGAAACCTGCACGCCTGAGAGTCCTCCATAATGTTCTCAAAGGCGTGTGAAGTCTGCCAATCCGCACATGGCCAGCGTGGTGGACTATGGCCAAACCCTTCTCATATTGAGAGGAGACCCGAGCTCTATAGTGAGCCGGTAATGGGTTGATCACGTTAAAAATAGCTCGTACTACGATATAATCACCATTTAATATTTTATTTTTACTAAGTTTTTATTTTATTAAGTTTTTGTGTTTCTTCAGTCCTACGAAAAGCTTCATCTCACGATGAAAAGTACCCTATGTCGTCTCTCACACGAAAGCCATCTCATGCATAGGTAAGATAAGGAATTCTTTTTATACTTTACCGAGATCCTGAAATAAGTATCTGATATAAATTTCCTAAATGCCATAATTCCAAAATAACCAAATTACGTCAAAATCAGTGTCAGTAGTCGAGCCAAAAATATCTAATATACAAACACATATTATATTTATTTATTTTTCATTTAAATCGGATATGGAAGCGTCCATAGATTGTTAGTATGTTAGTAACATTTTATCCTTAGTTACTGTGTTAGTATTGTTTTTAATATCATCAGAAATACATTTTTTTTTATTTTTATTTTATCCGCCCAATAGCTACCGCCATACAGTGGTGCAGTATAGGGCAGTCAGGCCTGGCAGCAATTACCTTCAGGATGCCGTTGTCGCTTGTACGTAGTCGATGCAGGAGAGACGCCGCTTTTCTACGCATTATGGCAAAAAAACCATTCGTGTGTGCGTCCGCGAACATTTTTGAGACACTGCAGCGCCACATATACACTTTCATGTATGGATATCAGCCATCACAGGTGAGACAAATAAAGAAGACCAAGCATCCAGACGTCTCTACCTATATTTCATATAGGAAAGCTTTTTTTTCCCATTTTACTTGAATAACCAGCGAAGCAACATTAGAGCTATAGGTAAGGGGGAACCACTCGATTAGATCATTACATCATCATGGCGAACTAAGTTCCAAGCAATAGATGCCCAAGTTGGTGTTTGCGAACATAATTACGGCTTTCGCAAGCTGCGATTGGGCGAACGCCCCGTGAAATTGGTACACGCTACTTACGGTGCTACCACTAAGGCTCGGTATCTTGCTCTTAGTTTGATACATGCATAAATATATAAATTGATCTGTTGTGTTGCCCGCTGCTAGTATCTTCGGAACCTTGCCTAAAGGGACTCCTTTTAATAATATATTTTAGTTATGATGTGTAAATATTAATTTTTTTTCAAGATTTTTAGTTGGTTTATTTTAAGTTTTATGTATAATAAATATTACTTGGAAAAAATCATAAACTAAAAAATTGATCTTAAATGTTCATTGAACTTGTTTTTCCTGATGATAGCCCTTTTTATTGTAAATATTATGAGCCACGTCTGAAATTCTTAAGTTCTACATAGAGTCAACAGAAGTTGATAAGGACTATCATGCAAATAGTATATAATATAACAAAATAACATTTTGTACTGTACAAATTTCCGGAGTTGATCTTAAAATTACCAGAAAAAGTGCACCTGGGGTAACGAGTAAGAAATGGTTGAAGTAAATGATAGTTCCTGTTACTCTTCATTACTGGCTCCGACTATGTCATATAAACATACAATTTACCTAAGGCAGCATACTGAGAGTATGCCTCAATGTGCTTGACTATTTATTAAAAAATTTAAAGCAAGTGATACCTAAATTTCTGGAATTAAAAACGCATTATACAACCCGCAAAGTAATCGGTAGGTAGATAAGCTGGGTAAAAAACCATCTCCCCAGAAAGGGAAGTCGGAGTCTTAAAGACTAGGCCAGGCAAAATTTGGATATGCATTTCATCAGTTAAGTTTACTTTAGTGTAATATTTTCTATAACAGTTCTCACATGCATTGAGATACGTTTGAGGCGCGTTTAATTGGATGTTATAGGTTTTACTACAACGTTTTGTTACTTTGATTGAGTAAAGTTTTTTTTTAATTTGATAAATTTTTTGCAACCAGAGCACTTTGCTCCGGTTGAAAATATCGGTTATGACCGAAAATTATACTTAAAAATTATGTTGGAATTTGTCTCAAATCCAAACCTTTTGTGGTACTCCCAAAACCTAACTTCGGTAGCATGTTGGCAACTTTGGCGACTACCGATCAAACCTACAAACTAATTCCAACTATCTCGCTAACTTCCCCTTATCACACGGATTTCCACCTTATTCCCTTGATTTATAACACCCTTTACTTACGTGCGATGCATCTTGCCTACCTACTAAATTAATATTAATGTGAGGCTGAAGATGCGGGTTACCAACCTTATTTAATGAGAATTAATTATTTCAGTAGATATAACTTTAGCTTTGGCGTCTCAGCACAGCAATAAGCGTAGTCGAAGCGGGTGTGAGGTTTTTGAATTCAGATAGATTAATCAAACCCCCGTGAATATAGCATGGTACCGAACATAAACCCTTGGTAAGTTATTTTTATATGGTGTATAAAACTGCAGCCGAAGCACTAAACTGGACCTTTCCATCTAGACAGAGCTTCATTAGAAGTAATTCATTCCAAAATTGGCTCCCGCGTAACCCATAATTTACCATTTGTACCTCACTTTTCCCACAGTGTAGGTACACATAAGAATTAAATCAATCAATGTTTCCATCATGAATATTTAATAATATTTAAATATATATCAGTAGTTTGCACGTAGATATATTTGTGTCTTTGACTGATAAGGACCACTGAAAATTTCCTTTCCTGTGTGTATAAATCCTATTAATTTTACCGCAATAAATTTGAACCTTTTAAAAAATAGCTTAATAGATTATAAACAAATCTCGTTTTTCTAATAATAATGAATTGTCATATTATGGAATTGCTCTGCATTCTGATACTTTGAATGCCAAAATCCCGAAAAACTTCCGATGTTATCATTATGAATATTGTTATTTAAGATTTGGGAGACACCGTTGTCTACCATATTATCTAAGCGTCCGTTGACCGAACCTCCTTTCGTCCGTTTGTCCGTTAGCGGGTTGTGTCTCATGAACAAAGTTTCAATGTAAAATTACGTTATTCGTTACGAAAAATTCATATTGCGACGTAGGTAGTATGACACCACTCACACGTTTCTTTTGTTTTTGCTTCACGCAATTTTTTTACATTTATAATAGCAGTGACGTAGTATTAACATGCGGTTTAGTTATAAATAAAACCAGTTATATGCGATAGCTTGTTTGTCGATAAATCAAAACCCTTCTTCCACGTAGCATCGGTGAACTGGATAAACGTAGTTTTTTCCCCATTCAGGTAGAGAACCGGAAAGTACGTGGCCTACTTTATGCCGAAAAACCCAAAAAGACAAAGAAGTTAAAGACATCCCGTGCAAAAGCTCTATTATATATGCACTGTTAATATATATATATATATATATATATATATATATATATATATATATATATATATATATATATATATAAGCGAAGCGATGATAGCCTAGTGGTTAAGGACGTCAGTCTCTTAATCAGAGGTCGGCGGTACGAATCCGGGCACGCACCTCTAACTTTTCGGAGTTATGTGCGTTTTTAAAATTAAAATATCATTGCTTCAACGGTGAAGGAAAACATCGTGAGGAAACCTGCACGCCTGAGAGTTCTCCGTAAGGTTCACAAAGGCGTGTGAAGTCTGCCAATCCGCACATGGCCAGCGTGGTGGACTATGGCCAAAACCTTCTCATATGAAGAGACCCGGGCTCTGTAGTGAGCCGGTAATGTGTTGATCATGATGATTATGATGATGAATATATATATAAATACACAGTTAATTTCATTAAAACTGCTGGATTAAAGCAGTAACCAAACCATTTTATTTAAGAAATCCTTTTTTTATATAATAAGTTTATTTCTTTCGGTGTTAGTCAACGGTTACTAAAAAATGTTGGTTTTTATTAAATTATTGTTTGTAAGTGTAGTTTCTATAACCACAATCACAAATGATAACATCAGGCAGCCCTGCGATAGTGTTATTAACTTGCACAATCAACGTAGAATAAAATATTGGTTCACTTACTATTAAACTGTTAAGTGGTAGTGTACTAGGTTGCCTTGGGTAACATTTCCTCAGTTTTATTGAGTAAAACTATAGTTTTAATTAGATATTGCTTTTACATATTTTGTTAGCGTTTTAAAGCCATAATAATGTCATCTCTCAAATCTTCTTTAAAACAGGTGTTTTTTATAAAGCTCCTATTCGGTTACTACAGCAAAATTTTCAAAAGTCGAGTGTTTTGTTATTTAGCAAAATTCTACTGCTTCTGTTATTGTACAACTTGTACGCTATTTTTAATACGTAACATCTTTACATATAATATAAGTATGTTGCAAGTGTTTCAAATCGTTTTGATTTTCCAATTTTGTGGTAATATATTGATATCCAATTTTGCTGATGATGAATTATTCAAGTTCTGCTCCATTATCGAAACAATCGATATAATAATTCGATTCAAAAAGGATCACTTTAACTTTAAAGTGATCTACGAATTATTTTTTATTAGCCTGTCAATAAAATATACAATGGAATTTATATTTGCATACACTACAGAGACGTTTTGGTCTATTCAACATTGTATTCGCATGGGTATCGTAACAACAAATAACATAAGTCACATATCGACATCTATAATATTCGAACTGTTGTGGTCCAGATTAAAACACGCAGGTGATAGGCTGAGATTGAATTGCATAAACAAAAATATTTCTATTGACGCAAATTTGCTTGCATTGAGACAGTTTTTATCGGTATACAAACATTTAATTGATGCTGTAAGCCATCTAAGTCAGTCATTCAAGTTAATGGTATAATAAATAATATTTAAGTAAAAGATATCAATATTTTTTTTATATAAATAATATACTAATGTATTTGAATATTTCCAGGCATTGTTTGGTTTAATAGTTACATTCGTTAAAGTTATTTATTTGACCTTTATCGGTATACATATTTTGTCAAGCGGTAATGTACTCGTAATTTTACAAGTAAGTGACATGTTCCTAATCAAAGAAACCTTTCACCTTAATGAAAACTATGTTTAGACGTAAGCGGTCTGCTATTATCGGCACATAAAACTAAATAATTATATAATGATATGTTATGTTTTTTATTATAGAAAGAGCAATTGTTGAAATTATTTTGATTAAAAAACTACCTAGAACGACTAAGACACAAGTAAGCAAACGGTAAAAGAGTATTATATTGACTGAAGGAGTTTTAATATTTTGATATTGATATACATATTGATATATCCGCAGCTGCGGAAATGTAGATATATAAAATTCCAAATTAAAATTCAAATAATCTTTATTCAAATAGTCCTTTAAAAGGCACTTTTGACGCATCAATAATTTACATAGTAGCTATTTGATGGTGATAATTACATTCGTAAACTTAAAACTAAAGCTATGAGGGTTCCAAACGTGCCCCGGTCTAAGAAGAAGCCCACAAGAAACTTAGCCAGGTAAATTTTCTTTTTGCTATCACTATCTCACATGCCACTTAAAATTATATTATGAGCTATCTTCACAATTAAGAAATTTTAGCAATATTTCACAATGCTTCTTTATCATTTACATAATCCTTTACACTATAGTAGTTTACATTTTATATAAACTTTGAACTTATTGAGAGACATCCCAGAAATTTCATTTGGTAAGTTGTTATAGAATTGTATACAATAATTACCTTTAAATGAATTTCTTTTAATTTAATTTTTTTTAGTCTAGTAGCGTGCAACACAAGTATATTTTTACATCTGATGTTAATATTGTTGCATTTTTATTAATTTTTTTTATATTTCTATGGACATTAATTAAATACAATAAATACCAGAAAAATTCTTGCCAATCTGGTTTCATGTGTTCTTCTTTTTGTGTTATTTTTTTAAATTTGGCAATGTTTAAATTTTTTATTTTATTTTATCAACTTATTTTCATTTCCATACGAGTGCAACTGTAAAAATCTCATAAAATTAATATAGCCATAAAACAGTGACCATGTGACCTGTGATGTGTGAAGCTTACATGTAGTACCTAAAGCAAAATCATCCTTGTTGTGTAAGCTGTATCAAGCACACAGCTCTTAAAATGTTCACAATTGATAGTAAATTCTTATCACTTGGGACAATGAGCTTGAAAAAGTAACTTGTGGTACAATACACAGGCGCAATGCTCTGAAATAAAAAAGTATTAAGTTATCAACTAATGCCTAGAACTGCTAATGTAATACAAATATAGTGAACGAAGGCCAACCTATAAGGGTACTTTATAACCATTTTAATAACTGGGGCCTAAAATCTCATTAATTCGATCAAAACGTCAAAACTTCGACGACAAATAATTTATTCTAGATGGAATAATTATTAACTGGGTCATTAGAACCCAAATAAATAAGTGTTATTTTCTTTAGGAAATTGTATACAGTGTATAAGATAGAAGATCCGTAGAAGAACCAGAGTTACCCACATAGCTCAGCGAATTGCGAAGTTGAAGTGGCAATGGGTGGGGCACATAGCTCGGAGAACCGATCAGACGTTGGGGTCCCAAGGTGCTGGAATGGCGACCCCGCACAGCTAAACGTAGCGTTGGTCGACCCCCAACTAGGTGGACAGACGACATCAGACGAGTCGCAGGGAGCCGCTGGAAGCAAGCGGCCCAAGAACGTGAACATTGGAACTCCCTACAAAAGACCTATGTCCAGCAGTGGACGTCAATCGGTTGTTGATAATGATGATGATGATGATGATGATGTATAAGATAAAATTTTAAGAAAAATACACAAGGTAGTAATTTTCATAATATAACCATTGTATTACAAACAGGACTACATTGTTCAGTTGTTGTTTATAATGTGATTGCCATAACCACTATGATAAATTCACTGATAAACAGTAGTCTTTTTAATAAAACAAATCGATTAAGTTGATTGGTATACTTCTAATTTGTTTCGACGTTTGTTGTTTGTTTCAGATAATTATTAACGGTGCCAACTGTGTTTGTTTCTAATCCATAATATTATGTCATCACTAAAATGCATCTTGTTTCTGAGACTCCTGTTTGGATATTACAGCAAAGTGTTTCAATCGAAAATAGTTTGCTTCTTAGCAAAACTATATTGCTTTTGTTACATTACACTTTGCTTAAGTGATTTAGTTTTTAAAATTTTTGCATCAACTTTGATATCGATTAAATCTTTTCATATTTTTGTTATGTTGCAGTTTTGTGGCAATATATTATTATCAACTTTTGTTGATGGTGCATTATTAAAATTTTATTCAATCATCAAAACTATTGATTTAATAATGCATTTTAGAAACAAATACTTTGACTTAAAAGTGACGACAGGATTATTTTGTGCCAGCTTGTGGATTAAATATATATCGGAATGTATATTTGTGTTTCATGCCGAAACTTTTTGGTCTTTTATGCATTTAATTTTAATTTTTATTATAACTACAAATTACCTAAGTCATATACCGGGATCTATAATTCTCGAACTACTGTGGTCCAGAACAAAACACATTAGTGACAAGCTCAAAGTAATATGTAATCAAAAAGATATTTCCTACGAAGTGAAGTTATTTGCATTAAAACAGTTTTTGTCTGTTTATAAAAAACTACTTGATACAGTGAGTTATGTAAACCGTTCCATGAAAATAATGGTTAATAACCTTTTATAATGTTGTAATATTTATTTTTCTAATTGTATATTACTGGTTCTTTAATTTGTAATACCAATCAATGAGCTACCATAACGTTAATTATTTTTAGGCACTCTTCAGTTTAGTCGTAACATTTTTTAAAGTTATTTATTTAACTTTTATTGCTATAAAAATGCTTAGTCATGATGTAAGTACACATAGTCTATAATTTTATTAATTTCTTCTTCCGAAAAGTGCATACCGCCGATCGAATTGAAATTCGAATAGAATAGAATATAAATACGTTTATTTATTAGATCAACACAATTACAAATATACATACATAACAAAACTGAGTAACTTATCTAATGCCTTATTGTTGACACATTGAATTAATATTTTAATAATGTGTCGCGCCAATAAAAAGGTACTGACTCAGCTTAATGTTGTGGATACTAAAGTACCCACAACGCTGGTATTCTGTCAGTACCGTGCTGAGAGTTTAAAAAATTTATTTAAAATAAGAGGAACATTCATACAAAAACTAAAATTTAACAATTGCCACATTCGATTTTGTGAATATTAAGTAGGCAATCTGGCTGGGCCGCGGTCGAGTGCATAATTATGTCGTGTTCCCGTGACCCAGCCACCAGGCGACGCGAAGGAGCATCGCTGGGTTTTAGTGGGTATTCTGGTCGCCAACCTGGCCGCCGGGGAGTCCCACATACCCCGTCGGAAGCGGCGCAGTCTTGCCTGAATCGCCTCCGGAGGGGATGCGTAAAAGCATTTCCCAGCGAAAAAAAAAAAAACAGGCAAGAACTACATAATTTTGTTAAAACTAAATTTCGAACTAACATTTCATTAACTAAAATTAGGTAAAAACGTATTTTGAAAATGGCGCAAAGCCATTTGGATATGAAAAACGGAGGAGAACCTTTTTTCTTAGGGATTATGATTGCACAATCGTGCATTTCAAACCGATTTAAACTATTTTAGCTTTTGCTAGATGTGTATGTTTGTGTGGACAGTGGAGATTAGGAACTGTGGGGCTTCATTCCCACATTCTTAATGAAACTTCTTCCTTTTCTTGCCCTTATGCCACATTATGTGTGGGGTCGGCACAACACGTCTTCTTCTTCCACTCACTTCTATCAGCCGTCACCTCACTACCCACACCTTTTACCCGCATACCCTCTTTTACACAATCCAAATTCAATCTCTTCTTTGGTTTTCCTCTCCTCTTTTGCCCTTCCACGTTCATATACATCACTTTTTTTCCTCCGCATTATATGACCATACCATGCTAGCATGTTACTCCTCATCTTTTCTGTCATTCTTAATAAAACATATTTTTTTATAAAGCGAAACTTTATAGAAAAATCCTATTAAAGATTATATAAAATATAGCCAATTGTAATTTATTATTGATTATGTGAGATGGTGATAGCAAAAAAAACCCGGCTAACTTTGTTCTGACGGCGGTCTGTAGACCTGAGCGCGATTGGAACCCTCTTAGCTTTAGTTTTAAGTTGACGAGTGTAATTATCACCATCATCTCACGAATTAAAATAATGAAAAATGAGTTATAATAATATAATATGAACGCTTCATAGATGCCTGTAATAGGTTAACATCAATTAAGATATATTGAATTGGAGTTTATAGCAGGTTCACGTTGATATACCAAATTTCAGATTCATCGGCTGTATGCGCCTTTTGCAGTTTTATCCAATCTTAGTAATCAGTAACGCACAGGTTAAGGGCACAATGAAATGAAATTCAATGCGACCATGAAACATTAATACCAGCTACATTTTTTGCCCTTTGGAGTTAAGACTATGGAGCCGTAAGGCCCAGCGGTTAGAGCTCTTTTTAAAGAAATTAAAAAAAATATTTATCTTGTCGAGAATCTTACAGTTGGCGGTTACTTTGGCCAAATAATTAGCAATTAATTGCGACAGCAATGGCGACGTTTTGAGATTAATCCAGTGTTATTTTATTTATTTGCGTGATATTGTAATGTTCGAAATATAGTGATGGCGTAAATAATATTACGAATAAATGTATATAACGTAATTCATACCAAGTAACATTGTAGCCATAGTATATTTTGATCTTTTATAGTATATACTGCAATACTAACATTACGGGATCTTTGAGGTTAATTTTAGATGTCATTATTCCAATTTCTTTTCAGACCAATTATAAGGTGATAACTAACCTTGTATTAGAAGGCATGACGGCTGTGACGTGTATGTGTGCGCCAGCTTTCATAGCAGAAATGCTGATAAATGAGTACGAAAGAATCAAGGAAACACTTGCTGAACTCATTATTATGCACAAAGGTATGAATATATACACATAATAATGATACTTAACAAATTAATGTACATGATGAAGAGCAATAGACTGATGAAATCAATCAATTAAAAACTATGACATTACTAAGATTACTAAGATATTACAATATTTTGAGACGATACATAGGAATTCTTACAAAAATTAAACAATAACAGTCAAAGATCTCTGTTTGAAACAGCTATTCCATACATTTTTTTTTTTTTTTTATTTAAATATATTAGCCAGTGGACCCCACACTAGGTGAATACCTGTATCGTAGGGTCCGAGCAAACAACTTAACCTTGGTATAGCTTCTGCTGTAACATTAAACCACAATACATGAAATAAAAAAATAGCACTTATGTCATTCCGTACACTGTATATATTCTTACTGTGCTCCATACTTCTATTCCTTGCCTTATCCCACATTGTAAGGGGTCGATGCAACACGTCTTCTTCTTCCACCGTTAACTCCCCAAACCTTTTACACGCATTTCCGCCTTTACACGATCCATCCAACTCTTATTAGTTGGATTTCCCAACGACTAGGCTTTCACAGATATTAGCCATGAGATACAGCTAGTTTAAATTAATAACAAAATATAATATCTGTTATATTGTCTACATAATTTTTTTTTTCAGATGACAATTTGCGTAAAATGCTCTACTGCGTTTTGGAGTACGTTGATAATCGTCCACCAAAATTCACGATATGGCGATTAATTCCATTGGACATATCATTGTTTCTGGGCCTTTTTGATATTTGTGTCACTTATGTTATTGTTGTACTACAATTTTACTATTAGATAATGTAATAAATGAGTTTATGGATAATTAGATTTAATTTTACTCAAACGAATCATAAAATAACATGCCAGCGTGGTAGACTATGGCCAATCCCATTTCATATTGAGAGGAGACCCGTGCTCTGTAGTGTTTTTGAAGCTAACCTTCAAGCGTCATGAACAAAAGTAAAGTGGTTTAAGTAACTAAACTTGAAGTCAATAATTGAAGAACATTTATAAATCATAAATAATCTCTAGCGGAGTCTTGTATACATCACCTGTATGGTGTAGTAACTGCGACTCCAATTATAAAAGCATATATGTTACAACACAAGGCCCTCAAAATTGCCTTTAATACAGGGTATTCAGAACAAACTCTCATAAATTACTGATTTTGTTTTAAAACAAACCAAAGAATTATATATTACAAAAACCTATGTAATCCCAATTAACCAATTTCGTCAATAGGTAACAAACGTAATATAGATATATATTACTTATGAACGTTTGTTATATTGAAGCTGTGATAGCCTATTGGTTAGGGCGTCAGCCCCCTAATCAGTGGTCGGCGGTTCGAATCCGGGCACGCACCTCTAACTTTTCGGAGTTATGTGCGTTTTTAATAAACAATTAAAATATCACTTGCTTCAACGGTGAAGGAAAACATCGTGAGGAAACCTGCACGCCTGAGAGTTTTCCATAATGTTCTCAAAGGCGTGTGAACTCAGCCAATCCACGCATGGCCAGCGTGATGGACTATGGCCAAACCCTTCTCATATTGAGAGGAGACCCATGCTCTGTAGTGAACCGGTAATGGGTTGATCATGATGATGATGATATATATATTAATAACGCATTTAAATGCATTACAATGCATTCATATTAATCCACACTTAATATATTTTACTTAAAACTAAGACATTGTCGAGGCTATTTTAACTTTAAACATGATTGCGGATGACGTTGATTGGTATAAAAAAAAGGATTGATTCATTGTAGACGTTTATGGTCCCGACTCTGATTAAACATAGATCAGGTGCTCTTGAATTGAACGCAATATAGAGTACCTTGACGGCGGGTCATTATCAACTCACGACTATTACAGGGGTCCATTTGGTATCGCCCAAGATTGATGGGCGGCGGCTTTCACTAGGCCATTTCATTCACTCCCGAGTTACAAATGGCCGACGTGTTCAGCAAAACGGATTGGCCTTAAGAACCCTGCAGACTTATTGGCCCATTTAAACATTCCGTTATAGCACGCACAGCCAACGTCACGCAATTTAAACTACTGGTAATGTGTGGGTTAACTAAAGGTTTTCCCGAACTGTTACCTCGTAATGAACAAACTTTTAACTTGCAAACGTTATGCCACCTAGAAGCTTATGTTAAAAAGTATTAGTTTTTATTTTCATTTATGATCGATTGGTATTAGGCTATACAATTATTACGCTATACTATATTATTCCGCCCAAAAAATCATCAATTATATAATGACAATAAAAATTATAACATTTGTTCTATTATTATTTTAGGTACCTATATCATTTTCAATTTTAATAATAAAACGTATGACACATTTACATCATAATATACTTGAAGACCTAAAGTTGTAAGATTCTGGCGGACAAAAAATGGAAAAACGATAGCAATAATGGTCCAGGTAGACTATGAAAATGAAGGAGAAAGGGTTATGGCCGTGTGGACCACTCATACTCCTTTTTTCCTATATAACGTGATACTTGAACACTTGGTCTAACTGAGAAAAATGGTAAGCTTCTCTTTGGATGAACCTGAAACAAAGTTAGAAATACTTAATTTTGAAAGTAAATAGTAAATTAGTTGAATAAGATTTCAGTGACTGGTCACTAAAATAACGAAGTGGTATACGCATCTCTTAAATTCATACGTGGTAAATATTATGATACATTTCTATTCTTAATTATCCCATTTTAGTATGAATTGATTAAATAAATTAATTGAAAACTATAACCTAACAACTTATTTACCTTACCATTTTATTTCAGTTTACCTCGAGATGGCTCTGACCTGCCATTTAGCTCCATTTCCTACCTCATTAACATTGTTTTATAAATACTCGATTGTACATCCACTCTTGAAAAGTAATGTTTTAAAGTCCAGGTCATCAGATTCATTGCATCGTATTCACTCAAATCAAATTATTGATTAAAATAAAAAATAAACTTTATATTTAAGAATGGTTTAAAACAATGTATTTAAGTAACAATCCATTTTAAATAATCTGTATCATGGAGACCATAATATTCTCAATTAGTTTTAAAAGTGCCTTCTTTTATTGTTAATAATACAACATATAAATCATATTTGATATTATATACATATACCCCGGCTAAGTTTGTTGTGAGCTTCTTCTTAGACCGGGGCGTGTTTGGAACCCTCATAGCTTTAGTTTTAAGTTTACGAATATAGTTATTACCATGAAATAACTTCTATGTAAATTATTGACGCGTCAAAAGTGCCTTTTTAAGGACTATTTGAATAAAGATTATTTTGAATTTGAATTTGAATATATACACATATTTACCTTACCTATTTCAAAAACTTATTTTATCTTGCTAAATGTTTATCATAAATTTGACTGAAAATTTTTCGCTTTTGCTGTACGTAAATATTTTGATATTGCATGGTATAAAAATGTTTACCTTGATTTCCAAAACCTATTTCATGTAGCTGTACTCAGTGCGAAAATCAGAACTTTTTTTTTTTTTATCCACTACAAGTTAGCCCTTGACGGCAATCTCACCTGATGGTAAGTGATGATGCAGTCTAAGATGGTAGCGGACTAACCTGTTAGGGTTATGGTAAAGCCATACTCCTAATTGGTTTCTACACGACATCGTGCCGGAACGCTAAATCGCTTGACGACTCGCCTTTGTCGGTAGGGTGGTAACTAGCCACGGCCGCAGCCTCCCACCAGACAAACTTTTCGCAATAGTGCTTTTTACCACTAATTTTTAATATATTTACTGTTAACGCAAACCATCAAGAGAATTCGTATGTACGAGTACATTCATTTTTTCATACATATAAAAAGAACATATTATCATATTTAAAACAACAATTTCTATTCTTGAAAGCTCTGAAATAGGTGTTTTCATAAATTTGGCTGATTAAATATTACAAATAACTAGATAAGCGAGTGTTACACACGACCACATGAACGATGGTTGAGTATTATGAATGATCGATCATTATTACGCAAATGCATTAAATTATGTGAAATATTCGTTTTATATGCCATTTTCACTCGTTCCGAAGCTTGTCACAAGGGGCCTGTGGAATGATATACTTTTATTTATTAGACAAATCAACTACTTTTTCACAACGCATATTAATACGACACAAAGTTCTAAGGCAGTGACAAGCCACTTGAAGACATGCACAACAATGTTAGAATAACCGACAGTATAACAACGGAACACAACATAAATTATGAACACAAACACAAAAAAAAACACATAAAATTTAAAAAATAACAAAAGAAAAACTACTTACTAACTAACCAAAATACAATAGACGAAATACTTTCCGCAAATACATCAAAATGTCCTTACAGGTAATCTAATAAGATATATCTTATTACGTACAACGTTTATTAAATGAGTTGAATTTATTTTAACCCAATCAAGTCAGTTCGACCATAATAAACTTATCACTTACCACCAGCCGATAATGCAGTCATGAGCTGACTTGTAGTAGATTTAAAAAACACGACGCTACCAAATCGGGTTACCAATGCAAGTTTTTTCTTTCGAATTGACTATTGGTTGCGACAGCGTAACCCGGTTGTTTGGCGAGCTTCAGAAAGAAGCTCTGCCCCAATTAATTTTGAGCCCCAAGGCGCGAAGAAACTAAGGGAGCGTATGCCTAAGGGCGGCTGCTGTAAGGTCGAACCTCGACTTTTCGTTTCGGATAAGGGGGGGGGGGCTGGGGGGGTCAAACAGTGAGTGGTACCAATCCGATACAGGTTGGCGGATTACTTATACAATTAGCAATCACAAAATAGTTTTTCGTGTTGTATTAAAAAAAATACGTCATCAAAACTAAAACAAACGTGGGGTGAACGTTGTAACCTACTGCATAAATCTTCAACGCTGTTTTATTTATACCGTATTTACATGTAAACTGAAATACGTCGGTATAGCGTTTTTAAATCAAGGGCCTGAATTATTTAGCTGCGGTCGGAGTGGTGCGACGTACGGACGGCGTGTTAGATATATGTTTTATAAAAATGCTGTTACAGTTTTGTAAAATACAACTCTGTATTACATTTTACTTAATAAATTACAACTTTATCTTTTCTTTCCTCTTTAACTATTAGACTTTTAGTGTCCGCATCTAGTAAATTTTAAGTTACTAAGCTGTTTACAACATTAATTATTGTTTAGCGGTGATAACCTAGTGGTTAGGGCGTCAGCCTCCTAATGAGAGGTCAGCGGTTCGAATCCGGGCACGCACCTCTTACTTTTCTTTGAGTTACTCTTCTTTGAGTTTGGTGCGTTTAAAAAAAATCACTTGCTTCAACGGTGAAGGAAAAATCCTGAGAGTTTTCCATAATGTTCTCAAAGGCGTGTGAAGTCTGCCGAACATCCCATGGCCAGCGTGGTGGACTATGGCCAAACCCTTCACATATTGAGAGGAGACCCGTGCTCTGTAGTGAGCCGATAATAGGTTGATCATGATGTGGTCTTACTAAACTTATTTATTTAAACAACTTTACTGTAAACTTAAGAGAAAAGCACAACACAATATTAAAATAACAATGCAACAGGCGACCTTATCCCTAATAGTGATCTCTTCCAGGCCACCGATTCGAGTGGAGTCAATGAGCTAGCAGTGCGACGGGATATTGCAGAAGTTGAACATACATAAAAACTAATAATTACCTACTTTCTTTTAAAATTTAAAATGAGAAAAATAGAAATGATACATACTACATTGGCACTATGGTAGAAATTCCTCAATTGAGCTCAAATATTGAGTATATTGAATAACATAAAGACCACCACCAACATACCTTTTTTACCTCAATATATATAAAAAGAAACAGCCACTATGTATGAAACGAATTCCTTAATTTACGAGTAATATACTATTAATAACACAAAGACCACCACCAACATAGCTACATCTAAGTTTTCTTAACTTTAGCTTGCTTTGACAATTATCGATAGAAAAAATCGAAACAAGCTGGAACGATTGTGGCAGAACTTTGCAAAGAAAATTTCAGTCTAGTGTTTATGACGAGGTAAGCAGACCAAATAACGTAAATCAAGCGTAATATTCAAGTGGGCCTACCTAAACATTACTCGTACTCTTGATTAAGTAAAAGTCGAAACTGTTTGTATATACTTAAATTAATTATTAAGATTTTTACACTTTATGTGAGTATGAAGACATACAACGAATAAAGTCAGTTAGCATCCACATCCGTGATAGATTCACGTTCCAAGTATGAGTGAAAGAAAAAAAAAAATACAAACCATATAAACAAAAGACGACCTTAACACTCAAAGCAAAATTTACAAGGTTACATTTGCGAATGAAGCCTGTAAGTTATTTCTGAGACAGGGAATCGCGATAATTATACGTACAAAAGGTAATAAGGTTCATTATAACGTCCAGAGACTGGAATAACAACGTTTGTTATCCTTAGACCTTGAATTGTAACAGAATTTATGAAATGACAAAAAAAATATATTTTGGCAAATAGGTTCAGGTTTGACGGGGGCAAGTACTATCAAATTCAAAATTCAAATTCAAAATAATCTTTATTCAAATAGTCCTTAAAAAGGCACTTTTGACGCGTCAATAATTTACATAGTAGTTATTTCATGGTGATAACTATATTCGTAAACTTAAAACTAAAGCTATGAGGGTTCCAAACGCGCCCCGGTCTAAGAAGAAGCCCACAACAAACTTAGCCGGGGTTTTTCTTTCTCACATAATGAATAAAATTAATAATAAACTATAGTACCTATGGAGATAGAGCAATTCACACACAAGCTTTTTTATCGTTTATATAATCCTTAATATCGTAATATGATTTTTCTACAAGCTTTCGTTTTATACAAACTTTGAACTTATTGATAGACATCTCCAAGATATCAATAGGTAATTTATTATAGAATAAAATACAATTTCCTTTGAATGAGTTACTAATTTTGTGCAGCCCTTACCGTTACCGTTAGCAGCAGTTACTAGTTTTGTGTATCTGAAACTCAAGTGCCAGAACAGACGTGACGTGCAGTGTTTCACTAATGGAAAACCGATTAGCGACATATTAGTGAAGTTGGGATAACATGCGGGGACGCTGCCAGCTGTCGTTATCTGCCGGTATTGATTATCGCTTTGATAATAATGATTTTATCACAATAAGCTTAACTTCTTATTACCAACATAACGAGTTACATTTTCGAACTGCCTCAGTATCGAGCGTTTAACATGTTAGGGATGACAAGTTCCTTGATGAAGTTTGTATTGGATTTTCTTGTTAATTATTGTCTGCATCAAAGTTGGTGGTGTCATGTTCTTCATGATCAACCCATTGCATGCTCACTACAGAGTACGGGTCTCCTCTCAATATGAAAAGGGGTTGTTCCAGTCTCTGGACGTTATAATGAACCTTCATTATAACGTCCAGAGACTGGAATAACAACGTTTGTTGTCCTTAGACCTTGGAATTTAACAGAATTTATGAAATGAAAAAAAAATACAGTCGCAAATAGGTTCAGGTTTGACGGGGGCAAGTACTATCTGAAACTCAAGTGCCAGAACAGACGTGACGTGCAGTGTTCCACTAATGGAAAACCGATTAGCGACATATTAGTGAAGTTGGGATAACATGCGGGGACGCTGCCAGCTGTGGTTATCTGCCAGTATTGATTATCGCTTTGATAATAATCATTTTTGACGACCTCCGTGGCGCAGCGCGCGCGCTGTTGCATTATAAAGTTGGAGGTCCTGGGTTCGATTCCCGGCTCGAGTCTGGTCTGGTGGGAGGCTGCGGCCGTGGCTAGTTACTACCCTACCGACAAAGGCGTGTCGCCAAACGATTTAGCGTTCCGGCACGATGTCGTGTAGAAACCAATTAGGAGTATGGGTTTGCCATACCCCTAACAGGTTAGCCCGCTACCATCTTGGACTGCATCATCACTTACCATCAGGTGAGATCACTTACCATCAGGTGAGAACTTGTAGTGGATAATAAAAAAAAAAAATTATCACAATAAGCTTAACTTCTTATTACCAACATAACGAGTTACATTTTCGAACTGCCTCAGTATCGAGCGTTTAACATGTTAGGGATGACCAGTTCCTTGATGAAGTTAGTATTGGATTTTCTTGTTAATTATTGTCTGCATCAAAGTTGTAATGAAACCACTTTTTTTCATGATCAACCCATTGCATGCTCACTACAGAGCACGGGTCTCCTCTCAATATGAAAAGGGTTTGTCCATAGTCTACCACGCTGGTATTTTATTTTATGATTCGTTTGAGTAAAATGAAAGAAGTTGTCCATAAACTCATTTATTACATAAGCTAATAGTAAAATTGTAGTACAACAATAACATATGTGACACAAGTATCAATAAGGCCAAGAAACAATGATATGTCCAATGGAATTAATCGCCATATCGTGAATTTTGGTGGACGATTATCAACGTACTCCAAAACGCAGTAGAGCATTTTACGCAAATTGTCATCTGAAAAAAAAAAATAATGTAGACAATATATCAGATATTATATTTTGTTATTAATTTAAGCTAGCTGTATTTTAGCTGGTTGTATCTGTGAAAGCATAGTGGTTAGGAAGTCCACCCCCTAATTTGAGGTTATCATCATCGTCATGATCAACCCATTACCGGCTCACTACAGAGCACGGGTCTCCTCTCAATATGAGAAGGGTTCGGCCATAGTCCACCACGCTGGCCGTGTGCGGATTGGCAGACTTCACACGCCTTTGAGAACATTACGGAGAACTCTCGGCATGCAGGTTTACTCACGCTGTTTTCCTTCACCGTTGAAGCAAGTGATAATTTAATCTCTTAAAATCGCACATTACTTTGAAAAGTTAGAGGTGCGTGCCCGTATTCGAACCCCCGACCTCTGATTAGAAGGCGGACGCCCTAACTACTAGGCTATCACCGCTTGATCTGAGGTCGGTGGTACGCAATTAAATATCACGTCTTCAAAGGTGAAGGAAAACATCGTGAGTAAAACTGCATGCCGAGAGTTCTCCAAAACGTTCTCTAAGGCAAGTGATGTCTGCCAATCTGCACATCGCCAGCGTGGTGGACTATGGCCAAACCGTTCTCATATTGAGAGGAAACCCGTGCTCTGTACTGAGCCGGCAAAGGGTTGATCATGATTATGATGATGTATCCCATGACCTTCAGTCAGTCAGTTCAGTCCTTTTTTTTAAATCTAACTGGATTTGTAAGTTTACAAAGGTTTAATTTTTTGTTTCTTTTCGTCCTTCACCGTTACTTATTATTTTAACGATATTTATTTTATTGCTTAAGTTAAATCAAAATGAGAAGGTGGAGTGTTGTACAACTTTACCTGTTAATTGTACAATACGAAAAAGAAACTCAAACTATTTAAAAGAATATTTGTTATGATCTATCTGTTATTGATTATTGCTGTTATTAATCCTTTGGAGGTATAAAAATTGCATTACAAAGAATTTGATCGATCATACATCGATCGATCATAGTTCATACTACTATGGCTTTTATGAGTGTGTCTTAGGTCTTCATATTATATCCGGGTGTATGGGGCATGGTGGTAATATAATGCGGAGGAAAAAAGTAACGTTATCAAAATAATGTTATATATGAATGTGGAAGGGCGAAGGAGTAGAGAAAGACCAAAGAAGAGATGCATGGATTGTGTAAAAGAGGATATGCGTGTAAAAAGCAGTGAGGTGACGGCTGTTAGAAGTTAGTGGAAGAAGAAGACATATTGTGCCGACCCCACATAAAGATAAGAAAAAGAAGTATGGAGCATTACAAGAGTATATACAATATACACAAGTGCTCTTTTCTTTTTATTTCATGTATTGTGGTTTAGTGTCAAAGTTTTTAATTGATTGATTTCATCAGTCTATTTCTCTTCATCACGTAGCTACATAAATTTGTCAAGTATCATTATTATAAAAGCTGTGATAGCCTAGTGGTTAGGGCGTCAGCCTCCTAATCAGGGGTCGACGGTTCGAATCCGGGCACGCACCTCTAATTTTTTGGCGTTATGTGTGTTTCTAAGTAATTAAAACTAAGTAATTATAACTTGCTTCAACGGTGAAGGAAAACATCGTGAGGAAACCTGCACGCCGGAGAGTTCTCCATAATGTTCTCAAAGGCGTATGAAGTCTGCCAATCCGCACATGGCCAGCGTGGTGGACTATGGCCAAACCCTTCTCATATTGAGAGGAGACACATGCTCTGTAGTGAGCCGATAATGGGTTGATCATGATGAATCAGTATTATGTGTAAGTATATATTCATACCTTTGTGCATAATAATGAGTTCAGCAAGTGTTTCCTTGATTCTTTCGTACTCATTTATTAGCATTTCTGCTATGAAAGCTGGCGCACACATACACGTTACGACCGTCATGCCTTCGAATACAATGTTAGTTATCGTCTTATAATTATTGGACTGAAAAAAAAATGGAATAATGCAATCTTACATATTGACCTAAAAGATTAGTTTTGCAGTATATTCTCTAACAGATTATAAATCTTGTATTTTAAAATTATTAACTTAATCGAGATAAAAAATATACTATGGCTACTATGTTACTAGCTATGAATTACTATTTTTACATTTATACGTAATTTTATTTACGCCGTCATTGAAGGTCCTAATCAGAGGTCGGGGGTTCGACCCGGGCATGCACCTCTATCTTAGTTGTGTGCGTTTTTAAGCAATTTAAATATCACTCGCTTCAACGGTGAAGGAAATAACATACTTAATAATAAATTATAATTATAATTTAATCACATAATTAATAATAAATTATAATTAGTTTATACTTCATATAGTCCTTCATTTCGTAATTGGATTTTGCTATAAGCTTTCCCTTTATAAAAAAATATGTGTTATTAAGAAATGTGAGAGTGACTACCCACAGTTTAACACACAAACATACTCTTTCTGGCAAAAGCTAATAGATAAAAATCGGTTAGGAATGCACGAATATTCAATAATCATAATCCTTAAAATTTATTCTATATCCAAACGGCGTTTGCGCCAGTTTCAAAATTCGTTTACACCAAATTTCAGATCAATCCGCGGTATGCACTATTAGGAAAAAGAAATCAACAAATTAATAGCCTTGGTACTTACATCATAAGTAATCATTTGTATTGCGATAAAAGTTAAATAAATAACTTTAAAAAATGTTACGACTAAACTGAAGAGTGCCTAAAAATAATTAACGTTATAGTAGCTCATTGATTGATATTATAAATTAAGGAACCAAGAATATAATAAGAGAAATTAACATTATAATATAATAAAAGGTTATTAACCATTATTTTCATGGAACGGTATACATAACTCACTGTATCAAGTATTTTTTTATAAACAGATAAAAACTGTATTAATGCAAACAACTTTACTTCGTTGGAAATATCTCTCTGATTACATATTACTTTCAGCTTGTCACTAATATGTTTTGTTCTGGACCACAGTAGTTCGAGAATTATAGATCTCGATAAATGACTTAGGTTATTTGTTGTAATAATACAAATGAAAATTAAATGCGAAAAAGACCAAAAAGTTTCGGCATGAAACACAAATGTACATTCCGATATATATTTAATACACAAGCTGGCACAAAATAATCCTGAAGTCACTTTTAAGTCAAAGTATTTACTTCTAACTTGCATCATAAAATCAATAGTTTTCATAATTGAATAGAATTTGAATAATTCACCATCAACAAAAGCTGATATTAAAATATTGCCACCAAACTGCGATATAACAAAAATATTAAAAGTTTGAAATGGTATTGAATCTATCGCAAAAACATTAACAACCAAATAACTTAAGCAAACTGTATTGTAACAAAAGCAATATAGTTTTGCTAAGAAGCAAACTATTTTCGATTGAAACACTTTGCTGTAATATCCAAACAGGAATCTCAGAAACAAGATGCATTTTAGTGATGACATAATACCAGTATTATGGATTATAAACAAATACTATAATTGGCACCGCTAATACTTATCACGTTTTATTCTCTTGTTTTACACAGTCAAATCTACACGTGGGAAATGTTCTAATAACTGAAACAAACACCAAACGTCGAAAATAATTAGAAGAGTACCAATCAAATTAACCGATTTGTGTTATTAAAAAGAATACTGTTTATCAGTGAATTTATCATAGTGGTTATGACAATCAATATTATAAACAACAACTGAACAATGTAGTCCTGTTATTGATGCGATGGTGATATTAAGTTGAAAATAATTATGTTGTGTATTCACCGTCAGACCCCCCCGTTATCCCAAACGTCGCCTAAGCCAAGATTCGGCCTCAAAAGAGGCGCCCTTAGGCAGTCGTTCCCTTAGTTTCTTCGAGCCCTAGATCTAAAAATTTCTTCTGGCAGAGCTTCTTTCCGAAGCTCGCCAAACAGCCCGGTTACGCTGTGGCAACCAATAGGGTTTGTACAGCTAATAGACCGAAAAAAAAAGTGACCGAGCGTTTAACAGACAAGTTCCTTGAGTAAGTAAGTATTGGATTTATGTTAATAATTGCCAGCACCAATGTGGGTGGTATCATGTTCATCATAATCAACTCATTGCTGGCTGACTACAGAGCACGGGTCTCCTTTTTACATTTTACATACACTACAAAAAAGCCCTTGACGGCTATATCATCTGATGGTAAGTGATGATGCAGTCTAAGATGGTAGCGAGCTAACCTCTTAAGGGTATGGTAAACCCACACTCCAATAGGTTTCTACGCGACATCGTGCTGGAACGCTAAATCGCTTGGCGACACGTCTTTCCCACCAGACCAGACTTGAGCTGGGAATCGAACCCAGGTCCTCCAACTTTATAATGCGAAAGCGCGCGCACTGCGCCACGGAGGTCGCCTCCTCGCAATATGAAAAGGGTTCAGCCATAGTCTACCGCGCTGGCATGTTATTTTATGATTCGTTTGAGTAAAATGAAATCGAATTATTCATAAACTCATTTATTACATAAGCTAATAGTAAAATTGTAGTACAACAATAACATATGTGACACAAGTATCAATAAGGCCAAGAAACAATGATATGTCCAATGGAATTAATCGCCATATCGTGAATTTCGGTGGACGATTATCAACGTACTCCAAAACGCAGTAGAGCATTTTACGCAAATTGTCATCTGAAAAAAAAAAAAATAGTATGTGGTCAATATTACAGGCTTTATTTTTTGTTTCTTTCCGTCCTTCACCGTTATTATAACAATATTTATTTTATTGATTAAGTTAAATCAAAATCAGAAGGTTGAGTGTTGTACACCACACCACCTGAAAAAGAAACTCAAACTATTAAGAAGAATTCAATTTAATTTATTTAGAAGAATATTTGTTATGATCTATCTGTTACAGATCATTGCTGTTATTAATCATTTGGAGGTAGAAAATTTGCATTACAAAGAATTTGATCGATTTTTAGATCTATATATTTTGGGACATAGTTCATACTATTACAGCTGTTATGACTTTAAGGTCTACATATTATATTAGGATGTATGGGGCATGGTGGTAATATAATACGGAGGGAAGAAAGTAACGTCATCAAAGAATGTTACATAATGTGGAAGGGCGAAGGAGTAGAGGAAAACCAAAAAAGAGATGAATGGATTGTGTAAAAGAGGATATGCGTGTAAAACGTGACGGCTGATAGAAGCGAATGGAAGAAGAAGACGTGTTGTGCCGACATAAGGACTAGAAAAAGAAGTAAGGAGCATTATAAAAATATTTACAAAATGCAAAAGTGCTCTTTTCTTTTTATTTCATGTATTAAGGTTTAGTATCAAAATTTTTAATTGATTGATTGCATCATCTATTTCTCTTCATCATGTACATAAATATGTCAAGCACGAGTATCTTTATTATGTGTATATATTCATACCTTTGTGCATAAGAATGAGTTCAGCAAGAGTTTCCTTGATTCTTTCGTACTCATTTATCAGCATTTCTGCTATGAAAGCTGGCGCACACATACACGTCAAGACCGTCATGCCTTCTAATACAAGGTTGGTTATCGTCTGATAATTATTGGTCTGAAAAAAAAAATTAAATAATGCAATCTAACAAATTTACCTTAAAGATTAGTATTGCAGTATATTCTCTAACAGATTATAAATCTTATGTATTTTGAAATTATTAACTTAATAGAGATAAAAATATACTATGACTACTATGTTACTAGCTATGAATTAATATTTTCACATTTATACGTAATTTTATTTACGCCGTCATTGAAGCTGTGATAGCCTATTGGTTAGGATATCCGCCTTCTAATCAGAGGTCGGGGGTTCGAACCCGGGCATGCACCTTTATCTTAGTTGTGTGCGTTTTTAAGCAATTAAAATAATACTCGTTTAAACGGTGAAGGAAAACATCGTGAGGAAACCTGCACGCCTGAGAGTTGTCCATAATGTTCTCAAAGGCGTTTGAAGTCTGCCAATCCACACATGGCCAGCGTGGTAGACTATGGCCGAACTCTTCGCATATTGAGAGTAGACCCGTGCTCTGTAGTGAGCCGGCAATGGGTTGATCATGATGATGATGATGATTTTTAGAAAATTATAATATCACGCAAGTAAAAAAAATAAAACTAGATTAAACTTAAAACGTCTCCAATGCTGTCGCGAATTATGGCTACTTCTATGGCCAAAGTAACCGCCAACTGTACGAATCTCGACTAGATAATTTATTTTTTTTGCTATCAACATCTCACATAATTAATAATAAATTATAATTAGCTATACTTCATATAATCCTTCATATTACGTAATTGGATATTTCTATAAGCTTTCGCTTTATAAAAAAATACGTGTTGTTAAGAAATGTGAGAGTGACTCACAGTTCCTATTCTCCGTTTCACGTCGGTTAGGTATGCACAAATAATCAATAATCATAATCCTTAAGAAAAAAGGATTATCATTTAAAATTTATTCTATATCCAAACGGCGTTTGCGTCAGTTTCAAAATTCGTTTATACCAAATTTCAGATCAATCCGCGGTATGCACTATTAGGAAAAAGAAATCAACAAAATAATAGACTTGGTACTTACATCATAACTAACCATTTGTATAGCGATAAAAGTTAAATAAATAACTTTAAAAAATGTTACGACTAAACTGAAGAGTGCCTAAAAATAATTAACTTTATAGTAGCTCATTGATTGATATTATAAATTAAGGAACCAAGAATATAATAAGAAAAATTAACATTATAATATAATAAAAGCTTATTAACCATTATTTTCATGGAACGGTTTACATAACTCACTGTATCAAGTATTTTTTTATAAACAGACAAAAACTGTTTTAATGCAAACAACTTCACTTCGTTGGAAACATCTTTTTGATTACATATTACTTTCAGCTTGTCACTAATATGTTTTGTTCTGGACCACAGTAGTTCGAGAATTATAGATCTCGATATATGACTTAGGTTATTTGTTGTTATGACACACATGAAAATTAAATGCGAAAAAGACCAAAAAGTTTTGGCATAAAACACAAATGTACATTCCGATATATATTTAATACACAAGCTGGCACAAAATAATCCTGAAGTCACTTTTAAGTCAAAGTATTTACTTCTAAATTGCATTATAAAATCAATAGTTTTCATAATTGAATAGAATTTGAATAATTCACCATCAACAAAAGCTGATATTAAAATATTGCCACAAAACTGCGATATAACAAAAACATTAAAAGTTTGAAATGATATTGAAGCTGATGAAGAAATATCAAAAACCAAATCACTTAAGCAAAGTGTAATGTAACAAAAGCAATATAGTTTTGCTAAGAAGCAAACTATTTTCGATTGAAACACTTTGCTGTAATATCCAAACAGGAGTCTTAGAAACAAGATGCATTTTAGTGATGACATAATACGAGTATTATGGATTATAAACAAACACTATACTTGGTACCGCTAATATTTATCGTGTTTTAAACTGTTGTTTTATACAGTCAAATCTACACGTGGGAAATGTTCTAAAAACTGAAACAAACACCAAACGTCGAAACAAATTAGAAGAGTACCAATCAACTTAATCAATTTGTTTTATTAAAAATACTACTGTTTATCAGTGAATTTATCATAGTGGTTATGGCCATCGATATTATTAATAGCAACTGAACAATGTAGTCCTGTTTGTGATGCGATGGTTATATTAAGATGAAAATGATAATGTTGCGTATTTTTTTTATCTTATAGACTGTACACAATTTCCTAACGAAAATAACACTTATCTATTTGGGTTCCAATAGCCCAGATAATAGCATTTCATCTAGACTATTATTTGTCGTCAGCGGTTCGCGATATAATACGACTTTAGGCCTCAGTTATTAAAATGTTTATAAAATACACTTACAGGTTGGCCTTCGTTTAAAACTACTATATCTGTACTACAATAGCAGTTGCAGGCGTTAGGTGATAACATATTTTAATTCAAAGATACACCATACACCACAAGATAGTTTTTCAAGCTCCTTGTCCCAAGCATGCGATCAAACCATCAAAGTAGTAAAACTATTTTAGAGTTCGTTCAAACAAAATATTAAATATTATAAACACTGTTACCGGTTATAAGCAGTTGCCGGTATTCGTAGAAGGACCAGACAACAGGTGGGGAACATAAATCATAGAACCGAATCGCGTTAGAGACTCAAGGTACTGAAGTGGTGAGGCACCGGTATACAAAGTGTTGGGAGCCTTCAAACTAGTTTGACAGACAATTTCAAAGCAGTCGCAGAGTCACTAGAAGCAACGACTTTGTACACTGGAATTCTCGACAAAGACCTATGTCTACTCGTCGATTGGTTGAATGATGATAATGGAAAACTCGGTTTTTTTATTTACATTTGATGCTTTTTTATAAATTGTTTATTCAATTTCCAATATTTTAAATAGTAATATTACATTTTTAGCAATAAAAATGTAAGACAATAAGATTAACTGAAACGCAACTTGTGGCAATTTAAAATATCAATTTTATATCAGATTATATTCAAATTGATATAGCAAAAGTGTTCCGCATATGAAACAGCAACAAAATACTACATAATTGCTATAATGTTAATTTTTATTATTGCATAAATATCACAAGTATTAACACTAAAGAAAATATTGTTAATAATGTAGTTTCCTTATTATTCTGATAAGTATTGTAAATGCAGAAATATGACTGCTACAAACTAAAAAACAAATAATGATTTTTCATTCGGACTACTGTGAAAGTAAGATTCTTATTAAGAATGACAGGATTACGTCAACATAATCCTGTCATTCTTAATAAGAACTCACTATCAATAGTGAACTTTTAAAGAGATGTGTGCTTGATACAGCTTTCACAACAAGGATGATCTCGAGTTACTTTAGGTAATCCATATAAGCTTCATACATCACAGGTCACATGTTCCTCACTGTTGATGGCACACACATGGCTATATAAATTTTATGAGATTTTTAAGTTTGTACTCGTATGGAAATGAAAATAACAATTTGATAAAATAAAAAAAATGTTCAAATGTATTTTGACATTGCCAAATTAAAAAAAAAGACAAAAAGAAGTAAATATGAAACCAGATTGGCCAGCATTTTTCTTGTATTTATTGTATTATTTAACTACATTTCCGAATTTTCATTTCCACAAACTTCCAATGGGGACGACCAGTCACAGTCGTAACCCCCACCTCGAGCAGTTGACAGCCACCCACCCCCGCCAGCCAGTCCCATACCTGGACAGGCCTTCCATCACACGGGGTGATACATCCACTGTGCCCTCAGCTTGGTCAGAGGGACGCGCGGAGACCCCCACCGCGTCGGGTCATTAGCCATCAGCTAACAATATCGCACAAAAGAAATTGTTAACCGATGTAACCAGGGTGCACCGGCCCGAACGCTACTCTTTCCCCCGGACGAATAAAGAGGGACCCACAGCACCCGGACACACGTGGAGGTTACCCGACCTGGCACCCCAAGTTAACGTCGCTCTATCATCCTGTCGTCTATGGTAAGGTAACCCACCTTATATTATAACACCATAATAATTAACAAAACTAAAACTAGTCCAAAAAGTAATTAACTTACTACTTAGACCCGAAATTAGTATTCAGTCTATATCCAATCAAGCCCCCTAATTAGAGGTCGGCGGTTCGAATCTGGCCACGCACTTCTAACTTTTCGGAGTTATGTGCGTTTTTAAAAATTAAAATATCACTTGCTTCAACGGTGAAGGAAAACATCGTCAGGAAACCTGCACGCCTGAGGGTTCTCCATAATGTTCTCAAAGGCGTGTGAAGTCTGCCAATCCGCACATGGCCAGCGTGGTGGACTATGGCCAAACCCTTCTCAGATTGAGAGGAGACCCGTGCTCTGTAGTGAGCCGGCAATGGGTTGATCATGATGATCCAATCAAGATTATCATTATGACCATCCATTACCTTACGTCTATCACTACTTACCCATATTATTCTACTATATAATCTAATTAGAGTTCTGACTATAATCATCTAATACTACGTGACAGAATAATATATAATATGTAATCGATTTCTAAATAGTATCTAGTGAAACACCTTTAATCATTTCATATTAAATAAAATAAATTGCAATATATTAATACAGTTTAAGTATGAATACATTGCAATACGTGTATAATTACAATGTTTGCAAACCTTCTGTCAATCCGCTATCCTGAAAATATAAATTATTATTCAGGTTGGTTAAGAATTTTTAAAAAGTCTTTTGTGTCCATCATACTAACTTGACATCCTTGAATACTCAACAAATGATACTAGGAGTAGATTAGCAATTCATCGCTATTTTGTACTTATTGTCTGTTTTGTATCAATATCTATTATAATAGCAAAAATAAGCTTATATGCGCATACTATGTGTATATAGTATGTGTAGATAAAATAATGATTCTTGCGGTTATATCGACGCGATCAAAAGACGTCAAGTGCAGCAATATGCGGGCACAATGATATAAAAGTGGAAAACAAATCTACTTTCTACCACTAGAGCGTATAATTAGCGACCGTATTAGTTTGATATTAGTTTTTTATCAAATAACATTTTTATGAAATTCATTCATTTTCTCTTACGACATCCAGATGCTGACCTTCTCCACTCAAAATTAGTGACAGCCGCGATTTTCGAAATTCGTTAAAAGATTGTAATGAATTCCAAAGAAACTGACTCAGAAGCAATAAAACATGGATGTTACTCGTATTAGGAATGTATGTGGCTATTAACTACCTATTATAAGGGATTTTTTTAATAATTTGATATCATTCAACAATTTATATAGATATTCAAAAATAATCTCCGTGAATAATAGTTAAAACTGAATATCCCTGTTTTGATAACTAACATTATCTATATATATAAAAGCGAAAGGTCACTTACATACTTACATACTGACGTACTGATTAAACACGAGATCTCAAAAACTATTGTACGTATAAAGCTATAATTTAGCAAGTAGGTAGTTGATAGTTAAGAGATGTGAGCTAAGAATGGATATTTGGAAATTCCACCCCTAAGAGGGTAAAAGGGGTTTGGAAGTTTGTATGAAATTTCTTTGTGTTCAGAGTTAGAGACACAAAAATTTGCATTAAGATTAATAATAATAAATAAAAAACATATACATCAAATTTTCATCCAAATCTACCCCGAAGGGGGTAAAATAGGGGTTTGAAGTTTGTATGAAAGTCATATGTTTTTTAATTTAGAGATACGAAAATCGGCAATTTGACATTTGCCTGTAGCTTACTTTCTCAAGCAGGGCATTGGTCGCACGGGTAACCTCAATCTCAAGTAAAATCAGCAATTCTACGCAGACGAAGTCGCGGGCAACAGCTAGTAATTTATACGTCTTTTTATTATAATTTTAAAAAATAACCAAATAATAGAAAATTCGTTACGTTAAGTTACGATTCTTAAAGTTGTACATAAAAACACTTTAGAAAATTATACACAGTCAATATTTTACATATTTATTATATAGCAGCAAGAAAAGTACCCAATTACCTAGTATTTTTAGGTTTTTGTTTTTTTTTGTTACCTCAGGCTTTCGTCATTTATAAACCGATTTGAAAAGACGAAGGAATAGGCTGCTGACTTTTATACGCATTTGTTTTCACTTTTCCAAAATCCCTTGCAAATCGTTTGTTTTACAGGGATTAATTAATTATTTATGTTATCTATGGACCGTTTCTGGTTTAGGCCTAAAAGTTCCTCTACCTAGAAAGTTTACCTCTAGTGTATCCGGGATAAAAAGAAAAATCAATATCGGTGCAGTATGATCCGAACTTAGGTAGCAAACAGACAAACATACAAAAAAATTGTATTAATAAGGATATTGTAGATCGTGGTGGAACCCTTGGAATCTTTTTTTATTTATTTTTACAGTTGAAGAGATAATAAATAGAAGCTAGAAATTCTTAGACAATAAATTTAATCTATACAAATAAATAAAATTGGAGTGTCTGTTTGTAATATTGAAGTAACCATTTTTTACTACATGCATATTATGAATATGTATACGGTACATTCACCAAAATATATATTTTTTACAATTTTTGTCTGTCTGTCTGTTTGTTTCGGCTAATTTCTGAAATGGCTGGACCAATTTTTACGGGACTTTTATTGGCAGGTAGCTGATGTAATAAGGAGTAACTTAGGCCACTTTTATTTTAGAAAATGTTTTTAATTTAGAAAAATAAAGTAAATATTACTTTATTTTTCTGCAATGTCCAAGTACTGTCCAGTACTGCAATTCGGTTTAGAAATCTGTTGCTTCGTGATTGAAAGACAAACAAACACACTAACTCAACGCAGACGAAGTCGCGGGCGTCAGCTAGTAGGTAATAAATATAATAACTTTGGTCAGTGAAATGACCTTTTCATGTTATCTCATTAAACATTCACAGAACACTTCGGTTTTAAAAGCACACGTATGTTATATAAGTCAATACCAATTTGTTGAAGTGCATCCATCAACTCTGTAGGAATCCTAACAAACATTACTTCTGGTTTTATTAGCAAAATACGTGGTTCCTCTGGTTCGACGACCTCCTAGGCGCAGTGCGTGCGTTGTCGCATTATAAAAGTTGGAGGTCCTTAGTTCGATTCCCGGCTCGAGTCTGGTCTGGCGGGAGGCTTCGGCCGTGGCTAGTTACCCTACAAAGACGTGTCGCCAAGCGACTAAGCGTTGGCCCGATGTCGCGTTGGAACCAATTAGGAGTGTGGGTTATACCCATAACAGGTTAATCAGCTAACATCTTAGACTCGCTCACTCGGTGCACATTATGCAAAAACCACGGTTATAACTTCTTTTTTCTGTTTTCACTCTATTCAGTTTTATTTAATTTCCATAACAATACATGTCTAAAATACGTATACTAACTAATGAATCCCAAGTTTTAAAGTATAGATATATTTTTTTATTTGTGTCTCTGAAGTTAAAAGACAAAAATGGACATAAAACATAATTATGTCAGACTGAAATTCTGATGTCACTTGCCATCAATGGGATGCAGCACCTTATTCGTCATCTCTTGTTCTAAAGTTTGTCATCACTATAGTATTTCTAATTCGGCTGTATATTAATTATGCAAAAAAGAATTCAATCCACAATGAACATGTCTAGTAATATTCAGCTTCAATTGTAACGTTTGTCTGAAATTTGTTAAGGATATCTACCATTATAGGAATCTTTGTTGATTAAATGATATCATCCTTTGATCATCCTTTATAACTCTGAAATCTATTTGCTTATAAAACTATCCGTCAGAGTCAATTTTGATGTATTTGTGCAATGGATCCATATTGAATAATTCATCATCATCATCATCATCATCATCAGCCAACATTAATCCACTGCTGGACATAGGCCTCTTTGAAGCCAAACTCATCCTGTCTCCGGCTTTTTGCATCCAGTCGATGGCTGACACTTTTCGGAGGTCATCGCTCCACCTGGCCGGAGGACGGCCCACACACCGTTTGCCGAGACGTAGTCTCCACTCGAGGACCTTCCGACTCCAACGTCCGTTGGTTCTCCGACAAACGTGACCAGCCCACTGCCACTTCAGCGTGCAAGCCCTTCGGGCTATGACGGTTACCCTCGTTTTTTGCCGAATCACCTCGTTGCGGATTTTTCGTTCTCTCAAAGAGATTCCAAGCATTGCTCTTTCCATAGCACGCTGAACGACTTGAAGTTTGTTAACTAGCCTCGCTGTCAGTGCCCATGTTTCGGCATTGAATAATTACTTCTAAATAATCCCAGAATATGACACATCATCATCATCATGATCAACCCATTAACGGGTCACTACAGAGCACGGGTCTCCTCTCAATATGATAAGGGTTTGACTATAGTCCACCACGCTGGCCATATGCGGATTGGCAGACTTCACACGCCTTTGAGAACATTATGGAGAACTCTCAGGCGTGCAGGTTTCCTCACGATGTTTTCCTTCACAGTCGAAGCAAGTGATATTTTTTTTTTAAAACGCACATAACTCCGAAAAGTTAGAGGTGCGTGCCCGGATTCGAACCGCCGACCTCTGATTAGGAGGCTGACGCTCTAACCACTAGGCTATCACCGCTTCAGAATATGACACAACAACAAAACCAACTTACGAGAGACAATGACATAAGCAGACACAGTCTGCAGACTGCACTTTGGAAGTACGAAACACTTAGAAGCAAGTTGTGGTTTAGCACCCTTGTCTTCGAAAACGTGCGTGGGCCCTCTCACTTCCCTAGCTAAGCTTTGTTAACAGACTTCAAAAGAACTCCATTGTATAATGTACACTGTCTTCACTCAAACTCTAGCCACTCAAGCTGCACAATACTAGGGTGTAATGATTGTCGCGTAATAATTAATAGAAGTGGTTGTCTAGCGGTTACAATTCGGCCACTATAATATTAAATGAACTTCTCTTTATAAAATATAAATACTTATCTCTAAATCTTTAATTCTTTCTATCACACCTTCGTCCACGCAGTTAATATAAAAAATATTTACATAGTTTTCACTTATTATATATATACCGACTTAAAAAAAATTCTGACACAATTGTAGCGAACTCCGTGACGCAACGTGTGGGCTGCCGTATTGTATAGTGGAAGATGTGTTCGAATCCCAGCTCGAGTCGTCATCCACATACCCCGTCGGAAGCGGCGCAGTCTTGCCTGCGTCGCCTCCGGAGGGGATGCGTAAAAGCATTTCCCAGCGTGAAAAAAAAAAAAAGCTCTAGTCGTCATACCGCCTTGCTTTATCACATTAATTTATCATTTCATTCATCACAATAATTACCCAAAATAAAATACAGAATTCAAAATTTTTTTATTACTGCAAATCGAGGACAGGCATTTATGAAGAGTTTATATAATATATTTTTATTGAGTTGATGGTGGTATCTACATTCGTTAACTTTGAACTAAATATTAATACTAAATAATCTTTATTCAAATAGTCCTTTAAAAGGCACTTTTGACGCGTCAATAATTTACATAGTATTGATTTAATGGTGATAACTACATTCGTAAACTTAAAACTAAAGCTATGAGGGTTCCAAACGCACTCTGGACTAAGAAAAAGCCCACAACAAACTCAGCCGAGTTAAAAAGATGATGATAACAACACTACTTAATGTTAAAATTGTAACAGAATTATTATGTACGCGATACAAACGTTCATGAGACCTATAAATAAGTTGATATCAATGGGAAATATGCACCAGATCGTGTATCTGGGCGGCCGGTTTTCAATATATTCCACAGTTTCGTATATCACTCGACGTAGATTTGTATCTGAAACAGAATATACCATTTGAACCACCCCTTACTGTATACGGGTCAGAGTATCAAGCTTACCATACATTTATAAAGCACTAAGCATATCTGTTTACTTCAATACTAGTTTCAACTAATATTAAACCTTCGTCAGTGTAGATAAAAGGGTTTTTAAAAACTCCTGCGGAAAAATCAACGTTTTTAATTGAAGACTAGAGTTGATAAAGTGTAATTAGATAATTCACATTATACTTGTTAAACCTCGCGTGACGCTTGACGATACCTGTAAGCATATTGAGTTTCTAAATTGTTAAATTTGTCTTATGTACTTGAACAAGTAATAAGCAATAAGCAACTTAGTATTTCTTTGATATTTTCATGTTCAATCAATTCCAGTTCTGCGAATAGAGTTGTAGAGCACAGCACAAAAATACTGCATCTATACATATTGCATCTATTGTTACGCTGACAATAATATTAATTTCATGCTAAAAAAAAGAAAAACTTTAAAACTTTGGACAACAAATTGGTGCTGGATTAAGGGCGATAGATAATTTTTCTGAAATAAATTACAGATTCAATGGTTTTTCTTACTTTTATAAAATATTTTATAAAATTTATTCATGTATGTAGAAGGTTTTTTCGGGAAAATGTTCTTCTATAATATACTGTCCATACGGAAGAACGGGATTCTTTGAAACTTTGCTTATAATCCGCAATATATTCACATAATAATTATATACGTCAAAGTGTGTATTTCTGTTTGTTTGTGGCCATCTTACGAGTAAACTAATGAACTGATCTTAAGGAAATTTGACATTTGCATGTAGCTTACTTTCTGAAGCAGGGCATTGCCTACACGGGTAACCTCAATCCCAAGGGAAATCAGCAATTCTACGCAGACGAAGTCGCGGGCAACAGCTACCTACTTGCTAAATTATAGCTTTATACGTACAGTAGTTTTTGAGATCTCGTGTTTAATCAGTATGTAAGTATGTAAGTGACCTTTCGCTTTTATATATATAGATTTTATAAAATTTATTCATAAAAAGTGGTGTCGGCATACTATCGGCACAATGCACTGTTAAAGCGTCATGTAAACTTAAATTTGTATAAACAATGATAGTTTTAATATAAAATTAAACAATTAAACATAATATTTAATGGGAATAATATAACACACTATGAATAACAAATATTATTATACATTATACATAGAACATATAAGGGGAAGTCTCAAAGATGGGCAAAGTGACAGAAAAGATGAGGAGTAATAGGCTAGCATGGTATGGTCATATAATGTGGAGGGAAGAAAGCAATGTTACCAATTGAACGTTAAATATGTATGTGAAAGGGCAAGGGAGTAAAGGAAGACCAAAAGAGATGGATGGATTGTGTTAAAGAGGATATGCGTGTAAAAGAAAAAGAAAAAATACTAAAACATAATTTATAACACAACAATAACCTATAATCGCCTTCGGAGCATAACCAAAGTTAAAAACCACTTGTTATTCAATAAGCAAACCTAACTTGTGAACCGCTAATACATACCTGCTAAGTTATGTTTTAGCGGATTTATTCGTCTCGTTAAGTCTTCATTCTTTTTTTGACAAATCCTTATTTCTATGCATCAAAAGAAATTATAAATTCATCAGTAGGTGCTATAGTATTTTTACAAGCCATTCAAGAAGTGGATAATAAAATGCGAGCCCTCAATAAGAAAAACAACACAGAGCCTGTATTATAAATTGCTTACGTAATATTGTGATGCCATAATAGATGTAGAAAATTAATTTAGTACATCCGAATATCAGGTGAAATAACATCTGAAAATGAATATTACGTAATAACAAAATGGAAATATAAAATAACAAGACTACTATGACATCCAATATGATCTTAATAGCAGTTTAATTAATTTACCAGCGCGGTTTACATATGATATTACCTGTTTAGATGTGAAAATAAATTAAAAGTAAGATTTTTGTTTTTTGTCTATTGGTATACTTGTATTCTAAACTTTTTTGAGTTTTACAGTGATATACTTCATTCTAGACGACAGGAATTCGAATAACGCGGTTCTTGTCAAATGACTATGAAGAATTGATGTTAAATTTAACATTATTATTAAATGCCATAATGTAAAGAATCCGTGTTTACAACAGAAATACAAAATTTCTGTAAGATTTCTCGGTACTATAGAAAAATAAGAAATACCAGTGGATATGATTATCCTCATAGATTGTTTTTGATTGAAAGGTATTGCCTGATCTATCGTTTTAATTTTGTACAGAATTTAGTAAATGCTTTTCGTTTGTTAGCCATAAATTGTAATGTTGGTTTAGTTAAACCTGAAGATAGTTCAAATACGGGAATGGCAATAGATATTATCAAATAATCGAAGGAACATTGCCCGCCGTAGCCCTGGGAATTTAGAAAAACTGCTCGTAACAGGCAAGGTGGAGGGAAGAAGGCCAAGAGGACGAAGCCCCATGCGTTGGTCCGTTCGGATCAGCACTGCACTCGGTACATCATTCCACGCCGCACTACATAATGCCGGAAACAGAACCATCTGGAGAAAAATCGTACGAAAGAAGGTGATCCATGATAAGGATCGCGACCCTCAGTAATGAGGATGACGATGCAGAAGGAAGGAAAGGAAACGAAGGATGTAAACATACTAGTGAAGAAGAGAATTGAGATGTAAATAAAGTATCGCAATAAAACCCTAATAAAAGGAAAATATTGCTTGGATAATTTTATTCCTATTTCTTCTGAACTTATTATAGAATTATGAAAAATAAGACAACTTTGCAAACGATGTATATGCAAAGTGATGGAACTGATAGAGATACTTTAATAAATTTGAAATCAATTATTCATAGCAAAAATGTAATTGAACAACAGTAATTTATCATTATTAGTGCCATGGTAGAAATAAAAAAAAACCAATGCACGCGTTTTAAGTAAAGTGGTAGAATTGGTAGGTGTTTTATTAATAAATTGAATGTAAATTACTGTATTATGAAAATTAAATTGATCGATAGTAATTTATTATTTTTATATGTGATACTATTATGGCAGTAATATAAAAATAATATTTAATTGTAATAAGGTGTAATTTGTAGATGCTTTGATAAATTATCGTCATAGCAAAAAAAAATAATTAAATAATAGTAATTATAAGTGTCATAGTAGAAATTAAAAAATAACCTAACGTGACAATTTTTCGCAGACAAAAAATAGGTGACAAATTCTTATTTGTCACCTATTTACTTATTGAACTATAGATCAAAGCGGGAATTGAGTATTGATATATTGCCAGTGGATCGCGCCGCATTGATAGAGGACGGTCCAGTCAATGGTGGCGAGATAAATAGCCGGGCATTGAATGCTTAACAAATGGTCTTAACGCCTCGCCATCTCCCCGACGTGGACACAAACGTATACGTCGGACCTGCATCACCGACACAATGCTTTTAGGTACGGCCGTGTCGTTATTTATGAGCCGAATTTTTCTCTGATCCCTTACGAAGAGGATGAAATCGATTCAATGGAATTTGATGAGCAAGTAACGTCCTTTTACATTACCAATACATATTTATCTTTATTCTTAATATCTAAGTTTGTATATTTCTTATTATTTATATTATATTATTGAAGATGAAAGGAGGAAGAGATCCGGATGCATATCGTGATCATCTCTAAGCTTAACCACCCTCCAATATTACCACTACTTTGACGATACCCTTACATGACCCCACTGTACGTGCATTTTTGTGCTAGGGTATGTAAGCCATATCAGGGGCATATAAGCGAAGCCCTAATATTATATGATAATTTAAAAAAAAAAACAGAAGAATTTAAGAAGTTTGTTGCAAGTGTGATAATTTCATATCTAACAAAGGAAAAAGCATTTATTAAATTCTGTACAAAAATTAAAGCGATAGATAAGGCAATACCTTTCAATAAAAAAACAATCTAAGAGGAAAGTCATATTCACTGGAATTTCTTATTTTTCTATAGTACTGAGAAATCTTACGGAAATTTTGTGTCTCTGTTGTAAACACGGATTCTTTACATTATGGCATTTAATAATAATGTTAAATTTAAGATCAATTCTTCTTAGTCATTTGACATTTGAAAATCATTTACTAAATTCTGTACATAAATTAAAACAATAGATAAGGCAATAGCACCGTCACATAGTACTACGGTACAGTAATTTAAGAGTTATTGTTATTTGAGCCAAATTTTTTCAACGATCCCTTTCGAAGACATTGAAATCGATTTAATCGCTTTTAACGTACGACCCTTTAAGTTACAAATTTCAATTATTATTTTTGTCATTTGTATTTTTTTCCATATCTTTAACTAGGGTGAAAGGTTAGGTGCATATAAGATAATTAAAATCCATATAAAGACATCATAGGTTATCCATAACATATTATCTCTAGTATCATTTAAGGATCTGGCTAGGTTGTTATATTTGCTATGTATAACTGTTCAGTGTTTTAGGAATCCTTGAAGTTATTTTTAAGCAAAATTTTCTTCTGATGTGATTGTGAGTTTCATTTGAGCTTATTAAGTGGTATTGATTCGTTAGTATAGTAGATCAAATAACTTCTTCTTGAGATGTTACTAAACAAAAAATTGGCGTTCGCTCTCGTAACATAGATTGTTTTTAATGTGTAAACGTTACCAATTCATCCCTTGGGTCTACATGAACGACTGATTGGTTTTAGTGTCTGTATATTGAATCAAATTATATCCCTGAAATGTTCATCGGATGGATTCAATAGAATATAGACTGAGAAGGAAGAATGGATGAAAGGGAAGGCCTGAGCTGTCGATTCATTGAGATCCACTAAGATACGTATTGTAGCTATTTTATATTGGATCTAGGTAGTATACTAAAATATACCATTGATATATCTCATGTTTTATCACCATCGAGGCTAGGACTTCTACTGAGTTATGTCCATAATAACTCACGTACTTCAAAGGTAAAGAGCGTCAAAGGTACATAACTCAATCAGACCAAACATAAACTTATTTTTATTTTAAATGCATCAATATAAGATTACTTACAGTTTCTTCCTACCAAACCTTCTTATGTCTCTGCTACCTTTCTAATAGAGAAATAAGCTTGCATTGTGTGGCGATGTGCTGGCGATTAGAATCACAAGCTAAAATGTGTACTGTTGCATTATTTCTGCAAAAAGTTAATACAGCTATGCTATAGCGGAGCAAGGATATCTTGGTATGGTAATTTATCTGCATGCTTTTGTAGATATTATGATCACATATATTTTTATATAAAAAATATAAGAATATTATGATATGGATGGATTATTATGGTAAAAAAAGGTATTATATATAGACATATTATATATATGTATATATAGAAAAATAAAACAAGCCAAAAATAAATTTGAGTCACTTTAATGAAGACATATAAAAAAATGCTGTTCATTTATTTAAAACATTTCATTTATTCTTTTCACAATTGAATATCATAAGTGCATTCGTATTCATAAATTCATTTAAAGTATACATGAGCAAATAATTTAGTTAAATCTGCCGATATAATTACAATTCTGTCGCCTAGGCTAGGTTCAAACTAATCGTTTCGGTAAACTGGAAACCAAGATATTATGACTTATTACGCATTATGATGTTTTTTTAACGATATGATCAATTTATTTTGAAATACTATCGGGCCAATTATGATGCTGTTTTTTCATTACTCAGATGAAGATTTTTGTTATATTTTAAGGTTTTTTTTATCCACTACAAGTTAGCCCTTGAAGGCAATTTCACCTGATGGTAAGTGATGATGCAGTCTAAGATGGTAGCAGGCTAACCTGCTAGGGGTATGGAAAACCCATACTCCTAATTGGTTTGTACACGACATCGTGCCGGAACGCTAAATCGCTTGGCGACACGTCTTTGTCGGTAGGGTGGTAATTAGCCACGGCCGCAGACTCGAGCCGGGAATCGAACCCAGGACCAACAACTTTATGAAGCGACAGCGCGCGCGCTGCGCCACGGAGGTCGTCAAAACGTCACGGAGGTTATAAAAGCTAAAAGGGACCGCTGCAGTCTGTTCATAAGGTGGATTAACAAATTTGTGAGCTTGATTCATAAATAGAGAGTTGTCGTGAATGTTTTATGCTCAGTAGCGGTAAGTTCACATTAATTACATTAAACATAATTTAATACAACAAAATTCTTAAATATTCTCTTCAAGATCATCATTTGGTGTTACAATGTTGCCAACTCTATTGTACACTAAAACAGGACGTGTTTTAAATTAATGCCATACGCTGTACAAACGTGTAGCGTTTCAGCAAAGAATTTTATTTTTGTTAAAGACATTAGACTCAGCAACTGATTAAATTTCTTCTATAAAATTACAAGGCGTAAATCGTCTTATTTGCTGAATAGTCGCTGACAGTGATTCTCTGTAAAAATAAAATTCAGAAGCAACTTTATGGTGCCTTTGACTCTGTTTAATTGCCATGACCCTGGATTTATGTAACCCTTATCGATAACATAATGTGCTTGCATTTGCGAAATGTCTCGAACATTGCATCATACCCAACTGTGTTTATATTTCTTCTCAATACAATTTTTACCAAACTGAACACCTAAATAAAATGATAAAACAAATGTAAGTGCTCATTGAAATTTTGTTCGTTTTTCATAATAAATTATTTTATTCACTAATGAAATATACAACTGCATCTTTACTTCGCTCAGATTAAATAAACATAGATAAAGCCACCATGTGGCCGCACATGAAACAGCTATAAAAAACTTTATTTTTGTTACTATGCCTAGTTCTCTCTTAATGTGACTATAAAAAACAAGAAATACTTATATAAATCAAGTTGATTATAAGGCTCGGCGCAAACGGGCCACCGACCACAGCCACTGGTGGCCAGCGACAGCGACTTAACACATTTTTTCATATATTTTGTATAGACGCGCCGCACACGTGTAGCCGGTGGCGGCCACTCGCTACAGCAGTGTCCGCGACTCGCCACTTGTGGTCGCTACGGGCCACACAAGCCGCCGACACCCGCCACCGTCGCACTGCTCCACCCCCCGCGCAGTTAACCGTTAGACGTTCTACGTATTGCACGCGTCACCATGGAGCACGACGCCTCAATGGATATTGATAGATTCATATCGGAAATTCATTCACGTCCCGCTATTTGGGATTTACATTCTGATATATATAGCAATAGAAATGAGAAAGTAAAAGCCTGGGAAGAGATTTGTGAATTATTTATTAAGAATTTCAAGGACAAAAGTAATAAAGAAAAAAGCGCCGCTGGTAAGTTGACATTTTCAATAATTTGTGTCGTGTTTATTCATATTCTGTTTTCTTGCCATGGTATTGATCCTTCATTCATAAAGTAATCTTTTAATATGTCTCGTGTAGTACATGATCGTAAAGTTGGTGTACCTGTATCTTCTACATTTTCGAATCCGACTACATTCAGCGTGTGTTTGAAATTGTAACCATCTCTTTTACGAACAAAGTTGTGCAAAATGCAACACGTTTTTACGATGTCTTCTGAGAATTCAATAGATGTATTTAATGGGCGATGAAGTATTCTCCATTTGTTGGAAAGTATACCAAATGCACATTCTATGCAGCGCCTAGCACGACTTAGTCTATAATTAAATATTTTTTTATCTGAAGACAAATGTCTTCCAGCATAAGGTCTCAACATGTGTTCGGATAAACCAAATGCTTCATCACCAACAAATGAATAATTTAATGCTTGACGGTTACCAACTGGTCTTTCTGGAGGTATATTAATAGATTTGTCTTCAATCCTTTTAAATAATTCACTCTCTTTAAATATTGTTGAATCCGATGCTTTGCCATAACAACCAACATCCACGAATGTGAAAAGGTAATTAGAGTCACAAACCGCCAAAAGTACCATCGAAAAGTAATTCTTATAGTTGTAGTATAAGGATCCGCTGTCAAATGGGTGAACAATTCTTATATGTTTCCCATCGATAGCACCTAAGCAGTTAGGGAAATTAGTGTTTTCTAGAAACCCGCTAGCTATTTCGTTCCACATATCCTTCGTTGGTTCTGGTATACATATTGCTTTTAACCTATTCCAAATTAGTTGGCACGTTTCTTTGACTATCATTCTCGCTGTAGATGCACCACGATTGTAAGTCGTTTCAAAATCTCCAAATGAACATCCGGTACCAAGGTACCTGAAACAAATAGCAACTTCTATGTTAAATACAGTATTGTTGAATAATAATATAATTTGTTACAGCTGCCACATTGCAACGAAAGTGGAAGAGTCTCCGCGATAGTTTCAACAGAGAAATTGGGAAGCAAAAGAAGAGCGGATCTGGAGCATCAGGCAGGAAAGAATATATATATTTTAATCAATTGTCTTTTTTGAAACGTCTTAAAAACGTGAGACCTACAAAGGATGAAGAGATTAACGAAAATGATTCAGGACTAGAACAACAAACGGAACAAAATGAAGAAGAAACTTGTTCTATGAGCAGTTCCAAGAGAAGGGCAACGAAAAGGAGGATTGATAAATCAGAAAACGAAATATTGAAACAACTATCGGACAATATAAAAAATAAATGTGTAAGACCTGAACATGTGGATCCTGACAAAGATTTCTTGATGTCAGTCTTGCCGGATATTAGAAAAATTCATGATGATTTTAAAATTGATTTCAAGGGTGAAATGTTACAGCTGATTAAGAAGTACAAAATGTATGAACCTATTCATAATTACAGATCTTACTCATCACCATCTTATGTATATTCTTCACAAAACACAAATGCTTATACAATAAACCAAGCTACTACATCGACTTCGATGTCTTCTCCATCGGCATTGTCAAATTATTCAAACCATTCTATTGATAATAGTTCTATAATAGAAGAAATGTTTGGTACCGAATCATAGAGAATTATAAATTCACGATGATTTAAAAATTGATTACAAGGGCGACTTGTCACAGTTAAAGTTTAAAATTACGGATCTTACTCATCATAATAAATGTTAAAATATTAAATGTGTTTTACTTATTTAAACCTATTTAAATATTAAATGTGTTTTACTTACCTTAACGTGATTGCGAGTCTCTCTGCAGGGCTGATGCTTTGCCGCATACTGGTATTTTGCCGTATTAATCCATCTTGTAACACCAACAGCAGTTCTTGAAATGTAGTCAAACTCATTCGAAAATGTCTAAAAAACTTTTTTGGATATTTTTGTAGATTATCGAAATGCAAGTTATGTTTTACTGTAGGACCAGTTAAAATTGGATGTATCCAATATAGGCGGCGATGGCGTTGTCTACGTCGTCTGCGTATTAACAATAGCGCGAGCAAACATTCCGTGTCGGAGTCCATCGTAAGACTGCGCAGCAGAGAGTGGGTTAAACGTGTGGCGGCTTCTGAACACCGGTGGCTGTCGCTCGCTTCTGACACTGCAAATGTGGCGGTATGGTAGCGCGCGACAGCCACCGGTGGCTGTGGTCGGTGGCCCGTTTGCGCCGAGCCTAACAGTTGTTACAGTCTCAGTACAGTTTTGAAAAGTTCGCCAAACAAATAACAAACCGGCACGCTGTATGATAAAGCAGATATGATGCTTTATCTCATTTTTCTTACTTTATCCATAAACATGATTGACACTTCCACATCCCTCACTGTTTCATGATTACTAATCTAATCTAATCTACTTAATCTGAGTTACTTCGTTATAAATCTTTAAAGAAATTTTTGATTATTTTATTACAATAAATACAATTTAAATATTATTTATTGTAATAATTATTATTATCTATTTTCTCATTGACATGCATCTTAAGAGTACTATTAACTTATTAGTTTTAAGAATAATTTTATTTTTGTACATTTAATACATCATTAACTATTTCATCTTAATTAATTTTTTGTAATAAATGTGACTAAAAATAAACATAATTTGGTTTTAGTTTCATTACAAATTATTTACGCATAAAATTGTTTAAACTGAATGATAGTAGAGAGTAAACGTTGCTTTAATAAACGATACAATAATTTTTCTAAAAGTCAAATGGCAAAGTAAATACCATTTTAAATAGTTATTTTTCCGTTTAATCTAAGCAGACAATTTAATTTTTCTCTGAAAAGTAGGATTAAAGTGCTGCTGTTACATTAAGTTATCTATTTATTTACAAAATTCGTTAAATCTTGTCAATTACTTAATTTACAATAAATATCGAGTTCAATAAAAATCCTCTTACACCCTTAACTTTAACTAATAGTATAGATTTATTTACATGTCTTTACTTATCAGTCATAGCTTTGCTCTAAAACGTCGCGACATATTTTTATGTTCTATAAAAATTGTGTGATTTTTAACACATCAAAGTGCCTTGAGTTAATATGTTAAAAGTCATTAAGAGCATTTTGCTGGAAAAATTCTTGAACACATTTGACATAGAGAGGCGCTTTTTACGTAAATTGTTAGTCAACAGGTCAAAATCCTATCAATCGATTGATGCAAAGGCCATTTAGTTGTTCAAATTCTTTTATTTTAACAAGATGGTAAAAAGATGAACAAAAATTTAATAAATACATAAAAATAACAACCTAAATGTAAACATGATAAATAAAAAACCTAAACCTATAGATAGAGTCGTAGTCCACTGTTATGTTTGTCGTGTAAAACCAAACTCGATAAATTTTTTCATTGCTTATTTTATGTGTCTCGTATATTCAATTTTCCATAATTTGGGAAAATGATTATGAGAGCACGCACAAACAAAAACCCAGTAAATTTATATTAACATAATTAACCAATTTGATTTTAAAATAATAATATGGTAAACTTATAATACATAATGTAGAAACCGATCTTTTATCTCAAAAAGATCATAATTATCGGTAGGTTATATAGGTTTTGTAATGGACCTTGTAAAAATAATCGTGGAGAGATAGCAGATCGATTAAAAACACAATATATCTCAAATTAATACTATTTCCAATATTTTATAAATTGGTCAAAGTTACAATATTCGAAAATTCTTGACCTAGATTTAAAATTGCAATAATAGAATTCATGAAACATTATAAACATTAAATAATAGATATGCTTACTGAATTATATATAAAAACTCTTAGACACGACTTTTAGCCGACATTTTTATCACTAATATACACTTTATTTTAATTTACAGAAATTTATTGATAACTAATTTTAAGTATGTTGCAACAGTAAACATCTAACTGTAATGGAAAATTAGTGAGGTAAGGCATGTAACTATGTAGATAGACACGAAAATTTGTGTTTTAGTTTTGGTCTATAAAGAATTTGTCTGAAAGGTCTTTTATAGGTTCTTAATTCACGGTCTTTTGCCGCTTGCGTCCAGTGGCTCTTTGCGACACTTAGTAGGGGGCTACCCCCACTAAGGTTTCCATACAACACACAGAGAAACCAGCGTCCATGGACTCTCAAAACTACGAGTGTCACCCATTGCCACCCTGGCTTCGCGACTCGATTAGCTATATCGACCCTTTAACGGGTATACTTCAGGCATATCTCTGCATCGCTCGCTGAGTGACTTTGAGGCTTTTTATAACTCTTACGGTAAGGACAATAACAGCTGACCTAATACACCGCATCTCCGAGGCATGAATAAAAAACTAAAATTAGGAGTCCAATGTTTAAGCAACCGTTATTCAACTACTTGTCAAAGTAACATCATTTAAAACGTCATAGAAGCTGTATATTTGTAACAGGATTCATCATAGCAACATCATTTTCTTGAGCAGTTTTAAGTAATGTGTGTGACACCAAAACCACGTAAGAATGGAACTAAAGATGTGATAATGTAAAAAATATTGATGGTTGCTGGTAGTGTTTTTTTTTGGTGTGGCAACCCTCCTTGAAAAAGCTGTTCAAATTGTCTCTTGAATTTATTTTGTTATAATTATTAATTTGTGTGTATTTATTGCCCAAATCCAATTTAATCGCTTTGTTTAAAAATTTATAAGTGTAATACACGTTTAGTTTAGTGCAAAGTGCTATAATATAATTTGCTGCGTTATTTTGTAACACAAGTGACAGTTAGGTTAGTACAACTTGAATTTAAATTAGGTATTGTTTCGTTTGTTATTATAGTTAGTATTTGAATGTGCTATTAGTTGTATCAATATTGAGACAGCTATTTAGCACGATAAATTAATTAATTAATTAATTTAGTGTAATTTCTGTTAAGTGTAAACATCATACTAGACGCAACAACGATTCCTTTGTTTGACCTTGACTTCTTTTCTTTTCTTTTACACACTACAAGTTAGCCCTTGATTGCTATCTCAACTGGTGGTAAGTGATGATGCTGTCTAGGATGGTAGCGGGCTGACCTGTTAGGACTATGGTAAACCCACGCCCCTAATTGGTTTCTACGCGACATCGTGCCAGAACGCTAAATCGCTTGGCGACACGTCTTTGTCGGTAGGGTGGTAACTAGCCACGGCCGTAGCCTCCCACGAAACCAGACTCGAGCCGGGAATCGAACCCGGGACCTCCAACTTTAAAATGCAACACACACACACGCGTGCGCACGCGCTGCGCCACGGAGGTCGTCAAATCATTCATTTTGATCTCTTGTCAAAGTTACCTTAATTACATACATACATAGGTAGGTAAGGCCATAAAATTACAGTCAGATTTTTTAGTGTTGCAACGTAACTTAAATCTTATTTCTACTAGAGTCGTTACACGCAGCTTTCTTGATGCGCTGCCAACAGCGGGGTTCGAGTGGTCACGACCTCTCGATGCGACCTCAGAGTTCCATTTACGCCGTTGCGGTCACCCTGTAACAAATATTTTATGTTAATCGGTTCCAGTTTTACACGCTACAATTGTAGAGTTAATTTTCACGAAAACTCGACGCAGATTTTATATTAAAGTTGTTACGTTTAATTAACAGCAACAAACGTTATTGGATAGAAGCAGACATTACTTTGCGGGATATTAAATTAAAGACCTCCTCTGTCGCAGCGCGTTCGCTGTCGTATTATAAAGTGGGAGATCCCGGGTTCAATTCTCTTCTTAAGTTTGGGCTAGTAGCAGACTTAGTTACAACAGTACTGGCAAAGAAATTCAAGTCATTTAGCGTTCGGGTATTATGCTGTGTAGGAACAATATTTCAGAGGATGGGTTAAGCTTAAAAAAAAGCGACTATAGTCACATCACATTAGATGAACCGACTAAAAGTTTGCTCGTAATGTAATAATTTAAAAAAAAAAGTTTAAGCTAAATTTTCTATGTCTATAATACAGGAATTTCAACTATACATTTACAGCGATGTATCGGGACTTTCTTTAAAAAAGAAAATTCACTTATTACGTATTTTATTCATGTATTTTATCGGTAAAGGTTTTTATCAGAGACTTGTGATGAATAATGGTAAACCTAGCTGTGAAGTAATAACATGAGTAAGATGATACTACAACATTGTGTTATGTATCACAATGATCTGAATGAATGACTTCCTATTAGAACGCATATTGTATTATAAATATTAATTAACAGGACGAGTGCTTCAATATTTTCTTTCATATTTTGGCATTTATTTATAATTTTGAAATTAAATATTATGCAAAATAGAAACTAATATTACGACCATGCGATGAGTTCAAAGAATTTCATAACACAGATTACTGAGAAAGCGGAATTTATATTAAATTGCCTACATTATTACGCACTTAGTGTAGAATGAAGTAATATAATCTAAATCTCTATAAAATTAGCGTTCTTGTATTACCAAAATAAAATATATACCTTATTATATGATATTTATTTATACATATATTTACATTAAGAATAAAAGTTAACATTGAAGGTAGATAGTTTTTAGTAAGCTGTCTAAACCAGTGTACTTTCGTCCTTCCTACAGAAAACCGATCCAATAACGGATCTTTATCCAGTGTTGGACATCAACATTATCTAGCCTTACTGGGTGGTGGTCTCTCATTGAGGAGTGGGATCAGGACCTTAAAAGCTCTTTCCAAGTCTTACTTTCCTTCGCATCCCTGGTCCATAGTGGGCCACTGACAATTTGTGAAGGAACAAGTCTTCCCACCGTATTCTTGGTAACAGCGACCATTAGTGTTATATACACTAAGATGAATATAATAACTTGATACAAGATAATATAAGCGGTGATAGCCTAGTAATAAGTGGTGATAGCCTAGTGGTTAGGGCGTCAGCAACCTAATTACTGGTCGGCGGTTCGAATCTGGGCACGCACCTCTAATTTTTCGGAGTTAAGGGCGTTTTTAAAAAATTAAAATATCATTTTCTTCAACGGTGAAGGAAAACATCGTGAGGAAACCTGCACGCCTAAGACTTCTCCATAATGTTCTCAAAGGCGTATGAAATCTGCCAATCCGCACATGGCCAGCGTGGTGGTCTATGGCCAAATCCTTCTCATATTTAGAGGAGACCCGTGCTCTGTAGTGAGCCGGTAATGGGTTGATCATGATGATGACAAGATAATTAAATCGAAAACTCCCTAGTTAGTTGGTTAAATTCAGTTTAGCAAAATAGAGCAAAACTGCTAATTAAATTTAACCAAACAAAAATAAGAAACATCTGACTCGGAATAGAGTGTTTATGTTAATTATGTACGTATTGACTTAACGAACAAATTAACATTACTAACTGCTAACTAATTACTATGCAAAACAAAACAAACACAAGTCAAGACACGACTGTTTCAATGAAATCACATTGGGGGATGAGCTTGCGTTCTTTCCTTACTATTAATATTTATCTTAAACTAAACTATAACAACGCTATATCCAGAACTAAATGTTTCATTTCCTTTATTAAGCATGTACAAAAGTTTTAAATGTTTATTTCATACATACTTGAGCAGTTTTATATGTTTGGATGAAATAAGTTATATATAAGGTATTATTGTTTTAATTTTTTTCATCATGATCAACCCATTGCCGGCACACTACAGAGCACGGGTCTCCTCTCGAATTGAGAAGGGTTTGGCCATAGTCCACCACGCTGTCCATGTGCGGATTGGCAGACTTCACATGCCTTTTGAGAACATTTTGGAGAACTTGGCGTGCAGGTTTCATCACGATGTTTTCCTTCATCGTTGAAGCAAGTATTATTAAATTACGCACGTAACTCCGAAAAGTTAGAGGTGTCCTGCCTGCCCGGGTTCGAACCCCCGAACTCTGATTAGGAGCCGGACGTCCTAATCACTGTGCTATTACAGCTGCAGTAGTAAGTATACACTATTCTTATCGATTTGACTAATTTGGGTTTTCATAAAGGAAATTACAAAATTAAAATCGTAGTATAATATAGGTTTTATAGGGCCGTGCTAGTTACCCATTGCACATTAGCACATTGCAGATGTTCTCTAAAACAAAATCTTGAAATAATTTTATCCCTTATGTTTGAGAAGGGGGTGAATATGCCACGGAGGTCATCAACTTTGAATAACTTATATCTTGAAGAGTAAATCATCATATCTTTCGATTGTTGACGCCTATAACGTATCCCAAACGTCGCCTAAACAGAGGTTTGGCCTCAAAGGAAGCGCCCTTAGGCAGACGTTCCCTTAGTTTCTTCAAGCCCTAGGGCACAAAATTTCGTCTGGCACAGCTTCTTTCCGAAGCTCGTCAAATAGTCCGGTTACGCTGTGGCAACCAATAGACAGTCCGAAAAAAAAATTATAATGATGATTATTGATTCATTATTTAAGCAACGCTGCTATTTTCAATAAAACTTAATATTTTAAACGAATAAAAACATCACTGAGTTTTATCGACAGCTCGCAGAATGAAAATGAATGAAAACTTACCAGTCAGCATATAGGATAAACAAAGATAACGTTACAAAAAACTGTGTTCCTTTAATTAGCATAAACTCACTGTTCAGTGTAAACACGCAAGAACAAAACGTACACGTGAGATGTGATGTATGTACCTAGCAACGCGACGCCTGTTTCCTCTAACACGTTGTTGCGAATTTGTGAATTTGCAGCTATTCCTGTTATGCGGACGCGTGGGAAGTGTAAGCAGTTTGCTTAAATGTTTATGGTTAACACTACCTTTGTTAGTTCAACGTAATTAATATAACTTGTGGCTTAAAATAAAGTAAACCTTGTGTCGTTTTTCCACGACACTGGAAATCCTAGTGTGGAAGTCACAGTTCAGCTCTATTCTAAGACATAAGATATTATTCTAAGGCAGCCTAATTCTGTCAACAAATGTTGATTATGTTATGTTATGTCGTAAAACTTTAACGTTTTTAGGGTATTGAACTTTTGGATTTTAGTCCTTAAGAATCGATTTTCATATACGGCCCCCGGTAGGAAACAAATATGAGCAGTGAAATCTACTCAACGAACGACCTCGTTACGCTTTTGTGCGCAACCTATCACTTTTCAGGCGTGAGTATCGCTTACATGTATGATATGTCAAATCTATTTTTCTGAAATTTTTGATGTGTAGTAACCACAGAATCATAATAAATTTAAATAGAATAAAGATATATATATATATATATATACATTATTTAGGTATGTTTATTTATTGTTTCGTTTATTAACCATTTTTGATTGTATTAATCTTTTTTGTGCCTATTTGAACAGGCGATCTGAAGGAGTAAACTCCATTCGTACGAAGAAGCCGACACACACACTTTTTTATTCTTATCCTTAATAAATGCTAGTGTTTGCTGGTTAGATCATCAAACGAATTGATAATCTTATATATATATAATCTTATCTTATATATATATATATATATGTATAGAATATGCGTATGTATTATATGTATGTCTCAATCTTACAGACACCACGCACGCATAGCAAGTATCGAATAAACTCATATATGCTCAATTAACTTCATCCCGAAAAAAATTTACTATTACAAATAGAAACTGGAGCTATTGTAACCTTAGCACTACTACGTATGTTTGTTGTCATAACATCAGAGATGTAGAGAAACAGTGCAAACAAACGTAGCACGGCTAACACTTAAAATAATCTCGACGAGGTAACAAAATGTTTATCCTCCGACAGTTTAGTCAACTCTCCAAGTATAGGCACGGGTGAAAATAATATACACAGTGGACAAAATAGGAGAAAGACTTATCCTCGCTTAATTCCGTAGAGTTAAATTATAACCATGACATAATTTTGAAACATGTAGTTTGAGTATTCTATTTTTCCAACATGTAAATCATCTGTGACAATGAAATCTTATCCACTCAAAATTCTGTTTACATGATTAATACTACGCAATATTTGTTTTTGTTACAATAATTATGAAATATTAAGAACAGTGGAAAGTGTTAGACATATTTTATTATTTTTATTTATTAAGTTTTACTATCATGATAGCTCAGCCCGCGTCTAATAACTAGTAGACAATTATTCCAAGTGGCAGCTTTTCATGTTTCGTTTGCCTTTAATCTACGGGCGGGGGAAATTTCTCAACGTGTTATATCAAATAGCGGTTAAACTTCTCCTTTCCCCTTGCATAGATATCTGATGGAAAAAAATACTGTCCCTTGCCCATCCTAGCCGAGTTGCGGGCGAAGCGGCTCTTAAGATGGTAGATGGGGCTCGTGGGATTATAAAATACAAAAGTTATGTCAGATATTTAGACATGTTGCTTCTACAAGCGATTGTCACGGAATCATCAAATTTAACAAAATTCAATCTAAAGAAATAAATCTAACATTCTAAATTTAAAGTAATTCAAGCATAATACATAAACCAACCAGATCAAAAGTGTATGTATAATCTGAGATTACCAATCAACAGCGGCAAGAAATTCTACTTTGATATGTAGGTAATAGTCGATCCAAGTCATTAAGTGAATTGGTTACGTGTGTGGGTGATAATGCAAAAGCAATGAAATAAAAAAAAAACAAAAGTCTAGCACACTTCTAGTTAAGCAAAGATAATATAGTTTTCTCGTGTCTTACCGGTAAATCATGTTGTGTATTATTTGACACAGGCGAGGTTGGAGATTGAGTCCTTGCCAAGCTGTGTGAACTGGATGAATTCTTGGCTTCAGACTTGGCTACTACTGCTGAATATTGTGGCGGGTCCGGCGGACAATCTATACCTGTACAGACGAATAATATATTGAGAGATATATATTTGGCATAGATATTTTTGACGACCTCCGTGGCGCAGTGCGTGCGCTGTCGCATTATAAAAAAAGTTGGAGGTCCTGGGTTCGATTCCCGGCTCGAATCTGGTCTGGTGGGAGGCTTCGGCCGTGGCTGGTTACCACCCTACCGACAAAAACGTGTCGCAAAGCGATTTAGCGTTCCAGCACGATGTCGCGTGGAAACCAAGTAGGAGTGTGGGTTTACCATATCCCTGACAGGTTAGCCCGCTACCATCTTAGACTGCATCATCACTTACCATCAGGTGAGATTGCTGTCAAGGGCTAACTTGTAGTGTATAAAAAAAATATATATATTTTACACTTTAGGCGAAACATAGACGATACCTTACAAATGAATACGAGTATTTTGTATTCTTAAGTGTTCAGGATAAATAAATATTGTATAGAACATATATATGTTTGGTGATTATATGTATTTTGATACACGTAAAATGCTGTGTAACTACATGATACGATTAAAGTTATATATATATAAATACAACAGCTTTTGCGCGTACCTATTCTTGAATACCAGGTATATAATATACCTCACTAAAAACAACTATTTTGACGGCATCCATTAGCAAGGTAGATTTAATATAAATTAACTTCTAATAATAATGACTACCAATTAAGAAATTATATGGTCATATAATTATTAATAGACGTGAGTGAAACCTAGAACTATCCTATTAAAATATAGTAGGTTATAAACCTACACCTACTGGGTAAATTTCCCCTGTTAAAGGAAAGAGGGATGTTGGGGATGAGGGGAGGGAGCATTGGTCCATCACGTTACTCCAATCCGGATTAGTGGGCTTTAAAGATAAATATTACATTATAGTGATCCATTATCGACGGCTTAACATGTTTTCAGAGGTACGGCTCTACCAATTTTCTACATCTGGTTTAATAGATCTGAATTAACCATTCCACAATAGTTACCTAAAAGTGTTTTGTCTAACTATCAGTAAACGCAAAAAAAACCGAGTAGTTTCAAGCCTCAGTTAATTGTAACGTACTAAATATCGCGTATAAAATTTACAACAGTTTCAATACAGCAAAATAAATCTCGCCTCGCAACCCAAATCATAATAATAAATAACGCATTCAATCATACACAGAGTTAGAGGAACGTGGCAAAATTTCAAAAACGCATTTGTTCCGCAAACGTTCGCAATAAACTCGGCGCGTCACAGATGCTGTTAGACAAATTGCGCTAGAATTTTAAAACCAATTCCATTGTTGTGTACCGCTGTCGCCTAGCTCGGAACTTCGCTTATTAGCTGAATACACTTGAGTTCCCTTTTTATCTTCTAGAGCACGCTTCTTCAAGTGAACGGTTACGCAACCTTGTAGGGACGGATGGTAATATAGATAGGTTTATAAGGCAAAATACGCAGTTCGGGGTACAAAAGTATTGTTGTGCTGCGAATTTAGTATGTGTTCTTTAAAAATGTGATAGTAGTCCAATAAATATATGGGTGGCTTGGAAAATGCATACGAAGACTGACTATTTCTTATATCTATTATAACTAATAATTTATTAGAAATAGAAAAATGTTAAAATCTTTTTTGTACTTGGCTATCGAAAGCAAAAAGAGTTCAGCATTAATATATAATATATTTCTTTATTTATTACTATGATTCTTACCCTCAGCGGCAGTGCGACGCGGTAGGTTTTAGTATATCGTTTACGATAAAAGTTCACGGAATCTTTAATGGGAAAAATGTATGCGTATTATGGAGCACTAGAGATGTTATGGCATACAATATTTAATATCTTAACACAAAAATAATACTATATACATTAAAAAGTTTTAGGAAAAAGAATTTGATATTAGGCTAGGTAGTGGGCGAAATAGTTTTAAGAAACTATGATGCACTGGCCTTCTAAGCAACTGCAACCAAAATCAAGGTAATTGTTTGTTTTTGTGGTCGCTTCCAAGAGCATGCGTCATCGCATTTCCCAGGGTTTACAAAATAATGGTCTATCACCAATATCATACAATCATATTTGTAAATCTCACTAGTAAAGTGGAATCGAGGGCCGGGTAATTTGGGATTTTATATTTTCACATTTTTTTCTGGTCTGGTAGGAGGCCAGTTACTACCCTTGCCACAAAGAATGTCTGAATAAACATTCCGGTATAATGCCGCATAGAGACCGATCAGTTGTATATGAAAAAGATTTAACAAGCAAAAGTATATTTGGTTTCACTAATAAAAACCCCCCCAACACAATCCACAGTCATCGACTGAGTATAAATAATCATTTTATTCAGTTATTTATGACTCCAATTAAAATTACAGTCATCATCATCATCATGATCAACCCATTGCCGGCTCACTACAGAGCACGGGTCTCCTCTCAATATGAGAAGGGTTTGGCCATAGTCCACCGCGCTGGCCATGTGCGGATTGGCAGAATTCACACGCCTTTGAGAAAATTATGGAGAACTCTCAGGCGTGCAGGTTTCCTCACGATATTTCCTTCATCGTTGAAGCAAGTGATACTTTTAATTGTTTTTTAAAAAACGCACATAACTCCGAAAAGTTAGAGGAGCGTGCCCAGATTCGAACCGCCGACCTCTGATTAGGAGGCTGACGCCCTAACCACTAGGCCGCTATCACCGCTTAAAAAAAAAAAATTACAGTAGGGGTCATAAATTTTAATATATCTTTTCACGAATTGTATACTTCGTTACAGACTTGGCAGTTGCAATATATTATTATTATTTATTATATATATATCAGTACTTCATACACTCATCATACTTTGTTACCTCTTTTCAACGTTTTTTATTGGGCCAATATAGTTTATCGATAAGGAAATTTACAAGCATAAATGAACTTAATTAGACACTGATCTAACGTAAGTATAACAACCTACTTTAACTATAGTGTTTTGAGTTACACAGGCATCCGATTATATACTTGTTTCAAGTAGGGTTGAATGTTCTTTGAATGTACAACAATGCGAGAACCGGGATGCTTTAGAAACTAAGTTGGGAAGGTCGTCACAGGAGACTAGACGCTTACCGCGCTTAGTTCAATAAATTTGAGTCACGCCATTCGAGTGTTATACTGGGTAACCGGCAGTGAGAACTTTGAACATTCGTCCTTACAGTTACTGACTGTTTCGCAGCCGTAAGAATTTTGACGCGTCGCTTTGTTTGAATGGGATAAAGTTGGTACTGTGTCCTATATTATACCAATTTACTTGTAAGCAATGAGCTTGTATTGTAAATGAATGTATTATGGGCGATACAGGATTGCTGTAATATATATTAAATCCTGATCTAGGTTAGTAGAGCTCTTTAGCGATAAGGCTGCCTATTATACTTCTTTTCATTTCTGTGTGTTTCTTTGCTGCGTGTGGTGTATAATAAAGTGTATTTTCATTTCAATTCATTTACAATATCTTATTGTAAGGTGATAAAGAAGCGGTGATAGCCTAGTGGTTAGGATGTCAGCCTCCTAATCAGAGGTCGGAGATTCGAATCCGGGCATGCACCTCTAACTTTTCGGAATTATGTACGTTTTTAAAAATTAAAATATCACTTGCTTCAACAGTGAAGGAAAACATCTTGAGGAAACCTGCACGCCTGAGAGTTCTCCATAATGTTCTCAAAGGCGTGTGAAGTCTGCCAATCCGCACATGGCCAGCGTGGTGGACTATGGCGAAACCCTTCTCACATTGAGAGGAAGCCCGTGCTCTGTAGTGAGCCGGTAATGGGTTGATCAATCATGATCATGATCATGATCATGATTGTAAGGTGTTAATTTTAATTTAAGTTGAATGTTCTTTTTATGTTGAAAAACGCCAAAAAAGAAGTCCTTAAAATCAAAGGTACGTCATCATCATACTGGACGTTTCTCAACGTGTTTAGAGAAATAAATTTAAGTCACTTGCAATTAATATACTAAGCTGGAACTTGAACATTGGTGTCAATTTCTACCAACTGTTTCACTTCCACACACACAATTTGTTGACACTTTGCCTGACTTTGGATCAGTGTGGTGGACTACCTCGTATTTTTATCTCCAATGAGACAAACAGATATAGATCCAAGACCGATCTGCGTGTGGCTTTTTTCTTTTTAACAGTATTCATAACACCAAACAGATCCTTCAAAATATACGCTACGTCCACTAATTGCGAGCTTTCCCATATTACCTACCATATATAATATATTTATATATATTTAATAATAATCAGATTTGTCGTTTAGCTGTCCAACAAAAGAACAGAAAACTGAGTTTTTTATGATAAATAATGTTTTTATTCGATCTCCACCACCACTATGCAGAGACCACGTCTCGGCAAACGGAGTGTGGGGCGTCCTGATGACCGAAAAGTGGCGGGCATCGACTGGATGCGAAAAGCCGGAGATCAGCAGTGGATGTATATTGGCTGATGATGATGACTGTTCCAGCTTGGACTGCGTACTCAAAGTTTTTTTATAAACTACAATTTAGCCCTTGATGGAATCTCACCTGACGGTAAGTGATGATGCAGTCTAAGATGGTAGCGGGCTAACCTGTTATGGTAAACCCACACTCCTACTTGGTTTTTACGCATCATCGTGCCGGAACGCTAAATCGCTTTGCAACACGTCTTTGTCGGTAGGGTGGTAACTAGCCACGGCCGAAGCCTCCCACTAGACCAGACTCGAGCCGGGAATCGAACCCAGGACCTCCAACTTTTTATAATGCGACAGCCACGCTCTGCGCCACGGAGAGTAGTAATTGTAATAATTAAGTAGGTAACAGCAAAAAAAGTAGTCTTATTTTACACGTGCTTTATTTTGTAACGTCTTGTCGTCGACCATGCAATACGGCAAGGCTGTTATAAATTAATTAAAAAGCGAAAAATAAACAGGTATTTCCATGAAATACCGCGGAAGGAACTTTTAAATTGCTCTATGTCGTGACTCGTTATAGCTGCTGAGGTAATTATTCATCAAATGGCGTGCCCGAAGGTAAGCCATCGATTCGGCGATACAAAATACTCTCGTGAAGCAAACGCATATTAAAACCGGGTTAACAATTTGCTCAGACTTCCTTATCTTAACCAAGTCGATGGCTTGAACCTTTTAATTAAATACTAAAGTTTTTAAGCTCAAGCACTAAACGGATACCGATTACATCCTGAAGGACATTTTTTTTATTCACTACAAGTTCGCCCTTGACGGCTATCTCGCCTGGTGGTAAGTGATGATGCTGTCTAGGATGGTAGCGTGTTAGGAGTATGGTAAATCCAGGCTACTAATTGGTCTCGACGCGACATCGTGCCAGAACACTTGGCACTTGACACGTCTTTGTCGGTAGGGTGATAACTAGCCACGGCCGAAGCCTCCCAGCAGACCAGACTTGAGCCTGGAATCGAACCTAGGACCTCCAACTTTTTAATACGACAGCGCACGCCAATGCGTTGCGCAATCGGCATGGTGGTCGTAAATAGGATATTACATAGAATATGTAATATCCCAGAATCGCAACCGGGAACCGTTTCCACGTGATTCAAATGAGTTTTATTACCTAAGCACGTATATAGCGTTTACAAATCTAAAAAAATACATTTGATGAGGTCTAATGAGAGGCCGATAGATTGGATACTCATTTGCCCGGAAATGTAAACAGATACTGCGAAATTGGCGGAGACTGGCAACAGCTACATACGAGATTCTATGTTCTCTTATTTAAAACCCTTCTTTTCGAAGGTACTGAAGAAAAAAACAACAAAAGGTACCTATATTTATAATTAAAATTGCTCATCGTCCGCTGAAGTATTTCGTCCAATGTCATGCGGACATAGTAAATAGAAAAATAATCTCATGTGTAATTCATCGTGAGCATGATCATTTTAATTCCTTAAAAACGCACTTTACTCCGAAAAGTTATAGGTGCGTCGTGCCCGGGTTCGAAACCCCGACCTCTGATTAGGAGGCTGATGTCCTAACCTAGTCTAGCACAGTTTCGAAATATAACAATAGCTAAGTCCACGCGCCATTGTTCGTTCTCGTTTTATTTATATCTTAGTTTTTGGGCCCCAGATTAACCTAATTACTTATGTACACAAACTGACTGCCGAATAAAGAATCAATAGCCACATGTAAACTTGGTATTAGCTTTTGGCTTGATCACGAGGTTTCCGGTTACATTTCCAATACGTAAAAAGTTTAAACTTATTTTACCCGATTCGTTTTTCCGTAAAAAACTGCAGTACCAACACCGGCAATTTAGGATATTAATAGGTATGCAACATCGCTTAAAACGTTGTCCCAGTAGAGTTTGTGTGTATACCAATACAATAATTTATGTTCAATAAAAAAGGACCAAAAGTGGTTGGGATTTTACAGACATTTAAACTTCGCTAAATATTGCGTCCCGCAAGAACATTACCTCTGTGATATTCCAAGCAATATTCCAAGCGTCATATTCCAACGCTACGCTCACTCGCTAGTCATCGCAACTACGTTTCATGTTTATAGAAATTGGACTAAGCTAGCGTTTTACCATTACGTCTCACGCATTTTTTTAAACGAAGCGAAAGCATTTCTTGAAAATTGTTTTTATCTATAAGTAAAAATTAGTGAATATACTTTATTTTCGTTGCCTCGGAACTTGCCAAACACTTCGGTATTATTTACTTTAACACATAAAAATAAAATCCTACATACCCGCATTAATGCAGCGTGGTGAATTTAAATTCTTAATTCTATTTTACAGGAAAGGAAAAGTGCGAGAACAGACGATGAAGTAATTCTTGAAGATTCAATAATATTCATAAAATACGTTTAGCTAGTAAGTACTAGCTAGTATTTTTTCCCTGCTCTACAGTAACCACAGGAAAAAAATATTACACCAAAGTACCTGGTAATATTGAAAATTATTAAAGTACCGTGCAGGAACATAAAAAGAAAACATCATCATCATCATTATCATGATCAACTCATTGCCGGCTCACTACAGAGCAAGGGTCTCCTCTCAATATTAGAAGGATTTTGCCAATATCCACCACGCTCACCATATGCGGATTGGCAGACTTCACACGCCTTCGAAAACATTTAGGAGAATACTGTACAACAGGAAAAAATATTACGTCACACTCCTTTGTAATATTAAAATTTATTAAAATACCGTGCCGGAACATAAAAAAGAGAACATCATCATCATTATCATTATGATCAACCCATTGCCGGCTCACTATAGAGCAAGGATATCCTATAGGAAGGGTTTTGGCCATAGTCCACCACGCTCACCATGTGCGGATTGGCAACTTCCACACTCCTTCGAGAACATTTAGGAGAACACTGTCCAACAGGAAAAAAATATTACACCATACTACCTGGTAATATTGAAATTTAGTAAAATATAGTGCAGGAACATAAAAAAGAGAACATCATCATTATCATCATGACCAACCCATTGGCGGCTCACTACAGAACAAGGGTTTCCTCTCAAAAAGTGAAGGGTTTTGGCCATAGTCCACCACGCTGACCATGTGCGGATTGGCAACTTCCACACGCCTTCGAGAACATTAAGGAGAACACTGTACAACAGGAAAAAAATATTACGTCATACTACCTGGTAATATTGAAATTTATTAAAGTACCGTGCAGGAACATAAAAAGAAAACATCATCATCATCATCATTATCATGATCAACTCATTGCCGGCTCACTACAGAGCAAGGGTCTCCTCTCAATATTAGAAGGATTTTGCCATTGTCCACCACGCTCACCATATGCGGATTGGCAGACTTCACACGCCTTCGAAAACATTTAGGAGAATACTGTACAACAGGAAAAAATATTACGTCACACTCCTTTGTAATATTGAAATTTATTAAAATACCGTGCCGGAACATAAAAAAGAGAACATCATCATCATTATCATTATGATCAACCCATTGCCGGCTCACTATAGAGCAAGGATATCCTATAGGAAGGGTTTTGGCCATAGTCCACCACGCTCACCATGTGCGGATTGGCAACTTCCACACTCCTTCGAGAACATTTAGGAGAACACTGTCCAACAGGAAAAAAATATTACACCATACTACCTGGTAATATTGAAATTTAGTAAAATATAGTGCAGGAACATAAAAAAGAGAACATCATCATTATCATCATGACCAACCCATTGGCGGCTCACTACAGAACAAGGGTTTCCTCTCAAAAAGTGAAGGGTTTTGGCCATAGTCCACCACGCTGACCATGTGCGGATTGGCAACTTCCACACGCCTTCGAGAACATTAAGGAGAACACTGTACAACAGGAAAAAAATATTACGTCATACTACCTGGTAATATTGAAATTTATTAAAATACCGTGCATTAATATAAAAAAGAGAACATTAGTTAGTATTTCTGTATCATTGTGCAACATTGTAAGTTAGCTGTAACCTGCGGAAGGCATAATTAATTGCATACGTTTGTGAAACAAATGAGATCTTGAAATATTCCACGTTCCGGCTCCACTGTGGGAAATGTTGAATATATTCCGCCTTTTAAAATTTAAAATGCATACAAAGTATTATTTAATATGTACATACACTTACATTATAGAGGCGACAGTTTGTATGTGTATGTGTGACCGATTTAGCTGAAATATGGAAAGGATATAAAAACAGTCGGTTTTACAACTGGATCGAGGGATATGGCTTTCATACTGGGAAAAAGCATGGTTAACGTGGGATTTGTGAATATCAATGCCATGTCGATGATCTAAAACTATAGCTATAGTAGTAGACTTTCTTGAAATTAGATTAATATGTGTGGAAGTGAAACTGATTGTTCCAGAGAATTATTTACAAACCATTCATCTACGTGAACGAACTGCCGAGCTTTAACTTTTAGTAATTTATGTATATATTTTATTTTTTATTCCACTACAAGTTAGCCCTCGAAGCGGCGAATCACACTTGAACGTGCCGGAACGCTAAATCGCTTGGTGATACGTCTATATCGGTAAGGTGGTTTCAAGCTACGGCCGAAACCTTCCGCCAGACCATACTGGAGCTGAGAATTAAACCTCCAACTTTATAATGCGACACCGCACGCGCTGCGCCACGGAAGTCATCAAAATTTATAAAGAAATTTGATATTTCCTCCAAGTGTACGTAAAAACATTTAAATATTAAACTAGTGCGAAGTTGACCAACGCTGTGTTACCACTGAAGCCTCAGACTCAGAATATGCTCCAACCATGTATTTTAGCTACTGTTCGGGCCACTGCGTGAACCGAACACTGCACCGTCAGCAGTTTACGCCATCGTCGGGCCTCGTGCTCGTAACTAAGACAGTTCACTTCGGGCCTCCCCTCGAGGCGTACTCATTATCAATAACATCATGTCATTATAATTATTACAGGAAATACAATCAACAGTATTTCCTGTAATAATGATATACGTATCATTATCAAGTCTTTATCAATTATTAGCGTTTCACAAAGGACAGCTACTCAGGCCAACTTTCAGAATGTCCCAATTCTATATAAATACCTATGATTAAACGCAGGCATACTTAATCCAAATTAAATTACAAAATAATGAATACTTGTGTGTAAGTAATATTCGCTCGCGATCGTAATTTAATTTTAGTGACATTCACGTGACGCTTAATTAAAACGACACCATGACATGTCATTATGTAAATGCAATATTAAACATTTCCGGTATGTGTATTACTGTGTGAAATTATTTTTCAGTGATTGACATTGTGTTGCTCCTATTCGAGTGGATTAAATTAAATACTATTATTTTTCAAATTGGCCTTTTAAATGCGCTTTTGAAGCGCAAATATTCTTGTTACATTGTTGTGAGAAAATGATGATAAATCTATATATATAAAAGCGAAATACCACTGACTGACTGACTGACTGACTGATGATCACGATATCTCAGGAACTATAAAACATACGAACTTAAAATTTTGAAGGTAGATTCCTTTTATGAAGTAGAGGTCAGCTAAGAAACGGTTTTGAGAAAATCCACCCCTAAGGGGTTGAAATGGGGGTTGGTAATTTGTATGAAAGTCCTATATCTTTGAAGTTAGAGACATGAAAATTGGCAACTAAGTTTTTAATTACAAATAATAAAGATCAGAATAATCAATGTTAACAAAATCTACCCCAAGGGGGGTGAAATGGGGGTTGGAAGTTTTCATGAGGATTCTATGTTTTCAAAGTTAGGTACATGAAAATTGGAATTCAGGTAATTTGTTTTAAATAATATAAACCTTTATACGCAATATTACAAAAATCCACCCCTAAGGGGTAGAAATGGGGGTTGGAAGTTTGTATGAAAGTCCTATATTTTTGAAGTTAGAGACATGAAAGTTGGCAACTAAGTTGTTAATTATAAATAACAAAGATTTGTTTAATCAATGTTACGAAAATTTACTTCAAGGGGGGTGAAATGGGGGTTGGAAGTTTTCATGAGGATTCTATGTTTTCGAAGATAGGGACATGAAAATTGGCATTTAGGTAATTTGTTTTAAATAATAAAATCCTTTATACGCAATATTACAAAAATCCACCCCTAAGGGGTAGAACAGGGGTTGGAAGTTTGTGTGAAAGCCCTATATTTAGAAGTTAGAGACATGAAAGTTGGTAACTAAGTTGTTAATTATAAATAATAAAGATCTGTATCAATCAATGTTACGAAAATCTACCCCAAAGAGGGTAAAATGGGGGTTGGAAATTTGTATGAAAGTCCTATATTTTTGAAGTTAGAGACATGAAAATTGGCAATTAAGTTTTTAATTATAAATGATAAAGATCTGTATAATCAATGTTATGAAAATCTACACCAAGGGGGGTAAGATGGGGGTTGGAAGTTTTCATGAGGATTCTTTGTTTTCGAAGTACGGGACCTGAAAATTGACATTTACGTAATTTGTTTTAAAAAGTAAAAACCTGTATACGCAATATTACAAAAATCCACCCCTAAGTGGTAGAACAGGGGTTGGAAGTTTGTATGAAAGTCCTATATCTTTGAAGTTAGAGACATGAAAATTGGCAACTAAGTTTTTAATTACAAATAATAAAGATCAGAATAATCAATGTTAACAAAATCTACCCCAAGGGGGGTGAAATGGGGGTTGGAAGTTTTCATGAGGATTCTATGTTTTCGAAGTTAGGGACATGAAAATTGACATTTAGGTTATTTGTTTAAAATAATAAAAACCTATAAAAAAACACCCCAAAAGGAGTGAGAGGGGTGAGGGGTTGGTAGGTAAGTTTTGCGTTTTTGGAATTAGAGAAATTAAAATCGGCAATTAGAGCATTACTTTTCAGTAATAATACATGTAGGTATAAGCTCTTTTGCAAAATCACACCTTGAAAGTAGAAACAAATAATGAAAAGGAATTTGGAAGTTAGACCGTAGAGCGTAGACATCGCTAAGAAAGTAATTTGTAAAAGTCCGAATAGTAATATTATAAATGCGAAAGTGTGTTTGTATATTGGTATGTCCTTCAATCACGTCGCAACAGAGCATTGAATTGACGTGATTTTTGAAAGTATAGTTGAGGATCTGGAGAGTGACATAGAAGAGTTCCCGTAGGAATTTTTACAACTTATTCTGACTGAATTTTAAAAACTTATTCCACGCGGACGAAGTCGCGGGCGCCAGCTAGTACATTTATAAAGTTAAAACTTAATACCCTAGTTGGCGAAGACTTACAAAAGCTTGGACGGATTTATTTACTATCACCATACCATACGATATCGCGTACGATTTCTAATCAAACTAGGTAAAATTCAAATCTTAAATTTCTATATTCTAAGTACCTACTTACTTAGACCTCTGCCCGAGATTAGACGGGTCTCATAAGAACCAACTTTCAAAACTGCACCAAGGCGGTTATGAAATGATATAATAAAATTGAAAGGCAAAAATATAAAATTCCTTCTCCAAAAAATAACCTTTAAATGCAACGCAAATGCTAAGTGATAGAATACCGTTGGTTTAGGGTTTGGAGCCCTATGAAGGTAGGTTCTTAGGCTAATATAAGTATGGGCTTAACAATAGTAGGTAAACAAGATCTCCACGATTGCGAATGAAAGCCGCCGGGATTTTCATGTGAGGACACACTCATTCGAGTTTCCATTACGGTTAATGATATGATCTTATCTTCACAAGTGGACCGTTTAGGAAGGGGCTGTATAAAAATAAATGACCCGTGAACTCCATGGGAAAAGAGTATTATATAAAAGGTTTTAAAAAAATCTCCTTATGTTATTTGTAAACTAGAAGCTGTGATATTCTAGTGATAAAGAACAAAAAAGAATTGTGCGATGCAGGATAGGCACAAATATCTTTCGGAGTATCTACCAATCGGTATGTGTATATCTCATTTTTTATATAAATTATTTAAAATTAATTGTCACTTGTTTAACGATTAAGGATAATATCGTAAGATCGATACTCGACAATATGCATGCTTTAGAGTTCTTAATATATATTTTTTTTAGTGTGTGAAGGTAAAAAGTCGAATGTGGCAATAGTTAAATTTTTAGTTTTTAGTTTTGACTCTTTCTGATGCCGTGAAAACTTTGTGTGTCTCTTTTTTTATTTTTTATATATAACGTAGTTTTTCAAACTTTTTTTTTCCTATAATGATTTTCTATGAACTTTTAAATGCAGGACTTCCCTCAGCACGGTACAGACAGAATACCAGCGTTGTCTCTGTTTTTGTATTGTATATTTGTAATCGTGTTATTATGATAAATAAAAGTTTTCTATTCTATTCTATTCTACCAATTCGCATACGTTTCATGCTGAGAGTTCTATATTATAATGTATTTATATAATGATGGAAATACGACGTAGTTTATTTGTGGCTTACAATAATATATAATACATGAGTATTCTAAGAGATGGTCAATTTATTCGTATGTTAAATAAGCTTTACCTAAATATTTGTTCGCAGGACCATATATATTTATGTCGATAGGTATTACATATAAAATTACCTTTACTAAGGGGAATAAGGTCTGGGTTCCGCTCGTCGGGGGAACACCGCTTCTGTAGGGACGCCTTCTGGTTTTTCGTTGCTTGCATTGTCACTGGAAATAAGGTTCATATTACGAACTTTTCTCTTAGTAATTTAACATATTTTTAAATATATTTCAACACAAACGCCACTATATAAATGCCTAGCGGTTGTTTAAAAGTAAGAAAGCCCGGGTTCGATTTCCGGCAGTTTCGGTTTTCAGTACAATGTTGTGCAGAAGCCGATTAGGGTATGGGTTTTGCGCATGGGCATCATCACTGACAACCAAGTGAGTTTGCCTTCAAGTTATTTAATAGAAAAAAACTTGCACACACATACATACACACACATAAACTCTCTCTCACACACACACACAAGTACACACGCACACACATGTGTAACACACACTAATTTTAGTACGTCGCTTTCGACTCATTACAGTTACCCACTTACTCATATTATGTCCTATTATTGTTAATGTTTAGTTGTTGTTTACCGTGTCAATTTCATTTGGTTACATTTTTACATATATAAGTATGAACATATTTTGTTAACATTGTGTAATATCTATGACCTTATTTAATTATTGATTAACCACTAGCCGTAGATCTATTATTAACGCTCAAAAAATGGGACGGAAAAGTAGATAGGAAGGTAGGTAGGCGTCTATCAAGCTATGTGCCCCGCCTATTGCCACTCGCCAAGCTTTATCGGTAGCTTTACTTTATACCAATCTCCTTATTTCTGATTTGAGCAGGTTGCTCCGAGAATAGCTCTCTCCATCTCTTGGCGTGTGACTCTGTGCATAATTACCGTCCCAGATGCCAGTGTGTTCGTCCATGAGGAATAAGGAAGTTCGTCCGGGAAATTTTTAGATGGAAACGATATTATGACCGAATAACTTCATATATATACAATAATATTGGCATTAAAAAGTCAAGCTACAACAAAAATGAAATTGTTCCACGTATAGATTCTTCTCGTTCACAATTATATTAATCATTTTGTGATTGCCAGGTCTTGATTGGTTGCCGTATTGTTTTGTACGACGAGAGTTCAGAATTTCGGACAACTAACACCTAGAAACCCTACTAGTGGTTTGAAGGTTATTTGAAGGTTTACCTTCATAATCCCTCGACCTAGGTCGCAGCCTCGTCGCAACGAGGGCCAGGCACAAAATGATGGCAACAGTGAGTGCCGCTCCGAGCACCCCGCCGACCGCCCAGTTCACCTCCCACGCCTCTTGCGCCTCTGTGGACAAACAAACTAAGTTGAAACCGCCATATTCTTCCACGTTCGCCGCTTTTTACAGGATATCATCAAATTATTCTTATAGTTGGAAGTTTAGTGACTAATTTAAACCTAGTGTTAATTGGTTTGGTATTATAAGTTGGAGGTCCCGGGTTCGATCCCAGCAAGTCTAACAAGGAATAATATGCGAATTTTCACAAGAGTAATTTATCAAATATTCTAGTTGCGAGCTAAAGTTGTGAGTCATAACAAGTTATTTCACACTAATAAATACATTATACATTAAACTGCCAAAGCAAATAAAAGAAATATTAACGACATCAATTTCAATAACAAAATAATTAAGTTTAACCGACGATTATATATTTTACATCCTATACATTATTATTTATAACATAACTTAATACCGCCTCGTGGTTTAACCCGCGTAGCTCTCGTATCCATGAGAATACAGGAACAAAACATAGCTTGTATGATAATGTAGCTTTCTATTGGTGAAAAACTTTTTTTAATTGGTTAATTGGTTTCGCAATTAAACAAATTAGTTAGGGTTATTTATCCTGGGAACCTAAAATAGCCGTGCTAACAGTAAATTACAAAATATCGCATTAAGCCCCTAAAACGGCTTGTATTCATCGTATATAAACGGGTTATTGCAGTATTAGAATAACATTCTCATCACAACTCGATTAAGCGTCGAAATTGACACTTGAATTTAAGCCAAATTGCCGCTTTCATAGCGATGGCGACGCCTTTACTTTCAGCCAACCGTAATATCCGTGGGGCGAGGCCAGAATAAATATACGAGTCAGAATTAATGCTCAAAGTTGAAAAAAAAGATACAAGTAAAAAAATAAAATCTGTGATGAGAATAATCTCTACCTCTTTCATCATCATCATCATCCTAATATTTTATAGAAAGGGAAATAAATAAAATTCCCAAACCAACTGGCTAAGATATGAAACTGTTGAAAATATATTTTCCAAACGTTGCGAACTATGATAGATGCCATAAGCCAGTTAGTGCATTGCAATACAGAGAGACACACAAAGCGTTAAAATTTATAACCTCCTCTCCCCCCTTTGCGTAGTAAGAGGGGGGGAACGTCTTCGCGCAGGGTTGACCGTTGTGTTCTTATAAGCTTATATTATCACTTTTCTTTCTGTACTAGCGCCCTACCTCTAGCTATTTCACAACGTGAACGACACTGCTCTTTACACGACACATTTCATCAAGACCGGGACAGTAGTAGGGCCAAAAAAAAATTATAAACAATAAACAGCAAATATAATGTGCTATATTCCGCCGACAACTGCGAGAAAAGAAAAGTGACTTTCTTTTCTCGCTTGTGAAGTCAACATCACCTGAGGATGAATCTCCCGGTTGTCGGCGAAATATAGCAAATTATACTTGCTGTTTATTGTTTATCATGGACTTCCGCAAAGTAACGCCTGCTTCCATTCATTAAAAAAAAATACACAGACACACTTTCATATAATTATAATAGATATGTATAAACGAGTAGTTTTACCGTATTTGAAGAACATTTGAGACTAACTTCAATTAAATCTGAAAGCTGTTCTGTACTAGTAAAAATACATCAATCGAACCTAATCAAACCATTCCATTCTATTTTTGAGTTGAATATCATCGAACATTCCGAGTTATTTGGATTACTATTTCAGTGAACCTTTAAGAATACCTGCAACTCCGGTGTTTTGGATATATGGGATATCCTAGGTACTTGCAAAAAAAACAATTCAATCAGTCAAACTTTATTCAAATAATCTTTTAAAGGGCACTTTTGATGCGTCAATAACTTAAATAGTAGTGAGTTGAAACTACGTTGGTACACTGAAAACTAAAACCAAGAGGGTTCCAAACGCGTCCTGGTCTAAAAGGGAAGCACACAACAAACTTAGCTGTGTAACTATTCGTTTTTTATCATCATTTAAGATGCCACTTACAATAATTAAAGAGCTATCTTATTAGAGCAATATTTCATACCCAAACTTGTTTACTATTTATTTAATCCACTATAAAAGGACTTTTCTACGAGCTTATATTTTATATAAATATTTAAACTTATTGAGAGATTTCCGAGAAATTTGAATTTACCTTTAAATGAATTAAATACTTAAGATCATTTCTGAATTAATCAAATATTTGAATAATCCTAATAAAAGTAAAGAAAATAGTAAAGTGCAGGGAGTGAAATAAAAGCTATATAAAAGCATAAACCAGTTTATTTTCTTCTTAATGTTTATTCATTTATAATCGCTCAGAGTGTTTGTTTTTGCATAAACCATATTAAATTAAACGTGAATTCAGTTTTCCTGGATAGACCTTCCTTTGAAGAAACTACCATTCCAGTCTAGTACATCCCGGCGCCATGAAGCAACGTTTTCGGGACCCTCGGTAAGTTTTTACATTGTGCTACACCCCGTGCTGTAGAAGGAATTATAATCACCATACGGTTAACATTTCGTACAATATTAAGGACATCCCGATATCTGATCGAAAAGTGTAAAAACGCTTGTAAAAATAAGCATACTTTTCATGCTAAGCGAACTTCTTTTCGCCCCGGTAATATTCAGTGCAAAAACTGAACACATAAAAAGTTTTATTTCCCCTTGTTTCGTCGCTTATTTTGCGGTTGCATTTGCTTTTCGGAATAACTTTTTAGAAGTACTTTCATGGTCGGTAAAATTTCCAAAGTGTTTTGCTTTAACTGTAATTCCGTTTTCAAAGTACAAGTAAATTTTACAACTTGTAATGGGAAATTTGGAACAGAAACAGTACTGAATCTTCGAATTCCTTTTTTACTCTGACGCCCATGGTGGTTAAGAACCTCAAAAAGAATCAAGGATCCCTAAAGGGATGACTTAGTTGTCCATTTGTATTTCTGCTACTACTACTACTAAGGTATCAAGTTGAAATTATTATATTTGATAATTATGCTTTAAATACTCAGTTGTAAAAGCAACATGACCGACACGCCCGACTCGCACTTGGTCAGTAATGTTAATATTTCAAATATTATCATCATAATTTAAGTTTGTAAGTAAGCGGTGATAACCTAAGGGCGTCAGCCTCCTAAACAGAGGTCAGCGGTTCGAATCCGGGCACGCACCTCTACTCTTCGGAGTTATGTACGTTTTTATAAATTAAAATATCACTTGCTTCAACGGTGAAGGAAAACATCGTGAGGAAACCTGCACGCCTGAGAGTTCTCCATAATGTTCTCAAAGGCGTGTGAAGTCTGCCAATCCACACATGGCCAGCATGGTGGACTATGGCCAAACCCTTTTCATATCGAGAGGAGACCCGTGCTCTGTAGTGAGCCGGTAATGGGTTGATCATCTCTCAGTCAGCTGGCCATCACCACAAGTATCTGCTCCACTCATTAGAGTTTCTACTAAATACTCTGATAGAATAAGTTGATACCCTTACTTTTCTAAGAACCAAAGTTCATCTCCTTAGCTGTGGTTCAATATTAAGCGCTATTTTTAAGTACTATGGCTTATACTGGTTAGGTGAAAACCATAGAATATTAACAGTATTCGACAGTAAAAACATATTCAAACGCTAATCTGTCAATTTAATTATTAATCGAGTGTTGCCGATCAACAGTTTATTCCACTAATTATTTATTAATCGTCGATGAGCGATTAATAAATAATTTAGCGATATTATGGGGTAGCTTAATATAATTATCTCGGTAAATCAATCAAAGTACCTATCTGGCAAGAGGCCATCCTATACATATTAATTGACACTGACTAATGACGTCATGACTCACACTAATTATTGTGGCTGATCTTGAATACAGAGGTACGATGCCTTTCTCATAGCATTATAATTAATTATAATTCACGCGAACCCATTTAACTCTTGACAGTTGTTCTTTCAGTGACTGAAATTAGGAAGTTTCTGTTTCTTCAGGAGCGCTTTCTTATTCTTATGCACACCACTGAGCTCTTTATTCATTTAAATTCCCTTTTTCACAGTCATTCAAATATTTAAGTTGAGCTTAGAACTTATTTGGCTATCACCAAAAAATACGTTTGGGAGTAAATGATTATTCTATTAAATGTTACAAAATAATCCTTAATGGAGTATTAATATTTTGAAAATTAAGGAAACTGTCGAATAATTTAAGGGTGTCCTTTTTTCATATTGAAATATATCTATGTATGTCAATTAAGATGTAGATAGTGTTCGCATAACTGAAATAATAATCGATGGATTTACTCAAAATTATCTGTGTAATCATTTTGAGTAAATCCATCGATTATTGTGTTTTTGAATATAGCGTCGCTGGGTTCAGCTATTAGGAATATATAATATAACATAGCATATTGAAAAAAGTCTTTCATTTTCCAGTTTCATTTCGTCGAATTCAAAATAAGTGTACATACAAGGTAAAAAGGTTATTTTTTAAATTTTATAGTGATTTCCAGACTAAAAAGTACACTTCATCCTTTTCCGAGATTAAAATTAAGTCTTTTCTTAGAATCGGTGATATGGTTGAGCCGAGAAAAGGAAATATACCAACTAAGAAAAAACCGACATACTTTTGCAAAATAAATAATTGAGGAAGTTATTTTTAAGATTAATAAAATTGTTCTTACCAGTTCTAGGCGCCAATCTTGGCGCAGTTTCAACAGTGAACGAGACGTGTTCGGATCTCCCCCGAGCATTGGCAGCGTACACCACCAATTTAAGCTGTCTTTTAGCACCAAGTCTTCTCAGGTTCCAAACTGTCGCTTTGTTCGTTGAATTCGTCACCAAGCCCTCGTTGGCCCAAACTTCCGCTATATATGTACATTGTAGGCCGCCTTCGTAACCTATTATAACCATAATTACGACATAAATTATTATCATATAACGTAAATCTCTGAAGAAGGCATCGGTTAACCAAAAGTCGGATTTACTAAGAAGGGAGATTTGGTAATCGGGGTTACTTACCTTTACCATCAGCAAAAGATCACGATTTAGAAATAGGGTTGAATATCAATCAATCATAATCTTTGTTCAAATAGTCCTTTAAAAGGCACTTTTGACGCGTCAATAATTTACATAGCAGTGATGTGATAATTACATTCGTAAGCTTAAAACTAAGGCTATAGGGTTCCAAGCGCGCCCTGGTATAAGATAAATAATAAAAATAAAATTTATATATATTTTACTTTTATAACATCCTAATAAAATATAAACTGATAGCAACGCCAAAAACAACAATACATTTGTTTTTATTCCACTATTGCACAACGTCATACATTTATTTACCTGCCATACATGTCAAATCCAACGAATCATCAGTAAGATTGTAAACTGAACAGTTGGAAGGCGGGTCGGGTTGGGTCGCTGCTAGTAACGTGTAAACACACGGCGCTATCTGCTGCCCTGCGAGGTTGGTTGCCCGGCACGACAGCGTCCCGTAGTCGATGTCGGAGACTGGGATGTAGGTAAGCACTGACTTGCTCGCCTTTGCATCCACTGTAAAGCGATCCTAGGAAAGAAAAAAAATATTTATGAAATATGGACCATTGAAATAAGTTAGAGACCATGGACTGAAGCTTTTAAAAGTGGAAATATTCAGATGTTCTAATTCCAGATCTTCAAATCCTATCACGCAGTAATAGTGATCAAATTTAAAACATTTATTGGTTGACTATTATCACACGATAGGGACAAGTGACAATAATGGTTCGACTCATTACGAATCAGGAGAGATAGCCTATATAATATCTAATATAATACCTACTAGCTAGGTAATAAAGGTAGACCAATCCCGAGAAGATTTTATCCATAAAACATGCAATTTGCAAGTTTTTTAAAGTAAGAATATGGTGAATAAAACATATAAGAGTACTAATGTCGTAGAAAGCTATTATATTGAAAGTGAAATGAAAATTAAAAATTAATTTTAAGCTCCGACACTAAATAAGTTATTTATATTATATAGTATAATGTGACGATGGTTAAAAACAATTTTATGCAGGCGATTTTCTATTGCGAATCTAGTTTGTTAATTGAATATTACTTTGATCTTGACGATAAAATACGAAATTAAAATTATAATATTTTTTATTCAAATTGGCTTTTTTAAAATAAATACTTAAGATTCGCACGTACACTTTTTCAGATTGTAATCAGAAAATAATGACTAATAAATCCGCAAATTGAAGCGGTGATAGCCTAGTGGTTAGGGCGTCAGCCTCCTAATCAGAGGTCGGCGGTTCAAACCCGGGCACGCACCTTTAACTTTTCCGAATGATGTGCGTTTAAAAAAAAAATTAAAATATCACTTGCTTCAACGGTGAAGAAAAACATTGTGAGGAAACCTGCACGCCTGAGAGTTCTCCATAATGTTCTCAAAGTTGTGTGAAGTTTGTCAATTCTTGCGTATACGAGTATGAGTGAAGGCTGGACCGCAATTGATGGAACCACACACTAACGGAAATGACCAATATAAAATGACCTCTATCGTCAATAACTCTTGGTATGAAATTGTATGAGTAAAAAAGCACTGTGTGCCACTTGGGATGCACTTAACGAAGGTTTGCAAACTGAGATAACACGAAAGTGTTGTATCTTTATAAAGGCACACTTGGAAGAAAATAAAAACGTTACACGTAATAAAAAGGGAGCACATTCCTCGACATCTTCTTTTTATGACTACATTACTACTACATCAAGCTTTAAAGGAGCATAAATGAAAACTCTTCACATTTAATCCATTATCTTAATGTTTAAAAAGATTCTTGTTTTTTACAAAGCTGTTTGCTTCTTAATTGGTTCACAGAGCTCATTTAAAACGGTTATTTTAATAGTTACAGTTGAGAAAGTTTAAAGTTTATGTAAATGTTATGTTAGATGATGATAACGAAGCGTTTGTGGGCTTCTTGTCATAGCTGGCGGAGTTTTGAACCCTTGTAGCTTTATTTTTGAATCATCATCATGATCAACCCATTACCGGCTCACTACAGAGCACGGGTCTCCTCTCAATATGAGAAGGGTTTGGCCATAGTTCACCACGCTGGCCATGTGCGGATTGGCAGACTTCACACGCCTTTGAGAACATTATGGAGAACTCTCAGGCGTGCAGGTTTCCTCACGATGTTTTACTTCGCCGTTAAAGCTAGTGATGTTTTAACGCACATAACTCCGAAAAGTTAGAGGTGCACGCCCGGATTTGAACCGCCGAACAGCGATTAGGAGGCTAACGCCTTTACCACTAGGTTATCATCGCTTTACTCATAACAAACCATATTTATGCATCAGTCTGCTACTGGATTGAATTGAGCACAACCGGCACATGTTAACTCCATCACAAACAAACGAAGCAAGTTATATCCGCATGATACGTGCGTGAAGTGTGTTTTGGAGGATTTGTGCGGTTGATGTGAGTGAAAGGGCGGGACATACCGAATGACAACTATACTTCGCCTGGAGATAGTGTTATTATGATCAAAGCTAGTCATCAGCCTAATAGATGCGTTATTCAGAAGCAAAATCAAAAAATACCTAAAGAAGCAGTAAAAAATTAAGTATATCGCTTGTTTTAAAATTGTTATTACATTGTTAGTTAAGTATAACATTTTGATTTCTTACTTTACTATAGATTAATAGAGTCTTATTTTAAGATAGAAGTTTTTTAGAAGTTTTATATCACGCATGTCGAGTTAGCCTGTAAATGAGTATTGATAGTCTTAAAAAATAGATATTTGCGTTACGCGTCTCTTTTGAATTATACTTTGGATTTAAGAACCGGTGATTAAAATTAACATGGTGCTATATTTGTTTACTTTATTTATTTCATTAGTGTTTTAATAGAACCGTAATAACAAACACCTATATATGTGGCATACCTAAAAAAATGCCTGATTTGTCTAGTAGTCAATGTAATTGAATTCTGATCCAGGGCAAGGTCGAAGGTTCGATTCCCAGCATGATTGTCAGATCGGTAATTATTACCAGCCGTAAGAATTAACTACCATATTATATTATATACCCCGGCTAAGTTTGTTGTGGGCTTCTTCTTAGACCAGGGCGCGTTTGGAACCCTCATAGCTTTATTTATAAGTTTACGAATATAGTTATTTTAAAAATTAAAAAATATCACTTGCTTCAACGGTGAAGGAAAACATCGTGAGGAAACCTGCACGCCTGAGAGTTATCCATAATGTTCTCAAAGGCGTGTGAAGTCTGCCAATCCGCACATGGCCAGCGTGGTGGACTATGGCCAAACCCTTCTCATATTGAGAGGAGACCTGTGCTCTGTAGTGAGCCGGTAATAGGTTGATCATGATGATGATGAATATAGTTATCACCATGAAATAACTACTATGTAAATTATTGACGCGTCAAAAGTGCCTTTTTAAGGACTATTTGAATAAAGATTATTTTGAATTTTGAATTTGAATTTATACTCCAGCATGTTAATCCCTCAGATTTGATTATTATCGCGAACTAATTGATGCCCGGGACTTCGGTTTTAAAACTCCTATGGAATAAGAAGTTTGCTATGGCAAGCTGAAGCTATAGTTATAGTTCATCGACGCGAAATTCAATTTCATAAGCCCCGCGGGAAATGTAACGAAATAAAAAGTATTCTATGTCCTGGTTCTAAGCTACCTTCCCACCAAATTTCAGTAAAATAGGATAAGCCGTTCTTGAGTTATTAGTAGGGTTCCTAACACGACTTTCTTTTATATATATAGATTTGAAAACAAAATTGTCTAAACATACCAACCCATATTCTAGCTTCATAATCCCTGTCTCATAGTAGAGAAGTTTACCCAGTCGCATTACTTAAATGGGTTATAAAATTATTACTATAACAAATATTTGGTCAAAAAAATATTATTTAAAAAACCATTATTTCATTATAGGTATAAACATCCATACATATAGGATAGATTATAGTTGATTATTTATGTGAATTTACTTATATTAAGATCAAAAGAGTCGAATGAATAGACGAAAGTTGTATAAAAAACTTTCAATACCCTCAATTCGTTATATGCGTAAAGGTTCACGAACCCAAATAAACGTAGATATTTACGTATGAGATTAACCGTTGTCAAAGGAAAACTCTTACACAATTTAATTACAACAGTCAATAGTTATATAACGACAAGCAAGCGTCCAAAAGAGCTTCTAAAATTTTTCCAACCACAAGGTTAATTAAACATTTAATGAAGCTTTCCGCTCTTTGATGAAAATTAATTACGTCTTTAGAACTTCTATCGTCTTGGTCTTTTTTTACTCGAAATAATAGAACAGCTGCTGGTAAAAAATTAAGATCAGTCTCATATTTTAATGCCGCGCAGCTTGGAGAAAAGCTTGCTACGTAGTCAGTATCTTTAGAAGGTCAAAGTATTTACTTGTAGGATGACTACGGGCGGGTGCGTGTCCTCGTCGGTAATTTGGGTAGACGTGGGTAGTTTCGGGCAAAGAGACCAGACACTCTTGGTAGAACTGAACTACAATTATAAGTATGGTAATTTATAAGGAGGATACGCTCCACCAAGCTCGCAGCCGCACCACCACAGCTCAACCACCGGTCCGACCCGACCGAGAGCAAACAATGCAATGCGCCGTCCCGCGCCGGTGAATCTTATAAGAACCTACATACGTCACTTAGTGTTGCGTAAAGAGTAGGGGCGATGCCACTCTCTTGTCTGTCGTACATGACTCCAAAACTAGATGGCGCTGCTCTCTGATTGCCGTCATACTATTTTAGTTATCGCATTTCCAGCGATGGATGTCTCGATCGAAGTGATGTTGATATTAATTCGCTTGAGTGCTACTATGACACTTATGAACTGAGCAGTAAGACTCCTAAAAGCACTCTTAGCGTGAAGACAGAGGTCATAAGAAGTTTGTGTTAGCGACTGATGTACTCGTATGAATCAAAAGCTGTACCAATTACATGACGGATTAACATGCGTAAAAAATTTAGGTTTTTTATATATTTTTTTGATTGTTTTTATATATCTACTGCGCCATCAGATAAGTCAGTTTTTATACGCCTACATACTAGAACACTTAGTGTGGTGGTATATCTTTGCCATAAGGATTTGACGACCTCCGTGGCACAGTGATGTGCTTAGGAGACCCTAAAAATAGTTACTAAACCAAGATTTGGATATTTGTTACTATTCAGTGAGAGTGAGAGAGAGAGTAAACTAAGTTGTAATTAGGTTGATAACAGATATAAGCGGGAGAACATAGCTACAAAGCACTATTATATTACCTGAAGCGGTTTCTGAGAAGATTAAAACATTCATTAGACGAAGATGGGAGAGTCAGCTAGTAACCATTCCCCCACTTAAAAGGGTTGCCGGGCGCCAGTCGGGCACTGAGTCCCTGAGATATAAATAGACCCTTACGTGACGTCCCTTTCAACAACTTCATTCTAGACATATAAGTTTGCTCAAACTTTGCATACACAAAGAAAGACATACAAACAACGTGTCTCAGACCCCAAAGACATCAACCTTTTCCAAATTTATTCATCACAAAAATGAATATCAAAATCATAATACACCGACGTTGAATTATAGAGGGACTGAATAAAAAAACGGCGTTTATATCACAGAACAAAACGCTACTCAATAATTCCTTATGCCCCGAGGGTAGAATCACGGAATCAGGAAGTATTCCCGAAGTTGAGACCTTTTGTGACTTTTAGCATGAATCCCGACGATGCGGAGTGTTTTCTCTTTGTAATCTCACCCTATCCTTTTTCGAGGAAAATCTCCGAGGACAAAAAGTGTCAGCGTAATTTTTTGAAACATTTCGTCTATTTTCCGCCTCTGCCGCCATCAGCTATGTTTTTCTCGCAATCTATAATACGCTTATGTGACGCTTCTTACTTCTTAAATACTTTTATGTGACGCAATTTTTACTGTCTTACTGTTACTTACTATATGTATCCAAAAAAGTGGAGAACCTTGGGTTCGATTTCCTACGTACGGAATATACTCTTCATTGGTTTAAGTCTTATTTGGTTCTAGGGTTTTCTATAACCCGTAACCTTTTGATTTTCTATACAATAATTATAACTCTAAGTAAAGTTACCTATTTGCATTGTAATAAATTTGTCTGCCGGAAGGCCTTGGCAACGACTAGCTATCATTCTTTTTTTTTGATGCATTATAAGTTAGGTTAGGGGCATGTTAAAACCGCATTTCTTATTGGTTTCTACGTGACATTGTGCACGAACCCTAAATCGCCTTGGGACACGTCTTTGTCAATAGTGTGGTAACTGGCCACGGCCAAAGCCTGCAACCCGACCAGACTCGATCCAGGAATCGAACCCAGGACCTCCAACTTTATGATGGGACAGCGCACGCACTGATATACTACCAAGCGATCAAGTGTTCTGGTATGATGCTGTACGGAAACTGATTAGGAGAGCCGGTTCATCTCCTAACGCTTTTGTAGCTACTTCGGTGCTGCGGATATTCATTGGCGATGGTAATCACTCAATATACTCGTATGGTTTAGGCATCCATTCAAGCCCGCTTACCCGCGTTTTTATTTTATTTTTTGTTTATAACAGTATCACAGTACATAAAGGGTACATAAAGGGTAGGTTAATTATATATTTTTAATAGTTGCTATATATTTTTTGTAGTAGCTCATTTAGTTCATATATTGTTAAGTTTATAGTTAAGTTATGTCCGTGATTTTACCCATACTCAGGCTCTCACTGAAAACCATCGCTGCAGCTTGCTGATGCCCACTGGGTATTTGGTCCATATGAACTTAAGATAGATTACGTGAAATACGTATCATCATGATCAACCCTTGAGACCTAACTTTAACTCTACAGAACACTTCAGCTCTCCTCTCAATATAAGAAGGGTTTGGCCTGGGATTTGAGAACATTATGAAGAACTCTCAGGAAAGCAGGTTTCCTCACCATGTTTTCCTTCACTGTTGAAGCTAGTGATATTTTAATTGCTTGTATTACACGTACGTAATGTGTCGTACCTGTGTTAGCCTAGTGGTTAGGGCGTCAGCCTTCTAATCAGAGGTCGGCGGTTCTAATCCGGGCACGCACCTCTAAATTTTCGGAGTCATGTGCGTTTTTTAAAAATTAAAATATCACTTGCTTCAACGGTGAAGAAAAAAATCGTGAGGAAACCTGCACGCCTGAGAGTTCTCCATAATATTCTCAAAGGCGTGTGAAGTCTGCCAATCTGCACATGGCCAGCCATGGACTATGGCCAAACCCTTCTCATATTAAGAGGAGACCCGTGTTCTGTAGTAAGCCGGTAATGGGTTGATCATGATGATGATGATGATGAATGTGTCGTACGAAATATTAAACTTTTTCTAGATTTCATTGGCGCAGCGTAGTGGATCTGTGCTCCAAAAACTTCTATGAGAGAAGAGGCCGAAATCATATGTCACCGCATAGTTAAGACGTTAATTGGCAGAGGGGCAAGAATGTTATTATTTAAATTTTTGTGTTTTTTCCTACGTTTGAAATCGCGAGTCATCATTCGGGGAATATACAGAATTTTTTGATAACCGCGAGGAAATTCCGTATACTTAACATAATAACCGCCCCCAATTACTTCACAAGGGACTTTACAAGGTTTTTTAATCACGGCCCCTTCTGTAATTAACATAATTGTAGGGCATTATGTTTTCACAGAAAATATATTTTTAACGACCACTTTTGACGAACAGTTTTTTTAAACAAAATTAAAGGCAAATGCTCTCATGTTAATTAATGGTTGGTATTTTCAAGCGACCTCTAAAATACCTTATTTTTTGGAAATTCAACTACATTATTTATATTTAATTTTTGATTTCGCCGCACCTTTTTGGTATCGGAATCATTGGCGTTTTAATTAAATCATTTTTTTTTATTAAATATGACTAGCTTTAATTGTGAGGAAACTGAATTAGATTACACAAAAAGGCGTGCTAAGATATTATCTTTCAGGACATCCAATACAATAGAAATAGATGTTATAACATCATAATTATGTGCTATATTCAATTAAAGTGTATGTTAAACGAATAATGATTACTCATCATGCATCATGCATGTAAAATACATAAAATTGCTATGTAAATTTATGTATTTTGCATGCATGAAGCAATTTTATGTATTTTACATGCATGCAAAAGTTTGCGGATTGCGGAAAAGATTGCGGGATTTGAACATTCATCTTTCCTGCAATTGCGACTTCATTGCTTTGATAACCAAGCTACGGTCCACATACCACTAAGTCAAAGGTATAGGTAAGTACCTATGCTTTTCCCAAATATTTATATTTATTAGTGAAGCACTCAGTCCGCGAAACGTGAGTTTAAATCCTACCGGTACCGATAATTGTACCGATAATTTTGCATTATAGTATTTATTTATATTTATAATTTCAACAAAAAACTATTTTGCATAAACTCCTTTTTTGGTCCATACAAACGAAAAGTAATACGTGAATGTACTACAATAGTTCTTGCAAATGCACCGGTAATAACGCCGAACATACTCGTATGTACAATTATAACATCTTCGTTTGTCGTAGATGGGCAATGTGCTAGTTAAGTAAGATGTTTCAACGTCTTCCGATTCTGCTACCTTAGGGGGTTGTTTAAACGAATAATACTCACAGGGTCAACCTTGATGGAGCCGGCCGAGTTGTTGAGTGTCCACTCGAACGTATCAGGCGGCGGGAAAGCGTCGACGTCGCATTCCACCCTCGATGGCTCTTGCAGCGCTGCGCCGATCATTTTTATCTCTGTCTTCCGACATATAGGCCTATCTGCGGACAAGGTATCTTGATTCTAAAGTGGAATACATAAAACTTATAGTTACTTACATTCAGAGAAAAGTAAAGCATTTTTTTATGTACATTGCAGGCAACGAGATGTAAAGTGATTACTGCAAACCATAAACATCTACAGTATAGAGGAGCCACCATCCTCCTAGTTGGTTTCTACGCGTCATCGTACCGGAACGCTTTATCGCTCTACTGTATTTATTTAACAGAAGGATGGGAATCGGACCCGTGATCTCCCACACGCACTGCGTCACAGAGGTTATCAAAATTTGTCAGTTGTTTGCTCTTCCAAAGCAAATTTTGGTAGTCTGTAACCATATATATATATATTTGGCTATTTTTAATCAATTTACAGGTACAATTATTATCGTTTAAGGTATACGTGTATGTAAAAAAGTCATTGATTAATTCGTTAACCACTTATGTCTTATACATAAACATGACTGATAAACTACGGCATGGCATGGCATCTTATTAATTTTATTTTATTTATTTATTAATGTAATTTATTTAATGATTAAATAGACAATTAGTTGTAAGGAATAAATATATATCTTAAAATAAAACTTAGATTAACCTCAAACTAAAAATCTTAAAAAGTAAATAAATATTTAATATCTATTATTAAAAGGAGTCCCTTTAGGCAAGGTTCCGAAGATACTGGCAGCGTTCCCCCTTTGAATGGCTAGACTAATTCTTTGTCCGAGGTAGCTGGCAGCTCTTCAGTCCGTCTGTGACGTCGACTAACCTTTTTGCTAATTCTTTAAAAAGCCTTAGAGCACTAGGACCCCACGGACCAAGGGTCTCGACACCGAATGGGACAAAATCATATTCGGGGCCTAGACCCCTGTATTTGCATGCTTTAGCTTTTTCAGCCGCTTCACAAGCCGCACCAACTCTGTTGTTAATACATCGTCATCAGGATATTTACATTCCACGGATAGGCCAAGCTCGTTCTCTGTTGGGAATGACGAATCACCACGTGGGTCGGGTCCTTGCTTGTATGAATATTCGTGTCAGTGTGAAAACACTCAATACATACCACTGACACGACCTGGGATGGAAATCTAGAACCTCTGTAGTAGAATATGCTTACCACCAGATAAACGAATTTTATATTATCTAAATTAAAAAAAAATAACATTTTGAGTCTAGTAAAATTAGTTAAAAAAATCTGGCTATACGTTGTCGCTACCTTACAAGTTTGTTGAAATAAAATTAAGATCATGCAAACTTATTTAGCTAAATTATTTTCCACAGAAAGGAACGTAGGTTTGAGTATCTCGATACTATTTCAATTTATCCGAGCTGTGCGAACGGTCCTCTGATTGATTGAATGGATCGAGATTGCTTTACCTTTGAGCGTGCACTAAAATTGAGGCTAATTCTCTCTAAATCTATGCTGTTATGTCAAAGGATTGCTGCAGTGATATCGTTTGTATTGGTTGGTAAAGAACGTATATAAAATCATGTTCTTTTCATCGGTTGGGAAGCGCATTAATTTTTTTTTGTTTTATAAATTAATAGCCCTGGGTTCTATCTTGGGCAGGAGCAAATCTGATCTTCTCAGATCTGGTCTGTTGGGAAAATTTAGCCGAGGCAATAACCATTCTACGAACAAAGACGTACTCCCAAGCAATTTATCTTCTGCATGGCATCGAGCCGATGTCGTGCAGAAGCTAATTAGGAATAAAGGTTAAATCAGCATCGTCACTTGCCACCGGGTGAGATTGTTCTTAAGGGCTTACATAAAACATAACAAAGAAAAACGTAAGAATAACCTTACAGTAACCTATAAATAAATGTATTGAATTAAAACCAAAATTCTTAATGCTGGTAACGTATCGCCCAACTCGTAGCCTAACAGTCTAGTAAACTCACTCATTCACTAAAACAACTTTACAACTTGTTTATTATCAATTTGTTGGCCAAAGATTAATAACACTAAAGTTATAATAGTCAATTAAAATTATTGATGTATTTCTACATTGTTTCCGTAATTCACCATCCGTCTGATGGGAGACATCCGCCGTGGTTAGTTACTACCCTATCGACAAAGACGTGTCGTCAATTGATTGAGCGTTAGAAGCAAGCGGTACAATGGAGCGTGGAAACCGATTAGAGGCTTCGGTTTAATATATCTGATATATACCTAACATATTAGCCTACTCCTATCGTAGACATCATCTGCCACCAGGTCAGTTTAATTGATGTTTATCAACATAAACTCTGTAAGATTTACTTTTAAGTTTATTTTGGGCTTCTTCTTAGACCAGTGCGCGTTTGGAACTCTCTTAGCTATAGCGCCGCACTATAATGCATTATAATTAATTTACTAACGTTTATAATAAATATTTTTTAGTAAGTTAGTAGTTAAGTATATTTCTATACCGTTCAGAAACATGGACTCTTCAGGCTACAGATTGAAAACGAACTGATGCTTTCGGGATATGGTGCTGGAAGAAGGAAGATGCTAAAGATACCCTGGACTGCATTCAAGACCAACGCATCTATTCTGAAAGGGCTAAAAATAACAACAAGGCTGTTGACTATATGTCTCAAGGTCACCTACGAATAGTTCGGACACATTGCCCGCCGTAGTCCTGGGAATTTAGAACTACTGGTAACGGGCAAGGTGGAAGGAAGAAGGCCAAGAGGACGTAGCCCCATGCGTTGGTCCGATCAGATCAGCACTGCACTCGGTACATCATTCCACGACGCACTACATAATGCCTGATACAGAACCACCTGGAGAATCATCGTACGGGAGAAGGTGATCCATGCTAAGAATCGCGACCCTTAGTAATGAGGATGACGATGCAGAGAGAGTAGTTAATTCCTTCGAGAAACTCATCATCATCATCATCATCATGATCAACCCATTACTTTTGCACGCCTTTGAGAAATTTATGGAGAACTCTCAGGCGTGCAGGTTTCCTCACGATGTTTTCCTTCACCGTTGAAGCAAGTGATATTTTAATATTTTAAAAACGCACATAACTCTGAAAAGTTAGAGGTTCGTGCCCGGATTCGAACCGCCGACCTCTGTTTAGGAGGCTGACGCCTTAACCACTAGGCTATCACCGCTTCGAGAAACTAATATTTAATAATATAAGACTGAGAATTGCGAAAACTACAATCTCTCGAACACGAAATAAAGAATAGGCGCCATCGTAGACGCATTTAGTTATTGACGTATGCTTTGTCATTCCATTTGCGACATTCACAGGGGCTCTAATTGAATTAATGATTCAAGATAGCTTCATCTTTGTGCCAGAGAATCGAATGGGAAGCGATAATCTCTGCCGTTAAACACGAATAGAAGGTATGTCACAATGGGTAACGCTTTCATTATACGTTTAGTTAAGATAGGTTGGTTTGTTAATAATTGAATCAATCTAGTACTAATGGATTTTCTTTGTCGCACAAACAATCTCTTAAATTACTACATGTTACGACCTAATTACCCATTTACTTAAATTATTTGACGTTTTCATTCATGGATTAAAGTGAGCTATGGTTTTTTTTTTTATCCACTACAAGTCAGCCCTTGACGGCTATCTCACCTGGTGGTAAGTGATGATGCTGTCTAGGATGGTAGCGGGCTAACTTGTTAGGAGTAAACCCACGCTCCAAATAGGTTTCTATGCGACATCGTGCCAGAACGCTACATCGCTTGGCGACACGTTTTTGTCGGTAGGGTGGTAACTAGCCACGGCCAAATTCTCCTACCAGACCAGACTCGAGCTGGGAATCGAACCCAGGACTGCCAATATTATAATGTGCTATCGCGCGCGCTGCGCCACGGAGGTCGTTAAATGACTATAGGTTATGAGGTTTGTAATTTTAACGTCACTTGCGTTGCAAAATGTAGTTCCTACTTCATCTACTTAAAAATACTATATTAATATATTACCAGCATAAACCTTCTTATCATTTCTATTGAAAGATGTCCCCTGTTAGACTTAGGTCTTTTGTAGTGAGTTATAAAGTCCACGATGTTGGAACACTGTCCTAGCAACAACAGCATACATACTGTTATTTTCAATAATTTAAGGATAGATCATTTAACTCCACATTTTCGTAGCAGATGATTAAAAATACGTATATTATTCTACAACCTTTTTTACTTTTATATTTTTTATGCAATATAATTTAAGCTACTGGAGTATCTATTAAATCAGACGAGATTGTCCCTGTGTTTGCGAACTAAATCGACAATTATACTCGTAGTCCCTAAAATTAAATGCGGTATGCAGACGATATAGATTCCGGTTGTCCACCCGAGGCAAATCTACTATAATAGTTCCCACAGTAGGGTGAGGTAATATAATTGAAGTGTCTTAGAGCTAAATCACCGCATTTGGTGCTAACGCCTTGGTATTTAGAAGCTTTCTTACTACATATAACTTAAATTCAAATTCAAAATTCAAAATAATCTTTACTCAAATAGTCCTTAAAAAGGCAATCGTCAATAATTTACATAGTAGTTATTTCGTGGTGATAACTATATTCGTAAACTTAAAACTAAAGCTATGAGGGTTCCAAACGCGCCCCAGTCTAAGAAGAAGCCCACAACAAACTTAGCCGGGGTTTTCTTTTTTTTTTTTCGTTATCACCATCTCACATAATGAATAAAAAACTACTGCATGACTACTTTATTAGTCCATTGTATTCTTTCGGAGGCAATAAAAAATATACTAAAGCAAAGACATAAACAAACATGGATAAAAGGGTGAAATGTTCCATATATAAGAAAAATCACCCGTCTGGCGATGGCAGACACTCCCTCCATAAATACAATACAAATACAATCGCCCACGGATTCAGGCTGAGATCAATAGAGCGTACTTTGACTTGTCTAAGTCAAAGTCAGCATTGTAACGAGACAGGCATATGTTGGACGTATTATGTTATAGACGTGTGTTATGTCAGAGGTTAGGCTAAGTTGGCTTTATAAATATCAAATAATGAATAGAAGCAGGCGTTACTTTGCGGAAGTCCATGACAAACAATAAACAAAAAGTATAATTTGCTATATTCCGCCGACAACCGGGAGACTAGTATAGTATAACACCACAAAAAATCCTAGCGCGAAAGGCACTTGTGAGGTCGACATCTCCTGGGGATGATCCTGTGTCGGGTCGAAGCGTGCGTGGAGGTTCTGGTGGAGGATTTTTTGTGGTGTTATACTATACTAGTCTCCCGGTTGTCGGCGGAATATAGCAAATTATACTTTTTGTTTATTGTTTATAAATATCGATGTCAGTGTCTCGGCTTTTTATCTTCCTAGATAAAGGGACCAGCTTAAGACGTTGGCTAGTACATTAATTAAAGGGGCTGTAGCCAATACCACAGAATATAGACCAGGGTCGATAATTTTTAAAACCAAAAAAAAATAATAGTAGGATAATAATTATAAATAATACTCATTAGAAAAGGAAGGGAATATTATAAAAATGAAAGGAAAAATAATTTACGGGTGATCTGAGTTCGGGAAGGGGATGGGGTTGAGTTTTTAAGGGTTAAAAACGGGTTTTCTCGATTTCCGGCAAAACTAAAAGTCAAGTACACACAGTACAGTTGACATTTGAGCGATCTGGGGTCGGGAAGGGGATGATCTCAGATCGCCCGTAAATTATTTTTCCTTTCATTTTTATAATATTCCCCTCCTTTTCTAATGGGTTTCATCCTACAATATTTTTTTCACTTTTTATTATTTTTAAAGTCTTCTACCCTGGACTAATGACTAAGACTATACGATGATAAAAAAAATACCTTTGGTTGCATTATATCTCGAAATTTTACACATACGAAGAAACCGTTAGCACAAAATACAGTTGGAAACAAAACACCAACAACTGTAACTAAAACTTGCGCGCTACCAACAGAGATTTAGAAGAAAAATAAAGCAGAAATATACAAACTTACAAACAACTTGCATCCGCAGGGGAGGCGACTTCCCGTCACCCTCGACATTGGAGGCCGTGCAAGTGTATATGCCGGCTTGGTGCCTCGACACGTTGCGGAGAGCGAGGTTAGTGTTCCCCGTGAGGATTACCCCGTTGGAAGGGTTGTGTTGGAGCAGAACTCTCTGAGGAATAAACAATCGATTAAGACTAAACGAACACCTTATTTGGCTTGATAAATCCAAATTTCAGATTCAAAATAATCTTTATTCAAATAGTCCTTAAAAAGGCACTTTTGACGGGTCAATAATTTACATAGTAGTTATTTCATCGTGATAACTATATTCGTAAATTTAAAACTAAAGCTATGAGGGTTCCAAACGCGCCCCGGTCTAAGAAGAAGCCCACAACAAACTTAGCCGGGGTTTTTTTTTTCGTTATCACCATTTCACATAATGAATATTAAACTATAGTACCTATGGAGATAGAGCAATTCACACCCAAGCTTTTTTATCGTTTATATAATCCTTAATATCGTAATATGATTTTTCTACAAGCTTTTGTTTTATAAAAACTTTGAAATTATTGATTATTGAAAAAAAAAATAAGTGATATAGATAAATAGTCATACAGGTATTCCAGAATTTCATTAACATCTATCTATAATATAATAAAATTGTAACAGGACGAATTCTGTACATTAAAAATATTTTGAAAATTTTAATTGGAGGATAATCTCAAAACAACTCAAGTCTGTCTGTCTGTCTGTCTGTATCTTGGCTATCATCACGCCGAAACTACTTGTTGGATTAGAATGAAATTTGGTATAGAGGTAGCTGATACTCCGGTTCAACATATAAAATAGTAATATAATATAATTTTTATCCCGGGGATTCATCATGGCTCCCTTGAAAGAGGGAATGCAAGTCAAAATGTGTATTTAGTTGTAATTCATTAACGCGTACTCCGATTTCACTCATTCTTTTTTTTACTTATTTAATACTTTTTATACTTTAATGTTTATCCTGTAATTATTTCAAGGTCATCTGTTTAGTAATCCATTGCCCCGTGATTGGAAGACTAACAAACAGACTTTCACACACACTAACTCAACGCAGACAAAGTCGCGAGCGTCAGCTAGTTCTTAATAAAATACTATACCTATTTTCACTGCTAGTATTTCAAAGTTTGTATATTCAACAACTAGATAAGCCTCAACTAGTTCGGTAAACAGGACTTTGTATCTGTGCAAATAAACAAAATAACGGAACAAATTTATTATTTATATCAAGTAGGTACTTTTGTTTATTTTTATGACAAACAAAGCAGTATACTTTTTCTATTTCATCAGTTTTTATACTATTCATCATGATCAACCCATTCTCGGCTCACTACAGATAATGGGTCTTCTCTCAATATGAGAAGGGTTTGGCTAAAGTCCACCACGCTATCATTATGCGTATTAGCAGACTTCACACGCCTTTGAGTACATTATTGAGAAGTCTCGGACATGCAGTTTTCCTCACGATTTTTACCTTTACCATTGAAACAATATTTTAATTACGCTTAAAACGCACGTAACTCCGATAAGTTAGAGGTGCGTGCGTGCCCGGGTTCGAACCCCTGACCTCTGATTAGAAGGCGGACGGTATGTTAAAGAGCCGAATTTAGATCGAGTGGAAGCGTAATATAATAGTATAAAGGCCATTCATCCATCTCATTCGGCAAACTTGTCACTTAGTCATTGAGAAGTCTTAATCTCCTGGTACCCGGTTTCTCTTAACCCGGTGTTGGAGTGAAAAGTAAACCGTACAGAGCGTGTTAGGATAATCTGTGTTCTAGTCGTACAAAGAATTTGCACCGCGATATGACTAGGCGATAAGACTGGCTGGGTTTGTTTTTTATAGCTACTTGGTAGAATCAAAAGTATATAAATCGTTCTACTCATAGCATGCTTATGTTATTTAAATTATGTTGACCACTCTTGTTTTGAGCAATTTTTAATTTATTATTCCTTTTATGAAGCGCTGATAGCCTAGTGGTTAGGGCGTCAGCCTCCTAATCTGAGGTCGGCGGTTCGAATCCGGGCACGCACCTCTAACTTTTCGGAGATATGTGCGTTTAAAAAAATATATATATCACTTTCTTCAACGGTGAAGGAAAACATCGTGAGGAAACCTGCACGCCTGAGAATTCTTCATAATGTTCTCAAAGGCGTGTGAAGTCTGCCAATCCGCACATGGCCAGCGTGGTGGACTATGGCCAAACCCCTCTCATATTGAGAGGAGATCGAGGAGGTTGATCATGATGATGATTCCTTTTAATTCTATAAGGTAATTTTAATTTTTAAAACATTTGCACACTGTTGGTGACAGTCAATTGTGTTATGTGACCTGTTATGTAACCACAATTTGGCAAATAAATTTATTTATCATTTATTATGTTTTCATTAAAACTTAACTTATTTGAATTACTTTCCCCTTGAAACTACGGGTAAGGGAAAAGTAGTATGTAGCAGCAGCAGTAAGGTAAATGGCAGATGTTTATCAACAAAGTTTATAGTAGATTTTATATAGAAAGCTAGCCTTATGCCATATGCCATAAACGTTTGCATGTCGGTTTCCCGTCATTAGATTTTTACATAAATAATGGTAGCCACAGAAATCTTAATAAAATATATTTACCATACACAAGCCCGTGTATTGGAAATCAGTCATTTACAAGGATACAGTAGCATTGCTGCGTTAAATTTAAGTAAGTTCATAGGCTGCGAAATAATAAAATTATTTCTACGAGAGCAATGTTTGTTGCTGTTTTGTTTTCAATATAATAATTTAGTTTATACAAGTCGTTGATAAAAGGTTATTGAATAGTGCAAGTCTTCGCAAGCATTTATCAAATGCTCGGTAAAAATTTGGAATGTTTTGCCGCAGCTGCGTTAAAAATGCTGAATACTTAAATTTTCCGAACCGATGCCATTGCGAGCGGTCAATCAAAAACTAGCGTGAATGCAAAATAAATACAGAGTTTTGTTTTGAATAACAAAATTTTCATCCAATGCAACGCTTGTGACAGTCTAAACGGATTTAAGTTTTGGTTGAGTTTGATTTTTGATCAACAAACGCACTAAAAGGCTCTAGCTCAAAAGGCTGCTTTAAACTTTATCAATTATTAATATTGGTAAGTAATTTGTTAAATGACTAGTCTTTTTATTAAGTAAAATTATAAGAAATGAAGCGGTGATAGCCCAGTGGTTAGGGTCAGCCTCTAATCAGAGGTCGGCGGTTCTAATCCGGGCACGCACCTTTAACAAATATCACTTGCTACAACGGTGAAGGAATATCACTTGCTACATCGTGAGGAAACCTGCACGCCTGAGAGTTCTTCATAATGTTCTCAAAGGCGTGTGAAGTCTGCCAATCTGCACATGGCCAGCGTGGTGGACTATGGCCAAATCCTTCTCATATTGAGAGGAGACCCGTGCTCTGTAGTGAGCCGGTAATGGGTTGATCATGATGATACGAAATGGAACATGTTCAATACGAAAACCTGATCAAAAAACTCATACCTCGTTACTCAATTCTGTATTTTATCAAGAGCATAATAGTTGAGTCGGCTTATCTTTTTCAGTTATAATAAGAGAGAACGAGTGCCCTTGATGCGTCAGTATGAAATAGGCCTTTTAAATGACATAAAGCACAAAAACGTTGCTAGAGCTCTTTAATAATGCTACTGTATACGTTTTTTGTTTTTTGTTGTAACGACAAAGGTTTAATTGCAATTTATATTATGCCTACTTCTCTAGTTTACGCCAATTGACTTTATAGTACTAGCGGACCCAGCCGACACGTCCTGTACACGCGTATTTAATTTGCAAATTTCTTTTTTTTTTTAAATATTAATGGGAATTTAATTTATTGAAAATTAAATAAAAATGGAGTTCAAGGAAACAATTATAATTGGAAAGAATTATGAATCCGAAAGGCTGTAAGATAACGATACCGATAGAAATCCATAAAGACAGAAGGAGAAACAAAATAGAATATTTCTTTGCTACACTCTCCAAAATATATTTCACGGAATATGTTTATGTAACCTTGTAAAAAATGTTACGTTTTTTTTTTTTTATACACTACAAGTTAGCCCTTGACGGCTATCTCACCTGATGGTAAGTGATGATGCAGTCTAGGATGGTAGCGGGCTAACCTGTTAGGAGTATGGTGATATCCCACGCTACTAATTGGTTTCTACGCGACATCGTGCCGGAACGCTAAAATCGCTTGGCGAGACGGCTTTGTCGGTAGGGTGGTAACTAGCCACGGCCGAAGCCTCCCACCAGACCAGTCTCGCGCCGGGAATCGAACCCAACGGGAAAAAACTCCAACTTTATAATGCGACAGCGCACGCACTGCGCCACGGAGGTCGTCAAAACGTACGTATTTATTATAGTATTGGTACGTTAGTCACAGGATTTACAATTTGGTTGATTAGCGTGAACGACTTTCTCTCATACCTTCCTCACAAAGTGTAATCTCTAAATATAGAGATTAATTAAAAAAAAATTAACGTCATCGCATTTTACAAAATTTTACAGAGCATACAAGTGCTTTTTTTTGGAAATAATGTGAAAATATCATATTATTCGTACATATGTATATTTAAAAAATCTAAAAGAAATTACAAATCAGATTTAATTTGAATTATGGTGGGTTAAATAAATCTTTGAAGTGGTGATAGCCTAGAGGTTAGGGCTGTCCGGGAATCCGGGCACACACCTCTAACTTTTCGGAGTTATGTGCGTTTTAAAAAACGATTAAAATATCACTTGCTTCAACGGTGAAGGAAAACATCGTGAGGAAACCTGCACGCTTGAGAGTTCTCCATAATTTTCTCAAAGGCGTGTGAAGTCTGCCAATCCGCACATGGCCAGCGTGGTGGACTATGGCCAAACTCCTCTAATATTGAGAGGAGACCCGTGCTCTGTAGTGAGCCGGTAATGGGTTGATCATGATGATGAATAACCTTACACTATCACCTGATTGAACCAAATACTGAAGACTTTTTGTATCATAATAACAGTAGTTAATAGTTTCATTTCTTTCTTTTGCAAAGGAGATAATGTTCAAGATAAAAACTCATTCAATACGTCATTATCCCTAAGTCAGTCTTTTGAAAAGTTTCATGAGGCCACGGGTGGCGTTAAATTAATAAGCGCTATCACAGATTTTATACTAAACTTAACTTTATGGTATTGGGAGAAAGTTGAATTTCGCTTGGCTTGTAAGCGCTCTTGTCTTATCAAGCGCATCGCCGTCAAGTGCGTCTTCATTGCTGTCGTAAAAGTAAATTTTATTTTCAATATAAATTTCAGAGTTCTTCAAGGAACCGTACCATTCCGACACAGATAGTTTTTTCTTGAAAGGGAGTTCCTCAACTCGGCTTGCGTTAATCGAAAGGGTCACGTAAGGAAAAAGCGTAAAAAAATCCGCCATACCAGGCGTTCGGTTCCGTTCAGCGTAGTTCGGATAATTCAAATTCAAATTCAAATTCAAATAATCTTTATTCAAATAGTCCTTTAAAAGGCGCTTTTGACACGTCAATAATTTACAAAGTAGTGATTTGATGGTGATAACTACATTCGTAAACTTAAAACTAAAGCTATGAGGGTTCCAAACGCGTCCCGGTCTAAGAAGAAGCCCACAACAAACTTAGCCAGGTAAATTTTCTTTTTGTTATCACCATCTCACATGCCACTTAAAATTATATTAAGAGCTATCTTATTAGAGCAATATTTCACACGTATATAAACGTCAAGCAATGGCCTCTTATTTCTTTACATCAATTCGAGTCCTTTATGTGGGACTATTTTGTGACGGTTAGATTAGAGTAAAGAATCCTGAAAATCCATCGTTCCTGATGGAGGTCCAAGGTACGCAAACGTTTTTGAAAAAAAGACAACAATTTGCCTGATGGAAAAAAATATTTGATCTTCATTGGAATGTGCTTGATCGAAAATGCCTTGATTTTTTGGCTTCACTTCACTTTTGTAAATCACTACTATGTGATAATAGGTAGTACTAATCTAGGAAGGTATAAAACGCTTATATATAATATGTAATGATGCGACGGTCATAAGAAAATGAGGGTAAAACAGTGGGGCACAGGTGTTCTCGTAAACGGTAATAGGATTGAAAATAACGTATCGCCATCACGTGACGCCCGGCTTATTATGTAAAATTTATGTTACTATTTAAATCATTAAGAAAAGCAATTAAGGAAATGTGAAGTAAGATAAAATTAAAAGAGCACAAAATAACGGAGTTGAGCGTAGAGCCATGACAGTATGATATTATTACACAGCGGACTGTGACGGCGTGTGGGTTGTTTTAACTGTCAGGATGTGCCAATAGATGTTTGTAACGAATGCTAGTTAAGGGATTGTGACGGTTGAACTATTGCAAATATTACGCTTCATCATGATCAACCCATTACCTGCTCACTACAGAGCACGGGTCTCCTCTCAATATGAGAAGGGTTTGGCCATAGTCCACCACGCTGGCCATGTGCGGATTGGCAGACTTTACACGCCTTTGAGAACATTATGGAGAACTCTCAGGCGTGCAGGTTTCCTCACGATGTTATCCTTCACCGTTGAAGCAAGTGATATTTTATTTTTTTTAAACGGACATAACTCCGAAAAATTAGAGGTGCGTGCCCGGATTCGAACCGCCGACCTCTGATTAGGAGGCTAACGCCCTAACCACTAGGCTATCACCGCTTCACTATTACATTCTTCTACTTCAATATTACACTTACGATTGGAAATATTGCTGATATTGGAAATATTCGTCAAGAACAAATAAAATTTAAATGAGATCGACTCGCGACGGTAAACCCTTTTAAATGAAAAAGATAAATCAGTAATCTTCGTCTTAGAATTTCTTGAATAAAAACCTAATTTGGTTTTCTTGGGCCGGCAGTCCAACCTAAGACCTTTTAATCAATAGTTAAACGTATAAAGTATGAATATACTTTTATTGTACACCACACATATTAATACAAAATGCAAATACAATAGCGCGGTTAGATACAATATGTTACAATTTGGCGGCGTTGGATTTCTTCCAGAACCAAGGAAATGCTATGGGTGTTTGGTAGGCGGTATTACATAATAATATATAAATATGTATAAACATAATAATACATACTATACATCATCATCACTAACAACCCATTACCGGCTCTACAGCACACGGGTCTCCTCTCAATATGAGAAGGGTTTGTATACTCACACACACCTATATATATATATCTTCAGACAACTTGTACTCTATGGTGGCAGTTAGTCTTTATTGTTAATACTAATTGTACATAGATACACAGTTTATGTTTTTAATGCACTGAGTAAAAGGACATAATCACAGAAAAACAGCAAAGGAGATGTGTAGGTAGAAAAGTGATAATAAGTTGTTATCCAGTACTAGATACAGACGTCTCGAAACAAGTTTTTATAATATCTAAAGCACATCTCCTTGCTTGATTTGATGTCAACAAACGGGAATAATACCGAACAGTAAAAAAGTAACAAAATTTCGAACTTACATTATGCTCCCACACCACTTTGTACGCGGGCGGGTTGGCATCGACTTCGCATCCGAAGTACACATCGTCGCCTTCTTCGATATCGTTCGGGTTCATTTTAGCGCCGAGATGCATTGTGGCAACAGGAACGTCTGTTGAATAATTCATTCTATTTCAAATACGGTAGAGTTGCATTTTCTCTGACGTCAAACTACCTTTAGTGCACCGAATATATTTGACGTTGCGAGAGTTTCATTATTGTGCGAAAAATATGGGATATATTATGACAAAATAAAGCGCATTCGTATTTATGAAATAGTTGAAAATAATGGCAACTGAGCATCGGCAAGTGGATTTAAATATGTGTATTTTTGTAGGATCGCGATCTCGCGAAGCAAATATTTTTATCTTAGACCAATTACGCAGTATTATTTATTATGTATGCATTTACCCAATCCGATCACTTTATTATGCGCATATTCGACATTCTTAATCAAACTTAGATCCAAGTTTTGCATACCACATTTTTTCCCGAATCAGTCGAAGATTACGAACCTAGAGGTTTATTATATAGTTATTTGTTAACTGAATCATTAGCTTAGAAAAGACTACAGTGTTCCATTTTCACAAACTTCATACCACCTAAGTATATGCCGGTATCTGTTTTGATAAAAGGACGAAACTAACTGGAGATCGAAACGGCTGTACAAAACCCTTTCACGTAATCGTTAGGCGTTGGTTTTTTGGATCGGTGATTGAATGGTGATCGAATTATCCAGATTAGACCAATTATCGTTTATACTATACTGCGTTAGTATAATTAATTTATAATGATAAAATCTACTGTAATTATATCGAAGTACATTTTATAATTTAAGAGTGTGTCGGATTAGATTTTTTTTGTCCACTACAAGTTAGCCCTTGACGGCAATGTCACCCGGTATAAGTGATGATGCAGTCTATTATGGTAGCGGGCTAACCCCTTAGGGATATTGTAAACCCATATTTCCACGAGACATCGTGCCGGAACGCTAAATAGATTGGCGTCACGTCTTTGTCGGTGGTAACTAGCCGAGTCGAACCCAGACGACCTCCGTGGCGCAGTGCGCGCGCTGTCGCATTATAAAGTCGGAGGTCCTGGGTTCGATTCCCGGTTCGAGTCTGGTCTTGTGGAAGGCTCCGGCCGTGTCTAGTTACCACCCTACCGACAAAGACGTATCGCCAAGCGATTTAGCGTTCCGGCATGATGTCGTGTAGAAACCAATTAGGAGTATGGGTTTACCGTATCCCAAACAGGTTAGCCCGCTACCATCTTAGACCACATCATCACTTACCATCAGGTGAGATGCCGTCAAGGACTAACTTGTGTTGTATAAAAAAAGGACCTCCAATTTTATAATGTTACAGTGGAGGTCGTAAAAGTACTTCCTTTTTCACTTTTAAAATTAAAATACTCACTTTAATCTAACACGGAATAGACGTGCAAAAAAGTGAACTTAAAACCCGGTAACTTTATATTTTGTGTATCAATGAAGCTTTCAGGTAAAGCCCCGAGGCGTACATTAAACGTATCAATTTTCCGAGCGATTGCTACGGCCGGCGGGTGATTCGAAGACAAATACGTGAAGCCTCACAACTGACAGAGCAATTTGAAGGGTGGACTAAAACCGACAGCGCTTAGATATATTGTTCTTCATTAACATTAGATGTTTCTTGAAGGTTTCTCGTGCATGATACTAAAAATAGTTATATAATGTCTTGATAGATCAATATTTAATCGAAATAGCTTTATTCATGTTAACCTATTACAGGCATCTATGAATCGTTCATATCACATTTGCCATAATTTTTATTTGTGAAGTGACAGTGATAACTTCACTCGCCAACTTAATATAAAAGCTAACAGGGTTCTAATCAGGTCTAAGAAGAAGCCCACATAAAACTTAGCCGGTTTTTTTTGTTATCGTCACGTAATTGTAATTTGTTATCTCACGTAATCAATAATAAATTAAATTAATTATATTTTTTACAGTAAATTTCGTAATAGGACTTTTCTATATGCTTTCGCTTTAGAAGCTTTTTTTTTTATATGCATAGCGAGCAAACGAGCAGGCGGGTCACCTGATGGTAAGTGATTACCGCCGCCCATTAACATTTGCAGCACCAGAGGAACCGCCAATGCGTTGCTGGCCCTTGAGCAATTTGTTAATCCGCCCTTTGAAGATCCCCATATTATAACCATTAGGGAACACAGAAGATGGAAGCTGGTTCCACAATTTGCAGGTGCGTGGCAGAAATGACCTTATGATATGTAATGTATTGATCTAAGTAATATTCATATTTTAGAAGATTCTCATCTTTGGCTAGTATTTAAGCTAATCACTCCCGCGCTATAACTCACCATTTTTAAGCCGTAGCAGTCCATACTATAGAACAGCACTCAAAGAATGTGAGATTAACTTTAAAAACAAACTACAAGAATGGCTAGTGCAAAATAATAACAATAACGCGCCCTTCTAACACCCTTGCATTTGATTTTAATTTAATTAAATTTGGAATAATTGTAGTAATCTGTATTTATTTTATTTTGACTATCAGAACATTGACAAATTGAATTATTATTGCTATTATTTTTTTTATGGAATTGTTTTATATTAGAATTTTATGTGTTTAAAAAATGTATTAAAATTGTATCTACTGTTTGCAATGCCCCGACCGGGCAAGATGCAAATAAATAAATAAATAAATAAATAATGAGTTTTGGCAAAACTTGACACACTCACAATATATATTGAGAGGCAGTTTGCTCTCTATCGTCGTGGTGTTGAACTTGGAGTGTTCTGCTCTGCATATAAGCACCTTCCCGTTGTGCTGCTTCGATGGCGTCCACTGCAAGAGTGACTGGGTCTCGTTGCGATCTTCTAGATCCTGGTGAGAAATTTTGGTCATTAGCCTATTATTCATATGCTTCACTGAGCGTTTGCTGAGTAGTGGTTAGTAACTAGTCGCATTATAAATTTGGAGGTCCTGGGTTCGATTCCCGGCTCGAGATTGGTCTACTAGACCCACCTACCGACACTCTCCCAAGGCTCCCACTAGACCACCCTACCGACAAAGGCGTGTCGCCAAGCGATTTAGCGTTCTGGCACAATGTCGCGTAGAAACCAATTAGGAGTATGGGTTTACCATACCCCTAACAGGTTAGCCCGCTACCATCTTAGACTGCATCATCACTTACCATCAGGTGAGATTGCCGTCAAAGGCTAGCTTGTAGAAGACCTCGTGAACCGCAGGCAGTTATACTCTAATGAAGAAAATTCAGAATGTATGTTTTTCTAGCTGTCGCTCGTAACTTCTGCAGTATTTTGATTTTTTTTTTGTAATCCCACGGGACACGTCAGCTTTCCCGAGATTAAATAAAACCTATCTCTGCCTCCAGGATAATTCAGTTTTGCAAAACCTACATTGGATTTTTCCGGGATCAAATGAAGCCTATTTGTTAATCTAGGTTATAACCTATATACAATCAAAGTTACAGCCATGTTGGATCGAAAGTTTTGGCGTGAAGGATCAACAAACATACACATTTAATTTATAATATTAGTGTGAAGATGGTTTTCCTCAAACCCTTAAGAAATAAGTAACTCTGACACTTAAGTACGTTGACCTCAGTGAATGTAGTTTGAGTTTTCATGTCATCTAATGTCAAATATGAGTTTGAGTGAATCTGACATTTCATATGAAGGACATCTAAAGGTTAGTTGGAAGATATCTCTTATAGAAATAACTTCTCCTTTGTATACCTCTTATATAAACGTTTTATCACAGATTTGGTACAAAATAATTTAAAGAAAAATGACTAACGTCAAAATTTTACATCACACAAATATCTTGATTTCATAACTCGATAAGTTTTTTTTATGGACTACCAGTACTAACAGTTAGCCCTTAACGGCTATCTCACCTGGTGGTAATACAGTCTGAGAAGGTAGCGAGCTAACCTTTTAGGACTATGGTATGGTAAACCCACACTCCTATAACGTAACGCTAAATCGCTTGGCCACACGTCTTTGTCGGGAGAGTTGTAACTAAAAGCCACGGCCGAAACCCCCAGACCAGACTCCAGCCGGGAACCGAACCCAGGACCTCCAACTTTATAATATGACAGCGCACGCACTGCGACACGGAGGTTGTCAAAACAGTAAGACTAGGGGTACATACTCGTATATGCTTATATAGTACTTAAACGTACTTAAAACATACTGTATAAATATCGCTTATAAACTAACTATCAATTTCGCAAGTTAAGCCAAGGGTGAATCGGTTACACACTAGGTGAAATTAATTAAGGGATGTTAACGCTTAACCGGGTGCCAGGGGTAAGCGGGATCCTTGGGTGTAGTGTTAAATTTTACGGTTATCAACTCGTAGTTAAAATTCATTGGCGAATTAAGGCGGGTCAGATAACTAAAAGACACCAATTATTCAGCTAGTTGTATCGTAAAGGGTTTCATACATCCATCTACGTCAATTATACAATTAATTACACCTTAAAAAAGTACTTTTAAATAGACACCTGAAACTATAAGAAATTAATAGATACCATTAATCACTCGTCTGTATTATTTTGTTATAAGTTTCTTATAGATTCTTATATATACAATTAATCACTTAATCTGTATTAATTTCTCATAGAGTTTCAGGTGTCTATTGATAATACTTTTGTAAGATGTCTTTGGGTCAGGTACCGAAAACAGCCTATTTGCCTAATATGATCTAAATTTACCATTAGGATAGGTATATGTCAAAAAATATTTTAATGTACCTATCGATTAATTCGATAAAGGAATTTTTCGATGAGGCTGGAGTTACTTATGCGGCTTTATGCTCTCATGGTGCATCCGTCTACCCTAGTCATTAAAGTTATCTAGTGTTAATAATCTGTTACGGACGCGTGCTCGAGCGTTCCCGTCACCCAGCCATAAGGCGATACGAAGGAGCATCGCTGTGGTTTAGTGGGTAGGTCGCTAGACTGACCATTGTCGAGTCCCACCCACCCTGCGTCGTTTCCGGAGGGGATAAAAAAGGTTTTTTCTTTCGTAATATGTATGACGGCAATCAGAGAGCAGCGTCATCTAGTTTTAGAATCATGTGCGACAGACAAGATAGTGGCATCGCCCCATCTCTTTACGCAACACTAAGTGACGTATGCAGGTTCTTATAAGACTCACCGGCGCAGGACGGCATATTGCATTCATTGCATTTGGTCGGTTCGTATCGGTGGTGGAGTCGCGGTAGTGCATAGTCGTACTTGGTGGAGCCTAAAGTCTGCTCCTTATAAATTACCATACTTATAATCGTAATTCTGTTCTACCAAGAGTATCTGGTCTCTTTGCCCTAAACTACCCACGTCTACCCAAACTACCGACGAAGACACGCCCCCGCCCCGTAGTCATCTTATAAGTACATAATTAATATGATGAATGCCAGTCCATTTTTTATTTTGTTTATACGGTTCACCGTTGTCCACTGCACTGAACTTGATAAAATTCAGAACTCATAATATAGCTTCCTGCATCCTATTTGAACATGGATGTATGACATGTGAGCTACAACCTCGGGAAATCAAAAAAATCTCGGTGGATATTAAAACAAAAAGATGCCGGTATCTCGTAGTACAGATACTGTTGAGACCTCTTTGAGCCAGTGTTGAGTACTATGGTATTATAATTAAGAGGTCCAAGATGCGATCTCCAGCATAGATAATTTGGGAACTAATCATTAAAAAAAATCTATGGTCTGGTCTGGTAGGAGGCTATGGCCGTGGTTATTACGTCAAGCGATTATGCGTTCTGGTATCGGTTAGAAAACGATAAGGAGTATGGGCTTTTTAATAACTGTTAAACCCTTAACTGGCTAGCTCGCTACTATCTTAAACTGCATCTTTATACTGCATACTTAAGTTAGAGGTTCCTTACAAGTTAGTGCAACTTCCTGGGCAATAAAAAATTCTGTGTGAATCTCATTTAACCGATTTCTGAGTGTTTTATTCGTATATAAATATTATTTATCTCAAGGTATGGATGCAAGCTATTTCGATAATTGGAGTGGCCCACTGACAAACAAAAATTCTCTGTTGGTACGTTCAATTGAGTAATGCTTTCATTTAGGACTGAACTCAACTTAATAAATAGCAGTAAGTTCGAAAGCTACTCCCATTTAATTTATTTGTACAACATTCTACATTCAACAAATTAGAGTAAAATGCGCTAAATTCAACATGAGAGATGAGATTTAGCCAGACCATTCGCTTGTTAAATTGGCCAAATATTTGCGAGTCAATATAGTATTTTAGACTTAAGTTAGTCATATGCGGGAGGAAATGCCAGACAGGTTAAAATTCCACAAAATTACAAAAGGGCGTGTAATTTATATATTTATGGAAACTGGATCATCTACTATTTGCTTTTAATGTTTTTTCTTATATATTAGATATGAAATTATCTATAGAAAGTTTGGTTTTTTTTGTTTTGTTTTTAGGTTATCGTAATTTTTGACCATTATTAAGACAGAATGTCAAATGAATTGAAAATGAATGGTAACAAGTAAACTCAATATATTATAACCGCTTCCCACCGTCTGTACGCTTATATTTTCTAGACTAGATGCTGTTTTAATCAATAGATAGACAAAAATTCAAGAGGCAGGTTTGTATATATAACGCACCTATATCATAGTAGATAAAGTGCGAATATCCATTTAAAATTTTAAATCAACACAAAAAAACGTGTGATAGCTATTCATAAGAAGAATTCAAGTATGTATTACAATTACAGGAGATGGTTCTCCTTGTTCAAAGATTTATGCGCAATAATTCAGAGCGATTTTTTTTTATCCACCACCCTTGCCGGAAACCTCATCTGATGGTAAGTGATGAAGTAGTCTTAGATCGTAGCAGGCTAACCTGTTAGGGGTATGGTAAACCCATACTCCTAATTGGTTTCTACGCGACATCGTGCCGGAACGCTAAATCGCTTTGCGACACGTCTTTGACGAAGTCGAAAGCCGAAGCCGAAGTCTCCCATTAGACCAGACTTGAGCCAGGAATCGAACCCAGGACCTCCAACTTTATAATGTGACAGCGAGCGCGCTGCGCTTTGAAGTCGTCGACGAAATGAAAAATTTGACGCGCTTTGTGTTATTAATGCTAAAAGTGCTGTTTTTTCTTACCTGATGTTTGGTAATAGATTCCAGCTGTTTACCGCCAAGCCACCACGTGACAATGGCGGGCGGTCTCGCCCCGGTCGATTTACACCAAATCTCCGCCTGTCTGCCCACTGATAAAGGTTGTTCTCTTGACAAGATCTCTACGGAGAGCGGCCTCACTGGGAAAAGAAACAACTGTTAACAGAGATAAAAATATATAAAGTTTTCTCTCAGATATATTTCAAGTTTTCGCAGACAAAAGCGTTAAATGGCAGTTTAAGTTTCAATAAACCCTAAATACGCCACACACATAGAAGCTGTGACAGCCTAGTTGTTAGGGCGTCAGCCTCTTAATCAGACGTCGGCGGTTCGAATCCGGGCACGCACCTCTAACTTTTCGGAGTTTGTGCGTTTAAAAAAAAATATCACTTGCTTCAACGGTGAAGGAAAACATCGTGAGGAAACCTGCACGCCTGACAGTTCTCTATAATGTTCTCAAAGGCGTGTGAAGTCTGGCAATCCGCACATGGCCAGCGTGATGGACTATGGCCAAAACCCTTCTCATATTGAGAGGAGCCCCGTGCTCTGTAGTGAGCCAGTAATGGGTTGATCATGATGATTAAGACACACCTATTAAGAGACCGAGAGTTTTTATTACAAAAAAATATATATAAGCGAATTCGGAATCTGTCTAGTATTTAATAAGTATTTGATTAGCATTCTAATTAATTAAGTGCCTTATCTAATGATAGAACTTTTTCTCAGGATGGATTCATGTCATTGGCACACGTAAAGTAATTTACACTTTCTCTTTAGTGGAATTTAGCACTAGTGGTGAAATATTATAAATACCTCACTGATGATTAAGACGATTTATAATACCTAATTGTATTATATATATATATATATATATATGAATGAAGAAATTTCTTATCCCATCTTCACCCACCCATCGTCTATGTTTCATTAATCCGTAATCAATTTAATTTTAAAACCCGCAAGATATTTTCCTGTCGATAATAATTATAAATTTTGAATTTACTTAAAAATGTAAAAATGCTAATTTGAAAAATAACTAAATGATAGTTAAAATGAAATTTATATTCGCCAACTTCATTATATTCCATCGTTCTTTTAAAATATTGTAATTTTGAAACGTACCTAGTCTTGCGAGAAAATTTAAATTTTTTACCACTTTACATACAGAGTTGAGAGTTCACTCAGTCGTCTTAATTTTCACAAAAGATCAAAAAGTTCAGCTGAAACCCAACGTCCGTGAATTTGTTTTTTAAAACTCTGCAACAGAAGTCTTTGTATAATACAAAGACTTAAAAAGCATTCCGTTTGATATCTTCAGCAATTTTCACTTTTTATTTAAACCACACTTGTGTTCATTTACTTGTAAATAATCTCTAAAGTAAATTGACAGATTTAATACAAAGGAAAGAAAGTGATGTCACCAATAGAATGTTATATATGAACGTGGAAGAGCAAAAGAGTCGAGGAAAACCAAAGAAGAGATGGATGGATTGTGTAAAACAAAGACCCTATGCAATCATCTCCCTTTAAGCATTTTCATTTAACAATGCTGCCAAAAAAATATATATTTATGAATTAGTTACATAACATACCTATAACCAGTTTTATTTTAACCACATATAAACTTCAAAAATGATTATTATTTTACTTAGTTTTAATAGAATTCATTATAAATATTATATAATTAAGTTACTTAATTTAATTTTCTTAATTTTAAAGTACCCAAGATTACGGGTTTACTTTTAAAGTAATATGTTCAATAATACATATCATAAATGTATGTATGTTTATTTGTTGGTTTCTAGTTTACATCGTTGAAACGGAAACGTAGGAATTTATCCCCTCGATAACCCTGGGGACAATGTTCGCGGTTTTATGACACATAAACAACAAAAAATGTTATATTAAAATTCACAAAGAGATAGCGTCCATTATGGAAACAGTAATTGGGTATATTTGATACCGGGAATAGGAACAGTTTCAATTTGATAAAGAAATGAATCACATATGACCAAAATTGCGGCCATCAGCTTTTATGAAGCTATTAAACAAGTCACAGAGAATTTGAGGACAGAAATTAATCAATATACTAAAATAACAAAATTCTAAGCAGCAATTAATCAATATACTAAAATAACAAAATTCTAAAGTATAGTCAATTCGATCGGTAACAGTAACGGTTTGGAATGCTAGATGGCGTTAAAGAAGCTAGGTTTTGAGATTTTTTGACAATTTTTTTTGTAGAACTTGTTAAAACATAGAAAGTATCCTATGTTACTTCTTAAATCTCTAAAAATAGGTGAACAAAAATTCATGATGCTCGGATAAAAATTTCTCTAGGGGATAAGCTTACACAAACAAACTTACATACTAGATAGGATAGTAGAGATTGATAACACGAGACGTACAAAGTCGCAGATAATAAACAACAAGCACGCAATAATAATGATATTTAAAACCACTTTCACATGTTCGGATTCAGTGAAACGGCAAAAGGCTTCTTAGGGTTACTGTTAAAATATCAGGTTACTGAACAATACCTGACTTTCTAAGTCTGCTAACGCTAAAGCCGAACCAAAGCGCTGGTTTGTTTTGTTAAACTTATTCGAGTATAAGTTGCTGTATATTTTTTTAAGCTTATTTGTGATTTACGTTTACTGTGTGATTTATATTCGACACATTTACATTCATTACATTTTAATTTTGGAATTCAAATGTAGGCACAATTCAAGAACATGTTCAAACGGCAAGCAAAAGACTACCTTTCTGACAAACGTACTGGTTATGCTAAATTGGCAGGTTCATTCCTACCTACCTTTCTACTCACGCGCAAGTTAATATCTCGAAAACTACTGAACTGATTATGACGAAATTTGCACTCTTCCTTAATGTGAAGTAAATGTAGGCAAGCCAATATAGGAGAATTCACAATACGATTAACAGTCATGGAGTTCTAAGGTTATTCTCTTATAACCTACGTAGGTGTCACATTGTTGACCTCCTCTTTTTAAGCCAGTTTTATTACATGACACTGGCAACAAGCTAAAATCATGCGCAATTAAACGAAAACTTTTGAAATAATAATGGTGCTCGGTTAAGTGGAAAGTTCTCATGTCAGTTCTCGAGGGTTGGACATTTTAATGGGCTGAACAGCAGCACGCGTAACAGCCACTTTGATCACTTTTATTGTATATAATGTAATACCTAATGGTGATTACAACTTTATCTGAATACTTATGTTCTTAGATAAATTTTTAAATATTTTTTTTTATGAAAGATCACTCACTTACTTACGAGTATTTATAAACTCCATTTTGCATCATCATTATCATGATCAAACTATTGCAGACTTACTACAGAGCACGGGTCTCCTCCCAATTTAAGAAGTTTCACACTTTCAATATTATGGAGAATTAACGCCGAAAAGTTAGAGATGCGTGCCCGGGATCGAAGCCCACACCTCTGATTAGCAAGCGGACGTCCTAACCACTAGGCTATCATTGCTTGTTAGGTTTTATATATTTTTACATATTATATATTTTTTATATATTTAATATAAACAAAATTTAGTATGAGGTCCTACAGAAATCAGTTAACCCTTTTTATGAAACGAGATTTTTTCTTTTTAATGGTCGATAAAATTGTGTGTATTGGTGAGTATGTGGATGTATGAATGTATTTGCGCAATTTATAATCTACTGTCACTGATTTAGGTATACCGCTGTATTTTAGGCGGCAATGAAATTTGATGGGAGTTTTTGTATTAATATATGATTGATGTCCCAGTGGTTTAAACCTTGACCATTCTTTTCAGGGCCTGAGTTCGATTTTCGGCATGCAATTCTAACTTTGCGGTGTTATGTGCGTTTTTTATTTAAATAAACAAATAATATATTCACTTGCTTTAACGGTGAAGGAAAACTCTGTTACGTAATCTGCATTCCTGAGAGTAGGTACTATATAATATTGTCAAAGGTGTAATGTTTCCTTCTTGGGGAGACTTGAGATGAATGTGTGAATAAACGCTTCATTTATTATATGGTTAGTATGTGCGACAACGGATCTCGAGGTCGTAGATTCGAATTTCGGGTTACGCAAATGAAGTATCTTAGTGTCTTCTTGTATCTGACAAGAAACTTTCAACGAGTTATAGTATACAAAGTTCGGGCAGCATTGCCGATTTGAATGACAAAACTAAGTCTTTACCCAGCTACATTTGATATTTACGAAACGTCGACCGCCCTTATATAAACAGTAATCGGTCTTAAATAATGCAACAATCATGAACGTAAACAAATAAATAGTCGGTATACCAAAAGTGTTCTGCTGGAATCCCCATGTTGTTCCACTCAAATAAAATTTGGCATAAACATAGATTAAAGTCTAGCATACAAAGTTCGCTGTGCGGAAAGTAAATGTGCGGTACCCGGTGGATAGGTTTTTGACATAAAGTCGAACGTTAAATTCCGAATCCTCATGTTTCCAAAAGCCATAATCGCCGGAGAAAAATTGCAAGAACCAATTTCCTTTTACATCATTCGACGAATTTTATAAAAATATATCGGCGACTAGACCGTTTCATGAAAATTTCGTATTTCGCGTAATACTGGGTGGCAAACATTTGCTTCGCTGCAATTTTCTCGCCGCCCCGCGCAGAAGTTGCACCTGCAATGGCTGTTGCGTAATTTACCAAAGTAAAACAACTCGGAAATTGTAAGAATATATTCAGTTTCGCGTACGTCATAACGTGTAATACATTGCATCATGATCTTCTTCTGTTTAAATAAAGAAAAATGGTGATTGACTCACTCAGTTACAAACACCTAGTTTGGAATATAGACAGATACGATTGATTGATATACGTTTTTCGTATTAAGCTCTTTTATATCCCACTTAAATTTTCTTGCCCATGTTGACACCCAAATTTTTGAATACTATTTTTTTTATACACTACAAGTTAGCCCTTGACGGCTTTCTCACCTGGTGGTAAGTGATGATGCAGTCTAGGATGGTATCGGGCTAATCTGTTAGGGGTATGGTAAAACCCACACTCCTAATTGGTTTCTACGCGACATCGTGCCGGAACGCTAAATTGCTTAGCGACACTTCTTTGTCGATAGGGTGGTAACTAGCCACGGCCGAAGCCTCCTATCAAACCAGACTCGAGCCGGGAATCGAACCCAGGACCTTCGAATTTATAATGCTACAGCGCACGCACTGCGCCATGGAGGCCGTCAAAAAAAAACTATGCAAAAATAAATTGTAATTTGATAGTAAAATATATCATACGTAGTGAAGTTTAATACGCATTAGCTATAACAACTATAGAGACACTATGATAGCCTAGTAGTTAGGACGTCCGCCTCCTAATCAGAGGTCAGTGGTTCAAACCCGGGCACCTCTTACTTTTCGAAGTTATGTGCGTTTTTAAACAATTAAAATACCACTTGCTTCAACGGTGAAGGAAACCATCGTGAGGAAACCTGCACGCCTGTGAGTTCTCCGTAATGTTCTCAAAGGCGTGTGAAGTCTGCCAATCCGCACATGACCAGCGTGGTGGACTATGGCCACACCCTTCTCATATTGAGAGGAGACCCGTGCTCTGTAGTTAGCCGGCAATGGGTGATGATGATGATGATGATGATAGCAACTATTAGTAGCAGCAAAATATATGTGGCAGATGAACCAATATTTGTTATGGTCCAATTCCCTAAGAAATACCAGCAATACACAAAGTAATATGCTATGCTACTGCCAAAAAACGCTCCTTAATTAACAATAAAGTATATTCGATAGCTTTACTTATTTATTGGATGCCATCGTCTAGACAAAAACAACGACTTTCCATTTGGCTGCGGCTGAAACACCTCCCGGCCATATACATTCATTAAGTGCCTAATGCGTCCCAGATTTCGGAGTATTATGGCCCTCTAAAAATGAACCCGCTTTTTCATTGTTCGGAATAATCTTAGATTTTTTAGTTGCTGTACGTTTTATCTTGATTTAACGAGGGACGTAAAAGTGTATCCTAATATATGGGTGTTTAAACTTGCCGCGCATTAGCTGCTATCGGTAAGGTACTATAGTTAGTTGAGCTACGTATATACGTATTTAAGATCAAATCAATCAATCGCAAACTTTATTCAAATAATCGACGACCTCCGTTGCGCAGTGGGTGCGCTGTCGCACTATAAAATTAGTTGTCCAGGGTTCGATTCCCGGCTCGAGTCTAATCTGGTGGGAAGCTTCGGCCGTGGCTAGTTACCACCCTACCGATAAAGACGTGTCGCAAAGAGATTTAGCGTTCCGGCACGATGTCGCGTAGAAACCAATTAGGAGTGTGGGTTTACCATACCCCTAACAGGTTAGCCCGCTACCATCCTAGACTACATCAACACTTACCACCAGGTGAGATAGCCGTCAAGGGCTAACTTGTAGTGTATGAAAATAAAAACCATTTAAAGGCGCGGCACCTTTTTGATGCGTCGATAACTTATATCGTAGTAAGATTTGTTGTGACTATGACTGACCTGATATAGTCCTGAGTTTGTGGTGACTACATTGGGACTTAAATTATAATCGTATTTTTAACTGTAGCTACTACGAGTAGGTTTCTAAATGCGCCTTAGTTTAAAAAGAAGCCCACTACAAACTTAGCCGGGTAAGTGTTCATTTTGATATACTTAATGTATCACTTAAAACAATTTAAGAGCAATCTTATTAAGCAATATTTCATACCCAAGCTTGTTTACCATTTACATAATCCTTGACACCATAATAGGACTTTTCTGTAAACATAAAGTTTTAGATGCATGTTCACGTGAGCACTTCGCTGCAATATTAAAGTTGGAAGGTTGTCAACGCTTGGAGTAGTTTTTACCCCTTTACAGACTAAAGTCTCTTTCCGTGTATTGGGAAGTTGCAGAAACCTCTAAACACTTTGAGATCGGTAAGTAGTCAATATGGATAAAGATCGATTATTAATACATTATTAGTAACTAGTTCGGAAAACGATTGCAAAATGCTAGTGTACTATTATAAAATTTTAGTTTTACTACTTCTCTTGTATACCTATATGTACATATGTTTTTGTTGCAATAAAGTTGTTTCGTTGTTTGTTTGTTTCATCATGATCATGATCAACCTATTACCGGCTCACTACAGAGCACGGGTCTCCTCTCAATATGAGAAGGGTTTGGCTATAGTCCACCACGCTGGCAATGTGCGGATTGGCCAACTTCACACGTCTTTGAGAACATTATGGAGAACTCTCAGACGTGCAGGTTTCCTCGCGATGTTTTCCTTCACCGTTGAAGCAATGATATTTTAATTTTTTTAAACGCACATAACCCCGAAAAGTTAGAGGTGCGTGCCCGGATTCGAACCGCCGAACTCTGATTCGGAGGCTGACGCCCTAACCACTAGCTATCACCGCTTTAGTGTATAATGGCTTTGTTTATTTAATTTAATGATAAATTGCTGTTTTAATTTTTTGTTTTTTTTTTTTAATATGTTCTTGCTATTTGATTATCTATAAAATAGTGTGATGTTATCAGCGTTTGTACCACTTAGTAATAAAATAAATAACGAGAAAGAAAAAAAACATATGATCTCACTTACAGTACAAATCAACTCGTACAGTGGCACGCTGAGGGGGCGACAACAAGGTGTTGTCTGCTGTGCAGGTATACACGGAGGACAAGTGCGCCCTCGTCGCGTTTGAGATCGAGAGGGTCAACGACCTGCTGTTTCCTGCGGGCTGTAACTCTCCCGCACCCAGTGTTGATAGCACCGTGTCGCCTTGGAGCCATTGTACTTGCGGCGTGGGGTTACCTGTGCGGGTATAATTGGATTAAAATAATAATAATGGAAACATCTTTCGGCGTGTTGCGACGTAAAAAACTGCTCGCGCAAATTTTGTTCATTTCATTCCACAAGATTTTCATTATCGCACGAAATCACAAATTCTTTATTCATGATGGCCTTATGAAGCGTTGTGGCGGTTTACACATTGCCATACTAGATGGCGCCACAAGTATAAAGGTGAAACCAGAATCGCGCCTTTGAAGTTTTTATAAGCAAGCGCTCTACAACTTGACTTGAACCCAAGATGAAGGTTTTGGACCAACGGTCCACGGGCTTAACACTGGCACGGAGAGTAATATTTTTTTAATTTAATTTATTTATTTATTTTTAGGAATTAATATAATTAATATGTTTAGAAACATAAATAAAACTCGGGAGTTCTAATCACAACTATGTTAGCTAGGTAGCTTTTCCTTCAACACACATTGTCCTTCATATTTTTATTCTACCTACTAAATTTTTTTTTTTTTTATATCATCATCATCATCACTTCAACCGATAGACGTCCACTGCTGGACATAGGTCTTTTGTAGGGAGTTCCAATGGCCACGGTCTTGGGCCGCTTGTATCCAGCGGCTCCCTGCGACTCGTTTGATGTCGTCTGTCCACCTTGTTGGGGGTCGACCAACGCTACGTTTACCGGTGCGGGGTCGCCATTCCAGCACCTTGGGACCCCAACGTCCATCGGTTCTCCGAGCTATGTGCCCCGCCCATTTTTTTTATATACATAGCGAGTAAACGAGCAGGCGGGTCACCTGATGGTAAGTGATTACCGCCGCCCATGAACATTTGCAGCACCAGAGGAACCGCCAATGCGTTGCTGGCCCTAAAAGTTACTTTTTAGTTTTCAATTCACTTTAATATTCAACAAAGTAAAAAAGTACCCACCTCAAACCTATCACAATACTGTACACAAACCTTCCTTCCGATCGAGTGTCTGAACATGACGAACAGAGATCATTATTTTTTTATTATTATTGTAAGGTAATAGCTATACATTCGTAAAATTAAAACTAAAGCTACGAGTGTAACGAACGCAGACTGGTCTATGGAAAAACCGACATCAGCCGGAATTTTTTTCGTTCTGATTACCAGCTCACAGTAAATGTATATTTGTTCTTACACTTAGGCAAACTCGCATTGACTGTAAGTGTTTTATAAGTATAGATTAGTAGGGAAGTTAATACAAAGAGAAATCAAATTTGATCATTAAAAAACATCATAAATTATTCAAGTAGGTAATTAGACTTCTACCTAGGCTTATTTAAGCATGTGTATATAAAAGCCAGTAAAAAAATTAAAGATGTGGTGTCGTGGGACACCAGATAGGAACGAAGTTCCTTCGGCTAATGTAGAATCGACAGAGGGACGAGAGAAAGAAAAGACAGAGGGAGAAAGAGAAAGTTATTATACACAACTCGCTTGTGTATACGACTGTCGCGCCTGCGCACGTCTGTTTTAACAATTTTATTCCACGGACTTTTTCTTACGGTTTTACTATCACATTTTTTTCAGTTCGGTCGCGCAGCAAAATCCCTATCCCCTCTAAGCCTGCCGTAAGGAACTAGTAATTTAGTTCTCGTATTAATAAGAGCATTGTCCTAAAGTACAATAAAAGCTTTATTATCAGAAAATTAAAAGTGATTATAAATTCATGCAATACATCGTATAGCATGAAATATTCGAATCATTTCACCTTGATTCAAATTGTACCAAAAAAAAGGCTTAAAATACAATTCAATCCCGCATAAAATTCATTTCAGGAACTAAAATAAATGGATGGAGGCAATAAAACCTGAAGCGTCCACGTAAACAATCCTTCACATGGATTTGATCGGATGTGTTTACATCGAGCAAAAGCTTTTGCGGCAGGCAGCCTCTCGAGCAGATTGTTCGGTAGATGAAATTGCAAGCAAGTTAGTCAGTCAGTAGTGTACAGTCTTCACTAAAATATGCTTTTCAATAATCAATAATTAATAATTTTAGCAACCTTCCTGGTGTAAGATGTGCGCTGTGGATGTATAAGCAAAAGATACCACTACAAGTTAGCCCTTGACGGCAATCGCACCTGATGTGATGATGCAGTCTAAGATGGTAACCGGCTAACCTGTTTGGGGTATGGTAAACCCATACTCCTAATTGGTTTCTACGCGACATCATCTAAATCGCTTGGCGACACGTCTTTGTCGGTAGGGTGGTAACTAGCCACGGCCGAAACATCCTATCAGACTAGATTCGAGTTGGGAATCGAAGCCAGGACCTCCAACATTATAATGTGACAGTGCACGCCACGGAGGTCGTCCTGTGTTCGATCCTCGGTAGGGAAACGTGGCTGGTAGCCTCCCTCCTGACAGAGACGTACCACTCAGCGAATTAGCGGTTGCACGACGTCCCATAGCAACCGATGGGGTACGAGTTTACCATACCCTAACAGATTTGCTAAAGATATCGGCCAAAGAAATCGTTGCTATCTGATATTTATAAAATATGGTGATAGCCTAGGGGTTATGGACATCGACCTCCCTTTCAGGGGACCGAATTCGATCTCCGGCAAGCTCTTACAACTTTCAAATAATTTTAAAGTAAATATTAATCAAATTTGATTATTTAATTAAGTGATCTTAAGCTGGCTTTATCGACCAAGAAAAAAAAATTGTGAGAAAATCTATCAATTTGCACTGTGTGTGATTGAACAGTCCCCTGTAGTGGGCAAGTAATGTTTTGAATGGCACGATGTCGCGTAGAAACCAATTAGGAGCGTGGGATATTACCATACTCTTAACACGTTAGCCCGCTACCATCCTAGACTGCATCATCACTTACCATCAGGTGAGATAGCCGTCAAGGGCTAACTTATAGTGTATAAAAAAAAAAGCATAATGATGAACCCCCGTACAAACGGTTTGTTCCGGTTAAATTTATTATCAAGAAGGTTTATACTCTTAGTCCCCTTCTACCATTAGAGATAAGGCCTATGACCAGCAAAGGATATTAGGCCAAGAATAATTATGAAAACTAAGAAAGTTAGTAGGCAATTTGATACAAAATATGAATTATTTTAAAAAGTAAGACTAATCAGAAATACTTTCAGATGCGTATGAAAATTACGTTCGAAGTCCGTCGTACAAGCCATATAACGTTGCTAGAGGAAAATAAGAATGAAAATCCATATTAGCGCGCCTATTTTCTCTTGATAATCTGACGAGTAATATTTGAATGCAAGTGTTACAAATTTTATTACTGGTTTCTTAAGTTTGATCCTAAACTAAAAGTTGAAGATGCCATCGGTATTTTTACTTTTACTTCGTAGAATTTTGAAATGTTTAACCATTGTGGACTTTACAAATAAGCATTGCATAACGCCGAAATAATCATGCAGTGTTTTGTCATACTCCTGTCCATGTCATAGATACCTTTCAAATGTTGGAATGTGTCGAAACACTGCCTTACTATCTCGACATAATATTCTTTTATTTGTAAGGCTCTGTCTGTTTTACATTTTACAAATCGTTCGAGCCATTCAAAATCCACATAAAAGTCAATGAAACAGGAATTCCAATAAAATGGTTGGCGGCAATAAAACCTGAAGCTTAACATCACGTAAACAATCCTTTGCATCAAGTTGATCGATGTATTACTTATTCAAAAAAGCAATACGTACCATATAGCTCTACAGTTATTTGTTCGGTTCAATCTTTTTATGCGGAGACAAACTGACAAATGATTCGAGAAAAAGAAAATTGTAATGAAAATTACCCATGAACAAAAGCATCTCTAAAAGTGAGGAAATAATCCCTTGTTGTTTATATTTTTTTAGTAGTTGTCGTGGCTAGCTACAATTTTCTGGTATGATACCGGTTGGAAACTGGATAGGGGTATAATCACTAGTTTACATTTCTAATAATATTCACCAGATCGCACAATATTTATGCAAAAATAAAACTTATAAATTTAAACAATTCTTATAAAAATACAAAAATCGGTTAAGATTAAAATGGGTATATAGTTGAAGGTTCATTACTAGCTCAATTTCTCTTCATTAAATAAACCCCTTTTTTTTCAGGAAATAGACAAATTAAAGCCTGAGCCTGTTTTTTGCTAAGTATATCTACTCAATTGTATATAAACCTGTGAAACCGACAGACAGACAAAAATAAAATTATAGTCTTTTTAAGATTATTTACTATATTATATTCTTTATTCTTTATATTGGTATGATTAGACCCCCGATCAAAATTTTGTCTAATATTTTATGACAAAATTATTATAGAGTAAGTTAAGTAAAATTGGACGATTTTGAAACAAATTAAACGATATTAATATTATTATAGATATGGAGAAAAAAATTACACAAAAAGAAACAAATCAAGGTAACAATTCGGCATCTCAGATGGTATGACAAGCGAATAACATACAATATAAACATTCAAAACTAATATAACAAGTATATAGGAGAGTTGATTTTATTCTAAACCCCTTAAAATTGAGATTGGGTCAATTCTATCGTAAATATGCCGTTGTACTCACCCCCGTTAACGGAGCAAATAAGTTTGAAGTCGCCCCCCTCGTTGTAAGGCCCGGCGGTTCCGGTTATTTCTTTGCCGAATTCGTCGAAGATCACCGGCTTCGAAGGCAGCTCTGCGGAATAATCACGAATAATCAGGAACTTGAATTTTGTTATGCAAAGCGGGGGCATTGTTTGTACCTAGTTGATTTGTCAAAAGAATAGCATTTATTAAATAATAATAGCTGTGATAGCATAGCGGTTAGAACGTCAGCCTCCGAATCAGAGGTCGGGGGTTCGAACTGGGCAAGACCGTGGATTTCTCAACACCCTACAAAAACCTGTTTACATTTTTTTAATGAAAACTCTTTTGCCCGCAGGTCAATGGCATAATTTCTAACTCACGTACTTATAAAAACTATTGCGTGTAGTTGCGCTAATCGTTTTTGTATAATATTGTGATCTCATATGCGGAAAATGTTTATCAACAGAAGTGCAAGTAAAAGTAGTTTAATTAAAAACCGCGAAATAAATACCTACTTGAAATAAAAAAAACTCACAGTTGACATTACAAAAATAGATTTTGTTTATTCTTTATTATTTCGTTATAGCGGCAAAATAACTAAGTACACATTCTGTAAAACGTAACTAAATAAGTATTACGAATCACGGAATATTACACGCTGGCAAGAAAACGTACGGAATACGGTCCCAATAGCAACGTTCGTGTACCCTTAAATTAAAAAAAAAAGGCGCCTACTCTAACTTTAGTAAAATATACAAACTCATAAAACGTGAGCCGCAAAGTTCTGAAACAACTGTCAACATCGTATAACTCGACTCTATTCCGCGTTTATTAGTCAAGCTATTAATATTTAAAAATTTCTAAGCGAGTTTTCTGAGAGCAGTCATTTCAGCGCACATTTCAGTTTTATGAGAACCACGAAATTATCATTATGGAATATCATAGCGTGGTTTTGATTTTTTAAATATTTTACCAATATTATTTTGTTATTTAATAATTGACTGGTCTTAGTGGTTGGCATCTACGAAGTCCTAAGCAGGATTGGTCCAAGAATTAACACTGATTTGATTGTCTTTTTAAAAGAACAAAGAAAGAAAAAGTTTTGATTTGGTGCGATATAAATACATGACAACTGGACCCAAGGTAGACCTTATGCTGATATCGATCACACAAAGCTACTCACTCATCATCACCTGCAGCGCTGGTTTTGTTTAGTATAGGTAATATCACGTCATCACAAAACTGTTCAGGTGTAAGAAGCGTAAGGCGGTCATAATCAATTTCTTCACTCGTTACGTACAGAAAATAATCACATAAATTAGTGATGCGAAACTTTGTATCATCATCATCATCATGATCAACCCATTACCGGCTCACTACAGAGCACGGGTCTCCTCTCAATATGAGAAGGGTTTGGCCATAGTCCACCACGCTGGCCATGTGCGGATTGGCAGACTTCAAACTTTGTATATAATTATAAAAAAGTCTTCTTTGGTACTCGAATCCAGGTACAGAAGACGGTGTAAGAAATTATAAATTCCCGAAAAAGCCCCACTGGGAAGCCCTAGTTAGTCCTGCTCCTAGACAAATAATCTCGCTATTGTATCTGTAGGTTGTCAGAAAAAGTGATCTGAGAATAGAGTTCATTGTTCCTAAGTCTTCTATTTAAAAATTCAAATCGTGTAACGGAAAAGCGCGGAGGAGGTTTCGCTCAGAATTCTCCGTTGTTCTCTAGAAAATAGGCAGTAATTACAGCTCTCGACAGAGGCGAAACGCTTACAAATTATTCTTTCAACCTGGATTAAAGCTGCCTGCGGTAGGTAAGTTAATGGGTTTGGTCTATGAGTTTGATAAATTGGATCGTGTTGTTACTTGCATATTTTGAATTTTCAAGTCGATTTCGCTGTGAAAGATGACGAATTTGTTTTAATCAAGCAATCGATCAAAAACAAAACTTTATTAAAATAAACCTTCAAAAGGCATTTTCGATGCGCCAATTACTCAAATAATAGTGAGTGGTTGGTGATAACTACTTTAGTAAACTCAAAACTAAAGCTACGAAGGTTCCAAACGCGCCCAGGTCAGGCCACAAAAATTTTGCCCGGTAAGAATTCTTCAATTTGATGAAGCGGTGATAGCCTAGTGGTTAGGGCGTCAGCCTCCTAATCAGAGATCGGCGGTTCTAATCTGGGCACGCACCTCTAAATTTTCGGAGTTATGTGCGTTTTTAAACAATTAAAATATCACTTGCTTCAACGGTGAAGGAAAACTTCGTGAGGAAACCTGTATGCCTGAGAATTCTCCATAATGTTCCCAAAGGCGTGTGAAGTCTGCCAATCCGCAAATGGCCAGCGTGGTGGACTATGGCCGAACCCTTCTCACATTGAGAGGAGACCCGTGCTCTGTAGTGAGCCGGTAATGGGTTGATCATGAATGAATGAATGAAGTATTCTTCGTCACCGCTATCTCACATGTCATTCAAATCTATATCCTCGTAGGAGCAATCTTACTAGAGCAATATTTCATGCCCAAGCTTGTTTATCATTTACATAATCCTTTGCACTATTATGAGGCATTGTATATAAACTTTGAACGTATTGAGAGACATCCAGGAAATGTTATATGATAATATGTTATAAATCAATATACAAAACTGCAAACTCTACAATTCTCGACAACCCATTAGCCCCAGTGTTTAAAACTTTATTCCCCCTTGGGGGAGGGGGGTGTAGTATCAAACTTTTTGAACTAATGCACGACTTCTTATACAAACTTCTACCATTATAATACAAACGTTACCTGTTCTAGAGTAATGTTTAAAAACCTCTAATCTATGTGGAAGAAGTCGTGGGAATCAGCTAGTAGTACCCTAAATACTATAACTTGTTTTAACAGTGAAGGAAAACGTAAGGAAACATGTATGCCTGAGAGTTTGTTTATGTTCTCAAAGGCATGTAAAGTCTAAAGCCTACGGCCATGCTTCTTTCATACTCTTGGAGAACCGTGCTCTGTAGTGGACTGGTTTGACATAATTAGACTTCATTAACCTAATCAAGGTTGACTTACAAAAAACCTCTTTATTCATTCTAAGGCTATTTTAGTTTAGTCACAATAGTTATTATTCATGCCTACCATATTCGGTCAATATAAAGGCTTTGACAAATTATAGGTGATCCTATAATTTGTCAAAGCCTTTATATTTTGTGCAGTGATCTGCACTAGACAGATCCGTTGCAGCAACCATTACGTAATCAAATAATATGGAGGTGCTCTCACTCATTCACGGCGGCCTTTAATTATTGTACTCGCACTGCTCACAGAGATCTGATCTGAATGGGCGCCGGAGTGAGGCAAGGGCCCAAATGTGCAATTACAACTCAAATTGTCGATCAATGATCATTGTTGTACTAACGAAACAAAATATCTCAATAATTTCTTTCTTCTTTTTATACACTACAAGTTAGCTCTTGATGGCTTGAACACCTGGTGGTAAGTGATGGTGCAGTCTAGGATGGTAGCGAGCTAGCCTGTTAGAAATATGGTAAGCCCACGCTCCTAATTGGTTTCTACGCGACCGGAATGCTAAATCGCTTGGCGACACGTCTTTGTCGGTAAGGTAACTAACCACAGCCGAAGCCTCCCACCAAACCAGACTCGGGCCAGGAGTCGAACCCAGGACCACCAACCTTATAATGCGACAGCGCACGCACTGCGCCAAGAAGGTCGTCAAAATTATTTTAAGGATTATGTAAGTTTGCCAATCTACACATAACCAGCGTGGTGAACTATGGCCAAACGCATTTAGAGGAGACCCATGCTCTGTAGTGAGCCGGCAATGGGTTGATCATGATGATGAAGATGAAAAGATGAAGAAGCTTGAGTGTGAATTGCTCTAACTTTATAGCTAATTAAAATTTACTATAGACTATGTAATATGGCGATGATAAAAAAAAACAGACTAAGTTTGTTGTGGGCGCTTTCTTATTCCTGGGCGCGTTTTGAATCCTTCTTGTTTGCTTGTTTTAAGATAACGAATGGACTTATCACCATCATCGCATGACTTAAAATATTGGAAAATATATTATATCACAGTAACATAGGCTATATTGATGATGATGAAGGTATATTCAATACTCTCAATAAGGTGGTACTAGAATTTTAGTACATTTTTCATCGGAACAAGTAACCACGCAGTACGCATTGTACACGCAATTTCGCGGAAGTCTCGAACAATGCCTGCTCGGCAGGTGTTCATTCTAGGATGCGATATCATTGTTATGCGGAATGGCCGTAACGCTGTAAGCGTATAAAAGCCTCCGATAATTGCCCAGTCAGTGTTGCCAGTGTTGCACTGAATACGTGTATGTTGTCTATTGTTTTGAACTCATAGTTACTTTCTCGTAAGCTTTTGTTGTTTGCAGATTGTTGCGTTGACCGTTTTCTGATAAACTATACCCATTGCATTTGTTGGATAGGAACAAGTTTTGTTTTTCTTATTCGTTTTACTTTTTTGTGATCACTTTATGAGTCACTTGTTGGATTCGGTACGAAATGAAATTAAATGAAACTTTATTTGTTCACATGTTACAGTATCCGATAAGGCCTTCTGTTAAGTATAAAACCTGTGTCAGAAGGACTCGCTCTTCCCATTATAAAATATTCAATACACATAACAAGTTTATAATATTTAGCAAGTTCGTTTTTTATCTACTACTAAACTTACTTAATAACATGCAGTATGTGAATATGTGCGTGCGCGCGCGCGCAAGCGTGTGTGTGTTTGTGTGTGTCCGTGCGTTCGTGCGTGTGTTTTTATTTTAAGTACTAGTTGAAATGGCAGTTGAGTCTTCATCTAGAAAATAAATTATCAATCTTAAGCAAACAGGGTTATTCCAAATAAATAGGGTATAACCTCGGAATAGAAGCTGTGATAGCAGAGTGGTTTGGACGTCCGCTTCCTTAACAGAGGTCAGTGGTTCGAAACCGGGCACGCACCTCTAACTTTTCAGAGTTATGTGCATTTTTATTTAGCAATTAAAATTTTACTTGCTTCTACGGTAAAGGAAAACATCGCAAGGAAACCTGCATGCCTGAGAGTTCTCCATAATGTTCTCAAAGGCGTGTGAAGTCTGCCAATCCACACATGGCCATCGTGGTGGACTATGGCTAAGCCTACTCATATTGAGAGGAGACCCGTGCTCTTTAGTGAGCCGAGAATGGGTTAATCATGATGATGATGAACCTCGGAATAATTATGCAGTATTTTACCAAACTAACTGAAAGCCCCTTTCAAATTTCTATGTGACAAAATACTGTAATACTAATTTAAATTTGAAATTTTTCATAAGTAAATTTTTTTAATAAAATATATACATGAAATACACTATACAGGAATAATAATTCATGCTAGTAGGTATGTGGAAAGTAGATGAGGCATTTTTTGCTCTCAAAAGCTATGTGGCTATTGTAGGAAATGGCTACGTAAGAATACAATGACTGCTCAGAACTCTCATATCTTTTGTTTTAAGTCAGCGAGAACATTTCACTACCAAAAATATATTTCTGCGCATCCAATTCGAGGGTTTCTTCAGATGTTTCAAAGAATATAATTGTATCCGTATTGATATGAAAAAAACGTGGCTCAACAGTTGAACCGATCTTGACTACCTTTTGCCGATAGGACACTTTTTATTCCGAGAAAACAAAGGATTTCTCCGGAACTCAGTAAAATATTTATTGAATCAAGAATTAATTAACTGCACTCATGCAACACATTTTTTTATATAAGCAATTAAAATATCACCTGCTTGAACGGTGAAGGCAGACATCGTGAGGAACCTGCACGCCTGAGAGTTCTCCATAATGTTCTCAAAAGCGTGTGAAGTCTGCCAATCCGCACATGACCAGCGTGGTGGACTATGGCCAAACCCTTCTCGTATTGAGAGGAGACTCGTGCTCTGTAGTGAGCCGGCAATGGGTTGATCATGATGATGATGATGATGATACTCGTAATTACAAATATGATGCATGGGAGGCCAAGGGTTTACACCCCGAATTGTTTACCTCCGGGCTGAGAACCTTTTAAAAGCTCAGTTCCTATACCTAACAATTATTAGCCCTATCTAAAAAATCTAACCCAAAATCTCGTGCGGTCGAATCCGCCAACCAAACGACCATTGCTCACCAAGGTATTAATATTTCAAAATTCTTATCTTATTCAAACCGAATTTTCAGTTTTATATAGACCTAAAGGTATCTAGGTCACGGGCAAAATGCTTCCGCATTTATTTAAAATACAATAAACTTTTAATAAAAACAAAAGAAAAGCTTCATGATCGACAAGCGGTATGCCATAAAACTCAATATTAAAAAACTTTCATAACAAATATTTACTTAGCTCTCGATTCTACCGCTTCCTTTCCCAACTTTAACTTCTTAGCTGGAGGACACACAAGCAACGATATGTCTCTTAAGAAAAAAGTTATATTACCTCATTTTACGTAGGCAAAATTTAACAATACACATTTGATAGACGCTGCTTTACTTGGATATCTCATGAAGATCTTCATTTTTATTTTCGTTAACCACATGTTAGCCCTTGACGGCATCTCACCTGATCGTAAGCATGGATGCGGTCTAAGATGGTAGCGGACTTACCTGTTAGGGGGTATGGTAAGCCCATACTCCTAATTGGTTTCCACACGACGTCGTGCCGCAACAATAAATCGCTTGGTGACACGTCTTTGTCGGTAGGGTGATAAGTAGCCACAGCCGAAGCCTCCCCCCAGACCAGACTCGAGCTGGGAATCGAACCCAGGACCTCCAACTTTATAATGCGACAGCGCACGCACTGCGCCACGGAAGTCGTCATTATACATACCTGAACACATGAACTCTAATTATTTCATCATCATCATCATGATCAACCCATTACCGGCTCACTACAGAGCACGGGTCTCCTCTCAATATGAGAAGGGTTTGGCCATAGTCCACCACGCTGGCCATGTGCGGATTGGCAGACTTCACACGCCTTTGAGAACATTATGGAGAACTCTCAGGCGTGCAGGTTTCCTCACGATGTTTTCCTTCACCGTTGGAGCAAGTGATATTTTTTTTTTTTTTTTTAATAAAAATATAATTATTTACGTTCCTCGAAACATCGACTTACCATCGCACCATACACTTCGGAGAATACCGTCCTTACAACAACTGAATTCTATCAAATCAATCCAGGAGTCACTCTACTATCCATCAATTGGATAGTACTACCCAACTCGGAGCAAGACAAAGCCTACTTACGAATGTGAATTTGACAACTCTAAGTCGACCATCCTCTAATAAAATCACACATACGCGTTTTAATATAAACCTTTATTCGATAGACTCGGCTAAACTATGAATACCTTTCTGTGATAAGTTTGCCTAGTTAGCGAGAGTTCTGGAAACTTCCCGCCTACTATTAGAGTATAGAGTTACTATTTAGCGCCGTGGGACTCGAACGTCTATCAAGGCCCCAAGCTTCTTGCTTCCACCATTAAACTGCCCATTCCACTTATTCTCAGTAATTTTCGCTAACTGAGCTCTTCCTTTGGTTTATTTTTGACCATATGACGGACAAAGAGGGTTGTAGTATAGAATTTGAATACACGACCTCGGTGGTGTAGTACGTGCGCTGTCGCATGATACGAGTAAAATGGGAGGTCCTGGGTTCGATTTTCGGTTTGAGTCTGATCTGATGGGAGGCTCCAGCCGTGGCTAGTAAACCCTACCGCCAAAGACGTAACGCTAAGCAACTAAGCGTTCCAGCACGATGTCGCGTAGAAACTAATTAGGAGTGTGGGTTAACTATGGCTACCCCTAAAAGGTTTGCCCACTACCATCCTAGGTTGCATCATCACTTACCTTAAGGTGAAACAGCCGTCAAGGGCTAACTTGTAGTGTATTTAAAAATGATTTAAAAATAATTTTTAATGATGAAGGTAGACCTTCGAAATATTGAAATACAGACCGAATCATTCTAATTGACCATTGAGTTAACCTCGATAAGAATCTCGCAGATACGTTTCAATAAGCGGCTCCATAAACACTACGTCATTGATTCACCTTTCGTGCCGTTAACGACACTACGTCACAATCCGGTACACATAGTCATTTTGACTCTTTTTCATGGCTTTGCACAGATTAGCCAATGTCGAGTTTATAACAATATAGAAGTTACGGAGAAATGGCGGGAAACTTTGCACTCTGCAGATGCGGCTCCCTCAAACCTTTCCCAAATCAATACCTGTTAACCATTCAGAAAACTAGCCACTACACAAACGACACCGAAACTGTCCACGACACAACCAACACCAGCCCTTTTCAAAATTAGCCAACGAACATTAATTCAAGAAAAGCGTGAAAAAACCGCGACTGCCATATACGAATTCTCCCGCCTTTCCACATAGTCATTTATCCGAAACTCGAAGCTATGTTCAAACAGATATTATATTTTTTTCATTACCCACATTCCGTGTTGTTTGAAAGTAGCCGAAAGATATTATCTTCTTAATTTAAAAATCTTTTTCTTTTCCACTTTTCCTTTTTTTTCTTCTAACCTTGTTAATATTTACAAGCCGCACAGATATCGTTTATTTAACTCGACCTCATTGTTGTCGGTTGTTTTTCCACGGAAGCACGTTCCCATAATTATGTTTGTGACACGTGCGCTCGTGATCCCCTTTTCTTTGTGTCCGATAATGAAGGTTCTGCTATAAAGGGGCACACCTATCTCGAGCGGCACTTCGGTATAATGTAGCTGTTATGTATAAGTTTATACAGCTGTAGTAACAAAAGTTATATATTATGTGTTGGTATGTTCAATGGAAGGCAACTATGCTGACCATTACAGTGGATATGGAGTAGTGAGAAGCTGTGATAGTCTAGTGGTTAGGACGTCAGCCTTTCAATCAGAGGCTGGGGGTTCGAACCCGGGCACGTATAAATTTTCGGAGTTATGTGCGTTTTTAAGAAATTAAAACTAGCAAGGTTGTCTTTAAAAAAAATCTTAATATCACTATTTACCCTAGCGTTTATTCTAAAGCTCGTAATAGTTAATGGGCAATGTTAATTGCCTACCTAGTCAAACACTCTGCGGGGTATTTCATGCCATTGAACATCATCATTATCATCATCATCATAATCAACCCATTCCCGGCTCACTACAGTGCAATCAATATGAGAAGGGTTTGTCCATAGTCCACCACGCTGGCCATGTCCGGATTGGCAGACTTCACACGCCTTTGAGAACATTATGGAGAACTCTCAGGCATGCAGGTTTCCTCACGACGTTTTCATTCACCGTTGAAGCAAGTGATATTTTAATAGCTTAAAAAATACAAGCACAATTTTGCATTTAGCCTTATTTTGTATTTACAATATTATGGACTTTGCATACCACAAGAAGTATCAAGATTTCCCGTGCCATCCGTTTTGTTTTTATTTCTTCAGAAAGTTGTATCGAAAGGTAACTTTAGCCGTAAAACTTTCTTGTTGATTTCATGAGGATAAAGATTTGAATTTACGCGCTTTGGGTCGGTCGGCTATCAAGATAGCTACACGACCTTCTGTTCGGGAAAGGGTTTATCCTTTATTTTCGAAGGTATTTCCATATGTCTATAACGTGAGAGTTTATGCAAATGAAAACCTATTTGAAGTGATATGTGATAGTGGCCTTAGCTTCATTCAAAGCTGGATCAGAATTTCTGTATCTTAATTAAATCGTCTAGTTAGCTAGGTTCATGTGAGACAAATCTGCTAGGCAGAGGTCTCCTCTATCTCATAGAAATGGTTCCAATTCGTCAATCCATGACGTTCACATTCAAATCCATTAAATTCGCGTTGTCATCTCATAATAACAAACATACATTTCAAACTAACATACGCATTTTTATTTTGTCGTAATATTATAAATATTTATTAATTAATCGTGCGCAATTCTTCCACGCAGAAATATATGAACATTAGATAATACATAAATACTACATAGCATAGCTACACATATATTTGGGAAATCCACCAAAAATATACGTTTTGGAAATGATTTTGTATAATTTTTTTCCCAGGAAGAGCTTAGTAATGCATTTCACTAAAATATATCTTCTTTCTCTGTTTATTTTAACCTATGTTGGTCTTAAGTGCTGTCTATCTGTTTATAAGAATTGTTTATTTCGAATCAATTACATTATTCTCTAATTCAGTATGAACTACCAGTATCAAAGTGCGTCTGCAACATAAGTTTCGTCCACCTATCATAATACCCCGGCTAAGTTTGTTGTGGGCTTCTTCTTAGACCGGGGCGCGTTTGGAACTCTCATAGCTTTAGTTTTAAGTTTACGAATATAGTTATCACCATGAAATAACTACTATGTAAATTATTGACGCGTCAAAAGTGCCTTTTTAAGGACTATTTGAATAAAGATTATTTTGAATTTGAATTTGAAATTTAATATATCTTGTTATTTATCAAGATATATAAATATATTTCATATGAGCTACTGCTAGCATAAAAATAACTCATTTTTAATATAGATTATATTGTTACTTGTAAGCGCAAAAAAAATAACCCTATCTTAACCTAACATCATATCAATACTCTATCATTCAATCAGACCAACGTATATGGTGATGGTTTGTAAAATGCGTTGATGAACCAGTTATTTGATTTGTTGGACTCAACCCTTCTCATACTGTGAGAAGACTCGTGCCTTGTAAAAACGTGTTTTATAAAATAGTTTCTAGTGATATATGTTAAAAAAGCATGTAGAATTCGTGTAACAATAATAAGAATAACTAGAAATATTTGATATAAAAATTTTTTTAGCTTGTCAACTTAGCGAGGTCCCGGGTTCGATTTTCAGGTCAGGCCAAAAAGAAAGAAGGTCTTTTTGGTATTGACTTTTTCTGTTACACATTACTAGAATTGTAGAATTGGTACTGTCGCCTCTCAGACAGCATTTTTAGCCACTGATCCAGTTTACTGCCATTGACATGTAATAATTGACGAAACCGTATTGGAGCAGCATGATAGGTGTAAGCTCTAAAGTTCCAAGCCATATCTCCAGAAATGAGACGTAAATAAGACGATGATGACTATGGTTCAAACCATACAAGCCTTATACAACATAAATAATATATTTTTTTTATTATGGCAACTAGGCCCAATTAACATTTACAATATGATAAAAATAGTTACACTATAAAATACGAAACAAAAATTAAGAATAAATTAAACATTAACTTAACCACCCGACCGTAACAATAAAATGAAAAATAATAATAAAATGAAAGTTGAATAAAGTATCTAAGCTTGACAGCATAAAGAATTAGTACAGAATTAACGTCACTTAAATCGCTTATTATACTATTTGTCTGGTGGGAGGCTTCGGCACTGGCTAGTTACCACCCTACCGACAAAGACGTGTCGCTAAGCGATTTAGCGTTCCGGCACGATGTCGCGTAGAAACCAACTAGGAGCGTGGGTTTACCACACTTCTAACAGGTTAGCCCGCTACCATCCTAGACAGCATCATCACTTACCACCAGGTGAGATAGCCGTCAAGGGCTGACTTGTAGTGTATAAAAAAAAAAAAAAAACTAGATTAAAGTTTATTTGAAATACGGAAACAGACAAAAACAGAAACAAAGGCAGATATTGACTTACATCTCAATGGCGAGCAATATTCAGCGCAGAGGAGCGTTTGAAGAGCACACAAGAAAATGCGATTCACGCTTTAACTTGAGAACTTTGGCGCTGATGCAAACATTTGCTTTAATTTTAAATTGGAAGAGTTGGCTAGGGAGCAACTTAGTCAAAGCAGTATCACAGATGATGTACGATCCACGTTTAAGGCACTCCACATACGTGATTTATCGCCGTCGATATTATATGGGGAGCGAGCATGCACCATTTTTAAAGTCATGATTTTGTATTCAGAACTTCACCCGCTTGATATTCGTTATATGTGAAACTTTTGTATGATATTACCCCAGCATTTCGTTTGTGAAAATCAAATCATATCAAACTCTCTGTACTACTATAACAGGTGGTTTTATGATATCCTGGTGCTTAATCATCCCATATTCTTTTTAGCAGCAGTATATTAGTTTAGGTATAGTAATTGTTAGATCTGTGTATATATTTTATAACATTTTAAAATACATGCCGAAGCCCTTGGACTAAAGCTCTATAATCATTTACATAATATATAATAGTAGCTCGATAATAATTTTACAAAGAAAGACTTAAAATGACTAAGACTTAGAGATAGTGTAGATATAGTTTAGTGTTTATGTAATTTTAAAATCACAAGCATACAATAATCCATTGAAGATGGCACAAATTTATACACATAAATTGTTATTTCTTTATTTAAAAAAAAATATCCTACCCATTAGCCCTACACTTACCACCAGGTGACGGAATTGTCACCTGGTAGTAAGTGATGATGCAGTCTAAAATGGTAGTGGGCTAACTTCTAAGGCTATGGTAAACTAATTGGTATCTACGCGATAAACGCTAAGCTGGTATAATGGTAACTAGCCACGGCTGAAGTCTATATTCGTCAAGAATTTGAAACAATTGTGATGAAACTTTGGCAGGATGTTCTGGAAGTATAAATAAATGTTTCTTTTTTTCACATGGCAATGCTACGCATGTCGACTGCAAGTTTGACGCAATACAGGACATTATCTGTAGTCAAACCATGCTAAGTTTAATCAAGTTGATCAAGTATCCTTTATTCGCTTACGATTAGGGCTAAAACAAATGTCAAAATTAAGAATAGTTAAGAAATTGACGTAGGCCCTCGGGAAACTACCTCGAAGCAAGTCTTATGTGCTTGCTAATCTGCATTGCAGAGCAGTGGTTAGCTTAAAACCGTTTCTCTTATAATAGAGGACTCCTGTACCTAGCAGGAAGACAATTTAAGATAATTAATAATGGTAAAACTTTAAAAAATAAGTTTTACACTCTTAACTTCACTAGCTTAATTTGACGACCTCCGTGTCGCAGTGCGTGCGCTGTCGAATTTAAAAGTTGGAGGTCCTGGGTTCGATTCCCGACTCGAGTCTAGTCTAGTGGGAGGCTTGGGCCGTGGCTAGTTACTACGGACAAAGACGTGTTGCCAAGCTATTAGAAGTATGGGTTTACCATACCCCTAACCGGTTAGCCCGCTACCATCTTGGACTGCTTCATCACTTATACCAGGTGAGATTGCCGTCAAGGGCTATCTTGTAGCGTAAAAAAAAGCTTGTCAAATAAAGTAATCTAAAATTCCAAGTGTCATGGTTTTACACTCACATACTTATAACGAAGAATGTTAAGGGTAAAAGAAAATTGTAGTAGAAATCCGATCTCAACATAACAAAACCGCTTAATCCACGTCCAAAATTAGACGCGCCAATCAAAATTACGCAACACCTTTGTACCCATAAAATTTTCCGAGGTTGTAAAGGAATTATGGCCGCCTCGGAATTCCGTGTCGATGCAGGGATAAAGGCCGGTGGAAGTTTTAACGTGTGTTATCACGATCCTCACGTGAGCCTCGGATTTTATCTTTGTCGCTTGGATACCGCCTTTGTTCGTTAACATTTTTTTTGCGAAGCTGACTGCTTCGATGCGGAAGCTTTACGTCTTAATTATTTTGCAGTGCCCGAAGTAAGACGAGCTTCTTACAAGAAGACGATGCATTCAATGGAAAATAAATAAAAATTACTGTTTTCAAACTGTAACCACTATAAAAACTTATATATATTCACAATTCAAATATTCATAATAGCTTTTTTCGTGTAAACCAGGCATGATATATCATCATGATCAACCCTTTACCGGCTCACTACAGAGCACGGGTCTCCTCTCAATATGAGAAGGGTTTGGCCATAGTCCACCACGCTGGCCATGTGCTGATTGGCAGACTTCACACGCCCTTGAGAATATTATGGAGAACTCTCAGGCGTGCAGGTTTCCTCACGATGTTTTCCTTCACCGTTGAAGCAAGTGATATATTAATTTTTAAAAACGCACATAACTCCGAAAAGTTAGAGGTGCGTGCCCGGATTCGATGTGGCATGATCGAGGCATGATATATATCTATCATTATTTTAATTGGTGAGGTGAGATTGATACTACACTTGCCAAGTTAAAACTAAAGCTAGGAGGAGAAACTTGATGAACAATTCAAAATTGCTTAAATTGCTTCGAAGGCTTGAAGACTTCTCTTCATCACTAAAACTAAGCTATGACCTCATCACCTCTCCATCCGTATCCACGTTCTTGAGTTACGAACTCCATAACTTGCCACATAAGCTTCGCACCTCAGTAACCTTATCATATATCAACGTATCGAAATTTAATCACATAAAAAGCGGCACCAAGAATTTACGACGGCATGCATCGAGCACCTCAAGATGTCCCGATACACTCATATTCTGCAACCGTATCAGACGCCTCGCGCAATAAAATTTTAATTTTCAAGTTGACCTACATTTTTATGGCCCTCGATCGAACTTAAATCATCTTCGGGCGCGCACCCTCCAAGTTTTCGCGCGGATACCGGGATAAAAGAGGGTCAACTTTATTGCTATCTTTTGTTTTATCGTGATTGTCCCGTGCGATACAGTTTCCTTCTGTTTCTTTATGTTTATTATTCAATTAGAACGTATTTTTTAATTTAAAAATAAATATAAAAAAAAATTCTTTAGGATTGAAGATTTTATTACCGTATACCGTTAATAATATATATATAATAACGATATTGTCAACATAGTAGTTTGAGAAAATTTGTCTGTAGGAAAAGTTATAGTATTTGTCATATTTTTTTTATAAACGTTTAACCGTTATAATTCGGAAACAATCTACTTCGATATAGTATTACAATATAATATTAATGAAGAGTCATAATAGTACATAAGACGTAAAATTATTATCCTCCGTCTGTCTTAAACTATTCGTCCGAATTACACTAATACACTACACTAACCGAATTACAATGCGAAAGATTTGCCTACAAAAGATTGAATTGATAATTAAATGTAATTTATTGTAGGCATTAATATTTTATGCCTAACAATTCAACGTTAAAAATATAACTTTTTAATCTTATTTTATTATTGATCTTATTAATGATTTGCATGCGATAGGTATAAGCTTTTGTTTGTAAGGACGAACTTTTGTAAATACCAATGGAAATTTTGTTATATTTTGTATTTATGTACATTTGGTCAGCGCACGTAGACAAAGCGGTTGCGGTTTTTCTTATAGCTTTATTTGGAAAAACTGAAAACTTAGTATTTCTGAAAAAGAATGAAGCTTATTTCAATTAGTAATGGCTTTGAAATGGTGAAAAATGTATTTGAATCCGTTCACAAGTTTTTCATTTAGACACGAACCAATAAAACTATTTTCTTTGATAACATTGTAGTAGGACAAATTTTATAAATGGTTTATAACAAAGTCTGTGTAATTGTCACACGTGTTTGTCTTGCAAGTATATCCCTGCGCAGGTATATAAATAGGTTATTGAACTTGTAGTTCTACGTTCCGAAATGCTCGTGTAAACGTCTCAGTAGCAGAATCAGTAATATTACCAATAAGTTATTACCAATTAATTTTGATTAATTTAGCAAATGTTCGAGATTATAATCATTCGATTTATGGGTATATGCTAATGTATATTAGCTTTAGGCGTCATGTTATTCCGAGCACTATAGCGTGAGTTAAATTAATTTCCACAAATTTTAACCGCATTTATGTGAAACGTGAAATACGTAAAATCATAAAAGAAGCTGTTTCATTGTCTAGTGGTTTGGATATTTGTTTTGATCTTTTTTTAAACATGGATGGGTTGTATTAAAGACGATATGCGGGTAAAAGGTGTGTGTAGTGAGGTGACAGTTTTTAGAAGTGAGTGTAAGAAGACGTGTTGTACCCCACATAATGTAGTATAAGGGCAAGAAGAAGAATGTATGGTAAGACTATTCTCACCAGTTTCTTCTTCCTACCATCATCTTCTTCTTCTTATTCGTTCACTCTTGGCAGAGTGGTCGTGGTTATGATTTGGCCTTCACAGCAGCTCTTACGATGTCCCTCCAGCAATTTCTGTTGGTGGCATCACGGGAGCATTCGGAGATCGTTAATCTGTAGCGGAACGGATTGAGTCCGTCCACCAAGTAGGGGAGCGACCACTTGGACGTGTGCCTTCCTACCATCACAACTGTCAAAATATCTGCGGCTACTCGGTTAGATGGAATTAACGAATGTTGAGTCTTTATTTCGGAAATACGATGTAAGTACATAAAGAGTGCCGCTGAGCAAGCAGTTGATAAGAATGTTAAAATTAAGGAAAACAAGCAAAGCGAGTCGAGTAATAATACGTGCTCTACGATACAGTTGAGGTTTTTTGGGAAGGTCTGAGTAAGCGCGTTATGAAGCTCAACTGAATGAACTGGTAAATGGTGATCTCTGTGGCGCAGTATTATAAAGAGGTAATTCCTGGGTTCGATTCCCCGTTCAGTTCTGGTCTGGTTGGAGATTTTGGCTGCAGCTAGCTACCATCCTACTGACAAACACTTACCACCCAGGCATAAAGCGTTCCGGTATAATGTCGAAAACGTGTCGCCAAGCGATTTAGCGTTCCGGCACGATGTCGCGTAGAAACCAATTGGGAGTGTGGGCTTACCATGCCCCTAGCAGGTTAGCCCGCTACCATCTTAGACTGCATCACCACTAACCATCAGGTGAGATTGCAGTCAAGGGCCAACTTGTATTGGATAAAAAAAAAATATATATTTCGATAAGGAGGACGGCAGCACATTGGCTCTGGTGCTACAGATATTTATGGGCGACGGTGATGAATTACCATCATATAAACTGTTTGCTCGTTTGCGCGCATGTATATATAAAAATGTATATAATGTATGTATGTATTTCCAAAACCTTACCCACATCAATACGTCGATATATAATCTTCCTAGAAAATATAAATCATTCAAGAGAAGCCATAGAATGAAAACAGTTCGAAACATTTTGTCATCAGTAATATTGCGAGTAGGTAGCTTCACGTTCAACTAAGCGTAAAATTTGTCCCAGAAATAAGTAAGATAAAAATATAACGAAGCGAAAAATGAAAGCCTATGGACATTTTTGCCTTTTAAACATTTATTAATATTGCTATTACGAACTTTTGTTGTTCACCGATTTTTGGATGATTACCTTATTATTATTCAACTAGTGTTATTGTTTTTGAAATATTAGGAATATCCAGGGAATCTGGCTTTACAATCATATGTGGGCAAGCGTGCTGCATTGCATCGAATGACACAATCATATAATAAGAACTTTAATAATATTGATATCTTTTGTACACGTATTAGCACTTTTAGGAAGTTGGTTATAGATAAGTTTAAAAAAATGATATATTATTCATTTCTACGTTGTAAGATTTCCGTATCTTTGCGGTTTTTTTTTAATAAAGTAAATTAGGTGTTTTTTGTAAAGTTAATTTGGGTTTTTTGTAATCGGTCCACATAAAATGTATCTGTGGTTTACGTGGTTGACGCCACGGTAAATAATAAGTAAGTTTGATTGTTATATATTATAACACAAACAAAACAACACACAAACATGCTAGAGCAAAAACACAATATATGTTTATCAAAACATGAAACAATTTCCATAAAAGCAAACAATTTCATTAGAACTACCACCTGTATCATTGGAAACCGTTTTGATATTGTTATACCTGATGGTATGTTAACTATTAAGAAAAAGGTGTATTTGAGAAGGTTTTGCAAAAATATAACAGTAAGTGGTTCAGTTTTGCCATTAAGCCTCGTAAATACCGACTAAGGGCATCCTATCTGTGATCTTTTTTCAAGATCAAATAATAAACATCTACAGCTACAGCTTTGAAATGTTCCTTCAAATAATGATCAAACTACTAAAGTACTAAAGAATCAATATTACTGTAATGTATTAAATAAAACTCGGACTATCGCAGACTGGTTTAATGACATTGCAAGGTGCACAAGTGACAAACAGATTGTGTGTCTACCTACATAACAATTACATATCATCATGATCAACCCATTGCCGGCTCACTACAGAGCACGGGTCTCCTCTTAATATGAGAAGCGTTCGGCCACAGTCCACCACGCTGGCAATGTGCGGATTGGCAGACTCGACACGCCTTTAAGAACATTATGGAGTACTCATAGGCGTGCAGGTTTCCTCACGATGTTTTCCTTCACCGTTGAAGCAAGTGATATTTTTAATTATTTAAAAACGCACATAATTTCGAAAAGTTAGAGGTGCGTGCCCGGATTCGACCCGCCGACTTCTGATTAGGAGGCTGACGCCCTAACCACTAGGCTAACACAGCTTCAATCAGCAAAATCAATACTATAATGACGATAATATTTGAACACGAATCACGGTACAAGGAATGCACGTTACAAAGAATTATTTCAATCGGAACTTTTCAGCGTTACTCAGCGTAACGGTATGGTTTTATTAAAATACTCTGCGATCTTTCATCTTAGACTGTATCATCACTAACCAACAGTTTATACCGCCTACTCGCTTATTTATGCAGCTTGCTGCTTTAACTATTGTTTCTAGTTATATGACTTTTAAATACATATAAGTATACTAGCTGACCCGGCAAACGTTGTTTTGCCATATAAATTATTTCTAGGCAATTGGTGGTAAATGAGTGAAAGAGGCATGGAGCGCTGTGAACGATCAGGGAATATAAAAATAACATAAATATTGTTAATGTTCAAAAGTTTTAGCTTTACTATAAGCTCAGGGAAATTTTAGTCGAATTAGAGTGGAAAACATTCACAATAAAGATGATAATGGTTCAGATATCGAGCGGGATGAAAAATGATTAAATTAATAAAATGACAATAATGGGGATTGGGGATCAAAGCCACATAATACAAAAAAAAAAATATATCCAAAAAATTAAAAAAACTTTTTGGGGTGGACCCCTTATCACTTAAGGGTATGAAAAATAGATAGTAACCGATTCTCAGACTTATTGAATATGCATAAAAAATTTCATAAGAATCGGTCAAGCGTTTCGTACAAGTATGGGAACAAACATTGTGACACGAGAATTTTATATATAAGATATGTATAAGTATGTATAAAGTTTTACTAAAAATGTTGTGTCTTTTATTCGTGCTTGTTAGATTTCTTTAATTTGAGCGGTATTATAGTTCTTTTTCTTTTATATATTTGTCGAGTTTTATTTATAAAAGCAAACTTATTAATTAGAAGTGTTCGAGGGATTAAATTTACAAGATTTTTCCGTTGCAAGATCAAATAAACGCTAGAAACTATCAAAGGACGGTAATTCAGAACTTAATCAACATCAAGGCGAGCTTTTTCTAAGACAATACGAGACACAATTTAACAGAGGTCCAATGTGCTTCTTTATTCCTTTCAAGAAAGCTTGCTCCCAAAAGAATAAAAGAAACTTTTCTCGACATTAATCGTAAAACTTTTGTGTTGATTTCAGGAGGATAAAGATTATTTAGGTCCTTATTCAGGGGTCGGTTGTTGAGATGGAATAGTCCCTTCAGTTCTATTCTCATAGGTATTTTATAGTTTTTTTTTATATAAAAATTGCTATTTACATATATAGCGTGAATGTTATGTAACTAGCTATGTCTGCGACTTCACGTTTGTTTCTATGGGAGAAAAAGTATTCCATTTCCGTCTCGAAGATGCTACCTATATCTACCTAATTGTAAATAGATATTTTTAGTAGCAAAACCAAGCATAGGTTTTGGTTCCTATTTTTTTATTTAATCGCCATCAACATCACCTATCATCATCTCCTCTCAATAATAGAATAATAAAAAATTTGTTTGTATGTTTCTTCAAATATACTTTTTGTAAAAATAATCATGGATTCCCTGCATCTTATTGATTTTTGTAGATACTTTACATTCCTTTTGGTTTTCACATTTTTTTTATACACTACAAGTTAGCCCTTGACGGCTATCTCACCTGGTGATAAGTGATGATGCAGTCTAGGATGGTAGCGAGCTAACCTGTTAGGAGTATGATAAACCCACGGTCCTGATTGGTTTCTACGCCACACCGTGCGGGAACGTTGAATCGCTTGACGACACGTCTTTGTCGGTAGGCTGGTAACTAGCCACGGCCGAAGCCTCCTACCAGACCAGAGTCGAGCTGGGAATCGAACCCAGGACCTCAAACTTTATAATTCGACAGCGCATGCACTGCGCCACTGAGGTCGTCAAACATCAGACTAATAAAGAGTTTATTATAGGCATCTATCACAAATTCGTTAATTACACAGAAAACAGCACCATCTTAGACCAAACACAAGAAATTGACGCATTCCTTACACCCTTCCCGTATTCTTATCAATATTTACTGACAATATTTGGTAACAGTACAAGATAAAACCTTCGAAGGCAAAACATGAAAATGCAATCTCAGCTTTACGAACTTTGGCACAGTTACAAACATTTGCTTTAAATGTCAGTCGAAATTCTTGGCAAAGAAGCAACTAGACGCTAAGGGTAACACATATTTTTTTTATCTTCATATAACCTCAATAATGTCGACAAATCACGTTGTACGATGTAAAAATTGAAGAAAATATGATTTTAATTACTTTTATTGTAACATATTTTAAACTCGATCTTATAAGTAAAATGTTGCACGCTACTAGACTACAAAAGAAATTCATTTAAAGGTAATTGTATACAATTTTTATAACAAATTGCCAAATGAAATTTCTGGGATGTCTCTCAATAAGTTCAAAGTTTATATAAAACGTAAGCTTGTAGAAAAGTCCTACTATAGTGTAAAGGATTACGTAAATGATAAACAAGCATGGGTGTGAAATATTGCTCTAATAAGATAGCTCTTGATATAGTTTTAAGTGGCATGTGAGATGGTGATAACAAACAGAAAATTTACCTGGCTAAGTTTGTTGTGGGCTTCTTCTTAGACCGGGGCGCGTTTGGAACCCTCATAGCTTTAGTTTTAAGTTTACGAATGTAGTTATCACCATCAAATCATTACTATGTAAATTATTGACGCGTCAAAAGTGCCTTTTAAAGGACTATTTGAATAAAGATTTGAATTTGTTTAGTTGTTATTAACGCTTTACAAAACAATTAACGCATTATAAATCGTGCATGAGCAACATTGTCACACTAATCTAAATTAGTAAAAAACTAGCGTGACTAATGCTCCTAAATAGGCAAAAGATAGCTGGTATCTATAAAGTGTCAGAAAAGCTTTACCTTACGGCGTACAATTTATACGAGTAATAATGTCCGTATAAAAACTGTTAACCAACCAAAAAACGTGGTAAGTCTGAAGAATATTATAAGCTGAATGTATTCAATACTTATAACCTCTAAACTGTTAGAAACAAAAACCGGACAATCTTAGGTGTATTATATGTATATTACACTAGCTCTACCAGGTTAGCCGACTACGACAGGTGAGATTTTGACGACCTCCGTGGCGCAGTGCGCGCGCTGTAGCATTATAAAGTTGGAGGTCCCGGGTTCGATTCGCGACTCGAGTCTGGTCTGGTGGGAGGCTTCGGCCGTGGCTAGTTACCACCCTACCGACAAAGACGTGTCGCCAAGCGATTAAGCGTTCCGGCACGATGTCGCGTAGAAACCAATTAGGAGTGCGGGCTTACCATACTCCTAACAGGTTAGCCCGTTTCCATCCTAGACTCCATCTTCACTTGCCACCAGGTGAGATAGCCGTCAAGGGCTAACTTGTAGTGTATATAAAAACAAAGTCAAGAAAGTTTAATTGGAATACATAGGTATGTTGTTTTTTAAACTCTTATATAGCTTTCATAGCTATATCAATATCACTTTAATATCAAGCTAGGTTGAACATTGATTAGGTTTTATTAAAAACAATAAGTTTCAGTAATAATAAAAATCTGTATTCTAAATCTGTATTCTGAAGTAAAAACTAAAATATCCTAATGCAAAGTGAAGGATACTTTTTATCGCAGAAAATTACATGGGAATTTTTTCCACGAGATTTACAAAAATAGCTTTTTTATAAATAACTGAACTCGGTGGGTCTTTTAAAATAGATCTCGTAGATTAGAAACCTAAATCATACATTGAATACTAAATATATAAAAGAGAAACTAAAATAAAAGTAAACGTTTTACTCACTCAAAATATAGTGTAATATTTAAGAAAGGACAAAGAAGAAGATCAAGTTTGAGATTGTCTGAAACAGGATCAAAGAGGAGTGGATAAATAGTGGCAGATGATAGCAGTGGGTTGAAGAAAGAGACCAAAAGGGCACCAAATATTTGTAATGTTGAAAGAGTAAAAACGAATTTCAACTGGAAATACCCTGATAACGATACACAAAAATACCAAACCATTCCCGTTTAAGTCAAAACTTTGGCAAAGTTACAAATATTTGCCTCAACATTAAATTAGAAGTCTTGGCAAGGATGCAACTAAGTCAAGTGAGTATTACAGATGATTTATGGGCGAGGTTTTATGCATTTTCAGAAGTATGATATATAATAGCTATCGATGAGAAATATAATTTATTGAAAATTTATTATCGTACTCCATTTATATGTACTGTGTATACTGCTGAATGGGCTATTAGAATTACTCAATATTGACGTTTAATTTTTAACAGAGCTTTTATATTAGAAGACTTAGCTCTAGCTAAGTCTTCTAATACCAATAAAGTTCTTATCATCATCGTCGTCCCGTCTGTATGTCCACAGTTTCACATAAATATTTTGTACGGAATATTAACACAACTACTTCTTGTATAAAGTGGCTCCTAGTAATGACTTAACGCTACAAATAGGACGCCAGTAAAGTACATTCAGATCCCAAATTTCTTCGATATCCCGAGTTATGTGTTTTACTCAGTGCCAATTTAGCTTCTGAATTCATTGAGCAATATCAGTATCTTCGATACATCTAAGAATCTCTGGGTTTCTGGTTTGATTACGCAGAAATATTTCGAGTACTTCTCGAGCACGAGGTGAGCTATGAACTATTTCAAAGCCATAAATCATTACTAAATTTTCTAGCAGTGAATAATTTTTGACGAAAAATCAGATTCGGCTTTACTATGTTCTCATTTAAACTTAGATTGATCTACAACTGATAACCATTGATTTAGATTTGAAAAAATAGGGGCAACATAGCCGTAAATAAAAATACTTCCAGTTTATAATCTTTTTCCCTGTTTAGAAGTCGGACAAGAAATTAGTAGAATCAAGAGTTCATTCCCAATGATATGTTAGCTGTTCAAGCCATTTAGCCCACTTTTCTCTCAATATAGTATAATTGAATCAATTCAATCATATTTTAATAATAATTTGAGCAAAGATCTTAGTATCTCATAAACAAAAATTCAGTCCACTGGTCTTATTTATTTATTTATTCTTTATTTGTACACCACATATAGATAGAAATAATAAGAAAAACAAAAAGAAACAGAATACAAAAGGCGGCCTTATCGCTTAGTAGCGATCTCTGCCAGGCAACCTTAGGATTAGGAAAACCGAAATTAGAAGAAAATAGGTGGCGTAATATATAAGTAAAAACCTGCATACTAATAACTACATACTGGTCTTATTCTTATTTAACGGTTTTTAGATTATGACTGTTACTTAACCGCATAATTCTTTTAGACATAGTATTATGTGATCCAGACAACTGGTAACTACATATATAAATAATTTTTTAGCTTACCAATAACATCGAGCGCGATCCGGTAGTTCCTCGTCGGCGACACTTGGAAGTCGACGCGACATCTGTATATCGCTCTGTCGCGCGATTGCACGTCGCGGACGTGTAGCGCCGAGGTGGGCTGTCCGATCCACCGCGCACGTTCGCTGAACATGTCATCTGACCAGTGGCCCGTCGGTCCTGGCACGCGTGTGTCATAACTGAAACAAAAATTAGAAGTGTTGGACTGATTGAAAAGTTTAAACAAGTGATTCGCAAAGTGGTCTATAACAACCTGCAAGGGGTCTATGTCAGCGAAAAATAATTTGGGGTTCCATGAATTGAAAATGGGTCCACCATAGTGGATCTCTTAACAGACTGAGATTTAAGATAAACCCTTACAAAATTGACGCCAAATGTTGGTAATTTATTATTAAAGCATCAAGTTCATCCTTATCACTAAAAATATTGACTTATTGCTTATGTTATTTTATTTATAGTTTATTTTAGATTTATTTAATGTTACGTATATTTTACATAACAGATACAAAATTTTAGTTTAGAGTAGTTTTAATTTAAATTCAATTAATAAATGTATAAATTAACATGTGTTTTTAACTTTAACTTTTTAACACTAAAGTTCACTACAGTAAGAAATTTACAGGAAACCAATATCTGGTAAATAGGGGGTCTACCCAACACGGAAAAATATGACATGGGGTCTACGACACAAAAAAGTTTGGGGAACTCTGGTTTAAACCATTGCGAATGTCCCATTTCCCTTTGATGATTTCTATCCTCTTTTAATCCAATATATTTTTTTAGTTTTTTATACACTACAAGTAAGCCCTTGACGGCTATCTCATCTGGTGGTAAGTGATGATAGTGTCTAGGATGGTAGCGGGCTAACCTGTTAGGAGTACGGTAAGCCCACGTTCCTAATTGTTTTCTATGCGACATCGCGCTGGAACGCTTAATCGCTTGGCGATACGCCTTTGTCGGTAGGTTTGTAACTAGCCAAGGCCGAAGCCTCCCACCAGACCAGAATCGAGTTGGGAATCGAACCCAGGACCTCCAACTTTATAATGCGACAGCGCACGCACTGCGCCACGGCGGTCGTCAAAATATCTAAATCCAATATCTCTCAAGTCTCCAATAAATTGATATTATTGTGATGATCTAAAATATACATACTTTTTATAGCATAGCTTATGCTATAAAAAGTATGCGTAAACATCGTTAGAATATAAACAACATAATCTAACTTAACCACGGGTTTTAATGACTGACAACTGAATTCTGTTTACAAAACGTTTGCATTAACCACTGAGCGAAATTTATTTATGCCACATGGTTAATTCTGATTAGTATATACAGTTATCCACGTGGTCTCAATCAGACTACCCTTTGATTAAGATACATACAAATTAAATAGTAATAATTAACAAAGATTATGTTATTTTTCTTCTTCTTCTTCTTGGTCGTACACTTCATTGCTGAAGGTCGTATCCATATGAAAGTGCGTTCGTCACGTTGGTAAAAGCCTTCCACTCTGTACGGTCCTCGGCTTTTCTATAGCGGTTGTTAGCGGAAGACCAGTAATTGAATTTACTTGATCAGTCCAACGGCCAGGTGATCGGCCACGCGGTCTTTTCCCCTCCACCTTACCGACAACTATGAGTTTTTCCAAGTCACTTGGCAGCCGTCGGGCAATATGACCAAAATAACTAAGAATCTTTTGGAAACATATGGTGGAAAGTCTGACGTCAACACGAAGCTGCTCCATGGTTGATTGGTTGATTGAAGTTATTTTTAATCGAATAATGAATAAATAGAAGCAGGCGTTACTTTGCGGAAGTCCATGATAAACAATAAACAGCAAGTATAATATTTTGCTATATTCCGTCGACAACCGGGAGATTTGTATAATATAACACCACACAAAACGTGTGTAGAGGTTCTAGTGGAAGATTTTGTGTGGTGTTATATTATAGAAATCTCCCGGTTGTCGGCGGAATATAGAAAATTATACTTGCTGTTTACTGTTTATTTTTAATCGATTTAAATAAATTTTTGATAAGTTTAAGTCACGAATATGACATATAAGTGTACGAGAGACACAAAAACCTGATGAACGTCATACAACAACAATACGTAAAGGGAGCCAAAAACACAAATCCGTTTTAATCCCGACATCAATTAAGCACACCCGGTCAGATAATATTATCCCAGCGAATTTATTCCATCTCCATTGCAATTAGATTACATTGATTAATGCGCGACGCCAATTGCGGATAACCGTTCACAATTTACATATTTAATGTTGACGGGGAAATGCCCAGTGTCCCATGCTACGTCCTGTGATATTATAAGTGGAATCATGATTATAAGCTCCATTATATTTCAAAGCTGTTTTTTCATTGCAATACCATTATTATCTACAGTATGACTATCAAATTATGGTTTGTATACTGTGCTTAGTTATCAACTTTCCAATCGAAAGGGATGTTTGAAAATGTTATTTGTGGATTAAAGAAATCTTATTTATAATTCAGATGGTTAGACGACGATGGTGGCTTATACGTACAATAAAAAAAAAACTCACAAAAAGTATATATTTTTTTATAGTATTTCTTGTATTAAGAGACAACAAACAAATAACGCCCAGTTTTGTTCTTTATTAATATTAAATGTCGCAAATATTATCTTGTATGTATTTGGGATAAGAAAACGCTAAAATAAAAATAAGATTTATTGTAGTTATTAGTTAGCAATCCTCATGTTTTCTATATGTCAAAAATATTAGTAGAATACGGTTTATATCATCTTCGGAATAAAAGTGGTATAAAATTGTACACAGGTACAACTTTAATGGACAAAATAAACTAATAGATTATTTACGACAATAATGAGGCACCTATCAAATATCACTTTTTGCTGCATTATCGACCTCATATTTCATACATTAATCATCATCAGTTAACTATAAATAAATATCCAAATTCAATTCGATGTATATATATATAAAAATTTGAAGCTTTGATAGCCTAGTGGCTAGGGCGTCCGCCTCCTAATCAGAGATCGGGTGTTCGAACCCGGGCACGTACCACGAACTTTTCGGAGTTATGTGCGTTTTTAAGCAATTAAAATATCACTTGCTTCATCGGTGAAGAAAAACATTGTGAGGAAACCTGCATGCCTGAGAGTTCTCCATAATGTTCTCAAAGTAGTGTCAATCCGCACATGGCCAGCGTGGTGGACTATGGCCATACCTTTCTCATATTGATAGGAGACCCTTGCTCTGTAGTGAGCCGGCAATGGGTTGATCATGATGAGGATGATATAAAGATTCAATTCGATATATAATATATCTACGAAGGTGTTCAAGTACGAGATCGACTATACCGTAACATATTTTGCTGACGTAAAACTAAGGGGGCTGCAAAAAAAAACATCGATGTTTGTGTCGTTAATCTGACTTTGTCCAGGTACATCTTATAAATATCAACATCTTATAAGTTGACTAGCTAGGCCCGCGACTTCGTCTGCGCAGGATTAGTATTTCGAGTAGCTTCAAAAAATGTAGCGTATTTTGTCAACTTTAAATACCAGAAGCGATAAAAGTATCTAATTTTCATTACTACCGAATGTGCATTTGAAATAAATTATCAATTTTTATTGAAGTTATGGTTCACTATTTTGGCTTTAATGGCTTACACATAAGATATAGATATGTAATGTGGCAAGCTTATTTGTAAGACTATTTAAGATAAACATTTCCATCATACATTATATATGCGTAACCCTAGCAGTTTTGGCAGCGCACGCCAGAATAGCTCGCAAGTGGTAGATTTTTTCCTACTTGACACTTATCATCATTTTATGAACAATTCACACAATATCTTAAATTTATTTATTATTATTTATTATTCAATATATTAAATTGTAGCCTACATGTTACTCAGATGTATATAAGTTATAAGTAAGGTATAAGCTATAAGTTATAATATTGTAAAGTTTTATTAAAATCCATACAGTACTTTTTACGTGAATGAGTAACAAACATCCATCCATACTTACAAACATTCACGTTTATAATATTAGTGGGATTTGTCCTACACAAGCTTTGGTAATAATAATAATCTTAACATCAGGCAATCACAAAGCTTATGCTTCCACGCTTCTTCACGTCATCCCCCTTTGTTCGTGTTTTAAGGGCCTAACCTCCCTCTAAAATTGGGTTGTCAATTGCGAAAGAGATTTTTCAAATCAATCAGCTTTATTATAATGAAGTCGTAGCTAAAGATTGTTTTCCTGACGGAGAAATCATGCGTGAATTGATTTTTGTATTTTGTGTTGTTGGTAACTAATTGCAGAGAGCATATGAACACTAGCACTTTTTTTTTCATTTTTACCGTCTAACAATAGTATCCACGTATTTGTCGGTAGGGTGGTAACTAGCCACAGCCGAAGCCTCCCACCCGACCAGACTCGAGCCGGGAACCGAACCCAGGACCTCCAATTTTAAAATGCAACAGCGCACGCGCTACGCCACGGAGATCGTGAATTTATTGTAGTTGTTTTAGTACTGTAGTTGTGTATCCAGCACTAAGACTATTTTGTGACTCTAGAGTTCAATGCACCGAAGAGGTAGCTATTTCATATATCTAGATGGCCCGATAAACTCCATATCGCCAACAGCACGCTATATTATATTACCAGTAATCTAAATGAGTAGTTGTTTTAGGATTTTTTATTATGTTGAATTTTTTCAACAAAAGTTATATAAAAATCGGCCGAACCATTTTCGGGTTTTACACAACATATCCATGGGCCACAAGTATTATAATCAATAGTTGATGCCTGTGACTTTTTTTTGCCTAGATTAAAGTTATTTATAAATCCTGTGGGAATAAGTAATGTTGTTTTAGCCTATAAATAGATGGGTCAGCCACTTTGGAGATTTTAATGAGATTTTGGCGTCCGGTTGTCTATCATTAAAATAGATAGTAATAAACTTAAAAAAAAAAATATAATCACTTGCTTCAACGGTGAAGAAAAACATCGTGAGGAAACCTGCACGCCTGAGAGTTCTCCATAATATTCTCAAAGGCGTGTGAAATTTGCCAATGCGCACATGGCCAGCGTGGTGGACTATGGCCAAACCCTTCTCATAATGAGAGGAGACCTGTGCATTGTAGTGAGCCGGTAATGGGTTGATCAGGATGATGATGATGAAACTTTAATACCAGCTATAAATGTCGTTTAAATTTAAAACCGTTCAGTAGTTATGCTCAAACAAACCGCCAACAGACAAAGGAACGTAAATAAATATCAGTCTTAAATTCTACATAGATATGATAGATCTCCGAATTAATATTTTGAAGCATAACCCAATGTGTGGAATCGTCCAACTTACTATTAAAAGTACGTGTAGTAGATGATGAAACTTAAGCCGTTATACTGGCAATACTATCTACTGATAGTATGATAAATCTGTGCGAGTGTGCGTAGTTGCCATAAGCGGCTTATACATGTTGGATTTACACAAACTATGACAGTTGCTTAGTCCAGTACTGTATGAACTTGCATGATATCCCTGTATTTACACACACCTCTACAATATGATTGTATTATCTCTAGATTTTGACATTTGGACTGGCGATTAGAAAGAGGAATGATGTGTGTCATTTAAGTTATCAATATACTCTCAATAAAAAACTCACCGTTAGAAATATTTTTTATTCAGAAGTAGGATCTTATTTTTGCGAATAAATAGGTAAGTTGGGATAAATGTATGTTTGTTACTCAATCACATTAGAATGGCTGAACGGAACTAGATAAAGTTAAGAAAATAGATATAGAATATAGTCCGAAATGGGTAGTACATTTTATTATATCCTAGAAAACTTTCAGTTTTCTGTAGGACAGATTTTTTAACAGGCCATTAGTTTTCATAGACACACACCTTACAAACTTCTACAAGAATTTTATTTATCAGCATGAAATCAAGGTTTTTAAATAAAATAAGTAGCCACCGCTAACACTCTCTTTATCTGCGTGCTCACACTAAGAAGTCCTACAAACCATAGGCTCTACGTAAAAAAGTTCTACATATAAAAAAATACATTTGAAAACGTTCAACTGCTAAACAAATTTTTGGTACCAAAGATTAAAAAATTGATTTAGGTTCGTGCAAAGTGAAAGAAAATTATTATTAGGCAATTAGGTACCTTCCTTACAATAATATAATGGTTGACGGTATTAAAACTATACATTAATATTTATGTTTAACTTAGCACCAGCCATCTGTTTTTTCCCTGCCTTTTAGTGGGCCGTAATATATCTGGGTTATAATAGCTTAATGTCAACCTTTTACAAAATATTGCTTTTCCCAATGCAGGAGCGTTAATTGTTCAGGAGTCCTTCTTAAATATAAGGCGTAAACTCCTTAGTAATTCTAAATCCCGCGGGTAACGTCTGCTTTCGCGATCTAAGATCTAATCCTTTTTTTAATAATTTATTAGATTAGTGTGGAAGTATGAATTAAGCCATGCCATTTGGTTCTTTATTGTATTTAGTTACTCATAAATGATTTCCTCATATTATATTTTAGAAACGCTGATACAAAATATAGGATTTAACACCAACTAAACTAGATAATATGATGTTGGAATATTGAGTGTGAAATCCATTCGACGCGCTTTGCTTGACCACAATATGAGTGCATTCAGTTACGGCATGAACCATTTGCATCGAGTTGGTTTGCGTTAGCGATGTGAATACTGAATCATTCCGTTGCTATTCGAATTATATTCTGTTTGCTTTATGGAGTCCTAGTCACACTGACAAGGTTTTGAATAGAGATTTAAACGCGACGTTTCTTTCCTTTTTGTTGTGATCCATCTTTTGGCGTGCCTTAACAGTAAAATTGACTCGTATCCCGTCATGGTATATCTTTGTCAATTGTTAACAAAAGTAAAACTGTGACTTTGTTTTTAAAGAGCTACATTAAAGGCTCGCATAATAAATACTAATAACATAAAGGAAATTTCATTTTCCTCGTACGCCTTGTATAAAAATGATAGGTACCATAATATTTTTCTCCAGAGATTTGCGTAACTGTAAAACGTTATTTTATAAATTTGATCTTGATATTTACTTTGTGTAAAAGGAACTACAGCGTCTGGAATGTCTTTCATCCAACCAATTTGCTATACTGACGAAGATCGGAATGCCCACATTAATGTTCTATAGTATCGATTTTAAGCCTTTGGAAATCAACCATTGTGTGTACATTAAACGATTATTAATCGATTGACGATAAATTTCAAGCAATAAGATGGATCTTACTTTTTTTTTATCGTTTATTGGTGAGGATCAATCTATGAGTATTCGGCTTTTGTTGATGGATCAACTGTTTCGCATAAGGTAGATTGGCATTGTCGTTTAATGTGCTTGTCAAGCCGCAATAATTGAATAAATTTAGCTATAACGCCTATACGGTCGACGTGCATAAATTAATCAATGAGGTATATTTCGATCAATAATAGTGTGTCCAATTTATTTTCTGAAATTGGTTAAAAAACTGTATGTAAGTCCGTTAAGTAAGTTTTGAGTTTTTCGCGTCGCGTAGTCAAACAGACGCAGCGGAGAAATATCTTATGTAATGTAAATATATATATATTTATAGTGTTATACCTATCGGACAAATTTATTGTTTGCAATTATGAGCCGGAAAATTGAAAATGTGAGATAGTGATAACAAAAAAATAACCGGCTAAGTTTGTTGTCGGCTGCTTTTTAGTCCTGGGTGCGATTGGAACCCACTTAATTTTAGTTATAAGTTGGCGAGTGTAGTTATATAATTAACGCTTCATAGATGCATGTAATAGGTTTACATGAATAAAGCAATTTTTTTTTTAAACGTTTTCAGTTGCCCTATTAAAGTAACGTATATAATCTCTCAACTCGTGTTTGAATTCTTATTACGAATGAATGAAGGATACATCGATCGTGGATCTAGTTGCTATATAAATCTTTGATGTACAAGTCCTACGCATTAGGCTAAAATGTACAAAAGATTCAGCATATTCAACCCAAATAATCCCTTTTTTTCTATGAGATACTGTAATTTGGCAATGGGATAAAAATAAACTAAAGATAACTTCCAATCTGTACATTAAATAGCAAATTATAATATTTAAATATCAATTATTCAGAAATTACGAACGCCAATCAAGCCAAGAATATGCGAGAATTCAGTCATCGCAGGAACTTGAAAGCACAGAACTTTGCGCCAATTATGCAAACAACTGAACCCAACTCGAACTCCAGTATCGCGACGCTAACAAAATATACTAAATTCAATTACAACAAATTGAATGGCTATATAGAATAATATTACAACGGAATTGAGGTGTAACTTCCGCGCCGCCCGACGCGACACCATACTGAGTACAAAATTTCACTTGCAAATTTGACATTTCTATTCAATTACATCATCTCTCCATAATAAACGGTACAATGGACTTTGCTTCAATACTATCTATTTCGCCGGAATACGACGCGGAATGACTGATGTCAAGATATTGTCTAAATGAGGGTTTTTGTTGGCAGCGTGAAAACTACGACACGAAAGCTGGCCGCCTGCGAAGTGTTCTCAAATTGTTGGATTTCTTTCTTTTTTGCGTTTTCTTGCTTCCTTTTAAGCAAATACATCGCAATTCTTGAAAAATACATTTAGTATTTTTATTTTACTGTGTGTTTGTATCTCGCTATCAAAATATCTCCAGTATTACACAAATAGTAGTCTTTTCCCGCGGCTTCGTTTACATTACAATGTCGCTACTTCTAATTTTTTTTTTTTTATCCATTACAAGTTAGCCCTTGACGGCAATCTCACCTGATGGTAAGTGATGATGCAGTCTAAGATGGTAGCGGGCTAACCTGTTAGTGGTATGCCATACTCCTAATTGGTTTCTACACGACATCGTGCCGGAACGCTAAATCGCTTGGTGACACGCCTTTGTCGGTAGGGTGGTAACTAGCCGCGGCCGCAGCCTCCCACCAGACCAGACTCGAGCCGGGAATCGAACCCAGGACCTAAACTATATAAAGCGACAGCGCGCGCGCTGCGCCACGGAGGTCGTCAAAGAGGTTCTATATTCTAGATCGTTCGACTGAAATTGGTAAATCTAGGTCATAAGAATTATTATTATATTTACTTCAGTTTTAATTATCGGTAGCTTCCATTTTGATACTTAAGGAAACAAAAATTATGCTCTCAAGTTCTGCGACTTCATACGTTTTGGTCTCATTATGATAAGAGTTGTAAGTATAAATAAAATTAGTGACTTTAGAAAAAAAAAAAGACTTTTTAAAAGAATTTAATTATAACGTCATCATTATCAACTAACGTTTGAAAACATCCACATTAGTCTAACTTAAAAGTCGCAAAATTTTGTTGGGATCCATTTAATAAATTATTTTTTCACAAACAACCTCGAAACAATTAAATAATTATTTGTCCTTGTAGTTGCCTTGCACGCGATCGTATTTCTAAAAGTTGAAAAATTAATCGATAAATTTGTAAACGCAATGTTAATACAAGAAACTTTCATGCGATTTTTATTACCATAAATGATTATTGCCGCTAGACATCTATTAGTGCACCTCAAAAATAAAAACATGTATTGCTTTGCCGTCACAGCAAACGACATGACACTCTTTTAACGTCATTTCCCTTTAACGCTTACAACGCCAGCAGTGAATTTTAGAGTTCCATGTCTGATAGGTTCCACAAAACCCTATTACTGAGCCTTTGATGTCCATCCGTCTGTTCGTCCGAAAGACGTAGGTCTTTCTGTCAGCGGGTTGTGTCTTACAAACCGTATATCGTAAACCGTAAAAACTGTGTATTAGAGTGAATTTCTAAAGCTTTCTACTTTAATAACACATAATTTTGAAAATGTAAAGTGACCATACAATAAAAGTGTTTTTTTCAATGTTTTTCTCAATTTTAATAATGCTATTATTATGTTTTTTTGCTTTTTGCACTATGTAACGGAGTTTTACAAGTTCAACCTGCCGCGGTTTAATAACGTTCTTTTTGGACCTCAATAGATACATATACATTCAGTAAAAACATATCGACTAGACCATTTAGACATATATATACCGTCATGACAATAATCCTCAGCGAATGGCATTCAGTGGACAGCTTAGTAAAATTAATTTCTGTCACATTATAAAGTTGGAGGTCCTGGGTTCTATTCCCGGCTCGGCTGCGGCTAGTTACCACCCTACCGTCAAAGAGGTGTCAAGCGAAATTAGTATTCCGGCACGATGTCGCGTAGAAACCAATTAGGAGTGTGGTTTTACCATACCCCTAACAGGTTAGCCCACTACCATCTTAGACTGCATCATCACTTAACATCAGGTGAGATTGCCGTCAAGGCCTAACTTGTAGTGTATAAAAAAAAAACTCCAGCTTGGTACTGAGAATTTTTAAAAAGACCCAAGACGATCACCCTGACATAAAAATAACAACGCAATATAAACTGCTTGTATATTTCGTTTATTGATATTTGATCTCGATTTGATTTGATCTTTTAGCATACAAAAGTCTCTATTTTTTCCTGCGAGGATATTAAATACGTTAATATCTTAGAAGGAAAATAGAGCAGGAGCATTAATTTTTGTCCAAGGTTTCCAGCGAAAGACATACAACGCTATTAGCAGAAAAAGTTGTAGTTTATGCTAACAGTTGACATCGTAATTCTGGACTGTGCTGTTCTTATTTACTATGTTATGCTGCTCGACTCGTTTGTTCTTATGTTAGAATATAACACTGCTTTTATATTGCACAGTTTATAATTCTGTATTCCTAATATTTTGTGTAATAAATCGCCACAAAAATTTAAGTTTTAATGAACACTTTCATGAAGTTTATATAAAACGTTAGCTTGTAGAAAAGTCCTACTATAGTGTAAAGGATTACGTAAATGATAAACAAGCATGGGTGTGAAATATTGCTCTAATAAGATAGCTCTTAATATAATTTTAAGTGGCATGTGAGATGGTGATAACAAAAAGAAAATTTACCTGGCTAAGTTTGTTGTGGGCTTCTTCTTAGACCGGGGCGCGTTTGGAACCCTCATAGCTTTAGTTTTAAGTTTACGAATGTAGTTATCACCATCAAATCACTACTTTGTAAATTATTGACGCGTCAAAAGCGCCTTTTAAAGGACTATTTGAATAAAGATTATTTGAATTTGAATTTGAATTTGATCAAGAGACTACCCGGTTCCGGCTTCTTCAGACAAAATAGCATTTGGATTAATTTTTTTGTATGTGGGACTCCAAGGCGCCCAGATTGGCGGCCAGACTACCCACTAAAACCCAGCGATGCTCCTTTGCGTCAACTAGTCACGGAAACGCCCACGCACTCGTCTGCAACCCAGCCAGCAAGTGCATTTAGAACCTACGAGACTGCAATTTTAAGTGTTATCACCATCATCTCACTATAATGCATTTAATTTTGACGCATGATAAGTATTTTTTTATGAAGATGTTTCATTTCAATCGATTTGATCACTAACTTTGGTCCATTAATACCCTAGGCACAGATCCTCTTTCTTGTAGTGTTACGGGATTGTAAGCGAAAATAACTGGGATGAAGTGATGTTCCCGGGACGCGGTCAAAACATAGGCTTATGCTAAGATTTGAATTTAATAATATATATATTTTTTTGAAATAATAATTCTTTATTTCACAAAAACAAGCATCATAATAAGTACATATAACAACTTGTAAAGTAACTTATAATCGCACTTTAATAGTGAGTATGAGGGATGTATGTATGTTTGTATGAATTAAATTTAAATTAATAAATAATCTTAATGAAGTACATATGTTTTAATACAATATCTAAAACTGCTGTCACTAGGGTCCAATATATGCTTAGATCATATATATTCGGAATGTGGTCCAATTTAAAATTTTCCATTAGTGTACCTTCAGTAATCCATGGCAGGATATAATTAGAAACCAACAAAACATATTAATAATACAGCATTCATAATTTTGCATATAACCGATGAATATATAAATCAATTATCTTTACCGCTGAATATTTATGTGAATTCATTATTTTATTAATACACATTTCACTGCTGTCACTACAGTACAAAATTCGCTCGAATAAATTTTAATGTAATTGCAAAATGAATTAGTGCCACTGTAACTGACAAATTGACAAAACAACTGGAATTTATAATGATCCAAGTCCCTCCCGAATAACGCCGAAGTTGCTCGAAGTGCGGTCAACGCAATTAATTTTTTTAATGATTCACTGTAAAAGTTTTATAGTATTGTTGTCTAAAATATTTCAGACTCGTCTAAAAATATTTCAGACGGTTTCTATTACAGCGAAAGGATTATTTTTTTGGGAGAACAAACACTTCCTTTGTGTACTTCTCATTTGGACTAAAAACTACCAAGCTACGCTTAGTTTTTATCCAACTACTCCGTCGACTTAGATATTGTAAAAGAAGGTATAAATGAAACGGTGAGACCTAGCCTAGTCTTAACTGACTTGGGCCTTCAAGACGAATTTCGTCTTTTGAGGGACCCGAGTTCGATTCCTAGATAGGTCAGTAACGGGTTGTTGATAATACATAAGGATTATTTTTGATCAACTAATGATAGTCTTTAGAGGTATTAAAAGTGTATATCCAAGCATTACTTTGCGGAAATTTATATCACACAACGAATAAACTACTCTAAATCTATACAAAACTACCTATTTTCTGGTTATAGGTTATAAAAAGAGCTATGAAAACTAAGACTAATTCATTATTTACTGTTTTATTTATTGAATTAGGACAAATTAGGCTTATCATTCAATATAACTTTACAAGCACTCGTACCTATCAGCGGAAATCAGATTTCCGCTGATAGGTACCCGCTGAGTGCGCTGCGAGGCACAAAAAGTACCTAATGTAACCCTTTTCACGTGAGCCTGACTGATATGCTAATTGTAAAGAAATATTGAATAAGGTTTTTTTACAAATACATTATTAATAAGAAACGTTGACTGAAGTCTGTATATATATATAATAGTTATGATGGAGGGTAGTCGTTTAATGTTTGAAGAGGTTAAATCGCTTTTCTGATAAACTTATACATAAGATTGGCTAATTATCAAATTCAAATTCAAATTCAAAATAATCTTTATTCAAACAGTCCTTTAAAAGGCGCTTTTGACGTCTCAAAAATTTACATAGTAGTGATTTGATGGTGATAACTACATTCGTAAACTTAAAACTAAAGCTATGAGGGTTCCAAAAGCGAAAGCCCACAACAAACTTACCCAGGTATTTTTTTTTGTTATCACCATCTCACATGCCACTTAAAATTATTTTAAGAGCTATCTTATTAGAGCAATATTTCACACCCACGCTTGTTTATCTTCCTAGCTACTTCAATCACGTCGCACGTGTACGTCAATTAAATAATATTATAATACGACCAAAAAGATAATTCCCTATAATTTATTCTAAAAATAGAAATAGTCTAACACTGACTCAGATTATTTATTTCTTTAAAGTCTATTAAATTGCATTCAAATCTGTTCTTGCACGATCTGTGCACAGTTACAGAGATAGATAGAAAAAAATGAACTCATAATCATTTTTGGGCTCTTTTATTATACACAGTATTTACTTACACCTGATACGTAAATAAATGTAAATGTTTTTCGTCTACGGGTTTACAAGTATAAAAATGAATGAAAAAAAATGTCATTTTACGGGTTTACAAGTATAAAAATTAATGAAAAAAATTACATTTTACGGGTTTGTAAGTATAAAAATGAATGTAAAAACATTTATTTTACCAAAAACACAGTTATTCAGTTTTACAGTTTTCCGATGATACCCACACTAGGTAATTCTATCTCGTGGGTACCTTAAATGTATGCTAAACACATGAGCCTCCCTACAGAAATCTTTTATACCATTGCAATTGGCTATAATCTGCTACAGATTTGATAACTGGCTGTCCATTGGTCTGTTGGTCTGTCAGACTCGATCAGCTGACATGGATTATGCAATTCATGCCAATGGACAACTAGTGATTATTTACTGAAGGTTTGATTCATTTATGATTTCATCCCCACCTTGCTACTGTCATTTGGTTTATAGTATGCATATTTGAAATAACCTGAAGTTCACTCAAACGATTCAAATGTGTCCCATATGTATTTGCCTATTCGATACACTGATAGAAGAACTTTAAAATAGGTTCACTATGCGGGTAAGCTGTGATAGCCCAGTGGTTAGGGTGTCCGCTTCCTAATCAGAGTTCGGGGGTTCAAACCCTGGCACGTACCTCTAACTTTTCGGAGTGATGTGCGTTTTTAAACAATTAAAATATCACTTGCTTCAACGGTGAAGGAGAACATCGTGAAAAACCTGCACGCCTGAGAGTTCTGCATAATGTTCTCAAAGGCGTGTGAAGCCTGCCAATCCGCACATGGCCAGCGTGGTGGACTATGGCCAAACGCTTCTCATATTGAGAGGAAACCCGGAGGAGGAGAGAGTGTTCTGTAGTGAACCGGCAATGGGTTGATCATGATGTTGCGGGTAAGGTCCCTATAGCGTTAGTAAAGGAAACTGAATATTAAAATGTGTATATGTTGAACTATTGGCAATGAGAGTGAGTGTTCTGTTGTTGTTTGTTTAAAAGTAATAGAGTTAAAAGCTCCCGAAGTTTCGACGAGCTCGACGTTTTAAGTTGGGGGTCCTGGGTTCGATTCCCAGCTCGAGTCTAGTCTGGTGGGAGGCTTCGGCTGTGGCTAGTTACCACCCAACAAAGAAGTGTCGCCAAGTGATTGAGTTTTAGCGTACCGGCACGATGTCGCGTAGAAACCAATTAGGTCTGTGGTCATATACCAATTAGGGGTTTGCCCCTAACACGTAAGCCCGCTGCCATCTTAGACTGCATCTTCACTTGCTATCAGGTGATATTGCCATCAAGGGCTAACACGTAGTGAATAAAAAAAAGTAATTAAAAAAATTGGTCCTACCGTAACATTATTGGCATGTTTTTCCCTATGAAAAGCTCTCGTTAACTAGCTGTCAACGGTGACACGGTGTTTTTCGTTTATTATAAAATCTCCGTTCACCAACACAAAAAGTTCAGCGCTGATATATATTAATTTAATGCACATATTTGATAATAAGTAAATTATACTATATACCTTACCTTATATACTAAGTATACTTATATATTACCTTATATACTAAGTAAAATGCTGACTCGAGCAGCACCGCAGCTAACAATATTAGCAATAAAAATACCTTGTACAGACTGTACAGCACGTTTGTACCTATAACCTAGTGTAAATTGAAAATATCATTAAAGATTTCGTTGCAAAAACAGAAATATAGCACTTTACTTTTCGCGCTTGTGAAGTCAACATCTCCTGAGGATGATCCGGTGTCGGGTCGAAACGTGCGTAGAGGTTCTAGTGGAAGATTTTGTGTGGTGTTATATTATACAAATCTCCCGGTTGTCGGCGGAATATAGCAAATTATACTTGCTGTTTATTGTTTGGAAATATATATCTCTGATAGTTGGTGAAAATATTAATTAATGAGAAGTTAGATTAGATAGAGAATCAAGATTTCTGCCGACTTTATAGTTCAATAATAAACTCAAATATATTGCTGCCCACATTTTCGAAAAGTTAGAAAAATCATTGTGAAATATAATAATATGTCTGGCTCTAACTTCGGGGTTGTTGTTTTGTAATTTATTTATCTTGGAGCATTCTTGTTTCCAATATCGTTCATCGGTGAAACTTCACAACTTTCGATAAATGGCTCCGAGCAAATTATTGAAGTTGTGGCCCGTGTGTAAACTCTGGAATCTTTTCATCAGTTCTACCGAGTTTTATTATGATAATATTCTTATTATGATCACGGGTTATTAATGTTAAGTATATATAATCAAGCTATTTAAACAATCATATATGTCGGCGTGAAGAAGTTATTAACTTTATTAAGCGGCGTCAAAAACCTCAAGAATTCAATAATTACCCACATTTTAACTATTGATGATTTTACAATCAATTTTGTACAAGCATGCTTTATGCTATAAATACGGGCGGTCGATGCCTTTCGCGTATTCTCTCGCTCGAGACTCGTTCGTCGGACTGTTCGGACCTCTTAGTTATTATCGCAATAAAAGTGTAAACCGGCAAGTGGTGGTTTTAATTACTATGAGCGAAAGTAAGCAAAATCTTGACATCAGCAATGCTGATGTCACCTTTACAAAAAATAACTCGGACGTCCTTGACTCGACATATATATAATCATAATCATAATAATAATCTCACCAGATGGTAAGTGATGATGCAGTTTTAAGATGATAGCGGGCTAACCGGTTTGGGCATTCCCCAAACCGGTTAGCCCGCTATCAAACCCATACTCCTGACACGTCTTTGTCGATAACGTGGTAACTCACGGCCGTAGCCTCCCACCAGACCAGACTCGAGCCGGGAATCGAACCCAGGACCTCTAACTTTATAATGAGACAGCGCACGCGCTGCGTCATTGTAAAGTTGGAGTTTAGTCGTAGCTCTACGACGTAATATTCAGCTTTTCGCAAATCCCGCGGGAACCATGAATTTTCACGGAATAAAAAAGCCTATGTTTTAATCCAGAGTATAATCTATCCCCATCCCAAATTTTAAGCAAATTGGTTTAGAAGTTCCTAAGTGAAAGAGTAACAAAGAAACACACGTACATACTGACATACAAAGTTTCGCCTTATCAAAATATCTGTGAATGCTATCTATCTTCTTAATATTTTCTAAACTCCGATTAAGTTAAAATTTAGTGTATGTAACTTAAATAAAACGACAATAATTCACAACAGGAATGTTTTGATTCTGTTATTAGAAAAACTATATAGAATATTGAGTTAGACAGAAATTATAAAATACCAGCTATAGTATAAACCAATCGAAACTAGGCTCATAGGACAAGTAAGTTGGACTAAAGATCAAAGTCTGATAATGAAAAAGAGTCTAAAAACTGTTAAAGCTTTGGTTTCAACAAAGACAGTAAACGTCAATACTTTTTTTTTCTTTCGTTTTATGGCTTTTCACAGATTAGCCAATGTCAATTTTATTATTTTATTAGTTCTCTTTTTATGGCTTTGCACAGATTAGCCAATGCCAAGTTTATAGCAATGTAGAAGTTAGGGAGAAATGGCGGGAAACTTCGCACTCCGCGGACGCGGCTCCCTCAAACCTTTCCCAAATCAATACCTGTTAACCATTCAGAAAACTAGCCACTACACAAACGACACCAAAACTGTCCAAGACACAACCAACACCAGTTCAAAATTAGCAAACATTAATTCAAGAAAAGCGTGAAAAGATAGCACCCGCCATATACGAAGTCTCCCGCCTTTCTCCGTCAATACTAGATTTTAGAAAAGATCTCTTCATAAAGTAAATATAATCTACGTTACACGTTACCCACCCTGTGTCATGTATTGTGTTATAATGCGAAAATTTTCGCTTCATTATTGCATTTCATTCCATCACGTCATATCAGCTTCTTCCGACAAAAACAGACTTTCGTTATGTGGAGTAAATATTACACTTAATTTAGGATGCTCGAAGGAATTGCTGGGGGAAAAAATGGGGAAATATTTTTGTTATGAGAAGTGAAAGCGAAAGCTTAGGGATAAACTGAAACAATTTTTTTTTATTGTTAAAGTTGTGAACTTAAAAATTTTGTGGAAATATCCAGACATACATTGTAATTTTGGAAGTTTGTTTATTAACTATTTTAACCAATTTCGCTGAAATTAATTTCAGAATTAGGTGGCTTCTTGGAGATGGACGTAAAGTATCTTACGTCCGTCTCCAAGAAGAAGTATCTAATCTAGGAAATGCAACTAGGAACTGTGGGATTTTAGGAACCTAGCTTTGTTACCTGTGAACGGCTTAATAGATAAACCAGTTTCGATCAAGTTTAAACTGGAATGGTTTGCATCTTTGTAACAAGTATGTAGCATTATTTAGCTCGGGAAACGTGAATTAAAAATACCAAAGCCAAGCCCTGCTTTTGCTATTCGAAGTGAAGCCGTAGCCAGACCCTTTAATAACTGCCGCCTATCTTAGTTGATTGTTGCTTTAAGGCAGGGCAGGACAGAACTAACATAACTATGTTAGTTCTGACATAACTATGTTATTAGACATTCATCATTAATGACTTAATCCAATTTGGAAATTAAAGATACTTCAATGGCTTAGATTTTTGAAGTGAAAACTTCTTTAGCGGCGTTGAGCACTTTTCTGTAATGGGTATAAAATCTTAAACTCGCGTCAGGATACATGACCTGATCGAAAAAGCGTAAGACGGATGGAGAGTAGACAGCTATCCCCTCTCTACGGCGCGGCGAAAATGTATGCCTGGGCCTACTGTTTCGTTTAGGCAGCGCAGGGCGCTTGCGCGAATGTTCGTGTATGTTACAGCGTGCCACGCGCATCCATGGATGGTGACAGCTGATGGCTCGACCGTCTGTGTAGTGATCACATTGTTGTGTATTCGTAAAATTCGTGAATGTAAAGTGCTTAAAATATGGAAATTGATATAGATAAACTTTTTAATGTAAAATAATTGTAATAGTTTTAAAGTGTTAAATTTTTAATGTAATATAAATTGTCATGTTTGTGTACGATAGCGCAATAAATGAATATTGTATTCTACCACATAAATGATAGTACTTTTATACTGATAAAGCAATTGGTGCAAAATTATTCCCTAACCATTCCAAAATATCAAACATGCTCAACGTTAATAATCAAGTTTTCACTTCTGCCGGCACTCCCGGAGTGCAACCCGTCTTTTTTTTTACTTCTCTAGTGTAATTGGCCTGTCACAGGTACTTAAGAAGCGTTCATAAATGTGCCATGTTTACTTTAATGTTGAGAAATAAAACTCATTCCCATTCCCATTCACCAAACACACAATCCAAAAGATGCATCCCGAATACTATTTAAAAATTAAAAATGTATACAAATTTTAGTCATTTGATATTTACTTTTTTCCCTTGAATTAAGAAGCCCACAAATCATCATCACTGATATTAAACATATTCAATAACTTAATTTGCAAAGATCTACATGTGAAAATAAAACTCAGTACAGCGCAAAATACAGTGGAATCCTGACCCCTAAACTAGGAAAACCCGTATCTTAGGGGCCAATGTGTGTTATGTGTGAGTGTGTATGTGTGTGTGTCTTTGTGCATGTTTGTGAGTGTGCATGTGTGTGTGTGTGTGAGTGCGTGTGTGCGGGTGTGAGTGTGTGTGGGTGTGAGTGTGTGTGTGTGCGCCGCCTATCACTTTGAAAGTCATAGAATGTTTTGAACTAGGTAAGTATCCATATTTTTTGCCGTATCTTCGTAGTTAGAGTTAGTAAAAAAAATGTAAAGCAAATTGGCTGTTATTCTACAAACTACAGTATTCCTGGGCAAAATTGGAATTTACACCTGAGGCGACTTTTGTCACACTAGTCACGTGAAAAAGCGAGCTTTTTGGTGGCATGACAAAATATTAGATAGACTCGACTACGAAATTGATAAAAGGCTTTTACTGTCAGTGTTGTACAAAATATATACGTGTGACTATTCTAACCGTGTTCAGATATATCAGTTGTAGGTGCTTCGTTTTAGGAAAAAAGAATTTCCCTCTGTTCAGTTATTTAACAATGTGTCACAATCGTACAGTCCTATTTTCACAAAAAATCACCATGATGATATACTCATTACCAGCTCACTACAGAGCACGGGTCTCCTCTCAATATGAGAAGGGTTTGACCATAGTCCACCACGCTGGCCATGTGTGGATTGGCAAACTTCACACGACTTTAAGAGCATCATGGAGAACTCTCAGGCGTGCAGGTTTCCTCACGATGTTTTCCTTCACCGTTGAAACAAGTGATATTTTAATTGTTTTTTTAAAAGCGCACATAACTCCGAAAGTTAGAGGTGCGTGCCCGGATTCAAACCGCTGACCTCTGATTGGGAGGCTGACGCCCTAACCACTAGGCTATCACAGCTTAATAAACTCAAAAAATAAACTTAACTTAATAATACGAGTGAAAATTGCAATCGATCTTCTTTGTCATAAATAAATCTTATAAAAAAGACTAATTATTTTTGTTAAATAATAATCGTTGTATATTTCTCGCCTTCAAAATGGCAGACGTTCAATCTAATTTCAAATGGCTAAAACACCCCTAAATCCTTTTGTAGCAAACGCTCCCGTTTTAAATAGCAACCTGGATGTCAGATTGAATCAAGCTGACACCAGCTGTGTGTTAATAAGTCTGTCGGTCATACAGTCAGTCAATCGATCAAGACACTCTGTGGGGCAATCATTCTATATCATTTTACTTAAAATCTTTGCATACCAATAATAGACACTTTGTATATACTTTTTATTACTAAGTTTTTTTTTCACGCTACAACTTAACCTTTGACGGGTATCTCACCTCGTGACGAAGCAGTCTAAGATGGTAGCTGATTAACGTAAACCCACACTCCTAATTGGTTCCAACACGACATCGGACCAACGCTTAGTCGCTTGGCGACACGTCTATGCCGGTAGGGTAACTAGCCACGACTGAAGCATCCCACCAGACCAGACTCAAGTAGGGAATCGAACCCAGAACTTCCTTATAATGCATCAGCACATGCACTGCGCCACGGAGGTCGTCAAAAAGTCCCTTAGTACTTAGTGCTAGAATATTATAGGTATGTTTGTTATTTCATTTTTTAAAAGAAATATAAAAACGAATGAAGATTGTAATTTTTACTTAAGTTGTTACACTTCGATGGTTGTAGAAGGAATGAAGTGACCCGTTGATTCTCTAGTAAAGAAAGATCAAAGTTCTACCCCCACTTCATTCCTATACCTACCGAAACATAGACAAATTAGCAATATCGTACACTTTGTAGGTAATGAGTATACAAACACTTTCTACATTGGTATGCATTAATATTAATACAAATATATTAGCTTTATCTATTTAATGGTAATTAGGATATCTAACATTAGGGATAAAATTAATTATGAACCATAGCTCAGCATAGCGAAGCTTACAGCTAGTTCGAAATGCAAAGAAACTTGTGCAATGTTTACTGGAACGTATTTGTGACAGTGTTCCGGACGCATTGCGCCGCGGTGGGAGCGAATTTTTCGAGTCGCTATACATTTTTTATAAGACTGTACGTGTGAAGCGGCTATATGGTTTCCTGGTAATGAATTAATTATCGTCATTTAATCAACTGCCTCGTTGGTCTAGTGGTTAAATTGTGTTTAATTAAATATAAATGATAAGTATAGGTAACAAAACCATGGAAATAATATTTTACAAGCGATTAGACAAGGTCCATTCGTCCATTAAATAAGTTCAATAATAAATTAAATTACGAAATACGACTGTGAACGCTGTATGAATTTTCATAATCGAAAATGGGACCATATTAATAAGGCATCCGTATTTTTTTTTTAAACATACTCGTAGTTTAAGTGATTCCTAATCATTACGTTGTTTTTCTAAATTGGTAACGAATATATATAGTCCATTTGGCTAAGTCAGAGTTCAGGAATTTTTTATTTACAATACTAATAGTATTATAGTTCGGATAGAAGGTTTTACATAATCACGACGGAACGGCTATTCGGATCCGGATGTAATGTGACACAGAGAGATTATAGTGAAGCGGTGATAGCCTAGTGGTTAAGGCGTCAGCCTCCTAATTAGAGGTCAGCGGTTCGAATCCGGGCACGCACCTCTAACTTTACGGAGTTATGTGCGTTTTAAAAAAATTAAAATATCACTTGATTCAAAGGTGAAGGAAAACATCGTGAGGAAACCTGCACGCCTGAGAGTTCTCGAGAATGTTCTCAAAGGCGTGTGAAGTCTGCCAATCCACACATGGCCAACGTGGTGGACTATGGCCAAACCCTTCTCATATTGAGAGGAGACCCGTGCTCTGTAGTGAGCCGGTAATGGGTTGATCATGATGATAGCATATAGTAAATATATGTTTTTATGTGGGTGTCTATTCCAATTCATATATTTATTTTTTGCGCAAACGTAGCGTAATACCTAGTGTCATAATCCTTTTTTAGTCAGTCATGTGTATAAATCGTCACGCTCGAAATACCAGAATAACAACCTTAACCCTTTAATTTGGATTTAAACTAAAATTATTTCACGCAAAATATTCAGGAATTTTTTGCACATTGTTGAAAACAGAGGCAGAATTTTTCGGCGCGTTGTAAATTTTTGATAAGCCGTCTACTACGTGTGAAGCGGGCGCATTAACATGGCCGTGGTTTTATGAATAATTGTGTGAGGAATTGAGTTCACGACCGTATTTAATCTAGATCCAATTAATTGCTTGCGTAGTGATTGTATTCAACAGTTGTATTTGTGCTTTTAGTTTTACAGCTATAGTTGATAAATAGCAAGTGTGTTTTTTTTCTTATACACTACAAGTTAGCCCTTCACATCTCACCTGGTGATGATGTAGTCTAACATTGCAGCGGGTTGAACTGTTAGGGGTATGGTAAAACCACACTACCTAATTGGTTTTAAACGACATCGTGGTGGAAAGCTAAATCGTTTGGCACGAAATGTGCATCGGTAGGATGGAAACTAGCCACGACAGAAGCTTCCCAACCGGACCAGGCTCGAGCCGGGAATCGATTCCAGGACCTCCAACTTTGTAATGAGACAGCACACACACTCCGCCAAAAAGTTCCTTAATACTTAGGGATCGATTATATGATGTTCGGAGTGAGCCATAGCTTACAGTCCAGAAACAAGAAGCGACGAACTGCGAGCATGGATGTGGCAGAAAAATTCTGAAATTCACCACACCATTTTGAAATACATTTCTACCTTCCTTGCGTTTTTTATTAAAATATGAGTAGCTCCAAATTAAGGGTACAAATAAGCATCTTGTAAGCAAGTGCACTCTTCATTAGGTTACTTCATTCGCTTACCGTTTTGAATTGCAGTCAAACTTGTATTTTTATAAAAATAAACTTTGGTACTGCATTAGATAACCACCCAGGTGCAGAAGTGAGCGCTGTATGTTTTAAACTCAAACGACAAAGGCGTGTGCTCAAGTGAGCTAGCCTAACAGTACGATGCCGAAGGAACCGATAAGGGGACGACTGCTATGGCAGCCACAGTAAGGCATTTAATCCGTACCTGTAGCATTTACCACGAGCATAGATTGCAGTCAAGAGTTTACCTCTAATAACCACAAACACCCATCAGCATTAAAGCATTGAATATAATCTCTAATAATATTTTAAATAAGAAATTTTCTGTATGAGTTGATCTGGTTTTGGCATTTTATTATAGCTGGATCAGAAAATTTCATCGCTTACTTTTTATTCCATACAAATGTACAGTACGATTATTTTAAAATAAACATCTGATATAGTTATAAAATCTATGTAAGCTTAAACTGCATATTTATTACCTTCAATATCACAGACAGACACCTCAAATTTATTTACTTGTATACATACGTACGTAAAATGTATAGATACTTTGCAGAATGGATTCGCTAATGGCCCCATAGGGAATGTCTAACGAAATAAACGAGAAAATGTTCAGAATGTTTACCTACACACAGTATGCGTATGTAAACATTCTAAACATTTTCTGGTAGTGGGGGGTTTCGGTGTTGATCTTCGGCAGGGAATATGGGCATGGTGAGAGGCTTCGGCCATGACTGGTTAACACCCTACCGAAAAAGACCTGCCGCCAAGCAATTTAGTGTTCCGTGACGATGTTGCACAGAAACCAATTAGTGGTATGGGTTACCTTACACCTAACAGGTTAGCCAGTTACTTTCTTAGTCCCAGCATCATCACTTGGCACCAAGTAAGACTGCCGTCAAGGGCTAACTTGTAAAAAATACAATAATTTAATTGAATAAATAAAATTTTGTAAAGTTTTTTTCTTGTATCTACGTTTTAAAAATAAATAAGGTTCCTTTTATATTTATCAAACCTACACTAATTGTAAAGATGTATATTGTGTTGTTGAGATCTATACCGTTGAAAAAATATTATGGAAGGTAGGATGGTTACCAGAGAAATTTAAAATTAAAGAAAAAAGTTCTATCGAGTTGAAAGAAGAGACTTCATACTATGACAATGACGAGATACATAATATAAAATAGTATTTTATATGAAAATATTTTGAAATGGAGTTACATATCTTTTTAACTCTTTCAGTCACGCTTTTAGACTAAGAATATTTTGAGCATTTATATTTTAGTTTTAGCATCATTTACAATTAAAATACCACAGAAAGTAGGAAAAAAAAATTTAGGTATTAAGGCTTTCGAGGAATGAGGTGGTTAGTGACACTAACCACCATGACTATTGATACAAACAAAACCATGATGAATTATTATATATATTTATTGATATTATCAGTTATAATAACTTTCCCACCAGCAAAACTAACGTAAAAATTACTTTTTATGAAAATCTGAAAAACATGTTTTTCCTTTGCGTAGGCAAAGGGGCACTTTACATGTATTGCACTGCCATACAGTACGCACTGGAGATATTTTAGTGCTACATTTGCAGCATCTTCTCGAAGTGCTTCTCTCAGGTTGATGGCGACTGCATTCTAGACGAATTTCCTGAGGGACTGTAGGCTTGTGACGTTTTATAAATGCAGGTCCCGGAGAAGAGGCCGCGGAACTACGGTTGCTGTTTACTGATTCGGGCCTTTGTTTATCTCTGACATATGCTGGCGCCAGTAGACCCTGGTATACGCTTCGTCTGAATTCTTTCAGAGTCAATGTGCTTAGGTCTGGGCGGGAAGAGGACTGCAGTTCTTTATAAATTAAAAAGGCATTGACAACACAACAATCAAGGAAATGAAAAAAAATCCTATGCCACCACTTGTGGGATTTTCTGTCAACAGCATAGCTTCCTTTGAGTTGGTCGAATTTGTCAACAAAGTTCATATTCGCGTTGTAGTCTTTCACGGCTTCTGGACATGACACTTCAACACTGCTACCATCGCGCTCTCTGCGGTTAACTTTTCCGACATTCTTAGGATCATGATAGTTTGACAAAATAAATACTGACCTCTTGTCTTTCCATTTCAGCAAACTTACTTTTGTGTCACTAATCCGGTAATCATGTTCTCCTCTTTGTAAATGTTTGTCCTCTTTTAGTGTCGGCAAGAACTTTCTGTTTGAATTCACCGTACCACACGCGAAAATTTTATCCTCTCGTAATTTTACTTGCAAGGGGTAACTGTTGAAGTAATTATCAAAATAGACTTTATAATTTTTATTTTTCAAATTTTCGCAAAAATTCCTGACAACTTTACCACCTAAGTCAGTTTCAACGTTAGTACCTTCCTTGCCTGTGTAAAAATTAAAATCTAGGCAATAACCTGACTGTGCACACATCATCCAAACCTTGTACCCCCGTTTAGTCGGTTTTTTTGGCATGTATTGTTTCAAATAGTTCCTGCCTTTAAATTTTATCATACTTTCATCAATCGCAACTTTTTCTGATGACTTGTAATTTTTTTGAAAATTAGTTCGCAGTATGTCGAGTAGAGGTCTAATTTTATAAAGTTTGTCAAAATCTGGGCTATTTCTGTTGGGCATTACACTATTGTCATTTACGTGCAAGTAATTCAAAAGCCAACTGAATCTGTTGAAGCTCATAAACTTCGAAACATAGCTGTCATGCAAATCAGGTGCTGAAGACCAGTAATCTCTATAGCTCGGCAACTTTTTTATACCCATCACCAAGTTCAAAGCAATGAAAACATCAAGTTCTTCTATTGTGGTAGGTGTATAAGGCTTTCCGGATTGAGTAGCGTAAAGGTTAGTTTGAAAACATAAAATGTCTTGTAAATGCTCTGTCCAAAAAAGGCGAAATAGTAAAAGAGGTGTAACATTCTCCATGCTAAGTATTTGACCGATTATTCCCACACTTTCAGAAAACTCACCGGGTATGTCCATCCTGTAATTTTTCTTCCATTTTGGAGCTATTGTAGTTGGTCTGTTTGAATTTACGGTGTTGGACTCTGTAGAATCAGGATTCTGGCGTACTAAGCTAGACAAAGGGAGGTTATCATCGGAATCAAAGTGGTCATAATCGGTTACTTGAACTTCTCCAATCAAATCGCCTAACACCAGCGGATTTGGCTGATCTTCTGTATCTTCTTCGTCATCCTCATCGCTACAAATACTCTCGTTACCTGAAGGAATGTCTTCCAACAAATATTCTGCGATTTCTCTTTCGTTTAGCCGGCGCGACATACTGTAACAAATACGAAAAGTAACATGCATAAGTTTCAGGTAGATTATGACCATAAACCCGCAACAGTCACGGTGGTTAGTTTACTAACCACCATATTTTTGTTGTGAATACACATTGAAAACACAAAAGTAATAGTAATTTTATGTGAACACGTATAAAATAGTTATATGAGAATACATTGAGTAAAAAACATTGAAGAAAAAAGCTTACTTACCCGTTTCACAGTTTTTTTTATCAAACACGCGAACAAAAGTACGTTAGCGCAATATTCAATTCAACGCAAATGAACTGTCATTCATTTAATTTACCGCCAATCAGCCGTATCTTGTCAAATATGGTTCGAACTTTCATAATAATTCAACCGATTGCCGTTAGATGGCATGGATTTTAATTGAAAAATTCGGAAAGAGGTGGTTAGTGACACTAACCACCAAGACTGAAAGAGTTAATGAGCACCTAAACTCTTATATAAAAGACATATTTTAGCTTTCGTTACAAAAATGTCATTCTTAAGACAAAAGTCGTTTTCGCTGAACTCATAAATCACGACGTCTTATTTCTGTTAAAAATAACCTCCCTTAAATCTCATGTAGGCAAAATGGGTTTGCAAAAATACCATGTCCATAAGGTAATAAGACCATAATACCTCACCCCCCTGTCCTGAATAAAATGTGGACCCGTACTGAGCCTTAAAAATTGCAGGCTTTGGATCCCCGGTATTATACCAGCTTTGCGTTATAAACGTTAGTCGGCTCACTACGTAGTTTTATATCTTTGTCCTAAATTTGAAATGTTTCATAACTTGCGAAATAATCTTCAATTTTTATTATTAGATTACAGTTTCGATAATACTGAGATTTACTTCTTACTTACTTCGTTGACAAAACGCGATGTCTAGACTCGCCCCTCTAAATTATTATTTTGAAAGCCTCGGATTACCGAACGTTTTCTAAGTTCTACGAAATGAAATTGTACGCAAGTTATCATTTCTCATTTGTTGTGGATAAATATAATTATGGAATTAAAATAAACAATCACTTAAAACGGATACGCTGATCATGTAACTTAAAAAAACTAGAAAGCTTCGATTTTTTAATCTTTGAACAACAAAAAAGTGTTATCAACATTAAAATAATGTCATAGTAATCGTTTGGGTTTTACAATCGTTAATTAATGCTAATTGCCTCTTTCTGGTCTAGTGATAACTGGTCAAGTAGTTAACAAGTTCGATTACAGATCATGAGGTTTAGGGTGTATATTGTTTCTATTACCGATGAATATCAGGGTATGAAATTTAGCATTTAAAGCATTGTGTACCCTTGTGCCTTGAAAAGCACGTAAACTGATGTCTATCAATAAGTTCAAAGTTTTTATAATAAGAAAGCTTACAGAAACATCATATTACGAAATTAAGGATTATATAAACGATAAAAAAGCTTGGGTATGAATTGCTCTATCTCCATCGGTGCTATAATTTACTATTGATTATGTGAGATGGTGATAACGGAAAAAAACCTGGCTTAGTTTGTTGTGGGCTTCTTCTTAGACCGGGCGCGTTTGGAACCCTCATAGCTTTAGTTTTAAGTTTACGAATGTAGTTATCACCAATGAATCCCTACTATGTCAATTATTGACGCGTCAAAAGTGCCTTGTAAAGGACTATTTGAATAAAGATTATTTGAATTTGAATTTGCTGTAGTCTCCATAATAAATAGTCACATGCTATTATAATCCTTATAGCCTGCCAACTTGCATTTGAGTAGGTAATGAATAGGCCATTACGATAATAACACTGACTGCAATCAGTAATAGCATTATTATTGGCTTTATAAAACTCCGATAAAACTTTCCCTCCAACTTAAATGCTGAATCAATGGTCAATTATCATGATTGGCATTTCAAGAGTTTGATCATAATTTTAAGCTCGTTATATTGACAGACAAGATGTTAATTAACCGTTGACTTGACCAGTTTTTCATGAACTGGGTTGTTACTAGTAGTAATCACTTAGTAACGGTTTCAAATATAAATCCCTATAAAATTAATATATGTTGTATAGAGGGCAAATAATATTGTCATCTCTTTGTCTTCGATTATGTAACATTTAACAGAAGAAGACAAATCTTGTATAACATAACAATCACTACAGAACCAGGGGGCCAGTGTAAATCGTACATACAATTATATTAACACGCATCCATTGAGTCTCTTCCTTTAACGGTGCTTGGTTATGAAATATGAGTTATACAATTTAATGCTGACACAATACAGAGCTATAGTGGTTAATTGGTTAATTTATCGTAGTTGTCGGATTCCGCGATATACTCGATGACAGTTCATTTAAATGCATATTTTCAACTTCATCAACTGTAATGAGCTGTCAAATAGACAACCAATCATTCTGATAAAGCAGTAATTGCTAGTGTAGTTATGCTAAACTTAAAATTATAGTTTTGTATATTAAATTAAAACTTAACGAACTTACAAGAATTGTTGCGTGGTTAAGACATCGGGCTACCTTTCGGTGGGAGTTGATTTGATCCAAGACACGCAACTCCCAACTTTTCCTAGTTATGCGTGTTTAAATTTAAGCAATTTTAATTTCATTTACATCTTGAGGAAACCTGCATGCCTGAGAGATCTCTTTATGTTCTCGAAGGCACATTAAGGCTACCAATTCACATATGACCAGCTTGGTCCATGGTCAAAAGAATTTGAATTTACAAAATACCGTCCTAATCTAAATACAAAATTGACACGATTATATATCTACGCCCGTGAAATAATAGTATTTTCCTATAAAAGAACTTTCACTGTAATGAGGGCGTACAGAATGATATTTAATTTGTAAATTATAAGACATAACTAATTATAAGACTGCCTACAATAATACACCGGTCTTCAATTCACGGGGATTAGACTTTTACTTAAGACCGGTATTCATAATTAGTATATATTCATAATTACTTATAATAACTACTCCTATGGTTTGGTTTATTTTATAAACGTTTAACGTTATATTCACGATATCATCTTTGTAAAATAAATAAGATATTTTTTTCCACTACAAGTAAGCCGTTGACGGCAATCTCGCCTTGTATATATGATGCATCATCTAAGATGGTAGCGGGCTAACCTGTTAGGGGAAACGCATATACCTAATGAGTTCCTAATTGATTTATACGTAACATCGTGCTGGAACGAAAAATCGCTTGGCAACATGTCTTAGGTTGTAGGGTGTAGTGTAGGTTAGTCCCTACTAACCTACACTACACCCTACAACCTAAGACCTACACGGCCGAAGCCTCCCACCAGACCAGACTCGAGCCGGGAATCGAACCCGGGACCTCAAACTATTTAATGTGACTGCGCACGTACTGCGCCACGAAGGTCGTCAAAATCATATGTAGTTCTTTTACAGATGCTCTCATTACAGTCCATAGAGGTAGGTATTCTGAGCAAACCTATATCGCCTGCTAAGTGTGTCTGGCTGAAGTAGATATATGGTCATGATTCAATTCAAAGTTTACCCTCTCAGTATCAATGGAAGCACACTTTATTTATCAGCCATTTCATATGATTTATACTTCCGCGTGATATCGACGATATTTCTTCATAATATTTCGTTGGCAAAAATTCAAGATACTCTCTCATTCTTATCTTACTTATAAATAAATCGCGTGTGAACCCCGATATGTCGAGAACTCGTAAAACACAATGTAGCGGAGGTTTCCGACCACTTCAATAAATTGAGAGCTCAAAAAAATGGTCAAGTGCTTGTTAGAACTCGTATAAGATAGGGTTCCGTAGCCAAGCAGAGCAACTACACTTTCATTTGGTCGGATACTGGGCGTAATTTAAATCATCCACGATAAATATTCGTTTCATAGGAAACAAATATTTTTGACTTTTCAATACATAAATAGCTTCAAAACAATACTCCAGTGTTAACCGCCGACCGAAAAATGTAGTGTGGAATTACTTTCGGTAAACAGTGACAGGCCGGGTTAGGTTGTGCACTTCCAAAACAGGTTACGTTGAGCTGTAGATGTTAGCTGAAATCGCTTAGTGCAATTGGATTTCAAAAATAAGGACTTAAAAAAATAACAGTCAACTTGCTCAGTATATAAAGTTTTGAACCGTAATATAAAATATATAAATTTTTGGGTAATTCATGAATAATAGTTATCAGTATTAAGTCTTGTTTTGATACAGTATTTAATATGGTATGGTTAGTAATTAGAGGTTTAATTTTATTTTTGTAGTATATATTTTAACAAAACAAGAATATGCCAAGTAAAAAATCAGCTTTTGACAAAATCATAAAATTTAATTTTTCAATTTCAAATAAAGATTTTGGCCAGTATGCTAATCAAAAACAGAACTTTTTCAATAACTTACATTATAGTTAATTAATGGTGATAACTACATTCACATCTTATTACTTAAGCCTTACGCACCCTTAGTCTAAGAAGAATCGACAAATTTAGGGGAAGTTTTATTTTTATTGTTATCATCTCACATTGTCAACTATACGAGTAACTATTTATGAGAAATCTGGTTAAACCGCCTCTAGTCCATTCCGAATATTCAAACATAAACCCGGAAACTTATTATTTTAACCAAATAAATATTCATGATATAATCATACACTAACCGTAGTGTCGAGTGAACCAATACTCTTTCGACGCTTGGGATACGGAACCCTAATGAAACGTGTGAACTCAATGTAATGAAGTGGTTTAATATAAATGTAATTTCCTCTTTGGAGAGTTTACGATATCAAACGACTTAAGTCCTTTTCACAGGATTAGGTCAGTCCAGTCCAATTACCAGACGATCCCCACCTCTAACGAGATAATATTATTATCTGGAGTCTAGAGGCGAGGGTATAACTATCTACTTTGTAATAATTAGCTTTAAAAATGTTGTTTTCTTTAAGACTTTTTTTCTTTAAGAATTTTCATTTGGTGGGCAAATGATGATGATAACGTCATCACTATTCGGCTACAAACTTGGTTGGTTGAACCTTACAAGGGTCTAAGACTGATATTACAATCGTGTCTTAATGGTGGTTCAATAACTTTATCGTACTTGATAAAAAAAAATTAAATTGAAAATAATTTTTACTTAACAATTTAACTATAATAACAATTTTCATTGATTGCCACACTAGGCAAGATTTCGTCGTAGTGCCTGTGTAAACTTTTCGCTCAATAACTTAAACTAAGACAAAGCATTTTAAAATTAATAATCGTATATTTATTTGTATATTTTTCATTAGTACTATGCCATTGATCACCCAATGAATTGCAATAGCGGTTTATTACCCTCTTGAACCCTTGCTCAATTGTATTTGCATTTTTGTGATTTTTCTCTGTGGTGGACAATAAATGTGTATTCAATCATTTATTTCAACAGATTCCTATCGCTGCCAGATATAGATCCTTTTTAAGGATTTATTGCGAAGGTGAGAGGTTAAGTTGTTAAACTGTATATCCTTTTCCACCAATGATGTAACGATGTCAAAAAATAAGGGAGATTTGTGTCGCATGCTTTGTCCCATTAAAACAATCCTAAGACGCAATTTAGTGTTTCGTCTATAACCAGTTCATTTCTCCCGGGAGAGTAACGAACCATTAAGCGAAGAAACCGCAAACCCATAAGTTAAAAGTTAGGTTTCAGTTATGTGAAAACTTTTGAATGAATTCAAACAGAGATATCCAGACATTTTAGCGTCAGGACTAACTTTGTGTGACATCAGATAACGATGAAAGTTTATTTTCATTTCATATAAACTCATTTAATCTTACCAGTGTATATCAGTACAAGTACGAGTATATAAGCATCCGACCCTTCAGCAGATACAAGAGGTCTATCAAGATAATATATTAAGGACAGGGCTTGCGAGGCCCTAACGAAATCTGTCGGCCATCAGTTTTTTTCCACAGATTGACATCAGCTATTTAAGCTTTAATTTGAAGTCTTCTGAATTTTCGCAGTAAGATAATTAAGAATTCTGTCTGTATTTAGGCATTCTTATTGGTATCCTATCCTATTTTGAAGAAGGATAAGATGTGTAATTACAGCGTGTAATTTTATCACACAACATACACTGCGTTTTAGTAAACACACACACGCAACGATACATACACCCCGACACACACACTCACATGCACATGCCTAGAGGAAAAAAAAATGATTTTCACACAGTTTCTTTAATCTGAACTTTAAACTAAACAAAAATAGATTTTTTAGTAATTTTCTGGAGAGATCTCTTTTAGGATTCCTACCCAAAGGGTAGATGACTAACGAGATGCTATTACTAAGATTTCGCTGTCTGTCTGTCTGTCTGTCCGTAATTGTAAGAGAACCGAATTGATGGAGAGTTTTTCTTTTACATAATGTGTGTTTCTATCACCGCTTGAGCCGAAAATGATAATAATAGATGAAAGTTGAAAGATCCAAACATGAATAGTGGGATCAGCAGCAAATACAAAAATTATCCTTTTTATCATAGCAATACTTTACCTAGTCAATTATAACGTATTATAGCTCGCGGAATATATACTTGAATAATGATGTTTTAATAATTTATCACTTTTGTCAAATTTATATCATTAAAACGTATTTAGAAATATTAATGAATAATGAAATCGAAGTCTGCAGTGTAACTGAAAATGTTTCCACAGGATGGCTTTTAAAAGGAAATTTCCCATCTCTATTATATGAAAGTTGAATTTTTACCCATCATTCTTTTTAAGTGGTTCTGAAACAAAAGCCCTCTGCCTTTCACTTAGTGAAGGTTACTGGGAGCTGTTATACATAATTTTAATATAAGTTACTTTACAACATAGGGTTTTATCCCTATATCTAAGATACTGTACCGTTTGCTCAGTAGATAGGAAATTCGACTACGCATGACGAGGTCCAGGGTTGGATTTCTCGGTTGGACCAATATCTAGCAATATCTATATAACATTAAAAAAAAGAACAGTGTTGTGTTAATAATAACAAGAAATATATTATTAATAGTAAATTTATTTATTTGCTTTAAACATGTGTATATAAGTATGTACATGATAAAGAACCAAAAATTTATTTTATACGCTACGAGTTAGCCCTTAATGGCAATAACACCTGATGGTAAGTGATGATGCAGTCTAAGATGGTAGCGGGTTAACCTGCTAGGGGTATGCTTAACCCATTATCCCAATTGGTTTCTAGCGACATCGTGCCGGAACGCTTAATTGCTTGGCGACACGTCTTTGTCGGTAGGGTGGTCGCTAGCCACGGCCGAAGCCTACCACCAGACCAGACTCGAGCTGGGAATCAAACCCAGGACCTCCAACTTTGTAAGACGACAGCGTATGTACTGCGCCATGGAGGTCGTCAATGTTTTGCCATTACAGTCGCGCGAATAGTTTTACATAGGTATCATTCATTTTGTATTCATTTATTTGTAGTCAACTGCGTGTCATATAATATATTTACATTTCAGACTTATGCTAAAATAAGGCCAAATAAGATTAAAATCAAAATAAATACAGACATACTGTGGGAATTATAGGGGTATTCCCTATAATTCCCACAGTAATAACTTTTAACCAATCCAATGAATTTTAATTTAAAGTTAAAAGAAATAACATGAAAATAGTACCTAATAAAAAAAAAATATTGAAATAGAAATTAAATCTAATGTCACACAGATTAGAATATACTTTTAATATCATACAATGACAATGTTTTGAAAGTCAGCAAATTTACTCTCATAACTTCTGCTTTGGTTGTACATACGAGTATTTAAATTTAATTAATAAAATCATGCTCTAAAAACCTTAATCTCCATTAAAGGATGACTGTGCCCAGATGTGTGTCCCACATTAAAAGGCTAATTTATTCAATTATAATTAACAACTAAAACAATGTAACTGTATTATAACTATAAACTTAAAATAAAACTTAAATTGAACCTAAAACTATAACTAAAATATATTATTAAAAGGAGTCCCCTTAGGCAAGGTTCCGAAGATACTGGCAGCGTTTCCCCTTTGGATTGCAAGAGTAATTCGTTGCAAAGGCTAATTAATGTTGTTGATGACGATAATTCGACCACCTATGCTCTTTTTGTTTTTATCTATTGAATGGATAGGATTCGAAACGCATTTCCGATGTCTATGTTTTCAATCTTCAAACCTAACTATGGTATATCTAAAAAGTAAATAAGCATATTAAAAGCAAATTTACAATGTCTCTCTAGAGCAAGGGTGACTGAGATTAATCGAGGCCAACCTCCCGCCATTTCATCACTTCTAGGTCTACAGGCTACACGGGTAGGGGGGTCTGTCGTTTTTCTGATAGGACTTCTGCCGTGGCCATAGTTACCCCCTACGCTTTGTGATACGCTGGGTGATATGAGTTTTTTTGTTGTTTTTTAGAGTAGATTCTCATATTTTAGTCTGTTGTCAGACTTAGGTAACTATAAAATTATAAAAATAATTTAACTAAAAATAATGAATTTTATTTAAAAAAAAAAACAAAAAAAAAACTGTTGCGTTTCTAAGTTAAAAATATTTACAATTTGTTAAAATGTTTTTCGACTAATTAAAAATACATTTATCATTTTATCCAAAAAGAATGTTATACCGTACATTGTTTACCATAAAGGTTAATAAAAGGCCAAATCCCTAAAAATCGTTCTTGTTACATTTCATATTTTTTCACCTGCGGAGTTCATATTAAGAGTTATTCCCGTTACTCATTCATGCATACAAATATACGTTTTAAAAAAGTATATTCAGGATTATAAAAACAAAATAAACATTTTGGCCCGCCCGGTACGTACGGTACTTATTTAAATATATTCTCTTCAGCGAAGGTTTTTAATAATTCCGGGCTTAAATTCATTGTAACAGCTCGTTGCCGGTAGACCGAGAGCCGGTGAATGCAAACCTCAAAACCAATCTTATATTTGTAATATTAAAACGAGTCCAATAAATTGTTTTTACCGAAATGTTGACTGCATCAATGCAATAACAATGTTAATAACGTTGTATTTTGAAAAACTAAAACCACAAAACCACTGCTGGACAGGTCTTTTGTAGGGAGCTCCAATGTCCACGGTCTTGGGTTGCTTGTATGCAGCGGCTCCCTGTGATTCGTCTGATGTCGTCTGACCACCTAATTGGGGGTCGACCAACGCTGCGTTTACCGGTGCGGATTCGCCATTCCAGCACCTTGGGACCCCAAAGTCCATCGGTTCTCCGAGCTATGTGCCCCGCCCATTGCCACTTCAATTTCGCAACTCTCTGAGCTATGTCGGTAACTCTGGTCCTTCTACGGATCTCTTCATTTCTGATTTGATCACGTAAAGATACTCCTAGCATAGGTCTCTCCATTGCCCGCTGAGTGACTCTGAGTCTTCTTATGAGGCCCATAGTGGGCGACCACGTTTCTGAGCCGTAAGTCATCACTGGCAACACGCAATGTTCGAAAACTTTAGTCACTGAGGGGTTTAGCACTGAGGGGTTTGTTTCAAATAAAATTATACACACCTACAATGCTTAAAACACTATGATATAAGCGATGAATATTACATAAATCATTATCATATAACTTAGAGCAATACTTTCGATTAAGTAGCCTGGAAGAGATCGCTTTCAGTAATATATTTTTCTCATTTTTCTTTCTTTTCCTTTATATGCAATAAAGAGGTTTAAATAAGTAAATATTCTACATTGGTACGCCGTATTAGGTGCGGTATAAGCACTTTGAACAAATGGTTCACCGCCTCTCGAACGCTGCGCCGCAGGTGCAAACTTGCCGAAACGAGCAAATTAAACGTAATGTGGACCCCACGCGAACGTATAATTTTTAATAATTTAATAATTTCAGTGGATATTGAAATAAAAAGTACCTACTTATGAAAGGGTTGAGGGCCTCATATTAACGTAAGACTTTAAGGTTAACGAGGTTAACTCGGTATGCGGATATAGGGCGGCGTTGTGAAATATTTACATGAAGGTCATGATAAGTAAAAAAAACTGAAACAGTGCGAGTTTTTTTACACATACGAGTTAGCCCTTGTCGACAAACTCTCCTGATAGTAAGTGATGATGTAGTCTAAGATGGTAGTGGGCTAACATGTTTGGGGAATGGTAAACCCATTGGTTTCTACGCGACATCGTGCCGGAAAACTAAATTGCTTGGCTATACGTCTTTGTCGGTATAGATAATATGTAATGATTCCGTACCAAGGTGCAATATGAATAACTCTTTCGTATGATTGAGTTTAAAAAAAACGCTTAAACAACATCATTTAATTTAAAATAATAATTTAAATTTTCACTTCACTTTATTTTATGTTGATTTTTTGTAACAGCGGTAATAGAAATACAAATAAGATAAACGTTAATTAATAGGGTTCCGTTAGCACCCTTCGGGTACAGAATCTTAAAAATGTGCTCAAATTTAGTCGCATGCTTGCAGTAAAATGATAGTTAATCGTCACGTAACGAAAGGGCGTGATAAGGATATCACGTTTTCTTCTTAGGTACGTAACGATTTCTAATCGTTGTTCGTATAAGACCGGCGTAGTTCGCATAGATATTATCTTCAATCGCTGGCCGCTATATTTGTTTTCAAAATATTGTTTTAGTTAAATATTACTTATGACTTACTTATGAAGCGTTCATATATATTAATTATTGCATTATAGTGCGGCGATCGTGATAACTATATATTCGTTAACTTATAAAACTAAAGCGCGAACTTTGTAGAACCTATGATACATTCTATAATTTAAATTTTTGGTATATTTTTCATTATTGCCCGAACGGGTACGGGCTTGCTCTGCTCGTTTTTTGAAAGTTATCGCTATCTGTTTTTAAGTTTATCATAACAATCCACTGTAATGTACAAAACTACCACTTGTGTATATCTATTTTTATTCGAGAACACTTGTTAAACTATTTTATTTAGTTATTTTAACATACGCTTATAAAGGTAACGAGTGGATTTATTGGTATAGCTAGGAAACAATGAGTATTCATTTTTAAAATTCTCTAAACTAGAAACCCCGTTGGTCCAAAGATTCAATAGAAACGGAATCCATTGCTTTTCTCAACACACATTATGGTATGTTACTGGAGAAAAGAGACTTAGGCCTTTAAAATTTACAATTTTAATTTCTTTGTAGCCAAACTACATAAACACATTTAGACTTAATACTATGTACAAGGTAGGCTTATGGATACCCAGTTTGGGTGTAGCAACGGAGTAGGAAGACCCATTTTATTTTTCGTTAAAAAAATCATGAATGGCATATTCTGTATAAAATATACATAATATGCCACAAATGATTTTTTCTTCTTTTTCTTTTTCTTTGTTTCGAATATTGTCTAGTAAATTATTATATTTTTTTATGGACATTACGTAGGCACTCGAGGTGTTAAGTGCAAATTTTGACAATGGAGGGATTAAATTGTTTGTTATGTTTCTTATTTGTGGTCATTCATACACTCGGTCATTACCGATATATTTAATAGTTATTGTATGACATAAATTTTAATAAAAAAATTATAAAGAAAATAATAAAGAATTTTCATCCGCAAATAATACACAATATCCGTACACGACATAAATAAATCATCCGGAAACACGACGGGTCGGATGGCTGCGTATCCGACAAATATTAAGAAATTAAAGCAGCTACAACTCCCCCGAGAAAAACCTTAATTGAAAGCTCAGAATGGTACTACATCACATAAATTTACCAAAATTAAATGTAAGTAATTATTAACTGTTAAAGTCCATGAGTAATAAGCTTAATGTTTCACCCGTAATTCCTTCCGGAGTACCGTAAAATGGGTCAACCTAACAGCTTCTCTTATCAAACCTGATCATATAACCTTTAATAAACTCTATTACATATCTCACATATTTTGCATATATGTTAATATTATAGGTATAGAAGTTACCCGAAATGGCTTCAGTATCTGTATCTACCAGTATATATGTGGTGGTAATTTTGGAGTGGCATAATCATCATCATGATCAACCCATTACCGGCTCAGTACAGAGCACGGGTCTCCTCTCAATATGAAAAGGGTTTGGCCATAGTCCACCACACTGGCCATGTGCGGATTGGCAGACTTCACACGCCTTTGAGAACATTATGGAGAACTCTCAGGCGTGCAGGTTTCCCCACGATGTTTTCCTTCACCGTTGAAGCAAGTGATATTTCTTTTTTTTTAAAACGCACATAACTCTGAAAAGTTAGAGGTGCATGCCCGGATTCGAACCGCCGACCTCTGATTAGGAGGCTGACGCCCTAACCACTAGGCTATCACCGCTTCTGGAGTGGCATAACAATACAGTGAATTCTAGCTTGACGAAGGAAATCGAGCCTCGTAATATGTAGCCTGCTAACCACTGCGCTTAAGAGGCATTTATTGTAATATATAGATACTATTAAAGGCGTCACCCGAGGCGCTGGGGCTCGGAAATTTGGAGCGAATTTAACAGAGATTGGTGAATCGCGTCCCATTGTTCAGACCCCTTACAAAGTAATAAAATAAATTACTCCGAGGACAGAATTGAGAATGATTGATAAATATGGCCATCCTGGAATCCGACATTAATGTTTAATACGTATTTTAACCGGGATGTATTTCCAAAGGGACGGTCTTTGGGGCAAAATTTTGATCATGTTATGTACTTACCTGAATGTAGCCCTTTAGGGGCCGTGGAGAATTGGATTGAAGCTAACTAGACGGTAAGGCACATCAGTGGGTTAACTCGACTTTTAAGTAATAGATCCCTGATTAGATTTGATCTGATAGCAAATAGCATTTTGTATGGTTTGTGTCGAATGTACATGTATTACATTTAGTACATTCGGCATAGTAACTCGGCATTTTTTACGAAAATTTCGTATTACGATATTCTCTATTAATGTTCTTCACATAGAGGCCTAGAAATAGTTTGCTAGGTCCGTAATAAGTACAAGGCTACTGTGTCCGCCTGGATTAAACCATTTAACAAATCCTGTGGAAAACAAAACGCTAATGAAGAAAAATGGTGACCTGCAATTCAGCAGCACACCATTGCCAGTGGGTGATGGTGATGTTGTAAGATGACAGAGGGAGGGATGAATATATCGGCGGTTTTTTTTGTCTTCTCAAATATATAAGCTTCGATATATATATTTTTTTTTATTTTGAGGTAGGTAGGTAGGTTTGCGCTTGACGACAATCAGTACCAGAAGGCACTGATGAGGTCTAGGTTGGAGCGCGCTTGCCTAGAAAATGCCTATTCACCCTTGCCTTGAAGGAACTATTGTTATACGTGGCTGGAAACACAGATGCTGGAAGAGAGTTCCACACCTTAACGGTTCGATTCAGAAACGTTGTAATATAATAACGGTGTAGTCAAATTTATGCGTAGTGTTTTATATTGTACCTCTGCATGTGAAATCAAATCGCGCTTTCCCACTTTTTTATTTGATTTGAAACATTTTTAATAATAAATGTCCTATATAACACAAATTAGGCTACCGTATACAAATAAACAGAGCCACTTTCACGTGTGTTCACAGGAAAAAAATAATAACACTAAATATTGCCACTTTCAGCTCGGTAAATGTGTTCATTTCAAACCAACAAGGGCTTGGCTAACGGACAAGCACTTACGAAGTTTTACTTCTTGCCTATTATGTGGTAGTGACGTAACAGACTGCGTATAGTCTGAGAGTTAGTTTAGAGAGATTAGAGGCTTTTTAGTGCATTCTTTATTCGATAACGTAGTATTTTAATTATACTATGTTAGTCCTTGTGAGCTAAAGATATTATTTACAGGTGAGATAGCTACAGCAGTCTAAGATGATAGCGGGTTACCCTGAAAGTGGTATGGCATTTTACCCACTATATACTACTCCTAGTTAGCTATGATAGCCGATAGCAGTGGTTAGGGCGAACGCCTCCTAATCATAGGTCGGGTGTTCGAACCTTTAAGCAATGAAATATCACTTGCTTTAACGGTGAAGGAAATCATCGCGAGGAAACCTGCACGCCTGTTCTCCATAATGTTCTCAAAGGCGTGTGAAGTCTGCCAATCTGCACATGGCCAGCGTGGTGGACTATGGTCAACTTTCTCGTATTGAGGGAGCCCCGTGTTCTGTAGTGAGCCGGCAATAGGTTGATCATGATGAAGATGATACTCCAAGTAAGTTAGTACTTATATGATTACCGACACATTTTTGTGGTATTATATGCAAGAAAAAATCCTGAAATTAAAAACCCAAAATGCTGGAAATCGGATTCAGGATTTCAGACCTTAAACGGAATCAAAAGAACTTCAGCGCTCAACCCAGAGTTCGTCACCGAAGAAGAAGTAATTGCTTTTCTAAGATGACCATTGCAAAGAGCCAACTTATTTGCCCGAATGATTTCAGTGTTAGGTTTTGGTGAGAACATTTTCTTAATTATCCTGCTAAATGCTTTCTAACAGCTGTTTGCTTCTATAGCGCGCGTTTTTGTACGCTCAAAACCTATTTTCGTCATGATAATATTAGTCCAATCTTATGACGAAACATTACTGCAAAAAAATCTTCATTAGTTAAGCCATTGTGTAAATTAGCGTACTCAAATATGCAGCCAAAGATATAAAAGCCAGTTCAATAAATTTTAGTACGTATATAATTGTTTAATATGTGATAGAGTTAATAGTGACGTAGAAGATCAAAATTTATCAATACGACGAAAGTGCAGCAATTAATTTAAAAGCCTGATTTTAGTTAGTAAATTAAATAACCAATTTGTGTTAACATTCTATATCTATTATTACACAAAATATATTTTTTAAAACATAATTAATACGTTAATTAGAAATTTTATTTTATGATTCAACTAAATGATAACTTCTGTGGCTCAGCAGGTACGCTGTCGTTTTGTACTCGTAAAGTTGGATGTCCTGGGTTCGATTTCCGGCTCAAACTTCTGCCAAGCGATTTAGCGTCCCAGCACAATTTGAACCCAATTAGGAGTATGTTTATATCCTGGTTTACCAGGATCGTGATTACCGTACTCCTAATTGGGTATTGGTAGATACGGTTACAAGTTAGCCCGCTACAATGTTAGATTGCATCAACACTTACCACCACGTGAGATTGCCATCAAAGGCCAACTTATTGGATAAAAATAAATATTGATCGACTCCTGGCCTACTACATATAGGTTATATAAACAGGTAATGGACTGTGCTCAAGAAATATCCTTTGAACATGTAATGGGTGTAATATAAACGGTCCAGAGAGAATATTTTTTCAGCAGCGCGTGGAAACAAAAAAATGTTTCAGTACCACCGTCGGTACCGAGTTTAGAGAGCAAAGCAGAAAAACAGTTATAGTTTTTATATCTCTAAATTTATCTACTGCCGTTTCTTGAGTTACATACCTACGTAAAGTTGTAGCATAATTTCTTAGAAAAGACCCTATTATTTCGATAAATACATCTTATACCAAAAACGAAAACTTCACAAGGTCTCTTGTGCATTCCTGATTTCGGTGCATATCATCATTATCATGATCAACCCATTACCGGCTCACTACAGAGCACGGGTCTCCTCTCAATATGAGAAGGTATTGGCCATAGTCCACCACGCTGGCCATGTGCGGATTGGCAGACTTCTTACGCCTTTGAGAACATTATGGAGAACTCTCAGGCGTGCAGATTTCCTCACGATGTTTTCCTTCACCGTTGAAGCAAATGATATTTTATTTTTTAAAAAACGCACATAACTCCGAAAAGTTAGAGGTGATACCCGGATTCGAACCGCCGACCTCTGATTAGGAGGCTGACGCCCTGACCACTAGGCTATCACCGCCTCGGTGCATATAAGAAACGAGAATGCAATGCGCTTCGCAAGTGTTCTCGTGCACGTGGGTCTTTAAGCATGCTTCCAGTGTTGATTAAAGGTAGAAAGATCTATAAAGAGAGATAATGGAAACGCATACCTTGGTTACGAATAAAATGGTTTATATTATTATTTTCAAATATAATAGATACGCTGACTTGGCGAAGGCAATCAAGCAATGAAAGCAGTAATATTCTAACAATAACTAGCCTTATAATTAAATTAATACCTACCTATACTCATTAAACAATACTCAAAAGTCCGTGGACTTTAATATGTGAATTTCGGTAGGTTATATAATAAATATAAATATGTTTGCTTGTGATCTCGTACCAATAAAATTAAGCTAAATCTACACACACACATCCACACTCATATGCACTCACACACCCATCCAATCACTCATTTCTCACTCATGTTTAAATGTTATTAAGTAAACTTTAAGGCACAATAGTTTATTTTTTATTGCACATCTGGAAGAGACTGACCCCCAAGATACGGGCTATCCTAGTTTGGGGTCAGGGTAGTTTAAGAAATTTTGTATTTAGTCGAAATAAATGAATATTATTATTATTACAGGTTACCTTGATTAGCAAGGTAACCTTCAGAGCTTAATAAAATATCTAACTCAGACAGAAAGCATTACCACTTAATCTTTATAGTTATGTTTTACAACTCTCAACTGAACACTTATTCTCGTACTCTTTGTAATATCTAGCATGATAAAGTGAAATGAGATCTATTTACTGTCTAGACGAATTTAAATTGCCCACCGCGAAATATACCTCAAATTCATAACTAAGCTTTACGAAGTTCAACACACTTTATCTGAATTCGTTATCGAAACTATTGTGAAATATGATACCTAAGTCTTTATCACTGTAAATTTATGTGAAATTTTGAAGTTCTACCTCGGTATATTTTAAATTAATGCCGATAGCCTTTTGAGTTCTACCTTTACTGCCTACAATAGTTTTCAAATAATCAAAATATAATAACATTTAATTATTATTGAATAAAGGTAATGCGGATTCACATGGATTATAAGATATAAAATAAAAATATGTTGTAACCCTTTAATTTTTCATGATTAGAATCTATCTACCTAAGCAAAATTTTATCACGATGCATTGGACTTTTTAGCAAAAATGTGTATAAATAAAGAAAAAGACGAACTCCGTGGCGTACTGCGTGCGCTGTCGTATTATAAAGTTGGAAGTCCTGGGTTCGATTCCCAGCTCCAATCTGGTCTAGTCGGAGACTTCAGCCGTGGCTAGTTACCACCCTATCGATAAAGACGTGTCACGAAGCGATTCAGCGTTTGGGCACGATGTAGCGTGGAAACTAATTACCCCTTGCCATACCCCTAACAGGTAAGCCAGCTACAATTCTAGACTGGTGACACGCCAAGCGGTTTAGCGTTCCGTTACAATGTTGCGTAAAAATCTGCTTTTAGCCTGCTACCATCTTAGTCTGCATCATCACATCAGATGAGATTGCCGTCAATAGCTAACTTGTGGTGGATATGCAAGAAAAACACATTTTCGCATTTATCTTATTAGCGATGAATAAGGGATACAGCAGAAACGTGCAGATAGTGCACCGCCACGGCCACTTCTAGTTAATAAAAAAGTAAGAAGAAGAAAGTTATAAAAAATTCATGACAGTTTTAATTTGAGCTCATTCCAGATTGCTATTTAGACGTCGGTAGAAAACGAGAAATGTAAAATAATGTTCGTGCAACAGCCCTATCAAAGGCACGTTATGAAGTACACAAACAAACTTTTACGGGCGAGGCGATGCGACAGTCGTTTTGCCAACATGTAATTATTTAGCTTTACATTACTCGCCGCCAAAAGGCAAACTTTATCCAGAGGCAAAATAAGAGTCAATGCATCGTAATCACAGTTTTTGCACTTAACTTAAATGAGTTTGGGAGTTATTCCGAGCGACGTTTGAAATTCGTACGGACGACGCAAACAAATTGGGTTCCATTTCACGAAACATTTCGTTGATGTTTTAGCAAGTTATTGCCGTGACTGTAATGTGGCGCAGCTTGAAGTTAAGAACTGACAGTAATATAATCATACAATTTTGTTACTACCGATACGAAATAGTGTTTGTCGCTTCCTAATTTATTTTTGTCATCTAATATATAAAATTCTCGTGTCACAGTTTTCGTTGCCATACTCCTCCGAAATGGCTTGACCGATTTTGATGAAATTTTTTGTGCTTATCCGGTATCTATGAGAATCGGCCAACATCTATTTTTCATCCCCCTAAATGTTAGGGGTAGTCCACCCCTACATTTTTATTTTATTTTTGAGACAAAATTTTTAATTTCTATTTTTTTATGATACAACACAAAAATACATACAATCCTCAATTTTCACCTTTCTACGATCAACCCTTATTTTTTAATAGCCATTTTAGTAATTTAATCATTTTTCCTCTCCGGTCGAAAACTGAACAATTATCGTCTTTATTGTGAATGGTTTTCACTCTAATTTGACTAAAAGTTCCTTGAACTTATTGTAAAGCTAAAATTTTTGAACATAAACAATATTTATGTTTTTATATTTCTTCATCGTTCACAGCGCTCCATGCCTCTTTCACTCATATACCACATCCTTACACACAATAAGTTAGTTATTTTTAGCAAAACAACGTTTGCCGGGTCAGCTAAACTTATATATAAAATTCTCGTGTCACAATGTTTGTTCCCTTACTACTCCGGAACGGCTCGACCGATTCTTATGAATTTTTTTATGCATATTCCGTAAGTCTGAGAAACGGCTACTATCTATAGATATATATTAGTGATGAGGGGTGGCCACCCCAAAAAAACTTTTTTTATTTTTTGGATAATTTTTTTATTTAATTTTTGAATTTTTTTATTATGTAGCATTGAAAAACATACAACCCTAAATTTTCACCCCTCTATAGCCAACCCCTATTTTAATAATAATTTAATCATTTATTTCAACAACAATTTCGAACAATTTTCGTCATTATTGTCAATGTTTTGCACTCTAATTCTACAAAAAATTTCCTGAGCTTATTGTAAAGCAAAAATTTTTGAACTAAATAAATAAATTAATATAAAGGTCTAGCTCGCCATGCTGACTAATAAATATATGTTGTAGAAGATCAAATAACTCTATAGGGGAAAAATGAAAATGAAAAAGAAACACCATTGTACACTTTTCAATGGTACCCACACTCAGTAATCCTATGTCGTGGGTACCTTTTTCGCATTATAAAATTAAAATAATATAGTAGTTGACGCTCGGTTCACCAAGTGTGAATACAGCTGGTACTGAGAATATGGGCGCAGTCCGAAATACCAGTCCAATAGTAATAGGGTGGGTTGAATGTAATGTAATGATACTGCAGTAATATTTTTATGCGTTGTTGTAAAATATTTTATGAATCATATTTTAAAGGCTTGCGGTGCCAGGGTTGGCGGTGTGGACTGTAAATTTAATCACTCCTTTTAAATAGTATGTGTTTATGGCCCACGGTCGGGTCAGTGCGGCAAAGTCTTTAGTATCTATAAAAGTAATGTACAGTTGTACGTTTCCATGTCACACTATTATATTATAGAGCTGAATTTGTATTTAAGTGCTTTTGTGTGTATGTTTGTTACTCCCTCACGCTGGAACTACAGAATGGATTAGGCTGAAATTTGGAAAGTACATAAATTATACCGTGGAAATTTACATAGTAGGCTATGTTGTATTCCAGGATATAATCTATTACCATGGATTTTTATCCCCAAACATCCATGGTCATCCCTTTGACGACCTCCCTGGCGCAGTGTTGAGACCTATGGTCTTTATAAGTCACAAGGTTGATCTTGGGCAGGTAGAAAGAATTTATTCATTTCTGAATTTTTTCTGCTATAGTCTGGTAGGTGGCATTGGCATTAGCTAGTTTGAACTCTTCCGATAAAAACCAAGCGATCTGACGTTCCGGCATGATATCGTATAGAAACGAATTGGTTTGTTACCATGTACCTAACAGTTCAAAGAGCTGAAAAAAAGAGCGTAAGAGCTGCTGTGAAGACCAAATCATAACCACGACCACTCTGCCAAGACTGAACGAATAAGAAGAAGAACCTTACAGTTCAGCCCGCTACTATCTATAGATTGCATCATCACTGGCCACTAAATGAGATTGTCGTCATAAAAAATTAAATAAAACGGAAGTTTTATTTCAAAAACGCTTTGGCAACCCTGCATCAAAACCTCCGGCAGCTCAACAAAATCAACTGATTTCAAATACGAAGATATAATGAGTGGAGTTCATAACTTAAAAGTCTGCTGGGGAAGGAATCCGAAAGTGCTTATATGACAGCCTAAACTCAAAATCGTCAGTGTGTGTAGACCCTTTCTGACAAGGCTGAAGATGGACAGGAGATAACAAACGAGTCACTGGTCGCTAGCGGCACAAATCACCCTATTGTGGAAATCGCTACAATAGACTTATTTGAAACATATTTTACTTCGCAATTTAGGTAGAAAATCATATCTATTGCGTAGATTGACGTTTCTGCTGATAAAGTCCAATGCTGAATACTTTAAATGGCGAGCGTATCTTGAATTATGTTCAAAATGGGACATATTAGAAAGGTTTTGATAACTGACATCTCTTGCCAGATCTGAGGGATGAATTTACCAAAGGACCTGCAAATAGCCTTTTGACTTCCAAAATACATTGAGATCACTCAACTACAGCTAAATAAATAAAGGATGATGGTAGGGTTGCCTCTATTAGAACAATTTAATCTAGGGTGTGATTTATAATCGATGAACCTCGCTGGTCTCACGTACATTTTACAGGCATTACATTGTATTTAGATCGACGGGTTCTAAGAATTTTATTTTACATGATAGGACTAGTCTGGGACAACTGGGACCATAACCAATAACATACAATTAGTTTCTCCTGATATAAAAAGATGGAACTGAGATAGTTGAGATAGTCAAACCTTTGCTCCGTTGCTGCTTGAAAGTAACTCAAAAAGAAACTCACTATGTTATTTACTAGATATTTGTGCTTGCAATTAAGTATCACAAACACCTGAGGTTTATAAAGATGTCATTTTGTAAAACTAACGTAACCTACGTTTGTATCTGGAATAATCTAAGTTAATCCAGGAAAATGGGACATATTAGAAAGGTTTTGATAACTGACATCTCTTGCCAGATCTGAGGAATGACTTTACCAAAGGACCTGCAAATAGCCTTTTGACTTCCAAAATACATTGAGATCACTCAACTACAGCTAAATAAATAAAGGATGATGGTAGGGTTGCCTCTAATAGAACAATTTAATCTAGGGTGTGATTTATAATCGATCAACATCTCTGGTCTTATGTATATTTTACTGATCGATGGATTCTAAGAGGTTTATATTACATGACGGATAGGAGTGGTCTGGGATAACTGGGACAGTACCCAAAAACATATAATTAGGTTTTCCTGATTTAAAAAGTTTGATTTGAGATAGTTCTTTTTTGTATACACCACAAGTTAGCCCTTGACGACATCTCACCTGATGGTAAGTGATGATGCGATCTAAGATGGTAGCGGGCTAACCTGTTAGGGGTATGGTAGGGTGGTAACTAGCCACGGCCAAAGACTCCCACCAGGCCAGACTCGAGCCGGGAATCGAACCCAGAAACTCTAACTTTCAAATACAACAACGCACGCGCTGCGCCACGCAAAATAGAAGTTGAGATAGTCAAACTTTTGCTCCGTTGCTACTTGAAAGTAACTCAAAAAGAAACTCACTATGTTATTTACTAGGTATTTGTGCTTGTAATTAAGTATCACAAACACCTGAGGTTTATAAAGATGTCATTTTGTAAAACTAACGTAACCTACGTTTGTATCTGGAATAATCTACGTTAATCCAGGAATATAAGGCTTAAGAGGCTGTACTGGGTCATAAATCTTAGAATTAACAGGCAAGGATTGAGATGAACACCTTCTGCGTGACAATAATGTTAGCAGAAGATTTAATTAGTGTATAACGGAAGAAGATATGAAAGGCGGATTAAGAGATGATTTCCAGTCTTGTTATACACAGCATTAAAAATTTGTGATCAAATGATATCTCCAGTCGTCTACATAAATCAGTCTATTAACGTCCCACCACTGGGCATAAGCCTCTTAATAGACGATTTCAAAGCATTTTCTCCTAAAATGTGGGTTGGTAACGATTGTTATGACAAGTCTGTACTCCTCGGGGCACATTAGTGGCCACCTTCTCAGTGCAGGCTGGTATGGTAAAACAAATAAATCGCGGTTACAGAAGTAATAATTTTAAATTTTAGCATCTTTGTAAGGATGCCTCAATAGGCAATGCTACATATTATTTACTTACTTGAAGATACTTACTTTTTTAAACTTTTTATTTTACATTTCATGATCAACCCATTGCCAACTCACTACAGAGCACGGGTCTGCTTTCAATATGAGTAGGATTTGGCCATAGTCCACCACACTGGCCATGTCAGATTTCACATGCCTTTCAGAACATAACGGAACTCACAGGCATGCATTTCCTCACGATGTTTTCTTTCACCGTTGAAGCTAGTGATATTTTAATTGCTTTAAAAGCATATAACTCAAAAGAGATAGGAATTCGTGCCCGGGATTCGGATGCGGACGTCCTAAACATTAGAGCTATAACAGCTCACTCTTAAATTTATTTTACTTTTAATCCCGGAAAAACAAATATTTCCCCATAAGAATTCGCGGGTAACACCTAGTTAGTCTTATAAATTATTCTCCCTCTTTTGAATTACTTCAAGAACTGTATCATAAACCAACGCTAGGAATTTTAACAGACAGACAAACACTCGACTTATTCTGTAAAGAATCCTTTTCAACATCATAAGATACGGAACCCGTAGAAAAACTCCGTAATGATGTATCTGTAGCGGATTGTCGAGGAATATTTAAAATCTAGGTGACATTAAAAATAATCCATGAAAATTCCCGTCCTAAAGCTCAACTGAAGGCTTGAGATCATTAGTCTCGCAATTAACAGATTGGGCGGGATCCCTTCGTCGTGACTACAACAAAGTCTTAGACGGAGATTTAACTTCTCCCATTTTGACAATTGTTCCGGTAATAATTTCGTAAACAAGGAGTAACGTACAACTGGAATATTTTTGAATATGTTTTATTTACGTTTTTTTTTTTCTTTTTAATGTATTTTAAATGTTCTATAAATGAGTAGCTGTTGCGTCCGCGATTAGTTTTCGATTTATAATAAAATTAAAAACAAAGTTGGATCGCCTATGTCTATCTCCAGCAGTACCAGGCAAACGCCAAGCCTCAATATATTTCCATGGTTTTTACGTAATGAGGTCGCAAACAGACATAAGTACACATTACCAATTTTTAATATTCCATATTACAAAGAATCAAAAAAGTCACGTAAAGACTGCAAAGTCACGGAAAATCAAATAACGCTCCCTTCTGGCGTTATTCCACCTCTACAGCTTACAGTATAATAATTAAAAATTTTACCGTAAACTGTCGATGTATCAGACTTTTGTTTTTAAAATGACTTTAGTGCTGGAAATCAAAAGTACTGGATAGAAACGGACACCTTACGCTTTGCAACCTCTTCTGCACACTATACCAGGGCGCGTTAGGAACCCTCATAACTTTAGTTTTAAGTTTATGAATGTAGTTATTACCATTAAATCACAACTATGTAAATTATTGACGCGTCAAAAGTGCCTTTTAAAGGACTATTTGAATAAAGATTATTTGATTTTTTTTTTGAATTTTAACCTTTAATTAGTTTATTTATTCTACATTTTTCTACCTTTTAAAGGACTATTTGAATAAAGATTATTTGATTTTTTTATGAATTTTAACCTTTAATTAGTTTATTTATTCTACATTTTTCTACCTTTTAAAGGACTATTTGAATAAAGATTATTTGTTTTTTTTATGAATTTTAACCTTTAATTAGTTTATTGATTCCACATTTTTCTGTATGGAAACCCACTAGTTAACTTAATTAGCACATTTGGAACTGTATTTTCTTCGAGTATTTATTCCAGCTATCAGCTTCACTGACTGGGCTACCGTCTAGTTCGAGTACCGGCGGTGGTATTGGATGTTCTCATCCTAATTATTGTGCTATCCCCAATTAGCGAGTATTATAATACTAAATGAAGACAATTACAGCATTATAGCCACGAAAAACTAATTAATTTTACACCGCTGCTACCATGTTGTCAATGAAACAAGTATTGGATGACAACTAACATTATTATAAAAATACCCGCAATATAGGTCGTTAACATTCCAATCTGCCAATTGCTATTTGTTTTGTTATTTTCATGTATGTTTTGTCCTTAGTTATAGCACAGCCAGCCCTTCACCACGATAACGCTGCGTTAGTATCGGTGTTATATTCCCGAGCCCGTGGACGCAAGGAAACAGTGTTCCCACGACTTCTTTCCTAGCATCGGAAGAGTCCACTTGTGTTAGTGATAGGAACTCAGAATATAGGTTAGATTAGTAATTAGATTTTAATTCCGAGAACTTTCCTAACATCGGAATGGTCGGCTCGTTAGTAAGATTTTAATTATAATTTCTTTTTTAAATTTAATTATAAGTAAATCCGAAGTTTCTCTCTTTCCCACCTGTGGCCACCCTTATCTGTCCTTTATAAGTATTGCAATAAAGTTATATTAATAAATAAATAAATAAAATCTTAAATAACCCAGTGTACATTTTCGCGTACATTTTTCCTTATGTACTCGGGACAAAGGGTTTTGAGGATTTTAAACTCAAATATTTTACTTAATAATATGAATTTTATACGCTTGTAGATAAACATGTTATACTGGAATAATTATTTCAGCATTATCTTAACTAAGAATAAATTTTTAATAGTTACATTTTATATTCCATGCACTGCTAAGCAGCTTAATAAAACCTCTTCATATTATATTTTTTTAGCATAGTATCCAACTTCGTAGTTCATCCATAAAATATAAGTAAAGTACTGTATGTAAAAAGAATCCGAAAAACTTACCTACTGCTACTGAAAGCTGAAAATTAGCCATTTTTATGCAAGCAATGTGCGCGGAGAAAGTGAACAGAAGTAATATGTCACTTGTGTACAAAGCTTATAGCGGAAAATTTTATGCTACGTGAGTTTTGGACAGCGGAATATAAAAGGGTCGACCCTTTGTCGAGGTTCATAATATTGGGCGTATCTTTTTTCTTGTTTTCGTTATCTATCAGCGAGAACACATGTACGAGTACACTACATCGCTTTGGGATTTCCTTTTTTGGTTACAGACATAGAAAGTTTGGGGAACATGTGTAGTGTCGATTCTTGAAAAATATACAAGTGAAAAAAAACATTTATTAGATGCTGTGATAGCCTCGGTAAGTCGGGGGTTCGAGTTATGTGTGTTTTTAAATTAAAAATCGCTTGCTTCAACGGAGACGGAAACCCTCGCGAGGAAATCTGCCTGCCTGAAAGTTCTCCATAATGTTCTAAAAGGCATGTGAAGTCTGCCAGTTCGCACATGGCCAGCGTGGTGAACTATGACCAAACGTTTCTCATATTGTGAGGAGACCCGTGCTCTGTAGTGAGCCGGTAATGGGTTGCTCATGATGATGATGATTACTGAATGAAACCATCAATTAATTCTCTTTTTCAATGAAATATGAAATATGATACGCTTAAATCCTTACATCATATCCAGCTAAGCAATATCTCGGTAAACATTGTTCGAGATAGACAAAAAACAGTGCTATATTTTTTTCCTCTCTCACGGCTTACGGAGCTTTAGGAAGCTATTTATAACGCCATTGTCTCCTACAGACGGTACCACTTAACGTTTCAAGAACACTACCTATTCAATATTAGAACACAAAAGTTTCTGCTTTTAAAATTGTACTAGGTATGTTGTCCAGAATAAACGGGTTCGTTTTGTTCGAGATACGTATGAATAACGCGTTTAAGAACTTCAAGCGAGAATAAAATCGTCGGTATTAAGTAAACACGCATTTCTGAATTCGACATGCTGCATGACGAATACTGCGTGAATATTCGAGTCATTCTCTACTCAGCGTTCTCAGTACGAGGTTAGTTTTTTTTTTATACACTACAAGTTAGCCCTTGACGGCTATCTCACCTGATGGTAAGTGATGATGCAGTCTAGGATAGTAGCGAGCTAACCTGTTAGGGGTATGGTAAACCCACACTCCTAATTGGTTTCTACGCGACATCGTGCCGGAACACCAAATCGCTTGACACGTCTTTGTCGGTAGGGAGGTAACTAGCCACGGCCAAAGCCTCCCACCAGACCAGACTCGAGCCGGGAATCGAACCCAGGATCTCCAACTTTATAATGTGACAGCGCACGCTCTGCGCCACGGAGGTCGTCGAAACTAGCTACTATGGTTTTCGTATATCAAAATATTATACACGCAGCGTAAAATAAACTTGATGCTTCCTGTTTTAACTAAGTTCGATACTTACTTAGAATCGCATCGAGAAGCGATATTGATAAATAATTAATTAATCAATTATGGGTCTTAGTCGCCCAAGCTCAGTTGTTATTAACCCTGCTTGGTTGTTAACCCTAATGGTCTTGACAGTGTAATCGAGTGTGGTGTCGAACTTCGGGATGAAAGGGCGCCCACTCTGAGATCACGTTTTGACTATTGAAGAAGTTTAGAAGTTACGATTCGCCGTAATATACGCGAGATCTAAGTTGTTTCGAGTCAAATGAGTCGCAAGTCACTGCACATATTTAGTTCTTAGAAGTCAATGGAGACATGGTATACGATTATATCTGTAAAATACTCCAACAGGCAACTTTTGGTGAAGTCAGGTAATGCGATCGGATCCTTCTCGTTTATATATTGTTAATCATAAAATTTAATAATGCAAATAGGCAAGAGCGTGCTATTGCATGTGCATGCCACTTTCACACGTTCACTTTTTTGACGACCTCCATGGCACAGCGCGCTTGCTGTCACATTATAAACTTTGAGGTCCTGGTTTCGATTCCTGGCTCGAGACTGGTCTAGTTGGAGGCTTCGGTCGTGGCTAGTTACCTATACCCTACCAACAAAGACGCAAAGCGATTTAGCGTTTCGGCACGATGTCGCGTAGGAACCATTTAGGAGTATGGGTTTACCATACCCCTAACAGGTTAGCCTGCTACCATCTTAGACTGCATCATCACTTACCATCAGGTGAGATTGCCGTCAAGGCTAACTTGTAGTGAGTAAAAAAAAACGTACTAAGGGCATAGATGCATGGAGAATTTGGAATGAACAGAACAAAACGTGCCTAGATACTCGCTTATGAAGGATACACTTGCGACTTTTGCGTTTATATTTCATACTAAGCTCATCGATTGAAAACGCAAATTTATGAACGTAAATACTCATAACCAATACATCAAAGGGTAAGTTGGAATATTGTATTGCCGCTTGTACTCGTCTCTTAAGACAGAAGTTTGAAGGTGACATGACAAGACGAAAGTGATGTTATGACAGCGTGTACTTATCAGTTGATTGCGAGTAAACCATCGTTATCCGGAATCAATTTACAGATAAGTGAGCGAATTGAATATCGAAAGGCTTCTTTACCTCCGTGTTTCGTAGACCACGCGAGCTTCTTTCCAAAGCTCGCCAAACAGTCCGGTTACGCTGTGGCAACCAATAGGGTTTGTACAGCTAATAGACAGTCCGAAAAAAAAAAATAAGCGGTTTTATTATTATCGCTAACAAAATATTCCTCAGAACTCATTTGTTCTAATTAATGTAATCAAATGCAAATCGAGCAACACTTTTTAATTACTGCGTAATATTAAGTAATTGCAAATATTTATATGAAAAATATATTTACTTTTAAATTAATTTTACAGAGTGGCTTTTGTTACTATTTTGGTATTTTTTAACAGATACAAAAGCGAGTTTTTCCTGCACTGGAATTAAATAAATTATTAACATGATTTGGTTTTTATCGGATCTGGGTCTTTATCAGTATTCTTATTTGTCGGTGGCAATAAAATGGTATAGGATTATCAAGGTAGTTAAAATAAATAAAAAATAAAGTAAAATAAAAAATAAAATAATAGTCAAATAACTTTTTTAAATTAAATATTCATCATCATAAATAAATAAATAAATAAATCATGATCAACCCATTACCGGCTCACTACAGAGTACGGGTCTCCTCTCAATATGAGAAGGGTTTGGTCATAGTCCACCACGCTGGCCATGTGCGGATTGGCAGACTTCACACGCCTTCGAGAACATTATGGAGAACTCTCAGGCGTGCAGGTTTCCTCACGATGTTTTCTTTCACAGTTGAAGCAAGTGATATTGTAATTTTTAAAAACGCACATAACTCCGAAAACTTAGAGGTGCGTGCCCGGATTCGAACCGCCGACCTCTGATTAGGAGGCTGACGCCCTAACCACTAGGCTATCACCGCTTCGATTAAATATTGCTTGCGAGGTATTGCAACGTTGCACCTCTGTCTGTGGCAATACAACTGTATGGCAGTACACTAGAGTATCAAAAACATGTGAAAGGAACACTAACAAAGAACCTTTTTCACACATGACCTATTTAAATAACATGGGTCCGACACAGGGAGAACCTCACCAGTAGTAGAGCGGCAATCATCAATTGAAACATTTGCATTTAAATATTTATAAAAAATAATAATTATAGGAATGGTAAACATGTCTAGATTAGATGATGTGGGCCCTGACTCTTAAAGCTCAACTTTAGCGTATCCTTTTCTTTGAAATAATGTTTTCATTAATTTTATACACACTAACTTTTTCTAAAAAGCTCAATATCAAGTTGTTAAATTTGTTTTTTTTTATTCACTACTAGTTAGCCCTTGACGGCTATCTCACCTGGTGGTAAGTGATGATGCTGCCTAGGATGGTAGCAGGCTAACCTGTTAGGAGTGTGGTAAACATACGCTCCTAATTGGTTCCTATTCGACATCGTGCCGGAACGCTAAAATCGCTTGGCGACACGTCTTTGTCGGTAGGGTAGTAACTAGCCATGGCCGAAGCCTCAAACCAGACCAGACTCAAGCCGGGAATCGAACCCAGGACCTCCAACTTTATAATGTGATAGCGCACGCACTGCGCCACGGAGGTCGTCATCATGTTGCCAAAAAAAATACGTGCTACACATTTCCAGCAGCAATGTCATACACAATGAAATGCGAGTGACAAAATCGCAAGGGTCATTGGACAGGAATGACTTGAAATGAGGTTAAGGGTGCAGCTTAAAAACAGATATAACTGTAGACGCCCTGTGCCCCACTGACTAAGAAAAATAGGCCAAATGACTTGTTTTTCTCTACGTATTGTTATTTTATTTAAAAAAAAATTAAAATATCATTTGCTTCAACGGTGAAGGAGAGACGCCTGAGAGTTCTCCATAATGTTCTCAAAGGCACATGTCTGCTAATCCGCACATGGCCAGCGTGATGGCCTATGGCCAAACCCTTCTCATATTGAGAGGATACCCGTGCTCTGTAGTGAGCCGGTATTGGGTTGATCATGATGATTTATTTATTTATTCAAAGCGCCACCAACAGAATTATATGCAAAAAAAAATAAACATTTTAAAAACCTTAAGTGCTAGGATATACATATAAATCAATTTAGAGATAACTACAGAATGTAGTTCTGTCCTACGAGGCACTAAAATAACTATAAATATCTTTGGTCCGATACCTTTCAACCCTGTTTCATCGTGCATGTTACGAATTTGTTGTTTTAGACCAATAACGTGCGTTGGCTATGTAGAAAATGTTCAGTTGAAACTCCTTCGTAATTTGACTGACGCTGACGGACATTTATGTGCCGAGATTCTTACAGTTTTGATCTTTAGCCCACATATTAAATTCAAATATATAAGGCTGCATATGATAACTTTGATATTATGCAAAACTTTACACAACTGTGAATGAACACAAATAATGCGAAATACCTGTTAATAAATCCTTAGTAATAGTGGTAAAAGTATCAGTACTTTATTAGGCAAACTTTTAAAGTTCGCCAAGCGAAAATCTTGCACGCTGTATGAAACAGAACGATCTATTGGTAGACGGTATTTCTTTGTCAGTAGGGGTAACTAGCCTCTGCGGAAGCAGCATAGCAAACCAGACCCGAGAATTGAATCAATCATCACTGAATCAATTTTATAATTTATAATACTCCGTAGTATTATAAATTATACTCTAGTATTATAAATTATAAAAATATATCCTAAGGACTTCACCACAAAGGTCGTCAAATGTCGGGCGGTGTATGATGTCATCTGTCCATCCCGATCCATTGTCAATTACCCTTTTCCCACTTTTAATTAAAAATATTAAGTTATGAGAAAGTTATTTCAAGAAAATTAAGCACTTTTAATCCATTTTTAACAATCATTTATATTTCTTGTGAGATGTGAAAGAAAAGTGGTCTAATTCCAACGACATTGCCGTTAAGGAATTGATCAACTGCGTTAGCTAATTCAAAGAAATAGATGATTTTTGACAATATGTTTCAAATAAACATACGTGCATTTGATTCCATATAAGTGAGCTTTCACAAGAGGAATGACGTGAATCATTAAGGAGTCGTGTTTGCGTGTGCGTCGATTATGCAATCAGGGCGCGCAAATAGGTGTTATACATTAAGAATAAAAGAAACTGGGATAGTCTAGTGGTTAGGACGTCCGCCTACTAGTCAGAGGTCGGAGTTCGAACCCGGGCGCGCACCTCTAAGTTCTCGGAAGTGTGTTATGTGCGTTTTTAAGCAATTAAAATATTACTTGCTTCAACGGTGAAGGAAAACATCGTGAGGAAACCTACATGCCTGAGATTTCCCCATAATGATCTCTAAGGAGTGTGAACTCTGCCAATCCGCAAATGGCCAGCGTGGTGGACTATGGCCAAACCCTTCTCATATTGAGAGGAGACTCTGTAGTGACCCGGTAATGGGTTGACCATGATGATTAAGAATAAACCCCAACATACCTGTACACAGGATTATCGTCTCGATACCACACGACGAGCAGCAAGCTGTCATTACGCTGCGGGGGTCGCGAGTCGCAGTATAGGTCCGCCTCGCCACCAATGACGGATGACACGCGGGTGACTGTCCCCGTGACTGACGATAACGGACTGCCTGGGGAAGAAAAACTTGACATTTACCACACGCTGTGATTTCTGGCATTCCAAATGAGCAGGCCATTTTTTATACCTGGCATATATTTTGGCAATACCACTTTACTCGTAGAATAGATCTCCATCAATACGAGTTTTGTTTATTATTTTTTTTATTTAAAATCATTATGGTATAACCAAATTTTGGAAATGTGTTTGATACAAAATGAACGTTAAGCCTAGTTTGCTATAACACTTCGTGAACCGCACAGATATATATATGTTGTGTTTTAAAAACCTTTTACCTATTGGCTTTTGAAATTATACTCTCCTTAATTCTCCGGTTGTCTGATACAAAATTTCATAATAACATTTATACTTTTTTGCTTCGTTGTAATTTTTTTGGCTGTTAAATTAACCCTCTCTTTAAGAAAGGTTAACCATATCGTTTACCATATGGGTATATAAATTTAGAATCTTCAATTTTGACGTATAGCACTCTAGAATAAATGCAAATTCTATATATTTCAAATATTACTTATAGTACACCTGACGGGAAAAACATCTAAAATTTTACCATTCCCATTTACAGCGTGAGTTGTCTAATATTGTGTTGGATATTTTTTACCTACGTTCTATTGGATTTCAGTAAAAAAAAAGATTTCAAAATTTAAGCTTAACTGTCGTAGATTAAATTTATAACATAGCTGTTTCAATTTGTTTGCTTGTACATAAAATGCAGGGTTTGTGTTGACAGTTTTTACTCAAATAAAATCTACCTGTGGACTACAAAGGCGTTCTATTTGAGGCTGTCATACACAAGTAATGCAGTGTTTGTTTCCTTTTTCACAGTGACAAGTTTTTGCAAAAATGTGAATATTGTCAGTTTAGTTATATACTTAATAGAATACTGACATAGCTAGAGTAAATATGAAGAATGGAATTAAACAGACTGGATTGGGTATTCCACCCCTAAAAAGTTTTAGTATTTTCTGTTGTAAAAAGAGAAATTATTCTAATTTCAAATGGTTTTTATTTTACTTTCCAAAGGAAAAATCCCGACAACCAAAAACTGATAATTATTTCAAATGACATTTACGTATGTGTCTTCTTCTTTTGGTGCCATCTCCTACCGGAGGTTGGCAATCATTAAGGCTAATTGGATCAATTTATTTACGTATGTGTATGCGTATATATTATGAATGGGAAATATTGTTTACTGTCAAGGATAAATGATAAACAAGCTTGGGTAGCGGCATGTGAGATGGTGATAGCTAAAAGTTTGTTGTGGGCTTCTTCTAAGACACGGGCGCTTTTGGAACCCTTAGTTTGGAAGCATTATTTTTTAGTTTACCAATGTTGCTATCACAATCTATCCCTTTAGGTGTGTAGTTATCTCTAATAAAGAATTATTTGAATAATGTTTATGATTGATTGATTTATTAATAGAATCTAAGACCATTTTTTGTTACAATAGTAATCTGTGACTCTATTTGACCACAATTGATGTATACTTTACACCACATATTTTTAACACTGGACGCATTTTTCAAATCTGCTGAATCCCTTTGCTATGAAATTAAAAGAAAAGCTTTGTAAAATTGCGTAATAACTACAAACTGATGGTGAATATAAAACGGCAAAGGAAAATGTTCATATAAAATTCTCTCCCCAGCCGTTGTATTCATATGGCAATTATCACACATTGTTCCCATTACCGTGAAATCGATTCAATTTTGCTCAACGACCTAAAAACGGTCACACACTTGTTATATTAATTGGAAGCAGGAATTCGTTTGCGTAAAATTAAAAATGTTCAGTTTCGGTGGAAAATGGAAAAAAATACATTCAATCATCCCCGACTTCATCCGAGTGTAAATTAGAAATGCTGGGCGCGATAGAGCTTTCACATTAATGAAATCATCGTGGAAAATACAATATTTTAAATCCGTGCTCAGACTGCGGTCCGATAAATGTGAAACCTTCCATACAATGGATCAGCTGTGTTTAGTCACAGCTCCGTGTTCCAAGTTCCATCAATTAAGGTGTTGATACCATTACAGCTTCCCAATAAACTTTTGGAACTGCAATGTAACAGTCATATGATGGTGATTCAAAAGATGATCATGAAAAATAAAAGTTCGCTTTGGTTAATTATTACACAAAATAAAACAATGACTGGTTTAACATTAAGTTAGGTTAGATGAGGTAAGGTTCTTTCTACCAGGAGATGATGAGTCAGAAAGAGGCGAAGGAAGACACTCACACTCATTCGTGACAAGACCTCTCCGATGTAGTAGAACCGGGCGCAGGCGTCGGGCGTACTGACGCCTCTCTGGGCGTGCGGCATACCGCCAGCAGAGGACGAGGAGCTGAAGGTAATAGATAACAGGTATCTATAACCCGTCGAGCCACATCCTCCACAAATAGTACCCATTATACAAAAACGGGTCGCAGGGAGCCGCTGGATACAAGCGGCCCAGGATCGTGGCCATTGGAACCGTCTAAAAAGACCTATGTCCAGCAGTGGACGTCAATCGTTTGAAATGATGATGATGATGATACAAAAACACGGCAATGAGAATAACAAATTCTTTAATTACATGAAATGCTGCCATCTCATAAAGACAATGTTTTTATTTATAAGAGGGGATTATACAGAAATCTCGTACCATTTAGACTATTTTTATATTCTGGTATCACAAAATAGCTCTTGAGTTAAAACGACACTCAATACATAACAGTTGCATAAATAGTTATCGCATTGTAGTAATTTCATTATAATATTGTAATACTGAGGATATAGTTAGTGAACACGATGATTGGAAATAGATTACATGTCAACTTGCAGACTAAATCGGGTAACCGTACAATCATCTTGAATAACTAGGCAGCGTAGATTTTCGATTACAAAGCCTGTCCCATGCGGATTCTTGATTTGAAGTAGGTGTTTGATAATTCAAATACAGTTGATTTCATTATTCACAGAAGCTTGATTTGGTGTTAAGTATTCCTAACCTTAGCTTTTATATAAATGACAATGGTTGTTAATTAGTTAGATACAATTAACGTCTTAACTACTCAACCGATGATTATGAAACTTTGCATCCACGTTGCCAGAGATACCGCAAAAAACAAGTTTACCTTTTTTCCAGTTAAATGTCTGCGATCTACAGAAATATCTATAACTTTCAGAAAGAGATATGATTCCCACGAATTGACTGACAAAATCTACATTGAAGATTAGTGAAGACAAAGAAAAAATCCGCTATACAATAATAGTCTTATCATACAGTCAATTTATTTCATAATCATAACCATAAATACATACGTAATAACAATAAATGCATGAACACTTATGTTATTAAGATCAGTACTGGCGGTTTATGCTAGATTTTGTCAATCCGTGTTAAGGGCAGCCAGCCCTCTCCCTCATGAAATGACTCCGTGAGCACTTATTGTTACAACCATTAACACTTAACAATCATGAAACAGAAAAACGTGCGTGTGTATGTGTATTTGTGTGTGTGTGTGTGTATATATATGTGGGTGTGTATGTGTGTGCGTGTGTGTGTGTGTGTGAGAGAGAGAGTGAGAAAGAGATTTCGATAAAAAATAAACAAATAGTTAAATAAAAATCATATGATTTTTTGAGAAGAAATAACGTTATCCTATGTTTACACTTGGCGAGCGGCAAGTTAAAATAAAAATGTCTGAAATTTACTTATTACTGCAATATAAGCTAATTGATTATTTTATCATTATTAGCAGACTACAAGAATGCTTCTCCAAAGATGGCATGGGAGGCCTTATATAATGAATACAACACATTAGCATGAAAAATCATGACATATTGGTGAATACAACCGAAGAATTCTGTGGCACTTGTAGAAAGGTGAAGACACCTAAAGTCAACCATTAATTTCAGTCGCCATTTATGGTCAAAGTAGCTTAACATCGATTAATTTCCAATATCGTAACTAGGCCGCACTGCGCTCAAAATAAGATTTTATTCATACACCATCCAATGCCTATTTGAGTCCAACAAGCCTCAAATAAGTAAGTAGGATTAAGAGCTTAAGCCCACTATACTGCTCCAATGCTGCTCAGCGGTCTCAAAAATATTGCTAGTTATAATAAACGGAGTCAAACTTAATAATATTTCGGGTTAAATTTAAATGGCCGTATAATATTGTAAATTTCTAGCTGCCGATCATTCGCATTCGTGTCGCCCGTTGAACTATTAAAGTTTGAAGTAACAGTTCCCCACACTGCCCTAGTTAAATAAAACATGTTGCATACGCAGACTAACAGAACAATAGACGGCGAGCCGGCCACTACCCAACAAATAGTCTATAGAAACAAGTTTGAAAAACACAAACTGGGCACAGACCTTATCTGTTACGAGAGTAACCCACCCGTACCTTCTTAATCAAATGCAGTGCTATACCGTTTATCGTCATATGTTCAGGACTGGCAGTTTAATATGCTATACGAAGCTTGGAACGGAATACGCCTAATTTCAAAACCCAGGCTCAAAGAAATATTTAGTATCATACTAACACTACGACTGAATTTTATTCTGTACCACTAATTGCGCCACTCGTGCGAAATACAATTATCTTTTTTATTCAAACAATTATTATTATACTCCATATTAATATTATACTCCACCTGTCCTTTATCCACTTTGTGCTTTGTCAAACAAATTTTAATTTTAACATAACTTAACATATGTGTTGGTTTTAACATATTTTTACGATCGAACTGACTTTGACTCTAATCGGGATTTAAAGTAACCGCCATATTTGTATTCAATGGAGCAATAATATTCTCTTCTAGGCATTAAGCCTTCCTGAGCACCCACATGAAGTACTTTTATTTATTTTTTAAAATCGACAACTTAACCCACTGTGTACCATATAATACCACTGTCCCTAAGTTTGTCAATTATAGACATAACTTAACTCAAAAATATTTATCAGAAGGTTATATTTAGCCGCCCTTACATTAATTTGTGAACGAATACATTTTCCACATTAATTAAAATTAAACTATATATAATATATTATAGATATATAATCCATCCATCTTTTGTGTTTAGTCTTCGTCTAAATATTGTAGTTAGGTACTTATAGCGTGTAACGGCGCTAAGCTTTCCATCCGTCAGCCCTCATACGTAGAGATTATGTGGCGTTGCGAGTGTAATCCATATCTATTGCGGACCCCGCGTCAACACTTTTTATAAACAATGCTTTCGCTACCAGCGAGAACCCTAAGCGGCTCGGAGTTTTATTGTGCAGCTTTTTTATTTGAACAAGCTAACACTAGCGACTTGTAAGCATACAATTTTTTTTTCGGACTGTCTATTAGCTGTACAACCCTATTGGTTGCCACAGCGTAACGGGGCCGTTTTGAGAAAAAATTTTAAAGAGAAGAAATTTTGAGCCCTAGGGCTCGAAGAAACTAAGGAAACGACTGCCTAAGGGCGCCTCCTTTAAGGCCGAACCTCGGCTTAGGTGACGTTTGGGATAACGGGGGAGTCGGACGGTGGCATACAATTGAAACTTCTTCTCGGCTCTGAATATTTGGCCAATAAATGTCTCACGGGATATGCGATACGCGGGAGAAAGGGATTGTGACCTTGAACAATGTTTTCTACTCCAATATCAGTTCGGTTATGACCGAAAATCGTATGTTACCGATATTAAACCTATTGCTTAGCGTCCTTTACGATCAAGAAAGAGAGCCACACTTTCCAAGCTGCCGCAATTAGTTTCTACCATTTTGATATGAAATATACACATTTCAGATAGGTTTGGTAAATAATTTGGAGTAATATCAAAGTGCGACTTTTTCAATCGCCATATAAATTTTACGTTTGACAGTTTTCAGATCTTACAATTCTATGCTCAGAAACTGACTAGATAGTTAAAAAAATAACCTCTTTTGAAGTGAGCTCCTTGTAATTAATAAATATTAATTAATATTAATATTTTAATGAAAACTTACCTAAATGACGTGATAAATTTACGCTTTCCTTGAAAGCTCTCCAAACTTTTAGATTCAAATATTGGCACTATTCTACTGGCCAAAATATATTTAACATTTTGTCATAGTGTTTACTATGTTGTATAAAGTTGTCTCCTAGTAATACGTTTACAAGTACTGAAAATAATTGCTTGTTTTATAATGCTTTGTAAGTAATAAGTAACAGTTGTTTTATGAAAAATTAAACATCCGATGTTTTTTGTAAATAATAAACGAATGTCGAAATAATAAAGTAATGGCGTCAAAGGTATTATTTTACTTTGGCTCACAGTGTTTTTTTTATCATACGACCATTTGTGCCGAGTGTATGTTAAAATTTGAGTGTCAGGACTGAAACGTAAATCTCAATTAGATTAATTAGAAATTTCTATTTCCAAAAATAAAACGTTAAATTTTTATATAAAACAAACATATAAATTCAAATAAATCGAGACCGTTGAACGAGAGCTCTATCAATTAAATAAATTCGTATTTCACATTTCCGCTTCAAGAAATAATATCACAACCGCGAAAATATTCTATTTTTCCAGTTCAAGTTATTGAATTCTTTGGAACCATATTTTCAAGTATTACGACAACACAATATCGCCCGAAACTAGACCGTTCGATAGGCGTCTGTAGATTTGAAAAGGGATCGGGGAAATCTGGGTCGTAGCCCAAAGACTCTCTCGATAATGGTTTTGTGTTTTACTATTCACAGGTGCTATTGTGTTATACCAGAGAAAGTGATAAGTTTTAAGCCGTTGAATTTCTGATCTATAAATATCTTAAATAGCATTTTTATTTATTTATTGGGAACAAAATACATGAAAATACAGTATATAAAAATAACCTTGTTAACTGCATTAGTAAAAACTGAGTTGCAGTTAAAAGGCCCTAACGGTTAGTGCCTAGCACAAACTTAAAAACTTATCATGCAATTAATTAATTAGTGTGTGTATGTATATGTGTTTTGTATGTGTTTGTGTGTGTGCGTGTGTGTCTGTGTATAAATGCTATTTGGTAACTTGCAATAGCTCTTCTGTATCAGAGTATGTTAGATTTTTGAGCCAGTTACTAATATTACATGGGTTAGACCAAATAAAATACACCTATTATGAAAATGAAAAATATTTATTTAACCAAAAACACCATTTGAACAATTTAACATTTTTTTTTTATGGTACCCACACTAGGTAATCCTGTCTCGTGGGTACCTTATTCGCATTCACAGTCCCATACAATAATGAGGCTATGTTGACTAAACTATATCTACTAATGTTTGTGATCTTGATCCACAATACTGTATAATGGAATAACAGACGCGTAAAGTCCATAATATCCTTATCATTATCCATTAAGTTTATATTGGTGTTCCTTGCCTAATAGTTCTAATAGTAAATGAGTATGTTGTCATGTTGTGTATAAGCTGTGATAGCCTAGTGGTTAGGACGTCTAATCAGAGGTCGAGGTTCGAGATTCGAACCTGGGCACGCACCTCTAACTTGTAGGAGTTAAAGGCGTTTTAAACTTAAACAACGAAACTGTTAAACACACACTCACCCGCCAAATCTCATATATGTAATGGCCCTCTATAGTTATTTAATTATCGCGGAAAACGGATTCGTGTAGGCGTTATTGGACGAAAGTAATGTTTACAGAAAATACTCTGAAATTCAATGCCCAATTAAATAACGTACGTGCTTCATTATTTTCTTATGTTTTTTTATTTCGGCAATATCTGATTATAACATTGCGTCTTAATTTGTCCGTCACAAATTATTAGTACAGTATAGCATCTGTAAAAAATACTTACTAGGTATGAGAGCTTACCACACAGTAATACTAGGTTAGCATAAATTTGTAGTAGGCATTATAAAATCAACTCAATCGTGCCTAACGCGACACAGTGCTTGTCGATTTTCAATTGAGTGTTTACTATTACTTTCTGTTAGAAGTATACGATATAGAATGAATGAGTTAAAATTAACAGAACTACCTCTTATAGTCTTATGGTTTGCAGGTACTACTACGGAATGAGGTTCAATTCCAAGTAAAAAAAAACTTTAAACCCCTTTGGCCACGTTAGTTTGAAATTAGCCGAGTCTACCCCTGTACTATTAAAATGACTAACATGTGATAATAATCATTAAAGCCCGCTCACTTACATTAGAGCATCGTGGTTGGTCTCAACTATAATTTCAAAATTATTCAAATTATTATTTATAGTAATAAGTTTTTGGAACTGCTAGGCAGTTCCATTTCGACTATATAATAGTATGTTCAAGACCCAGGTGAAACCAAAATGAGTCTATAATATATCTCAGAACAAAATATTATGACCTATGTTCGTAAAGATTAAATTTTATTGCTTTTATACGAGTTCGTTAACATTCATTTTACGCAAATAAATTGATATTTACTTTACAACTTAATATTTTCTTATTTTTAATAAACACGGGGCAATTTCAATGCCCCCATTTCAAATTTATCGAATCATGAATCTAATACATCGTAATACAGTTCTGATAAAACTTCAATAAAAATATTTTAACTGCATACATAATTAAGTTATTAAAATTGTAATGACTTAATTACGAAAAAATTCACTTGGGTAAAAAATATGTAATTGACTTTGATAAATTAATGACTATATTTATTATACTAGCTGTTTCTTGTGACTTCATACGCGTTTTTTTTTCTTCATCCCGCATGACGCTACTATTTCTTAGCTAAAAACAATTTCATTATGTAATCTATAATTGTAATTCATCTAAATCGTTCAATAGTTCAAACGTGATTAAGTAATAGACAGAGTTAAATTTAATAAAAAAATGGAGGCTGTGTGATGAATTTTTGAAATGAAAATTCGAGCAGTTTAGTGCGATAGAATTTTTTCCTCATAATGTATTTATCAATGTATTGTATCTAGCAATCCTCACAAGCTTAAGCTTACGATTAACGAACAACATAACAAAATGTATATAGCGAAGAGCTCCATTTATTTCTACAAAGGAAAAATGGATACATAAATTAAAGCTCAAAGGCGGACTTATCCCAATAATGGATCCCTTCCAGCCAACCTTTGAGAAACTGAAAGGACGTATTAATAATTTGGCGAAGGGTTGTATACAAGAAAAAAGGAATATTGTATAGATGTAAAATAAAGTATCAGTAAGTATCAACTGCCTCGTCGGTCTAGTTTTTTTTTCTTTCGTTTTATTTCTTTACACAGATTAGCCAATGTCAAGTTTATAGCAATGTAGAAGTTAGGGAGAATTTTCGCACTCCGCGGACGCGGCTCCCTCAAACCTTTCCCAAATCAATACCTGTTAACCATTCAGAAAACTAGCCACTACACAAACGACACCAAAACTGTCCACGACACAACCAACACCAGTCCTTTGCAAAATTAGCCAGCAAACATTAATTCAAGAAAAGCGTGAAAAAACTGCGCCCGCCATATACGAAGTCTCCCGCCTTTCTCCTCGGTCTAGTTGTCACAATGTTTAACCAGGTCCCGGGTTTTTGTTTTCTGTTAAATTAATTTTATTATCTGTAACAGCCTGTAGTTATTCTTGCTGTGCCGCATTACGAGGCGTGAAGCGCAGCGGCAACCTCGCATATGCGTGTCGCGTATTGACATTGTATTCCGGGATATATGTTATATGGCATCACATCGTGTGAACGCAAACCAGTTCGTGTTTATTAAAAAAAAAAATGCCGCAGAATTAATAAATGAGTGCTGAATTTTATTACCTTCAACAATGAGAATACAAACATCAGGCTACTGTAGCGTTTGCATTATCGGACCGCAAGCACTTGTTTGTATTTTTTTTATATTTTATGTAATAAACCAATACATTATATTCTTGGTGATATTTCTTTAGTTCCATTTTTTATATTAAAATGTACTTGCGATAATTGGACCATTTTTGATTCATGTTCCTCATACTAATTAAAACCACAACTTGCGGGATTACACTTTTATTACGACAATAAGTAAGAGGTCCAAACGATCCGACGTCTCGAGCGAGAATGCATCGAGAGGCATCGACCGCCGGTATTTATAGCAAAGCGTGCTTGTACAAAATTGATTGCTACCATCAAAATTGTGTTATTAGTGATTTAAAGAGTTCAAATATCGGTAATTATTGAATTCTTGAAGTTCTTTGCGCCGCTGAATGAAGGTAATAACTCCTTAGCGCCGACATATAGTTTGTGTTGCTATTTATATTTCTTAATAAATATTGTGTTTAAAGGTATTATTTATTCATCCATTTATGTATAAATAATAAATGAAAAGAAAAAGTATTTGAAATTGTAGCGAAATATGATTGTGTATTGGACCAGTGTTACTAGGAAGACAGAAATACAAAATAATTTAAACGACACCTAAGTTTCCACCTTTATAATTGGATATGGAATTTATTCTAATAAGCCGTTTTACCAACATATAAATCAAATTTCGAGATTGTTTTCTATGTCAAGCTATGAGCTCAGCTCAACGACGCTCAGCTGTCAGATTATAAAGTTGGAGGTCCTGGATTCGATTCCTGGCTCGAGTTTGGTCTGGTGGGAGGCTCGGCCATGACTAGTTACAACCCTACCGACAAAGACGTGTCGCCAAGCAATTTAGCGTTCCGGCACTATGTCGCGTAGAAACCGATAGGAGTATGGGTTTACCATACCCCTTACAGGTTAGCCCGCTACCATCTTAGACTGCATCATCACTTACCATCAGGTGAGTTCACCGTCAAGGGCTAACTTGTAGCGGATAAAAACAACGACAAAAATAATATATACTCGTAAGTTAAAGCTTATATCAGGTTATATATGACATAAGCTTTTAATTATATACCTATCTACATATAAAATTTCAGCCAAGTTTGGTAGTGCAGGCATGAAGGACACAACATAACAAACATGCGCATTTACATACATACGCACTCAAGTTATGGCATTTATAATATTAGTATGGATAGTTAAAAGTATTAAGATTTATTGTGAAACCCACCCGGAGAAGCGGTCGAACAGAGCCGTTAAGGGGTCAAACTGAGAATAAGCCGTGACTTGTAAGTTTGCTAACAGCCTGCAAAGTTGTGGCAAACAAACTCCGGCAAATAAAGATTTGAATTGTACTGCTTTGTTTGTTTATCAACGTCAATACAACCTAGTTAATATTTTGTTGGGCTTATTAGTACTGTTCAACTAAATGTTTAAGTTTGACGCTGCTGATGAAACTCGGAACTCTACGTGCTGGAATGCCGCAATAATTGCACGTGCTGGAATCAGTACCGCATTACTGATTCCAGCTATATATATATACCTTATACGGATCTATCACCTACCAGTAGGCTATCCACCACCTGCCTACAGAGTATTCTGGAGAACTTCGGTCACATTGCCCGAAGGGAAGGTGGCAACCTGGGGAAGTTAGTTATCAGAAGGGGTCACGACCCTCAGTAATGAGAAATACGACGCAGAGAGAGAGAGAGAGAGATACTGATCTAAATTTACTACGCTATGTCAAATTTAATTTTAGGTAAATAAAGATCTCCTCAGTAAAATAATTCGTTTAAAGAAAATTGCATACAATTAACCAGACTACCATCTTGGAGTTGTATCTCAATCAGTTAAGAGTTATAATATACTTGTAAAATTTATTAACAGATAGGTTTTATGAAACTACTAGCTGGCTGGTAACCCGCGACTTCGTTTGCTCAGGATTAGTATTTCAAGTAGCTTATATTAGCGTGGGGTAGAAAAGAACTAACATTATGACATTAAAATTATCACGCAGATGGTAGATTTTCCTACTTACTTAACACTTATCGTCATATTTTGGATAATTTACACAATATGTTTATAAAATGTAGCCTATGTGTTATTCTGATGTATAAGCTATATTGTTGTAAAGTTTCATAAAAATCCATTCAGTAGTGTTTGCGTGAAAGATTAAAAAACATCCATCCATCCACCCATACTTACAAACTTTCGCGTTTATAATATTAGTAGGAAGTAGGATAATTTTTCAGGATGCACATTAGCTAAGAGATAGCCGTTTCATAGAAATTTAGTACACAATTTATTACTTCAACTGATATTTATAAGTAAAACTCAGACTCAGAAATACGAAACGTAAATATATACAGCCTTCTCGGATCAAAATTTTCAAAATATATTGTTTGTATTGAAATCGTCCAGTTACAGTATTATCATAATTATTTCATTAAACTAATTATTTTGTCTTAGCTGCTCGCATTTAATCTCTTTCCATGCTAAGGTTCTCCGAAAGATCTCTAATAAACAGCCATATCGTTGCTTATGTTTTCTTAAAAAATTGTTTAAGATAGCTATAAAAAATATATATAATCATCACATTATACGACAGTGGAAGAAAATATTTACCAACGTTGCAAAAGTATCTGTGAAAATCCCTATTTAAATAAAGCAATTTTGAGTTTGAGCTTATAAACGGCATTACCGCGAGATTTTCAGAATTGTAAAAAATGATTTAATCCTTTTCTCTTCCACGGCTCATAAAAGTCAGACAATAAAACTCCAAGCCGCTTATTACTCAAAGTCCTATCTACAAAAAGCATTGTTTATAAAAAGCGTTGACGCAGGGTCTGCGGGTCTGCAGTGGATGTAGACGCGGATTACTCTCGCAATGCCGCATAATCTCTCCGTACAAGGGATGCCGGAAGGAGAGTGTAGTGTTATTACAAGTTTTAAAGATAGAACGTCATATGTTTTTTTATGAAATCTTATCTATAAACGTTTTTGTTCATAGATTAGATTTCATAGGTAGTACATAGTTTGTAAGAACGAATTTTATGTAATTATGTAGCTGAAATGACAACCTCCGTGATTTAGCGCGTACGCATTCGCATTATGACGTTGGAGGTCCTGGATTCAATGCCCGGCTTGAGTCCAGTCTGGTGGGAATCTTCGTGGCTAGTTATCAGCCTACCGGCAAATGGCTCTCGCCTAGCGATTTAGCGTTCCAACACGATGTCGCGTAGAAACCAAAAAGATGATTCGTCTTTGTCGGCAGGATGGTACTTGGCCACGGCCGAAGCCTCCCACCAGACCAGACTCGAGTCGGGAATCGAACCCAGGACCTCCAACTTTATAATACGATAGTGCGCGCTGCGCCACGGGAGTCGTCATATAATAACGAAAAAGGTTTTCTTTAATTTGCAATCCAGATTGGTATGGGAAAATTAAATTGAGAGCTTCTTATAACTCGCCGGCGTAAGTACTCGCAAACCATTACGTACAACTCATTTATAATAAACTGAAAATAAGAATGCTGTGTAATGAATGTTGAACCGTTTAGAATCGATTTTACGATCAACTATTTCCATGAATAATAACATGTGCCTCCCGTGGTTCAGTGCGTTTGCTGTCGCATTATAATATTGGAGGTCCTGGGTTCGATTCCCGGCTCGAGTCTAGTCTGGTGGGAGGCTTCGGCCGCGGCTAGTTACCACCCTAACGCACAACAAAACAAAGACGTGTTGCAAAGCGATTTAGCGTTCCGGCACGATGTCGCTTAGCAACCAATTAGGAGCGTGGGTTTACCATACTCCTAACAGGTTAGCCCGCTACCATCCTAGACAGCATCAACACTTACCACCAAGTGAGATTGCCGTCAAGGGCTAACTTGTAGTGTATAAAAATATATATATATATATATCTTAGGCTTATATACGAGTAATAAACTATTGGAGGAATTAAGTACCTTATTGTATTGTATGATGGACTTTAGGATTCTAACTGAACCACTAGTATGGTGATTCTATACTGGAAAGGCAGCGTTGGTGGAAACCCTTTCGAAGGATACAAGTATGATTGAAAAATGTTTTTGTCACTGTAGTATATGTATGGGTAGTATTCAAATAAAATTTGATTAAAAATAATTCATAATGTCCACCTTTTTCTTATCGTGGGTAAATCCTCATTGATACCTCTGTGCCTCCCCGAGGCAGGTTCTGTCAGACTCCTACTGACTAAAACCCTCTCGTGTTCCTACTCAGCGATGTAAGGCGAAGCCACGGAAACCTATGCAGCGTTCATTCAAGTTTAATGTTTTTATATTGGTATTGGTAGTTTGCAATAAATGTTTGTTTTGACTACGTAATTGTATTCGTATATTATTATTTCAGTTCAAGTAGCAAGACTGCGAAATATAAAATCATAAAAAAAAATAAAGCATACAATAGTAGCAGTATTTTTATTCATAGCATAAAAAAATATAACAACAGATTTGTCAACTGTGTAAAGCGGCTTAAACCCTCATAACGATCAATTTTAAAACCGTACGTTTCAGAATTAATAACTTTCTATAACCGAAAATTAAATCTCTGCGTTGTTAATGACAATTCAATAAAATTTTAAGTTTTGATCTTACCTTATCATTCTATTCGTAAGTGGGTAAGTATGATCAGCTCAATTGCTACGATAACCTTGTCTTAATTTCACGCGAATTGGATATAAAAATATCTATTAAACAAATTAAGTTAGCTGTGATAACCTAGTGGTAAGGACGTCAGCCTCCTAATCAGAGGTCGAGGGTCCGAACCTGGGCACCTATAACTTTTTCGAGTTATGTTACGTTTTTAAGCAATTAAAATATCACTTGCTTCAACGGTGAAGAAAAACATCGTAAGAAAACCTGCATGCCTGAGAGTTCTCCATAATATTCTTAAATGTGTGTTAAGTCTGTCAATCCGCAAATGGCCAGCGTGGTGGACCTATGGCTAAAACCTTCTCATATTGAGAGGAGACCCGTGCTCTGTTGTGAGCCGAGAATGGGTTGATGATGATGATGATTGAACCAATTCAATTGTCTTCAGTGAGTGAGTGAATGTGAGGGATGAGAGTGCACAAGTTTTTTTTTTTTTATGTACAAGCCTTTCATATGTTGATTACCACCGCCCATAAACATCTATAGTACCAGGAAGCCATCGATGCGTTGCCGGTCGAACCCATCTTTCCTAATTGGTTTCTATACAGCTGTGATGATATAGTACAAAGACACAAAGAACCAACTACCGATATGGTTTCAATTAATTGTCATGCTAATTTAATAGATAATTGTTTGAGCACAAACGTTATACTGACTGGCGTAAGACGTATTGTTTAACGACGTTCCGACGTTCGACGAAGAAATTCAATACATCAGAATCGCGGCGTAAGGAACTAATTTCACCTTAAAAGGACATGCTTTGCCCGCGGCTTAGCGGGAATATCACCCCCACGTATAAACCATGACAAATATGTTAAAGCGACATTTAACTTACTTTCTCGATCTTTAGCGTTCTGACTCACTTATATCTGCTACCTCAGGTGAGATTGCCGTCAAGGGCTAACTTGTAGTGTATAAAAAACATCGGTTGTCTGTAAAGTCGGTTTACTGACGATAGTTGAACGTGACAACGTCATAAGAAAATTATGTAATCAGTGCAAAACGCTTGCACTTCAAGCCTTAAATGGAACGCCTCAGAGCAAGGTAATGCCACATGAGTTTTTTTTTTCGGACTGATTATTAGCTGTACTAATCCTATTGGTTTCGACAGCGTAGCCAAACAGCCCGGTTTGGCGAGCTTCGGAAAGAAGCTATGCTAGAAGAAATTTTGAGCCCTAGGGCTCGACGAACTAAGGGAACGTCTGCCTAAGGGCGCCTCCTGTGAGGCCGAACCTCGGCTTAGACGACCTTTGGGATAACGGGTCGGACAGTGAGTGGTCTGTACGTCTCCGAGGCCGTGGATGAAGCCCACGTCCGGATGACGTAAGATAGTGCGGACCTAGTGCGGACCTCGTCTTCGCCGGCGAAGACGGTGTGTAGTGTATGATTGTGTGATAGGTGGTACGAGTATGTTGTCAGTAGTTATCTGATGGTCAGGGTCGTGAAGGATATGTTTAGGTCTCCTCTTTCGAAGAGGAGCGTCAGGTCGGGGGAGACGCCGCATGAGTGTTTTTTCGTACGTGCACCCGGCTCCATCGAATTATAAGACGTTGTCACGTCAAAAATTAAAAGAAAATAATCGTTTATTGAAAGTAAATAAATTATAAAGAATGAAAACTTATCCAATATATTAGTGAGCGAAGGTATAAAACAAATATTTGATATAGTACCGGTACGTTGAATCGCATTGCTTTATGCTTTATTGCAAGTCTTTACCAATAGCATAGTAACCAGTCACAGCTACAACACAAAGTTAGACCCAGAAGCAAATTTTCTATTGTAACGAAAACACAATATTGCCCGAAACTAGACCGTTCGATAGGCGTCTGTGGATTTGAAAAGGGATTTAGAAATCTGGGCTGCTCTGTTGTAGCTAGGGTCTCGACGATAATGGTTTTCTGTTTTGATATTCAGAGGCTCAGGATTATAGAGGACAATGTAAACGTACACAATGATATTCCACTCATAGGCCACTTAAACTTCCTTAAAGACTCTGCTTCTGTACAATATTTTTGACTTTGCAAAAAGAAGGGTTTAATAATTATTATTTCGATAGCTGTCTATCCTTAAACAAACATAGAAGCTCAGCAACCAAGAAGCATGTAAAATTATTTACATGTATTTCTCTCTCTCGCATTTCAAAACATCATCATCATCATCATGATCAACCCATTACCGGCTCACTACAGAGCACGGGTCTCCTCTCAATATGAGAAGGGTTTGGCCATAGTCCACCACGCTGGCCACGTGCGGATTGGCAGACTTTACACGACTTTGAGAGCATTATGAAGAACTCTCAGGCGTGCAGGTTTCCTCACGATGTTTTCCTTCACCGTTGAAGCAAGTGATATATATATATTTTTTAAACGCATATAACTCCGAAAGGTTAGAGGTGCGTGCCCGGATTCGAACCGCCAACCTTTGATTAGGAGGCTGACGCCCTAACCACTAGGCTATCACCGCCTCACTAGGCTAAACATAGAGGTGTTAAAAGAACATTCATACAACTACCAAACTTAGTAGGTACGATAAATCCCAAACGTATAGACCAAAATCTTCTCTATTACAAGAAATAAAACCTAGCCTCAAAACAATCTTATAACATAACGCAATAAAACCCTCCACTTATGACGTTAGCCAGTGAATGCCCAGCGAATATTGCGTGTGCGACCGCCATAAAGATCCCTTGGGGTATGCGCTATCCCATAACTTTATTTTGTTAACTAATGCATACACGTTTCCAATATATACTCACGGTTATAATTTCGACCCCTCCGATTATTTTATCTATACTAATAAAATAAGGAGGAATGAATTTGTTCTTTTTTTTAATTTGTTTATTTGTAATTGATAACTGATCTAAGTAGAATTTGAATTATTTATTTGTATAATCTTTAAAACGCTTTATATGTAACTAGACAATATTTCCACCATCTTGCTTTTCGAACCCAAAGTAACATATTCAATTCAATTCAAAATAATTTATTCATGTAAACCCATCACAGGGCGTCTATATATTTATGTAATATTATATAATATATTTTTTATTAATTAAATTGGTGAGGTAATGGTTTCACCATATACTCGCCTACTTCTAAGTATAGCTAAGAGGGTTCTAAACGCGGCCAGGTCTAAGAAGAAGCCCACAACAAACTTAACCGCGTTTATTTTTTGGTATCACTATCTCACATTGTCAATTATAATTAGCTATGAAGTTAGAGCAATTCGCACTCAAGTTTTTTTTTCGTTTATCGTTTAATATCCTTATTTTCGAAATAAAAGACAGAATAAGTTTTGACATAGTAATTGTATTTTTAATGCAAATTAGAAGAAAAACCGCTTTACTATTCTGACGAAATATTTACTTGAATCACAGCTCATAAAACGTTTTGACCGCATTATTGTCACTAATGTGTTAGTAATCTGGAAAGCTCACCAGCCTTTCTCTCCTATTCACCAGATGGGCGATGGCTTCATGGTTTTTTTTTTTAATTAAAATATCACACGTTTCAACGGTGAAGGAAAACATCGCGAGGAAACCTGCACGTCTGAGAGCTCTCCATACTGTTCTCAAAGACGTGTGAAGTCTACCAATCCGCACATAGCCAGCGTGGTGGACTATGGCCAAACCCTTCTCACATTGAGAGGAGACCCGTGTTCTGTAGAGAGCCGGTAATGTATTGATCATGATGATGATGATTGTGTTAATAACCCGATTTTGAATACAAAGTGAATAATCAACGCATTATAAATATCTAATTGTAAACTCAATAAATATTCCGTGAAAGTATGCCACAATCATTACCGAGTAAACTTAGAAGAAGCCGTGACTTGTTAGTTTGCTAACGACCTCCGAACTTCTTAACAAACTGGGAATTCGTGATTTGTAGTTCGTTTTATTTATCGAACAGACGCAGACTCAATCCGAGCCGAAGATTGGAGTCTATTTAAATGGAGTTTGTTACAAAACTTTACTATGACGATAAATACTTAATACCTCCTAATCATCATGATCAACCCATTACCGGCTCACTACAGAACACGGGTCTCCTCTCAATATGAGAAGGGTATGGCCATAGTCCACCACGCTGGCCATGTGCGGATTGGCAGACTTCACACGCCTTTGAAAACATTATGGAGAACTCTCAGGCGTGCAGGATTCCTCACGATGTTTTCCTTCACCGTTGAAGCAAGTGATATTTCAAATGTTTAAAAACGCACATAACTCCGAAACGTAGAGGTGCGTGCCCGGATTCGAACCGCCGACCTCTGATTAGGAGGCTGACGCCCTAACCACTAGGCTATCACAGCTTCACCTCCTAATACAAACTCGCAATATTGATTACGGTTTCAAGTACAATACATATAAATATAATATATCAATAGACATACTAACCCGGCTAAGTTTGTTGTGGGCTTCTTCTTAGACCGGAGCGCGTTTGGAACCCTCATAGCTTTAGTTTTAAGTTTACGAATATAGTTATCACCATGAAATAACTACTATGTAAATTATTGACGCGTCAAAAGTGCCTTTTTAAGGAATATTTGAATAAAGATTATTTTGAATTTGAAATTGAATTGACTTATTTATTTATTATTTATTATTATATTGTATGTAATCTGTTTTATGTGTCATTATGGAGTAAATCGTATGCATACGTATGGTATATGTTTATATTGCGCCACCTACTTTCTATCTCTTTTTCTATTTCCTAATCCTAAGGTTGCCTGGCAGAGATCTCTAATAGGCGAAGGTGCCGCCAGATCGCTTGATGGTATGTCTTTATCAGTCGATAATCAATTAGCCGCGACCGAAACCTTAAAAAAGACCAGTGCTTGCTTGTATTGGACTTGGGACCTTCCACATATCAATACTTCAGAGCCCGCGCTTCGCTACAAACGTTCTTTTTGACGACCTCCTCTAAATTTGAACTGTAATGTATATATATGATAATGTAATGTATATGATAAGTGTCATTTTACTCTGATGATACAGAGTTTTTTGACTCCAAAGTGACTCAACAATTGCAAGAATACATCTCAGATACGTCTATGTGAGGTTTTATAATAATATTTCTTGATCAGAACTACCCTAGTTATATGAATATGGTTAGCTTCTTGCTGATTTCCGATCTTCAAAGGCTTCTCGGGTGAGAACTCATACACACTATTAGGTTATTAGCGCATGTGACTAGTGATGCGGAATGCAAGTAAACCTATTATATTTCTTTAGCTTATTTGTTCAGTTGAAATAGTGTGGCATATCAAAGAGCATTCGTTGAACATCTCAAATGTTAGAACATTTTGTAGTGTTCCATAAATAGTAAAGTAAATTTACACAAACAATACTAGATTAAGAACATGGGTAATGAGAAAATCAATAATAGGTACCTATATATTATTAACTGGTATCCCGTCCAAAAAGGTTCGCTGATATAGTCTACCAAAAGAAGATTTATTTATTTACTTATTTGGTCAACCTACAAAATAACATGTTAAATGGGTTTAAGCTTAATTAAATATGAGGTAGTGGGGCACATATTTAAAGCACATCCTGAAGATGTAGAAAATAAATAATTTTGTTATTATTTGTCAATTTTAATTAGTGTTATGTAGCTTAATATAGAATAAGTAAAAAAAGTTAAATAAAATGTTACATTTTCTAAAAACTTTTATAAACCAATGTTCCTAGAACAGAGTACAATAAATATGTTGATTTTACATTACTTATTTGTGTTTTACTTAATATCCTGAAAAAATAAATTAAATCTAATGTAGTATTCATACTTAAAATAGTTAATGATTAGGAGCGGCAAAATGCTCCCCACGCGCCCACTGACGTTACGCAGAAAGACGCGCCCACTCTAGGGTTAAGCGCTGTCCACATACGCCAGGACAGGACAATAAAACACTTTTGACGTAGCAGACATCTTCACAGGTTTGTTTTGACTTCAAATCAAATCAAATCATAATAGCTTTATTCATGTAAACCTATTGATAATACTACATGCCTGATCTATGAAGCGTTCATATGAACGGGTCTTGTAAAGGCTCATTCACATGAGTATGATCTTAGGCATTCATGGGGAATGCTTTTAGTGGCAAAGGAGCCTGGACGTTCAGTAGAACATTTGACGACCTCCATGGCGCAGCGCGCGCTATTGCATTATTAAGCGGGAGGTCCTGGGTTCGATTACCAGCTCGAGTCTGGTCTGGTGGAAAGCTTCAGCCGTGGCTAGTTACCACCCTACCGATAAAGACGTGTCGCTAAGCGATTTAGCGTTCCGGCATGATGACGTGTAGAAACCAATTAGGAGTACGGGTCTACCATACCCTTAACAAGTTAGCCCTCTACCATCTTAGACTGCATCATCACTACCAGGTGAGACTGCCGTCAAGGGCTAATTTGTAGTAAAGAAAAAAAGAAACATCTAATGGAATTAATCAATATACTGTCTATAAAAATCTGCCATAGCATAGCATGGAATGTCGGAATCTTAATTAGGAAGTTGATATTGAAGTTCGGATCAAAATCGGAAATCGTGTATCTGAAAGCATTACAACGGCCCGGCATTAAATGGAAATCGGTATGCATGTGAAAAGGCCAAAAAGACTATGTTCAGCAATAGAAATCAATCATCATCATCATCATGATCAACCCATTGCCGGCTCACTACAGAGCGCGGGTCTTCTCTCAATATGAGAAGGGTTTAGCCATAGTCCACCACGCTAGCCATGTGCGGATTGGCAGACTTCACACGACTTTGAGAACATTATGGAGAACTCTCAGGCTTGCAGGTTTTCTCACGATGTTTTCCTTCACCGTTGAAGCACGTGATATTTTAATTGCTTAAAAACGCACATAACTTTGAAAAGTTAGAGGTGCGTGCTCGGATTCGAACCCCCGACCTCTGATCAGGAGGCGGACGTACTAACCACTAGGCTATCACAGCTTGTGAAATCAATAATTAGAGTTAATAAGAAAGAGAAAGAGTTAATAATGAGAAGCTAAATGTCAGCAGCGAGATGTGCAAAAAAAAATCTAAACTCATTTAAAACATTTAAGAACTTCAACCTTGCAATGCAATGTTTATGTAGAAGCACTAATTTAGGCTTTTAATATCCCAGCTGACCTACATTAACTTGAAAGACCCGGGTGACTCATTAAATGATTTAATATGCGTGTCTGGACCCAAGGCAGGGCAGAATAAACCTACTTATAAACAAAATTTACAATTCAAAAATCTCATTTACCTACGGCTTTGTGTGTAGTGTTAATGAAGATTTTATTCTCTACCTTCAGAATTTTAATATACGCTTTAACAAATAGAGTTCATTTTCTTTCTTTTTTTTTCTAGTTATTTAGGCTTATAATTTATCCAGTGGTCACTCAGTCAGTGGTCGTTTTTATTGTAACAACCTATACTTATAATTAAACTGTTGTTGGACTAATTTTGTACATTCAATTACTTCAGAAATTTTGATCGGTATATCGATATTCAGACTAAAACAAACATTTTATTTAAATTTTATCTGCTTGTCTGTCTGAATGACTGCGATCCATCAACCATAAATATAGGATATATTTAAATGAAATTTACATTTCATTTAATTTATTTTATACGCCAATAACTTACATATACTGTATACCATCTTATAATAAAAAAAATGTCAGTATATTTTTCCATTATTATTACTTTTTCACCGCTGTCTAACAACAGTTGAAACGTAATGTGATTCAGTATTATATCAATTTTGTTTTGTGAATAGAGTATACTGGCAAGCTTATTACTAAAGTAATAACCTAATTAATGCCTTTGTCCACGTATAACTGATATTCAGTTAATTTTTCAGATACAAACTTTAATTCTCAGATCAACCACGTTACATCGCCTAACTGTTAATGATCGTATCATAATGTGAAATAACTTATAACCTTTTAAAGATTAGGCTATAAAAATTAAAAAAAAAAAAAAAAACTATTCGGCTTTATTACTATAGATTGTTGACGTTTCAAAATAACAATCCTTATTTTAGAGACATCAAGGTTTGTAATGTAACATTTTTAAAAATAATATCGCTTTAATATAAAATAACGAAACGTGCGCAATCTTCTGTCAACCAAAGCATCTCAGTATCAAATATGACAGATTTTACGAGAGCATTTTGACCTATAAATAACTTTTATGCAAAGATAAACTAAAAGGCTATTTTTACGTACATTATTTACAAAAAGTGGTTTGAACGAATTTTTCATTATTCTTATTACGAAAAACTGACTTAAAATGTAAATAAGAATTACTGTAATATCCAAATTACACCAGACTCAAGCGAATAATTCACATGGGGACCTAGAGCATTATACTGTTACGTGACAGTTTCAACCAGTTAACTCCAAATGCAATGTAGGAACTGCGTTTAATAATCTACAAATATACCATTATATTATATAAGTTAATAAAACTTGGCACAAATCGCTCAACACCTCCAAGACTACAATTCCTTTGTAAGTACGCATTGTAAGCTTCCACAGATAAGGAAAAGGGGAAACGGAAATACTTACTTCAATGCACTCGAGTCTTTTATCTCTGTAATATACCTAGCACTTATTACAAGTGTGAAATAATAGCGACTTACTTTACAGTCAACGATTCCTTACAGTTAATAGCGACTATAATAGCCTAGTTCTTACTTATGAATATCTTTAAAGTTATTTCAAATAGAACTTTTTTTATATTATTTGCTTATGTGTTTGAATTTTGTATAGTTACGGCACTCTTTTTCGGTTTTTGCCTGGCAGAGATCGCTCTTTGGCGATAAAGCCGCCTATTGTACCTCTTTTAATTTCTGTATGTTTCCTTACTGTCTTGTTTTTTCTTATTCACGGTCCATCAATCTCTTCTTTAATCTTCCTCTACTCCTTTACCCTTCCACATTCATATATAACATTCTTTTGGTGACATTTCTTACTTCCCTCCGCATTATATGACCATACCATGCTAGCCTATTACTCCTCTTTCTCTCCTATAGCTTCCAAAATTTGTAACATAAAAATTTCTATCATATCGATGGAAAGTGCGCTTAGGACTCCACTCTGGAAGCGATGCAGGCAAGATTGAGCCGCTTCCGACGGGTATGTGGGACTCCTCGGCGGCCAGACTGGCCAGAGTACCCACTAAAACCCAGCGATGCTTGTGCACTCGACCGAAACCCAGCCAGGTCGATGTCAGTAATGATTTTATCGGTCATTGTAAACAGCCCTTGAAACCGTTGACTGTGCGGCCTGTAAATATATTCATGTAAATGGGAAAATTGCGTGCTTATATAATATCACTGTAAACGCAACACTAAGGTCAAGTTTAATGAGTGTTATGTTAAGTTACATGTTCGTATTTTAAGGGACTTCTTGTAATACTTTCGTAATTAACGACAACTGATGACCTCCCTGGCGCAGTGCGTGCACTGTCGCATTATATTGGAGGTCCTGGGTTCGATTCCCGGCTTGAGTCTGGTCTGGTAGGAGGCTTCGAGGGTGGCTAGTTACCACCCAATTAACAAAGACGTGTCGGTAGCCCGTTATCATCTTATCACCATCACTTAGCATCAGGTGACATTGCCGTCAAGGGCTAACTTGTAGTGGATAACAAAAAAAAATGTATCGTTGTAATGAAATTTATTTGCTCACAATCGTAGTTGTTTTCGAATATCACATCATACTAACGTTTTAGTATGTTGAAACGTATTGACTTAGTTTTAAAATTCAAATTCGTCCACACTTCGACAGCCAGCCCTAGATTGTAAAATAATAATAAGTAATATTGTAATTGCATCTCTAACGTTAAAACATAAGGTCCATTTTCCTTCTTAACATAATGTTTCAATACTTGATAGCGACTCTACTACTGTGCAATCTTATATCATTTTGAAATGTACGATTGTAGTAACGGTCGTCGTTTCACAATATTAATAAACATCGCAGATTATGGAGCGTGATTAAAATATTATTCCTACTTCATAGCTGATTTAGTTGTATTTTAAGATGTTAATGAAGTCCAATACCTTTTTCTTCGGTGCCTTTTTCAGGTTTTTCTTTGCGTATTATACGTAATAACTAACAAAAAACCCACAATGAACTAGAATAATGTTTTTTATTTAAACACGTCAGTAAATTATTTCGGATGCGTTTATAACAAATGATTTTATGTTATCACATTGTATTTGATGTGTATAGCATTACGATATCAAAAAATGCGAATGAAAAATTTAATTAATTCTCATGGGCGACTAACTTCATCCTATGTTAGATTTGCTTACGGTTGAGTAATTCAAACTACACTACACAATGCAGATGGCATTTCATATCACGTAAAAAATATACCTAACTTTTATCGACAATATTTTTTTATTATGGTATTAACCAAGCTACGAAGATATTTAAGAAGCTGTCCTTCTTTGTGAACGCCCTGTTCTTTTTATGTCATATATGCTAATGATATTTGTGATTTAAGATCTGACTTTCTAAGCTCATGCTGATATTTGTAACGCTGAATCACGAAGGCTGTTTTTAAATTTATAAGCCGAGATTAGCACCGTCCCAACGAATTATTAAACAGACCTACGAATCTAGCAACGACAATGTCGGTAGCATGACATCTTGCTTTTTTTTTAAAATGCGTCAATGTTGCCGTGAATTGCCTTTGCTGTAAAAAAAAAACGCCAAGTCATACCTATTTCGATAACATTATTTTGTTTGGTGCGAAATCAATAAGATTATTATCGTAATTTACTATTATTAAGGAGGTAACTAAAACTGTTGGTAAAGGTACGATAGCTTAGAAACACAGAACAAAGCTACGAAACACTGTTATTATATTACAAACTGCGTAACAAATAATAATTATTCAGGTGAAGGATATCGGGTTCCAAGGTATCGACGTAATAAATTTATTTGTGTTAAATGGTTTTAACTAGAAGCGGCCGTGGCTTCGTACGTTTTCTACGGCAAAAAAAAAAGGAACCGATTAAGCTAGATGGTAATTATATTAATAATTGGTTGTTCCTGTAGGAAGAAGCAATAAATCTGCAGTTTTTCAAGGTTAAAAGTGGGATATTTCATTCGCCAGTCCTTAAGCTATATATACGCAAAAAAAAATCAAGTCACTCTTATTTTAGAAATAATTCTTCAGAATATAAAATATTGTGTATCGACTAAATTAATATTGAATTGCTTCAACGCTGAAGCAAAACATCGCGAGGAAACCTGCACGCCTGAGAATTCTCCATAATGTTTTCAAAGGCGTGTGAAGTCTGCGAATCCGCACATGGCCAGCGTGGTGGACTATAGCCAAACCCTTTTCATATTGAGAGGTGACCCGTGCTCTGTAGTGAGCCAAGAATGGGTTGATCATGATGATGATGATGACTAAATTGGCTTATACTAATCATACATAATTTATAAGTCATTCATTAATAAGTATTTGTGTGTGATTAAGTTGAAATTACGACTGTTTTTTGGGCGTCAAATCGTTTTGTGTTATACCATACACAATATTTATTCTGTAATGCATAGAGGATAATTGCTTGTCTTTAGGACAAAGACTTTAAATCGGAATTATTACCAACAGCATTATTAATATATGGTGGTAGTTTTGTTTGATAGTGATAAATATAAATCACGCTACCTATAATAGACGTATAGGTGGATGTTGTTTTTGCATGTCGTAGCAAACTAAAAACTGCCACGCTGACCTAGTTGTAAGCATGTCTGCCAATTGAGAGGCAGGGTCAGAATTTGTTATTTATTGTCACAGAACTTGGACTTCGCCATTATGTGTTGTAGGAGGATTTCCTGAGAATATCTCCTGAGGATTCTCCATGCGAAGAGACGGTATTCAGGACCTACTGGTGTATTAAAGATGAAAATTATACGGTGGCAGCACCAGAGATACTTATCTTGTTAAATTGTTTTAATACTAATTGAATTTAAGTATTGTATGAACCTATTTCTAATATCAATCTTAATATTAAAGTCGACTTAAAAAGTTTTATTTGTCTAAATGCCATATTAATAAATAGTTTATGTGTACTGATATATATTTATTTATATAAAAAAGTATAAATTTATATATTATATTTATTGATATTTTATTTTATGTTTTGAATTGCGCCATTACCCTCATATTTAATTAATTCTTTCCCCAAGGGTTGTCTGGAAGAGATTGCTGAAGCAATAAAACCGCCTTTGCATACTTATGTGTTAAATGTTTTGTATTGTTGTTTCTTTAAAGTTTGTGTGCAATAAAGAGTATCTTATCTTATCTTATTAATTCCTTTTATCTTTAGTCTTTCTAGTAGCTATAGATGGAAGAGTAAAAGGATAAACTTTAAAATGCATAGTTTAAAGTTACTGCAAATCTTGTTTCTTTAAGTAGTTAGAAATACCTGGGGAGTGGAGTTGATTATTATCTAAAGCAACGTTATATCGAAAATACCGAAGCGCCGCAATAATGGCTTGCAAATAAACAAGAAAAATACAACTTAGAGCTTCAGAAAGTAGATAATGAGATACTCCAGAAGGTTAACGAGGTACGCTAGATTTTGTGACAGTGAATTCTAGGCTTAAATTCAAACAATTTTGTTAAGAGTTTCCAGTAAAATGTGGTTTTCTTTAATAATAGACAGAAGATATTGAAATACAATGCCTTTATTCTTATTCCTTTAGTGTCAAAAGTTATTGGTACAAAATAATAGGATAGAAAAACTGATTCAATTGTTAGTGCCTTATATTACAAATATATATTAAACGTGTTATAAATATTTTATTGGCTAGTATTCCATTACAGTATATCGTAAAATGCACTATAATGGCACTAAGCCCGAGTGGTTTACTTTCAGCTAGTGAGTCCTGTCCTTTTTTGCGAAGATCTTAATTATATGCTCAACAAATTATAATTGGCTTAACACTACATATAACTGAATAAAAAACTGAACAGTTTATTGAGTTATATCGAATTTAAAGAAATCCGCGAATACCGACCAGATAAACTCAAATGGTGCAATTATCATCGAATAACTTCCCTACGCTCATTTTGGCCTATACCGAAACATCCTTAGGAGCTTTAGCTTTAAGGAATTATGCAATATTGAGTCAATATACATGTTTAAGAACATATAAAGTCGATCATGCAGATAAGCCTGACTATCTCGGTATCTGCAACGTAACCTTTCTATCCGATACAAAACTAAACTCTTTGCCTCCGAGGTTAATACAAACGCGTCAAAAAAGCGCCGACTGTTGACCTGTATAAAGGTTATCGGATTAACGTGTCCGTAGTTAGGGTACGTTCTTTGTATGAACTAGTTAGCAATGCCGTTTGTAGTATATTATTTTTTATGTCAAAAATTTGTATTGTAATATGTTGAATACGCAAACTCTTCTAATGCATATTACAGATCAAGAGGTAAAGCTGTCGTAAATGCCACACCGAAGCAAGATAAATGACAAAGTCCACTCCCGCGCCTCAGAGAGCACTCTAAGTTGTCAATAGTGGTTATTAATGTAAAAATAATGGTTAAAACTACACATTCAGCAAACGTACTAGATCAATAATGTATTAGATACAATAATTTCATCGAAGTCCCGTCAAAAATCTCGCGGAAATGTCCGATTTTGTAAATTACTATACTTAAAAATATTGAAAATAATTAAGTGTGTTTTTATCGAAGCGGTGATAGCCTATTGGTTAGGGCGTCAGCCTCTTAATCAGAGGTTGGCGGTTCGAATCCGGGCATGCATCTCTAACTTTTCCGAGTTATGTGCGTTTTTAAAAACAATTAAAATATCATTTGCTTCAACGGTGAAGGAAAACATCGTGAGGAAACCTGCACGCCTGAGAGTGCTCCGTAATGTTCTCGAAGGCGTGTGAAGTCTGCCAATCCGCATATGGCCAGTGTGGTGGACTATGGCCAAACTCATATTGAGAGGAGACCCGTGTTCTGTAGTGAGCCGAGTATGGGTTGATCATGATGATGTTGAAATCTTAAAAATATTGATTATAATTGTGGGGTCGGAACAACATGTCTTCTTCTTCCAATCACTTCTGTCAGCCGTCACCACACTACCCCCACCTTTTACACGCTTATCTTCTATTACACAATCCATCCATCTCTTAACAAAATATTATAATATAAAATGTTAATTATATTTAATTACGATTCCACGTCACTTTTGTTATTGTTTGTGTAAGAGCGTTTTGGCTTATTCACTCGCAAACAAAAGTGAATAAACGCCAAACTTTATTCTTATTTATAACGTATACTTTTTTTTGGTTTGTCAGTAAAACCTTTATATTACTATTGATCGAAATCACGAGCAAAATCTTCCATGCAACTTGTGTTCATCTTACTAAAAATATTGATAAAGAAAAATTATTCCTCATAACCTTTGTAAATTTTTATGAGATCAACTTAAAGTTTTTACTACCACATGGCTAGCGTGGTGGACTATGGCCAAACCCTTCTCATATTGAGAGGAGACCCGTGCTCTGTAGTGAGCCGATAATGGGTTGATCATGAAGCAGAGCGATCAAGAAGCCCAGGGTGATTATGATGGTAAAAACATTAATTGAATACCAACGTTTTACTTAACGACACACTTCGTGGTTAATGAATAGCAATTTGTTTCCTTCCTAATAGGTACATTATGTACTCTATAATTTCAAACACCAAAATTACATGTAGATAAGGAACATATTATTATGTTAGAAAATCACTTTTCCGTGTGAACGGAACAACGTGGCACAAATAAAAGATATACGGAAATTACATAAAGAATATGTATTTTTTAACAATAAACGTTAGAATGCTAGGCTTGCTTTACGTGAAGTCTATTTTTGCCTATTTAATGTTACGTCGTCTTGAAGTGGGTGTGAGTCGGTTTACAAGTGTTACGGGTCTGTAGGAAATTTAACTAGATTTCTTAACTTTGTTGCTGAAGTGAACTTTATTAGGAGGGTGGTTAGGTGCAATATTGGTTAATAAAAAAAACAAGGGTATAACTTTGTAGAACTTAGCATTCAAAGTTAATTTGTTGGTTAGTAGGTCAAGTCTCCTTTTCTTGAGTGATATTCATTACAGTGAACTATGATCTAAAACACATTGGACTGGTGGACCTACAAAGAAGTATAAAAGTTTTTGACGACCTCCGTGGCGCAGCGCGCGCGCTGTTGCATTATAAAGTTGGAGGTCCTGGGTTCGATTCCCGGCTCGAGTCTGGTCTGGTGGGAGGCTGCGGCCGTGGCTAGTTACCACCCTACCGACAAAGGCGTGTCGCCAAGCGATTTAGCGTTCCGGCACGATGTCGTGTAGAAACCAATTAGGAGTATGGCTTTACCATACCCCTAACAGGTTAGCCCGCTACCATCTTAGACTGCATCATCACTTACCATCAGGTGAGATTGCCGTCAAGGGCTAACTTGTAGTGAATTAAAAAAAAAGAAAAAAAAGACTTGGCCATAAATAAATACACTGATCGCAGCAATATGGAGGTTTTGCCTATTTTTTAATTATTAGCTAAAGTCAATAAGACAATGTGTTTTATTATATTTATATAGATTGTCTTGTTAGATTTTGCATAGTGCGTATATACCTGTATATATTCCTTATTCGTTATTATAAACACAAGGTTACTTTTCTGTTCTTTTGTAATACGTTCTTTTTTGTGTTATTTGTTGTTTGTTAATCTATAATTTTGCATATTATATTATTAGCGACATATTAGCGTCGACTTAAGATATTAGGCATGCTGTAGTTACCTCTAAATTGATTTATATGTATATCCTAGCACTTAAGGTTTTGAAAATGTTTATTTTTGTTACATATAATTTTGTTGGTGGCGCTTTGAATACTATTTATTGTACACATAAGTATGCAAAGTTATCCTTATTGCTAATGCGATCTCTCCTAGACAAACCTTGGGGAAAGAAGTCGATGAAAGAAGAGGGTAGTGACACAATATAAAAATTTAATACATAATAAGCACCAATAAATATAATATAAAAAAATATATATTTTTATGTATGAGTACATATACTCGTATATTAATTAATACACATATACCTATAGCTTTTATTTGACGAGCAACTTTTATACTTTTTAAACATTGTAATTATACCCAAACTCGATTCCATAAAACCTATGTACAAAGTGAAATAATTATGTCGTGATCTTAACGCATAGTGACGTAAGAATAAAACTTAGGTACCACACTGTCAGCTAAGACTAAATATCCAGTCAGAGTAAAGTCGGCAAACATTTTCATAACAGCTAACTTGTAGAGTTATTAAAAAAAAAGGTAACGAACAAACAAGAAAAGACGTAGTCATCATAAAATCACGGGTTCAAACAAATCGTACAAACAAATACGCATATTATTAGTGTATTTATTTGTACGTAGTAAATATAAGTGTAATATAATTGTATTTGTTTGTACATAATTGTGCGGGACAGCGAAAACGGCGCATCAAATTGTTAGAAACGTAATAGTTGCGAGACCGATTGCGGGCCGCGCACTTAGGTACGATGTAAAATAGTACTGAAAAATAGCATAGTTTCTCTTTATTAATAGTAGTATGTTTTACAATAGGTTTTTTATAGCAATTTTATAGGTATAGTTTAGTAGACGTATAGATTTATTGATTATTGATTTATTATAGGAAATAATTACAGCATTTACAAATAGTTTATAAGAGTTATATTTCATATTGTATTGCTTAGTTAAATAGAATAGAATTGTAAATCCCTTTACAATTCCCCGTCCTCGGCTCTCTCCTGGTACAGCCCGAGCACTAAAGATAGCATTTTAAGCCACGTTCACCAATATTGTAACTCGAATTCTGATTGGTCAAATCGGTGGGCAATAGAGCTCAATTTTGTATAAATAGCGGCCTAACGTTGCTCGGGGCAACCAGTTCTCGGCGAAATAATAAATAGTAAACAAATAATAGTGAAAATAGTGAATAGAAGAAATAAGTGGCGGTACCCAATAAAGAAGACTTCAAGAGAGGCTACCCTGGTTTTATTCGAAGAATTGCCTAGTTCACCAACAATCCAGCAATAGTTTAGTGAGCACACGTACAGTAATAAAAGTAGTAAAAATGAAGGTAGGTACATTCTTTTGAGTGGAGTTATTGCGAAGGAGATCTTAAAAACAGTGTTATTCACGTTAGGAACGTGACCTTGACAAAATGTGTGTTATAGACCAAGATCTCGTTAACGAGTCCGGACTTAACTTTTGACGGGTGCCATTCATCATTGCAGCTGCGAAGTCCTTCACATCAACGGCACTCAGACTAACATTAAAAGGAACTAATTGCTATTCAATTATGATCCCTATCATCATCACATAAGAGCCTCATTTCGAATGCCACGTCACCTCTATGGTTGGTCTGAAACATAAGTAAGTATTAGTCGCGGGGAATTAATTAAAAGCGTCTTTAATCTGCATTGCACCATTTGCCGTTTAAAGCTTCTGTTAAACAACTTTTGGTAAGAGATTGCATCCAGAAATTTTACATGGCCATATCTACAATGGCAACTTTCCATTAAACTGTGCTGTGATACGATGCATGGAATAAACTCAAAACCAATAGAACTAGTTAACATAATATTCAATCAATGTCAATAGCATCCTATTTTTTTTTTACTTAAAACAAATAATACATGAAATTTAGTATATTTTTAAACCAATTGGATTAAAACCAGAGTATACGAAATTATAAGATGGATTTCGTAAAATCCTAAAATAGACTTTTCTACTCTAATGAAAATTAATGTATGCAAATCGATAAATCCTACTTAGGATCTTACATATAAACGTGGCATAACGTCGAAATAGTTATACAGTGTTTTGTCACACTCTTTCGTTTGAGAAGTAATGTAATTTAAAGTGAAACAGAACACTGTATAACAATTCAAAAAAATTTTTTGACAATTTAAATTGAAAATCTTCGTTAATGAACTGTTTCATTAAAAATTTAATATAATTATAAACACACCATGCAACTTTAAGTGCCTTGTACCTCGTTAAATTATAATTGAGAGTACAACCAATATAAATTATAGTATAAATATTATATAAGTACGGTATATACAACGAGCTTGACTGTATCGATATATTCGTACAAGTTCTCTTAATTCTTAGTAATTGATATATATTACAGTATTGATACCTGTAAAATCTAACACATTCAATCAAGAAAACACCTAGGTTTCCTATTCCAACAGAAATTTTGCATTACTTAAGTTTTAATTTTGTTTAAATAAAGTTATTATTAATGTTGCTATTGAGTCTTGATAAATAATATAATTAAATTTGAGATACCGTTTTAATAACTTGAGTTTTATGTACATAGATCACCTTATACCAACAACTAATACAAATTTTATATGAAGGTAGATCACTTACATACTTATAAACTCAGGTTCTATTCCATTTAAGCAATGAACGAAGTGAGCACTTAGCGCTTAATCAAATTACAATTTCCATGTAAAATGCCAACATTTTTTGTATCTGAAGTAAAAGCAGGGGTGCTTTTGTTTCATTATTAGGTTTTTTACTCTACTAAGATTAAGGTATCTACTCGTATATATATAAAAATTAGTTGGCGTATGTATGTCTCGCGATAACTCAAAAATAGCTCGACTGAACTTATTTTTATTTTTGTTTTGTTTATCTTTAAACAACAGTTAGTAGTTAGTTTATGTAAAAAAAAAATTGCAAAAGCTACCAGCTTCAGTGAAAACTGCGATTTTTGTGGGAAAAATACCCACACAAAATATACTTTATACTACGTATGCATCTATGTTTTGTAATTGCTTATCTGTACAGCTTCGAAGTTAAGGCCGTAATCTAATGCCTCAAATCAAGTTAAGTTATATTTTGTGCTTTAAGTTTCTATAAAAATTAACCTTCAGCGTCGTTTTTACAACATTACTACAACAAACAAAACTGGACAAATTTAGAACTATTTTACTATCGATTTTAACTATTTTATCCCTTAAGTGAAGTTGGTTTGTTGTGAAAATACCGGTTGTGGACCATTGTCACTACTTTTGTTTATTTTAGGAACCCCTACGAAATGTACTTCGGGCCCTACAAGACTATTTATACTCGCCCTTTCAATCGCTTTGAATGCCTACTTAAGAGCTTGATTGTAGCTTATAAGTTGGAGAATTGACCCGTATTTGGTTGATATCCCTAAGCAGGATTTAAGAGCTGGTGGACATTGGCTACATTTTACATCGAGCAAACAAATTCCGTGATAGTATCAGTAACCATTCCTGAGATAGACCTCGCGTCTTCATTGATAAAAGTTAGGTAAATGAAATCCAATACCAATGCTTGTTTATCAGTTACATAATCCTTTACACTATAGAAGGACTTTTCCAGAAGCTTACGTTTTATATAAACTTTGAGGTTATTGAGAGACATCCCAGAGATTTCATTTCGTAATTTGTTATAAAATTGTATATGACGAATCAAGGCCGTCGGAGTTATTCTTAGTAAGAGTGACGTCAGACGATCTTCTTTACATTCGCTCATAGTAATTAACACCACAACTTGAGGGAATACACTTTTATTGCAACAATAACGAAAAAGTCCGAACGGTCCGACGTCTCGAGCGAGAATGCCACAAAACCATGCTTGTACTTGATTTGAAATTTGATTGCTACCGTCTAAATTGTGTTAACAAAATCATCAAGAGTTCAAATGTGGGTAATTATTGAGTTCTTGTTGTTCTTGGCACCGCTGAATGAAGTTAATAACTCCTGCGCGCCGACATATACAATTACCTTTAAATGAATTTCTAATTTTTTGTAGCCTATATTGTAAATATTATTGTATATTGAAAGAGACGCAAATAAACTTCTTACTAGTTAAAAGCTAACAAACCAAAGCGGAGGTTATACGGCGCGGTGGTGTACGGTAAATTTAAAACAAAATTGACGCGCCGCCAGTTGGTTATATTAATGACCATACAAGCACCCTTTATAGGCTTCGTAGTCAATAATTTCTGGCTCGGTTGACCATACAAATTTGTCCCGTGGAGCGAAAACAATGAACGCGCTGTGGATATAAACATTTCAAGCCGCCAATAATAAAGTTACGCCTTTTTGTTGATAATGTTATGTGCGCATAAAGTAAGCTTCTGTACGGGAATATTTTTTGGCACCTTCCTTTTTGCAGTGTTGAGCGCTTTGATCTAATAAGTGAGAAGTACCGGGTTCTATCCCCGGCATAATAAATAAGAAATTTATTATTTCTCTGATCTGATACGGTAGGAGATTTCAGTGGCATGGTTATCTCCACATGATTTTTTTAATACCTTATTGTTATGAATGTAATTGGAGTCATAGTAAATTATCAAATATTAATTATAGTATTTTTTTTTTCATTTATCATTAAAAGTCTGTAATCTCACCTGGAGGTGATGACGACCTCCGTGGCGCAGTGCGTGGGCTTTCACATTATTAAGTTGTTTGTCCTGGGTTCGATTCCCGGCTCGATTCTGGTATGTGGGGAGCCTTGGCCGAGGCTAGTTACCACCCTACTGACAAAGACGTGTCGCCAAGTGATTTGGCGTTTCGGCACGATTTCGCTTAGAAACCAATTAGGAGTGTGGGTTTACCATACCCATTTTTTATATACTACAAGTTAGCCCTTGATGGCTATCTTACCTGGTGGTAAGTGATGATGCAGTCTATGTTAGTGGGTTGACCTGTTAGGGATGTGGTTATCTGTACCCCTAATTGGTTAACACGTTACATCGTATTGGAACGCTATATCGCTTGGCAGCATGTCTCTGTCGGTATTAGAACGAAGTTCCTTATCGCGCGTTGTGAAAGGGGGCTAGACGGAAAAAATTCTTACGAAACGTTGTCACGACACTTTTTGCTATAAAGCTGTGCGGCGTCGCATGTTTCTCTGTCTGTCTCTCTCTCTCTCTCTCTCTTATAGAAACCAAGCCAGATATTTTCATTTCTATGTAGCGTCGCATGTTTCTCTGTCTGTCTCTCTTTCTCTTATAGAAAGTAAGCCAAATATTTTCATTTTCTTTTGTTATTGTTGTTAATATTGACTTTTGTTATCTCAAAAAATTTTATTACAATTCCTTCACTAATTAATCGAAAGGAACTTCGTTCCATCCGGGTGTCCCTTGACTTGTAGTCTCTCAAGTTTTTTTTTGTTACAAAATTAATGCATATATAACTATTCGAGTGCATCTTTTAGCGCCAAATACTCTGAGCCAAGTGAGGATTCAGCACTGATTTAACCGGCAAAGAAGTTTAGCAAATGGTGCAATGCAGCCTGAATACGGTTTTAATTAATTTCCCGCGACTAATACTTTTGTCTGTTTCGAGCCAACTAAAATGCTGAACTGTTACACAAAATTGAACTCTCCTCCATTGTTATAGAGTTTAATATCAAATGGCTATCAAAGTGTGTGTTTTATTGACGTAAAGAAGTGTAACGCAGGTATTAAATGAATAGATTATAATGGAGTTTTTGTAAGGTGCGTGAAAGCAATGAAATTCCAGATGATTTGAAGATGGTTAGCGCTTTTATGTGCAATTGGGTGTACCTTTAGAGCCTGGAGTAGGTCTGCTGCGGTGGATATCCGCTTTTGGAGTCGCGGTTGTGTGCGAGAACGTGCCCGTGGCTCCGGCAAACAGCGGTGAGTAGGAACATCGTGGAATTTTGGTCAGTAAAAGTCTGACATTACCTTTGCGTCTCCCCGTGTCGTAAAGGTTTCCATGAGGATTTAAAAAGAAACGGATGAAAAAGGTGTGACTTTAGAAAATAATTATTAAGGCTTACACGGAATATGGGCATATCTAAGTAATTTGTATTTACAGTATCTCACTGTAGTATTGTTGCAGTAAAATAATATAATCAACTTCAATTATCTATTACTAATAATAACTTACATTGGATGCTTTTAAGTTTTCACGGAGTTTTCACTATAGGAACACGTTGCTCATCGTTGCCAAAATACAAAAATAATTACATCGACCAATATACTCCTAAAGTTACTTACACAGGTATTGAATGAAAATTATCTGAAAGCTTGAAAAAGTTACGAAGTCTAAAGGGTTGCGTGACATATGAAATTATGCCAAGGCCACACCTACCTTAAAACATTTATGTATGTGAACTCGACCAAATGAATGTGTATTTCGTATGTCACGAACCATTAAGTTTTCATAGTTAACCAAACGCAAATCGTCACTTACTCGTACGTACCTTACATATAAAGGAATACTTTTGATCGTAAATCGAAGGAACGTCTAGACTTTGTTGTGACTGAATTAATAACAGATAGAACAACTGTTTATTTGACGAATCAAAATAGCGTTTTTATAGAACATATAGGATGACTACGGGGCGGGGGCGTGTCTTCGTCGGTAATTTGGGTAGACGTGGGTAGTTTCGGGCAAAGAAACCAGGCCCTTGGTTGAACAGAATTACAATTATAAGAGCGGACTATACGCTCCACCAAGTACGACTATGCACTACCGCGTCTCGACCACCGTTCCGAACCGACCGAATACAATGAATGCAATGCGCCGTCCCGCGCCGGTGAGTCTTATAAGAACCTACATACGTCACTTAGTGTTGCGTAAAGAGAGGGGGCGATGCCACTGTCTTATCTGTCGTACATGGTTCTAAAACTAGATGGCGCTGCTCTCTGATTGCCGTCAAACAAATTAAGATCTTAGTAAATATTATCTTTGACGCCAACCGTGGAATATAAAATTTCAGATTTTTCTCTGGTCTTATATGTAGAGGAGTATTTCGACTGTTGTGTAGTTACCACCCTAGTAACAAAGACGTGCCACCAAGCAATTTAACGCTCCGATACGATGTCGCGTAGAAATACCTAACCAACTTGCATGCATAAGAGACTTCGTCATCACATACCAACAGGTGATATTACAGTAAAAGTCTAGCTTGTAGATGAGTAAATAACAAAAAAGTCGCGTGCATGTTTCATTAATGATCTGCACTAGGCATTTACTACGTGGAGGAACTTAAGACCTAAACGTGGTCTTCCTTGGAGGTATGCAAAAGCAAGTAAGTACAACTCAGAGTGTTTGTCACCTAAGTCGTGTGGCCTCAAGTCACAAACTTAGGTCTATATCTCTCTGAATCGATGGCACAGCTGGGACAGGTATTTCCATAGGAATGGGAGTAAAGTGCGATGAAGTTACGTTTGTGTACAACAACTTCATGCGACGTGTTCGTTTCGCCTTTCTAACTTGTGAAGTGTAAATCAAGACTACAATTTTAGGTAAGCGATAGCCATTCTGACTAACACTTGGACTAGCATAGTTCCTCGGGGTTATGTTTACTGTCCATTGTAACTTTAGCTTTGCAATTCATTTTGATAGTCCAGTAAAATTATAGCTTTATACGTACAATAGTTTTTGAGATCTCGTATTTAATCAGTAAGTACCCTTTCGCTTTTATATATATAGATTTTCCAAGGTGGGGACAAAAAGCTTTCAAGCCAGTGGTGTAAAAAAATGGTGCTCACGCATCGAACAGCAACGGACATTTCGTGGCCTCTGTTTTCTTGATTTATGAGCTTTTTTATTTTCGATTCGGTTACGAGACTACTAGTAAAGTCATTACATGCCGCTGAGTGTTTCTGAGCTTCTTAAATCAATTTTATATTGACTTATTTTCTCGTTATTGCGACCATGAATGGAAATTTTCACTGCCAACACCACAAACTGTACAATATACAGAGTAAACGAAGGAAATGCTTGGAAGAAATTAGATTTGCGATAGCGACCTTAAGTTTGACAAGGATGATATTAAAATCCAAGAATGTCAAGCAATTTGAATTCGCATCGAACAAAAAGGTCACCAGTTAAACCTGAATCACTGACTATTACTTAACCAACTGTTTCCCGCGACGTTAAAGTTTTCTTTAAAACCCACGAAAACTTTATGTTTACGATATTTCCTATTACAATTTATCGCCTAGACATATTTCATAGAAATCTTTTTAGTGGTTTAGGCAACCGTAATCTGCCAGGAGGCGGTGGAATTCGCGAACATCAGCTGGTATGAAATGAAATATACACAATACAAGCCGTATATTGTACTTATTTTATTATATTCCTGAGAAAATACTTTATTTCATTGTGTTTGTAAATAGTTATCTACTTTCTATTGAAAATAAAAAATACAAAACCTTTACCGATTCTATTTGACAGGGGCAAGATTTATATTCTTTGGGCCCTCTCAATATTTCCTAGCGCTTACAGTTTACTATAACGTTATATACGTTTTCGCGAAATAAGGACTCTATTGAATTAATAAAAGAATGGCGCTATAATTTATGAGCATCCTTGTTAGTTATTATTGCCGAAAGTTGCTAATGAATTCTGTGATAGCAAATAAAAATAAAAATTGCCTTATAAAAACATGTATTAAAATAAATATTATTTCGAAATTACTTGATTAATTATTTTTGTAGTCTATTAGAGCTAACAACTGGGTTATTGATGAATAAATGGGCGAATCAATGATAGATCGTATGAAAGAATGATATGATAAATGAAGAATGATTATCCTTTTATTTTGCACGACGCGGAAAAATTGCAGACAAAAGCAAAATAGATCCGGTTAAAAATGGTGAAATTTAGCGGCGTTATCGCAACATAGCGTACACTTCCAGTTTACCAAAGCCGTAAGAGGAAACAATTGATGACATATTAAAGGTATGGTTGAGCATCAATAATATGATAAGAATCCTTTTTTCTCCCCTATCTGAGAGAGAAAACGTCCAACCATTAGTCCCAGTTACTGTTCATCAGAATATTAACGTCCTAGTCTTTTCTAGGAGAAAAAGCTTTCAAGCATATACTCCCCACGCTACTCCAATGGGGATTGTTTGGTTTTGGCGATTATTATTGATAGTCTAGTAGTTAGGGCGTCAGCCTCTTAATAAGAGGTCAGCGGTTCGAATCCGGGCACGCACCTCTAACTTTTCGGAGTTATGTGCGTTTTTGAACAATTAAAATATCACTTGCTTCAACGGTGAAGGAAAACATCGTGTGGAAACCTGAGAGTTCTCCTGATGTTCTCAAAGGAGTGTGAAGTCTGCCAATCCGCGCATGGCCAGCGTGGTGAACTAAAACCGTTCTCATACTGGGAGGAGACCCGTGCTCTGTAGTGGGCCAGTAATGGGTCGATCATGATGATGATGATTGATAGCAAATAGGCAGTGAGACACTGGGGTGGACATCGACTGTTTACTCACCCTTAATTTAACCGTTTCCTGGAATTGAACCTATGACCTCGCGATTCCTAGTTAAACATTCTAACCATAAGATAAACGAGTCAGTGAAAATGTGTTCATAGTTAATAGAGTAGTTATAACAACATAGCTATGTTTGATTGGCAGCCAATATCCGATGTACATTTTTGCTTTTATCCAGTATAGAATTTCCATTAGCTTTACATTAGCAATTTGTATTCAAAATAGTTAGAAAATAATTAACGCTATCCCGCACTAAAATAACAATAGAAGTAACTACCGGAACAGTTTTCATTAGTGTGGGAATGGCTAACCGATATTAACCAATTAACTCCGTAGAATGCATTTTCAAAGCAGAGGTAGGTAAACCTAAATAGCTCTTATCGGGTAGTCTTACATTTTACATGAATTCTAATGGACTCGGTGGTTTTGACCATCGCAGTTCAACTTAACCTACTTTTGAAAGTATGAAAAAACATAACGAATATGAATAGCATCAAAATTTTGTTTGTCAAGTCCATTTGGTTTTTTTTTTTTGTACATTGTTAACCATGATTACCTTTGAAAGCATTTATGAAGGTAACTAAGTAGTTAGTACATATCCAACACTACCCGATCTGAGTTTTGTTTGTCATAAGTGTATTAAGTATAAAAATAGCGATGAGTCAGGTTTTTTTATTTGACATGTAGGTACGTTTGATTTAGTATTAAAAAGTGGGAAGCTATGGGTATGATTTTCGGCTAGACTCTGATCTGGTGAGAGGTTTCCGCCGCAGCTAGTTAGCACTGTCTGTCAGTATGATGTCGAGCAGAAACCTATTAGGAGGATGGGTTCAAATGGCAACGTATGGGTGGCTGCTCAAGATCTGTAGATGTTCATGGGCGACCATAATCCCTCAACATTTAGGTGCCGTTTGATATAATATTTAAAAAAAAACGTGAATTTAACTTTTTAAAGTTAAATTCACGTTTTTTATATTATTAATTTATTATTTTATATTCATTTATGACTCGCCGAGCTAAAATTTTATTTTTTAGTTAGGACTTGACGGCTATCAGCTCATCTGGTAGTACATGATGATGAAGTCTAGGATGGTAGCGGGATAACCTGTAAAGAGTATGGTATACCTACGCTCCTAATTGGTTTCTACGCGACATCGTGCCGGAACGCGAAATCACTTGGCGACACGTCTTTGTCGGGTCTTTATAAAATGGAAATGGGTGAGGTATGGAAGTGCACATTGTATAGAGTTCATCTACAGATCCATGTGCTTGTTATGTCCCCCATATATATTAAAAGAACACCTTTTTAATTTCTTTTTCCCCTTCCTTATCTAACCTTTTTTTAGATCAGCTCGCCGAGCTCTCAGCTCACTCCAGAAGCTTAGCTTTTGACCATTCCAATTACCTGCATAACCTGGTGAGAATGCAAATATACACAACGGGTTTAGATTGTGTCAAAAGTTTTGAACGGAGTTGGAACTGGCGGGTGAACAAAGTTTTAATAAAATTTTCTGACTGCGAGTGAAAGACTCCTCGAGCTTATTTTATTTTGTTTCATTCGTTCCAGAGTGCTAGTTTCATTATGAAGATCGTATGGGATTAAATTATCTTTTACCATTCGAATACTGTTGATAGGTCTATTTTGTACATTTTATATCAAGTGATACGCAATCTCGATTTAGTGTTCATCAATCCCTCATTCGTCAATTATCTCATTACGTAATTTTTAAAGTAGGTGCAAAATTTAGATTTTAAAATGAAATTTGTCATTCGTACGTACATGATACTGACAATGAATGCCAATCCGTACATGGCCAGCGTGGTGGTCAAACCCTTCTCATATTGAGAAGGGATTGGCAATGTGTTGATTATGATGATGAGAAAAAAGTCCAGACACGTTTCGTACGTAATCAACTAACCATAAACCACTTAGTCAAGTATTGTTAATACATCCTACCTTAGCATTCTTACTTCAATTTCATATTGGATCAATAAAATACCAATTCTCTAAACCGAACCCATATCACTTAGGAACGTGGGATTTGAGTCGCGATATTAATATAGATTGCGAGTAAACCGCAATAACATAGTACCCAGATGAATGTAGTCTGCAAATCATAACATGCCATGTCCAAAATGTACGGCAAACTAAAATTACGGCGGCCAAAAATTAAATCGGAGCACGGATGTGACAGATGGCCCATACTTCACGTCACAGTTACATCGGGCTTTGGTATTAGGAACACAGAAATGAAAAATAACGGCATATAACATGTTATACATGATTTATGATGAGCTTTGTCCGCGGTTTTGATTGTCCGAAATACTTTACACGTCCTAACTGGTTTACTGGAATCGGTACGTGTTATTTATCTTTACGTGGAATATAACTTTGTGACCTAATTTATATTGCTCTAAATTTTTGTGACATTGGAATCGTAACTATGCTCGAAATGTTTGCGATAAATTTGACATTATCTATTAATGTTAAATTAAAGTCTGTTCTTACACATTGAATCTACGCAGTACGAATTATGCGTAGAATCAAAAGTTTTTTTATTTTTATATACTACATGTTAGCCCTTGATGGCAATCTCATGAGGTGTGATGATGCAGCCTAAGATGGTAACGGGTTAACCGGGATAAGAACCCAAGACATCCAATTTTAAAATGTGACAGCGCACACGTTGTGCCAACATAGGTCTAAATGAATTGAACAAAGTTTTACTTCAGATAAAATCAGTAATAAACAACAAATAATTTTTTGAAAAATCAACTAAATGTATTCAACTTTTAGAAAGTGTATTTACACATTTTGCAACCCCTAGGTCTGAATCGATGTTAATAGGAGTGTCCCTAAAAGGGTGGCGTGTAACGCCTCACTGGGCAGTAATGTTAATTATCAGCTTACAGGGAAACCCGATGGCATCATTGCCTTGGGGTTGCAAGTACATAAAAAGACGTGAAAAACAAATTGCCACAAGCTATGCCACCGTGACGTTAAGGGTCGGAAACCCCGAATGACAATTACTGCGAAATCACCCTCTTTTACAAAACAAGGTATGCGTCAGCGTTCCTATTAAAGGAACTAATATCACGAATCTACTAGTCTATCTCTTTCTCTCACTCACACATTGGTACAATTTAATTTTTTTAATAATCTATTTTACCTAGACTTTCTACGAATTAAAAGTTTAGCTGGATTTACAACAGAGTATCATGTTGAGCTACTTTAACATTTTGAAACTAAATAAGTTGGATCATTCTTCCATTATTAAGATACTCCGAGAATAGCTCATATGTTAATTCATCATGATCAACCCATTACCGGCTCACTACAGACCTCGGGTCACCTCTTAATATGAGAAGAGTTAGGCCATAGTCCACCACGTTGGCCATGTGCAGATTGGCAGACTTCAAACGCCTTTGAGAACATTATGGAGAACTCTCAGGCGTGCAGGTTTCCTCGCGATGTTTTCCTTCACCGTTGATGCAAGTGATATTTTAATCGTTTTAAAACGCACATAACTCCGAAAAGTTAGAGGTGCGTGCCCGGATTCGAACCGTCAACCTCTGATTAAGAGGCTTATGCCCTAACCACTATGACTAGGCTATCACCGCTTCTTATGTTAATTCATAACAATATGTTATTACCACACAAGAATGCAGAAAGCACAGCGTAGAATATAACAATGCCAGTACAAGAAGGAGTCCACTGTTGCACTGCGAGCGAGAATCAATTAGCCATTATAATTTTCTTCATGCGCCATGGAGGATTATTCTTCTATTAGAGAGGGAGCAGAAACATAAGTTGATTTACTTATGGATTCGTTGGAGAGTCACTTTAAGCGATCTAATAATAAATGAGTGAATCTAGTGTTATCTATGCAATGACATGCGGGATGGCAAGAGACTAATGACTCGACTAAAAGAAGGTAAGGAATGATTTTTTGTAGGAGACAGTGCTAATATGTTACTCTATTCAAGATGAAATCATCATCATCATGATCAACCCATTACCAGGTCACTACAGACCACGGGTCTCCTCTCAATATGAGGAGAGATTGGCCATAGTCCACCACGCTGGCCATGTGCGGATTGGCAGACTTCACACGCCTTTGAGAACATTATGGAGAACTCTCAGGCGTGCATGTTTCCTCACGATGTTTTCGTTCACCGTTGAAGCAAGTGACATTTTAATTTTTTAAAAACGCACTTAACTCCAAAAAGGTAGAGCCCGGATTCAAACGGCCGACCTCTGATTAGAAGGCTGACGCCCTAACTAGGCTAACACCGCTTCATACTGAATTAAATACTTCACTGTTTTTCTGGTAAAAAGATGCTGATATTTCGTTCATTACATCACCGTTTTTGTTAATACTTTGCGTTATGATCTTATTCTTAAATCATTTTCGTCTATTTGTTCAAGGTAATATAATGACTACATCTGAAAATAATGCTTCCGCCAAAAGATTGTTTCTTTACTCGTAACAAAAAGTAGCATTACAATGCAAGAAGACCATTGTGTTGACTTCATACCAATCACCCTTTGCGATCTTTTCTAATGGCATCGTAAAAGATTTTCTTAATGGCTGCCATCGCTCTACGCAACCCAGTTTAAAATTAATGAGGAAATCCTTCAAGCTCGGCCCGCCGTGATTATCAACCGTTGAAAAAAAAAACAATTAAGCACATTTCGTCTCGGACGAGAATGTTGAAGCCTTCTGTTTTAATTAAAATTGTGGTTATTTTTGAGGATTCCGCAGAATAACAATTAAGACAAATTCTGCTAATTTGTTTGACGTGGACTACCCGTGACTACCTTTGAACACATCCTCTTCTTAACTCATAGCTGAAGTTCATCAGAAAACTTAATTAAAAACTGTAGACATTAATGGAGTATCCATTCAATGTAGATCCAGTATCCTGATCTTCTTTTATTTCTGGGCATGTTTCCGTATGCATTCACCATGGTGGTCAGGGAACCAAGGTATGCAAGCACATAATTAAATACCAATTTATTTAACTCTAGCATAGCACTTTCAAGTATATTATACTTTTAAGCATGTATTATAAGGTATAAGTTAGGCAGGTAGGAAGTGTACGCTTAAGTGGCTAAGTATGTTTTCCAACATTAATTTGCTTCTATTTATCCGGAGGCTGTGGCCTGGGGTATGCACTGCAATGACTTAAAGCATGTATGAAATGCACGCCACATACACTTAGACTACGAGATCACTTCAGCTAGACAGGCTTATCTAACTCAAGAAGCTTAGATGTAACTGAGGAGTCGAAGTATGCTACATGTTATTTGGGTACTTGGTTGAAACAGAGCATAAAGGGGTTCAACTCTGAAAAGAGGTTATAGAATTGTTTGTTAAATAGAGCTTGTATTCCTATGCTCAAGCTTTGCGGTCACTTTCACTGGATCGCATTCAAAAATCCTCTAGCAATCACTTTTAAAAAAATGGTTGAATGGTAGCAGGCACCTTTCGAGAGACAAATAAAATTATTAAAAAAATATCAAGGAGAGTTTTGTTTTTAGCAATTCACTTCCAAGCTTTCTATCATTTCGTAATCCTTTATACTTATTCCTTTGAACTTATTCACAGACTTCTCTAATTGCAATGATTAGAAGATCACAAAAGGAAAACATCGTGAGGAAACCTGCACGCCTGAAAGTTCTCCATAATGTTCTCAAAGGCGTGTGAAGTCTGCCAATCCGCACATGGCCAGCGTGGTGGACTATGGCCAAACCATTCTCATAATGAGAGGAGACCCGTGCTCTGTAGTGAGCCAGTAATGGGTTGTTCATGGTGATGATGATGAGTAGATCACAGATCTCACATTTGTGCCGATAGTTTTTGAGAAGGAAAATACTCAGAGAAAAATGTACCTTATAGTAGTTGTTTTAATGGTGATTATCCCTCAAGGGGAAGTTTTGTGAAATAAAAATTGGTACTCGGGGTTCTAAAGGCCGTTTGCTTATCCGTAGCTGCCTACTTATAAGACAAAGATCGTTAGTCTGAGGACCTAATCTCTGCCCAGTTTACCTGAGAGTTGAAGGTCACAGAACCCTACCGTTGTTTAAGTTAATTAACGATGGGCATTCATAATGAGTGGTGATAGCTTAGTGGTTAAGACTTTGGTCTAACTTTCGGTGGACCGAATGTTTATTTAATTCAAGCATCGTGAAAAATCTACACGCTGGAGTTTCTCCATATTGCTAATAATAGCATCAAAAGCTACCTGATCAGCGTGGTGGACTACGGCCATAATGCCAGTAATGGGTTGATTATGATGAATACGATACATGACGATGCAACGTTATATAATCAGAAACCTATGTTCCACCGTAAAGCAGCACCGTAACTATTATAAAGACTCAAGTTTAGAATTACTGTGAAATATAGCATAAGATAAACAAATTATGAATAACATACTGGTGCTCACACCCTCGTGTGGGTAAAAATCCCGTGAGAACTTTTTTATTTTCCAGTCTAAACAGCATATCTATATGTAAATATCCAGCATGAAACTTACTCAAATCTTCTTGCCAAATATTACTTTTATCTCTCAGTGGTTTATTCTTGAAAATATAATCGAGCAATAGATTCACTTTCCGTTTATATATATATGGCCAATTTATCTGTATGGCTATAGATGGTAACAATAGGACGTGAATTACGAGTGTAAATATATTTACGTTTCCAAAAATATGATATACGAGTAAGTCACTAAATAACACCGATAAACAAACAATGTTTCACAATTCTGCGGCTATTTAATCTGCTTATGCATAATATACGATACATTGCGACTTCAACCCCGTTCTAACTTGGCCAATTTTCCTTAATTCGTACACCGAGAGGGAGGCTGTCCCAAAAATGTACGCTATTATTAATAATTTAATGCTAATGAACGGAATTCATTGCCGGGACCAGAGGAACAACAGACGTTTTACATTTTATGAAAGCATTATATTTCACGTAATTTACAATTTTAAAGCCATAGCAATGAACCAATTTGAATTCATATATTTCTATTTTTCTTATTATTACCCGAATTGAATTCATTGTCTTACCTAGATTTTCTGTCGACTGAAATTTGTATTTTTAAAAAACATGGGGTGACATGTCTCTGTAGACGTTTCCTAGTTTATTCAGCTTTGTTGCCATACTGTCAGAAAAATTAGATCTTTGAGCAAGATTGCCAATATTTTGCGTACTTCTTATATTATATTACGTTTTTTAATGTCATGGTACGTTTTATTTATTAAGGAAATATAAATTGATTAGGAGCATGACTTCAGCCGGCAACGCACCAGTGGCTCTTCTGGTGCTGCGGATATTAATGGGCGGTGGTAATCACTTACCATCAGGAGGCCCCGTCTACTCATTTACTCGCATAAAAAATGCTAAATTTAACACAAATAACTCTACGAAACATTTTTTGCCTTTCTTGCCTACCATAGGAGCGGTCTGCCCATCATTAAAACTTCCTATACGCTAAAATTGTATGCGTTTTTAAACAATTAAAATATCGCTCGCTTCAACGGTAAAGGAAAACATCGTGAAGAAACCTGCACGCCTGAGAGTTCTCCATAATGTTGTCAAAGGCGTGTGAAGTCTGCCAATCAGCACATGGCCAGCGTGGTGGACTATGGCCTAACCCCTTCTCATATTGGGAGGAGACCCGTGCTCTGTAGTGAGCCAGTAATGGGTTGATCATAATACGCTAAAATTTAATCAGAGTTTGAAACAACACCACATGATAAGTAAATATCAACATCAACGCATAAACACATATTAAACATCGTATATTTAAATGCCAATTAGTAAAACCACTACATAGTTAAAATTTAATTGTGTTAGTGCCAGTATTTTATAAGTGGGTATATAACTATGGATAATCACCCGTATTTGACAGATGTGATTCAATCTATAGACATAATATTGAATACGACACGCAAATGACAATCACCATTAAGCTCTGCGTGAACCATTGCGAGAGGCAGTGTAACGTATCAAATGTACCAGACATCGAAACTATCGAATAGGTATCAGTGGAAACTGATATTTGCATTTTCTGCAAATGTCTATTCAGATCATATAAAAAGTGTTTTTGATTTTTCATTGTAAGGCATGTGGTGTATAGATATAATTATTAAATAGGTGTCTACCCTGACTATATATAAAAGTCCGTTGAAAACATGTTTATGGGTAGATGGTACCTTTAAATATAAATCGGCCAAATGCGTGTCGGGCAAGGTACAGTATAGAGTTCCGTAGTAGAACGTCGCAAACAACGAGTAGTTTTTTTAGTCCATTGTATTTGATTCTATAATTAAGAGTTCATTGAATTTGGTTTATGGATTTAGTTAAATAGCTAACAACTTTATCCAATTAATTTTAAACAGAATAAAAATACATCCTATACATTATCATAACTCTTTAAGTTATGTCATGTTTAGCTGCAATTTTTTTCCTTTCAGTTTTCACTCACATTTTTTTTAATTTCATTATAATTATGTTCTTTGTTTTTTTCCAAACAATCCAATTAGCTGGCAGAGAGACACCTGACTAACAAAATTTAGCATTTTAAAACTATATTTTCTAAAAGATAAAATTCAAGCTAACAATATTTTTAAAAACCTAATAACAGCCCAAACTACACAACTACAAAATTTTTATGAAGGTATATTCATAAAAATTGTTGTAACTACACTTCAAAAACATTTTGAAGATATTTTACCACCTTAGCGGCGTACTTAATATATATATACCACATTACAATATTCTAGTGGTCTCTGAGTGGAACTGTGGACGAATGGACACGACAGCGAAACTATAATGGTTCTTGTGTACTACTGAACCCTAAAAATATGATCAGTCGAATGGGATATATGAAAGCCTGCGTGAAAAAAGTACAGTTGTCACGTATCCTTAGCACGACAATTTATCACCGTAGGTTATCATTATTGAGAAGTATGTTTCAGTTACTTTAACAAACAGTAGCTAAGTTTAGGCATAGAAAAATAACGCAGTTATTCCTGAATCCGTTTTTATATGCATGAGCCTTTGAAATCCTTTTGCAGATCCATGCATTTATATGGTAACAGAACTTACAACTACAAGGTTTCTCCATTTCGACCACAATTAATCCAGTCAGATTTGTAAAACGCATTTGTATGGTTTCAGTTTTAGTTAGGTTTTAGTGACAGTCCAGTTTTATGTTGCGCAAAACTTTCTGATTAAACCGGATTATCTTGTCGGTATTAAACTAAAACTAAAGCGGTGATAGCCCAGTGGTTAGGGCGTCAGCCTCTAATCAGAGATCGCCGGTTCGAATCAGGGCACGTACCTCTAACTTTTCAGAGTTATGTGCGTTTTTAAACAATTAAAATATCACTTGCTTCAACGGTGAAGGAAAACATCCTGAGGAAACCTGCACGCCTGAGAGTTCCCCATAATGTTCTCAAAGGCGTGTGAAGTCTGCCAATCCGCACATGGCCAGCGTGGTGGACTATGGCCAAGCCCTTCTCATATTGAGAGGAGACCCGTGCTCTTTAGTGAGCCGGTAATGGGTTGATCATGATGATGATGATGATATTTATTTTAGAGGCTAAAATTTAACTTCGCGCATATTTCAACTCCCAGGACATAGTACACTTGTGTCGACCAGAAGTGGATTATAGTAAGGATGATCATGATGGTGAATTATGAATTATAAATTGAATTCAATCATCAGATTGATTGAACGATTGACTGTTGGCCTTCGCCTTGTCAGATAATAAGCGTTTTATGGTCTGTCTATTCTTAACTCCACGCGAAAAAAGTAGATCTTATTTAGAACTTATAATTTTTAACTGAAAATATTTAAAATATTCAGCAAGATATTTCTTTGAATCATAATGACTTGAAGATTAAATTTCCAGTTTCGATTATTAAACTAGTACTTACTTCTAAATTTAACGAATATAATAAATTAATCTAATATTTTTTTATCTTTCAACGAAATTGGTTTAAAATTCTTGAAATGAATAAAAAGATAACTCCATAATAAATATTTGAAGTAAGTCAAGCATATTTTGTATAGGAAAATATTTATGGAATGAAATTAAATGATAATGGATAAACATTGAGAATTTTATATTAAATTATCTATGCCAAGAAGCCTTACTCTTTTGTTTTACTACACCTTTGATCAATAAAGTACTAGATATATCGCACATTGAAAATAATAGTGTCACTATCCAAAATTATATATTTAAAAAAAAAACGTATTTTAAAATACTTTTTTGTTTTTTTTAATATTACTCAACTGTTACACTTAATGTCCTTCATAAACAGACTATTACATTAATAACAATTCATTCCGATTTTCACATAGAATTAGCCTTCAAAATCTTATAAACCTTTAAATGCGTCTACTGAAAAACATGGAATTTTGAATAGTGACACTATTATTTTCAATGTGCGATATACAAAATCAATCGGAATAAATTTATGGTTTTTGATTCATTATTGAGGGGTCAATAATATAACTTATAATAATTATGTATTTCCTCACCTCCTAGAGTCTTGAAATAAGATCAAAACTACAGCTTTAATACTAGATAAAGGCAGCAGTAACATATACCAATAACAAATCAAAGTTTATTTAAATTTATACAGATGAGCTCCGGTTGCGATAGCCATAGAAATGGATGTTTCAATCATCGCATAATTGGTAAGTTTATATATTTATTCATTAGTTTGTTTAGTATCTTGTTGGTTTCTGAGTTGGTTTATTTGTATACTGTTTGTATGTTTTTGACAATCACCGTTAACCGTTTCATATTATTATTATAATTTTCTTTTTAATGAAAAGAATATTTATTTAAAAATTTTAATATTACATTTATCCTTTTGAGTAGTTTACCCGTGCCAGGATTATATTTTGAAAGTGATGTTTTTATTATAAGCATAAGAAACTTTAATTAAGACGTGTCTTTTTAAAATATTAGCAAAAATAAACTCTTCTCAAGGATCTGCACACAATGGAGTATTCGAAATAATATATGCAACTCCACCATATATGGGGAGCAGAAATTAGATTACAATGTTGAATACGCTATACGGCGTTGAGTAGAAGCAGGTAGATGCAATAATATTAATAAGGCAGTTCTCTGCCTGTTGGTATATATCTGACATCTAATATATGTCACCGTAATATTATACAAAATTAGCAGTTAGAAATATATAAATAATAAAATAAAACTGGAATGAAGGACGAATTCTGTACATTATATATATTTTGAAAATTTTAATTGGAAGATGCTGTATCGATACTGAGCCCGAAACATTTATTTTTTATTTTTTTATCTGTCTGTCTGTATCTAGGCCGCGCATCACGCCGAAATAACTGGATGGATTTGAATGAAATTTTGTATAAGAGAAGCTGATACTACGGTTCAACATATAGGATAGTTTTTATCCTGGAATTCAGCACGGTTTTCTTGGTAGAGGGGATGAAAGTCAAAATGTGTATTTAGTTATAATTCATTAAAGCATACTCTGATTTCACTCATTCTGTTTTTTTTTTGTTAAAAGGAGATACTATAATGTTTATCCTGTAATTATTTCAAGGTCGTCGGTTTAGTAATCCATTGCTTCGTGATTGGAAGACAAACAAACCCACTTTCACACACACCAACCCTACGCAGACGAAGTCGCGGGAATCAGCTAGTAATATAATATTTTTATGATACTACTCCACACCACACACAGGGTAAAATTTCTATACTATAAAAGTTAATTTAATAAATAAAATTTCTATATTCATCATCATCATCATCATGAACAACCCATTACCGGCTCACTACAGAGCACGGGTCTCCTCTCAATATGAGAAGGGTTTGGCCATAGTCCACCACGCTGGCCATATGTGAATTGGCAGACTTCACACGCCTTTGAGAACATTATGAAGAACTCTCAGGCGTGCAGGTTTCCTCACGATGTTTTCCTTCACCGTTGAAGCAAGTGATATATTATTTTTTTTAAAACGCACATAACTCCGAAAAGTTAGAGGTGCGTGCCCGGATTCAAACCGCCGACCTCTGATTAGGAGGCTGACGCTGTAACCACTAGGCTATCACCGCTTCCACTAAATAATATTTTTATATTATTTCGTTCAATTGATACTGCTAATTTAGTATTTTTTTAAATACTACCTAGTTAGAACTTGACGGCAATCTCAGCTGATGGTAACTGATTCAGTCTTAGACGGTAACGGGCTAACCTGTTAGGGGTAACTCTATACTTCTAATTAGTTTCTACGCGACATCATGCCGCAACACTAAATCTCTTAGCTACATGACAGTCCAGGGCGCGTTTGGAACCCTCTTTGCTTTAGTTTTAAGTTTATATATGTAGTTATCACCATTAAATCTATGAAATACTATGTAAATTATTGACGCGTCCAAAGTGCCTTTTGACTATTGGAATATAGATTATTTGAATTTTAAATTTGACATGTCTTTGTCGAGCCGATGGTACGGTGACATGAATTTGATATCTAATAAACAAACAGGCACAATAACAACATCACATCGTAAGTTTGAATATCTTTGTACAGTCACAACTTCATTCGACGCTAGATCAGGTATGTTTGCGGTCAAGTTTGTTTAACTTGCCAAGTAAGTTCATCGAACTTAGTTGTACTTGTAGTTGGGCAAATATGCCCCGAAACCATTGCTTTCGAAAACTTGAAGATAATTTAATGCTGTAAGATGAAGGCGATGTTTCTACACGTAAATTTAAGGATATGATTAGTTATGCCGTATTTAATTGTTTAACTAATAGATGACTTTGGCCGCAGTCAAGGACAGAATTCTCTCAGACATGCATTTATTCCCACGTCTGCCTTTATAAAGCAAGTGATATTTTTTTTTCAAATTTCACTACAAGCTCGAACTTTAAGGTAATCTCACCTGGTCTGTAAGTGATGATGCAGTCTAAGATGGTAGCGGGCTAACCTGTTTCTATTTCCTCCACTACAAGTTAGCCTAGTAAGTGATGATGCAGTCTAAGATGGTAGCGGGCTAACTTGTTAGGGGTATAATAAACCCACGCTCCTAATTGGTTTCTATTCGACATCGTGCCGGAACGCTAAATCGCTTGGCGACACGTCTTTGTCGGTAGGGTGGTAACTAGCCACGGCCGAAGCCTTCCACCAGACCAGACTCGAGCCGGGAATCGAACCCAGGACCTCCAACTTTATAAAGCGACAGCGCACGCACTGTGCCAAGGAGGTCGTCAGGGGTATGGTAAACCCATACTCTTTATTGGTTTCTACAAGACAATGGTTCTAAAAGGATTTAAGGTATTTTATATAATTCGGTATGTATCCACAGCATTACCTACATATTAAAAATTCTTCATCCCCACATCAAAGCAAAACCGCTGACCCGAAAAATAGTTTGATCCCAACCTATACATGGATGGGTAACTAAAATTAACATTTAAAATAATGAAATAACCATTTCTTCGAACTTAAAATACAAGTCAACTGTGAATAATACAGTTCCAACTTTAAGTAGAGAAACGTTAGGTTCATAATATGCGCGTAGCAATCGAGACCTCTTGCTAACACGACTTGATTACGAATAATGGTATCAGAGGTGTATAAAATTACAAGCCAGGAACTAAAAAATACACTTCACAAGTCTGTACACATTTTAAAATGGCGTCATGTATCCGCCATTTTGATTTATCGGCATGGGTTTATAGCTAGTGTCATAGGGGAAATATGTGGATTCTAATGATACATCCCTAAATATTAATATGTTTAGACATTTAGACGTTACGGATGAAAATAAGCTCATATATGTACATACGTACGTGATAGAAAAAAATAAGTGTACATACATGTACTATTTGTCGACATTATGGAGCTGTGGTCTATACGTGGAAGATTTTGGGTTCACTGACCGCAACAGCAATTTAAGAATGTTATAAGGCTTTTGGTCTTGACTAGCTAACCACCAACTTACATAAATAAAATACATGCCTCGAAGCAATTTAGCGTTTCTGTACAATTTAGTGTAGTAACCAATTAGGAGTATAGATTTAATAAAACTCCCACATTCCTAACAGGCTACCCCCTACCATCTTAGAATCACCACTTAAAACCAGGCGAGATTCCACTCTGTTGCGGTCGTGTGCGTGGGTGTACCCGTGACCCAGCCACCAGGCGACGCGTAGGAGCATCGCTGGGTTTTAGTGGGTATTCTGGTCGTCAGTCTGTCCGCCGGCGAGTCCCACACACCCCGTCGGAGGGGATGCGTAAACGCATTTCCCAGCGGAAAAAAAAATTAAAGGGGAGATTCCACTTAAGTACTAACTACATATATGCATTCATTCATATATTCATGGTACATACATTCAAATTCAAATTCAAATTCAAATAATCTTTATTCAAATAGTCCTTTAAAAGGCGCTTTTGACGCGTCAATAATTTACAAAGTAGTGATTTGATGGTGATAACTACATTCGTAAACTTAAAACTAAAGCTATGAGGGTTCCAAACGCGCCGTTTGGAACCCTCCTTTCTTGGACCGTTCCGGTCTAAGAAGAAGCCCACAACAAACTTAGCCAGGTAAATTTTCTTTTTGTTATCACCATCTCACATGCCACTTAAAATTATATTAAGAGCTATCTTATTAGAGCAATATTTCACACCCATGCTTGTTTATCATTTACGTAATCCTTTACACTATAGTAGGACTTTTCTACAAGCTTACATTATATTTACGCACCCTAAGAAGCACTCAAAAGTCCTTTTTTGGGCAGCCGTGTAAAAAGAAACATATTTGAGCTGTCAAACGTCATAAAATGGCGTGCTATCAAATCAAAACCATCTAAGTTATGACGTGTTGCACGCCATTAGAGACCCCGGCTGATAGCGGTAATTACGGGCCACAAATCTAAATTATTGACCAACAATTAAACCATTATCAACCAGAGCCATTGTGTGTTAGAGCGAAACGTTTTAATTGTTATAGGATTGTTGTAGGCTTTATAAAATTACTTTTAAACCTCTGTAAACTAAATGGCTCCTGTATTGTAAACGCATTTAATTTGTTTAACCAGCCTCCATCTAGATAATTTATATTTCGACTTAGTTTCGATATGGGATTATTTAAGGGTGTATTACGGATTTAAGGATGTCTCAGAAGCCCGAATTATACTAGTGGCTATGCTGTAGATTTTTAAGTAATGGTGACTTAATATCAGAAGCACATGTCTGTTATTGCAATTGTTTTACAGTACACACCGTCTTCGCCGGTGAAGACGAGGTCCTCGCTATCATACCAGATATACTATTTGTCGTATTTGACGACCTCCGTGGCGCAGTGCGTGCGCTGTCGCATTAAAATGTTGGAGGTTCTGGGTTCGATTCCCGGCTCGAGTCTGGTCTGGTGGGAGGCTTCAGCCGTGGCTAGTTACCACCCTACCGACAAAGACGTGTCGCAAAGCGATTTAGCGTTCCGGCACGATGTCGCGTAGAAACCAATTAGGAGTGTGTTTACCATACCCCTAACAGGTTAGCCCGCTACCATCCTAGACTGCATCATCACCTACCACCAGGTGAGATAGCCGTCAAGGGCTAATTTGTAGTGTGTATAAAAAAAAAAAAAAAACGTCACTTGGACGAGGCCTCGGAGACGTACGGACCACTCACCGTCCGACCCTCCTGTTATCCCAAACGTTGCCTAAGCCGAGGTTCGGCCTTAAAGGAGGCGCCCTTAAGCAGACGTTCCCTTAGTTTCTTCGAGCCCTAGGACTCAACATTTCTTCTGACAGAGCTTCTTTCCGATGCTCGCCAAACAGCCCGGTTACGCTGTGGCAACCAATAGGGTTAGTACAGCTAATAGACAGTCAGAAAAAAAAATTACAGTTCTTGATAAATAAAATTATTTTACCAACGTAAAAAAAAGATGAATGTTTTCATCTTTTTTTTAATAACGTGTATTGATACCCACATAACTTGAGTGGTGTTCCATTTTTCTCTGAAAATGTAAGACTTTTCACCATGAGTATTTTAAGAACATACTACCGAAAACTTCCTTCGTTTATTGGTGTCCTTTAAAAAATAATGCACTACAATTATTTCTTATACTTAATAAAATAAATTAAATAGTGTTGTTTTTTTTTTTTAATTTTTAAAAACTTAAATACAATAGAAATGCCAGACTTGACGAATTGTTTGCTCGTCATATATAAGAAACCAAAAAAAAATTAACGCATTTTTAGGAAATCGATAAAATGATTTTAAGTTTGCTTTGTAAATAACCGCGTTGTCTAGATAAAACTGTATGTTTATTTACTATGCGCGTTTGGCGTATTTTCGAGAAAACCCTCATTATGCGGGTTCTACTCCCAAACCGGAATATACTCATGAAATGAAGCGACATAACGTTCAATTATATACGTATGATTGATTTTGTCTGGGGCTGGGGCTGTTGCTAATTACCATCCTTCCGACGCAGAAGTACCGCGAAATAATATGCCTCGTAGAAACCGATTAGGGGTATGGGTTTAAGATGACTACCGTAACAGAGTAGCCCGCTATTATCTTAGGCTTCATCATCACTTACCTGTTGAGATTATATGAGTGGGATAAAACAAAATAAAAATAAACGAAACAAAAGTAATAGACGATCTGTACATAACTTAATAGAAAAAGATAAAGGTTAATTACTAACTAGGTGCACTCCGAGTCAATAGCTCTGAAATTGCACCCCAATTTCTTTTGCTAACAATTCAAACATCATCATCATAAACAACCCATTACCGGCTCACTACAGAGCACGGGTCTCCTCTCAATATAAAAAGAGTTTGGCCATAGTCCACCACGCTGGCAATGTGTGGATTGGCAGACTTCACACGCCTTTGAGAACATTATGGAGAACTCTCGGGCGCGCAGGTTTCCTCACAACTTTTTTCTTCACTGTTGAAGTAAGTGATATTTTAATATTTTTAAAACTCCGAAAAGTTAGAGATGTGTGTCCGAATTCGAACCGCCGACCTCTGATTAGGAGGCTGACACCCTAACCATTAGCCTATCACCGCTTCACTAGGCTATCACCGCTTCAATTCAAACATACAAAGCCATAATGATCTGTACTTGATCATGCTAACCGTTAGATAAACAAGAGTTATTTAAATAGCATACATAAAATAAACATTATTATCTTGATAGTGGAAAAACGCACTTGAATATCCGGACCGTTATTTTGTATCATTAAAAAAGAAAGGAAGAAGGAAGGAAGGAAATACAATAACGGAAAAATGCTGTTTTCATTTATTTCAATTTCACACAGCTCTTAAATCTAACCCTTATCTTTTTAAAAGATTTATCTGTTGTCTTGCAAGTTTAACACTGTACAGCACTTTTCTTTTATGAAATATTTTCACTACCAAGAAGACGGAGCGTGGCATAAAAGAAATAGTATAAATCTAAAATAAAATAGCGATAAAGTAGATTTACTGTATCTTAGGCGTTTTGTATGTTCATTATGGATTTATAATTTAGTGAGAGTTGTGGATGTTAACCCATGAAGTGTCCAGAAATTTAACTCCCTTTTCAACACGATTTAGACAATACAGATAATTGAAAACGAGGCTTATATATTTCTAAGTTTTTTGTTCTGGGAGTAATATTTTTTCACTAATATACAAATTTGTCATGAAAAATACTCTCTTATTACTGATTGTTGTGCCAACTAAAATATAATATGTAAGGTGTAATTTAGAATGGAAAAACAATACGACCTCCGTGGCGCGGTGAGTGCACTTTTTATTTTATACACTACAACTTATCCCTTGACGGCTATCTCACCTAGTGGTAAGTGATGATGCAGTCTAGGATGGTAGCGGGCTAACCTGCTAGGGGTATGGAAAATCTACACTCCTAATTTGTTTCTACGCGACATCGTGCCTTAACGCTTTATCGCTTTGCAACCCGTCTTTGTCGGTAGGGTGATAACTAGCAACGGCCGAAGCCTCCCAATAGCCCTGACTCGAGCTGGGAATCGAACCCAGGACCATCAAATTTATAATCATCAAAATACACATATGAGATCAAAACTGTAACTTATTATCTAATAGTTATTTTAAACACTTTAAATTAAACTTTTAATGCTGTGATGCTGAAGTACCCACAACGCTGGTACTCTGTCACACCGTATAAATAATAGAATAGTAAAAATAACCGAATAAACTAAACGATGTAAATTCAAAGTTAACAATATACTACAAAGCAAACTAGTGTAAACAAAATTAAAGTCCAATAGCAGCGATCGACAACTTTTAAACGATAACAATCGACATTGCAACTATTTACTTACAATGAATTTTATTATTGTAATACAATAACAACATTTATTGTAAGTAATTATTAGTATTAAAAATTTAAATATCATTTGCTTCAACGGTGAAGGAAAACATCGTGAGGAAACCTGCACGCCTGAGAGTTCTCCATAATGTTCTCAAAGGCGTGTGAAGTCTGCCAATCCGCACATGGCCAGCGTGGTGGACTATGGCCAAACCCTTCTCATATTGAGAGGAGACCCGTGCTCTGTAGTGAGCCAGCAATGGGTTGATCACGATTGTAAGTAATTCATTGTAAGGTTGCCAAAAAACAAAAAAAAAATCTTTAATTAGAAGCTGATATCACTCTGAGTTTTAAATAAGCATAGAGAAGAAGGCTACACTGAAAGACGTATGGCGTAATAAAGTTGCTGGCTGGGCCGCGGTCGAGTGCATAAGTGTTCCCGTGACCCAGCCACCAGACGACGCGAAGGAGCATCGCTGGGTTTTAGTAGGTATTCTGGTCCCCAGCCTAGCCACCAGGGAGTCCCACATACCCCATCAGAAGCGGCGCAGTCTTGCCTGCGTCGCCTCCGGAGGGGATGCGTAAAAGCATTTCCCAGCGTGAAAAAAAAAAAAAATGGCGTAATAAAGTTAGTTACATTTATTAAATATAAGTAATCAGAACTATAAGTAGTTTGACTTATGCAGTACGATATGCAAAAAGTATAACGACTTGTCGCAGATGAAGCTACCAACAAACCATAACTTACAATATATGAAAACTATTAATCGTCTCGAGAGGGTGAGAAATGATAATACTAATTATGTAGTAAATTTGGCATACAACAAATCTCTGTGTAATTTTGAATAATTTGAATTTTATTGACAATTAGCAGTATCTAATACTAACAACAACAATAAAAATATCGTGACAATTTGTTACATTAAGTATCAAATTTATTTTTCTTAAAAGTTTTGATAGCGCTGTTTCTATGCGCACCGGAAATTCCTTAGCAATTTATTACTTCATTGCGAAATAACGAAGTAGTAATACAATAATAGAAATATTGCATTATTTATTTCAAAGTTTGTAGTACGAGATAATTGTAAGTTGTAATCTGTAAGTTTCCAACTATACAAAACTTTCGTAAAATAAATTATGAAGAAATGATTTACTTTACATACAGTATTTGCACCATTTTATTGCCCTATATATTAGTCATAATTTTTTTTAATACCTACTTAAGCCTAATATAATAGCTAGATTCATGTGTTTTTGTCAAAGCATCATTGGGTCTCTTAAACGTATGCATAATACGCGTGGTACGACCCAGTGCAAACTCCAAACACCAATTTTAGACTTTTAATAAAACTCATAGAAGATACTCATAAAAACGGAAAGCCGAAACCATTTCATCATTATCGGCATGTCTATAAACATAATTTATAATTATTATTAATAATTAAAATATAAATGAAAAATATTTAAAATCTCACTTGAGTGGTGAGATGATTAGATCATTAAAAAATATAAATGTTGAATTAAAAAAATACAAATTTTCCTTTATCTCATCAATTGAAATGAATAAAAAAAAATCTACAGTATTAAATAAAAATGTGTATTAAAAAAGAATTAAAAAGGTTATCTAAACTCTCAAGGATTAATTATACAATTCCGAGTTTTGTCTGAACAAGATAATTGGAAAGTTTAAGTAGACACTAGAAACAAGCTCCATAGAGTGAGAGAAAATCAATTCCGGTTACTTTCTATGTCATTTTATGAATACCCCATTTATTTGCGCATTATGAGGTACTTTTTTCCCATCATCAACGTCATATTCATCACCATTATCATCGCGCTCACCATAACCATCATCATCTCACCCTTAAGAAATCCATAGGTTGTAGGAAGTGCCATATAGGAGTATGGGTTTACCATACCCCTAACAGGTTAGCCCGCTACCATCCTAGACTGCACCATCACTTATTATCCGGTGAGATTGCCGTCAATGGTTGCCTTGTAATTTATAATAAAGGCATCATACCTTTTACATCATTACTTTGCTTGGCGGTATTTGTAAAAAGGGTGGTAACTACCCGCGGCCGAAGTTTTCAACAAGACAAGACTCGAGTTTGGAATCAACCCGGGACCTCTTATTTTAAATTATTTTTGCATCCAATTAAATTTATAATTCTTACTGTTCACTATAATAATTGATGTCATCAATTATTTGATTTGCAAATACAAAATCATTGATCAAAGGCGCCTACCCGATTTAGTTAATAAGGATACCGGCTAACATTACACAAACTAACTTGGAAGGAATATTATATAGCGGTAATTCACAGAATATCGCAAGGTATGAAACTGAGATGAAACTTGTAAACACGGCACGAAACTCCGTAAAGACCAGCTTTATAGAACGTCTCTCATACATTTACCTTCAGATACATTCAAGGTAGCATAAACCTAGATTAGGAACCCTTAATTAAGATGATACCAAATCACAACACTGCCTATCCCCCGAAAGATCCAACTGATAAGCCATCTCATTCCAAGTAGTATACTTATGCCCTTTCAGAAACAAATACAAGTATTACGTAAGGAACCTGCAAAATTAGAGAGGCTTAAGAAACGAAATTGTAGATACATTTTAATATCTATCATTTATATATTGTATAAAGATGAAGATATAGCGTTCTATTGGAGGACAATGAATGACTTCAGCTTATTGGGATTCGCAAAACACGTACGTATAAGTAATTTATGTATCAACAAATTATGGGTACGGTTTTTTAAATGACGTTCTTTACTTCGAAAATTACATTATTCATAATAATTTAAACTCAATACAAAAATCCTTTGTGATTTATTTACCCTATTAGGTTAAGGCGGTTAAGTAAACAGCATTAAAATAAAACATGATCTATTATTTTGGCAAATAGGCATTACTAGTATGGACAAAATAAAAAATCTTCAATAAACCCCTACAAAGTAAACAAATAAATTTGGTTTGTACACGTATGCGATCGTTCCGCTTTCAATTGAATTTTGTTATTTCTGACGTGCAAAACTATTTCATTAACGTGATTTTCTGTTCATTTCTGTTTGAGCCTTTCATCATCCAAAGTGTCATTCGCTAGTTAAATGATCGTACAAAAAACCTTTCACAATTTTCGTAGTACCTACGGCGTTTCCACACAAATCTAAAATATTAATTTTGCTTTATCATGAATAAAAAAAAATCGGCTTTTGTCCCTCGCTTCATTCTAGTTAAATTTGTCGTCCTATGTCTTTCAGTATTTGTCTGCTTTGTTTTCAATTTAGAAAAATTGAAACAGAATTTGAAAACCAATAAAGGGTAGAATTTCCTTAATATCCTTTTTTTTATGTAAGTGATTTTTTTTTTGTAAGTTTGTAAGTGCTGTTTGAAACTGGGTGAACTGAACTGCCTTTAAATAAATATATTATTATTTATTATTATTATTTAAAACCTGTAACTGCAGACGCCTACTCCTGCTTCAGTATAGCTAACTTCTAATGTTAGTCAGTCTCACTCAGTCAGACTGTCTCTTTTTCTGTTCCTATAATATTCAGTTAGAACAATATTTAACTAGAACTTAATTTCGCTTATTTTTCTTTTATGTTTATTTTATTTTAGTAAGTTGTTTTTGACTTTTTTTCTGTTTACTTGATTTATGTTATGCATGTAGTGTTTGCTTTAATGATTTAACATACATCTTACATATTATTTAACTGTAGATAATTTGAGTCATTTGTATAAATCGCTAGCAAACCTTATCCAAATAAAATAAAAATAAAATATGATTTCCAGTAAGTTAGAAAAATAAGTAGAAATGTAAGATTTCGTCAAGATCGGTTTATACTTATAAAACGATTTACCGTAATCCCACTGGAACGATTACCGGTTTGCATATTCTAGATATAATATGTCATTTGTCCATAGTACATATTTTGGGTCCTTTAAAGTTAGGTTTCGGAATCAAAAAAAGCGACCAGTTCGTTTTACATCAGTTTTTTTACTTTTTCATAAGTAAACTCATACCGGTGCGATATGACTTTACAGTGTGAAAAAAGTAAGGCCTTAAGAGAACAAACCATGGCTACCGGTTCCAATTATTTTTTTGTATATTTGCCCCATCACCGGAACTGGGGCAAAGATACAAATGATAACGAGTCGATATATGCGTTTGTCTGGTTCTTCGATGGTTTATTAAATTCATAACCGCATCTGTCTTAAGATCGTCATAAATATTCATAACGCGATATCAGTCTTTAGCCGTAATCTAAATTGCGTCAACGTATTAATCCTTACGTGAGCAATATTTATAACGATGGCTGGAAAGGCTGCCGAGAAAGTGTTCTTTCAACTCTTATCGAAAAATGATGTTTCTCACATATTTTTTCTTGCTATTTTTACTTTAGTATTCTAGCTTTGTAATTTCGTGCAATATTCTGACCGTCCCATATGACGATAGGTGAGATGGCAGAATTGTTTGGGTTAAAGGATAACTAATCTTTTGCAATCACCATCTCGCCTGCCACTTAAAATTATTTAAGAGCTATCATTTTAGACCAATAAATAACCCAGCTTGTTTACTTAACACTACAATAGGACTTTTCAACAGGCTTACGTTTAATATGAACTTAGAACTTATTAAGAGACAGAGTAGAAATGTCACTAGTAATCTGTAATAAAATTGTATACAATTAACTTTAAATGAATTTCTATGTAGTCTAGTATCGTGAAATGTCGGTTTATTACAAGTTTGTTTCTCTGAAAAATATATTTCGTTAGCGACAAGATTTCGGAAGGGCAACTTCGACATATATTTAAAAGGCCCGTTTATAAGTCAGTCCCGTTTGTCAGCGGGATTATCTTTTCAGCATCCCCCGTTTTCGCCATCCGCCAAAACGCGAATCGATACCCCTCGAGAAAGTTAAGGCCGCTACGTAGAATATGCTTTCACAGGGTTCAGCCCGTAGATCTTTATAATACAGGTAGAGTAATTCCATTATAAATGCACCCGGAACCCGGAAACAGTGATAAGCACAGCAATTTGACGACCTCGGCGCGCGCTGTTGCATTAGAAATTGGAGGTCCTGGGTTCGATTCCTGGCTCGAGTCTGGTCTGGTGGGAGGTTTTAGCCTTAGCTAGTTACCACTCTACCTACAAAGACATATCACCAAGCGATTTAGTGTTCCGGCACGATGTTCCGTAGAAACCAATTAGGAGTATGGGTTTATCATACCTTTAACAGGTTAGCCCGCTACCATCTTAGACTGCGTCATCACTTACTATCAGGTGAGATAAAGGGCTAGTTTTAAGCTAGTTCAAGGGCTAAGTTGTAGTGGATAAAAAAAATCAAAGAATTTAGTAACTTCTGCGTTTCTTTTGATTACCTCCCGGTGCTGTGGTGAGGTCTTATAAGTGGTACGTCCCATCCCTGATTGGTGTCGTTTCGGAATTCATAGTTTCTGAATTATAAAGTCTATTGGGAGTTTTTGGCTATGACTACTAGATCATATAGTGTTTCAGTCGCCGATAAGGGATTTGGGTTAAATGTAACAGACCAACCCACATCTATCTTAAACAATATCTCAATGATACACTAATCTAAAATAACATATTTAACATTTCGTCTAATGTAGGTAAAACACTTTAAAGAAAATATTTTTATTAAAACCTAACACCGAGACTAGCATATTCTATACGTAAAAAAAACGTAAAAAAAAAATACAAAACCCGTCACGTTACACCCATGTGGCCGAGCGGGCTCAGATTGTAATTATGAGATAGTAATTATAACTCTTGTTATTAAGTAACGAGTAAGTCCAACAACACGCTGCGAGCGTAAATTAAAAATACACAGCGAATGGAGAGTAGCACAGAAAAAAAACACCGATACTCTATTCAGTATTTAACTGCACGGTGAAAAATAATCCGATTTGGTTAGAAAAAGGTGGATTTATCCCGGGAAAAGAAATCTCGCAGTAAAACGAAATCTCTATTAGCTATGGTCCGGTCATATTTTGTGAGAACCTACACGGGATTAGAAGGATTTTGAAGGCACGCATAATGCCCCAAGAAATGAACTCTGGGAATAACTATCGGAGGTCACGATTCGGATACCCCATATGTTCCCTCGGGTGTAATCCGAGACTATTGGGTCTACTTGTATTATAAAATATATATTGACAACAGTGTGTTACCATGTCTTGTCGGTTATAACACTCTTACTAGCCTGAGTTAATGCCCCACATGGCAAAGGCTTTTTTCTTGTACAGTAGAGGGATTTATTGCTTAGACCCTTCATAGTGTTCCGGTACGTGTTGGCGAGCTTAAACGATTATCATCACAATAATGTAAGAGACTACGAATTCACTCCTGCAAAAACAATAGTATCATGATCAACCCATTACCGGCTCACTACATAGCACGGGTCTCCTCTCAATATGAGAAGGGCCATAGTCCACCACGCTGGCCATGTGCGGATTGGCAGACTTCACACGCCTTTGAGAACATTATAGAGAACTCTCAGGTGTGCAGGTTTCCTCACGATGTTTTCCTTCACCGTTGAAGCAAGTGATATTTTTTTTTTAAACGTGCATAACTTCGTAAAGTTTGAGGTACATGCTCGGAATCGAATCTTAAAATCGAATATATATAATATATCCTAATGACGCCCTAACCACTAGGCTATCACCGCTTCTTAAACAATAGCATTTACGATAAATATACATAAAACGTAATGGTCGTAAGTCGATCTATTAACAACTTTAACTTTCCAGCATATTCACTTCACAAGTTTAAATACACTACCATTAAATGAGTCTCCCAATTTCCAAATAATAATAACCAAACATCGTTAATAATTCGACTTCATGCCTCAAATGTCAACGAATTTTAATAGTTTTAAGAGTTCCGTTGAAATTTTCTACTTTAAAGATAGTAATATTTTTATCTGACCATAGGCTTTGGCCGTAACTAGATACTGCGCACCGCTACGACGGGACGTAGTAATATCTTGCGTAGAACCTTTGGGTATTAATTTAATACAATTTCCATACTTCATAGCAGGTATAAAGTAAGATTGCAGTCGAGGCCTAACTTTTAGTAAGTAGAATAAAATAGTCCCGAGTTTTTTGTTGGTTCTTCTCGAGTAAATTTTAATTACTTGTAGTTTAAAAAGATGATTGGTTTTAATAGATTAAAAATCAAAGCTTTAAAACCTCATATCAACTAATTGACGTCCACTGCTGGACATAGGTCTTTTGTAGGAAGTGTGAAGTCCACGGCCTTGGACCAATTATTTCCAGCGGCTCCGTGACTCGCTTGAATGCATCTCTGTCTAGTTGGAGGTCGATCAACGCTACATTTAGGGGTTGGAGGTCGCCATACCATTACCTTGGGACCAAAACGTCCATCGTTTTTCCAAGCTATGTGCCCCATCCATTGCCACTTCAGCTTCGCAATTCTCTAACTTTTGACTATGATTAACGAAATAGACTTTATTGTTTTAGGAAGCAACTGATAGTGACTTGACTTAGAGCGTGATTGTGGTTTTAAAGTAAAGGACACACCTAAAATGAGCAAGGGCAAGAATTACCGCGCTTTTACATGCTTTCATATTACTTGCAACCCAGATAAAGTAGATGAAGCCATGAACATGACTGTGTAATGTTAGGTAATATTATCATTGGTTTTTTTTATACACTACAAGTTAGCCCTTGATGGCTTTCTCACGTTATACGTTATACAGAATACATTGCATTGCATCATAAGCAGCTGAACTACCAAATATTTCTTCTATCTTCTTCTTCTTCTTGCCCTTATCCCACATTATGTGGGGTCTGCACAACACGTCTTCTTCTTCCACTCACTTCTATCGGCCGTCACCTCACTACCCACACCTTTTACCCGCATATCCTCTTTAACACAATCCATTCAATCTCTTCTATATATTCAGTATTTACTGAAAACCACCTTCCAGCTTCTGATCCGGTTTTATATTAGTCACGATTGAGGCCAAGCGCAAACCTGTTATCAATAAAAAGTGACGGAAATATTGCTTTTAATTTTTGTCGGCATTGCCCCAATTTGCCTCAACGAGTGAGTTACACTTTAACTACTTTTGGCAGCTTTCCCATTTTTATGCAAAGCGGCACAACTTCGCCGACCCCGTAATGAGTAAACCAGATACCAATTAGGGAAATATGTAATTTTATAAGTTTTCAATTATTCGAATCGGCATTAATATAATGAATATATATCCATTTATTTTCGTAATTAAATTTATGCTGTAAGCTCTTTCCTATATAGCACATTTTCATTCGCAAATAATCTTTATAACGTAGAGTAGGATGAGTAAGGATTTTCATATTTCCGAACGCGTTCTAAATTATTGATGTGTACCTACTTGTATACCTTTTTTTTTGTCATAGTGGAAAAGCTTAATGGCTGCCTCCGCCCGTTGGGCAGGACGGAGGTTATGTGGGACTCCCCCCCTCTATCGCTGGGGTATACCCAAACTAAAAACCACCACCGTATGTCCTGATTAGCTCTCACTCGCTGGATTAGCTGAACACCACCGGGATCTACCATCCGCCCCAGCCATACCAGGGCTTCTGCGCTAAAAGAGAGGGGTTCAGGACAGCTTGATCCCCCCACCCCCCCAGATAGTAAAAAGACACGTGTAGTGCCGCCAATCGTCACCATCAGAGTGCGGCGCTGAGGATCCCAATTCCTGTACACTTTTAGGGTGTGCTGGGCCGTGTCGTTCTCAGCACCACACTCATAGCATGGTACCTGTATCATCATCATCATCATGAACAACCCATTACCGGCTCACTACAGAGCACGGGTCTCCTCTCAATATGAGAAGGGTTTGGCCATAGTCCACCACGCTGGCCATGTGCGGATTGGCAGACTTCACACGCCTTTGAGAACATTATGGAGAACTCTCAGGCGTGCAGGTTTCCTCACGATGTTTTCCTTCACCATTGAAGCAAGTGATATTTTATTTTCATTTTTTAAACCTACCTGTATACCTGGGTATAACTTCGATTTTGTGAAGGTACGTTGCGTAACCTATAAAATGCCTAATAGTGGCCTACAAAAAAACTAAGTGATATTCACACTATAGATAACTTCGGGCATATCGTGTTTGATATTGCCCGTCATTATCATATCCTTACCTATCGCGTGCCAACCGCTAATACAGCTCATCGCCATAAAAAGTATCCGGCGCAAATATAAAAGTCACACTAGTTCCTAGAAGCCGTAGTTGAAACATATAAAAATGATTTCGATCGCATATATAACTGCCCATACAGTGGCTAGTTAAACCTAGATGCGTCACTCACCGTCCGACCCCCCCGTTATCCCAAACGTCGCCTTAGCCGAGGTTCGGCCTCAAAGGAGGCCTAAGGCAGTCGTTCCCTTAGTTTCTTCGTGCCCCTAGGGCTCAAAATTTCTTCTGGCAGAGCTTCTTTCCAAAGCTCGCCAAAAAGCCCGGTTACGCTGTGGTAACAAATAGGTTTTGTACAGCTAATAGACAGTCCGAAAAAAAAACAAAAAAAAAAAAACTAGATGCGTTTAAAGGTAAAAGAGTACACATTGACAGACTGGACGTCCCAAAAGTGCATATTAGGTAAGCCTGATCGATATAACAGAAATGTACTAGTGTATCACGTAAGCGAAGTTATTCAACCGCTGGTTTAAGCTTCTTAATGTGCTTCTTAGGAAGCATATACTATAGTAGCGTGATCAGAAACGAAGCGCAGTAAATACTAATAAACAATTCGGAGATAACCGGTGTTAACTTTTCTGTGATCTTAAATGATAGAATCACTCACTCTGATATATGATCTTTATTATACATATAACTCTAATTTTAACATCGACCTGAATGAAGTCTGCCTGTCCTTACTTTTTTGACTGTCGTCTTTTGACGACCTCCGTGGCACAGCGCGCGCGCTGTCTCATTATAAAGTTGGAGGTCCTGGGTGTGATTCCCGGTTCGACTCTGGGCTGTTGGGAAGCTTCGGCCGTGGCTAGTTACCACCCTACCGACAAAGACGTGTCGCCAAGCGATTTAGCGTTCCGGCACCATGTCGTGTAGAAACCAGTTAGGAGTACGCATCATTACTTCCCATAAGGTGAGAAACCGTCAAGGGCTAACTTGTGGTATATAACTTGTGGCATATATATATAAACTCTTGTATTACTCGACAAGAAGAAGAGACAGACGAAAGCACGTAAAATTACCGGAAATCAGAATTGAGCTACTAATGTTTTAAAATTTCTTATGAAAATCAATGTTTAGTTTACTAAAAATTAATATAAACTAAACTAAAAGTAATTTTGGATTTTAATTAAACTGGTAGTATACTCAGTAACAGTAAGTCTTTTTATTTATAACCATTGCATATGTAGAAAATATGCAATATATGTTCGAAATTGACGTATATATTTTTAACAATCTAACACGTGATAAGTTATCTGTCAAGTGTTCATTAGTGATCAGTTCCGCTGAGTGGAAACACACGCTATAATTCGTTTGGCCTATCCCAAGCTTCGCATAATGTTTCGAAGTTTCCATATGTGTAATGTTCTAAAAACGTTATATAGTATATCAGACAGATACCTTATATCTACTTCCATTACTTGTTAGGGTTACTGTAAACATGTTATTTTTTTCAATTAGAAATTAATTTAAAGGTATACAATTTACAAATTACCTAATGAAATTTCTGGGATGTCTCTTTTTTTTATACACTAAAAGTTAGCCCTTGACGGCTATCTCACCTGAGGGTAAGTGATGATGCTGTCTAGGATGGTAGCGGGCTAACCTGTTAGGAGTATGGTAAACCGACGCTCCTAATTGGTTCTACGCGACATCGTGCCGGAACGCTAAATCGCTTGGTCTTTGTCGGTCTCTCAATAAGTTCAAATTTTTTATATAAAACGTAAGCTTGTAGAAATTTTCTACTATAGTGTAAAGGATTATGTAAATGATAAACAAGCAAGATATGAAATATTTCTGCTATTAATAAGATAGCTCTTAATATAATTTTAAGTGACATGTGAGATGGTGATAACAAAAAGAAAATTAACCTGGCTACTATTTACCCTCATAGCTTTAGTTTTAAGTTAACGAATGTAGTTATCACCATCAAATCACTAGTATGTGAATTATTGACGCGTCAAAAGTGCCATTTAAAGGGCTATTTGAATAAAGATTATTTGAATTTGAATTTAATTATTTACATCGTGGGAAAACGAGCAGATGAGTCACCTGATGTTAAGTGATAACAGTCGCCCATATACATCTGCAGCTACAGTGGAGTTACAAATGCGTTGCCGGCTGAACCCATTCTCCTAATCGGTTTCTACTAGGCATCATACCGGTCGTTCAAGTAGGGTAGTAAATAACCACGTTCGAAGCCTCCCACCTGATCAGACTCGAGTCGAGAATTGAAACCAGGATCTCCTTCTTAATAACCATTCTGGTCCCCAGCTTACTTAAAAAATGCTTAATGATATCCGACGTAGGTAGGTAATTGCTTATTATAATTTATTTTAACCTACCATTTTTTATCAAATGTAGTCTTCTACTTTGCGTAGCTTTGCAATATTATCTCGCAGAATCCATCTGTGTTATTGCTAAGCAATTAGTCTATAACTATCAGCTGCCCACATTCATCTCGAATTACTTGTTAACGTTACTAAGGAGTTAGTGTTCATTAGAACAAGCTGAATGAAATCGGATGTGACGTGCCAAGGTAATCCATAATTATTTCTTCGACAAAACCATTGTTATTATTGATAACCAAACTAAAATAGAATATACAAATTTACGAAAGCGGACTATCACATACTTACTAATTAGTAACGCAATCTCCGAAGTCTAAAAACAATGGAGTATAACTATTTTTCAAGAAAGTACTTTAAGAAAATCCTTAGTCCGGGTTGAAAGTACGAGTAAGTATTTATTTATTTATTTTATTATTTATTTATTTATTTAATTAAGGAAAACCAACAGGCACTAAAAACTATAAAAATACATAAGAAGAGGTGTATAAATAAATATATATAACAATTCTGCAGACCCACTTAGAGGTTGCCACAAAATGTTTAAACCCCTACCACACAATCATACGCTACACACCGTCTTCGCCGGCGAAGACGAGGCCCCCGCTATCTTACGTCATCCGCACAAGGGCTCCATCCACGGCCTCAGAGACGTACGGACCACTCACCGTCCGACCCCCCCGTTATCCCAAACGTCGCTTAAGCCGAGGTTCGGCGACTTTAGGCAGTCGTTCCCTTAGTTTCTTCGAGCCCTAGGGCTCAAAATTTCTTCTGGCAGAGCTTCTTTCCGAAGCTCGCCAAACAGCCCGGTTACGCTGTGGCAACCAATAGGTACAGCTAATAGACAAAAAAAAACATGCTTAAAACTACTTAGAGAAAAATAATGAATACAAAACATACTATATATAATATGACAAACAAAACTATAAGAAGAATCTACTTGAATAACCCATATGAGGACAAGAAGTGCTTTTTAATTTTTTTTTTTTAATTTCGGCAAATTATCATCCTATATAACTAAATCTACAATCTTACTCATATTATTATAGGTGGTTAACATTTGCCCTTTAACAGGCGCAGAAATACCTAATTTAGTTTTACTAATATCAGCTTTGAATGGCAAGAAATTTTTAACACGACTATGAGGTCTAGGTACTCTTAAGTATGAAAGAGTAAAGCAATCTTGCTGAAATTGGCACGAAAATAGCATGCTTTCTAGTGACAGATGAAGTATTATTTCCAACAGAATTTCCATGCGATTAAAATTACGAAAAACATCGAATATAAGCATATCCTTCAAAATTGTGAACAAAATTACTCCCTACGAAATAAATTTGACGCACAATAGAGTTTATAATAACGTCTGTATAGAATGCCGTACGTATACGGGGCGCTTGAAAATACAAGCCGATAAATCGAACACGTGAACCCTGCGCTTGTCATTTTGAAGTGCTTTATATTCCCTTGCGGGTAAAATATTATGTATTTTTATTGCAAAATAAACACACCCCTAATAGCTGGGGAGCCAGCGGCAACACTTTGATAGTAACAATATTACGTACTCAAATTAGCCTCACCAACCCGTGCCTTATAAATTACGCTCGCTAAACGTTGACTAGGAGAGATTGCTTTAGTGATCCGTCTTAGATCGCTCAAAATTTAGTTTTGTTAACAATAACACAGATAGTTTCTTCAAGATAATGTTGCGAAGCTTCACATAGTAGAAACCAACCCACATTTGATAAAAAAATGGTGGGTAATAAAAAATAAAAATGATAATAATGATATGATATAGACGTATCCTGCCCAGGGCATTTTTTTATGTTCTTTGTGTGTGTGCTGTGTGTGTGTGTGTGTGTGAGTGTGGAGTGTGTGAGTGTGATGTGTGTGTGTGTGTGTGAGTGTGATGTGTGTGTGTGTGTGGTATGTGTGTGTGTGTGAGTGTGGTGTGTGTGAGTGTGGTGTGTGTGAGTGTGATGTGTGTGTGTGTGTGAGTGTGATGTGTGTGTGTGTGTGTGTGTGTGTGTGTGTGTGTGTGTGCGTGCGTGTGCGTGTTTGCGTGCGTGTGTTTGTGTGTTTACGTGATTTTGTGTGTCTTTTTCTTTTTTGTGTGCAATCCAGACAACAAGCAATCACTTTAATACTGCTTCTTTGGTCTAGGGATTGTTATAAGTTATTATGTTGAAAGGTTATCAGTAGCAAGTCGGAATACTGAGAGTAGAGACTCCAAGAACTGTTATTTTTCCCTATTAAACCAAACTATCATGGGAGATACATAATCTAATCTCTTAATCCCAATTGTTCAGTCTTTCCAAGGGGTAAGTTGCCCAAAATCTACGCTGCTATGGATTAGTCTACATTAATCATGTACAGGAGCATTGCAAGAAGAAGTCACTCCCTCTTGAACTCTAATCGATTCTCTTTTACGGAAGATGCAGGGTGCATTTTTAAGTGAATAAATTTAAGTCGAAAGGAGAATAATAGGTTTGGGCGTACTCGGTAAAAGATTTGTAGTGCATATTCAAATATTTTTCTGGGAAATTTTTGCGAAGCAGTTGTGCTGGGTCTTAATGCCATTATTTGGGGGCGTGTATATTGTGCATGGAGCATTATTTCTGGTTCTATAGCTTTTATTTATATCAAAAATCTGTTTATGTTTCTATACTAATATAAAGTACTACCCGCTAAACATTTTCAAAATGCATGCATGTACATGAATCAGCCAGTATCGTATATGTCAACAGAAACCTTTGGATATAATTTAATAAGTCAAATGATCAATCCACAGAAAGATTTTGAAAAATATATCAAGTAATTTGAAATTCAATCAATCAATCAATGTGAAAGCTTACCTGGAGGCATTTATGTAACTTATTCAGGCTAGAATGTCTGAACAAGTCTGGATTGAATTTGACACAAAATATACATACAGTCTGGAAAATTTTATATTCCAAAAAATACCGTGAGATATCTTTTTTATTCAGATCATCAGTTCTAGCACGTAATTATCATAAGTCATCAGTTACTAGCGAAGTGAACAGCTAGTAATAAAAACTTCGTATGATCAATTTGAATAATGTAAACTTAATTATGAATGTCCATTATATTCATAAGGACGAACTTAAAATGTGAAATGCTTTTGATAAAAATTACCCTTCAAAGTTATGCCACCAGCGTACTGACATTTTAAAAACATTGCAGACTGGACAGATCCTGTTTTGAACATTTTCGAACCGTACTGTAACGGGATACGGTTTAAATTTCAATAACAGCTGTTGATACGGGGCAGTTTTTTGCACAAAAATGATAATACAAGCAGCGAAATAACTGACGATGTATTAATAAATGTTTTGAGGGCCGCGGCAAAGGCAAAACTCAAAACACAGTGCTTTGTTTCAGTTAATTTGGAATTCTGGGCATGTATCGTCCAAGGGTCAGTGTTATGTCGTAATATACAGATTGTATGAATAGATGTTCCCAAGAAAAATGGCGATCCTACTTCAAAGTTTTGGGTTTCTGATTTGTGTTCGGAATATTTAATCATCATCATATGTTTATTACATTTATAAGAAATCAATTTAGAAATATTCATTTGAAATTACCCATAAGTCAATAACCGCAATCTTTCGAAGCAATTGAAATATAGACAGGTGATGACAGAGACCGATTCATCACCACCATCTACTTACCGTGTGGCTAGGACCTCCCAAAGAAGTCAGGTGAAAGCCACTTCGGTGATGTTTTTGTGAGAAATCATCATATTATGTTTATTACATTTATAAGAAATCAATGTAGAAATGTTCAATTTATTCATTCTGTGTTTCATACTTTATGTAGGACAGGAGGATAACCCTCAAATAAAATTAAACATTTAATTGTACACGAAACAGAAATTATAAAAGTAGCACAGTAAAAGAAACGCTAATAATATAGGCAACTAATAAGAGGTTTTGAATAAGACAGAAATTCAAATGATCGACGTGCTAAAGCACAAAGTATTCAAATATTAATTTACCTGTTAATTTTATTACATGGTAGTAAAAATTACGAATACCAGATTGATAATCGTATGTTTCCAATTGACTTCAACCTATTAATTGAGTAGTGATTCGAAATACCTAATAACAGGATGTTAAACATTTCGTGGCGGGTCTGCCTCGGCGGACGCCGCTGGCTGGGCCGCGGTCGAGTGCATCAGTGTTCCCGTGACCCAGCCACCAGGCGACGCGAAGGAGCATCGCTGGGTTTTAGTGGGTATTCTGGTCGCCACTCTAAACGCCAGCGAGTCCCGCATACCCCGTCGGAAGCGGCGCAGTCTTTCCTGCGTCGCCTCGGGGATGCGTAAAAGAATTTCCCAGCGTGAAAAAAAAAAAAAAAAAATGTTAAACATTTAGCCAGTCGCGAGGTTTCTACGTTTTTCTCATCCGACCTCTGACAGTTTTAGGAACGATCAGTCAAATCTCGCTCTGCAGGACTTTGATTTGAGCAAAGAAAATTTCATGAATGGTTGCCGAAAAGAGGGTTTGCTTATATGATAAATAAGTGGTTTATTAAAGAAAACAATATAATTGAGATAGTCTTCTTTATATTTACACAGTGTAAGAATTAAAGACTTTTTTTATATTACCGACAAAATTTGAAGTCAATTAGTAACACGCTGGTTGGGTTGCGGTCGAGTGCGCGGGTGTTCCCGTGACCCAGCCACCAGGCGACGCGTAGGAGCATCGCTGGGTTTTAGTGGGTATCCTGGTCGCCAATCCGGCCGCCGGCGAGACCCACATACCCCGTCGGAAGCGACGCCGTCAAGACTGCGTCGCTTCCGGAGGGGATGCGTAAACGCATTTCCCAAAAAAAGGGAAAAAAAGAAAAAAAAAGTCAATTAGTAACAAGGTAAACATTATTAAACATTCACTGCCATTCTTGATGCAGGATAAACATTTTTAGGTCGTAAAACATTGTTGATCTGACTTTAATTTATGGTAATAATACCTAATACCCACTCAATATCCTCCGTTTTATGCGATAGGAGAGTCTTTAGTAAAATGAGCTTCATGGTAATAAAGATAAACATAAAACCTTTAAATTACAATCATCTTTTTTAACAGAATTTTAGAAGCTTCAAGCTTGTTACTCAAAATGTTATAAAATCTTAAAGTCAATTTTAAACTATTTGTTATAGTGGTTTCGTCTTAACTTTGTAGCTTTATCTTGTTCGGATGACTAAACCATAATTTGGTATATTCAAATTGATCTCATGGTGAGGTGGATAGTTAACTCTTCAATGGTTACCAGTAAATCTTTTGAGCTTTTACTCATATGATTCGTTTTGCTAAGCCATTTGATATTAGTCTGTTGATGGAGACAGGTGGTGTTTTTTTTTAAATAATTTTTGAACTACCTACATATTTTTTATACGTTCTACTAATTTTATAAATTTAAACAATGTAACTAAGTATGACAAATCTAATAATATTGATTTATTATTATATTAATATTAGTAAGCTGTGATAGCCTAGTGGTTAGGACGTCAGCCTCATAATCAGAGGTCGCGGGTTCAAACCCGAGCATGCACCTGTAACTTTTCAGAGTTATGTGCGTTTTGAAGTTCTTAAAATATCACTTGCTTTAACGGTGAAGGAAAACATCGAGCGGAAACCTGCACGCTTGAGAGTTCTCCATAATGTTCTCAAAGGCGTGCGATGTCTGCCAATTCGCACATGGCCAGCGTGGTGGACTATGGCCAAACCCTTCTCATATTGAAAGGAGACCCTTGCTCTGTAGTGAGCTGAGAATGGGTTGATCATAATGATGATATAATATTTAATTAGTTTTTGAGGATTGTATTTCTCTTTTGTTTTACTTTTGATCATCTAGGTTAATTTTAGCTACTACTATAGTTATTTTTAACGGTTTGTACCCCATCTTGTGCATGCTATGTTTGCATCAAGACGTCAATATTGTACAATAAGATTTTTTGTATTGCAATGAAGTAATGCAATTTTTGACAGTATTGCAAACTAATAAAAAAAAAATTATATTATGCTCGCCCAGAAAAATGTGTGCATATATTTTTATTTTTTCTAGCCTTTAAATACGCAATTAGTTTAAAGACTTATTAAATCATACGCTAGCGAGATCACCTTGTTTCAATAACAAAACAATATTCCCGTAAACTTTCTCTGTATTTTATATAATTTCATCTTTTGAATGGTTATTTTTGCAATAAAACTAATGCCGTGGACCCAATTGTGTTAGCCTAACAGTGGAGCACATTTTCCACAATGAGAAAATAGAAAAGCAGCACTGGCAACAGCATTGCGGCGATTTTTACCTGTGCCAATTCAAATTGTGCCGTCGCTTCGTTGCTTCCTGAGAAATTGTGTTCAGATTCTACGCCCTTTTTCTTTATTTTCCACCGTATCGACACTGTCGCTTTCGATACACTGCAGTTCTGTCTTATTCAATGTTCTATTGGAGTGTTGCCTTTGTTTTCCATTTTGAATTACACTTACAATAATTAGTCGTTCTTTACTCTTACACTTTTTTTACTTAACTATATTTTCCATTTGTTACAGAGTATCTTGTTGACTTTTATTATCAAAGTATCTTGTTTTTGATTGAATGACTTGTTTTTGTTTCAATATCTATTGACCTGAATTCTGGGTTCCTAATCGTTATAAGGTAAATTAAAAATATTTGTAAATTCATATATTTTGATACACTACCTGATTTTTGTAATTATTACCTATATAGTAAGAAGATGACGTGTTGTGCCGATCCCACATATTTCGGGATAAGGGCAAGAAAAAGAAAGAAAGAAGATAGAGGAATTATGCTGGCATATACACAGGTTGAACATGTGTTTTATATTGACGACCTCCGTGGCGCAATGCGCGCTGTGGCATTATAAAGGTGGAGGTCCTGGGTTCGTTTCCCGGCTCGAGTCTGGTAAGGTGTGAGGCTTTGATCGTGGCTAGTTACCATCCTACTGACAAAGACGTGTTGCCAAAGCGATTTAGCGTTCCAACACGATGTCGTGTAGAAACCAATTAGGAGTATGGGTTTACCATACCCCTAACAGGTTAGCTCGCTTCCATCGTAGACCACATCAACGCTTACCATAAGGTGAGATGCCATCAAGGGCTAACTAGTGGTATATTGAAAATAAACAACTGTCAGGTACAACGAGCGAGTAGTCAATCGAGTTCATAACATTAAGAATTCAGTACAAGTTATTTGGCAGTAACAATTACGCGTCTCGTAGTATTTAATTCTTCGATTTAATTACTGAATATGCTTTTTATTGGTATATCTATAAATTTACCCTTGTTAATTGTAGGGTAGGTTTTTTCTAGGTAATATTTTTTAAACTTCTAAATGACATCACTCATACACCACACATACATCATTATTAAAAAAACGTACAATAAACACCGAAAATGAATCAAATTTTTTGAGTAAAAAAAAATCAATATTTACCTGCAAGGATAGTGCTCTGGGTAGCAGATGGCGAAGTGGACACAGCGATCATGAGGAACGCCAACAGAGTCCGTTCCGTATACCACACGGGGCGCATCGCGCTTAGTCTGTCACTAACATTAGTTCATTAACATTAAATCTCACTGTACGATTGAGCTCGTTAACACTTCACACTATATCGATCTTCGATTGAGTCGAATTCGTCGCCCCAACGTTGGTATGGTCCAAATCTGAAACAAAGAAATTACATTTAGTTATGTCAAACTTATCTTCTTAATTATTTTTTTACATTCAATTTAGTACTACATGCAACTATTAATACTGTCTTCTTCTTCTTTAGATGCCTCTCCAACTAGTAAAGGTTGGCAGTCAGAATGGCATATTTTGCCTTGTCTCTCGCGAGGCTGTAAAGCTGAGCGGCACTCGCGATCCCAGTCCATTCCCTGATGTTTTGCAACCAAGACTTCCTTTTGCGACCGATGTGCCTCTTTCCCGCTACTTTGCCCATCATTATGAGTTGCAGGAGCCTGTATCTGTCATGCCTAAGCACAAACCCAGATAAGCAACTTTTTTCTTTTTGATAGTCTTCCAAAGTTCGCGATGACAACCAACACGTCGCAAGACTTCCTCATTGCTAACCTTTTGGGTCCATCTGGTCTTTAGCATCCGTCGATAAGCCCTCATCTCTTTTTGGACTGTCCAGGATTCGCATCCGTGGAGAAGTATGGGCCATATATAAATACTGTGCTGATGCTCAAATATGATCTTTTGGAATGAAATTCAATTAAACAGCATGATGTTGAATTGACTGATAGAGGTGCAAGGTCACATAACCAGAGGGCGCTGTGGGTGCATCCAGAGGGTGGTTGACACCAATGGGTGGTGGCCTAGTTATGACTGCCTTTTTAAGGTAATAGATACGGAACTGTCCAAAGCTAATAGTACAGTTCTCAAGTTGGCAGGTGTACTGGTAGTGCCCCAATAAAAGCTGCTTTGACCGGCTAGCGGAGTTGTGTTCAAAATGGTTTCGGTGGTCCCATCACAAAGTAACGACAGGAACTACTATGGTTTTTCAGTAAAGCACAGGGGTATCTTTGATTGAAGAGATTTTCTCACGGGAGAAAAAAAATTTAGGTTTGAATAACTATGGTTATTGTGTAAGTGAAATGAATAGTTCATACACCTCGAAAAAGAAATCGACTGAAAAATCGAAAAGGAAATGATCACGTAACGAATAAGCGTTATGGGAGTCGTACGGCACTATTCTATTCACTATTGCTTATACATACTGCTAGTGTTAGGTACCACTTCTTTCTGATCGTCAGAGTAGAGTAAAGAGTTTTATATTGTATATAACTCCAATTTGAAAAGATGATTTTAAGCAATTTGTCCTCTTGTTTTGAACTTGGGAGTGTCGTATGCCTTGTTAGCTCGAAGTTGATATCAATTAGTAAGGGTCGTCAATAAATATTAATTTAGTAATAAACTTGGATAGAATATTGGGGCCTATATTGGGGTCTAGCAACTAGTATCTTAGATAACCTTAGAAGTTTTGACCTAATGCTCAGCGCCTAATTGGGTTGGGCGTGGTTCATGAATCATTCGCTGGGTAACATTAATATGATTAAAACTGTATTTAGTTGAAACAGCCTCGTTGTTCTGTCGTTGAATATGACCGTCTAAATATTATAAAAAACGAAATAATTTTCTATTTAAAGTTGCTAGGATTTTCAGCCAAATTATATTCGTACCAGGCTTGAGTTAATTAAGTAAGTTAATGACAGTCAGAGAGTTATTAAGAGATAAATTTAACAATTATAAAATAATGACAGTGCATAGCCAATATATATATGAAAATTTAATGTATGTTCGTAAAAATATTGATAAATTCAAGAAAAAAATGGACTGTAACGCACTGAACATAAGAAGTAAAAGTAAACTTGTAGTACCGTTTAGTAGGGTGCACAAAATTAGTAACTCATTCAAAGTAAATTGTATTTTATTTTAGACCAAACTTCTATTTAGACCAGGGCGCGTTTGGAACCCTCATAGCTTTAGTTTTAAATTTACGAATTTAGTTATCACCATTAAATCACTACTATGTAAATTATTGACGCGTCAAAAGTACCCTTTAAAGGACTATTTGAATAAAGATTATTTTAATTTGAATTTGACGGACACAAATTAAATATAATGTTTTGGGTTAAATGCGATATGAAATTACTGCTTACTCAAAGAAAATTTTCATTATAATATATTCAAAGTAATGCCAATTCCTGATCGACTTGTAGTCATAGACATAGTAGCTCGATACTCTTAAGTGCATTAGCGCAGCCTAAAACATCTTAGCTATTAATAATACACGCAGTAAAATTTTATTATTTATTATTATTTTAATATTATCATTTGGTTATATTATTTACCTGGTGGTAAATGATGTTGCGGTTTAAAATAGTAGCTGGCTAATATGCGAGTTTGCCGTTTATATTAAGCACATACAAATTTGGTTAGGATTGTATTTGAACGCTCTTTTGGTGATATATCCTTATTGTTAGGTAACTGGCCCCGTCCTTAACATCCAATTAGGCAATTGTAATGATAATGGTATGACCAATGATATAGTGATCACTAATGTGTGATAATTGTCATTATAACCGCTAAAGCGCGATTGATCTATATTCTATATCATGTTCACTGCAGGAATTCGATGCAGCGGTAAGATTTGCGGTCATATAAATGGGGGTCTAGGTTCGATTTCCGGTTATAATTTTGCTTCTTAATTTTGCAGCCTCGTTAAAAAACTGCCTTCTTAGCAGAGTAGTTACATGTTCAAGTGCAGCTTACGAAGTCCTGGGTTGATATCTGGGGTCGGGCCACAGTTGCATATTGAGTTTTTCTGTTCCGAAATTTCCAGCACTAGCCCGGCGCCCACTGTCTATCACCCAGAAATTGGCAGTGTATTTCTACATGACCGGTGTAAAAGCCGTTAAAGTCCGTTAAACCGTATCGGAGCAGTGTGGTGGCTCAATGCTAAAACCACTCTCTAATATGCCTCGGTCGAAGCCTTCCACCAGACAATCTTAAGCCGGGAATCGAATCCAAGTGCATCCAATTTATAATACGACAGCGCACGCGTTTCATTACGGATGAACACGCAGAAACTTACTTATAATAGAGCTACTTCTTTGGAAACACCACCTGGACTGGGCTCGAGATAGCAAAAGTTTAAAGGCCAGGAGCTGGCATAAATCCTTAAAAGATAAATGCTTCCGACTCAGGCTTATCTGGGTGAATCATTTATAATTCGTGACTGCAGCTGTTAGTGCAGCGTTCATCCGGTAATCTTTATTCTTAAAGACCGTTGACTTTGTGGTGTTATTACTATAACAAGCGGTGGTACTCCACCGCTATCATTTATCTCTTTTAATTTATATGTGAAATAGCGGTTTAAACCAGTTAACAAAATACCACCCTCACTTTCAAGGTCAGTCCCTCTTATTTTATTAAAACGTTTCTTAAATATCACCTGCTTTAACGGTAAAGGAAAGCAGCGTAAGAAAACCTGCGTGTTTGAGTTCTCAAAAAAGTTTCCAAATGCACGTAAAGTCTAGGAATCGTTTCTCGGCCAACGTAGTAAATTATGACCTTAACCTTTGCTGAGGGACAACCATGCCCTAAAGTGAGTCAGTAATGCGTTGATAATGATAATGGTGATCTATTTACATTAATATAATATCTAATCCCTCTGTGTGTGTGTGTGGGTGTGTGTGTCACACTAAGTGTGTCTCGCAATAACTTTGGATGGATCGATCGTTTAGAATAAATAAATTTTAATTAGATCAATCAAATAGATTATCTATATAGAAAATCAATTTTAATTAGAAAATAGTCATCATTAAAAGTTATGAACTTCCACTGCCAAGCATGTCTTTTTAGGATATCTGAATCCCAACGTGAAATGCCTCTTACATCTATAGTTAACTGTGACTTGATTAATGTCAGTTCACCGTCCGACTATCACAAACGACGCCTAAGCCGAGGTTCGGCTTCAAACGAGGCGCCCTTAGGCAGACGTTCTCTTAGTTTCTTCGAGCCCTAGGGCTTCAAATTTCTTCTGGCAGAGCTTCTTTTCGAAGCTCGCCAAACAGCCGGGTTTCGCTGTGGCAACCAATAGGGTTAGCACAGCTAATAGACAGTCCGAAAAAAAAATGACATTTTTTTTATTTTTATACACCACAAATTACCCTTTGACTGCATCTCACCTGATGGTAAGTGATGATGCGGTCTAAGATGATAGCGGGATAACCTGTGAGGGATATGTTAAGCCCATACCCCTAATTGGTTTTTACACGACATCATGCCGGAACGCTAAATCGCTTAGCGACACGTCTTTGTCTTTAGAGTGTCATATACCACAGTTACGGGAGTTTAATGTATTAATAACTGCCATTTACTTAAACGTAAATGACGTACACTCGAACATGTTAGATGAATATGTTATCTTAATAAACTACTAAATAAAATAAACTTACCTAGTAATTTATAACACATATATCTTTTGAGAAAGAAAAATGTAATATCACGTCCTCGTTAAATATTACTTCAATATATAAAAAACTTCACTTAAACAAGTTAACCACGGTATAACATTAACAGAAATGATAAGTGGGAGACAATTCCCGGTGCGAAGGTCAAGTCACGTCACCAGTTGGAGTGATGGAAATATATATATCGATCATATTTTTCTAGATAGTCGTTAAAAAGTAGATTCTGCGGCTAAATAAATGATCCACTGCATAAATATCGACAATCAGTGACCTTACTATCGTCATTTATCGCAGTATTATTTTAAAATAACAAATTTAAATAACAAACCTTGACATTTTATATTGTAGGTATTATATTGTAGTTCTGAATATTATTTTAATATTATAATCAAAATAATGTTTTGTTACGACCAAGGTGGTTCACTGCACATAAACCTCTAAAGTAAATTGACAAGTTTCTATATAGCTATGAGCTTCCATCTCAATATAGACATAAAAAGTTGTCCAATATACTTGCCAATTATGCTTAGCGATTTAATTTTTATGTCAAATAATTGGCTGGTGATTTGTGACGTCACATTAAAGGAAAGTTATGGATACTATACTGGTTACAAAAAAAAAAAATTGGCACGAACCAGAACAAAGAAATGACAAACAATGATGTTTATGAATTAAATGAGTTCTTAAAAACTGATGTTTGTTACATCACAGGTTTGCTGATATCATCATGATTAACCCATTACAGGCTCAATACAGAGCACGGGTCTCCTCTCAATATGAGAAGGGTTTGGCCATAGTCCACCACGCTGGCCATGTGTAGATTGGTAGACTTCACACGCCTTTGAAAACATTATGGAGAACACTCAGGCGTGCAGGTTTCCTCACGATGTTTTCCTTCACCGTTGAAGCAAGTGATATTTTAATTGTTTAAAAACGCACATAACTCCGAAAAGTTTGAGGTGCGCCCGGATTCGAACCGCCGACCTCTGAATAGGAGGCTGACGCCCTAACCACTAGGCTATCTCCGCTGATATCGTCAAATCTTAACTAACAGTCTAACAATAAACTCCAAGTAAAAAAATCAGATGTTAATTCAGTCAAAGATAAAGGAGACTCAGACTAAGTTATCTAAATGAACCATTAATATTTCTCGAGTGCAGCTGTTAGTGTCACAGCGTTCATCCGCTAATCTTGATGAGCCCTCCGGTTAACTTTTTGAAATTACCTCCTTAATGATATGATAAATGAAAAAAAATAAGGCGTGATGAGAAGAGAGATGAAGCTGTGATAGCCTAGTGGTTAGGGCGTTCGCCTGCTAATCAGAAGTCGGGGGTTCGATCCCGGGCACGCACCTCTAACTTTTCGGAGTTATCTGCGTTTTTAAGCAATTAAAATATTACTCGCTTCAACGGTGAAGGAAAACATCGTGAGGAAACCTGCACGCGTGAGAGTTCTCCATATTGTTCTCAAAGGCGTGTGAAGTCTGCCAATCCACACATGGCCAGCGTGGTGGACTATGGCCAAACCCTTCTCATACTGATAGGAGACCCGTGCTCTGCAGTGAGCCGACAATGGGTTGATCATGATGATGATGAGAAGTGAGAAATTTTGCATCGGACTTTTAGTTTATTGGCTAGTTATTTACGCACCCCATTTTTTTTTAATTATTATGGAATTCGAAAATATATCTTAAAAGGAAAGTGATGTGTGTTTAACTAACTGAAAGGGTTGAGTTAATTTGTTAGATTAATGCCATAAACGAGATAAAATGATTTATAAATAAGGTGTATTAAATTTGTCTCATTTAAGGACTGTATGTCACTATATTTGTAATGTCACATATACAATATTGATGAAGCTATTTCATTCTAAAATTTATTATCTCTTTGACACATGCTTAACCAGCTAAAACTTTCAGACCTCACAATGTGCATGTTACTTTTTGCCACCGGAATTTTGATTATGAAGGTATAACGGGGGTCACAAAAACAATTTAAATACTGCTGAAATAAATGTGCAAAATGTATGCATACAACTTTATTTTAATACTAGCTGACACCCGCGACTTCGTCTGCGTTGAGTTAGTGTGTTTGTTTGTCTTTCAATCACGAAGCAATAGATTACTAACCCGTATTACTTGAAATAATTACTAAACTAAAACAATTGGTGGGAGAATTGGGAGGCGCCCGAGACGTGATCGCACAGGCGGTGGCATGTGCGTGAGCTGCGCGTGGTACTGGACAGTACTTGGACATTGCAACATTACTTTATTTTACTAAAATAAAAGTAGCCTAAGTTACTCCTGATTACATCAGCTACCTGCTAATAAAAGTCCCGTAAAAATCGGTCCAACCATTTCAGAGATTAGCCGGAACAAACAGACAGATAGACAGACAGACAAAAATTGTAAAAAATGCTATTTTGGTGTATGTACCGTATACATATTCATATGCATGTAGTAAAAAAACAGTTATTTCAATATAACAAACAGACATTCCAATTTTATTTATTTGTATAGATTATAAATTGAAAGAGTTACTAAAAACTGATGTATTTGACACATGCCGTCTTAACTGACAGCCCAATAATGGCCTTACACTAAAAAGAATCAGATGTAAATTCAGTAAGAAATAAAGGCGACACAGACCGAGTTATCTAAATGAACCATTAATAATTCTCGAGTGCAGCTGTTAGTGTCACAACGTTCATCCGTTTAATCTTAATGAGCCCTCCTGTTGACTTTGTGGAATTAGCTCCTTGATGGGCGAATAAATGAAAATTTTTCACTGTGATAACGGCTAATAAGGAGTGAAATCTAGCGACGTTTCTCCAAGTGGGTCTCACTATCGTTCTCTTTATTGTAAGGAGACGCTCGAAACTACTGTATCTAAAAGCAAGTGTCTGCTTTTGAGCGTTTAGTATTAGTCAGGTAACATTTTCAAAGCTGCCTGTTTTATATAAAACTGACCTTAATGAAACATTCTAACTGATTAGCCCCGAAAAATAGACAAACAGATATACTATTTGGAATAACATGTTTCGCTATCATTGAAATAATATACAATAAACAACATAAGACACATTTTTTAAATCTATTGAAATTAAAATCTGATTTGTAAGTACTGATTTGTAAGTAGACTGATTAGTAAGTATCTGATTTGTAAGTATTTGTATGTACGTTTCGAAGACACTGAACAGATTGTGATGAAATTTTGAAAGGGCGTTTTTGGGCGCCTGCAAAGATTTTTGCCCTAAAATCTAAATGATCATTTTTATAAAGCGGGCCTAGTACAGGGAGTAATATAAAAACTGATAGTGTAGTTGGAATTGTAAGTAAGAATTGTTTCATTGTTTAATAGTAGAGATATCTCTATCGTTAGAGCATTTAAGCGTGAAGTAATCAGGAAGCTATTTTAATATAGTTGGCACTCTTTTTTCAAAATCACAGTAAGCTCTTGGAAGTAAGTAATCATAAGTTTATTTGCTACCTAATAATTTCAACAAAAAATGTAGGTATATAAAACATATTTAGATAATTACTTTTATAACCGACTTCGAACCGAGACTACTCTAACTTAACTTTAGGGACGTGTCCTTCTGTTGTTATTGCGTTCAAAATTTAACGGGCTCTGACTGCTGACCTTTAAGAAACTGCTTATCTAAATGAGACCCGGAATTATAAAGCAATACTCTTTTACAATATAGATAAAAATTGCAGCGCTCTTGAAGGTTTATTGAAAGATGAATGGAGTCGACATGGTTTATAGACAATAGTAATGGTATAAAAGACAAAATCTGTTTGGTCTATTTTTACAATTCTATCGGGTTGACAATTATGGGATAGATTGCATTTACTGCAAGTTTAAAAAATGCGTGCATAAGTCAGTAAATAGGTGAACATATTAAGAAGTCAGCCAAACTTTACGTTTACCCATCAGTTTTTGTGTAAGCATAGTACAAAACGAGGATCAAAATCTCATGATAAAGCCAGAATGTCACCACAGGATCCAAAAGCAAGTTCCATAAAGCTATTGGATTATAAAATTATTATTTTATCCCTATCCGGTCCCTGCAGTTGGCGTTACCTTGTCAATTTATATAGTGACCCATTTAACGCTAACAAACTCAGAGAGTGAGTTCTCACGCAAAAACTTACTCTGTGGCTTCAGAAATAGGATACAATTTAAAACAGTTCATAATAACCCGTTGCTACAATATTTGATTACTTCGTCAAACGACAACAAAACGCCCGCATGCTGAGGGGGTTGCTCACAAAATTTCAATTTCCTGTCCTTTTGGTTGTAGAGCGACCCCTCTTTTGATCTGCCGATTATTTTATGTACAATTTTAATCAAGCTGATATTAACAGCACTCCGCTACGGATCAGAATAAAATTTGCAGAGAAAAAGGGTCGCTCGGACCCGTCGGTTACATCAGCGTTGTTTCTATTTGAAAAGGGACGTTGAAGTGTCATATAGAGTAAATGGGGGTGTACTAAATCCGGGTCATCAAGTGCTTCAAAGTTTACGGGCTGTCCCTCGGAATCTGAGGGTTATAAATTATAATAAAATGGCTGGTTATTTAGTTTTCATTATATTACTAATAATATAAATTAAATAATGAAATAATATTATATAAAATTATAAATATTTTGGAACTAATATACCTATGTTAATTTACATTTCAATTTCAACTCTCCATTCTGTTCAGAACCGTATGTACCGCATTCTAGATGCTTGTATTTTTAAATATTTAACGTTAGTTCGCATTTCATTTTACTTAAGGTACGCAGTTGCAGATTGCGCTGTATTTTAATGGAACATTTCTCAAATTGTCGAAAAGTTATATTAAAGAGTACAAAATGATTAGAAAAAAATATGCATATATACCACAAAGGGATTGTGAAATTGTGATTTTAATTAGTGTGTGTGGTAAATAACACCCTACTGGGCAAAACATACTGTCTAGTAGCTTAGCATATCGGTAAGATGCTGTGTAGAAACCGATTAGGAGGTTCGGTTCCACCGGCAGTGCACTGAAGACTCCTCGTATTTATTTCTGTATATACTACGTAAGTTAGTTGTAAGTTAGCACTTGACGGCAATTTTACCCGATGGTAAGTGGTGATGCAGTCTAAGATGGTAGCAGATAACCTGTTTTGGGTATGATAAGCCTAATTGTCGGTAGTAACTAGCCACAGCCGAAGGCTTCATCCTGTTCAGCCGGGAATGATCCTAGGACCTCCAACTTTATAATGCGCACGCGCTGCGCCACGGTGGTCGTCAACAGAAAAAATTTGCAATATATTGAAATCCCGGAGTCTGCCTAAGCTAACACCGCTATTTAGATCAAATGAGTGATAAGATTAGTTCACTACTCCAAAGACTTACAACGTACACTAACAAAACGATTTTTTTTTATTTTTTACGTAATGTCACGTCCGTAAGATACGAAAGAGATCGTGTTTTTCTATAACTACTTTACCTACTTCGTTCATTAATAAGGTTGGTAAAGGTTTTTTTTTTTTTTTTTTTTTATCGTGGGTAAATCCTCATGGATACCTCTGCGCCACGGGGAGGCACAGAGGTTATGTCAGACTCCTACTGACTAAAACCCCCACGTGTTCCTACTCACCGCTGTATGGTGGAGTCACGGGAAAGCCTTCGCATACAACCGCAACTCCACCAGCGGGTGTCCGCCGCAGCAGACCCTCCTTGGGCACAATGTGCCCAGTTTCGCCGGTTAGAGGTGTGCCGGAACAACAGCACACCAGCCAACTTGAGAACCGTAGTGTGAGTGATGGACGGCCCCGTTTCCATCGCCCACAAGTCCTCCGAAGGCACAGGAGCAAGAGAGGTGGAAGAGCTCTCTCGCACCCGGCCTTCCATCGCCGACGGCAAGCGCAGCGAACGCTCGCCGTCCACCCCGGCCCACCAGTCCCATTCCTGGACGGGCCCGGCCCGCCAGTCCCATACCTGGACGGGCCGCAAACCTCCAATGGGGACGACCAGACCAGTCGTCACCCCCACCTCCAGCAGCAAACTGCCGCCCACTCCGCCTGCCAGTCCCATACCTGGACAGGCCTCCCACCACACGGGGTGATACACCCCCTGGGTCATCCACTGCGCCCTCAGCTTGGTCAGAGGGACGCGCGGAGACCCCCTCCGCGTCGGGTCATTGGCCATCGGCTAACAATCTCGCACAAAAGAAATTGTTAACCGATGTTACCAGGGTGCACCGGCCCGAATGCTGCTCTTCCCCCCGGACGAATCAAGAGGGACCTACAGCACCCAGGCACACGTGGAGGTTACCCGACCTGGCACCCCAAGGTTGGTAAAGGTAATTGATTATCTTTATCTAAGCTTGACGTAAGAGTAGATAGTATGTATATCGTCGACATAAGATGAGATTTTTCTCCTTTTTTTATTCGACTTACTCAAATAATGTTAGGTATTTTATCACGTTGGGCAATATTTTTACTGCGTACGTACACCGCCTTTATGGGAGAGGCGGTGAAGACAATTTATTCTTCAATATCAATCTTATACATACTGATGGAAAAACATAATTCAATTTGGCTGCTTTTTCTTGTAGCCAGGTTTCGGGTCCCAGTTCAATTGATAATGGAAAGCGAGGATTTTGTTTTTGCCCAGAGGAGTGATCTTAAGAAGTGCTTGCAAAAATCGTAACATTTTACAACGTCTTTACGAGTTATAAAAATGTATGCCGGTTGGAAAAAAGGATTCAATTTTGATCTAGATTTTATTTAGATTATGGATAGGAATAATATAATTTATTAACACACACACACACAAAAGGCCGCTGGAGTATATGGCCATAATGTAATAAAATTAATAAGCCATAAAACAAAAATGTGTCCAAAATAATTATAAAATAAATACTTTACTTTGGAAGTTTACTTATTTCGACGACCTCCGTGGCGTAGCGCGCGCTGTCACATTATAAAGTTGGAGGTCCTGGGTTCGATTCTCGAAGCACGAGTCGGGTCTGGTGGGAGGCTCTGAACTTGGCTAGTTACCACCCTACCGTGTCGCAAAGCGATTTAGCGTACCGGCACGATGTCGCGTAGAAAGTAATTAGAAGCATGGGCTTACACCTAACAGGTTAGCCCGCTACCATCTTAGACTGCATCATTCCTTACCATCAGGTGAGGTTGCCGTCTTGTAGTGGATAAAAAAAAAATTGGTTCGTGATTATGTTATGACTTTAACTAAGCAAAGGAAAAGACGGGGAAAAAACAGCATCTGCCTGGAAATGTACCACACAAATAGCTCTGTATCTATATTACCAGGGGCAGATGAATCTTTTTTTAAACCGTGAAATCTTATTTGCCCCATTGTGGACTACCAACAAAATAGGGTAGATTCTTTAATGGAAAACTATATCGACCTGCTATTTAAAAGATGATTGTGAAAGAAAAACATCGTGCGGAGACCTGCATGCCTGAACGTTTCCCAAAATATTCTGAAAAGATTGTGAAGTCTGCCAATCTGCAGCTTGGATAGCGTGATGTTCTACAGCCTGAACCCTACTTATACTGTTTCTCGTACTAATACGATACTATCAGCTGACAGATACGTATTAGTTGTCTTTCTGTTATTAAAATATTGTGTATGTCGGCGCGAAGAAGTTATTAACTTTATTCAGCAGCGCCAAGAACCTCAAGAATTCAATAATTAACCACATTTTAACTATTGATGATATTGGTAACACAATTTAGACAGTAACAATCAATTTTGTACAAGCTTGCTTTGTGCTATAAATACGGGCGGTCGATGCCTTTCGTGGCTTTTTTCGCTCGAGACGTCGGACTGTTCGGACCTCTTAGTTATTGTCGCAATAAAAGTGTAAACCCGCAAGTTGTGGTTGTAAATTATTATGAGCGAAAGTAATCAGAATCGTAATCGTAAGGGTGACGTCAGCATTGCTGAATTACAAAAAACAACTCGGACGCCCTTAACTCGACATGTATTATAAGGTATATTTTGTTAGTTTATTTATTATAATATTGTATCATGTATTTATTAATCTAGTTTATGTAATTATTCGTCCTCAGGTTTATCTTTATAATGCACCAATGTAGCACCTACATTCAATTTCTTATTCTATTTTCTAATCCTAAGGTTTCCTTGCAGATGGCTACTGAGCGATAACGCTGCCTATTGTATCGTGATTCTTCTTGTTTCTGTTTTTCTTATTTTAGTTAATGCTGTGGTATATAAATAAAGAATAAAAATAATAAAATAACCTACAAGTTGTTGATTATTGGCAATATATTATTTAATTAAAATTTCGGTCCGTTTGATTTGAATAAACCTTCGTAATACGAAGCAGAATGGAGATTATTTATCCATTTTAGTGTACTTGTAAACTAAAAAAACTCCAGTATACAAATGACAAGTATGATGGTCTAATATGTTAAAATGAATCATGTGTAAGTAGTTTTCGCTCACAGCAGTAGACGTCTATCAGCATATCGTCCATTTTTTAATTGGTTTACTGTATTTTTCATAGTAATTATTTCTTAATCCATTGATAACATCCACGAACTAATATTCTGGTACATTATGTACATTGCCAAACTCCCCAACATCGCCTGCAAAAGCCGCGGCAAAAAACATTTCAAATTGTACCACAATTCGGAATCGTGCCGGATATTGGCGTATTTCCAAGCCCATTTTCTATGGCTGCGTAGCGTGATGCAAAATTATTCAAATTTTACACGACGTGATTCCGCCATCGAATTCGGGATGATCTAATTATTCATTCTATCGGCCAAATGGACGATAATTATTTTGGCCCGATCACGAAATCATTTTTTGTCACCTCACCAATAAAAATCACGCGCCCCGTTTTAGTAAGCAGCTCGGTACCAGAAAGCTAAACATTAAATTTGGACATGTTTTAAAGATGAATGAGCACGGGTACATAATCATCATCATCATCATGATCAACCCATTACCGGCTCACTACAGAGCACGGGTCTCCTCTCAATACGAGAAGGTTTTGGCCATAGTCCACCACGCTGGCCGTGCTCGGATTGGCAGACTTCACACGCCTTTGAGAACATTATGGAGAACTCTCCGGCGTGCAGGTTTTCTCACGATGTTTTCCTTCACCGTTGAAGCAAGTGATATTTAAATTGTTTTAAAAACGCACATAACTCCGAAAAGTTAGAGGTGCGTGCCGGGATTCGAACCGCCAACCTCTGATTAGGAGGCTGACGCCCTAACCATTGGGCTATCACCGCTTACAATCAAACACCATTTATAATATAGTAGTATATTTATACTGGTTGATATTTCAACCCGAGTTACATGGATCGTGGTCCAGTTGGATGTCACGGGCAGAATTTATCTACCAGATTTCTCGTTCCTTTAAGATGTGTATTACATAATTGAACATGAAAGCATACTCATTATAAATGCAAAAGTCTGTTTGTCTTATATTTATTTGCTTGCTAAGTTAGCTTACATAAACGATTCTTAACAAATACACATTAAATTTTATAACCGGGCAACGAAAATTACACTAGTTGCATCCCTCCTATGTTTAAAATTAAAGTAATTAAAAAAATAGGAATTTCCAATAATCTCACTTTTTAGAAACACTCAATTTATTTTGGGATTAAAATTTTCTTTCTCTGATTCAAAGATACTCTGTTTAATTTAAATACTTTTTACATGATAAATCTTTTGAACATCAACTACAATAATTCATGCATTTTTCCAAGGCCTAGTGTTCAATCTCTAGCCAACTTGCAAAAAAACACGCCAATGTTACCGCGACAGGCAACGTAAAAATTACAAACCAATAAACATAATCTCGATTTTTTTTTCAAATATCCATGCGAAAAGATATTAATACCTCTCAAATAAATTAGATATCCCAACTTAGGAAGCCATAACATCGTCAAAACCCGCCGACCGCAAAATAGTAATTTCAAGGGTAGCATTTGATCAATACCTACCCTACTTAAATATGTAGGTGTTGCTAGTTTTAACTTTCGTATGATATTGAAGTTCTGCTGGTTATTTATACATTAATTAATTAATTGCGTCAGAAAAGCAATGTTAATGTAATTCGGTTACTGAATGGATGGATTATAGTGATTTTAATTTGATTGTTTCTTGCTTCCGGGAGCTAAATGAGCTTCATTATGCCGTCGCTCCTGATAATCATTCAAAGTCATCATCATCAGTGCATATTTGTGAGAGTATTCAGGAACTCTTATATCTTTTCCCCTCTTTAACTTTTTATGACCGCATCGCAAGTCAACGTATTTTTTCATAGTGGGTTTAATTTCATCCCTATGCATCACTACTTCTAACAATCTTTAAAACTTGTAGACAAGCCCGACAAACACTGAAATATTAACTTTTTTATATAAATTAAAATATTATTGCTTTAACAAAATTTTGGTCACCTTGTCACTCTCAAGTAAAATGTTTGCATAGAGCATTTATTTGTTACTAGCAGTAAAGTTAACTTTATCACTGATCTTATTACTTAAAATGGTAAAATAAACCGAGTTATCATTTGTGTCAATATAATGCCATGAAAGCCTTACCTAATATGATATTTTTTTTTCAATTTAAAGTGATAGACCAAAACGATTTGTTTTTACTTAATACGTTTTATTTCGTTCAATTTTATCACTCGCAACATTTATAATTTATCGGTACTTTAGTTACTTTATAGCAATTGAAAATAAAATACTTAGTCTTTCAACAAGCTATGATAGCCTAGTGGTTAAGACGTCCACCTCCTAATCAGGGGTCTGACTAACTTTTCGGAGTTATGTGCGTTTTTAAGCAATGATAACATCACGTGCTTCAAGCGTGAAGAAAACATCGTGAGGAAACCTGCATGCCTGAGAGTTCTCCATAATGTTATCAAAGGCCTGTCTCTGCCAATCTGCACATCGTCAGCGTATATGTTCTCATATTGAGAGGAGACCCGTGCTCTGTAGTGTGCTGGCAAAGTTTTGACCATGATGCCTCAACTTTTCTATTCAGTGTATCTTACGGTGCAGGGTAAACACTTTCCATAAGGTCAGTTTGATAAAGCGCGAGTTGAATACAAAAATCATCACTAGCCCATTAAGGTACCACTGCACCGGCCCCCTATCCCGCAGAATAGAGAGTTAAAATGTTTTCAACAAAATCTTTCTACTCAGTCCAAATTCATCACGGCTTCTTAGTGTTATCCAATGTAAAGGAAAGGTTCACTCACACCACACCATTGCGTGACTAAACAAAATCATATCCCTTTATTTAACCTTAACCTTATCTTGAAACGGTTGACAGTAAAAACACAAGACGTCCCATGCAAGGAGTATTGAAAGTTATTTCTTTCTGAGCCTTAAACTTTACTAGACAAGCGACATAAAAAATTTCTGTTCAAAAGTTTCTCATTATAGACATTTTCCATCAATCTGTCGCCTTAATGTCACCAAATGTAACATTCTCGAGTCACGCTATCTTGTCTAGTCGATAGTTGCCAACTTGAGAATCACGCCTCGTATATACTTTCTATAATAAATATATATTTTTATATAATCCTTTTGTACCTTATCTTTTCAAGCATCATCCACTGAACAGATATAAAAAAAAATTGCATGGAGATATTACCTCCTATGGGCATAAAAGCTTTTGGCAAGGACAAATGGACGCAAGAAAGCAGTAATTTATAAAGAAAATAATAGTTATTTTTAAAGTTACTTGTTCGTTCTATAAGTAGTATTGCTAAATGAGTATTTGCTGAAAGAGCTCTCCTCTCTAAACACTGTAAATAATTATGAATATTTACGGGTCAATGGAAGCGATTATTAATATTGCCTTCAAGTTATTTATTATTAAAGTAATGAAACATTTAATAATATATAAAACCTAAAAGTAAAGACATACATATGCGTACATACATTGATCCGTTATGATCAACCCATTACCGGCTCACTACAGAGCACGGGTCTCCTCTCAATATGAGAACGGTTTGGCCATAGTCCACCACGCTGGCCATGTGCGGATTGGCAGACTTCACACGCCTTTCAGAACATTATGGAGAACTCTCACGCTTGCAGGTTTCCTCACGATGTTTTCTTTCACCGTTAAAACGCACATAACTCCGAAAAGTTAGAGGTGCATGCCCGGGATCGAAATCCCGAACTTGGATTAGGAGGCGGACGTCCTAAAAGCTGTAAAAGCATGATATGCTTTCACAGCTTTTAGTCGGGTATTTTGCGACAATGATTCCTTAAGTCCAGCCGTATATTCCTAAAATATAATATAGATCTCTAATGTTAACAGCTCTCCGTTCTAGTTGGACGGGTCGAATACCTAATAGCCATAGCAAAGGTATATTGGTAACACATTCTGAGACTACACACATTGTATTGGGAACTTTACGCGAATACCAAAGTTTTGTTCACAAGTTCGTTTCTACTTTGAAATTCTACACCAACTCTCTATACGTAGTGTTCAAAGGTTCAAAAGGTTCATAGTTCAAGAGGCGATGGGAAGTTTTAGTAAAGTTACTAGTTGTTGCCTGCGACTTCGTTCTGCTTTGGTTCCGGTTTTGTAAACATTCCGCGGGAGTCGTTTATTTCTCGAGCTAAAGAGTGTTTTTGTCAGGCTGGAGTGTAACCTCTGCGCAATTTTTTTTTTAAATCGGGTCGATTGTTAAGCCGGATATCATCATTAAAAGTATGTTTTCATAAAAAAACTCATAACAATTACAATAAATAAACACCATAATTGATTTAATAAGACAGCTCTTAATATAATTTTAAGTGACATGTGAGATGGTGATAACAAAATGAAAATTTAACTGGCTAAGTTTGTTGTGAGCTTCTTCTTAGACCAGGGCGCGTTTGGAACTCTCATTGCTTTAGTTTTAAGTTTACGAATGTAGTTACCACCATCAAATCACTACTATGTAAATTACTGACGCGTCAAAAGCCTTTTAAGGGACTATTTTAATAAAGATTAAATTCATTGATTGATACTAATATATACCGTACATACATAAACATTCATTAAAATTATTTAGCAAATAACGTCTTTATAGAGATTTTTAATATTGAACATAAGAATTTCTGATGCAGCTGCATTCTTTCTATATTCTCATAACCTCTTTTACTTTAAATAGTATCTATCTAAAGTAAAAGAGGTTATCTCTAAACTATTATATATTGATTATATTATCTCTTAACTATTAAATATATTACTCAACCTGGAGATACGAAATGAGCGATCTTATTTGCTGAGCAGTTAGACATTAATATGTTGAGAATGGCCGTAGAACAATTGTAAAGACTTACCACTCGCTCCCCGACTATATAAAAAGTCATAAATACACTCGATGAAAAGTAAATAACTCTTGGGTTATAAATAAATGAATAGCTAATTGATCGAGTTTCTTACCGAGAACTTTTTATTGGAAGCTCATTATGCAGCAGTTTCCTTAGACGGGGCCAATCAATTAGATCTCCATCAAAGACGAGGAATTAAAGTAAACATATTTCCGTCGGTTCCATTCGCTTTGAATATCTTTCCAACTCAGTGTTGAAATATTATGAAGAATTGAAATAGTGCTTAGTTGGCACAGTGAAGTTACAAGAGTTCACAATGGAATTTTTATTATTTTGTTTACCAATCAGCCCGCCTATATATCTGTTCATCTATCAGTATATATGTATTTGTGAATGAACCTGGTAAGTTTATAATCGTAAATCTTAAGGAAGTCTGTGGCTTAAAATAATAAAAATCTCCTTCATAAAAATAAGGGTAGGTCTAAGGAGATTAACAGATTTATATAAAGCCTTCCGACGATGCTGCACACAGTCTACCGTAGGAGGTGGGGGTGACGACTATTTGGTTGTCCCCATTGGAGGTTTGTGGCCCGTCCAGGTATGGAATGGTGGGCCGGGGTGGACGGCGAGCGCAACTGTGCACGTTGTGCAACGGTGGTTCTGAAAGCATCTTCGCTCTCCATGAAGATTTACCCACGAGATAAGAAAAGCCCATGCTGCACTAATATGAAATAGGCTTTTTTAGTACTACTGTGTACTAGCTATTTTTATCAAAAAATTATATTTGCACAGAACTTGGGGTTACTTTTCGTTTACCGTTTATTTTCACAGGTTATTTGAGCGAGATGTCAATTATTAGAAGACAGGATGCGAAACATAGAATATGGGGCAAAATAAGAAAGTGCTTTAAAGAAAGGCCAGGTACCCACGATTGAAGTTCGAGAAATGAGGAAAGGAAGGGTCAAGGAAATAATCCACGAAGACAAACGATTTGCGCAAACGACAATAATGAAGACAAGCAAAATTAATATCATAGAGTGTGCAGCGCTGGTGGTCAAGCTATATTATATATTATAAATAAAGCGTGAGTAATATTAGTAGTGAGTCACACTAATACTCACTACCCACTACGAGATGTGGTGTTGGAGACGCATGTTGAGGATTCCATGGACAGCCAAGCGCACAAACGCGTCCATACTGACACAGCTAGGAATAAAAACGCGAATTTCCTCCATATGTTACAAACGCCTGCTCTACTATTTCGGACACATCATGCGGCGAGGGAGCGATAGCTTGGAAATCTTATTGTGACAGGCAATACAGACGGCAAATGATCGAGAGGCCGCTCACCAACCAGATGGGCAAACCAGCTGAGGGACTATACTAAGTGCAAACTTCACACCTCAGCCTCCGATAGAAGCTGGTGGGAAAAAATAATTCGCACGAGCATGCAAGGACACCAGGACCACGACCTTCAGTAATGAAGGAACGACTTGAGGAAGAAAATATATGTAGTACTTAGTAGTAACCAATGTTATAATAAGAATCTCAAGCAAATTATAAGATACGTCACCGGTACTTGGTGCTCGTTGCTTGTACATGTGGTAGTTTTAAGATCGGTGATAGAGGGTTGTCACGCGACAAGAAAATGGACGGATTGTGATCGGAACTGCTAAAATTTAACAATATGATGATTGTGTGCTCGTTGCTTGTACATGTGGTAATTTTAAGATCGGTGATAGAGGGTTGTCATTCAACTAGCAAATGGACGGATTTTGATCGGAACTGCTAAAATTGAACAATATGATAATTGTGTGCTCGTTGCTTGTTCATGTGTTAGTTTTAAGATCGGTGATAGAGGGTTATCATGCAACAAGCAAATGGACGGATTGTGATCGGAACTGCTAAAATTTAACAATATGATATTTGTGTGCTCGTTGCTTGTTCATGTGGTAGTTTTAAGATCGGTGATAGAGGGTTGTCATGCAACAAGCAAATATAGATTGTGATCGGAACTGCTAAAATTTAACAATATGATAATTGTGTGCACGTTGCTTGTTCATGTGGTAGTTTTAAGATCGGTGATAGAGGGTTGTCATGCAACTAGCAAATGGACGAATTGTGATCGGAACTGCAAAAATTTAACAATATGAAAATTGTTAACTTTGGTTAAGCTTTCAAAAAATATTTATAGTTCACGTTATGCTCTAACTGAGCTGACAATATTTTTCTACAGCTGTTACAATTGTGATTAATAGCGTTCGATTGCATGCGTCTCCTTCACGTGGTGCCTTTGGAAAGCACTTACACTTGTTAAGACTTAGAAGTTCTCTAGTCTTATGGGATTTAGAGTTAAGGCCCTCCATTAATACTGCATTATTGCGGGTTGGCCACATTGAACAATTATGATCAGTATTGTTACCTACACGGTTAGATTAACGTGCACGAGTAAGAGAGTTGAGAAATGTTAGTTGTGAAACGAGAATCTCGAGAACGATGAAATTAAAGTAGTGGGCAAGATGGTAAATATATTTATATTGAGGGAGACCCCCCCGGGAGATCTTACAGTTGCCCAATTCATCCTCCCAGGGCTACACGAAATTTTACCGAATCACAAATAAATTCTATAAAAGTAATTGTAAAAAACACAATCATTATATTATAAATTGCGGAACCAACAGACGTTGTCCTGTACACACGTCAACAACAAATTATATAAAAGAAAAATTTAAAAAAAAAACTATTGAATTTGGACCGAATTGTGAATCTCAACCATTCTCGGATCCATCTGTAGATACACAATAAATTTCATCAAAATCAGTTCAGCCTTTTAGGAGACGAGTTTACGAGACGAGTTTACGAGACGAGAGGAGTTTAGTGACAAACACACGCAATATGTATATATGTTGCCTTTTTTTCTGTTCCTGCGTAAATTAAGTTGTAGTCGCGGGCAACAGCTAGTATATCTATAAAGTCCTCGTGATCCGTAATTTAGAATACTAAGTACTAACGACTCGACCAATGGCAAACGAAGTTTTCCATTAAGTGGGAAATTGTTAAAGAAAATGAAGGAACCAACAAGTTTCTATCTTCTCGGTGCAGCAAGACTGTTAACGATCGTTTGGCGACAAACATCCGAGACAAATTGCTTAATATGCGTTGCATATGAGCCGACACGCCTAAAACCTCGTTTACACTGCAGCACTAATGTTGCAAATAAATTTAGCATGCCGTTTAAACTTGGTGCGCGGTGCATTCGGGTGTTCTAATGCGTTGTAAGCCTATTTTGGAGTGGAATAGAATATTTATTGTTGTGTTTTGCTGCCACTACATTTTTTGTCTTTGTGCCTCGGAGAAAAAAAAAATATGTATATAGGTATATATATATATGCGCATTTAAATTTTATATATATATATATATATATATATATATATATATATATATATATATATATATATATATATATATATATATATATATATATATATATATATATATATATATATATAAAATTTATATATATATATATAGTATTTATATATGTATTTTTTCACTAGTTTTATTTATATGTATTGTAATCTATTGTATGTATTATATTATATTTTTAAGGGTTTATATTGTTTACCATGTATTTTTGTATATACAAATTTATGATAATATTAGGTAGAATATTTATTTTATTGTATGTCTGGGTAATTAAGTGCATTTTATGTTTAACTTTACAAAAGTATATATATAATATAGTTTAGTTAATAATAGATTTTTGATAGTGTGAATTAAATGCGTATGTTGACAATTAATGGGTAGTTGACAGTTGTGTGACATAAAAGATTTAAATTTAGCCTTCGTCTGTCCCTGTGGATCCGGACGTTAACATTCCCGGTTATTTTCACTAAAACATGACTTTGGTCTGTAAATCCCTCCACTGGTACAGCGTTTACAGTCTGTGCTCTAAAAACGTTTACGTTATGGAAAATTGGGTAACTAGCAGTGGGACGCTATTGGTTGAAGGAAATAATTGTCTGTTATATGATAACTTGATAATAATCATCGATTTAGACTTGCGATACGTTACATACGCTTGCTAATATTTGTTATGCTATAGATCGCAATCAATAAGCAAATACGAAGATTTGATACAGTAAGGTATTTGGCTAGTAACAAACATAATGAATCGGTTGAGTTATAAAAACAAAACACATTATTATTAGATAATATCAATAATCTGACGGGTGTATAATACATCACGTGACGTGTCGCACGAGAATCTATTCTAACAAGTAGATCGTTATGAGTCAGGCCTATAATAGTACATTTTAAACCAATGGATTCTTCTCGGTAATTTCTGTAATTTTTTTATTTATATATGTATTTTTTATTAATTTTATTTATTTGTATGTTTAATATATTTTATTTATTATATTTTTAAGGGTTTATATTGTTTACCATGTATTTTTTGTAATTGTACACCCTAAGTCTGCTTGTATATATATTATGTCCTGGTCTCTAGATTGCCTTATTTTTACCTTCTTCTCATTGTGTTTTTCTTAACCGTCTTGTATTTCTTGTGTGGTGTACAATAAAGTAAATTTTCATTTTTATTTTATCTATTTGGTTCAGTTTTTTATTAACGTTCCAAATCTACCTATTTCGTGACTGTAACTAATCTTAAAAACAAAAATTCCAATGCAACTAGCATTGGTACATTTTGTTTGAGAACATAAACGGTTCAGTTGACGGCGATATTTGAATCTACTAAACACACGTGGTGTAAAGAATAAGTTAGGTTAGGTTAGAGTGAGAGCAATCATAACACGCACCGTTCATGATTGCTCTCACTCTAACCTTTGGAAAGCATTTAAAATGTTTTAATCGCAGCCGCGATGTAAACGCAGGCTACCAATCAAATGTACTCGTACATGCGGGTCAAGTGCAGTGGAATTCTTCCTTTTAATTGTTATCTATTTAGAACTCTTGCATCATCCATTACTGTTTGATGATATTGAACTTGTAAGGACATGTTCAAACAAGTCTGGATTCAAGAGGGCGTAATTAATTAACCTACATTGATGTAACATCTTGCGTACTGCGTATCTATAGCAATATTTACGGGAAATCTTTAAAATGAACGGTTTGTTGTATGTAGTGCATTATAACCTTTGCCAGGTTGCCTGATAGAGATCGCTTTTTAGCGGTAAGGCCGCCTATTGTACCTTTTCTTTTCTTTTTTATGTATGTTTCTTTGCTGTTTTGTATTTCTTGTTTTTTATGGTGTAAAATAAAGCGTATTTGCTTTTCATTATTTACAAGAAAAAGATGACTGACTAATTATTCAGAAGAATCTATCAATACAAATCACTGATCGGATCGTGCTGAAATTTGGCATAGAGATGGCTATTATATTTTAATAGTTTATGGTGATAACAAATTTAAGTTTGGTCTACAAAGAAGCCTACAAGGGCTTGTTTGTGGCTTTCTTTGACCAGGGTGCATTTGGAACCCACATAACTATAGTTTTAAGTTTATGACTCTTGGTGTACAACAAAAGGTTTGAATACACTTATGTTGTACATTCATTTATTTAACTAAAATCCTTTAAAACTGCCTTTTAAAAGGTTAATTAAATAAAATTTATGATTGATTGATTATTAGACGTCATAAGAAAGAATTATTGAAATTTCATAATCATCATTATAATTTATCAAAATAGCGGTTTAAAATTTGCATAAAAATCTGTCGGTTATGAAGTTAGAAACACCAGAATAATAAAAACGTGAGCCAAAATCCGAGTTTAAACTATTTCCTTCCGTTTCCAGTTATGGGATATCAAAACGTGATGTTTATTTCCATCGATCCATGAACAGTTTGCGGGCAGTATATTTAGAGCTGTCTAGGATATCAATTTCAATTAGTTCACAAAAGCAGTGGATAATGTACCAAATTGGGACCACCCACACGACCGTTTCGCACATCATTGAATGATATAATAGTGCATGACGCAACAAAATGACGATTCAATTTATGATCCTTTATCCATAAACGTAGATTAAATAAACTAAAGTAGGTAAAATAAGCTAAGCTAACGGGTATCCACACAAACGTGCAGCAGTTTTCGAAATACTTTTACACCAGTGTAAAATTTAACTGTGATGTGTGGTCAGGACACCCGCTTCCTATTCAGAGGTTGGGAGTTCGATCCCGGACGCACCTTCAACTTTTCGGAGCTATGTGCATTCTTAAGCAATTAAAATATCGCTTGTTTCAACGCTGAAGGAAAAAGTCGTTGCATGCCTGAGAGTTGTTCATAGTGTTCTCAAAGGCGTGTGAAGTCTGCCAATCCGCACATGGTTAACGTGTTGGATTATGGTAAAAAACCCTTCTCATATTGAGAGGTGACCCGTGCTCTAGCAGTGAGCTGGCAATGGGTTCATCATGATGAAAAAGTTTTAAAAATATTAGAGTAGGATTTTTAGCCATTTTATAATTAAAAATCATTGGAACAACATTTTCAACTCTTGAATGAGTAAATATTGGGTTCGTTGTACTTTAACGTTACAATGTTCGATGCTAGAATCGAGACGGTGGTTTCAATTGACGACCTTCATGGCGCAGAACCTGCGCTGTCGCATTATATAGTTGAAGGTTCTGGATTCAACTCCTGGCTCAAGTCTACTCTGGTAGGTTTCAGCCATGGCTAGCTCCCACCCTACTGGTACAGACGTGTTATGTGATTTGGCGTTCCTGTACGATGTCGCGTAGAAACCATTTAGGAGTTTGGGCTTACCATACCCCTAATAAGTTAGCCCGCTACTATCTTACACTGCATAACATACCATCACGTGAGATTGCTTTCAAAGGCTAACATAGTGCGTAAAATAAAAATAAATACTTATAAATCTCATATGGGACTTAATATTATCAAACCTTTGTGAATTAGTGCAACCCTCTACCCTTACGCGAAGCGTCGACTGACGCTTACAATACGTAGCGGCACTTCCTCGTTTCCAAAACAAACCGATAAGACTCAAAAGCCTCAAAGAAAATGGGCCTACAACTGACAGGTCAGTAATTCAACAAACGAGCCCCCATCACTGCCATCGCATTTCACCGCAATGTTTAAAGTATAATATAAGAAGGTTTTTATCGAATTCCGCAAAATATTTCGATAATCATAAATCTGATAATAACGCTGTCGGTATTTGAATTTCAAATCTAACAGAGTGAGCTGTAACACGCGAACGTCGAAAAGAACTGTTCGGAGATTGTACAAAATAATTCCCTTGATACGTTCCATTATAAATTAAATAAGTGAGTCGACAAATTGAACTTCGATGACGTCGTCTGTCAATCCGTGAGAAGTGTATATATTTTTGATTTCCATTATTTCATCATTATCATTTTAAATGATGCACGGCCATTACTGGATTGAGGTCTTATCGTGGTTATTTTAACCCTCTTGTCTCGCTTAATGCTTTCACTTCCGCGATGGTATGTGTACACAATTCTAGAGATCCTACCCTGGAAAATGTTGTAGCATTTTCCAGGTTTGGTGGATCACCACTCCATCCATCACTTTTTTATGTATAGTGTATTGCAGACGAACGAGAAGCCATGACACCTGAGTTAAGTGATTACCGTCGAACTGAACCCAGCCTTCTATTCGGTGTTATACCGGAACTCCAGCCACGGTTGAAGCCTTCCACTAGAACAGACTAGAGTCGAGATTCAAACTCGGGACTTCCCATTTTATTCCGCTGCGCCACGGAAGTTGACACCTTAATGTCTCCAGTGGTCCTCCAAAGTAATAATGCGTTTTAACCCATCAGTATTGTCACTTGTTCAGTAATATCGGCAAGGTGTTGTTCTTCCACGAATCTCCTTATTATTTGATGTACGGTATGATACATTCGATCATTGCTCACTCCATCGCCTGCCAAATTACTCTAATTTCTTATATAAAGCCCATAACCAACTCATTCATTCTTCGTGCAGATAACTTATCGGACGCACTGTTAGATCACTCGGGTCTTTTCGTTCAAATTTAATAAATTAAGATTTTATTGAAATAAACATAAACGTTCTGAAATGCTTTTATGTTTATTTCAGTCGCTTTTCTCTTCGAAGTACACACTCGTATAAAAGTACTAAAATAAGCTTTCATAAAGAGTGTCGCCTTTTCAAGAAAAATCTATTTGAACGGGCTACCGCGACAATAAATTGAAGTAAAATGTGAAAAGAAAAGATATCGTTCTACCGAGAGAGAAATAATAATAATGCAAATGGGTATAAGACTTGAGTGAAAAACTATAATAATATCTGATCTTAAGTTAGTTTTATTCAGATGAATGGGAACAGAATGTGTTTCCTTATATCTACTACCCTACCTGAACAAATTAATCTTAATCTTTTTAGCTTTTGTTTACGTTACTACCTTTTTTAACTTTCACAGTTCGTTTCAAACGATTTTCTCTGTTTTAAAATATAATTCAAATCAAAATAATCAAAAAATCCGATTTTTCAAATATTCAGCTTACTAATTTTAACAGGTATATATATAATGTAGTGATTTTTTGCAATGCCTTCATATATCAGTCAGCCAACTTTTTTTTTACATCGATTATAGATATATTATAATAACAAAATAACATGAGAGTCTTCCTAAAGCAAATATTCTATTAATTGTAGCTATAAGTACTGATTATTTCACTGAAAATTTTCAACGAAATTATTAGGCTTGGCAATCGAAACAAAAATCCGTGATTGAATATGCTAAATACATGAACAGGTACATCGAGTGAGAATATTACCAAAAAGGATAAACTATTTTCGTACCAATCTACTTACTCGGTTAAGTGTAAACGGGTGTTCATATTTGATAATATTACGTCAAAATAATTAAATAGGTTCTTACCCACGAGGTATAACATTCGCTAAGTTAAATTAGAAAAGCTTAGAGGCACCTATCTACCTGCCTTTCAACAAATAATTAACAACCAATAACTAAGGGATTTAAAAAATAATACTAAAACTAAATATAATCAAATGTGAATAAAATGGCATTTGCGAAGTGGATTTTATTAATACAATAAATTATTGTATACACCTTTATATGAAACTAATTATTTTATCGTTAAGAATTAACCATCAAAATCTGTTTAGATTTTTTTTAGTAATATCACCATACAATCACTTACGATGCATATCTATAAAAGTCTAAATAAAAGTCTCCTTTATTATAATAAAAAATAGTTTTTAGTTTAGTTTTTAAAACATTTGTGTAAGTTCGTGTATCATTTATTTTTATCATTATAATCGTGATCCTTATCAATGTCACACTCTGCGTGGCCATCCTCATGAATGAAAGACATATTATGGGGCTTACAAACGCAACGATACTCTAATACGAGATGGCGGGTAAACGGGTTTTCTGCAACCCTTAAGTTAAGCTTTTTTTAAGTGCTTATGATAATAGTCGAGTTAGATATTTTAAATTACTCCTTAATGTTCATAAAGCACGGCTCTGAAACATGGTCGCTCACTATGGGCCTCATAAGAAGGCTCAGAGTCACTCAACACAGCGAATTGCGATGTTGAAGTGGCAATGGGCGGGGCACATAGCTCGGAGAACCGATGGACGTTGGGGTCCCAAGGTGATGGACTGGCGACCTCGCACCGGTAAACGTAGCGTTGGTCGAACCCCAACTAGGTGGACAGACAACATCAGACGAGTCGCAGGGAGCCGCTGGAAGCAAGCGGCCCAAGACCATGAGCATTGGAACTCCCTACAAAAGACCTATGTCCAGCAGTGGACGTCAATCGGTTGTTGATGATGGTGATGATGATGTTCATAAAGCTTAAGAAGTAGTTAATTGATTCAGAAGGCTAGAGCGTCCACTATAGTACTTTATCACCACCATCAAATTCATCATCATTAGCATATTTACGTTCCTCTGTTCATCCATTACGCTTCTCCAATGTGCGTTGGTGGAATTATTATCGCATGAAAGATATAATAATCGAGACCGACCGATGAACGTGCCTTCCGAGAGGGCGGACATGAGATTCTTTAAATTAAATAATGGGTCGACCTGGCAACCGAACCCACTTTTACTCCTTAAGTAATCTTTAGTTAAACATGCTAATAACTAGAATAACGATACACATATAAGATCATTACATATATTTTCTCTATAATAACTTATTCACAGTAATTAGATGCGTTAATATTAAACTAACGCTACGAGAGCTGACAAATGTTATTTAAATATGTAACTCTTACCCAGCCGTAAGATTAGAATAGTTGGTATAGTCATCATCATGATCAATCCATTACCGGCTCACTACAGAGCACGGGTCTCCTCTCAATATGAGAAGGGTTTGGCCATAGTCTACCACGCTGGCCCTGTGCGGATTGGCAGACTTCACACACCTTTGAGAACATTATGGAGAACTCTCAGGCGTGCAGGTTTCCTCACGATGTTTTCCTTCACCGTTGAAGCAAGTGATATTTTATTTTTTTCCCGGATTCGAACCGCCGACCTCTGATAAGGAGGCTGACACCCTAACCACTAGGCTATCACCGCTTGGTTTAGTGTGTCCCTCAAACTAACTGTGTCTGCTTCGCAGTTAATAATACATTTTCGTTCTATTTCAATTATGTACCTAGCATTTGCCTATTCACGGTAGAGGAGCCTATCTAAATGGTAATGAGGGTAGATTAAAATCACACCCTTATCAGATTTTTGGCGCCCTATATGCGCCGAACTTGTGCTTTTGCCTTATAAGTTGAGAATCTGGGTTTTATTCCCGGCAAGCTTTCATTTGGGAATTCGGCGATCACCTTGTGAAGTTCTCGATAAATCACGCAACATACAAATTCTTACCACAAAATCTTAAAATATTCCTTTTTAATACACTATTAATACATTAAAGATATAATATTAATATCTTTGTATTGACCGGCAAAAAATATTCTAATTTCTCATTTTTTTTTATAAACTCTAGTGTACAAGAAAATAATGTACAGATAGCGAATTTAATGATAAGCATTTCAATATGACCAGTAAGAACAGTCGACCTTGGTTCACTAAAAAATATTCATGATAGACGCAAAAAAAATAAATGTAATAATCCGTGAAGAATATAATATAACGTTAAATAAAAACAAATATGATTTATTGGTGTGTGCATAACATATATATTATGTAACATAAGAGTATAGTTAAAATAAGATATAAGTCAGACCTATTAATATCTTTCTTAATACTATTTATCGCAATTAAGGCATAAAAGCTGACTCATAAGGCTGGTATCTTCTCAATTAATGACTTATGTCAACATAAGCAAAGCTTTCTGGTACGTATCAAACGTCGTATACCGAGAATCAATGATGGTTATTGTTGTTATAAACCATGCTAGATCTGTTAGAAAACATCGTTACAAACCATGTAATGAACGCAGTTAAGAACGCACTTGTCCTAACAATATTATAATTTGATTCGTATTAAATGTACTTGGAGTACTCGTAATGTCAAGCGATCATATTATTGCCTATAATTGGCTTACGAAACTTTCATCGAACTCTCGACAAAAAAATATTTCTCTCGAATACGAAATCGCTTACGGAAAGTGAAATCTGCTCCCCAAACTTTGTAAGTTATAATATTTAATAAAAGTTTCACAACATTTTTAGAATTTACGCAGCGTTATTTATATTTTTTTACTCAAGCTGGAGAGCGAAAATTTTAAATCAAATGGAATTTTTAATATCGCATAAGTTGGAACAACGTTCTAATTTTATGGATATTTTATGAACTTTCTAGTGAAGTTTTTATGTTTTCATATTTTGTAAAAATGTCTGCTTATATAATAAGTAATAAATATTGTAATATGTAATAAATAATAAAGTTCTATGTGTAATCAAAATGTTACAATCTGAAATAATAAATAAATCATAATAGTCTAGAATCGCAGTTAATTTTTAATCCAAACTTAATTTAATCAAACACCATTTTCGACTTAAAACGTTTTTCCCGGAATAGCGACGATATTTCCAGGGACAGAAAAAGCCGAACAAATTACTATAGGATCATAAATCATAAAATCGCCAACGGATTTCAAATATAAAAATACGCACTCACCGTGAACTGAGATAAACTTTCCTCGTCCATCATCCGGTACACAACACGACCACTGTATATGACACAACGCGTGAATCCCGAAAAACTTATTGGTACAACCTGAATAGTTTACAAACACACACAAAAAAAATGTGAAACTTTAAAAATAACAGGCTACACTATTCGTCCGTGTTCACGACAACTTTCAACACCGTATCCATGAGAGTTCGATTTTTTGTTCGTTGGGGACGAAAACATCGTACTTTGCGGTTCGCAAGCCGTACGTCGTGCGCTTTGCCCGAATGCCGAATACACACTAGCTAAGGGCGTATCTTGACAGATCCTGAATGCGCCTGCGTGGAACGGAGTGACTCTTCGGCCTGGCGGACTTATTCACTAGTTAATTAATATATCAACTTTTCTACCCTCCTGTATTAACGACTCTGTTAATAAAATATTTGGTCTGGCATCTTCGACGGTGGGAAGTTCAGCCGACACCGCTAGCAAAATTTTCCGCTTGTGTAAACTTTGCGTGCAATTAAATTAAGCAAAAGCGTTATCCTTTACTGTAATGAGTCTTTTAAGCAACAAACTTGGCAATGATGATAATTTTATATTTTATTGGTGCAAGACAGACACGATTAAGAGGAACTTTGGGTTTTTGCGTTCAAATAATATAAATGTTCATAAAAAGTTACGACTAATTTCCAAAATTATATGGTCATTTAGTGTCTGAGAAGGTTTGAGAGCAATATCTATCTGGATTTCCAGCCAATGTAAAATTTTGTTAACAGCTAGTGTTGTACTTAATATTGAAATTATGTATAACTCTATAATTGTAAGCTATTACCAAGTTTCCATTAGTAGTTATTGTTTCAAATTTTAATGTTTAATGAGTATTATTTTTAATGAATGAAATACATTAACGTAGTGTAAAATTAAACTACAGAAGTTTCGAAATACAGTTATGAACTCAAATATAAATTTGATATCTAACAGTAGGCACTGAAATGTTACTGACAGTCTTGTGAACATGCGTATTATTTCTGTCTACTGTTTCTCTTGCGTTGAATAAATATTGGACCTTAATGGCATTAGCAAAGGCCATGGACATATTGAACGTGATATCAGTGACAGATAGGCTAAACTGATTAAATAAATGAAATGTATTGCAAACCTTCTTTCTCGCCTCGGCTAATTTCCAAATTAACAATACAAAATTCAGATTTTCATGCAGTTTGGCTTTAAAATTGTAGCTCATAAATGAAAATGATAGCACCAAAGTTTCGATCAAAACTTCATTTCAATCCTTAAACTTATTTACTAATTGGGCTCTGAAAGCTGCCACACTAAATTAAAATTTGTGCTATCTAAATACTAATTTACATTTACATTTACATTAACATTTAAGATCATTTTCCGGTTCGGGAAAATATAGGTAATTGAGTTAAAAAAATCTGTACCAGTTCTGAGTAAGTTAACGTTATTCATAATAACAAGATAATAAAGGTCTAAGCTCTAAGTAACGTTAAAAACGTGTACCTATAAAGCAATAAGTAAAACGCAACAAGCGATCGGAAAGGCCAGACAAAACGAAGTATATTTTTTAAAATCACACGGGAAGATTTCGGTCACACGGATTTCATGAATGTTATTGTAAACATAGGACAGAATCCCTTAGTCTTAGCAAACGTACAAAACCCTCACGCTCCACTATTCGATACATAATACATGTACTTAGCATGTGAAGATGTAAACGCACTTGATAAGGTGCATTCTACAGCTAATTTATAATATTTTCAATACATATTTCTAATGACCGCTCTAACCTTTAGTTAAGTATCCTTGGGAACGGCGCAAGAAGGCGCTTAACTTAATTTGAAATGTTTCTCTTTGAATATACGTATGGATTAATTTTGTTTGGACAACGTGTAAGTGAAGTGGTCGACAGATGTATTACACTACTAGATGTACTATAAAGACTTCCAGTGTAAGACAAGCGAAAACTATAAATTAATTTTTAGCATGGCATTCCTAAGAGTTCATGACTTCTGCTATAATAAGCGATATAACTTTAAAATGGTGATGCATTTACGGAACAATTATACTAAAGGCGTAATCAAATTGAAGTTCAAATAATCTTTTTTCAAATAGCCCTTTGAAAGGCACTTTTGACGCGTCAATAATTTACATAGTCGTGATTTGATGGTGATAACTAAATTCGTAAACTTAAAACTAAAGCTAGGAGGGTTCCAACCGCGCCCTGGTCTAAGAAGAAGCCTACAACAAACTTAACCGGGTTGCAATAAGAGGTAACTGGTAGAAATTGTAACGTAACCAAAAGTCGTTTCAGTTCACACTCCATGCGATTCTTACGGTTGTGTTCGACGTAGTTCAGCTGTTCTCGCCAAACCCTGGCCGTGTTAACATAATAAGTTCGAAACGAACTTTTATACCCTATTTTAACTCATTATTAGGGGTTGAATTTCCAAAATTAAAGTTGACAAATCAGAACTTTTCTTTTTACATATTAATCCCCATAGTACTAATGCTAACCAAGTCCTAAGCTTAACTTGCTTTCCTAGATACGAGTCTGAACTGAGAATTAAAAATATTTAAGAGTATATATACCATTGGAAATTCGTTACCGTATTTGAACATGCTTATCTATAGATACAAGGAAAAGGAATATGAAGTAAAACTTTTACGCTTTAAGCCAATAGCACTAAGATGAGGTTAGAAAAACTGTTGATAAAAAAAAGTTCACTAAACCAATTTAATTGGTAAGATCTTCTAAGGTCTCAACTATTTTTACCTTTAAGCTGCTAGTTCTGAGGCATTTAAACCTACTCGAAAGAAAAATCTTTATAGGTCAACTATGTTGAGATAAATAAGTTTATATCAGCATCATCATGAACAACCCATTACCGGCTCACTACAGAGTACGGGTCTCCTCTCAATATGAGAAGGGTTTGGCCATAGTCCCCCGCGCTGGCCATGTGTGGATTGGCAGACTTCACACGCCTTTGAGAACATTATGGAGAACTCTCAGGCGTGCAGGTATCCCCACGATATTTTCCTTCACCGTTGAAGCAAGTGATATTTTAATTTATTAACAACGCACATAGCTCTAAAAAATTAGAGGTGCGTGCCTGGATTCGAACCACCGACCCCTGATTAGGAGGCTGACGCCCTAACCACTAGGCTATCACCGCTTCACCTTTAAGTTTATAGAAGGACGGGTAATATGAATTTCTTATTTATAATAATCATTGAATAAGCTTGCAACGTGATTATATTGTATTATACTTTGTACCTACTTTCTGCATTTCCAATAGACTTCAGATAAGTAGGAATCAATTTGAACAGCTATTATGGTTGTATTCTCATTTGAAATTATTTAGAAAGAAATAAACAAGCTTGTTGAAAAATATTACCGCTATGTTGCAATAATATAATTGAAATACCTATATCTAGAGATCTAAAAGTGGAAATATACAAGAACGCATTATTTCAACGTAGGTACTTTAACTTTGTTTATAATTTACTTTATGTTAGAACGAGACAGATTTATAAAAAAACACAAGTTTATCTCGTTTTAATTCATAGCTAATAAAGCTGTACTATAGATCTAAGCCTACGTGTTCTATGAGACAGTATCGTGGAGCGGATATCCGTTTTTCATAGCGCTTCCCTTATTTAAGTGCTTAACAAAAATGGTTAAATCTGTATAATTTAAAAAGAAAAGGTGAAAGAATGAATAGATAATACGAGTATATCAGCGCTTAGCTCAAATCACTGAGAGGATTAGGCTGAAAGAACAGTGCAAGTAATTCCACCCTCGGCTTAAATAACACAATCTAAGAATAGTTCTAAAGTTATAATCATTTTGCATTTGTCTAAAATAATTTGTTCCCTATATCTTCTTCTTCTTCTTCGTCGTTACACTCTTTGCAGAGCGGTCGTGGTCATCACGAATCAATGTCTTTGAGGCCAGATATTATGCGCCTCACAAGCATTAAATAGAGTCACTGGGAGACGTGAAAAAAAATTTAAGATGAAAAAAATTCAAAAAATTTTAAGATGCGACTCTGTACTAACGACGAGAGTCGTTGTTTGATGCAGAGTTCTTGGAGTATAGAGACGTTGGTACGAAATTTGTTCCCTATATATCAATGCAAAAAGAGTAGTGGAAGACCAAAGAAGAGATGGATGGATTGTGTAAAAGAGAATATGCGGGTAAAACGTGTGCTTAGTGAGGTGACGGCTGATAGAAGTGATTGGACGAAGACGTGTTGTGCCGACCCCACATAATGTTGGATAGGGGCAAGAAAAGAAAGAAATATCAATGCAACGGTTAAAAGGTCTCTGAATAGATCAAACCCAGTTGCTTTTTATAGCTTTATCCTCGCTCTTGTAATATACGAAAAGGTTTATTCACAGTGTCAATTGAAGTAATTGAGTTAAATTCGATTGTTAATGGTATTAGAGTTAACTATTATTTTATGCATGGCTCGAATTTATATAATTACTCAACGGGCGCGTATAGTAATAACAGACAGTTATCACAAAAATTGTTATGACAGAGAAGTCATAGCAAGACCTTAGAGGTGATGATCGATCGACTAAAGTTTTTTGAATTTTACTTTCATTTTACATTACAGTCTCGTCCCTGGATTTGAACCTTGTGATTCATAGTCAAATAAGCTATCGAATAGAACAACGGGAAAGTTTGGGTATAATTTACATCTAACAATAACCTTTTGATTTGAAGCGTTGATAGTCTAGTGGTTAGGGCGTCAGCCTCCTAATCAGAGGTCGGAAGTTCGAATCCGGCCACGCACCTCTAACTTTTCGGAGTTATGTGCATTTAAAAAAAAAAAAAAATATCACTTGCTTCAACGGTGAAGGAAAACATCGCGAGGAAACCTGCACGCCTGAGAGTTCTCCATAATGTTCTCAAAGGCGTGTGAAATCTGCCAATCCGCACATGGCCAGCGTGGTGGACTACGGCCAAACCCTTCTCATATTGAGAGGAGACCCGTGCTCTGAAGTGAGCCGGTAATGGGTTAATCGTGATGATGAATAACCTTTTCAATAACTGTGAGGTGCAATATACATATAATTACATACAATAATTTGGTTTCCAACGCGTCCCAAGATCACTAAAAAGTCCCAACAAACATGCTATTAGCTTGCAATAATTTGATATTCTGATAATTCCATTTATATTTCAGATTAGTCGATAAAACGAAGTTTTACTAAAATAATCATGTATTACGTAAAATTACGCAAGCCTTTCTCCCCCCGGCATCGCTGGTCACGCCTGTACGTTTGATAAATTACCTATAATTAATTTGGCCATTAATTACTATAAAAGTAGAGCATAACATTCCTATAATTTCATTACGTCAAAAATACAGCACACTTCCTTGATTAATATTAAAAAAGCCTAATTAATTCGAACGATATCACTATGCCTGCTTTGCATTGCGTTACAATGTAGTTTATAAAAGCTACTATCCAGTAAGCCTATCACAAAAGTGACAAGTAGGACAGTTAATATCGGCAAGAAAAGTTATACAAAAGCCCAACAAATATTTTACAGACATTAACGACTTTGAGAACATTATGGAGAACTCTCAGGCATGCAGGTTTCCTCACGATGTTTTCCTTCACCGTTAAAGCAAGTGATATTTTAATTCCTTAAAAATTCACACAACTCCGAAAAGTTAGAGGTGCGTGTCCGGGTTCGAACACCCGACCTCTGATTAGGAGGCGGATTTCCTAAACACTATCACAGTTTCTTATTTTTATCAAAATTTTCGAATTACCCCGTATGTTGTATAAAGTGCCATTCACTAGAAAGTTTTAACATTACAAACAAACAAGCAATATGCACTATCACACCATTAAACAGATCTTTTAAAACATACTTACCGTCTGTCTGTCACTAGATAGTTGAAATTTGAACACAAAGTAGATAAATATAATTAAAATTCAGGAGGCGGGCAGCCCTATCGCATGTTAGATGCCGCGCGGCTGTAGGTATTTATTTCAAACATAAGGCCGAGTTACAAAACTGTATACATAATATTACCGTGCCAAAACCTTACAGTAATGTATCCAAATCATATTCCAAGATGCTCCCACATGCCAAATATTATAGGTAGATCTTTTTAAATTCATTGCGTGCCAAGCATCAACGAAATATAAAATTATCAAAGCGTCACCTACTCTCGAGGCGGTGCGGCGCAGGTGTGGTTCTGACAGTAAGTGACGACGAATGTAATATATTATGGATCATACTTTTCTAAGACCTTGAGGTAGACTCGCTACTTTTATATCCAGGAAGCCATAATGTGACAGTGTGTCTGAATATTGCAATAAAATAGATTGAAGGAAAACTTTTTTTTTTCCACTTCAAGTTCGTAGAGGGCTTATCTGTCTCGGTTACTATCATCATCATGATCAACCCATTACCGGCTCACTACAGAGCACGGGTCTCCTATTAATATGAGAAGGGTTTGGCCATAGTCCACCACGCTGGCCATGTGAGGATTGGCAGACTTCATACGCCTTTGAGAACATTATGGAAAACTCTCAGGTGTGCAGGTTTCCTCGTGATGTTTTCGTTCACCGTTGAAGCAAGTGATATTTTAATTTTTTAAAAACGCACCTAACTCCGAGTAGTAAGAGGTGCGTGTCCACCTGGGGTACCATAGTTATATTAAACTCGTGACCCCTAATCAGTTTCTACGTGGCTTTTTGTGTTCCTCATATAGAAGTGTTTATTATTACAGCTCAGGTACGAATATTTTAATAAAATAAAATAAACGCTAAATCACTTAGCAGCATATCTTATTCGGTAGTTAATAAAAAGGAGCTTTTATAATTTTAATGTTGTTTTTGTCGTTTCTAATGTGGTAAACTAGGTTTAACGCCCATCATCCACCAATATTCTATCTATCGTCTAATCGTCTATAATCTAAACGTCAGTATACATTTTTGATACTTAAAGTTTCACTCATTGTTCATAATAAACTTTGGCACGCAGATTGCTAGTACGGACTGCAAATATCATGGATACCTTTCCGGCTTTTTTACCCGGCACCAAATAAAATCGTCCAAAAGTGAACGAGCTATCTTGGCAAGCTAATTCTACTACTCTGTGTCGTTTTATTTGTCCTGTGATTTTGAGTATAATCTGCGAATTATTAAACAATTATTCAATATTTTTGTAAATCTTATTGCCTCAATTTTAGATTTTTGCAGAGTATACGTTGTATAAGATACGGTGGTAAACAAATTAGGCAAGTGTTATGTTTACTGTCATCATCTCAAATTGTCACTCAAAAATGTTCAAGACCTACCTACATAGTTCATCACGGTACATAGATTTAGGTACTCTTTTCATCACTCAGTAGTCTTCTTGATGAGAGCAATAATTTATATCCAAGCTTTGCTTATAGAGTACTAATGGAGTAATTTGTTACATATTTAAGATTTTTTCAGCGCAGATTTAGTTAGAACGAAATTCCATGTTCAGTCCAAACAACAATCTTAAACATTTTAACAAAACACTTTAAAAATGATAAAATTAGAATTTCCACGCCCATCTTAAACGAAAACGGCCGAAGATATTATGAAATGAGCTTAATAAAGATGAAGAGAAACATTCACTCCTGTTATCCTTAAAAGGGACGCTGTAAATTTTGAAATGTTTATTACTTTAAAGAGATCTGCATATTACTTCGAAGTCGTAACCCAATGAGAAGTTCGCCTCGCCCCCTGTTACTTATCAAACGGTCAAAGTATCTCTAATAGCTCAGAGGGAATAAAGTTATATTCATTTGCATACATTACCTTTTCTGTTTTAAGAAAGCTGGGGTCTTACGCCACTTGGCTTCTAAATTGTCATACATGCTATACTACACTACAGTGTGAAGTTTTACTTTTACTCCTTTGATAGTCTGCAATATTCGTGAAATTTTCATCCTTTTAATATACCACATAGCATGTAAGCGTATTTAATAGATAAAGATAATATAAGACCGTATACAATATGTAGAGAATGACTTCTAGACCTTCGTTAAAGTCGTTAGGTGGAAGCGCGATCTTTATTAGGCCTTTGGAAAACATTGGATGATTACGAGGCACAAATCACTTCTCTTGTGAGAAAGACGGAATAAGAGATGCTGCATACTACGTCAAAATGTACTGAGGAGGACGACTATGAACGATCCTGCGTATTGTAATATGAATGACCTTTGACCCCGCATGAAGCAGGTTAAGACAAATTAGCTATATCAGTTGAATATGATGATGAAATTCGCAAGGCTTGGCTGTCAAAACGGATGGAAGCATGCTAGTTCCACTGCTTTTTAGATTGAGTTAGCTTCGCATTTAAAAGTCGTTTAATACTATTGTAGTATGGTATATGATGCCCCAGCCAAAAAATCGCACCAGACTAGACCTTTAAAAACTATCCTAATTGGTTCCCCCCGGGTATTTTCCTACCTCACCAGACCAAAGAATTTCACCAACCCAGATTTACTTTGGCCAGTTAGTCTTCTATCATATTTTCTGCAATTGTAGAAAAATAATGTTTTTGTGTTTGGATCTTTTGTTGTCGTCAAATACTTGGGTTTGAAGATTATGTACAACAAATGATTCCTACCGATATTCATATTGGTTGTTATCTATTGTAATAATAGATAGTGTACCAAAATCTTAACCCAGAGCTCTTCAATAACAATACAATATGGGCATACTATAATAATGAAATCTTCAAATTAAATTGAAGTGCCAAATGCGAATGTGACTTTAATAAACCCAACGTTAGAATCGTTAAGATAATAACCTGAAAATGATCTTCATGTTTCAACCATTGTTAAGTTCACAAAACCTAACTTAAGATGCTGTATTATTTAATTAATACATAATACCTACTTGAAGCAGCTCGTGCGCTGTCGCGTTATAAAGTGGGAGGTACTAGGTTTGAGTCCACGCTCAAGTCTTGTATGTTGGGAGGCTTCGGCCGCGTCTAGTTACCACCCTACTGACAAAGACATAACGCCAAACAGAGGCTCAGTAATGCGATCTCTTTGATAACCTTTACATATGGAACCCAAAAATAGAGCGTAAAAGTGACTCGTTGATCAAAAAATATTTTAAAATGTTCAATACATATTTTAAGTTATATTTGTTACTCAATCTCAGACGCTTTGTTTTGGGCGCATAAAAAAAGCGATTTTCAGCAATTTGTTTCAACAATACGTCAACATCTCAATAATTTCTGTAATTTTTATAGGAAATTGTGATTTTTATATATTTTATATTACTTTTTTAATATAACTTTTTTGAATTTTATTTACACACACCCTATTTCAAAATTTCCTTTTTAAATCGATAAAACATAACGGCTGATAAACATGTGTTTGTTCACGCGATGTGGCACAACGCAAACTGTACGCAGACTGTACAGATTGCCCCTTTTTAACTGTTAATTAGACAGCTAGCTAATCTTTCCGAAATCCATATGATGAAAATGCCAAAATCCATTTATATTATACGAAACTCTGAGTTATTTGGCCACTAAAACTTTGTGCAAAAACTCTAGTTTACGCGCTCGTAGAGTACGATTTTCATATTTTCCCGCTTCTACGCCCCGAGTTTTGACACTTAATCATAAAGTACAGTATACAATTGCTGGCGATCTACCAGGAAATTTACTTTGTACAAACAAAAAGTTTGTAAGTAAAAAGTAAAATGAAATCTCTTACAGAATAATGATTAAATTTCTTTTGAAATAATAGGATAAAAAAACATCAGCTGAGTGCGATTTGCATTCGAACGCGTTGGGTTCTGTACCATGGCGCAATAATATGAGACACTACTTAGTATGGTTATTGCAATGATTCATGAATACCAGCGAAAAACCAAGCTAATGGGACTACTAATGGGCATACGAGGTGATACAAATTAGGTTACTTATCATTATATCTACCATCATATCTTGGAAACCTGAAAATTAGTTAATCTTTTGATTGATATATTTTAACACTTTATTTGTTCACCATAAAAAGTTACGGGCATAACATAGAAGGAGCATATTAAAAGGCGGCCTCATAGCTTAGTAACGATCTTTACCAGACATCCTCAGGATACGGAAATCAAGATAACAATAGACTTTAAACAATTATTGTCGAGTTCTATACTTTTATTTCGTACCAGCTTTAGTTTTAAGCAGAAAAAAAGGCGACGATTACCGAATCGTCAAAAAATTGTCACAATATCGAAACTCTTTATTGTGTCGGGCTTCAATTTGAGCTTATATTTTATTCCTTATTTTTTATTTAAATTAATTTGTTCCTTACCCTTTCATGTCTTTTTTACTTATTTATGATGCAATTTAGGGCGTAAGTTTGAATTAAAAATTAGGCGTAAGATATGCTTTGTCCAAAAAAAAAGAAACTTTAAAGTTAAACGTAAAAGCTTACCTGCAGAATTTATAATAATCTGTAAAAATCACTGATTACATTGTATATATGGGAAATTTATTTGTTAGTTTAATATAATATTTCTTATCTAATTTTTCCTAAACTTGGTATTTGATATTGTCAAAAGCCCCAATTTCGTGCCTTATCGAAATTTTTATAGTTACTTTAAGCTACGAGCTCGTAGCTAAGAACACTACACTTGAAATAATGAACTGCTGAAATTATTTTTCTAGGCACTAAGTTAAGTTTATTGGTATAATCCAAACTTCGCAGTATTTATTTTATTCCATCGTAAAAAATATGTTTCAGCGTAAAGTTTTTATGTTTTGAACTTTTTTAGTGTATTTTTAGTTTGTTATTCATAAGTTTAAAAAGTCTTTTTTGTTAGTTTTAAAACATAAAAATAATATTTATAACCTTATTGCTTAGAATAAATGGACAAAAATGAGTCATTTTTATCTTTAAATGTTTTGTTTCATGTAACATTGTAAAATCCTGGCAATTTCTACCCTGTTATATTGTTGAGAGCAGCTAAAAATGTTCTTATGTTATCCTCTAATATTTGTTTACAAATGGTAACCATAAATATTATCAGTAGGTACAATATTACACGTACTAATAGTATCCTATATCATGAAAATTATAAAATTATTACAAACCATATTTGTAATATCAAATACCAGACATCCCTTTATCGCAGTAATATTAAATTGATAGAATTTATTTATTAGCAATTCGATTTCATGTTTAGTAGAATATTAGCAGATATAATTTATGGCTTTAAAACATAGTTATCTCATAGTTTTAAGGATGCATGCTGTGATCATTTCTAGAAAGTCACTTTCTCATGTTTGTTCTCCTGTTTTAGTTTTTAGTTGCTTATATTTGGATAGTGATAAGTTAAATGATCCTATAAAAAAAAATTAAAGTCTCCTTAGGGTCACATTGGTGTTGGAGTGTTTTTTAGACAGAGACAAAAGGCGTATCGTAGCATCATTGTCAAACAGTGGACTTTCATAAAATAGTTTGATCATTATGGTAATCATAATACATTTGTTAAAAGAATTAGATTCGTTCTTTGGAAATCTGGCATTTGTCCGGTTTTTTAATTAGTCTATGTCAATTATATCTATTTAGGGCCTAGAAATTATCAAAAAAGCCTAATTAATTTAGTTATTGCGAAAATATAATCATTTCTTATCTCTTCATCATTAACCTCCGTGGCGCAGCGCGTGCGCTGTTGCATTTTAAAGTTGGAGGTCCTGGGTTCGATTCCCGACTCGAGTCTGGTCTGGTGGGAGTACCACCGTACCGACAAAGACGTGTCGCCAAGCGATTTAGCGTTCCGGTACGATGTTGTGTAGAAACCAATTAGGAGTATGAGTTTACCATACCCCTAACAGGTTAGCCCGCTACCATGTTAGACCGCATCATCACTTGCCATCCGGTGAGATGCAATCAAGGGCTAACTTGTGGTGAAAAAAAAAAAATCTCCTCCCGTCTTCCGTGTGATCAATAAATCTCTGCTTATGGTAAAAATAGAAAAAAAGAGTTATGAAGCTCTAAAGGTAGCTTGAACAATAGCATAATCCGAACAAAAGCGCTGAAACCGTGTGTCTATCTGCTTTTCGGTCGGTCTGGGCTAAAAGGGCTATATTTAGGAATGTAATTTGACTGAAATTTCATAGGCAACGACATTATTCCCTATAACACAGGGAGTAACGTCGATTCAACGAAATCCAACCTCGCGAACAAGTCAGTTACTGAAAGGACATATTGCCATAGACCACATTTCTACAATATGACAGGTAATAGACGACTGAAGAGTATATTCTGCCACTTTGTCTGTTTTTGTGATCTTTTTTTTTGTCCTAAAAGCTATTAACGCTAGAGAGCAACCTCTCACCTGGTGCTAAGTTATGATGCTAGCGGGCAAATTGTTTAGCTATATATATATATATATATATATATACATATATACTCTATATAACTTGTAGAAGAAAAAGAAGATCGCAATAAAAGGCAAAGTCGCACAATATCTACTCGTATATATATATATATGTAATTGGTTTCCACACGACATTGAGCCGGATGGCAAATTCATTTGGTGGCTCGTCCTTGATAGTAACTTGATAGCAAGCGACGGCCGAAACCTCCCATCGAGATCCCAGTACCTCCACCAGTTTAGTAGACGTGAGAAATATGAGCTATACGAAAGCTTTTAATACAACGGAAACTTGAACCGTGTTGAGGTAACTGTACGTTGTAGCACCAACTGATTGAACATTAATATTTCCACAGGAATTAATCCGCTGGCAACAGCTTGTTTATAATAAATACCGCTACACCTTAACTTACCTATACCAACCTATTAGGCTACATAACCCTCATTAGTCTAGGGGTCTTGCTGGGCTAGGTTAGGTTGTCGACGCTCCATTACCATTGCTAGGCCATACCAGTCTAACGAGGCCTCAGCACACTTGTGCACACCACCCTACATAAGCCACACATACCTCAAATCAAACTGTTACCGTACATTCCAACACCTTAATTAGACACGAGCTTGCATCAACATTACAGCTAATATAAAACAAACTTTGCACATAAATTTATAATTTCCGCGCTGTTACTGCCCCGCGAGAGTGCGAACCGTGCTTTCAATTTGCATCTAACTTGCTAAAGCCTTTTGATAAAGACAGAACATACATTAATTTAAAAGTGTTATTAAGTAATGGAAGTTCTAAAACTTACACCCTACGTTATATTTGTGTTTATTCAGACGCCTCGTTATTCAGAAACTTTGTTAATAAACTAAGGGTGGGTAATATCATATTAATAAACTTGGACCGTAATGGCGGAATTACTTAAATAATAACAATTCGTCTTAGTTTCAAATCGAAAGGGAGCCCACTACTGGTCAGTCGTCTTTTCCAAAATTTGTGGTCTTGTTGTTCATTTATTACATTTCATTTATTTATTCGTTGTGAATATATTCGTACTTGGATATACATGCATCCATTTCTGGCGTGCAAAAATACAACACACATACTAAAATAATAATTTAAATGCCAATATACTAGTATATATATAATAATCTAGTATTGTCTTAAATTTTTTTATAGTACTAAGTACAAAATTTATAGAAAATATATGTATATGTATAGAAAGCTTACTTATTATCAAGGTACTCATTTATCAAATAGTAGCATTTCGTTACAAGAAATTCCTTGAGTCTGTACTTCAACAGGCTAATATCATCATCATTATAATCAAACAATTGCCAGCTCACTACAGAGCACGGGTCGAGTAGGGTTTGGGCATAGTCCACCACGCTTGGCAAATGTGGATTGAAAGACTTCACACGCCTTTGAGAACATTATGGAGGACTCACAGGCATGCAGGTTTCCTCACGATGTTTTCCTTCACCGTTGAAGCAAGTGAGATTTTGATTGCTTAAAACGCACATAACTATTAATTTAAAAGTTAGTGGTGCGTGCCTGGGATTGAACCCTAGATAAGGATAACCTCTGATAAGGAAGCGAACATCCTATGCAGGCTATCACAGCTAATAGTCTATATTATCACGATCACTTCTGTCAAATAACTCCGTGCGATTGCTTGATGAGATTTATCTACCGAGCGAGGGTCCAGCAATGTTGTTTTTCCTTTGCAGACCTTCACTACACTAAAATATTGACAAAATTTAGTTTCGGAACTCTATGAGCTATGTTGGTTTCTCTACTGGTATTATATTTCTTATTTCCTCAAGTTTTTTTTTAGGTCCTTTTTGAGTGAACATATTATTTCGAAGCCATTAGTCACCACTAGCATCAAGCATACTTCAAAGACTCACAAAAAGTCCTTACATAGGTACACAGAAAGCTCTGTCTTTTTGCATACAAATCTGTGAAGATAAGCACGTATTGTGCGAAATGATATCGACATTTCGACCTCATTAGGCAGACGAAGCAAACCTCCAACAATAGGTACCGACGAAACATTATTATCAACCCGCATGTCTAAGCGACCCGCTACCGATACATACTCGTAAATGTTATGGTATAAAGATAGGTCATAATGATAGTTGATACCATATAAGAAGTCATAGCTATTTAGATTACTGCTATAATTGGAATGGTGAGCTCCTTGGCGCAGCGCGTGAGCTGTCGTATTATAAAATTGGAGGGCCCGGGTTCGATTACCGGGTCGAGTCTAGTATGATGTCTGGTGGGAGGCTTCGGCCAAGCGATTTAGCGTTCCGACACGATGTCGCGTAGAAACCAATTACGAGCGTGGGTATTACCATACTCCTGACAGGTTAGCCCGATACCATCCTAGACAGCATCATCACTTACTAACAGGTGAGATAGCCGTCAAGGGCTAACTCGTAGTGTATTAAAAAAAAAATTATGGGAGGCTTCGGCCGTGGTTAGTTACCACACTACCGACAAAGACGTATAGCCAAGCATTTAGCAATCTGGCTCGATGTCGCTTAGAATCCAATTAGGAGTATGGGTTTACCTTAACTACCTAAGAAGGTAAGGTTTAGGAAAATAACATACACTACTACTACGTCAGAATACAGTTTCAAAATTTCTCGCCCAATGCGAACGAAACCACGGGTAAAAGATAGTATTTATATAAACGGCTGACGTGACCCCTCATGATATTTTTAAACAGAGCTATCAACTTAAATTGTAGCTTATAATGTCTGTAATATGACATCGTTATATTTTTATTACGCAATCTTTCTTCTGCATCAGTATTTTATTCATCCACAACTAGGTCCTAGACTACAATATCTCCTGGTGCAAAGTGATAAAGCAGTCTGTGTTATCGGGTTAGGATATTAAGATGTTGTGTGGCAGTTATATTGATTCAATATAGATTATATCAACGCGGCATCGGACCGGAACGTTGTGTCGCTTAGCAGCATACCTTGATAACTAGGAACTGCTACAGTCAAGGCCACGACCACAGCCATGAGGTCACGGAAGTTTAAAACTCCGATATGAAGACCCGGGAATCGAACCCAGGACCTCCAATTTTTATAATGCGACAGCGCACGCACTGCGCCACGGAGGTCGTCAAAGAACTGCCATATTTCGAAAAATCACGAGACATGTCAATAGTTAAACTAAAACTAAAGCGATCAAGTTTAGCAATTCGATTAGCGAGTCGCCAAGCGATTTGGCGTTCCGGCACGATGTCGCGTAGAAACCAATTAGGAGTGTGTTTACCATACCCCTAACAGGTTAGCCCGCTACCATCCTAGACTGCATCATCACTTACCACCGGGTGAGATAGCCGTCGAGGGCTAACTTGTAGTATATAAAAAAAAAAGTGAATCTAAAAGCGACGATCGAGAATTCGGTGCTGGCTGCCGGATGTAACAACACCTCAGCACAAAGTACAGATGATATGGATTTTGTATCAAATCACTAGGCCCTTAGCTGAGATAACAGGCTTTGGTTTAAATTCGAACACCGCGGAAGTAATATTCCCCTAGAGTATTATCGAGCTCTGTTAAGGAGGCCAGGCCTCGAGGCCGGCCGAGAAGAATCCACAACATAAAACTCACAAAGGAAAGCACTTTTCGTTGACTCGTCCCTAGTGCCGTGCATATTAACCTTTACATTTAACATGATATCTCGCGTTCAACTTTGGACAAAGCGAAATAAGCAATTTTGTTTTTGTCGTAAAATGAAAAGACTTAAATTAACTTATAAGGAACTTTTGTACGATTTTCTAAGAATCTTATTCCAGAGCGGGAAACCACAATGGGATTACAGGGTAACGTTACATCAATCAACGTTGGGGGGGAAAGCAAAAATTAAATTCCATTAAGAAATGCTAGAGACCGTTTACACTGAGACGTGGTGACGTTTTTAAAATGGCTTCAACTTAAATTCTTTGGATAAAACTCAACCATCTTGGCGCTTGAAAAATAGCGAAGTGGATTAATGTTAAAAAGATTTTTAATATTAATTCTAAGAATGAGCAACGGCTTCGTATAAAAAAGAAGAGTAACAATCCTAATATTCTTTTATCGACCTGGCTTGCTGATAGGTTTCCATTATCGCTAGTTACCACCCTTTTTTTTTGTGGTGGAAAAGCTTTATAGGTTATGTGGGACCCACCACAGAATGTCCCACTCGCTGAATTTGCTGAATGCCTGGGGAACCAATTGTATACTCCCAGACATCCACCAGTCGCCCCAGCCTTAGCAACAGGGTTCCCGCGCTAAAAGAGAGAGGATCAAGACAACTCGATCCCCCCCCCCCCCCCCAGACAGTAAAGAAACTCGTGCAATGACGGGTAGTTACCACTCTACCTAGTCAATATAAAAACTAGTCCGGCTTACCTGGTATCAGATAATCTCTCCCATCGCAGGGAAGTACTGAGATGCCGTATATAAACCAATTGGCTCATGGCGCTGCAGATACGGATTCGTGTGTGACGGTAATCACTCAACATCAGGTGAACCGCCAGCTCGTTTGCTCCCGGTATAATGTAAAAAATAAATCTAAATAGTTCTTTGTGAATATTCGGCTTAGAAAGAAGTAAATTTAATTAGGCATTACCACAGCATGTCTAATAAAAACCGCTTCCAACAAATCTTTTTAATTGCTGAATTCTGACATATCTTAATATGAAAGACTTGGACCAAAAATCCAAAACAAAGTTATTTTCAAAACTTTTATATGATATCTTATTACCATAGCTTAAAGTAATATTAATTTAATTATGGTGTTATTGGCAGTTTTATATGATGTATCTTGACGTCCATACAATAGGATTGTAATCCCGAAATTAGAGCGCCAATAATGTTAAAATACCTATTGTGCAATAGGGATTGTATACCACTACAATGTATGTTAGTAAATTCAGACTGATAGAGCAAAACTCAAATCTAAAGTTTCTTATCATCATGATCAACCCATTACCGGCTCACTACAGAGCACGGGTCTCCTCTCAATATGAGAAGGGTTTGGCCATAGTCCACCACGCTGGCCATGTGCGGATTTATAAAGTTTCTTATATTCGTTAAAAATCCAAATTAGGTGTAAAATTTAAAGAAAATCTTTTTACTTTGTGTCGGAATATCACGTATTTTGTTTACTGTAGAAAAATATGACAGTGTATTCATTCAAAAGCAGCCATAAAAACACAGAGCACAGCACTCCGTTGGAAGGAAAAATTAAATTCCATTTAGAAATGTCAGAAACCATTTACACTGTAATGTTTGGACAGTTCTAGAAATGGCTTTTTGCAAGGAGCAATGAGGTTACTTTGTTCTAATCCGTAAGGAAAAGAAAATCCTGCGACAGTACTGAGTTTGGTTATATATCTACGTAAAGCTAAATTAATCTGTGCTAATAATACAATTATAATAATCATCACAATACTACTACAAATTATCCAAACTGACTAATTGTAGTTCTATTTCATAGTTTATTTTAGTCTGGAATAGTTTTAAAATAATTTTATTTCAGTTTTTAATTTAAAACATTATATTTTACATTATGTTACCAGAACTATAACAAGTTATATGCAATGATTGGAAAGTTTAAAAATTTACATTGCCTTCACTGCTGACTTCCGTAAAACTTCATACTTTAGATTTAGATTTTTTTAAACTTCAAAACTCTTGAAATTTCCAGAATAATAATTAATATCCTATCTCTGTCTTCAGGTTACAATTTATCTACTTGGTAATTTTATGGAAATCTATTTAGCGACTGTTCGGCCTCAAAGGAGGCGCCCTTAGGCAGACGTTCCCTTAGTTTCTTCGAGCCCTCAGGCTTAAAATTTCTTCTGGCAGAGTTTCTTTCCATAGCTTGCCAAAAAGCTCAGTTACGATGTAGCAACTAATAGGGTTAACACAGCTAATAGGCAGTCCAAAAAAAAATGCAGCATTAAGACAAACACAAAAAATGCTGTATTTTTTTGCTATGCTCCATCCGAATACTTGATCCGCGTATATTAAGGTTTAAAAAAATCTGTGGGAAAGCAATGTTGTCTCACATCAGTAAATTGATGGGTGATTTAATTATGGGTCTAAAATCATCTTTATTCTTATTAAACCAGTTTGGGGCACAGCAATGTATTTTATATGTACTAAGACTAAGTACGTCATCAAATATGTTCAGTTTGTTTTCAAACGCACTAATTCATTGTACCTGAGGGTCAGTTCAGAAAACGCAGACTGCTCAAGTATACTTAGAGATGTTCTCAACCGTACACATGACTTTAGCATGACATTCAATGGACCTACCAGAAAAATATTAGAGGTACAAAAGCACTCGAGACGGTGCCCGATCAAGATAAAAATGCTCTTGCTTACTTGCAAAGGGCTTCTAACATTTTGGCTAACCTAATCGTCCGCCATCAGTGAACATAAAAACGCAAGTTGCTAGCTGATTTTAATATGTAGGTATGATATTTTTTTTTTTTTTCGGACTGTCTATTAGCTGTACAAACCCTATTGGTTGCTACAGCGTAACCGGGCTGTTTGGCGAGCTTTGGAAAGAAGCTCTGCCAGAAGAAATTTTGAGCCCTAGGGCTCGAAATTTCTATGGGAACGACTGCCTAAGGGCGCCTCCTTTGAGGCCGAACCTCGGCTTAGGCGACGTTTGGGATAACGAGGGGGTCGGACGGTGTAGGTATGATAACTTTCTAACAGATATGATAAAACTTTTTTGCGCCTAGTGTTTTTATTCCATAAACCAAGGTTGACTTTCAGTTTTATTTTATGTATTATTTTTTCACGTACAAAAAAAAACATGTAAACGGTACATTAGGATATGATACTTACTTGATTAAAGGTGATGTTACCTCAAAACATCCACACGCTGGCTCTAATGCGATTGAAATTTCTTCTGTCACTCAACGTGACACTGCGTCAGGGAAGAAACGGGATGGGCCAATTATTTTGCGATCTCGGGACATTTTTTTGACACGCCTATATTATGAGGGGTTTGGAGTATATTCTGGATGTGACTTTTTCATGTGATTGGCAAGTGATAAACAATATAATAAAATGAGTATAACTTTTATTGCAGTATTATTTCCTTTCAGAGGGCAAACTTTAATTTCAACTTTACTTTGGATGCATTGGTTCAAAACAATGGCTGTATACTTTCACCTTACGATTGACCTTCTAATCTAGATCTAAATATTTTTCGGCTAGGTCAGCTTTTGCTGGCTATTAGCACTGAATAATGATAAGTTATAGTTTAAGCAATTAAAATATCACTTGCTTCAACGGCGAAGGCAAACATCGTGAGGAAACCTGCACGCCTGAGAGTTCTCCATGATGTTCTTAAAAGGCGTGTGAAGTCTGCCAAACCGCACATGGCCAGCGTGGTGACCAATCCCTTCTCATATTGAGAGGAGACCCGTGCTCTGTAGTGAGCCGGCAATGGGTTGATCATGATGATGATAAGTTGAGCAAGGTCATATTAATACTCCAGGGTACTTTTTTCTTTCATAGTGGTAAAGCTTTGGTGTTGAAACCAACATCACCATCAGCCTTACAATTTAATACCACTTGCATCACAGCTAAGTTCTCTTCTGTCATACGAAACAAGGATTTAGAGTGAAGAGCTGCTATAATGCGGATTCAGCCATTATTATCACGTAAGCGGTAATAACCAGCAACACAATCCGCTTAACGAGCTCTCCAGGGAGAGGTTATATTTATTATACAAGCATTCCATATGTAAAAGGCATTTTTAATATATTGAATATTATAAAATTAATTTACTGATCAGAAATTGAAGCGACGAGTTGCGGCTTTGATTAAATTTTAAGCCCAATTTCGAGGGATTATAGATTATATAGGGTACCCTATTACTGTTTTATGTCCATCAGTGGGCATTCTTATAAACTATAATAAATCCAAATTTAACTTGGCCTTTGGTGCACAAATATAATAATTTAAACTGCAGTAGCTAATAATAACTACATTCGTAAACTTCAATAGAGAGATACCTGAATTTTCAAAGATTGAGCATATACTATTAAATAATGTTGAAAAATAGACGAAATACACGAAAAATTACGTTTTGGTGTTTTTCCTTAGTTTTAATAATGCCACAAGTATTGTTTCATTTTTTTCGTGGCACGGAACCCTTTGGGCGCGAGACCAACTCGCCATTAGAGCAGATTTTTAGAGCTATCAATCGGGACCGATTGAATGCCACAGATTTTTTTATATACTTTTAAATATTATAATTTTAATGATCGTATTAAAAAAAATTACCGTTAAAAATGGTTTTGATTAAAGTTGACATAAATATTTTAATTAAATCAAAAAAAGGTATTTAAAGTTACGGAGACAGGATTTTGAGGAATTTAAAAAGAAATATAAAATTTAATCATTAATTTATACTATATTACTTACGCCTTTTTTATTTAAACATATTTATAACTAGCCTTTTTTCACCACTTGCGCGTCTTTTTCGTGTTATTAAACCCGCGGGATTCGAAATATTTTTTTTATACCACAGTTAATTATGGCTCTACGACATAAATTATCTCGAACACTTTTTGAACTTAAAAAACAAGGAAAATAAACGCGGCACAAAAATATATTTTTTTTGTTGTAAAAAAAGTTAGTAAATAAGCAACGTAGAACAACATAAGTAAATAGGTGATAAATCAATCAAAACAATCTTTGCATTATTGCTTTAATTATGAAACCGATTTGGGGTACATCGGTTGAATAGTTTCAATTCTATATAGGTTCTTAACCAACATAGGTTGAAACATTTTTTTTAATATAAATAGTTTTTTTATTTTTTATATAGTGTATAAAAACAAAATTTTGATATACGCACCACACAAAGTCAGATCCAATATAACACAGAAAGCACAATATAAAGCACTAAACACACTGTCCGCACGGCACAACGAGATAACGCGTACGTTATGGTAAAAGTGAGAGCTTAATACTCCCTGCTTGTAGCAATTACGGTTAATTGTATTGACCTAAGCTAACCCGCCGGTCTAATCCCGTCGTATGATGCCTTATTGGTTATTATGGACGTTAATTGTTGATTACGCTTGGAACGTGTAAACGCAAATATGGTTGGTAGAAAGTGAGCGAGTTTGCCATGATCAACTGTTTACTTAAAGATTCTTGAGAAAATTAATCTAACAAACTTTGATTTAATTTTTTAATTCGATATCGATTTTCACGACCTCCGGGGTGCAGCGCGTTCGCTGACGCATTGCAAAGTTTGAGGTCCTGGTTTCGATTCCCGGCACGAGTCTGGTATGGTAGAAGGCTTCGGCCGTGGCTAGTTACCATCCTACCTACAAGACTTGTCCCCAAGCAATTTAGCGTTCCACCACTATATCTCTAACAAGTTAGCCCGCTACCATTTTAGATTGGTCACTGGTGCAATTTCACCTGGTCGCGACCACTTACCACCAGGTGAAATGACAGTCAAAGGCTAATTTGTATTGGAATTAAAAAGAACTGTGGGTCGGGCACCAAATGGATATTGTTTATGACCTCAGTACATTAGTATTGTTATTAATAGTTGGTAGTTGGTAATTAACCAAGCTTGAAGCTGTGATAGCCTAGTGGTTAGGGCGTCAGCCTCTTAATCAGAGGTCAGCGGTTCAAATCCGGGCACGCACCTCTAACTTTTCGGAGTTATGTGCGTTTTAAAAAAAAACAACTAAAATATCACTTGCTTCAACGGTGAAGGAAAACATCGTGAGGAAACCTGCACGCCTGAGAGTTCATAATGTTCTTAAAGGCGTGTGAAGTCTGCCAATCCGCACATGGCCAGCGTGGTGGACTATGGCCAAACCCTTCTCATATTGAGAGGAGACCCGTGCTCTGTAGTGAGCCGGTAATGGGTTGATCATGATGATGATGATGAATTAACCAAAGCTATGTCCCCCCTATTTGTACTTCAGCTTTATCTAAAGCTAATCTTTAGCTATGTCTAACTAACTCTTTAAGTACGTAGTCTCACTGAGCTTTTTTCCTTAAAAAGCTTATAACCAAAACAAGATCCTCCTTTCCATGGACAATCTGTATCGGTGATCGGTATAAGGCTTATTATATCAGTTATCTACGGTAGAATGGTCGAGCAGAGTTTAAGGTATCGCAGGACCGTAATTAAACACACCTGTAACAAAACTGAAATACTTGATAACGAGGAAACTATAAGTTGGACAAATGCTGAAAACTGACGACCAAAATATGTCATTCTATTAAATAATGTTACCAGATTAATTTCAGCAGTGATATTGAGATACATACCATAAAAGTTAATAATGATTTGATTTATTTATCTATTTAACGTAAAAATACCGTGTATTTTCCTGCATCATATCTTTAAATAAATGATGTACTGTACTTAATAGATATAACAAATTTTATTCTGTTTAACATTGTCATCAATATCAAGGAAAACACAAATTAGATTTTTTTTTGCCATTACTTTTTATACGATTAAAGCTGTTTTAAATACCGTTCTATAATGTAATATATATTATTCATTTAAAAGTAATCAAATAATCTTTTTACCTATAATAAAGTCACTACTAAATTTTACAGGTTAATCTTATAATATCGATACTGATTATTATTTAAAGTTTTACGCGAATATTGAAGACTGGGGTTTTTTATTTCATTTCTTTTTGCTACATTCGGCTGAATCATACCTATTTTCAGTACATTTGGCACAGTGGTAGCTTGCATACTGGATACACATAATGCATACTGCATGTGGACACAAATGGTTTTTTCCCGGAATCGAAGTGGGAAACCGTTTTCGCAGGATTGAAAAAGGACACTTTTCAATGTATGTATGGCGCGGCAGGTAACCGATTTTGCCAGCATAGAATAGATGAAAACGAGAACAAATCCAAGAGGTAACTTAATACACGCAAACTTAATATCGTGAACATGCATGATTGAAAATATATTCAATAGAGATGAAATAACTTGTTCGAAATAAAAAATATGTAACAATAAAATGGCTTTTGGTCAAAATATAATAATTATTATGCATCATGTTTTTCGGTCCCATGGCCTGAATAACAATTTTAGAGGGTTGACGTTAATTGCATTGAATTGTAAAATTCAGAAACATTTTAGTCGTTACAAATATTTTGTGGACAACAAAACAGAAATGTACTATATTTTAATCGATAAGTTATATATACATACAACATTTAATACTAGCTATTATTATTTATATATTTTTTAAGATTTTTAGTTTTAGGTTAATCTAAGTTTTATGTATAATGTTTGATGTATAATAAATGATACCAGCTTTATTATACTAATATATTTAAACGTTTTTCGCTTAGCCGAGATAATGAGAAGACTATGAAGTGCAAAGCCTTTTTAGTGAATAGTGATAATGTATTGATATAGCGTAAGTGCAACGTTAGAGAAAACATGAAAAAAGATACAGTAATTTTATCAAAGCATGCTTTTTTTTCTATTTCTTAGCATTTAATAATATTTAGATTTTAACGTTGATATTTAATAGAACGGTAGTTTATCGAAGTTGTAAGTATGTTAATAAAACCTTTTTATTCAAAAAAAAAATAGCCATCACCTTGAACTCTCTCGTATAGTTTGTAAAGATAAGGTCACGGGGACGTTTATTATTTTTTTTCAGTACAAGGCTGGAATTTCGGAATCAACAGTGTCCTATCCCGTAGGCATTGGAGAGCCAGTTATTATCACTGTGTTTGCTTGACAACCCTCTCGCCAATGAAAACCCTCTCACCAACGTCTGTGCCAGGCAGCGAGACGTTAAAGGCTGCCAATGAGACATTGTAAGCAGACGAAGTCGTAGGAAACGTTATGTTATGAGTAAAATGAAAATGTGTAAAACACACAAAAATATTCAGTCAATTAAACACAGTCTGCCCAATCAAAACTAACACGGTAAAAATGATGTACTTTGTAAAAAAGTTGGATTTCAACAATCGCACAAAATGGCGGGGCACTTTGCATAAATGAATTTGAAATTCAGCATTACAGGATGCTTCGTAAAAGTTTTGTAAATTTAAAAATAAAATAGAAGTTCGAGAGAGTGCTTATTGTGCAAGTCTGGAACAGGGTTCTATAATCTCTGAATGGGTTATACAACACTTAAAGTGGGTAGCCCTCTAAGGTTAGCAAATTCTAAAGGTCACCAATTTTTGTCAATGTGATCCATTTTGTAGCGTTTCAATTTTTAATTCGATTTATTTTTGTAATATAAAACACTTTAGCACTAGAAATATTTTTTCGTTTAAAATAAATTAAACATTAATTATCACAAAAGAAATATCGACTAAGTGAACTCTTAAAATAGTTGATTTCTTTAGCTATATACTCGTAACCTACAAAAAGACTTTTCTGTATAAATACGAGTATGTTTGACAGACTAATAAATAAATTTCTAGATGAACCGGGTTGAAATAAAGCATACAGAGCTACGTGTATTATAAGCATAAGGGGCGAAAAACTAAATTTTGTGTATATAAGACCTTAGGGTGTTATAGTTTTTATTTTCCGATCTTAACATTGAATACCTAAAATCATTGACTGTCAAAACATTTTTCTCGTAAATTATCTTTTACTTTATGGTCAAAAAAAATTATATCAATCAAACTGATATCTGTTTCCTAACAATAATAGATAACGAATATAATGATTTATATCAAAAAGTAATCTTTCTTTAAGCTGTAATTTGTGTACAAAGAGTGGTTTATTGCACTAGTGCAATTCACTTTGCCATGTAATATAAAGGTACTGTTTTTCTTAGCCTCTTTCAACCAGAGTATATATTCAGTCATTTTATTTGGTTTTTCATTACGGAATTTTGCATTGAAATTTTAAAATATATTATAAGTGCTAAAATAGGCTTAAGTATGTTTGAATAAAATAAAAAGGCGGAAAAAAAATATGGAAACCACATAAGTTGGGTGAATAAGTATTACGAATTACCGGTTTAAGGAGTATCATGCAAGAGCGCTGACTAAAAGGGTAATAAGTGAGACCGCCTGGCTGACTAAGTATTAATGAACGTCGGCATTTCTTCCGCACATTTGTTAAACAACGTCATTTGATATACGTGCGGAACTGTCACCCTCGTGAATTGACATACTTTCCGCACTTGTATCAAAATGTAAAACTTATACCATTTTTATCATTTTCTTGGCCCCATTCTTCTTCTACATAGTTAAATTTTGGCAGTTACGATACTTTATATAGATCTGTTTGATCAGCCTCTAGTGGTTTAAGTGCAAGAAAAGACACTAGTGAGAGTTTTTCAATGGGGATCGACCACGAATGCCTTCGACTCAACCTTGAACCACCAGATGCTCTATGATATATTTGCTACTTACGATGTTACTGAAGAACCATTAATATACAAGTTTATTATTTCTTTAACACTGGAGGAGGCTAGCATTCAGTATTGAATTTCTTAGGTATAAAACCCCTTATGCTCTAATGGCCTCATTAATTAAGGGACAATAGAAAAGCGTGTCCACTTTCCGCGATATAGATTTTTTATTTTATTCTTACATAGTCGAGGTACCTCTATAAATATTGTTGTGAAATGTAACACCCTATTTACCTTGTCTGAGCAAATACATAATATACATTTACAATTAAAAATAATATATGTTCATTTAAAAATACTAGGTACAGAAATATTATTGAAATCATCAAATAATCGTATTCATCTTACTTCAAAGAGTTCTGTATACATTATAATCTTATTGATATGAGAAGTTTCGGGCTTATCTGGAACAAAACAAATTATAAAATCTAAGCATACGTGCTTCACTACAGTAGCTTGATTTAATATCCCTTCACTCATCGAAGGCTAAAATATATAACTCATACAGATGCCTCGTTTTCTCCTAAAAAACATATCCCCTTACTGACAAACAGTGTATAGCGATTTTATAGAGAAATCATTATATGTCTAATGAATAGAAGCAGGCGTTACTTTGTGGAAGTCCATGATAAACAATAAACAGCAAGTATAATTTGTTATATTCGGCCGACAACCGGGAGATTTGTATAATATAACACCATACAAAATCTTCCATTAGAACCTCTACGCACGTTTCGACCCGACACTGGATCATCCTCAGGAGATGTTGACTTTACAATCGAGAAAAGTAAAGGTTGTCGACGGAATATAGCAAATTATACTTGCTGTTTATTGTTTATCATGGACTTCCGCAAAGTAACGCCTGCTTCTATTCATTAGACACATAATGATTTCTCTATAAAATCGCTATACACTGTTTGACGTAGAGGTTCTAGTGGAAGATTTTGTGTGGTGTTATATTATACAAATCTCCCGGTTGTCGGCGGAATATAGCAAATTATACTTGCTGTTTATTGTTTATTATATGTCTTCTTCTTTCGACTGTACAAATTGGAAGAAAACTTTTATTTATAAATAGAACTCCACCCTACTAACACAGCGCTTTTTATTCCAGTATGATGCCGAGTAGAAGCTGATAAAAAGATGACGCTAAACCAACAATGCATTGGTAGCTCCTGGAACTGCTGACGAGGGTAATCACTTAATGTCTAGTGACCTATTTGCTTGTTTACCTGCGATTTAATAACAAAAAAGACACATAATAGCGTTTCAAATACAAGATATTGCTCGCGTCTCCGTTTGTTACGGTTTTTTAATTATTGCGCAGGAGCTGTTATTTAAAAACTACGTAAATTTGCAAACCTATATAATGCCTATCTCCAGGATTCAAGCCATTTCCATCAAAATTTTGTGAAGATTTGATAAAGTTACAACGACTATACTTTTAACCCCAAGAGAACGATTCCATAACGCCATTTCGTTATAAAAAGATATTAAGGATAAGGATATTGAGGATACACCATAAAACCGAGCTCCAAAAAAAAAAAACATACATCAAGCTCGGTGCAGAGATTGAATTTGGATCTAGGTAACAATACAACAAATGGACACACTCTAGCATTTTTTTTATACACCACAACATCGCTTAATGGCATCTCACCTGATGGTAAGTGATTTTGCTGACTAAGACGGTAGCGGGCTAACCTGTTAGGGGTATGGTAAATTCATACTCCGAATTGGTTTCTATGCGACATCGTAGCACCCAATCATTAATAGCGTGGTGACACGTCTTTGTCTATAGGGGGGTAACTAGCCACGGCCACGACTCGTGCCGGGAATCGAACCTAGGACCTCCAAGTTTAAAATGCAACAGTGCACACGCTGCGCCACGGAGGTCGTCAAATTAAGCATATATAAGTAAGTATAGCATGGATAGTTGTACAAAAGTCTACTATAATATCTATACAAGAATATTATTTGAGTATAAAACCTATTACATGAATTAATTAAAACCAAAGCTAAATGAAAATGATATCTGCGCGCGGTGGTGTATGCAAATTAACTGTTAACTACAACATCTCGGGATTTAGACCGGAGTAGCTTCACCTGCAAGTTATTTAACGGAACTACTGGTAGTTAACCAAGTTAACTCGTTTTTCTCTACTGTATAAAAATTAACTGAATAATTTTGATCAAAAATTCAATGTTTCGTAAAATTTAATATGGTGTGTTTTACCAGTAATAAATGATTAAATAGTGTGATGCTGAAACATCATGATCAACCCATTACCGGGCTCACTATAGAGCACGGGTCTCCTCTCAATATGAGAAGGGTATGGCCATAGTCCACCACGCTAGCCATGTGCGGATTGGCAGACTTCACACACCTTTGAGAACATTATGGAGAACTCTCAGGCGTGCAGGTTTCCTCACGATATTTTCCTTCACCGTTGAAGCAAGTGATATTTTAATTGTTTAAAAACGCACATAACTCCGAAAAGTTAGAGGTGCGTGCCCGGATTCGAACCGCTGACCTCTGATTAGGAAGCTGACGCCCTAACCACTGGGCTATCACCGCTTCCGATCCGCTTATGCCGAAACATTGTAGATAAATACGAGCATCATAGGAAAGTTCAGAAACACTCCACGGGCGATGGAGAGAGCCGTGCTCGGAGTTACACTTTATTAATATGATTTGATTAATATTCTACAAGCTGATTAAGTTTTAGTTTAACAATTGTTTCTGGAATTTGGACAAACCTTAACATTTTTGATTGCCACTAAGAGCTTCAGAGTTTCGGTACGATGATGAGTAGAATCCTATCTGGGGTGTGATTTGTAATAGCCCGTTACCATCTTTGACTTTACAACTTGCAGTAGAATAAAAAAAAATGTCTCTATAACTAAACTATATATTATCGTGATCAACCCATTGCCGGCTCACTACAGAGCACGAGTCTCCTCTCAGTATGAGAAGGGTTTGGCCATAGTCCACCGCGCTGGCCATGTGCGGATTGGCAGACTTAACACGCATTTGAGAACATTGTGGTGAACTCTCAGGCGTGCAGGTTTCCTCACGATGTTTTCCTTCACCGTTGAAGCAAATGATATTTTAATTTTTAAAAACGCATATAACTCCGAAAAGTTAGAGGTGCGTGCCCGGATTCGAACCGCCGACCTCTGATTAGGAGGCTGATGGCCTAACCACTAGGCTATCACCGCTTCAAACTATATATTATATTGGATTGCAATGCTTAACCTATTTTACAAAATTTTCATTAACTGTTTGGATAAAAATCGTAATCAGACAGCATAAGTCAAAAACTTTACCTCTTCATAACACTAGGTATGGATTCAAGTAAAAAACTAATATTTAGGTCATATAAGCAGAACAAAAAATACTCAGACACAAAATAAATAGAAAAGTGCTCGTTAACATAAAGTTAATGTTCGAAGCGGGAATTATCTCAACTGATTAAACTGTTCCATCGAGGCTCCCTCATATTGACACCTGCGTAACCCGTGACGTGTTCTGCAAATGCCCTCGCATGTACAAACACGCTCAGCTTGAATAATGAATCCCAGTTCCACCGGAAATAACTATCATCCATAAACTCGCCGTAATTGTAGATAAAAAATAGCAGCATAACTACTTATTAAAGTAAGATTGTTTATTTAAAGATTATAATAATAAACATTTATTTTCAGATTTTCATCCATAGGTGTTAGAAACAATTAGGCCTATTATTAAATAAAATGACATTCAAAAGATGAATCCTTTGACGTATGAAAAACTAAATATTGACAAATATATGGATTTGGTTTGGTTAATATTGGTCAATGTTACAAGCCTGATAAGCTTTCTGGAATAATTATAATACTATACTAATCATAATTAGTTATACGCCTGAGAGTTCTCCATAATGGTTTCAAAGGCGTGTGAAGTCTGCCAATCTGTACATGGCCAGCGTGGTGGACTAACCCTTCTCATATTGAGAGGAGACCCGTGCTTTGTACTACTCTGAGCCGAGAATGGGTTGATCATGACGATGATTATAATTATTATGTTATACTAATCTTTTTAAACAGGCCATGCGCCTATGGTTCCTCTACACGTCCAGTAAATGCTGAGAGACCGTTTTGGGATGAGTGATGAGCGAATTGTGTGCATTTATCCAGGGATTCGAAAGTATCCTGAGTAGCCATTTTAATGCAATTCATCTCTGTGACAAATTATATTCAAATAAATGAAGTGTGTAAGGCGTGAAAAGAAAAGGCTTAGTTTCGAATGTATATGGGCATGGATTATCCAATATTCCAGTATCAACAATCTTCGCTTACTGATATTGCTACGCTATGTCAGCGTTAGGTTTGTTTAGTAATTCCTCAGCATGTGCAGGACAATACTCGCAGCACAAACGCTATCATTATTTATAAAGTGTGTGATGTTAACAGCAAATTTTAAATAATATACACTTCTATTGCTTTTATTTACTGATATCTCTATTCTATGGTACCTTGAGTTATGCAATAACTTAAATATAATACTGTAAATAAAATAAAATTCAATGATAAAGTATAATCAAACAAAAACCGAAACGTGATTACAGTCAAGGATTGCTTTATAATGGCCAACCAAATCGCAGTCCTAGAATGTGATGGGTATGCTCTGAACTATTTCCTTGAAGAGAGGAAGCGTACATCCACTAAAGGTTTGTCAATATGCTGAGAAAAATGATGTTGAAAAATCACTTTCTTAAGAAGCGTTTAAACTATTAATTTTAATATACCTGGAGGTTAGTGACGATGCAGTTTAAAACGGTAGCCGGCTAACCTGTAAGGGTAACCACTCTTAATTGGTTTCCAAGTTGTCATGCTGGAAAAGTAAATCACGACTTTGTTGATAGGGTAGTTAGCTATAGCCAAAGTAAAACAAGACTAGAGAAATTTAGCGATGAACAATATCTAAATTGTACCTGCTGGGCATTAAATCTAGAAAATCTTACTTATAAGAGGATAAAAGTACGCCAGAATGGTCGTCAAAAACAAGTTGTTACAAGGTAATAGCTTCACCGTAACTTGAATTAACCTAGCCTCCAATATACAATTAAAACTAATGCTATTGCGTGTTCTAGAGGTTATTCATTTCCTATGAAAAAGTTAATCTAGATCTGATATGATTTTGAGTCATACTTTTTTTAATCATGTAAGTAATCAAAATTCTAACTTTAGCTGTTAATGTTATAACTTACCTAGCGAAACTAATGTGTTGTGGGTTTCTAACACATAAATAGTATTTTGTACGCGGCCTCAAAGAGGGTAGTTATTGTTTACCTGATTCTAAAACTAACCGACATTTACACCAATTGATAATTTGTATCTCACTAGGCGAGCCCTAAGTACAATATTACAAAAATCTTTAGCACAATCAGTCAACCAACCTTACTTTTTTAAGTACTTTATATTTTATTCCAATAAGAAAATCATAGTACTGATAAGCCATAATAAGCGTAGAGTTTAAAGCATACTTAGTAAAAATACAGGTGTTTTATACAGGCAAATCATGCCATCTGACGGCCAAAGTAAACCAGTAGGAGAGGCAACTAGAGAAGAAGTAAAAATAAGCAATTTGGATTATCACTACAGTTATCAAATACATATCAGTTATATAACTTGCTCAATTTAGAATTTTAAGTTGTAAATACAGTTTGCTTTATAAACAAAGCGCTTAACGTTCCCCTATGCAAATGTGTTAGTATGAAATGGTGACTAACTAAAATTTTTCTATCTCATCACATTAATATGGTAAATTCCGAAGTATTTTTTTTAAGTCTGTAATGCACTTTGATCCCTCGCTCCGTACATTTATATACATTTCGTTTGATCAATCAAAGTAAAATAGAACAACTAGTTATTAAAATTTTCATAGAGCGACTACTAGCCTAGATCTTGAACTGAAGAATTAATAGGATGCAAATAAAATATTTTTTTGGAAAAAATATCAATTTTCAACTATTTTATTTTGGACTTATAAATCACTGGCGAATAATACGAACATCATGAAACAGAAATAGCAAGAGGAATAAATAGAAGAAGAATTAGTGCATGGGGCAGAAGTGCATTTCTACACCTTTCCGAATCACTGGGTTGGTGTCGTGGAGTTGGTGATAATAAAGGTACCAGCTCCAAATATCCGTGTCGTTATTTCAACAATCCTATATATATAATAGATATATAACATTGGTTCTAGTTACTTAAAGTTGCAATTGGTATGCATCGTCTGCATCCAGGTTACTGTGCGAATCATTAACAGGAAGTTCAAATTAATTGTTAACAATGAATTATATTCCATTGTTGTACGGTGTACGTGCAACACCGAACCCTTAGAGTCTACACACACTATATTTTCTCATTTTTACGAACGCGCGTAAAGTAACTATAGTAAACAGGTACGCAGGTCGAATTGGAAGGTATATAACCAGGTATAGATCTAAATTCCAAAGATGTGCACGGATTGCTCACTATAGCATTTAACACAATCTTTAATACACGATTCTGCACGAATTCGCCATTATCTATCTCGCCATTATCAATCAAGCAATCATAATCTTTATTCAAATAGTCTTTTAAAAGGCGATTTGGACGCGTCAATAATTTACATAGTAGTGATTTGATGTTGATAACTACATTCGTAAACTTAAAACTAAAGTTCAGAGGGTTCCAAACGCGCCCTGGTCTAAGAAGAAGCCCACAACAAACTTAGCCAGGTAAATTTATAACTTTACAAAATAGCACAATACAGGTTTGGTAAATATTGTTTCTTTTCACAAATATATAAAAGAATATAAATATGATATAAGCTATTTATAATACTTGAATGACACAAAATATATTTTTAAATTGTAGTCCGTCTGTTTGTCTGGGCTAATGTTTGAAAGAAGTGACACGATTTTAAGCGCTTTTAAAGTTTTTTTTCAGTTGGAGAATTAAACAGGGTGCAAAATTAAAAAGGTTTATCCAGACTTCCAACACTAATAAGGGTTAAATGTATGGTTGGAATATTATAATATGACGTAGGTCGAATGTTTTCGAAGTATTTCATATAGAAACTGCAGTTAGAAAAATATTGTCATAAGGGGATAAAAGTTAGTCAGAAACCGTTTCACTGAATAGAAATAAATGTAAGAGAAGTTCTCTGAAAAACCACTTGCATTATATTTATTATAAATATGAAAGTTTGTAAAGATTTATGAGGATTTTTGTTTCATAAATTTGAAACGTGCTTAAACGAACCCACCGAAGTAAGGTCGCGAGTTTTGTTTTATCTGAGATTCATTTTTTCCAAGCGGGGTTTGGAAACCTAAACTCCTAATTGGTTTCTACGTGACATTGGGTCCATACGTCTTTATTGGGAGGGGTACCGAAGCCTTCCACTAGACCAGACTCGAAACCGGGAATCGAACCCAGGACACCTCCAATTTTATAATGCTATAGCGCAAGCACTGCGTCATGGAGGTTGTCAAAAATTTTGTGTTTGTTAATTAGTTTTTATATCCCGCGGGTATGATCTGTATAGCATGTCTAAAAAGTGTTTTATGTCCGTCTCCAAGTTACAAGTTACGGCCAGATAAAGATTGGAGTTTTCAAATAGCATATGTAAAACAAACAAGCAAACCGACCTACGGTTATGTTTTTTTTTCTCCAGATTTAAGTCTAACGAAGTCACTGCCCTACTTAGTCTTCGCACTGGTATAAGATGACAGTGTTAACATGTAACATGAGTGACGTAACATAGTTTAAAAGGATTTAAGTTGCTACTTAACAGCGACTAAGTACTAGCAGAATTTCCGTCTTCCCGTTCCCAGCAGTAGAAAAAGATCCTATTATATCCTATTTGCAAAGTATTTTTCCTACTAAACTAAAATAGCAATTTTACTTTAGTAGAAGCAATAAAAAGATCCTATTATAATTTTCGCAAAGTATTTTTCCTACTAAACTAAAATAGCAATTTTAGTTTAGTAGAAGCAATAAAAAGATCCTATTATAATTTTCGCAAAGTATTTTTCCTACTAAACTAAAATAGCAATTTTAGTTTAGTAGAAGCAATTTCGATATCCCTACGATATTTCTCTCTGTAATATCGGCCTTTTAAAGTATTTTTAAAGTTAGACGATCTCTACACGGTAGTTTTATTAAGTTCCCGGTTTCGATTTCCAGAAGTAGAATCGAGGTGGTGGTGGGAGATTTGGGTGGCGCCTAGTTATCACCGCAATGGCAAATAAGCACAAGCAACCCATTCAGCTTTTTGGTTCAGCTGGCTCCTTTGGTGCTGCAGATATTTATGGGCGGTAATATTAGGTGTAATATTAGGTAACACTTAACATTAGGTGACCCGTCAGTTTGTATAGATATATAAAAACTCTAATTAAAATCATTTTCACCCTAGTTAATATCATTGTACGAGCAGATACCATCACCTATGAAAACTCATGCGGGATTTGTATTAGACATACAACATGAAGTTTTGTCCTTCTACATAAGGCATATCTGCCTTCATGGCCCAAGAAAACTCTGGATCATCGAGGCAGTAAAAAACCTACTATTACGCCCTTTATATAGTTCTGTGAACTATATAAAGGGCGTAATAATTCAAATTCAAATTCAAAAATTCAAATTCAAAATAATCTTTATTCAAATAGTCCTTAAAAAGGCACTTTTGACGCGTCAATAATTTACATAGTAGTTATTTCATGGTGATAACTATATTCGTAAACTTAAAACAAAAGGGTTTAAAACGCGCCCCGGTCTAAGAAGAAGTAATTGACAATCAGTGCCATCTTATAGAACACTCATAAACTAATCCAATCCATGAAAAAAAAATTATTGTATTTTTGTCACGAACGATGACATGGCATTGAAACTTTGAAAGAACGTCTCCTCAAAAATACTACCTTCAGATCAGGAATCGCTTGTTGTATTCAGTTAAATTGCACAAACAAGATAGAAATTCGAACCCAGGATTTCTTGACCTAATTAGGGCCCAAGCCCGGGGCTTTCTGGTTACGAAGTCTAAGATCCAGCCAAGAACGCAGTAAAAATTAACTGGTAATACTGATAATAGGATAATGTACGTTGTGACCTTGACTGGTTTAATTATTCTTGATTAATTTCATCATGTAAATAATTATTCGCATTTATCTCGATACAGTTGACGCAAACTAATCCATGACATTCTACTGCAATTGCAACGTTTCCTAGTTTCTGCATTCGCTCGTGTAAATTCAATTAAAATTACACGAATATCGCGCAGAACAGAGGCAAATATCAGAGATGCTCTCATATACAAGTGAGTACAGAATCAATTTGTTCCCAGGCTAGTTATGTTGACCTGTCTGGTACGGCAATGCGAAGGAAGGTATCTGTGACGATTCATATTTCATTCTTGATTAAAGCAAAGTCGGGAATAAATAACGTCTAAATTAAAATTCCAATGGATTCCAGAAAAATATTTAATTTGATAGCAAAATTACGAAGCCCGTTTTTCTTCCATTAACGAAAACCGTGTTGTGTTAAATTCGTTATAAAAGAAAAACAGGTATAAATTTTCAATGCATTACAAAACAACGAAACGTGGGTGCAAGCGAAGCGGCGCGGAAATTGTTTCGCTTAAGGAGGAGCCCGCTTGCCTAGAAGATGACTATTCACTATTGATTTAAAAAAGGCTTCAAATGAGGCTAAAATTTAGTTTCCCTATAATATATTAAAGGTAACCTAAATTGAGCTCAGGAATGGCGTTTCGGACTCAGACCTTACAATGCGTATCAGAAATGATGAAGCGATAATAGTTTTGAATAACTTAGTTCATAATACTACCTCATATTATCATCAAACGTCAGGTTTTCTTGCTAAGTTTTTTTTTTATCCACTACAAGTTAGCCCTTGACGGCAATCTCACCTGATGGTAAGTGATGATGCAGTCTAAGATGGTAGCGGGCTAACCTATTAGGGGTATGGTAAACCCACTCTTAATTGGTTTCTACGCGACATCGTGCCGGAACGCTTAATCGCTTGGCGACACGTCTTAGTCGGTAGGGTGGTAACTAGCCACGGCCAAAGCCTCCCACCAGACCAGACTCGAGCCGGGAATCGAACCCAGGACCTCTAACTTTATAATGCGACAGCGCGCACACTGCGCCACGGAGGTCGTCAAAAAGGTCAAAGGTCGTCAAGTACCCGTCTTGTTCATCATCTAACGTCAGTTCTTGTCCCCGTCTTGCCACGTCTAGTCTTGGAAAACAAGAATTGGACTCCTCGTTGCAAGTGTCCGAAGCAAGTAGGTTCCAATCCCATAATAGTGGATTATTGGCCTGACCTAAATTTCATGTATGAACCGTTGCCTTAAATTTGTAAGAAGTAAGTAATTGCTGCAGCGTAGTTAAGACATCAATTAGTGTCAGACCGATTGTGTCGAGGTAAGAGCGAATTAACTACGCGGTTCAGACAATTATGAACAATTTAGTGTAGGTTGCTGATTGGTATAGTTAAACACTTTATGTTGTCTTTATAATCCTCATATAAGCTACCCGTTGTTTAACAAGGCTATTTGTAAAGGTGGTACCGTACTTTGCCAATGGGATATTATAGTGTTTTGTTATAATGAAAATCATTTTTCCTGGAATCAATACTTTCGAAGAAATAACTGTAATATGTTTGAATGATAACCATTGCATTAAATTGTTCAAATGTGGTAACGGGTTTACGTGATCAATCCATTGCCGGCTCACTACAGAGCACGGGTCTCCTCTCAATATGAGAAGGGTTTGGCAATAGTCCACCACGCTCGCCATGTGCGGATTGGCAGACTTCACACGCCTTTGAGAACATTACGGAAAACTCTCAGGCTTCACCGTTGAAGCAAGTGATATTTTAATTTTTAAAAACGCACATAACTCCGTAAAGTTAGAGGTGCGTGCCCGGATTCGAACCGCCGACCTCTGATTAGGAGACTGACGCCCTCACCACTAAGCTATCACCGCTTCACGTATACTAATATGGTAATGGGTTACTAAGAAAACATGAGAATTTAAAAGTCCTTTATAATTGATTTTAAAATAATATTTCACACACGGATATCAAGATGATATATTAAAATGGGGTTGCTACTTTTTATTAAGATTTACTTATAATATGTATTAATATTAAATGAAAATTTAAATTACCTGAAATTAGAAATTTTTAATCTTTTTCATATAATTGGTACTTTCTATATACTTTCGCAGTACCCTATTTCCAATTAACATAGTTTAATATTCGGGATTCACGCTGTAACTATCGAACCAATTTGGCTAAAATTTTGCTTGGAGATAGATTATTCCGTGTATTAACATAAAAGCTACTGTTTATCTACGAAAATCCATGGTGGAATTTCGCGTCTATAAGGTATTACAGTTGCTATAGTTTGCAATATTGAACGTCCACGAAATAATATTAATTTATTGGGAAAAGATACGTCAACGAGAAAAGGAACACAAATGATGTATGGGATAAAATTCAATTGCAAGCGTTGCTTATTATACATGAATTTTTAAAAATCCTTGAACACACTGGACAAGAGATGCGACTTGTACCTAGTAGAGGGGCACTAATAGGCTAGTTTATTAATGAGTACACTATGTAAGAGGCAAATAGGCTCTTGACCTTTTAATAAAACGTGCAGGTGATCACTTGACCGCGATGTGTCACCGGGCGAGCGGTTAAAAGCATTTGACACGACAATTGGTGTTAAGTAACCGACCAGGGGCTCATAACATCTGAGGCAGCAGATGGTTGATACTATCTTGAATTAATAAAGGACGGCAGTTTTTAAATTAAATGAGAAGTAAAATTACTCTATCCGAATATTCTTATCACAATATAAAAGTGCAAAACAAGTCATCATCATCATGAACAACCCATTACCGGCTCACTACAGAGCATGGGTCTCCTCTCAATATGAGAAGGGTTTGGCCATAGTCCACCACGCTGGCCATGTGCGGATTGGCAGACTTCACACGCTTTTGCAATACAAGTACAGTAATCTTATTAACTGACATAGTGATGGTAAGTGATGATGCGGTCTAAGATGGTAGCGGGCTAACCTGTTAGGGGTATGGTAAACTCATACTCCTAATTGGTGTCTACAAGACATCGTGCCGGAACGTTAAATCACTTGCCACGTCTTTGTCGATATGGTGGTAACTAGCCACGACCGATGCCTCCCTTCTGACCAGACGCGAGTCGGGAATCGAACCCAGGACTTCCAACTTTAAAATGCAATAGCGCACGCGCTGCGCCATGGAGGTCGTCAAACTGACATCGTGGGATGTTGATAACATAAATTATACACGATTAAATGTGGGGTTTTCATTATAATAGTTTTAAGTTTACGAGTATATTCATTATCACCAATATAACAATAGTGTAAAATAATAAAAATCTACGACTGCTTCTACGATTATGAATCAGAGAGAATTATTAAATTTAATATCATAAAATTAAGGATATTGTTAAGCTAGAACCACACTCTTGCTCGCAAGAAACGAGATTAGTGGAAGGACCAACTGTGTTATCCAAACAAACTCTCCGTTTTATGCTCTAACCAGTTTTATAATATACTAGCTGTTGCCCGCGACTTCGTCTGCGTAGAATAAATGATTTCCCGTGAGATTGAGGTTTATCGTGCGGCCAATGCCCTGCTTCAGAAAGTCGAATGTCCAATTGCCTATTTTTGTGTTTCTAAATTAAAAACATAGGACTTTCATACAAACTTCAAACCACTCTTTTACCCCCTTCGGGGTAGATTTGGATGAAAAAAATTCTAACCTTATACTTACGCCCTAAAAGAAACCTATTTTCAAAATTTCAAGCTTGTAGATTTCATAATAAAAAAATAAGCAAAAATCTTCGTATCATATCATCCCCTATTTTACCACCCTTAACAGGTAATATTTAAAAAAAAATGATGTACATGTTTTTTATTTATTATTTTTCATCTTAATGCAAATTTTTGTGTCTCTAACTCTAAAAACAACGAAATTTCATACAAACTTCCAATCCCCCTTTTACCCTCTTAGGGGTGGAATTTCCAAATATCCTTTCTTAGCTGATATCTCTTAACTATCAACTACCTACTTGCTAAATTATAGCTTTATACGTACAATAGTTTTAGAGATTTCGTGTTTAATCAGTATGTAAGTAAGTATGTAGGTATGTAAGTATGTAAGTGACCTTTCGCTTTTATATATATAGACTAGGCGTCCGTATATGATTTCAAATAATCTTTCCCACTGCATGTGACTGCTGTGTAGTTCAATTCCCTAGCGTCTCACTTCCTTTGACCTTGGACTGACATTGAACGGGGTATCGGGGAAGCAAGGCGAGGTAAGTCAAGAAGATGATTTTGGCTGGCCACAGTCTTATAGTTGTGACTTCTAGTCAGGCCTACTTGGAGAAGATCGGAGATAAATAATCAGGACCCTGTTAGAGAAGCGTGTAAGAAGTGCGTTGAAAATCTAATAAAGGAATTTAATTTTCATGCGATGACGTTATCCTTATTGATGTTTATTTAGCATTGCTCTGGGGTCAATACCCGGGCCAAGTAAGTAATTTGGTAAAGGCTTATTTTTAGTTTTTTTGCATAAAATATTTAATAAAATTATTGAAAAATCTTAAATAAATTACTAACGCGGAGTTGGGAATATGTTAAACAGTCTCTATTAATTATTTCTGCTTAGATTTAGCACACATTGGATGAACTGGGCAAGACTTTGTTCTCAGCCTCTTGCTAATATGACAGAGTCCTTTTATTCTAGCTATCGTTCGTTGATATGCCGAAGATAACGAAAACGTTCTGTGTATAACCTAAAATAGAATTAAGCATACAAAATGGGAATGCCGTTCCATGGAGTTCTTAGTTTCTTCGTGTAATGCAGCGGAATTAACAATAGCAATTTGTGTAGCGAATGCCGACGCCTGTTAAGCGAAGGTGAGGCAAAGCGGCTAATTGCTTAACTTACCTTATTAAAATTAACTTCCCGTGAGCCCCTCAACTGTTCCGTATTCAAATAGTTTCACAGTATTAAGCGGTAAAACGTTGGTAGTTTTAATATGTGTCTACCTCCGTGGCTCAGCGCGAACGTTATCGCATTATAAAGTTGGAGGACCTAGGTTCGATTCCCGGCTCGAGGCTGGTCTGGTGGGAGGCTCCGACAGTGACTAGTTACCACCCTACCAACAAAGACGTGTTGCCAAGCGATTTAGCGTTCCGCCACGATGTCGCGTAGAAACCAATTAGGAGTATGGGTTTACCCATACCCTTAACAGGTTAGCCCGCTACCATCTTAGACTGCATCATCACTTACCATCAGATGAGACTGCTTTCAAGGGCTAACTAGTAACGCAGAAATATCGAAAAGAAGATGACAAGCAACGAGTACGTCTATGAACCTGTATCCCTCTTCTAATATATCTAATATAATATATGAGATCGCATATGCCCACCAGTGGTAAAGTTATGATGTCAATGTGACAGCCGAGTGAGGAGTGTCACTAAGCTTTATATGTCAAAAATGTTACATAGACGCTCGTTATACTTATCATAAAGGCACTGAACTAAGAGCTCGATATATAATCGATAGGAAATAATTATTTTCACGAAAACCTATTGTCGTGGGATTGAAGCCAAAATATTCCAATATAATAACTTAGTACGATCAGAGGCGTATTAGCTTTCCGAGTATATTTTTAGCAATATTGGCAAGCTTTGGTTTTTATTTTTTAGGTATCGACTACAATAATCTGGAAAATTTAACTAACGACCAATAAAAATAAAACCTGTTTGGTTAAATTATCCATCCATCGTGCTACGTAAACGCCTTTTACATTGTTATATATGGCCCATACTTCTCTACACTGAACAGTCAAAGAGGATCAAAGAAAACGTCTAGAGGCATTTGAGATGTGGTCTTATCGACGGATGTTAAAGATCAGCTGGACCCAAAAGGTGACCAATGAGGAGGTCTTGCGACGTGTTAGTTGTAATCGCGAACTTTGGAAGACTATCAAAAAGAAAAAAGTTGCTTATCTGGGGCATGTGCTTAGGCATGACAGATACAGGCTCCTGCAACTTATAATGATGGGCAAAGTAGCGGGAAGGGGGCACATCGGTCGCAAGAGGAAGTCTCGGTTGCGAAACATCAGGGAGTGGAAAGGGATCGCGAGTATCGCTCAGCTTTTCAGCCTCGCGAGAGACAAGGCAAATTATGCCATTCTGACTGCCAACCTTCACTAGTTGGAGGTGCACCTAAAGAATAAGAAGGTTAAATTATCCGCCATTGTCTTTTTTTACTTAAATGAGGGAAAATACGTGAGACGGCCACAGCTATTGCATATTAATATGAGATCATGAGATCATTAACTAGAAGTAACCTTAATGGGCCTGTTAAGCCATAGGTTCGTAGGTAAGGCAGGTTAACGATAATAACCATATTATCGTTAACATGTATAAATAATTGTAGCCGTGCACCAAACCGCATAGTAGTGGTATGTTGGTTTTAGGAACTCTCCCAGTAAAGAGACAACATTCCAATGCTCATAGTGAATCACTACCGTTGCCTGAATGAGCAAACCAAAATTGAAGCAGCTTTGCGTCTCAAAGCTTTATATATCTTTCTCGTATGAAAGAGGAGGTCTGCCCCTAGCTGTGGTATATTAATTAAGTTGTTGATAAAATTCTAGATGAACGCTAGGCGGAACACACACTGAAAATCACCTCTGGCCCATGTAATTGCTTTTATTCTGCAAACCACTTCATAATTCACTAGAGTTGCACGCCCCGAACGTATTTCAAAAGCGCTAATGGTCGGAGTGCCAAAATCTGGACGTTCCATTTCGTACGGAGAATTTGTTTTTACTTTTTATTTATACCCGTGCCCGGCGAGCTCAGTTCACCAGAATAGTAGCGTCGCGATAATTGATAAAGCAGATATATTTATTCCGTGAGAAGTAAGCACTTAACTTATTTGTAACTAGTATAGCAGTAGTCTTTCGTAAAAGGATTTTGAAATCAAAAAAAAAAATCATTCTTCTCAAATTTCGTTTTTCGGCCCGTTCATCGTATTGAAAGTAACTAACACAAATATACATATACTAGCTGATGCCCGCGATTTCCTCTGCGTTGAGTTAGTGTGTGTGTTTGTCTTCCAATCGCGATTGATTACTAAACCGACGACCTTGAAATAATTACAGGATAATCTGTAAAGTATCTCCTTTCTTACAAAAAAATAATGAATGAAAACGAAGTACGCGGTAATGACTTACAACTAAATACACATTTTGAGTTTTGGAACGCGACATTAGAGCCTCTAATGCGCACGCGAAGACTGTTTTATAGATATGATTGAATTTGAACTTTGTGCAGCGGTAATAAATTGCAAATTGACTATTTGTTAGGAATACACCTACATTTTTTAGACAACAGTGAGTGATTATAATGTAATATGAACTTTATTGCATAGCAGTATAGTTCAAATTGATTCTACATTTTTTTAGAAACCGTTTATATGGGAAAATGAAAAAGGCTGTTTTAGGGTTTTCCCGGCAGTTATTTGAATTTTTCTCACTTAAACCTTCCCTAGACCTCCACGAACATTTCAAGACCAAGATAAGATAAATCCGTTCAGCCGTTCTCGAGTTTTAGCGAGACCAACGAACAGCAATTGTTTTTTATATATATAGATAGTACAAAAACACAACACAAATAACTGAAGTATTATAATATATATAACGAACAAAGTATCCAAAAGTCCAAGTTCGTCAAAAACAATCTGGTCGCTATTTGGAAGATCTATTTACACCCACCGTGAGAAAATCACGATCGTTTCTTTCAAAACTTTTCTTTATTCTTAATTAAATTAGTTATAATTTTGCATTCAACTAGTTGTAGGAAAATGTCAAAAGAATATAAAATACTCGTATAAAGGAAAATGAATTAATAGTAATTTAGATAAAGTTCCTTTTCGTCCATTTTTTACATTTAAAAATTTAATTGGATTTATCATTTTCATTTTTAATTCTTCTAACTCCTATCTTTTAGGAAATCTAGATAATCTTTTAGTTACTCCTATTCATATTCAACCAGAATGATATTTTCCTTTTGCTTATGCTCTTTTACGTTCTATTCCCAATAAACTTGGATGTAATTGCTTTAGTAATATCTATTTTAATTTTGAAAATTGATCCATGAAACATTAAACATTATAGAACATTAACAGAGCGATATTATATAAATATGTAGCTCTTCTATAATATTGTATAGAGCTTATGCTATAATAAATAAAATGTGTCTGATTAATGGTATCCAAAAATTATAAGGTCTGAGTAAATTGATATTAATTCGCCTTAATTTGAAACTTAAATTCGTCTACACTTCTACTACCAGCGCTTTAGGTAACGTTTGTAAGATAAAAACTAGTAATACGGAAGTTGCAACTAAAATAACCAAATAAGGGCTCACCCATTAGAGGGGCTACACGTCTTTGTCGGTATGGTGGTAAAGCCACGACCGAAGCCGACCACTCGAGCCGGGAAATCGAACTCCAATTTTGTAATTAAACAGCACACGCGTTGTGGCGCTGAGGTCATTAAAATATATATTCCTTCAAGAGATATTCATCATGATCAACCCGTTACCGGCTCACTACAAAGCATGGGTCTCCTCTCAATATGAGAAGGGTTTGGCCATAGTCCACCACGCTGGCCATGTGCGGACTTCACACGCCTTTGAGAACATTATGGAGATCTCTCAGGCGTGCAGGTTTCCTCACGATGTTTTCCTTCACCGTTGAAGCAAGTGATATTTTAATTGTTTAAAAACACACATAACGCCGAAAAGTTACCTCTGACCAGGAGGCTGACGCCCTAACCACTAGGCTATCACCGCTTCAAGAGATATTCCACAATAAATAAGTCTAGCCAATCAATCATTTACTCGTTTATAACGGGACGGCTATTTCAGAGAGCCGAGTAATAAAAACGTAATCAGAGTGAGATAAAATTGAACTGTAGATCAGTCAGATGAAGAACAATACACCGTCAATTAATCATGACGATATTCAATTCTAACAGGATCAACCGTTGAATATATAAATTTTTTTTATATACCACAAGTAAGCCCTTGACGGCATTTCACCTGATGGTAAGTGATGACGCGGTCTAAGATGGTAGCGGGCTAACCTGTTAAGGGTATGGTAAGCCCATACTCCTAATTGGTTTCTACATGTCATCGTGCCGGAACACTAAATTAATTGGCGACACGTCTTTTTTCGGTAGAGTGGTAACTAGCCACGACCGAAGCCTCCCGCTAGACAAGACTTGTGCCGGGAATCGAACTCATTACCTTCAACTTTATAATCCCCATCTTGTACATGCTTTGTTCGCATCAAGAAGACAATATTGTACACTAAGATATTTTTGTATTGTAATGAAGTATGACTACGCAATTTTAGGCAGTTTTGCGAAGTAATAAATAATAAAAACTGCACTATCGATTCATATTTTTGATCCATCTCGAACAACTGTCCCTTGTAAACGGTCTTGTAAGAGAATAACAGTTGGTTGTTTAGTTTGCACCAGCTTAACTGACCTTTCTAACAAAACAGCTATGACCCGGTGAACGCTTACAGTCTGCCCCCACTAATTTTCACAAATCAGACCGAGAGGACTCTTAGGCATAAACAACCAAACTAGCACACGAACTTGTCACATTTTTAAACGAAAACGCGACGCTAGCGTTGTTTATAGTGGGTATTATGACACTGGCTGGTCACACTGCCTTGAAATTAGTATGCTGATTCAAATCTCTGCATTTTATCATAGTGTGCGGTTTTGTTATGGTGAATATAATAGAGAAGATTATGTTTTATGCACATTTTTTTATACACTACAAGTTAACCCTTGATGACTATCTTACCTGGTGGTAAGTGATGATGCAGACTAGGATGGTAGCGGACTAACCTGTTAGGGCTATGGAAAACCGAAACTTCTAATTGGTTTCTACGCGACATCGTGCCGGAACGCTAAACCGCTTTGCGACACGTCTTTGTCGGTAGGGTGGTAACTAGCCATGGTCGAAGCTTCCCACCAGACAAATACATAGACTTATACATAAACGACTTTTAATTACGTTAAAATACTGAATGAACATTCAATTTTTAATTCTCAAGACTAAAGAGATTTGAAAAAAATTAACCTTAGGCTCCAACATCGATATAAAATTTAACATATTTGATTTTCGTATGATTTTTCTGAAAAGTAATAATGTACTCCATTAAATCTTACTATTTTATTTTAATGGTAGTTTCATCAATTCATTTTAAAGTTTATATTTCGTGACGATTTTTTGAATTTAATTAGAGATATAGAATCGAATTTCTTAGCAGCAAAAAACTAAGAACTTAAATGATTTACTTACTTTACACAATAAGTTCACATGCTACGCCAGTTAGGCCGTGGGTGATACGAGGATGTTTGCTTAGCTAAGATTGCGTTTTTAACCCTTATTTGAACGATATTGTAAACTATTCGCTGTTAATGACAGGAACGAAGCTCAGAAGAAGAATGGAATGTATCCTCAAAAGAATTCAGTCCTTAATTCGATTTTTTTAAGTTTACCTTGCCGAGAATTTAGCCCGTATTGCAGATTTGTTTATGTTCTAAAATATAAAAAAAAAAAAAAATTTCATCGACATGTTTGTAGGTATATGTTCCGAAGCTACATCACAATAATTTTGAAGATGTCGTCATTACTATTATTCAACTTTCTAAATCTAAATGTGTCGCTTAATATATCACTTATAATCACAGTAACTTCTTAAACTAACACTTGTCATACTAATCTACAAAGTTACTTAACTGATGTTCATTACTTTATACACTAAAGAGCATGCCTAATGAAGATTAATATTAATTAGGCAGACTCTACGAAGCATGACTGCCTTTGACGTTCAGATCAAAATCTTAAGTCCCATTCAGATAGTTGCATCGAAAATAACTATAGTTATGCAATTTATACGCGTAATTCTCCATTGATTTGTCACTGTAATATGATTGAAATTAAATTTTGTTTGGCAAACTCCCTGGCACAGTTTTGTGCGTTGTGGTCTTGTATAAGTTCCGGATTCAAGTCCAGATAAGAGTAATTTGGGAAAGTATAATTTCTGAATTTTCTCTTTTCTGGTCTGGTGGGTGAATTCGGATGAAGCTAATCACTTACCTACCGAAAAACACGAGCCGATAAGCGGCTTACTATTTCAGTTCTAGGTTTGCTGCAAAGCAAGAAACATACAATACACACATACAATACAGTTGTTAAACTAGCAGTCTTATAATAAAAAGCGAGTTTCCAACATTTTTTTTTATAAATATTTAGTAAAGTTTTCACAGTGTTGCTGATCATTATTAAAAAAAACATTCAAATAGATACGTAGACTTTCAGTGAGACACCTTTGAACGAGAGAGGTTTCGGTTGACGGTCAGTTGGATACTTGTGTAGTAAATAAAATTTCTAGATTAGTTGATTTTTCTACTGGAATTGCTTTTCAGTTCCTGAGCATTATATGATGATAGTTTTTTAATTTAAAAATAAATTTCCTATTCTTTTACCATTACCATATTAGATAGCCACGTAATAAGTACACTTTACACGAATTTGCTTCAAATTTAATTAATTAAAATCATCATCATCGTCATCATGATCAACTCATTGCCGGCTCACTACAGAACACGGGTCTCCTCCCAATGTGAGAAGGGTCACTTCACACGCCTTTGAGAACACTACGGAGAAAACTCAGGCGTGCAGGTTTCCTCACGATGTTTTCCTTCAAGTGATATTTTAATTGCTTACAAACGCACATAACTCCGAAAAGTTAAAGGTGCGGTGCCATGGATCAACCTACTATTAGGAGGTTACTAGGCTATCACAGCTTTTAATTAAAATACACATCTGTATATTGGAGAGCGGTCAAAAGATGTGTTTTATTTTCTCTTAAACGAATGTAATCCAAGTAATGTTTTCACCCCAGAGCATAACGGTTGACTTTGCCTTTAGTGTCCATATTTGCGAGACCCCGCTCGATAAAAAGCAAATATTTGTATGCGTCATGCAGTGATGAATCGCAGTCGATTACGAGCGTGTTGAATTTGTGAAGGTCCAGGGTTATTTATAGGATTCATCGAAAATAACCGCGTTACATCGATTAAAAAAGGTTTCAACGCACAATCATATCTACGCAACAATAATTTCGCACAACGCACAATAATTTCATGATAATATAATAAATGCGAACGTGTGTCTATTTGTTTATTTATTTCTTTGTTTTCTGACTTTGACTTAATCTACAAAAATCTCGAATTTCGGTACAATACGATACAATACATAGCTTTCTTAGTAAAAATGGATAGACAAACATATGTTTTGTTATAAGTTTTTTTTTCTGTAAAAGTATGATTATTATTACGTAGCCATATTTTGTAATGAAACTAAAACACTGAAGCCGACCCGTTCTTTATTAATTCTATCTGCTATTATTATATACGTAAAAAAACTTTTTATTCATTATTTTAACATTATATTAATACAAAATTATTAATTTCACGTTCGCGCCGATATTCGTACGATTATCAAAGAACGAGCTAACTGAAAAAACCTTCGATCAATAAAAAACTAGATATTCTGCCAGTGTTAATGAAATATTATTGAAGAAACTGAAAGCTTATTTGTACTTCCACTTCTAGGATTAGAGATCCCTGTTCTAAATTTTTTCGACGGGTTGGGTTGTTAATAAATTAATAAATTGATAAATAAATAAACCTTTTTTTTGTTATAATCATGTTAAAATATATAAATAAGACACATCATAATATATCTACAAATATAAATATTACAAAAATGTCATCGTCATTAACTTTAACGGGTTTAGTAAAAAAATATCCTAGATGACAATCATAATAGGTAAGAATAACAATAAAAATTCGATATAATGCCAATCACTCAGAAAACCAATAAAGTCGCAAGACGTGCTCGAAATTATCATTTAATATGGGCGTAAAATTTTCGAACAGCCAATATCTATCTAACACGATCAAAGATCTTTCAACTGGTATTTTATACGACTTTAAAATTCTTCAGTTGCAATAGAACCCGGGTCTTGGAAGTCATCACATTTATTGCTTTCGAAAACAGAGAGTAGTTATAGTATAAGAGCTTGTGGTCACTGTTATACAAATTGCTCTTCTCATTCGTGCATCCTTGTTAAAGTGGTCATCATTGGTTCTAGATTACATTTTGGATGTTAGTACATTTGCGGGGGCTTTTTGCCATAGTTAGCGATTTATTTTGTTTGTACCAACGAGTAGGTAATTTTCATCCGAGGTGTAATAGAGGTCTTCACATTTCTAGGCATTCCTAGTGAATAGATCCTCCGATGCTTATGATAGAAAAATAAGGCATGAGGCGAACTTTGGCGATCCTCTTATCTCTCCATTTATAATAATGTTTTCACTGAATATCCGAATACTGAAGTGGTGATAGCCTAGTGGTCAGGGCGTCAGCCTCCTAATCAGAGGTCAGCGGTTCAAATCCAGGCACGAACCTCTAACTTTTCGGAGTTATGTGCGTTTTTAAATAATTAAAATATCACTTAATTCAACGGTGAAGGAAAACATCGTGAGGAAACCTGCACGCCTGAGAGTCCTCCATAATGTTCTCAAAGGCGTGTGAAGTCTGCCAATCCGCACATGGCCAGCGTGGTAGACCCATCTCATATTGAGAGGAGACCCGTGCTCTGGGTTAGCCAGTAATGGGTAGATCATGGATGAACTGAATATCTAATAGGAAATTGCACAAATATTCCAAATAATATATACAGATACTTGATATAATGAGTTATTTTGTTTAGTCAGTTTTGGTGGTATTTATGCAATTAAATCGGCTCCATTTTCACTGGTGCATATAATTTATTATTAGGTAACTGTTATCACATACGCGTGTAGTAGTTTTAAAGCTCACACCCTAATAATATAGGTTATTTATCAATTTCCACTGCAACGGTTAACGGGTTATTTTAAAAGATAAAATTGGGTCTTCTAACCATAAATTAGTTTTTTCTTTAAATAATATAAATATGTTCATATACTTTATATTAAAATAAAACCTAGCATAGGCATATATGAGTTCATATATATAGTTCATTATTTTTATTCTTGAGGTGATGGTAATAACTACATTCCTTAATTAAAACTATGAAGGTTCCCAACGCACCCAGGCCTAAGGAGAAGCCCGCAAAAAGCTTATAGGTTTTTTTGTTGTTTCAAAAAGTCATACTTAACCTAACACGTTATGAAAACATGTATAGTAATCAGCGCTTGACGATAATCTCTGACTACGCAAGATAAATCCGAGCGACGGGTATTTTATAAAGCAAGTTACCACCCTACCGACAAAGACGTGTCGCCAAGCGATTTATCGTTCCAGCACGATGTCGCTTAGAAACCAATTAGGAACGTGGGTTTACCATACTCTTAACAGGTTAGCCCGCTACCATCATAGACAGCATCATCCCTTACCACCAGGTGAGATTGCCGTCAAGGGCTAAAAACTTCGTTCCAAAAGAAGGGAGTTACGATTTCAAAGTCATAGAGAATCTGAACCCAGCTCTCCAGCTATAAGCAGTATTGGGTTGACTTGGAATTTTTCTCTTAACATGCGGTTCGTAATTCCTTGTCGCAAACCCACTTGGTGGCTGCATTAAAATGGATTCTCTTGGCGCAATATAGTGTTATCGACATAACAATGCGAAGTGGTACTTTTATGGATGGCAGCACTAGCTTACTTCATAAAATATAGAATGTATCTTCATTGCGTTTCTATCAATAAGTTCAAAGTTTTTATAAAACGAAACGATATTAACGGTTATACAAACGATAAAAAAACTTGGGTGTGAATTGTTCTATCTCCATAGGTACCATAATTAATTATTGACTATGTGAGATGGTAATAACAAAAAAAACGGGCTAAGTTTGTTGTGACTTTCTTCTTAGAATTGGGCGCGATTTGAACTCTCTTAGCTTTAGTTTTAAGTTGGCGAGTGTAGTTAGTTATCACCATCACTAATAGAAATAATGAAAAATGTGTTATATATTAACATTCATGCCTGTAATAGGTTTATATGAATAAAGCTATTATTGTTTTTTGATTGGATTTGATTTGATAAACATTTACGGTGATTAAGTCATAATAACCATTCGAGATTCATATTAATGCAAGAGGCTACTTGAGCTATGAAAGTAAGACCTAAATATTGACCGGAAATAGTTTAAATCTAAAGCCCCAAAGACCAATCATTATTAGCGTTGCAGTGACATGGTGCTCGAAGTTTTAATTTCATTCTCTTACAAGAAATAAGAAAAGAGAAGGATTATAACATTTAAACCTTATACCTATTTATACCATAAAATTATGAAGGTTTCTTGCTTGACTACAAAATCCGAAAACGATGAAAAAACTAAATTTCCCAGGCTACCCTTACCCAAATTATTTCCAAATCAATGAATTTTGTCACCAAATATGCTATATCGAGAAGTATTAACCTTCAATAAGTTATACCCTTCGAAGATCTACGAGCTCGTAGCCTGGATACTGGGGAGTGGCAATATAAATGTAGTTTTGTGTTACACGAGTGGAATATTCTTTTACAATGCAAGGATAATGTTTTATATGAGACAAGTGAGATGGGAAATTATATGATATAATATTTGACCTTCCTACGTCAGTAACAAGAGCATAAAATGTGTTTTATTTTAGTGTTTTACTCGTATATTGAAGCGGTGATAGCCTAGTGGTTAGGGCGTCAGCATTTTAATCAGAGGTCGGCGGGTCGAATCTGAGCACGCACCTCTAACTTTTCGGAGTTAATTGCGTTTAAAAAAAATTATCACCGTTTGTTATTATTCACCGAAGGAAACATCGTGAGGAAACCTGTACGCCTGAGAGTTCTCCATAATGTTCTCAAAGGCGTATGAATTCTGCCAATCCACACATGGCCAGCGTGGTGGACTATGGCCAAACCCTTCTCATATTGAGAGGAGTCCCGTGCTCTGTAGTGAGCCGGTAATGGGTTGATCATGATGATGATGTCTCGTATATTACTTACTTATATCCAAAAGTATAGCCATACATATAAACAATATGTGATCATTATGATGGTATGTTTTCTAAAATTATTATTAACCGTTATTTTAATATGCTTATATTATTCGTTACCTGTATTGTAACAAGACGTTTTTCGTATAAAATGTTTTAAATACGTTGATTGGGGTTGGCTATCACCTTCGGATATAATTTTTTTTATTAAACTACATATATAAATGATATCATAGATTAATATCACTTTAAGACTATTTAAGTGTTTCATTGGGATGGAATGGATAGAAAATGTTTTTTTTTAAATTAACACAATAGATCAAATAGAAACTGGCTGATTTTAAAAATTATATCATCAGTGTAGTTTTTCCCATTTTCGTGATGAACATATCAATATTTTTTTTTTGAAGATTCAAGGGACATAACTCCTCAGACGACACAAAAAAAATCAGCTAAATGCCAGTTCAATTATCTCTTGCTAAGAGTATTCTAGGCAACTTAATTGGTTTCTACGCGACATCGTGACGGTACGTGTTTGTCGGTAGAGCAACTACCGAACAACTAACTAGCGAACTGGCCACGGCCGAAGCGTCCCAACAGACCAGACTCGAGCCAGCAATCGGACACAGGACCCGGACTTTATAATGCGACAGAACACACTCTGCGCCGCGGAGGTCCTCAAGATGACTTTGCAAGTCAAAAGTCTTTTTTTTTTTTATTTATTATACATCAAACATTTTACATAATACTTAAAATAAAACTTAGATTAACCTACAACTAAAAATCTTAAAAAATAAATAATTATTTAAACATCATAACTAAAATATATTATTAAAAGGAGTCCCTTTAGGCAAGGTTCCGAAGATACTGGCAGCGTTCCCCCTTTGAATTGCTAGACTTATTCTTTGTCCGAAGTAGCTGGCAGCTCTTCAGTCCCCTGTGATGTCGACTAACCTTTTTGCTATTTTCTTGAAAAGCTTTAGAGCGCTAGGACCCCACGTACCAAGGGTCTCGACCCCGAATGGGACAAAATCATATACGGAGCCTAGACCCCCTGTATTTGCAGCCGCTTCACAAGCCGCACCAACTCTGTTGTTTGTTCCATGTAGATGGGAAGGGGCCAGCGTGTCTGTACAGGTTGCATCCCATACCAGCACCCAGCCCATCTTCCATGAAATCAAACTCATACTGTCCGGTCTCTTGCCATCGTCTCTTGCAATACCAGTCGGCTCAAGTAGACTTGGCACGTTGACGGTGGCAACGGACCGGCGTATGATATCGTTAAGTGCAGCATGTCTCGAGAAGCGGCCTGCACTTTTTTGGCATGACAGTCCGTGATGTCCTAGCTGGTCGACATCACTGCCACAGGGACATTTATGAGGAGCGCAGACCGGAACCCCAACCCGTAGACAGGTTGCGATTCGGAGCGCGTCAGGCTCGGGAAAAGTTCCTGTATTTGACGAAGGGTACGCGTGAAGCCAGTAGCCAGCCTCATGTGCACCCACGGCCAAAAGCCTAGCACGCGCCGAACCTATACTACAGCTCAAAAGATTATCATAAATAAATTTGCAGTTAATATCGTCCCAGCTCCTTTGTGAATTTAGAGAATTCTTTTTGGGTTATGTATCGTACAATGTCAAAAAAAACTTATGGCTTCAGAGGTGAATCGCCGCTAATTATATTTCGATTAAGTACACGTGTATATTGTTGACGAACCGTTTTTCCATACATTCCAAATTACTTTAATACCACGTGAACTATGATTATAACAATAAATAATTGCCCGGGTCACGAATGCGTTACAACTCACAGCCGAAAGGTATTATTCGGGACTTCAAAAATTACTTCCAAGGGGCTAGGCTCCGCACATTATTCATTTTAATCACCCAGCACTGGCTCGGGTAATAATATTATTTCTCTGTAAACAATTTCGTAGATTGAGTGAAGCATTTTCGTAACAAATTTAACAATATTTAGTTATTATTTGACGACCTCCGTGGCGCAGTGTGCGCGCTGTTGCATTATATAGTTGGAGGTCCTGGGTTCGATTCCCGGCTCGAGTCTGGTCTGATGGGAGGCTTTGGCAGTGGCTAAATACCACCCTACCGAAAAAGATGTGTCGCCAAGTGATTAAGCGTTCCGGCACAATGTCGCGTAGAAACCAATTAGGAGTGTGGGTTTACGATACCCCTAACAGGTTAACCCGTTTCCATCGTAGACTGCATCATCACTTATCACAAGGTGAGATAGCCGTCAAGGACTAACTTGTAGAGTGTAAAAAAAAACCTACAATGGCATGAGTAGATTATTATTTTAAAGTATGTCGATCTTTCAATTTAATTACATATAAATGGGACTAAATTTATTCAAGAGGTATACAAGAACTCTAAGTCATGGAGATGCAAATGTTAAGCTGGATCTTTAACATTTCACGAAGTGGCTGCGCGACGATCACATTTGCGCCAGATAAAGTGTTCAGGAAAAGTTGCAATAAGCCCGTCTTATGGTAAATGGTTATGATCCCAAAAGACAGCAATATATCGTTGGTAACAAATTTCTCAACATTGTTTTACCAAGAGCTAAAACTCGCGGACGTCCAAGATATCACTGGCTAGATATTTTGAACGCAATTTGAGAACCAATAGACGAAAATAACGTATGTGTAAGATCGGGTAAAGCAGGCACGACCTTTTAGCATTATGCTTAGTGGAAGAAAAGATTCCTAATATAAAGTCGGTAGTATTAGTAGTAGTATAACGGATTATACTTACACATTTTTCTGTCCTCTCAGTACGGATATAAAATGAATTAACAGAATGGAGGTTGAGAAACTGGAGTCTATGTGTCTAAACAAAACAACGGGATTTTCATCTTAGAATTGTTAAAACGAACGAATGAATGAATCCCCCACCCAAGTCAAGATTTTGTATCTTGTCGAGGACTCTTTGACGTAAAGGTCAAAGGCTGAAAATGAGGCGTGCAAATATTTTGGCAGGATATTAAGGAGTGAGTTTGCAAATAACTTATAGAGATATAAGTATTATATTAGTAATAGCTTGGAAAGATAATTCAATAACAGAATTCATTAAAAAATATGAGGAAGGTAACTAGTAAAAAAAACTAAAACTTGAATAAGAATGAGTTTTTTAGTGGTTTTTAGGGTCCTTGATATATTAATTGATATGAAGCGGTGATAGCCTAGTGGTTAGGACGTCAGCCTCCTAATCAGAGGTCGGCGGTTCGAATCCGGGTACGCACCTCTATCTTTTCGGATTTATGTGCGTTTTAAAAAAATTAAAATATCACTTGCTTCAACGGTGAAGGAAAACATCGTGCGGAAACCACGCCTGAGATTTCTCCATAATGTTCTCAAAGGCGTGTGAAGTCTGGCAATCCGCACATGGCCAGCGTGGTGGACTATGGCCAAACCCTTCTCATATTGAGAGGAGACCCGTGCTCTTTAGTGAGCCGGTAATGGGTTGATCATGATGATATTATATTAATTGATTTTGAAATGGACTTGATACTATAAAAATAAGCACAAACCAGGCACATCAAATTGATATTATCTACAGCCATCCATTTACATCATTAAAGCTTGGGATGCATCTTCCCAATAGACAGCTTATGCAAATGCTTGTGAAAGTTAATCCATCACCATCCTCACGCGCGATCATATTTTAAGTCATCATGATCAACCCATTACCGGATCAATACAGAGCACGGGTCTCCTCTCAATACGAGAATGGTTTCGCCATAGTCCACCACGCTGGCCGTGTGCGGATTGGCAGTCTTCACACGCCTTTGAGAACATTATGGAGAACTCTCAGGCGTGCAAGTTTCCGCACGATGTTTTCCTTCACCGTTGAAGCAAGTGATATTTTAATTTTTTTTTAACGTTCTGAACTCCGTAAAGTTAGAGGTGCGTGCCCGGATTCGAACCGCCGACCTCTGATTAGGAGGCTGGCGCTCTAACCACTAGGCATCACCGCTTCATATTTTAAATAATACATATTATATATTTAGGATTTACTACGTCCTGTACATTTTTTAAGTCTAACCCATGCCATTTATTGATTTACCTAGTTATTTTAAGATTTTAATAGGTGTAGCATATTGATGCTGCATCTTTGATCATTGTATCAGCATCATTATTATGTTTCTTTGATATAAAACCGTTTTTTTCCTTTTTTCAAGCCTACATTATTTTGGTGAACATTGGTAAAGAGTTTTATACGTTGAATGCTAAAGTACTCACTATTATTGGTATAAATAATCTCCTCTCTTCTCTCATTTGCTTCGGAAGAAGGTGATGGGGTTTAAACTTAATTTTCTTATTTGATTATTTTTTTTGATATGAAACCGTTTTTTACTTATTTGAAGTCCTTTTTGGGGAACAATGGTAAAGAGTTTTAAACATTGAGTGCTTAACTACTCACTATTATCGGCTTTAATAATCTCCCCCCTCTCTATTTTGCTTCAGGAGGTGATGGGTGTGAAACTTCACTTGCTTACTTGATCCTTTCTTTGATATGAAACCGTTTTTTACTTATTTCAAGCCATTTTTGTGAACAATGGTAAAGAGTTTTATACATTGAGTGCTAAACTACTCACTATTATCGGTTTAATAATCTCCCCCCTCTCTATTTTGCTTCAGGAGGTGATGGGTGTGAAACTTCACTTGCTTACTTGATCCTTTCTTTGATATGAAACCGTTTTTTACTTATTTCAAGCCATTTTTGTGAACAATGGTAAAGAGTTTTATACATTGAGTGCTAAACTACTCACTATTATCGGTTTAATTAATGTCCTCTCATCTCTCTTTTGCTTCAGAAGGAGGTGATGGGTGTTAAACTTCATTTGCTTATTTAATCCTTTCTTTGATATTAAACCGTTTTTTGCTTATTTGAAGCCATTTTGGTGAACAATGGTAAAGAGATAAGTGGTTTTAAACATTGAGTGCTAAACTACTCACTATTATCGGCTTTAATAATCTCCTCCCCTCTCTCCTTTACTTCAGACGAAAGTGATGGGTGTTAAACTTAATTTTCTTATTTGATCCACCACGCTACGCTGGTTAGCAAGCTTGAAAATCCCACAACACACAACAGTAGATCACTAACAAAATAGGTTAATGTCTTTCGGAATCGGTCAAACCTGCTACTGGAACAGCAATCCTACATAATTCAGGTGAGAAACGGATTCACAAAGCTGTCTACCGTTTTATCGCTTCGTATTTCACGAATGATAAAGTTAACAATCTGCGTGCAAATAGTAGTGAATGAATAACAACCGAGGAATTTTTAATTAACTGCGCTTCAACCGATGTAATGAATCTCATTATAGAGGTATGAGTTTATCAGTACGATTTAACACATTTTGCATTCATACCTCTGATTGCAGTTTGATCCTACAGATATTTATTAGGAGAATGACAAAAATCATGTCCTTTCGGATGCAAATTTTATAAGTTTTTTTTAATCTATAAAATCTTATTATAATTTTGGCAAGGTAAATAACGACAGATTGATTGATGATTGATGAAATAATTTAGTTGTCAATTAATTATAATGTACAGTGTTTATAAATAATAGTGTTTTTTACCTTATTGATAGTATTTCAGCTGCGCAAACAATGATAAAATTAGTACTTGTGAAGTAAACTGAATTTTTATTCCCTATACTTTACGAAAGAGGGTCAAATCATAAGGAGGGTTTCCCATTCTCTTTTTTACTATTTTGCGCACTGTATAAACATGATGAAGCGGTGATAGCCTAGTGGTTAGGGAGTCAGCCTCCTAATCAGAGGTCGGCGGTTCGAATCCGGGCACGCACCTCTAACTTTTCGGAGTTATGTGCGTTTAAAAGAAAATAAAAAATAAAATATCACTTGCTTCAACGGTGAAGGAAAACATCGTGAGGAAACCTGCACGGCTGAGAGTTCTCCATAATGTTCTCGAAGGCGTGTGAAGTCTGCCAATCCGCACATGGCCAGCGTGGTGGACTATGGCCAAACCATTCTCATATCGAGAGGAGACCCGTGCTCTGTAGTGAGCCGGTAATGGGTTGATCATGATGATGATGATAAACATGATAAAACAGCCACATGAAAACACAGTTTGTTGTATTATTAACATTATGTGGTCAAATATTGCTGCATCGATACTACTAACGTATAGGTCTTATTTGATCAACGATTTCAATCAGCATTTCAGAAACCGGCGGTAGAAGCTGTGTGAAGCATTAAATCCCGCACTTCACGTTCGCTGCCACAGTTTCCTTTTAGTCGTCAATGGCGCGATGTTTGAGCGACAAATACTGTGCTCATTTGAGAAACGCGCTCGAGTTATGCATACAAAATATTCATACTTTTTGTATTGTTACCTTTGACAAACTATTCACTAGCGTACGCGTTTTCGATTTTGTTGATTCGTTTCTAATACAATTTATTGTTAATTTATAAGTAAAAAAGTACTCTCATATATTATTTAATAAATTCTTTATAACTGTTTAAATTGTATACAGTCGTATTTCTATGTCCCCTATTAATGTTAACAAGAAAAACATTTTTGCATCTATAATATTAGCAAGTACACTCACTAACCAGCCGAAAAGTTTTCAACAGTCTACGGTTGTTTAACTCAAGTGCTTTTTATCACCTTTTCTAGTCAACTATTACATTTTCATAGATCTTGAATTGATTCGTTGGTATCTTATATTTTGGTTGAGATTTCGCTTACGGTTTCTTTCACTCCGTTTCCGTTAGCCTCAGAAGCGGTTTGGTTGTTTAATTTATTATAACAAACGATGATATAAACTATTTCATTATAAACAATATTTATAAAATAGTTTATAACTACGTGAGACGTATTTACTAGTATAGGAAGGAAGATTTCTGCACCATAAAACCTGTATAGATCCCCGTAGCTAGGTGACTCGTAAAAGGCTAAAAGTTGTTTGGAGCTTTCAGATCCGCAAATCCGCAAATGCACTTCACATCCGCAGTCGCACTTTTCCTGTACTCGTAAACAGGGCGGTGTTTGAACGTCAAACACAGTGCTCATTTCTGAAACGTGGATCGCTGAAAGACAGTATCGTGGCGGCTAAAGTGGGTCGCACATCTATTTGATTGCATGAACGCAACGCAACTTGTTATAACCTTAGACGACCTGCGTAGCGCAGCGCGTGCGCTGTTGCATTTTAAAGTTAGAGGTCCGGGTTCGATTCCCGGCTCGAGTCTGGTCTGGTGGGAGGCTTCGACCGTGGCTAGTTACCACCCTACCGACAAAGACGTGTCGCCAAGCGATTTAGCGTTCCGGCACGATGTCGTGTAGAAACCAATTAGGAGTGTGGATTATCATACTCTGAACAGGTTAGCCCGCTACCATCTTAGACTGATTTAACAGAAAAATTCTAGGGGTATGATAAACAAACATGGGTATGAAATATTGCTCTAATAAGATAGCTCTTAAAATAATTTTAAGTGGCGTGTGAGATGGTGATAACAAATATAAATTTTATCTGGCTAAGTTTGTTGTGGGCTTCTTCTTAGACCAGGGTGCATTTGGAACTCTATAGCTTTAGTTTGAAGTTTACGAATGTAGTTATCACCATCAAATCACTACTATGTAAATTATTGACGCTTCAAAAGTGCCTTTTAAAAGAATATTTGAATAAAGATTATTTGAGTTTGAATTTGAACACTGCCTTACAACTAACAGGTTAGGTCTTTAATTATACCACATCTTAACTAGTCACTCAGTGAGATTGCAATTGAATACACGTAAATTGCACTTATGAGATATATTGAAATTTGACGGAACAGAGTGAGGGCGATCTGATAATTAATATCATAGCAGTTATATTTGAATCGTAGCTACATAAAGGTACTCAAAATTTGAAGCTCGTGTATCACTGAAACATCTTTGAATGGCGCAGTCGGACTGATCGCAGAGACATACTAAATCATGCCGAATTGCATTTTCTGTTAATCCAGTCCAGATTTATTATGTCACTAGCTGTTGCCCGCGACTTCGTCTGCGTAGAATTGCTGATTTCCCGTGAGATTGACGTTTCCCGTGCGCCCAATGAAGCAGGGGCTTCAGAAAGTAAGCTACAGGCAAATGTCAAATAGCCGATTATCGTATCTCTAAATTAAAAAAACAAAGGACTTTCATACAAACTTCAAACCCCTATTTTACCCCCTTCGGGGTAGATTTGGATGAAAACAAATTCTAACCTTATACTTACGCCCTAAAAGAAACCTATTTTCAAAATTTCAAGCTTGTAGACTTATCTAACTATCATCCCCTATTTTACCACCCTTAACAGATAATATTTAAGAAAAAAATTATGTACATGTTTTTTTATTTATTATTATTAACCTTAATGCAAATTTTTGTGTCTCTAACTCTAAAAACAAAGAAAATTCATACAAACTTCCAGCCCCCCTTTTACCCTCTTAGGGGTGGAATTTCCAAATATCCTATATTAGCTGACATCTCCTAACTGTCAACTAACTACTTGCTAAATTATAGCTTTATACGTACAATAGTTTTTGAGATCTCGTGTTTAATCAGTATGTAAGTATGTAAGTGACCTTTCGCTTTTATATATATAGATAGTCGCTTATTAGATAAGCGATCACCTTTGGGTAAGAGATCTGCGCTGCCTAATCCCCCGCTCTACTCCCCCACTGTTTGCTTAATGGATCGGTAATGTATTGTGATATGATAAGAGTGTGTAAATAGCGTTTATTGAAATAAATATTGACAAAGACCGGCACATAAGACGTTACTTTGATACACACGACTACATATTAAATACCCTTGGATCGTTAAACAAGGTCACAGCAGATCTTCATTAACATGTCATCAGCATCATGATCAATCAAAAGACGTATACTACTAGTCAACTGTTTGACTTGTTTGAAAGTTCCAAATTATATGTTATTGGCTGTTGAAATATACTAGGCATACGGCCAATCTACTACCTAACTTACTACACTAACTTTATTTATATATACTGTAAAATCGTACCTATCTTTTAACTGCCTAAATTTTATTCTTAACATAATGTACATAAAATGTTAAATAATATTTTAGCTTATATTATTATATTTACATGAGTACTTTTTTTAATGTGCAATCTTGGTAATGTAGGTTAATAATAGTTTTTAACCCCCAGAGTGCAAGATTACTCATTCGATCGCTTGAAACTAATCTTGAAAATATATGAAATCCAAAGTATGTGTGTGTGTGTGTGTGTGTGTGTGTGTGTGTGTGTGTGTGTGTGTGTGTGCGTGTGTATGTGTAATTCCATTTCATTTTGGGAATACATTTAAGAGGTTTAGTAATTACCCTTATTTCTAAGTTCTAGGATAACACTCCTTAGTGGATAGGAAAAAACACGTTACTTAAGTCTTAACGATATTAATACTTGTACATATGCCACATAGGAGAGTACTTTATAAAATAATAAAAGTTTCTGAATTGAACTTTTACATATATGCTAGAACGATCGATTGGACGTTAATTCAGAAATCTTGAACGTCTCCAAAACGGATTATGGAGTCGTTCTGAAAGCAAATTTGCTCACCCATCCATTTACACACTCTGGTCAACGCTACTTATTCTCACAGGATTTTTAAAACCGGACTCTACGCCTACGAAGTTACAGGCATCAGCTGGTATGATAATAAGTTTCGCGAATACGGGTTGAACGCTGTTGACTTTGCTTTAGATAGTCGTGCTGTTATTAAAGCTTTCACGCAAAAACTACTAAACCAATTTGATTTAATTTGCATTGAAGATGTAGATTATACACTGGTTATAAACATATGCTACTGTATGCCGGTAAATGTATCTTTTTTTTTTTTATCCACTACAAGTAAGCCCTTGACGGCTATCTCACCTGGTGGTAAGTGATGACGCTGTCTAGGATGGTAGCGGGGTAACCTTTTAGGAGTATGGTAAACCCACGCTCCTAATTGGTTTCTACGCGACATCGTGCCGGGACGCTAAAATCGCTTGACGACACGTCTTTGTCGGTAGGGTGGTAACTAGCCTCGGCCGAAGCCTCCCACCAGACCAGACTCGAGCCGGGAATCGAACCCAGAACCTCCAACTTTATAATGCGACAGCGCACGCACTGCGCCACGGAGGTCGTCAATCTCCTGCGGATTTGTTTAAAAATCAAAAAATCGTGGACGAAGCCATAGGCAATAGCTTAGTTACTGGATCAACGCTTTTCTCAGATAATATATCAAATGAAATGAACGTAAAATGTTCTGTTGTACGTAAAATGTTCAGTGACGTTCTATCTATTGATGAGAATATTAATAAAATACGTCCGGTACTTTTGAAGATTGTTTTAGTTATTTGTTGTCTGTAAGTGATCACTATATAAGGATAACTTGTGTATGCTTTGATGTTTCGTTCTATTTTCTGGACATTACTGTTTCACGCACCTCTTACTTTTCGGAGTTACGTGCGTTTTAAAAAAAATAAAATATCACTTGCTTCAACGGTGAAGGAAAACATCGTGAGGAAACCTGCACGCCGGAGAGTTCTGCATAATGTTCTCAAAGGCGTGTGAAGTCTGTCAATTCGCACATGGCCAGCGTGGTGGACTATGGCCAAACCCTTCTCATATTGAGAGGAGACCCGTGCTCTGTAGTGAGCCGGTAATGGGTTGATCATGACTGTTTCACATAGTAAAAGTGCACAAAAAATATTGTGTTCTTTCAGGACTGCTGATTTAAAAAAGTGTTATTTTTTTCATGGTTGACTCTAATCCACTTGTCGACATAATAACGCGGCAGCCAAGTAGGAATGTTTTGTGTTAAAGCTATAAAGTACCCTATTTATTATTTTAGGTGACGTCAAGACACGAAGAGGCGCTAAGCCGACGGATTACGTCGCTGTCCCCGAGGGGTGCATTACGTTGAAATTTAAATTCGAAACGGGGTCTTGGGAAATTGGACTTTATTTCAACTAATGTTGAATAAGTTACTCAATGTGCATGCTGATGATAAATAGTTGTTTGGAAAAAACCTGGAACATGCTAGGACAGAAAATGGCTTAACTTTGAGCATTAAAATTCATTAAAAAGTTATGAATCAAACGTGCTACGCCCGACATTAATAATAATCAATGTAAGCATAAATCTTCAGACTGCAAACTAAATTTGAGTATTTTGTTGTTTGATCTGATGATTTTTTACTTATTTTGTTATTTTACCTGATGATTTTGTATTAGATCAATTATTTATTAACTTCTTTGCAGGAACACAGAAATGAAATGAAAATTTATTCGTTCACATTTTACACTATCTGATAAGACCTTTTGGGTGTAAAGCTGTGTCAAATATTAAAATATTGAAAATAAGACAAAACATCTCTGCAGTAACCTTAACAAAGCTTTTACCAAAGGCAAATAATATAATTTTGTAGTTGATGAACTGAGCAAAGTTACCGATTGTGCTTTTCGGAATTCTATAATACCTACCACAGCGTATGAATGCGGTCTAAGAAATACCATGTTGAAAACCTGTTTTTCTGGAGGCTATAAGTCGTCAAACGTCTGCAAAACTGGTTTAGCCGTTAAAAAGATTAGACTTTCTAAAACAAAAAACGTTTTTTTAAGTTTATACCCTTTTTATTAGATCATTAAACTGATCACAATTAAAAAATAAAGGCCAATAGAGGAAAGAAGAATAAACATGAGATAGTGACCTTCATGTTATGACCACAACATCCATAATTATAATTAACCTTACACTTAAATCGCAATAATTCAATTAATACCTGCTGTAATGAAGAAGTAGTAGCTGGTTAAATTTAAAATCATAGACAGACACAAAAACTATATTTATCTTTATAAATTCAGATGAATACAGAATTTGTTAAGATATGTAATTAAAACAAACTTAGAGCTACCGGTTCAAACCATCTGATCATCATACGGTTTCCAAATAGTGTTTTATGTTTAGTTGATAGATTTTAGTAAAACCCTTTTTACTCTTACTGGATAACTACAGAACCCTAAACCATAAAAATATTGTGCTCCTATACAATCTTCTAAACCTAATCAGTTAGTCAGGACATACGAGTAATGTATATTTATATACCTATACAGTTTGTTAGTTCGTTGTATAGTAGGTCTCGTGGGCACTCAATGATGTAAGCCATATTTAACTATTGATTAGCAGCCTCAATATGTTCCTAGATATATCCTCTACAAAATAATAAATCATAACATCCGGCGATCGATAGGGGCGGGACAGGATGAGCGCTATCCCGAGAGACGCTGTCCGTCACGTATTACACCTTCGTGAAAGTCAAGCACAGTTTACGACCGCCCCGGTGAAAATAAATTCTCATATTGATGATCAGCTACTAAAGGGGTGAGATTTTGGGAACGGTTCTTACCGAGTAAGGGAATATTTTTTTATTTCTTAAATAACATGAAATTGATGAAGATGATGAACAACTGTGAGACAAAAAAATATGATGTCGAAACAAACATATTCCTACATGACATAGCTATGTAACAACTGTTACGTAATGAGGGTCATTTAAAAAAAGAGTATATGTTTGTATTTAAATACGAAGCTTTCTGATCTTACTTCGATTAATATTACTAATAAATAAAAAATCCCTGCTCATAGCATGTACGAGTACCTTTATGGAAATGACCTTTGGTATAGATCTAAGAAATATTGTTTGTTTGCAACATATAGCGTGACCCCATTCGAAATTATATTATATACCTACAAATTTCAATGAGGTGGAATATTTTCAATTTTGCAACGTGATTATTATGCTGACTTTATCAATGTCAAATTTCTTCACAATAAAAAAAAAATACTAAGATTTGTGAACACATTAGGTCATTACCTTGCCTCAATTATATTATTTTTTGTAATTTATGATTTACTTTGATCATGGTCAAAGATGTGATTCTACGATGGCTATGGCTTATGTGGCATAGATGTGGGTGGCAGATGGCAGTATATGTTTCAAACTTTTTTAATGTTTATGATGTGACTGAAACCAATAAAAAATTCGCTTCTTTATACTAAAGAACTATGATTGCGAGAGTCAAGTCGCTGATAACTTTATTTCAAATTCAAATTCAAATAATCTTTATTCAAATAGTCCTTTAAAAGGCTCTTTTGAAGCGTCAATAATTTACATAGTAGTGATTTGATGGTGATAACTACATTCGTAAACTTAAAACTAAAGCTATCAGGGTTCCAAACGCGCCCCGGTCTAAGAAGAAGCCCACAACAAACTTAGCCAGGTAAATTTTCTTAGCCTCATGTACATTTATCACACTGGTCGCTTCCATAATTTTACCCTTATATCCTGGCAAGATTACTTATTTTAGGTTACGCACGTAAGACTGACGCGTTATAAATTGGTATTTCGTCTATATAGAAGTCCCAGGAGTAATAAGAAAGAGACAAACGTCTCACTGGTTTGACACTCATGATTTATTGGCGAAAAAGGAGGAAGTAAAGGATTTTTTTTCCATTTATTCAATTTAAAGTGACTACTTTAATGCCAAGCTAAGTTACATAGATTCCGGTCGCGGAGAGTAATAAAAAACTCGCATGTATGGTACAAAAAGAAATATGATCAGGTACACGTGATAATATCTACGTGGCCCTTAAGGATTATCTTTGACTTGGTGTACCTTTTTATTTCATTTTCAACGGTAATCTATTATTGATAGTTTTGGTATATGTACTCTTATTCCGTGTATATAGAATACATTATTTTAATAACGTACTGAATAGTACGTTTACGGTAAGCCCAATCATGCCATATGACCGTTCCTTTTGCGTTCTTAATAAGTAAATTAATAAAAGCGTCTCAAACATTTCGCTTATTTTCCATTAATATAATCCGAGACGCATTTTTAACAAAAGATAATTTTATGCTAGGAAACCAGGGAATATTTAAGTAATCAGATTTATTACATAAAATACATTCACATATAGAAGTGATTTCATATATTTATTTCACAAAAAAATACATTATTTACTGATTACAAAACTATTCAGATGCATATTTCGTTAACACTTAATGAAATATAAATAATTTTAACTTGATAAATTGCTGCATCTTTGGAATTCTGTAATATCAAAAATTCTGTAATATCATGGCGCAAAATTTATCTTTAGGAATCATAAAACTGCAAAACATTCCAATTTTTCCAAAATTGAAGCTTTTCTGAAATAAAAAACTATTAATTTAAAAATTCTGGCAATTTATCCTTTGTTATATAGAATCAAAACATACCTACTCTTCATTGTGCAGTAGAGTTAGTAATGGCAGGAGAGTTGATGAAAATTGTTTGAAACTGCAATATACATACTAGGTACGTTATGAGCAATGAAATATAGCTGAGCAATAAGCGAAAATCCATTTTGTAAGCACGCCAGATTACATAGGTCATCGGTCTTTGTCTCAAACTTTGCAAGAAAAGACAACATTCATTGCCTTGTTGATCATCTGGAAATAGATTTTGATTACATAAGAAATAAATATTGTAATTTCGAGCGAAGGACGTTTCAAGGCAAAAGTCTTTGTTTAGCTCGATAAGGTCGGGGTGCTTGCGAGACTGTCGGTACCTATACTACTAATACTTACATTTGATCTAACTCCTCACTCGTTTGTAATTATTAAGCATAAAAGTGGTGGACAACTGTTCTTTATCGGATGATATGATTAAATTAAATACTATATTGTATAGTAGATAAAAAACTTTATTAGATTTATAAATTTGTGGCAGACCAAGACTTTAATTATAATTTATTAAATCCCACAATCACACAGATTGTGAAAAAAAGTTCTCAACGTAAGTTTCTCTCCGATATTATCCACAACTGAACTTATCTATCCAAAATATGTGAACTAAACTACGTCCTATCACAAAGGGCAATTATTTATAGTAGATAATATATAATATGATTGCAAAATAACCACAACAACAACAAGTACAAGAGGTGTATCCAATAGAATAAATTTGAGAAAAATATGTAAATTATTTAATACTTACTAACACAACTTATCATTTTATCGGCGACCATAACCCGCATATTTTCAAGATCCTCAGATATAATTTCCATAATTAAACATGGGAAAAATACAACCAAGCTACTTATAAAATGTATGGAGGACTTCAATAAAGTAGGTATTGAAAATTTTGTAACCTAAGCAAGAATGAAACATAGTAAAGTGATAAATTTTATTTAAATTGAATAAATTACATTTAAACATAATATTTATGAAAACTTACCATCTTGTATTGCACATTTGATATATCCAAAAATTCTAAACATAATTGTGTGAACAACTGAAAATACAAATATGACAAATTTAATTCTAAGCGAAATATTAAACGGTTTTAGAACTTTTGATTGAAAAAAAAAAAATAGCTACCAGAAATTTTAAAGGAAAGTCCGTCTTATGCAATGTTGTCCTGATGTTTTCATATATCTCCATGTACTTCTCATACCTAAACATTATGTTTTTTGAAATATGTCGGCGTACTTTCCCGCAAAATATATGGACCCGGCAGTATAACAATCCAAATACTGCCAACATAGGCAAACGTCCCAAGCACATCGCCAAGCGAATTGTTCCCATAAAGTAATATTGCCAAGACACAACACATGGGTTTTCATTCTGAAGTGTAAGTAACACGCCGTTTCCAAAGTAAAACACTAAATGTGTGCCCACGACTACAACTATGTATCCCTTAAGGATTACCCTCAATATGGCGTACAGTTTCTTATTGCGTTTGTCATCAATCATAGGATTGTATTTATAGTACTCTAATATATATTCATCTTCCGTATATAGAGAACAAGTTATGTAAATGATGTATTCAACGAAAGAAGATAACAGGCCTAATACACCGAATATTCTATTTTTACATAGCGTGCTTATGTAACATATTAGTATGACTAAAAGTACCGATACAGTTTTTAGTATGTATCGAAATCTGTTTTCTGTATTGATTATGTTGTGATAGTATCCAAAAAAATATCGAAATATTAAATAGGGTCTGATATTAAACACTTCCATATCAGCCATTTTTTATTAAGCGCAAACTGAAATGATCGGCTATCTATGAATGTATGACTTCTAGCAAAGTAATTTCATGAAATAGGTTTCTATCTATCCAATAGATCAAAATGTTATTACACTTTGTAATTTATTACTTTAATAATGAATTGCTACGAAACTATATACAATTATATATTAAACTAGCCGTTGCCTGCGACTTCGTCTGCGTAGAATTGCTGATTTTACTTGAGATTGAGGTTACCCGTGCGGCCAATGCCCTGCTTCAGACAGTAAGCTATAGCTCTCTAAATAAAACATAGGACTTTCATACAAACTTCAAACCCCTCATTTACCCTCTTCGGGGTAGATTTGGATGGAAAAAAATTCTAACCTTATATTTACGCCCTAAAAGAAAAATATTTTCAAAATTTCAAGCTTGTAGACTTCATAATAAAGAAATAAGCAAAAACTATCATCCCCTTTTTTACCATCCTTAACAGGTAAAATTTAAAAAAAAAACATGAACATGTTTTTTATTTATTATTATTAATCTTAATGCAAATCTTTGTGTCTCTAACTCTAAAAACAAAGAAATTTCATACAAACTTCCAACCCCTATTTTACCCCCTTAGGGGTGGAATTTCCAAATATCCTTTCTTAGCTGACATCTCTTAACTATCAACTACCTACTTGCTAAATTATAGCTTTATTCGTACAATAGTTTTTGAGATCTCGTGTTTTATCAGTATGTAAGTAAGTATGAAAGTATGTAAGTGACCTTTCGCTTTTATATATATAGATTGCCTAGCCTCAAAAGTCACAAAATTGTTTATGTTTTATGGGTGTCTTTTTTCGTTTCAAATCTTTTGTTTCTTTTATGCTGTAACTACGATATTAATCTATTCCATTGCTAAAGTAAACGTTACAATTACATATGGACTCAATCACTTAAATAAAGTTCGCCGTTCACGTAATTCTAATATCAAAACTAATGAAAATTTTTATACAAATTTCAACCCTATTTTACCGTGTTTATTAACCCCTAGTTTAGAAAAACCTATAGTACTGAATTATAATTATACTCGTTAAATTGCCACTTATCCGCAATAAAAGAATTTTACTTGAATTCAATTTCACTATATACCGTCTACTTGCTCTTCAGTCGAATCTTTTGAGTTGTGTGTTTATAGATTGACCAGACAATTAGTTAATCAGTTGGTCGTTCAGGCAATCGACTTTTTCGTTACATTCATAAAAATTAACCAATTGCGTATTTATCTTTTATTAGAACGAAGTTCCTTATCGCGCGTTGTCAAAGGGGGCTAGACGGAAAAAATTCTTACGAAAAGTTGTCACGACACTTTTTGTTATTCTAAGCATGTTTCTCTGTCTGTCTCTCTCTCTCTTATAGAAAGCAAGCCAGATATTTTCATTTCTATTTCGCATTGAACAGTGTGATGTCGCGACGATTAATGAATCCTGACAGTGTTTCTGCACAAGTTCCGGATATTGCTGATGGAGTACAAAATTGAGCCTACTGATTAAGTTTATATAACATTATATTTGTTAATAATAAAAAAAAAATATTATAACTTAAATAAAATAAAATTTTATTACAATTCCTTCACTAATTAATCGAAAGGAACTTAGTTCCATCCGGGTATCCCTTGACACCTCTCAAGCTTTTTTGAAGTGAAAACTTCTTTAGCGGCGTTGAGCACTTTTTCTGTAATGGGTATAAAATCTTAAACTCGCGTCAGGACACGTGACCTGATCGAAAAAGCGTAAGACGGATGGAGAGTAGACAGCTATCCCCTCTCTACGGCGCGGCGAAAATGTATGCCTGGGCCTACTGTTTCGTTTAGACAGCGCAGGGCGCTTGCGCCCTGCGCTGTCTAACATGACAGCTGATGGCTCATTCGTCTGTGTAGTGATCACATTGTTGTGTATTCGTAAAATTCGTGAATGTAAAGTGCTTAAAATATGGAAATTGATATAGATAAACTTTTTAATGTAAAATAATTGTAATAGTTTTAAAGTGTTAAATTTTTAATGTAATATAAATTGTCATGTTTGTGTACGATAGCGCAATAAATGAATATTGTATTCTACCACATAAATGATAGTACTTTTATACTGATAAAGCAATTGGTGCAAAATTATTCCCTAACCATTCAAAAATATCAAACATGCTCAACGTTAATAATCAAGTTTTCACTTCTGCCGGCACTCCCGGAGTGCAACCCGTCTTTTTTTTTTTATACATTACATTTTAGCCCTTGACGGCAATCTCACCTGATGGTAAGCTTAGCCTGTTACCATATTAGAATGCAACCTATTCTAATATGGTAACAGGCTAACCTGTTAAGAGTATGTTAGACTACTAATTGGCTTCTACGCGACATCGTGCTGCGCTAAATCGCTTGGCGACATGTATTTGGTAGGGTGGTAACTAGTCACGGCCGAAGTCTCATACCAGACCAGATTCGAGTCGGGAATCGAACCCAGGACCTTTTTTTTATAATACGTCAGCGAACGCGCTGCACCACGGAAGTCGTGAACTTTGTTAATGAATTTTATTAGTTGTTGTAGTTATTATAATATATGTACACGTCAACCTCCACCTATGCACGAAGCGATGCATATGTAATATGTCAAACAGTGCAAGCGAATGGGCAGCGATGCGTCGCATGCAGGCGGCTCGAATAGCCTTCACGCGCATTTACCCTTTAACTGCATTTCGTGGGCTGAGTGGAGGTCATGACCTACCGCCGAACCTTTTATATACCTAATCTATCATCATCATCATTTCAACCGATAGACGTCCACTGCTGGACATAGGTCTTTTGTAAGGAGTTCCAACGGCCACGGTCTTGGGCCGCCTGTATCCAGCGGCTCCCTGCGACTCGTTTGATGTCGTCTGTCCACCTAATCTATACAGAATGTCATCCATCATGACCAACCCATTTCCGGTTCATTACAGAGGATTAGTCTCTTATATAAGAACGGTTTGGCCATAGTCCACCACGATGGACATGTGCGGTTTGGCAGACTTTAATAAGTTTTGCATTATAAACTCGGAGGTCCTGGGTTCGAATCCAGACTTAAATCAGGTCTAGTGGGAGGTCGTGTCTTGTAACCACCATACCGACAACATCGTGTCACCAAGGGATTTAGCGTTCCAGCACGATGCTGTATACAAACTAATTAGGAGTATCATAACATTGTAATAAAAAAAAAAGTGATTTTCAAACATTTCCTCTATGTTCTCGAACTCATAGGTGTAAATATGACATCGTTACAAGCAACATTAGTGCCGCTACTCTGAACAAGATTAGCTACTCGCCTGACGCCAGTTTGCAGACAATTGAGAGGAAAATGTACCGCTTTGCCTCATCAAAGATCCCGAAGAAAGTTTCAAATCGAATTTCCGCCGCGCAGCGAGAAATAGGGCAAAAGGAAGTCATTATGTAAAATCTTTGTATTTGAAAGAATACAAAAGTATCGCGAATTGCAAATTTGTTGGTGCCTTGCAATTGTTTTGCTGCTTTCTATTCTCAATCATACTGACCGTGTGAAGACCCCACACCGCATATTGTTTTAATGCTCGTATTATGCACCCTATACTACTAGGAAGTTTTGCCAAGCGATCTAACATTCCTAGCATATTAGCCTATTAGTAGCATGTCGCGTAGTAACCAGTTAATATGGGTATCTCTTCATATAATGGTACTCAGAGGTCTACAGTACAGATAAATGAGAAGCGTTTGGGCATAGTCCACCACGCTGGCCATGTGGGGATAGGCAGACTTTACATGCCTTTGAGAACATTATGTAAAATTTTTATGCATGCAGGTTTCTTCACGATGTTTTCCTTCACCGTTGAAGGTGAAACGTCGTGATATTTTAATTGCTTAAAAACGTACATAACTACAAAAAGTTAGAGAGTGAGTGCCCGAATCGAATCCCCGACCTCAGACCGAAGGCAGACTCCCTAACCACTCGGATATCTTAGCTGCAATGTAAGAAAAATATGGGTATACCATAATCATAGCCGGCTAACCCCAAACAGGTTAGTCGGCTACCATCTTAGACTGCATCAACACTTACCACTAGGTGATTTTGATCCAAGGTCAATTTGTAGTGGAATAAAAAAAAACGCTAGCAACAGGTGTGTGTTTTGGGCTGTCTAACAAGAGACACTGCTGGAACTATTGAATGAAACGCACAGGTTTTTATCCGCCAGATAGGAGGCAAAGACAAATTTATTTATATTGTAGTCAAACGAGAAGTGAAGATATAGAAGTGGTGATAGCCTAGTGGTTAGGTTGTCAGCCTCCTAATCAGAGGTCGGCGGTTCGAATCGGTACACGCACCTCTAACTTTTCGGAGTTATGTGCGTCTTAAAAAAATTAAACTATCACTTGCTTCAACGGTGAAGGAAAACATCGTGAGGAAACCTGCACGCTTGAGAGTTCCCCATAATGTTCTCAAAGGCGTGTGAAGTCTGCCAATCCGCACATGGCCAGCGTGGTGGACTATGGCCAAGCCCTTCTCATATTGACAGGAGACCCGTGCTCTGTAGTAAGCCGGTAATGGGTTGATCACGATGATGATGATGATGATGTAGGCAAACGGGCAATAGCCCGTTAAGAAGAAAACCAAATAATTACATAGTAAATTTACTATTATAAAATCGTACTCAGGCTCGGTGTAAAAGAGGCCTGTGGCATAGTTGAAGATACTCTTAGTGTTCTCCCAGCCTGGTTTTATAAAATTATCTCATAATAAATAGCGTGATAGAGATACGGTAATTTTTAAAGCCACCTCTCAAAGCTGATCTAAGAGAATAAGTTATGCTATTTCAAGCTGGCAACTTTTAAACTGAAAAGCTTCAACTGCAAACCGGTTTAGTTCCTTTTCTAACGCTTTGAAAAATATTGCAAGAAAAATATACCGCCTTGCTTCATCAAAGACCATGAAGTGAATTTCAAATTGGATTTCCCTTGCACTGCGAAAAATAGGTCATTATGCAAAATCTTTGTATTCGAAAGAATACAAAAATAACTCGAAATGCAAATTTGTTTGTGCTACTCGTATTTCACCATTCGTTCGCACTGGAGCGTTTTGCTTATACTGCATGTATGTGGTATTAGTAATTCTAATTTATTACTTTGAGCCCTTTTTCTATTCTCTAGACGACCATTTTACAGTATTTGATTTGCAAATTCTGACGTTAAGTACGTACAGTCTACAACATAGATAGGTCTGGTAACAGTTGCTTGTTCGCTGCTTGGTAGGTCGCTGTCTGTACAACTAGCTGTCGCACGTGGGTTTGTCTGTGTCTGTTTTACTTAATAATCTCAGAGGGTCGTTTTTCTGGGGATACTCTTGTCAGGATGCAATCTATTTTTAGGCACAATTTGTTCAACGTCAGTTTAGCTATTTAGCCGCTGCGAACATAACAAAAGCGAACATTTTGTTCCCGCGGGAAGGATTCCTGGGTGGTTTTGCGGAATGTTTGTATCCTATATACCTCTGCATCATTTTGTCAGACATAAGATGTAATAAACAAATAACAGACCCAAATTCATAATATTAATTTTGGAGGTGCAGTTTTTTTTGGGGTCGCTGAATAAAAACCACTTTTGACACACTGTATGTATACTCATTAGTACACTACATACAGAAACATAGTACAAGTCGAAACATCTGGCACCATACCACTGACTCAATTGTGTAGGCGAAGTATTATAAAAAAAAACTCTGTCATACTGTGAATTCAGTTCACGAATATGAAAATTATTCATATATTTTACACAATAATGCCTAACCTCTAGAAGATAGAAAACAGATCTACAGAAGACCAGATTCGTAAGGAATTTTCAATTTTCTGTAGATATTTTCTACTCTCCAAACCCTCGGCGTTTTAAGTAAATTTTATAACAAAACTTAAATAATAATACTATACTATTACTATTTTATTTGTATGTTCCATTATTATAATAGCAAATAAGATTCAAAATATTTAAATATTATATTGGGTTCAAAATTTAACCAACCTCTTCCCCAAATTGTGCTCAATATGATTTATTAAAAAACCTTATTTCATGTACCTAGGCCAAGAAACATGATTTTCACCATTTTCTCCTTTCTAATATACACAGTCTTATACTAAAAGTACATGAAAATAATATATACTGTTATGTAAGCTTAGCTTACCTTAATAAGTTATTACAGAAACACATATACATTTGTTATAAAATAATAATTTCAAAATAGAGTTGGGTGATGTTAACATCAATAATTTTGCAAATAAATCATGTCTCATTATCGTTACAGCCCTTTATCGGCCTAATACAGGTGACCAAGGGGAGGAAGGAAAATTTCCTCCCAGTATGAGAAAAATGATGATGAAATCGGTTGAAATGATGATGATGATGAGCAAAACTGTGATCGTAGCTGGTCATAATTATGCAGATCGATAAATTTCCCAAGCCTTTATGAACTTATGGAAAATTCTCAGACAAATGCAAATTGCTTCACAATGGTTTCCTTCACCTTAATAGTTTATTATTAAGTGATATTAAAAAGCTTAAATTTAATCGCAAACACATAACAAATCGTATGTTCGACCGCATTTTGTCACATTATTACCTATAACAAGACAGTTGTGAAACTTTATGTTCGATGTTTCTCCCAGTAACGGAAAGTTGGAAAGTAGGAAAACTTAACCTTATTTATTTGCCATGTTGTATGGGGTAATAATATAAAATGTAGTTGTTTTAATTTCATTGCTATTGCATTATTGTTGATCTAAGACCATGAAAGAAAAATTTCGATAGTATATAATATATGTCGCAACCGGAGTGAGTTCGTACAATAAATGAAACTCAAGCGCGCCAGCTAGCAAGCGTAAACAGTTTTGGCGTGCTTCGACAGAGTCGTCAAAGAGAAAAGAAAAAAGGAGACGTTGTCACGGAACTGTCCCACGTTTCTCTTAATGGTTATGATCTTAAAAGTTCTGCTATTACGATATTAGTTAAATTCAGTGTTTGAAGAAATCGAATCAAATCTGCACGATACCTGAAAATTGCCCACACGATGTTAGACGGATCAAGTCAAAATCCGCCCGATCCTATATATATTTAAAATAAACTATGGCAAACCAGTGTGGCTACTGAAATATATAACATATTTGGAGTAAAACTTGTGTAAAATGTAGCTATCGTCCAATTATTTACCTAATAATAGTAATAATGTATAAAGCTGAGCTATCTTCTATGTTGAAGAAAAACATGAAATCAAATTTACAAAAACATTTTCTTCAAGAAGTATTCTTCATCGTCATTCAGGAGTCATCCTCAGAGAAATTGTGAGTTACACATTTTGAGGTGGATTGCTTAAATCATAATCAGCGACTTCAGAAAAGTAACGTGTATAAATTATTAAATAAATAATTATATTCATTTAAACTAAGTTAGTCAAATATCAATTATTCATAATCAATAAATATATCGATGATTCATCAACTTATACCACATAACATTTATACGTATCGTAAAGTTTTCTTATATACACTAGAAGTTAGCCCTATCTCACCTGATGGTAAGTGATGATGCAGTCTAAGGTGGTAGCTGGCTAACCTGTTAGGGGTATATTAAACTAATACTCCTAATCGATTTCTACGTGACATCGTGCCGGAACGATATAATGCTTCTTCATATTATGGCGACACGTCTTTGTCGGTAGGATGGTAACTAGCCACGGCCGACGCCTCCCCCCAGACCAGACTCGAGCCGGGAATCGAACCCAGGACCTTCAACTTTATCATGCGACAACGCGCACGGAGTTCGTCAAAAAGGTTTAATCGAATAATACAAGTTAATGGTGATTGAGTAAATAAAGCGTTCCATGTACCTGTAAATAAACTTATTAGCATATTTACCGCAAAAATGAACCGAAAATGACTGATGGTAGAGCAAAATAACTGCGACATTTACAGCACAAATAACATTGTTTACGCATATTAATTACATTCGCGCGAACTGCTATACACCGAATTAAAATATTTAATCTGATAAATTGCGACATAGTTATACATTTTCAAAAGTATTTGAATACGTAAATTATGAAGTACTGATAAAATCTTGTGGGATAATATACAATGAAAATCGTCAACTACATAATTATTCCAATTGTATATAATCGGCCGTAAAAGTTAATACTTATAGCTATATATGATAATTATTGCTATTGTAAATTTGTATGTATTTCTTAGAATGTAATTTTATGTAAGTTTATCTTTATTTATGCTCTTATTTGTACACCAACCACTTTAATATTGTTAAATGTTTCCTGTAAATAGCGGTTGCCTGGAAGAGATCACTTACGGCTAAGGCCGCCCTTACACGCTTTGTTTTGTGTGTAATAACTCTTCACCGATAATTATCACTAATACGCAAAAGGTTCTAGGCTAAAGGCATCTAATGCGTCCAATCTTTACGTATTTTAGTTAAAGTAAAATCAAAACGTAGCAACTCGTGAAAATATAACTTTTACGGCTTTGATAAATTTCTTATAATTATTATTAGCCATTTTAGTTTTATTGCCACGTGTAGAATAATAACAGATGCAGATTAGCTGTAATTACAATTTTCGAAGTGTACATTATTTTTGTATTTTCTCAAATATTTCCACTTACATCGTGTATTTTTGTTATCATTATCAGCCTATTATCAGCTCAATACAGGGCACGAGTCCCCTCTAAAATGAGAAAGGTTGTGGTCCTCGTCTACAATGCTGGCCAAGTGCAGATTGCTAGACATCAAGCGCCTTTAACAATGGAGAATTCACAGGCACACAAGTTTCCTTACGATGTTTTCTGAAGCCAGTCTTTTTTTATTTTTACTACAAGTTAACCCTTGACGGCTATCTCACCTGGTGGTAGGTGATGATGCTGTCTAGGATGGTAGCGGGCTAACCTGTTAAGAGTATGCTGTCAAGTGTTCGTTAGTGATCAGTTCCGCTGAGTGGAAACACACGCTATAATTCGTTTGGCCTATCCCAAGCTTCGCATAATGATTTCGGAGTATATATTTCGGAGTTTTGTAATGTTCGCAAAACGTTATATAGTATATAACAAACAGATACCTTATATCTATTTCCATTACTTGTTACTGAGAACATAGTGTTATTTTTTGAATCAGAAATTCATTTAAAGGTATACAATTTATAGTAAATTTTCTCTTTTTTACATACACTATAAGTTAGCCCTTGACGGCTATTTTACCTGCTGGTAAGTGATGATGCTGTCTAGGATGGTAGCGGGCTAACCTGTTAGGAGTATGATTAACCCACGCTCCTAATTGGTTTCTACGCGACATCGTGCCGGAACGCTAAATCGCTTGGCGCCACGTCTTTGTCGGTAGAGTTATAACTAGCCACGGTCTGCTGCTTATAGCATCATAAAGAATAAACACTTCTTTACCCCTACCAATTCAACTTTCTAAAATCCTCTTTACCTGTGAGAGAGGTGGCACTTGCAGTGGATAATTCAAGTTTTTTTTATTCTATTAAATTTCTACTACCAGTTAGTTCAAACTGCAGTGACTTGGTGGAGTAATGATGCAGTCTTAGGACGATCTACAAAACTTATCAATATCTTCATATTATTTATGTTTATCCCTTGCAGTTAATACAGGGCGGAATAGAAGCGAAAACTCAATATTTACGTAGAAGGCGTCTCGACCCCTATTATGTAAATCGAATCACGTCGAGATCAAGATACGGTTTCCCTTACAGTGATTTCGAACTACTCGATCAAAACTTAAGGTGACCTTGTTGTGAATATTCTATTTAATATATGTCCCCCGGTAAATAATTAATTGGGTATACAGTTCCATACCAAAACAAGAAAAAAAGTAATAAAAAAATTAACTACCTCGGTTTTGCAACAACTTAGTCGACGTTACATTATAAGATGAATATTCATTACTCTATATGTTAATACAGCTGAGTTCTATATTTTAGAGGAGTCATACAAAATGGTATGTAAATTTGTTGGCAGTGATATGTATTTCATCTTATGAACAGGAGCGGGAGCTAGTAGGTTTTTTGCGCGGCTAGCGATATCAGGTTAACTCATAACAGCAATGTCACCATTGAACATTGGAAGTCAGAATAAAGTTGTAGTACCGTTTAGTAGGCTATACAAAATTAGTAACTCAACGAAAGGATTGATATCTTGGAGATGTCTATCAATAAGTCCAAAGTTTTTTTATAAAACGAAAGCTTGTAGAAAAATCATCAATATTACGATATTAAGGATTATATAAACGATAAAAAAATATGTGTATAAATTGCTCAAACTTCGTAGGTACTTTAATTGATTATTGATTATGTCACATGGTGATAAATAAAAAAAGAAAACTGGGCTAAGTTTGTCGTGGGCTTCTTCTTAGACCTGGGTGCGATTTGAACCCTCTTAGCTTTAGTTTTAAGTTGGCGAGTGTAGTTATCACCATCACTTCACGAATATAAATAATGAAAAATATGATACACATACACATACACATGAACGACTCATAGATGCTTGTAATAGGTTTATATGAATAAAGCTATTTTAATTTAATTTGATTTGATTCTTACTTAATAATTTTATTTCATTCTGTAAAGTACAAGACCCACTTTGACTGGATTCCTGAACGAGAGTTAGGATTCTAGAGAGAGAAAAGATCTACCGATAAAAACGCAGCCTTAAAAAACGCTGCAAGACAAAACACGCAACCTCTTTTCACTAACAAACGTACCTAAATTACCTCAAGAAAAAACGAAGTTCTAAGTTCATTTGTTGTTTTTTTTTTTTCGTCCTTGTATCTTATAAATTATACTTGAAGATGACTGGACCATTTTCAAAATATGATTTTCGTTTGAAAAAGAATCATCCCATCCCATACTCATACTACCCTTGTCAAGTATCAAGTCAGGATTTAATGGTGGCGTTCTGGAGAAACTGAAGGAATTCTCCCAATATTTTGCGTTCTCGTTCTCGTTCTCGTACGTTCTCGTATGTTTTTTGGGTGTGAACGATCACACCCAAAAAACATCACGTACTTTAATGAAACTGGTATTGAAAACCACGTAATATGAGCTCTAGAACAACTCAATAATAAATCTAAAGGTTGCGTTACCATTACATTAACATAGTAACAAAATTTGTAAAGTTTTCCGTTATATTTATACTATTTATACTCGTCAAAATTTCTATTGGTATAATGGAGCTAATTTTTACTTAGCTTTTTACCTCAAAACATGATGTTAAAAAATATCGTATAATATGAGTGTAAAAACTTTTTTAAATGCGTGGGAATAGCGCTTTTCGTTATATATTGATTTGAATGCTATATTTGGCATATTCAAGAGACTGGAAACGTGCAAGATTTTCACAGTCGATATTTTGCAAACTTCGATATTTTAACCCGTGATACGTTACCTAACAGTACAAGTAACGTACAAGTAAACATATGTAAGTATGTTTTTTATTTTATACATAACAAGTTAGCCCTTGACGGCTATCTCACCTGGTGGTAAGTGACGATGCAGTCAAGATGGTAGCGAGCTAACCGGTTGGGGGTATGGTAAACCACACTCTTAATTGGTTTTTACGCGACATCGTGCCGGAACGCTATACCGCTTGGCGACACGTCTTTGTCGGTAGGGTGGTAACTAGCCACGGCCGAAGCCTCCCACTAGACAACTAATACAACGAACAAGGAAAATCGCACATCAGCTCAATCATGGCAACTTATGACTATGCTTAGTAATAGAGCAGTGGATTGCAATGTTGTAATGTATTCATGGTATCACAGCGGCGCAGAGATACGGTGCGCTCTTAGATGTAGTAATAACCACGGACTTTGTTATTTAGCCTCGTAGTTTACCTTGAGGCTTTTGAACATAGCAATAGCATTGAATCTACAGTTGAAGCCGTTTCACGTACACTATTTTCAATCCCTTGTTTGAAATGAAATCTTACAATTTAATGAATTTCATGAAATGAAATAAATAACTAGTCCTTTTTTTTTTATTCCTTTAAATTAATGGCTTCTTGTTATGTTCACATAACACAATTTACTTTGCCATCTTCACTCACGTAAACTTCTTTGTATATAAGCTTAAATAATTTATAGGGCATGTGATAAATACATTTGTATTCATTTAAAACGTAATAAATATCTTTATTTGGTTTCTGTGGGCGAGGCCGCTACACATTGGGTGCCACAAAAAACAAAAAGACGTCGAGGCAGAATGAGACGTCGTTGGCCAGACGAACACAATGCCTATATGTCGGCTTGGTCCCAAATATCCCTAGACAGAGATAAATGGAAGGAAGAAAGGGAGGCCTTTGCCCAACGTTTTGACAGTACGGGCTGATAATAATAAATAATAATAAGGATCCTAAAAATTAGATATTTTAATCATAATAATGTGACATACAGAGCAGAGAAACTGCAAAAGACCAGCTTTATCAAAGAATACTTCAATATATTTTTGCGGGCCATTCCTGCGTCTAAGTGCGCCTATATTTTGCGAACAAATGAAATAACATCCCGCTATGATATTTCGCGGTACAAGCTTCGCCTTATCTCCGCTCCGTCAGTCCACCTGGTGCGAATATGAGATGTAAAATACTATGTTAATATTCCACGAGTACAATGTTGCTAAAGGAACACACCATGGTACGGCGTAGCATATAATTAATCCAGTTATTTCAAGACAAAACAGTAGCTACATTAGGATAGACTAGGTAACCCGGCTAGGTTTTGCAGCGGGAATTATGCCACGTCACAACATTAACGTTTGAATATTCATTAAGCTCTGCAGTAATCTTTAGAGACGCGGCGCACAATATTCCGAATACATGTCTCTAGGTAGTTGCTAGGTAGCCAACAGAGTAAATATCAAATCCAAGTTATGAAATAAATAGTACACAAATTTTTAGGACAGTGATAGACTTGTTGAAGACCTTGACTTTCGGGAGGACCAAGATCGAATCCTAGCTAGCATGCATTTAACTTTTAAATTAATTAAAATCTTTTAGTTTTATTTTTATACGGTTCTGAAACGGACTCTTCGGGCTACAGATCGCAAACACACTGATGCTTTCGAGATTTGGTGCTGGAGGAAGATGTTAAAGATACCCTGGACTGCATTTAGGACCAACGCATCTATCCTGAAAGGGCTAAAAATAACAACAAGGCTGTCGACTATATGTCTCAAGCGCAACTTGGAATACTTCGGACACATTGCCCGCCGTAGCCCTGGGAATTTAGAAAAACTGCTCGTAACGGGCAAGCTGGAGGGAAGAAGGCCAAGAGGACGTAGCCCCATGCGTTGGTCCGATCAGATCAGCACTACACTCGGTACATCATTCCACGCCGCACTACATAATGCCGGAAACAGAACCATCTGGAGAAAAATCGAACGAAAAAAGGTGATCCATGCTAAGGATCGCGACCCTCAGTAATGAGGATGACGATGCAGAAGAAAGAAGTTTTCATTTATTAATCTAACATGAAAAGAAACGTCGGGGTGCACCTACATACCTGGGAATTTATCTTTGATGTTCACGTAGTGAAAGGAGACCCCGACGTGGGCCGGTATTGGATTGATTATGACTCTGATGAATTTTCTAAGGTAAAACTGTTAAAAGTCCCTGAAACGATCATTTGCAATTCAATGAAGGTTTCAAAAGATTGGGTATTAAGGTTCACATTGAAAATGCATCGTTTACGCACACCTTCGTTGAATGCAGAAATGTTAAGTAAGAAGTGTTTTAGATATTAACTAACGTCTACTGTTGGGCATAGCTCCTTTGAAGTTCCGAATTCCAAAAGCTAGGGCCGCATCGAGCATACCCAAGCTTTCAATCTCAAATAAAGCTGACACTTAAATAAATTTCAAACTACTTTTGTGCCTAATTATCGAAGAATTCACTTAGAAAATTCTTTGACACCCACGTTATAATAGATACGCCTGCGTATACTTAATTGAAGCCCGCTCCGACCAGTTTTTTTTATTTGGATACAGTTAGTCCTTGACTGCAACCTCGCCTGGTGGGAAGTTATAATCAGCTCGCATTATAACTTCCCACGAGGCGAACCTGTTTGACGTAGAGCAGTTATTATCAATATTCTCCAAACAGTTGCTCCGAGACGTCGTACCGGAACGCTAAATCGCTTGGCACATCTTTTCTACTAGGGTGGTAACGAGCTATAGTTTTCCAGTACATAAGACCAAGTTCAGAAATTATACATTCCTGAATTTGAATGATCAGTTCCTACATTTTAAACTAAGAGAGGTCAAGGTTCAAGGCTTGAGGAAGTGAGTTATCCGTTGATTTAGCATTCAGCCAATATTATTTTCTTTTTATCTGTACAGATTTAAATTTATCGAATGTTTCTAAAATATAATTGGAAAACTTTTATTTCAATCGAACAAAGGAAGTGCTAGGACAAAAGAAAAAAAAAATTACAAGAAAACAAAATACGTATTATCAATAGGTACCTATCTCAGCTTTAGACGTTGAACGAGGAAAGAGGAATGGGCGCCAAAGAGTTTTAATTAAAACTCAAACAATACAAAAATACCTTTATTTCTTACTTATTCCAATCTGTTTTGATTTAACACTTTCTGAAAACAGTTAAAAGTTAGAATCTTAACCATCTTTCTTAGTAGTTAATGATCAATACGCGTTGACGATCTTATGGTTAGCGTGCTTGATTACTGATCTCGGTAACATGGGTCCGATTCCCGGATCGCCCCAGTAATTGCTAGGTACTGGGTTTTATGGCAATAAATTTTCAGTTACCTTGTTAACGTAATTGGCGGTATCCACCTCTGCAACCACAAAGCTGCATTTGGTTTTGCGATTGCAATAATTTCACGTAAGCTTGACCGGTATCTTTATTGCGACACACGTGTAACAATCTTGGGTAGGACTGAGGGACACCCACACAGTCGCTTACACTTTCACCACTTCTCACTGACACAATTTCTTCTCTTCTTTATCTTCTGAATTCTGATTCTAAAATGCTTATATCATTCTGTAGTCAACTATTTATAGTTAACGACACCGAATCGTCTAGAATAAAATTCCAGAAAAATTAAAGATAGCTCTTTATTTTTTTTTATACACTACAAGTTAGCCCTTGACGGCTATCTCACCAGGTGATAAGTGATGATGCAGTCTAGAATGGTAGCGGGCTAACATGTTAGGGGTATGGTAAACCCACAGTCCTAATTGGTTTCTACGCGACATCGCGCCGGAACGCTAAATCGCTTGGCGGCACGTCTTTGTCGGTAGGATGGTAACTAGCCACGGCCGAAGCCTCTCACCAGACCAGACTCAAGCCGGGAATCGAACCCAGGACCTCCAACTTTATAATGAGACAGCGCACGCACTGCGCCACGGAAGTCGTCAATCTCATTCCTGAGGTTTAATAAATACACATATGGCGAGATTTATCAGTTTGATAGTTAAACATTGGGTAACATAGTAGCAATATTTAGAGCGATGTAGTGTTATTTAGCTCCAAATAAATCTCTCACGTGAGAGAGAATAGCTGTACCCATCTGCAAAACATTAATAGGTTTAGGAACAAAAAGGTGTGGAATATTAGGATACCGGAAATAGAGAGGCTTTAAATAGACAGAGGGGCAACTCAGGCGAAGCTTTTTGCGTCACCTTTAACGTAATGATATATTTGATATATTATAAAATCAATGCAGTAAAATAAGCAGTAATGCAAAAGTATTCCAGAACTCAACACGAATATATAATCGAGAATGCTTCAAATAATGTAACGCGTATCGACATCTGGTGCGACCGACGTTTTCTCATCAGGAACTATGGGTAGAGTTTTCCTTTTCAATAAATGGTCTACAGTAAATATAGCGAGACCCGCATGTAGGATAAGAGCTTGTGACCTCTATGCATTCAAAAGAAGACAAAAATACACAGTAACCCTTTTATTTCTTGTAAAACCCGCGCGAATTATTTCAAGTACATATAATATCTGACTACGGAGTACCTATAATTGGGGTTAAAGTTTTACGTTTCGGTATTAAGTTTATTGTGAACGGTGACAATATTAAAAAGAAAACTATGTACAATAAAATTTATATATTTTACGCTAAATTTAGCTTGTTCTAAAATTATTCGATTGACTTAGTTACCTTTTTTATAACGTTGTATTTTATGGCACACTACCGTCAGAAAATTCAGCGCTGTATTCGCAAAATTCAGATTTCAAGTGGAGCTTCGACTTAAAAATGCTGCACAAGAAAAATAATAGGGCTTAATCTTTAAAATTAATTAAGGAATATGAAAGTGTATGTTTGGCGTTTGTAAAGAATATGCCAGGTTTAACGGAATGGAAAGGTAATCAAGTTACAGTCTTTGTTGGCTAGGTTGGAAGTATGTGTTTTTTTTTTGTATATGCACTTCACATAATTTATGTACTGTCTCTTACACTATTATATTAGACGACCAAACATCGGACCACTCGTTTCCATAACTGTTGGTTTTGTAATCAAAACTTTTCGCATGAACATCTGTTCGCGCTGACAAGTTATTTGGCATGTGTCAAAGTGTTTCTGCTAAAATATCCAAAATGTTCCGACCTCTGAGTAAATAAACTTTGGCTCGATATAATGAACTTTCTGTCATAGTGGTGAGTGACTTCAGGGGTCAGCTTTTAAAGGGGTACCACCGGAATGAAAAAATTTGCTGTGATCGTAGTCCATCTCCAGACTGCGCTAACACAATACTAAATTTCTCTAGTTTAAGCTTGTGGCGTGTTTCTTCCAATCTGGCGGAAAAGGTCCCAGTCGCTCCTCCGAAATAAAAATTATACAGTAATATAAGAATACATACCAACTGAAACCCCTAAGGTTTCAGTTCTTAATGCAGTTTTTCTGTAAACATTATATCGCGAGGAGAAATAGAAAGTAAAATCCAATGCTCACAGATGTACACTTACACTCTTTTTTATTTTTCTTGTATATCAAAAGGTAATACCAATTTTAATGTTTATGTAACAACCATATATTTTTAGTCTTAGTGACATAGCGTATAATTATAAAGGACATAGCGCAGTTGAAAAATAAATCAAATTAGATAATACCGCCATACGAATTAAGCATGAAATTCTGGATTCGCAAAATCAAGTACATTTTTTATTTCTTATAAGGCTCTATACGACGGTTGGTTTTTGAATTTTCTCTTATAAATTCATTTCAAACTATTTCAGACTTTTAAATACGCTTTCGATTAGCATCTTTCTGCGCCGTACGTCTTGTGAATTTTGTTTAAAGTTAACTAATGTGCTGTACTCGATAGAGTTTCCTCTACGTTGTGTTTTTCTTTTTCAGTTTCGTTGGAAGGTAAATTAAATTCTTGCCATTACATGAACTTTATTGGCTTTACATTGCTCTTTAATTTAATGTTTCGCTCCATTTATGTTCTGAAGAATAAGCTGTGTTATTAGTGAGCATACCGTTTTAAGTAAACTTATTTTATTATATTACTTATAGAGTTTGTTTTTCGACTTTTTCTTTACTGACGACGTCTGAAGTGAAATTATATTCTTGCCATTACTAGGACGAAGTGGTGGTAGCCTAGTGGTTAGGGCGTCAGCCTCCTAATCAGAGATCGGCGGTTCGAATCCGGGCACGCACCTCCAACTTTTCGGGGTTATGTGCGTTTTTACACATTTAAATATCACTTGCTTCAACGGTGAAGGAAAACATCGTGAGGAAACCTGCACGCCTGAGAGTTCTCCATAATGTTCTCAAAGGCGTGTGAAGTCTGTCAATCCGCACATGGCCAGCGTGGTGGACTATGGCCAAACCCTTCTCATATTGAAAGGAGACCCGTGCTCTGAAGTGAGCCGGTAATGGGTTGATCATGACTAAGACTTTGCTGGCTTTGATATTGTTTCATTTATTTATTATCAATCTTTAAAATTTGAGATGTCTACAAATACTTGCCACCAAGCGATTAAGCGTATATATATTCTTTTAGTTAGTTTGACGAGTTCAAGTCTGGTCTGGTGGGAGGCTTTGGCCGTGGCTAGTTACCACCCTATCGACAAAGACGTGTCACCAAGCGTTTTAGCGTTCCGGCACGATTAGGAGTGTGGGTTTACCATAATCCTAACAGGTTAGCCCGCTACCATCCTAGACAGCTCTCACTTACCACCAGGTGAGATAGCTGTCAAGGGCTAATTTGTAGTGTATTAAAAAAAAGTTACTTGAAGGTTGTTATTTTTCGGAATATTCATATATCAAACAGTGGGAAACTAAAAAGGGCAGACAGAAAGTGTTATGTCAGTATATGATAACGAATCCGTGTATATATTTGAATCTTATAAATATCCGGCTTAACCTTATTCCATGATTAAGCAACGGGTATTTAAAATTTAATTCTCTTGATACCGGCTGGTATAATTATATTAGCGACAGACTGCTCCACAGGCTATAAAGATGACAAATGTACTGAGGCGCGGGTCGAAGCGATAATCAGGGTATTCCAACTTGAATAGAAATTACGGTAATAGATATATTCGCGGTAAGAAAATGTATAGAATTAAAAGTTGTTACATACAACTTTTAATTCTATACTATCTAGCTATCATTTTTAATACGCTAATTTAAGTTTTATAAAAATGATATGCTTTTATTTCTTTAAAGGGTGCGTATAATTATTGAGTTTGCCAAATTATTCAATCACTTTAAAAACATAATAATAAAAACCTTTTGTTTGACACTTGCCGCCTTTGTCATAGGAGAGAGAGTTTTAGTAACAAGGAACAACCTGATACGGGTTGGTTGGCTTTAACGACTATTATCACGTGTTTGTAATCATCATCATCATCATGATCAACCCATTGCCGGTTAAATACAGATCATTGGTCCCCTCTCAATATGATTATGATAAGGATTTAGCCGTAGTCCACCAAGCTGGCCGTGTGTGAATTAGCAGACTTAACACGCCTTTGAGAATATTATGGAGAACTCTGAGGTACGCAGGTCTCCAGACTATGCTTTCCTTCACTGTTGAAGCAAATGATGTTTTAGTGTTAGTACCCGGGATCGAACCCTCGACATCTGATTAGGATGCGGACGCCCTAACGATTGAGGTGGTACTGATATGAGTGGAGATGCACTTATGCCTATAATAATGGACTATCGACGGCCCATAAAAAAAGGTGACCCACCTGCACTTGTTCCACGTGACTCCTAAACCTATTGCAGAATTGCTTCAAACCGATTCCTTGAGCGATAATTTTATCATTAATTATTTTGTACACGAACATAACGGCTAAAATACTATAATGTCCAATATTTAGCAGCTTCGAAATTGTTGAAAAGATCCTTTTGTTGCGTTTAGCTCGCTCGGGGGAATAATGAGCGCTTAATGTTATACGAACGTTCCCTTTTACCTCCTGATATAAAACGAGTGATATAATTTCCTATTGCTGGCACTTAATTAGGACTCCTTAGCGAAAGGGTTCAAATTGAAGTGAGGGCCAAAAAGCAACGGCGTGACACGTAAATTTTTTTTATTATACTACTAGTCAGCCTTTAGACGCCTATAAAGCTTAAGACAGGTTTTCTAGTACAACAAGTTAGCTGTTCTCACGTGGTGAAGGATTAAAATAACATTAGAAATTCAAAATTCAAAATAATCTTTATTCTAATAGTCCTTTAAAAGGTACTTTTGACGCGTCAATAATTTACATAGTAGTTATTGCATGGTGATAACTATATTCGTAAACCTAAAACTAAAGCTATGAGGGTTCCAAACGCGCCCCGGTCTAAGAAGAAGCCCACAACAATCTTAGCCGGTACTTAGATAATATCATAATCATAGATTAAGTGGAAATATCTCTTTAGAGTCGCTATCGATGCTCTCATGATTATTAAGTAAATTATTAAGAATTTAAAAGTTTATTAAGAACCTTACCTCTTGAAAATTAGTTTTTTTAATCCAATTATTAGGAAGCTATAAATTGGATAAAAATATCTAACTGGGGTTTTAATTTGGTCTCATATTCGGAAGTAACAACGAAATATTAAGTTTATAATATTAAGTGTAATCTGATCTGTCTAGATCTGCATAAGTTCCATATTTGACGAAATGAAGACTTGATATTATTTTATTAATAAAATCATAAATCATCATCAATATCTTTAAAAATTATTATATTTATATCATATAACTATAAAATATCAATATGTCTCATCTCTCGACATATTATTTCACTCATTTTACTACCGACTGTGCCAGAGTACTTGTCCACTTGGTCCGCTTATGCATTGACTTTGCGGTACCCGTCAATATATTATTCTATTTATAACCCCAGAGGCACAACGACCTGTTTTATGAGTTTGACCGCTTTATATGCCTCTGTGTCTAGTTAACTATGGATAGCATCTAGAATCTGTTTTGAATGCGATTTTAACTTTACGAAGACTCTTAACAACCATTTTTGGATCATCAACTCTTTTCTAAGCTAAGGTATTAAGCAGCAATAGCTTAAGATATTTTATTTTGGTTATGTGATTAAATAAGTGCCAATAATTTGCTAACTGCTACTTTTATATGACTTAAAGAAATGGAGGACGTACTCAATTAGATTTTTTTTGTTCATTTTTGTTACCTTATAACTCCATCATTTATACATCGTTTGGACAATATTTTTGAATTTGTTTTGAATGGCTTTATACTTTGATACTTTGTTTGAGTGTATATTAATTAAAATAAGTGCATACTTGGGGTTTTAGGCAAGTCTATGTACTGGAATCGTGAAATATATCAGATTATAGGTTTCAATAGGAGTTTGTGAATATATGCTATCATTTTTGCATTTTAATTCTAAGCGGTTTTATTTCTATTTAAAATATTTTTATTGGTATTGCTCCTTTTGAAGTAATTTTCATGGTGCTTACTTTGTTTACTATAATCTCTTCTGCTGTATGTGTTTATATTTAACAATGTTAGCCTATATACTATACCTCTATACAAGACGTGTTGCTTGTTGATTGAGACGGTAGTAAGTAGTAAAGATCTTCTCAGTAGATGTATGACAGATATTTATTGTACAAGTTAAAGCTGTACCGCTGAGTAATTCGTTGTGTTCCGGTAAGATAATCGTAGATAGTAATAATAAAGCGGTTTCACTATAAAGATAAGCTGTACCTGACTTTTATAGAATTATATTTACAACAACATAACTGTTAAGGAATATAGTATAAGTAATAACCACTCAATATTATGACATAGTGTCAGGTGACTTACTTCTGCGTCAACAAGTATCATTTCAACATTGTTAACGCTCTTATTTCAGAAAGATAGTAAAAATTTGAGAAAATATTTAAAAATATTACTACCGTAAGGTATGTTAGATAACCCATTGGACCCCAAGTGTTCCATAGATGGTAAGGAAATAAATAAATTATCAACCCATGCCATGCCAACCCATTACAGGTACCTACAAGTTTCCTCTCAGCATTAGAAGGGTTAGTCCACCCACCCACGTATAATATAAGAAACCGAGCCTTTGATTTTTCTGTGTTACTGATACTGTTCTGTGAGATACTGTATAATATGATATTGTACACTCGACTACATATTTAATTTAAAATTTCTTACTTCAACGGATTACCGATAACGTTTCTAAAATATTACCTTTGATAAGATTAGCAAAAAAGGACAAAATATACATTTACGATCCATAGCCCTTTATGAAATTAATCTGTTTAAAAACCTTTTCATGGATTGCCTCAGTGTAGCATCGCATGAGAGTGTGAGCACACTGGAGATATTTTCTATAATTTTTTAAATTTTGTTTCCTTCCTTAGCAGTAAATTTATCATTTTCTATTAAGAAGACAGTTTATCTATACTATTTTAAATAAACCTATACATATAATGCAAATTTTAAATAAAAAAAAACAACAGAGTTCAAGACTATTTTTTTGCATTTGAATACATTATTTAATACTTTTTGCATGTCTTTCTCTGAAAGGCTTATTCTAATATCGACTTTACTCAAAAAAATCTGCGAATGCTTAATGTTTAATATGATGGGATAACACACATATTTAAAGTTTTAAATATAATTTTGTATTTAAATTTTTGGCGAGTTTCAAACGGTAACAAAGAGATTTGTATGCAGTTGACAGGTCGCTACAGCGTTCGGCTAGAAAACTCTTTGGATGCTAACATACGATTTTGTACATGACAATGAGAAGATGATGATAACTACATTCGTAAAACTAAAGTTATGTGGGTTCTTAAAGTAACTAGGTCTAAAAGCCCAAACAAGCCGGGTATTATTTTTACTTCCACCATCTGACACTGTCACTTAAAACTATTCCAGTTACGTAATTAAGAGGCATAACATATGCTGAGCTGTACACGGTTTCTGGCTGCTGTTACAGACAGACATAAAATTTCTGATTAGAATAAAATGTACTGTATGTAACACCATATGAGAATATATAAATTTTCTTTATTTCGTTTTCTTTCTGATTATACCAAGAATTCATACTAAATCTTTTTTAAAGTTTACGTTATCCTCTATACTATATTAGGGTTATAATATAAGCTTTATAATATAAGTTTAATGAAGATTTTGAACTTTTGAAATACCAAGATGTTATCCGGCAGTTTCGCATAAACTAGTTCCAGGCTCTGCCATAGCAATATATTGTAGTGTAAAATATCACTCATGTGACGTCACTTGTTACGAGCCGAGTGGGTTCGTAAGTCCATTTTCACGGATTGCCTACACGTCATATCCCGTAAAAATAATTAAGATTGTTTAATTTGGCCCCTTCATAAAGCCTTTTGTATTATCCCAAACACGTTGACTGGCTCGTTATATTAATTGATCCTCGAGAGGTTTCAGCGTCTCTCTGATGTTTCATTTTCTTTGTCCCGGAGTCAGATCGTGAATGAATGAGACAATGCGCGATTAATTTACTAAGTGTGGGCTGAATATTTCGCTCTGAAAACGTACGCTACAGTACTGAACATTTAAAAACAGATTATTCTATGAACACGAAAACAGTTTTTTTTAGTTTCAGTCGTTTTAAATATTTTCAGTGTGTTACGTAGACTCAAGTTGTATCTAATTTTTGAGTCTACATAATAAAAATGCCATTAAAAACATTATTCTATCATAATGATTTCATAATATTGCTCTTTCCGGGTTTAGCGCCATTAGTCCCAGTATATTATTTTTCCATATAGTGATCGTAATTTCCAACGTTACCTACGCATTCGCGATTTTAAAAGTTGCAAAAAAAAAATACATGTATCGGTTATTAGTAACGTCTTGAAATATTACCCTCCTTAAAAATACCCTCGTAAATAAATTTTGAAAAATAATAACACTTTTTGTGATCGTACCTTTCGCTCATCTACTATTTTTTTTTTTTTTCGCTGGCAGTGCTTTTACGCATCCCCTCCGGAAACGATGCAGGCAAGACTGCGCCGCTTCCGACGGGGTATGTGGGACTCCCTGGCGGCCAGACTGGCGACCAGAATACCTACTAAAACCCAGCGATGCTCCTTCGCGTCGCCTGGTGACTGGGTCACGGGAACACTTATGCACTCGACCGCTTCGCTCATCTTCCTTTAAAGTCGGAATAAAAAGGCGAAAAAAAAAGGTCAAAAACAGATGATCTTTTACGCAAAACGGATGGTCGTATTTGATTTACAGCTTACGTATCGACATCCTTTCGCAACGTTTTAACCTGAACATTGAACCAATCCGCTAAGGTACAATTCCTTCTTTAAATTATGAGTTTGGTTCGGTCATGGGATGTGACAGGTAATTTTGCAAATGGCAAGAGCGAAAGTAGCAACTCATGCTATTTCGGACTCCATCAGAGAAAAGGATGTTTGAAAATGGGACGCAAATATATCAATGGAAATATGTCGAAGGTTTTTTTCTCAAATACGAGTATGGCTGTATATGTGTGAGTCTATATATTTCCGTTTTTCCAAAACTACTTGGCCCATTTCATTATGTGTTATGACCTGTCGCAGTTATTTTTTATTTGTTTTCCATTTCCTTAATAACCACCGGATAGATGTGAATTTTATGTTTGTGCGATAGATATTCTCTCAGCAGGTTTATAGATATATTGGGAGATTAAATAGTACCGAATATGTGCAAGAATTTCTTGACATCTTTATATCCATAATTGAAATAAGTTAACACACGTTTTGTGAATACTCACGAATGAGAAACGCTTACATTATTGGTGCCAATAATGCAATTTAATTACATCATAACCTTTGGCGTCTGAAATTTAAAAATTAATATTATGTGTGTGTGAAACTTTTTGCTGAATTTCAGAGACTATGGTATCAATGGATAGTGATGTTGTGTTAATATTTTTATTTAATTTATTGAATATAATTGAATATAATATAAATTAAAATATTTCACGACTCAGTTTTTAAATAACTACGCACACACAAACACACAGACACACACACACAACACACACACACACAATTAATTATTTTATTTCACATTTGTAAAATAACATAGATAATTCACATTGTAGATTTAAAAATAAATTTATGACCTTTTAGTTAAAAAAAAATATTTATTATCTGACGTCTTGAGTTATTATCTAGATACCTACACAATTTATAGTTCGTATAAACTTAAATGCAATTGGCATTCTAAAGGAATTAACGACATCAATGTCTGCTAAGTTGAGTAGATATAAGCTCTTTAATACATTTTCTTGTACAACTTTTATAGACTATCGAAACATCGAGTTTAAAAAAGTTGAGTTGTGTTTCCATTTCCTGATAATCTAGAAAGACGAAGTCGCGGAAAAAATCTAGCTTCACATCTCGTTTAAAATCTAAATTACGAAAATAATTATTACAAAAGGTAATGGGAAATAAATAAGAATGATTAATTGAAGATAAATTAAAAGCGGCGTATAATCTAAAAGTCATTTAATGTTTGCGAAATCTCGTCTCCCCGACAAATTAGTTAAGTTTACTTCTAAAGGCCTTTTTATTAAGGCAGAGTTCCAATAATACCTTTGAACGCTATTTCGAATTATTAATTTTGTGTTTATTACAACCAAGCATTCTTGAACTTGAAAGGGGCTATTCTTGGAGCATCTTAACTTGATCAATCGGGGATACATCTATTTGTGTTTCGTCAGGTAGGTGACTTTGGCCGTGGCTAGTTACCACCCTACTGAACGCTACGCAATTTAGCTTCCGGTCATCATACCGCTTCGAAACTATATAAGGGCATATAACTGTAATAAACTTTAATTTTAATATAACTGTGTTTCACTCAACAGGTTAACCCTCTACCATATCAGATTGCATTATCTTAGCACCAGAATTTGATTTGGGATTGAAGTCAAAAATTATATAGCAAAAAATTATTCTCTTGGGTCCTAAGGTTCTTGTTGCCGTCCATATTTCTTGGTGGTAAATAAAACTGTGTTTTGGTGAACATGAGAATCGTTTATTAGGGTACTAGCTAAATAGGATCCTAGGGCTAACATAATATAACTATCTTAACGAGCATCCATACATGAATAACCAATCGTAAGTAAGGAGATAGGCGCACGCGCAACAGGTGGTTAAGCACAACTCGCGTTGCGCGTATATATGACGAGGGCCGTTGTCTAAGCGCCTCAGTTTGCAGCGGGCAGCGGCACAGCGTGGTACTCCTGTACTTGGAAAGCGGACTCGGCTCGCGATGACTTCCATATAAGGAACGCGCGACCAAGCGTAGTTCAGTGAGCCGCTGAGCGGGGCAGCGAGCGCACGCGCCGATGTATGAATTATAGCCGCTACACCACTCCCCCATCAGCGAAGCGTTTGGGTTGTTTAGACACTCTTCCGGATCTAGTCACATAAGCGTAGGTTTTACTTTCTTGTTCTTGATCGGGGGTTTTCACTACGTAAGCTGGTTTCAGTCGGTCGATGGAAATATTTGTTATTTTCTTATTGACGCAGATCTTGAAAAATTTTGGACTTCGCTCGATGACTTGAAACGGGCCGTCGTAGGCGGGTGTGAGTGGCTTGCTAACTGCGTCGTGTCGTACAAATACGTTTTCGCATTTAAAAAGGTCTTGGGGAACAAATATTGGACGACAATTTGGCTTCCTTTGCTCTTGCGATTTTCTTATTGCGTCACTTATGTTGTTCATGAGTTTCGTGTTGGGTTCAGCTGAGTTATTGTTTGTTGGAGCATAAAACTCCCCTGGCAAACGAATTGTTTGTCCATATAATAACTCGGCTGCGCTGTGACCAATATCTTCTTTGACGGCTGCACGAAGTCCCAATAGCACAGTAGGTAGTTCGTTAGACCAGTTATCTGCATTCAGGCGAGACGTTAGGGCACATTTAAGGGTTCTATGCCATCTTTCAATGATACCGTTGGTCTGCGGGTGGTAAGCTGTGGTGCGGTTCTGCTGTATTCCCATACGTCGTGCTAGATTTTTAAATATGTCACTCTGGAACTGCCTTCCCTGATCTGTCGTGACCTTTTCCGGTGTACCGAAACGGCTTATCCATACTTCGTAGAATGCTGTTGCTACCGTTTCTGCTGTTATATCCATGATAGGGCAGGCTTCGGCCCACCTCGTTGCTCGGTCTATCATAGTAAGACAATAACGATACCCGTTGGATATAGGTAGTGGTCCGATGATGTCCATGTGAACGTGTTGTAACTTCCCTGCGAACTCGAAATTTTCGAGGGGTGAGCGGACGTGTTGTTGAACTTTCGACTTCTGGCAAGGTATGCAGGTTCGGGTCCATTCGCTTACGTCTTTATTCATGCTGGGCCAAAAAAATCTTGCCGTTATCAATCGCCTTGTTCCTCTAACGCCCGGATGACTGAGTTCGTGAATTGCTTTGTATGCTATTTTACGAAAATTATTTGTTAGATATGGGCGTGCTAGTCCCGTAGACATCTCGCAGATGATACTTGCTGAAGTGTCAGGTAGGGTTATAGCTTGGAATTTCAAGTGACTACGTTTTTGTAGATTCATAAGTTCGTCGTCGTGTTTCTGACTTTGGGCCAACTGTTCGTAGTCGATCGGAGAAGGGCAACATAAGGTTTCAATTCTTGATAAGGCGTCCGCAACTTCGTTATCTTTACCGGAGATATATTTAATTTCAGATGCAAACTGGGCAATGTAATCCAGGTGCCGTGCTCTGCGCGGAGATTCAGTCTTGCTTTGCGCAGTTAGTGCATATGTTAATGGCTTGTGGTCGGTATATATCGTTAGTTCTTGACCCTCGAAGACATGCCGGAAATGACGAATGGCCATGTAGATTGACAATAATTCTCTGTCGTATGTGCTGTATTTCCTTTGTGCTTCATTAAATTTCTTTGAGAAAAACCCAACAGGTACCCATGATCCTTTTCTTTTTTGCTGTAGGACGGCACCGGCGCATGAGTCTGAAGCGTCGGTCATAAGGGAGTATGGTACTTTTGCGGATGGATGGTATAGCAAAGCCGCTGACTTGATATCTTCTTTACATGTGTTGAAAGCCTTTTTAGCCGCGTCTGTCCATTGTACTCGTGTTGTATCATTCTTCTTAGTGTTATGAAGGTATCTATGGAGCTCTTTTTGATGCTCTGCTGCTTGGGGTATATTTTCCCGGTAAAAGTTCAGCATTCTCAAAAATCGTCGAAGTTGCTGAATGGTTTCAGGTAGTGGATACGTAGATATAGCTTTGACTTTTTCTTCTGTAGGTCTGATGCCGTCTTTTGAAACGGTGTAGCCCAAAAAGTCTAGCTGTGGTACCCCGAAGATGCATTTTGAAACATTCAGTGTCAAGCCATTTTCCTCCAAGCGTTTAAAGACTTCTTCCAGATGTTCCCTGTGTTTCTCTTCAGTTTCCGAAGCTATTAATATATCGTCGATGAAGGGAAATACTGGCAGACCCCGTAACACATTGTCGATGTGTCTCTGGAAGGTTTGACCTGCATTTCTTAATCCGAAACACATCTTGGTGAATTCAAAAAGTCCGAACGGAGTAATGATCGCAGTTTTTGGAATATCGCTGTCTCGGACTTTGATTTGGAAGTATGCTTTTTCTAAGTCGAGTTTCGAGAAAATTTTCTTGTTCTCCAAACAATGAGTGAAGTCGTGAAGGCGTGGCACGGGATATCGATCGGGTACTGTCATCGCATTAAGTCTTCTGTAGTCACCGCATGGACGATATTGGCCGTTTTTCTTTTCCACAATATGTAGAGGACTAGCCCAAGGGCTGCTTGAAGGTCTACAGATTCCTTGGTCTATCATGTGTTGGAATTCTTCCTTGGCAATTTTGCTTTTCTGTGGAGATAGTGGCCGTGCCTTCGCAAATACTGGTGGGCCGGTGGTCTCAATGTGGTGTTCTACGTTACTTCGGGAAGTTTTCATTAAGTTGGATCTTGTGATATCGGGATATTTCGCCAGTATATCGTGGTAAGGTTGCCCAGTATCAATGGTGCGTATGCTTGGTTCTAAAGATGGAGATACACATCCTCTTGCTATCGAAGCTCCTCTTGAGTCGATTAATCTTCGGCCTCGAATGTCAACCAACAAGTTGTAGTGCTGTAGGAAATCTGCACCTATAATGGGTCGCTTTACTGAAGCTATGACGAATGTCCACTTGTAAGTGTGTCGTAGCCCTAGGTCGAGCTCGGTTGTTTGGCTGCCGTAAGTAGGTATGGGGGTCCCGTTAGCTGCATACAGATAATTTTGAGGATCGTGTGCTTTTCTCTTGGAGTTTTGCAGTGGTAAGACTGATATGTTGGCTCCAGTATCGACTAGGTAACGTAATCCGCTTGATTTATCTTTGATGAATAGACGGTTCAATTGTATTTCTTCGACCTGAGCTCCCGTCGCAGCTTGAGTCGCCGTTAGTTTCCCGTACTTGGGTTGTTAACTTGCTTCTTGTAGTCACAGGGTGATAGACAGCGGTAAGCTTGGTCTCCAAACCGACGATGGTAGAAACAAATTCTTGAGCGATTAAACTTCTGTTCCGGCGATACGGGCGGGTGATAAACGTTGGCTCGGCGGGGCCGACGAGAAAATTGTGATTGATTCAATTTAATAGCGGTGATTTCCTTGGATAATTCTTCAATTTTATTCAAAATCGAATCGCTATTGCACTGTGTTGTTGTTGATGTTTGGCAGACGGCATTCACTTCTGAACTTTGTTGTTCAATCATCTTATTTGCCGTTGTGGCGAGTTTATCTAGGTTCGTTTCGGTGCTCATAGTTAGCGCGGTACGAACTGCTTGAGGGAGATGGCTCAACCACAGTAGCTTCAATGTATCTTCTGGAAATAATTTCTGCGCCACATCTCTCATTCGCCTTAACAATTGCGATGGCTTCTGACTCCCAAGCTCCATCTCGTGCATTACCCTGTGCAATCTTTTTGTATTTGATTCTTCATATAGGTCTATTAACCTTGACTTGAGGGTTTCGTACTTGGCGGTCGCGGGGGGTTCCAACACGATGTCACCGATTTGCTCGATGTCGCACAATTCAAGCTGACCGACGGCGAATTGAAATTTAACTTCATCGCTGAGCTTCTGGCTTGCGACTATGCACTCGAACTGGGCAAACCACAATCGTGGTCTATGGCGCCAAAATGCCGGAATGCGAGACTTCAGCGATATTGCTGCGAGTTCTGTGAGGTCTTCTTTTTTCACGTCGGAGTTACCAGTGTTGCCGTCCATATTTCTTGGTGGTAAATAAAACTGTGTTTTGGTGAACATGAGAATCGTTTATTAGGGTACTAGCTAAATAGGATCCTAGGGCTAACATAATATAACTATCTTAACGAGCATCCATACATGAATAACCAATCGTAAGTAAGGAGATAGGCGCACGCGCAACAGGTGGTTAAGCACAACTCGCGTTGCGCGTATATATGACGAGGGCCGTTGTCTAAGCGCCTCAGTTTGCAGCGGGCAGCGGCACAGCGTGGTACTCCTGTACTTGGAAAGCGGACTCGGCTCGCGATGACTTCCATATAAGGAACGCGCGACCAAGCGTAGTTCAGTGAGCCGCTGAGCGGGGCAGCGAGCGCACGCGCCGATGTATGAATTATAGCCGCTACATTCTTATACCGTGATATTGTACCAGATAACGCACTATTGACAGTCCCACTAGGTGTCTACCTATACTTCACGATATCGAATTAGTTGCATAGAGCCGGATAAAGGCAGCTGACGTCGACATGGAAACGTCGATTACTTCTAAAGGTCTTTATGTGAGTGTTCGTGACATTATAATCATAATACTCGTATCAGTAAGCATCATTTTGCTTTAACATTCGCTATTGGGTAAAATATCAATAGGTAAAATAAAAATCGTTTATTTTATTCCCAAGAAGTACAATTTAATCTAAATTATCGTGAACCCCCAAACTAGGAAAGCTTCTAGATAGATAGGTAGAGAGAATAGTATTGTTAAACTTTGGTGTTAGATACGATAAAACGTATAACATACTTTCGTCACTATTACGAGCCGAGTGGGTCTATTCACGCTATAGATTTGAACGTTGTTTTCTTTAAAAAATAATACATTGATTATTGTAATCAAAGATAATTTGTGACGACCTCCGTGGCGCAGCGCGTGCGCTGTTGCATTTTAAAATTGGAGGTCCTGGGTTCGATTCCCGGCTCGAGTCTGGTCTGGTGAGAAGGCTTCGGCCGTGGCTAGTTTCCACCTTACCGACAAAGACGTGTCGCCAAGTGATTTAGCATTCCGGCACGATGTGGCGTAGAAACCAATTTGGAGTTTGGGTTTACCATGCCCCTAACAGGTTAGCTCGCTACCATCTTAGACTGCATCATCACTTACCATCAGGTGAGATTGCCGTCAAGAGATAACTTGTAGTGGATAAAAAAAATCTTCGGATAGCTGTTAATACGTTGATCAAAGTAATTGTAACTGCCATTTTAATACCAAATATTCTATCTTATCGACAATAAATTTAAGTCTTACAAGTTTATTACCATTCCTTGGTGTGTGTGTGTAAGTGGAGACCTATGCCCGAAAGTTGATGACGATGATGCTCAAATTAATGGAGTCAAGGTCAGTCTAGCATTTTAAAACGTTGAAACCGCGTCAGTGTTACAGTAGATTGGACGTACGTCTTAACATTTTTCTGCTCATAATATTTGCAATACATTTTAATTTAGGGTCATTAACTGCCGAATGATTGCTTTCTTCGTTACCTCGATAATGTAGAGAAAGAGGTTTAAATACTTGGAAAATTCGAGGAGCAAGTATGAAATTTATAAATGTTCTAGTTTAGGCTTCGCCCACGTCTTGAGAGTTCCATACCCGAAGGGTGCCAATGAGACCCAATTACAAAGGATCCGTTTTCCATCTGCCCGTGCTTCCGCCAGCAAACTGTATCTCATGAAACGCAAGAGTAGGAATTGTCACAGAAGGTAAATTTTTATTACCCTTAAAGTAACGAATAATTATGCTTCACCGGTCATATTACACAGGTTTATTGCACTCGTTATAAATGTGAAATTAAATATATATATATATAATATTCTTTTTTATTAATTTACAAGATCTATGTAATCTAATTTTTGTATCTCACTTGGTTGTAGAAATAAGTAATAGAACAATGTTCCATTTGATCTTTATTACGAAGTATATAAAACTAAATTCACAACGTTGGTTTGGGCGTTGCAAGATAGAATACGTCCGATCGTCGGGCTGGTCTATATTGAATGAATTAACGATTGATTGGTTAGTTTTATTTTTTCTTAAATTAGAATGGTTGCGTATGAGTCTATACTTGGCACTATGATTTAATTATGTCGTTGTTTGATAACGTAAGCTTGTAGAAATGTCCTACTATAGTGTAGAGGATTATGTAAATGATAAACAAGCGTGGGTGTGAAATATTGCTCTAATAAGATAGCTTTTAATATAATTTTAAGTGGCATGTGAGATGGTGATAACAAAAAGAAAATATACCTGGCTAAGTTTGTTATGGGCTTCTTCTTGGACCGGGGCCCGTTTGAAACCCTCGTAGCTTTAGTTGTAAATTTACGAATGTAGTTATCAACATCAAATCACTACTATGTAAATTATTGACGCGTCAAAAGTGCCTTTTAAAGGACTATTAATAAAGATTAATAAATTGAATTGGAATTTTTGAATTTGATATAGCCTAGTTCGATACCATTAAAAAAAAAATACGTAACTTAACGGCAAAGCCTGAATTATGTTTTGTTTATATTTGTATTGCAGGCAATCGAGCATTGCTCATTCGATGTTTAGTGATCACCGTCGCCCATAAACATCTGCAGCATGAGAAGAGTCACCGATTCGTTGCTGGCTGAACCCATCTAACTAGCCGCGGCAAAAGCTATGTACTTGACCATACTCGAGCCGGGAATCGAGCCCATGATCTTCTACTGCGCCATTTAATTCGTATACTTGTATATCATATCAATATTGTACATCCTCCTACATACATGTTTGGGTTATATATTGTAAATATCATATGACTTCATCGAAATTATCACCTCATAGCTAAATAATAAACAGCAAGTGTAATTTGCTATATTCCGCCGACAACCGGGAGATTTGTATAACACCACACAAAACCTTCCACTAGAACCTCTACGCACGTTTCGACCCGACACCGGATCATCCTCAGGAGATGTTGACTTCACAAGCGAGAAAAGTAAAGTCTTGACTTTTTGGTTGTCGGCGGAATATAGTAAATTACACTTGCTGTTTATTGTTTATCATGGACATCCGCAGAGTAACGCCTGCTTCTATTCATTACCTCAAAGCTAACCCACTACAAAAGCTTTGACCGTAGTCCACCAAATGCCGACTGGCAGACCACACATTCGTTCGAGGAATTCACGGAGAACACTCAGGATTAGCGATGTTTTCCTTCACTGTAAAAGCTAGTGATAATTGAAATTAGTGATGCACCCTTATAACAGCAGTATGCTTAAAAGGCAAAACAAAAATTGCAAAAAAATATATTACATCATCATCATCATGATCAACCCATTGCCAGCTCACTACGGAGCATGGATCTCCTCTCAATATGAGAAGGGTTTGGCCATAGTCTACCACGCTGGCCATGTGCGGATTGGCAGACTTCACACGCCTTTGAGAACATTATGGAGAATTCTCAGGCGTGCAGGTTTCCTCACGATGTTTTCCTTCACCGTTGAAGCAAGTGATATTTTAATTGTTTTTTTTAAAACGCACATAACTCCGAAAAGTTAGAGGTACATTCCTATTTATTTTAATAAAATGTATCCTTGGAATGATAAATCGTCTTCTTAAAACGCCCGAGAACAATTATCACAATTATTTTATACTTTACGGTTCCTGGAAGTTTACTGAAGGCGCTTTTGTTTCAACTGAACTATAACCATCCTAACACTAAGCAGTCCTGTAGATAGGACCATCTTCTTCTTCAGGAGGAAACGTTTATATGTGAACGCACCTTACAACGCGTCTGGAATATCGCGCTTCACTATAAATACTACGGCGTCGTGTAATGAATATTCAAGCGGTAATGTTGTGATGTAGCATAAATTTCGCTACAAAACCTAACTGAAAATATGTAGTGTACGGTATGCGAGATGTTTTGTCTTGAAATAACGGCTTAATTTTATGCGGAGCGCTGTGGAAACGCGGTTACATTTTGCAAAGCGATTTGCAAACAAGAATAATTAATTTGTGTGTTAAAATAGGTACAATAGGTATATCAGTTAATGTATTTTTAAACAGGTATTTTGCCGACTAATTTTTACTTATGTGTATACGGGAAAACTAATTTTCCGAACTAAAGGTTATTTGATTGCGTAAGAAACGTACCTTTTGGTTCATGGGCGTTTTTAAGAAGGTTGTTTTTTTTTGTTTTAAAATAATTCATCTATCAAAAAAAATAAGTTGTAATTACAAAATAAGTATTTCATTGAAATGAAATTTTGTTTTATTTTGTAATAAAATACCTACTGAAATATTGGAGATTCCTCTCAATAACTCATTGATTTACCACTAGCCGTAGATAGAGTGCGTCATACAAAAAAAAGGCGAGAATTTGTCACCAACTAACTATACATTCCTACATATCGGTATATCGATGTATTACAACCCGTCTAATACACTAGACATCTGGCCGTTATATTATCTATAGCGGCGCGTAGTGCTTTGTAATTCATTCGGATTATACGGCTCAAGTGTTAGAATCGGTGATTTTCGTCTAGCCTTGTAACACACTGGGGAAAAGGAGTGCACGCATCGCTATTTGTGCACTACATTTCCGTTCCATTTTTTGAGCATTAATGATCGATCTACGGCTAGTGGTAAATCAATGTAATAACTTCATTTATTAGTTATAGTAAACTAGTAGTAGTTATAGTAAAATGTAAGCTTATAGAAAAATCCTTTTTCGATACCGATTATCTATCAAACCTTTCAAAGTTGGTCACCCATCCATTAACTGATATAAGTCAACGTTTCTTTTGCCTTTGGTTCGATTACCACAGGATTTTGCTTTAAACCTTTATTTACGATTGTCGGGTATCAGCCATTACTATAAAATATTATTTACTAATTCATCATGTGTTTGAGATGTATGACACAATAATTAGTAATTATTTATAATTTATTAAGTTACTTATAAGTTTCTAGTTTTTGTATGCACCCTCACTATTTTCCCGCACGTTTAAAGGCTGGCTGGTGGGTAAAGATATAGCATTAAGACAAAAGCTTTTAAGCCAGTTTATGGCTAGCAATAAAGAAAATCATCGCACGAGAATGGAAATAGTGTGTTCCTAAGAGATCCAGGAGTTTCACGTTTATGCCAGTAAAGGGTACCGGGTGGCCAGTTTCAGGCATATAACTTGAGCTCTCCCCCAAATAATAGAGTTTCTCACGTATTTTAACTAAAAAATTAGTTATATAGAAATCATATTACGATATTAAGGATTATTTAAAAGATAAAAAAGCTTGAATGTGAATTGCTCTATCTCCATAGGTATGGCTTATTATATTATTATTATTATTTACCTCGGGCGTAAGAGTATGACCTTAGTGAATAACAATAATTATGTCATTATAACTTTTGACCGGAGTGCGATAGCATCTGGTAGCGTTATGAATAATTAAGCCTCCAAGAGTTGAGCTCGATAGCGTCAGGCAATTAATCAAACTCATTACGCCGCGAGATATAGATCGTTTTTATGCTTTCGATTATTTGAGTCGTCATTTAAATAACGTTACTTGTCAAAAAAGCTGAAACTTTATACAGCTAGAAAAACGAAAGTTTTTTATATTTTCATCCGATAGTTCGCATCGCTATAGTAATGGTTAAAAATTATTTTTTATATAAAAGTAGCTTAAAGTACGGAAGAAAAATTAAAGTATAGTTTTTTTTTTTGGTTGTAACAGCGTAACCGGGCTGTTTGGCGAGCTTCGGAAAGAAGCTCTGTCAGAAGAAATTTTGAGTCCTAGGGCACGAAGAAACTAAGGGAACGTCTGCCTCAGGGCACCTCCTGTGAAGGCGAACCTCGGCTTAGGCGACGTTTGGGATAAAGGGGGGTCGGACTGTGAGTGGTCCGTACGTCTCCGAGGCTGTAGATGGAGCCCACGTTCGGATGACGTAAGATAGCGGGGACCTCGTCTTCGCTGGCGAAGACGGTGTGTAGCGTATAATTGTGTGATAGGTGGTACGAGTATATTGTCAGTAGTTATCTGATCGTCAGGGTCGTGAAAGATATGTTTAGGTCTCCTCTTTCGGAGAGGAGCGCTTAGGTCGGGGGAGTAAAAAGAAGCCGCAACTACGAGAGGGTTGGGGTGTCGGATTGAAAAAGTATAGCTAATTTACCCGAGACTTTAAACGTCTGCAAGTTTGACGCGAATGGTGTGACGTCATTGACAACAAACAATAAAAAGGCTCGGTGAATTTCATATTAATTGTTACCTCAATTACGTAAGACTAGTACGTCACATTCGCAATGATAAATGTATATTAAAAAAGTAAGATACAGCGGCACTTCTTTAAATAATGACTACTCCTCGGCTCTTTAGAATTCAAATGGTTATATATTTTCAAACTAGCGCAAGTAGTTAACATTAAGAGTAAAGTAGATTTGTTGAGCTGTGAAAGCACTATAGCCATAAATACAGCTATACTATTTGCAATAATATCTTGCGACCCTTTAATACCTAGAAAAATAAAAATAATACATAAATACCTCTTAAACTAGCAAGAAATAATTAGAGTAACAGCGATGTGAGGGTTGGACAGTAACTATAAAGTATTTTAGTTATAGTTTTAGTTTTAGGTTCAATTTAAGGTTTATTTTAAGTGTTTAAAGTTACATTGTTTTAGTTGTTAATTATAATTGAATAAATAAAGTTACCAGTTTAAGTTAAAAAAAAAAAAAAAAAAACTATAAAGTATGTTGTACATACTAGAAGTTATATAAAGGAGTTATAGTTGTAATACTGTCATCATCATGATCAACCCATTGCTGGCTTACTAAAGAGCACTGTTCTCCTCTCAATATAAGAAGGGTTTGGCCATAGTCAACTACGCTGGCCATGTGTAGATTGGCAGATTTGATACACTACAAGTTAGCCCTTGACGGCTATCTCACCAGGTGGTAAGTGATGATACATTGTAGGATGATAGCGGGCTAACATGTAGGGGTATGGTAAACCCACAGTCCTAATTGGTTTCTGCGGCACATCGCGCCGGAACCCTAAATCGCTTGGCGTCTTTGTCGGTCGTTCCTCACGATGTTTTCCTTCACCGTTGAAGTGAAATTTTAAGTGCTTAAAAGCACACATAACTCTGCAAAATTAAAGGTGCGTGCCAGGGATCGAACCCCCGACCTCTGATTAGGATGCGCAAGTCCTAACCACTAGGCTATCACAGCCTGTAATACTATAGTGTATTTTAATGTCAAACGTGATTGTGGTCAATTGCTAGTTATAAATAAATGACTAGTGTAATACCATCTAACACAAGAAAGACAATTTGAAACTACATTTTCCCATTATTCGTAACACCTAGTCTAACATCGTGCTGAACATAGAATAACAATTGTACTCTGAAATACAATGCCATATCCAGATATTACTCCACTTCAGTTCAAATAATAGTTTTTAGTGCCGCTTTAAACCAGTTCAAACTGGTTTAAAGTAGGAATATCCAGATTATCGCTTCGACCGGCGCGGCGGCACCCTCAGTACATTTGTCATCTTTATAGCCCCGCGAAACAGTCTGCCGCTAATAAAATTATACCAGACGGCATCAAGAGAATTAAATTTCAGATAGCCGGTTTTCAGTTTAAAACTGCTTGAAAACGGAAGGCTTATAGTTCTCTAAGATTTGCCAATATAATAAAATGCCAAGAAGTTATGTCCAAGCTAACTAAATATAGCAATAAAATTTGCTATCGGTTGTCCCCTTTCTCGTAACGAAACATAGGGGTTGTACATAATTGGCCTTTATTTCCAGCATCTAATTATTTTATTTTGTATACGATACATACTTGTAGATAGATAAATAGTAAATATTTCATTTCTCAGTTATGTGCATTAATTAATTTATAGGTACTAAATACCAAATCGATGGGTCAATAGTTTTGAAGAGTAAAATTTAACACAAATAACAGTTGACATTTTGTACTAAGTTCCGTATATGTTTGTTTAAATGAAATTTGAGTCGTTAGACTTTACTATAATCGTTGTTTTTTATGTTTGAAATGTCAATGTAAATTAAGTAAAATTTCAACATTACCAATATGTTGTGTATGTGTCAGTCATGGATATTACGTACCTACTTGTAGCTATTTATTGTCTTGCTGACCTCACTTGCTCTCAAACCTGAGCCAGTGAGGTCACCTTATAAGTGGGAGGTGTGAAGTATGATCTCCAAGAGGCAATTAGGAATTCATTATTACTAAACTTTGTGTGGTCTGGCTACCGACATTCACGTGCCACACACCCATTCAGCGTTGCGGTACGATATACGGTAACTAAAAACGGCGGAAATCTCCCAACAGATTAGACTCGAGCCGGAAATCGAACCCCGGACCTCCAATTTTATAATGCGCCAGCGCAGGCACAGGCACGCCATGGATATCGTCAAAACTACGGTTACAGTTACCTAGTACATCATGTTTGGCGGTATAGCGGCCAGCGCTTGATAATGCACTCAGGGCACGGATTGCATAATGCTTTTTCGTTACGTGACAAATTTCTACAACAAGCCACGTTAAATTTCGTGCATAAGTCCTTAAAAATACATGAACATTTAGTTAGTGCTCAGAATAGAATAATAAATACAATCTGAAATGGCTTTAGCAGAAACGTTTTAAAATTCAACCGAGAATAACCAATTATGTGGTGATTCTATTAACAGGCTGACGTTCATCGAAGCACAGATTTCCAGCATATACGAGTATATAAATGGGCTAACATAAATCAATACAGGAATAGTACGCTCGGGAGGCGTCAGCTGTTAAGTTTGTACCTTTATTACAGTGGACACAGGTAACTTCATAACCGGTTGTAGACTTTTTGATATTCTTGAAACGATGTCTTATTTTTGTATCAAAATATTGCAATGTCGAGTTATATAAAGTCAAGAAACGTATGGCGTTCACAAAAACACAGTCCATTGGACTAACTCGATGATATTATATTTTATATATTAAGCGAGCAGACGGGTCACCTGATGTTAAGTGATCACCGTCACCCATGAACATCTGCAGCACTAGAGGAGCTACGAGTATCAATATGCGTTACCGGCTGAACCCATCCTCTTAATCATCATCCCATCATCACGGAATGTTTAATCATTTGGCTCTATGTATTGACCAGACCAAACTCGAGCTGAGACTCACACGCGCTGCGCCACAGAGGTCGTCAAAATATGGAGTCTAAAGAACAAGACATAGACGAGTTGGAACTAATAGTAAATAATATTGAAGCCGATTTTATTAAATATAAAAAAAATCTACTCCAACTCTCGAAATTCATGTCGCTTATATCATAGAAGCTAAGGGTCTTACGAAAATTAATATCTCGTATATTTCAGGTCTTCATACAAAAATTAGCGTAATAAAATCTTTCAGTAATTTATTCGCTCTTTGAACTCGAAGGGCTATAAACATTCAAACCAAATAAGAATTCTCCCACCAATCGCACCGATAAAAGGGATATCAGAAATAGACACAATTTGGTAGAGAAAATACGATTTTCTATTTTATAGAGTAATATGATTTTCCGATAGCATCGAGTTTTCTTGTTATTCGTTGAGTGTTTAATTATTACGTGATTTTATAATTTAGGAAGTTAGCCAATCAGTTTTTTTTTTATTCCATTACAAGGAACCTTTTGATTTCAATATCAGGGTAAGTGATCGTAGACTAGTGGTTAGGACGTCCACCTTTAACTTTTCGGAGTTATGTGCGTTTTTAAATAATTAATATATCACTTGCTTCGACGGTGAAGGAATATAAAGATGTATTTAGCTAGTAAATGGATACCTATCCATTTCGACTTTTTGGTTGGTCGTTTTGATATTTCCTATTTTCATAAACAACTGCATTGAGGCGAGCATCGAAAAAAATTTAAACTTAGTGAATTTTTTTCTATGCTCGCTTAAGGTTTAGCCACTGACGAACTTTTGCGGAACACTCTTTGATTTAATATAATATATAATAATATTATAATGAAGATTTTTGACCATAATCTATTATGGTCAAAAACTTGTAAGGTGAAGATCACGTATATCTTCATTATTTAGACCTCATATCTTTAGCCAGTGTCAGACGAGTTTTAATATAACAGGATTTATGGTCCCAGAGGCGACATTCATTTTCGGTTATACTGTAAATATACAGTGTAGGTCAATGAAAGCGGTCAAGGTTATGCACACGTTGTTATCAAATCATAATATTTCCATAATAGGTAAAATGTAATTTTATTAAACCTCTGTGTTTAAATTTTATCGTCGTTTGAAGGTCTTTGGTGAGTGAAAAATATTAGTTCTAATATGTGAACATGTAATATGTAAATACATAGTACTAAATTCTAAATTGTTTTGTGGTACGATCGATTAACGATCTTAGATTCCGAAATTTTATTTTATGTTGGTTTAATAAATTGTCAGAAGCCTTCAAGTAATCACTTTACACACTTTCATCCTCTTTCACCACCAGATGAAATCATAGTCAAGCTATAGTCCTGTAATATTAGTTTCATTAATCCATTCAAAACTATTGCTGCATTTTTTTTTATAAAAACCTGCCTTATATGGAAATTGGCAAGATTTCGTTTTTTGTTTAATTTGTGTTAATCGTGTAATTGAACGCAATGATTTTAAATTTGAAATTCAATAAACTATTGTTAAAAAGTTATCATCAAATGTACCTTATTTCACAATACAAATATCTCTAACGGTTATATAATTTTACCCTCACAAAATACAATAAAACGAGTGTTCACTTATTTTGCACGGCACTGTAATTACCTGTAAGTCCGTCCAGGCAGCAATACCTTGGAGGGTGATACAGTGGGCAGTATATTATTAATATCACAACACACTTTGTCCAACTTGCACAGTACTTTGCATCACTAGCAAGGTAATGGTATTATATGTTGAAATTATATACCATTTATATTTATTCTATTATATATATCATCATCATCTTGATCAACCCATTGCCGGCTCACTACAGTGCACGGGTCTCCTCCCAATACGAAAGGGTTTGGCCATAGTCCACCACGCTGGCCATATGCGGATTGGCAGACTTCATACGCCTTTTTGAATATTATACACTCTCAGGCTTGCACATAACTTTGAAAAGTTAGAGGTGCGTGCCCGGACTCGAACCCCCGACCTCTGATTAGGAGGCGGACGCCCTAATCACTAGGCCATCACAGCCATTTAAATATATTAATAAAAAAAAATTAAGTCTCCAGTAACTAAACTAAGTTAGTGATTTAAATAAAATTTGTAGTTATTACTCTGTTAATAAAAAGATATCGACCTCAAATTAACATGTTTTGTACCTTAAAAAAAAGCTTTACAGTGTAACATATAAGGCACAATTAAGGCACCAAAAAGTTGGTGGACTCCCAGCCTCGGAGATAACGTTCAGCCCTTTGTGCCAGTTGTATTTACTTTAACGATTGTTAAGAACAAGTTAATAATAATCGATGATGTTAATTCGCATTGCAATAACTTAACAATACTTATGCTTCTCTGTGCCTTATATTATAGTATACGCCCTAAATTATAGTATCTATTTATGTATATTTTAGTACGTAGTTTATTCATACCTTGTTTGACCTATTCCACTTTATAAAATCATCTTACTCACATCCGAGGGTAGCTGGAAGAGATCTCTTACAGAGATAAGCTTTCCTTCGTATACATCTTATATAAATGTTTGTTATCACAAATCTGGTACAAAAATAATAAAAATAAAAAATAAAATAGTCATTAAATCGCGGAAAACTTCTAGTCTGTATGTAAGAAGAAAAAGAGAGTGAAAAGAACTGACTGATCTAGCAACGCACAGAACTAACTAATGGAAAACATCGGGGTAAAATTTTACGTGTAGATAGTGTTGTGGCGTGTAATGGAAATTTATTTCATAGAGGAAAAACTGGGGGTAGATCTGCCGAAAATCGAACTTAACGTGAGCGAAACCGCGGGCAAAAGCTAGAAGACTGATAAAATCGTAATCCTTTTGCGCTCCGTCGGGTGAGAACGCTTTAATTACTGCAAGTCGCGTTAGTGGTATTTTACTAAAGAGCCAAATGGGATTGAAAGTAAACAGCAATTTATTTCGAGAGCTACGAATGCTAACATGAGTTTTAAATAGTGGGAAACATGAGTCTTTCTGATATACCGTTTTTTGCGTCTACTGTGTAAACTAGGGCTTTGATTCTCTACAGAGGATCCACATTCAATGCGTTTTTTTTTTTTAATGTTATGCATCGCTTTGCTGGAATTTCGGATTTGTACAAAATCATCGTTGCCATTTTAATTGCCGTATATCAACTCTTTACTTAGGTTAATACCTAAGTAAGGAGTTGATCTCTAGCAATTACATATTGTAGACAACACATTCAATTTTATTATAATTTTTATCAAAATACCTACTAGTGAGCTAAGGTAAATAAAACATGTAGTAATTGCATAAAAGGGATTTTATGCAATTACTACATGTTTTCAGACAGAATGTCTGCTCTTACAATTATTTTTAACATTATTTACCTTCGATCAATAATATATACACTTTAAAGCAGTCCGATAAAAAACCCATAAAAAGATTTTGCTTTGTGACTGATAGTAGTTTCTAGAAAATATGAAGTATAAATTGATATCTCTTAAGTATATCATAAATTTAAAAATATAATCTACTCATATCATATACTTATCACTCGTCACTGTTAATGATATTTTGAACATAAAATTTTTCACTCAGAAGACTAACGGAACTATATACTAAATTCATGAGTATTTTTCCAGACACTTATTGATAACGGCACATCCATTATATTATTGATGTGAAAGGTTTCAGTATTTTAGCTTGATTATATTGATAGCCTAGCCTAGTTGATGCCTGCGACTTCGTCCGTGTAGATTAATGTATTTGATAAAATCCTGTGGGAATAGGTAAAGTTGACTCAAGGCAGTGACCAAGGACTCAAGGATGCGTGACCAAGTTTGGGTCTAAAACCATCTTCGTACTATGTATTATTTCAAATGAAAAATTTAGACAAGTATTTTGCATTTTTTTTTAAATTTATAAACAATTATTTAAATTTATATGCAATATGCAGGAACTATTATAATATATTATGTAGTTTCTAATTGACTCAATAGAACACCTCATGTTCCATAGTAAATTTATCTTAAATTTAATGCAAACTTTTCAAAGATTATGATGACCAAATATCATCATCATCATGATCAACGCATTACCGGCTCACTTCAGAGCACGGGTCTCCTCTCAATATGAGAAGGGTTTGGCCATAGTCCACCACGCTGGCTATGTGCGGATTGGCAGACTTTACACGCCTTTGAGAACATTATGGAGAACTCTCAGGCGTGTATGTGATTAGGAGGCTGACGTCCTAACGTCGTCGTCCACTAGGCTATCACAGCTTATACAGAATAAATCTTTTTTATTAAAATTATTCCACCGCACAGTCAGGCAGCCAGTTTGTAAGAGAACTGTTCTAAATGTATAAGGTTTATGTATGAATGACTAACGAGCTTTTCATCAGTCAACCATTTTAGAATGCGCATAAAATGAATGTTATTCTATTTGCCAAACAAAAACAAACTTTACCCCAATATGAATGAACGTAACCAACATTTTCCAAGATATTAATAATATCTTACCCGTCTTCGTTCCTATATTTCTCATGTAAAAATCGAGTAATAAAATCGCATAAAATTTATTTTCAACGCAAAATCTCGAAGTTGATGAACATTCCAAACAAAAAATAACGTTTTACTTTTCCTCCCTAATTTTCATATCTGAGCGCGAATTCGGTAATAATCATAATTTGGCAAAAAAAAAAAAAAAACTTTTTCTGTTTTAGAACGTCATGAAAAATGTATTATGATGATTATTCCCGAATCCCTGATCGATTGAATGAACAGGCTTGCAATAAATTGACTCACTCGGTTATCCTTGTGCTTAGTCTTTCCTTCGTCTTTGCACGTGTTTGAGCGAGCAGTTTTAACAATAAAAACGTGTTTTATTCTAATTAAAAAATATAAGATATTTATTAAAAAAAAACTATCTCATAAATAAAACTTAACAAGCAAATATGGCAAAATGTATGTAATTAAGGCAGTAATAGCACGGCCCTGGAACCCCAGCCCTTAACCACAATAACGCTGCGTTAGCATCGACGAGCCCGGGAAAGCAAGAAAAGAGTGTTCCCACGACTTCTTTCCTAGCATCGGAAGAGTCCACTTGTGTTAGTGATAGGAACTTAGAATGTAGGTTAGATTAGTAATTAGATTTTAATCTCGAGAACCTTACTAACATCGGAATGGTAATCTTGTTAGTAAGATTTTAATTACAATTTCTTTATTAAATTTAATTATAAGTAAATTCGAAGTTTCTTTATTTCTCACCTGTGGCCAACCGTAACTAGGTATTGACTATTTAACCGCTCTACTACAATATAAATATTGAAACATATGTGTCTCTAGGTATAATACCGTTACACCTTAGTTGTACCCATTCTTTTGTCCCTTTTAATTAATCTAAATAAGGGCCGCTGCCCATTAGCCGCTCGGTTTAATCTTGCCAAGGAAAGGATAAATTTTGAGTCGTGGAAAGGGTCTTAGTGCCTCCGGTACGTTTATTATTTTATTTATTTACGAAATTTTAGGTAGTATAGGTTACGTTTAATTTTAAAGCGGTTGATAACAGCTATGTTATCACACAATGACAATTGAATACAGGTGAAACATTTTATTTTATATTTTTTTGTTATAATAATTAATATTTTTTTTATCTACTACAAGTTAGCCCTTAACGGCTATTTCACCTGATGGTAAGTTATGATGCAGTCTAAGGATGGAAGCGGGCAAACCTGTTAGGGGTATGGTAAGACCACACTCCTAATTGATTTCAACGCGACATCGTGCCGGAATGCTAAATCGCTTGGCGTCTTTGTCGGTAAGGTGGTAACTAGCCCCGGCCGAAACCTCCCACCAGACCAGACTCGAGCCAGGAATAGAACACAGGACCCCCAACATTATAATGCACACGCGCGCGAGGCCACGGAGGTCGTTAAAAAGTTCTGGAGGGGAAACTTTCACAGCATTTGCGAGAGTGTAATTTTTTTTGATAAACACCTTCAAGGCGTTATTTTCAATCTTTATACAGCACACCAAGTCGATCTTCCAAAATATGATATTTAAGGGCGTTTTGCTCTGATATCAAAACATGATCCGATGGTGACTTCATATCGTAAATTGTACGTATGTGTTCCCGAAATAGACATGTTCAACACTAACGCTAGTGCAACGTTTGTCTATTTAAACACACTAGGATAAAGTAATGGTGTGAAAAAAATTCGACGCAATCAAAACGGAGACGCCGCCTGTTTGCGATCCGCCACAGTTGTGATTGCGTGGATGATAAAAAAAGCTATAAGTCCGATTGCAATCAAACTAGTCAAATCAAACTGAAAGGCCACATACAATATTAACTCCTGTTTCAGTGTATTTAGAGTTCAAATTTGTTATGGCTGGATCGCTGAGTTTTGTATCCCAATGGTCTGATTGCTTATCATTGGTATCGGTTCTCACTGGCCTGATAGATAGCATCTCAATTGCCCTTCGTAACTTCTAACAGTTCAAAGAGTTGGGAATCGTTATTTTTCAGTAAGAGACCACTAGGTATAGAGATCGCACTGTCTCGTAACAGCTTTGTAACCTGTATGCTTATTAATTTCACATGAAGTTAACAATACATTTTGATAATCTGGGCGCTGGAGCTTCGTTTAGTTATTTTATATAGTTTAATATTGTCTCATTAAACAGTGTAGGTACTGTGACAGTTACTGGATGACGTTAAAACTAAATTGTTTAGTTATCCATATCCTTGGTAATTTATTTATTCATTTATTTAATAGGAAGCCAACGGTATACAAAGAAATATATTTTTTAGGACGAACTATGTAGGAATACAAAGAAATATATATTTTTAAGACGAACTACGAGTATGTATATACACTTACAATTTTAGAGATAAGAATATAAAATGATTCTTTATCTATTACCAGATTTGCTAGTAGCAATATATTAGATTATAATCGCCATTGTAAGTGGTGCAAGCGCGATGTCGTCACTATACCTACTGATTTAATTATTACTGTTAAGTTTTTTTTGTATTAATATATGACGAGTGAACGTTTGGCTGAGTCACGAAATTTAAAATACATTTACGTCGTGTGGGCTTACTTTGTAAGCACTTTTGAAACCCTGACTAACTATTTTGGTGACTCTAACATCAGTCGTTTCACACGCTTAAGCTAACTGTATAGTTGGTTTAAAATGTATATTTTCATTAGTCCACTTCCACTAAAGCCACTGCGCATAGGCTACGCAGTTATAAGGTATTTACAAACCGTATTGTAAACCTTTAGATGCTATACCATCTCACTGTTGTTTTGTATACAACAACGCTTTTTGTTAGATAAGATAGAAAGAAATTTTTATATATTAAAATATTATATAAGTTGTTTTGCTTATTTGAGCTTTATTTGAACGCGCCCTAAAAATTACAAACTTATATAAACTTGGGTTTAAATTAGCCAATCTCTTTGCAAAAAGAACTCATTAGAACTTAAATGGATGTTATATTTTTTATAATGGCGATGTTACCACATTTACCTATCCAGCAAATTTTTATCCATAAATAATGTTTAGTCCGTTTTTATGTTATATCAAAAGGTTTACTATAACATAAAATGCACCTACTATCAAATACTGTAAAACCTTGAGTTACCATTAATTTTCATTTACCGATAAAGTAAGTTATATTTAATTGCTTTAAACACGCGTAGCTTAAAATATTAATTATATTATGTACGTAATAAAAAAAAATAAAGATAAATCTCAAAATTTCATAGGCATCGGGTATTTAGATACTATGCAAAAGTATTAAACAATAAGTTGCCTATTTGCTGTATGATTGAAATATAAACAAACAAACATTTTTTCCGAATCAAAGATGTACCGGTTTATAAGGCAAGTACACCTATATATATAGGACAGCTGAAAGGAAATGATGTCAAATTCAAATTCAAAATAATCTTTATTCAAATAGTCCTTAAAAAGGCACTTTTGACGCGTCAATAATTTACATAGTAGTTATTTCATGGTGAAAACTATATTCGTAAACTTAAAACTAAAGCTATGAGGGTTCCAAACGCGCCCCGGTCTAAGAAGAAGCCCACAACAAACTTAGCCAGGGTTTTTTTTTGTTATCACCATCTCACATAATGAATGATAAATTATAGTACCTATGGAGATAGAGCAATTCAAACCCAAGCTTTTTTATCGTTTATATAATCTCATTATATTATATAATGTCTATATTTATTTCACATAATATTACTTTTCCGCCATTACTGCAAGAAATACAAAACGCCGAATGTAGGTTGATGTGAAATGATTGATAGGTTTATGCGGAAGAGAACATTAGCTAAAACACATGCGCAATGAGAAATGTGCTCATTCTCGAAAAGCTGAATTCAGTTATGGGTTATGACTTTTGGGCCACAATCGCTGTCTCATAAGCGATAGATCAAATATTTGCCTGGCAGAAATCGCTACTAAGCGATAAGGCCGCCTTTTGTATCCTGTTTCTTCTTGTTTTTCTTATTATTTCTATTAATATGTGGTGTACAAATAAAGTATAAATAATAATAATAAAATAATATAATACATATAGATATATCTGCGAGTATATATTGACTAGCCAACCCACTAAAAAGGCAAATGATAATAAATAAATCGATGAAAAATAATAAAAAATGAATTACATCAACGTTTCGAACGTATTAGGTTGTATTAGGTTTATATGAATAAAATAAAAGGCAAATGATAATAAATAAAATGATGAAAAATAATAAAAAATGAATTACATCAACGTTTCGAACGTATTAGGTTGTATTAGGTTTATATGAATAAAATATAATTTTGAGTTGATTTGATAAAATAAAATACGCAACCTTTGACGGTGGGGACTTCTGATACAAACAACAACAAAAGTTTTCATATTATTTAGATTATCATTCAAAATCATCATTATCATTCAACCATAAAACATTTCGTATTGAAATATTTAAGATAAAGCGCACTCCCACTATATTATAAATATATATCGTTTCTAAAAAATAAATGTCTGATTTCATACAAAACCTATATTTACTCTCGTTAGCGGATGAATTTTCAAAATTCTTTCGTTATAATTGCTATCGGTTTGCATTTCAGCCCGATCCATCTAGTTGTTTGGACTATAGTTGTTAGAGTGACGTACAGATAGGTATTTTTTCCTAAAATAAGCTCCAATGAAGTTCACTTAACGGCTGAGCATGTTAAAATTTATCGTACAGCAGCTAAAGCCGTGTTGCGTTGAAAATACAGACAAACAACTTTTTCTGAAACTATTTCTTTTATCGAGGAATTATAAAGTACATACGATAGCATAAACACTAACTTAAGCTACAGCAGCTGTATTTTTAATGAAGATAACACTAACATCACCGCGCGTTAATTATCACAAGACTTACAAAATACTGTATTTTTATTTAAAAAAACCTATTTGTGGTTATTTCGTTTCTGCAACTAATTTAAGCTCAATGTGACTCGTTGAAATATATTTTATACTCTACAAATTAGCCCTTGACGGCTATCTCACCTGATGGTAGGTGATGATGCAGTCTCATATGTTAGCGGGTTTAATCTGTTAGGGGTATGGTAAACACACTCCTAATTGGTTTCAACGCGACATCGTGCCGGAACGCTAAATCGCTTTGCGACACGTCTTTGTCGGTAGGGTGGTAACTAGTCACGGTTGAAGCCTCCCATCAGACCAGACTCGATCCGGGAATCGAACCCAGGACCTCCAACCTTTTAATGCAACAGCGCACGGAGGTCGTGAAATATAACGTGAAGTAGTTTACAAAAGTAAGAAGCTTCGCTTAGCTGTGGAAGTTGTGGCCCAGGGTATGGGGTGTAAGGTGTAAAATATTATTAAATCAGTGACGTATGACAGTGATACATGACGTGCGAGCGTAATGAATGTTTCATCGTTTCTACAAAGCCTACGCGTTTGAGCCGATTTGTATCGGTCTGTGTGAACAATGCTGAAGTATTACACTGATATGTAAGTATGTGTGTGTATGTGTGTGTATGTGTGCGTATCTGCGTATATATGTTACTTTTATACACCGGAATTACTGAACAATTTTGACTGAAGCTATTAACAGAGATAGGTTTTACTCATTTTACTACTTTTATACTCACGAAATGCAGGTTCACCGTGGGATTTGTAAAAAAATGATTTTCTGATGAAATCAGATTAATAGGATCGGAGAAAGAGTGGAAACGAGAATGGAAGCTGAAATCAGAAATGGGATCATCTTGCATAACTAAAATTCATAAATGTTTCTTATTCCTAAGGAATTTCAAAAATGCTTTATACACTTTGACAAAGTCACGGGCATCAGCTAGTAACATATAAGAAGTAATTGCTAATGGTTTCATCACTTAGATCTGTGCTGCCATCTTTTGATAAGTCAAATGAACTGCGATATAAGATACATTTTGACCATCTTATTTTAGTTTATTTTTGATTTGGCTCACTGTCAACCTCTGGCGCTATAAATTACATGGAATCTTTACTATCAAGTGCAAAAAAATAGGATAGAAATAATACAAAAAGAGTAATAGGTTGATCTGCTCCTATAAATATATCTGTTTCAACCTATAATAATAAATTTAAAAAAGCCATCCTAGACATTGTATACGACGTTGGCTTTCTATTGAATAAATAAAAAATAAATATTTAAATTATAATATGTTAAACAATTTTGTATCACGATATATTGAAGCTGGTGTATATTTATGTTGAGCTAACAAATTACACTTGTAAGTACCAAACATACTGGAAATCTGTTAGTGTATAATAAAAAAATTACAAAATCATTCATTCACCTAATCCAGATTATGCTAAAGACGTCGTTGCAAGTAGCCACGTGCTACGAACGTTCTACGAAAACTTTCGTTCGACAGAAGTCGTAGCAATGAACTCCGTTGAATTAGTACATGCAATGTGCTACGTCGAAGGCTACATTGCTACGAATGCTGCTAAGATCACGTGGAAGTGTATTTGGCAATGTGGAAGCCTCTTAAAAGACCCCGCGTGCACAATGTTTGTTCAAAAGTTCTTTCTGTTATATAAATGAAAACATTTCTCTCTCAATCCCAAATTTATATCATCCCCACAGATTTTCAACAATGCAAATACTCTGATATACACCGACTTAAAGATTTTCCTAACTCAAAACATTTTTACTAGTTATAATTGTTTAGCCACATTTAATTCATATGGTATCTAATATTTTTCCACATTTTTATAATAATATAATATTATATTAATATTATTAGTAGTTATGTAGTTTAATAAATATATTCACGAAAAATAGCAAAACGTCTTAAGTGAGTTGCCCGCTGACCAGAGCCCTATAATTACTTATGTACTAAATAAATAAAATATTTAGGTGAAACTTAAATAATTCTCTCTATAATCTACTGCAAGGCCTGGCGAGATCAGTTTAAAATATGTAAGAAGTTTCTTTCTAATCTGACTTGACGGTAAAGAAAGCACGAGCAGTAAGCGTTAATGCGCATCGTAAGAAGGCCCCCTTAAATCTACTCGGAAGTCGCAATTCTTGAAGACATTTTCTCCATGCCATACGATAGACCCCGCGCGATGGATCCATGAAATACAAGCTCGTCTCACGTAAACCAAAATAAAATTGTACAATACCCTCTCCATTAAATATATGCCCGACATTATAATATAAAATAGACATTTCAGTATTTATACCTCACAACAAGTACATTATATTGTTATGTGGGAATAAAATCCCTTAATATGATATTGTAAGAGGATCCAATAAGGGTGGGGAACATCTGCGCGAAAGAAATTGATTCCATCTCCGGCGTTTAGGCGTCGAGCGGTTTTAACATGAAAAGTCACTTAGCTGATACGCACGTTGTAACTTGTACGCGACGTCGCATATCCATCGTACATTTGGTACACGTCGTTTTCTACCTTAACAATAGAATATTGCTATTCCACTTGCGCATTTTATGCTGCCTGCGACTTCTCAAAGTATCAGTAGGAATCTGATATCTGATGCTCATATTATATTGGTATGTCTGCAAGTCCGTAGGTAAGAAAGCCTATGTTTGTAAATTCCGCTGGAATTATCTGGGTGCTTTTACGGTACTAAATTTAATGATTTTTAAATCATAGAATTATTACAGAGCCGATTAGAAATTTATTTTATATTATCGAATCGGTTCTTGTAATAATATAATCCGTGTTTAATTTTTTTGTTTTTGGTTTTCTTCCCGCACTAAAATACATAATGTTTCTGCAACACTTCAAAGTTCATATTTATTGAAACAAATACATGCTCATTAATCCACCAAACAGCGTGTGACCTTGGGTTTCCCAAAAAAATATTTTAATTATTAGTCTTAGAGCCTTAGTTGACCTCGATCCTGTCCATAACCGGGACTGACAACTTATTGTACTCTCCACTTACTGGATCGAACGAACTATTTAACAGAATCATAAATGATTTTCTCACGCTTTTGTTGTAACTCTATAAGCAACATAAAAATAAAACTCGAACCTTCAGAAGCTTCTGAATAAAACTTTATTTTCAACTCGTATGACCTCAATCATGACAGATCCACTCTTAACTTTGGGACAAAGAAAATGAAACACAAGAGCGTATAAACCTCCGGAGGATCAATTAACATAATGAACTAGTCGACGTGTTCGAGGATAAAACAAAAGCTTTGTACGTAAAGTTGGGAAAATTAAACAATCTTAATTAGTCTCACGTGATATGGTTAGATACTCTATAAAGGGTGGTTCTAAGAATTTGAATGAGAGAATATATTATATACCTATTTGGTATTTCAGTAGAAGTATGAATACAAACCAACTTGAAATAATAACGCCCGCATATATTCTAACTTTTAGACAGTTGCCAACCACATTCGTGATTCAAAAGACGTGGTTGAAGCAATTTCTTTATTGAGATATCAGGTTACCGCTGGTTAGTAAAAGAAAAAATAACATGTTACCTACACAATCGTTATAGCAATTTGTGGCGTGAGTTTCAGCTGTCATATTTAGTGAATTATCTGGCAGGTTGCCAACTATTTGGGTCACGAAAACCACGGTATTCTGTGTACACGTTGTTTTTACGAACAATGGAGATGATGATATGTGGTGGAACCCTAGAAGTTTTGATTCCGAACTCCCTTCCGGACAGACTAAGTTCAATTCCCGATATGCACCACTGATTTTTCTGGAGCTAAATGCGTTTTAATATAATCAAATTTAAAATTAATATCAGTTGCCACCATAATGCTCCTGAAGTTGTAATTAGTTTACCAATAAGCATTTGACCAGCATGGTGGACAACGGCAAAAATCTTACTCATGCTGAGAGGTGACTCGTGCCCTGTCCTGAGCTGTTAATGGATTGATATTGATGGTTATGATGATAGTGTAGTTATTGAAAGTTTCATATAAATTTCAAAAGTTTTTTTTTAATCCAATACAAGTTAGCCCTTGACAGTAATCTCACCTGGTGGTAAGTGATGATGCAGTCTAAGATGGTAGCAGTCTAACCTGTTAGGGGTATGGTAAACCAATACTCCTAATTGGTTTCTACACGACATCATGCCGGAACAATATGCAATCTTATCATAAATACTGTTGTCATGGGTTCCATTCTCGGCTCGAATCTGATCTGGCGAGAGGCTTCCATCGAGCCAAGCAATTTTTCATTCAGATATTCTATATGTTCAGATATGATAGGTGCAGTAGATGAATTAATAAATGAATCAGCAAATGTGTATTGGCATCGGTCATCATATCTGCTTCGTTGCACGCGATGTAAACTATGAAATGCTTACCAATATTTATGTTAATTACTTAACATTGACATTTACTGACATATATTGACATTCTTGACAATTTGAATATATGACAGGCATTCGTATATTATATACAAAATAAATAAGTCATTTAATATGACTCTGTCATAATAAAATAAAATACTCGTACGCTCGCAGAAAATTATGAGGCGAAATTAAAATTTTATTAAATTTGATTTGCGTTTCAAGTGAAAAATCCCGCCGTGAAGGCAAGTTATGATTTTGTATCAAAGTGGGAAACAAAACAAAGGAATTTCTTTACCAAATTATGTTTATTGCCAAAACCTCGTTAGGTTACGAGTCGCGGGAGGAAAGTAAATTTTTATTTGGTTTGAATGTTCATAGCCTCCAGAGCTCAAAGGCGATAACAAATTACTGGGATTTTTTTATTACTCTCGCCTTTGGGGTTCCATACCCTGGACGGGAGTATAACCCGCGTCAATCATACTAATATTTTTAATTTGAATGCAAGTTTGTTTGTTACGCTTTCACGCGAAAACTTTTGAACCGATCATCATGAAACTTTATACGCTTGTTCTTGGAGGTATACGAAGTAACATGGGATACGTTTTATTAAGAAAAATATTTTTACGGATGATAAAAAATTATTTGTTAAAATATAGTTCTCATATTATTTCATTTCTATTGTAATGATGTCTGTTACTTATTTAACGGCTTCAAGGCTAGCGAAGCTAGGTAAAAGCTAGTATATGTTATGATAATAATTATGAGAAAGCTATTGGAAATTTGAATTTTCATTAACTAAACTTTATGCAGTTAAACTGAATTAATGTAGAAGAAAAAATACCTGTATTATTGGTCTAGTTATTTCTGCATCGGCGTATCCCGCGGTATTAAATAAGATTTCCGAGTTAGGCAAAGAATGGTTACGTGGGATATTTCTGTTTAAAATACTCGTCCTTACCTACTCGGTGTATGTAAATTGGCGTAGTCCACCCTTGCCCCTGTCTAGGAGTGGGACGCTACTAGACTATATTATAAGAAGGCTTACGTCTAAAGCAAGTAATAATTGGTCGTTTGAATTTTAAAAACCTCTATTTATTAAAGCGAGACATTAAAATGTCCAGCAATTTTGACGACCTCCGTGGCGCAGAGTGCGCGCTGTCGCTTTATAACGTTGGAGGTCCTGGGTTCGATTCCCGGCTCGAGTCTAGTCTGGTGGGAGGCTTTGGCCGTGGCTAGTTACCACCCTACCGACAAAGATGTGTCGCCAAGCGATTAACCTCTCCGGCACGATGTCGCATAGAAACCAATTAGGAGTGTGGGCTTACCATACCCCTAACAGGTTAGCCCGCTACCATCTTAGACTGCGTCATCACTTACATCAGGTGAGATTGCCGTCAAGGGCTAACTTGTAGTGGATAAAAAAAACGTGTTAGTTACTTGCACTTCTAGTTTTGCTTAAATAAAGTAATTGATGATTTATTTCTCTTTCCCAAAAGAAGCTATTGTTAAACTTCATAATCAAACTATCCATTATACCCATATTTGTTTTGTTAACATGATTAACCGTACAAATTTTGAATTGAAATATTTTCCGAACCAAAGTTTCGCTTAAACCGTATCAGAGTGAACCGTTTCACACAGGTACACTAACGCGATCCAAATTGTTTTCGTTCTACGTTAGTTTTGAAACAAATTAGTGTTTGAATTGAGGTTGTTTGCTGGCTGCGGGTTCGTTTGAAACGCGGCGTAGCGCGAACTTGAGGGCCTATTCTGTATCATACTGCAATGAGTATACAGCGTGACGCTCTTGTCTATCTACTGATAAGTAAAATAAATACTGGTGATACTTAAGTGCAGACCAGACTGCCGCTTTAAGCCGCCACCGTAAGACGATTTCTATTTGACTATTTCACGATCTCGTTGGCCAGAGCGTGCGTTATGTAATGTAAAGTGGGAGGACTGGACTTCAAGGCTTTAGTAGCAGCTAGTTACCCCACTGGGACAACACAACGCCAAGCGATTTACTTTAATTTTTAATTTCACTACTAAGTCTTTTATTATCTCACTGTTGATCCATGCTATGGTTAGAAAGTTCGCCTCCTAATCAGAGGTCGCGGGTTCGAATCCTTGCACGCACCTATAACTTTTCGGAGTTATGTGCGTTTCTAAGCAATTAAAATATCTAAACATCTTGAGGAAACCTGCATGTCTGAGAGTTCTCCATAATATTGTGTCGTTTGTGTAGTGACTAGTTTTTGAATGGTTAACATGTATTAATTTAGAAAAGGTCTGAGGGAACCGCGTCCACCGAGTGCGAAGTTTCCCGCCCTTTTTTCTCCATTGCTATAAACTTGACATTGGCTAATCTGTGTAAAGCCGTAAAAAGAGAAAAAAAAGTAACGGAACGCGATTTTTTCTTTGCCAATAGGGTTGCCATGGCCATACAAAAAAAAATGTCCTTTCCGAGCTGTCCCTTGGATCGAAAATGAAGACGTCTGATATATCCAAGGTCACGCTTAAGTCTGCAGATAAGAATAAATCTAGTATGATCAAGTTATTCCGACCCACTTAAATTAAATTAAAAGCTTGTATTAAAGGGCGAAAAGGAGAAAATAAATAGTATGCGTAATCGTCACCATGATCAACCCATTACCGGCTCACTACAGAGTACGGGTCTCCTCTCAATATGAGAAGGGTTTGGCCATAGTCCACCACGCTGGCCATGTGCGGATTGGCAGACTTCACACGCCTTTGAGAACATTATGAAGAACTCTTCGGGGTGCAGGTTTCCTCACGATGTTTTCCTTCACCTATGAAGCAAGTGATATTTAGATATTTTAAAAACGCACATAACTCCGAAAAGTTAGTGGTGCGTCCCCGGATTCGAACCGCCGACCTCTTATTAGGAGGCTGACGCCCTAACCACTAGGCTATCACGGCTTATTAAATGTTAAATTACATTAAATGCGTAATAATATATGAAAATAAATAAAATAAAATAGAATAAGACCTCCGTAATAGTTTAATGCCTCACGCGTGGAGTTTAAACGGTGTGTAGGAATGGCCTAGATTCAATTTCTCTGTCCTATTAAAAAGCCTGCGTGATGCGCTGCGGTTTTTCAGTGAGATAAAAAAAAAATATTTATAGTTAGTGAAAAGTATTTTTAATACGGAGAGCTTCGTACGTATCATTTTTATGCTCACTTCCGCATTCCAAGTACAGATTATAAGATAGAATATTTTTAAAATAAATATAGATTTGTTTTTTTTTAGCTCGAGATAAAAATATGTTATTTCAAAATAATATTATGTGAAAAATTTAGAGTAAAAAATTCTTTAATTTTTTTGTTGGTATACCATACCTACTTTGTTTAATATACAGATATTAATAGCAAGTTATTGTGCCATAGATACAGGGAAGACACTGTCTACTGTAACACAGTTTAAACTGAGACAGAGTTTGGATTAATAGTTGTAGAGTTTGGATTTTTGACGACCTCCGTGGCGCAGTGTGCGCGCTGTCGCATTATAAAGTTGGAGGTCCTGGGTTCGATTCCAGGCTCGAGTCTGGTCTGGTGGGAGGCTTTGGCCTTAAAAACGCATATAACTCCGAAAATTTAGAGGTGGTAGGTGGTTCGTGGTTCGAACCCCCGACCTCTTATTAGGAGGCGGACGTCCTAACCACTAGGCACACAGCTATCACAGCTTCATAAATATAAAGTTTTATACACCATAAATAATGAAGTGTTAAATTCGACAACTGTCCGGTTTAACGTCACAAACTGCGGTCGCGGTGTGATACAACATCAGTGATAATAATCATACCCTTGATATTAATCGACGGATTGGCTGCTCTTAAATCCATTTTATAATTGAGTAAATTTTTTTTGTTCTTTCTATGTATTTAAAAATATCTATATGTTGGCGCGAAGGAGTTATTAACTTCATTCAGCGGCGCCAAGAAAATCAAGAATTCTATAATTATCTACATTTGAACTTTTTAAATCACTAATTAATCATTTCTTTGTTAATCAGTGTATTTAGATTACAGTACAGGTAGCAAACAATTTTGTACAAGCATGCTTTGCTACAAATACGCTCGGACCTCTTAGTTATTGTCACAATAAAAGTGTAATCTCGCAAGTTGTGGTTTTACTTACAATGAGTGAAAGTTAACAAAAGCGTGAAGTAAGCAATGCTGATGTCACTAAAAAAACAACGCGGACGCCCTTCACTCGTCATATACAACCATGAATTTTCGCAAAACATCTCTTACTACACAAGCAAAATAATTATTAACTTACAAATATATTATTTATAGTAACAGATCCTAACAATGGAAAAGTTTTAACTCAAGAATTTCTGTTAGAAAATATGACTGTAAAAATATTCTAAACATCCTACCCTCCGATAAATGAAAACAAAATAGCAACATTAAAGGTAATATTTTCGTTCTAAGAAAATTTCTACTTAATTCAGGACGGGTATTATAATTCTAGATGAGAAGCTGTGATAGTCTAGTGGTTAAGACGTTCGCCTCCTTATCAGAGGTCGCGGGTTCGAACCGTGCACGCACCTATAAATTTTCGGAGTTATGTGCGTTTTTAAGCAATTAAAATATCACTTGCTTCAACGGTGAAGGAAAACATCGTTAGGAAATCTGCATGTCTGAGAGTTCTTCATAATGTTCTCAAAGGCGTGTGAAGTCTGCCAATCCGCACATGGCCAGCGTGGTGGACTATAGCCAAACCCTTCTCATATTGAGAGGAGACCCGTGCTCTGTAGTGAGCCGGTAATGGGTTGATCATGATGATGATGATGACGATTAAACAATATTCAGTGTCAACAATGAGCTAAAATTATTTACTTACCCCCTCAAGGTTGCTATACTATTATAACGACGGGCGCATTTAAGATATTTGACGACCTCTGTGGCGCAGCGCCCGCGCTGCGCATTATAAAGTTAGAGGTCTTGGGTTCGATTCCCCACTCCAGTCTTGTCTGCCTGCCTCGGCCGGGGCCAGTTACCACCCTACCGACAAAGACGTGTCGCCAAAAGATCTCGTGTTGAAACCAATTAGGAGTATGGGCTTACCATAACAACAACAACAACCTAACAAGTTAGCCCACTACCATCTGCGGTCTACCGCATCATCACTTACCATCAGGTGAGATTGCCGTCAAGGCTAACTTGTAGTAGATTACTGAAAAATAAAACAATAAAGATTTATTATTATTAATATTAATGCAATATACAATATCTTATGAATACTACACAGACAGTAGGTACAGATACAATTCATTCAGTTGATACGTAACAACGCATACACAAAAGTATTATTCAATACTTTTTTCAAACTGGAGTGGACTTCTCTGCCGCTTTCTGTGTGAATGCTTTTACATGCACCAGTAACATATATCGATTTTTTTTTACAAACGTGTCATTTATCCGTCACATGCTTTCGCACTTTTAACTTTTTTTTTTATTCACATGGTAAACTCTCAGCCGTGCAGATTTCCTCACGATGTTTTCCTTCACCGTTGAAACAAATGATATTTTAATTTTTAAAAATGCTCATAACTGCGAAAAGTTAGAGGTGCGTGCCCGGATTCGAACCGCCGACCTCTGATTAGGAGGCTGACGCCCTAACCACTAGGCTATCACCGCTTCCTAATATTTTTTATGACCTGCTAATTCATACATTATCAGGTCACAAACAATATTCAGAACAATAATAATAGTCACTAATAAACATAAACATATAACCCTTGCATATTCTGTTATTGAAGAGATAGTTAGTTATAAGATTCAACACTGCGAGTCGGTCCACAAACTCAGGTAATACAACTTCTTGAATTTGATACACTCTGAAGCTTAACCCATTTCTATCGAAATCCGATCAAGCTAAATCGTTTTACACATGTACACAACGTGAGCCAAATTGGTTTTGTACGTTAGTTTGTGAGCGAGTTACCGTTCGGATCGACGTTGTTTACCTGCTCAATCTCATAATGTCATAATATAACTATCCCTAACTATGGGATATTTTAATGACATGCAACTTTTGACTTTGCACAGATAAGAATAAACTTTTCCGAATGAAACAAATATTATCATATACTAACGCTACAGATACCTGTACCGTTAGTATATTCAAATTCAAATTTAAATAATCTATATTGAAAAAGTCCTTTTTATAGGCACTTTTGACGCGTCAATAATTTACATAGTAGTTATTTGATGGTGATAACTACAGTCGTATACTTAAAACTAAAGCTATGAGGGTTCCAAACGCGCCCCGGTCTGCGAAGAAGCCCACAACAAACTTAGGCGGGTTTTTTTTTATCACCATCTCACATAATCAATAATAATTTATAGTACGTATGGAGATAGAGCAATTCACACCCAAGCTTTTTTATCGTTTATATAATCATTAATATCGTAATATGATTTTTCTACAAGCTTTCGTATAAGAATTGTTGCCACGGAAACGTAGTCGTTTTTGAATATCAAAACACATTAAAGTCATAGTAAATAAAAACATAAATACCTAGTTTTAAAACTCCTCAACAAACCACACTTTGACTGTGTGGCATAGAAAAGCAGAGTTTTTTTATTTTATATCTTCACATATTATATACGAATGAAGTTGTTTAAGTAATTATTTAATTAATCTAGTTTATTTCATAGAATTTTGTTATCTTATTTTCGTCTCTGTATCGACAGATGAATGATTACCACAGATACCGCGATAGTAGAATAATACTTGATTATGAAAATGCCAATCGGTCTGTTAGGTTTTTTTTTTGTAACTTGTATCCTGAAAAAGGAAATAAACATTACTTAGGTTATACGCCGACTATTTTTGTGAAATTCAAGCTACTTTGCAATGATAATAAAAGTAAAAGTACGCTGGTGACTCTAGAAGCTCGCGGGCCACTTTGGTTGACCACAGGTTATCTTGGATGAGGTTTTTAAGAATACATTTAATTTTGAAGCATATTTTCTAGTATCTAGTACGTTAATTTTGAGATCGAATAAAATATACTGTAGGTTATGTCATGTTTATTTATATATGACATAAGGATTCGATAGGGCACGATAAAAACGTGACTTGGTACCGTAACTTATTCATGAAATAAAGCAATAAAAATTGGCATAGTTTCACTTTTATTACAGTGTATAACATTTTTATACCCCGTATCGGGATGGAGTTTTATTGGCAATCGCGAGTGACTCATTTGAGGGGATAGGTAGCGAATGTTTTTCATAGAAAAGTGTGCAAATCAAGGTCTTTTTTACTGCCTTACATTTACGTGCTAGGGTTCAAGGACTTGGAATTCGAACACCGGATGAGCCTTTTTTTTATCCACTACAAGTTAGCCCTTGACGGCAATCTCACCTGATGGTAAGTGATGATGCTGTCTAAGATGGTAGCGGGCTAACCTGTTAGGGGTATGGAAAACCCATACTCCTAATTGGTTTCTACGCGACATCGTGCCGGAACGCTTAATCGCTTGGCGACACGTCTTTGTCGGTAGGGTGGTAACTAGCCACGGCCGTAGCCTCCCACCAGACCAGACTCGAGCCGGGAATCGAACTCAGGACCTCCAGCTTTATAAAGCGACAGCGCGCGCGCTGCGCCACGGAGGTCGTCAAAAGTCGTCAGTCAGACATTTAGTCGAAGGTTCTCGGGCACACGTCCAATCAAATTCAGTCCAATGGGACCTGTCGCGTCATATTAAGGCCTTGAAAAAAACTCAACATGCTAAACTAGTGGGTTACGTCACCTAGAATTTCAGTTCAACATGTTGTGATTACCAAGGTTTTTATAAAATGCGGATGTGTGAAACTCGACCCTAAACGGCTTTGGACTTTGTCATACTTAACTGGATTTGCTTTCCATTAGAGCAATGAGGCAGTTTTTATTCGCAAATAATGATATTTTATGTTTAACGGCAATACGAATCCGTTTTAGCACATATACGATTAGGTATGAATAATCCATATTAAAATTAAAAAAAAATTATGCATGACCACAAAAAATGGCCTGTAACGCACTGAACATAAGAAGTAAAAATAAACTTGTTATGCCGTTTAGTACTGCTGCTTGGGTGTGAATTTCATAGCTAATTATATTTTTGTGTTGACTATGAGATGGTGATAAAAAAAACCGGCTGTTTGTTTAAGGTTTCTTTTTAGACCTCGGCGCGTTTGGAACTCTCCTAGTTTTAAGTTGGCTAGTGTAATTATCATCATCACCTCACGAAATATAATAATGACAATAAATTATAATGTATGTTATGAACGCTTCATAGATGCTTGTAAGGTTTACATGAATAAAGCTACGAATATTTCAACAACAAATCTACGCTTTCTCTTGGAATACTCATCAACTACCACGTACTATGGCGGAACTACATCATATTTGTATCAATCTAGTAACTGGAGATAATATTCAGACATATTCAGAACGACTACTGACAGGTGAGGGATCGCTTGTTAGACTGAGTTAAATCAAATTCAAATTCAAATCATCTTTATTCAAATAGTTCTTTAAAAGGCACTTTTGACGCGTCAATAATTAACATACTTGACATGAATAATTCACATTTGATGTTGATAACTACATTCGTAAACTTAAAACTAAAGCTATGAGGGTTTCAAACGCGCCCCGGTCTAAGAAGAAGCCCACAACAAACTTAGCCAGGTAAATTTTCTTTTTGTTATCACCATCTCACATGCCACTTAAAATTATGTTAAGAGCTATCTTATTAGAGCAATATTTTATACCCATGCTTGTTTATCATTTACCTAATCCTTTACACTATGGTGGGACTTTTCTACAAGCTTACGTTTTACATAAACTTTGAACCTATTGAGAGACATCCCAGAAATTTCATTTGGCAATTTGTTATTAAAGTGTATACAATTTTATTTCAACCTGTAAATTATTATAATTTTTTTCTCAATTAATTTTTCTCTCAAGCAAGCAGTAGAAGTTACCTCTTGCGCTTACTTGGTGCTATTTTAACGTTTAGCACCAATCAGCCATTTTGTTTGTTTATTACCTAGTCCATATATGGTAATATAAACAGTTGTTGTTTGTATGATTTTGTATACATTTTTGTAATCAAGAGTAATATTATGGCAGTTTTTTACTACAGAGCCCCACATATTCAATGTAATAACATACCAAGTAACCTATCCACGTAGAATATTATCCAAATCAATTAACACGATTAGTACATTACATACGAGCTTATCTTTGGACTGTGTCGTCCGTCTTGGTAATCGAACATGACATGCGACAGTGTCTGCAATGCTGCATCAAAAACGAAAACTAGCCACATTAATTTGGGTTTTAACACAGCAGTGTTTAATGTCATAGTCGTGTGGCAATATTAACGGTTAAAATGCAAGTGGTAATGTGTCAAGACGCTTCAACACAAACAAGGCGTGTCTATAACTAACAATGGCTAACCACGTTGAGTTGATGTGACACAATCACCACAATCTATCAACGGGGTTCTGTTAAGGCTCATTCTCTTAGTAAATTGACTAAGGGAACGAGACTTGAATAGCGCTCATTTGTCATCTTTATCACACTATATACTATTATTATATCCAGAATATTATCTAGATAATTTTTTTTTTTTTTTTTGTTACTCCATATTATTCTCTTAATCAGTTTAATAATATATTTAAATAAAAATATATTTCTAATTACAGTTTAAAAAAAATTATCAATGTAAACAGGTTTGCACAATGACAATAATGGCTAGTCATTAATAAGAAGTGGTTAGTTTCACTTACTAACAATGGTTTTTTATTGTATTTTTGTTTAGATTGTATACATAATAATACTAAATTAATGATAATAAATTAACAATGTAAACATTGTTAATTTATTATCACTGCACTATTTATTTGGTTTTCATTATTATATAACTTAAAACTAATTATATTCAAGATATATCATCATCATCATCATTTCAACCTATAGACGTCCACTGCTGGACATAGGTCTTTTGTAGGGAGTTCCAATGGCCACGGTCCTGGGCCGCTTGTATCCAGCGGCTCCCTGCGGCTCGTTTGATGTCGTCTGTCCACCTTGTTGGGGGTCGACCAACGCTACGTTTACCGGTGCGGGGTCGCCATTCCAACACCTTGGGACCCCAACGTCTATCGGTTGTCCGAGCTATGTGCCCCGCCCATTGCCACTTCTAGATATATAATTAAGTTAATTTATACCAACTTGGAAAAGTTTGTATTTTAGGTTCTTCAAACCCTCGATCACGCAGCAACTGGGTACTGCGACGTGGGGACAGTTCATGAACCGCCAATAATGATTAAGAGAGAGGAAAAAGAAAAAGCAGAAAAGAAGAAAAGTGAGACAGATACATACTAAGGAGGGTCAGCATGAAGTAATGCAAAGCGGTTCGTGTTGACTCGGAAGAATTGGGGGAGGTTGTTTTAGTCCGTGCAAGTTGGACACACCTTGCTGCGAGGCAGAAGTCCGTAGGGATTTTTTCCTCCCCAAGGAAAAAAAAAAAAGTTCATGAACCGGTGATAGATAGATGATGATATAACTTTTTATCTCGGGCTAGTTACGACTCTACTGACAAAGTCATGTTACTAAGCGATTAAGCGTATCGGCACGATGCCGCGTACTAACCAATTAGGACGAACCCCTAACAGGTACGCTCGCTACCATCTTAGAGACCATCATCACCTTCCCCCTGGTGAGATCATCATCATCATCAAGGGCTAACTTGTAGTATAATAAAAATAAAATCTTAGCTCGTCTCCTCGTATCCTATGAACCTTGAGCATCTTTGTGAACTTAGCCTATCTAAGAATACAATTCACCTTAAAAGTTTAATTCCAACGTTTGTTTTTCTCATTAGCTCCCAGATAAGTGTAACTTACTCCTCTTTGCGTTTATCTTCAGCATTTATCACCAACTTATCTCATTTAAATGCTTCTTGGTTAATTTAATTTCCAACTATCTTTAAGCGTTACACAATATAAAAATAAATTAATCGTCTTTATAAGAAATTGTATTACTTATACTACTTAACTTATACTATGGAATTACCATTTAATTATATTTAAAAAAAACGCGTTTCGTCCTCGTTAAATTCCTGATAAGAAAATTCTAAGAAAACGCCATTTGACAGTCCGTGCTATGTTAATTTTGTTTACTTAAAAAGTTACTGTAAATAAAAAAATATAAAAACTGTCTGTCTGGAACAGACAGATTATTCTTATTAGATTAGACTAGTCTTATTTCTACAATAATTCTAACTAGATCCTCATAAAATGATACAAATGATCTAATAAAAAATAATTGTCTTATGTCGTAATCGGTCAAAATTTAATGGATTGTTAGAATTAATAAAATACATTATAGATGTACAGGAATCGCCCAGTAACATTTTTACAAGTTTTTATAAATTTAAAACAAAATTTATTTCTGCTACACAAAAGGAAAAAAAATGCTTTGACATTGTTTTTGAAATGCAGCCTAAATACTACATTAACCCGTTACTAAATTAATAACATTTACTACGTTTTTCTACATTACATTAATTATTATATTTCTTAATGCCTTCCAAATAAACTGACATAACATCAGATCAGTAGTTATGCAGTATTTTGTCACTTTCTGACATTCGAAAGGTGCTGTCAGTTCAACATATCCTGACGTAATGCCACGTTTATTTGTTATACCGTTGGAATAACATATCACCATCTTCATTATCAATCCATTACTGGCCCACTAGACGTCGCGAGTCTCTACTTAGTATGAAAAGGGTTATAGCCGTAGACCACCACTAGACCACTAGGTAGACTATACACGCCTTTGAAAACTTTATGGAGATTTCTCAGGCATGCGGATCTCTTTACGATGATTTATATCACCATTAAAACAAGTGGTATTATATTTTGAATTTCCATGTGTAAACTCTCAAATATAGTATCAAACTATGTTATATTCATGATCACAGAACTTATTATATTGATATATATTCCATCATTATTCATTACGGTAAGCTCACAAATATAGAATCAAACTATGTTACATTTATATCGATCTTATATTTCATAAATAGTGCACACTCCCGCGCGTCAGCCGTATCTGCCTTAATAGCAAACCTTCACTTATTTATAAGCTATCATATCTCCTTCCAACTCAATACAGTCCCCTCCTATTCTAATCAATTAACCAATTGCTTTAAAGTATCTAAAAGGAAGTAGTATTATCAGTCATAATACAAATAATGTCATGATACAATAATACATCGACACTTAAAGAGTCAAACTCACAACTTATACAAAATACATGGATAGTGCTAATGTGAAGTGTAACACATGACTCTGAAACGTTAGAGATATAACTCTGCCTTAATGGAGGGCTATGTCTTAAGCACTAGACTACCAACGGTTCATAACTAATTAATAACTAATGAATAGAAGCAGGCGTTACTTTGCGGAAATCCATGATAAACAATAAACAGCAAGTATAATTTGCTATATTCCGCCGACAACCGGGAGATTTGTATAATATAACACCACACAAAATCTTCCACTAGAACCTCTACGCCCGTTTCGACCCGACACCGGATCATCCTCAGGAGATGTTGACTTCACAAGCGCGAAAAGTAAAGTCTACTATATAGCAAATTATACTTGCTGTTTATTGTTTAATAACTACTTTAAAAATACTAAACTAATTTAATAACTAATTTAATAACCATTTGAAAGCCTCAATTCATCGCACTCGAGTGGGATAAAATTCGTCACTCATTCTTTATTCATCGCTCAGACATGTTCAATTAATATTAACAACTCTGTTTGTTACCCTTGTCAACGTCAACTACATCTAAACCGGACCCTCCCTTCACTGCGGTTCCCAAATTAAGTTCACCCCGATCCACACATTGGTATGTTGGACCAGTTTTATCTGCTGAACATATGTGAGGGAATTTGGGTTATCTTGCTTACTAGCGCCTTATATTAGTGCTAGTCTACTCAGAACGATGATTCAAATAATTGAAAATTATTTATTTAACAAAACCTATATTACAGACGTTTGTTGTAATCGACGGTACCCACGCTAGGTATTCCTATATATATATTTTTTATACACTACAAGTTAGCCCTTGACGGCTATCTCACCTGGTGGTAAGTGATGATGCAGTCTAGGATGGTAGCGGGCTAACCTGTTAGGAGTATGGTAATCCCCCGCTCCTAATTGGTTTCTACGCGACATCGTGCCGGAACGCTAAAATCGCTTGGCGACACGTCTTTGTCGGTAGGGTAACTAGCCACGGCCGAAGCCTCCCACCAGACCAGACTCGAGCCGGGAATCGAACCCAGGACCTCCAACTTTATAATGCGACAGCGCACGCACTGCGCCACGGAGGTCGTCAAACGTATCGTTTACAATTTCACACTACGCTACATTATTTTTGTCACTCGGTGTACAGAACACATAAAAATTAATGCAATGCTAAGTAATTTAAATAATAAGTAAGAGATGAAGTGAAAGCTAGTATTTATTTTACATTTAACTTTTTAGTTGTACACCACTAAAAGTCAATGAGATATACACAATAAATTAAGTATAACATGCATGAAGTAATGAATAAATGAAATCAATATTGAGTGATGAAATCAATAATGAATAGCCATTCGTAGGGTTTACTTGAACAAAGCCAACGGGACCCTATTACTAAGCCTTCGCCGTCCGAGCGTCTGTCTGACAGCGGACTCTATATCACGAACCGTAATACTCATTCATTGAAACAGTTTAACCTTAGTTTAATTTACCGTTGCCGCAATAACAATTATAAAAACAAATACGATTAAAATTATTAAATTTCCATTGATAGTCGAAGTCATTGAAAATAACTTCAACCTGGTCTCAATGTAGTCCGCACTCAGCGCCTTACATACTACTTACCCTTGATCAACTCATTCTCGGCTCACTACAGAGCACGGGTCTCCTCTCAATATGAGAAGATTTAGGCCATAGTCCACCACGCTGGCCATGTCGGATTGGCAGAGTTCACACGCCTTTGAGAACATTATGGAGAACTTTCAGGCGAGCAGGTTTCTTCACGATGTTTTACTTTACCGTTGAAGCAAGTGGTATTTTAATTGCTTAAAAACGCACATAACTCCGAAAAGTTATAGGTGCGTTCGAACCCCCTACCTCTGGTTCTGAGGCTGACGTCCTAACCACTAGGCTATCACAGCTTCACTTTCAAATAAATAAATCAATAACTTACACAATATATATCAAGTTGGTAAAGGAATTCTTGGTATATAAAAATCTTGCTAAAACTACGTAGTATTTCATATTGCACCTTAGTATGGAACACTTTCTGAACAAATTCAACTCGCACTAAGCGGTTTTTTATGGCCTTATAAGCCATAACGATGGCGTGACTATAATACTTAGGATTTCGCGCAAAAATTGTAAAAGCATTCTTACAAGAGTTTGCTGTAGTAGATTTATTAGGACTTCGTACTTAACAGAGATTATGATATAATTCTTTGGGACTGTTAAATGAGATTATTTATTATTGATATAGCAAGTAAGGTAAACAAACATGAATAACAGAAAAAAAAAACTTAAAATAAACCGTTTTTTTTTTTTTATCCACTACAAGTTAGCCCTTGACGGTAATTTCACCTGATGGTAAGTGATGATGCATTCTAAGATGGTAGCGGGCTAACCTGTTAGGGGGGTATGGTAAACCCATAAACCTTATTAGTTTCTACGCGACATCATGCAGGAAAGCTAAATCGCTTGGCGACACGTTTTTATCGGTAGGGTGGTAACTAGCCACGGCCGAAGCCTCCAAGCAAGACTAATTCTTTGTCCGAAGTAGCTCTTCGGTCTTCTGTGATGTCGACTAACCTTTTTGCCATTTCCTTAAAAAACCTTATAGCGCTAGGACCCCACGGACCGAGGGTCTCGACAACGAATGGCATAAAAGCATATTCAGAGCCTAGACCTAGAATGTTAAATTATTGTTATCATCAGACAGTTGACGCCCCTCTGCTGGATTCATTTCTTATAGCAGAGGGCTTAGAGGGTTTAAGTGCGTGGAACCATCTTAAAATAGAATAATAGGTATAATCAAATCAAATCAAAATTGTTTTATTTAAACCTAATAGATGCTGTACGACACTATATTTCTAAATATTTTTATTCGTGAGGCTATAGGTTAAGCCCGTAAGTTCTTAAGCGTGCTTAGATCTAAGAAGCCCACAAGGCTTCTTTTTAACCAAATTTCTTAACAAACTTAACCGAATTTGTTTTGTTATCACCATCTCCAATAGTCAATTAATCTTTATAATCAGCGGTGTAGTCAGGGAAATTTACACCCAAGCTTTTTTTGTCGGTAATGTAATCGTAAATCCTGTTAATATGACGAACACGCCACGGATGGCGCAGTGCGTGCGATACTGCATTATAAAGTTGGAGGTCCAGGGTTCGGTTTCCGTCTCAAGTCTGGTCTGGTGGGATACTTCGGCCGTGGCTAGTAGACCGACACAGACCGACAAAGACGTGTCGCAAAGCCATTTAGAGTTCCGATACGATGTCGTGTAGAAACCAATTAGGAGTGTGGTTTTACCATACCCCTAATAGGTTAGCCCGCTACCATCCTAGACTGCATCATGAATGTCCGGTAGATGTTACAAAAGTAAAAGTTTATTATAGCTTCCAATGTTAACATTACTGCAGTCAAATTTTTTTAAATTTTCGAACAGTAACCGGTACAGCAGTAAGGCTTTAACAGCAAATATGATGAGCAGAAATAACAAACACAACACAAAGCGGAAGATAAAGAAACGTAGTGAAAATTCTTATACAAATATAGAATTAGTGGGGGAATATATTCCGACCACGTCTGCGGGGACAGCGAAACTGATTCCTTTTATTTGCCCTCAGCGCCTGACCTCCACAAATATTCATGTTTTTTTCTCTTCCTAAGTGAAGTGATGCAAAAAGTAGGACGGCTCGAGCCGAGGGATAATCAAATAGGTTAGAGTTTGAAAACGTTCGAATTGGCATTGTTTCCCTCAAATAAATTCTATCTCTATATTTGTTTTGCTTATCGGATTGTTGTAAGAAATTATTTGTTTACTAGCTAATGCCCGCGACTTCGTCTGCGTTGAGTTTGTGTGTGTGAAAATGTGTATTTTTTGTCTTCCAATCACGAAGCAATGGATTACTAAACCAATGACCTTGAAATAATTACAGGATAAAAAAAGAATGAATGAAATCGGAGTAAGCGTAATAAATTACAACTAAATACAAATTTTGACTTTCATCCCCTCTCCCGAGGTAACCGTGCTGAATTCCGGGATAAAAACTATCCTATATGTTGAACCGGAGTATCAGCTACACTTGTACCGAATCATTTAAATTCATCCAGTAGTTTCTGCGTGATGCGGGGCCATGATTCAGATAGACAAACAGACAGACAGAAATACAGAAAGACAGACAAAAAAAAAATTGTTTTGGGCTCAGGATCGATAGTAAAGCATCCGCAAATTAAAAATTTCCAAATATATTTAATGTACATAATTCATTTTATTATATTAAAGATTTAGTTAAGACATCATATATTGTTACAATGCAAATTTAGTTACGTACATGTTTTACATACAACAATTTATTCCAACCATTAGCCTCCAATAATCCTGTAGCCTGTTATATTAGTTGCACAATCCGAAAGATCAGGAAGAGTGTACTTTTAGTGGTGAATGGCATTATGGTCATAATTGTGGTACTTCCTAATTACTTGCTTGAAATAGAGAATAAGGTTATAACCAGAAAAACTTAATTATGAATTACGTCAGATGAAAACTCCAAAAGTAGATTATTGTACACGATATTCTAACGAATTCACATTCGACCTACATATAAATGGTAATTCAGCCCGAAACAATTTGTTACTACCACGTCCCACGTTATTTTATGATTCCGAGCGTCTTGATAAAGAGGATTTGTGTGAAAATGTAAACAACGCCGCTGCCGTTGACGTGGAACATATTTGTGGAAATGAGTTGAATTTTTTCAGCGCACCTACATACATACGTTTAAGCATTTTTAGCGGAGCTCCACATGAAAAATACAACGAACGCTTTAAACAGCGTTTGAATTACATTCATGAATTTCTCATGCATACTACTTTATTTCGTATATAACAGAACTAGATGACTGACGGCTGAAATTAATATTCAATTTAATCAAACACCTTCAGATTGCACATTGAAATAAGAACTGATAAAATCCTTTTCTCATTCTTCTCTGTCGAAAATGGCGCTCATCTCAAGATTTTGGATTAGATTGATAATTAACCTCGGGTAATAGGTGAACTAATAATAGCAAGTCCTAATTAAAAGTTACCTATTATATTTACATTATTCGGTTGTTATTTTGCTTTTTTACAATTTTCATTCCAAACAACCAAAGCAACACATCGTTCAAACCAACCCAAGACCTCGACATAATCATAGAAATATTAAGCCATCACGATAGCTTGAATTTAATTCATAGGGAGTAACTAGCCAATGCCCACAACTTTGTCACGTAGATAATAATTAAAAAAAATAATAAGCATCCGTCAATAAAATTACGGTTTAACTCTTTCCTACGCATTTTCACGGTTTATCCCTGAGTCTAAATCACTCTCCGATACATCGATATAATATCTGTCGGCGCGAAGGAGTTATTAACTTCATTCAGCGGTGCCAAGAACAACAAGAATTCAATAATTACCCACATTTGAACTCTCGATGATTTTGTTAACACAATTTTGACGGTAGCAATCAGTTTTGTACAAGCATGCTTTGCTATAAATACGGGCAGTCCAATGCCTTTCGCGGCATTCTCGCTCGAGACCTCGGACCGTTCGGACCTCTTAGTTATTGTCGCAATAAAAGTGTAATCCCTCAAATTTTGTTTTAATTACTATGCTAATTTAATTTAATTAATTACTATGCAATGCAGACGTCACTCTTACAAAAAAACCAACTCGGACGCCCTTTACTCGACATATCTGTATAGAAAGAAAATCTCTATCGCTGCATGATTGAAGCCAAACCAAGCAACATACTTTTGCATTTATGATAATGTAAATCTTTCGTTGTTTAAGAAACAAATACAATGTTTGCACTATTTGTGAGTTTGCACTAGCACAATACGTTAAGTACCTACCTACTGTACGCTGAATGAACACACCATATGCACATCAAGTCTTCCAGAGCAGTACAGTGCAGCATCAAGTTAATAATGCACAACACAATGTTGATCCAGTCTACCTAAATAGAGACACGAGATTACTGGGGAATCCGTATGTACTATTTGGCAGCTACGAGATAAAATTACACTTATTTTATTACAGAGCGACTCCGAATCCGATTTAACCACTTGAAAGCAACAGTTAAAAATAGAAAGGAAAAAATAGGTGATTGGATTTGACTGCTTTTTCTGTAACGTCATTATATGGTTTAGCTTGGATGTGTTACGAAAACTGGTTAATCTATGCAATTGTTTTATTTATATCTCATGATATGTATTTAACTGTATCAGGTAAACATAGCAGACTTACCGTTGAATATTGAATGTAAAAAATATCCTATTACTAATTAAAGTATATTTTCACAACAAGTGAGGAATTCTTTCAATTTTAAAACACGTTGGATTTTGGCACCATTATGCCATTTTAATAGGGGTCATCTATGCACTTAAAGAGCGGACTTTCCTTTAATTAAGTAAGTATACCATAATAACAAAAGCATTGCTATAAATTCACATTTTGTTAAAATCTTATTCGTGAGTACTGAGGTACCAGAAACCTACTTATAAAGTAAATCTACTACTGAGAGGGAATGGATTCCAATATAAATCAATTAAGTTTAAACGAACAACGGTAATAATGGTTTGGCTAGACACAGGTTTTCCGGCTCGTTAAAGAGTGATTTACAGAAACTCTCTCCTCCATTTTACAAAAGAGATTTGCTACACAATTTCACTAATCAATCTCCATTGTACGTGACATCGGTGGAGTAACTCGTGCATTGTTAGGCATTGGGAAAGAAAATACGTTTACCTCTAAAATAACATTTACTTTTAGTCCATAAACTTGATCTTTATTTTTGTAAAATACAAAATCATTAAGTTGGGCTAAAGTTACATAATTTGACAAATATATGTCAGATCATCGAAAAACTACAAAGATACACGTTTTATCTATAGGTTGTACGGAAAAAAGAAGTTGGTGTGGCAATCCAGCTCTTTCCGGAGCGGAGCGTAGAAACGAAGAAATAATAAATTTCTTACGCACAGTTGTATGTGGTCATGGATGAGATGGTGTAAGTTTAAAAGAGTAATCTTTCCAACTTTGAAGCTGGCAGGGCATTCTAGATTATGTCATACTCCGATTATGACGTCAATTGGTACAAAGTTTCAATAAGGAGACTATTCCCTTAACATATATAATCTATCTCTTTTATAATATGTGTTTATACACAGGATAGAAGTTTAGTCCGTCAAAATATAATTCCACGATTTTTGACGACCTCCGTGGCGCAGAACGTACGCTGTTGCATTTTAAAGTTGCAGGTCCTGGGTTCGATTTCCGGCTCGAATCTGGGGCTTCGGCTGTGAATAGTTACTACGCACCGACAATGACGTCTTGCCACACAACTCAGCGGTTCCGGCAAGGTCCGCTACCATTTTAGACCGCATCACTTATCATCAGGTGAGATTGCCGTCAAGGGCTAACAAGTAGAGTATAAAAGAAATAAAAAATTTAAGTGTTTAAAAGTGACCCTTTATTTTTATGGTAAAACAAAACATTTTTTAAAACTTAAATGGTACTTTTTACTTAGTTTCCTATATACTAAGATGTTATGTATTCTGCAGTTTTAATCCTCCTATCGCTTAATAATTTTAATTTTAATATATTCAAAATGTGTAGACTGTTATTTAATTTCATTTAATTTGTAATTGTATTTAATTTTTTCTTTTGTGGCCGTTTTCATGTACCTTTGCAGTCAATGTTGTATACACTTGTAACTGATATGCATACAGGTGAATGTGACACTTTTGTATGCTAAAATGTATATTTTTGTTTGTATATGAACTCATATGCGAGTAGTATACGAATAATATTTAGTACGTCGAAAATGATAATATGCTTAAACGAACATTATCGAAAATTTCCGTTTCCATTTTCGTAAGTCACGGAGCCAACAAAAAGAAGTGTGTAAGTCTACAAATAATTGCTCCTAATCCACAACAAAGCCTTAGCGAACATCCCCTCACATAATAAAACCCCCGTAAAGTACCAATAAAGGGGGTAAAATAATAATCCGCGTAAAACTTTTGCAATATCGCCTCTTATGGGATTAATTCATATCCCCACGCCATAAGTTACACGTCTATATGAAAGTTTTATCCGTTCCGACTTTAATTTATCAGATGTGGGCCGTGATTTAATATTACTTCCGGGATAAACGATAATTTCCCTTAACGCATCCGGAACATCAATTATCCTTATACATTACTATTTTAAAATCCTTCGTCAGGTCGAATTTCCGAACGCGTAACCGTGCGGTTTTGGAATTTAGAATTACTTGAACTATTAAAAATGGTATACCTTTGAAGCCTCAATCGATAATCCACTAGATGCGATTCTATAAATGAAACCGTGAAACATATTTTACGTGAGTTAGCTGGTGTTTTTTTTCTTACTATTTATTTCCATTATTTGAAATATGTACAGCAATAAAACTTGCTATCAACTAGTTTGTTATTTCATTTGTGAATTCAACTCAACTGTTTATAGTCTGATAGGCTGATTGCAGATGAATAAAATTAAATAAAAAAAAAATTCATTGTGCACAGAGATGAAACACTCGCATTAAGATAACTTGTGTCGCAATCTTCCATCAACCATTACACAAAAATAGCGAGCTGAAACTTGAAACTCCGCCCTTACCTCTCGCCACTTCACAGTATAATATAAAAGAGATGTTTTGGCGTGTGGATGTAAATATCACATAACGGTTCTCTAGGGAACTCCTCTGTTTGAATTTTGTACCCAAAATCTTCTCCTACTTCTGCTTTATTCCTTTTTCTTCCTCACCAAGTTCTATAGATCAATCAGGTAACTAAATAATTGTTCAAAAATCCTATTTAACGCCTATCAAGAATAAAAGATTTTTTAAAGTGTAGTCCACCAGCAATTAATTGGGTGTGTTATCTACTAGACTACGTTCAGAACGTAGATCGGATTTGTGCTATGGAATTAACGTTTCCTGAGGCTACTCCGGTTTCTGATTGAAACCTGAATGGTTTTGACTGAGAATATATGTAATGGTGCGTATTGTTTGCTTGTCTTGAACATAAATGGCAGTCGTTTCATAGCATGTTAGACAATACAGACTAATACGAATTAATACAGTTCGGTTGCTGCGTTTTAAAGCAAACTATTGATAGCCAACTACGCTGGTTTGACGATGTTCGCAAAAAACTCAAGTGGCCATTCGCTTTTCAACACAAACAAAAACAATCTAGTCTGCTTTACAACAAAATAAACAGAATGGATATTTACCAATTAAGGTTTTACCACTGTAAAAGTAAGATTTCTCCATGGCTAAAAGGCCTAACATATCAAAGGGCTGAAGTTCTCTTACAAGTGATAAAATAAACTAATAATTAGACATTAAAGTTATTTTCAATCCGAAACTATAAGTAATTAAGCTTAATACAAGTACTAAAAATCAAAACAACGCATGCACACACACACACACACGCGCGCACGCACACATACATTCACATACTGCATGTTAGTAAGTAAGCTAGTAGATAAAAAAAACAAACTTGTTAAATATTATAAACCTTTTATGTATATTGAATATTATATAATGGGAAGAGCGAGTCCTTCTGACAGGTTTTATACGTATACTTAACAGAAGGTCTCAGCCTTATCGGACACTGTAATATTTGAACAAATAAAGTTTCATTTCATTTCTTTTAGCGCAATATCGATAATATTGTTTGTCTTCAGAAAATTGGATACTATTTGTATGCTTGCCACATTTGTAAATGCCTTGTCGATCAAAGTCAGAATTTTTGACTAGGTTTTGATCAGGTTTTGGGGTCAATTTCCTGTTCGAGTTATGAATTTGGTTTTGTTCTACCACCATGCCACAGCCAAGCGATTTAGCCCTCTGGTACGATGGCGAGTGGAAACCAACAAAAACAATACCACTGTGGTGATACTTATATAATTATATGGCCGGCGGTAATCACTTTTTTATACACTACAAGTTAGCCCTTGACAGTAATCTCACCTGATTGTAAGTGGTGCAGCCTACGATGGTAGCGGGCTAATCTGTTAGGAGTATGGTAAAGCCACACTCCTAATTGCTTTCTACGCGACATCGTGCCGCAACGCGAAATCGCTTGGCGACACGTCTTTGTCGCTAGGATGGTAACTAGCCATGGCCAAAGCCTCCCACCAGACCAGACTCCAGCCGGGAATCGAACCCAGGACTTCCATTTATAATGCGACAGCGCACGCACTGCGCCACAGAGGTCGTCGAAAATATGTTATACATACACATCGCGAGCTCTTTCTTATACTAGGACGTACGCAAATAAAAACACCGCAAATATTCTATAACAGAAAATTGTGCGTACAATAACCGAGCAAGCTCATCGTTTTATTTGAATAAAGAAGGAATAAACTAAGTAACGCTGCATTTCCCTTGTACCTCGCGGTTCAGTGGTATAAAGATGTAGATAGATCGAAAAGTTCCTTAGCACTCTCAGGGTGGATTAATTTTGTTAACTGTTTGCGGGGAGCTGAATTTTACGACCAACGTGCGGCGTTGGTGGCGCTCTAATTACCGTCGCTTCGAGGCATTACGCCTTTGATTACATTGGCATTGCAGTGATGAATTCAAATGGGCTAATCGCTGTAACTTATCCAAAAGTGTACATACGCGCGTACGCGATTACCTAGATATTTAGTCAGTTAAAGAAATTTTAATGTTATTTTATAGTAACAATAAAACATCATTTATTTGCAAGAATTTTAGTATATAATGAGATGGTGAGAACAATTTTCAGATGTGCAAAATATAACAAATTTAAGTAATAATCAAAATTCCAATATTAGAAATTCGTTCAGTCCAGTTTATTATATTCAAAGTATTATTATGATATAGCGAATATAATCTTGAACAAAACAAAAATATATTTAAAAAATTACAAATTATTTTATAATGCCTTGTTGGTTTTTTGTTGGATCACGAGGTTATAGTTCGCTAGTCGGGCTAAAATAATATATATTCGATCAAATAATAAAGTTTTGGTTAACAGCTACTAGCTTTTGCCAAATTAAATAAATTGAATAAGTTAAAAAACCATCAGTGTTAAAAATGTATGTGATAAGAAATAAATTAATATTATATTTTTGAATTTCCTTTTGAATAGCGGTTGTCAAAAAAATAAGGAAGTCCTTAGACCCTGTTTTGTTGTTTTTCATTGCGGTGTACACATTTGTAAAGTTGACTAGTGTATGTTCATATATATGTAGTGTATGTTGCAAGTGTAGAATTTCTGGGAAAAAATAGCTCGTATAGTTTACCAAAGTTTAAACATCCAAACCGTCGATTTTACAAGCGCAGGCAGGGAATGTTCGCAAGCAAAAATGCGGCATACTAATTGCGGTAACTGTGACACATTAGACCTTTGATTGCACAGGCGTCGCAGCAATGAATTCAAATGGGCTAATCGTACAGAAACGCAATGGGAAAATCACTGCTATGCAGTCACTTTTGGTAAATACTTTCCGGAAAAATGTTTGCACAAAAAGTCGTGACATTTTTTTAGCGTACGGAATTGAATTTGTAATTTTTTTGTACGTATCTATCAGTTTGAATTAAATGAAAAGTTTTCAATATAGCAAATATTATGGTAACACAACCTCAGTTTATAAAAGCCACCAGGCAACGTGCTAAAAAGGAAATACTGAATATAATAAATAATAAAGGGTTTCATTGCTTTGTCAAAGGGTCTTGTGATCTGTAGTCGAGCACAGTTAGTATTAAGGCAGCATTAGAGGTAGGTTACTAACAGAACTATAGAAAATTATAATTTATATTTTTTATTTTATAATTGACTATGTGAGATGGTGATAATCAAAAAAAACCCTACCATAACCGTGTGGGTACAACATACTTAGCTGGTTTTTTTCTTGTAAAACCTGGGTGCGTTTCGAACCCTCTACGTTTTTGTTTTAAGTTGGTGAGTGCAGTTATTATCACCATCATCTCACGCTTCATAGATGCCTTTAATAGGCTTACGTGAGTAACTCAATTTTGAAATTATTTTTTTTTTAATTTTGAACACCTACAATGGGTTATCAATTATTACCATACGATTACTCTAAAATATACGCTTCGTGTAGGTGATTCAAACTCAGATGCAAAAGCAACCCGGCACAATATAAATAGAACAATACTCTAGGAGAATTGTATATACTTTATATCGACAAAATAAACCCAAGGTTTCGTAATCTGTTGTTAACCATAACAATACTAGACCATCAAGCTAATCGAATCAAATCAATATTGTTTTATTCATGTAAACCTACATGAAAAAACAATTTTGATTTGAATGTAGGGATGTTTATTACGCATTCACGCAAAATATACTCAACCGGTCTTTTACCTAGCTAAGTTTATTGTGGGCTTCTTCTTAGACCAGGGCGCGTTTGGAATCCTCATAGCTTTAGTTCTAAGTTTACGAATGTAGTTATCACCATGTTATTGACGCGTCGAAAGTGCTTAGTGCTTGCAGAGAAAAAATGTGCTCTTTCTCATCTCAGCCTCAGTATGGTTGGTCAATTCGTACATTTCCATTATTCTTTGAAAGGCTCCATCATTGTCATGTACTAAGAGATTCCCTTCGTGTAGGTAATAGAACCTGAGTTTGCAAAAGCCACCAGGCAGTGTTAAATAGGACAATACAGGGAACGGGATGCACGTACGTTACATTGTCCACGGGAGCGGCGCACAGCGTCGAGGTAATGCAGCGTTATGCTAATGCGGACTGCCTAAATAGGAGCTGGGAAATATGAGCGGCTCACGGACAAATTACACCGACCCCGCTCTAATAAAGATGGTAATACTGCTCGAAACAACCGCTGGGCTCTCCATTATTTCATGATGCCGTGTGTCTTGATAAACAGGATTTGTGTGCAAACGGAAATAGAAATGTTTTTGTTTAACCGATCTAAATCCATATCTACACTGATAAAGTAAACCTGAATAGTTTATTTCTACTTAAACACTAAAAGATAAATCTCTTCTTCTTTTTAGCCTTTTTTTTCCGCTGGGAAATGCGTTTACGCATCCCCTCCGGAAGCGGCGCAGACAATACTGCGTCGCTTCCGACAGGGTATGTGGGACTCGCCGGCGGCCGACCAGAATACCCATTAAAACCCAGCGATGCTCCTACGCGTCGCCTGGTGGCTCGGTCACGGGCACACCCGCGTACACGACCGCATCTTCTTTTTAGCCCAAATTTTAATCACTTACGTAATGGTAAAGCAGCGATGTAGCGATAAGGCTGCTAAATTGCATACTTACTGTTTCTATGTGTTTTTTTTCCTTCCTTATGGTGTGCAATAAAAGTGTATTCATTAAAAAAGCAATGATAGGTTACCGATACAAAGTTTCATCTCTGGCTTCACACTCTGAATAAAAAAGGCTAAAGGTACATGGCCGGAATACTATATCTGTTTGTCAAGTTCATCTTTGTAATGGGTTTTGCGAAATTTTGAAAAGGTGACATACAAAAGTAGCTTCTTTTCAATTTATAATATTACGAGCTATTGCCTGCGGAATCGTTTACTTGGAAATTTGTATGTATGACTATACTTTGTTTGTGGTAAACAGAAAACGTCAAAACATCTAAAGACTTAAATTGGATACATATTATAGGTATAACAAGGCGGTCTTATCGCTAGATTTCGGTCTCTTCCAGACAGCCTTAGGACCGACGGAGTTATTTAAAATGAGATAAAGGTAGGCCGTATTGAAATGTGTTATGGTGAAATCTGATAAGCAAGAGAACTGATCATAATACATCCCACGGGATTCCTTTTCCCAGAAAATGGGTCCTATGAACTATTTCAGTTTAAAATCTATCTCTGTACCAATTTTTATCGACATTTTTTACACACTACAAGTCAGCCTTTGACGGCATCTCACCTGATGATACGGTCTTAGATGGTAGCGGGCCGAATGTTAAGGGTATGGTAAACCCATACTCCTAATTGGTTTCTACACGAACTCGTGCCGGAACACTAAATCGCTTGGCGACACGTCTTTATCTGTAGGGTGGTAACTAGCCACGGCCGAAGTCTCCCACCAGACCAGACTCGAGCCGGGAGTCGAACCCAGGACCTCCAACTCTTATAATGCAACTGCGCACGCGCTGCGCCACGGAGGTCGTCAGACATCAGTGTAGTGGCGGTGCAAACATACGTAACAATCCTTCATGACCCTGACGATCAGATGACTACTGACAACATACTCGTACCACCTACCACACAATCATACGCTACACACCGTCTTCGCCGGCGAAGACGAGGTCCCCGCTATCTTACGTCATCCGGACGTGGGCTCCATCCACGGCCTCGAAGACGTACGGACCACTCACCGTCCGACCCCCCCGTTATCCCAAACGTCGCCTAAGCCGAGGTTCCGCCTTAAAGGAGGCGCGCTAAGGCATGGCGTCGTTCCCTTAGTTTTTTCGAGCCCTAGGGCTCAAAATTTCTTCTGGCAGAGCTTTTTTTCGAAGCTCGCCAAACAGCCCGGTTACGCTGTGGCAACCAATAGGGTTTGTACAGCTAATAGACAGTCCGAAAAAAAAATAACAAACAAATACATGAAAAAATCTTTCGCATTTATAATACGTATTCATGTACATGACTTTAAGTGAACAATATCACAAAACACTATCAACTAGTTGGAGACTTCAGTGACAGTCTAAGCTGCGGTGTCCCCCAGCTTCAGTATACGTCGCGGAGCATTATTGAATGAATCATTTATACAAGTTCGTGCTTAAGTTTGCAGTTTCCGAGACTCGAATCTGGAGCTTCGGCCTTGTTTTGAATTCCATTAGATAGGTCAAGACTGGAATAAATTACATCGTGCAACTAAAATGTTTGGGAACACGAAACAGACACGTGTTTAGTGTTATTTCACAGTTCATCATCATCAAAATTTAATTAGTCAAACAGATTGCTCTATCGGAATCGGAGTCTGTCAGAAGCAGGTTGCCAAATCCGTACTTCCAGAACCCCTCACTCCACTGGCCTCTAGGTGCTCATTAGCCTTTAGACCTCTTCACTTTGCCTTTTATATATAATATACATCTTTGGTTATCATAGTTATCCTTACTTAGTATGCCTTTCTTTTATACCTAACATCAGAAATTTTAATGTAACTCTATAATCCTTTTGCGATTAATCACCTGAACAGATTTTAGTAAAATTCGGCAAGGATTGATTGCATCCTGGTTATTTGAGTATATATATCAAACTTTTTAGCCAGCAAGGAAGTATTTTAGTTTCATATATATATATATTTGTATAATAGTGATTTAACTATTTATAACATTAAATTGAACCAATTTTCGACAACCCTGCCATGTTCGGTGGTTGCAAAACATTTGAGTATGTATTAAAAGTCCATCTCCGTGCTTCAGTGAGATCGTTAAGCCGTCGGTGCCAGTTATAAATAACATGTAATAAAAATAGTTAAAGCCAACCAATACACTCTGGCCAGCCTAGTCGGTCTACTTTCTAAAACCCTCCTTTCTTAGGAAGGGAGGCCTGTGCCCAACAGTTGGGTGTTCATCATTTCAACCGATTGACGTCCATTGCTGGACATAGGTCTTTTGTAGGGAGTTCCAATGACCACGGTCTTGGGCCACTTGTATCGGCTCCCTGCGACTCATTTGATATCGTCTGTCCACCTTGTTGGGGGTCAACCAACGCTACGTTTACCGGTGCGGGGTCGCCATTCCTGTACTTTGGGAGGGCAACGTCCATTAGATTTTAATAAGCAAATATTGATGTGGACGATTAATGTTTAATTTGTAAATAATTATACACCTGTTCAGGTGTATAATATTATATATTAAACGCTATAAAAATCCAAGTGCTCTTAAAATAATGAACTAAAACTTCGCAACCAAGTAAATAATGGTAAGCAAGCGAAACTTGCGAGAAGCTCGCAAATTAAGTTAGTATTTTTAAGTTGATAAGTTTCCCGAGGGAATTCCGTTCGTGGTGAAAATTAGCTGTATCAAGTATCAATATCAAATTTACATAATATACTTAAGTGGCTTGATCTACTGTACAAGCAAAAATGCTGTGGTAAAAACAAATTTCTAAAAGGTCGAATGTTATACATTTATATTTTGCTCCAAATCTACGTCAAAGTGTCAAAGTGATCACATACATGTTTTTTTCTTTCAAACTCTAGTATTTTTTATACCATCTCATTAAAATATTGATAACCTCGTGAACAGAACGAATTTGGCATATATAAAGGAAGTAACCACTCATATTTTTATATATATTTTAAGTTACGAAAATATTTTATTATTTCAACATCTTATTGTTTGTATCGGCCACAATTAATTTAATCTAAAAGTGACGAGATTCTAATGTACTGTGATGATATCCATTAAAGATGACATTATTAATTGTATTAGATACTGAGGATCAGTTGTTCTAAGAATCTCAGGATTGGTGAATATGACGCGCGAAGAAAGCTAAATTAATGGTCATAAACATGTTTATGTAATAATAGCAGATACCAAAAATTAAGTATAGGTACTGTGAAATTTAAATGCTCATATTAAAGAAAAAGATCTGCATACCCAACTTTTTGAATATTACGCAACTTGCTTAAAAAAGCTGCAGATGTTTTCCACAAAAAATTCCTGGTGTTTAAAGTTATCGCTCGTAAAATAATGAACTAAGACTTTTGCAACCAAGAAAATAATGTTAAGTAAGCGAAACTTCCGCGGAAGCTCGTAAATTAGGTTAGCATTTTCAAGTTATAAATTTCACCGCGGAAAATTCCATTCTTGATGAAGATTGAAATTGCTGCATCAATATCAATATTGCTTTTAGCCTACATGGTCCTAATCACTGAATCAATTAAAAATGCTTGTAGTACCAGAATCAATGCACTCCTAAGAAAATCATGTTGATGTAACTAATGATTTTTTTTAAAATAATAATAACATATAAATAATTAAATAATAAAACAACCCCGTGGTCCTGGGTTCGATTCCCGGCTCAAGTCTGCTCTGCTATGAGACTTCGGCCGCGACTAGTTACCACCCTACCGACATAGAGGTGTCGCCAAGCGATTTAGTGTTCCTGCACGATGTCGTGTACAAACCAATTAGGAGTATGGCTTAACCACCCTAACAGGTTAGCCCGCTACAATCTTAGACCACATCATCACTTAACATCAGGTGAGATGCCGTCAAGGGCGAACTTGTAGTGCATTAAAAAAATATCAGAAAATGCAAGTAACTCCCAGTTTACAAAAAATACAGGTAATTTAGTTACGTACGATGGCGTCGTCGTGGTCCATAGTAATCTATTAATTATATAGTTTAAAATATTAAAAGAAACTTCAAATAGATGTATACATAAACGTGGCAAAACATCGTTATAACATCACAGCCGATTTCAAGTGTAAGAGTGTTTTAAAGCATTGGATAACTATTCCGATGCAATGCCACGTCTATTTGTTAGACCTTAAGTTTTTACTTACGTTAAGTGTCTTGTATGAAAATCTTTATCTTTCTGCTAAATCTTCCTGAAGCTGTGATAGATCAGAGGTCGGGGGTTCGAACCCGGGCACACACCTCTAACTTTTCGGAGTTATGCGAGTTTTTAAGCAATTAAAATTCAGAGTTCTCTATAATGTTCTCAAAGGCGTGTGAAGTCTGCCATTCCGTACATGACCAGCTTGGTGGACTATGGCCAACAAACCCTTCTCATATTGAGAGGAGACCCATGCTTTGTAGTAAGCCGATAATGGGTTGATCATGATGAAATCTTCCTAATGTTATGGATACCTCTTTCTCCTGCCTCTTATTAGCATCCTGCGAGTGGCAAAGCAGTCTCGTGTCGATACTCCCTTGCCGAACCCAAACACGTTTTATTAATTTATTTTTGTATACCTGCTTGAGCTAATAATTAATGAATTTCTGAATATACAGGATTCTATTGGTTAGCAAAAGTGGTGATCTTGACATTACTAAAAATAGCACAATACCAATTTAATTATCCGCAATAGGTTCAAATTAAAGGTTTAACAAGTTTTGTAGCAAATTAAAAGCCCAATCGTCAGTAGATTAACTGGCAATTAAGTAAAGTTTGTTTTAATTGAGGTTCTCGCGCACAGATTATTAATTAATTAATTGTAGGCGTATATATCGTGCAATTACGTACGCTGTTATTGTTAGTTAATTAAACTAAATTTAATTTTAAGGGGTCGTTGCATGACGAAACAAGTTAAGTACGTACAGGTGGGTATAGGGCATTACCGATTGCTAAGGGTTAAATATTACGATATATATATTTTTTTTTATCGGGGGTAATTCCTCGTGGATACCTCTGCGCCACAGGGAAGCACAGAAGTTATGTCAGACTCCTACTGACTAAACCCCCCACGTGTTCCTACTCACCGCTATGGTAGAGCCACGGGAAAACTTTCGCATACAACCGCGACTCCACCAGCGGGTGTCCGCCGCAGCATACACTCACAACGTGCCCAGTTTCAACTGTTAGAGATGTGCCGGAACAACAGTACACTAGCCAACTTGAGGACCGTACTGGGATTGATGGACGACCCCGCTTCCATCGCCCACAAGTCCTCCGAAGGCACAGGAGCAAGAGAGGTGGAAGAGGAACACTCTCTCGCACTGGCCTTCCATCGCCGACGGCAAGCGCAACGGGTTGAAACTTCAAGTCAAGTCCGGCTATCTGCATGGATCTGTACTGAATTATGTGAGATGGTGATACCAAAAAGAAACCCAGCTAAGTTTGTTGTGGATGAACGATTCATTGATACATGTAATAAGTTTATGTGAATAAAGCTATTTTTGATTTGATTTGATATCCGGATAACTTTTTTGAAGCGGTGATAGCCCAGTGGTTAAGGCGTCAGCCTCCTAATCAGAGGTCGACGGTTCGAATCCCGGCACGCACCTCTAACTTTTCGGAATTATGTGCGTTTTTAAACAATTAAAATATCACTTGCTTCAATGGTGAAGGAAAACATCGTGAGGAAACCTGCACGCCTGAGAGTTCTCCATAATGTTCTCAAAGGCGTGTGAAGTCTGCCAGTCCGCACATGGCCAGCGTGGTGGACTATGGCCAAACCCTTCTCATATTGAGAGGAGACCCGTGCTCTGTAGTGAGCCGGTACTGGGTTGCTTATGATGATGATGATGATAACTCTTTTATGGGCTTCGTCTTAGACATAGACAAGACGCATGTGAAACCCAAAGGGTTATTTTGAATTTGAGTCAAATTGTACCTTCAAAGACCATCAAGCGCTTACACCGCCACTAACCTCTCAGATATATTATGTCTGTCTGTATATGCATTTATGATCTTGATGGCTGTGTTTGGTATTCCGTGGAACTCTTAACACTGCGTCTAGCATCTAGTTCCCATGAGCTCTGTAATAGATTCTGTACTCAGCTTAAAACGAACCGCCTGCGGCATGTAGTGTGTAACATCTAATGTACAGTTCACTACATTTTTAACTAATAACGAAAATAATATGATTAACACTATATAAAACCTTTTTAGTTAATCGACTCATTTGCTACTGTCCCTCTCATTAGATTCATAATAAACTCCTTAGTCCGCCTTAGAGTAAAATTACCACCCGTTAGCATACTCAGAAGTGAGATGTAATCTTGATCGTTGGAGAAGTGTATTTTATCGTTCTTTCCTCCGAATAGATTTTAGTAAAGCAATTTTTAATTTAATTGGTCGCAATCTTAATAACTATAACTATTAATGTACAAATAACGTGCAAAATAGTTTTTTTGTCATATTAAAAGTATAAATTACCTGTATTAAAATTCAAATTTGTTGGAGTATCCTTGCAGACCAAGATAATGCAAATGCAAATTTGAATATTCCTGTCCGCAGTCCCTATCTATATGCGTCGATAGTCATTTATTATACCTATAATTGTACATTTTCTTACAGCAGGCAGTATGACATTTCAGATAATGTGCTTAAATCGACGATATTATAGTTTTCAGTCAACTGTCATTGAATGAATGGATGAACTTTTATCGAAAACCAAATACATATTATATACATACATACATATATACAATTTGTACAGAAATAATGAATAATTAAAAGATATTTTTATATTAATTAAAAAATATATAATAATTATTTATTATATCTATATATTTAAAAGAAAGTCGTGTTAGTTACACTTTTTATAACTCAAGAACGGCTGAACCGATTTGACTGAAAATCGGCCTGGAGGTAGCTTAGAACCAGGAAATGGACATAGGATACTTTTTATCCCGTTACATTTCCCGCGAGATTTATGAAAAACTAAATTTCGCGTCGATGAACTATTATTAACTTACTCTAAAGGAGTTTTTAAAACCCCCTAATGTACGCGGACGAAGTCGCGGGCATCGACTAGTAATAATTAAAAAATCTGTATATAGAACGTAGGTTATACATTTTGGAGGTTTGGTTGGTTGGAAAATGGTGTATTTTGGAAAATTATTAAACACTAATATTTGAAGCTTACTGTACCCGATATTTGCATTAGAATGTTTCACATTGCTCTGAACACACACTTTGCATTAGATACAGCGGTATCAACTGTACAGATGTAATGTCGTTAAGGTGTTTAATTTAATTGAAAAAATCGGTTGTTTTAATCGCACATGATTTGTATTTAATAATTATATGCATGGCTTATTGCTATAATAGTGTATCTATAAGTGGAGCTACTAAAATAAACTATAAGCGAGTCAAGAAACCTTTTTTTCTATCTATATTAAACTAGGTGTCGCTCGCTTCGATTACTAGTAATTTATTTATATATGTCTTATATTATGATACACCATCGATACACTGTATTAGCATTAAAAATATTACAAAATAATGATTGTTTAAGTCGAGTATAGTTAGCATTGCAGGGATATACAGAATTCTACGTAATTTCATTCGAATTTATAACGTAGTTTGACCTGTGCATTAATAGATCGGGAAGTCAGTCAGGACACATCTATTTACGACCGAAATTAATCAATACTATCCAAAATCTTCAGATAGCAGATCGAATTTAGTAGTGCTGTCCTTCTTCTACTCTTCCATGTCGATAAGGATGGCGGTACTAAGTTTTAAGAGAAATCATAATTTTTTTTTCTTAGATTGATTTTAGTATAGACATTCTTATAACCTAAATACGAAGCTGTGAAAGCCTAGTGAAACTGTGATATCCTAGTGGTTAGGACGACAGTCTCCTAATCAGAGGTCGGGGGTTCGAACCCGGGCACGCACCTTTTCGGAGTTATGTGCGTTTTTAAGCAATTAAAATATCACTTGCTTCAACGGTGAAGGAAAACATCGTGAGGAAACCTGCACGCCTGAGAGTTCTCTATAATGTTCTTAAAGGCGTGTGAAGTCTGCCAATCCGCACATGGCCAGTGTGGTGGACTATGCTAAACCTTTCTCATATTGATAGGAGACCTATGCTCTGTAGTGAACCGGCAATGGGTTGATCATGATGAACCTAAATACAATGCCAATACTGAAACAGACCTGGTTGATGTTTACTGACATCATTTATAATGATAGCATCATTAACCATTAATCGAATGAGTGATTACCATCGATGTGATGACGGGAATCCATCCTTCTAATCGGCGTTATATCTTTGGCAATGGGGTAGTAACTAGCCTCTTACCAGATCAGACTCAACAAGAATCGAAGATGAAATCTTCTACTTTATAATAATACTGCGCCTCTACTAGGCCTGTGCCACGGAGGTTTTACTATTTTGGTGTAATAAACAATTTTAATTAGTAAATGTTTTGCTAAAGCTTGAAACGCATCTAAGAAACCTACCTTGGGTTTCTTAGATGCGAAGTTACAAAGTTCTATAACAAACTTAGCTTGTCTCGACTCTAAAGCATGCAGTCATTAATTAAAGTTACAAACTTTTGGCTAAGTATTTAGGAATCTATCAGGGCAACTTATATTTTGCTTTAAGGCGTATGTCTTTAAGTTTCGGTAAATCTGTGGTCCTTTAAACAGGTGCTCCTGTTTTAATTAGAATATTTAGTTTTATTAACAAGTCTTCCATGACGCAGTAATAAGCACTTTTGCCTTATAATTTAGAGGTCCCGAGTTGATCTCGGTAGCGGTGATTCAAGTATTTATAATGCCCTAATTTTCTCTGGTTTGGTCGAGACATGCTGCTAAGCAATTTAGAATTAGATGAAGCAGATTATCGGGATAGGTTTCAAAAATGGCTTCTTCTAAATTCTACGACCTCCGTGGCGCAGTGCGCGCGCTGTCGCATTTTAAGTTAGGAGTCCTGGGTTCGATTCCCGGCTCGGGTCTGTTCAAGGCCAAGCGATTTAGCGTTCCGGCACGATGTCTGGTGGAAACCAATTATTAGTGGGGGTTTACCATACCCCTAACAGGTTAGTCCACTACCATCCTAGACTGCATCATCACTTACCACCAGGTGATATAGCCGTCAAGGGCTAACTTGTAGTATATAAGAAAAAATGTCATTCTCATGACAGGCCAGTCCACTCCTATTTAGTCAGCATCATGACTTATCACCAGGTGAAAATTCTATCATAGAAACTATGAATTTAAAAACATAAGAAGTTTGGATATACCTAATACCTATGCATTACTTAAATGCCTCTTTTATCCAACTGTTTCAACATGTTCACAGGTGAACGCAAGGTGGAAAACAAAGTTTTTTTTGTAACAATTTTATCATTAAGTTCCATATAAAAAACCCACTGATCGATGAACCCGGTTATTAGAACTATGATAAAACCCGCATGGAGTGAGCTAGAAGGGTTTATTACAAAACCCTTCTCCCCTATGATAGAGGAGGTCAGTATCCAACAGTGGCACAAAAATAGATTACGGATAAATTTAAATTAGCACAGCCGTCCCATAACGAATGTAAAATTATAAATGAATATTCTCCCTTGGCACCTTTGCATGGTTGACGACGACCTCCGTGGCGCAGTGCGTGCGCTGTAGCATTATAAAGTTGGAGGTTCTGGGTTCGATTCCCGGCTCGAGTCTGGTCTGGTGGGAGGCTTCGGCCGTGGCTAGTTACCGCCCTACCGACAAAGACGTGTCGCTAAGCGATTTAACGTTCCGGCACGATGTCGCGTAGAAACCAAACAGGTCAGCCCGCTACCATCCTAGACTGCATCATCACTAACCATCAGGTGAGATAGCCGTCAAGGGCTAACTTGTAGTGTATAAAAAAAAATATATGGTATATTATGAATATTTCTTAAAGAAAGTGGTTGGAGACCGATCACAAAGGCCTTTGTTCGTTCGGCATATATATTGATGAATAAGGTAAAACGTTTAGTAATTTTTTATCAGCGACGCGAAACTTAAGCTCGGGATCAAGTGGCAGCACTCACCGCGGTGCTTAGTTCAGCACCTTTACTGAATGCGAGATGCGCTCGTGACATAACTGCCAATACTCCTGAATCCTAATATTATATGTACCTACTTCGAAGATTGTAAATTTGTTTGGGATGTATTGTATTTTTCTCAAATTTAAATATGCATAATATGGATAGCTATATTTTTTATTACTTAGCGAGTTAGCCCTATGGATGGATGGATGGATGGTTGGTAAGTGTTAAGATCTAAGACTACAAGCTGTGATAGCCTAGTGGTTAGGACGTTCGCCTCCTAATCACAGGTCGGGGGTTTGAACCCGGGCACGCACCTCTAACTTTTGGAGTTATGTGCGTTTTTAGGAATTAAAATATCACTTGCTTCAACGGTGAAGGAAAACATCGTGAGGAAACCTGCACGCCCGAGAGTTCTCTATAATGTTTTCAAAGGCGTGTGAAGTCTGCCAATCCGGAGATGGCCAGTGTGGTGGACTATGGCCAAACCCTTCTCATATTGAGAGGAGACCCGTGCACTGTAGTGAGCCGGTAATGGGTTGATCATGATAAATATGTGGCTATGGGGTTAGCTCTTACAAAACAATCCGATGTGTCATCTTCGACGGAGCACTTCGCCAATCCCAATGAAAGAGCTAAGGGCTCCTTTCTGGTAGAACAGAGGGTTTTACTTCAAACTGTTAAACTTAAATTATAATAAAGTCACTATTAATATAATGTATCCTGAGTGGCGAGGTCCATGAAAATTTAACACTTATTAATGTAACACAGTAAAAGCCATTTTTATGGGCTAATAAGCCATTTTGATGGCGTGACTGGAATACTTAGGATTCAACGCAAAAATGCCAAAAGCATGCAAACTTTACTGAAAATATATAGTTGATTTATAAGATACCACTTTGTACATTTCAAACATAATCATCTTGCATAGGAAAGGTAGTTTTAGAGCATAGACCCACCACGCTACTCCAATACGGATTCGCGAGTTTTAATTGCTAATTCCTCATGACAGTGATAATAACTGGAAAAGTTGGCATAGCCAGTTAGTCCGAGGCAATAATTTTCTAACTACCGCCGGTACTGAATATATAACAAAAATACCATGACCATACAATTTTTAGTCCTACACGGGATTCGAACCGAGGACAATGAGGCATAATTTCCCCCACTAGACCAACGAAGCAGTTAGAACCGCTTACAAGCCAGTGAATATCTTGAAAGATAAGATTAAAAACTGTGTACCCGGATAGCATAAATCAGAATCTGCAATCTTCAAAGTCATCTTTAAAAGTTCACGGCCTAGCTCTAACGCGATACGCAGAAGATAAAACTTTATAAGTATTACCATTATAAATAATGTGAGTACTCGAGTCCACAAAAGTTTAAGATTTATTTGCGCTATTAATTATTTGCTTGCCCGGAGACAGAACGTAATTATTTCGTAGTAGCAGAGTGAAATCCTACGCTCGAAGGCACCGCCGTATTTAAAATTTATTTCACTCCCCGCCTTTATTTATGCGGAACGATTTAATTTTGACGACAATAGCTTTTTAACGCTGAACGGAAACTCGAATATAGATTCTGGGGAAGATTAATTTTATTAGAAATTCCGGGTACAATTGAGAAATGCTAATAATTCACTATTGTTTTGGATGATGTTGATAATCTTGTTCAAATCTTAAACTAGAAGAACAAATGGACAAATGGATCATTATACACAGCCTACTTTAATATAATCAAAGCAATAGCAATATATCACACAAAATTCTAATTAAATATTTTCCAATATAACTCATAAACAAGTTATAAAATCCGACTTGAATTTTTTACAAAAAAGTAGCAAGCAAGGCTTGGAGAAATCCTACAATCAACAAAGGGATGGAAAAAAGGTGCCTTATAGATGTTAGTTTTTTAACGAAAATAAGTATTATAACGAATATTTTATTTATATAATATGTTATGACGTATATTTGTCGTCTTTAGTTGGATGAATTGTTGTTAAGAATTATGTCGATTATTAATAAATAACTTCTTGGTTATACGTGAAGAATAATGATATGATTTTTTCCGATCTCCAGAAAATATTGCTTATATGGTCAAATTTTCAAACAAATATAAGATTACGTCTAATTATAATCTACATTTTACCTAACCAGTTCACTTTGAACAAAATAGGAATATTGGCTCTATTGACAAATTAACACCTATTACATGAGTATATTTTCTTTCACTTGTAAAATGTATCTAATGAAAATTAACGTACACTTTGTGAGAAAGTGCCCCATTTTGTTCAAGCTTTACTGCCTGTTACTGGAACGGTTTGAATGCTTGTGAAAAACTATAAATTTAGCTGATCGAAAATAAAAAAAAAATATTCGAAAGGAAAATTAATGATTTTTGCTAATCTCTAAAAACGGACACAAATTTATATGAAAGAGAGTTATTTTTGATTAAGTAATTTGTTATCCGTATTAAGGATAACCAGTCCTTCTATTGTATCTTACCTGATATAATAAAGGCTCTTTGTATTAAGACATGATTGTAATATCAGACGTTATAAACATTGTAAAAAATCCTTTATCCAGGCTTTTTTTTTTTCATTCAAACAGTTTGATGATAAATGTCGCTTTAACGGTGCAGGAAACATCGTCAGGAAAATTGCATGCATGAGTGTTTTCCGTAATGTTTTCATTTCAAAGGCGTGTACAGTCACCAATCCATACTTGGCCAGAGTGGTGGACTACGACCAAAACTCTTGCTGAGGTAGTGGGTCTATTATGGAATAATGATTCGCGTTTTTTTAACCTGTGGCTGAATCTGACAGTGTTATATTTGTGGCAGTGGCAGCACCGTTTCAGGCTCATTGACGAAACGGGGCACCAAAACAAACAGGCGACAAAGTTCGCAGAAACACATTTCCTTTAGTCCTTTTCTCTTAGTAAAGAAAGCCAATGCAACTACCAACCACTGATTAGAAAGAAGCTTTGTGCTTCAATCTTTTCATTGGCCTTAATAGCTGTATCGCATGTGAAGTCAATGGGTTTCTTTATATACAGTTGGAAGTCATTTGGCGCAGTGTGAAGATTAGCTGTGAAGTTACGATTTATAAGCGAGGTAATTACCGTCTACGTATGTCAGATATTTGATTGTTTTTTTAGTTGTGATCATAAGTGGGAGAATCCCTGGGAATAAATTATTTAAAGAATTTTCTCTCGTCTAGTCTGGTGGAAGTCTCGTCTGTGGCTAGTTACCACTTAACCAACAAAGATGTGCTGCCAAGCGATTTAGCCTGGGGGCACGATGTCACGTACAAACTCAAAGATTTAATATTATATAGATAGATTTAATATTATATGTAATACTTTAACTACAAGAAAGTTTCGTTACAAAAAAAACAATATCCAACAATGTTTTGTCCGACCTTGGAATTGATTCCAGCATAATAAATCCCAGTTTAAGAATCTGTAAAGAAAACTCACAATGAATAGGTTTACTCGTTTTCAGTAAACAATCGTCAGTATTACACTGAAGACAATAAGATCGATGGAACACCTTTCACCGATAGAACCTTGTTTACGCGGCGTCAATTACAGGCTGACCTTTCCCAACAATACTCTCTCGCCACTTCCAAAAGAACTCGAACCTTAAAACTATTTGCGTAGAGTTGGATATTATATTGCTAATTTAAAACCGTGAACTTTCAAAGACGAGTGTCCAGGGACGACCCGTCGCCATTTTAAGATTTACGACCCCTCGAGTGGCATCAATTTTACCGAAACCCTCTCACTTGCAACATGCAAAAGCACTCGGCCTGAAAACTCCAAGTTGTTCAGAAACTACTTACTTACACGGCATCTGAAATTCTGGGTACAATTAAACAATACCCTTAATTTCACTTGACTAGGTCGCTCGTTATTTCGGATAGGTAACATTTTACGAATTAAAAATTCCACCCTTTTTAAGTGCTTACAATAAATTTGCATTTAAATTTATGGCCAATACAAAGCTATAAATTAAGAAAACGGATACTATGTCGATAGGATTGGAATGTGATAAATAGTATGGTTTCATTTATTACGTAATAAAAATATAAAATGATATGAAGTTTTCATAAAAAAATATATTGTGACAACTATAAATAACAGCATCTGTGTACATAAAACGCAAAATCGGATCACAGAATACCTATCTACTATAGCAAAAAAAAAATCTGTCAAAGATAATATAAAAAATATTTCACGCAGTTATTTAAAAAAAATATATGTAAACCATATTTTTTTACTTTTCATCCTCAGTTTTATTTGATGCTACATGTAAGCTAACTAAACCTACATTTTATGCTCTAGTCAATAAACTAAATGTAAATTAAGTACTACTATATCTTACAAAATTTAGCTCATATCTCCTTTTGTATAGGACAATCTATTAGGTAGGAATTTATATTAATAGCTTTGATTGAATTATTTTTTGTTTTTTAATATGTTTTGCATTTTCTTGTATAGGTGAAATTATTTGACTATATGTTTTTTTCAAATATACACAATCACGTTTTATATAAACCCTATTTTATTCTATGTATCTACATACCCGATTTTTTTTTCGGACTGTCTATTAGCTGTACTAACCCTATTGGTTGCGACAGCGTAACCGGGCTGTTTGGCGAGCTTCGGAAAGAAGCTCTGCCGGAGGAAATTTTGAGCCTTAGGGCACTCACATACCCGAATGAAATGCCTGCAATGAAAGAAAACTTGAAATAAGCCCGTAGACGATGGTCTTGTCTCTATGCACTCAGCAGTGCAGTCGAATAAAAATCTTAAAACTATTTATCGACGAATATGCATTTTAATTAATTGTTTTAAGAAACTGTTAAATAATATGATGTATCTTCATTTGTTGCATTTGGCATTAAAAATATTATTTATTCTGCGGTATTAGTTATAAAAATAAAATAACATAGTCAGTGATTTTTTTCATCGTAAAATAAAGTAAGCAGTAGAAAAAATACCCGAACTCAACCAAATAGAAGATAATTACACGACTTATTTAATCGCTTAGTATTTACTTCTACTTTGGAACCATCCTGTATAAATCTAGATATCTAAAAATATTTTGTCTCAATCACATGAAAAGCTCGCTTAACATATTGCTTATCATATAACTGACTTAAAAAAGGAGGTGACATAATCGATTTGTTTCCGTGAATCTGTACTGTCTACTGTGGCATTAACATGTGGTCAAAAATATTGTAAATGCCTGCGGCAACGTGGTTGGTGTATGTACTACATTATTCTATGAGAGAAGGCTTCTGACCAGACACGGACGTTGGTCGAATGATAATTGATCGTACCTACCTTCGACGACCTCCGTGGCGCAGCGCGCGCGCTGTTGCATAATAAAGTTGGAGGTCCTGGGTTCGATTCCCGGCTCGAGTCTGGTCTGGTGGGAGGCTGCGGCCGTGGCTAGTTACCACCCTACCGACAAAGGCGTGTCGCCAAGCGATTTAGCATTCCGGCACGATGTCGTGTAGAAACCAATTAGGAGTATGGCTTTACCATACCCCTAACAGGTTAGCCCGCTACCATCTTAGACTGCATCATCACTTACCATCAGGTGAGATTGCCGTCATGGGCTAACTTGTAGTGGATAAAAAAAAAAACAACCCCATATTATATATTTGAAGTTTCGAGTGACTAATGAAAAGAGAGCAAACTTCAGTTCGTGCTACCTAAGTTGTCGCATAACTAAAAATTGCCAACTTTCAGACCAGACACTATTTCAACGGAACTTTCAATGAAAGCAAAGCTTACAAAGTGTAACATGGAGAAAAAAAGATTTCAACATTTCAAAAGGCCAGTCGTATTTCCTAGCTCCGTGAAAGCTCTGTTAAACTCTGTGAAAGCTGGACAAAGCCCGTCACTATAGGAGCACAGGCTTAAAGTAGACAAATATACAAGTAATTATAGTACTGGTTTAATTACGGCGATGCAGTATGACTCTTCATCGCGTATTTTTTATGGATATTGCTTAGTTAAATATCTTAAGTCCTCTGTAAAGTTAAATATCCTAGGAAAAAGTTGCTTAACTGAAACGTTCCGTTCACATGAATTCTGTAAATTATTGGCATAATAATGTCTTGGTATAATTTTAAATTTGCATAAAATCTTCGTATATCGTGAATACATATTCGTATTATGAACAACGTTACTTCCATGCTAAAAGGTGTTGCACTAACAGCTAAAAGCTTAAATCCTTACAAAGGACAAATTCTGAAAACTAAATGTTGATGCGAAATATAAAAGGTCCTAGAACCAAACCCGCTCAATTCTTAGCTCAAAGGCTCCATAATTTACAGAGCAAACGCTCTTTATACCTACGATGCCTAATTTTTACTTACACTCCATATTTCGAAAATTTTCTAAACCAATCTTAAACATAAATTCACTTACAACGTTTTACAGTCACAACTTGTTACTGAAATAACCGCAGAAAGTTTGCAAAAGCAATTGTGAAAATACTACAAATAAATTCAGAGTAAATAGCTTATATTTTATTTAATAGTCGATGGAATATCAGAATAATCCAATATACAACAGCAGGTATGAGCTGGATCAACCAAGTGACAAGTATATGTTAAACACAAAGCAAAAGGAATGTATGTAAAATTCAAAGTTACCGAATGTTTGATAAAATTTTATTAAAGTTATTCTATAACCAGAAATAGTTTACTTTTTTATATATTTCTTCCATCCTTGACTTGTAAGGTGTTTAAATAGCGGAAGTGGTTTAAGTCTTAACTAAGTAACCGTCCCAGTCCTGAAAATCAAATCAGATCAAATTGTCCCAACATTCGGTGTGCCACAGGGTTTCCACTTAGGCCCTATTTAATATTTAATTTTTATTAACGGTATATTAAATAATATTAGGTATAATAAATATTCATCAAAACTCAGTTGTAGAGAACATGAAGATAGTTTAGTTAAAAAACTACCGCTACCGAAACGTGTGATTTCATCAAACTACAATGTAAATATTTCAGAAATATCACACCTATAAGAACCCATGCGCTATTATCTAAATATTTTCGTTCAAGCTTCTAGAAAAGTCCTATACACTATAGTGTAAATAATTGTTATTGCCTTAAAAGAAATCGGCTAATCGTTATAAAAAATGATTCAAATTCGCCACTAAATAAAACACACAATAAAACTTTAAACGAAATTATTTCTCATAAAAGTCCTTATCTTATATTTTATTACAGTTGTACCAAACCTTCCTCTCTATTTCCAAGACACACAAAACTCGTGGCAATAAAGCACGAATGACTTAGTATGTCTTACAACTATTTGTAGCGAGAACTTTCCTCTCCATCAGTAAAAGGTAAAACGCTCTCAAGAACATCGAATATAATAATTTTACATTGACTAGCCCTTCATCGCAGCTACACCTCGTTTACATTATAAACGTGTACTATATCTACAATTCGCATATAAATCCCATTATATCAAAAAAAAAAAAAAAAATTTTAAAGTGAGTATTTCCCATATTTAAGTAAGTATTTTTTTTTTGTAAGTATTTTATGTATAATTCCAACAAGAAAATTATACATTCCGAGTAATTAAGTCAACGATTAAATAATAAAACATAATAAAAAACAACAATAAATAAAAAACATTTTGGGATCACTTTGTGAATTGAATATGCCAGTGCTATCATGTTATGTTGACGCTAATATGGTAATGAATTGACACAAATGATAAATTGCTTAATTTTACTCTGTTAGATAACATCAGTGATAAAGTTAACTTTATTGCTAGAAATAAATTTAAAATTTATGCTTTGGGTTCCCCTTTACAAACATTTAACTTGATTGTCACTAACAAAATTTTGCCGAGCAATATTTTTTCCACTGTAAAGTCAAACTATAGTTGTGAAGTCAACATCTCTTAAGGATATTCCAGTGTCGGAGCTAAACATGCATTGAGACGGCATTCTGCAATATCCTGTATATGCATAAAAATTTTAGAAATTATAAATTACACCATGCAAATTTGTTAATTTTACGAGGATTACAGCAAACTCAGCTTAATTGAATTTGTGCACCATGGACTTCCGCTATGTAAATCCTGCTTCTATTCAATAATGTATAATGTCCTACCGGAATTATGTCTCATAACATTATACGATAAGAAAGACAGTGTATTTTTTCATACCTAAAAGTGTAGAACTAATATCGAAGAAAGTATCTTGAAATTGAAAATAATCCTCATCCCTACATTTCTATTTTAAAGAGCATCTTCATATTTTAGTGCTCGATTGGAAATAAAATGGATACGAATGAATGAGCAATTTGCTTTCTATTACTTGAACGTGATTCTGAAGTAAGATTACGTGCAGAGCTACGCTTTTCTATATATGAGTAGTTTGACACGCCATTCTAGAGTTTTATAACCTATTAAATGTCATCACCATCCATACCTACGGAAGGGAACACTGACCAACTACGATATAAGGGTATAATAATCATCAATTTACATTAATATTTTAACTAAACTTTATCAGCATAATTATCGCCTCTCACAGAATGAGAAGGTTTTAGAGTGAAGCTAACCGTACTGGCCAAGTGCAGATTGGTAGTACTTCACACACACATTTCAACGATGTTTTCTTTCATGTTAAAGCAAGTGTTATCTAATCGGTTATGTTTTAACTTAGCTGAAGTTAGACGGATTGAAATCACTCCCATCTTACGAAGCCTAAAGTCTGGACCTAGGGTTTAACTGCTTAGGAAATATTTCATTATATTAATGAAAAAGTATGCAGCATATGACAGCAAAAATTATATGAATCGCATTTTTTTTTTGATGTTGCGTATTTCGATAACTGGGCCGACGCATTCTTTTTATGTAAATGTAAAAAAGCGGTGATAGCCTAGTGGTTAAAATGTTAACTTCACTTTTGGGTAGAGCAAGTTATGTTTGTATTAACTTAAGCAACTTTAATTTTGAAACTTGCTTTAACGGTAAAGAGAATCATCGTGAGGCAACCTCCGTGATGCTGGTACCTAATAGGTTTGATATAAATTTTTTATACACTACAAGTTAGCCCATGACGACGATCTCACCTGATGGTAAGTGATGATGCAGTCTAAAATGGTAGTGGGCTAATCTTTAGGGGTAGGGTAAGCCCACACTCCTAATTGGTTTCTACACGACATCGTGCCGGAACGCTAAATCGCTTGGCGATACGTCTTTGTCGGTAGGGTGGTAACTAGCCACGGCCGAAGCCTCCCACCAGACCAGACTCGAGCCGGGAATCGAATCCAGGACATACAACTGTTATAATGCGACAGCGCACGCACTGCGCCACGGAGGTCGTCAAAATACTTTTTTTTATCCACTACAAGTTAGCCCTTGACAGCAATCTCACCTGATGGTATGTGATGTTGCAGTCTAAATTGGTAGCGGGCTAACCTGTTAGGGGTATGATAAACCCACTCTCCTAATTGGTTTCTACACGACATCGTGCTGGAACGCTAAATCGCTTGGCGACACGTCTTTGTCGGTATGGTGATAACTAGCCACGGCCGAAGCCTCCCACCAGACCAGACTCGAGCCGGATAACGAACTCAGGACCTCCAACTTTTATAATGTGACAGTTTTATAATGTCGTCAACGATTCTGCTGGCAGAGTTTCTTTCCGAAGCTCGCCAAACAACCCGGTTTCGCTGTGGCAACCAATAGGGTTTGTACAGCTAATAGACAGTCCGAAAAAAAAAAAGAAAAAAGGAGGTCGTCAAAATAATGACGATATTAAACCCCGATGTTGGGCCTTATCGCTATTCAGACCCAAAACCTTCCATACACTATGCTACAGAACTCAAGCTGCATAAGAGATGGTGAAATATACCGGCGTTTCACGTACCACAAATTTTATTTATGACATGAATGAGTTTACCCGCAAATTACGGGTTACTCCACTGGAAGCGCACTAATTGTGAGGCAATTTGTACCGCCAGCGATAACATCTGGCGGCCATTACCCTGTTCCTAGTCCAACCTTGAGCTCATAGTTCGCGCTAGATAGCTTATCTGCATAATTGAATATGAATGGAAAACTTCCAGCGTGGTTTATGATATTGCGATTGTTATCAGAAACGCAACAAGTTTTATTTCTTCAGAACACCTTTACCCTAACCTACGTGAACCGGGAGGTGGATCGCAAGGCGGATAATGGTATAACTTACGAGATACATTTACCTTTTGAGATTTAACCGACCCCGGTTATTGCCACATTACATGAGGTAATAGACCTAGACAAGCTGCGTTTTTTAAAAATATAGATACACATTAAGTCAGTCACTCTTGACGGAAATCGCACCTGGTGGTAAGTGATGATGCAATCTAAGATGTTAGTGGTCTAACCTCTTAGGGGTATGGTAAGCCCATCCTCCTAATAAATGTCTACGTGACATCGTGCGAGAACGGTATTGCTTTGCCATGAGAGAGACAACCTGTTATAATTGTCCTTTTTCCAAATGGATTTAACTAAATACAACGTGCTAAAACGCTTGACGGCACAACTTTGTCGTAGGGTACTAACCACGATCAAAGTCTCCCCGTAGACCAGACTCGAGCCGGGAATTGAACACAGGACCTCCAACTCTATAATGCAACGGCGCAAGTCGCATCATCTGCATCGTAGTCAGTAATGATGATGACAACTCTAGCTTCTAGAATCTGGTGGTGGCTATTCTACCAACCAAAACATTCCCAAACAGGGTTTACGTCAAGTAAGCGTTAGTTAAAAATATACCAAATCTAAAAAACTCACATCAAGCTATTACAATATTTTCCAAGGCGTGGGATAAGGGCAGGGTAGGCAGGTAAACTACTTGTGTCTCATACTCGTCTTGCAACACAATATCTACAAAAAAATAAATACATTTGCGATTCCATCAATTTTATTTATTTTAAAACAACTTGCCAATATCAAAATAATTACTATTTGAAATTAGTTACGTAGATAATGCACAAAATGTCCGATATCGATATTAAAGTCAAATTACCATTTTAATAACCGAAATGTCTATAGATGTTAAAATTTGTAATCGTACATATTCTTGTACGTATATTTATTACTTTGTACCTTGTAAAGCGGGACAAGCCATCAACGTTACTTTTTTTTTTTTTTTTATCCACTACAAGTTAGCCCTTGACGGCAATCTCACCTGATGGTAAGTGATGATGCAGTCTGAGATGGTAGCGGGCTAACCTGTAAGGAGTATGGTAAACCCATGCACCTATCGGTTTCTACGCGACATCGTGCCGGAACGCTAAATTGCTTGGCGACACGTCTTTGTCGGTAGGGTGGTAACTAGTCACGGCCGAAGCCTCCCACCAGACCAGACTCGAGCCAGGAATCGAACTCACGACCTCCAACTTTATAAACTGACAGCGCGCGCGCTGCGCCACGGAGGTCGCCAAAAACTTTAACCAAAAATTTAACAATGTACAGTAACAGCTTGCTGGTAAAAGCTAAGCCCTTGTAAAAAACGGTATGCAATAAAAACTCTAAATCAATTTACTAACGTCACAACAGCACCGATATCCCCTCTGAAGCGAAAGGCTCAGAATTCACTTTAACTCTCGTCGACTCCATGTAATTTGAAACAACCCTTTTACTTTTTAGCAATATCCAAAAATGTGTCTGTCAATTTGTGTAGGCAAAGAACGACAATGCACAGAATGTCTGCGGTTTCTATAAATGTCAACCCTTGTCCTATTCTATCTACCTTCAATAGCCCTTGCGGTCTTCACTATTGAAATTGAGTTTTCGAAACGTTACTATCGTAGTCATGTAAATAAAATTTCCTTGGAATTTAAAACCACTGGTAGACGATTGTATTTATAGATTTCTTTTCATTATCATCACCATCATCATCATCATCATGATCAAATCATTGCCGGCTACAGAGCACGGGTCTCCTCTCAATATGATGGTTTGGCCATAGTCCACCACGCTGGCCATGTGTGCATTGGCAGACTTTACACGATTTTGAGAAACGTTATGGAGAACTCTCAGGCGTGCAGGTTTCCTCCTTCTTTTACCGTTGAAGCAAGTAATAGTTTCATTGTTTAAAAAACAGAAGAGATTTCTTTTATGCTCATTTAAATTTCTAGGATTAAGTAAGCAGGTAATTAAAAACAAATCTCCTTCCTGGTGCCATGTACTATTATTAAATGGTACAGTTATTACGTTATACTATGAGAGTGCTTGATCATAATATTGAATTTGTTTTAATACACTGAGTGTTTTACTAGAAAATATTCATGAAATAGAAAATGCACAACTAGACGCAGAAATCTTTAAGTAATCAGAACTATTTCAGATTTCAAATACTCTCTTAGTTAGTGGAGAGGAATGCAAGGCTTAAGCCCATCCCACATCTATTGCAGCGCAGGCTGGTGGGCTTCAAGTGGCTATAGAAAATAGAAACAACCGTATCTAATTGCCTCTTACTTTTGAGGAAATATTGCATATAAAAAATTTCAGACTACAAGATTTAAACCCACGTCCGTTGCTTACGCAGATACACCTCTTTATGTAGTTCAACTCATAGGTACACGCCCTCCCTGATTCGTTTTTTGCCCAACGCGTTCAAATGAAGATCTTACGCTCACTTCTTTTGCTTTTTCCTTGCCATATCCCACATTCTGTTGGGTCACTACAATACCTCGTGTTCCACTCATTTCTCAGCCGTCACTGCACTGCCCACAATTTTCACACGCATCCTCTTCTACACAATCTATCGATCTCTTCTTTGGTTTGAGATAAGCGTTTGACCATTTTTACCAGTCCTTGAACTCTTGGGAGGCGGCGGGTAGCTATTGGGCTAACTACCCGTCATTGCACGAGTCTCCTTACTGTCTGGGGGGGGGGGGGGGATCCTGTTCCTCTCTTTTAGCGCGGGAGCCCTGTTGCTAAGGCTGGGGCGGCTGGTGGATGTCTGGGAAGAATACAATGGGTACCCCAGGTGTTCAGCAAATCCAGCGAGTGGGACATGTTGTGGTGGTTTTTAGTTCGGGTATACCTCAACGATAAGAGGGGGGGGAGTCCCACATAACCTCCGTCTTGCCCAATGGACGGAGGTAGCCATAAAGTTTTTCCACCACGGGGAAAAAAAAAAAGTACTTGAACTCTGCTTAATATATCGAGACGTTACCGTTCAATTAATCTGGCTGTAGCCAAAATAAATAAATACGTCAAATATAACTCAGAGCAAAGTATCCCCACAAACTACTTTCGGATAGGTCAGGATTTACGGAAAAGAAACAAACTTTCGCACTACAAATTGTTCGAAGACATCCTAAGTGCTTCTTTCTTTATTGCTCTGAGTAAGTACTATATGTCCTGGAACTTGGAAAATTAAGTATAAGTTTCAATGTAGGTAGTAGAAATGCATACAATATCTAGTTCTAATAAGAAGACCTTTTCAGTGGGTCTTTGTTTTTTTTTCTGTGTATTTTAAACTTTGCTTACGGCCTCGACTGCATCCGCGCTAAGATTTTTAAAATCATCTGTAGAAGTCAGTAAGTTGGCACTTCAATATATATGGTTGGGTAAATAAGTTTTTATTTTTGTTCTACGTAAATATGGTTGGATAATCAAATTTGACGGCTTAGATCTTAATTGGACTTCCGTTGTTATGTTATAAAACATCATGATCAACCCATTACCGGCTCACTACAGAGAACGGGTCTCCTCTCAATATAAGAAGGGTTTGCCCATAGTCCACCACGCTGGCCATGTGCGGATTGGCAGACTTCACACGCCTTTGAGAACATTATGGAGAACTCTCAGGCGTGCAGGTTTCCTCGCGATGTTTTCCTTCACCGTTGAAGCAAATGGTATTAATTTTTAAAAACGCACATAACTCCGAAAGTTAAAGGTGCGTGCCCGGATTCGAACCGCCAAACTCTGATTAGGAGGCTGACGCCCTAACCACTAGGCTATCACCGCTTCGTTATAGAACATTAAACGTAAAATGTATAATGACGACATTTCACCAATCAAGCAAACCAAAGTAAGCCAAAGTAGAAAAGCAACTTTATTAGTTGTATTTAATTTACTTAATATCCAATAATCAAAAAATATAATGCAATATTTTTACGTATTGAGTACCTATTCTATTAATTTCTATTACGTTCGTTTGAAGGATTCCAATGAACGATAATTTAAAATTGCTTTCCAACGTAAACCAAGGGAAACCCTTATAAAAAATTAAGTACCACTAATTAAATATCAAATCCGTAATTGGTATATTGAGTTAAATGTAAACTCGAATATAACTACAGTGAACGAATGAATGAGCCATCAAAGCAAATCATTGCGGTGCAAGGCCGACAAATTGGCATCAATAATTCAAACTGCTAGCCAGCGAGTTAGAATCCAAGTTCATAATTAGAACATGGTTCTATCTACTGTTTATGCCTTAACAAATTTATTTGATGTTCATATCGCTCCGTGGCTTTACAAAAAATCTAAATAACCCAAAAAATAAAACTTGAGAGGTGTTAAGGGACACCCGGATGGAACGAAGTTCCTTTCGATTAATTAGTGAAGGAATTGTAATAAAATTTTATTTTATTTAAGTTATAATATTTTTTTTTTTTTATTATTAACAAATATAATGTTATATAAACTTAATCAGTAGGCTCAATTTTGTACTCCATCAGCAATATCCGGAACTTGTGCAGAAACACTGTCAGGATTCATTATTATTATTATTTTTTATTATTTATTATTTACAAAAAACCTGTATACACTCAACAAAAATAATCGGCGCGATACCACACTGTTCAATGCGAAATAGAAATGAAAATATCTGGCTTGCTTTCTATAAGAGAGAGAGAGACAGACAGAGAAACATGCGACGCCGCACAGCTTACAATAACAAAAAGTGTCGTGACAACTTTTCGTAAGATTTTTTTCCGTCTAGCCCCCTTTCACAACGCGCGATAAGGAACTTCGTTCCAAAAACAACTTCAGAGGTTCTATTTTGAAGTGATAAACAACTCAGCGATTAATTATCTATTATTTCTATTTTTCACATTATCAATTCCTATATCGATACCTCCTTTGTTTTTTTTTTTTAATTAAAATATCACTTGCTTCAACGGCGAAGGAAAACATCGTGAGGAAACCTGCACGCCTCAGAGTTCTCCATAATGTTCTCAAAGGAGTGTGAAGTCTGCCAATCCGCTCATGGCCAGCGTGGTGGACTATGGCCAAACCCTTCTCATATTGATAGGAGACCCGTGCTCTGTAGTGAGCCGATAATGAGTTGTTGATGATGATGATTATATCGATACCTATACGGTGGATGCTTTCAATAACAAAGGAGGCACACTACTGGTAGGTTTTGTATAGATTACGTATGCTAGTATAATGCCGTGAATAAATCTGTGAAAGTACTGAGCTCTAGAAGGTAAACAAACAGCTAGCCACAGAATTAATTATTGACGTCAATTTAGGCGCCCGCTGTGACAAGCCCCGACGCCTTAATCACTTGTTCTGTAAACTACTGTAGTTTCATTTGGCAACTTGATATTAAAGTGTAAGGCACATTGGATGATAATGAAACAATCTAAGTTTCATTCTACGTAAAAATATTATAATAAATAATATAATAAATAAATATCATATTCATCGTAAAAATATTATAATAAATATTATAATAAATAAATATCATCGTAAATGTTAGGTTATAAGCGCATCACTGGAGATTTTTTTATGATTTTTTAAAAATATACCATTTTATTTTTAAAGCAAATAAATGTGTATATTAGGAATAATCTGATCAAGATTATAAGTGAGTGGAGACGCTAAGTAGAGTAGTATATTGTAATTAGAAACTTAGCAAAGCTTTGAATTTTTATCGTAAATATTGGTACACATATCGACAGCTTAGAAACTTAGAACATCTCTGTTATAAAAGCAGTGTGGATATAGTATCATAGTAAGGTTTAATTAGAATTCAATAATGGTTGTTTTAACACAGCAGTTAGTTTAATTAAAAATTATATATGTCTATTTATCTCTCGGCCTAGGTATTAATACTATTTCGAAGTAGTAATCTAGACTACGCACTTTTTACCACGGCTGGGAACAGACCTATTCCCGTCGTAGAGAGGGTTCTCAAGCATAAACCCATAATGCTGATCGAAAGAGTGTTTGCAAGCATTAAGATATCAGTGATAATAAGCACGAGGCGAACAATTCCAATATTATATGACAGGGTTGAATGAGAAATTATTAAGCTAACTTTTATAAAGCTTATTCAATTAGTTAATAAAATAACTTCGCTTATAGTATTCAAGTCTACTTTATGCCGCTTATAAATAAACATAAAATACTTGGTACTTCGTTGAACGAAAGGTTTTACCTTTAGTGCAATACGAATTTTACATATTCTCCATATTATAAAATAGAAATACTATCCTAATAGGAAAACTTCAGACGCTGGGGTCGGTTGAACTGACTCGTGCATAAATAATGAGCTCACGAAAACCGGTTTTACATTTAAAATCCGTTGGGTTTGCTCAGATTTTATCAGTTAAAATATAAAAGGCGTACTTTGACAAAAGTTTGCATGAAATATTAATAGGATTTTTGTATCAAATATTAACGTAAATGTATATTATGTATTATGTGAATAAAGTAGCAATTCTGTAATTCTGTGATGTTGCAAGAATACTCTTTATTAAAGTATATTTAACAGACAGGAATATATAGTCACTGCATACATTTATAATCGTTAGGATAACTTACTTAGAATTATGTCGACATATTTTATAATCAATTAAATTTGACATTTGAGCTGCTTAAAAAAAGACGCTAATAGTATACTGATACACTCATACAAACAACTTATGAATAATGTTGTTTGTATGCTCTTGATTTGCCATAAACTTATAATAAGAATTATTAAAATATTATCTTTGCATGCCTTCCCGGCAGATTTTAAGCACCCCTAATTAAATGTAACATCAATCTACTGACTCAATCTATGCAAATAAATTTGATTTGACTCTATAGCTCGTTGACTAGAATGTGTTGGTTACAAAATAAATTTAATCATCATATTTTTTATTATTAGAAATAGAATCGCTTGTCCTAGGATTTCCGGCCGTCCAAATACCTACGGATAAGGCCCGGCAAGAAAACGATTCCCTCTTGACTGCGAACTTATGTAATGATAATTATATATTCAGTCTAAGTAAAAACCTAATGCATTGCCCAACCATGAAAACAAAAGATGACTGACTAATGCTGTTTTAAGAATTATAATCATACTTTATATATCCACATTTATTCAAGCATTCAGAAGTCATGTTTGAATAAATAAACTTATATACAATCTTTAAATATAATATGGGGAATTGTGTAAAAAATATAGTATTTGCTACAGTAGTTGAACGGTCATAAATATTTTTTGATAGCAAAAACATAAATAAAAACAGACTAACTGCGAATTGCACTCTCAATACAGAAACAATACATAATATTGGCATTATTAAGATCAGGCAAAAAACACGTTAATTGTTTTCATTTTTGATTTGGAGATGCAGCTTTTTGACGACCTCCGTGGCGCAGCGCGTGCGCTGTTGCATTTTAAAAGTTGGAGGTCCTGGTTTCGATTCCCGGCTCGAGTCTGGTCTGGTGGGAGGCTTCGGCTGTGGCTAGTTACCACCCTACGATTTAGCGTTCCGGCACGATGTCGTGCAGAAACCAATTAGGAGTATGAGTTTACCATACCCTAACAGGTTAGCGCGCTACCATCTTAGACTGCATTATCACTTGCCATCAGGTGAGATGCAGTCAAGGGTTAACTTGTGGTGAATAAAAAAAAAAAAAAAGCTCGCTAACAGATAAAAGTACGGACAGTGGATTGTATAAACTCGGTAAAAGGGTTCCTTTGGTTCTCTCAATACCGAACTCAAATAAATACGAAGATGTTTAAGCCAAACGAATATTAGGTATGGTAGCTACTTTCACGAGCGAACTGAAAATCTTTGCAAGTGACAGGCTCAGCTTTGGAACAAAACCTTTTGACTTTTCGGGTATAAACAGTAAACTACCAACTTCGTACAGTACAAAGGGATTATTTCAGCGAATATAGCGCTAAAAGTGAAGCATCTTGAATCAATAAAGGTGCATTTCCAACTACATGGCTAGTTACTCCTACCTACAAAGACGGTGTTGCCAAGCGATTTAGCGTACTGGCACGATGTCGCGTAGAAATCAATTAGGAGTACAGCTTTACCGGAACTCTAACATATTAAGAATTTAGAAGGTAGAATGTCCGAAGCCTAGCCTAGACCAGACTTTTTCTGGGAATCGAGCATAAGACCTCAGGACTTTATAATGCAACAGCGCACGCCCTGCGCTATGGTGGTCTTGAACGGAGTTCTTCTGTTCTTCTTCTTCTACTTCTTTGTCGTTACACTCTTGACAGAGTGGTCATGGTCATCATGAAGCAATGTCTTTGAGGACAGATGTTACACGCCTCACGAGCATCTGCCACTTTTCTCGACTGGCCGAAAGCCTGGTGCACTCGTGCAAAGGACCGCCCACAGCAGACTTTATCTGATCGGTCCATCGCATGGGTGACCTGCGACCTCTAGTGCCCTCCCTCTATGGAGTCATTCTCAAGCCGGAAGACGTGTCCGAAGAATTTTAAGATGCGACTCTGTACTAACGGCAAAAGACGCTTTTTAATGCCGATTTCTTGGAGTATAGAGATGTTGGTACGAAATTTGGTCCATGACACTCCCAGCATTCGCCTCTAGCACCACATCTCCAGAGCATCAATCTTTTTCTTCTCAACCAGTCGCAAAGTCCACGTCTCCGCAGCGTATAAAAATATGGGGAATACAAGTGTTTGAACAAGCCGGATCTTAGTAGTTATTTGTTAAGGCAATAGAAACACACTTTGAAAATGTCAAGGTACATTATTAAAACAATAGTCAGTTTAAAGCACACTTTACACACATTTTTAGAACGGTACACCTGTTTTCGCAACAGGCCATTGAGAAATCCATATTATTGACTTCGCTCTACAATTTATGGCGAACTACCTCCAAGTTGCCTCGCACAGTTTTACTGGTAAGGCAGCCTTGCCGTTAGCATAGCGTGACACTTACCTTTGAAGAGTTTGTCGAACAAATTACAACGTTTAGTAATTTTGGGCGCTTTGTTTCGTGTTTTGCCGGTGTACAACAACGGAACTACCTCCGCTTTATACATACGGCTGAGGAGGACAACAAATGCGTCTCTATATAATGCAATAAATACAACAATGAATGCAGAAGAACACCGAGTTAGTCAGAACCATCAAACAGCGTAAGATCTCGTACCTAGGTCATATATTGCGTAACGATAGGTACCGCCTGCTGCAAACTATTATGATGGGGAAGATTGCTGGAAAAAGGGGTGTCGAAAGGCGAAAGAAGTCGTGGCTCAGAAACATACGGGGGTGGACTGGCATCGAGTCAGTCGAACAACGAACGTTTCAAAAAACTGACTGCCTCCAGTAATGGAGAAGCACTTGAAGAAGAAGAAGAAGAAAATACAACTCACTGACTCAGAAAATAATTTATCAACAAATCTCAAGTGTCCTTAAACTTGAAATTTATAAGAAAGGTTTCTTTCTAGGTCGCGGTTTCTATCGGTAAGATAAAATTCTCCGATTTTAAGTTGAGTTGAGTTAAATGGGAGAACCCTATTTTACGTAGACTTGGTAATGCAATTTATACTGAGTACAGTTTATACTGAGTCTCAAATATATGTATATAATATATATATATATATATATATATATATATATATCACCTCTATGGTAATAGACGGAAAGAAAGGTTTGTTTCCCCATTTAAGTCTCTAGGTCCAAAAAAAGAAGGAGGCTTTCTTTTTATCCGTTTATTTCCAAGTTAAAGACAGAATAGTAGGCAATAAGAGCTGAAGAAGGCAGTATATTTACTTCGTTGCTTTAAGTCTATTCTTCTGATAATGACATAACTAGATTAATAAAGTTTGATGCATATATTTTTTTATAAAAAATAGATTCATGTACTCGTAAAGTACATACATACCTTGACATAATCATCATCATCATCAGCATGCCAGCTCACTACAGAGCACGGGTCTCATCTCAATATGATAAGGGTTTGGCCATAGTCCACCAGATTTCACACGCCTTTGAGAACATTATGAACAACAGGCATGCAGCTTTCCGATATTTCCTTCACCGTAGAAGCAAGTGATATTTTAATTGCATAAAAACAAACGAGGTGCATGGGATCGATAATCGACCGACCTCTGATTAGAAGGCCGACGCCCTAACCACTAAGTTACCTCAGCTATTTACCTTGATAGCGTCAATTAATTTCAATCTTAATAGACTTTTTAAATATTTGATACAGCAGTGTGTCCCAAGAACCCAACGTGCGGTACAGGGCGTCATGATTGCATCTACGTTTTAATTACTGATGGTAATCTGCTTTTAGCCTGAGCCTCTGCAGTGACGTACCTACCCTGTGTAGTGTTTCGGCTGAATTTAAAAGAAGAACCGGCAAAAGGCCTTTTGAAATGATGAAAAGATTCGCTGTCAGAGTTTTGCTTTTACCGAAAAGTTCCCGAACAACCAACGGTTCTATTTTACCGCCTTTTTAGTTTTTAAAGTATAAGCAAAAAGACGTCTTTTAAAAGCAAGGTAGAAGTTCCCTTTGAAATGTCTTTTTTTGTCTATAAAGTAAACGGCAATCTGATAATTGCAGCGACTACGTACCTGTAGAACCCGATGAGATCACTTTATTGAAATGACTTCCGGATACTATGAATTGCATGGGCAGTTTATAACTATCTTTAATAATGAAAATAATTGCAAATTACTAATTTTAATTATTAATTTTGACGACCTCCGTGGCGCAGCGCGCGCGCTGTCAGGTTATAAAATTTGAGGTCCTGGGTTCGATTCCCGGCTCGAGTCTGGTCTGGTGGGACCATCACCATCCATCCATCACCATCCATCACCATACCATCTTAGACTGCATCATCACTTACCATCAGGTGAGATTGCCGTCAAGGGCTAACTTGTAGTGGATAAAAAAAAAATCTTAACTGTCAGAATGATGGTAGTGAAAGTACGGGTAAGTCTACAAGGAGCTAATGTTGTTTACAAAAAGGTTTTTTCTTGTTTTCAATAAACTGTATTCAAAAGTAAACAGTGTAGCAGGGAATAAAGTCCGTTTGTAACGATCGCTCTGGTTCAATATTATATATATACAGTAACACTTCTTTTTATTAATACCAAATCTTTATATAACTGATGTATAGCATGTGCTATTATTTATGTTTATTTTTATGTTGTACCTCCTACCAAGCCTCTATATAGCACTTTCTTTTTGCACCTTTGTTTCCTGGAAGATATAGATATTAAGCGATAAGGCCGCCAAATTGTACCCGCTATATTAACGCTCTATTGTATTTTCATTTCTGTATTACTTTCTGTAATATACATTATTTAATTTTTTCTATAATAAAAGTGTATTCATTAATTAATTTTTTCTATAATCTAAATTTAACTTTGTCTAAAAAGTGATAACGATACGTACGAAAGAATAGTTTTACTCTCCCACTTAGTTAAAAATCTGACCAAAAATATCGGTGTAAAGATATTTCACGAAGCCTTTAGAGAATAACATGGCTGACATCAAAAACACAATGATGTTTGTCAAAATACCGTGATATATCGTCCCGGGACCAACGGGTCCAAACCAACAGATTCGTGGCCACTCGGCCGTGGTATTTGATGACGAAAAATTTAAAATGTATGGTCCACCAATTTTACGGTTGCCGGCTTCTATTTAGATTTTTTTGAGCCACCGTCATGACTATGCATATTCAGGCTTTCCTTTTTGAAAGCGGATTTGTATTAATGTTTTTTTTTTTGTGCGATTGGCTCGCGCTTCATTGGATATGATGGAAATTAATGACCCTTTATAGAATTATTGTTATTATCAATATTCAGATGAACGAAACAGCAGGCTCCGCCGGTCTGGGTTTGGTTTCCAATCATCGTCATCATCATGAACAACCCTTTGCTAGCTCAATACAGAGCAAAGGTCTCCTCAGAGTATGAGAAAGGTTTGGCCATAATCTACCACGCTGGCCATCTCCGGATTGGCAGACTTCACACGCCTTTGAGAATATTATGGAAAACTCTCAGGCATGCAGGTTTCTTCACGATGTTTTCCTTCACCCTTGAAGCAAGTGATATATTAATTGCTTAAAAACGCACGTAACTCCGAAAAGTTAGAAGTGCGTGCCCCAGATCGCACCTCCGATCTTTGGCTATCACAGTTTCAATAAATGGTTTCAAATAAGTTTTTATAAATATAGGTTTTCTATCAACTAACGTTATAGCTAATAATATTTGCTTTGATGATAAAATTTGTACTGTAATTTATAAAGTCATTCGTCGCCTATTGTATCATTATATTCTCATTAATAACGTTCTCAAAGGCGTGTGAAATCTACCAATCTTCATTTGTTGGACTACAGCCAAAACCCTGCGAATGTAATGATGAGGAATAACGTATTGGTTTTTATTGTGTTCACGTTAACATATGACGTCAGAATATTATTATTATTTTTTTTCGGACTGTCTATTAGCTGTACAAACCCTATAGGTTGCCACAGCGTAACCGGGCTGTTTGGCGAGCTTTGGAAAGAAGCTCTGCCAGAAGAAATTTTGAGCCCTAGGGCTCGAAGAAACTAAGGGAACGACTGCCTAAGGGCGCCTCCTTTGAGGTCGAACCTTGGCTTAGGCGACGTTTGGGATAACGGGGGGGTCGGACGGTGAGTGGTCCGTACGTCTCCGAGGCCGTGGATGGAGCCCACGTCCGGATGACGTAAGATAGCGGGGACCTCGTCTTCGCCGGCGAAGACGGTATAGTGACATTAATTTAATTACAATGTTAACAATTACCCTAAGGTATTTCTCAAAGTATTTATAATCGCTTTAGCTAAATTCTCACTTTGTTATATACTAGATGCAGAATCGTGGAAATATGTCTTGAGACAGTCTGCTAAGTAAGACGCTTACGTGACACTATCTGTTGTCTGCATACAAGACTTAGTAACATATTGTATGCTACGGAGCTCCAGCAGATAGCTATTATATTTCGGCACAGCATTTTTAAAATAGAGCATATCCAAGTTCATAACATATAGACTATAGACATTAGATACGAATTTTTAAACTAATGGGAAATAAGTGGTTTTGAATAACGATTTTTAAACTAGTATAATAGAGAGTAAGTTTGACCTTCTTGCATAGATCGTTATTTAAGCAGATTTGAGTTCGAGTGTCAACTTGGCGATTAGGTGACCAATTTTTTATGTTTTGCGTGCTTCAAGGACCATATATGTTTGTGTTAGCATCTTTCTCTTAATATCAGTTACGTGATACATACTTATGTTTTTAATTCCTTATTTGAAACAGTAACCCTGTATATGTTTACACTTGTCTTTACAGTATAATTATTCCAAGTATAGTTGTTAAGTCATATCAAATCAAATTCGTTTATTGCAAGCAATTGGTACATTTATTTAAAGATAAAATTAAAGTGTAGCCTAACACATTCTGCCTAAAAAGCGTGCAAGAAACATCTTAAAAAGTAAGAAAAAATGTGAATTTTATCAAATAAAATGAAACAGTAACAAAGATCCCAGTCTTTTTTTTATACACACAAACATAGAGTTAGCCCTTGACGGCTATTTCACCTGGTGGTAAGTGATGATACAGTCTAGAATGGTAGCAGGCTAACCTGCTAGGGGTACAGTCATTAGTTAGTACATCGTGCCGGAACGCTAAATCGCTGGGCGACACGTCTTTGTCGATAGAGTGGTAACTAGCCTAGGCCAAAGCCTCCCCCCCGACCAGACCCGAGCCGGGAATCGAACCCAGGAATTCAACCTTGTAATGCGACAGCGCACACACTGTGCCACGTAGGTCGTCTCGGCGTTGATACGGTACTGGTATTGTAAACTAATTTTCACTACCAACTTATATTTAGGAAATTAGCTTTACCCACCGTGTCTGGGACTTCGGACCGTTGCTAAACCCTAAAACTTTATGGAACGGTGGGTAGGTTTTTATTCTAATTTTCATTTTGGATTTTAATTCCGAATCTGTCTACCCATGTCAAAATCCCTCTGTACGGCATACACTGCCTCGGCGAGACTCCACCGCTCACGCCAGTGGACCAATAAATGTATTTTAGTTCTTGTTTTAAAACCTCGGCTCCGCTGTCAAATATATCAATGTCCGGCGGGATGAGCTTCCCTACCAATTAGTCGAGACTTGATAGGAGCAGTAAATCAAAATGAAAGCGGCTCGTCTAAATTCCTCGGGTGGAAAAGATCTAATGAATGCAGTTGAAGTTCTCCAGTAAGTAGCCAACTACCATTTGGGTAATTGAATGTAAGTGAATAAACAAGTACATTATATTAAATTGAATTATTTGTTGGTCACGTAAACAAAAAGGTAATTATATTGTACAATGTAGGTAATACCTTTTTTGAAGTGGTTTTTTTTGCAATTTTAATTTTGTGCCTTGCCTTATAAGCTATAACGTTAGTTGATAGAAACAATATATTTATAATAACTTACTGGAAACCACTTATTGAAGCTGTGATAGCTAGAGGTCGGAGGTGCGATTCCGGGAACGCACCTGTAACTTTTCGGAGTTGTGCGTTTTTAAGCAATTATAATATCACTTGCTTCACAAACAAGTGCATGCCTGAGATTTCTCCATAATGTTCTCAAAGGCTGCCAACCCGCACATGGCCAGCGTGGTGGACTATGGCCAAACCCTTCTCATATTAAGAGGAGACCCGTGCTCTGTAGTGAGCCGGTAATGTCATGATAATGATGATGATGTGTAGCTTTGATAGTGAAACAAACAAGCAAAATTACATTCGCATTTATATTATTAATTAGGATTAGGATAGAGAAATAACGTCATACCTAACAAAGGCCGTGCACTAATGAGGATACAAACACCAACACTGTATTGCCATACAGTAGTTATGCTAATGAATTCCCCAGATCCCGGTCAATGCGCTCCCAATAGTCTCAATGTAAACGGTATTGGTTCGCCGGAATGCTCACTAAAAAGTCCATATTTCGCGAGGCAACTTCATTCAATGAATGAATTTGTAATGGTGCCATTCCACGTTCATGATAGCACGAACTGAATTCAACTTTTTCCGACTTGCATTACCGTTGTAACGTGAAAAGAGTAGGTACTTAGTTTCAAGTAACCCGTAAAATTTCCGTTTCCCTTTTCCTTATTAGCTTAAAACTCGTGTCCTCAATTTCTCTTCCTGTCCATCTGAATTTTTTTTTATCATATAATTAGTTCTTTACAGATGCCAAAGATAGCCTAGACTATAAAGTAGTTGATCTGCTAGTGAAAGTTTTTATAGAGTTAGTTAAATTTTTGCTTTAATTGGTCCGGAGTAAGGAATACAGTTTGTTTTTGATATTGCGTTTATCATTGGTCCCAGAGGGTCGACCCGTTAATGGGTCTACGGATAATTTTATTTACCGGTAGACAATAATTTCTTTTCCGTAATGCAAATACATAAAATATTGTATTCCATGTATTTGTATCTACCTAGTGGTTAGGACGTCTCCTAATCATACGGCGGGGGTTCGATCCCGGGTACGCACTACTAACTTTTCAGAGTTATGTACGTTATTAAGCAATTAAAATATAACTCGCTTCAACGGCGAAGGAAAACATCGCGAGGCAAGGAAAGGAAAAATGTTTTGAAAGGTGTGTGAAGTCTTCCAATCCACAATGCCCGCGGCTAAATTATTTTCAAAAAAATTGTGAACTGAAAGACTTTCATACAAATTTTAAATAAACTGATATTTTGTAAAATATATCCGTACGGGAAAATTTATCATCCATCCAGTGGTTGAAGGGTTTGCATTAATAGATCACTGAGTCATATTTATTTTTATGAACAGTTAACTCCCGCCACGAATGGAATATTACGCTGAAGAACTTACAATAGTATAATTTTCATTACTTTTAATTTAGTATAATTTCAGTTTCGGGCAGGTATGTACTGTAAAAATGTGCAATATAAAATAACGTATGTTTTTACAAATATTAACGTGCGCTTCTAGAACTATTATAGCAATTAACCCCTACCAAAATCTATCGTCTGGTACTCGTTGAACGTTAAAAAGCTATTGTCGTCGAAATTAAACGGCACCGCAGAAATCGAGGCGGGGAGTGAAATAAATATTAAATACGGCAAATCCTTCGAGCGTAGGATTTCACTCTGCCATACGAAATAATTACGTTCAGTCTCCGGGCAAGCAAATAATTAATAGCGCATATAAACCCTCAACTTTTCTCGGCTTTGGTTACATTATTAAAATGTCATTAACACAAGTTTCTAGCAAACTCACGGAAACTATCACAATAATAGGTAAAATTTTATTGATATTATCAAACTTAAGTTGTTAATCGATAATATTCTCATTAAAGTATCTAGAGAGTGAGTTTTCTCCTTTTCAGGCTTATAGGCTTCAGTATATAAATCCAAACTATTACTGCATAAAGGAAGAAAGTAATTTTTATGTTTTTTTTCTTACTTAATAATACAGCTTGTTTTATTTGGCAGATTACATGTACCTAATTTAGTCAATATTATATAAATTTGTAATTGATAAACATTCGAGCGACTTTGACACCTTAATTATTAATATCTGTTTTATGTATATTGTAAGTGTATTAATTAAAAATAAACTTGGCGTTCGAAATCGAAAAGTAAGTTGAAGTTATCCAGCCCTTGATTTTTAGATACAATAACAATAGCAAACAATACAAAACAAAAAAACTATCAAATAATTTATAATATGATCCCCTCACTCAAATACGACAATGAACATCAACCTGCTAAAGGGGATTCTGGTGAGTACTAGTACTAGATAAGGATGTTTTATATTGAATATTTTATGCTCAAAGGACTCCGGCGACATCGATATACCTCTATACCGTTAATATTAATGACTATCGACCTTCTTACTATTCAATTTCGTCCCTAGGTACGTCGAACTCCCAAATTAGATTGCTAAGTTGTCATCACAATGAATATCCCATAATTCAAGAGACGTTTGTACGTAGGTTATTATTTTTGAAAACATTACGGAAAACTCTCAGGTGTGCAGGTTTCCTCACGATATTTTTTTCTTCACCGTTGTGATATTTTAATTGTTTAAAAACGCACATAACTCCGAAAAGTTAGAGGTGCTTGCCCGGATTCGAACCGACCTCTGGAGGCTAACGCCCTAACCACTATCTAGGCTATCACCGCTTCCAATTCTTCGTTGCTTAGAATCATAACCATTGTTTAAGAACTTAAATATAATATACTGTTGTAAGTGATTATGGTAAAGCCTTTGTTTTTTCTAGATGCAAGAGCATAGAAACAAAACAGTAAAGTCCCTCATACCAAATAACATGGTAACGCAAAAGTTAACTAGAGTATTAATCTCACTTCCCTCTGAAAGTGCATTTGGCCGTTATGGCCATGCATAAACGAGTTTCCGGAGAGTGTTATAAAACACTAACTTTTGCCCGTGGCTTCGCCCGCGTAGGCTTCTAGAAAAACTGTTTTTTTTTTTCATAAATACACATTATAAGCGTTCTCACTCCCTCTTAATAGATTTGAACTAAATATATACCAAAAGTAATCAGGATAAAGTACTACTGAAAAGTTAATTTTTCTATAAATATAATTATAAAAAATAGTCGCTATAATAATAAAATAATTATATATACAATGACAGGCTGACGTCTTAGTTTACGTTTATTTTTTTATCCAGCGGGGAGCGGCGGTTTATAAAGTAGGTATTTAAATGTACTTCCACACAATATTTTTATTTTATATGTTTCATAGCACTGATAATATTTCACGGTATTCACGTCGCAACAGAGTATAATGTTAGTTTTAAAATAAATCGCTATCAATCTTACTTTGCACGGGAAGTGCATTTTCTCGTTACTCCGCATCGATGATGTCGATGGAGAAAAGTAGGTTACAGCCTCGATTTGTTGATAACTTTAATGCATTTTATTTATTTTGAATTCTAGAGTATTTTTTCGACTTTCATAATTTGTGTGCGTATAGTTTTTCCAGTTGGTTGATTCGGAAAATTACCTTGCAATTACCTCAGAAAATTATTCCGAGCTTTCTTACCATTTTTCCACTTACTTTATGTTTCTTTTTCGATTCCCCAATCCTAAGGTTGCAAGGCAGGGATTGCTATTAAGCGATAAGGCCTTTATTTTTGATGCTGGGAAATGATGCATCCTCTCCAGATGTATTTTGGACAGCCCGGCGGCCAGACTGGCGACCAGAATACCCAATATAACCCAGTGATACACCTTCGCGTCGCATGGTGGCTCAGTCACGGAAAAGCCCGCGCACTCGACCTCAACCCAACCAGCGGCGTCCGCCGACACAGACCCTCCACAGGTCTCCACGGCTAAGCGATGGGGGCCGCTTGTCATGCTTCTTCTTATGTGTTTCATATTAGTTTCCTCAATGGGTGCTCCGTCTCCGTCCCTTCTATTACCACATTGAAAGATCGAAATTACGGAAATAAAGTAAATAATAAAATATAATTATTATTATAAGGTACAACTTGGTTTAGAATGGTTTTTTGTTCACCTTATTCTGGACATCATGACTCATTTATAATCAAACGAAGATAAAGTTGCTAAAAAATTAATCACACAAATCTCACACCTCAGTAAAAATAATGTACAGAATTGGCGTACAAAAAATACTCAGCGATTAAAAAGAGCCTCTTAAAACGCACAAAAAGTTAAATTATGAGTTAAAGCGTTATTATAGCAACTATAAAAGTAACAGCATACTTACTTTGAATTATTCTACTTTGTATTTAAGCTTTGATAAAAATCTTTTTAAATTCACGGGTAATCTATTTAATTTTCAATTAGCGAGGGGTTTTGATTTTCCAAGTTTTGAGACTATAAGCATAACAAGAGGTCAAAATTTAAATAAAACAAATTTCACCATGAATTAGTTAAATATTCAGGACTCGATTGCATTGCCCCTTTGCTAAACTAGTCAAAAAAGTTATAAGTATTAAATATGTGAAAGAGTAAAAAAAAAAAATATATATCACTTGCTTCAACGGTGAAGGAAAACATCGTGAGGAAACCTGCATGCCTGAGAGTTCTCCATAATGTGCTCAAAGGCGCGTGAAGTCTGCCAATCCGCACATGGCCAGCGTGGTGGACTATGGCCCAACCCTTCTCATATTGAGAGGAGACCCGTGCTCTGTAGTGAGCCGGTAATGGGTGGATCATGATGATGTCTAAGAGTACTCTAGCCAAAGGCTTCTCCGAAACTTGCCCCGTGCCCATCCAGCGAGGAAGATGAGAAGCCTAGACAGTGATTCCGCTATACCTCGGGTTAACAATGCCGTTAGAAAAAAATTATGATTACAGTACAGACCTAGTGTAGGCACGTTTGTGAATTGAACATTACTTATATGAATGTAAAAGCTACCAAGGTACAGCAGCTGTTCGATGGTTATCAAATGGTCGCCAAGTTACGCGAAGTTTTTAACGACCTTCGTGGCGCAGTGCGTGTGCTGTCGCATTATAAAGTTGGAGATCCTGGGTTCGATTCCTGGCTCGAGTCTGGTCTGGTTTGAGGCTTCGGGCGTGGCTAGTTACCACCCTACCGACAAAGACGTGTCGCAAAGCGATTTAGCGTTCCGGCACGATGTCGCGTAGAAACCAATAAGAAATGTAGGTTTACCATACCGCTAACAGGTTAGCCCGCTACCATCTTAGACTGCATCATCATTTACCACCAGGTGAGATAGCCGTCAAGGGCTAACTTGTAGTGTATTAAAAAAAACGATCAGAGTTCGACACCTCGATGCTTTCAAGCAATTATTTCTTCACCATTCAAACTTCTACGTTACATATCATGAGGTTAACAGTTGGCGACTATGTATTTCAGTAAGTCATAACTCGCAACACGGAAGATGACTAAGATCACTAAGTAATTTTTGGCAAGATAATGTAATAATAATGCTTCTTGAACGTTCAAGAATTCCCTGGTAATTTATTTAATTTTCCATTACCGAGGGCTTCAACGTTAAGTTTTTTGGACATTATTAATCATAACAAGAAGGCATTGCCTCAATTTGCATAAAATGAATTTTCCACGCCTATTAAACAACTCCAGCACCAAGTCAGGATTATGGTAATATTCAATTATATTTTGCACTACATCTTTCGAATAGGCTGTTTAATGGACTGTTTTAATGACCATTATTTCTTACTAGCAGCTAACTGTGATTTTATCAACGCAGAATTTCTATTGTGTCGCTTTCTGCTTCATTAAAGATTATCAAGTGTTTATTGCCCTGCCTAGTACATTTCCTAGCTAACTGAAAGAGTTTAATTGAAATAATTTCAGTAGTAAATTCACGTTATTGCTCTTTGTGAAATTGTCGTATATTTTCTATTAAAAAAACTGATATAATTATCCGAAGCTCATTTGAAGACATAGGAATAGCGGCACATTTATAATATATTGAAAACAATTTATTGACATTCTTAATATTTATGTGGCACACTAAGCGCAAGTCATTTATTAATTAATTTACTTTATTTATTTATTTCTTTATTAAAATACACACTTTTATTGCACACCACAAAGAAAAGGAAAAACAAAACAAAAAAAGACAGATAATAACAGAAACAGTAGTATACAATTTGGCGGCCTTATCGCTACACAGCAATCTCTTCCAGGCAACCAAATATGTAGAAGATATAGAAATACGGAAAGGGGAAGGTTGTGCAATGATATACATAAATATATACATTGATGATATAAACAAATATATATACATAAGGTCATAAGAGATTCAGAGTTTTACTCTACACGTTGAGTTGGAAATGCACGCTTCCTAACTCCAGGCTGGAGTTTTTTTTTACCCCAAGAAAAAAAAACAGGATGTAAGTGCTAATAAGAGTCTAAGACAGTAGCGTAAACAAACTAGACACGCCCGAAGAATACATGTCAAATATTTTTATGTATTAAAACATGTAAAAATTAAAAACCAAATCAAATTATTATTCTCCCAGTACTTACAGTTGAGACATGGTAATTGATTCGAAAAAACAGATTGCGTCACTTGAGTCACAAAAACGCATCCATGAACCTGATTATGTTATTCAAAGTTTCAAATTAAACTCATGTTGAGCTGTAAACACATACATAGGCATACCTTTACCACAGATAGACATAACTTTAAAAATTCTCCTTTATGCGTTGTTGAGCCAAAAATAGGAATTCTCGATAAATTTAAAATGTGAATTTTACTCAACCAGAGTGTAATATCAGTAAAAGCCCCGCTTTCCGTCCGGGGCTGTTTGTACTGTGTTATCATTTCGTTACACGCAAACTCAAAATCGTCTTATAACGAATGACGTTTCATGAATAGACGAATCATATGCCGACATTATTGTTCTTTTGTATCTTTATGTCTTAAAGCATTTCGCGGAGAAACTTTATTTTAAGGTCCAATACATTTTGTATAAAAGTCTCCTTTTTTTATGCACTACAAGTTAGCCCTTGACGGCTATATCACCTGGTGATGATGCAGTCTAAGAAAGTTATTGGTTAACCTGTTAGGGCTATGGTCAATCCACATTCATAACTGGTTTCTACGCGACGTCGTGCCGGGACGTTAAATCGCTTGGTGACACGTCTTTGTCGGTAGGGTGGTAAATAGCCACGGTTGAAGCCTTCCACCCGACAAAATATATCTATATCGTAAAAATACGAATTTTATGAATAATCTATTCAGTGAATGGTTACGTAACATATGTTGTGATCTATTGTTTAATTAAGTAATGCAGGGTACACACTTTCAGATGAAAAACAATCACCAAAATTGTTTCAGTGTGAAGTGCGGAAAATGTATTAATACCTACTCGTTATCTGTCTCCGAGCAACAGATAGACATTTATCTGCATAGATATAATAGCCGATCTGGTGTTTGAATTGTAATCATTAATATTCAATCCCGTGAAAATAAATGTTGGCTGAAGTCTCGAGCAAACGTTATCTAATTATTGAGAATTTTAATATTTAGGCAAATTATGCACATAAAGCAGCAAGAAATGTTTATATACGGCTTACAGTAAACATCAGGCAATTGCCTTGCTATAGTCCTACAACAACGCATCTATAATTATGATAAAATCTTGGTTTATAACGCCATATTTAAACAAGTCCAGCTGTTGAGAACTTGACGTCTTTCGAAATCTAAGTGTAAATAAAAGTTAATTTCAGCTTGGAACAGCTTCGGAGACAAAATTAACTTTTATTTGTATTCATAACAGCTTTTATTGTTCAAGACCGGTTATTGGAACGTGAATTGCCGTTTTTAAGATGAATATGAAAGTCTCTGAAGCGGTGATAGCCTAGTGGTTAGGGCGTCAGCCTCCTAATCAGAGGTCGGCGGTTCGTATCCGGGCACACACTTCTAACTTTTCGGAGTTATGTGCGTTTAAAAAAAATTAAAATATCACTTGCTTCAACGGAAAACATCGTGAGAGTTCTCCATAATGTTCTCAATGCTGCCAATCTGCTCATGGCCAGCGTGGTGGACTATAGCCGAACCCTTCCCATATTGAGAGGAGACCCGTGCTCTGTAGTGAGCCAGTAATGGGTTGTTCATGATGATGATGGTGATGACAGTTTTTACCGATCGCTTTATAATACTTGATGTCTATTTGTATAGCTTAGGTACCCGTTTAAGCCTGTATACGCTGTCGCATCTAAGAAGCGAGCGATGTTGTATCTTTTCCACGCTCATCTTATTAAACACTACTTCTGATAGCAAAAGGGACTCAGTTTTATCGGTAAAAATGTAACCATCTATTTACCTATGAAGCGGAAAAATGTTCGTCTGCGTTCTTTTGTAACAACTACTAGTACCAGCCAGTAACAACAGCTACCATTAAAACTCATCATGATCAACCCATTGCCAGCTCACCAAAGAGCACGGGTCTCCTCTCAATATGAGAAGGGTTTGGCCATAGTCCACCGTTGGCCATGTGCGGATTGGCAGACTTCATACACCAATGAAAACATTATGGAGAACTTTCAAGTATGAAGGTTTCCTTACGATTTTTTCCTTCACCGTTTAAGCAAGTGATATTATAATTCAGAGATACGTGCCCTTTTTTATCGTGGGTACATCTTCATGGATACCTCTGCACTACGTGGAAGCACAGAGGTTATGTCAGACTCCTTCTGACTAAAACCCCCACGTGTTCCTACTCAAGGCTGCATAGAAGCAGGGAAAGCTTTCGCATACAACCGCAACTCCACCAGCGGGTGTCCGCCGTAGCAGACCTTCCTTGGGCACAACGTGCCCAGTTTCGCCGGTTAGAGGTGTGCCGGAACAACATCACACAAACCAACTTGAGGACCCTACTGTGAGTAATGGACAGGAGAGGTACGTGCCCGGGATTGAACCCCCGACCTCTGATTAAGAGGCGGACGTCTTAACCACTAGGCTATCACAGCTTTACTTTTAAAAACTTTTTTTTAAATCTCACTCACTGAAACCTACCTCAATTTTTGTTACGAATGGATATATATAATGGGCACAAGTTGAGGGGTAAATCCGCAAATCATTAATTTAAAATCCCGTTTGGAATTATTAACAGACATACTCATATTTGCGGTTAATTTAATATCCGCTGTATTAAATGAACCGCAAATATGGATTTAACGGAAACACATTAGGAGGAAGGTTCCAACTAACTGCCCCATCCCTATGGGTTATCTGAATCTGCATAGCCACTTTAAATTACCATTTTGTGCATAGAAAATGCATCATAAGATTCTGAAGATCGTATGGTTCGGTCCTATTATGCTATTTGAGATGAAGGATTACAAATACGTTTTTTTTTGCATAGTATGATTCAATACGGTTACATAGAACCAAAGAGCCGTTCTGGAGATTAGCGGGAACACATAAACATTTAATATGATTAGCTATACACTTTCAAATACATTAATTAGACTAAGATTATTATTTTGACATCACAATCAATAACGTTGAAGCTAATAGCTTTATTTAGAGCTATTATAATAAACTTTCTATATTTCTTAGGTTTTTTTTTTTCTATTTATCCGGGAAGTATACAACGGGTCCCCCGGGTGTCCAGTAAAACCTGCGAGAGGGACATGCCGTGGTGGTTTTTAGTTCGGGTATACCCCCCTTCGGGGGTGGGAGTCCAACATAACCTCTTTCCCGCCCAATGGTACGGAGGTAGCTATAAAGCTTTTCCACCACGACCAAAAAAAAAAGGTCTTTTTTTCTATATAATTTTTTTTAACTATCTCCGGAATATAAGTTGTAAAATTCGCGCTTTTCAGTTGCTTAGTTATCGTTGAGTGTTGTTTAAGAAAGTTGTTACCTAAAGAAAAGGACACTTAAATACGATCTTCTGTTTCTCATTCTACTATTCTCGCCCTTAAAAGCAAGAAGAAGAACAATAAGTTACAGCTGGAATGTTACAAAACACTAAAAAACGCTTATAATCATATTCTCTTTATTTGTATTGTTTCTACTTCATTGCAGCTATAATGTTATTATGCTTAATATAATTGTGTTATCAGTGAATTTAATTAGTGTTATTGGATAATGTCCGTCCTAATAAAATTAAAATAAATAAATAATCTAAATTCTCTGTCCAGGCTGTTTTCCCCATGTAAGCACGTCGCTGATTGTTTATTGAAAACGCTGATAATGCAAATTGGAACTAAGCAAGGGGATTCTTATTAGTATAGAATATGGAAGAAGTCACGTGACTGCCAGAGTTCCACGCAACTCCCCTCACCATACATTACTAGCAATAAGTTTGAGGATGCACGCCCCTTTCATGTCGAGCTCCTTGTAATGACCGTCGCAGTTCCATGACCCAATAAAACCCAATCTACGATTTACCTTACGTATAAAATAATTACTATTCAAATAGATTAAATACTCCGTCCGATGTTATAGTTTCTTTTTAACAGGACGGTTTGGATCATTATTAAATCAACTCCAAAATAAACTGAGCGACTCGCAAAATATATAAGTAAATTATTTTTTTTTTAAGATCAATCAATAGTATATTGTCTCCACTCTGAGTTTAATGTCTCTCTCTCTCTCCATTGATCAGGTACATGGACCTTAACAATTATACTCTTCATCCATTGATTTACCTCAAAAAATGGGACGGATAAGTAGTGCACCAAAATCGACGCGTGCACTCCTTTCCCCCAGTGTGTGACAAGGCTAGACGAAAGTCACCGATTCTAACACTCGAGCCGTATAATCCGAATGAATTACAAAGCACTACGCGCCGCTATAGTTAATATAACGGCCAGATGTCTAGTGTATTAGACGGGTTGTAATACATCGATATACCGAATGTATAGTTAGTTGGTGACAAATTCACGCCTTGTTTTTTTATGACGCGCTCTATCTACGGCTAATGGTAAATCAATGTCTTCATCTCGTAACAGAAAAAACAATTTCAAACTACATACATAAAACTATTAAAAAAGACGTACAGCCATGCTTTTAGCACCACATAATTTTCGACTCTGCATTGTAAACGAAGTTATGCTCAAAAAGGGTACAGGGTCTTTAAAATGATTTCAGTTTTTTCAATTATAATTTTTTAATACTTAGGTGAATATATCACAGAATATTTTCGTATTGGTAAAATTCATACTGGCAAAAACAAATCTCATCTTGACGAATAAGAAGAACGAAGAAGAATGGAGATACACAGAAATAGCATACATCCTGTAGAAACTAAGCGGTTTGTGTGGAATTAAGTAGTCTTAGTATTTGCTAATAAATTATATATTGATAGTGAAAAAACCTAGGTGTTACGTATAATTTACTGTTGTAGTTTTTCGTGTGTTAAATTCCGCGTGCTGGCTTAATACTATTTTCACATAATGACGAAGCGTAATGCGAAGTGTACAGAAGATTTGATTAACTCCCGTTGAAGAAATGTATAATATGAAGCTGTGATAGCCTAGTGATTAGGACGTCCGCCTCATAGAATCAGAGGGCGGGGGTTCGATCCCGGACGCACCTCTAAATTTTCAGAGTTATGTGCGTTTTTAGCTATTAAAATATCACTTACTTCAATGGTGAAGGATGATATCGTGAGGAAAACTGCATGCCTAAGAGTTATCCATAATGTTCTCAAAAGGCGTGTAAAGTATGCCATCCGCATTTGATCAGCGTGGTGGACTATGGCCAAACTCTTCTCATATTGAGAGGAGACCTGTATTGATTATGATGATGATGATGATGAAATGTATAAGTTTCAAATGTCAAACAAAAAATAATACAAAAGACGTGGTATAATTAAATAAGTGTCTAACGTAAAAACACTCTTAACATCAATACAAAAGAGTTCATATTGAATTGCAATCGAAATGCCGTTCACAGTCGCCTAATAACTAATTTCACTAACAATAGGGCAATAGGGTAATAATTAATTTATGTTTGTAGGACAATCATGTGAACCCGGTAATATCATGCGTGTCGCGTAACAAACGTTATAAATCTTAACAAGAGCATTAAGGGCTGTAAAGGCATTATATAGAGTTATATTAGTGACCTAGCTAAGCTGTGATAGCCTAGTGGTTAGCGTCAGCCTCCTAACCAGAGGTCGGCGGTTAGAATCCGGGCACACACCTCTAACATGCATGCCTGAGAGTTCTCCATAATGTTCTCAAAGGCGTGTGAAGTCTGCCAATCCGCACATGGCCAGCGTTGTGGTCAATAGCCGAACCCTTCTCATATTGAGAGGGGACCCATCCTCTGTAGTGAGCCGGTAATGGGGTGATCATGATGATGATGATACGTTATCTTAATTAGGTAAGAGCGTGAACATGCGGACCCTGTCAGGACATTGCAATTACTTTTAGCTACCCCTACATAATAACAGTAGGTCAAAGCTTACTATAATCTACATTAAAAAAACAACAAATTGTACAATTAAAATATAATGTCATAGAGGTTTTTTAAAAGTTTGATGGAATGTGGAATTTTGTACACAGGTAATTCTAAATTGGGCGTCATACTAACCACTATATTATACTCGTATAAGATATACTTAAATTTTACCGTATAGCGCAGAACCCTTGGAAAGGTTGATGTGAGCCGGAGTAATTTATTCAGGCCAAGCAGCTAACAAAAGGTTCGTATTTGGACGTCATTTCGACTTAATAATGAGACCTAAATGAATCTGGCAAACAATATCGATTTATAGGTCCCTATTGCTGATCGAGAATTTATTATTTACGTTAATTCACAACTGGTAACTAAATATGTGTTCGATAGCAAGGGTCTGATACATATTTGCGGGCATCCACAAGACGTTAATATAGAAAGCGAGGGTTCCAAATCAATTAGTCGACGACCTCCGTCGCGCAATGCGCGCTCTGTCGCATTACAAAGTTGGAGGTCCTGGGTTCGGTTTCCGGCTCGAGTCTGGTCTGGCGGGAGGCTTCGACCCGGGCTAGTTACCTCCTTACCAACAAAGACAGGTCACCAATCGATTTATTGTTCCGGCACGATATCGCGTAGAAACCAATTAGGAGCATGGGCTTACCATACTCATAACAGGTTAGCCCGCTACCATCGTAGTCAGCATCATCACTTACCACCAGGTGAGATAGCCGTCGAGTTCTAACTTGTAGTGCATTAAAAAAAGGCAATAACTAGATAATATGTTGTGCCTTTTCCATTCATTATTTGTTGGTTTTTACGAAAATTTTAAACAACATTATAAAGACGTTGTGAGGGAAGTAATTTGGTGACGACTGCGTAAACCACTACTATCCTAATGCAATCCAATCAGCGTAGTCCCATGGGTATATTCCCAGGTGTCAACGTCTAAAGGTATGATTAAAAGTTTCAGTCAAATCTTCGTGTTTCAATTAATACTATATGTAGACCAGTGCAAAACTATCCATGCCAACCTTATATCGGGTGTACCTAGTCACCTTGCTTTATTAATAGCTTAGATATAATAATCTATAGCTTATCAGTAAACGTTGAGAACTAATATAGTAACAGATGCCAACGACATACGATGGTTAAATACTGAGGGAATTGAACATTGCAGAACAATTGGGAAGACTCCCCAGATTTGTATGTTTCTATTCAGAACACCGCATGTATGTAAAATCACAGACTAAAGTAACAATAAAGACGGACAGCTTGCAATCAATAAACTCATACTAAAATACTATCGAACCGTCTTTATACGCCGACTGCATAGTTTATAAGGTCCAATCTGATTCTATAAACTTCCATATATATATATATATATATATATATATATATATATATATATATATATATATATATATATATATATATATATATATATAGAAATATACATACACATATATATATATATATATATATATATATGTGTATGTATATTTCTTCCAAAACATATGTTATCAATTCACGTTATATTTTTCGCCAAGCGATTTAGCGTCAACACGATGTCCCGTAGAAACCAATTAGGATTGTTGGTTTACCATAGCCCTAACAGGTTAGCCCGGTAGCATTTTAGGCTACCTCATCATTTACCATCACGTGAGATTTCCATCAGGGGCTAAATTAATTTTTATAAAAAAAAAAATGCTGTCAGCAGTTTTTGACAAAATAAAATATCATTGAATTCTTTACATTCACACAAATGAATGAATATAAACATTTTTATTCTACACCACAAAAAAGTAGGTAGATAGATAGAGAGATATAAACTCTTTATTGCACACAAATTTTGAAGAAACAACACCGCGGAACACTTAACACATGAGTATGCAAAGGCGGTCTTATTGATTAATCAATCTCCTCCAGACAACCCTTTTAAATATAATATAAATTATTAAAAAGAAAACCTCTTGAAACAATTTGCCTTTTTCAATCAAATAATATTTTTTTTTACCGAATAGAATAAACCCCGGCTTTAGTCTATTGGTTGGTCACCATGTGTCCTTCTACGTTTTTTTCTGTAATCTGAGTATTAAGTATGAATACTTTAGATATATGTATAGCCCATCGGCCCAATCTCAGCCCGCCTAAGCACTCAGACAGATTGAAGGCTGTTGAGTAACAATCGGAAACCCTCAAGATTTTCCAATATTTTTCGCCCCAAAGCCCGTTGTAATGATTTGGGGCCGTTTTAAAACGTACTGACTTTTGCATATGTTCGTGGAATTTTTATGCAATTCCCCAATTCCGAGTAATATTATAAACGCAAAAGTGTTTGTTGGTTTGTCCTCCTTAAGCGTCGCGAGATTTTCAGGTAACTATCATTATCAATACTCCAGTATAAGATTAGTTTGTGTAACAGTCTTTCTAGAGTATGCATCAAAAGTAAGTGGAAAAGACCGGGAACGAAGGCAGTAAATCTAAGGTTACAAACCTACAAAGTCTTAAACCCGGTGATTTTTCGACTTAATTCAAGTTCCATGGCCAGCGCAATTGATATGCGCTGACCGCGGAAAAATTATATGAGAACAAAGTTTCCAACTGCTAGTAAGTAATATAAAGTTCGCTATGTTTCGTATAGACAAACACGTATCGCTCCCTCCTGTTGACTTTCTGTAGGTATGTTGTTTTACTCGTAGTTGGGGGTCGGGTAAATACACCGATGTTTTCTGATGTTTTGCGTACGTAAATACGTTCTACACCAAAAATCGAGTAACAAAGCGGACTATTCGATATAAATTGCGAAAATATTGTTGCGAACAATTAAAAATAAACAGAAAAGGCTTACACGTCTATGTTCGTGCACGGAAATAAATTCGTATTTTATTTGGTGCAAATATTAATTAGTGCATAGCTGGAATAGCACTTGAGCCCGCACTACCTAGAAATGTTATTATATATAATGAATAATATACTATTGCGTAAAAGTTTAATATCGTGCAAATAAAAAATCATTACGCTATTCAATAATCTTATGAATACTGAATTAGGGTATACCAAGATATATCTATGTCAGGGTTGCGTCAGGTACATAAACATTATACTATTGGCATAGTTTGACGACCTCCATAGCGCAGCGCGCGCATTGTCGCATTACAAAGTTAGAGGTCCTGAGTTCGATTCCCGGCTCGAGTCTGGTCTGGTCGTGGCTAGTTAGTTTTCATATGTAAAATAAATAAAAAATAAAATAAAAATAAAAACAAAAACAGAAAAGCAACCAAACACGTACTCACGCACACGCGCACACACCCTCACACACTAAAGGAGCGCTTTCCCACTCACTCCTTGATATCAGCTTGGGTTATGCCTGAAAATCAGCGCTGCAGTCAATTTTGACGCAGCATCAAGCTGAGGCAGCGCCCTGTTCAGCCAATGTCTAGACACATACGTTTTTAGATGAGATGTACTTTTTTCTTTTAAAGGCTGAATAAACGCAATTTTGATTTGATTTGATATGTTGATAATACTAACGTACGTTTATAATGTACTAGACATTAATGTGGTCGGAAGTGACCGATAAGTTCACAATGTGTGATATTTCCTTCTAAATTATAACTTGATATTCATCGCTTTTTTATAGTGCCTGAAAACCGTATTATCTAGTAGTTTATTTGAAAACTTGATGGGCTTCTTTTAATTGAATCTGAAGATTAATAAAAGATTAATGGGTACATATTTGGCACCTATGTGCATTTTTTCAGGTAATGATATAAGATCTTGCCCGGCAATATAGCCCGGCTATCTAGTCCGGCTATCTAGCCCAGCAACTTAGCCCGGCAATCTTGCCCGGCTATCTAGCCCAGCAATATAGCCCGTCAACTAGCCCGGCTACCTAGTCCAGCAATCTTGCCTGGCAATCTTAACCGGCTTTCTAGCCCAGCTATATAGCCCGGCAATATAGCCTGGCAATCTAGTTCGGCAATCTTGTCTGGCTATCTAGCCCAGCAATATAGTCCGGCAATCTTGCCGGCTACCTAGTCCGGCAATCTAGTCCGGCAATCTTGCCCGGCTATCTAGCCCAGCAATATAGCCCGGCAATATAGCCCGGGAATCTAGCCCGGCAATCTTGTCTGGCTATCTAGCCCAGCAATAAAGCCCGGCTATCTAGCCCAGCAATATAGCCCTGCAATATAGCCCAGCAATCTAGTCCGGCCATCTTGTCTGGCTACCTAGGTCAGCAATATAGCCCGGCAATCTTGCCCGGCTACCTAGTCCGGCAATATAGCCCGGCAGTATAGCCCGGCAATATAGCCCGGCAATATAGCCCGGCAATATAGCCCAGCAATATAGCTCGGCAATCTTGTCTGGCTTTCTAGCCCAGCAATAAAGCCCGGCTTTCTAGCCCAGCAATATAGCCCGCCTACCTAATAAGGCAATCTAGCTCGGCAATCTTGCCAGGCTATCTAGCCCAGCAATATAGCCCGGCTATCTTGCCCGGCAATATAGCCCGACAATCTTGCAAGGCTATCTAGCCACGGCCATTCTTATAAGCACCGTAAAAAACTGGAATGCCTTTCGGACTTTGAAATCAAACCAGTTATCTTAGGCACGTGTTCTCCAACTAATGAAGCATCATCAAAATATTTTTTATTTTCCAGTTCCTAGAAGCGAACCCCAGTCCGCCCTTATGCCGGGACAACTTCAGTTTATGCGCACGCACGATCCTCGGAGAGTACATACAGCCGTCCCCGGATAACACGGAGCCGCTGGTGTTCAATGAAACTGAGATTACCAAACGGTGAGTGAAGCATATCTTCCTTCTGACAAAGTGGGACGACCCGGGTTTGATTCCCAGCTCGAGTCTGGTCTGGTTGGTGGCTCGAACGCGTCCTCTTCCTCTTCTTCTTCTTGTTCTTCTTCTTGTTCTTCCTCTTGTTCTTCTTCTTGTTCTTCTTCTTGTTCTTCTTGTTCTTCTTCTTCTTCTGCATCTGCTTCTGCTTCTGCTTCTGCTTCTTCTCCTTCTCCTTCTCCTTCTCCTCCTCCTCCCCCTCCTCCTCCTCCTCCTTCTCCTTCTCCTCCTCCTCCTCCTCCTCCTCCTCCTTCCTTCCTTCTTCTTCTTCTTCTTCGTCTTCGTCTTCTTCTTCTTCTTCTTCTTTTTCTTTTTCTTCAATAGTGTCATAAAATATAACAATTTTGAAATTTGACTTCGTCTTTTACTTCTTTAATAGGCAATAGGCTAATTTACATCATTTTAACACGAGTGTTGTTTTTGATTACCCGAAAATAAAAAAACGGCACTCGAGTTGAATACACTGGTGCGACGGAATGTATATAATCAATGAAAGAAGGTCTTCGTTGAAGTTTTACTTTTACCCTCTTAGGGGTGGAATTTCCTAATATCCTTTCTTAGCTGACATCTCTTAACTATCAACTACCTACTTACTAAATTATAGCTTTATACGTACAATAGTTTTTGAGATCTCGTGTTTAATCAGTATGTAAGTATGTAAGTGACCTTTCGCTTTTATATATATAGATTACTTCCCATTTTTTTGCAAACTTATTAAAATTTATCATTATCATTAAGTTTAGTGTAACGACTATTTGTCTTTTGAGACCATTCGGACTTTTGTTCAAATAGGTACTAAATAATCTCATCTTAAACTGACATTGGAAACACAATGCGGAGTTTCCTGTGTTAATCAAGATAGCCATATGTCTTTTACACGTGGCCCTGACGGTACCCTGACACTGATGTATCTGATAGACTTTAATACAGAAGGATTATAACAAAGATAATACATGATACTGAACTGTGATAGCCTAGAGGTTAGGACGTCCGCCTCCTAATCAGACGTCAGGCAGGCACCTCTAACTTTTCTAAATCATGTGCATTTTGAAGCAATTAACATATCACTTGCTTCAACGGTGAAGGAAAACATTGTGAGGAAACCAGCACGCCTAAGAGTTCACCATAATGTTCTCAAAAGCGTGTGAAGTCTGCCAATCTGCACATGGCCAGCGTAGACTATGGCCAAATCCATCTCATATTGAGAGGAGACCCGTGCTCAGTTGTGAGCCGGTAATGGGTTGATAATTATGATGATGAAATTCTAGAATTTCTCCCGGCCTTTCTGCTTATTGCCGGGCTAGAGAGGTCCTCAAAGAGAGAGATATTTGAAAAGTGATATTAATTTTAAAATCCAGCTGCAACTTGAGAGCAATACACGCTTCATCCTTCAAAGTAATCCAACGCCGTTTGATCATTGATCGATGTATTCTTGCTAAGCCCGTAATATATTAGATACTAAGCTCTTACTTAAAATACACTAGTGAAAGGTTTTATATAAACGCTTAATCTCGCTTGGCTGAGAAAACCTACTTAAACAACGTTCGTACTATAGTTCGCTCATTTTATCTTGACGCGTGAGTAGTTGGTAGTTCTGCAACATCGAGTGTTGCACGTTTTAAAATTAATTACTGTCCCAAAAATTAAGGATCAGATCTTAAAATTTTCAATTTTAATAAAGGGCTAAATAATATGTTATACATAATGCTACTTTAGTCACCTGCAAAAAAAGGGATAATATTGGTAGTAGTATGCAGGCAGATACCTGACGACGTCCTGACACAGTTTCCTGATCTCCACCAGGTCCTTGGACAAATGGGTGTCGAATTTCTCGCATACAAATAACGTCACTTAATTGATAGGTATGTTTATAGTAGTACTTTTCCTTACGTTTATAGTAGTAGTCAATGTTCGTAGCCGGTAATCACTTAACATCAGGTGACCCGTCTGCTTGTTTGCCCACGATATAAATATAAAAAGGTAAAGTTTATGTTAAGATAAAGATAAAACAAACAATACATGAATCTTAAACACATGAAAACGATGATCCTGCCGAAGTACAAATTGTGCGTGTGCGTGTGTGTTTGTATGTGTGGGTGTGGGTGTGTGTGTGTATATTTTACTGTTCAAATGGGTATTACGTGCCTATCAGAAAAACTCGGATTTCCTTCCAGTATCAGGTAATTTCGATAGATATTTGGTTCTTTTTTCAAAAACTCTCCGCGTGAAATCGGCGTTGTCCATGACCTGTGTCTTTAAGATCACTTTAAGCAATATGTCTTAATATAAAAATGCTTAATGCACATCGTACAGTGTGTTGCGTTTATATTTCAATTCCCTTAATGCACTGCTGTGCAATATGCTTGAGATGAGAATGAGGATGAAAATGCTGCAATAAATAAAAAACAAAAACCCCCAGGTTCAAATCATAAGGTGTAACATTTATCGACAAGAATGTTTGAGTATTTGCCTCCGATGTTTGCAAATACCTTTCCATTAAAACAGAATAATCGTTTGTTTGTGGGCAAAGTACCTCGGATTCATTATCCCTTTAAATAAAAACCTTTATCGTTAAACAAATTTCCTGTATCCGTTAAAAGCGTTTATAATAGCACAAACACTTCTTTCTTTTGAATATAAAATAATGGTAAAGGTAAACAGGGAACAATTTCCCATTTCCCATTTTTGGGTATCATTATCATCATGATCAACCCATTACTGGCTCACTGCAGAGCACGGGTCTCCTCTCAATATGAGAAGGGTTTGGCCATAGTCCACCACACTGGCCAGGTGTGGATTGGCAGACATCACGCGCCATTGAGAATATTATGGAGAACACTCAGGCGCGCAGGTTTCCTCACGATATTTTCCTTCACCGTTGACGCAAGTGATATTTTGGTTGTTTAAAAAAAAACGCACATAACTCAAAAAAGTTAGAGGTGCGTGCCCGGAGTCGAACCGCCGACCTCTGATTAAGAAGCTGACGCCCTAACCACTAGCCTATCACAGCGTTTTTTTGGGTATAGTCACACAAAATGTTATCAGAGTGACGAATGTAAGCTAACGTTTACAAACCGATCTGGGACCAACAATGTTTCAGTTCACCGACAAGGTCATTCGATAAAAACGCGGCTAAGTTTGTTGTGGTTTTCTTTCTTCTTAGACCTGTGTTTGCTCCCTCCCTAACCCTCCTAGCTTTTTTAAAATTGGCAAGCGTATAGTGATACCATCACTTCAGGAATTAAAAATATATTATACTAGCTGACCCGGCACACGCTGTTTTGCCATATAAATTATTAGAAATCGTAATATTTTAATTTCGCCATAACTTCAAAACCAAATGTCCAGTTTTAATCATTAAAAGACCAAATATTATCTAAATAAACTGTAATTAACGATGAAATAATTTATTTTGATAAGGATTAAATAAGCATGAGTAAAATAAATGCGTTTGAATGTAGTCCAAAAAAAATTCAAGATTTTTAAATTAAAAAATGGTTGTTGGGCCTCACTCGACGATCGATAGATAGCGTGCCGCGGACTTTTTTGTAGATATTTATAAGATCTACAATTAATTAGAACGACAAAGAAATTAGTGTAGATAATAAATGAACGCTTCATAGATGCCTCTAATAGGTTTACATGAATAAAACTATTTTGATTTTCGATAAACCGAATAGCACCTATGGTGCGAGCATCCCGTCACGGCACCTATGTTTTGGCAATAGTTATGGCAAATTACCTGATGTATGAGAAATTTGCAGATGTAAATGGGTTCATAGAAATTGTACTCAACATTTCAAACACGTCTAATGGCTAGACGTTTTTGAAAACATGTCCTGGCGATACAAAGACATACATAAAGATATATCTTTATTAAATAAAGTACACTAACTTGGATGTAGGTTAAAATATAAATAAACCGAAAATAATATTATCATAAGTATCACGAAAGTTTTAATCACATCACAGTCCGAGAGAGCGTGAGCAATTTTAATGGGACCCATTTAGTTGAACATCGCAAGCAAGATTTGCTTGGATGAATGTTATAGTATGAATTATTAAATATGAAATATGGGAGAAATTATCGTTTTGTATTAAAGAATACTTTACATTGCGGACACATCACACGTTTAGCACCAGTGGGAGAACAGAAGTTCTTCATGGGGAGATACTTGTATGAACGTTAAAAAGAAAAATTTACGGTAGAAATTCATTCATTCATTATTACTTATTTAGAAATGTTAAGTATAAAGAATGTATAACTTTTATAATTCTCATTTGCATGGGCACGAAATCAAGATTTAGCTTTTTCCCAACACCCGTTCAACATTGTGTTCGCCCTCTTGGATCATAACGAACGGTTGCGGGGTACAAATCCCATTCCTTTGGCGATCTTGATTGGCCCGATAAAAGGGTGGTTCCTATTTCCGTCCAACTCGTATCGGTCCTTCGTAGGAAATGACTTTACTTTCTCCTTTATCTCTGAATTTCTAAAGAGAACAGCGATTATAAGGGTCCATTCTTACGGTCAGTTATCCCCTTAGGGTCGGCTCACACTGGCGACTGTATCATATCGGAATGTCTTATAGTATAGAAAAAGATGTGGGCGTACAAGTGAATCTTTATACTGGCTGAGACTTGATTGGCCAGATATAAGGGTGGCTACTATGTCCGTCCAAACTTACATAGGTCTTTGTTGGAAATAACTTCTTTAGCTCTGAATCTGTAAAGAGATTAGAGATGGTAAGGGCACATTATTTCGGCCAGTAATACTGTTAGGGCCATTTCTAACGAGCGACTTAACTTAACGCGAGCTTGTGGTATTCAACACAAGTTTATCTTAAGTAATTTAATTCATTATAGTTCAAGTGTAATAGGTAGCAGAGCAATGACATTTAGAAACTCATATCAGTCCTACGAAATTAATGGTTTTGCTTTCTTCTTTATTCTTTAAATATTTAAAGAAAAGTTCGTGTAGTCGGCTCTTCAGGACTCAACGCAGCATTTTTATTATGCGTTTTATGAACTAGCTGTGCCCCGCGATTTAACTAGCGTCAATTTGATGAAAAATAAAATTATTGAGTATAATCAATTAGTAATAAAAGTTAGTAATAAAAGTAGTAGTTAAAAAACAATTGATATAACATACACTAAAGCTATAAGGAACTTATTTAGTTAAAAAGTATGATAAAATAATGACATATTACACAGCTTTCCTTAGACAACAACAGAGGTTTTATGCGAGTTATAATATTACTGCACATTGCAAATATTTATGAAGCAAGGATAGTAATAAGTGGATTGTAGGGTAGAAATTTTCTTAGATTGGCACGACTAAACGGTAGCATATATTTTCATCCAACTCTTATGTTACTCACAGCTCGAAACACTTAGCGGATCAGACTGAAATTTCATATACACAAAGCTTTTATAAGTATGGCATCCATTAGAAACGGATTTATGAAAATTAATTCCCTAAAAAGGGTGCAGTTTTATTGCCCGTGTCAATAACTTTTACTTGCAACGTCGTCTTCTCACGACGCAATGCGTCGCCATTGTAGATTAACCCTTATACAAAGTCTCATCACGCGAATTGCCATAATGTTGCGATCTTGATGTCCCTTGGAAGTATTAGGGATATTAGAAAGACCCTTAATTTATATAAGTATCAGTTAATAGAAAGTATTACGGACGTGAATACATTTATCTACCTTATATATACTGAGCTATAGCTATCTCCTTCTATTAGTATACCTATTGAAGGTAGAGGAGGGAAATAAACTTTACTCTTATCTTTTGCTGATGTAATATGTAATCAGGATTTCAAATGGACGATGTATTTGGTTTAATTAATTTTTTACAAGATTTCTCCCAGATGTTTATAATCCCCCAGTCTCTACGTATAATGTCATAGAACATTCGAGTATTCCATTTAGATTTTTTTCATTTGACACCTATTGGGCATCGTTGAAATTAAACACTGGGTTTTTGTAATGCGGTGTCAAGTGTTTATAATATGTGGTACCATGCGTCGAAGAACCTCGTCTCGAATTGCAAATAAATTTTATCACACGGGACATGATTAAGCAAGTGAAGGTCACCCCTCTTAAAGAAATTAAACTTGGTAACCGAAAAAAAAAATAAGTTTCTTATGAATGATAATGAACGTAATAAAATGGCGATTAGGGTGAAATAACACTAATTTATTTCAACCACGTACTGTAATAAAATGAACACCTCCGCGTACCGACTATTTTTGTAGCTTTAAGTACTACGCACACTTAAGTTACGTGGTAGACAAGCTACTTGTCAGTTATAAAAAAGCTTGTTTTTCATGACTCTAATGAGCTAGGTACTTATTATCAAAATAAATTGTGGGATGGTGAGAATAAATATAGTTTATAGTAGGCTGTTTCTTTAGACCGAATAAGTTTATTGTTTTCGATAGGTAAAATAAAAATTGGGTCAATTTTATCCTTTAATAAACTTTAGCTTTTTGAATCTGTGATCGTGGTTAGGAAATCCGCCTCATCATCAGAGGTCGGGCACGCACCTCTAACTTTTCGGAGTTATGAGCGTTTTTAAACATTTAAAATATCACTTGCTTCAACGGTGAAAGAAAACATCGTGAGGAAACCTGCACGCCTGAGAGTTCACCATAATGTTCTCAAAGGAGTGTAAAGTCTGCCAATCCGCGCATGGCAAGCGTGGTGGACTATGGCCAAACCCTTCTCATATTGAGAGGAGACCCTTGCTCTGTAGTAAGTAGCCGATAATGGGTTGATCATTATGATGGTGATGAATAACCTTTTAATGATATTCGGGACTTGCTAGCTTTGGCTAATTAGTTACCTAGTTAGTAACGAATTGGTCGAAAAAATCGTCAATAACCTTCCTAAAGGATTTACTCGTCCGCAGTCACAGAATCACTAATAATAACGTATCGGACAAGTCTGTAATACTGATTTTTATTTGACAAACTCACCGCCAAGAGCGGAAGCGGTGAAATTATTTTTCTGTTCTTTGTTAAATCGTCCTGTTTCCAAATAAAAAACTACTCCAATTGTCTTTAGATTATATTATTATTTTATTTTTCTTATCCACTAGCCCTTGACGACAATCTCACCTGATGGGAAGTGATGATGCAGTCTATGATAGTAGCGGGCTAACCTGTTAGGGATATGGTAAACCCATACTCCTAATTGGTTTTTATGCGACATCGTGCCGGAAAGCTATATCGCTTAGCGACACATCTTTGCCGGTAGGGTGGTAACAAGCCACGGCCGAAGCCTTCCACCAGACCAGACTCGAGCCAGGAATCGAACCCTGGACCTCCAACTTTATAATACGACAGCGCGCCAGCGCGCCACGGAGGTCGTCAAATAAATGAAAGTATATATTTTGTTCTATTACACTTACTGCAACGACGTATCGATTTTTGCGGTATTTACTAATAAAATATAATAATCTATAATAACAGGTTTGTGGTTATATATGATATATAATAATTGAGTCATTTTGTAATTTCAATCATTGGTTCAATTAATAGTTCTGTAATATAACTATTCACTATCTAATTACTTGTTATCTTAATAACAGTGAATTGGATTTGCAACACATATAACAAATAATATTTAGTCAATGAAATCATGTAAATTTATAAATCTAGTCAGGTATTGATTTTTTGTGTTGTATTTATGTTCTGAAGTAGAACAGAATTTTTACATTTAGAACATAAATACAATCATGATAATTATGAGTGGGCTGTAAATTTGGATCACACTTCTGAGCCGCACCTCTACTAAAATGAGGTTGGCATAATTATTTTGATTACAGAAAAAATTCTGCCTTTTCGTGCGGATTAAATGTACGCAGGCTCTAAGCCTCACAATAAATAATTCCCACTTTATTGCCCATCCGGCGACGGCAGTCTAATGATCAATTTAACGCTTATGAAGTGCAAATTCTCCGTCATACTGTGAGACGAGCCATTATAATACCCAATTTCGCGACCAGAAAGAATATAAATCGGCGACGCACCTGCGCTACGCGATGAGACCATCTCTCGTCATTTAATATTATCTTTTCCTGTGAAAATCAGACGTTTGTAGATCTTATTTCATAAGTTGCTATATTATGTGTTGTGCGGGAAGACTGGATACTTCGAGCAAAAAAAAGGAGTGACGGACCTTTAAATAGTTCGATTTTGTTGGTTATGTAAGTATTATTTTTTACTAGTTTCTGCCCGCGACTTCGTCTGCGTGGACTTCAAAATTGGGTCTAAAGCTTCACTCTTTTACAATTTTTAGTTCTTATACGGGAATTATTACAGAGATCGGAATACAAACTGCATGTCCTTTTCCATAGCCTGACATGCATAAAAAATTTCAGAGACGTGCTTAGCTCGTAAAAATTTTAAATGTTCCCTCGGGAACTACTAAAGGAAACGGGATAAAAGGTAGCCCATGTTCTTTTCCATGTTAAAGGCTACATGCATTCCAAATTTCATCCAAATCCGTTTAGCCATTTTTGCGTGGTTTTTCATAGTTATGTGGATTAGTTACATATAATTCATTAAAAGTCTTTCACAGCGAGGTCAACTATTTCGATTTCTCTCTCATAAGAGAGAAATCTCTCTTTGTATAACAAATGCTCATAATTCGACATTCCTACATAACAGAGTCTCCGACTGTCGATAGAAAAGATCATTACAGTCTCTGTATTTGTTTATACATCGGTTTTTTCCTGCTATTATTTACATACGTCGAAGGGGAACCTTTATTCAAATCGATTCACGTCTCGTCCCATAAAACGATCGTATACTCCCAATCGAGATTTACCGAATCCGCTCCTTCGTTCACGTCGGTACTCGTGTCAACATCATTTATTCTTTCAGTGAACGGTGAAAATGAGTACTTTTCGCAACGCCAGAATCTAGACGTCTCGTCGAAAGCATAGCGTTTCTAGTAAATTAATAGTGAAAATTTGATGAATCACGAATCGCAATTATTTCATATGTCAGCCGTAAAGTTTTGAGACGCTAAGAAAACTTTAAAAGTGAATCCTTCAATGAGAAAATTACGCAGTTAATTATTAGAAAAGATTCATTCATCATGATCAACCCATGCCCGGCTCACTACAGAGCGCGGGTCTCGTCTCAATATGAGAAGGGTTTGGCCATAGTCCAGCATGTCCAGCATTGGCAGACTTCACACGCCTTTGAGAACATTATGGAGAACTCTCAGGCGTGCAGGTTTCCTCACGATGTTTTCCTTCACCGTTAAAGCAAGTAATATTTTAATTGCTTAAAAAACGCATATAACTCCGAAAAGTTAGAGGTGCGTGCCCGGATTCGAACCGCGGAGCTCTGTTTAGGAGGCTGTCGGCCTAGCCACTAGGCTATCACCGCTTCAATGAAAGAAAAAAATCTGATCTGTAAAGATTCATTATAAGTAATTAAATATAAATAAAAAACAGAAGCGTTAATTTTAGATTATTTGTGAGAGCGTTTTCTTTCAGTGTACATACAAAATAACTGAGGCTTGAGAAACAATTAAGGTATGGCGAAACACACTTTCAAAGACCTCCTTTGCACAGTGCATGCGAGGTGCATTTTAAAGTGGGAGGTCCTAGGTTCTATTTTTGGGTCGAGTCTGGTTTAGTGGGAGACTTCGACCGTCACTAATTACCACCTTACAGACAAAGACGTGTCGCCAAGCGATTAAGCGTTTCGACACGATGTCGCGTAGAAATCAATAAGGAGTTTTATGTGCCAAACCCCTACCAGGTTAGCCCGCTACCATCTAAGACTCATCACCAGGTGAGATTGCCGTCAAGGGCTGACTTGAAGTGTATAAAAAATTGCCTCATGTAACGAACTAATCACACGAGGCACCCGTTTGATAAAGACTTGTCGACCGCGGTCTGCAAACGTAAATGTTACAATTAAGCGAGACGAAGTTAATTGTCACTGGGCCCACATAAATCTCTCTTATTGACTTATAATCGATAAAATATGTAATGAATTAAGTATGTATTATAGTTTTATCAACCATAAACAGGAATAGTTACAAAATAATAAAAAAAGCAACTACTCGTATCTCAAAAATGGCATTTACTTTTTAAAATGTAACATTAAATTGATGAAACAAGCAACTTATTTCATTGAAAAAAACTATAAACAAACGAAAAATAATTAAGTCAACAAGGCATTTGACTACTCAAGCGGACAGAGTTTTCCAGTAAGAGTTGACTTCGTGGCGAAGGCCGAGTGTTGCAGAGGCGTGCCCCCGCCACTTATCATTCCAACGTACTATCGCTTTCTCCTAAGAATAGAATAATAAAGGCCATAATATAACCTGAATAGTAAGCTTACGCTACGGCCACTCAGTGAAGCCTCTTTCACCATTGTCCCGCTTGGCTGCCCACTCGCAAGTTGTTTTATTCAGCTCGCGCTAGACTACGCGGTTCAAAAGAAATCAATGTTCGGTGTAAAAGTCGTTCCAGCTATTTTTTTCGCAAAAAAAGCAGTATTCAAACTTCGTACGCATAACAAAAATCTAGGCACACTCTGTAACATTAAACCCAACATAATTTCGTAGAACTTTGAAAAAATATATATTATAAAATGATCTATTTGCATATTTGATAAATGGAGCACTTTTGTAGGAAAAACTTTTAGAAAATGTTCCCCGCGCTCAAATACCGTTAAAAATGCAAGTACATAGTTCGCGATGTTCAGCTGAAAGTTTCGAAATAAATGCTACAGCGATAAAAGCTTGGCAATTCCCCGTTGTATTTACGCTGAGGTTTCAGTACAGGTGATATGGATTTTGTCTTGTTAGAAGACAGCATTATATTGAGTTGATGTATGATTGAGAACACTCTTAAAAAATATCCATTAAAAAATACTTTCAAGTTAATAGTAGCTTTTTCATAATGATGCGTGTTGTGATCTTAAATGTAGTAGATTCCCCGGCAAGGAAAATTCGGATATTTTTTTTTATACCATCCTAACGAAAAAGACTATTTTAGCATTCCGCCATAATCCAGCATAGTGATTGATTAGGGGTTTTAATAGGGGTAATATAACTGCCTTAACCCTATCAAATTTACTCTCTTACAGCTTTTTATATTTCCACTCTTACAACAGTAATATTATTGTATTACTCTATAATAATGTCAAAGATACTTTTGTTTTTAATGTCATATATACGAGTCTGATTAACCCATTCTCAGCTCACTACAGAGCACAGGTCTCCTCTCAATATGAGAAGGGTTCGGTCATAGTTCACCACGCTGGCCTTGTGCGGATTGGCAGACTTCACACGCCTTTGAGAACATTATGGAGAACTCTCAGACATGCAGGTTTCCTCACGATGTTTTCCTTCACCGCTGAAGCAAGTGATATTTTAATTTCGTTAAACCGCAAATATCTCCGAAAAGTTATAGGTGCGTGCCCGGGTTTGAACCTCTGACCTCTGATTAGGAGGCGGACGTCATAATCATTAGGCTATCACAGCTTCAATTAATAGTTATTTACTATCTAGGTACTTGTTATCTTAATGACAATGAAATGGTTTAAATATTCGAGTATGTATATATAATTATTTATTTTTTCTGTCTTATTTATCTGACTAACGGAGTAAAAGGTTGGCGCTCTACAGAAAAATTATAATAACTGCAAGTATTATAGAACTGGTTGTCTTCAACCCGATGTTGTAATATTTTTTCGTATTTTGTGTAACCAATAACTGATATCTATTCTTCTCCGCTATCTCACTGAATTACTACCAGGCGAGACTGCAGTCAAGGGCCGATTTGTAATAAACCACTGTACATAGATGAAAAAAAATATCGTCTCATGTAACAAGTACGATGACGAACCGACTGCGCATTCAATGACTCATCATCATCATATTAAGAAATTTGTACAGGTAGGTTATGTCCCTACAAAGTTGGAATTTGGAAATACCTACGTGTTTCCAAATTCCAATTATCCATCCACCTAGTGAGTGGAGTTATCTACGTTGCGTTGCGTTTTCCACTGCGGGTTGCCTGGGGACTACAAAGTCCACAGTTCCTCCGAGCTATTTGCCTCACCTATTGAAAGTTCGAGTTTGGGAACTCGTTGCTCTTATTTGGCTATTTTTCTCTTTTTTTTTAATCCACTATCAGTAAACCCTTGAGGGCAATCTCAGCTGGTGGTCAGTGATCATCTAAGTTGGTAGCAGGCTGTGAGGGATGGCGGCCAACCGCTTTAACATTACGCGCGATAACAATACGTACGGCGAGCGAACGACCGCGTATTTGGTTCCACGATTTATGAACGAACTACCTCCAGCGTTCTAAAAATTACACATTATAAATGTCAAACCGAAATCAAAAGAATATTTTTTGGCTGATTTGGACGGTTGACTCATTAGTGTCGACCGTCTAACTCAGGAAATGTTCTTTTTATGCCTAATATGCTTACTCAGTTCCTCTAGTTGTAAGCTGTTAAGTTACTTATTAGCACCGAAGACAAACCTCTTTGGTTTTTTCGGTGCCTTTATTGTATAAATAATTATATTCCTTGTATATTAATAATAAATAAATAAAATAAATAAATAAATGTAACTCATACTTCAAATCGATTTCACAAAAAGCATCACAGGTCAGATGCCACCAATGTAAAATCGTAAAAAAAGCATCTTTGTATTATATCAGCAATGATGACGCAGTTAAAGCAGGCATACCTAAAATTCAGCATTCCATGATATACAAATAATTTGTACGACCTCCGTGGCGCAGCGCGTGCACTGTTGCATTTTAAAGTCGGAGGTCCTGGGTTCGATTCCCAGCTTGAGTCTGGTCTGGTGGGAGGCTTCGGCCGTGGCTGGTTACCACCCTACCAACAAAGACGTGTCGCCAAGCGATTTAGCGTTCCAGCACGTTGTCGTGTAGAAACCAATTAGGAGTATGAGTTTACCATTACAGGTTAGCCCGCTACCATCTTAGACCGCATCATCACTTACCATCAGGTGAGATGCAGTCAAGGGCTAACTCGTGGTGAATAAAAAAAAATAATAATTTCCTTTTATCACGAAACAATACACAGAAAAATATTCTCCCTTCAAAGTGTTTCGATTTTGTCGAGATTACTAACTGTATCGACCCTCAATAGCCGAAAGACGTTGTAATAGAGGCATTCATATTGGCTGTTCTGGAAATTGGACCAACTACGGCAATGGTTGGCAACATGTGGCAGCCATTGTTCCACAAAATCCTTACGATAACCGAACCTCTTGAGATTATACGAGTGGTGCTGAATTTCTTTTTCTTCTCCGATCAATACAAACACATGCCATCTTTACAAACTATACGGGATTTTTTGTATGATTTATGAACAGCATGATTTAGGCTGATTTTAGTCTCCTTTCTCACCTGATGGTAAGTGAAGATGCAGTCTAGGATGGGAGCGGGTTAACCTGTTAGGGGTTTGTTAAACCCACACTCCAAATAGACATAATCCTGATGAATGTTTTATATCTGTAATCTCCATGGCTAAAAGGCTTAACATATGAAAGGACTGAAGTTCTCTTACAAGTGATAAAATAAACTTATAATTAGATATGAAAGTCATTTCCAATACGATATTATAATTAAGCTTAAAACTAGTACTAAAAATCAAAACACACACAAACACACGCACGCACACACACAGGCTAATGTGTGTACATTCACACATTAGCCTGTGTGTGTGCCACACCCAGACACACATCACATACTGCATGTTATGTTAGTAAGTAAGCTTAGATAAAAGCATAAGTAGTAGATAAAAGAGCGACTCCTTCTGACACAGGTTTTACACTTAACAGAAGGTCTCAAGCCTTATCGAATACTGTAATATGTGAACAAATAAATTTTCATTTTCATTTTTTTTAATGGTCAACGCCGACAGCTACGCGTCTTTCAAAAACGCTTTCTAGAAGTTTGTATATCTCGGCAAACGCCGACGGTGCGCGTGCGCTCGGCGTGAGACTAAAATCAACTTAAAGACTTTGTGATTAGATTTTATCAGCTGTGATTAAAGTCTCGTCTAAAAGAGCGCTGGTCTGTACAAGTTAACTACTAGACCGACGGGGCTGTATAAAGCGTAACCTCCCGTAAAATATATTATCGTTTATTAGGTATATCGTAGCTCCATTAAAAGGCTATTTTGCCCGAAGCTCCATTTTTAAAGCCTTTGTGAAAAATGCTGCCAGTGCATCCTTTGTGAAAGTTTTATGTTCGTACAATTAAAAATTATATAAAGACTTGTGATATAGGGAGCTTTAATTACTCCCTTGGTTAAAAAGAGACTTGATAAATACTAATAGTTGTAATAATATATCTACGCATATGTGTAATCTAAAGGTATAATCTATGCCCGTTCAAAATTACGAACAAATTTGTTCATTACAACATTCATAAATATGAAAACTTAAATGTATACTTTCGAATTTATAATATTAGCGTAATACATACAATAAAACAGCTATAAAAAAATACCGGTCAAAAATAAAACAACTTAGACTTGTTAGAGAAACGACTATATTTTGTTCTATTATATCTACACTAATTTCCAACAATATTATGTTTTTAATGAGGTATAAGCTGTGATGGGCGTCAGCCTCCTAATCAGAGGTTGACGATTCGAATCCTGGCGAGCACCTCTAACTTTTCGGAGTTATGTGCGTTTTTTTTAAACAATTAAAATATCACTTACTTCAACGGTGTCGGAAAACATTGTGAGGAAACCTGCACGCCTGAGAGTTCTCCATAATGTTCTGAAAGGCGTGTGAAGTCTGCCAATCCGCACATGGCCAGCGTGGTGGACTATGGCCAAACCCTTCTCATATGACACCAAACTCCATTGATTAACCCAGTTTTAAAAATTGAATCGTCCTGTTTTAGCCTTTAGACAATAATATAACTAAGTTTTTATTGGTGCACCTAACATGGTTATTTCTGTGTGATCCAAGGTGCAGAATGGTTAGCATTAAGATCGCCTTTTGTAAATTTTTTTGTGCAATAAAATAATATATGCATATATTTTTAATTGTTTGTATAATTTACCAAACCACAAATACATTCACGGCAACAATATGATCTTTAACGGAAAAAATTGAAATCGTGACCCCATCATAAACGGAAGCTTATTCTAAGTGTACTTTTCAATTTTGCCGAGTGCGGAAAATTGATGCTGAAACGTAGTGTTTTCTTTTCATTTTGAAAAGAGCAGCTCCGACTAGACGCGGTGACAATAGCCTTCGCTTTGGTACACTTTGACGAAAAATGCTACGAATATTTTAGACAATATCCAGATGGTGCCCTTGGTAAACTCCCTTGTATATATGTAAGTGGTAGCTTAAAGCGTTATATGCAGAGACAAAAAATATCCATCAACTTCAAATCAAAATAGCTTTATTCAAGTCAACCTATTATAGGCATCTATGAATCGTTCAAATCACCTTTTTCCTTTATATTTATTCGTGAAGCGATAGTGATAACTACACTCGCTGCTAAACTAAAGCTAAGAGGGTTCCAATCGAAAGTGTTGTCTGCGATATTATTGTGATCTCCACGCCACCTACTGCAATGATTATATGGGCTTGAATAAATATTATCACATTGAATCTATAATCATCCAAACTTTATATTATTAAAAAATCCTTTAGCTGATGTGATGGAGACATCAGCTAAAGGGATTTTGCCCTAATTTGGACCATACTATATATAGGCAGTATATATATGTACATACTTTAACTTTTTTTTTCCGTTGGGGTTTACGCATCCCCTCCGGACACAGTCTTCCCTGCGTCGCTTCCGACGGGGTATGTGGGACTCCCCGGCGGCCAGACTGGCGACCAGAATACCCACTAAAACCCAGTGATGCTCCTTCGCGTCGCCTGGTGGCTGGGTCACGGGAACACTGGCGCACTCGACAACATGTACATACGTTATCTAGGAGAACCTGAACTAAACGATACAATAGGATCTAAAATTTTATTTTATACGGCTTAATTGCAGATTTTCACAAAAAAAAATCCAAAAGCATGATGGTGTAAAAGACGTACAAATATCCTAATCCCTGGATAACAAAACGAATACATAATTATAAAGAAAACGAAAACGATCTTAACTGAACCGCTTTGCTAAAGTTACCTAGGACCTGAGTTCGATTCCCGGCTCGAGGCTTCGGTTGTGGCTAGCTACCACCCTACCGACAAAGACGTGTCGCCAAACAATTTAGCGTTCCGGATTTAGTTTATAATCCAGACAGATTAGCTCGGTACCATCGTATACGGCATCATCACTTACCACGAGGTGAGGTTGCCGTCAAGTAGTGGAATTTTAAAAAATTTCATCATCATCATGATCAACCCATTACTGGCTCACTACAGAGCACGGGTATCCTCTCAATATGAGAAGGGTTTGGCCATAGTCCACCACACTGACCGTGTGCGGATTGGCAGACTTCACACGCCTTTGAGAACATTATGGAGAACTCACAGGCGTTCAGGTTTCCTCACGATGTTTTCCTTAACCGTTGAAGCAAGTGATATTTTAATTGTTTAAAACATTTACTTATTACTAAATCAACTCTAACATTGTTAAGTATAAGCGTTAAGCTAAAATGAATTGCTTATTACCAGCGTCATTTTTCCCACTAGCGTCAGCCAGCGGCAGTAAAACTTGGCGTTTGGCCACTAAGCCGATTACCGTATGTAATCCGACCTACTGTGACACCGTGCTCGCGGCGCCTTCAATTAGCTTTACCGCGTCAGACTTACCCTTGGTACAAGTTTATGGTATCCGCGTATCGTTTCAGTTAGAAATAAAGAAAATGTATTTATACTTGTTTTGTTATACAAACAAAAGAACACATTTTACTTGTTGCTCTATCCAGCTTTCCTCTTGAATGGTTCCATTCACACGTTTTTTTGCAATTACTTTTTGTGTTACTATTAATTCTATGATACGGGTGGATGAGGAAGGCGGAGGACCGTGTGTGGTGGCTCTCGGAAAGGCCTATGTCCAGCAGTGGGCGTCTATAGGCTTATTGATTGATTGATTGATTAATTCTATGTGTAAATTAAAAAAATATACATAATAAAAAAAAAGTTTGTGTGTCAGGTCCACACAAATGGAGACTTCTACTTACTTTTTCAAATCGGCTGTCTAAATAGGCACAAAAAAGGCTTACTAGTCTAAGAAAAGATTAATACCATATCAAACGGTAAATAATTGACGGCAGAGAACAGCGCCATCTAGTTTTAGAATCATGTACGACAGTCAAGAGAGTGGGATCACCCCCTCTCTTTAAGCAACACTAAGTGGATTATGCAGGTTCTAAAAGACGCACCAGCGCGGGACGCCACATTGCATTCATTTTTTTAATCGGTGGTCGAGACGTGGTAGTGCATAGTCGTACTTGGTGGAGCATATAGTCTGCTCTTTATTTATAAATTACGATACTTATAATTGTAATTCTTTTCTACCAAGATTATCTGGTGTCTTTGTCCGAAACTACCCACGTCTACCCAAATTAATGACGGACACGCCCCAATTCATCCTATAGTTAATGAAAATACCTACCTTAATAGGTGTCTGTTTTGTAAGACTTAGTACTCACGATTGAAAAGTGAAAATAGCGCAGAATAGATTGAGCACAAAAACATACGGACGTCAATTCCCTCAGTAGCTTTTACAGCTCATATTTTTTTCATATTGGGGGCCTTCGATTCTTAAGGAGTAAACTCCAAAAAGTATATTTTGCTACTCGCTTCGTCTCAAGAATTACCCCACGCGTTTAGTCATGTAAAAAGTTGTGAGCACGCTACAGTGTGCTACACTGAATGCTTGCGCTGGAGACATTACTGGCGTTAATGATAGGTGCTTCGGTTGCTATCTTATAAGGCTTTAAAGAAAACTTCACTCCTTGGAAGCCAAATTATAACGCGTTAAATGTCGAGACATTTGATATAGTTTGTAAGCTTCTAATTACTAATTATTTAGCCCATGGCGTAGAGGTGTGCTGTAAATGAATATACCAGTAACTATACCAATTAATTTTCAAATAATCATGACAAGAACTACAAAATATTATCAACCCTGTATCATCACACAACGAAACGGTCGTCCCATTTTTTTTTATATACACCACAAGTTAGTCCTGGACGGCACCTCACCTAATGGTAAGTAATGATGCAGTCTAGGATGGTAGCGGGCTGACCTGTGCAACCTCCGTGGCGCAGCGCTCGCGCTGTCGAATTATGAAGTCCTGGGTTTTGGCGGCTTCGGACGAGGCTAGTTACCGTCCTACCAATAAAGACGTGTCGTCAAGCTATTTAGCGTTCCGGGATGTCAAAACCAATTAGGAGTATGGGTTTACCATATTCTCCGAACAGGTTAGCCCGCTACCATCCTACACTGCACCATCACTTACCATCAGGTGAGATTGCCGTCGAAGGCTAACTAATGGTATAAAAAAAAATTATAAATACCTTATATAATGTGTATGTTTATCTATTTATATATATAACTAGCTGGCGCCCGCGACTTCGCCCGCGTGGATAAGTTTTTAAAATTCAGTCAGAATAAGTTATAAAAATTCCAACGGAAACTTTCCTATGTCACTCTCCAGGTCCTCAACTATAATTTCAATAATCACGTCGATCCATTGCTCTGTTGCGACGTGATTAAAGGACAAACCAATGTCCCAAACTTGGAATCCTAATGAAAACTTCCAACCCCTATTTTACCCTCTTTGGGGTGATTTTTCGCAACATTGATTTTACAGATCTGTATCATTTATAATTAAAAACTTAGTTGCCAACTTTCATGTCTCTAACTTCAAAAGTATAGGATTTTCATATAAACTATCAACCCCCATTTCAACCCCTTATGTAATATTGCCTATAGTGGTTTTTATTATTTAAAACAAATTACCTAAATGTCAATTTTCATGTCCCTAACTTCGAAAACATAGAATCCTCATAAAAACTTCCTACCCCCATTTCACCCCCCTCGGAGTAGATTCTCGCATTATTGATCTTTATTATTTCTAATTAACAACTTAGTTGCCAACTTTCATGTCTCTAACTTCAAAAATATAGGACTTTCATACAAACTTCCAACCCCCATTTCTACCCCTTAGGGGTGGATTTTTGTAATATTGCGTATACAGGTTTTTATTATTTAAAACAAATTACCTAAATGCGAATTTTCATGTCCCTAACTTCGAAAACTTAAAATCCTCATGAAAACTTCCTACCCCCATTTTACCCCTCTCGGAGTAGATTTTCGAATTATAGATCATACAAATCTTTATTATTTATAATTAACAACTTAGTTGCCAACTTTCATGTCTCTAACTTCAAAAATATAGGACTTTCATACAAACTTCCAACCCCCATTTCTACCCCTTAGGGGTGGATTTTTGTAATATTGCGTATACAGATTTTTATTATTTAAAACAAATTATCTAAATGGCAATTTTCATGTCCCTAACTTCGAAAGCTTAGAATCCTCATGAAAACTTCCTACCCCCATTTTACCCCCCTTGGAGTAGATTTTCGCATTATTGATCATACAGATCTTTATTATTTATAATTAACAACTTAGTTGCCAACTTTCATGTCTCTAACTTCAAAAATATAGGACTTTCATACAAACTTCCAACCCCCATTTCTACCCCTTAGGGGTAGATTTTCTCAAAACCGTTTCTTAGCTGACCTCTACTTCATAAAAGGAATCTACCTTCCAAATTTAAAGATCGTATGTTTTATAGTTCCTGAGATATCGTGATCATCAGTCAGTCAGTGGCATTTCGCTTTTATATATATAGATAGATATGTAAGTATATTATATTTCTATTGGCTTTTATACGTTTCTATATTGCAAACGGGCGTGAGAGGTTAGATTATAATAATAATTATAATTATAAAGATGATGAGTCATCACATAATCGCTAAAGAAAACAGTATGTGTAAGTATAGATCATCCGACGTATATAACAGCAAGCATTTTATTATATGGTAGGAGTATGTCAATACAAAGGATAATCAACATACGTTTGATTGATTCGTTCCCACAACAAGGCCGCACCACCCTCTATTTGTCTTCCTTATCGAGGCTCTAAATTGAATAGCATTTTGTGTTCCCGGCGCGTTCTGTTTATCAGGATTATCCGCGACGCTTCACACATTGGTCGTTCGGAAAAAAATATGTTCGAACGCCTCTCGAACGTTTTCACGCAGTTTTCCGGCCGCTGATTATATATTTACGTATATATATGTCGGCGCGAAGAAGTTATTAACTTTATTAAGCGGCGCCAAAAACCTCAAGAATTCAATAATTACCCACATTTTAATTATTGATGATTTTTGCTAACACAATTTAGACAGTAACATTCAATTTCCTACAATCACGCTTTGTGCTATAAATACGGGCGGTCGATGCCTTTCGCGGATTCTCACGCTCGAGACGTCATACTGTTCGGATCTCTAAGTTATTATCGCAAAAAAAGTGTAAACTGGCATGTTGTGGTTTTAATTACTACGAGCGAAACTAAACAAAATCGTGACGTCACCCTTACAAAAAAAACAACTCGGACCCCCTTGACGCGACATATATATATATATTTTTATCCCCTACAATTTAGCCCTTGACGGCATCTCACCTGATGGTAAGTGATGATGTGGTCTAAGATGGTAACGGACTAACCTGTTAGGGGTATATTTATATACACTATATGTTTTTATACACTTTAGTTAGTCCTTGACGGCTATGTTACGTAGTAATGATGCAGACTAAAATGGTAGTGGGCTAACCCGTTAGAAGAATATGGTAAACCCATCCTCCTAATTTGTTTCTAAGTGACGCCGGAACGCTAAATCGCTTGACGACACGTCATTGTCGGACCAGACCAGACTCGAGCCTCGAAACCCAGGATCTCCAACTTTTAAATGGTACACCCACGCTTTTAAATGGTTTCTTCAAGACATCGTGCCGGAGCGTTTAATCGCTTAGCGACACATCTCTGTTGGTGGGTGGTAATAGCTACGGCCAAAGCCAGACCAGACCAGATTCGAGCCAGGAATCGAACCCTAGACCTCCTATTTTCTAATGCGCCAGCGCAGCACTGCACAGTGCCAAAAGGTATCACATTAAACACTAGATATAGTCATCATTGTCGCAGATCATTGGAACAAACGGATGACTGCTGGTCATTGGGTTACTCCAAGTTTTGAGCTGTCAATATCCACCTACTCCTTGTCACTTATTTGGTCTGCAAATGCTGGTTTTTTGGTGTGGTATCCTCATTTCGTCACCTTGGGATCCCGAAGCCTATCGATTCTAAATCAGTGCCCCTTTAACTATATAACTTTTTGAGCTATGTCATAAACACAGTAAACTTTATACAATTGGCCATTTTTTCTTCTTAAATGATGCCCAGAAGAACCAAAGGAAAGGTTGATGGAAAATTTATTTTAAAAGTTATTTGTTCTAAGGTTAAAATCATGAATTCTGCGGCTATTGTACCTTTAATGTTATTCATCAATTAAGCTTTTTAAGTATTAAAACAAATTAATACCTCAAAACAAGTACCTACTTCGAAATTGTATAGTATTAACCTCGACCTTGTATAGTATCAGATGACGACCTCCGTGGCGCAGCGCGTGCGCTGTTGCATTTTAAAGTTGGAGGTCCTGGGTTCGATTCCCGGCTCGAGTCTGGTCTGGTGGGAGGCTTCGGCCGTGGCTAGTTACCACACTACCGGCAAAGACGTGTCGCCAAGCGATTTAGCGTTCCGGCACGATGTCGTGTAGAAACCAATTAGGAGTATGAGTTTACCATACCCCTAACAGGTTAGCCCGCTACCATCTTAGACTGCATCATCACTTGCCATCAGGTGAGATGCAGTCAAGGGCTAACTTGTGGTGAATAAAAAAAAATATATATATCAATCTTTAACAAGAATTGACTTAAATACAAACATCATATAAAGCTAAACAAAAAGCTAATAAAACGAAAGAAAGCAATATCTAAAACAATACCTCAAAGTAACATGACACGCTATTTTTCATCTGAGGAAAATTTATACAACAACTAGAATTTCAGTTAAGCGAGAGCCCGCCTAGAGTCCGGCGGACGGAACCGTGGTACAGAGATAGTACGCCGGCGAACGGACGGCGTTCCTGACATATCATTTATTATATTGCTTCCTGGACCATTTAAAGGATAGTTTACTCGTGTCTTCATTTTTCAAGCCTTTGTGAAACATGCTCGTGGGAGCGTTTGAAAATTTTTAATGGTTACACATTTATGAATATAATGCGGGATCCCTTTTACGGGACCTTTGGATGTACAGTATAGCGTTTTATTAAACAGGTGCTTTGACTTTGTCGGTATTAAATCGGAGCCCTGATTACAATTTATATACAAAATTTCATATTCCTCTTAAGTGGGTTTGTAGTTCAGACCGTAGCTACCAAGTACCCTTTTTGTTTTTTATCATGGGTAAATCCTCAAAGATACCTGTGAGTGATGGACGACCCCGTTTTCATCACCCACAAGTCCTCCGAAGGCACAGGAGCAAGAGAGGTGAAAGAGGAACACTCTCTCCCACCCAGCCTTCTATCGCCGACGGCATGCGCTGCGTCCACCCCGGCCCACCAGTTCCATACCTAGACGAGTATGAGTTTACCATACCCCTAACAAGTTAGCCCGCTACCATCTTAGACCGCATCATCACTTACCATCAGGTGAGATGCAGTCAAGGGCTAACTTGTGGTGAATAAAAAAAACCAAATAGTCGTCACCCCCACCTCTTGCAGCACACTGTCGTAGACCCCCAGTCCCATACCTCGACAGGCCTTTCACCATACGGGGTGATGCAACCCCTGGGTCATCCTCTGTGCCCTCAGCTGGGTCAGAGGGACGCGTGGAGACCCCACCGCGTCGGGTCATTAGCCATCGGTTAACAATATCATTCAAGAGAAATTGTTAACCCGAATGCTGCTCTTCCCCCGAACGAATCAAAAGGGACCCTCAGCACACGTGGGATGACCCCACCTAAGTAGTACCCCACTTGAGGGGTAATTTAGACGTCACGTGGTCCCTGGAAGTGCATACATAAACTTTTATTTATTGTGTATTGTTGAATATTTATAGTGTATTTTTTGACGACCTCCGTGGTGCAGCGCGCGCGCTGTCGCACTATAAAGTTGCAGGTCCTGGGTTCAATTTCTGGCTCGAGTTTGGTCTGGTGGGAGGCTTCGGCCGTGGCTAGTTACCACTCTACTGACAAAAACTTGTCGCCAAGCGATTTAGCGTTCCGGCACGATGTCGCGTAGAAATCAATTAGGAGTATGGGCTTACCGTACCCCTAACAGGTTAGCGCGCTACCATTTTAGACTGCGTCATCACTTCCCATCCGGTGAGATAGCCGTCTAGGGCTAACTTGTAGTGGATAAAAAAAAAAGTTCGATAAGTATTATAAAACCATTAAGTTCGCCAAAAAATACCATCTACTGCCAGAATATTGTTTGCCTTGTCTTTCATTTGTGACCAAATCCGTTTTTTTTATTAAGGTCACTTTATGTTATTAATAGATCGTTTGTTAAGAAGTTTCATCTTAATAAACAAACATAGATATATGTGATTATGATTAAACATGAAGCTCTTTCATAGTTCAATAAAAATAGAGATAAACCATTCATTCAACAACTGGTTTAACACGGAGAATATATAACAATTGAAAATCGAGGAAATAGGAAAAATGCGGGGAACCCATTCGTTGTTTTCGTTCTTTCTATTTTTAACTACAAAGTGTTTGGTGTGATTTTTCTAGATAGAAGAAAGTGTATAAACCGGTTTTAGATTTATTATCAAATGTCCATCAAAACAGGTTGAAATTGATTTTATATTATAAAGCCTTCCTTAAATTATCATTTAAAAATACCTTATTTATTATCCCAAATAGAGGCACCCAAAATTAACATTAGGAAATAATAAGATTTCTTTTAAACATGAAAAATATAACATTCATATTTATTGGCAGTAACTACTAAAATCGTTTTTAGCATTTGTTAGCCCAATTCCTAATAATTGCTTAGTAATAATAATTCCTAATAAGCAATGTAAAAGTTAAATTTTTACTACAAAGGAATTATAGGAAGAGGTACTGTAGCTGTCACACTGAGTGATACAGGCATCCATTTTGCATATGAATGAAGATTGTCCGATCGTACGACTTGAGAAAACATGTCATTCAAATTTTACCATTACAACCTTTCAATTATTCTAACAATGTTAACAATTTACTTCAATATCTTTAACGACACTATTTATTTTAGTTTTAAGAAAAATGTATATGCGAATGCATAGGAATGTTTATGGTTATACCTATATTATTACATAATTATCTCATTGAATAATAGTTATTATTAAAGTAATTATTATTAAGTCTCTAATTTTTTTTTATTAATAATTAAGCTACTTTTTAATCGGACAAACTAGAATGCTGCGTATACCTGTAATGATAACTGTACTCGGACTAGACAATTTATTGTAATATAATATTTTTAATGTTAATACAGTGTATCGATGGTGTATCATATGAATTAAAAAAATAATCAAAATTGTTTAGACGTGCTTTCAGTCGTCAAAAAGTGTCCATGAAAAATAAGAATTCATTAACTACTTCGGTGTCTATTTTCATAAGGATGAGCTGGAAAAAGCCAAATCGTTCGTACTTAGTATATATGAAGCTGTGATAGCCTAGTTGTTAGGACGTCAGCCTCTTAATCAGAGGTCGGCGGTTCGAGTCCGGGCACGCACCTCTAACTTTTCGGAGTTACGAGTATGTGCGTTTTTAAACAATTAAAATATCACTTGCTTCAACGGTGAAGGAAAACATCGTGAGGAAACTTACACGCCTGAGAGTTCTCCATAATTTTCTCAAATGCGTGAGAAGTCTGCCAATCCGCACAATGCCAGCGTGGTGGACTATGGCCAAACCCTTCTCATATTGAGAGGAGACCCGTGCTCTGTAGTGAGCCAGTAATGGGTTGATCATGATAGTATTTGCAAATGTAATAAAAGTGGCGCGATGTTATTGTTTAAATTTAAGTAAGGCTCAGTAAATATTATAAATAATATTCAAAACGAAAAGGAACTAGCTTACAAGATGAGCACCAGGGCAAGATGGACATAATTTATGTACGCTTCTCCCGTGCATTATCCCGTGCATCCGAAATAAACTGAGTCCGAACCGAACTGCTTTAGCTACACAAACTATGACTTTTTAAATTTTCCGCCCTCGAAGGATTTACATTCTTAAACAAAAATAAATTCGAAAATGGGTATTTAGATAAACAATCGAATATAAGAAATAAAACACATCTTTAAGGAATTATATCAAAGGGGTTGCTTGAGCGATGAAAGTTTATTTGCTAAAATGCGCTTAACTCATAGAATATCAGTTTGTTTTGTCAATAGATATTTTATGAGGAAGCCTCAAAGAGGAAGAGAATTTAACATTACGCTATGACCCTTTAAAAAAAAAGACCCTAAACATTCGAGCTTAGGTAGCAATAGCTCAATAGTGAGGATGCGGTGGATCGTTGTACAGAATATCGATTTTTTTTTTTTTTTTCGGACTGTCTATTAGCTGTACAAACCCTATCGGTTGCCACAGCGTAATCGGGCTGTTGGGTGAGCTTCGGAAAGAACCTCTGCCAGAAGAAACTTTGAGCCCTAGGGCTTGAAGAAACTAAGGGAAAGTCTGCCTAAGGGCGCCTCCTTTGAGGCCGAACCTCGGCTTAGGCGACGTTTTGGATAACGGGGGGGGGGGGTCGGACGGTGAGTGGTCCATACGTCTCCAAGGCCGTGGATGGAGCCCATGTCCGGATGACGTAAGATAGCGGGGACCTCGTCTTCGCCGGCGAAGACGGTGTGTAGCGTATGATTGTATGGCAGGTGTTGTGCAGTATGTTGTCAGTAGTCATCTGATCGTTAGGGTCATGAAGGATAATTATGTTTAGGTCTCCTCTGTTGGAGAGGAGCGGGACCAATATCGGAAGAATTTGTGTGCATAACTTATCAGAAGTTGTACGTGGATGAAGCCGCTTTATAATCTAATTTTGTAGATCTTTTCCATCCGGTCTAGAGGTAAAATAATGAAAAATGTATTATATATAAACGCTTCATCTTAGCCTGTGATAGATTTACATGAATAAAGCTATTTTGATTGTGATTTGATTTGATTTGATAAACTGTAACATGCAAACAAACACACATAATTGGTTCTATAATATTTCCATCATGAGATACGAAACCCAGAAAGAGTTTTAGGAGGCAATTAATATTAGGCATGTTAATAAATCTTATTAATGAAATCAAACCAACAAACAATTTTTCAAATAAGGATCACAAACATCCTATAGACGTACAGCTTTGGCATTGTTTTTTATTCTCTTGCAACAGTACGCACATAGGTAAATCACAAACAAAGCTACATTTTCACATTTATAATTTTATATTGTATAGACCATCGTACGAAATTTAAACTTCCGTTTTAGTAACATCTATTAATTTCACCTCAGATGCACCGTAAAAAGCTAGCACCCCCGAAAAAAAAGCACCGCTTCAAACGATGAAGTATTCTCATAAATTACTTTAAGCACAAAAATAATGGTACCCCACAGTGAGATTTAGCTATCATGAGGCTTGCGCGCACAATGGATGCCAGCTGTTGCAAGTTGAAAGTCCAATTGCCAGAATTACTCTATTAAGGGCGTTCAGGCATTGTGGTCCGAAATTACACTGCACCTTGGTAAAATAAAACGATTTTAACGGATCTAATATTATTATGTTATTTACAATTTAAGAGTGAATAGACATATCCACATAACAGTGCATGTTGCCAGTGATGACTTACGGATCCGAAACGTGGTCGCTCACTATGGGCCTCATAAGAAGTCTCAGAGTCACTCAGCGAGCAATGGAGAGAGCTATGCTAGGAGTATCTCTACGTGATCAAATCAGAAATGAAGAGATCCGTAGAAGGACCAGAGTTACCGACATAGCTCAGCGAGTTGCGAAGTTGAAGTGGCAATGAGCGGGGCACACAGCTCGGGGAACCGATGGACGTTGGGGTCCCAAGATGCTGGAATGGCGACCCCGCACTGGTAAACCTAGTGTTGGTCGACCCCTAACAAGGTGGACAGACGACATCAAACGAGTCGCAGGGAGCCGCTGGATACAAGCGGCCCAAGACCGTGGCCATTGGAACTACCTACAAAAGACCTATGTCCAGCAGTGGACGTCTATCGTTTCAAATGATGATGATGATGAGACATATCCACTCATAGTCGGGTGAGCCAAGCAAAATCCTACCAACTATTACTTATTACTTTTATTATAAATGTAAAGATGTCATTTATTTTATTTGATTGTTTTTTTTTGTTCTGGACCAACAAATGTGCTGATGAAATTTGACATGGCAATAGTTTGCGTTCTGGAAACGTTAACTGTTACTGGGGCATTAAAAAAAAAACAAAATAAATGCAAATAAAATCTTAGGCAACAGGTACCAATAACCGGGAACATACGAGCAGTTCAAGGCACGAGCCTTCAACGGCATTTTGCTTACTCTGGGCTTATAAATAAACAGAAAAATCTAACAATTTACAATTCCTAACTTAATTTTTTTTTTCTGTATTACTCATCTTAATTCCTGAGCCTGTAAGGCATCTTTTCCATTACACGGTTGTTCAAACGTACGGTGTGTAAGCCGTACGGTTGAAAAAACGTGCTAGCTTGTACATGATACGGCAAAATCACCGCGCGAGACATTGGTAAGTACTGGCTAGTAGCGCTTTTTACTCGGGCTGTGTAGGACGTGCTGCGTCATGAATTTTCTTACGAAAAAAAAGATTATAGTTGCTTATTACATATATAGGAAAAAGAAAGTAGAAAAAAAAAGGGAAGTAAGGTTTTGGATACATCCGATTTTAGAAAAAAGGGAGGAATATGGCGCGTTTCATACACTTGTCAAGAATCAATTGAGAGAAGATGAAGACAAGTTTTACAATTATTTTAGAATGCAGAAAACTACATTCGACAACTTGCTCCAAAAATTATCCCAGGAACTAAAACATCAAGATACTTTTATGCGAGAGAGTATATCGCCCGCAGAAAGATTGGCTGTAACTCTGAGGTAAGTAGGTACAAAATTAAATGACATATTTTAGTTTAAAATTGTTTATTGCACACAAACAAAATTATTACATGTAATTGAATTTTAATAATTATTAATTTAAGAACAAGTAAATCAAAAAATACACTACGCTGAAAATGCTACTCAAGTGCGGTACTAAAATCGAATTCGTCTTCAATAGAAACTTGAGAATCTGCCGAGATACTTTCCGCATTTACACTATGTACAGATAATTGTGATTCGGGTCGGTAGTGGATTGGCTCTAAACCAGAACCGTGTCCAAAATCATGAGAAGACGTCTGTGGACGACTTATTCCATAGCTCGATCTAGCAGCTGTAGAATATCCATATGTTGACGATTGCGCATTTGAGGATGCTGTACCACTTAAATATCCTTGATGGCCTTGATCCCATTGGTTTCTTGATGTAGGTATATACTGAGTACACTGTCTTTGTTGAATATTTTTAATTATTGAAATTACTTGAAACTGAAAGTCTATCATATTTTCATCACTGAACTTGTCAACTGTATCAGCGATTCCCATAAAAAAGTTCATACTACGGCTTTTCTTTTTCTCATCTCGTTCTGCTGAATCCATAAACTTCATAAACCTAATGTCAACTTCACTTAGTTCATTTTTTCTTTTTTTTTTAGCCCTTTGCGTCTCACTCCGTTCAGTGTATCCCGAGCTTGATTGATTCGGGACTGCACTATCAAAATTTTCATTACTGAGGCTAGAATCATGAACATGTTCAGTCATGTTAGAATCGGTCTTGCGATGCTCAACATTTTTTTTTAGGAACATCATTTCATCATAGAACATATATTTTCTTATTTTTTTTGCTGAAGAACCAGACTTACATTCATTAATTTTTTTGTCATATTTTATCCAGCTATCTTTCATATTGGTCCACTTCTTCATCACCATTTGCCCTGAAAATAAATAAATAATAATTATTAAATTCAAAATTTATGAAAACCCCCGACCTAAACTGAATCGACCCCGACCTAAAATGGGGTTTTAGTATTTGAACCTGAACCGTTTTGTTTTATATTTCAGGTATCTAGCAACAGGAGATACCTTTACTGACCTATACTACAGCTATAGAATTGGAATAAAAACCATAAGTTGCATCGTACGTGAAGTATGCCACTACATTTGGTTAGAACTGTATAAAGAATATATGAAAATGCCATCTAAAGAAGACTGGCTACACATTGCAAGCAAATTTCAAGAATCTTCCAACTTCCCGCTGTGCTTAGGAGCGGTCGATGGAAAACACATCAGACTTATTAAGCCAATTGATAGTGGCTCGATGTTTTTAAATTACAAACATTTTTTTTCTATAGTTTTGATGGCAGTAGTAGATAGCGATTACAACTTTATATTTGTTGACGTTGGCGCCTACGGAAAGGAGTGTGATTCCACTGTGTTTAAAGAGACCCCATTTTGGAAAAATTTAACAAACAACGGATTAAATCTACCCGATGCAACACGTTTGCCTGGAATTGACTACGATTTGCCATATGTGTTCGTTGCGGACGAAGCCTTTGCTTTGCATTATCACTTGCTTCGTCCATTTGGTGGTCATCAGCTTGATCAATTAAAACGTACATTTAACTACAGACTCACAAGAGCGCGAAGATTTGTTGAATGTGCGTTTGGCATTTTATCCAATAAATGGCGAATTTTTCACCGGCCAATGAATGTGTCCATCGATTTGGCAGTTGATATTGTGAAAACATGTTGTGTTTTGCAAAATTTTATACATAAGCAGGAAAACTTTCAGTTTCACAATGCGAGTGAAAATGAGTCCACCCTTGATTCAGAATCGGAACTAATCCAGTTACCTATCACGAATGCAGTTCGCGGAAGTTTGGCGGCTAATGAAGTTCGCAACAGATTTGCACAATATTTTGTATCTAACGAAGGTCGCCTCTCCTATCAAAACAACTATGCATAAGTAAAAAGTTAATAATTAAATATCTGTAACTTACCAAACTTGTTTTTCTCATCACCACTTAAATCTTCAAATGTGGGCTGGAAATGAATAAATATTTCTTTCCAGGAATCATATTTAAGCCGCTTATTTTTATAATCGTCGATGGTCTTATCCCATATTACAGGCCTTTCTTGAATCAACGTAATTAATAATTCTTGATTTATGTTCATTTTATAATAAAATCGCGAAACAGCGTATATAAGCGGTCACGAATCCGTGCGTACGTCCGGCACCGTCGACACACCCCGATAGACTGCCATACAACACTGGTGAAAATCACGCCGTGCGTAGACGCGGCGCGCCGAGGGGCAGTCACGGCGCACGCGGCCGCGGCGCCGTGCCTTGGCGCCACCGTGCATGTCGACAAGCTCATATAGTGATCCATACCACACTGACGACCGTGCCTACACGCGGCGAATTAACCGTTGATTTTCACGGCGAGAAACCGTGTAATGGAAAAGAGGCCTAAGCCTTTAGATACCACAAACAATGTGTAACATTAACCCAATAAAATGTTCCATAAAACGCTAAATAAGCTATATCGATCAACAAGCAACTCAGTTATTCACCCCCTTTTCAACGTTCACCAGGGAAGCATACATTTATAGCAGGCTATACAGCCATTCAGCTTAACAGGGGACAGTTTTCATATCAACGGGAAATGGAGTGTGCGTAGCGTGGAGCATCGTGTAAACATGCCAAGACGCACGCATTGAAAACTGGGAGACGGTATTTATAGACTTAAGCGTCAGGTGTCACTAGCGATGTGTCGCTCGACAATTAAACTGATACAGGCATCCTTTTCGTGTCTGTTTGAATAATAAATAAAATTAAAATAAAATATTTTTATTGCAGGCCAGGGACCCATATAAAACCTTTTAATTTAAATTTTGAAAAAAAAAATAAAAAATATTCAAATATTCAAATAAAAATGTTTGAAGATACAATCATTCAATCAATGAAATAAAACTTGGTTCAAAAATAAAATAATTTATTCATAAACTTAAATGTATGATAGTGATAACGCAAACTTAAAACTACGAGGGTTCCAAACGCACACTGTTCTAAGAAGGAGCCCATAACAAACATAAGTCGGGTAAGTATCATATTTTTTTGTCATTTAAATAATAAAATTGAACAGATGAAAATTCAGACTAATTATGACAGGCGGACAGCTAGTTATGAAATAAATGTAAAAGTAGGTTTGTCCTTCACCCAAGCTGCAAACAGAAGATATAGTTACTTAAATGCTTAATAGTTTATGGGTCACGAAAGTGACATAGGCTTTTTTTTTATTCGGCTTACAAAGGATAGGAATAAAGCACAAGTTTCTTATAACTTCTTCACGCTTCTACGTTTTTGCATTTAAAATGTTCGTGGGATAACAGTATCTGCGAATAGTACGCGCAGGTATGGGTCACTTCTGGTATAACAGTTATTACACAAAAAATCGCTTATGAGCCCATTCACTTAGCTCGGACGGGCTTTTCTTACTCCGCTTGCATAATAATCGTAGGCAATCATGCCATTCCTTAGCTTGCATTACCCGCTGCTCTTTGATGGAATTGGCTGCGGTTTTTCCTTTTGATTTGAGATGTGCAGATAACCGTCGGGGTGGAAAGTTCCACGATTTTTCTTGACGCCACTCCCGCTCACTTTTGTCCGTGAAATGGAAACGGCTAGAAATACTGCAGTTGGTAAATACTTATTCCATGGATTGGTCTATTTTTACTCCACTACAACTTAGCCCTTAACGTCGATCTCATCTAGTACCTATACTTTACCCAAGTACCTAAAACTCTAAAATACAGTCGAATTTTACTATTCCATTACCTCAAATCCTTCAGTAATAAAATATATTTTACTAATGGAGGATAGGTATATTAGATACTATTTGCATTTTTTTTCTATTGAGAGAAACTAGCAGGAAGATCACAATAGATGATGTGTGACTTTGTTGTCAACACAGTAAGATGCAGAGTAAAATAAATTTGTCTATCTGTAGCAGCGTATAATCTAAGCTATACTAAATAAAAAAGATAAATTAAAAAAATGCGTACACGTATGTTCCAATTCAGCGATCGATAAATCTACGTATACGGTATTTTATCATGGGACCCTTAAATATTCAGTGTTTTAATCATCATGATCAACCCATTACCAGCTCACTACAGAGCACGGGTCTCCTCTCAATATGAGAAGGGATTGGCCATGTGCGGATTGGCAGACTTCACACGCCTTTGAGAACATTATGGAGAACTCTCAGGTGTGCAGGTTTCCTCACGATGTTTTCCTTCACCGTTGAAGCAAGTGATATTTTAATTTATTTATTAAAACGCACATAACTCCGAAAAGTTAGAGGTGCGTGCCCGGATTCGAACCGCCGACCTCTGATTACAAGGCTGACGACCTAACACCTAGGCTATCGTAGGGGCCTAGGCTATAGGGTGTTTTAATAAATATTACTAATCAAACATAATAATTGGTTTAATTTAGACTGTACTAGGTCCCTATCTAGGACGACGTTGATGATCAAAAGACCTACAATACCAATCAAACAGACAGAGTAACCACCAAAATTATTACAAAAGCAGAAATGTAAACACAAACATCACCCAAAATAAAAACGTTACCAATTGAATTCAAGTAATGAAACGTTAAGTCGCGCAAACAATGAAATCGATTACGAGAAACATAAAAGTTGATTGAAATCGATAATAACAAAAACAATCACAGCCCGTTAACGAGACACGACGCCCGAATATCCGCAAAGCACACATTGTACTCATTTTCACGTGAACGAATAAACGATGTTGACACGAGATTCGACGTAAACGGAGGCACGGATTCGGTAAAATCTCTACTTAGAGTAGGTATCGGATCGTTTTATGGGACGAGACGTGATTCGATTTGAATAAAAGGCTTCTGCGGCCGATACGTAAATACGAACTGAACAACACTGTACTGGGTGTAATCGAATTCATTAACGGAAAATATTTGCTCCAATATTTGTTGCCGACGCAACGGAAAGATGACAGACGAAATTTACGTTTTTTTTTATACACTACAAGTTAGCTCCTGACGGCTATCTCACTTGGTGGTAAGTGATGATACTGTCTAGCATGGTAGCGGGCTAACCTGTTAGGAGTATGGTACACCCACGCTTCTTATTGGTTTCTACGCGACACGTCTTTGTCGGTAGGGTGGTAAATAGCCACGGCCGAAACCTCCCACCAAAACCAGACTCGAGCCAGGAATCGAACCCAGGACCTCCCAACTCTATAATGGGACGGCAAACACACTGCGCTACGGACGACGTCAAACTTTTAACTATGCATTTAGGTTATGTTTGCGTAAATGTTGCATGTATTTATTTTTATAATTTTAAACTCCACTCTTAAGTATCTATAATCCTCGACAAACGTAAATCCGCTTGGTGCAACTTGTTCTTTGTACACATAGCACATAGATCCTTAATTTATTAATTTGTTTTTTTAATTTGTTTTATGCAAAATGATTAAAATCAAATAAATAGAACTAACTCAAAAAAAAAAAAGACGGGTTGCACTCCGGGAGTGCCGGCAGAAGTGAAAACTTGATTATTAACGTTGAGCATGTTTGATATTTTGGAATGGTTAGGGAATAATTTTGCACCAATTGCTTTATCAGTATAAAAGTCTATATCATCATATATACTATCATTTATGTGGTAGAATACAATATTCATTTATTGCGCTATCGTACACAAACATGACAATTTATATTACATTAAAAATTTAACACTTTAAAACTATTACAATTATTTTACATTAAAAAGTTTATCTATATCAATTTCCATATTTTAAGCACTTTACATTCACGAATTTTACGAATACACAACAATGTGATCACTACACAGACGGTCGAGCCATCAGCTGTCACCATCCATGGATGCGCGTGGCACGCTGTAACATACACGAACATTCGCGCAAGCGCCCTGCGCTGCCTAAACGAAACAGTAGGCCCAGGCATACATTTTCGCCGCGCCGTAGAGAGGGGATAGCTGTCTACTCTCCATCCGTCTTACGCTTTTTCGATCAGGTCACGTGTCCTGACGCGAGTTTAAGATTTTATACCCATTACAGAAAAAGTGCTCAACGCCGCTAAAGAAGTTTTCACTTCAAAAATATATCGTGTCAATGTGACATGAAGACCACAGATTCGCATTGCAGAATACCATAGACACTTATATTACTTTTTTATATAACTTTGCATTGGATTATTTGATCATTAATTACGCTGCGTTCGCACAATTAGTTCCGACACCAGACTAACCAATTAAGTTTGCTGTTTAATGTACAATAAAACACCTGATTTGACGTTAAGAACATTGGTTTTACTGTCATCGTCATTCTCAACCTATTACCGGTCTTCCGGCAGTTAAAGGGGTCTAGTACAAAGACTTCACACGCCTTTGAGAATATTGCAGAGAACTATCAGGCATGCCGATTTCCTCACGCTGTTTTCCTTAATTGCTTATAATTAATTGAAAACGCGCATATCTACGAAAAGTCAGTAATCGGTCCTCTCGAAAGGGAGGCCGAAGTCTCAATAATCATCACAATTTATTGCTTCACAGTTTTTGATAATTCTCAATCACTTGCGTATTTTAAAGCCCGTATATAAAGCAACGGTTGCATATTTTTACATTTTGAATATTTTTGTATTATATTTTGGATATATGTTTTTAATATGTTTTATTATGTTAGATATTTAGTAGCATGAAGTTATTAGTGTGTATGTATTATTATTTAACTTCTACAGGTTTACCAGGTTAGCCCGCTACCGTCCTAAATAGCATCATCACTTACCATCAGGTGAGATTGCCGTCAAGGGCTAACTTGTAGTGTATAGAAAAAAACTTCTGCAATATCCAGTCTCATTGCTAGCTCATTGACTCCACTCGTATAGGTGGCCTGGAAGAGATCACTTTTAGTGATAAGGTCGCCTGTTGACTTTTATTGCCTCTTTTTAGAACGCATTTCTTAAGTATTGAATGAAGTTTTTAAATAACAAAAAAAAAAACAATTAGGGTGCCAAATGGTTTTAAAATTAATGAAAGCCCAAATCAATGGTGATTCTGGAATACAACGTCACACTATATACCTACTAGATTCAGGCAAGACACCATATCATAGATATCATAGACAAACATAATATTCTTAATCTATGCTTACATTGTTAATTACGTTAATTTGCATACAGTTGCATTTCAGTGATAAGTAATTGAATCAAAATAAACATTCAATTTGTACTTATAGGTCATTGCCATAGATTAGAGTATAGAATCTGCTGATAAACATAGTTATATATAACCCGGCTAAGTTTGTTGTGGGCTTCTTCTTAGACCGGGGCGCGTTTGGAACCCTCATAGCTTTAGTTTTAAGTTTACGAATATAGTTATCACCATGAAATCACTATTATGTAAATTATTAACGCGTCATAAGTGCATTTTGAAGGAATATTTGAATAAAGATTATTTGAATTTTGAAAGATTTCGATATTGTGTATAATGATACAAATAGGTTTTCTTTTACGAACCCGTACTACAAGAATTTTCCACTAAATTTCAAAACCAGGATTAAAGTGACTGTGATATTTGGTTACTACAATTAACTGAAACAAATTAATTTCTGTCTTTTTTGATGGTTTTATTCTTTTAAATAATGAACTTCCTCTTCAGTTATAAATTAATTGTAAGAAATTGGAGTCTGTCTTAAAACCATCTATAGTAATGAAAGATAATACTAAAAACTATTTAATTTTTCATTGATTCTTTCCAATATGTTACCTTGTATAACTTAATGAAAAAAAAATCAAAATCTTAGTGTTAATTTTAACGTTTTTTATCGCATCGAAATAAAACTTTGTGATTCTACGTAGTTGAGATTACATTTCTATTATAGGGTATCTTCTATGGACCGAAACGCTACAGTTAGGATCCGATGCAATATTTTTATCTTAAATAATGTAGATTAATCATACTAATTTCATGCCTTCTTTAAGAAAGATAATGTACTAGCACGTGTGTCAGTATTCAGAATCATGTTGTATCTAGAACATTTAAGTTACTCTCTACTCGAACTGAACGGCACGAGTATATGGTTTCAGTTTATTATTACAGCAACCAGGTGCTCATGATGTTTTCGTACGCAAATTAGCCCAAGTTTGGACTGCAGCGTCTAGTCAGTACAGTGCACTGAAATAACAAAGCTCGAGTTCATTTGTTGATTCTCAAAGCAAAAGTCCAGCTGAATTTGCGGCCATTTTTCTTCGTCGTTCTTACACTCTTAGTTACTTAATAGTGAGTAACATAGGTGGTGGGTTGGACCAGTTCATGACGAGGTGACGCACAATGGGTGTAAAATTGAGTTAGTTTTTCATAGTATCTTTTACTAAATTAACAATATCTTGTACTGCAATAAAATCTAAAAACTTCGTTATTGAATGTGCCATATTTATTACGGTTAAGAAATTCGTAGCGTGAATATTTTCGAAAAAAATGAGTCTAATGTGTCATAACAAATTTTTTTTTTCAATGTGCCATTATACAACCTTAAGTATGTTGGATTTTAATTTACGCCCGCACTCTTATTTAGTAGTAAATACGACGAATAAATTTTCATTTTGCTTTTTTAATTACTCAAGTAATGAGTTTCAAAATAGCTGATTGAATCATATAATAATAGGCTGGTACTTTTGCACCAAATTAATATTTTTTCATTATAACTATAACTTTATGATTTTTTTTTAATATTTAAATAAACATTAGATCATAATTTTATGGACATATTTTTTCTAACAGAGTTGCAGTAGTATCACGAAATAGTCAACCATTTTAATGATGTTCGATTTCTTGGCCAGTACGCCAAGAAATCTTGGAGTTGTTGTGCGTTGTTCTTGTTTACGTTAGCAAATCGGTCCCTTTAAAGTTTGCAGTTGCTTGAAGGATTCACTAACTTCAATAATAAGAGCTCCCTCGTAGACTTGAATTACTCATAGATGTGAATTTACTTTAATAGTCAAATATGATAAATATGTTGTATATGTATGTGTGTATATGTATGTGTGTACATGTATGTGTGTATATGTATGTGTGTACATGTATGTGTGTACATGTATGTGTGTATATATATGTGTGTACATGTTTGTGTGTATATGTATTAATACATTTATTTTTAATTCCAGCAAATTAGATAATTAAAATTAGGTATTAAGTTTTAAAAAAACCTAAATGTTTTTTTTTATTGAATGCCCTAAATTGACATCTCAAATATGACAAATTGTAACCTATATTGAGCCAGACTCACACTTATTTAAACTAAGAACTTATATTGTATCCTGGAGAAAGAACTAAGAAATTTCAATACGATTGAAAAAAGTTTTAGCTAGTAACAAACCGATCTTGACATAATATAGCATACAAATAATCTTTAACACGTACGTTTGTTTCGCAAATTATCTTAGGGCAAGGGTCTTTCCTTTTTGCATTCCTTTTTGCACAAAGAAATTATATCTCTGTGTCCCTTACGTAATTATATACAATTTACTCCGTAAATTTTTTTAAAACCGAGAAAACAATAATAACAGGTTTAGATGTCGCGTATAATATCTAGTGTTCAAATTGTATGGGTCGGGGAAGGTTGGAAGTTGATAGAAAAGCACGATATTGCGAGAATAAATGATCATGTTTACAAAGGACTGATATTAAAGGTAATCATCAAAGAAGTCAGAAAGTTTACGCCGTTCATCAATCACCCTATACTTTCGATATGAATTTTCTTGGGAACGGTACGGATAAATTTTTACTCGACCTAGATAGTCTCTGTCTGTAACAAAGAGGTTTTTATGAATGGTAACTATACTATTTACAAAAACCTTTACCCGCCGTATCCAGAAGTCCCACTAGGGGTGCCACGATTTCTCTGGGCCATCGGGGTATTTGCCTCAGAGATTGGAGGTTAATTTGCGTATTTATCACTTTTCGATGGGCTAGTCTAAGCTGCAAAGTTACCCATATTCGGATATGTTGTGTACAGTATTGTGATTAGTTTGAGGTGGGTACTTTTTTACTTTGTTAAATAATAAAGTGAATTAAGTAGGTAGGACAAAAAGATGAATGACAGTGTGTTGTTGAAGGCTACCTTGCTAATACAGTCGTGATTAGAACTCCCAAGTTTTATTTGTTCCTAAACATATTAGTATGCGTATATGCTCTCTTTACACATCTGTTCAAAAACCTGTCACAGATTGATTGCTATAGCGAAGGCAAAACCAAGGTGTGTAGAGACCAGTGTTTGCTATACTTGAGCCGTAAGCTTTATTCGAAACATGAAGATAGGGAGATGTATCGGTTGTTGAAGTACTTTCTGCTTGCTTGCTTGCTTTTTTATATATACATCGAAAGCGGAGCAGACGGGTATCCTGATTTCCAGTTGAATTACTGTTGTCCATTGACACATGCAGCAAAAGAGGAGTCAACGATCCAGCAATCGAATAAGGGACTTGTACGCTTTATGATACTACAGCGCGTGCACGGAGGTCGTGAAATATAAATATAAAACTTGGAATTCCGTATTGAAGGGAATCTACGCCGCATCTCTGAACAGTATCGCGACAAGAACTTCTAACTCATTTTTGTTTTTTTTTATTATTGTTTAAAAAGAATTTAAAACACATTTTAATTGTAAAGCTAACCGTCCTCCAGAAACTTTACGTTTATGGGGAAGACGGCCAAATTGGTTACGTATCACTTATAAAACATTGCGCCTATATTCTAAAAAAAGTATTTTGTTTATCAGGTGAATAGAAAACGGCAGAAAGTAATCTCTAAACAGTATTACACTCAGTTGGGTGGATACCTATACTAAAGATTGCTTTTTTTATACACTACAAGTTAGCTCTTGACGGCAATCTACCTGATGATAATGATGTAGTCTAACATTAGTAGCGGGCTTAAGTGTTAGGGGTATGGTAAAACAATACTTCTAATTGATTGCTACGCGATATCGTGTCGGAACGCTAAATCGCTTGGCGACACGTCTTTGTCAGTAGGGTGGTGACTATACTGCGCCACGGAGGTCTATGTAACTAACTTAGAAAGAGCCATACATTTATATTTAACGGGGAAGACACTTGATTGGTGATAGGTCTTCGTCAATAAGCGGCACCTGTGCCAACAATTCTGTGAGATATATCCTAGGAATAATCCCGAGTCAAACATTTTGGGTCTTGCTGGTTCCGCTATTAGAGTGTTGCTATAATCGGTGCACGGACCGTCTATTACAACAGACTGTATTTTAATGGGCTTTAAAATTCAATACTAATAAAACAGTTAATTTAGTGTTCTATTAAATAATCATCATTATCAACCCATTACCAGCTCACTATAGAGCACGGGTCTCCTCTCAATATGAAAAGGGTTTGGCCATAGTCCACCACGCTGGCCATGTGTGGATTGGCAGACTGCACACGCCTTTGACTACATTATGGAGAACTATCAGGCGTGCAGGTTTCCTCACGATGTTTTCCTTCACCGTTGAAGCAAGTGATAATTTAATTACTTAAAAACGCACATAACTCCGAAAAGTTATAGGTGCGCCCGGATTCGAACCGCCGACCTCTGATTAGACTAATGAATTAATTAGTTAATTTAAATGTAGACGTGAAACAAAAACACGTTATGGCCATTTTTACTAGCCTTTTCATACCTAGACTGCTTCCTTAACCTTTAGCTATACGAGTGGAGTATTCAAGACCATAATATCGTTAAACATGAGAATCTGTTGCTCAGTCAACCAACATTATAAACATTGAAAATTTCAAAAGGTAATGTGGTGTATTAAGGGAAATTGGAAACAGACGAATTTCATCTGTCAATTACGATCAACTTTCCCTTGAGCTCTGATCCTATTTCGACATATTCATACATAATATCCTTTTAAAACGTACTATTTTTGCGGGATTTACAAAAAAAACAAGAAAGCGCGGGTCTGTTTGTTTCTTTGTTTTTTACATACATTCGGTATAACTTCTATTTTGTACAAAACTTGCACAATGATAGGACGAACATAGGATAGTTATGATATGATATGGGAAAGCAGCCACTAACCACTTCAGCAGGAGTTAAAAAAGCAATAGAAGTCGCGAGCAACCTTTTAACAACCAGAATTACAGTGATAAATAATTTTATGATCTCCCACTTTCCCAACTAGTGTATACTGTATCTTGGAAAGTGGTGTCTGTAGTAGAAACAATCTAAAATATCTTCAGCAAAAAAACTAACCATATTTCTTATTATTTACATTCGGAGCACAACTAACATTGCATATTTAAAACAATGAGAAATTGCTTTCGTGCAATTAAATTAGCGGTTAAAACACTTGCATTTATAATAAACCTGTATGTCCTGGCACGCTTTTAGCCAAACTGGGTTAAGTGCTAAACTTTAGGCATTTATAAACGTTACATCCGCTGCTTTGCTAACATTCTGCTATGATGTTTTGACGTTGTTGCTCGTTTAGATAATGCAGTTGGAAAATATATAAATATCTCAATAGGTAGGCTAATCTATGACTATTCATCTACGTGTTTATGCAATTTAAGCAACAATGAATCTTCAGCTTAAGATAAGATAAGGATAAATACTCTTTATTGCACACACATTTTAAAGAATCAACAACACGGAACACTTAACACCTGAGTATGCAAAGGCAGACCACCTTTATTATTATTATTACTTAAGCAATCTCTTCCAGACAACCCTTGGGGAAAGAATTAAATAAAAGAAGAGGGTAACGGTTTCATCGGTTCAATTTTCAAATATAATACAAATTATCAATAAAAAATAATATATAAATATATACTTTTATGTATAGATAAATATATATCAATACACATATTATACTATTCATTTTTATGGCATTTAGTCATATAAGACTTTTTAAGTCGACTTTTAAATATATTAATGGCAGATGATTCCACAACAGCACAGCATTAACAGAAAATGACTTCCTATAACATTTACAGTGACTTCGAGGACATACTAGCTTATTATCGGAACAAGAGCGCAATGCAGTTGGAATACTGTAATCTTCGTAAAATTGGCAAATCTGAAAGGTGCAAATCATAACTTCTTCATTATTTATACCCGTATCATACCATACCATGCCAAATATATCTTCCACAATGCTATCAAGTTTTGCTGTGACACTAGAGCATCCTCAAGGAATTACACAACGTTCTATTACATGGTAGTGAACATGACTTATGACGATGAGTCATCTTTTACAAGATTTGGGCCTACGCTTTATCTAAGTCGTGATCATCACTGAGAATCCTACGTAATATTATAAATGTGAATGTTAGTTTGTTTGTTACGCATTCATGCGAAAACTACTTAACCGGTCACCATGAAACTTTGTACACACATTCTTAGAGGTAACTTCGGATACTTTTTATTTAAAAATATAAAAAATTTAAAACATTATAATCCCAGCCAAGCAATGAAATATAGTTGTCATATTGATTTATTTCTATTGTATAAATATGAAATAATTATTTAATGGATTCAAAGCGAGCAAAAACGCGGGTAAAAGCTTATATTAAAGTAGTAAAAACAATGGATATGATTCATTTAATTGCTCCATACCACTGCTAAAGTGGTCACTAAACTAGACATCGCTCATTGAACCGGAAAGGAGCTGTTTTAAACCTATTTTTAATAAAGATAATCATACTTTAGACATGATCTTTCACTTAATTAAAGATGGAAAGGAGAAACTTTCTAATAAAATTTCCGGTGTTTCGAGTTAAAGGAACAAGTTCAAAGTAATTTATTAATTTAATACCTTTACTCTTACTATACAAACGACTCTCTTATTCACAGATTGTTGGATGAAACTTGCAGATCGTTTAAGTGAAATTAGCCGGATAAAGGCCGTTGCAAATTATTTGATTTTGATCAGTTGAGAATAAACTCGTAACTGGAATTCATGACGTTAATACCGTGAAAAAATTCTATTAAGTGGATGATACAAGAAGATCCACATTGCCTTTGCTTACGAGACTCTCAAATGCTTTCTTGCAATAACCATCTCTAAACTATCTTTTTTGCTAAACTTGTACATGTTAATATGGATATGACGTAATATGACCGTAGATGGTATGATGGTAATATAACCCTAGATCTATTACTAAATTTATAACTATAGGTTGAGAAAATGCCTAGATTTTTATCTCAGATAATCTCCTGCGTGAACAATAGCAGCTAGCCTGGGGAAGAAAGCAGTACTAAACACAGGTTACAATTAACTTGGCGGCGCTTATAATAACATTGACATATAAAGTAAATATCAAATGTTTTAGCTTTGTGAAACAATTCATATTAAACACCTATTCATATTTAAGTTTAAGTTTCTTTTTTTATATCATAGTTTCAGTTTCCGTTTTTGTTTTTGAATTCTACAGTTAGCAGTTAGTTATTTTTAAATGCACAAAGTGTTGCTTTGTGATAGGTAATTTTGAAACAAGTGTTCTGCACGTCTCTAGTTGGCTATTCACGCCAATTTCAAGGCTACGTATTTTTAACCACGTATGTGTTATGAACTGGCTGTCGTTGTACCTTATCATTAATAAAAATAATATGTAACCATCACATTACCTTTCAGTTTTACAGGTACTACAGGCAAAACGTATGGCGGAATGGCTCAAAATTATTATTTTTTTTTTTTTAATTTTATATGTCAATATGGGCATAGGATAATAACTAGCGATGGAGAAGGATTTTGTTTTCTATAACAGGTCTGCTCAAAGCCTGTTATCATGTTTATATAGTGTTTTATTCATGTAAACCTAATACAGACACCTAGGAAGCATTCATATAATATATTGTTCATATTTTAATTCGTGAGGTGTTGGTTATAGCTCCTTTCAGCAATTAAACGCCTAGCTTTTAAATGGTTTATGCAATCCTTAATATAATAGGATTTCAATAAGCTTACGTCTTATAAAATTTTGAACTACTGAGAGATATCTCCAAGATTTGAATACGTTGTAAAATAATTAAAAAAGTACGCACGCCATTTCCCACAACCCTCAATTCGACCATACCTGTCAATCTGCGCTGAGCTTAACAAAACTTTTCTTTAAGTTAATTAGACTTCAAATATGAATTAACCTTAGTTAATAATTCACTGCTGAAACTTTGGTCTTACTTCCAATTAATTAAAGGAAATAATATCACCTAAAATTGTTTCATGATAATGGGTAAGTAAATCTTCGAACGTGAATACTATATTACCAACTTACCCAAATAGTTACAATATATCATCATGATCAACTCATTAACGGCCCACTACAGAGCACGGGTCTCCTCTCAATATGAGAAGGGTTTGGCCATTGTCCACCACGCTGGCCATGTGCGGATTGGTAGATTTCACACGCCTTTGAGAACATTATGGAGAACTCTCAGGCGCGCAAGTTTCCTCACGATGTTTTCCTAAACAGTTGAAGCATGTGATATTACAATTGTTTTTAAAAACACACATAACTTCGAAAAGTTAGAGGTGCGTGCCCGGATTTGAACAGCCGACCTCTGATTATGAGGCTGACGCCCTAACCACTAGGCTATCACAGCTACAATATATACTGGAAATATAATACTGTTTGGTTCTTATTCATTACTTAACTTCATTTATTTCTTTTTCAAATTAATATCTTTTCCACGGTTTTGCTATCGTTAAATTTCTTCACTCGTGATTCTTCTAGCATAGGGAAATTATATATTATATAATAGTTTATTACTCGTGATTTTGCTTTTATGATATATTTTCGAAAAATATTTTTAAATAGACCGCTGTATTATAGAATCTATCTGGAAGTGATTTTTGTTCATTGATTTGAGCTGAGCGTTTTTAATCAAATCAAAGATTGCGATTTTTTCAGATTGCTCTCTAGCTCTATTAAATTTAATTTGAAGAATATTCATAGAATTTGGCACCCTCTTCTCGTAACAAGCCGATTATTCAGATTGCGCCAAACTATCACATTTATATTTTTCAATAAACAATAGTACGTTGCCTACCAAATGTTCACCTGATAAATTCCATCAGCGGTTGCCACTAGAAGGCAAATGAGTTGGCGTTTCTGTTTTACGTGATTAGAAATGTAAGGGACTTTTCAACGGTAATTCGATTTCTTTTGAATATTCAAGAGAAGGCAGACATAATTTAGATACGGCGTAATCAGCTCTGTAATGTGTTTAATGTCTTTTTAACTCGCTTTTGTTGTATTTCGTTACATTTGTCATTCGCCGTGTATTACTGGAATCACGATTGCTTGCTACCAAATTACTTTAAGCAATGTTGTTTTAATATTGTAGATACTTTTCTCAGTTTTACTATCTTCTGTCATTTTCAAAAATTTCTGCCTTAAGCAATGATAGTAGCTTATCCAGTATTGTAGGGTTTTATACATAAAAATGTATCACATAGATCAATTGGTAATGACAGAAAAGTGAACGATGACTGCAATAGTCAGTAAGAATGGTATGAAAACATGCAGTTTTGAAATTTTTGAGTTTCTTCTTAATAGAATATTGGAACGCTCATCGGACCACAAGCGTGTCGGACATACCCTTTTTCCTCCGTAAGAAGAAAATGGAAAAAATAATCACGTGGTTTTTCTAAATAGACTAACATAGCTCAACCACAAACATACACCGTAAATAATCGATAGATAACAACTGTATCTTTTTCACCGTATTACGGTTAAAGTGTATTTTTTTAATGAGAGTGTATAGAAATCAAATGACAAAAAATAACAAAAATAAATTGTAGTTATACTTAGTAAGCAACAAAGAAACGTGTTTTCCATGTGTGTTTCTCGAATAATATCGAATTGTGTAATCTCAATTATTCTAATAGTATGACTGGTACAAAACCTTTCCTGCACAAATCCATCTGGCACTTAACCTGTTTTATTTTATTTTATAATACTGGACAGTAAAAAAAAAAAACATTCCCCATAAAAGCGAGGCTAATAAATTCACCATTAAATCTTTGTCCAGCAATATACGTCCAACGTTTGAGACGCACGTACGAATGAGCGAGCGCACCTCATTAAATATCCAACACAAAACCCGTTCATTTCTTCAAACTTGAGTGAACAGACAAACATGTTTCATTGAATAAACGTTGGAGCCAGGGACTTGTGCCGCGGGCATGCCAATGTAGGAGGAATTTCAGAAGTTACAAGCAGCAAACAATTTTGATGAGTTATACGCTCCAAATTTTTGTTTACACAATTTTGCTTGACTTGCGGCTGGAGCGATTAAACTAGAAGTTTAATATTATCCTCATGTATTTTCGAAATGTGATTAAGTGACTTTTTCCTGAGGCCATACAAAATGCTAATATCAACAACAAAAATGCTTTTATAGACTGATTAAAAAACCTAGGTTGGAAGCTTAATGCGTGAATACGTAGGTGTACGTGACCTCCGTGGCGCAGCGCGCGCGCTGTCAGATTATAAAAAAAACTTGGAGGTCCTGGGTTCGATTCCCGGCTCGAGTCTGGTCTGGTGGGAGGCTTCGGCCGTGGCTAGTTACCACCCTACCGACAAAGACGTGTCGCCAAGCGAGTTAGCGTTCCGGCACGATGTCGCGTAGAAACCAATTAGGAGTGTGGGTTTTCCATACCCCTAACAGGTTAGCCCGCTACCATCTTAGACTGTATCATCACTTATCATCAGGTGGGATTGCAGTCAAGGGCTAACTTGTAGAGGACAAAAAAAAAAAAAAAAAATCGGCTGAATGCCTTTGTCATTCACAAGAGAGATAAGTTGGGTCTGTGACCAACAATGGGCCTTTTATAAATGTACTGAAGATGATGATATATTACAAGTTCTTTAACCCGTTAGTAGCTAATTGGTGCTATCTTCGTTATTAAATGAGTCATTGTCAGTTATAGTTATTATTGTACACTTTGTTTTTGACATTATTTATTACAGTTTACAAATGTAAATAAATGTATTTTTGTTTCTAGTTGCAATGTTACTACCGAAAGTTAAAATGAAAGGAAAACCAATAATAGTGGTCATTACTTGACATGTTAACAAAATTATAACCGTATCGCACTCAAAGTAAAATATATAATAAATATAATAGCTAAAATGCTTCTATAATAAAAAAATCTATACTTATGTCACTAAACACATTTATAACTTGCAACTTTGTGTAGCTTACGGGTGGTTGACTGATTTTGATGCGATTTTATTAAGAATAGTTGTCATAATGTTATGATTAATTCGATTTGTCATTCAGTATTTAACTGCGAGTAACATATAGTGTGCCAGAGTTTGATATATATTTTTTTTAATCAATTAAAATATCTCTCACGTTAAAAGAATTCCTTGTTAACCCAAAATATTTTATAATTTTTGTTATAATTATAACAAAAATGGTATACTTGCTTATGAATAAGTTCCCAGTCCCAGTTAAAGTTCCATCAAGGAACGTGGAATGTGGAATTTAATCAATTATAATCTCAATTCCGCGGTCGAGTGCACAAGTGTTCCCGTGACCCAGCCACCAGGCGACGCGAAGGAGCATCGCTGGGTTTTAGTGGGTATTCTGGTCGCCAGTCTGGCCGCCGGGGAGTCCCACATACCCCGTCGGAAGCGGCGCAGTCTTGCCTGCGTCGCCTTCGGAGGGGATGCGTAAAAGTATTTCCCTGCGTGAAAAAAAAATTACAATCTCAATAACTTTTTCAAAACGATTAAGATCAATCATATAAAGTCGTTCAACCCACAAAGCGCTATCATACTAATGATACATTCAAAATGTAGATTCACAAGTAACATTTGGGTCGAAAATTTAATATTAGGGGCGTATAACATTCCCGTATCGTTTTAGTTAACCAAGATAAATTGAATTCTGTCCGCACATAATTCAGACGCTCATTCCCAACGCTTTGAGCCCCCACTAGTTAACAACCCTTATATACCTGTGAAAACTCACACTCAAGTTTCATATTGAATTAAAAACTTGCGCTGTTCCGCGTTCAACTGAAATGCCGTTACGTACAAATGACCTCGTTCTTTAGAAAGCTATCACCGTCTATCTCAAATACATATCGATAGTTTGTGTAATAAGTAAGCTTACCAATGCAGAGAGAGAAAAATAATTCCAGCCTCTAAGTAGTATAACTATAATATATAGAGGCTTGATAGATTTTGTACTCCATATATATTCTACATCCTTTGCAGTGGTTCTGCATATTTTAGATATCCTTAATATAATTTTAAATTAGCACACATTTTTTAGTATATTAATTTTGAAAAAACTGTTAATGAGATAGCTACCCTTATAGCCCGAACATATTCAGTTGAATTTTGCTTACATCATCGCAACGTCTTTCACCTTTATTTTAGTGTATATTCATCATGATCAACCTATTACCGGCTCACTACAGAGCACGGATCTCATCTCAATACGAGAAGGGTTTGGCCATAGTCCACCACGCTGGCCGTGTGCGGATTGGCAGACTTCACACGCCTTTGAGAACATTGAAGAACTCTCAGGCGTGCAGGTTTCCTCACGATGTTTTCCTACACCGTTGAAGCAAGTGATATTTTAATTTTTAAAAACGCACATATCTCCGAAAAGTTAGAGGTGCGTGCCCGGATTCGAACCGCCGACCTCTGATTAGGAGGCTGACGCCCTAACCACTAGGCTATCACCGCTTTTTTTTTACGATGTATATTACTACACAAAAAATCTGTACTTAAATAGCAGTAGACAAATTATTTGATAGTTGAAATATAAACAACATGCCAAATATATCTAAATTAACGTCAAGGTCCAATGAAGTTTGAAACAGATTTTGATTTTCGTGATGAGTCAATTTCTCATAATTACCATACCAAAGTAATTTGTAATTATTAAAGCTGAAATTTGGGCTGTGTCTCATTTGTAGGTGACAAAGATTTTTTAACCAATAGTAAGCTTTAAAGGAGCTGAAGAAATATTTATTTAGTTTTCTGCTTGTTTTGTTTACAAAGTTTTTATAGGTCGAAGCGTAGTCACCGCGTTTGTCGCTACGAACCTCTACGCAGAAGGGTCACTTGATATTATGTGAGCTCTTCCCTGTACTGAAACAGATGCTGGACTCTCTTTATTTGTTAATTATCAAGATAGAATCAATAAAATATGCAAGCAAATAAATATCAACACCAAATACAAACCTAACCTAACCTAACCAAACCAAACTAAGGCGATTACAGACGGAGAAATGCTGCTGACACCATTTGATAAACCGTTATAGCCACTTTTGCTTTAACTATCAAATTTATTTATTTATCTCCTCTTATTCTAGCTAGTAAAGGATAAAAACCTTATTTGCTAGAGTAGACTAATAAAAAGTATATAAATATATGTATTATAAAAATTGCCTAAATTTACATATTCCGGTAACATATATGTCGGCGCGAAGAAGTTATTAACTTTATTAAGCGGCGCCAAAAACCTCAAAAATTCAATAATTACCCACATTTTAACTATTGATGATTTTGCTAACACTATTTAGCCAATAACAATCAATTTTGTACAAGCATGCTTTGTGCTTTAAATACAGGCGGTCGATGCCTTTCGCGGATTCTCTCGCTCGAGACGTCGGACTGTTCGGACCTCTTAGTTATTATCGCAATAAAAGTGTAAACCGGCAAGTTGTGGTTTTAATTACTATGAGCGAAAGTAAACAAAATCGTGACGTCAGCAATGCTGATGTCATACCTTACAAAAAAACAACTCGGACGTCCTTGACTCGACATATATAATCCATGATGTCACTCTTGTGAGTTCACTCAGATTGCAACTGAATAGGTCCAGCCTCTCTGCGACATCGTTCAGAGTGATAAGTGCGCGCGTCAGGGGTGCCTGGTAGAGCAGGTTGGCACTGCCAATAACAAAGGTATATGAAACGTCCAAAAACGTGCAATCCATCCTCAACTAAATTTGCATTTATGCGACATCGGTCACCGCTGTAGGTTTGATATCGTGCTACGAGTAAAGTCAGTAAAACCGGCCCACAAAAGCTTGAAGGGTATCAAAGTTAACTTCGGTTAAAATATTCAGCAATATGTATCGCCACGTACTCGTATACTGCAGCGGAACCGATCCATTCACAAAAGTCGGTCACTATTCATGTCAACGAGTTTGCAGTCCAGTTCGAGATGTCATCTGTTTCTGTACGCTTCATCGAGCAATTTCGTCGCGGACATTCTTCATCTCTTTTATGAACAAAGAATACAGTTTTTCAATGTTTCAACAATAATATTTATCAATTAAAAAGAAAACCTTAATGTAGAAACCGGCTGAACTTGTTATATTCATAGCTTTAGGTAAATGGACTAACATTTTAGTTGTAAGAAATATCTAAAACGGAGTACAAAACTTAACTGTCTGATCCTGAAATATCTGTTTTTTGGTTTATACAACGCAAGTTAGCCCTCGACGGCATCTCAGCTGATGGTTAGTGATGATACGGTCTAAGGTGCTAGCGGGCTTACCTGTTAGGGGAATGGTAAACCCCTACTCCTAATTGGTTTCTACATGACATCGTGCCGGAACGCTAAATTGTTTGGCGACACGTTTTTGTCGGTAGGGTGGTAACTAGTCACGGCCGAAGCCTCCCACCAGACCAGACTCAAGCCGGGAATTGAACCTAGGAATTCCATTCATTCAATTCAATTTCCATTCCTAACATCGCACGCGTTGCGCCACGGAGGTAGTCAAAAAGTATAGAGAAAAAGTAGAATCTATGTTTCACTATTAGGTATATCGTTGATTTGTTTAATGTATTATCAGTAAATTATAAGGCGGTTTATGCTGGTGGTATATTTTTGTTCTACAATTTCTTTTGCATTATTGTTGTGCTCCCAAAAGTAAAGATGCTTTTGATCTCTGTTACCTTGTATTCATAGCTGTTAATTCTTTTTTGTGAAGTCAAAACTTGGAGATTCCAAAACCATATAGATATAACTTTTGTATGAAACTAAAATTCTAAATACATTTTTTTTGTATTTTAATTATCATTTTTGGGCGCTATAAATTCAAATTCAAAATAATCTTTATTCAAATAGTCCCAAAAAAGGCAATTTTGACGCGTCAATAATTTACATAGTAGTTATTTCATGGTGATAACTATATTCGTAAACTTAAAACTAAAGCTATGAGGGTTCCAAACGCGCCCCGGTCTAAGAAGAAGCCCACAAGAAACTTAGCCGGGGTTTTTCTTTTTTTTCGTTATCACCATCTCACATAATGAATAAAATGAATAATAAACTATAGTACCTACGGAGATAGAGCAATTCACACCCAAGCTTTTTTATCGTTTATATAATCCTTAATCGTAATATGATTTTTCTACTAGCTTTCGTTTTATAAAAACTTTGAACTTATTGATATATATAATTCATATATAGATATTCATATAACCTTTTTTGGAAAGGATTAACAGATCTTAACGATACTTTTATTATAACGTGTAGAAGTCTATGCAAATTATTTTTATATTTTTGCCTCTAAATACACAACTTTGATAAATGACGTTTTATTCTAGGTTCGTTGGGGAAAGTCACGAGAGACCGCTAAAAAAGTATTAACTAAGTAAACCTCCCTAGTCCAATAATGTGATCGAAATGATTCACCTGGAAATGTAGATTCATTTTATCTGCGAATTTCAAAAATTATTCGCTCACAGCATCCTAATTACTTTAAATCTTCCGTTTTATCTAAAGACGCTAAAGGAAAATTAATGGAAGACTTATACGTATCTGTATTATGTGATTGGAAAATGTTGGGTGTTTTTTACTTTTGCTTTATTTCAGTTAAAATATTGAATAAACGATTTATCGTACTTTTTAACAAGTCTTTTGTGGAGAGCACTAAACTTCACCATCTTGAACCGAGTTTGTTTTGTCGAGCTCCATGGCGCTGTACTGAACACTAGTCTTATATTTTCTGTAGATCTAGATCACAATATAGCATTGCAATAAATCCGTAGTATAAAAACCGAAACGTTATAAATCGCTAGTTTTAGTTAATAGTTTCATCCACTACAAATTAGCCTTTGACAACAATCTCACCTGGTGGTACTGGGCTAACCTGTTAGGAGTTAAGCAAACCTTCTCCTATCTCGTAACGCGGGGTTGGCTTTATTTATCATTCGGCGCCACGTCGATCTTAATTGAGTATCCTCATCATTGAGGCCGAGGCATTTCACGTCCTTTTTGATATTCGTCAACCATGTAGTTTGAGGTCTTCCCCTTCCTCTTTTCCCTACAGCCATGGAAAGGCACTTTTTCACTACGTAATCGTCAGGTCTACGCATTACATGTCGGTACCATCTGAGCCTGGATTCTGTAATTTTTGTATACTTTTAATTGGTTTCTACGCGCCACCGTGCCGGATCGCTAAATCGCTTCGCGACATATCTTTTTCAGCCGAGTTCTCCCACCAGACCCAACTCGAGCCGTTAGCTAGCATAGCTTCATCCGATGTTACACATTGATTATTTACATTCAGTTCAAAGTCCCTGTTTTGCTGTGTAACTTTTCCTGTCTCCTCATTGATTATGTTCCAAGTGGTTTCTATTATATTAGAGCTATTTTTTATCTTATTTTGTATATATTTTGACTTAGCCAAGATGCAATCACGTTTAAAATTCTTGAAACATAATTTAACATGTTCTTTAATCGAATTCAGGATCTGCAAATTTATAACAGATAGCGCACGCGCTGCGCCACGAAGGTCGCCAACTGTATAAATTAATTAAAATATAAATAGGTAAATAGTCAAAAGCGAGTGAATAAAGCCGCTTTGAATCATCCATTGATAAATAATGTTACTATGAGTCTCGTAAAAGCGAACAATCGTACCGAGTAACACGCTACAAACTACCGCTTGTTTTAGCACAACGCTAAATTGCTTTCATCCAATTAAACTGGCGGTTAAATACATTGCATTTATTATAAACTTGTTAACCTCATTCGCTTTGCGGTGACCAGGTTAAGAGTTAGCTTTGATGATTAATGAAACGGAAATCTTCATGAAAATTTTATAACTGCCAGCTTATTAAATTTTTTTTTAAGTTGTCCCTATATTTTCCTAAACTAAACGGGAGCGTTTCTAATTTATAAATATCCGACATTTATATATTTATTTTGTAGCAATAACTTGAGATTAAACACAAGCCTGTACTTAGCGTAACAACATTAACTATACTAGCTAATATAATCAGAGTACTTAGCGGACTTTCTGACATGAACGCTGTCGTTGGGAGACATTGGAATTACGTGATTTAATACTTTATGATTTCTGTAGGGAACGTTGACGAGCTCAGCCGCGAGGCTTTTGCGCAGTAAAGATCCCAGGTTCCATTCCCGTCTCCAGACTGATCTGGTAACAAGTTTCGGCCACGGCTAATAACAACTACTGGCAAAGACATCATCATCATCATGATCAACCCTTTCTCGGCTCACTACAGAGTACGGGTCTTCTTTCAGTATGAGAAGGGTTTGGCTATAGTCCACCACGCTGGCCATGTGCAGATTGGCAGACTTCACACGCCTTTGAGAACGTTATGGAGAACTCTCAGGCGTGCAGGTTTCCTCACGATGTTTTCTTTCACCTTTTAAGCAAGTGATATTTTAATTGCTTAAAAACGCACATAACTTCTAAAAGGTAGAGGTGCGTGCTCGGGTTCGAACCCCCGACCTCTGATTCAAGGCTGACGTCCTAACCACTAGGCCATCACAGCTTCAGCCCGCCCAGCTATTTAGCCGGCTACCCATGTTCCGTTGCCTCTCGTGCACAGTTGTTTTGCCTGTTTTTTTTATAAACATGTCGATGCTAATTTCAATAGTAATAGAAATTTTATATGTGACAGTTAAGTCAAACTTCTTAACTTGTTCACCTTATTTTCTAACTTTGTGTTTGAAATGTTAGGTTATTTTGTATATTTTTAGGTATTTGCTTGTTACCAACTTGTTGGTACGCGTGTAAATGTGATATTACTGAATAATGATTAACATACAAAGTGTGATCGCATTCAAGCTTATACGTGTCATTGCTCGTTAAAAAAGTTCTGTCATGTAACAAGACGGATTATCGAGAATAGATCGCAATCAGTAATAATAAAATATTACCTATAACAACGATACAAATATAATATTTTCATGTTATAATGTGTAAACTCACACAGTAATCCTTTACGGAATACTATATATTATATTATTATAGTAGTTAATTTGATTTGATTAAATTATTTTCAGTATTTAGATCAATTATAGAAAATTGCTTGTAAAAAAAATATTCTTTTCGCTTCAACTCGTACGTTTTTGTTGTCATATCGCAATATACACAAACATTGTATATTGACGACCTCCGTAGCGAAACGCGTACGCTGTAGCATTATTAAGTTGGTGGAAGACCACCAACTCAAGAGGGTTCGATTCGAGTTGAGTCTGGTCTGGTAGGAGGCCGTAACTAGTTACCACCCAACCAACAAAGAGGTGTCGCCAAGCGGTTTAGCGTTGACGCAGATCTCACGTAGAGACCACTAAGGAGTTTAGAATTACCATAAATAAAAAAAAAAACAAAATACTTTTTTCATGTAAACCTATTACACACATCTATGAATCGCTCATATATATCAGATTTTTCATTATTTCTATTCGTTAAGTGATTGTAATGACTACACTCGCCAATTTAAAACTAAAGCTAAGAGGGTTCCATATTACCGTACCATACCTCTAACAGCTTAGTCCACTACCATCATAGACCGCTGCACCATTACTTACCAAGTGAAATTGCCGTTAAGGGCTTATTTGTAGTGGAACACAAAAAAAAACGCGGATCATATTGTTACAATTAAAACAAACATTACTTCAAGCAAACCGCCGCGCTAGATACAATGTATATAGAAAATGTAGCATACTTAAATGTGATCTATCATTTTTATGAGCCCCTTATAAAGGCTCTAAACCGCAAAGCCGAGTGCGTGTAAAAGCCCATATAAAATCATTCTGGCGCGAAACTCACTAAAATGTAGGCGAGGCGTACGTACACTATTATAACATTATAAGCAGCACCTACTAAGCTTCAATAAGCTGGTATTAATCAGCACTATTTAATTATAAAACTGACACAGAACGCCTCTTTTGTAAGGAACGGGATACCTAGGTTGAGATGGAGCATAGTTGACTATGCTCACTCAGCCAAAGTTAAAACGGGACAAATTTATGTCGAAAACTAGCGCATTATTGCTAAAGCCAACAAATTTTGCAGGCAGAAATAATTACAAATACGTATACGATAGAAAAAATAAACATTTTGCCTAATGCCATTGTACCCGGGTACCTCTAACTTTTCGGAGTTATGTGCGTTTTTAAGCAATTAAAATATCACTTGCTTCAACGGTGAAGGAAAACATCGTGAGGAAACCTGCTCGCTTGAGAGTTCTCCATAATGTTTTCAAAGGCGTGGGAAGTTTGCCAATCCGCACATGGCCAGCGGGGTGGGCTATAGCCAAACTCTTCTCATATTGAGAGGAGACCCGTTTAGTTATCCTAATGGCAAAGACATACCGCTAAGCTATTCAGCGTTCCGGTCTAATGCCGCGTAGAAACTGATCAGGAGGATTCGTTCAGCCGGCAACGCAATGGTGAAATCGCTGGTACTGCATATGAAAAACCTCCTTAGCCCGCGATGTATATAAAAAGATTCAAAGCATGATTTTGTTCCATAGATATCACGAATTCCCAGAGTGTTTTATGACCCTCGTTTTATTTGAACTGCGAGTAGGTATGAGCAAGTCAAAGTACGTGACTGAATCGGCTGCGCGCTTGATGTCGGGGCGTAATTAAATCGCTTTTCGTGAAATTCTGCCCATTACACGGGTTCAGTATTTCGTACTGCAGTGATACTGGGATTTGTTGAGATTTGTAGAGATTTGCAACGATGTGTATAAAATGTGAAAGGCACTCGCAAACATGTTGAAGAATTTATCATGTTATAGCAAGTCAAGGATTTATTTCGTTTTGATAGTTTTGAATATCTCCCAACAGAATATTTAAGGTCTTCTGTGAAACGATGCCAAGTCATTTTTGGCTAACTTTCTTTTTATCAATGTGAGACAATAGTTAACAAGTTAGAGTATAGATTTCATTTCACGAAATGTTGAGGAAGTGATTGCGTCTGTCCTTTATTTTGTTAAATATTCAAGAGAATATGTATGACTAGATGGAGAACGGTAATAATAATGTTGGTAATAGTGACTTGTGGCAATATTAATCGACTTTTGACGGCCTCCGTGGCGCAGTGCACGCTCAGTCGTATTATAAAGTTTGAGGTCTTGGGTTCGATTCCCAGCTCGAGTCTCGTCTGGTGGGAGGCTTCGGCTGTTACTAGTTACTACCCAACCGACAAAGACGTGTCGCTAAGAGATTATGTAAAACACAAATTAATATCTATAACGGACTTAGGTAAGTCCGTTATAGACTTTGAAACCATCCTAACAGTGTTGCATTTTTAAGCAATAATGCGAAGATGTTTTTAGACCCTCTTTTGAGACGTCCTATGAGAGCGTAATGCGTAAGCTGTCACATTAGAAAGTTGGAGGTCCTGAGTTCGATTCTCGGCTCGAGTTTGGTCGATAAGGAGACATCGGCCGTGGCTAAATATCACCCTGCTGACAAAGACATGTCAAAACGTGCCAAGTGATTTAGCGTTCCGGCACGATGTCGCGTAGTAACCATTTAGGACCGTGTGTTTACCATACTCCTAACTTGTAGTATAATTACATCTCGGAGAGTGTGCTAACGACTTATTACATTGATTGGTACTTTTCAAAAATATAGGCATAGTTGTAATCTATCCTATTCTATAACCCAAAGCGCTTCGATACCTTCTTTCCAATACGAACGTTGAGGCTGCCGTCTATATGTATATTATATAGAAAAAAAAAATGGTTTTAAGTAATATCGGTTTGCCGTAAATATGACTATTAAAGAAAACATTTTTGCGGTAAGGTCAAAGAAAATATATATTTATTAGGTTTATTCTTAAACATATCTTGACAAATTTTAATAATCTGCGTTAAAACAAGCATTTGAAAAGAATTTTATTGCGTCCGTTAATCTAACGAAAATTCAGAAGAAAAGGAAGTGAAAACGAAGAAGAAGTAAGTCTACCAATATACTCTCGTCCTGCTAGAAGATCTTTACAGATTTTCACGATGAGAAGTGAAATGAAAATATACTTTATAGTACACTACATAAAAGCAGAAATACAAGACAGCAAACTAACACATACAGATGAGAAAAGAGGTATGTGATTCTGGTATTAAATTTTGGCAAGTGCCTCTTTTGATTTTCTCTTCATCTTTAACGCTAGTGGCATAAACATAGAGCAATACACGTAAAGGAACAGGAAAAGTCAGAATGGGCACTATCTAGAATATAAAGAAACCAGAAAGCATTCTACTATCAGAAAAGCTTCAATTATGGTGACTAAATGTCGTACTACCACTGTACACTATCATTACGCCTTTAATGTTACGAAAAGGCTATACCTAATTAATATATGATGCTGAGATACAGTAGCTGTTCATGAGAAGTTTGCTGAATATGTTTTTACATAATATATATATTTAATTAAATATATATATTTAATTTTTTACAAAACGAGTTAATATTTTTTCTCAAACTAATCGAATTTAATTTGAAAAGATAAGACTGTATTTTATTTTCAAATTTTTTATTTACAAAAATTTCAATTTTAGTATCAAAATAAAATTTATAAATTCCTTCTGATACATCAGAAATATCCTTTGAAAACCGTATAAAAAGAAATTATGCAGGATGCTTCTAAAGCCTTACTGGGAGGAATTAATAGATTGCCACGAGTATCCTTAGAGTATGAAATCATCTAGATATTTCAAGTTCATTTCTCAGGAGATTTTGGGCCTAGGTTTTATATATATATATATCTGGTTTCTCTAGCTTCTTCGTTCGTCTGTTAGCTATAACAGACCCTAAGTCTTTGTAATTTTTAGTAAAACTTATACAATTCAAAGCTAATTTTATAAGTTTTACGGCGGTTGCTTTACTATTTTGGCGTGACTTATTGGAGTAATTACAGTTTTCTAGGAACTAATAAAACTTTTTCTAAACTACGGTGGACAAATTAATGGTAAAACGCAAAAAGTTTTCGTGCTAACGGAACCTTAAAAAGTCATATCATCAATCTCCAAACAAAAACAAAATGGTGATTGTCCAAAATGTCATATGAATTCAATTTCAAACTTCTTACAGTATGCGTTAGAAAGGGGGAACCACTATTGTGGATAATTATCCTATTACAGTAACTATTTTATATTATTATCCTTTTAGTCACTATTTCAGAATCATTTCTACATTGGTTACTCAATTGAAACTAATTTATGTTAAAACGATGAAAAATACAAATATAATAAACAATCCAATTTTTATACACTGCAAATTAGCTCTTGACGCCAATCTCAACCGATGGTAAGTGATGATGCAGTCTAAGATGGTAGCGGGTTAACCTGTTACGGGTATAACTCTAAAATGTTAATAAAATTAAGGGTATGGCAAAAAAATTTGGTCGTCAGTTCAGGTTTATATAAAAAAAAAAGACGGGTTGCACTCCGGGAGTGCCGGCAGAAGTGAAAACTTGATTATTAACGTTGAGCATGTTTGATATTTTGGAATGGTTAGGGAATAATTTTGCACCAATTGCTTTATCAGTATAAAAGTACCTACTATCATTTATGTGGTAGAATACAATATTCATTTATTGCGCTATCGTACACAAACATGACAATTTATATTACATTAAAAATTTAACACTTTAAAACTATTACAATTATTTTACATTAAAAAGTTTATCTATATCAATTTCCATATTTTAAGCACTTTACATTCACGAATTTTACGAATACACAACAATGTGATCACTACACAGACGGTCGAGCCATCAGCTGTCACCATCCATGGATGCGGGTGGCACGCTGTAACATACACGAACATTCGCGCAAGCGCCCTGCGCTGCCTAAACGAAACAGTAGGCCCAGGCATACATTTTCGCCGCGCCGTAGAGAGGGGATAGCTGTCTACTCTCCATCCGTCTTACGCTTTTTCGATCAGGTCACGTGTCCTGACGCGAGTTTAAGATTTTATACCCATTACAGAAAAAGTGCTCAACGCCGCTAAAGAAGTTTTCACTTCAAAAAAAACAGATAAATAGTACAGACAAATTTTTAAATTATTTAAAGTTAATAGTTGATTTTTCTTTTCCTAGTATCAGTATTAAATATTCAAGAGGGTTTAGGTTTAAAGATATTTATTTCCATAAAGACACAAGTCACTTACATGGAAACAGGAGTTAAATGTAACATAATTGTAGGTCGATCGTAACGTGTAATTACGAAAAGTTGTTTACTCATTTCTTGTATTCAAATTTAAGGTGGGTAGTTCTGCATAATATGTTCCGATAGTTTAGTTTTGAATACATGAAATGAGTTTACATGTTTTAAAGTAGACGGCAATTTATTGTAAAGCTGTGCACCCTCAAACGTAAACATTTTTTTCCCCGTATTTGTTCTAGTCCTAGGTAGAACTAGGAGATTTGCGCGGCGCGTGCGCAGGGGACGTGCTGTCAGTTGTTGCAAAGTTACGAAAGATAGGCTAGTATGGAGTGAGCGTTTTATTATTTTTCTAATAAGAATGCATGTATTATAAATGTACAGCTGTTTTATGGTCATTAATTTGGTTTCTTTATATATTTGTGAAGTTGGGGTTAAAAAGTTGTAGTGGAATAATACTTTGATAATTTTGTTTTGTTGTATTTGGAGATCAGCTAATTTAGTTTTAGCAGCGCTGCCCCATATCTCTATTAGATAGAGTAGGTGCGGTTTGACTAGTGAATTATAAATGGTGTAGCGTACCTGGCGTGGAATACACCGCACAATTCGTCGAAGCGAGCCATTAAGAGAAGACAATTTTGTTCGTATATGTTCAATCTGGGCATTCCACGTCAGACCACTATCCATTCTAAGTCCTAGGTATTTTTCGCAAGCTTTCTCCTGAATTATTATATTATTAATTTTTAGCGCGTCATGAGAAGGAATTACTTTGTTTCTTGATTTGAAAATAACGTAGCATGTTTTTGATATATTAACTGTAAGTAGATTATACTGGAACCAAGAGAATAGTTTGTTTAAATCTTCTTGAGCATTGGCCACTATTTGTTGTATCGAGGAGCCAAAGTAAAACAGACATGTGTCATCCGCGTACAAAGAGACATGCCCATGAAGGCCTATATCTCGGATATTATTTATATACGTCAAAAACAGCAGAGGTCCTGTTATAGAGCCTTGCGGAATCCCACATGTAATAGGCCGTTTTGTACTCTGGGCGTTATCAATTTTGACTATTTGAAATCTATCAGTGAGATAAGATTGAAACATTTGGAGTGCTGCGCCTTCTACACCAATGTGTTTTAACTTTTTTATGAGGAGACTGTGGCTAACAGTATCGAAAGCTTTTTTTAAATCAATAAACACGCCAAGAACTATGTTTTTTTTGTCAATGTTAGATTTTATTTTTGTTACAAGGTCCACTGTTGCCGTTAATGTATTGCTTTTGGGTCTGAAACCATACTGGCGTTCAAAAATGAAATCAATGCCTTTAAGATATTTTTCCAAACGGTTATTTATAATTTTCTCAAAAATTTTGGAAATAGTAGGCAATACAGAGATCGGTCTGTAATTTCCTGGATCTGTTTTAGCCCCTGATTTGAAAATTGGTGTGACTTTAGCAATTTTTAAGGAATCCGGAAATTTGCCTAATTTTAACGATTTATTGATACAGTTTGTAAGCCTATCACTAATGAGGTATTTTATGCATTTTATTGATTTAGTAGATATTCCGTCAAGGCCGGTACTAGAGTTCGAATCAAGGTTATTTATTATTTTAAGGATTTCGTCGGAACTGCAGGGATCTAGAGTTAATAATTTTGAATTTGTCATGGTTTGAGGTAAAGCTTGTTCGTAATCATCGTGATAATGTTTTGGTATTTTATTTGCCAATAGAGGTCCTATTGTTGCAAAATATTTATTAAATTCTTCACAAATTTCTTTAGGATTAATGATATGTTTGGATTCTATTATAAGTTTTGAAGGTGCAGAGCTTTCTTTAATTGTATTGCAGGCTAGATTATTAACTAATTTCCACATCTTCTTCGGTTTTCTTGTTAATTGAGTGAATTTATAGTAATAGTAATTGTCTTTAGTGTTCTGAATTAGATTAGCTAAATCCGTCTTGTTTGTTTTAAATTTTTTTTCAAGTGTGCTATCTGACGGGTTGCACTTGAGGTTTTCCCACAGCAGATTCCTTTGCCTTATTCCATCAATTATATCCTTACATATCCAGTCTTTTTGAGGTGGGTTTAGTATTTTAGTCTTGATTATTTTACTTCTATTTATATGATCTTTGATACTATTTTCGAGTAACGTGTAGTTATCATCACTGTTATTAAGTATGATTTCCTTAGCCGCGGAATGCAGCTTATCATAGTCTATTGCTTCAAATTGGGTTTTGATTTTTGGTGGTTGTCTGATTTTTTTTAGTTCGATACAAATTTGCTTATGGTCCGACATAGCGGATTCAATTATTGCCATGTGGAAATAATCATTCTTTAAATTGGTGCTTACGTGATCTATTATCGATTTTCGTGTTGAAGACTCTCTTGTGCAGTACTTCTTTGTGGTTTTATTTAGTATTGTGAATCCAGCTTCATTTAATAGTGACTTATATTGTTTAGTCTGTTTGTTAGTTGTTAATAAATCTATGTTAAAATCCCCAAATACTATCGCCCTGTTTCTTTTTTGTAGTTGATTGTTAAATGTTTTAAGAAAATTTTGATAATTTGTGTGACCTGGGTTGTATATAATGCCAATTTCTACTGAGTAATTTTCTAGTCTTATCCATAGATAATTATTTCCGTCTAGGTATTCCGAATCGGACATGGAATGTTTAAGGTTGTTGTGTACGTATGCAGATACTCCTCCGCCTTTTTTATCTGGCCTATAATTGTAGTAGTGAGTATAGTTAGGTAGTTGCAATGCCAGCGCTTGTGCTTCATTACTGATCCATGTTTCGGTAAGTAGGATTACATGGATTTTTGTAGGCAGAGCTTTAAGTATACATTTGAGTTCGTCAAATTTGCCTTTTTTGCATATACTTCTGGCGTTTAAATAGAAGAATGTTAGGCGACATTTAGAGCATTGTAGGTCTTCATAGTTCGTGAGCAGTTGGTACGTGTTTTTAATACTTGTAGCTGTGTCCGTGGCAGTATTTAATGAGTGGGGTTTTTTGAGTTCACTTTTACGATGCTAGGTATTCCATTGATATACTTAATAGTTAGGTCTGTTTCTCCATCACCCACTCGACGTGCCAAATCCTCTTTTAAATTCTGTAAGTGTTTTTGTTGGGCCGGGGTTTGGTCTGAGTAAATTTTGATGGGTTCTGGAATCTTATCTTTACCACGCAGGAGTTGCTTTGCGGTAAACTTACTTTCGTAGCAAACTTTGACTCTCCTGGTTTTCGTCTCGCTATATTTACCGATTCGTATAACTTTAATGGGCGGGGGTACGTCATGGACGATTGAGCGAGTAATTCGAATGACATCGGCTTCATCTTTGGATGCGCGCTCTGCGGCGCTAGCTGACGTTACTTCAGGAAGACCTGCAATGATGATATTTCGTTCCCTCTCGCTGCGTTCTTGAATTTCACGAATCAGCTTTTCGTCCAGGTGCGCTTGTGGTTCCCGTCTGCCCGATGGAGTAGATGCGCATTTTTCGATATTGGTTTCTATGGTATTAATTCTGCTTTCGCTCGCCAATATCTTTGTATCTAGTGCAGCTATTTGTGCTTTGATTTTACTTTGTTCCACTTTTATATTTAAAGCTGATGATTGTATGCCACCTATTTGATCTTTAATTTCGGTAATATTCCCCTGAATTAAATTAGTTGATTTTTCAGATGTTTCTTTAATTCCGGCGATTTGGGCTTTAACTTCAGTAATATTATTTTGCATTGTCGTCAAAATTTTTTCATTACCATCAGTGTATTTTTCCAATAGCAAAGCCATGCGGCTTAACTCAGAACGCACTTCTTTTAATTCATTGCTACACTTGCAATCGTGTTCAAAATTATGTTTCCTCTTTCGAAGAGTTATCGTAGAATCCGTCTCCATGTTACTTATCTTAGATAGGTCCGGTTGCGATCCACCGCCAGTTGCTGTATTTGTCGTTGGACGTTGTAAACTCATTGTAGGCACTAACTTGTAACGCGTAATGTATTTACTGCGTGTGAAACGTTGCGCTTCGTATACACTGCGCGCCAACGTCGGTTAAGTTATTTGGTATCGGTGCGAAATGCAGCAATGTACTTCGAACTACGTAAGTGATTCGGTAGTTATCGATAAACCGTCCACAATAGGTGTAGAGGCGCTGTGCGACCGAGACGAAAATTAGCTGTCTATACTTGTTCCCCGAGGAGGTGAAGGGAGCCCCTTAGTGGCCCGCGCGCACACGTTGCTCTTGATGTATGATTATTGAAGTTTTGTGCGTATAGTTAAAAGGAACGAAATTACGGTCACTGATATTTGGTAATTCTACTTTAAACTTGAAAACATAAGTTTTAAAATTGAGGATCACTATTTACATATTTTGTAATTAGAAAGAATCACACGTCTACTTCGGACGAGGGACGACCGACGGGTTTACCTTTCTTATCCAATAATAACATAGATACAAGATTTAAAACTATTATTTTTTATTTGAATAGGATTTGTAGTTTAATTAAGTCTTTTTTTCGAATCGAACGATTTAAAAAGAATTAAAAAGTTTCTCAATAATAAAACAATATCTACATATTATTTTATCATACGAGTTATCAAAATAAGGATTATTGAAAAATGTTTTACTTAATAAACTGGTAAAGCTAATACATTTTTAAAGATATGTTAAGTGCTAATTTATAGGAAAAGTTTTACGTGAACTACGTCACGAAAATGAAATAAAAACCAGCGGTTCTTCGAACTGAGACTTTGCGTTGTAAAATAAAGAAGTTATTTATTCAGGTAGATATTAATTGATATATACTTTCAAACAGAGATCGATTCACAGCGAAATATCTTTTAAAACACGTCATTTTTAGAAATATCTTTAATCAATCGTTATAATTATTAAAATGTTAATTATATATTTTAATCATCAATTTGTGTTTTTTTACTGTGAGCATAGTCTTTAAAGTCAATTAGTCATATTGATTGAAAATTCTTATCCGATTTCGACGTGTGATATCTATGTGACTCAATAAAAGCTATGTTATATTATAAAATATAGTTAGTAAGTAATGGGAACGTAACGAGGGTCTAAGGCAAAAGCTGACGTAACTACAAAGCAATAACAAACACAACCCCCTTCATATGGGATGTCTAATATTGCCATGTTATGTCAAGATTTGGATTGCGGTGTGGTGTTATGTAGAAATATTTTCACCATAGTGGTCTCAACCAAGTTACTTTATCTGCCGGTCATTATTCTTTTGTGGGGTATTTCCGCACCCTGCGATATTCAATGAAAGTGTATTCATTCATTCTTCCAACCCTTCATTCATCATTCTATGGCATTTTGTGACATTGGACAAGGGACGCATCTGCTTCTCACGTATTCTCGTTTATAGTTTTCCAAGGTAAAGTTTCATATTGTAATGTTGTTTCAAGCACCTTAGGATACCAACATCGATCAGTCTTCTGGGTTATAAACTTTATTGCACAAAAAATAAAAAATGTACAAAAAGCTAACCTAATGCTAATCATTTTTCACCAGCCAACCTTGGCTTTAATGTTGCAGAAATAATATGATACAATAACATAATATATATATATATATATATATATATATTTTCACGCTGGGAAATGCTTTTACGCATCCCCTCCGGAGGCGACGCAGGCAAGACTGTGCCGCTTCCGACGGGGTATGTGGGACTCCCCGGCGGCCAGGCTGGCGACCAGAATACCCACTAAAACCCAGCGATGCTCCTTCGCGTCGCCTGGTGGCTGGGTCACGGGAACACTTTTCGCTCACGACCCGAGGATGCCTCTCATCATCACCCGGAGCTCCTCGTCAGTTGGGCAGGCGGCGATCGTGCGCCCGTCAAATAATATAATATTAAATAAATAAACAAATATAAATCTTAACATGAAACATGAGAGTTAAAGAGTGAATGAAAATGTAAACAAGTACTAATTAATAAATAATAATTAAGAACCATTAAGCAATTTTTTTTTATCCTAATTTAAAAAACACTGCAACACTCTTACATTTTCTATATCTGATTCTTTTATAATTCAACGAGTCCAGCAATTTTCGATTTGATAGTTTTGAATACCTTACTTACCATAACACTGTTCCTCGCCCACTAACTAACTCTTAACTTTTCAGATTAACCAATTGTTACAAACTAGGATTTTGGGATTTGGAATAGCAACATGTGAATGTGTGTGTGTGTTCAATCTGGTACCTTTATTACGTCCCTCGCATTACAGTCCTTTAACAAACTCAGTGTTACCTACTAAGTACTCTTAGAATTTCACAACTTTTTACTAATAAAACTTAAAAAGAACTAAAAGTCTATTAAAACCGTACTCCTGGGTCCCATACACTCCTTATCATTTTTTAATTCAGTACTTAATTCAATTGTGTTGAGACGATTAATATAATTACTAAATGGAATGTTCTAGTAAAATGGTTCACGGACATTCTGGAATATTATAAATAACATCAGGGCTCGTTACATTAATTGAGCAATTAAGAACCATAAAATATAACGGGATGTTACTTTGTTTTATTAGATATTGTCATTATAGAAAAAATTGTGAATAGTAAAAGCTAGAAACCGTGGCATTGCAAATTAGTCAATTAATACTATCTGAATCTTATAAGTCTGAAGTTCACGTGGTAAAATCAAGCCATTGTTAAATGCTTTAGAAAGTTTAATATATTTGAATAACCTACTTGATATAACCTTTTAAAAATAAGAATGTAAAGCCAAAATTAAAAATTTCAGTTCCAGATACTTATTTCAAAAAGCCGTATTTTCAACTTGAATTTTTCTTTGTGTTATACGTGTAATGGAATTATTGCAAAACGCCATGTCACCTAAATGATCTCAATTTCGTAATATCATCTCAGTTGAGAAATATATTTAATTAAAATTTAACAAATTATATTCTCTACGAAAGTAAAGCCAATAGATTAAAATTTGTACTTCAGCAATGTTAAAATTGCATTATAAAGGCAGTCGAAAGGGATACATGTCAAGTGGCCTAAAGTTTTATCAGCTCACCAGACATGAGATTTGTAATATCAATGATGGATATCCAAATCGATTACTAAATTATTTATTTAATGGAACACACGACCAATGGTTGAAAGAATGAGTAATCTTATTAATAGTAGATGATTTCAAAGTCATCATCATTTCAATATGATGCAATATTAGATATATTTGTACAAGGTTCATGCTATAATGTAATCATTTGTATTTGTTAGACACTAATCACTTTCCGTGCTGACTCGGAAGAACTGGGGGAGGCTGTCTGTCTGGTCTGTGCAAGTCAGACAAGCCCTGCTGTGAGGCTGAAGTCCGTAGGGTTTTTTTCCTCCCCAAGAAAAAAAAGACACTAATCAAACGTAATATTTGTATGATAATGTATCATACAGAATGTTTTTATTTTCTGCTATGCTAGTTAACCGTTGAGTTGATAAGCCGTTAAAGCTATAATTGAGTAACACTTTTACGGTAAACGATTTTAGTAGAGTCGCCGGACTGTATGCTTAGAGCAAAAGAAAGTGGCAATGGCTGGTTGTAGTGATTTTTCTGTTAAACTTTTTTCGTTAGATTGTAAGAAAATTATATTGTAATAATAACTTAATGTAAAATGAATAAGGACATAAATATCTATTATATTATGATATAACGCCTGAAATATTGTGTAGATCATGATTGACTCAATATAGAAGTAAAAATCAAATGTAATTATCAAACTTAAGAAATTATTAATTTTTTTATACCCTACAAGTTGGCCCTTGACAGCTATCTCACCTGGTGGTAAGTGATGATGCAGTCTAGGATAGTAGCGGGCTAACCTGTTAGGGGTATGGTAAACCCACACTCCTAATTGGTTTCTACGCGACATCGTGCCGGAACGCTAAAACGCTTAGCGACACGTCTTTGTCGGCAGGGTGGTAACTATCCACGACCGAAGCCTCCCACCAGACTCGAATCGGGAATCGAACCCAGGACCCCCGACTTTACTTTAATAGGACAGGTCGTCAAAATTAATCGTCAGTTAATTTAGGAAAAAAATCATATTAAAGGTGTATAAGAAACTGCTCATATTAATAATTAAAATTAAAAGCACTTGTTGATTCAAGAGGGATTAAGATTAAGGCGCTGAAGCTAAGTGAGTGAGTGGGGATAATTTAACGGGAGTGAAAGAGGACAGCCGACGTAACCTCGAGGGAAATAACAATTTGTCAAAGTTATGTATTTTAAATTTTGCGCTTAGTATCAAAGTACCTTTAGAATTCTCGGATCCTTTTGACCCAAGTAGATGGACCTATGTAGTCGTAAATAAGAAATAAATACCAGTAACGAGATGAATAATATGTCCAATACATTTCTTATTTGGAACATATACGAGTATATCGTTGGATAATAGCTGTGATATGTTAGCCCAGTGGTTAGGACGTCTGCCTCGTGATCAGCTATCACAGCTTATGAATATATATTATATATGTATAACATATAGGTTTTTTTTACACTACAAATTAGCCCTTGACGACTGCATCATCACTTACCTGGTGGTGAGATATCACCACCAGTTAAGTGATGATGCAGTCTAGGATGGGATCGGGCTAACCTGTTAGGGGTATGGTAAATCCACAATCCAAATTGGTTTCTACGCGACATCGTGCCGGAACGCTAAATCGCCTAGCGACACGTCTTTGTCGGTAGGGTGGCAACTAGCCACGGCCGAACCCTCCCACTAGACAAGACTCGAGCCGGGAATCGAACCCGGGACCTCCGACTTTATAATGCGACAGCGCACGCACTGCGCCACGGAGGTCTTCAAATAAATAATTTACAGTACGCCCTAAGAATTCTCTAGAACATATTCGATATTAGAATATCTTAATAAGTAGGGGTGTAGACCTAATAACAGGCAGATGAAAGCGTTGGATATTGAAACGACGTCCTATAAATACACTCATTCCGCAGTCACAAACATTTAATATACAGTTTATTATAAACCCCGGTACAATATTTCACCTCCGAATTTGGTATAAAATCCAATTTTAGCTACAAATTAATATAAAAGCAAGCAGACCGGAATAAAATGCAGATTCAAGCTTTAATTATGACTCAGGCAAAACCGGCTGATATTAAAATCGATTTAGAAAATTACCGACGCCGCCAAATGCGAACAGTCGATTTATTTGCGAACGAAGAAACTCCCCTCTACGCGGAAATCATTAAATTATTTACTAGACAGCGTTTTCTTTCAAAGATAATGTAACATAACGTGCATATAGCTGTCATCAGCATCATCATGATCAATCCATTACCGGCTCTCTACAGAGCACGGGTCTCCTCTCAATAAGAGAAGGGTTTGGCCATAGTCCACCACGCTGGCCATGTGCGGATTGGTAACACTCCTTTGAGCACATTATGGACAACTCTCAGGCGTGCAGGTTTCCTCACGATGTTTTCCTTCACGGTTGAAGCAAATTATATTTTCTCTCTATCTTAAGTATTTTTTGTTTTTTGTTTTTTGTCTCCCTCTGTCTGTTTTTAATAAATGTAAATTTGTTTTGTTTATACTTCGTTTCTGCTATAATGTTACGAGTATCATGTTATCAGTGAATTTAATTAGTGTTATTGGATACTGTCCGTTCTAATTAAATAAAAAAAAAAAAAATTGACTATCATCTTTAGAAAGACCAATCGTCTTAGTTGTTAATTGACACTTTATTAATCAAAATCTATTGAATCATGTTCAAAATGAAATGAGATAAACATAGACTGCAACAACTCAAACGTAAACAATTGCAGATTTTGTTTACATAAAATGTTATTTTTCACTGGACATAGTTTAATTAAAATGAATAAAGTAGTCAATAGAACAATTTACCAATCCATATTGCCATCGAACGATAAGCTAAAGCCCTCTTTTTTTGTATTTATTGTAGCTATTTCTATGCCAAATTGCAGTCCAGTTTCAATATGATCTTATCTTACAATCTGCCAATAACTCTTCATTAAAAACAAAAATAGACCAGAATATAACTCGCTTCAAAAGATCTTATCAGTCTATGTAAGCTAGGATAGCGACAATTTTTCTTTTAAACATACGAATATGGCAAGAGATTTGCGAACATCCCGCTAAAGTTCACATAATAATATTGTAGGTGATAGAATAACGTTGTGGTACCATAAAATATTATCATGAGAAAATATATGTCGAGTCAAGGACGTCCAAATTGTTTTTTGTAAGGGTGACATCAGCATTGCTGACGTCACGATTTTGTTTACTTTCACTCATAGTAATTAAAACCACAACTTGCCGGTTTACACTTTTATTGCGATAATAACTAAGAGGTCCGAACAGTCCGACGTCTCGAGCGAGAGAATCCGCGAAAGGCATCGACCGCCCGTATTTATAGCACAAAGCATGCTTGTATGTACAAAATTGATTGTTACTGGCTAAATTGTGTTAGCAAAATCATCAAAAGTAAAATGTGGGTAATTATTGAATTCTTGAGGTTTTTGGCGCCGCTAAAGTTAATAACTTCTTCGCGCCGACATAAATTATCAATATTTATTTTACAATATTAGAATTTTACCTTCTTTACCTGCTCTGTAGCTCGCTCATCTTTGAACGCCGACGTATAACTAGACAACCGCGGTCATAATACGATTGCGCTGTCCCGGATATTACATGTCAAAGGATCAGCAGCCCCTTTTGTTTTTGAAGATTCTTTGGGATCCAATAAGTCACATATTAGTTTCGAATGAAAGGGGCTTTATAATTTGATTACAAGAGAAATATTATGATTTTTTTGTGTTTTTGTATCAAATCAGATACAAAAACACTGATTATATTATGATAAAGGATTGTGACACTCGTTGAAGTTATGATTATCTTTTATGGCATGTCGATGAATACTATAGAAGTTTATGCTATAATTAAAAAATATGTTTCTCATAATATAATATAATCTGTACTCATATTGAAAATTATTTTCTAAATATTACACCCTGAAAGGATTCTTATCCCAAACAAAAGAGTTCCCATTTGTCGTTTTATAACCTTACACGACCAAGATTATAATTTAGTATAAAACCATTTATACCACCACCACCACCACCATTAAACCATATAACCACCTTAACCTTTAACCGCAAGGTTGCGGTTTCTTTTAAAGACCCATTATATGATAGTTGTGCCTAATGCAAAATACTTCTTTTAACCATATCACATAATAACTATTACACGTCTATTAATGCGTGGAGCATTAATTGATGGACTTGATTTATTATACATTAATTTGATCATCCTTCCTAATTTCTATTTGCAAGCATAAACCATTATTACACATTAAAAAATAAGTTTTTATCTACATTATGTAAAACACGGTGTTGCATTTTAAAGGCAATAATGCGAAGATGTTTTTAGAACCTCTTTTGAGACCACCGTAGCGCAGTGCGAAACCGGTCGCGTTATAAAGTTGAAGGTCCTTGGTGTGATTCTCTGCTGGATTCTGGTCTAGTAGGAGATATCGGCCGTGGCTAGATACCAACCTGCCGACAAAGACGTGTCACCAAGGGATTTAGCGTTCCGACATGATGAAGGTAGAAACAAATTAGAAGTGTGGGTTAACCATGGCACAACAGATTGGCCCGCTACCATTTCAGATTGCATCATCACCTGTATATAAAAAAGACCCAATATTGGTCACCTACCTATTTACTGACTTGAGCCAAGGTGGCTATGATATATTCCTACAGATTTTTAAAAACCAGTCGCAAGTTATTTGAAGTATATGTTATAGATTCGTCTTTATTTCCTTTTTTCACTATTTTAACGATTAGGATTATAATTCAAATCTTAGTCGTATTAAAATGTATAAAGTAAAAAGTTAATTTGCAACCAAGTGTAAGATAGCGTGACACCGTGCCGGATAGCAAATTAACTACGAAACCCAGTTTGCACCGAATACCTTATGTGTCGTAATGCGGAAAGTTCAGCCATAGAGCCACCGTAACGGCCACCAAGGCAAGCTATTACGATATTATTAACTTGGAACTTTATTAATTTAATGTTTGCCAACTATGCAAGTGCTCTAGTATATGCGTTGTACGCGTTCCTTGTAATTGAATTAAATGAAGCCAGAGAAATTGTATTACTCCACGAGTTTAAATTGACTAAGGCGTCCAGTATGATTGAATCGCGGATCACTTATCGGTGAATTTATCTACAAACGAACCTTTGACGACCTACGTGGCGAAGCGCGTGCGCTGTTGCATTTTAAAAGTTGGAGGTCCTGGCTTCAATTTCTGACTCGAATTTGGTCTCGTGGGAAGGCTTCCCGTGACCCAGCCACCAGGTGACGCGAAAGAGCATCGCTGGGTTTTAGTGGGTATTCTAGTCGCCAGTCTGGCCGCCGGGGAGTCCCATATCCCGTCCGAAGCGGCGCAGTCTTGCCTGCATCGCTTCTGGAGAGGATGCGTAAACGCATTGGAAGGTTTCAGCAGTCTAGTTACCACCCTCACGACAAAGACGTGTCGCCAAGCGATTTCGCGTTGCGGCACGAGGTCGCGTAAAAGCCGATTAGGAGTGTGGGTTTAGCATTCCCCTAACAGGTTAGCTCGTTACCATCTTGGACTGCATCATCACTTACCATCAGGTGAGATTGCCGTCAAGGGTTAACTTGTAGTGTATAAAAAAAAAAAAACTAACCGTTAAGGGTAAGATTTTTTTACAACAACAACAATTTAGTTATATATTTTTTGTAAAATAATCTCTTTTACGAAGAAAGTTTAACACCTAGTATAATATATTGTGTATTGGTGTTCCTCCAAAGGAGGGTTAAGTTAAAAGTAATACTGAAACATTAAAACACTGGGTATGGTTATAACTCGCCACGGCCGAATCCGCCCACGAGACCAGTTGGATGCACTCTTTCCCCGAGATATTTTCATGAAAGAAGAAGAAGAAATATCATAAATTTTTCATTACTCACTTTAAAGCACTGTCTGAAATTAAAAAATCTTACAACAGTACTGCAGTTCTGAAGCAGTAAATCTTCTTAAACTATTACTTGCACTTTATTTTAAACAGCACAAGTGGTGCAGTTAGCGAGATATTTTAAAGCAAATGTCCATCTCGTGCTCAGTTATAGTGAATCAAGCTTTACGGGTCAGTTAGTACATCTCTTGAAGTTATGTAGTAAAAATTACTGCTTGGTAAAAAATCCTGTAGTGTTTAATTTGTATTAGATTTTCTGTTCAAATTCTCCCGTACTTATAATATTGGCTATCTATTTTATTTATATTTTTTTCAGCCTTTTGGTCCAGCTCATAATCCTCAACAGTAACCGTTAAAGCGCACCGACGCACATTTAGTTATTTACTAGCTGACACCCGCGACTTCGTCTGCGTTGAGTGAATCATGAAGTAATGGATTACGAAAACGACGACCTTGAAATAATTACAGGATAATCTGTAAAGTATCTCCTTTGTAACAAAATGAATGAAATCGGAGTACGCGTTAATGAATTACAACTAAATACACATTACAACTAAATACAATTTGACTTTCATCCCCTCTCCCATGGGAATTGTGCTGAATTCCAGGATAAAAACTATGCTATATCGAAACGGAGTATCAGTTACTCCTATACCAAATTTCATTCAATCCATTCAGTAGTTTCGGCTTGATGCGCGGCCATGATACAGACGGACAAAAAATAAAAAAAAATTGTTTTGGGCTCAGTATCGATAGTAAAGCATCCTCCAATTAAAATTTACAAAATATATTTAATGTACAGAATTCGTCCTGTTACAGTTTTATGATATTATAGATTGAAGGTATTATAGATAAAAGGTACAATTTGGCGGCCTTATAGCTTCGCGAAAACCCTCAAGGATTAAAAATCAAAACAAAAATATAAAAGGAAATTATTCATAAATCAAACCGAAACGCGAGCGATTGTGACAAATCTCTCACTCGTTTCTTGAAGGTGCTGACAGATTGTTCCTCGCAAATGTATAACTGTAGGGCGTTCCATAATTTAATGGCCTGAACCATAAAATATCTGTTGAAGATGGAGGACTTATGACCAGGCACCTTTCAGATAAACTTCCTATGAACACAAACTTCTCTTATGAATAAACAGAGTAGAAGGGGTACATATAGGGGGAAATAGGAAATAATAAGCATGGGGTGACAATAACGGCTGCAGTTGTATAAACTGTGACGCAACCATTATTGATCACCTCAAACAAATAGTAGAACATTGTAAGCTTACCAACAAAATTATAACATGTTCATTTTTTATTTTTATCTACTACAAGTTAGCCCTTGACGGCAACCTCACCTGATGGTAAGTGATGATGCAGTCTAGGATGGTAGCGGGCGAACCTGTTAGGGGTATGTACCCATACTCGTAATTGGTTTCTACGCAACATCGTGCCGGAACGCTAAATCGCTTGGCGACACGTCTTTGTCGGTAGGGTGGTAACTAGCCACGGCCGAAATTAATAATTATACAATAAACAACTCTCTCATATCAGAGAAGGAGTGAATCTAGAAGTGAAACTGTAATACGTTGTTAATGATGTAGAATTGATAATATATGTTTTACGGCTTGAGATACGATCATAGAACTGCGACGTTGGTAGCAATGCAAGCAACTCTGCAGTAAAACTGGCCGTTACACAGTCGATAGGACTCACAAAGAAAACCGAGGTCGCTCCGATGCTCCGGAGAGCTCCAAGTTCCAAGTAAATTTAAGATTGTTCACAAGTCGATCGTATTGTTTTTGTATTATTGGTTGAGGTAGTTATAAAAGAAATATTTTTAACTGTTCAGAGTCTTCCACCAATATTAATATTGTAGTATAGTAGGCCATATTAATAGGATAAGCAGTATAAACAAAATATCCCACGCCTACGTAATCGTAGATCATTTCATTTACCTTTTTTTTTTTAAACAAGGCTGAGGAGGTGGTGGTTATCATGCGCCTGTCTATAAAATTTACTCACTTTTAAATGGTCACTGATATGTATTGTTGTTCTTCGTCTTCACTTAAAAAACAAATTAGAAAGAGCGATTACTCTTCCATGTCATTTGATTATTTTCTCTTTTTTATGTAGTATTGTAGGTATGTTTACTATATACTATTATATTATTATTTCTCTCATATATCGTTTATTGTATCTATTTTCATTCCATTTTTTACAACGTTTACAATATAACAAAAGAAACAATCTTAAAAATTATATGAAATATAATTACTTATATTAAATTTATTCCAATATGAGTAAACTAAATATATTGTTGTATAATTAATGACTTATATAATGGTTATCTCATCATCATCATGAACAACCCATTACCAGCTCACTACAGAGCACGGGTCTCCTCTCAATATGAGAAGGGTTTGGCCATAGTCCACCACGCTAGCCATGTGCGGATTGGCAGACTTCACACGTCTTTGAGAACATTATAGAGAACTCTCAGGCGTGCAGGTTTCCTCACGATGTTTTCGTTCACCGTTGATGCAAGTGATATTTACATTTTTTAAAAACGCACATAATTTTTTGACGACCTCCGTGGCGCAGCGCGCGCGCTGTCACATTTTAAAGTTGGAGGTCCTGGGTTCGATTCCCGGCTCGAGTCTGGTCTGGTGGGAGGCTACGGCCGTGGCTAGTTACCACCCTACCGACAAAGACGTGTCGCCAAGCGATTTAGCGTTCCGGCACGATGTCGCGTAGAAACCAATTAAGGGCGTGGGTTTACCATAGTTCTCAACAGGTCAGCCCGCTACCATCCTAGACAGCATCATCACTTACCACCAGGTGAGATAGCAGTCAAGGGCTAACTTGTAGTGTGTAAAAAAAAAAACTCCGAAAAGTTAGAGGTGCGTGCCCGAATTCGAACCGCCGGCCTCTGATTAGGAGGCTGACGCCCTAATGGTTATCTATCACGTAGAAAATAAACATGAGGTAAAAAAATAAACACGAACAAATGAAAAATAATTTAAAAAAGGACGTAGCGAGCGCTCTTGCTAAATAAATCCCGTTCCTTTGGCGGTGTGATTGGTTCGCTGAAAGGATAGTTGCTCTTTCCGTCCTCAACGCGTATCGGTCCTTCGGAGGAAATAACTTTACTCTCTACTATTTTATCTTTGTGAATTTCTGAAAAAGGACTGCCATCCTAAGGGTTCGCTCATACGGTATGTTATCCTTTTTTAGACGGCCCTCAACCTTTGAAAGTACGTTTTGGATGAATATTAGAAAAATACACGGAATAAGGGACAATGGACAAAACTAGGCCGGAATTGTGTCTTTTATGGGTCAAACTCTACAGAAAATCCACTTTTAACCTCTCATGCAAATAACGTATATATAATATCTGTGTATATATGTCTTGGATCTATGCGAACAGTATTTTCTTTATATATAATATGTATAGTTTTTTATATAAAATATAAACGTAACAGCGTTTCTAAAGATTAATTGATCTTTTTAAGACGAATAAGTCCATAAACTTTGTTTTCTCAAAACTCCATTGGTTTTCGCTTTACACGCCGTCAGTGAAGATCCCAGTTGGTATGATTTTTTACGAAATCTTCAAAAATCATGTCACATTTTGGGTGTAGCTATTAATGTAAGATTTTTGGTCTGATTGGCTTAAATTGCGGGTTTTTCCTACTTTTTCATTTTTATACCCGTCGTAACTTCTAAACGTGAGGTCCAATTTGAATAATTTCAAGAGGTTTACAGGAACAGAATAAATCTCAGTAATAAAAATATTTATTTGCGTAAGGATTAATATAATTATTATCATTCATCATGAACAACCCATTACCAGCTCACTACAAAGCACGGGTCTCCTCTCATTATGAGTAGGGTTTGGCCATAGTCCACCAAGCTGGTCATGTGTGGATTGGCAGACTTCACCCGCCTTTGAGAACATTATGGAGAACTCTCAGGCAAGCAGGTTTCCTCACGATGTTTTCCTTCACCGTTGAAGCAAGTGATATTTTTAATTGCTTAAAAACGTACATAACTCCGAAAAGTTAAAAGGGCGTGCCCGGATTCGAATCGCCGACCTCTGATTAGGAGGCTGACGCCCTAACCACTAGGCTATAACCGCAAATTTAATATCAATATAGGACTGTTATCTAAAACCTACAATCTTCTTTACGCGGAACTCGTACACAAAAGAAAAGTTCCACAATGGTTAGGATTTGAGACATTCCGAGAACCGACAAATAGGGCGTTGACAAATAAGTCTTTTATTGATGTCACGTATGACTATGAACTTTGTTTCCAGTAACAATTTAAGGATTTGATGTTAAACAACTTTATATGACTATGAAGCTGTGATAGCCTAGTGGTTAGGACGTCCGCCTGCTAATCAGAGGTCGGGGGTTCGAACCCGGGCACGCACCTCTAACTTTTCGAAGTTATGTGCGTTTAAAAAAAAAATATAAATGTCACTTGCTTCAACGGTTAAGGAAAAAATCGTGAGGAAACCTGCACGCCTGATAGTTCTCCATAATGTTCTCAAAGGCGTGTGAAGTCTGCCAATCCACACATGGCCAGCGTGGTGGACTATGGCCAAACCCTTCTCATATTGAGAGGAGACCCGTGCTCTGTAGTGAGCCGGTAATGGGTTGATCATGATGATGATGATGACGATATGACTAATACGGAAACAAAAGATCAGCCTTCCGGAAAAAACGGTAAGCTAAGCGAGTCTACGCTGTAATCCGTCAATCATTGTGATATGTCTGTACATTTAACACAGGCTAAGGTTTTACTAACGACGACAATACGTGATTAACCTAACTGAATATTTTGCGTAAAGTTATTCTATTGTTTTCTTATGTTAGACTTAGCTCCAAGCGGATAACAAGAAGCCGGAAAATTAAATTTTTATTCAGCCCCTAGGTGGCTATAACATATCTGAAAATCAGACCCGTATGCAAAAAAAATGGTATCATAGTGATTGCGCCCAACATCCGTTAAATATTTCAAAGAAATTATTGCCAAGGCTGCTTGTTTTTTCTTATTGTCTTGTTGGCTTGTATTTGTCTTAACTACAAAATGCGCTAAGATAAATACTGGAGAAGTGAGAAGAACTCCATACTAATGCCCAAGATTAGAGACTCAGCTCCAAGGCCAGGCTTGACGACCTCCGTGGCGCAGCGCGCGCGCTGTCTCATTTGAAACTTGGAGGTCCTGGGTTTGATTCCTGGCTCGTGTCTGGCCTGGTTGGAGGCTTCGGCCTGGGCTAGATTCCACCCTACCGACAAAGACGTGTCGCAAAGCGATGTAGCGTGCCAGCACGATGTCGCGTAGAAACCAATTAGGGGGATGGGTTTACCATACCCCTAACAGTTTAGTCTGCTACCATCTTAGACTGAATCATCACTTACCATCAGTTGAGGTTGCCGCCAAGGGCTAATTTGTAGTGGATAAAAAAAAGGCTGTCAATTTGGAAGTTGATACGATTTCGATTAGGTTCGTACACCCAGATTAAAAAAAGCTGGTATTGGTGTTTTGTGGTTAACAATACAGTATACCGACGTTAAGCGGTCGAACATAAAACACTCCTTTTCAAGAAGGAGGTTTAAGCATTTATATAACTTTATACGGTTCATAAAATAACAGACCAGTATCCAAGTTTTCATCTCTCTTACACCATATAGCTTAAACCGAACTTAAACATTTGCGAGCGTTGAACCATTCTCACAAAACTTATAGAGTTGATATTGAAATTGTGAAGAAACTTGCCGCTGAGCAGTGAGAAAGCGAAAGACTGTCAGATTTGCAATTTTCTGTTCAACACTTCGAACTTTATGCTGCGGGATGATGGTTTCGCGAGATATTAGTTCAGAGTTGTGCGACTTATTTCTCCTATCATGCGGAGACGAAAAAATCTATCAATAATATATCTTTATTTGGAGCATCTGAGGCTAAATTGGTTAGTGAACAAAACAATTTATAAACTTAAACCTAATGTTAGTAAAATAAAAATAATTTAATGTACTCGCTTATACTTGAGGCCTTATCAACACTTGAATAAGGTGCTCAAGCATTGGCGAGTCTACTTTACTCGTAAATATACTCAGGATGCTGTTGGAACTTGAACGCAGTCTTGTCAGGAGTGATGACGACTTTTTTCGCATTATTGCAAAGAAGTATGTTCTTTTGCGAACATACCTGACGCTGAACAAAACCGCGGCAAACCCAACAGTATCCTAAATCCATTATTATACTGAAACCTAAGAGAGTCCATGGCTTTTGTGCGTAGTTGACCCATAAGCCTACCGTGTAGAAGTTCTGGCAATATGCCTTGAATAACGATATTTTGGCTTCTTTACTACATCGGGCAAACCTACGGGCCAACATACCAATAAAGTGAAATTTGAACTCGCACCCGAGAGGACGCTATGATGGAATCATGTGACACTACAAAGTATTGATAATTAAGATCGAGCAAAAATAGCAACCAACACGTTTGTTGTATTATTTAAACTTTGTTATATTACATTATCTATTTTTAATATTTTAGTTTTCTAAATATCTTAATTGCACAACATAAAGACAAACAGAAGAAAAGAGATAAAAAATACATAACATAAAAACAAAAGGCAATCCTATCAATAAAAACGCGATTTCTTCCACCTACACTACCTATGGCAGGAAGCGGGCGGAATTATACATATTATATACATACTAAAAATTACATAATAGTAAGATGTAATATAAATAGATAAATATGGATATAAAAACTTTAATCTAACTGTTAGCGGAGGTTACGTAAATATAGGGTCCCGTTGGCTCGTTTTGTGAACGAAAGACTAAAAATGAGGGTAGGTAAAATATCCACTGGCACTTTTAAAACATTTTTCATTAGCGAAACAAAAATGGCCTTGGTTCCAGCAAAAAACAGAGTTCCTCAGAATGATAATGATAGCAATAAAATTGCGATTACGGTGGAATGCCCGAAATTTATTTCGACCACGTTCTGCAATAAAAGGAACACCTCAGTGCTATTTTTAAGGCTTAAAACCCTACACAGATAAGACCGCCTCTAATTAAGTTTCGTGGCTCAGCAGTCTAATAATTTACTAACCATGAGCTATCATTCCCGTAGTAAGTAGGTAGATTTGAATTTCTTTTTAGGGAGCCGTATTTAAGGGTGGTTAAGGGTATAATATTACTAATACTTTGTCGTCGGTCCATCTGTTTATCAGCGGGCTGCATCTATTTTATGAACCGTAGTTACCTAATAGGTAGATTTCCCCCTACCTAAGCGCTCCTCTCCGAAAGAGGAGACCTAAACATATCCTTCATGACCCTGACGATCAGATAACTACTGACAACATACTTGTACCACCTACCACACAATCATACGCTACACACCAGAGTTTATTTGTTATTTTGATTTTTACCTACCTGCCCACTACCTGTTGCCCAATCATCACTGCTCAAACCATCGTTTGAGCAAGAAACCTATGCACGTATATTTTACCATTTATATTTAGACGTGAAAGTGTAACAGACAGATAAAAAAACAGAATAGATAAACAGGCATAGTCACTTAGACTAATAATATTAGTTCAAACTTTAACCAGAAATAATTCTTTACAATTAACTCGATAAACTAACTTATTTTGTTATTAATTTGTTAGTAATGTAGCTACAATGTATTGCTGATGCATCTAATAAACAATAAAAATAAATCTAAATTTTTTAATAAATAAAATTTAAGTATAATAAAAACTCGCAAGTATACGCATGTATCTATAAGTATATATATCGCTATATTTTTGGCATAAGATAGCACTGCGCATATATTAAACTACTATTATACGGTGATAGCCTAGTGGTCAGGGCGTCAGCCTCCTAATCAGAGGTCTCCTCTAATTTATCGGAGTTATGTGCGTTTTTAAAAATTAAAATATCACTTGCTTCAACGGTGAAGAAAAACATCGTGAGGAAACCTGCACGCCTGAGAGCTCTCCATAACGTTCTCAAAGGCGTGTGAAGTCTGCCAATCCGCACATGGCCAGCGTGGTGGACTATGGCCAAACCCTTCTCATATTGAGAGGAGACCCGTGCTCTGTAGTGAGCCGGTAATGGGTTGATCATCATGATGGTGATGATGATATATTAAAAAAAGTATTACAAACATTTACACCAGACATAATATACGCAAGATCAATAATTTAAACAATAAAGAATCCCACTTCACAGCCTCACTCCTCGACCCCGGTCTAATGATCAATTTAACGCTTATGAAGTGCAAATTCACTGTCATACTGTGAGACGAGCCATTATAATACCAATTTTGGCTTCAGAAAGAATATAAATGGGCAACGCACCTGTGTAAGCGCGGGTTTCCACTAACAGAACGTGAGTTTTGACGGAAACGTGACGTCTAAAGTTAAAGTTAACCCGATACGAAGCAAGCGTCATTTTTTAACAAGTGAAGTCTGCCAATCAGCGCATGGCCAGCGTTTTTTTTTTACCCACTACAAGTTAGCCCTAGACGGCAATCTCACCTGATGGTAAGTGATGATGCAGTCTAAGAAGGTAGCGTACTAACCTGTTAGGGATATGGTAAACCCATACTCCTAATTGGTTTCTACGCGACATCTCAACGCTAAATCGATTTGAGACACGTCTTTGTCGGTAAGGTGGTAACTAGCCACGGCCTAAGCCTCCCACCAGACCAGACTCGAGCCGAGGATCGAACCCAGGACCTCCAAATTTATAACAGCGCGCGCGCTGCGACACTGAGGTCGTCAAAGCGTGGTGGACTATGGCCAAACCTTTCTCATATTGTGAGGAGATGTTGCTCCGGCAATGGGTTGATCATGATGATAATGCCTATGCTTTACGACTTAAAGCAACACTTAGACCAATTACTGTATTTGGTTGCATGTAGGCCATTGCAGACGTGGGCGGGAGGTGCTGCTTATTTAGCCTTGCTATATACACCCGTTAGTTAAAATCTGCTGATTTAATTCCTAAGTCCTGACAAAAGATTTTATATTTTTCCTGACGAACTAATCTAGCATTTTTAAGCACAGGTGTTCTCAATTAGACTCCAAATTCTTGTGAAGTTAGGTAAAATACTGAAAACATTCTACACCTAGGATATACTTATTATACACTAGCTGGCGCCCGCGACTTCGCTCGCGTGGAATAAGTGTAACTTGCATGTAACCTTCCAACCCCTCACCCCTCTCACCCCTTTTGGGATGGATTTTTGTAATATTAAATATCCTTTAAATAAATAAATAAATAAATAAATAAATAAATATTGAGTATATACAGGTTTTTTTCATAACCTCGAAAACTTAGAATCCTGATGAAATCTTCCAACCCCCATTATACCCCCTTTCGGGTGGATTTTCGCAAAATTGATCGTACAGATCTTTATTATTTATAATTAACAACTTAGTTGCCAATTTTCATGTCTCTAACTTCAAAAATATAGGACTTTCATACAAACTTCCAAACCCCATTTCAACCCTTTAGGGGTGGATTTTTGTAATATATCATATACAGGTTTTATTATTTAAAACAAATAAACTAAATGGCAATTTGCATGTCCCAAACTTAGAATCCTGATGAAAACTTCCGACCCCCATTTTACCCCCTTTGGGGTGGTTTTTCTCAACATTGATCATACAGATCTTTATTATTTACAATTAACAACTTAGTTGCCAACTTTCATGTCTCTAACTTCAAAAATATAGGACTTTCATACAAACTTCCAACCCCCATTTCTACCCCTTAAGGGTGGATTTTTGTAATATTGCGTATACACGTTTTTTTATTTAAAACAATTTACCTAAATGCCAATTTTCATGTCCCTAATTTCGAAAACTTAGAATCCTCATGAAAACTTTCTACCCCCATTTCACCCCCCTTGGAGTAGACTTTGTAGCATTATTGATCATACAGATCTTAATTATTTATAATAAACAACTTAGTTGCCAACTTTCATGTCTCTAACTTAAAAAATATAGGACTTTCATACAAACTTCCAACCCCCATTTCTACCCTTTAGGGGTGGATTTTTGTAATATTGCGTATACAGGTTTTTATAATTTAAAACATATAACCGAAATGTAAATTTTCATGTCCCTAACTTCGAAAACATAGAATCCTCATGAAAACGCCCCACCCCCATTTCACCCCCCCTGGGGTAGATTTTCGTAACATTGATTATACAGATCTTTATCATTTATAATAAAAAACTTAGTTGCCAATTTTCATGTCTCTAACTTCAAAAATAAAGGACTTTCATACAAACTTCCAACCCCCATTTCAACCCTTTAGGGGTGGATTTCCTCAAAACCGGTTCTTAGCTGACCTCTACTTCATAAAAGAAATCTACCTTCCAAATTTCAAGTTCGTTCGTTCTATAGTTCCTGAGATATCGTGATCATCAGTCAGTCAGTCAGTCAGTCAGTGGTATTTCGCTTTTATATATATAGATAACCAGAAGTCTACACTTAATTATCATAATAAGCGCAGAAATATTTATAATAATACAATCCTATCGGATTCGAACTTCGCCTTGTTTATACTCGTAACTCAATTAAAAGAGTACTGCATATAAATTTACGGAATTATTTTTATTTTATTTTTTATACGTTTTACTTTCCGGTATAATGGAAATAAGCCGCTACGCGATAGCCTCTTTTCGTCTTTTTAATTTTATCTCTTCCTGTGGAGAGCAGCTATCTTCCGCTTAACGATGTTCATAAACTCCAAAGCGTTTTTTATTCGCTCATGTATATATTTTTTTTATGAATTGCCACTCCTATTACAGTACAAACCTGTTATACATATATAATTAAATATGTATTGCTTTATAATATCAGTTTATAAGCTAATATAATTTCACACTCAGTATCCCCCTAACCTTTAAAGTTATTAATAGATTAGGAAGTCACCACGACAGCAACATCATCATCACCATGATCAACCCATTGCCGGCTCACTACAGAGCACGGGTCTCTTCTCAATATGAGAAGGTTTTGACCATAGTCCACCACGCGGACCATGTGCGTATTGTCTGACTTCACACGCCTTTGAGATCATTATGGAGAACTCTTAGACGTATTTCCTCACGATGTTTTCCTTTACCGTTTAAGCAAACGATATTCAATTGCTATAGACGCACATAACTTCAAAAAATTAAGTTCCGGAGATCGATCTCGGTTACCGTGAAAAGGAGGCCAAAATCTTACTCACTAGGAACGTCGTTTCATTGTATCATCATCATCATCATCATCATTAACAACCGATTGACGTCCACTGCTGGACATTGGTCTTTTGTAGGGAGTTCCAATGCTCACGGTCTTGGGCCGCTTGCTTCCAGCGGCTCCCTGAGACTTGTCTGATGTCGTTTGTCCACCTAGTTGGGGGTCGACCAACGCTACGTTTACCGGTGCGGGGTCGCCATTCCAGCACCTTGGGACCCCAACTTGTATATGTTACATTAAATGTAAGGTCGCCAACGTGATTGTTTGCAAATTCAGCTGCGTTTTGCTTTCAGAGTCAACAAATGGACAACTAGCTTAGTTATTTCAGCGAGCTGTGCCGTCGAGACGCTGTAGTCTAAATCAAAGCTCATTTGCATATGGCAACATTTTCTGACCCCACTTGATCCTCTGTAAATAAGGAAAATGTGATTGAATGAAGGAACGCACACCTCAAACAACCGAACGGATCGGACCGAAAATTGATGTTTCAAATCATCATGATCAACCCATTACCGGCTCACTACAGAGCACGGGTCTCTTCATATGAGAAGGGTTTGGCCATAGTCCACCACGCTAGCCATGTGCGGATTGGCAGACTTCACACGCCTTTGTGAACCTTACGGAGAACTCTCAGGCGTGCAGGTTTCCTCACGATGTTTTCCTTCACCGTTGAAGCAATGATATTTTAATTTTTAAAAACGCACGTAACTCCGAAAAGTTAGAGGTGCGTGCCCGGATTCGAACCGCCTCTGATTAGGAGACTGACGCCCTTAACCACTAGGCTATCACCACTTCAATTCACTCACTTCATGTTTCAAATGACGATAGCTAATAACCGTATAAGTTATTTTAGCGTCACCAGGAGCTTTGGCGAGCACGAAGCTAACCCTGAGAGACCAGCACCAGGGCTCGCCGATATCAGGTGAACATCCCCATAAGGACGTCCCTTATAAGACTCAGACATCGACTAAAGGTTGACCTTGGAAATATGACTTCAGTCCAAACATGGATGAAACTCAAGTCCGGATTTCGTCAGAAATCGGAGACTGAAAGGATTTTTGAAAATTTATCCTTTATGGGGCCAAAATAGGGGTTTAAAGTTTGTATGAAAGTATGTCGGTTTCGAAGTTAGCAATAGGAGAGCAACCAACTAAGCGTAAGCAAAGGCCAGAAGCTAGCTTATTACTGTTAAGCTAGCTTGTAACATGGAATGGACAATGAATATCAGGCCATAAAAGAAGCAATGGCATTAGGAATAAGACTATACAACCAATAGACACAATCGGTTTTTTCCGTCGACTGATACGTTGAAATCGTCGCGTCATAAACATATTATACTAACAACATTAACATTTTGAAGACCTCCATGGCGCAGCGTGCGCGTCGCATTATAAAGTTGAAGGTCCTGGGTTCGATTCCCGGCTCGAGTATGGTCTCGTGGGAAGCGAAGCCAAGCGATTTAGAATTCCGGCACGATATCGTGTAGAAACCAATTACGAGTATAGGTTTGCCTTGCCCCTTACAGGTTAGACCGCTACCATCTTAGACTAGTATCATCACTTACCATCAGGCGAGATGCCGTCAAGGGTTAACTTGTGGTGTTTAAAAAAAACTATCTCTTAGATTGCAATAAGAAAAATTCCATTTAATTTGCCACGTAAATATTAAGTATTTTAATATTTTTTTTGGAAATAATAAATTTATGAAAAGAACATACAAAATCAAGAGCATGAATTATTTTCCAAACATTTTCATGTGATCTGATTCAATGGACCTTTTACTTCAATTTGTGTAACTGAAATACACATACCCGATTTCCGCAACTAAAATAATATTCTGTCCACACAGTAAAAGCCGTTTCGCTAAATAAATCACGAGCAATAAACCTTTAAAACGCCACAGCGACCGATTTTATATCAGTGCCAAACATATTTTATTTTTCCTATCGAAATATCTGTATTATGCGTTTCCCGGGTCGCCGATACGACTGCCGTTTTCCGTTGTATATGGACATTTCTTGGGCCGAAAGCGTCGTGCCGAGATAGAAAGCGGATATTTGATTCCTCGTATGGCGTCGTGTGCTTATTTGATACGGCCAACGCGTTTACATATACATGAAAATAAGAAAACGTCATATATTTCTGATATTGGCTGGCGTTTACTGTATTTGGTCACAAAGTTTTGTGCCAAGGACTTATATGTACTAACGTGTTGTTAGTATTTTACCGACGTACAAAATCTGAATGCCTTTGTATTGAAGCCGAAAAAACCCCGGCTAAGTTTGTTGTGGGCTTCTTCTTAGACCGGGGCGCGTTTGGAACGCTCATAGCTTTAGTTTTAAGTTTACGAATATAGTTATCACCATGAAATAACTACTATGTAAATTATTGACGCGTCAAAAGTGCCTTTTTAAGGACTATTTGAATAAAGATTATTTTGAATTTGAATTTGAAATTGAATTTGAAGCGTAAAATACATTATCTGACGTCAAATTTGACACCATATAACCATATTTATCAAAATTTTTGACTACCTCCGTGGCGCAGTGCCAGCGATGTCGCATCATAAAATTGGAGGTCCTGGGTTCGATTCTTGGCTCGAGTCTGGTCTGGTGGGTGGCCTCGGCTATGGCTAGTTGCCACCCTTACTTTACCGAGAAAGACGTGTCGCGATTTAGCGTTCCGGCACGATGTTGCATATATACGAATAATTAGTAACAGTGAGTGAGTGAGTAAGTGAGTAAGTAAGTGAGTAAGTGGGTAAGTAAGTAAGTAAGTGAGTGAGTAAGTAAGTATGTGAGTGAGTAATTGAGTTAGTAAGTAAGTAATCTCACATTCCCTTCTAATCCCAAATCGATATTAGTAGAGCCATACTTCATACCCATGCTTGTTTATCATTAGCACAATCATTGTGTTAAACACTATAATAGGACTTCTTATTAAGTTGCTTAAGTTTCGTTTCCTATAATCACTTAAAAATAGGGTTCAAGGTTTGGATATTGACGGTAATATTGGGTTGTTGCATTAATAGTGCAGTTGTCAGCAGAGTGGAGTGGAGGGTGGTAAAAATGCTTTTTGGGTCTGTCTCTTGATTGGCTCGAAAGGATTTCATATGTATGACCAATGTTACTTCCGCTAGGTCGCTCCAGCCAGCAGAACTCGTTTCAGAAGTTTAGTGAGGCCGCCGGTCACAGATCTGAAGACAATTACAAGCGTCTGTAAGCTTAAAGAGTGTAAGCGAAATGTTTTATAAGGACCATGATTGTAAGTGAGTGATGTGTGTGTGTGTGTGTGTGTGTGTTTGTGTGTGTGTGTGGGTATGCGTGTGTGTGTGTGTGTGTGTGTGTTTGTGTGTGTGTATGTGTGGGTGTGGGTGTGTGTGTATGTGTGGGTGTGGGTTTGGGTGTGTGTGTGTGTGTGTGTGTGTGGTGTGTGTGTGTGTGTGTGTGTGTGTGTGTGTGTGTGTGTGTATGTGTGTGTGTACTATCTGATTACACTAGAATATCCAATAGTCCTTTAGTAGCCGCATAAGTCCGCTTCAGAAGCTAATCTTGAAGAGTTCAAACCTTGCTTCAAAAATTTCTTTTAAACTAATCCTTCGGGACCTTCTACAAACGTTACTATAATAAAACAGAGGAAAAGCGAAAGTCGTAACGTGAATTCAAATAACGTTCCTAATACTGAAACTGAACGATAAAAGGCGAAATATTTCTTCCAACTAAACCGCCTTACAATGTAAAGAACACATAGCATAAGTGATTTATCATTTTTATGAGCTCACCATAAAGGCCTAAAGTCCGCAAGCCGAGTGTGGGTAACAGCCTATATAAAATCATTTTGGCGCGAAATTCTCTTAAAGTTTACGGCCCCACACGAGCGCTGGTAATCTTGTTGGTTTATTCAACCTTAACGGGTTGACGATGTTAGGCGACAATGGCTGTATGAAATGGGCTAACCCGTCACATCTGTAGGGATTATTCGATTAAAATGCATCAAACTCTGATCCCGGTCTAAAATTGACAACATATTAAAATGTCAACTGACCCGCCACTTTTGCCATTTCGCATGCGTAAGCAGCTAATGCTCATATTCGGCATCACTGCATTCGTTGAGAGCACTGCACTGACACATTGTAAGCACGTTGTACGTATGAAGCTGTGATAGCCTAGTGGTTAGTGCGTCAGCCTCCTAATCAGAGGTTGGCGGTTCGAATCCTCCAACTTTTCGGAGTTGTGCGCTTAAAAAAATTAAAATATCACTTGCTTCAACGGTGAAGGTAAACATCGTGAGGAAACCTGCACGCCTGAGAGTTCTCCATAATGTTCAATATGTAATATAATTAAAAATAATGTTCTCAAAGGCGTGTGAAGTCTGCCAATCCGCAAACGGCCAGCGTGGTGGACTATGGCCAAACCCTTCTCATATTGAGAGGACCCGTGCTCTGTAGTGAGCCGGTAATGGGTTGATCATGATGATGATGTATGAATACCTGAGACGCACGATCTTCCTAAATCGTACGTCTTAGGTATACACTTCATTAGAGCAACCTTTCTAGATCGATCCAATGACTTGATAGAGGTTTACTATCAAATTCAATGCGTAGAGCGTTTATTCGTTTAACATACAGTGTTAAGCAAAGTGTTTGAAGACCAAAGTGCAAACAGTGCGTGCTGCCAGTGATTAATCATGGCTCCGAAACGTGTTCGTGCCACGAGTCTTATAAGAAGGCTCAGAATCACTCAGCGGGCGAAAGAGAATGCTAAGATCTGAGTATACCTACTCGACCAAATTAAAAATGTTGAGATCTGTGGGAGAATCAGAGTTCTATAGCTTCGTATGTTTTTATAAAACCCAAGCTCATAGAAAAAACTAATTATTAAAGTTCTAATTATTTCATAGTTAGTTAAGTATAGATTGTGAGATGGTGATACCAAAAAATAAATGTTATACGCGGTTAAGTTTTTCGTGAGCTGTTTCTGAGACCAGAACACGCAGGAATCCTGTAGCTTTAGTTTTCAAGTTAACAAATGTATAACCACCACGATCATTGCACAAAAAATCTATAATTAACTAGCTGACGCCCGCGACTTCGTCTGCGTTGAGTATTTGCTTGTCTTCCAATCACGAAGAAATAGATTACTGAACCGAAGAACTTGAAAAAATTACATCATAAACATTAAAGTATCTCCGTATTTCTTACAAAAAAAGAATGAATGGATTCTGAGTACGCGTTAATGAATTACAACTAAATACACATTTTGACTTTCATCCCTTCTCCCAAGGGAACCGTGCTGAATTCCGGGACGAAAACTATCTTATATGTTGAACCGGAGTATCAGCTACTCCTATACAAAATTTTATTAAAATCCATCCAGTGGTTTCAGCGTGATACAGACAGACGGAGAGACAAAAGAATTAAAAAAAAATTGCTTTGGGCTCAGTATCGCTAGTAAAGCATCATCCAATTAAAATGTTCAAAATATATTTAATGTACAGATTTCGTCCTGTTACGGTTTTATTATGCACTCTTTGACGTTAGGAACACATCTACATTGCTTAGACAACAGTGAGTGCTTGTAATTTAATATGTACTTTATGCAATAGCAATAAAACTCAAATTGACTGTACGTTTTAGTTAGAAGACGTTTGTATGGGAAAAAGAAAAGGGCTGTTTTAAGGGGTTTTCTGGCAATTATTAGAATTTTTCTCGCCATAAAAACCATCCTTGAACTTCAACGAACATTTAAAAAAAAATTGGCCAAATTGGTCCAGGCGTTGTTGAGTTATGCGCTTACCAACAGCTTTTGCGATTCATTTTTATATTATATAGATATGCAAGAAAGCTTCATAAACGCCTGTGATAGGATAACATGAATAAATAAATACTTTTTGATTTCATTTGTTCCGAGGTGCTGGAATGTCAACCCTACACTGGTAATTACAGCGTTGGTCGATTCCCAACTAGGTGGATGGACAACATCAAACGAGGTCGAAGGGACCCACTGAAAACAACCAGTCATAGATCGCGGACTTAGCAACTACAAAATACCATGCTCAATAATAGCCGTTTTAGCATTCACAGTTGAAGTTAAAATATTCCTCATAAGGCTAAATTGTTTCAGTATCGAAACAGTTTTGCTTATCCCTTCCTGACATGATCATGCATTTATCGTTGAAATAGCTTCTGCCCGCGACTTCGTCTGCGTGGACTTCAGAATTAGGTCTAAAGCTTCGTTTATTAACAATATTTAATCTTCCTACGGGAACTATTTGAGAGATCGGTGTAGAACGTACATGTCTTTTCCATAGCTAGGTGACATGCATACTACCGACCACGAAATTTGACGACGCAGTTTGTGCGCTGACGCATAATAAAGTTGGAGGTTCTGGATTTGATTCCCGGCTCGGGTCCGGTGGGAGGCTTCATCCGTGGCTAGTGACCGCCCGACCGACAAAGTCGTTTCGCCAAGCAATTTCACGTTTCGGCACGATGTGGCGTAGAAACCAATTAGGAGTATGGGTTTACCATACGCCTAACAGGTAATCCCGCTACCATCCTAGACTGCATTATCACTTACCACCAGGTAAAATAGCCGTCAAGGGCTAACTTATAGTGTATAAAAAAAACAAATATCAAAGCTATCTGCCCGCGGCTTAGATCGTAAAAAAATTTGAATTTTCGTTCAGCCCTTTTTGCGTGATTGAGTAACAAACATCCACACTTTCACATTTATAATATGTATAGGAATGTAGGATAACGTGTTATTTAATAACACAGCGGCCCAAGCTAAGGTTTCTGCGTAACTAACTAATGAATTGAAACCAGTTATCAAACAAGTTGAACGTTCATACTCGTACCCAACGCTTCTAGTTTCACTACTGAAATTACAACTATCCAACTTACCTGTGAAAATTAGCACGTTACCGCTAACTTTTGCATTGAATTTAAGCTTCGGCGAAACTGGTAGGTCTGATTGCGAAAATCACTAGTTCACTGTTTGGTAATTGATCCGAGGAACTGTGCCTAATGGTTAAAATGGCCTTCCTTTCGGAGAGTCCTAGTTTGATCCACGGCACAATTTTCTCACTTTACGGAGCTATGTTAGAAAATAAATATCACTGCTTTAACAGTGAAGGAACATTGGCACAAAGAAAAGAAAATAAATAGTGATCTTTAAAACACGAAAAATTATGCTAGTTAGGTATTATATTTCATTCCTAAGCTTTCCTAACCGTCTAAAAATACTCAATTTTTTTTTCATAAAATATTTGTAGGTTTGATCAAAGCTTAAAGATAACTAGGCTTAAAGCGTACAAGGTTTTTTAATATATATATTTATATCGCAGGCAAACGAACGAATGGTTCACCTGATTTTAACTGGTCCATCGCCCTTGAGTATCCTCAGCACCACAGGAGTCACCTATGAGTAGCCGGCTGAACCCATTCCACTAAACGGTTTCTACTTTACATAATACTGGAACGCTAAATCGCTTGGCAGTATGTATTTGCGAAAAGGTCGGTAACTACCCTCGACCGAAGCCTCCCACCAAAGCACTAAAGCAAAGACTAGGAGGTTCCTTTATAATACGACATCAGAAGCATCGTGCGCCATAGGAGTCGTCAGAACGTACTAAGCCTGAAATAATATAATATAATGGTATATTAAATGATATAGATGACAGTTATAATCTAATAAGGCACAAGTCAAACCACTGCACGGATTAGACAGAAATTTGGAAGAATACATATATATATATATATATATACTACTATGGCGAAATTTACGCCAGCGAAACAGTAGATAGTTTTTTTTTATTGTATCATTAAATTAGTCACAATCTAAATAAAAACAACAAAAACAAATCAAAAGAACAAACACGAGATAGTGACTTTCTTGAAATGACCACAGCATGCAACCTTCAAATTAACCTTACATCTAAATAATTTAATTATAGCCTATAATAACACAGTACTGGACTGGAATACAGTAATAGACAGTCTTACTTGGTTTTTAAAGGAGGCCTCAGAACTGCAGGAGATGTCGCAGATATTCCTGGGATTAATCAGAATTGAACATATTCTATAGACAGGCACAGGCTCTAATTATATGATATTTATTATACATACACCGATTAAATTGTACTACCTACTATCAATAACTAAAATTGGAAAATTTTAGCTAGATGAAAGAAATAAATCTTATTATACTTGCACGTATTTCGACGTTCAAATAATACGAATTGGGAATAAATGAATAAGGGAATAAAGGTATATAATGGATCCATTTCCTTTGTGAATGTAAAACGAGCATAAATTGCTTTACTGAGAACTTTGCGATTCATTCAAAAGCCATGATATTAAGAATAATTTATCAATTGATTCATACTAGAGTAGTCTTTTTGAATAATTTCTAGGATTCTACTTGAAACTGGACAGTGTGTTATCATGTTGTTTGTGTCATAACACAATATTTCTATGAGCGACTATACTCTTACAAACGTGTACCGAAATTAATATAGTAAAACAAAAATGTTTTTCAGTAACCATACACTACCGAAAAAAATAAAATCTGATGAATAAATAACGTTGTATGTCATCCTCATTCTTTTAAAACCCCATAGCTAGGCAAGGGTTTTAGATCTTTGTCCCAGAGGCCACCAGTCCAGTGAAGGTTGGCAGCCTTTCAAGATAATCATCAACATGGAACCAACAACAGAGTTGGTGCGGCTTCTGAAGCGGCTGAAAAAGCTAAAGCATACAAATACAGGGGCCTAGGCTCTGAATATGATTTTGTCCCATTCGGTGTCGAGACCCTTGGTCCGTGGGGTCCTAGCGCTATAGGACTTTTTAGGGTTTTTTTTTATTTTAGATCTTCCGCATTTGTAATCATCATCATCAACATTATCGACCTATTACCGGCCTACTTAAGATCATGGGTCTCGTCCCAGCACGAGAAGGGATGTGGCCGGTCCACCACAAGAACCAAGTATGGATTGGTAGACTTTGAGAGCATTATGAAGGTTGGTAGGCATACAGGTTTCTTCGCCGTTAAATCAAGTGATATTCTATTTGATGCATATAGGTATACCGTACACCTGCAAAAGTTAAATACGAAGAATTTCCCATCCATTCCGCTGATCCGTAATGTACTTGCCAAACACTTGCCAAACTTTGCCAATAATGTTCCGATAATCTCTCTTAAAGCGATTCTTTCGCAAGTAATAGAGACTACAAGATTGGATTAAAACTTTTCCCAACTTCGTGACTTCCTCTCGAGGTTGCCCATCATATCTGTCACAATGGCCATTGAAACTTGCCTATAAGTATAGGCAAGTTTGGCGTAATGTACCCAACTTTGTATAATGAAGGGGGAAAAATTCAGAAACATGGGCAAAGAGCAGTTCACTTTATACATGGATTTAAGTAAGATTTAATTTCTCTAAGAGTCAGATTGTAATTTTAAATGTACGAGTACATACATACTACTACAATTTGGGAAAGTTTGTTTGTTTGTCCTTCAATAATGCCGCAATAGAGCATCGATTGATTATTTTTTGACAACCCCGTTGCGAAAGGCGTGCGTATTCAGTTTATAAAGTTGGAGGTATTGGGTTCGATTAGAAGCACAAGTCTGGTCTGATGGGAAGTCTGGTCTGATGGGACCCTACCGACAAAGTCGCATCGCCAATCGAGTTAGTGTTCCAATACGATGTCTTGTAGTAAGCAATTATGATTTAGCGTTTACAATAGCTTTAAAAGGTTAGCCCACTACCATCTTAGCATCGTTACTTATCATTAGAAGATTGTCGTCAAGGGCTAACTAGTAGTAAACTAAAACTCCTTTATATGTATAGACATAGTTTATGTGACGGAGAATGAAATAAATATGAGATAAAGCTAAACGCGATTGTCTTATTTTGCGCTTCACGCTTTGCATTTGTAAAATTTTGTGGGTCTTCTAGTAATCTTTATTTCAATCAAATGAACTTAAGATGTTATTTTTTTGCTTTTAATGTATTATCCTCTTTTCCTTACAACAAAGCACGCAGTTTACCAAGACAAATTCGATAAATTAGATAATGCACCTTACATTATCGAATTTGAACTAACGATCCAGAATTCCAGTTTTCCAATATACATCTTCATTCCCATCCTATTATAGGGCATGGCCAACAATCCTCTCAGCATGAGAAGGGACTTAAGACTGTACTATTATTAATTTTGTAATTAGTTTGAATAAAATCAATGTTAGAGGTGCGTGGTGTGAATTGAACTTTCCCCCCCCCCCCCTCCCCTTACGGCAAACTTCCGAAGCCTTAACAACCAGGCTATCACCGCATTCTCATATAATAAATTAAAATACTAAGAAAGTTACGTTGCCATAAAATATACAGTGGCAACGACGCGTTTACAGCCTTTTAAACAAGCATTAAAACATTATACCCACATTTACACAGAACAATAAACTCAGTTACGACGAAAGACAAAAAGGACATGAAAAAAAAATGCGCGCACTCCTTATAAATCTAATATTAAATGTACATTGTTCACCTCAGCAACACTGAGTATTATGGTCAAAGAGCTCGCAGGTATTCATTAAATTTATTTGAATACATTTTATTTATCTCATTATTAATTACGGGTGGAAAAAAACCGTCGGGCTGTACTCCAGTGTAGGTACATCGAGTAGCTAGGCTTATTTAGGCACACTTATTATTTAATTAATTTGTGTGTATTTATAAAGATACACACAAATTAAAGAATAAATAAGAATAAGTGTGCTGAAATTATATTTGCTGTACTTCTGCGATTCGTTACACCAATTTTGCATACTGATTGAGGTTGCAATATGTAGTTAATTAATCTGTTGTACTGTTTCATAGTAATCTGGAAAAAAAAATATCATTCGTTATTTATAATTGATAAGGTACATAATACCGCAGACTTTATACCTACAGGGGAGTTTATTGTAGTAGAAAAAAAAAACATGTATTGTGGGTTACTTTTACGTAAATTTCCTAGTTTACATTATTTAAGTGACAAATATTGTTTCTATTAAAATAATAAAATATCAGCTTTGTAAACTCTTAATAGTGTTGCAAGAATAACTAAAACCATGTATGTAGTTTCAGAGTTCAATAATTTTCCCCTCTTTATACTATTTGCATAAAAGTATAGAAATAGATTTTATCGTTCCATGTTTAGTAGTTAATTATAACCTGTTGAATTTAAATTTAATTTTCCTTGACATAGACAAATCGTCTGCATTGTAGCAATATAAAATGGTTTAAGAACAAAAATATATTGCAAATCTATTTTACTGCCACTTGATCGCTGCTAGAACAAGACGTGTTTTTTAAAAGTTAGCTACCTGATAAGTACTATACACAACAAAACACGGCACGGCATTTGAATTTAAATGACGCCTTCCAGTTGGTTTATTAATTGCAAGATATTTAGAACACAAGTACCATACATCGACATTTTAGATTTGTTCAAGTACCTTCTCAAAATTATCCGCTAGCTCTTCTTTTATCAGGAGCACTGAATACAACTGTTTTATCTTTTGTTTACGAGCCTCGAGCATTATGTGTGGCTGTTGGCGGAAATTTAAGTCCCGTTTATGCTTACTTTACATTTTACTCGAAGAAAGTTGCGAGAATGACACGCTCGAGTCGTCCGGGACAAGTTTGTTCCATTGTGAACCTCTTTATCTTAATTACTCTAATTTATTAACAGTCGGCTACTTGTTCTTCTCTTCTTTTACTTGTGTAAATTATATCACGTATAATTCAGCCGTCTCATCCCTTGACTGAGCGAAGAATTAAGTCCGATCTCTTAACGGCTTTCTATTTTAAGCTTCTACAGCGGACCTTTGAGATAAAAAATATTTATTGACTAGCTGACGCCCGCAGCTTCGTCTGCGTTGAGCTAGTGTATGTGAAAGTGTGTTTGTTTGTTTTCCAATCACAAAGCTGTTGGATGAACGGATTATTAAACCGACGACCTTGAAATATTTACAGGGTTATCTGTAAATTATCTCCTTTCTAACAAAAAAATAATGAATTAAATCGCAGTACGCGTTAATAAATTACAACTAAATACACATTTTGACTTTCATCCACTCTACCAAGGAAACCGTGCTGCATTCCGGGATAAAAACTATTCTATATGTTGAACCGGAGTATCAGCTACTCCTATACCAAATTTCATTCGCAGCTAAGATACAGACAGACAGACAAAAAAATAAAAAAAATGTTTTGGGCTCAGTATCAAGTAAAGCATCCTCAAATTATTTTTTCTAAATATATTTAATGTACAGAATTCATCCTGTTACAGTTTTATTATATTAATTAAATATTAAAATTAATTCTGTCTAATCGTGGTTATATATTTTAAATTTTTCTTAGTGGTCTTACCTACATTTGGAGGAAACAAAGATGTATAATTCAGTCCACGGTTCTAGAGTGTAATCAAGAATCAGTTTCTCTATCAAATTTTCACGTTGCAAAGAGGATATGTACACCGTTAAGCAGGTGATATCTCAAACACACATTTTCTCCTTTCTTTCTCCCTCGATATCCTCCTTCCTCCTTGCATATCAGTCCATTAAAAGACATTGGCAAACTGTGATAGCTTAGTGGTTAGGAAGTCCACCCCCTAATCTTTATATAATAAAGGGTTCAATTCGGGGCGCGAACCTCAAACCTTTCAGAGCTTTGTGTGTTTTAAGAAATTATAACATCAGTTGCTTCAACGGTGAAGGAAAACATCGCGAGGATACCTGCAAACCTGAGAGTTCTCCATAATGTTCTCAAAGGCGTGTGCAGTCTGCCAATGCACATGGCCAGCGTGGCGGACTATGTCCAACCTTTTGTCATACTGAGAGAAGACCCGTGCTCTGTAGTGAGCCGACAATAGGTTGATCATGATGATGATAAAAATACAACACACACATATCAACTAATATTAATTTAACAGAGCCATAATTTTGATAACAATACCTCACGTTGCCAAACAAAAAATTAGATATCCTAAATAGATTGAATACCATATATTTTCATGCATTATTAAGCCAATAAATACTAACCGGCAGATCGTATTATGCGCTAATTCTATCAGCACGTTTAGCACTCAATGCGATTTTACGGTCTCATTGCTAATTAATTTGATTATTCGCTTTTCGGATCGCATTGTATATAAATAGACGGTATGGCTTTAAAACAGTAACCTTGCCTTATTATGAGAACTTTTACGTTGTAGAGAATATGAGAAAATGTAAAGTTTGTTATAATAGTGCCAGAGTTTTTACTTCTTTTTTTTTATACACTACAAGTAAGCCCTTGACGGCTATCACACCTGGTGGTAAGTGATGATGCTGTCTAGGATGGTAGCAGGCTGACCTGTTAGGAGTATGGTAAACCCACGCTCCTAATTGGTTTCTACGCGACATCGTGCCAGAACGCTAAATCGGTTGGCGACACGTCACTATCGGTAGGGTGGTAACTAGCCACGGCCGAAGCCTCCCACCAGAATAGATAAGAAACAAATATAGAATAAAATCGAACAGTACAGTTAGACCTTGATTGCAGTCTTACTACGTATCGGAATCGGAATACTAAAATGATTCTTTGCGACACATCTTTGTTGGTAGATTCTTAGTGGGTACCTATCTAGTTATCTAGTAAAAACATGAGCAGACCGAAGAAATTTTATATATTATAATTTTCCCTGCCTGGGACAGGAATAGAAATTTGTGTTACTACCCCCTGGCAGATGGACGGACAGCGGAGTCTTATGTATTTTAAATAATTTAGTTCATTAAATTATAACTCGTAATATTTAACCAATTAAATTTACGTAAAATAATTAAAATTACATAGGACTCGCCGCGAATGTTCGTGACATATTGAGTGGGTGGTATTTTGATATTAATGATATGATAGAATAAATTAACAATAGTATTGTCTATAAGAACAAAACGGAAAAAATATATATACAAGTTCATTCTCTTGCTTGTCACATTTAAGCACAGTCTAGGACACTCCTTACAAATGAGGTAAGTTAATATTGTTAGGGTGCACGCTCGCCGCCTGCCCCTTTGACGAGGATTTCCGGGTGATGACAGAGTTAGGGGCCTCGATCACAGGCTTCTGGTGGAGGGACTGTCTCTGTGGCAGACGCCGCTGGCTGGGTTGTGAATGAGCCGAGCGTTCCCGTTCTCTCCGCGTCGCCTCCAAGCGAGCATCGCTGGGTTTTGTGGTAGTATTCGCCTAAACGCTGGCGAGTACCACTTACCTCGCCGGAAGTGATCCGATGCCTAAATGCATTTCCTAGCGTAAAAAAATACTTTTATACAAAAAAAAAAATTATAACCGTTCAAGACTTTACCTTAACGATTTTTTAGGTATAAGGGTAATTTCATAAAAATTTCCGTGGTGGGTATAGACAATTAAACCGACAAATTCAAATTTAAAAAACGTGTAACGTTGTAACTTACGTTAAAACAATCACAATAAAGAACAAATTAAGAGTCACAAATACTTTATTTGATACAGATGATTTTATTTATTTTTATAGAACACAATTTAATTATTTAGTGCCGTGTTTATATAAAACAGTTGCAAAAGTGGCAAAATATAAAGCAAAATCACTATGACGTTTGGTCATCTTAACAAAATGGCAGATAAACGTAATTTTTATGTTTCGTTAGTTAAAATGAAAACTGAGCACAATGAGGTTACAAGATGTAATTTATTTTCTAGCAAAATTTAGTACGGAATATGGAGTTATAGGTAAATAAATGAAATCGAGAACAGTTCTTTACATTTCTTTAGTTTTTGTATCACCCACAAGTTAGCCCTTGACAGTAATCTCACCTGATGGTAAGTGATGATGCAGTCTAAGATGGTAGCAGGCTAACCTGTTAGGGGTATGGTAAACCCATACTCCTAAATGGTTCCTACGCGACATCGTGCCGAAACGCTAAATCGCTTTGCGTCTTTGTTGGTAGGGTATAGGTAACTAGCCACGACCGCAGCCTCCAACAAACCAGATTCGAGCCAGGAATCGAAACCAGGACCTCAAAGTTTATAATGTGACACCAAGTGCGCTGCGCCACCGAGGTCGGTCGTCTAAGATAAGATTGCACCATCACTTAATGCCTCAGTGGTCTCAGCTGAAATTCAACTTCTTGTATTGTACATGTCTTTTTTTTTTCGGACTGTCTATTAGCTGTACAAACCCTATTGGTTGTCACAGCGTAACCGGGCTGTTTGGCGAGCTTTGGAAAGAAGCTCTGCCAGAAGAAATTTTGAGCCCTAGGGCTCGAAGAAACTAAGGGAACGACTGCCTAAGGGCGCCTCCTTTGAGGCCGAACCTCGGCTTAGGCGACGTTTGGGATAACAGGGGGGTCGGACGGGGGTACATGTCTGTGATATACGCCATATATGCCGAACCCTCTAAGTATTATACGTTTATAAGATAAGATATAATTTTATTGACACAATACAAGAACAAATGTTATGTCTTTCGTTCTTACAATATGCAAATGCATATTAAAGTCTATGGCTGGTTTGCTGAACTGTGCATAAAATATGAAGAAACATAGAGATGAGATCAAGACGGTCCTTACATTTCATAAATTACGTGCGAAAGTAAGTTTGGATACTCGAGCCGTATTCACTTAGTTGAGTTTCTTAGCGCTGTTAAGATTTAGAGGGTGCAAGCTAAAGTTTATAGTTTTAGACCGTTTAAAATATTCTTATACCCTCAAAAGTTTTGTACGCTTTAAACAGACACTCTACGGGCTTACCATGTATTTTTAGTGTGTTAAAATAATTACTGAGCGTACATTTTTGTATTATTTTCTAGTACGGGCTATATTACAAAGCAAATATTAATAACTCATGTTTGGAATTTCAAAAACGAGATGGGGACCAAATATACTCTTATATAAGACAAAAGTCATAATTTATGGTTGAAAATCTTCTATCCTTAAGTAATTTTGAAAATAGCCCGAGTTAACTAGAAACTATTGTACCGATATTTTATAGGCACAACTTTACTTTTAAATATTTTGCTAGTGTAAATTGTTTAATGATTATTTTTTTTTAATAATATGAAAACCAAAATATAAAACATTTAATACGCAATTATTAATAATAATGACCCATTAGTTTACTTGTGTAATCATTTGCAATAATACGCATATAGCAACGCTGACGTCACGCTTTTGTTTACTCTCGCTCGTTGTAATTAAAACTACAACTTGCGGGATTACATTTTTATTGCGACAATAACTAAGAGGTCCGAGCAGTCCGACGTCGCAAGCGAGAATGCCACGACAGGCATCGACCGCCCGTATTTATAGCAAAGCTTGTACACAATTGATTGCTACCGTCTAAATTGTGTTAACCAAATCATCAAGAGTTAAAATGTGGGTAATTATTGAATTCTTGATTTTCTTGGCGCCGCTGATTGAAGTTAATAACTCTTTCGCGCCGACATGTATATGCAAAAAAAGAACAAATCAAATACAAAATAATATGTCACAGACATTCTTTGAAACACAATATATTTTTATTATCTTTGGCACGCATCGTTATTTCCATAATGAGATTGAACGACTCCATATCCTCATACATCATTACTTCATACAAACTCAGGTTATTTTTATACTTTTGAAAGCTCTTTTGATTCCACAAAAGATGAATCTTCCTGTAGCAATTAATCCACCCCTGGTTTGGAATATCGGTACCTACTTTTAAATTTACGGCAAGAGTTCGTTGTATTTAATCCTTATTGAGAGATTTAAGAGAAATTTACTTAGTCACATTATCATGTTTCTTGTTAGGATTTCCGCTTTTGTGTTGGCTCGACGTACTGGGCTCGGAACTGGTTTTAATGAACCGGTAAACTTCAGTTGATAACCGGTTAAATTATTGTATAAAAACATCGGACTGGTTGGTAATAAAATAAATAAAGATTAACCTTAATTCGAGCTAATTGGAGGATAATTACAATCGCAATAGAAAGGTTTCTTTATCTAACCGGTTAAATAAACGAATTATTTCGATTTCCAGGTTTATAAAACAATAAACAGCAAGTATAATTTGCTATATTCCGCCGACAACCGGGAGATTTGTATAATATAACACCACACAAAATCTTCCACTAGAACCTCTACGCACGTTTCGACCCGACATCGGATCATCCTCACGCACGTTTTCAACATCTCCTGGTTGTCGGCGGAATATAGCAAATTATACTTGCTGTTTAATGTTTATCACGGACTTCCGCAAAATAACGCCAGCTTCTATTCATTATTCCAGGTTTGTGTCCTAAAATAAATTCCGAACCCGTGATTTTTAAATTTTCATCACGACCTGGGCGTCTTACTTTATTAAAAGAGTGAAGTGAGGTTTCAGAGTAAACATATAGAATTAAAATACTCTTTTATGTCGGTATTTCCATCCATCTTTCAGAGCTTGATAGTTTGTTAGTTCTGGTACCCTACCAAAGGGGGACAACAAGAAGTATTGGTAGGCTCACACTTGGCTGGCTCTATTTATCTTACAAAGGTTAAGTTAACACTCGCGGAGCTACAGACATCAGGAAGGTTGCATAATAGATTCCGCAGCAAAAAATCTTATGTCATTAAAAATTCTACGATGGAACTTTCTTTCTCCCTCATCAAGATGCAAGGCACGCCTTCCTTACATAATAATGCACTTCTGAAAAGAGCAGGCGATTCTACGCTTAAATCATATATTCATAACATTTTTAACTTGTCTGCGCTCAGTCCTTTCAGTTTTTAGTTCACGTAAATTAATTTACTATCTTGTTAGAATGGCTCCAGTGATTTATTGCATTTATAGTGTTTCTGGAATTTTGGAACGAACTAAAAGTCAACTTGTAGAAATTGTTTCGAAAAAGTCTGGTATAGTTCGAATATTATCGTCAAAAACTGTCCGCCATACTTGCTTACGTCATACATAATATTGTGTTAAAAAGTACAGAATATGTATTTTATCAATCATCTGCATTAACGTTATGTTTGTTGAATATTCATTCAATTAAATTGAACATCTCAAGTTTGTGTCTAAGGCTTCCCGCAGACGTAACAACTAAAGCTGTAGCAATAGTCTAACTTTTGCGTGTTTAAAACTCACTCCTTTAAGAAAGGCGGTATTCAGAAGTTAGATGTTAAAAGACTCAGAATGTTGATAATGGTGATAAGTCAATCAATCAATCAATCAATCAGACTGTAGACGCCCACTGCTGGACATAGGCCTTTCCGAGAGCGCGCCACCACACACGGTCCTCCGCCTTCCTCATCCACCCGCCACCAGCGATCCTTTTCAGGTCGTCGGTCCAGCGAGCAGGTGGTCGTCCTACGCTGCGCTTACCGGTACGCGGTCTCCACTCCAGAACACGTCTGCCCCAACGGCCGTCGGTTCTGCGACAGATATGACCCGCCCACTGCCACTTCAGCTTGCTAATCCGTTGGGCTATGTCGGTTACTTTTGTTCTCCTACGTATGTCCTCGTTACGGATTCTATCCCTCAGAGAAACACCCAACATAGCCCTTTCCATAGCACGCTGAGCGATTTTGAACTTTTGGACAAGGCCTACCGTGAGTGTCCACGTTTCTGCTCCGTATGTCATGACCGGTAAGACGCAAGCGTTGAAGACTTTTGTCTTTAGGCATTGGGGTATCGACGAGTTGAAGACTTGACGCAGTTTTCCAAATGGTGATAAGTAATTGAGTTTAAAGGCATGTATACTCGTAAGATAAATTCTAGAAATAGTGTAAATTAATTCTATACAAGGATTGCCTGTGTCGTGAAAATAACTAATATCCTAAATATCTCTTTATCTCAACAAATTAGGCAAGTATTCACCTAATTTTCATTTACTTAATTACGTCCCTTGATAATCTTTCATTTCTTTGAGTAGTATTGTATGTATTTTAAGCCATATTTAGTAGTTTTTGGTTGTTTCTAGAAAGTTCCAGTCTCATTTCGTCTCATGTACTTTTCTCATTTAATTTCAAATGTTACCAGTTTATTGATCCTTTAAAAAAACTGTAAACTAAATTTCTTCCCAGCAATTAATATTAATACTATAAATGTCAATGTATATCCGTTTGTTACCCATTATATACTCAATCCTAACATCGGTCGTAACGAAATTTGGCACAATAAAACTTTAATCGTAGTTAAAGTTATGGGATATTCTTTATCCCAGAAAAATTGACTAAGACTATACCCGCGGGATAAACAACAACTGACTACGGTGCCTAGTTGTTTTTTTATATCCAGCGTATAAACTAACGTAGATCTCGACAAAACATTACTTGCGCCTGGGAAAATCAACGCTTTCCGAGGGAATTTTACAAATTCTAGACAGACATATATTAAGTCGCAGCCCAAATAAAAAAAAATTGAAGCTTTTATAGCCATTGGCTGGCTATAAAATTTGTTGTCGATAACTTAAACTCGTAAAAATAGTTGCTAAAACCATGATCCGTTTGGAAACTTTTCAACGTCTGCATCGTTTTTTTTTCCGCTGGGAAATGCGTTTACGCATCCCCTCCGGAAGCGACGCAGTTTTGACGGCGTCGCTTCCGACGGGGTATGTGGGACTCGCCGGCGGCCGGGTTGGCGACCAGAATACCCACTAAAACCCAGCGATGCTCCTACGCGTCGCCTGGTGGCTGGGTCACGGGAACACCCACGCACTCGACCGCAACCCAACCAGCGGTGAATCGTGAAATCGTATACCAACCTATAGCTATTAAGTTTCTAAGGCCGTTCCCGTCCCGTCGAGTGTTATGGTTTTCAAATACACAGTAATTAAAACTTGTTATGTAAACTATGGGATTGGCAAAAACTAAGCTCAAAATCGAAGAGATGAATGAGCCAAGTTTTAATTGCTTTGTACCGGGAAGTTGGGGTACAATGGATACTGGGACAAGGATACCAACTCCTGTTACATAGTTTGACTTTTTACGGAGTTTCGGCTTTAACTCGATCCGTAAATTACACGGCCTGATCATGCAATAAATAGCAAAACTTAAGTTAATGACCATACTAAACTCTCTAATCTACTAGCTAGTAAATCCACCTATTAAATCTCTTACAGTTATATGATGGTTTTAGTTTTTTTTTTTTATTATCACGGGTGTCCTCTTTCACTAAAAGAGACCTTTTTTTGCTTTTTAATTAAAAACTTACAATTATTACAAAATTCAAAATAATAAAACATACAATTAAATTAATTTAAAATTCACATTCATTAACATAGTAAAGCAACTTAAAAGGTCTATAATAATTATTTATTTATTTATTTATTTATTTGCATCTGGCCCGGTCAGGGCATTGCAAACAGTAGATACAATTTTAATACATTTTTTAAACACATAAAATTCTAATATTAAACAATTCCATAAAAAAAAAGAAAAAATAATAATAATAATAACAAATGAAAATAATAACAATATATCTAATACTAATATAAAAATACTATAATAATAATATAAAAATTAAAAATAATAGCAATAATAATTCAATTTGTCAATATTCTGACAGTCAAAATAAAATGAATACAGGTTATTACAATTATTCCAAATCTAATTAAATTAAAATCAAATGCAAGGGTGTTAGAAGGGCGCGTTATTGTTATTATTTTGCACTAGCCATTCTTGTAGTTTGTTTTTAAAGTTAATCTCACATTCTTTGAGTGCTGTAGGTAGAATCTAGTTTATTATAGATGATTATTGTTCTATAGTATGGACTGCTACGGCTTAAAAATGGTGAGTTATAGCGCGGGAGTGCAAGTGTACGTGTGTTGCGTGTGTTTCGGTGGGGTGTCTTAATGTCCAGTGTTGTGTAGAAGTGTGGGTGTTTCCTAACGAACAATGCTGCTTCCATGATGTAGATGGATGGTAACGTTAGTATCTTTTTTTCAATGAAATGCGGTCTACAAGTATCTCTTTGCCTAATATTTACTAGCACTCGTATGCACCTTTTTTGGGCTATAAATAGATCCCCTACATCCGTGCTTTGTCCCCAGAGTATTATGCCGTATTTAAGCCATGAGTAAGCATATGCGTAGTACGCGGCTAATGCTGTTTCGTAGTTAGTATTTGCTTTAAGAACGCTAAGAGCGTATACAAACCGCGAAAGTTTCAATTTAACATTTTGTATATGTTGCTTCCAATTTAAATGGGTATCGATGGTTATACCAAGTAACTTAAAGTTCGGTACCTCTTCAATATTTTTTTTTTTTGACACCAGATCTAAGTTCAATGGCAATTTTTGATACGGCCTGAATTGCATTATTTTTGTCTTTTTTAAGTTTATTTGTAGATGGTGGTTCTCCAGCCAATTTCGTGTACTTTCTAAGGTTCGAGTCACTTGTAGTTCACATTCATTAATAGTTGAACATTTTATGAGTATAGCTACGTCGTCTGCGAACATGACCACTTTACAGGCGGGGCTTAGTTCATTAGGCAATTCATTAATATATAATAGAAAAAGTATACAGCCTAGCACACTTCCTTGCGGTATTGACCAGTTACTGGTCCCTATGTTTGAATCCGTCGTAGAGATTTCGCGTGTGGTATTGTCATAATGTTGCATTTGAACATACTGGGTTCTATTTTGTAGGTAAGATTTTAGCCATTTGTATGCGTTTCCTCTAATTCCTGAGCTGTATATTCTCTCTAATTAAAAACAATAAAATCACTTAAATCTATCTTAAAACTAAACGAAGGTGTGGTCTAAATGCTTCAAAGCTCGGAGCCCAGAGTTCGCAGAACAGCGACCTCCTCTTGGGTATTGCGAGGAACAGAACAACACGACTTATATGATAATGCCATCTATATATGATGGTTTTAGTTGCTTTTACTAGGACCACATTCAAATTCTTTTACTTAATGGTGCTAAAGATCCAGCGCTTTTGTGCTTGTCACATTTGAGGGAAAAAACATATTAGCACTCATTACTTTTTGTTGTTGGTGTGTAACAAAATAACAAAACTACACGTACTGCGTAGTAATTTGGATAATAAAATAGACAAGAACATCGTGGCATAACTACACTCTGTGAAATATTCCAACTTTGCAAGTTAAAGGTTTGCAGAAGCAAGAATTGATTTAATTTAAAACTTTGTCTCCATGCGCTGGCAGACTAACGGAAACTAAAGTTAGTTGAGCGTCTAACTCAGGATCACTTGACAGTACACTATATAAGATTAAAACCAAAGATTTCAATCGTAAATATGGTATGGCAAAAAAATTAGCACCAAAGAATTTGGTTTTGACCCGCAAATGGTTGTGTCATTGATTTCTGAAAGGTATTATTTAGATATCTTCTAGGCAAAATTTTAAAAAACTATTTTCTAGCCAAAGCGCTCCTCATTCTAATTGTTCTCCATTAGGCTGAGAAGTCGTCAAACACAAACCTGTTTCATTCAAAAACTAATGATCTCGCCTTAATTCTATTTTAGCAAAATTAGTAAAATATATTTAATAAATAATTTATGTAGTAAGCAAATAATTTATATAATATTTGCACACTATTAATTTAGTACAATGTTAATTGCCTCTTAACTGACTTTCATAGTTTACTAACATCTGAATATCGTACATATATTCTGGAAAATAAATGATGATTATTATTAAAATGTGCCAACGTAAAATAAGTAAACTCAATCAGTGTGTATTTTTTGTTTATACATTGAGATATGCAACTTTTTATAATAGCTGAAAACCTTTTGTGACAGTGTTACTTTAGTATATAGCAGCGAACAAGCAAGATGTATATAGAACACGCAAATGGATACCTTAGTGCTCTCGATACCGAATCGAAAAGCTATTTCGAGAAATCAATCCGACACCCCAACGCTCTCGTAGTTGCGGCTTCTTTTAACTCCCCCGACCTAAGCGCTCCTCTCCGAAAGAGGAGACCTAAACATATCCTTCATGACCCTGACGATCAGATGACTACTACATACGCTACACACCGTCTTCGCCGGCGAAGACGAGGTCCCCGCTATCTTACGTCATCCAGATCTGGGCTCCATCCACGGCCTCGGAAACGTTCGGTTTACTCACCGTACAACCCCCCCGTAATCCCAAAGGCAGATAGGCAGACGTTTCCTGAGTTTCTTCGAGCACTAGGGCTCAAAGCTTTTTCTGGCAGAGCTTCTTTCCGAAGCTCGCCAAACTGCCCGGTTACGCTGTGGCAACCATTAAGGTTAGCACAGGTAAGGTTAATAAAATAAAATGCTCTCGGTACTTCAAGGTCTTAAACAAATCAAGTTTTAGGGTTTTAAACAAATCAAACTGTCGTCCCTCATAATTGAGGTAAGTTGGCTCCCTTGACATTTAAAACCTATATATTCTTTCAACTAGGGGCACAGTTAATTTCTTGGTAGAATAAACTCTACACCTAAGTAGACGAACATTATAACTGCTATGGTAATGTAGAAGTTTCACTAGTATAGCATGCATCGCATTTATCTATCGATACATTAGTATAGGAAATAGTTAAGCAAACTATTATATTATCCTTTCTTGTAGCGAAATAGTTTGTTTTTTGTTTGTTAGAGCGCACTAATCTACGAATCAACCACGACTTGATATAAGTTGGATACAATTTATGGCCGATTATTGCAAGTTTTTATCGTAATGATTAACCCACTACCGGCTCACTACAGAGCACGGCTCTCCTCTCAATATGAGAAGGGTTTGGCCATAGTCTACCACGCTGACCATGTGCGGATTGGCACACGTCACACGCCTTTGAGAACATTATGGAGAAATCTCAGGCGTGCAGGTTTCCTCACGATGTTTTCCTTCACCGTTGAAGCAAGTGATATTTTCATTGTTTAAAAGCGCGAATAACTCCGAAAAGTTAAAGGTGCGTGCCCGGATTTGAACCGCCGACCTCTGATTAGGAGGCTGACGCCCTAACCACTAGGCTATCATCGCTTCATCGTTAGTAAACAAAAACATTACAGAAAAAATTACCTATCAGTAGTTCTACGCAAACGAAATCGTAGGTATCTTAAGCCGTGAGTGGTTCATAAAGATTAAACCTACAACAATATGTATTCTCTATACACATACAGTTCTGCGGTATGAGATATAATTGCGGTGCACATATCTCAAATGCCTGAGGCTGTGTTAATTAATTGATATTAGTGCAAATATAGGTATTTGTGCGGGTTCCGCTATTAGTGCTGCTAGTGTTTACGGTTTGTTAATCCGCGTTTTTATTTACGTCAAAAGGAACTGGACAAATTTATGTTGGCTCAGATAACAAAAAAACGCACATAACTCCGAAAAGTTAGAGGTGCGTACCCGGGTTCGAACTCCCGACCTCTGATTAGGAGGTGGACGTTCTAACCACTAGGCTATCACAACTACGGTGGTGATCACTTAACATCAAAAGACCTGCTTGCTCATTTGCACGCTATTTATATAAAAAAATCTATATATATAAAAGCGAAAGATAAAAAAAAGGTCACTTACATCTTACATACTGATTAAACACGAGATCTCAAAAACTATTGTACGTATAAAGCTATAATTTAGCAAGTAGGTAGTTGATAGTTAAGAGATGTCAGTTAAGAAAGGATATTTGGAAATTCCACCCCTAAGAGGGTAAAAAGGGGGTTGGAAGTTTGTATGAAATTTCTTTGTTTTTAGAGTTAGAGACACAAAAATTTGCATTAAGATTAATAATAATAAATAAAAAACATGTACATCAATTTTTTTTTTAATATTACCTGTAAAGGGTGGTAAAATAGGGGATGACAGCTTTTGCTTATTTTTTTATTATGAAGTCTACAAGCTTGAAATTTTGAAAATAGGTTTCTTTTAGGGCGTAAGTATAAGGTTAGAATTGTTTTCATCCAAATCTACCCCGAAGGGGGAAAATAGGGATTTGAAGTATGTATGAAAGTCCTGTGTTTTTTAATTTAGAGATACGAAAATCGGCAATTTGACATTTGCCTGTAGCTTACTTTCTCAAGCAGGGCATTGGCCGCACGGGTAACCTCAATCTCAAGTAAAATCAGCAATTCTACGCAGACGAAGTCGCGGGCAACAGCTAGTATAATTATAAAAGTGGTATTGATAGCTTACCATATAGCTGAAAGGTATATAGATTAATTATAGGACACCATCGCACTAAACGTAAGTTTGAAAAGGCACCGTGATGATTGACGCAATAAACATTAAGTAAGCTCACTGATCAAGCGAAAAAGAATTTCGTGCAAGCCAAGCTTAACAAAGAACCAGGATTCTCTTTACAAATTAAATTTGACACTTTGAAAAACAAAGGTAAGCACGCTACCAAATATCTCAGAAGCAACGTTCCCGTTGCTTCTAAATTTTCTCCAAACATTCAGCACTTTCAGTACAAAACACGCCACACAGATATTTCGGCTGACTCGAGTCGAATAGACAGCTTACGTCACATCCAATTTATGTCTTCGGTAATAATAGAATTCTATGTTGTTTAAAATGTAAATTTTTCTGCAAAATTAGAAGCGTGGAATTTTGCTTTAAAATCAGAACACACAAATCACAACATAAAATATGACAGTTATTGAATGAAATATCATCATCTATAAACAATCAAATAAAAACAAATTTGTCCTCTTTATAATACCGAAGCTAGCTCGTAGCTCTTTTTAATAGATTACGAACCAGAGTTGGAATCGAGTTTTACTCAGCACCATACCCGAAAGCTAAATCAGTTGGTGGCTGTCATTGCATTTAGGATAGTTATAGCTGCAACCGAACCCTTCCACCAGACAAGACATCGAGCCCATGAACTCCCACTTTTCATACGACGGTACGGTAAAGTGGAACTGACTATGAAGATATTCTCAATAAATATTTTGCAAGAAATTTGATTACATTAATATGGTTAGATACCATTTATACTGCTCTGCATTTGGTGAAGAACTCGGAGTTTTCGCGCAACGAGGAAAGAAATATTTTGTAAAAATCGAAATACAAGTTACATTATGTTATAGTAACTTATAACTTAGTTGAATTACAAAATGTTCTGCTAAAAATCGAGAAAATAAGACATAATAATAATATAATGGTGAATACAATCACCTAATTGAAATGCAAAAATAAATATTTAAAATAATGCTTTTACATAAAATTATTTTTAATTGTATTACAAAATACAATAATCATTTTTATTACAGTCTACCTTTAAAGTCTCATCCTAACTAATGCTGGTTTACTGGCTTTCAATTTTAAACGAAAAATTTATTCGTTTCTCTATAAATAAAATCGACAAAGCTTTAATATTTCTACAAGCATAAAAAAGAAAACTACGGTTGCTTATAAAACACTTTTCTGGAAATTTTATTTCCAGTTCTTTAATAAAAATGTCCGCTTTGAGAGCAAAGAAAGGACAATACCTTGTGTGAGGAGGACTCTTGTAAGCCGCTTTGTAGCTATTGAGGAAAAATCACTGCATTTTCTAAGATACTTTCTTTCAGATTTCCAAGTGCTATTTACTGGTACACTTGAGTATAAAAACACTCGTATTTATACTATTTCTTCTATTGTTGTGTGGTAGAAAAGTGACCAAAATTATACCTACTGTTTTAAATTTCTTTTCAACAAAGAGTGAAAGGTAGGTGCTTAACTTTTATCTTAGCCTATTGATATGAAGATGAGCTGTTATTAATTAAATTGTCTTACATTATTAGTTTTAATAGTTTTTTTTTTTTAAATGGATTTACTTTCTTGACAGAATATTTTAGTTGATTCTAGGTGAACTGTTTGAGGAATTTGAGCTTTGAAACAAGTCATCAAGCCATTACCGGCTCACTACATCACGGGTCTCTTCTCAATTTGAGAAGGGTTTGGCCATAGTCCTCCCCGCTGGCCATGTGCGGATTGGCAGACTTCACACGCCTCCAGAACAATATGGAGAACTCTTAGGCGTGCAGGTTTCCTCACTATGTTTTCATTCACCGTTGAAGCAAGTGATATTTTAATTTATTAAAAAACAAGTATTAGAAGTTTAATTACACTCTGACTCTGCCATGTTTCAACACTCCAAATCGATCCTGATAGCAAGAGTACTAATCTTATTCTAAGGGTATTATTGTACGTTAAGCAAAAACCGAGTTGAAAATCGAAGAGATGAATGGGCCCAAGTTTTAATTGCTTTGTACTGGGAGAACTTCTGCAATAGTGGAAGCAGCGGGACAAGTATTGTACTATGCGGGGGACTAAAAATTAATAGGCTATTAGCATTTCAATAACGGGTTCATTGTTGGGGCTCTATTGATTTTCATAGATTTATTTAGGACGGGGGATTGCTTTCTGTCTTTTAATTAAAGGTTAACGATATTGTGTTTAGCATTTGAATTCAAGTTGTTTGGGATTTTAGTAGGATACTATAAGTCCGTCCCTTAATCTTATCGTAACGCGTTTACCTACGGCTAATGATGTACTAGACTTTCTGGGATCAATAATTATTTGGTAAATAGTTTTTTTAGACCAGTGATAGTAAGTAGTGTATGAATTGACTGATTTCAAAATAGTGCTTTTTTAAACGTTGGAAAATGTTCGGGCCGTAAGCGTAGAGGAATTTGTGTTATGAAATAGGGAAGGTTATTCGATACTCGAAATGACCTTGGGCTACCCCAAGGTCATTTCGAGTTCAAGCGGACTATAATATGTTAAGCAAAAGACAAGAAAATCTAAAAGATGCATCGGCCCAAGTGTTAATTGCTTTTTATAGAGAGCGGTAATGCAATAGAGAAATATGTGGGGCAAGTGTTATTAGGGGGACTAAACATTAATATGCTATTAGCATTTCAATAAAGGGTTCATAGGGCTTTATTGGTTTTCATCGATTTATTTAGGACGGGGATTGCTTTCTCACTTTCAATTTTAGTTCAGTTGATGATATTTGTATTCCTATGTGTTTGATTTCAGGTTGCTTGGAATTTAAATAGGATTAAATTAAGGATTAAAGGTGACGAAGTGGTGATAGCTACGTGGTTAGGGCGTCAGCCTCCTAATCAGAGGTCGGCGGTTCGAATCCGGGCACGCACCTCTAACTTTTCGGAGTTATGTGCGTTTTTAAAACAATTAAAATATCACCTGCTTCAACGGTGAAGGAAAACATCGTGAGGAAACCTGCACGCCTGAGAGTTCACCATAATGTTCTCAAAGGCGTGTGAAGTCTGCCAATCCGCACACGGCCAGCGTGGTGGACTATGGCCGAACCCTTCTCATATTGAGAGGAGACCCGTGCTCTGTAGTGAGCCGGTATTGGGTTGGTCATGATGAAAGGTGACTGATCCGGTAAACTCGTGTTTCGTATTTTACTGTGGACCACACTCAGTGCAGTATTGTAAAGTGCTGCCGGTGCAGAAGAAAGTTAAGCTGGCCATACTGAAGGAAGAATTTGCCAATATAAAAAATATAAAAATTAAAGAGCGGCGCAATAATTTGCCGAAATTGCCTCCTTACAAACAATTTATTATACCGAAAACAAAAATATGTATGGTAAAAAACATTATAAATATATGCTACCAAAAATTCTTCAGGATCTTCCAACCTCCTTACAATTTACTGAGGTTGGGAAGCATATATTTATAAAAAAATGTAAAAACCATTTTTTATGTCATATTTAATTATTAATTATTATTAGTTTTAAGTTCTTTTAGTAAATTATTTATAGTGCATAAGTTTAGCATATTCTTAAGGGGAACTCGCCGTCCTCCCCATAAACGTAAAGTTTCTGGAGGACGGTTAGCTTTACAATTAAAATGTGTTTTTTAAATATTTTTGAACAAAAACAGTATCAGGCCGAAGTTACATTAAAGTGTGACCGTCGGTCTCGGTAATTTATAAATAACTTTCTACGTATGTTTACTAATCTCAGTCATTCTCTCCTATTTCTCCCATCTCTTGAAAAAGAGGTCTGAACTTGAAGATAGTAATGGGCTGATGATGATAATGATGTACGCAGTGTCACTCGTTAATGAAACGGCATTGCATTAATTACATTGCCTATGCCGTCCTATCGCCATTTACGCTGCAACCCGATGCGCTTTGTTAGTACTGTCTGCATAATAATTCTACCGAACGTCGATCCTATATACTGTATCCTATACATATATACTACAGTTTATTATTAATTTTATTCATTATGTGAGATGGTGATAACGAAAAAAAAGAAAAACCCCGGCTAAGTTTGTTGTGGGCTTCTTCTTAGACCGGGGCGCGTTTGGAACCCTCATAGCTTTAGTTTTAAGTTTACGAATATAGTTATCACCATGAAATAACTACTGTGTAAATTATTGACGCGTCAAAAGTGCCTTTTTAAGGACTATTTGAATAAAGATTATTTTGAATTTGAATTTGAATTATAAACTAGCTGACGCCCGCGACTTCGTCTGCGTTGAGTTAGTGTGTTTGTTTGTCTTTCAATCACGGAGCAATAGATTACTAACCCGAATAACTTAAAATAATTTTCTAAAATAAAAGACTAAAAAAATAATTTTCTAAAATAAAGTAGCCTAAGTTAGTTAGCTCCTTATTACATCAGCTACCTGCCAATAAAAGTCCCGTAAAAATCGGTCCGGCCATTTCAGAGATTAGCTGGAACAAACAGACAGACAGACAGAAAGCCAAAATTGTACAAAATGTTATTTTAGTGTATGTACCATATATATTTTCATATACATGCAGTAAAAAACGGTTATTTCAATATAACAAACAGACTCCAATTTTATTTATTTGTATAGATGTGAAAATGTGGATGTTTGTTACTCATTCACGCAAAAATAACTGAACGGATTTGGATGAAATATGACATGCATGTAGCGTTTGATATGGAAAAGAACATAGGCTACCTTTTATCGCCATTCTTTAAGTAGTTCCCGAGGAAAAATAGGTTTTTTTTACGAGCTAAGCCGCGGGCAGACAGCTTTGAAATTTGGTATACATGTCACCTATACTCTATGGAAAAGGACATAATATATTTTCAAATAGTTCCCGTGGGAAGATTATTAATTGTTACCGAGCGAAGCCTTAGACCCAATTCTGAAGTCCAGTATAAATAGTATATAGTATTGAATAAATAAAGTAGTATGGATATGGATATGGAAAGGCTATGGATCATGGCATAGAGAAATATTATAAGTACTAGAAACTTCTTTTTTTTCCTAATTTTATTTAACAATTGGCTCATAAGATAAAGCTTGAGAAGTACCAAAGGATAACAATATAAAATTATTAGTTCGAGAAAGTGTGATTTTTACACCTACGCCAATGGTTCAAATAACCATCTCGCCGTGCCTCTATAAATAGGGGAGAGGCGATGCACATGACGGCACTCCATGACAGGGTGAGTGGTGAACTAATAGAAATATGAAGTTGATATATTATAAACACACACACACACACACACACACACTTACGCTCAATCAGTGGTTCAATAGTTATAGGAGAGTACTGCCGCCTGAAATACAGGTATATACCTAAATGAGGGACATAATGGCACGACGCGACGCGATCAGCTGCTGCGCATTATTTGATTAGTTGTATTGTAATTGTAAGCCAGTGTTATGTTAATATTAATAAAACAAATTAAAAAAAAAATTGTCGAGTGCATCGTGTTTTAATGAGATTAAATGGATGTTTGATAAGAGCTCCTATTAAGCCGTTAGGCTTGAGTAAGGGACAATAAAAAACTCGCAAAAAAAATATATATACAAAAAATCCAGAATCCATTTATTCATTATTTTGCGAAAAGCTAAAGTGACGATGACAAAAAAGTAACGAATATGCCAGGAATCCTTGCTGAGTGTTTTAAAACAAGAAATTCAATCGCTTTGAATTAATAGGCATATCTGGAATAGTAGGTACGTATCCGTACGACGCTTTGTGGTTCGATGGTAGAAAGTTCAGAGAGAAATGAAACTCGTGGAATACCGATATACTGTCAACTTTGCAAGGATGTTTCAATTGACTTCTTGTTTGACTTTGACTTTAATCTTTGTCCCCGATTAGTTTGCATGCCTCCCCACTTACACTACACTTAATACTTGCTCCAGGATATCTCAGGTGGTATGTGCAATTTTCTAACCATGTTTCTTTTCAACGCCTTATACAAAGATAGGCGGCCATCTTTTTCATTATTGTAATGAATATACGCTTCGCTCTTGCCTTTTATTTGAAAACTTTAGGGATCACCAATGTAAATACCGTTGTGGTATGTTTTTATTATACTACGCTAACAGTTAAGGCTCCCGTACACGGAACGACTTCTAGTGTTGGCACATACACCGCCAACTCCATTTATCGGTACTATATCTCTACCTCACACCTTACGTCATTTATTTTTTTATCATACAGATATCAGTTGTATTGCCTTTAAAATATTCTATTTCGTTTCCCAGAATGCTGACCTATTAATTCTTTAAATTATATCGAATTTCTAGTGTTAATATGGATTTAATGCGGTTAATTTGACTTACTTTTGATTGAAAACAACTAACCGCCCGGTGTGTATAAATAGTTGAAGATTTCGCAGTTATGGAGAACGTTATATGTTATTAAAAATACTTATTGATTATATAAATAAATGTCTTGATATAATAGTTTTGTATATGTATATGTTATAATATTATCATATAAATTTCATTCTACGTCAAGAACAAATAATACCGTTTATTTAAAAAAAACTTTTAAAATTAAAATTATTAACCTATTTAACAGTACATGCTTATCTTATGTGTACCTACTTATTTCAGTTACATGTGTGTCTGTGGCATTATTTTATTATTGTATTACTTAATTATTGTTTTGTTCATAAATAATAGTTATAGATGAATCATTCGTAATTATGCAATTAACGTATTTGCAATACGTTACCTTAGCTTTATATGTCATCTATCGCAGACTAGCAGACTTGGGTGCCTACTCAAGCGACTATCGCTCAAGCTAAAGAAGCCTATATGCGGTCAACCTAATCTCAAATACGAAAACTTTGCGGCAATATTTAGGTTAACTTTTATATTTGTTGTTCCTATTCAATTGTGGTATTTATTTAGGAACTTCAACAGACCAGCGATACGGTTCAGTTAATATTTTGGGCAAATGTAAGTTTATTAATACAGCCACGTGGCTTAGAAAAAATACTACCCGGATTTTTTACCTTTGGAACCGTTTCACATTCATAACATTAAATTTCTCTCATATGAATGTGTCAAATTTGACGTTCCACATCTTCGCTTCACTTCGCAATGTTTCAATACGCACATTGCTTTGACATGCATCTAGCTATCCGGCTCATACAATTGAGACGACGAAAACCTTTTGCCATATCCTCATCATCATCATGATCAACCCATTATCGGCTCACTACAGAGCACGGGTCTCCTCTCAATATGAGAAAGGTTTGGCCATAGTCCACCACGCTGGCCATGTGCGGATTGGCAGACTTCACACGTTTTTGAGAATATTATGGAGAACTCTCAGGCGTGCAGGTTTCCTCACGATGTTTTCCTTCACCGCTGAAGCAAGTGATATTTTAATTGCTTACAAACGCACATAACTCCGAAAAGTTAGAAGTGCGTGCCCGGGTTCGTCTGTCTTCTATTAGGAGGCAGACGTCCTAACCACTAGGCTATCATAGCTACATATTGATTTTCAATATTACCAGTATGGTAATTGATTTGACCCCACTTCAAGTTTATGTCGGAGGATCGGCAAACTTACGTATTATTAATGCTCCATGAACAAAATAACTCTGCTTCCTCGTTTGTAATACACACTGCAAACATCTGGTATGTTCTGACTTTGGATTTCCCCACTACATTACATATGAGTACGATGCCTATTCAATCTTCACAAATCAATAGTGAAAAGGCATCGTCTAAGCAAACACACTATCTATTCATATTGAAAAAAGTCTTCACTTATAAGTACGTATAGGTAAACCACCGTAAACTTGGCCCACCTTGTTGTTGCGGGGCACGGGGCGGGTGATGACTTATTATCTTGAGATTTAACTAAGTCTTCAGATAAAATGCACCTGTGATACTTTTTAATGGAATATATTTATTGATAGTTTAAATATTTTTATTCAGGTTATTTAACATGTTTTAAACATCATCATTATCATGTCTTGGCAGACTTCACACGCCTATGAGAACATTATGGGAAAACTCTCAGACATGCAGGTTTCCTCACGATGTTTTCCTTCACCGTTGAAGCAAGTGATATTTTTAATTGCTTAAAAACGCACATAACTCCGAAAAGTTATAGGTGCGTGCCCACGTTCGAACCCCCGACCTCTGATTAGGTGGCAGACATCCTAACCACTAGGCTATCACAGCTTTCTTAAACAGTATGCATTCATAAAATAAAATTACCAAATTACAACACATTTACTACTACGTATAAGCTAACTACGTACTGTGAAATAATAAGATCTTATAAAGTTAGCGCAATTTTGCTAAAGCCAACAAATTTTGCAGGCAGGATTACTTACAAATATGTATTTCTATACATTGGAAAAATAATTGAAGGTAGAAAATAAAAAAATAAAAAAATATGTATTTCTATACATTGGAAAAATAATTGAAGGTAGAAAATAAAAAAATATATACGAGTAGGTACTCATTAACATTTTGTTATTTATACAGAGGAGGTAGGTTATCTTGATCCATGTCGCAAGATTAATAATATCGTGTGTAGCAGACGCTAGAATAATATCACGTACGGACCAGCTTTCACGTCATTCATTGCCGACGAACAGCGGCAGACTAACCGATTGGTTGAGCGCGCTCCCGCCCCGCGTCCCGCAGACCATCAGCTGGGTCGAGCTTACAGCGGTTTACCTATAGTTACTGGTAATATGAAGCTATGATAGCCTAGTGGTTAGGGCGTCCGCCTCCTAATCAGAGGTCGGGGGTCCAAACCCCGGGCACGCACCTCTAACTTTTCGGAGCTATGTGCGTTTTTAAGCAATTAAAATATCAAATGTTTTCCTTCACCGTTGAAGCAAGTGATATTTCACGATTTCGCGTGATTTCAAGTGATTTTTCACGTTTCATTTGTGACGTTTCACGAGGAAACCTGCACGCCTGAGATTTCTCCATAATGTTCTCAAAGGCGTATGAAGTTTGCCAATCCGCACATGGCCAGCGTGGTAGACTATGGCCAAACCCTTCTCATATTGAGAGGAAGACCCGTAGTGAGCCGGCAATGGGTTGATCATCACTGGTAATATTGACATTGTTTTGGGAACCCTGTTAAAACGTTGTCAGCAACTTGTCATCTCCTGATTATTGTCAATTCGTCAGTACTGCCAACTCTAGAAAAAAATCATATGACATACCGATATTGGTAATATATATTACCTAGCTATATGTGTAATATATTCTGTAATAAGCTTGAACGTTGGAAAACTTCAGCATTACCCTTAAAACCGGACCAAAAGTAATAACCCATTCAAGTCATGCGTAAGAAAAATAAAATCTTTCAAGTCCGTATGTCCTCGAAACTTTTGTTGCCTGCACTTGAAAAGTTGATATCTTTCGAAGGTCCTTTCTGTCAATCACGTGTTCCACTCAATTTCTCATATTGCTGAAGTATACCTTCAAGTACCTACTGCGGATGAGATGCGGATATAAGATTCTGAAGCTCAGCACTCTTATACCCTATATTAGTTTATAAATATTTATGTTTTTTTATACGCTCCAAGTTAATCCTTGAGGGTAATCACACCTGATGGTAAGTGATGATGCACTTTAAGCTGGTAGCGGGCTAAGTAGTTAGGGGTATGGTAAACCCATACAACCTTGATCAACCCATTGCTGGCTAATTACAGAGCACGGGTCTCCTCTCAATATGAACAGAGTTTGGCTGGAGTCCACCACGCTGGCCTTGTGCGGATTGGCAGACTTCACACGCCTTTGAGAACATTATGGAGAACTCTCAGGCATGTAGGTTTCCTCGCAATGTTTTTCTTCACCGTTGAAGAAGTGATATTTTGATTGCTTAAATTAAATTTATTTTTAAGCAATTAAATCTGTTTAAGATTTTTTTTTATTAATATACGCAATTTTGTTTATTACGACAGTATCAGAAAATATATATCGATATTACATTGAAGGCACACGTTACTCTGTGAACCGCCGAGATCCCGGTTGGACCCAAGTGATATTTAATTTCTTAAAAACGAACATAACACCGAAAAGTGAGAGGTGCTTACCCGGGATCGAACCCCTGACATGTAATTGAGGCGGACGTCCTAACCACTAGGCTATCACAGCTTGTGTACTTAACGATAATCTCTATTAACGACGATCTCACCTGATGGTAAGTGATGATGCTGTCTAGGATGGTAGCAGGCTAACCTGTTAGGGGCATGTTGAACCCACACTCCTAATTGGTTTCTACGCGACATCGTGCCGTCGCTAAATCGCTTAGCGACACGTCTTTGTCGGTATGGTGGTAACTAGCCACGGCCGAAGCCTCCCACCAGACCAAAATTTGGTTACTATATACGTACTACTGTACTTGTTCAGCTTCAAATGAGCTCTATGTTTGACTAGCAAACCATTTAATTGCCTGCAGCACTGGAAGCTCACTTTTAGTCTATTATTACGCAAATATGAATTCAGTATATTTCCGAACAATTTACACCCGGCAATAAAGCGCGCCGCGTAAATTAATGATGCATTGCCGCCTATAAATTGAGTGCAGGTAAATGAACTGTAATTAATATTATAATGAATCGGAATTTCTCTTGTTATTTGTCCTTACATGTATCTGTGAAAATTATTGCTTTAATTTTTATTCTGATATTTTTTCCTTTATTTTAATTCTTCGTTAATGCATTGTTTTTTTTATATTTTCACTCGTTACTCGGTAAATACAATTAGAGGTTACATCATTTATTTCATGTTTGTAATCGTGATCAACCCATTCTCATCTCACTACAAAGCACGGGTCTCCTCTCAATATGAGAAGGGTTTGGCCATAGTCCACCACGCTGGCCATGTGTGGACTGGCAGACTTCACACGCCTTTGAGAACATTATGGAGAACTCTCAGGCATGCAGGTTTCCTCATGATGTTTTCCTTCAACGTTGAAGCAAGTGATATTTTAATTACTTCGAAAAGTTATAGGTGCATGCCCGGGTTCGAACCCCTGACCTCTGATTCTGAGGCTGAAGTCCTAACCACTAGGCTATCACAGCTTCTAATATTCTCCGTTTCATAATATGTTCGTAATATTCCGAAAAAATCCGAAAAAATATTTGCCGGGGATAAAACTCCATACCCGATTATGGTTAAGACTTAGGCCTCCCTTTCAGGAGGGAAAGACTTTCACCGCTTTTTTGTTGAGAAGATTCTAAATGCCTTTTTGTTTTACGCTTTATACAATCTCGTTTAATACTGATACATCATCCTACACGGGAAAGTGCGTACCACCAAGGGAACGAATACACGGCACACGTTCCTTGAATTTTTTATTTATAGATTTTTAGACATACACTGTACATTCCTTGGGGATTTATATAAGAGCTTTTGTCTTGGAAAGAATATGAATCAGTGTTCCGGTCCCAAAGGCGTTTTTGATTTTTATTCTTAGTCGATTATCATAAGACATTTTCATTTCACGGCAGTCTTGTAAATAACTTCATTAGGCGAGTATAAAAAATAATGTCTAGTTAATAATAGGTTTTACTGTGGGGGATTTTTCAGTACCCAGCAGATAAGAAATCGATGTTTTCCTCCAAAAGGTTTAAGTCACAAATATCATTTTTATTATAGGTAAACAGACAGAACAAACGGAACAGTTGCTCGACTCACTACAGAGCACGGGTCTCCTCTCAATATGAGAAGGGTTTGGCCATAGTCCACCACGCTGGCCATGTGCGGATTGGCAGACTTCACACGTCTTTGAGAACATTATGGAAAACTGTCAGGCGTGCAGGTTTCCTCACGATGTATCCCTTGACCATTGAAGCAAGTGATATTTTAATTATTTTTAAAAACGCACATAACTCGGAAAAGTTAGAGGAGCGTGCCCGGATTCGAACCGTTGACCTCTGATTAAGAGGCTGACGCCCTAACCACTAGGCTATCACAGCTTATATTAATCATTATTTATAAAATAAGTATATATTAATGATTACTATAATATATTATATATTGTGCTATATATAACATTGTTTAATGTATTCCCCTTTCACTAATTGAATTCTCGGCCGCTAATTTTCCTAGAAAACAGCTCAAACCAAAGCTAAACCAAGGTTATGTTTATTTCACTTAGACCCGACGATATAGGTCACCTAGTGTACGGTACTGGCAATTTTTTATGACAAGAAAAGGTAGGTATTCATGTAGTTAAATTATAGTAAATTAGACAAGTCTATTATATTCCACAGTATTCAGTGTGTAAGTATTAAAAATATGTGTCTTGTATTTCTTCTTTAATATAGTGTAGGATAAATTTTATTATTTATTTATTTAAAGCCTATCAATGAAGCAACATGAAGGGTTTATGCACAAAAAACGTCCATCCTTTTATAGAATGCGTACGCTCAGACTTGGCTAAATTATGACACCCTACCGATAAAGACGCGTCGCCAAGCGATTTAGCGTTCCGGCAAGATGTCGCGTAGAAACCAATTAGGAGTATGGGTTTACCATACCCCTAAGAGGTTAGCCCTCTACTATCTGAGACTGCATCATCACTTACCATCAGGTGAAATTGCCGTCAAGGGCTAACTTGTAGAAGAAAAACAAAAATTCGCTGCTTATTAAAATTAAGTTAAAGATAATTGACATATACCTCAAATGAACGTAAATTACTAATCAATTATTTCAAAAATACACAAAGAAATGGGAGTCATCCAAACCGCAAAATACAAATATATACGTTATATGTACCCAGTTATATCACAGTATCGTCTATAATACTATAATCCAATTGACAAAATTCTCTTTTTTTTTAAAAGTAAATTACAATTATTATGATTTGCACTTCAAAGTAGCAAATGTTGTTGAAACTAGCAAAACCGAGTTTAATTTGTAAACAGAGCTTCGTTTGAATTTACAGGCAACCAAAGTGCCCCGGTACTTGCCAATGCGATCAAATTAGGAAGTTAAAAATTTTCAAAGCACGCTGCAGACAATGTGTTTAAGCGCTTGAAGTTAGGTCGAAAAAACAGATTAGTAATCATACAGTTTGATAACGCTCATAATTTAAAAAAAAATACCTATTGATATCTTGGAGATGTCTATCAATAAGTTCAAAGTTTTTATAAAACCAAAGCTTGTAGAAAAATCATATTACGATATTAAGGATTATATAAACGATCAAAAAGCTTGGGTGTGAATTGCTCTATCTCCACACGTACTATAGTTTATTATTCATTATGTGAGAGGGTGATAACGAAAAAAAACCCCGGCTAAGTTTATTGTGGGCTTCTTCTTAGACCGGGGCGCGTTTGGAACCCTCATAGTTTTAGTTTTAAGTTTACGAATATAGTTATCACCATGAAATAACTACTATGTCAATTATTGATGCGTCAAAAGTGCCTTTTTAAGGACTATTTGAATAAAGATTATTTTGAATTTGAATTTGAATGATTCCAGTGCACTCGACACTTATTGATTTTCAAGCTATTTAAAACTTGCGTAAATCCGCATGCTACTTTTTAACGCAGGGATATCAGTGACGCATCCCCTTCGGTAGCGATGCAGGCAGAACTGGGCCGCTTCCGGCGGGGTATGTGGAACTTCCCGGTGGTTAGAGTGACTGCCAAAATAGCCACTAAAACCCCAGCGATGCTCCTTCGCGTCGTCTGGTGGCTATTTCACGTGAATGGTCGCGCATTTGTCCGCAACCCAGCCAGGCATGCTAGCTTGACAAAACATTTTTAAGATCGACCAACCTAATCTCCTGATTATTTAGTTCTATAGTGTTATTAAAAACGCGTCGAACGCGTATTTAATTTATTCAATTTGGAAAGAATCACTAACAAAAACAAAATTTACACAAGTTTTTAAACTATACTCTAAACATTTTGACAGTTCAAGGAAAATTGAACTTATTAAGTACATATATGTTATGCTGTTTCAATACAGTTTACTGTTTTTCTGTATAACATATGTGTACCTATATACACATCATATTATACACTGACATTATAATGTCTGTGTAAGAGTAATTTGAGGGGATGAAACGACTATGTTTAAGTAAACGCTGTTATTTCAGATAAGACAGTGTTTTACTCGAATAACGTGTCTGTAATTAAATATACTATTATCTATTTTTATTATTTCACCAAGATTTAGGGCTTGATAGCAATGTCGGGTGACACAAACTAGAAGCTGACAGTTGCGCCCTGCCTTACCTTAGTGATCTGTATGGTTGCTACACTGTGGCCGTACCTAACAGTGATTGCCGTCAGCCTGGCGAAGGCGGAAGTTTACAACTCAATCAATTTCTAGCTCGGTGTACTTCACTCACCGTTAGAAATACTCGGGCTAATTAGAATTTCCAGAGAGATTCCATTCATTTGTTTCTTTGGTTAGAAAACTAAAGTACCGGTAATTGAACGCTATAATAACAATCATATATTTATTGATTAGGAAGCCAATGTTGTATACATTGTCTTACATTAAATATATATATATCTCGCTCCAGTCGTTTCTTCATTACTGAAGATCGTGGTCCTGGTGGTGTCCTTGCAACCTAGTGCGGATTATTTGTTTTCACCAGCTTCTATCGGAGGCTAGTACTTGTAAATTCATTACAAATAAAAAATAAAAAAATAAAATATTAAAATTAAATCATATAATCTGTTTTATAGCCGACGCATTCGTTTCCCTTCAAATATCACTTGAGCAAGAAATATCAAAATCAGATCAGTAATATAAAAGATTTTTTCAATCCAAACTCACAAACTTTATTATATGAAGTTTAGATTTTTGACAGTTCTAGGTATTTTTGAAAGTTAGTATATTTGATTTTTTTGTAACGTAATATTGCCTACGATACTCAGAATGCCAACGATACCTACTTTTGAACCAATACAAATATAACAAAAAATAGAATATTACAGCATAAATGCTGGCAACAAAATAATCAGCAAAATAATCTGGTATACACCAAACATTACTGTGGTGAAAATATAAACTTTGCTTTGAATCTGAGACCGTGTTGTTTACACCCTCTGTTAGGTTAATTATACATTTAATTATGAAATAATTATATTTAAATTATAGTTTCCTTAAGCAACTAAGCCAAATCAACGTGTAATTGCAAATAACATAGCTATTCCTGTCAAACAAAAATGTTAAAAATCCTTAAATAATTATTGTTCGTACAAATCACTGGTAGTCTGTTATAGATATTATCGCATTCTTTATTTGTAACTAAGCGTAGAAATTCAATAATCTTGTTTAACAAAATATGTTAATTCTATAAAGTTTTAATGCAAAAACAAGAAAATAAAATGGGAAACTAGTGTTGCATAAATCTGGCACAGATCTCGTCGAACAAGAAAACAACTGTTTAAGAAATGCCTGGATTGTACCTGGCAGCACTTTTTACGACTTACAAAGTTTCGCGACAGAACAAATTGAAGAAAAATGTTTGCTGAGTAGTTTTTCAATTAATTACCTCGACTTGAAATCCTTTAACTAAACGCGGAAACACTGAATTGGTTACCATCTATTATTTCTAAATAACTATCTTGGGAATTCAAATTTGAAACAATATTTCAATGTATTCGTCTTATGGGTATCATTGAACGATTTTTTTTTTATCCAATACAAGTTAGCCCTTGACGGCAATCTCACCTGATGGTAAGTGATGATGCAGTCTAAGATAGTAGCGGGCTAACCTGTTAGGGGTATGGTAAACCCATACTCCTAATTGGTTTCTACGCAACATCGTGCCGGAACGCTAAATCGCTTGGCGACACGTCTTTGTCAGTAGGGTGGTAACTAGCCACGGCCGAAGCCTCCCACCAGACCAGACTCGAGCCGGGAATCGAACCCGGGACCTCCAACTTTATAATACAACTGCGCGCGCGCTGCGCCACGAAGGTCGTCAATTGATTGAGATTGCTGACTAGAATTGTTTTTGGCTTGTCCTTTAATCAAGAAGGAACAGAGCAGCGTATTAAGATGATTTCTTGCAAAGAATTGCACCGGTGGAATGCTCAATACGTGACTAGAAAAACACATGTTTCATTACCAACGAGTTCGTCCGCGTTCGTTATGTTATTTGTTCTAAAGTTGTCATCTAAGACGCTTGGCACATGTGAAACATTTATCTTGAAACCAGAATTTATAATTAAACGTTGATAACCTTGATCTTAGGGCTCCGGCTTCTCTTTTTGGCATTTCCATTGACATTGAATATCACTTGCTTTGCTTGTTTCTGTGAAAACATCGTGTGAAAAGCTACCTGTTTGGCTAAGAATTGTCCATAATGTTCTCAGAAGCGTGTGGAGTTGGCATTGTGGAATATGATATTGATAAGAGAGCCGCGCCCTGTACTGTTTCATCATGATCAACCCATTATTGGCTCATTACAGAGCACGGGTCTCCTCTCAATATGAGAAAGGTTTGGCCATAGTCCACCACGCTGGCCATGTGCGCATTGGCAGACTTTTTCATTATGTATTATGTATTTATTAGAGTTTTTCATAATGTTCTCAATAGCGTCACACGCCTTATGAAACATTATGAAAAACTCTCATTCATGCAGGTTTCCTCACGATGTTTTCCTTCACCGTTGAAGCAAGACGTGATATTTTAATTGCTCAAAACGCACATAATTACGAAAAGTTAGAGGTGCGTACCCGGGTTTGAACCTGGACCTCTGATTAGGAGGCGGATGACAGCTAATTTCTGTAATGTTTATGGGTTGATAATGATGATGATTAGAAAGAAACCTATGATGAAAATTAGAAGTCAAATATATATAATGCGATCACGCAAGGATATCGAGAGAGAAATGGAGAACGTTTTGCGGTTTGCCGTAACAGCATGCATGTCGATTTAAATAATTTTCCTAGGCTTAAAAGTAGCCTTTCTGTTACCAGTGAGGAAGCTACCTTTAAAAAAAATATTGTGTCAGTTTTGCTTTTAAAAACAGTGTTTGTATTAATCCCACTGGCTCGCCAGTTCCCGCGGGTGTTTTGCGGGGATATATTTATCTTTACTTTTCCAGAATGCATGCTATCGTTGTGCCAATTTTCATCAATATAAAGCGTCAGTGGTTCAGCAGACAATACGTAACATGAACCGCTTGGATTTAGTCTCTCTAAATTTTAGTTAATTTCTTTAAAAAAAAATTTGAAACCTAATTTATTCTTTGATTATAATAATCATATCAATATATAATAATTATATCTATATCTATGCAAAATTTCAATTAGGTTGGATTTGCTGTTTAGATTTGCATAGGTAACAAATTCCATTTTTCAAATCACCACGTGTTGTTGGCAACCAAAGATTCTTGGGTTCTATTTATGTATAAAAAGAATCCTACGTCCGAATCCAGGAAGCTTTGTTTGTTTGAAATTTCAGCTAAAGTTGTTTAAATGATCCTAGATTACAAACCCTCAAAGTCATCATCATCTTCACGATCAACCCATTACAGAGCACGCTCACTACAGAGCACGGTTCTCTTCTCAATATGAGATGGGTTTGGCCATAGTTCACCACGCCACCACGCACTATGTGCGGATTGGCAGACTTCACACGCCTTTGAAAACGTTATACAGACCTCTCAGGCGTGCAGGTTTCCTCACGATGTTTTCCTTCACCGTTGAAGCAAGTGATACTTTAATAGCTACACATAACTCTGAAAAGTTAGAGGTGCGAGCCCGGGTTCAAACCCCCGACCTCTTATTAGGAGGCGGACGCCCTAACCACTAGGCTATCACAGCTTCAAAGTAATCGATACATATATTATAAAACTTTCGTATTTACGATATACGTAGCAAATCCCCAGTCCTCGGTGTTTAAGTGAATGCTGTTCAAACAAAAGAACCGTAACCGAAAAGCCGTAAAATAAAACTAAGCTGGTAACATAAACATTTAATTATATTCTATTCATTCACACATATTATGTATAATACAAATGAAAAAAAGAGTGAATGAAACAAATCGAATCTGCTTTGGCTACTGTTCTTAAAATAAATGATTTAATAATCGAACCGTACAACCTATTTGCTGAACTTATATGTACTACCTGTTGCCAAGTTTATTTCGGAATGGTATTAAAAAATCAAAGGAAATCATTGCGTCGTTTCGGGCCACAAAGAATTCCAAGGTGTCAAGATACAAGCTTCTTAATGCTTCTTAAATTTGTATCAAGATGGGTTTTGCAATTCAGTATTATATTTGCTATTTTATAAGTAGCAATAATATTTTTGTAAATACCCGCGATAATTAATCGGATCGCTTCACAGTACTGGGTAGCTAAATAGGCTATCACCGTGCCTATACCGTGGTATAGGGTACACTGTACTTGTATAGGGAGTTTCGGTACACTGTTAGTCAGCCAATGTTTTGTGATCGAAACATGAAAAATATCTTATAGTGATATCGAGAATAAAGTTATTTCATATTTCCCCAGTTGCCAGCGTTTCAGTGAATGTTGTTCAAACATCGGAACCGCAGCTGTTGGTTCGTTAGCGAGCGCACCCGGGATCGGGCTCCGTAAAATAAAACTGCGCGGCTAAAATAAACACGTCATCATATTTTTCTGCATTCCGATGCATGAAGGTATATCATAAAATGGACTAGTTCTGCTAGTTGAAGTAAAAATGAAGGGATTTTAACCACCGGGCTCTTTTGTTAAATTGATTCATCATCATCATCATGATCAACCCAATGCCGGCTCACTACAGAACACGGGTCTCCTCTCAATATGAGAAGGGTTTGGCCATAGTCCACCACGCTGGCCATGTGCGGATTGGTAGACTTCACACGTCTTTGAGAACATTATGGAGAACTCTCAGGCGTGCAGGTTTCCTTACGATCTTTTCCTTCACCGTTGAAGCAGGATATTTTAATTGTTTAAAAACGCACAAAACTCCGAAGTTAGAGGTGCGTGCCCGGATTTGATCAGCCGACCTCTGATTAGGAGACTGACGCCATAACCACTAGGCTATTACAGCTTCATAGATTAGATTGATTGATAAAAGCTTTTGACAACCTCCGTGGCGCAGCGCGTGCTGTCTTGGGTTTAATTCCCGGTTCGAGTGTGATCTGGTAGGAGGCTTGGGACGTGGCTAGTTACCACCATACCGACAAAGACATGTCGCCAAGCGATTAAGCGTTCCTATATGATATCCCTTAGAAACCAATTAGCAGTAATTGTTTAACCATACCCAGGTTAGCCCGCTAACATATTAGACTGCATCACCACTTACCATCAGGTGAGATTGCCGTCAAGGGCTAACTCGTAGTAAAAAAATAATAATTGAAAAAACAAGTTTGCTTGGAAGCCGGCCACTTCGCTTTCATATTTTGTATTTTATTCCTCTTTCAGTTTGCTAATTATTGCGACCCCACCTGGTAAGTGATGAGACGATGGTGCGCTAATGATGGTTAGGAATATGGCAGATAAACCATACCACTATTAGGTTTACGCCGCATCTAATGAAACGCAATACCTTAGCGACGGATTAGCAAGCTGAAGTGGCAGTGGGCGGGTCATATCTGTCGCAGAACCGAAGGCCGCTGGGGCAGACGTGTTCTGGAGTGGAGACCGCGTACCGGTTAGCGTAGCGTAGGACGACCTCCTGCTCGCTGGACCGACGAACTGAAAAGGATTGCTGGTGGCGGGTGGATGAGGAAGGCGGAGGACCGTGTGTGGTGGCGCGCTCTCGGAAAGGCCTATGTGGGCGTCTAAAGGCTGATTGATTGATTGATTGACCTTAGCGACACGTCTTTATCAGTAGGGGGACTAGCCAAGGCCTCCCACAAGACCAGACACATATTCATATATTTGTACGTGAACCTTTTTATTTGTTATAGATAAGTAAGTAAGTTTGGTACTGCGTAGGCGCTTTTTAGAGTCTTCTCTGTATACCGACAACAGATTTTAGATGTGTTGTTGAGATATTTCTGTAGATAAGAATGTAACAGACAAACCTACTTAGGTTTTGTCTGTTATTATTATGTTAGTTGTATTTTGTTATTTTTTTATAAGGTATTTTTTGTTATCAGTTTGTTATAGTTAATTAGGAGATTGCATATCAGTTTCGAACAAAAGTCACAAAAAAAATATATACAAAAAAAAGCTTGGTTCTTAACGAATATTTATTAATATCTGTTTTTTAACCACTGTAACCTTGATTTTATCAATCAGTCTAAAAGATGGCATGGTGGTTAAAATCCACTTTAACTTCACGGTTAAACTTCCACGAAGAAAAGTGTAAGTAATAGATCATGGTGTATAATTTAATAACCGCGAGGCGGGCTTAGTGCTAAGTTTTAATTTATGTTAAGTACACGAAGCTAGAGGCAAAATTTCGCAATATATTTAAGCTGGAAAGAATAATAAACTCTAGGCCGCCCGCGATAAGAACATATTTGCAAAGTTTTTTATTGCAGTCGTGAACTATCTTCCTCAGTTTGGGCATCTGCGTAGTAAATAGCTTTAAGCGCAGGTAGAAACCGAAGTGGCTTGAAAAATAACTACCTACTTACTTAAAAAAAACTGCTTAACTTACCGACGTGGAACCATGTACAATGTTTTTTTTTTTATACACTACAAGTTGAACCTTGACGGCTATCTCACCTAGTGGTAAGTGATGATGCAGTCTAGGATGGTTACGGGCTGACCTGTTAGGGGCATGGTACACCCACACTCCTAATTGGTGTCTACGCGACATCGTGCCGGAACGCTAAATCGCTTGGCGACACGTCTTTGTCGGTAGGGTGGTAACTAGCCACGGCCGAAGCCTCCCACCAGATCAGAGTCGAGCCGGGAATCGAACCCAGGACATGATCAAATGTTGTAAGAATAAGATTTTTATTTAATAAATATCTATAAATCGCTTAAATAATCTACTTATAAACCTTAAAACATGCCACAAAGTAATTTATGATTGAATCTTTGTGGCTATCTCAACGTCTACTAACCACTACATTTTCTCCTCCTTGACAAAACCTTCTTTGGGAAACACGTGGATGAATGAAATTGGAGCTAATATTAAAATTCAAGTTTACAATCCATGTCAACGCAATATATATGTATTTATTTTAATTTCGCTTGCTCGGGATCAAAATCTATAACATACTTTTTGTTACCCTTAAGCACTGTGATCTTATAATTGAGAGGTCTCGTTAGGGCACAGGTAAGACATTTATCATTACTGAATTTTATCTGGTCTGGTTTGGTTGGAGGCTTCAGTCGCGGATAAGTTCTCAGTTACCGAGAGAGACGTGTTTACAAGCGGATTTAGCCTTTCGGCATGTTGTCGCGTAGAAACCAATTAGGAGTATTGGCTACCCTCATAGACAATATTATCACTTACCACCAGGTGAAATTGGCCTCAAGGGCTAAGGGAATCAATGTGCGAAGAAGCAATTCCAAAAAACCGTATATTCATTGTGACGTCACAAAAATTACCAAAAACACACCGACTCATGACATGTCTATGTGTGTTACATACACACACATAGTATTCCCTGTCATATGTCTGTGTCTGACTCGCAATAGGTTAGTTTTCTTAAATTGTACGTGATGCGATGTGGGACCAGATAATGTTGGTAAGTTGCAACACAGGGTGCCAAGTTTTCTTTATCACTGCGCTGTATGTTTAGTATTTTCGGAAACACGGCACTGGGACCATTTGGCTAACACGCGGATAGAGTGGACGGGACACCACGTCCGGCTTCTTTAACGAACCGTGTTAGCCCTCTTTGTACGTAACACGTAATACGTATTTGGCAAAGGATGAGAAATTCGATTGCATCGAAGAATTATTTTGTTTTGCAATATGTAACGCTGCGCTTCTTTTTCAGGATACGGAAGATGTTTATCCAAAATTCATAATTTATTCCTTCTTGTAGGCCTTATTAAGCCACTCTTTGCTCTAAAAGCAAACGTCACCAACAAGAATCTGGTTTGAAACTTAAACTTGTTCTTTTCTGAATACCTTGCCACAAAATCTGGTCTCAACTTGATATTAAGTTGGTGGAAACATACGTTTTATCCTAAATTACCTGAAGAATTATGCATTAATAAACTATATTATGTTTATTCCAACAAATGTAGCCAACACTATTCATAGGAAAAAGAACAATTACACTTATAAAAAAGTTTGTATGTGTGTTTGTATGTTTGTGTGGGTGTGTGTATCAGCGTATGTTTGTTGCTCCTTCACGTTGGAACTTCTACACCATTTCACTGAAATTCGGAACAGAGATAGATTCTACTCTGGATTAATACATAGGCTACTGAAAAAACTGAATTAACATAACTTTTGTCTGCAGCTATACTACTAAACATTCTCGAAATTTTATTCATATGTTGAGAAATGGAGCAAAAACAGGAATGGGAACAGGAAAAAGGCACGAGGTAATCTTCAATTATAAACGTATTTTATTTCACTGGAATTTTAAAACTCGTAATCTTCCTGGTAGTTTTTACATAGGATTGCCATTGTTAAGATCAAGCAAAAAGCTAGGGCCGACCTTCAAGTTACAACAAAATTTTATTTTTTATGTGTTATTATAGAAACATGCATTCTAAAAATTCTAACTTTTATGGTTTGGTCACTAAGATAGAGGCAGCCAAATGTGTTAACCTATCGGGTTCAAAACTCAAAATGCGTTAAATTAAATGTCCCTTCAAAACTTCACTCGCTATCTAAATAATAAAAGTAAATCAAGGCTTAGACTATAATATTAACGCGGATGAAACTGCAAGGCACAGCTAGTTAGAATAATAAACGTGTAATCAGAACTGTTAGTGTAATCACAGTTGAGTTATGATCGTACTCAATTTATAACCTATTCTCATCAGAAGCCCTGTTCAAGTGGGTAAGTTTAAAATTAAATCAATTTCTCACCCGGCGGGTTTGCTCTACTCACTACATAAAGTATATATTATGACGGACCCTTCCCGTACATCGGTCCATATCAAAATGACCTGGAAACTTTAATTCGATCTTATGTACAACGTGTACTCAATGGTACTTATTCTGTTTTATGCAAATTCTATATACCAAGACGTACTCGCTGACACAGCCCGGCGAGTAGGCGACTTGGTGAATACATCCCGAATACCGACTAGCTAATTATTTTGAAGCGCACACTTTCCTCACCAGTATTGTTTTATCGATAACGCGTGTACCATTTGACATTTGTGTATTGACTCGCGTTTTTTTTTCGGACTATTAGCTGTGTACTAACGCTATTGGTTGCGACAGCGTAACCGGGCTGTTTGGCGAGCTTCGGATAGAAGCTCAGCCAGAAGAAATTTTAAGCCCTAGGGCTCGACGAAACTAAGGGAACGTCTGCCTAAGGGCGTCTCCTGTGAGGCCGAACCTCGGCTTAGGGGACCTTTGGAATAACGGGGGGGTCGGACGGCGACCCGCGTGCAACGAGAAATTGCGACCAGTATATGCGATTAGCTTTAGTTTAAATTGGCCAGAGTAGTGATCACCGTCAGTCATAGAAACATAAAAAAATGTGATATATATGAACGATTCATAGATGACTGTAGTATGTTTTTTTTATTTTGTTTTACAAAGTTGCTGGTGTTAGTGACAAAGCCGGCTATGTCTGCGGGTATACGCCTTAGGTGTGTAGCTTCCTACAGCTTCACAAATGTCTATCAACAGCTCTGTTCTTTTTACAACGTTTTCCATAGCAATGTTGTTTTCATCATCAATAGATCTCCTCTCAATATGAGAAGGGTTTGACCATAGTCCACCACGCTGGCCATGTGCGGATTGGCACACTTCACACGCTTTTGAGACATTATGGAGAACTCTTAGGCATGCCGGTTTCCTTACGATATTTTCCTTCGTCGTTGAAGAAAGTGCTATTTCTATTGCTTAAAAATGCACATAACTCCGAAAAGTTAGAGGTGCGTGCCCAGGTTTGAAGCTTTTTTTTTTATCGGGTTGTCTGGTCTTTCTAGATTTGAAACTACTTTTATAGAGACTAAACTTTTAGAAATTTTCTATAGTTATAATATTTAATAATCACTGAAACAGTTTTTAAGATAATCGGCATTTGCCTCATGTTTTTTTAAAACGGTCATGAGTTGCCGTGATAATTTAGCAAAGAAGTACCATGTAAACAGTTGCAAGCATCTGTTTGTATATTTATACTTATGCTGATAATTAAATGAATAGAACATCTAAGATAACGTTCTGAGTCAATGGACAAGCAAGGTAGACACTGCGAACAAAACAACTGTTTCATTTGCCTCGAAACGTTTATTATCTTTAGGGAAATTTAACAAAATCGTGACTTGAGTTCTTGATTTTCGTCTAATGTATTCTTTGCGCAGAGCAGTACTGAAATTGGTGCTTTTTATTCTAAATACAAACATTAAGAGTGAGTTACTGTCTGTTCAATGTAAATAACAGGCACCTACTGGTAGGTTGGGTTTCTGGATCCTGCCATGTATCTAACTAGAAGTTATCTATTTAAGTCCAAATGCTGGAATCAGACCTCTTTAATAGGAGAGTGTGATTTAGAGCATAAGCTACCACCAAATGTCCACCAATGCAATACAGGGGGGGGGGGGGGTTGATGGGACAGAATCAATATATCAATATTTATTATTATCAAGTGCTAGCTGCTATTTGGCTGTTATTTTTAGAGTGTCTGAATTATGTAGAATTTCTTACAAAGACGCATGGGATATGCGCAAAGAAAAATACTGAGTTTCGATATATGAAACGAAACGACGGGATTTTGCACAAAATTCCCCACCGTGGGTGCTTGAGTGAATTTTTAAGATACCTTGCTTTTAAATATAAATAAAAAGCACAGTAATTGTTCGCAATACTAGTATATACTATCAGATATCGAGTCTATTACGATGTCAAGGATAATATGAACCATAATTTGAGAGAGATGAATTGTTATAATTTCACAGCAAATTATAATTTATTATTATCTATGTGAGATGGTGGTAACAAGAAAGACTGGCGAAGTTTGTTGTTGGCTTCTTCTTAGACCTGAGCGCAAAATACATTATATATGAACCTTTCATAGATTGCCTGTGTTTATGAATAAATCTATTTAGAATTTGATTTTTAATCGAATTTGCACGCTATTCTCAAGATTAAAGATGTATACAAGCGAACCGGTAAGAAAATTAGGCCGAGGAGACTTGACTCATTTGTTAAAATATATACTAAACTATAATTTTTAATCTAAATACCTTAAAATAAATGGCTATTTTGCAACTATAACTACAAGAAATTTGTCAACAAAATAAGCATTATTTTCAGCACTACATAATTGGGATCGTACTTGTGTCACTGCCAGTTTATTATCTTTGATTATGTGCATGTTTATTAAGCATTCTTTATTAACCGGGTAACCGGAGTAAGACTGTTTCTTTTTTTTAATACAAGCAAAGAGTTGTTGTTGTATAAAAAGTTAAAACACATTTGCTTTATATAAACAAATCGTTTTTGCATTTTTTTTAGTAGAATAATGTAAATATTAAAATTAGTAGAAATTTCTCCAAGTATAATTAAAAAAACTCCGATAAAAAATACAATTGATATTCTCAATATATGAAAATGAAAATATTCGATTTGCTTATTGTATTTTTTATATTTTTTACTGTGTGTTTTTTGGTGCTCGCTTTCACCCGCGCATTAACAAAACATTTTCGCCGTGTGGTTAATTATAATGAAATATTATGATAATTATTTGATCCCGCTAGAAATACAAATCGGGCCATCTGATAGAGATAGTATATTATCACACTTTTTATTGTTCATAGCAACATGTTCAAGTAGGCTTACAAATAATATTGTTTTAATGAATAGAAGCAGGCGTTACTTTGCGGAAGTCCATGATAAACAATAAACAGCAAGTATAATTTGCTATATTCCGCCGACAACCGGGAGATTAGTATAATATAACACCACACAAAATCTTCCACTAGAACCTCTACGCACGTTTCGACCCGACACCGGATCATCCTCAGGAGATGTTGACTTCAGAAGTCAACAAGTGAAAAGTAAAGTGACAATCGTGTAATAATCATGTAATAATCGGATAATATTGTTTTATTTGCGGTAGTTAAGTTAACATAACCAAAAGGTGACCAATGAGGAGGTCTTGCGACGTGTTAGTAGTCATCGCGAACTTTGGAATACTGTCAAAAAGAAAAAAGTTGCTTATCTGGGGCATGTGCTTAGGCATTACAGATACAGGCTCTTGCAACTCATAATGATGGGCAAAGTAGCGGAAAGAGGCGCATCGGTCGCAAGAGGAAGTATTGGTTGCGAAACATCAGGGAGTGGACTGGGATCGCGAGTGCCGCCCAGCTTTTCAGCCTCGCGAGAGACATGGCAAATAATGCTATTCTGACTGTCAACCTTCACTAGTTGGAGTGGCACCTAAAGAAGAAGAAGTTAAGATTATTAGATAGAGGAAATCGCTGTTCTGCGAACTCCGTGCTCCGAGCTTTGAAGCATTTAAGACCACACCTTCGATTAGTTTTAAAATAGTTCAAGTAATTAATTTGTTTTCTTATTATTTATAGACCTTTTTAAAATATAGTTTTATTGTAAATATAATTGTTTTAAATTGTTTAATTGATTTTATTGTGTTTTATCTTGTATTTTTAATTGTGCAACCTATATTATTAAGTAATGACAAAATTTGAATTTTATACTATGCACTTTTAAATCTGTAATTTAATCTGTAAAAAACTCACTAATTAAGAAATGACAAAAATTTATAATATGATTGAAATTAAATAAAGCTACCAAGGTCTCTTTTAATGACAGAGGACACCCGAGTAAAAAGAAAAAAACAACATTATTAGATAAAAGGTAAAAATCCTTCCAAAGATGCAATTACGTAGCTTCATTCTCAAAAATTAATTTAAGTGGACAGATAAATAGGTGCCTGAGATGCTCATTCGCTTTATACAAGTGTTCATGTATGATTACCATTTTTGCAGCTGGAATCATTTCAGAAAACGCTGTACAAACAGCTGAACCACAACTGTTGGTTCGTTAGTGAACGCGCTCGGCATTGTGCTGTTGTTAAATAAAGCTGTGTTGATAAAACAAACATATACATTGGAAATGTTTACAATCTCTGCGAAACATAAGGAATTATACTGGGCCTTTATTTTCTGTGTGTATTTCATATTTTGCTCATTCTTAAGGAATCTAACCTTTTGTTATCCACACTAAATACTTTACCTCTAAGGTAAAAGAACAACTCTTTAACCTTTTAACGTCCAAGCTGATGAAATTAAAATTCAGCAATAAAAGATAGATCGCATATTTGGGACGATTATAGACAATGTGTGAAGTCTGCCAATCCGCACATGACCAGCGTGGTGTACTATGGCCAACCCCTTCTCATATTGAGAGGAGACCCGTGCTCTGTAGTGAGCCTGTAATGAGTTGATCATGATGATGATGATAGACAATGTAAAGAATTCCAGCAGGATTTCTTAAAACTAGTTATATAATTACGGCTGTATTCAAATTGGTGTTTGCCGAAATATATTCATTCACATAATCTGGGATACGACATACAATTTTGGCGAATTTTTTTCGTGTAGAAACCAATTAGAGGTATGGCTTTACCATACCCCTAACAGGTTAGCCCGCTACCATCTTAGACTGCATCATCATTTACCATCAGGTGAGATTGCCGTCAAGGGCTAACTTGTAGTGGATAAAAAAAAAAAAGAATTGTTTTCATTGATTTTACCGTATACTGTAAAACAACATTTTTGTTTTTTATTAGTAGAGAAGTTAGCATGTCAAATAGATCTACATAATTTTAACATTTCTTATGATTGCAGTCAAGTGCTAGTCTATAAATAATAAAAAAAAATCATTTCCGAAGTTTGTACATAGGCGTATTTATTTCATTTAATTTATTGGTATTTTTACAATAATAATATTTTTGACGAGCGCCATCTCTCTTTAGTCGTACTTAAACTTTGCTAGAAGACTGCCGTATATTGCCTTCCTTGTCAATCAATGTTAATTTGGCGGCTATTAAATTTTTATTCACTTCTTCTGTCAAGCCAACAAGTTAATGAAATCATCAGTTAATTTTACTTATTTTCTTTAAAAGTATTGAAATAGTACAGGAAATCATTAAAATGATATATTTGACTCACTGAGATTTTGTTTATATACGCCTGCAATATAATTTTTTTATACACTACACACTACTACTAATACACTAAGCCCTTGACGGCAATCTCACCTAATGGTAAGTGATAAAGAAGTCTAAGATTGTAGCGGGCTAACCTGTTAGGAGTATGGTAAACTCATAATCCTGGTTGGTTTTTACGCGAGATCGTGCCGGAACGTTAAAAAGCTTAGCGTCAAGTCTTTAACGGTACGGTGGTAATAAGCCACGGCAGAAGTCTCCCACCAGACTAGACTCGAGCCAGGAACCCAGGACCTTCAAATTTATAAAGTCCATTAAAAAAATACCATATCGCACTTAATAACGACGGTACACTATTTACCTTGCTAATGGCTCCTAAAATCTAAACACGTCATACTCGAATGAACTTTGATGCTTTGCATAATTTTAAGGATGTATTATGATCTCAACAAAGCTGAGGGTCAGTAAATTACTCCCAAGAGGTTCTCATAACTGGCCTTCAGCCACGATTTATACCGGACCTAGACCCCAAAGTTAGGGTGTATTTTATGACTTTGATCCACGGCTAATAAATCACACTAATTTCACTTTAGAGAGTTATGGCTAAGAACTGATATTGTTCGTCATTATTCTCAGCCCATTGTTGCCATAGAAGACAAAAAATTAGAGCATATCTACCTCTGATTCTGCTCCGCGGTGTTTTCATACTTTAGTGAACAATAGGTTAGTCGAATCGGATAATTGCATATCTCTGAGTTAAAAAATACATCTTCATTTTAATAAGGAAATCTTTATATATCAAATGCATCATATAACCTTCTTTCACCTTGGAAACCTCCTGTGTTAGTGTCAACAGGAGACAGTATCTTCCCTATATCTATGCCAATAACTATCAGAGAGAAGAAAAAAATAATCCTAATCAGAGGCCGGCGGTTCGAATCCGGGCACGCACCTCTAACTTTTCGGAGATATCTGCGTTTTAAAAAAATTTAAATATCACTTGCTCCTTTGGTTTCCTCACCTCCTTTGGAAACCTGCACGTCTGAGAGTTCTCCATAATGTTCTCAAAGGCGTATGAAGTCTGCCAAGCCGCACGTGCGTGGCCAGCGTGGTGGACTACGGCCAAACCCTTCTCATATTGAGAGAAGACCCGTGCTCTGTAGTGAGCCGGTAATGGGTTGATCATGATGATGATGATAGTATACACCATAGTCGGGTCAAAAAAATTGTAACAAAATTGTAGATACTAACTCGAAATCCAAATTACCAGTTTACTAGCGCCTGTGTAGTAGTTGGATATTACTTGTCTGAAGACAGTGGTAATATAAACAGAGAATACGAATCTTGATTGCATAAAATTTTAAATAAGCTTAAGTAATCTTACAAGAGAACCATTCTGAAAGTTTTTACACAGTTTTTACTACTTCATACTTGGTCCTTTACATTTTAGCATACCTGCGCTACAAAGTTAAAAACTAAAGCAAAAGTTTGGTAAAGCAAATAAAAATATGGCATACTGCGAGAGGGGTTTTTATTTCTAAAAGCTACCTACTTACAGTTTTTAACTTGAGCAACTGTAAATTTTAAAGTGAAAATTTGCACGATACTTAATAAGTTTGATATTTTATGAGCCATAAACCCAAACATTGTGAAAGTACTCTTCTCATAAACACAAATAAAAAAAGCAAAGCATGCAAATACAGGGGTCTAGGCTCCGAATATGATTTTGTAAATATTTCTTTTATCATCTTATTTACTTAGTAGTATGTAATTCAATAAAGCTACCCGTATATTATTGTTATGCTATTGCAATTTTTATATTGTTAAATTGTAAGATCTTTTTGTTACATAGCCTAGAAGACATCACGTTTAGTGAAATTTTTAGTATTCTTATTTAGTGTGATGACTTTCCATACACCAAAAGGTGGTCTACCTTTTGATGTATCTAAAATAAAATAAAATAAAACGGTTTTTTCAGTTTCATTCCTGCGATATAATTTGATAATATGTAATAGACAAACAAATCAAACGTACTTACCTGTAATTTTTACCGAATTTATAATTTGAAAGGTTCCTATGAGAATGTTATTTTTATTTTTAAAAGCACCTACCTAGAGGGTTATAAATTTAATAATCAAATGTATAGTAAAAATCAGTAAGTCTTGCAGGAAAATATTCCAGCAAAAAGAAACTTCTCAGTAAATTGTAATTAAATAAATACGCGCAATTACAATGTATGAGTTGGACTCGGGTACAAAATGTTTTCACATAAAAACATATACCTCATATTTTAGAGACTTATTTTCAATCAATCTTTTATTTTTTTTATTGTTTTTTATTACACCATTATAAATACAAAATCTTAGAAAATTTCAACTGTACCCAAAAGGTTTCATGAAATATAATCTACGGTACAATCTATGGGCAGATAGTGAGATGGACGGCAGTCTTAGTGTATAGGTCCCTTCAGCAACCTTTCGGGTACGAGACCATACAAATGATCTGGACTTTTTTGGAAATTCTCAGCTGATACCAAATTCAGTGTAGCGAACATTTTGCACAAAAGTTTGCTCGCGCAAATCGAACCTTCATTCTCAGCATCTCTTAAACATACATGATTCCGAGTCGCAAACTGAAGTAAAATATTCCATGAATAATTCACACGTCATACATCGAGAGCCGAATAAGATCTCTCGTTGTCGCGACTATGAAAAAAGGTGGATGATATCGCTTCATACAGAAAAGATAGTATGAAGGCTCACGCAAAATAATCGACGGAAATATTAACATTTTATTTATGAGACTTAAATATTCTGCTTTTCATTTGGAGTTGCATTTCAGTCGACTGCAATATTAATATACATTTTAAATTTTCTGAAAAGGAAGATATTCTCGATCTCTATGCTTATTATATATTTTATAATTATTTTTCAAAATGTTTTTCATAAACATACTCGTCCTGAAAATCTCTCGAATCGTAAAACTTGTTTTGGTGTGTTTTTCATAAACATGCGTAAATCGGTTAATATTTTATATGAATTTATAATGTTTATGATTTTTTAACATTATCTGAAATTGGCGCGTATAGGTTTAAACTGTAATGCATCTTCTGTACTGGGATGTCAAATGATATTAAATCAGACATCTTAAGATAAGCGATAATGCCCATACGCCAAAAGTAGATTACCAATTCGATTTCCCTTTCCCATATAATACCAAGGGGCTTAGTAAACTGAATAGCGTAGGAGTTACCCACATTAAAGTCCATTCAGATTAATAGCTTAAACATGTGCGTTTACTAAAGATTGAATAAACTCTGGTTTCGCTCATGCAGGTTGGTTTCTTAACGTATCTAAAAATACCGCACTACCTTGATTTCATGGTCGTTAACTCAAATACGATTCACTTAAAAATTAATTGAGCACGCTATTAGGACGTGCTAATGAACATAAAAATCTGCACAGTGCGTTTCATAATTTTTTGTTCAATCTTTATAATAGATTAAATACTTACTTTAAACAACTCTGAAAGCAAATTAATTGAATATTATTCGCAGCATCATCACACTGCCCGAAATCCTCTCAATACTGAGATAAGCATAGCGCTCTGGTACGCTGACATACGGTGTAAAAACGAACTTTTGACTATAGTTTGCCGTATCTCTCAGTCAACAAGACTTTGTGACACAAGAGCAACCTCAACATACATTTATTACTGCAAAATTTTTTGTATTATATCTATCGTCGTCACTGTCATAATTATAGTATGCAACGAAGTTTGGCGTGTCAGCATGCAAAATAGGTAACTATTTCTAGTACCTTCCTTCATTTTTGAGTACCTTAGATCAGTCCGGTACGTTACATTATCCACCATTTGCATCTTTGGAGACCGGGTGACTTGACTGTATCTAACGTCTTTTTCCAGATTACTTCTTATTTTTAAGCCAAATTTCGTATATATTATGATATAGTGCAGCCATTGAGCTAAAAGATTGCAACGTAGCTTCAAGCAAACGGACATTGTGACGACGCTAATTAAGATTTTATATGATATTATATTAACATATAAAATTTTAAAATATAGAAATAGGTTACTTTTTAGCACTTGCTATTAAAATATTACATAATATAATGGTCCAAACGCCCACTTTAAAACCGACTGGTTAATTTTGTCCATCTGAACATACCTTAAATCATAGATTGATGGAACTATCAATTGACTGGAGTTCGCAAACATTATTATGGTTGAAGTTTGTACGGTAATAAAGTTAAGCTTCACGACTTTAGAACTACACTTTTAGGGTATTAGCTCTAATACTCAGACGTCCTAAACAATACGTTTATTGGCTTTATAGAGTCAACTAATATGAACAAGTTATTATTGGATTTACTTCAGGGGATTTAATATACATTACAATACGCAATTTTGTCGTCGATTAGCTGACTGTAACTTTACAAGGCTTTCCATGTATGTAGACAACAAATTTTACCTTTCATAAAATTCAATCAGTGTTCTATGAGATTGCCTTTTTTTAGTCACCACAAGTTAGCCCTTGACTGCATGTCACCTGATGGTAAGTGATTTATTTATTTATCCAAAGCGCCACCAACAGATTTATATGTAAAAAAATAAACATTTTAAAAACCTTAAGTGCTAGGATATACATATAAATCAATTTAGAGGTAACATAATAACTTAAGTCGACGCTAATATGTCGCTAATAATATAATATGGAAATTAACAAACAGCAAATAACAAAAAACACAAAAAGGAACTTATTACAAAAGAACAGAAAAGTAAACCTTGTGTTTATAATAACGAAATAAGGAATAAGGAAATGATGATGATGATGATGCGGTCTAAGATGGTAACGGGCTAACTTGTTAGGGTATGGTAAACTCATACTCCTAATTGGTTTCCACACGGTGCCGGAACGCTAAATCGCTTGGCGACACGTCTATGTCGGTAGGGTGGTAACTAGCCACAGCCAAAGCCTCCCACCAGACCAGACTCGAGCCAGGAATCTAATACAGGACCTCCAACTTTAAAATGCAACAACGCACGCTCTTCGCCACGGAGGTCGCCTACACAATTTTTAAATTTATTGACCGCCCTGATAGTAGTGAAAGCTGTTACGTTACGTAAGTACAAGTTCACGCTGGGATACCTGGGAGGGCCAATTTGGGAATTATGAATCTGAGTTAACGTTTTTAAAGGAGGAGTGTGCTGGTGTGCTAGCATTGCATTGTCAGGCATTTATATTACAAGAAGGCGAAAACTTTTTCGAAGATGATAGTAAACCTATTAATCCTATGCTCTTAATTTGTTAGTACGAGACATCGTACCTGAACGCTTAACCGCTTGGTGACTTTGTCGGCAAGGTAGTAACCAGCCACAGATGTAGGCTCCCGCCAGCCCAGACGCAAGCCGGCAATCGAACCTAGGTCTTCCAACTTTATAATGCATCACGCACGCCACAAAAATCGTCAAACCTTCCTCGAGATCAGATTTATGTGACAAAAATTAGAACGGCAATAGAAATGAGACATAGTATAATTTTCAATTACAAACGTTGCTTATTCCTCAGACGAAGTCCAGAAAGTAGTCTAGCCAGAAAGTACTTCCCAAGTTCGAACCCGCAACCAATTCTCTACCGCATTTTCTTCTCAGCCAGCGTTGCCCGCCACAATATTTAATAGAAGTCTCTAGAACCGCACCTCAAATGCAAAGTTTTCGTCCGCGGTCCGATGTGATTTGAATTCAATGATCGAAATCGACTCACGGATCGCTTTTCATGGAAATGAAAGGGGTATCGTTTTATTCCTCAGCTGAAAACGAACATTCCTGTTAATCATTATACAAGAGCCGTTTCATTTCAACGTTCAGGATAGTATACTTTAGGGCGATGGTTTTTTCTTAATACCATTTTTACAACGAGTTAGGTCTTGAAGGCAATTTCACCTGAACTTAAATGATGATAACAGGTTAACCTGTTAAGAGGATGGTAATTTTATTAAATGGTGATATGGTACTGGACAGCTAAATTGCTTGAGGATATGGATTTGTCACTATGATATTTAGCCCGGCTATGGCCTCTTACCGATGCAGACTGGAGGAAATTCAAAATTTGTAGGTATGGATATTCAATTACCACATAGCTCAACGTTGCACAAGTTGTCTTTGCACTATGGTATTTTATCATCTACTAGCTGTTGCTTGCATATGAGTCTTTGTGTTTTTCGTCCTGTTTAACAACTTGCGGAAACCTTTGTCTTTTCCCATCCTTGGAGCATCCACGCCGCTATTATAATATGTCTTTCTGAGGTGTTAAACTTAAGAAAAGAATCATTGAGGCTAATCGTACCACAGCGTGTTAATGTTCAAAAATTCATTACAAGTAGAACACATGTGACTGAGTTAAAACCATAGACGTGAGTCGCTTATGTTTATGCGCTTAAGCCTCGGTATAATGGAGGATAACAGCGCAATATGTCCAGTACATCATAACAGGCTAAACTATCCTATGTCAGAATATATTCTATATATTGTTAGCATTGGTTTCTCCGTTATACCGTTCATAGGCAGCCAAGATTTTTTGTTTAAATCACGGTAGCGATCTTTGGGTTACTTTCCAGTATAAAAAAATATAAACTATGTTAAGCTCCCAAAAATTAAAAAAATATAATGAGTAAAAATTGCTGGGAATTATTTTTTATAGTCAGTATCAAGTAAATTGATCGCAGAGGGAATATATATAATATAAATCCAATTTTATCACTTTATACAATTTACAAAGTTGTATTCCGAAATGATTGATGACTTAGTTAATTATTTTAATAATTTTGACTTACTAGCGATAAAGTACGGTGGGTCGGTACTATAACTACCCTATTGAAACCAATCATTAAATACCGTAACAAGTGATACTCTCACTTGTCCGACTTTCACTTTCAGTTACGCATTGGCTTTGTAGACTGGTAATGTATACAGACCAGCAAGATGACATTTTCGTCCAGTCAATTATTGCTAGAACTATAATTCTTCTTGTATCTTCTAATTTGCGTTGCAACCGTTGCGTTGTTTGACGACCTCCGTGGCGCAGCGAGCGCGCTATCGCATTTAAAAGTTGGAGGTCCCGGGTTCGATTCCCGGCTCGAGTCTGGTCTGGTGGGAGGTTACGGCCGTGGCTAGTCACCACCCTACCGACAAAGACGTGTCGCCAAGCGATTTAGCGTTCCGGCACGATGTCGCGTAGAAACCAATCAGGGGCGTGGGCTTACCATAGTCCTAACAGGTCAGCCCGCTACCATCCTACACAGCATCATCACTTACCACCAGGTGAGATAGCAGTCAAGGGCTAACTTGTAGTGTGTAAAAAAAAAACTTCAACCCTTTAGCGGTCCACAGCATAACAAGGGGCTACTCTCAGTATGAGAAAGGTTTAAGCCGTAGTCCCCAATCCGGTCAAGTGCAGATTGGCAGACTTCTCACGCCTTTAAGAACATTATTGAGAATATGCCGATGTTTCCCTCGACCATTAAAGCAACTGATTGCTTGAAATGCACATAACTTCGAAAAGATAGATTTGCGTACGTGGGGTCAGAAGTTATACTGTTTGGCCTCACCCTAGCAAGCATAAATCAATGGGTAAACAAACTCTACAAATAAATGGGGATAAGAAAAATTAAACATAAAATTAGAGCACAACCTTACTGGTAGTTTAACGGTCTTTTAATTAGCATTCCTTTAAAAGAACTTCAACTGGACGCTTAATGAAAGAAGCCTTACAAATAAATAAGTTCCCGGTTTTATATTTAAAATCCTCTTTTCTATTTCCAATTGCAGAACCTTGGCTCAGGGTATTATGAAATGATACGGCTCTTTTGAATTGAAAACCAGTAAAGGCGTCAAAATATTTATAGGACTTAGGTTACAGATATGTTACATGTAATTTGATTTGTCTAATCGTGCAACGAGAACGTTGGGTTGATCTTATTTTTTGTTTGAATTTTTTACGTTGAAAACAAAACACCAATTCTATGTTTTGGGTTGTATTGGAAAATATTTTAATGTATTTTTGTATATTTCAGCCCATAGTATAGGGACCGGAATCATAGTTTAGGTGCTGGAATGGCGACCCCGCACCGGTAAACGTAGCGTTGGTCGACCCCTAACAAGGTGGACAGACGACTTTAAACGAGTCGCAGGGAGCCGCTGGATACAAGCGGCCCAAGACCGTGGCCCTTGGAACTCCCTACAAAAGACCTATGCCCAGCAGTAGACGTCTATAGCTTGAAATGATGATGATGATATTTTAGCCCAAAATTATTTGAACGCTCAAAACAAATGTGATATACGCTAAAGAAGTAAAACAAGAGATAGATACATAAATGAGGCAGATAAAATTAAACGTATATACGTACGTACGTATTAGTTGTAAAATATGTCATAAAAATCATTTAAACTCGAAAGGTTTACTAGTTGCTACTGAACTGTTCCACAATTCACTTCTTTACAGCATCATCTTTGAAATGAAACTTTATTTGTTTACATATTACAGTATCTGATAAGGCTGAGACTTTATGTTAAGTTAGCAAGACACCAAAATATAATATTGTCACATAAGCTAATAAAAGCATAAAATCCACTAGCATATTATTGTTCAAAACATTGATATTGTTATACGAGATAGAACTCGCAAGAATTAAAATAATTTTGACGTAGCTGTTCTAAATTCCGGTTAGCTGTTGTTTATAATATGAAGTTTGAGTGAAGCATTTCAAAAAACGAACAGCCAAAGAACAAAGCTTGCAATGCGCGGGAAACGAGACGAGAAAATTAAATTGTTCGGCGCAATGGCGGGTCCACAAAATTAATTTTAGTAAGCGAAGTTAGTTTCAGGGGAAGTTCAGTCTAAAGGGGTAATTTGGCCGCGAGGCGAGAGGATCGGAACATCTTGGAGGGACTTAACGATTTCGTGTAGATCGTCTTAAAGCTATAGCCTTAGTATAGATAGATAGATTTACACCATCACAACCGTGGAGTCGGCTTTCATGTATCTAAAAACTGTAGAGTCAAAATAAAATACATCTTATACCATTAGTTTTAAGTCGCAATTTCTGTAAAACTTATTTTTATTTTACAAATTCTTTCTAGCCGTGGAAGTGTGCACGAATTTGTGTTTTGAATCTAGTGGATACGTTTAAATTTACAATGACGTTAGATATTAGGAAACGACGCTACGATTGAGAGCATACAATTTTTATACTAATGTTACTGAAAGTATGGACAAGGATTTTTCTAATTAATTGTGAATAAACAAATACCGAAAATATGTAGCTTGTGTTGTGTGGTTTAAATCAGCTAGGGCTCACTTGCACTATAGTCCCGAGAGTGTTGTAGGTAAAAGTTTAAGGTATGCGATCATTATTTCTCGGAGTGTGTGGACTTAAAACTTCTTGTTGTAAAGGAGTTTTTATTTAGGTGTGACCAATATTATCAAAAATACAATAATGTGTGGCATACCGTCACGGTAAACAACATAACGCTCCTATATGCCGACATGCCAACACTGTTGACTCTCTTATCAGTAGGTTTTATATTATAATTTAAAACATAATTGTCTTATTTAAATAATTCAGTAGGTAATTAGATCGGAGGTTTGGTATTGTGCTTTGGAGAAAACGCTAACGCCCATTGAAGTATACGATGGGTTCCCCAGGCGTTCAGCAAATCCAGCGAGTGGGACATGCTGTGGTGGTTTTTAGTTCTGGTATACCCCAACGATTATTCATTTTATTCATTATGTGAGATGGTGTTAACGAAAAAAAAAGAAAAACCCCGGCTAAGTTTGTTGTGGGCTTCTTCTTAGACCGGGGAGCGTTTGGAACCCTCATAGCTTTAGTTTTAAGTTTACGAATATAGTTATCACCATGAAATAACTACTATGTAAATTATTGACGCGTCAAAAGTGCCTTTTTAAGGACTATTTGAATAAAGATTATTTTGAATTTGAATTTGATATGGGGGGGGGGACTCCCCCCCATATCATAACATAACCTCCGTCCTGCCCAACGGCTTCCGTCTAGCCCAAAAACTTTACCACCACAAAAAAAGGGAACCCATTGTAAGCTTCCCGGACGATGTAAGTGAACTAAACATTGAGGTGTAACTCTAACACTAATATCCAGATGCGAACGGAATACGTAACGCTATCATAAAGTGGGAGCTGGTAAACGAGAACCTGCCTTACCGCCAGCAATGCAAATGCAGGTGGAGGAAGTTGAAACATTGCGCTCAAAATTAAACCGTGAACTAAGTTAAGGTACAATTTCAATGATGGCTGTTGACCGCAGACTGTTATCCCAGACGCAGCTACAAACCGCAAGCGACATCATGCGTATCTATAGATGAAGGTCATAACTGAATAATATAAGCCAAAGTTATATATATATATATATATGTAACCAAGTTGCAACACCCAAACTGGGTATGTGTACACAATATGCAACGAAATAAATAAATAAGCGAGAATGCCACCGAAAATGGAGGCATGTGGCATACAAACGATTTCAATGTTATTGTCTTTCTGAGTAACATTTGTCTTGTGGATTAATTCACATGCAATGTCAGTTTTCAAGACGGTACATTGTAGCTAGCTAAATGCTCAAGTAGGTCTTGTAACTATTTTAAAAAAGCCTGTTATGGTATAATTCCATATATTTGCTAACTAAAATTTTACAATAAATAGTGGCATATGATCTGAATTATTCCTATAATAACTCAAGAACTTTTGAGCGTCAGCGGCAAATAACTCAATGAGATCAAAACTACTTTATTTCCTTTGCATTGGCTGATGCCCATTAACATATCTACAAGTAAACCTACTTGGTATTTAATAGTACTCCCTCCCTAGCAAAGGGAGAAGTTTGCAATTTAGTCCATCCTTCATCCTGATGTACTGATGAAAGGGGGTGAGGAGGGGGGGGGGGGGGGGGGTTGCCACTCATCATACATGCATCACAATACGATCATGCTTTGTATATTCTATTATAAAAGGAACGAAACTTAATTAATCAGCGCATGGACACCGGAGTTTATCGTTACCATTGCGATAAGTCTAACTTTTATGCATATTCAAATTCTCGTTAAGCAGAAATAATGTTTGGTTTTTATTCCTTCCAAAGGACCTCGCATCGCAAATTATTTTGTTCTTCTGTTTATATAATTGTTAAAAACATAACAAAAAATCTAGTGTCGCCCAAATGACATCTCGATATTAGTACTCCTCTTAAAAACGTGTCGCTTTTTCTTTTAAAGGTATTACAATTAAAATTGCAATAACGTAGAAATACTTGTGCAGTTTTTTTTTCATACTGCGACTTGGTAGGTGTTGTAAGTTGAAGTACGAAGAAAAACTGAACATCTATTGCCATTTTTATTTGTAAGGCACTTAAAGTACATTATATTCATGCCAGTGGCATCTGCGGTTGCGGTTTGCAGGCTGAAACCACCATAGGAAGTGTACCTTTAGCGAACTTCATAATTCAATTCAAATTAATGATAGCGCCGTTATTGCGAGAACTAGCATCGTGACCGACCGTACTGGAAACATAAATAATCTTTACAATGGGCATGTACGTATTATTCACTATTCAGCGAAACAATGGGATGCTTCGTTTAACAGCATTATCTGTATGTACACGCTGTGCTAATATTAGTTTTTGCTGTTTGTCGACTAATACGTAATGGTAATACGTTTTATAAACTACAACCAGTGATTTGTTGAAATCCATATATACAGGAAACGTACTTCTGATTTTAGAATACCCAGTGTCGAACTGAAGCTGTGATAGCCTAGACGTCCGCCTCCTAATCAGAGGTCGGGGATACGAAACTTCTCGGAGTTATGTGCGTTTTTAAACAATTAAAATAACACTTGCTTCAACGGTGAAGGAAAACATCGTGAGGGAACCTGCACACCTGAGAGTTCTCCATAATGTTCTCAAAGGCGTGTGAAGTCTGCCAATCCGCACGTGGCCAGCGTGGTGGACTACGGCCAAACCCTTCTCATATTGAGGGAAGACCCGTGCTCTGTAGTGAGTCGGTAATGGGTTGATCATGATGATGATAGAATATGTAACTAAGTAAGATTTAATTATAAGGATTGTAATTTGTTAGGATTGCCAAATAAATTTAAAAAATAAATAATCAGCTAAACGCAATCTGCAATATCAACAATATTAGTTTTCGCAAACCCAATACGTTTTATTATCTCTGACAATAAATGCGTGTATGATGGTTGATTTATCGGTTTACCATGTAGTATGTGGTTTTAATGAAACTTGCGTTTGTGTTATTAAATTAATTAATGACGCAAACTCCATTGACGTATGGGACTCGAATGCAATTGTGAAAGATAAGTTTGACGTTTTCGATGAAGTAGCACTGAAAATAAATCAGAGCCTCCTGTGACTAATGATACAAGTAAAAAATCAACACTATTTACGGGAACGAACACATGATTTAACAAATCTAGTTCGTGATCTAAGTTAACCTAACATAGCCCAGGTTAAACTTAAGTGGTTTTTAAGTAAACTGAATAAACCTCTAAATTTTAACTTTTTAATTTCTATTACATGCTAATTAGGTTAATTAGGTGATAAAATTTGATACAAGTACAGTAAAATAATGGTGCATCTATAAGTCTTCGTAGAATTTGATATAATATAGATACGAATTATAGTTATCATATTATATCTCATTAGAATATTTTTTTTCTTATTCACCACAAGTTGACTGCATCTCATCTGATGGTAAGTGATGATGCGGTCTAAGACGGTAGCGGGCTAACCTGTTAGGGGTATGGGTAAAGTCATAGTCCTAATTGGTTTTTACACGACATCGTGCCGGAACGCTTAATCGCTTGGCGACACGTCTTTGTCTGTAGGGTGGTAACCAGCCACGGCCGAAGCCTCCCACCAGACCAGACTCGAGCCGGGAATCGAACTCAGGACCTCCGACAAAATCATAAATCAGGAATATCTCTATAATGCAATGCAGCTCAAACTAATGATAATAATTCTACCACGAAGATAAGATTTTTGTTCTCATCAGTGCCCTAGTTTTATAATATAAACATAACTTTTTAAAGCTTTTTTTAGGTTTCGAAAAAAAATTAATAACGAAAAATATTTTTTGTTTTAATAACTTAACACTTGAAATATCGAGTATTTACGATATTTTAATACAAATTTTGCCCGTGATATTACTTATAAAATTTTCTTAATAACTTTAGTATGTAAAAGGCTGAAACTCAATGTTGAGTTAGACCAAAACATCCATTTTTTTTACCAATTCTGTCACAATCATCAAAAGCGAATGTGCATTTCGTTGTTTATTAGTTTCGCTCCACCAATAAATTTAAATAAAAAATAAATTATAAATAAATTTAAATTCTTCAGCAATGGATAGCTAAATTATGAGCCAGTAACTGAGGCATATATCCCATGGGATCGGGAGCTTCGTGGGAGAAACCACGGAGATCAGCTAGTAAAGATACTCGTACAGTTTCCTTACTTTATCAATTATTTCGTTTATACACTGGCAAAGCTATACCAGGGTATCATAGTCGCAGCTTACCAGGCCTGTTTGTTGCAACACAACACAACAAATTCTACAACACCGCCCTGGAAGCCTTCCAACCGCAAATCGCGAAATTTATTTGCCTTCAACCGTTGCTAGTGCATCTACGTGGGCCGCGTACCTAATGCTTTTTGTGAGCACAAACTAAAGTAAAACAGTAAACGGAACTTATAATAATAATTAACGTATATCATCATTATTATCATAATCAACCCTTTGTATGAAAAAATACATAATATTGGCATTATAAATATTGACTAACAGCAAACCATAAAATACCATCATGATCAACCCATTACCGGCTCAGTACGAAGCGCGAGTCTCCTCTCAATATGAGAAGGGTTTGGCTATATTCCACCACGCTGACCATCTGCGGATTGGCAGACTTCACACGCCTTTGAGAACATTATGGAGAACTCTCAGGCGAGCAAGTTTCCTCATGATGTTTTCCTTCACCGTTGAAGCAAGTGATATTTTAATTGCTTAAAAACGCACATAAGCTCCGAAAAGTTCTACCTACGTGCCCGGGATCGAACCCCGGACCTCTGACTAGCAGGCGGATGTCCTAACCACTAGGCTATCACAGCTTCAAACGTCTATAAGGCATCATTATTATTCAAGGCTAGATTAAGGGCAAATGATGTCCAGTATAAGGGCAACTGTTTAGGGCAGCAGTTAATAAAAACAGGTTTATGTTTATCAGCCTCTAGTAGAAGGTGGAGAATAACAAAATGCGGCATCAGATCAAAAGTCAGTACGAACAGTTAATCGTAATATATATTATTACTATTATCAATACAATGTATAGAGGGATGGATATTTGTAAATCAATCACGCCAGAATGGTAAAATGACTGGATGAAATTACATGGCATAGAGATCGATTATTGTCTGGAATAGCACAGTCTTCTTTTACTGCGGGAACAAATAACAGTTCCCGTTAAATAGACATTTTGCAAATTAGATAAACATAAAGCGGTGATAGCCTAGCGGTTACGACGTCAGCCTCCAAATCAGAGGTCAGCGGTTCGAATCCGGGCACCTCTAACTTTTCGGAGTTATGTGCGTTTAAAAAAAAAATTAAAATATCACTTGCTTCAACGATGAAGGAAAACATCGTGAGGAAACCTGCACGCCTGAGAGTTCTCAAAGGCGTGTGAAGTCTGCCAATCCGCACACGGCCAGCGTGGTGGACTATGGCCGAACCCTTCTCATATTGAGAGGAGACCCGTGCTCTGTAGTGAGCCGGTAATGGGTTGTTTATGACATGATGACATTAGACATTTAGATTATGCCGCCAGCTCCCATCCATACATATTAAATTTCCAAGTGATTCCAAATCATTAGCATTGATGCCTGACGCAGGCGCAGTGTGCGAGTGTTGACTTTTAAGTTAGAGGTCTTATGCTCGATCCCCGGCAGGGTAATTTGAGAATTTATTATACCGTATCTTTACTCGTGTTACGCCTACACCTTGGCTAGTTACACCTCAACCGATAAAAACATTGAATCAAGTGATTAAACCTTCAGACATGATGCTGCGTTGCAACAGATTAGGGGTATGGATCTCATATACCTAACTGGCATACCTTTAACCGACTAACCCATTTAGTCATAGACGTCAAAATCAATTACCACCGACGTAAGATGGCAGCCAATAGCTAACGTCAAGTAGAATAAAAAAAGTATCATCATCATCATCATCATGATCAACTCATTACTGGCTCACTACAGAGCACGGGTATCCACCCAATATGAGAAGGATTTTGGCCATAGTCCACCACGCTGGCCATGTGCGGATTGGCACACTTCACACGCCTTTGAGAACATTATGGATAACTCTCAGGCGTGCAGGTTTCCTCATGATGTTTTCCTTCACTGTTGAAGCAAGTGATATTTTAATTGTTTAAAAACGCACATTACTCCGAAAAGTTAGAGGTGCGTGCCCAGATTCGAACCGCCGACCTCTGATTAAGAGGCTGACGCCCTAACCACTAGGCTATCACAGCTTCAAAAAAAAGTATACTACTAAGTAAAATACTGATAGGTACTATTTATACTTGAGCTTCATCCTTATTTCAGCCTCTCTAAATTCAAAGCCGTTTCATTTTCGTCTATCTTTTTCCTTGAGTCTGTGTATCATGTAACCTCTGGTACAACGACCTTTGTAACATTTAGAGGTACAAAACCAAAAATACTAAGATCGTCTTGTCTGAAAGTAGGTTTCCGTCACGCCTGTTACCAAAACTAGTTAAGACATACGGCAAAAAGATTTGGCCCGCTACCATCCTCGACTGCATCATCACTTACAACCAGGTGAGATAAATGTCAAGGGTCAACTACTCTACAGACTCTACAGAGTATAAAAAAATATATCTTCTATCGGAGGTTGGTAAAACTTGCTGTTTTATATTAACTACTTCAACTATTGCATAGAGGCAATATTTGGGTCTCACCTCATCCAGTTATAGAATATCACTCTATAGAACCGCTATGCTCTGTCTACTGGCCGCGTCTTGATTGCTAGCAACTTCCAGTTTGTTAACTATTTCTGGTCCGGTGACCGTGACAAGTAACTTCAATTTCTGATGGACGGTCATGTGCATTTTCGTTTTCAAACTCAATGTTATATAACTGTTCCATAAATACTGTCCAATGTTACCACATATGAATAAAATCCCAAAAACCCGTAGTTGAGCAGCATGGAGCTATTCTCCGATCCCCTTACCCTCGGTAAAAGGGTAGCCTGTGTCCATTGTGATGTGTGATTTGGGACAATAATATGCTGATTATAATCATGATGGAAAACAAACTGTAGCTTGAGATACTTTTCGAAATAAGACGGTCGACAGAACCAATTTCCTAACTCCAGGATAATAATGCAAATTTTTCAATCTATAATCATCTTATCCTAGATACAATAAATATAATCATCATCATCACCATCATGATCAACCCATTGCCGGCTCACTACAGGGCACGGGTCTCCTCTCAATATGAGTAAATTCAAATTCAAATTTAAATAGTCCTTTAAAAGGCACTTTTGACGCGTCAATAATTTAGAGAGTAGGAGTGGACCATGCCACAACGCTGGCCATGTGCGAATTGGCAGGCTTCACGCCTTTGAGAACATTATGGAGAACTCTCAGGCATGCAGGTTTCTAGGGATGTTTTCGATCGCCTTGAAAGTTTAATTGCTTAAAAACGCACATAACTTTGTTAAATTTGTAATTGTACACCCTAAGCCTGCATGTATGTATATTATATCCTGGTCTCTAGGTTGCCTGGCAGAGATCGCTCTTTAGCGATAAGGCCACCTGTTGTACCTTCTTTTCTTTGTGTTTTTCTTTACTTGCTTGTATTTTATCTGTTGTGTGGTGTACAAAAAAGTGTATTTTCATTTCATAGCTCCGAAAAGTTAGAGGCGTGCCCGGGATCCAACTCCCGACCTCTGATCAATTAGCGGACTTCTTAACAAATAGGCTAGTCACAGCTTTATACATTAAATATACATGAGGATATTATTAAGCGATGATTATTATTAGATTAATATTAGATATATTAAGCTTTGATAGCCTAGTGGTTAGGGCGTCAGCCTTCTTATCAGAGGTGGTTCGAATCCGAGCACCTCTAACTTTTCGGAGTTATGTGCGTTTTTAAAAATTTAAAATATCACTTGCTTCAACGGTGAAGGAAAACATTGTGAGGAAACCTGCACGCCTGAGAGTTCTCCATAATGTTCTCAAAGGCGTGTGAAGTCTGATAATCCGCACATGGCCAGCGTGTTGGACTATGGCCAAACCCTTCCCATATTGAGAAGAGACCCGTGCTGTGTAGTGAGCCGGTAATGGTTTGATCGTGATGATGACATGAGGATAACTGGTGTGCTATTAAATAGTAACACGCTTGTGCCTACAATTCAGACCATCTCCATTGGTAATTGTTTTAGTTGCCTCGTTCAGTTTGACGTTTAATTACGCTTGGATTGGTTTATTTGTTGTATGCAAATATGTATTCATTCAAGTTCACGTATGCACGTTGACTGAACTCTCCGTTTAGACTGCTCGCCATATGGTGACAGTTGGACGATTGGAAGAATAAATATTGGCCAAGTTAAAGGCAAAGTAAGCAAGATGGGTAAGGTTAACTATGCATGGTAGAGTTTAAACCCACGTGGCGCAGTGCGTGAAATGAAGTGAAAATACACTTTACTGTACACCACACAAACAGAAGAAATACAAGACAGTAAAGAAAAAAAACACAAAGAATAGAAGGTACAATAGGCGGCCTTATCGCTAAAGAGCGATCTCTGCCAGGCAACCTGCGTGCACTGTCGTATTGTAAAATTGGAGGTCCTGGGTTCGATTCTCGTCTCCAGTCTGATCTGGTAGGAGGCTTCAGCCGTGCCTACCAAGAAAAACGAGTAGCCAGATGATTTAGCGTTGCGCACGAAGTCACATAGAAACCAAGTAAGAATGTGAATTTACCGTAACAGCTTAGCCCGCTACCATTTTAGACAGCATCATCATCAGGTGAGATTGCCGTCAAGGGCTTGTAGTGTATAATCAAATTAAAAAAGATTATGCATTTATATAACTTTGATCACGTACATTGAATAACATGATTTAACGTTAAAATAATTTTCATTACAAATGTAATTTACTGCACATCAAATCGAAATAGCGTATATTATATAATTCTTTACTTGCCAAAATGTAAAGTTAGGCTAGAACATAAATTTAACCGAATGTTCAAATAAAAATACTTTAAATTTGGTAATTTTTTTACCACATTGACAAAACTATGTGGTTTTTCTGTATATGGTTGCATCGCGGGCATACGATCAGACGGGCCACCTGATGTTAAGTGATTACCGTCACCTTTACACCTTCATCACCTATCCATTAAATAAAACCGCAACAAAATCCGTTGCATAGTCTAAAATAAAAAGACAAGTAGACGTAAAGCGATTCATAATTACTAAATTGTGGGTAGTTACACGACAAGTTGAATAAAAAATATCACTCTCTTGTATTATTTTCTCAAAATTGAATGATTCATTCACTTCACATTTTAGCCAATTGAATAAGAATGGAGTGTTTTGAAATACATTTTTTTTTTCATATATTTACTCTTATCAGGTACAACCAATGCTATTGGTTCATTTATTTATTTTTCGAGCGATAGCTTGCCTATTGTTTTGGTTTTGATCATTGTATCATTTGAGTACAGAAAACATTTATCCTATTATATATATGTTATATAGGATAAATATATATATTGAGGTAATTTATATAAGATAGCGATAGATTTATATAGCGGTGATAGCCCAATGGTAAGAGCGTCCGCCTCCTAATCAGAGGTCGGCGGTTCGAATCCGGGCACGCATCTCTGACTTTTCGGAGTTATGTGCGTTTTAAACAATTAAAATATCACTTGCTTCTACGGTGAAGGAAAACATCGTGAGGAAACCTGCACGCCTGTGACTTCTCCATAATGTGCTTAAAGGCGTGTGAAGTCTGCCAATCCACACATGGCCAGCGTGGTGGACTATGGCCAAACCCTTCTCATATTGAGAGGAGGCCCGTGCTCTGTAGTGAGCTGGTAATGGGTTGATCATGATGATGATGATGAAATAAGATAGATTTAATAACATGTGAAGATTAATAATTACATCAGTCGTAAGGAATACTGACCATCTATGAGGTATCATTGTTATCTAATAAATATACTAATAGAATAAAATTATTCCAAAGCAATGTTAGAGTTATGAATTTATTTATTTACATGTTTTGTTTTTTATGTGTGTTTAGTAGCTATCTTGTTTTTTTTATGCACTAAAAACCTTGACGGCTATCTCACCTGGTGGTAAATGATGATGCAGTCTAGGATGGATGGATGTTTGAAATTCATTCATGAGGAGGAGAAGCCTTCATTTCATCTACTGATAAACGTACGTACAGGTGTACATAGATTTTTGGAAATTCAACATTCCACGGCCCTCTACCAATAACGTCCAAAATTAGTTGTACGCTGTTTAAATATACATACAAATAATTAAAATCACACCCAGACATTTGGATCAAACATAATTCACATATCAAAGACCTTTGAGCCCGTTTGAGTTAAAAATTTCAATTTTGTTATTCAAACTCTTTAATATTATATTTTACTTAAAAAACCGTAGCAAATATACTCGAATTAACTTTGTGTTTGAGCCTATTTAAAATATAACTCATAATAACAATAAACAAGTTAGTACAAAATAAATAACATAGAGATTTTAGAAATTTTGCTGAATCGAATTTTATGCTTAGACTTAGAAAGAACTCTAATCTTACAGCAAGGATCGGTACAAGGTTAATTTATTTTCTTTGTACTTAGGAACAGAAGACAAATACAATATTAAAAATCCTTTGGTAAACAAAAAGTAACTAATTCATAGTAATGTGGTAAAACAGGTTTTGTTCCGTTACAAAAATTTTGTAATACAAAAAGTATTTTGTGCATTTTGAAACTAATCAGCAGAAATCGAAAATACCTTATATAATCTATATATGTTAAATATAAAAGTTTTTTATTAATCATTTTATTTACATGTTAGCATGCAATCTCAATTAGTGGTAAGTGATGATGCAGTCTAAGGTAGTAGTAACTGATATCGGTATGGCAGTTATTAAACCCTTATATCTCATTCCAGTTACCAAAGATATTATAAGACCAAAGAGGATTTAAAAATCGACTTCATTGAAGTATTTATTGCCAGTAGCTGCGAATTGCGAAGCTAATATCTAAGAAGAATCATCTCATTAATTATTACGTCAAGATGCAGTTTCCCATATAAACTTCACTTGATATGGCAGCGGCAAGTTCCACGCAACGGAACTGTTTAGTTTTCTTACCGACCGCGTCTGCGGGAAACTCGTTTCAAAAGTTTGCCCTGGATCTCAATGTTGGCAATTTCATACATTTCACAGAGGCTCAATACGGTCCAATAAAGACTGGGAAGAAGTATATCATAACTGTAGTTTTAATACTCACAGTTGAATAACTTTGAGTAGTAAAATAATATAATATGAAGCGGTGATAGCCTAGTGGTCAGGGCGTCAGCCTCCTAATCAGAGGGCGGCGGTTCGAATCCGGGCCCGCACCTGTAACTTTTCGGAGTTATGTGCGTTTTTAAACAATTAAAATATCACTTGCTTCAACGGTGAAGGAAAACATCGTGAGGAAACCTGCACGCCTGAGAGTTCTGCTTAATGTTCTCAAAGGCGTGTGAAGTCTGCCAATCCGCACATGGCCAGCGTGGTGCACTATGGCCAAACCCTTCTCATATTGAGAGAAGACCCGTGCTCTTTACTGAGCCGGTAATGGGTTGAACATTATGATTAAAATAATCATTTTTTTGAAATGTATTATTTATATATATTTGTACTAATGTCACTTTACCTCACTACAAGTTAGCCTTGACGGCAATCTCCCCTGATGGTAAGTGATGGTGCAGTCTAAGACGGTATCGGGCTGACCTGTTAGGGGTGCGGTGAACTCATACTCCTAATTGATTTCCAAGCGACGTCGTGCCAAAATCGCTGAGCGACACGTATCGGTAGGGAAGTAACTGGCCATAGACGAAGCCACCCACAAGCCAATTGAGCCAGGAATCGAATCCAGGACTTCATAATGTGACAGTACACGAGCTCCGCCACGGAAGACATACACAATAATATATTAAAGTTACTTTATAAAGTTTATAAATAAATAAATATATTATAATGTCATTGAACGAATGTTATTTATACAAAGCAACCTTTTATACGATATAATATAATAATAAAAAACAGCTTAGGTAGTAAAAAAAACTTGTAAGAATCCAGTCCGATTCAACGGTTATTAAAGAAAAACACGAAAGAAATCTCATGTGCAAACTAATAACTTATATATCATGATATTTATTAGTAAGCTACTGGCCTAATATATTTTGTATAAAGCAAACTTAATTGAGTGAAATACCTTAGCTTTATTGCGTACCTCAATGCACAGACGAATATTACACGATAGTGAAACGAACGTAGAAGTTTGCATTATTGAATGCATACTTTCTATTCCGGGAATAGTTAATTCAAGAATTTTCAACTTCATGCCGAGTTCCAAATTGGGTTTTGCTAAGTTTCACTCTGCGAAACGGGCCTTGGACAGCGACTACCGATTTTAACATTTCTGCAAAATTAAATTTCGTTAGCTCTATTATTTGCTATATAGCTATATTATTTCTATTTTTTGACGACCTCCGTGGCGCAGTGCGTGCGCTGTCGCATTGTAAAGTTGGAGGTCCTGGGTTCGATTCCCGGCTCGAGTCTGGTCTGGTGGGAGGCTTCGGCCGTGGCTAGTTACCACCCTACCGACAAAGACGTATCGCCAAGCGATTTTAGCGTTCCGGCATGATGTCGTGTAGAAACCAATTAGGAGCGTGGGTTTACCATACTCCTAACAGGTTAGCCCACTAACATCCTAGACAGCATCATCACTTACCACCAGGTGAGATATCCGTCAAGGGCTAACTTGTAGTGGATAAAAAAAATATATCGACGTCCTATTTATTTGACGATTGCGCAGTGTGTGCGTTGCCATACTATAAAGATGGCATCATGGTGGGATGGATGGTGGGATGTCCTCAGTTCGATTTCCGGCTCGAGTCTGGTCTAGTGATAGGTTTCTAACTAGCAAAGATGTAACGCTGAGCGAATGAGCATTATGGTATGATGCTGAGTAGAAACAAACTAAGAGGATGGGTTCAGTCAGCATACTTCTTTCTTCTTTCCCAAAACAACAACTTTCTCAATGAATTCCTGACCTATGAACTTATACATATTGGAGATATCTATCAATAAGTTCAAAGTTTTTATAAAACGAAAGCTTATAGAAAAAACCCTATAACGATCGTAAGGATTATATTATAAACGATAAAAAAGCTTGAGTGTAAATTGCTCCATAGGTACTATAATTTATTATTGATTATGTGAAATGGTGATAACAAAAAAAAAACTTGGCTAAGTTTGTTATGGGCTTCTTAGACCGGGGCGAGTTTGGAACCCTCATAGTTTTAGTTTTAAGTTTACGAATGTCAAAAGTGCCCTTCAAAGGACTATTTGAATAAAGATTATTTGAATTAGAATTTTGAATTTTAATATATCAATTCGTCTTCAACTTCAAGTGTTGAGTTCTCAACGATTACTGGTTAAAACTATACTTGAACTCAAAATATTTTTTCGCATTGGTTTGGCCCGTTTTTTAGCCCCAATTTCTAAGAAACCAGGCTGAGGTAGTTACCTAGCTTAACTCTTATTTAAGTGACTCTTAACTGAGAGTCTCTGTCATGATTGTTCTTATCTGTTAGTTAAAAAAGTCTTGCAATGCAGCGTTTAAGAGCTTGGAGGAGATTACATCTCACTGTCGCACTATTCACAGCAAAGTTAGATTGGCTTGTTTTCAAACGAACACTTTGATAAACTAGTAGTCGCCACATCTCCTCTGTTGTGATCTTATATGTATTTGTAATAAAATAATTTTATTTCAATCATACCAGACCTGCTAAATGTATGAATATGTAATTACCTATTGATATCTTGGAGATCTTTCAATAAGTTCAAAGTTTTTATAAAACCTACGTGGCGCAGCGCGCGCGCTGTTGCATTATAAAGTTGGAGGTCCTGGGTTCGATTCCCGGCTCGAGTCTGGTCTGGTGGGAGGCTGCGGCCGTGGCTAGTTACCACCCTACCGACAAAGGCGTGTCGCCAAGCGATTTAGCGTTCCGGCACGATGTCGTGTAGAAACCAATTAGGAGTATGGCTTTACCATACCCCTAACAGGTTAGCCCGCTACCATCTTAGACTGCATCATCACTTACCATCAGGTGAGATTGCCGTCAAGGGCTAACTTGTAGTGGATAAAAAAAAAACGAAAGCTTGTAGAAAAATCATATTACGATATTAAGGATTATATAAACGATAAAAAAACTTGGGTGTGAATTGCTCTATCTCCATAGGTACAATAATTTATTATTCATTTTGTGAGTTGGTGATAACGAAAAAAAAAACCCCAGCTAAGTTTGTTGTGGGCTACTTCTTAGACCGGGGCGCGTTTGGAACCCTCATAGCTTTAGTTTTAAATTTACGAATATAGTTATCACCATGAAATAACTACTATGTAAATTATTGACGCATCAAAAGTGCCTTTTTAAGGACTATTTGAATAAAGATTATTTTGATTTTGAAAAAAATTTAATATGTGCTAAATGATCCATTGGTATGAAATTTATCAGAAATTTCTTTTTAAATACTTTCAACTCAACAAAGTACTTATCATAGCTGAAAAAATATTTCAATAGACTTTTAAAATATCTTAAAGTTTAAATGTTATATTACACAGAATATTGAGTAAAGTTTCAAATATAACACATAGAGCTTTTACGATCGCCAACTATTCATGTTTCGCTCCGAACATCTAAGGATTACGTGGCTATATGTACGAAATAGTTTCCTTTTTGATATAAAGGCAACATAAATTCAATACACTTTAGACTTTAGAGATATAACGGAGAAAGCTTTTGATTACTTAGTTGTACTAGTCCTTTCACGTTGTACTAAATGTTATTTTCGAAATTGTTCAAAAACATTTTTACTAAAAAATGTCGCACCTCTAACTTTTCGGAGTTATGTGCGTTTTTAAACAATTAAAATATCACTTGCTTCAACGGTGAAGGAAAACATCGTGAGGAAACCTGCACGCCTGAGAGTTCTCCATAATGTTCTCAAAGGTGTGTGAAGTCTGCCAATCCGCACATGGCCAGCGTGGTGGACTATGGCCAAACCCTTCTCATATTGAGAGGAGACCTGTGCTCTGTAGTGAGCCGGTAATGGGTTGATCATGATGATGATGATGATGATTTAGTAAAAATGTTTTTCAAAGTTCAAAATTGCTTTATTCATGTAAACCTATTACAAGAATCTATGAAGCGTTCATATATAATATATTTTTCAGCCGGTCTTGAGTTATAAATAGTATAACTAACACAACTTTTTTTTATATATAGATTATAGGAAATAGCCTGTGATTCTCGCATATCGCTGATAATAAAAAAGTTCCATTAGTGGAAGAATCTTTCAAATCGGTTAAGTGGTTAATCGTAACAAATTTAAATACACGAAAGCTTGTAGAAAAATTATATTACGATATTAAGGATTATATAAACGATAAAAAAGCTTGGGTGTAAATTGCTCTATCTCCATGGGTACTATAATTTATTGTTCATTATGTGAGATGGTGATAACGGAAAAAAAACCCGGCTAAGTTTGTTGCGGGCTTCTTAGACCGGGGTGCGTTTGGAACCCTCATAGCTTTAGTTTTAAGTTTACGAATGTAGTTATCACCATGAAATAACTACTATGTAAATTATTGACGCGTCAAAAGTGCCTTTTTAAGGACTATTTGAATAAAGATTATTTTGAATTTCAATACACAGTAATAATATTATTGAGGCTTTGTAAATTACAGAATTTCTAATACAAATTATTCCGATCGGTAGTTGTAATTATTTTGCGTGCAGTTTTGATTTAAAACATCACTCAACGGCACTGTGGCGCTTTCACAAGCCGTGACAGTTGGAAATTGATAAAGCGTACCAGCCGACAGATTGAAATGCAGCATTGTACGCGTGCGGTGACGTTTTTGCGTCGAAACTTTTAATTGATCAAGTGAAGTTTCGTCCGTCACACACAGCGCAGTTTAACGAATATCAATTACTGTGAACTGAAAAGATACAAGCATAAGAAAGCATAGGATTTGACGAACTCCATGGCACAGTGTGCGCGCTGCCGCGTTATAAAGTTGGAGGTTCTGGGTTTGATTCCCGGCTCGAGTCTGGTCTGGTGGGAGGCTTCTGCCATAGCTAGTTACCACCCTACCGACAAAGAAGTGTTTTTTTCATCCACTACAAGTTAGCCCTTGACGGTAATCTTACCTGATGGTAAGTGATGGTGCAGTCTAAGATGGTAGCGGGCTAACCTGTTATGCTGGGTATGGTAAACCTATAGTCCTGGTTGGTTTCTATACGACATCGTGCCGGAAGTTAAATCGCTTGGCGTCACGTCTTTATCGGTACGGTGGTAATAAGCCACGGCAGAAGACTCCCACCAGACTAGACTCGAGCTAGGAACCCAGGGCCTTCAACTTTTTTTTTTTTTCAAATTCAAAATTCAATGCCCACACTTCTACTCGTAATTGGTTGCTACGCGACATCGTGCCGGAACCTTAATCGCTTGGCGACACATCTTTGTCGGTAGAGTGGTAGCTAGCCACGACCGAAGCCTCCCACCAGACCAGACTCGAGCCGGGGATCGAACCCAGGAACTTCAACTTTAAAATGCAACAGCGCACGCGCTGCGCCAATTACTATTGTACTACCACGGTAATTATTATCATAAAAGTAAATAACTAAAACTTGAGTTAAAAGGCTTTTTACTTTAACAGTGTCACTGTGGTCAAAACACCAGCGTTAACGGTGTTAATGGAGCCGGTGAATACTTGAGTGCGCGCTGGCGGGAGGCAGATATTTTCTGTTAAAATATTACCCTTTCAGGATTACACGTAAGCCGCGCCAACTGCGGTCGAATGATGTTCTAGCGGTTAACGTGAAGTCGGCAAATAGTAAAGGCACCCCTACACATACTTCTTTTTATAGTCTGAGCAAATTCTGAGCAAAGCGTGCCAGTTTGTGTAGCCAATACAATTTTTTCCCCCTAATATCTAACAGTTGTATTCATTAATATTTTGTTACCATAAATGCTAGTGTACATCATGATCAACCCATAGCTGGCTCACTACAGAACACGGGTCTCCTCTCGATATGAGAAGGATTTGGCTATAGTCCACCATGCTGGCCATGTGCGGATTAGCAGACTTCACACGCCTTTGAGAACATTATAGAGAACTCTCAGGTGTGCAGGTTTCCTCACGATGTTTTCCTTCACCGTTAAAGCAAGTGTTATTTTAATTTTTTTTTAAAACGCACTTAACTCCGAAAAGTTAAAGGTGCGTACCCGGATTCAAACAGCTGTATTCATTAATATTTTGTTACCATAAAGGCGAGTGTACATCACTATATAAATACAAAAAATCCTCTCGCTTTCAGCGAGTTTTAGTAGTATTAGTATATAAATATTCCTCTCTCACAGTAGTAAGTCGTTAACTACTCTATTGACAATAGTCAGTTAGACTATTGTATGCAGCAAAAAAGACCAGGTAACTCCAGGTCATCCTTATCATCAATCCTTCACTACCTCACTAAGGAGAGCGGGTCTCTTCTCTGCATGAGAAAGGTTGCGGCCGTTTCACTCTTTTCAGACCATTGTGGAGACACACTCAGATATGTAGGTTTACTTACCGTTAAAGGAAGTTATATCTAATTTAAAATTAACGTAATCACTAACTCATCTTCTCTTTGTTACTATAAAGCCATAAGCTGTTGTAGCGTACTAACTAATAGACCTATGTTTTAGGGATAACACAACGAATAGGCGAAACACAACAGGTAATTCTTTTTTGAGAAGATTTTTTAGATGAGAACAAATTTGGATTTATATCTAGAGATTGATGATAATGTTGCTCATAAGCCTCCGACTGAGTAAATTGTAGCCAATGTGCGGTCAGCCTAATAGTTTGGTAATGGAACTTTTATATACGATTGCCCAACTTTCACTATCAGCCCGGGATGTTTAGTTCTAATGGGGCGTTAAGTGTATGTGTGCTTTATGCTATTTGGGGTTCTGTAGTTAAAATAAGAAACCTGATTATTATATAATAAATATATTTTAATTCGATTTATGAAAATTTAAAATATACAGTAAAAGTCAATGTTTTATTTTATTTTACTATAAGTTAGCCCTTGACGGCAATCTCAGCGGGTGGTGGCAATCTCAGTGATGATGCAGTCTAAGATGGCGGGATAGCGGGATTACCTGTAAGGGCTATGTTATTCAAACTTGGTTTCTACGCGACATCGTGCCGCAGCATTAATTCACTTGAAGACACGTCATTGTCCAAAAGGTAGCTGGTGATCCCAGGACCTCTCACTTCAGTCTTGCCAGCGTCGCAGTTTTGCCTGTGTCGTTTCCGGCGGGGATGCGTAAAAGCACTTCCAGGCGTGAAAAAAAAATGGACCCCTCACGTTGTAATGCGACAGCTGCGCCATCAAGATCTTCAAAAATATTTATAAATATTATATTTTATATATTTCCTCGAATGGGAAGGAATTTAAAATACATTATGTTTTAAAAATTGATATATATATATAGAGATTTCAGTGCTAATTCGTACGTTTAATTTTAGTAACACTTTTTTAACACTTCTCAACTCAATTTTATCACTCTTCTTCTTTTTCTTTTCTTTTTCAAGTGGGGTCGGCACAGAATGTCTTCTTCTTAAACTCTCTTCCATCGGCCATTTTTAATTGCTATTTTAATCACTGTCATTAATAAAACGGCTCAAAGCTGTATGACGCTCACTAATTTAACCCGTTTTTACTCAATGTGTTTATTACATAACTACAAACGCAAACTTTACCACGGTTATTTGAATTTAATTAAACCGTGCTATAACTGATGATATTTCACCAAAATTCATTTCGCAAAGAATTTCGACAAATTGCAAATTCTCACTACTCAAATTTAGAGCGCAGCTTAGTTTTGTATTCAGCTCATTTACTATCTTTATACCAAAAATCATGTCAATTCGTAGTTCTACGAAATATTTTCGCATTAATAATGTTATAAGTAGTCTTAAAAATCCGATCCATAAAATTATATGCTTTAATATAACAGTCTCTTGAATTACGGAAGTTTACGGCTGGACGAAATAATACCTACGTAATATGAAATCCAAATACCATTATACCATGCGGATAAGCCCGAACGTGCCTTTCCAGCCCGTTACAAAGATTTCCTCAGCCAAACATGAATTGCAGGCTATTCGCTGCTTTGCTTTCAGCCTCTAGCAAACTATTGCTGTATTGAATTCAAATAGGTTGCCCGAGTTACACCCGTAATTAGGTCTTACGCTGCATACAAAAGCACAAAGTAGTTCAATCATTATGATAATATAAATATAGATAAGATAGCTCTTAATATAATTTTAAGTGGCATGTGAGATGGTGATAACAAAAGAAAATTTACCTGGCTAAGTTTATTGTGGGCTTCTTCTTAGAGCGGGGTGCTTTTGGAACCCTCATAGCTTTAGTTTTAAGTTTACGAATGTAGTTATCACCATTAAATCACTACTAAGTAAATTATTGACGCGTCAAAAGTGCCTTTTAAAGGACTATTTGAATAAAGATTATTTGAATTTGATTTATAACTCAATATTATTAGTTTAAAATATGTGTGGCATCCCTACAAGTAATATTTACACGACTCTAGTTGCACACTACACGAGCGCTGTCCTCGGCAGCGAGAATTTAGAAATATGTGATCTCTGGATTTTCTCGGGTCTGGTCTCATCATTATCACCATAATCAACTCATTCTCGGCGCACTACAGACCGCGTGTCTCCTCTCAATAAGAGAAGGGTTTGGCCATAGTCCACCACGCTGGCCATGTGCGGATTGGCAGACTTCACACGCCCTTAAGAACATTATGGAGAACTCTCAGGGCATGCAGGTTTCCTCAGGATGTTTTCCTTCAGCGTTGAAGCAAGTGATATTTTAATTGCTTATAAACGCACTTAGCTCCGAAAAGTTATAGATGAGTGCCCGGGTTCGAACCCCGGACCTCTGATTAGGAGGCGGACGTCCTAACCACTAGGCTATCACAGCTTTATGATCTGACCTGGTATAAACGAAATAATACAGAAATAAACGATTTTATCAAAAACTTAGCAGTATTTTTAACGGAACATATTGAAAAAAAAAACAGCGAGAAACACTTGCATTTCTTACATTAGTATGGATCGTCACCTAGAGCATTAGTCTAATAGTCTGTAAAACATTCCATTATGATAACGGGTATATTTAATAGTACTCTCGTTCCTAACTTTATGGTATCGAGAGTGATCCAAGTTTACGCCACCGGGTGAGAAACTACGGCGTGGCGTTTGTGTTAGAAACGCAACTTTAATCCAAGTCAATATATAGACGGGTATATTATGATTTAGAGCTTTTAGCGGTAATCTACGTGCTTTGGAGATAATGTTAATCCGGTACCAGTAATAATAGCTACAAATCATCATCGTCATCATCATCATAATCAACACATTATCGGCTCACTATTGAGCACGAGTCTCCTTTCAATATGAGAAGGGTTTGCCCATAGTCCACCACGCTGGCCATATGCGGATTGGCAGACTTCACACGCCTTCGAGAACATTTCGGAAACCTCTCAGGCGTGCAGGTTTCCTCACGATGTTTTCCTTCACCGTTGAAGCAAGTGATATTTAATTGTTTAAAAATACCCATAACTACGAAAAGTTAGAGGTGCGTGCCCGGGTTCGAACCGCCGACCTCTAATCAAGAGACTGACGCCCTAACGACTAGGCTATCACCGCTAAACATAATGATAGTTAACTATGATTTAGTTTAAGTTACCAAAGCCCAAACATCTACATTAAAATACTTGGACTGGTGGGAAATTAATGAGTGATGATGATGATGATGATGAAAGTTAACTATAAGAGATACAACCGAACAGTGAGTGATTTTGTGATACAATTGTTAATAAAATATAGCGCCAAAACAAAACAGGAAATAAAACGCAGGACAGAAAACATTGGCAAAGCTCTCCCGAGAATTAAGTGTACATAAGAATCTGTACACGAGATTAATATTGAAAAAGCTGTACGTCAAGGGACTACTATTAGGTATGATATGTTGTTGTAACACAATTTCTCCTACATTTGTTCTTTGTTATTCGGGCGAATAAGAAAGGATTATTGGCAAAGGAGCCTTTGTCGTTAGTTTATGTATGTAAGTGGTAGTTTATCAGTTATGTTGAACCTCTTTATATGTTCAATAGTTATTAATTATTCTAATCAGAGGTCGGCTGTTCGAATCCGGGCACGCACCTCTAACTTTTTGGAGTTGTGTGCGTTTTTAAAAAATTAAAATATCACTTGCTTCAACGGTGAAGGAAAACATCTTGAGGAAACCTGCACGCCTGAGCGTTTTCCATAATGTTCTCAAAGGCGTGTGAAGTCTGCCAATCCGCACATGGCCAGCGTGGTGGACTATGGCCAAACCCTTCTCATATTGAGAGGAGACCCGTGCTCTGTAGTGAGCCGGTAATGGGTTGATCATAATGATCATAATGAACTCTTTAAATCACTAATTAATCATTTCTTTGCTAATCAGTATATTTAGAAGGTAGCGATCAATTTTGTACAAGCATGCTTTGCTATAAATACGGGCGGTTGTTGCCTTTCGTGGCATTCTCGCTTGAGACGTCGGATCGTTCGAACCTCTTAATTATGGTCGCAATAAAAGTGTAATCCCGCAAGATGTGGTTTTAATTACTATTTGGGAAAGTAAACAAAAGCGTGAAGTCAGCAATGCGTGACGTCACTCTTACTAAAAAACAACTCTGACGCCCTTACACTACTCGTCATACATAATAATTTTATTTTTTATTTTCGGTTATTTTAAAATACGTTGTTTAGTTTTTGTAACATAGTTGAGTGCTGTATAATTCAAAAAGATTTTTTTTAATACAAACCAAACTCTCCTCTTTTCGCAGTAATGCAAATTTTACATATGCTACTTTTGACCTCTGAAAAACTTTTAAAGAAGAAGAAAAAGATCTGAGATTACCTTTATTCTTACCTGTATTCATTTACGTAGAAATAAAAATATATGTATTAAGATTATATAATTCTCTTAAAACTTTCCACGACACACAACAGCTGAGAACTAAGGAAAACAGCAATTAGAAGTAGACAAAACTTTATAGTTCGCACAGACTGCTCGAGAAGCAAACAACTGTTGTTAAAAATTATAAGGACCCTTCAATAAGACGAAGTTCAGGTTACACCGAGTTCTAAATAGACTGGAACTGGAACTTCCCTAAGTGCCTAATATAACGTCAAAACCTCAGCAAACTTCAAGTGAAGCTAAAATCTCGAGAGCGGAAAGTGATTGACCATTCTGTTTCAGCGCCGGAAATCTTGGTTTGTTTATAAAATAAGTCAACCCCAATTACTGAAACGCTGATCAAGTCAAACGATTAGCTGCGATTACTAGCACAGAAAACCATAAAACTAGCATGTTGATTTAATAATATCATGATAACTCTATTATTACAGTTAAATAGACATATTTAGATATAAGCACCAATCGTCTTTTTGACACATAGCGTTTATAACCTTTATATATAATACTAGCTGGCGCCCGCGACTTCATCCGCGTGGAATAGGTTTTTATAGTGTGCTGCTGACTTTTTTGTAGATATTTATAACATCTACAATTAATTAGAACATTTTATGGTTCTATCTTTTGTAGTTTAGGCAGCGTACGCAAAATAAGTAACTTTTCTGGTTGATTTTTAACACATTGTGTCCGAAAAGACCCAAATATCTTACGAAACCCTATTTTACCCAAAATAAAATTTAGTCTATGTAACTCTTGAATAATGTAGCTTTCGAATGATGAAAGAATTTTTAAAAACGGTCCAGTAGTTTTTGAGCCTATTCATTACAACAAAACAAACAAAGTTTTCCTCTTTATAATATTAGTGTAGATGGCATTTTTAATCTATGTATTTAACCTATTTATCTGACCTTAACTCATCGCTCCTCGTTTAAATTTCGAAACGATCACAGCTTTAAAAGTACTTTCACAATTTGAACAATTATCAGCGTTTTATAAACTTGGAAACCAAATAAACGTGCGAACGCAAAAGTAATATCTTGTATTTCTTCGGATAAATTCGGTGTAGCAAAGACTATTTTCAATGCGGAAATATTAATATGCATTAAAACAACATTTAAGATGAAAAATAACTTTCTTGCACAGGAAATCGTGTTTTGTAGCATTATAACGTTAAATATAATAGCGTTTGGCAATAAATTGAATAGGATAGTAAAGATTTTCTATTTGGTAGAGGTTTTCAGATGACATTTTAATATCATTAGTTAATCAAATTAGGATACTAAAACGATTTCATTATTATCCAGAGATAATACATACATAACAGAAAGTAAAGGGTTCATGTATTTTTTAGAAACCCTTTCATGTGTTATATTTTAGAAAATAATAATATGCAGTTTTTATCGCAAAATATCTTCAAAATGGTTATTCTAAAATATACGGCCCGTGCGCGATCTTAATACAATTTGGGGAAAGTTTCTTCCTCACGTAGTGTTGGAAACGTGACAATCGTTCACGCCTGGTCCATGCATCCTGGGATTTTCAATGGAGTATAAGATATAAGCGAATGCATTTGTACGCATAATATATTTATAAATAAGTTAATAGTATAAGTCTTATAAATAAGTGATCACTTGTTTCGATTATGTTACTACTGAATAACTTCAAATAGAAATCACTATAACATTTTTTTATAATTATTTTCATTATATCGAGCCTAGAATATATATCATTACATGCCGCACTGGTGGGCACAGGATCCGTCTAAACTGAAAAAAAAAGTTTAAATTTTAAGCAAACATAGCGCAAATCGTATTGCTTATAATCGTATAAGCAATGAAGTTCAATCTTAATATATATAAATCTCGTGTCACAATGTTTATCCTCAATGGACTCCTAAACCACTTAACCGATTATAATAAAATTCGCACACCATGTGCAGTTCGATCCAACTTGAGAGATAGGATAGTTTAAATCTCAAATTATAGTCGCAATTTTAATTTATTGCTAATTATTTGTTTGTTATTATTTGACAGTCACAATTATCTGTTAACTCCAAATGATTCTAACAGATGTCGATACCTTTCGACTGGGTTGAGTACGTAATCAATAGATGGCGCTGCTATGGTAAATCTACGAACGTGTCATATAAGCTACATTTTAACAGCATAATTACCACGTGTTGTTGACGCTATAAAATTAATTAAATTTATTTTGCAGTGAACGAAATACCGTATAATTCAATTATTTCCACTTTTTAAATTTTTGGTGTTAGCATAGCCGGCCACGTGTTACTTAGACTGAAGTGTAAATTGAATTCATATTATAATGAAGATAATACAGTGAAATTAATCCTGTTTTTTACTTATTTGTGCTTCATTGATCAAAACTTTATAATTTAATTTGAATATATGTATGTAAGTATTATCACATAATTATAAAATTTAATTAAAATGTTAATGCAAAAACGATACACAATTTCCTACACTTTTTCAATAGTTGTACAAATATTTTTGAAGTGAAAACTTCTTTAGCGGCGTTGAGCACTTTTTCTGTAATGGGTATAAAATCTTAAACTCGCGTCAGGACACGTGACCTGATCGAAAAAGCGTAAGATGGATGGAGAGTAGACAGCTATCCCCTCTCTACGGCGCGGCGAAAATGTATGCCTGGGCCTACTGTTTCGTTTAGGCAGCGCAGGGCGCTTGCGCGAATGTTCGTGTATGTTACAGCGTGCCACGCGCATCCATGGATGGTGACAGCTGATGGCTCGACCGTCTGTGTAGTGATCACATTGTTGTGTATTCGTAAAATTCGTGAATGTAAAGTGCTTAAAATATGGAAATTGATATAGATAAACTTTTTAATGTAAAATAATTGTTATAGTTTTAAAGTGTTAAATTTTTAATGTAATATAAATTGTCATGTTTGTGTACGATAGCGCAATAAATGAATATTGTATTCTACCACATAAATGATAGTACTTTTATACTGATAAAGCAATTGGTGCAAAATTATTCCCTAACCATTCCAAAATATCAAACATGCTCAACGTTAATAATCAAGTTTTCACTTCTGCCGGCACTCCCGGAGTGCAACCCGTCTTTTTTTTTTATTGTTTTTATTTAACCTCTATTAAAAAATATTTACCACTTATTATTTCAATGTGCTATGATAACAAGTTTTTCAGATTTTTTTTCTTATATTTAAACGATTAAATTAGTATTTCAATTCTTATTGAAATTATTATTTAAACTCTATAATTTAAATATGTACATGTCAGTACCGTACAGCTACCGTACAGTACAGTTATGTGATAATAATTATAAAAGTTAATTAGAATGATCTATAATATAAAAATGAATCGCAAAAGCTGTTGGTAAGCCCATAACTCAACAACGCCTGGACCAATTTGGCCAATTTTTTTTAAATATTCGTTGAAGTTCAAGGATGGTTTTTACGGCGAGAAAAATCTGAATAATTGCCGGAAAACCCCTTAAAACAGCCCTTTTCTTTTTCCCATACAAACGTTTTCTATATAAACGTAGAGTCAATTTGAGTTTTATTGCTATTGCATAAAGTACATATTAAATTACAAGCACTCACTGTTGTCTAAACAATGTAGGTGTGTTCCTAACGTCAAAGAGTGCATAGTTAAACTGTAACAGGACGAAATCTGTACATTAAATAGATTTTGAATATTTTAATTGGAGGATGCTCTCATTGACATTGGTAATGGCAAATTTCCTATAGACATGTTGACTGGCTCCATTAACATTCCTCAAAGTTTTTGTCAGTTAACTCGATCAAAAGATGAACTTATTCAGAAGGTGTTTCCAGATGTTTCTCAAAATTACAGAAACCATGATTAGTTGAGGGAACGAGCTATATTGGCTGCAAAAAACATAGATGTAAATGAATTAAACTTAAAAATACAAGAACAAATTACAGGCGAATCGAAGATATATAAATCAGTTGATACTACTAACCTACTAACCAAGATAATGTAGTGAACTATCCACCAGAATTTTTAAACTCGCTAGATTTGCCAGGATTGCCACCTCACAATCTTTAATTAAAGGTTGGATCGGTAGTTATAATGTTGCGAAATATCAACCAACCGCGTCTTTGCAACGGCACACGGTTAGCGATAAAAAAATTACTAAACAACGTGATAGAAGCAACTATACTGAAAGGAAAGTATAAAGGAGAAGACGTACTCATACCGCGCATCCCAATGATTTCGAATGATGTACCGTTTGTCTTTAAACGACTACAGTTTCCAGTTCGGCTTGCTTTTGCTATGACCATAAACAAGTCCCAGGGGCAATCATTAAGTGTTTGTGGTATTAATCTGGAAAACCCATGTTTCTCACATGGTCAATTGTATGTTGCCTGTTCCCGTGTTGGAAAACCATCAGATTTGTTTGTCTATGCGCCAGATAATGAAACAAAAAACATCGTACAAAGCACTACAATGAAAATAAAACTGATTTTTGTTAATAATTATGATTCATATGATTAACAATATAGAGATTACTAATTTAAAATGCTTATATATGTTTTATTTAATTATATTTCTTATTCACAACGCCCTATCACCAGGGTGACGGTTCTGTTCAGGTGAATTTTTTGCCCCGACTATAAAATATGTAGGAACAAAAAAATTACACATTACAAATCATTTTGACAGGCTATATTTGGCAGTACGAAGTCTGCCGGGTCAGCTAGTTCAATAATAAGATACAGCATTCAAACCCTATTCTTATACTTACGAGTACGTATCAATCGTTATGTCTTATGTCTGTCAACTATCGACACAAATATAAACCTCTAAAAGAACAATGTCTGTATATAAGTACAGTATTTTGAAAATCAGGATGATAACATCATGATCAACCCATTACCAGCTTACTACAGAGCCACGGGTCTCCTTTCAATATGAGAAGGATTTGGCCATAGTCCACCACGCTGGCCATGTGCGGTTTGGCAGACTTCACACGCCTTTGAGAATATTATGGAGAACTCCCAGGCGTGCAGGTTTCCTCACGAAGTTTTCCTTCACCGTTTAAGCAAGTAATATATATATTTTTTTTAATAATATATAATGAGACGTATTTTATTAACGATAAAGTTTCTTTTTTAAATTGCCTTCCATTATAACATAAACAAGTTAAAAAATATATACCCTACAGAGTATTTTAAAGTCGGGTGCTACCCAACCACAACCACCTACCGTCGTTCACAGTAACTGTTCACATTTCGTTACCCGAAAAATGTAACATGCACGGAATGTGATATGACCTTTTCCTCGTAACATCTACATACCTTTGACTCCATTCAATGTCACGGGTCAAAGCTCACAAAATTTTATTTTACAGCACACTCGTAACACGCATAAAGAGGACCTTTTTGTGTTGTAAAAGAATTTGGTATTTTCACAAAGTGGAAACAGCGTGAGAGGTGAATACTTTACACACATTTTTATTGCTACGACGGAAAAATAGTTTGCATTTATTTCAAAGAGTTACTTTAGCCTATAGGATATGTTCCATTAGCTGGATTTCGAGGCTCCATAGTTAACTACAAATTAACCTTCTAATCTTACTAAAACTTAATAGTACTGCTACATAACATAACAATCCATCTAATTTTACCTAATATAATAACAACTAATGTAACTTTATTTCGCTCGAAGCTGCCCACCAGGCCATACTCTACCCGAGCATCGAACCAAATACTTCTAACTTTATAATGCGATAGCGTAAGTTCTGCGTCACGCAGGTCTAATTATTTGGTTTATACGACGAGATGAAAGCCTCCTTAAAACACCTTTGAGTCAAAACTATTGCGATCCCACTCTGCCCGGTGTAGGCAAGCTTTGGGTGTTGTCCAACGTAAGGCCACACGCTATTCACCAACTATTGCCAAAGCTGGCCAAAGGATGCATTTCCGATCAACAAACACTATTACAACAATTCTCAAACAGAATAATTAAGTCCAAAGAAAGTTTATTATCAGAACACGGAGACGGTACAACAATATTACTTTTGCACTCGAGAGAACTATTAATACCCGCAATAGTTTAAAAGATTACTTAACTTGTATTACCATGTCTAATAGTCATTTATTTTAAGTTATGTTTATTTTCTCTTTTATTGTTGATATATCATTAAATTTGATAAAACATGCTGAGTTAGCCTGTAAGTGGGTTCCAGAATAATATTACTAATTTATTAGAACAATATCACATACCCAAATAGTCGTATAAACTCATTTATGAGTTTGCCACTTCCAAAAAGGATAAATTTATATTCGTAGGTCATAACTACCATAGCCTAGTAACGTCCTACATCTGGGCACAGAGTTTTCTCTGATAAAACAGAGAGAGAGGATTCAAGACTCAGAGCACCTCGCTGCTCTAATGATGTTGGTAAAGTTAGCTCAATTATAATTACACGCTAGTTATGTTACTGACCATTACAAACGACTTGACCTGCTTCCCAAGGCGTGGCGGTAGACTTGACGGATTTCCTAACTCCAGGCTACTACTGAGACCCCAATGCCTAAAGACAAAAGGCTTCAACGCCTGCGTCTTACCAGTCATGACGTACGGAGCAGAAACGTGGACACTCATAGTTCAAAATCACTCAGCGTGCTATGGAGCGGGCTATGCTGGATGTTTCTCTGAGGGATAGAATCCGTAACGAGGATATCCGTAGGAGAACCAAAGTAACCGACATAGCCCAACGGATTAGCTAGCTGAAGTGGCAGTGGGCAGGTCATATCTGATGCAGAACCGACGGCCGTTGAGGCAGAGGTGTTCTGGAGTGGAGACCGCGTACCGGTAAGGGCAGCGTAGGACGACCACCTGCTCGCTGGATAGACGACCTGAAAAGGATCGCTGGTGGCGGGTGGATGAAAAAGGCGGAGGACCGTGTGTGGTGGCGCACTCTCGGAAAGACCTATGTTCAGTAGTGGGCGTCTATAGGCTGATTGATTGATTGAACAAATTAAGCTTAATCATAAAGTAATTACTAGATAGTTGAACATGCCAATCACTAGAAAAACGAGACAAGTATGTAGCACAATTGAAAAAATGCGCAATAATCATATTATTATATCAACAGAGATTATTATCAGACAACGCAAACAGAATAATGACGTCGCTTCTGCACTCGGGCAAAATACTAATGCGAGCAATAAATAACAAGCTTACCTCATGCTTACCTCTGTTTATGTTTCACTTAAACTTGTACTATCATATGTAATAGTAGCATTAACTCTTTTGTGAGCATGCTACTTCCAAGACGGATCACATACTATTACACACTCTTTAAGGCCCTCGTCGGGTTGTAAGTTTTTATAACTATTAACTACGAATCATGACCCTGGTAGGACCTTGGGTGCGTCTAAAAATTTTCATATATTAATAGGGTAAGGAAGTTTTGGTAGAAGCTAGTAAGGAAATTTGTGCTGAAAACCTTTGTGCCATGAAGAGAAAGATTTCAGGTTAAAAACAAGCTACAATTTAGCCCTTGACTATAATCTCACTGATAGTCAGTGAGGGATTTAGTCTAAGATGGTAGCGAGCTAACCTGTTAGAGGTATGGTAAACCTGTACTCTTAATTTGTTTCTACGCAACATCGTGCCAGAAATGACAGACGTGTCACCAAGCGATTTAGCGTTCCGACACGATGTCGTGTAGAACCCAATTAGGAGTACAGGTTTACCATACCTCTAACAGGTTAGCTCGCTACCATCTTAGACTGCATCATCACTTACCGTCAGGTGAGATTGACGTCAAGGGCTAACTTCTAGTGGAAAAAAAAACTGGCTAAAAGCGCGTTGGACCTCAGGAATGGGATGTAAAAACAATCTAAACGTAACCTAAAACTACGAGAACGTATTTTTTTTAGGAGTACAGGTTTACCATACCTCTAACAGGTTAGCTCGCTACCATCTTAGACCGCATCATCACTGACTATCTATCAAGTGAGATTGCCGTCCAGAGTTAACTTTTAGTGTATGAAATAAATAAAATCTAACACTTTCACATTATTTTGTGATATTAGTATTGACTCCACTATCTTTAAAACTGTTTCCGCGGACAGAATTAGTGCCCCGACAAAACTAAAAGACAATTTTCTTAGTTACATTATTTTGAAATGCGCAAACAGAATAATTACGTCGCTTCTGCACTCCGGCGAAATATTAATGTCCGCAATAAATTACAAGCTTTCGTCTGTTTATGTTTCACTTAAGTTGTTGCACTTTCTCACAGCGCTTTCTTGTAATTTTGTCGTATTACTTAACTAACTGTTTTTATTAGAATACTGCTCGTATTATTTTGCTTACAGGGAAGGAAGGTTTCTTCTTAAGGAAGAAAATCTCTACTCAGTATTTTAATAATGTACATATATAACTACGAGTATGTAACTATAATGACAGTACCATGTTATATATGGAATAATATGCATTTTTAATAATTAAATTTATTTTTAAGAAGCTGTGATAGCCTAGTAAGAAGTTGTTATAACCACTAGATTAGGGCGTCCGCCTCCGATCAGAGGTCGGTGGTTCTAATCCGGGCACGCACCTCTAACTTTTCAAATTTATGTCAAACTTTTATAAGATTGTATAAATTAGTAAGGAAAACATCGTGAGCAAACCTGCAAGCCTGAGAGTTTATAATATTCTCAAAGGCGTGTGAAGTCTGCCAATCCGCAGATGGCCAGCGTGGTGGACAATGGCCAAACCCTTTCATATTGCGAGGAGACCCGTGCTCTGTATCCACACTGGTGGATTGGGAGACTTCACACGCCTTTGAGAACATTATGGAGAACTGTCAGGTATGCAGTTTTCCTCACGATTTTCCTTTACCGTTGAAACGAGTGATGTTTAATATCAGAATAGTTTATACAAATAGGTACTTTTAACCACTACTTAAATACCTAATTGTTATATTGTTTGAGTGCTTTGTAGTGCTTATAAAAGAGTAAGGTTTTATTTAACAATATTATAGTAGTATTACTTAAATCTATCTGTAAAATATAATAGCAAAAATATATATAATTCTACATCATTTGTATATTTGGAATGGTAGAAGCTAAAAAGTTTTGGGACTGCGAAAGGTTTTTGATAGTGTGCCAAGAGAAGTAATTGGGATACCGGATGCCAAGAGGACTTCTCTAGGGCCACGCCACTTTTAATTAAGCCCTTAAGTGCTTCTAGACTGACATCGTTAAATTATTTTTTATGCTCGCTTAAGATTAAAATATCAACGGCAAAAATATATTTTTAAAATTCATACCAAAAGTTCAGTTTCAGTTATTTATTTTATTTGAGACTAGGGAATGTTACCTGTAACTTCTGCCGTGCATAAGTACACTTTGCCTTTTGTCAAGCGGTTCCAAATATTTTATAAGAATGTGAGTTTATCAACTCCTCTTCAACGGCTGGACCGATTTCTGTATAATTTCGTGTGCGTTTAATGTTGTGGCTTCTTTTCCCTTACTTACTTACCTTGGTACTTTACCTTGGCGTTTCTTTAAGCTTTTATGTTGGTGGTGCGAAAATTCTTGTAAAACCTAAAATATAAATTATGTAAATATAAATGTTTATCTTAGTTTGAAAGGTCAAATAAAAGTTGTTCAGCCTATCTGAAAGTTCGTTCTGACGACAGATATACAGAAAAAATCACAATATGTAAAAATTAAAATTGTGGTTGAAAATTGCTTTCATTCAGATAAAAATAAGCGGGATGATTAATTTTGAAATTTGGACCAAAACCTCAATTTAAAAAGCGTCAAGTCAATAAAAAAGCCCATGCTATGATGCATTAGTTCGCAAACGTCTCAGGAGGACGGTATTTTGACATTTGTTGGTTGATAATATAAGTTGTATAAGTCGAAGACATAGTGGTTTAGAATAAAATCACATTTTTGAATGTCCAACTGAAGCCTTCTTTGGGATCTTCTTTCGGGATTTTAATTTGCTTATGAAGAATTATAAATTATTATTTCTAAAGCCCCTCTGATCATTTCTAAAAAGAGCTGTGAAGCAGTGCCTACCCAAAAAAACTGATAAATTGTGTAACTCATATTTTGGTTATAGTTTTTGTTTGAACATAGAGTAAGCAAATTCAATGTAGGTTATACTTTAATAAAACTTCACTTCAACCGATAGACGTCCACTGCTGGACATAGGTCTTTTGTAGGGAGTAATAAAACTTAATTAAGTGTAATAAGATCGTCTCAAATCTAAAAACAAATTGAAATTCTAATTAGAGACGACTGCTTTTTTATATTCCTACTGTTGAATTGCTCCATTCATTAGCACATCCCTTAAATATGTATGAGAACGCTAGAAACTCAAGTAAGGGAACTGAGCGAACTTATAACTCAAGACTTGGGGAACTTTTACTGAGTAAAAGTTCAACCACTCGACGCTATTAAGGTTCGGGGACAATGTACAATCGGAAACAATATTCAGGAAAAGCTATTGTAGGGGATAATGTCTCATTGTTCTTAGAGCTATTGTTGATGTCATTTCTCACTAATAGAAATAGTGCTAATGGTTTTGTTTTAGACTGTACTTAAACTATCTGTAAACTCTCAAATGTAGAATCAAACTATATTATATTATTGATAATAGATCTTATATTTTATATACAGTACACACTCCCGCGCCTCTGTATCTACCTTAATAGCAAACCTTCTCTTATTTATAACATTCTTCTATTATTTCCCTTTTTTATATCTCCTTCCAACTCAATACAGTCTCCTCCTATTCTAATCAATTAACAAATAGCTTTAAAGTATCTCACAGGAAATGTTATTATCGGTCATAATACAAATAATGTCATTATACAATTGACACTTAACGAGTCAAACTCACAACTTATACAAAATACATATTATAGATAATGCTAATGTGAAGTGTAACATATCTTTAACCAACGATTAGGAAATTAAGCAATGCTAAACTTAATATATCTTAGCCCAGTTTAATCAATGATTAGAAAAGTATATTGTGTAAATGCCCCCAGTTACGAGAACTCGAATCAAAGTCTATCCATATAGTTACGTTAAATTACCTAACTTTGCACGCCCAGTTCATATTTATTGGGCTGCAAGAAAGCTGCGTAACGAAAACGGCTGAGTTAACATAAGCAGCACTCAGAACTTCAGGAAATTTTAATGAGCAGAACTTAAACCAACCACCGCTACTGCTTGGGGACAATGTGCAGGCAATTATGGTTTTAAAATTACCCTATTATATATTAAAAGAAGAAAGAGTTTTTTAGACTTTGGTATGATTTTTCAATGGCAGTTTTTAATAGCTTGCTCTCAATTCAAGGGAATCAATGATCAGTTCTACAACCCATTACCGGCTCACTACAGAGCACGGGTCTCCTCTCAACATGAGAAGGGTTCGGCCTTAGTCCACCACACGCCACGTGCGGATGGGCAGACTTCACACGCCTTTGAGAACATTATGGAGAACTCTCAGGCGTGCAGGTTTCCTCACGATGTTTTCCTTCGCCGTTCAAGCGAGTGATATTTTTTTTTAAACGCACATAACTCCATAAAGATAGAGGTGCGTGCCCGGATTCGAACCGCCGACCTCTGATTAGGAGGCTGACGCCCTAACCACTAGGCTATCACCGCTTCTACTGAATCATGTATATACGTGTATTATTAAGTAAATGCCCCTTAATACTTAACTCGAATTAAAGGAACTTGGCTCCCCATATCCATATCGTTAAGTTGCTTAACCAATTCTCACGCCCGTTTAATATGTATGAGAACGCTTGAACCTCGAGTAACGAAAACGGCTGAGTAAACTCAAGTATCACTTAGAACTTGGGAAAATTTTACTGAACAAAACTTTAACCACCCCACGCTATTAAGGTTCGGGGACAATGTACAGTCGGATACAATATTCAGGAAAATCTATTGTAGGGGAAAATGTCTCATTGTTCTTTAGACAACTGTGGTACTTTCGTCGCTAACTAATGGAAAATGTCATTGTCTTAAGACTATACGGAGCTACCTCGATCTGTTTTAAATCTGGTCTAATTTAAATGACGCAGAACTGTTTCGCAATATTTTTTTTAATTCAAAGTAATCCTTACTTCGATTTCGGAATCTCGTGTAGTTTTATAATAACAGTTACAATAGAATGAATGCGGGGTGGATGAAATGGCGACAGGTCTCAGGAGTGATATGCGACCCACAAATGCCCCTTAAACTTAAGGGGAAAATTTATAAAACAGTCGTAAGACCTGTCGTGTTGTATGGATCAGAATGTTGGGCGGCAAAAAGAACGGATGAAAGAAGAGTTCATGCGACAGAAATGCGAATGTTGAGATGGATGTGTGGTGTGACAAGAATGGATAAGATAAGAAATGAATATATAAGGGGAAGTCTAAAAGTAGCGCCAGTGACAGAAAAGATGAGGAGTAACAGGCTGGCATGGTATGGTCATATAATGCGGAGGAAAGAAAGTGATGTCACCAAAAGAATGTTATATATGAACGTGGCAGGGCAAAAGAGTAAAGGAAGACCAAAGAAGAGATGGATGGATTGTGTAAAAGAGGATATGCGGGTAAAAGGTGTGGGTAGTGAGGTGACGGCTGATAGAAGTGAGTGGAAGAAGAAGACGTGTTGTGCCGACCCCACATAATGTGGGTTAAGGGCAAGAAGAAGAAGAGAAGTATGCGACGTGTGTTTTATTTCACTACTAAGCAGATACAAAATAATATAAGATTATCACAAATTATATAATGTTATAGCATACGAGCTGTGACACGAAGGTCTTCGAAATACCTGTTTTTACAATGTTATTTCAAAGTTTGATCAATAACTAATGAAAATAAAATAAATACTTTTCTCTGCTATACAAAAAAAGTTTTTAATACACTTGGCAAGCTTGTAATGCGGTTTTAAGGTGAACCTATTTGCCTCGCTATCAGAAATTTTTACAGGCCTAAAAGACTATTTACAGCACGAAACTTTTTTAGGGTAACGCCCTTAAAATAAAGCGGTGATAGCCCAGTGGTTAGGGCGTCAGCCTCTAATCAGAGGTCGGCGGTTCGAATCCGGGCACGCACCTCTAACTTTTCGGGGTTATGTGCGTTTTTAAACAATTAAAATACGAGTATCACTTGCTTCAACGGTGAAGGAAAACATCGTGAGGAAACCTGCACGCCTGAGAGTTCTCCATAGGCGTGTGAATCTTCTCAAAGGCGTGTGAAGTCTGCCAATCCGCACATGGCCAGCGTGGTGGACTATGGCCAAACCCTTCTCATATTGAGAGGAGACCTGTGCTCTGTAGTGAGCCGGTAATGGGTTGATCATGATGATGATGACTCTTAAAATGTTTCGTGAAATGTAATATAACATCATCGTCTAATCGAATACATATTGCGGAAGGCATATTTCTTGAAGTAAATATCACTCTTGATAAAGGAACGGCGCTGATCATTTTCTCAAGCAGCTTCGAGTGCTTTTAATATGACTTAAAGATGGCTCTCCAATTAAGCTTGATCGGAATTTAACTTCGCCGAAGCTCTGTAATGTAGCCGAACTTATAGTTGTTACCTTCCAGATATTTGAAGGAGCAAAATATGTTTATCGGAGTGTGACGTTAGCGAAATCAATAATAAAACTATATCGTTCTTATTGACTGGCGCTTATGAGCTGGATGGATCGTCTTATATCACAAATACGTAAAGTATTGATTGGTATTTTTATTTTAAAAATATACTAATCAAAACAATTTATTTATTTTACTTACACTATCATTACAGAACTTCCAATTCGATAGTGAAGTTATACTGATTTATCTAGTTAAAACTATCCTAAACCTACCCATACTTGGATATAACAAATATTCCACATTGCTGTTCTTATGAGCTCAACAAAACATATCAATCTCTACGGCTATGAGATTAAGGATGAAAAAAAAACCCGGCTAATTTTGTTGTGGGCTTCTTCTTAGACAGGGGCGCGTTTGGAACCCTCATAGCTTTAGTTTTAAGTTCACGAATATAGTTATCACCATGAAATAACTACTATGTAAATTGTTGACGCGTCAAAAGTGCCTTTTTAAGTACTATTTGAATACAGATTATTTTGAATTTGAATTTGAATTTGATGCGTAGGGCACGTTGTAGCCCGAGTGCTATAAAAATTGTGCAACGGGCCAAAACCATCGACGCTGAAATTTTTAATCTTCACCTTTAACAGCCTTGCAGCGAAAGCGCCATGTAGTAGGAAATAATGCAGTTTGATTTTACCTTGTAAGCCGATATTTCCTGCAAGGTAGGTAATAACTAATAGGTAATAACTAATATCGCCTTAATAAAAATTCAAGAACAATATTCAAAACGGTTTTATGTGCACTGCAAAGTGTTTTTGTTTATATATATACATAGCGAGCAAATGAGCAGGCAGGTCACCTGATGGTAAGTGATAACCGCCGCCCATGAACATTTGCAGCACCAGAGGAACCGCCAATGCGTTGCTGGCCCTTGAGCAATTTGTTAATCCGCCCTTTGAAGATCCCCATATTATCACCATTAGGGAACACAGAAGATGTGAGAAGTGTGGAGATTGACTAATGACTATGCTCATATTGATATCTCGAAAACCCCCAATAGAACCTGCTTTATCCAGATATCAATCCGAAAATCCTTAGAAAGGAAGAAGAAGCGATCTACCAGCATGCTAATGGGGCACTTCATTGCCGTAGCAACAATAAATTTCTAGAATTTGCTTGAACAATCAGCGTCCTACATCTCTAATAATGGTTTAAGCGGTGAATAATTGGCAATTAGCAGGGTTAACAGAGGCAATCGTTGTTTTATACGCCATGCAAGCGGTGCGGTGAGCGGTGCATTTTCAGAGCCTTTCAAAAAGTGTTATTTGGGCGGATAACAATGGAGATACCTGGCATACACTAATCGACATTTACTTTCATGTATTAAGATAACGTATCCATATTAAAAATGCAAAAGTGTGATTTCTTAGTTTATTTGTCACATCAGGCACCAATAATTATCAAATTTTCCTTTTTTTTTTATATATACAAAGCGAGCAAACGAGCAGGCGGGTCACCTGATGCTAAGTGATTACCGCCGCCCATGAACATTTGCAGCACCAGAGGAACCGCCAATGCGTTCCTTTCTGTAGAAATCCTGTCCACACAATGTTAATATTTATTTCTTCTTTTTATGTATGATGTACTGTTTTCATGTGTGCATAAAATTTTCTAAATACATAGACACAGGTAAATTAAAGCATAACGCATTTAAGAGGTCATAAATTAAGTACTTGAAAGCAATTATTTTAAATTTAATTTTAATGTGGATTTCGCTAAGCCGGTTCCGAAAGAAGCCGATAGACAGATGGACAGATTAGTGTCCTTTTGTTACAGTCTTCGTAATTAATATAATGCGATGCTAATGCGAATGTGAGTTTCTTTGTTTGTTTACTATGCTTTCACGCCTAAACCACCGAACTGATTTTAAAAATTTCACTAATAGAAAGCTTAGTAAACATCATCAGACAATAACAAATACTATATTTTATCCCCGTATTCCTACGGGAACGGGTATCATCATCATCATCATTATCAACCCATTCTCGGCTCACTACAGAGCACGGGTCTCCTCTCAATATGAGAAGGGTTTGGCCATAGTCCACCACGCTGGCCATGTGCGGATTGACAGACATCACACGCGTTTGAAAACGTTATGGAGAACTCTCAGACATTTAGTTTTCCTCACGATGTTTTCCTTCACCGTTGAAGCAAATAATATTTTAATTGCTTAAAAATGCTCATAACTAAGAAAAGTTATAGGTGCGTGCCCGAGTTCGAACAACCGACTTCTGATTAGGAGACGTACGTCCTACCCACTAGGCTATCACAGCTGGAATGGGAATAACACGGGTGAATTTAGATGCAAATAAGGCAAGGTGCTGTGACGTGATCCGTGTCGCATACTTTTTCATCAACCACTGTTACGTATTACAAAATTTAATCCTTTTAGGTGGCAACGTCATGCAGGGAAGCACTTACGGTGTAACAATAAATCTGTATTACTTGAAGAGATATATGTGACTCCGGGTGCTGCCGTGGCGTTGTAGGATATTAGTGGCTAGATAAAGTTGAATAATGGCCTGATTTCAAGAACATGTGTACGTATTGAGCAAATAAAGAACTTTAAGTTTAAAATTTATTCGGGAACTTTTGATATTTAAAAAAGGTACTCTGTATTTCTGCCTTTTTATCCGGAATTCATAAAAAAATATGAATTAATATTAAATACCACAAGTCAAGTCTTCCACAGTGAACAAAAAAAAAATAGAATCGAAATTTACTACCATATATGCCACATTTATCTACCAACTATATATATATATGGGTATATGCTTCAGCCCTCTCTTCTATGAGAAAGGAGTGCTCAACTGTGGGATTCGAATAGGCTAATAAAGATAATGATGATTCTGCACATTTTGGCATTACCAAGGGCATAAAAACTAAAAAGATAAGGTAAGGTAAAATTCAAAAAGGCCTAGAGGCCAACCTGAATTTTACCTTACCTTATATATACCTTACATTATATCTATATAATGAATTTTAGATTTCCTCTTAAGCTATAGAAGAATAAATCCATAAACCGTAAAGGAGCTTAATGAACAACCGTGGATCATAGCTGCACTGTCGAAACAAGCTTTATTTAGTTGATTTAGATTATGTAAATAAACTCATGTTAACCGATTTTTAAATTTATCATCATCATCATCATGATCAACCCATTGTTGGCTCACTACAGAGCTCGGGTCTCCTCTCAATATGAGAAGGGTTTGGCCATAGTCCACCACGCTGGCCGTGTGCGGATCGGCAGACTTCACACGCCTTTGAGAACATTATGGAGAACTCTCAGGCATGCAGGTTTCCTCACGATGTTTTCCTTCACCGTTGAAGCAAGTGATATTTTAATTGTTTAAAAACGCACATACCTCCGAAAATATAGAGGTGCGTGCCCGCGATCGAACCCCCGACCTCTGATTAGGAGGCCAACGCCCTAACCACTAGGCTATCACAGCTATAATAGATTTATTTTATTTTAGATTTATATATATATACGGACTTTCATTTGACTTGCAATATCACATACCGTCGCCCATGACCGTCGTAAGACCAGAGTAGTCCACCCATGCGTTGCCGGCTGGACCCACCCACTTAATCGGTATAATTATACGCGGCATCATACCATAACGCTTAATCACTTGGGAGTATATTTTTGTCATCAGGGTGATAACTGGCTGAAGCCTCCCACCAGGCCAGATTTCAGTTAGGAATCCAGGACCTCCCACAGCTCTTATTATACTACTGCGCGTGTCATCGAAAATCGTAGGTGTTAATGTGTGAAAAAGGATAAACAAATAAACACTATCGATTTAGATGTATGGAAGGTATTGCTCAATTACAATACCTATTAACCAAAAAACTTCCCACGGCTTTAATATCAAGTACAATGAATTTATAAAGGCGGGATTATCACTTAAAGTCATCTCTTTCAGGCAAGCGCTGTATTTTGTATCAAGATGTTAGGTAATAGAGTGAAAGCATTACACACAAAAGCAGGAGCACTAAAAGTATGAGATATCTTCACAGGCGACCGCTTAGAGCATGTCACAGCCCAATGAATGGAGCGATTTTTGGACGACTGCCAGTGGACGAGTTCTGGCTGACCTGACATGCACCTTTTGTACATGCTATCAGTGTTGCGGAGATTTATGAACCCACCGCGCGAACGATGTCTGTTTATGTTTTATATCTGGATGCACTTTTGGCTTTATAAATATACTGGTAGCTGCTGGAAATTTAGATTTACAGACCACTCTGTAAATACCTATTAAAAACCATTTTCACCTTTTCTCTCTCCGCCAATAGCCATACCTGTTATCTGTGAACTCAGATTAAGAAGTTAAAGCAATGAAGTTGTGAAAAATGTGAAAGTGCGAAGTGCTTACGCAAAAAGTAGTATTGAGAGAAAGCATCGTATATAACACAACAATAATTTTAATTGTTGTAAGATTAATCGTAAATGTAAATTTAATTGAAAGTTTCGTTTAAGAAAATAGATTCATAAGCAAAATAGTTATAAGAGTAGTTACAACTGATTCGTTAGTTTATGTAATGTTAGGTTATAAATATTCCTGAGTTAGGAAATTATCGCTGCCTAGTCATCAGTCACATACTTATACACTCAACCATCGAGTCTAAATTTAAGGATAATACTGTCGAAACAAAAGTTTGTACCTAAATCATTCATAGGATAAATTGCACAAATACATAAATACATCTACATACTAACCAAAACACCATACAATTCTGTCTTTAATTACTTAAACGTTGCCCTTGTTGATTTAAGTGCATTTTTGTAGGGCTTGTGTGTTAATCTTATGATGGTAACTAACGAATAATATAAGTTGTAAGCCTACTTGTTCATTTTGCTGCGAACAATAAGTAATTACTGTAAATATTATTATTAAAGTTTCAATAGGTGATTCTCGTTTTCGCCTGGTAACTGCAGTTCAAAATTTGAAGCACCTAGCTCTGGCATCAACGCGGAAATTGAATTCAGTATTTTTCTCATCACTAGTGCCAATGCACTAAATTTGATTTAGGTTTTGAGTGCAATCAGCGACTGGGAATTTTAGCAGTCACTATGGAACACGACACGAAAACCAGTTGTTTGTTTTTTTCGTTTTACTGTTGTACAGCGCACACGCTGCGCTACTGAGATTGTTTATTATTAATAATAACCAGTGGTTGTCACTAACAGCCAATGGAGTAGTTAAACAGGTCACGTATGAATATGTATTCATTTGCTTTATTTTATTTTTTAACTCCTTTTTTATTTTCAAGAATGTCAGCCATTTTCTTTATCTTCACACTGTAACATTCAGCGTGATTTTACCGGCTTTATTCCTAACTTTTGGGATGTGACAATATTGAAATACGCACGAATCAAAGGATTCCCTCGAAACTAAAGAAAATTTTCGACATTCAACAAACGAATAGCAAACAAAGGCAATAAACAATTTGGGAATAAAGCAAATAACGATTCCCAACGGAAATGTCGTGTGTAAATAATTCTGTTTAACTCCTGGATAAGCCTTCATTATTTTTGCTGAATTATGAATGAAGTCGTCACAATGAAAGGGAGACTCTTTGAAGAGAATTATCGAACTGAATCACATTCTTACCTTGGCTGTTTGTTAAGTTGGAATTATCATGACTACGTAACAAATTGTTTCTAGTGCGTAATTTGTTTTTGATATTAGAGGCTCTTTATATACTTTTACCTCATATTATTGAAATTATAATGATTCACTTGCAAAAATTACAAAAAGTAGAAAAGTATATTGCAAATGAGAAAATTAAATGATCGAAACGCTGTTTGCGAGCTGGTAGGACATTGACGATATGAGGATGACAACGCGTCTGGTATCTTACTTAATGACGGTAAATAGTAACGTCTAATACAGAAGAGAACCTTAGTACGTAGACCCTCTACCCTTTGCTCCAATGTGGGTTAAAGTTACGTATACGGTGATAGGGTTATGGAATAAATCTTGTCTTCAACTATCGGTACTGATTGGGAAATAAATCTACAGTAAGACAGTAATTTACCTATAAAATACAAAGCCACTTTTCGACCTGGTGACTCGCGTAGACCCTCTAAGCTATGCTCCAGTGCGGATTGGCCTTACAAGGTTATTGATTAAATCTTGTTTTAACTGACGGTAATGATTGGAAAATAAACCTAAAATTAAATATAAAATTAAGTTAATTTACTGCACGTCAATACAGAGTGACTTCTCGATTTCAAGACTCGTCTCTTATCTCATAGGAGGAAAATACTTGGTGCGTAGACCTTCTACGCGATGCTCCAATGCGGGTTGGACTTACAAGGTTTTTGAATAAATCTTGTTGTAACTGTGGGTACTAATTGGAAAATGGACTTAAAATATTACAATGATTTATCTATACTAATAATTATATAATAAATACGGCGATATAATTCCAGGCATCGAATCATCAGAAATCGAACTATCTATAGGTTTATTCCGCGACAAATTATCATCCCACCGATTAAATGTACCACCAAGCCATTAAGTTTAAATTGTCTCGATTCAATACACCCCAACAAGTCATACCTTACCAATCTTAGACTGCTTCATAACTTACCACCACAGTGGAAATAAAAAAAAACAATCTTTTAGCCTTAGAGTAAGACGATTCGCTGTTCACCCTTCATTGAGTGAAACGCTCAAACATAATGAAAGCTATTTATAAATTGCATGTTATTTCATTTCTCCTTTACAAAAATGAACAATGGCGTAGTGCTCGGCATTTATTCCTTGAAAAGTGAAAAATTGTATTCAATACCGTTTTACCTCTTTGCGATATTTATCATCCGCAATGAATAGATATGAAAATTGCGATTTTGTTTTATGATTGAGGAAATTGTTTCATTTGAGAATGCTTTGCATTCAGTTCGCTTTTTCACAAAAAAAGCCTACCTTCATCATCATTATCAGCTTAATAATATCTCAATGCACGGCAAAGACATAAACTCTCATATCATCATCATCATGATCAACCCATTATCGGCTCACTGCAGAGCACGGGTCTCCTTTCAATATGAGAAGGGTTTGGCCATAGTCCACCACGCTGGCCATGTGCGGATTGGCAGACTTCACACGCCTTTGAGAACATTATGGAGAACTCTCAGGCGTGCAGGTTTCCTCACGATGTTTTCCTTCACCGTTGAAGCTAGTGATATTTTAATTGTTTAAAAACACACATAATTTTGAAAAGTTAGAGGTGCGTGCCCGGATCTGAACCGCCGACCACTGATTAGAAGGCTGACGCCCTAACCACTAGGCTATCACCGCTTCATCTCTCATATGAAGAGGATTAAAAAACTCAGGTCCAACTCAAGCTCAGGTCAACCTGAGTTTTTTTGGCGTATTTTATGGTTTGCCGTGAGTCAATATTTATAATGACAATATTATGTAGTTTTTCATATCTCACGGTAGTTATTCTTCATGACCGGGCCACGTGAGAGCGTACTTAGCCAGTTTTTGTAACAAGTTGTTTTCCTTTGTCATTATACTATCATTGCCCGGAACTTTAACCGCGCAGACAGATTTTCAATCAAATGTTTTGTGGAAGAAGCAAAGGCCAACTTTCCCAATAAATTAAATTAAATTTTACTATAGTTGTAGATGTGAATTTCACTAATCCCACATGAACCATGAATTTTTCCGGGATAGTCAAATCTATATCAATCTATCTCCATTCAAAATTACAGCCAAATTAGTTTAGTTAAAAAATATACGAACATGCACAATTACACTAATACAAACAACTTGCCAATTATTTATAATAACGTTTTATAATTAGTCGATTAGGCCCTACCACAAACCACCCTACCGACAAAGGCGTGTCGCCAAGCGATTTAGCGTTCCAGCACGATGTCGTGTAGAAACCAATTTGGAGTATGAGTTTACCATACCCCTAATAGGTTAGCCCGCTACCATCTTAAACTGCATCATCACTAACCATCTGGTGAGACTGCCGTCAAGGGCTAACTTGTAGTGGATAAAAAAAAAAGTTTAGTTATGGCGAAATTATTGAAGCTTTTACTTTCATTTTATAAAGTGTTTCGCCGGGATTTAGAGGAAATATCAAATTTATAAATTTAAAATACATAAATACATCTTCGGATATGACTGGATTTGAAAGTAATGTATGTCTTTCACCAGTCTCAGAGCGACTTTAGCATCATCTATAAGAAAACCATGCCCGTTTCAATCGCTTTTTTATAATTGAATATATTGAAACTTTATTATATTTTAATTTTGTGTGTTCCTCCTCAAAAGCAAAGGTATACCGCAAAGTAGCTATATCTTAGTTTTTAGTATAGTGCACAAAAGAGATTCGCGCCTTGAAAACCTTCCGCCATTGGCCACAAGCCAAAAACACGTTCATTTATTGCCTCACGTCCGTTCAAAGCGATCACGTGTCCAGATGCTTCCACTCATTGTTCTCAGTCAAGATTTACATGATGGGAAAAGAGAAGTTGGTATACTTAAAATTAAAAATGCTGGCCTTCATGTACTCGTATCTATTTATTAAAAAAGATGTCTCCTTACTGATTTATCTATGAACGTACAGATCAAACCACGTGAAGAATTAGGCTGAAATGTGGCATAGACTAACTTTAATACGTATTTTTCTTATATACTCCAAGTTAGCCCTTGACAGCAATCTCACCTGGTGATAAGTGGTGATGCAGTCTAAAATCTTAGCCAGCTAACTTGTTAGGGGTAAAGTAAGCCCACAATCCTAATTGGTTTCTACGATACATCGGAATATGCCAGAACGCTAAATCGCTTGGCACGTCTTTGTCAAGCCTCCCGCCAGACAGTACTTGAGCCGGGAATCGAACCCTGGACCTCCAACTTTAAAATGCAACAGCGCACACACTGCGCCACGAAGTCGTCCAACAATAGAATAACGTAGACAACCACTATGAATTTATTTTTGAAAATTCTATCTGTAAATATGTAAACTCAACAGCTAGTTTCTTATAAATTAATATGGAGAACTAAATTATTTGTGAAGTAGAGCTTTTTATATGAGCATCATCATCATCATCATGATCAACCTATTACCGGCTCACTATAGAGCACGGGTCTCCTCACAATATGAGAAGGGTTTGGCCATAGTCCACCACGCTGGGCATGTGCGGATTGGCAGACTTCTCATGCCTTTGAGAACATTATGGAGAACTCTCAGGCGTGCAGGTTTCCTCACGATGATTTCCTTCACCGTTGAAGCAAGTGATATCTTTTTTATCTTAAACGTACATAACTCCGAAAAGTTAGAGGAGCCCGGATTCGAACCGCCGACCTCTGATTAGGAGGCTGACGCCCTATCACAGCTTTTAATATGATAATAGTAGATTATTGAATAGGAAGGTGAAGCAATGTCTTACGTTAAGGTACACTGTACAAGTCGGAGTAACTGCCGTTCATAGCAAGGGTTTTGCTAGATGCAAGAACCGTGAGTGTAGCGAGGGGTTAAGATTAGGAGTGCCCAAGATGAAGATTACCACTGCGTTGAATTCTCAACTTTTAACACCTTGCAAGACAATAAAATAGCTAATACTAAAAACTAATAATAAAAAGTTGTTTGAGACATTAGATATATTAGATACCAGCTGTTGCCCGCGACTTCGTCTGCGTAGAATTGCTGATCTCCCGTGAGATTGAGGTTTCCCGTGCAGACAATGACCTGTTTCAGAAAGTAAGCTACAGGCAAATGTCAAATTGCATATTTTCGTGTTTTTAAAAATAAAAAACATAGGACTTTCATACAAACTTCAAACCACTATTTTACCCCCTTAGGGGTGGTTTTTCCAAATATCCTTTCTTAGCTGACATTTCTTAACTATCAACTACCTACTTGCTAAATTAGGGCTTTATACGCACAATAGTTTTTGAGATCTCGTGTTTAATCAGTAAGTATATAAGTAAGTGACCTTTCGTTTTTATATATATAGATATAGATAAAACTGAAAATTTTGATCTTATTCTCTTGTTTGTTTCTTTGTTTGAATGCATTATTCTTTTTCTGTTTTAATTCCCTTGTAGTTTTATTAGAATATTAGCGGGCTATAAAAATTTTGATTTGAAAGACGGCATTTCAAGATATTGCTTATAGTCTACCTACATTTGGAGTGTCTTAAGTATTTTACTTATATTTCATGTGAAAATCTGCCACATGTTAGGTATATTCTTGGTACCGAAAAAGCTTTCATCAGAACTTTCAGTGGGCTTAAAGGCACTAGAAACTTGAGTGGGCTGGAGTGTTAATAGCTGATGCCTATCTTAGTTTTCGTGAGACTTTACAGGCATTTTATTTTAGTTTATAGACTACGTTCCAGCGTTGAATGAACTGTATAATACAGACTTTTCTTGTTTAGTGGCGCTTTTGATTTAAAATAAAATGTAGAAGCTGCGTTTGTTCTGGTTGAATGAGAACATGATATCTCACATAATATTTGCATGTATATAAGATTTTAGTATTATGTATATTTTTATTGTTATATGTTTATACACTTTTGACGACCTCCGTGGCATTATAAAGTTGGACGTCCTGGGTTCGATTCCTAGCTTGAGTCTGGTCTGGTGGGAGATTTCGGCCGTGGCTAGTTACGCTACCGACAAAGACGTGTCGCCATGCGATTATGCACACACCCACACACCCATCCAACCACTCATTTCTCACTCATGTATGAATGTAAGTCTAAACTTTAAGGCATAATAGTTTATTTTTTATTGCACAATTGGAAGAGACTGACCCCCAAGATACAGGCTATTCTAGTTTGGAGGTCAGGGTAGTTTAAGAAGTATTATATTTAGTTGAAATAAATTATTGAATATTTAGCGTTCCGGAGCGATGTCGCGTAGAAACTAATTAGGAGTATGGGCTGGCCATACCCCTAACAGGTTCACCCGCTACCATCCTAGACTGCATCATCACTTACCATCAGATAGCCGTCAAGGGTCAATTTGTAGTGTTTAAAAATATTTATTCTCTCATTCATCCGTTCATACAATATTAATAAATTAATCCGAGTGATATTGAACTATGAAATTAATCGGTATATTATTCAGCCTATTGCGGTATGATCCGGCCACTTCATTTCCAATCCGGTTCCCTAACAAATATATATAATGATTCACGGGATTCAGTCATAATTGAAGTGGCAATATTAGTTAATACCCTAAATTAAACAGATTGTTTTGACAACTAAAACTTTAATAAATTCATTGTGCAATTGAAATAGAGAGATCTAAGTTGTACAGAGATATATAATAATGAAATATGCTATTGAAGTTAAAATTAAGGATTATATATAAACGATATAAAGCTTGGTTGCGTATTGCTCTAACTCCATAGCTGATTATAATGTATTGTTGTATATATGAGATTGTGCTAATTTAAACTTAAACTTATACCTACTTGTTAACATAAGTTTGTAATAATTAAAATTAATTCAGAGGTAAAGAAAATCTGACAATTCTATTTTCTTCTTACTTTGGTTAGGTAATAGGAATTAGCTTCTTTACTGGCTGTGGAGAGATGACACCTACTTTGAGCCATCAAATGATGGATAGGTTCTGCCCATTTTCCGAGCATGAGATATGAAATGTATAGCTCGATCGTGAAAAATTCTCACGTTCGCGGCGAATAAGAGCTGCCCCCTTTATGAAACACGTCTTGTATAAAATTTAATAAAATCGGGAAAGCATTCAAGTTATTACACGTAAAAACGATTACAGGGTAATTGTATACTCCATTAGGGGTATCACATACCCTTACAGCTCCCAAGCGCCGGTTGTAACATGAAAGGGGCGGAAGATAGGCGGAACATCAAAGACTGGGCATATGTACCAGAAGGGATAATTGATAAAAAATGGGAAATACAATAAACTAAAATCTAAAATTCACATCACACATAATAAGGTCTCATTTATTAATTACATTTATTATATAACATGACATAAAGATAACAGAATAATATCTGATAGTTTATTGAAAAGTTTTTCCATAGAATAACAATAAAAAAAAATTGTTCAAATAAACAATTGAACCCTTTCAGACTAATAACAAATATTTATCAAAATCAATTAGTATCATTATTTATCGTTAGTACTTCAGTACATACTAATACAAACTGGTGGCTTATGGTTTTGTTCTTACTATAACATAAAAATAACACAATTTTTTATAGCTTTGAAAGTTTTAAATTTTAATATTGTTTCATATCCACAAAATAAGAATTATATTTCTGAAACATCAACACAATAAAAATAATACCGCTTTAAGTGGTGGTAGTACAGTTTTTGTCACTTACAAATATATTAGCAAAAAAATTCCTAATAGCAGTTCTACCCTTTAAATATCCTTGCAGTTTACCCATTGTCGCGTACGTACAATCAGCAGTTGTAAAATTACATTCTGTTTGTGTAAGCTACTATAACCTTATATGCGTAAGCAATAAGGGTTATATTTACGCGTACAGTGAGGTTTTCTCATGCATACTGTACGCTAACCCTGTGATACCTAATGTTTTTATGAAATATGAAAATATTGTTACTATTTACTAATAAATTGATAAAAACTTGAGAAATTAAAAATGAAATCCTCAACAAATCCCATTACAAGGATTCAGTAAGTTGAAAAATTCATGGAGACTACCGCCCTTGTTACCCAAGATGTTGACTTATTAATGACTTAACCATTCAATTTAGCAATTATTACCTCAATTTTTTTTTATGCACAACAAGTTAGCCCTTGACGGCTATCTCACCTGGTGGTAAATGATGATGCTGTCTTGGATGGAAGCGGGCTAACCTGTTAGGAGTATGGTAAACCCATGCTCCTAATTGGTTTCTACGGGACATCGTGCTGGAACGCAGAATCGCTTGGCGATACGTCTTTGTCGGTAGGGTTTCGGCTAGCCACGGCCGACTTACCAGACCAGATTCGAACCCAGGACCTCCAACTTTATAATGCGACAGCGCACGCACTGCGCCACGGAGGTAGTTTCTTTGCTCATCATCATCATCATGATCAACCCATTACCGGCTCTCTACAGAGCACGGGTCTCCTCTCAATATGAGAAGGGTTCGAACCGCCGACCTCTGATTAGGAGGCTGACGCCCTAACCACTAGGCTATCACAGCTTCTTTGCTCATTCTAATTACTAATTGCGTACCGATTAAGCGTTAAAGACTTCAAAGTAAAAAACATAGTTCCCGTCTTGCGGCTTCCACTTCAGCACATTATTAAACACCCGCCCAACCGCGAGCGGGTTAATTAGAACCCCATTTGAAGGTAACACGTGTTTAGTAATGTTCTGTTGAATAAAACTATGTAGTAACTTTAAAATAAATTAGTGTTAGTACAAAAAAAGCTGTTATATCCTTTTTTTATACAATTAAGGAATTTAAAGTTTTAGCTAAGCTAAATGGCACAGTTCTAGATCAAATTTTTACAGTAATTGATAACGGCCTAAATCCAACGCAATGAAGGACTTTACCGGTTGATTTCAAGTGCTGACGTCAGTTACTTTTTTACTCCACCATCAGGCGATACAGATTGGTAAGTTAACGAATGTGTTAACTTACCAATTTGTTCTATAGAACAACATGGTTAAAGAATTTTATCTACAACCTTGTCAGCTTAAGTTAGTATATCATTAGAAACGATATGCGCCAAGAAAAGTGATCAATCGGTATTTTGCTTTCTGTAGGTAAACATCGCATGTTTACCTAAAGACATCGTTGCCAACAACTTAGTAGCATATTTCATAATATAAATCAATATATTTACTATTATATTTGTATAATTTGGTTTATGTAGTTAATCGATAGATTAATCTATTTTCTAATCCCAAGGTAATGGCAACCTTGGTTGGTAGAGATCGTTACAAAGCCAATAAGGCTGCCCTTTGTGTACTGCTTCTAACTTTTCCTGATTTCTTATTAATGTCCTCTTTTGTGGTGTACGTATAAAGAATAATAATAGAATTATATATTATAGTTATAGTTATAAATAAAGAAAGAATAATATAACTTCATCGATTCGTTTCACTTTCCAATATTGCTCGTTCCAAATTTTCAATTTTCAATCTTCTTTATATCTGCAAAAACGTTACATTTAACGTTAAATAAGTAAAAGAAATTTGCGGCGTTTAAGTGAATACAATTAACTTTCATTTTCCTCGTGCCAGCACAATATCTCGGGCTTGTTTTATTAGTGGGGGGGATTATCGCGACTTTGCGTCAAATCTTTAACCTTGCGGCCTTGTTTGTTGGAAGCATAAATTTCATGGAATTGTCTGACCGGTGACGAGATACTCCCGGCAATGAGGTCTGGCGTAGCACGTAAACGGCTTAATCAAGTTTTTGGGGCATATTATGTCAGCATTCGACAATTCTCAACATAGATAAATACATGTAAAAATATAGGTCGCCACCAAATCGAGACTCTGGATGCGTGCTGCCATCTGCTTGGAAATCGCTTTTTAACACTTTCGCGTAGAAACTGGAACCTGAAATAATAAATTCTGTATGTTTATTTAAGATACACGATAAGGAAAACCAATCATAGTAAGAACAGTACCGGTGTTAGGAGCCATATGTATCATCATGATCAACCCATTCTCGGCTCACTACAGGGTCTCCTCTCAATATGAGAAGGGTTTGGCCATACTCCACCACGCTGGCCATGTGCGGATTGGCAAACTTCACACGCCTTTGAGAACATTATGGAGAACTCTCAGGCATGCAGGTTTCCTCACGTTGTTTTCCTTCACCGTTCAGCGGCCGACTTCCACTAGACTATCACAACTTTTCCTTCCACTAGGCTATCACAATATGTATAGCCCTGTATTAATTGTCGGAACTGCAACTAAATTTCAATAAATGTTTGATTTCTAACTAATATCTAAGTATAGCCTGGCATGTCTTATGTTATTAATATAATTAACTATTAACATTAATTTAAAATTTGGATGAAACTACTATGAAAGTAATTTGGTCATCTTTACATAAATTAATATTTATCAAACAAATATTGAAATCAATAAGTGTGTAAATCTCTATGACGCATCAGTCTCTATGACGCAATAGTCTGAACCTTTGTTTATTTTTTTTTTATTTACGGGGGGGAAATCTCCTACTAAAATACCCGATTATTGCTGGGGAATAGCTCGGGTTATGTGGGATTTTTACCCACTAAAACCCCCTCGGTCGCCACCATCAGCATAAAACATATGGGAGGTTCCGGGATCTCCTAAGAACGCACCGGAGCCTCCCTTGTGCTCCTATTCTGCCTCCTCGAGGACGTAGATCCGCAAACAATAGTCTGAAACTGGTATGAACTAATACTTTTATTCTTTGATCGCTGAATTTGCAGGCTAAATTTTTAAGCTTAGCTTTTTAAGCTTAACGGTAACATAGAAAATAAAAATCTTCAAACCCTGCTCTAATCTTTGTAAAGTGTCCTTAATCAACAAAATGCTCGAACGTTTTTACAAAAACGCCTTACTGTAATTCATCCATTCATCACCAAACTGTATAGAATCCTCTACATTATACTGGAATGATAAAGAACGGTTCTTAGAATAGGTTCCAGCTCCCAAGTATTGCTGTCACGCGCGTTCCAAAGCGGTCCACGTCTAAAATTAAAGAGCGAAAGGTCGCGGTCGAGCTTTTGTGTATTTCGTTTTAGTATCCAGCACCTATACAGTATACTACGTATAGAGTGATTATTTAGAATGGGATAGTGAAATTGATGTTTTTTTTATCCCTTAAAAGTTAGCCCTTGACAGCTTCTTACCTGGTGTGTGAGTAAGTAACTTAAGTGATGATTCAGTCTAAGATGGTAACGGGCTAAACTGTTAGGAGTATGGAAAACTCATACACAAAATGGGTTTCTACGCGACATTGTGCCGGAACGCTGACCACTTTGCGATACTTCTTTGTCGGTAGGGTGGTAACTAGCCACGGTCGAAGCCTCCCACCAGACCAGACTCGAGCCGGGAATCGAACCCAGCACCTCCAATTTTAAAATTGGACAGCGCACGCGCTGCGACATAAAGATGTTCTTAATTTTATTTTCTTTCTTCGCTGGCTTATTTATTCAAGGTTTTAGCATCTTACACCAGACACTGCCGCTAAATTCTGAATTCTAACGATTTGTAACAAATTGGAAAACCACGAGCTACTTTCTGAAAACTTGCTCGAACATATTTTGCACCTTGCGTGGCGCAGAACATAGTCTTCCTTTGCAGTACAATCTACGTTAATGTTCACTAGTATTCTGACGCAGTAAAATCGAAGGTTCTGTTTCTTCAATTTTATTGGTAGTTAACGTGTTATTCAATTACAGAGCCCTTTAAAGTGTGCATTATTTAAATTTTATATATCTTTGTCGTTGATCGACGTTGCTCATTAATTTTCGTTTCCCTAGTTTATATTCAACACGTTGGACCAAATAACAGAAGATTATTAAGCAATAGGGAAAACCATGACAATCATACGCACTGTTTAGAGAAGAAATATAGCGAAACAATATCGTAGTGATAGTCTCAATATTTTTATTAATACAACTTTATTAACATAACGCGTTAGTTAATATCTATCAAGAATATCACGATATTGTTGACCGTTGTAGGCTTGTTATAAACAAAGCTTTTAATAATTTTTAATACACAATATTAGTATATTGTGTATTAATACCAAGTTGCTTAGTAGAAAGCCATGTTTTTCTCCAAACTGGTATTGATGACCCCAGTGGAATCATATTATTTGATAAATTGTGTGTCTATTTAATCGTAGCCCTTATATGAGTGGACTGATTTAAAAGCATTTTATGTATTGTATCAAGGGATTTGTATTTTTATTATGATTTTATTAGTGCTGGGCCACTAAGTCTCAGTAATTTTTAAGGCGGACTATTACATTTTACAGTCTTCATTTTAGTGAAAGTTTTATTTTAAGTAATTTGCACTGTGAGAGTTACTTTTCATGGTGGCATTTTAAAATTTTCAAGTACAAATAATGCATGGAGATGCGGTCATTTTTAAAGTTGTTCAAATATTTAAATATCATTTTGATTTGAAACCGCACAGATCGCTTCCGTAATTCCACCCTCTTTTGGAAAAAAAATCTTTAACCGTCAACATTGAAACCGGGGAGAGCATCTCTTATGGGCATGATTGGAACGTGATGTGAATGCGCGGGTTATTTTTTGGGACGTATTTTTTACAACTCAATGTCCCCAATACTCGACGGAGATCGGTAACGAAGCCAGGTAGACGCAGGGATTTACCATCCACTTATAAATAAAATAAGCGAGCAATGGTTCATTTATACAGCTCTAAGATTCATTGTTTAAGATGTTTCATCCTAGATACATCAATTAACAATTTCTCTAAGACTCTTTAATTTTGCGAAACGATGGTTAATAACCCAACGACATAATATATCTCGTGTCTTTTTCGCGGGGTATCTTCTCGCGTCCCTCTATATATATTATGACGACTGGAGACTATCTCCAGCAGAGAGCACAGTGAACGTATCCAGGGGCTGAATGATCCTGGGATGGCCTGACCAGTAATGGGATAAGAAAGGTAAGGTTGGCAGCGAATCACTTTCTGCTGTTGTGTAGACAGCGCGGTTTGAGAGTCATCCCTATTGAGTGGTCTACGGTAACGAAAGACGTCTAATGCTTGCTGTGCAGTTAGGAGTAGTTGATGGCGATGCTTGTCAACTAACAGGAGTTGCAACGTGGCCTGAAATGGGACTGGTTGACGCGGGAGGGATCATATAGCGGAGCCAAGGAACGTACAATGAAGTGACAGAACAAAAATACATACCTCTATAACCCAAAGCTCATCCAAAGCGATGCAATAAAAGCGTATTCGTTCTTTCGGTTGAATGCCAATGATAATAATAATTGTGATGATGTAAATAAAAAAGTTTTCGTTCAAAACTAGCTATTTTATGCTTAAAAGAACTTGTGGCAGTCCGATATCGACGATAACTTCCGAAAAAGAGTAAAAAAGCACCAACTCGCTTAATATCACTGAACCCTCACATCCCCAACATACACTGCTTGAATTACAGCGAACCCAAATATTTTACAGCTCAATAAACCGAAAACGCGCGGTTTTTAGATTATCGTTCGCCGTGGAATTCTGAGAGTGTCCTCTATAACGCCCTAAGGGTTGGAGGGCATATGGTATTGCCCGAGCTCTGATACATGATTGGAATAAATCAAACGCACTTAAAAATTCAGAGAGCATTTCATGCCTTAATAACTTGACGGGAATAATGTTTGATAAACCATCCTTAAAGGGACAGTATATCCAGGAGGAAGTTTAAGGGATGGGTGTAAATTAGCCAGCCAGGAATGGTAGTGGCTGGTTCAGTCTCACAATAACTGCTTGAATGTTACATCACAGTTACACACAGACCTGTTTCACAACTTTGCAATATGTTTCAACCGATGGTAAATTCGACTTTTTGTTGGTGCTTTGAAATCTCTCAAGAAGTTGAAGTGAATTGTGCGATTGCTTTACATACGCCATGATTGTTTTAATAATATAAAGATACTAATTTTTCTTAGGCAAAAAAGTTTAAAAAGGCGTCCAAGAAAAATATAGGACATAATTTCAAGCACGTGCTAATCGTAATACTGCATCTCGAATGAATGTATAAGATAGAACTACTATCAGGCGTTTAATTTTATTATTGTATCTATATCAAATATAGGCACTTGCTTCTATTTTTAATTAGATATAAACATTACAAAATAAATCACTTCTCCGGATTAAATTGGTATGATCCGAACACCGCTAGTTCAAACCAACGCTCCTAATAAATGCGGCCGACTCCGCAATCATTTCAGGATTTATAATTGAATGGGCAATATTGGTTAATACAAAGTTAATAAAAGCATCATATATTTTATACGCGGTTTTGATTTATTACTTTGTAAATTGAAATATTGTTTTTCTGATAATTAATTGTATCTCAATTAAGTGCCTACGCCTAGTCTTCTATTTATTTTATCGAAATTGAAAAATGATTAATGTTAGTTGATACTTTAATGGAAGTAACAAAATAAATGTTTATTTCCCAAAATTAAAGAGAACAAAACATAGATTTATCTTCAAAAAAAAAAAATTAAACGAATACGTAGGTACTGCCATAATAATTATGATATTTATCATTTTTCATTCAATCATTCAATAATTTAGTTCGTGAATGATTTGATATATCTATTTGTGTATATCGTTATATAAGTTAGCAGGTTGCAAAACATAGCCTCCCACCAGACCAGACTCGAGCTGGGAATCGAACCCAGGACCTCCAACCTTATAATGCGACAGTACAAGCGCTGCACCACGGAGGTCGTCAAATTTTAATTCGTTTATCTATGTTGTAGGTAATACATAAAAGCGATTGACAATCTTAATCAAAATAAATAACAAAAATACACAAAAGAGTTGTATAAAATTATCGTCTCTAGCAATTAATAAAAAATTAAAAACCGATAAATTATTATTATAATTGAATAGTTTTTAGTTTTTTACAGTACGGTTAAGTTATAGATAACATTTTTGCGTTTGTTTAGTTACGTATCGTCTTTTAACGAGTGATTTTGAACTTTATACCTCTAGAAATAAGATTTCTAGAAACAGTGAGTTTGTTGGCTTGTCTTCTTTTTCAATGAATGCCCATAAAACCCTAACTGATATAAAATACACGAATTAGCATTCAGGCGAATTTAATAGTTGTAGCTAGGAAAATGAATCACAAATCCTATATAATATAAAGCATTATTTAAAAACTCATTTCATGAAAGAACACGTAAAACATCTGCCAATTTTCCGGAGTTTACTCCAACCTTCGATTTTTTATCTTTTACTTTCAAAAGAAGAACCGATAAACTTTCTCGCAACAATACCGATCACTTTTAAAAAGGTAAGGAATTTTATGAACTTCTTTATAGGTAAAAAGGTAAGTTGGATTCCCCGTACGGAGTCTTTTGAAAGACTTTCGAGTTCTTTGTGGGGGAACATCTCTAGAATACTTTGAGCGATGCAAACACCCAGCGAATGTTTGCAAAGGCCTTATATAAAAGATCTTTTAGGTCTGGCAATCGTTGGAGTTATTTCACATAACGTTTTGGATAAATAAAGTAACAACATTGTACACTTTACAAAGTTTTAAGCAAATAATAAAGCACGTAAAAACTTCTAAATTATTTCTGAATAAACTGGAATAGTTACTCTATTATTATGAGGTTTTTACGACCTCCGTGGCGCAGCACGCTCTGTCACATTATAAAGTTGGAGGTCCTGGGTTCGATTCCTGGCTCGAGTCTGGTCTGGTGGGAGGCTTCGGCCGTGGCTAGTTACCACCCTACCGACAAAGACGTGTCGCAAAGCGATTTAGCGTTGCATCACACGATGTAGTGTAGAAACCAATTAGGAGGGTGGTTGTACCATACCCGTAACAGTTTAGCCCGCTACCATCTTAGACCGCATCATCACTTACCATCATGTGAGATTGCCGTCAAGGGCTAACTTGTAGTATATAAAAAAAAAGATTAAGGTTGTGTTTTTGGAAAATGGTTAAAAAAATCGCATAAAAAAATAACGTTTGTTTACCGTGGTTTGCTTATTAAACTACATGACTCCTTTTATGATAACAAGAAGAAGTATATTTTGCCTAACAGCACACTCGTATGTTCCTACTAATACATTAAAATATAACGTGAAGGTATCTCCGAAAATATGCCTGCTTGCTAACCTACATCGCGTCTTTCCGCTATATACCAATGTTATAGTGCAACATAATCCGATCTGCTTCAAACTGGGACAAGCCAAGTCAGAGCAGTCTCAAGACAATACAGCCTCCATTAGTTTGCGAACGGCTAGCAACAATAATCCAAAGAACAATGACACGTTTTACCCAACAATGGCTTTCCGGAATATTGTATTCGACTGTACTTTGTCCCCGAATCTTAATAACTATTGAGTAAAATTTTGCTGAGTTTCGAGTGATTCTTTTCGTTCTCATAAATGAGTATTTAGCTGGTGTTTGAAGGTCTATTAATCTATATATATAAAAGCGAAAGGTCACTTACATACTTACATACTGACTTACTTACATACTGATTAAACACGAGATCTCAAAAACTATTGCTAGTCTGTACAAAAAATACCTATCCAGGCTATTGATATATTTTGTATCGTATCTTTTACAATCTTTTTACACGACGAAAAATGCGATCCTAAAACTCAGCTATGGTATAAAAGATACCCCTATTCAAATATCAGCAAAGATCACGTAAGTTGTTTTATGCTAACACGCCTGAATATCGAGTCAAGGACCGATAGCTGCCGAAAACCGGAATAGCTTTCATGAAACCATCCAGTAGGCTTAAAAGGTTTGAAAGGATACGCTCGCTGAAGAGTTAATGGTTGGAATTTGGAAATGATTTCACCCTTTAATAACACCGTGTTTTGTCTCAGCTACGAATCGTCATTCAAAATTCTGTAGACATAATTAGACTAATAGTATTTTGACCGGGCTCGAGGTCGACAATTAGTAGGCACTAAAGCATATTAAGATTTAGTTTTAAGTTAATGAATGTTAATCGAAAAACTATGTATACGCTTCGTAGATGATTCAAATAATCAAGTTCGGATATAGAATTTTTGATTTGATTTATAGATTTCTTAATTAATTAAAAATGTACCTACTTATGATCGCGCGTAAGACGTTATAATTCTTTGGCATCACAAACTAGAAACATGTGGCGAAATATTATAAATATGAAAACATTGATCAGAGGTGCCAGGCGTGCAAACATGCGCGACTACTAGAGATTCTATTTCTATTTATTAGCTTTTTTCAAGACTTTTTTTTATATACACTGCAAGTTAGCCCTTGACGGTAAAATAAGAAAAAACCCTCAATTTTGTATGTTATAAAATCATTGTCAAACTACATATACGCATATAAGTACGCATCGCGTATTTACGCTATTCAAATCAAGATTTTCCCCTTCACACTTTATTTCTTTTCCTCTTGAATAAAACAATGCGCTTAAATAGTTGCAAGTTGTTGTTGTCTGGTAGGAGGCTTCGGCCGTGGCTGGTATACCACCCTACCGACAAAAACGTTAGCATTCCGGCACGATGTCGCGTAGAAACCAATTAGGAGTACGGGTGTACCATACCCCTAACAGGTTAGCCCGCTGGTATCTTACACTTACTTAAAAATATATTCATATTGATGAACGTGTTTCATTTTATAATACACAAAAAAAACTGCCATTAGCTCTTCGACTAGGAACATGCTGTGCCGTAGTGTTAATGGCAGATGGCTATCTTCGTTTTCGTGAAGCAGCAGAGCCTCCACAATCCAGCGAACCGACATTATAATCCAGCTTAAAAGCCTTTGAAACTGAGGCCACCGAAGTTTGTTGCGCGCCCATTGAACGAAGATTGCCGCTTTAGCTGACGTAACAGCCAATTAGCTTGTGGCTTACAACTGTATTATAGCGTCTGAAATACACCGCACTACACTTATTAGCGTTTCATTTATTAATAACGGAAGCGCATGACGTACTAGCGGTGATAGCCTAGTGGTTAGAGCGTCAGCCTCCTAATCAGAGGTCGGCGGTAACGCACATAACTTTGAAAAGTTATGTGCGTTTTAAAAAAAATAAAATACCACTCGCTTCAACGGTGAAGGACAACATCGTGAGGATACCTGCACGCCTGAGAGTTCTTCCATAATGTTCTCAAAGGCGTGTGAAGTGTGCCAATCCGCGCATGGCCAGCGCGGTGGACTATGGCCAAACCCTTCTCGTATTGAGAGGAGACCCGTTTTCTGTAGTGAGCCGGTAATGGGTTGATGATGATGACGTACCGCCGCGTACAATTTTTAATCAGTAAATTTTAACTTTAAAGAATATATTGTACAAGATTTTTTCAGCAACCAAACATATTGTAACCTTGTATGTATGTATTAAAAAATCTCTTAACAGCTCGTTTTATGAAGACCTTGTAAGAAATTCCAAACCATATTTTATTTATCCTTACTAATATTATACATGGGAATGTAGCGATGTTTGTTACGCTTTCGAGCAATAACTACTCAACTGATGGTCATGAAACTTTGTACACATATACTTGGAGGTATTAGAAGTAACATAGGATACTTTTATTCAATATAATTAGAAAAAAAACGGAAGATAAAAAAATGTTTTTTATAAAAATATTGTCATCATATTGATTCCATTCTATTATAATGATCTCTGATACACATTTAATGGCTCCAATGCAAGCGAAGTCGTGGGTAAAAGCTAGTAAACAATATTAAAGTTATATGTTATGATTTACGGCATAGAACCATAAGTGCACAAACCAAAGAGATATTCCAAAATACGTTATCTACGCACGTTTTGCTCCAAATATTTCACAATTTAGAATTGCTTGGCTAAAATGCACCGTAAGGATTTTCCCAGTTTCCACGAACTATAACAAACTAAGCTGAATGTTCATCGTATGACTATCACAAAACATTTTAATCCAATATGACATATTATACTAACTTATTATTTACTACAAACAATAAAGTAGTAAATAATAAAAATATAGGATGACTACGGGGCGGGGGCGTAGACAGTCGGCAATTTGGGTAGATGTGGGTAGTTTCGGGCAAAGAGACCAGATACTCTTGTTAGAACAGAATTACAATTATAAGTATGGTAATTTATAAGGAGCAGACTATACGCTCCCCCAAGTACGACTATGCACTACCGCGACTCAACCACCGATGCGAACCGACCGAAAACAATGAATGCAATGCGCCCTCCCGCGCTGGTGAGTCTCATAAGAAGCTGCATACGCCACTTAGTGTTGCGTAAAGAGAGGGGGCGATGCCACTATTTGCCGTCATACATGATTCTAAAACTAGATGGCGTTGCGCTCTGATTGCCGTCATATAAATAATTTGTATTTGTTTACATATAAAAAAAATTATGGTATACCAAATGCATAATTTGTATATGTAAACAATACGTATATAGTTTGCGGAATATAAAAGAGGTTTTTAAATAACGAGCTGTCTATGAAGAAAACTTACCCAAAAATATTGAGCAAAAAATATATTTATGAAACTGCACAAACTCGTTTACGTCTTTAATAAAGAGCATAGACATGATTTATGTGCCCACTGTTCACTAGTCATATTCTCTAACACGCAGTGTCCGTCGTTGAAACTTTTTTACCGTCAACGAGGTCCTCATACCCAAATGGATGAACTGATTTAAATGCAGTTATTTATTCGACGAATAAAATGCAATAAATAAATAATAAAATGTTTTAAATTGGAATGAGTTCTTGATTACGACGTTACATGACTTTGTTTCTCTATATTGACTGTCATATTCTTTATCACGGAGTGTCCGTCGTTGAAACTTTTTTACCGTCAACGAGATCCTCGTACCTAAATAAATGTATGAACTGATTTAAATACAGTTATTTATTTGACGATTAAAATGCAATGAATAAAAAATAAAATGTTTCAAAATTCCAATGAGTTCTTGATTACGATGTTACATAGCTATGTTTCTCTATATTAACTGTGATCATTATAACATCTCATATTATTGTAATAATCTTAGTCTCTAGTTCTGATGCTGAAACCAACGCAGTTTTTAGACTACTCCATTCTTGGCAACTGTCATGGTTGGTAGGTTTCGTTAGCCCTTTCAATTTGTTGAAAGCTTTTCTTTTAGTTATAGACTATTCGGTCTAGGCGTAGTATTGGTAGTACGTGGAATTAATATCACATTTAGAGTGCATTTATGTTATTTATAACAAATGTATTTATGTAAGTAATGTTGTTATATATTGCCAAATAATGTATAAATAGGACAAATTTTCCTTCATTCAAACAACTTACAATCACGCCTTGTGTTAAAGAAACATTTACTGGCAACCATCAAATATATGACTAATATTACAATGACTTTCGTCGCTGGGTCAGCGTTCTAAGAAAGGTTGTGCGTTCACAGGATAGCATCTCAGTGAAATACGATGAAACGAAACGAAACGGAGTAATATTTGCGTGAAACAGTTTAGCTCAGAGCCCGACCGCAATTTTTCGCTTCGTCGTCTTGCGCACTGCAAGATGGCTCCGCTTTATTGGAATGAAATAGTGACTTTTGTTTAGAAATAATATATTTTATTAAAATTGAGCGTAGTTTAGACGGCATATGTCAGATTATTTATTGGTGCGTTTTCGTTGGTTGATAGCAAATGTATTACGGGAGATTCATTTAGGGCCATCCATTAGATCCCGGAGCTTCTTACTGTTTTATCCTGATGGTGGCCACCATCCACCACTAAAGGGGAGGTTTAAGTGGGTAAAATCTCACATAACCCGAGATTCTCCCCAGCCAAAGTCGGGTATCTCAGTAGAAGATTTCCCAAAAAAAAAAAAACCATCCATTTTCTCATTCATCATCATCATAGTGATCAACCCATTGCCGGCTCACTACAGAGCACAGGTCTCATCTCAATATGAGAAAGGTTTGGGCCATAGTCCACCACGCTGGCCAGGTGCAGATTGACTTCACACGCAAACAGAAGAAGAGAACATTATGAGAACATTATGGACAACTCTAAGACATGCAGGTTTCCTCACAATGTTTTCCTTTACCGTTGAAGCAAGTTATATTTTAATGTCTTAAAAACTTTGAGGGGCGTGCCCGGGATCGAACCCCCGACCTCTGATTAGGAGACAGACGTCCTAACGTCTGGGCTATCGCAGCTTCCACTTCTCATTAATTAATGTAAATTAACACATACCGCAAACGCAGACATTAATTCACTGACCTATATCCCTATTCATAGAAATATGGAGTGAGCAGCATTTTCTGGTATCTCATTCCGCTTATCACGTTATCGGCTAAACGCAAATACGAACCTTAAAAAAAATCCTCGGTATCCGTCTCAATTTTTTTTTTTTTTTTTTATTAAATCTGATATCATTAATTATCCTTATTTATATACTTACTTAATTATCCTTATTTACTTACCCTTTACTGTTATAAAAGCCAGGAGTCCCGTGCCGAGCACTTAGTCTAAACAAATATTTAAAAAATTAATGTACAAACTATAAATTTTTGCAAACCGTTTGTATTTTATGGTTTAAATCAAGAAGTAATTTCATTTTAAGACCACTAAATCTCCACCGAAACCAGTTAGAACCAGTTCGATACAGTTTAGAACACTAACTCGGCTAGATAAGTACATTGGATCGGCAAAAACTTTTCAATATCGTGTCGCTACATATTTTAGTGAAAGAAGGCAACTTGTCGAACTTATCTCGAGGTTTTGCTAGTGATGCTATCTTGTAGATATCGATGAAACCTTTCGATTTAATTTTTTTTTTGAGTTCCAAAACTTAAGGCCGAAGGAATGAGATACTTTTACGAGTTACAAACAATTAAAATACTTTAATGCGTACAAAACAGTTGAAGTAGATTTTTTTTACACAAATAATGAATTATACGCTCATGTGGCGGCCACAATGTGAGGAGTATATAAAATTACAAATTAATGGAACGTAAGGTGCTCTATACATTCGTGAAGAAATATGTTGTAATAAGTTACATGTATGTAATACATATTTATATATTGTATGAGTGGTGCATAAAAACTGTACAACTGACAACTACGCAGGGAGGTCCAAAAGTTCGTGGAATGGAGGGGATGAAGTGGGGATAGGTGCGCTCGCTTAGTGTCATACTAATTAGAGACTAATCATTAGTATATAAATTGAGTTTCAGCCTTATTGCGTCATTCGTTTACGAATACTCGCCTGCTAAACAAGTAAATCCGGAAGAAAACTGAAACTATGGAGAAAATTGAACACCGTGCTGTGATAAAATTACTTACCAAGCAAGGAAAGAACGCTGAGACCATTTTGAATGAAATGGAAACCGTTTATGGGGAACAGTGCCCTAGTAAATCAACGATTTACATAGTCTTTTCAAACATGGTGGGGAGTCGATTCTTAAAATAGGCTCAAGTTGTGTAACATTAAGATCGACGTTAACTGACAATCAAAGAAATAATTTCACATCCCTAACCTCGTCGAATCGGAGCAAACTTAGGGTGAACTTCACCCAAATCTTCGGAAATAAACCCCACTTATCCAGCGTGTAGTCGCGAACAAAATTTATAGTACAATCTTTGGACCTTTTTCAATCTTGCTAAGCAGCGTTTTATATTGGGTGCCATTTATTCATATCGACCCGTCCAAAACCGTCGTTTGCCCCTAGATTACGTGGAAGTCATTATTATCTCTCATCTTCTTGGGGATAATCTCGAGATAATCGCATCTTATTTTTGAGTTACAGTTGGTTCAGGCTGTAACAGATAAGAAGACAGTGGTAGTGGTTTGCTTTATTCAAACGTTTTTAGACTGGTTGCCAGATTAACGGACGGAACGGAAAAAAAGAAAAACCCCGGCTAAGTTTGTTGTGGGCTTCTTCTTAGACCGGGGCGCGTTTGGAACCCTCATAGCTTTAGTTTTAAGTTTACGAATATAGTTATCATCATGAAATAACTACTGTGTAAATTATTGACGCGTCAAAAGTGCCTTTTTAAGGACTATTTGAATAAAGATTATTTTGAATTTGAATTTGATTATTATTAACTGCCGCTAACCTAATATGATGCTAAGAATTATTTTGGCATTTTATTTTATTTTATTTATTTGCAAGTAATACGTTTTCAAATTATTTTCTAGCATTCTGTATTATGTATATTTTACTAAGTGTGCAATGAGTAGAACGTAGAATATTATATTTTATTCCAATAAGGCATAGTGTCAGCTGTTGGTTATATATCTGCCTATCCATTCATGTAGCTACATATAAAAAACGCAGAATCCTCACGATACATACACGATATTCAAAACAACTCGAAATAACCTACAATAATATGGATTCATATAAAGTTTTTGCACAACTCTGTACTTCTCGACACTTGTCGTAAAAAGTATCATTAATACTCGATTTAGAGAAATGCCTATAATAACCTATAGTTTCTGAGTAAAAGTAAACTCCAGCTAGTAATAACTTGTCATTACATTTACTACTGTATGTGTGTACGTTTGAACGTGTGTGTGAATTGTTTTGATTTAATCGATGTGTTCTAGGACCTTAATCATTTATATATTGCTCCGTGACCCTATTTAACCTCAAAAGTAAGTATGTAACGTTAAAAACTAGGGAAAAATTAGGCAAAAAGGCTTGTTACTCTTATAAATTTGACAATAATGGTCAACTTGACTGCGATCCGTGCAATGAAAAATGAAAATGAAAAATTATTTATTCAAAAATGTTAAAACATAACATTTATCCGTTATTGGGACATTCTTTTAAGTAATTATTTAACTTGTTAATTAAGTTTAGCTGCGCTAGTCATATCTGTACTTCCATGCATACTTCAGATGATAAAGGTGTCGCCATTTATGGACATATTTCAAATTCAAATTCAACATAATCTATTTTCAAATAGTCCTTAAAAAGGCACTTTTGACGCGTCAATAATTTACATAGTAGTTTTTTCATGGTGATAACTATATTCGTAAACTTAAAACTAAAGCTATGAGGGTTCCAAACGCGCCCCGGTCTAAGAAGAAGCCCACAACAAACTTAGCCAAGGTAACAAACTTAGCCAGGGTATTTTGGACATATATGGTAGTGCGGGTTCATCCAACACGCATGTATTCGAATAATTTAAACTTTAATTATAGGTTTCAATCGATCAATGTAAACTAAATCTATTGAGCGATGAACTCAATAAGTCACTGTGCAGCACCCTAAGTAATTAAAATTATGAGAAATTCTCTCCAAAGATTTTTCCAATTTATGAGACTAACATTGCACTTCTACAATTGAGTACGCGAAACCGCTCGCTTGACAATTTTATCGGAAATGTACATTATTTTATATTAACTAATAAATATATTTACTTGGTTCTATAAGTTTTGTTTGTATTGGAAATAAGTATCTATAATATAATAAAACTGTAACAGGACGAATTTTGTACATTAAATATATTTTGTAAATTTTTTTAGTTTTTGTATTTTAGTTGTTGTGTTGTCTACCCAAAACAGTTTTTTAGTTTTTGTCTGTCTGTCTGTATCTTTGCCGCGCATCACGCCGAAACTACTGGATGGATTTGAATGGTAAATTTGGTATAGGTATAGCTGAATTCAAAATATAGGATAGTTTTTATCCCGGAATTCAGCACGGTTCTCTTGGTAGAGGGAATGAAAGTCAAAATGTGTATTTAGTTACAATTCATTAACACGTACTCCGATTTCATTCATTATTTTTTGTTAGAAAGGAGATACTTTACAGATTATCCTATAATTATTTCAAGGTCGTCGGTTTAGTAATCCATTGCTTCGTGATTGGAAAACAAACAGACACACTTTCACACACACTAGCTGAACGCAGAAGAAGCCGCGGGAATCAGCTAGATTAACAATATTATTATACGTAACTGATACAAAAAATGCAACTTTACTGATTTAATTTCCCAGAAAAATGAACTTACGAACTAAATCACGCACTATAAGTACCTAGAATGTCCTTCACGCCTTCGTTCTCCCTTCGTACCTATACTTATAATGTTACGTTTCGAAGGTTCTTACAAGTTATGGTTGAATAGAAACCTTCTTAGAAATGCTCAATCTTTGATTGCAGTATTATATATCAACTAACAGGTGCGAATACAATGACTTAAAAATGCTACCAATTAAATTGTGTAACATTATAGGAAGTAATACGAGTACACTATAAATAAAAAAAATGCCTGAGTTAAAATAAAAACTTTTACCACTTAACATAGTAAAGTTAAGCAAGTCATTATATGTGTCTATGTAATACCATGTCAGCCTCACAATCTTTTTCTCTAGTAACAAGTTTGATTTATCGGTACTATTATTTTCTCAATCAATCAATCAGCCTATAGACACCCTCTGCTGGACATAGGCCTTTCCGAGAGCGCGCCACCACACACGGTCCTCCGCCTTCTTCATCCACCCGCAACCAGCGATCCTTTGCAGGTCGTCGGTCCAGCGAGCAGGTGGTCGTCCTACGCTGCGCTTACCGGTACGCGGTCTCCACTCCAGAACACGTCTGCCCCAACGGCCGCCGGTTCTGCGACAGATATGACCCGCCCACTGCCACTTATATACATAGCACGCTGAGCGATTTTGAACTTGTGGACAAGGCCTACCGTGGGTGTCCACGTTTCTGCTCTGTATGTCATGACCGGTAAGACGCAGGCGTTGAAGACTTTTGTCCTTAGGCATTGGGTTATCGGCGAGTTGAAGACTTACTATTATTTTCTACTAGTGTAATTTTCTTTTTGGAATCGTCAGCATCGCTGACGTCACGCTTTTGTTTACTTTCGCTCCTAGTAATTAAAACCACAATTTGCAGGATTACACTTTTATTGTGACTATAATTAAGAGGTCCGAACGGTCCGACGTCTCGAGCGAGAATGCCACGAAAGGCAACAACCGCCCGTATTTATAGCAAAGCTTGCTTGTACAAAATTGATTGCTACCTTCTAAATACCCTGATTAGCAAAGATATGATTAATTAGTGATTTAAAGAGTTCAAATGTGGGTAATTATTGGATTCTTGATTTTCTTGGCGCCGCAGAATGTTAATAACTCCTTTGCGCCGACATATATAATATTATATATATATCTAGCTGACCATCTAAAAGTTCAAACAAAAAAATATTAAATAAATCAATAAAAAATATTGTAATTTTTATTTTGTAATCAATCTTAAGGCGGCATAAAAAAACATTCGCCGGATGCTCTTAAAATTCCGCCAGCGGAAACAATTTGTAATCAAACGTTCCTTTGGAGAATAAATTAAAAGTTCCTCGTAATGAATGGAATTAGATGTCATTGAGATTTGTTAGGAAGGCAACGAACATGGTTATTATAGCGGACAAATTAAGGCTTTTGATTTGCTGCCAGCCCACCCGCGTAGCACAACTGGTCATTTGAACATATTTTTTTAAAAGTTAGCCTTTACGGTAATCTCACCTGATGGTAAGTGATAATGCAGTCTAGAATGGTAGCGGAATAACCTGTTAAGGATAACCTATACTCCTAATTGGTTTCTACGCGACATCGTGCCGGAAAGCTAAATCTTTGTCGGGTAGTAACATAGCCACAATTGATGCCTACCACAAGACCAGATTCGAGCCGGGAATCGAACCCAGGACCTCCAACTTGATAATGCGACAGTGAACGCGCTACGCCAAAGAGGTCGTCAATATCTGTCTGTTGTGTGGTCACAAATCGTGGTCAAGATTATTAATTATTAATTTTAATATCACAGATACTCAAGGTCCCGTAGATAATGGCCATCACATACCATATCTACTTAACCAACTCAAATCAAAATTACAACAGTGAAGTGAAGTGTGAGTTTTTTATTATGCGACGTAAACTGATATTTGTAGAGTAACACGTGGTCAACGCGTGGTCCGCTGGTATAAGTACCTACTACAGGCAAATAAAATTTTTGCATGATTTATATCACATTTCATGAAGCTCAAAATGCTTTAGTCTAAACATTATGTCGCATCGATCCCATTTAAAGTCCAAACACATGATTGTGATTTTTTTCTTCAACTTTTAACAACGGTGCATGAATCGTTTGGTCGTAATTTTTCAGTAATCATTTTATCACTATCGACTTACAACAAGTGAAAACATACCTACAAAACAAGAATAAAATAATTTATCATAAGTAGGTATAATAATTATGAAGATCTTAGATCGAATAGATTAAAACACCAAAAACAATTATATGCCGTTTTTTAAAATTAAAATTGCTATTAAAAGCAATCTTTTTACATATAAAGATGCCCTAGAATGAAAATAACGTATTTTTTTATTATCTTTATTAAAACAAAAAAAGAACGTACATCCATTGCTCTGTACCGGGAGAAAAAAAATATTTATATTAACAATTTCATTCTTATTACTAGCGGACAAATTATAATAACAAATTATAATATTATGTTAATATATTTTACGTTACAAAATTTTACCTCTGTACATTCCACGTCCAATCCTATTTATTATAAACTATTACTATGCTAAATCTCATATTCCTCTGGCCGACTAGTAAGTATAAAAAGAAGTTCGAAGTTTTCCCTTCACGTAATTAAGTAATATTGCTGAGGTATATCTATACTTTGGGACTTAACTTTTAAAAACAAATAATAGTTTTTAAAAAAGCTATTTGAACAGCGCCATCTACCAAAAACTTTATAAACAAGCAAGCAACAGCGCGTGGCTGACCTTTTCAGGAAAACTTCACTTAGCAGTTCCGGTTAATTTTAATAGAGTGCGCTGTTAGCCAAAAACGATTCTATTTAAATACTATATTATATTGATATCTTAGTTAGTGTACGTAATTAAATTAATGTAAAAAAGCTTCTTTGATATTTATTGCTATGATAAATTATAATTAAGTAACTTTGTTTTATAGTTAGTATAAAGTTAAAAACAGCGCCATCTTACAGAAAGGTGTTGAAACAGGTCGAGATTCTAAGGTTACCTTTGGTACCTATGTGCGTATCCTAGTGAACCTTCAACAAAGTTATTCACAGCATTACTGTGTTCAAAGTTCACTAGATGGAACTGTACCAATAATAAACTTTTTATGAATTTGATATTCTGATTTTAGATTAGCGTTATTAGCCTGTGGCCATTTTTTTTTAGATAAATCTCAATTTATTTTATTAATTTTATATAATTGTATAAAACATAATTTTATATAATTGTATAAAACAACCACTAATGAGGTAAATTGGTCAGCCGGTCAGGCGAATTTAGAAAATATAAATTAGTAGGTGTAGGTAGTTGTGCCCAATTTGGTTATTTAAAAACTGTGAGAAGATCAAATTCAATAGCAATAATTACGTAAAAAGTGGATGGCGGTTTAAGTTAGGTTATGCCATTTGTCGTCAATTAAATAAAGTCAATTTTACAATAAAGTAAATTTTACTGCCAAGATGCGCCTTTCAGATGAAATCTACAAAAAACAAGACACAATGTCACATTAATTCAGACTGAAAGTTATCTTTTTATTTTTATTTATTTATTTATTTAAACAAAAAACATTGACATAATGTAATAATAGTTAGGTGTAATCACAAAGTCGTAGCTTATCTGAATCAAAATAAAGCCTATGATAAATTCAATATGAAAAAAACATTTAATGGTGCAATAAATCTTTAAATCGATGTTAGTACTTTCAAATTAAAATCAAACAAGCAAACAAATTCTCCCTTTTTTTCGGCCATTTGTCGTGTCTGCACAAAGAGTAAATTATACAGCCAAGTTGGCACAACTGTTGTTAAAAAAAAAGAAAGAAAACAAGACACTCTTTCGCATTAGATGAGTTTGAAATATAAACATTACAGTAATACGAGTAAAGCCTATGATAAAATAGCTTTCAATTGTGATCATATTATTTAAATCAATTCATTAATTTAAGATTACAAATCTGCGTGCGCTGTCGCACTATAACATTGGAGGTCCTGGGTTCGATTTCCAGTTCGAGTCTGGTCTGGTGGGAGGCTTCGGCCGTGGCTAGTAACCCCCTTACCGACAAAGACGTGTCGCAAAGCCATTTAGCGTTCCGGCACTATGACGGGTAGAAACCAATTAGCAGTGTGGTTTTATCATACCCTAACAGGTTAGCCCGCTACCATCCTAGACTGCATTATCATTTACCACCAGGTGAGACAACCTCGAGGCTCGCTTGTAGTGTTTAAAAATAAACTTTCTTTTGACTACTTTAATATTAAACAAAATGAGAAAATTTGTATAAATAATTATCTCGTCACTTATATGTAGAAGATAAGGATAAAGGAGGTATCTAATGTCCATGGACCGTCCGACCCCCCCCGCTATCTCAAACGTCGCCTAAGCAGAGGTTCGGCCTCAAAGGAGGCGCCCTTAGGCAGTCGTTCCCTTAGTTTCTTCGAGCCCTAGGGCTCAAAATTTCTTCTGGCAGAGCTTCTTTCCAAAGCTCGCCAAACAGCCCGGTTACGCTGTGGCAACCAATAGGGTTTGTACAGCTAATAGACAGTCCGAAAAAAAAAAAAAAAATAATGTCCATGGGATGCTCATAGGTCGAAGATTAACATATTACAAGAGAAATAAAGTTGCGTTCTAACCGAGATGATCTGTTTATCTGATCATCATCATCATCATGAACAACCCATTACCGGCTCACTACAGAGCACGGGTCTCCTCTCAATATGAGAAGGGTTTGGCCATAGTCCACCACGCTGGCCATGTGCGGATTGGCAGACTTCACACGCCTTTGAGAACATTATGGAGAACTCTCAGGCGTGCAGGTTTCCTCACGATGTTTTCCTTCACCGTTGAAGCAAGTGATATTTTAATTTTTAAAAACGCACATAACTCCGAAAAGTTAGAGGTGCGTGCCCGGATTCGAACCGCTGACCTCTGATTCGGAGGCTGACGCCCTAACCACTGGGCTATCACCGCTTCATTTATCTGATAGTACTGTTTAATTGAATTACAGTTACAATGTGAACATTTGTTAATCCGATTAGAATACGAATCAATTCACACGACAGGATTCATTACAATATCAGGATTAACCCAACGATTAATTACAGACAGTTTATTATTGCATCTAGTATGTTTAGGTGATATATATTGTAAGGTAGAGAAGATAGAGATTTACTGCATAATCATCCTCTCCATAAATAAATCTATTAAGTATGAGGCTTTTCTCATATCCCCCGGCTCGAGTCTGGTATGGTTAGCTCGGCTTCGGCCGTGGCTAGTTACCACCCTACCAACAAAGACGTGTCGCCAAGCAATTTTAGGATTCCGGCAAGATGTCGCGTAGAAAACAATTAGAAGCGTGGGATTACCATACTCCTTACCGGGTCGCCCGCTACCATCCTAGACTGCATCATCACTTACCACCAGGTGAGATAGCCGTCAAGGGCTAACTTGTAGTGTATAAAAAAAAACTAAGGAACTATTTTGAACATATACAAACCACGCTGGTACAGTGTCTGATGATATATATATACAATAATAAATATATACGTATCTATGTGATTATAATCGGGACGGACATGTAAACGTGATTTCCAAGGCAGGAGGTTAGACGATTCCAATTTCCTATTCCAAGCTGTTACCAATACTGGAATATGTTAACTAAACTGAATTACTATTAAGACTTAAATCTTAATATTACTGAAATAAAATATTGAATATAAAACAAAAATAATAAAATGGCGTTTATTGAGCCTAAATAAAAGATACAAGGCGCTATACGTTTCCAGAAACCAAAATCATCATCATCATCATCATCATGATCAACCCATTCTCGGCTCACTACAGAGCACGGGTCTTCTCTCGATATGCGAAGGGTTTGGCCACAGTCCACCACGCTGGCCATGTGCGGACTGGCAGACTTCACACGCCTTTGAGAACATTGTGGAGAGCTCTCAGGCATGCAGGTTTCCTCACTATGTTTTCCTTCACCGTTGAAGCAAGTGATATTCTAATTGCTTAAAAACGCACATAACTCCGAAAAGTTGGAGGTGCGTGCCTCGGTTCGAACCCCTGGCCTTTGATTACGAGGCGGACGTCCTAAACACTAGGCCATCACAGCTTCTACCAAAATAAAATTATAATATTTTTTATAACACTTTAGGATCGTATCTTTCTAATTGTCAAAGGATTATTAAATTAAGTTTATCGACCAATAAAACTTTATTTATATATTTATTTGTTTAATGAAAGTATGCATAAAGATATAGATTTTATACAAACATTTCCAAGGAGGAAGATCGCGGCAATACATTACAAGGATCATCGGGCAGAGTGCAATGGTCGATTGGCTTATAAATTATTACCCTCGTTCACACGGTCAGTGGTACTTAGGTAGTATACCTACATTGTATGTTGTGTATTTTTACATGCGAGCATACCACCAAAGCTTCAAGCAATATTATTTCAATAATGTTGCAGCATACATCAAATAAAGTAATTTTTTTTTTTCGGAATGTGTATTAGCTGTGCTAAACCTATTGGTTGCCACCTATCCTATCATAATAATCATGGTATAGCTCTAGATTTATGAATATCTTGACCATTGAATTCAAAAAGTTTAAATTATAAGATAGCTCTTGAAAAATATTACATGGCATGTGAGATGTTGATAAGAAATAGAAAATTTACCTGGCTTAGTTTGTTGTGGGCTTCGTTTTAGACCAGGGCGCGTTTGGAAGTCTCATAGCTTTATTTATAAATTTACCAATGTAGTTATCACCATTAACTCTTCTTCTTGATCGCACACTTCATTGCTGAAGGTCGTGTCAACATGAAAGTGCCTTCGTCACGTTGGTAAAGCATTCCACTGTGTATATTCCTCGGCTTTTCTAATAGCGGTTATATGCGGAAGGCCATTGAGTGATTTCACCTGATCAGTCCAGCTGCTGGGCGATTGGCCACGCGGTCTTTTTCCCTCTACCTTGCCCACAACTATAAGTTTTTCCAAGTGACTTGGCAGCCGTCGGGCAATATGACCAAAATAATGAGAATCTTTTGGAAGCATATGGTGGAAAGTCTGACGTCAACACGAAGCTGCTGCAGGATTGATTGGTTGGTACTCATCGCGGTCCATGGTATTCGAAGCACCCTTCTCCGACACCACATTTCAAAAGCATCAATTCTTTTTCTGTCTGCTGTTCGAATCGCAAATGCCGCAAATCCATAAAGGAAGATAGAGAAGACTAAAGTTCTTAAGAGTATCTTTTTGGTGTTATTCGAGATCTTCCTGTTTTGCCAAATTCTTGTTAACTTACTCGTTGCACCTTTGGCAATTTGGATTCGTCTTCTGATGTCGTGTTCACTCCCCCTCCTTGTCATGACCATCAACTACTGTGTAAATAATTGACTAGTCAAAAGTGACGTTAAAAGGTAAAGTATTTGATTGATAGATTGTTATTGATATTGCTATTGATGGCTTTTTGTATAAACAGGGCCTGAATGTGTAGTGTAATAAAAAAAAGAAAGGGCTAGCATGTCAGACAAAAGTATCATTTGAATTTGGACTTAAACTAGAGCCTTCCATGAAAGCAAAAAAGTTTACGAGCAGGATTTGACAGAATAAATTGCCCGATAGGGTTATAAAATGCGAGCGGCGTAGACTTAGTTACGCTGGCGAGACTAGTGGAATTGAATTGCTTTTTATATCCGAGTAACTATAATTTATTCCTTGGCCTGAGATCTCAGTGATAAACAATTTTTCACCCACTGAGAGTTTTATTTATAAATCCTTTCCTTGGGTTTTAGCCACGGTTTTTTTTACCCACTACGAGTTAGCCCTTGACGGCAATCTCACCTGATGATAAGTGATGATGCAGTCTAAGATGGTAGCGGGCTAACCTGTTATGGCAAACCCATACTCCTAATTGGTTTCTACGCGACATCGTGCCGGAACGCTTAATCGCTTAGCGACATGTCTTTGTTGGTAGAGTAGTAACTAGCCACGGCCGGAGCCTCCCATCAGGCCAGACTCGAGCCGGGAATCGAACCCAGGACCTCCAACTTTTTTAAGCGACAGCGCGCGCGCTGCGCCACGGAGGTCGTAAATAAATGCTTCAAGGTTCATTATTTTCCTAGTGGTATTCATTATTCTACTTTTTGGTAGTAGAGATGCAAGTGTTATAATAAATTATTACATACATTATTACAGTATGTTCATAAAAATATATCAAAGTACAGAAAAAAATGGTCTGTGAAAAAACGCTATAAACATGAGATCTCTTATAGAGATAAGCTTTCTTTTGTATAACTCTTATATAAGTGTTTGTGATTGCAAAGGTACAGCCCGGTTACGCTGTGGCAACCAGTAGGGTTTGTACAGCTAATGGACAGTCCGAAAAAAAAAATCACAAAGGACATTGTTCTGCCCCATACAAGTTTCGTCTAAAAACCAACAGACAAAACTATTGATTAATGAACTAAAAAAAATTGTTTTAATCCTTGAAAGCAGATTGAAACAACGGACACTTCTGAGATTTTAGGTATTATCAAAAATGTTTTCGATTTTGAGGTTATATTTTACCTGGCCAGTTACATTTAGGTTTTGGGTTTCATTAGGTAGGTACTACTTAATTTTGGATATGTCTTTGAGGTTTCTGTCAAATGCTGTAAAAATAACTTTGCAGGTTTTAGGTAGGTAGGTTACTCATTTTACCTATTTGGTACCTACTCAGATATTCATTCGCAATAGGTACCTACGTAGGTAGGTAGGTACTTTTACTGTTTTACCTGTGTACGTCCAGGTACCTCCACCTATTATCTGTATGTATATATTTTAAAATTACCATAAAATGAACGATTTCCTATAAGCGCTTTAGATAGGTAACGCAAAGCAAGTCAGAAAGGCAAGTAAGTCAAAAAAAGTTGGAATAAAGATTTTAAATTATGCAAAGAAATATTGTATATATTTTGACGACCTCCGTGGCGCAGCGCGCGCGCTGTCGGATTATAAACTTGGAGGTCCTGGGTTCGATTCCCGGCTCGAGTCTGGTCTGGTGGGAGGCTTCGGCCGTGGCTAGTTACCACCCCACCGACAAAGACGTTAAGCGTTAACGTTAAGCCAAGCGTTTAGCGTTCCGGCACGATGTCGCGTAGAAACCAATTAGGGGTGTGGATTTACCATACCCCTAACAGGTTAGCCTGCTACCATCTTAGACTGCATCATCACTTATCATCAGGTGGGATTGCAGTCAAAGGCTAACTTGCAGTGGATAAAAAAAAAATATGTCAAATGAATGTTGATTCTTGGGCCAATTATGACAATGTCTTTTCGTACAAAAATTAATAAAACATCAGAACTAAGCAAATTTCTAGTGCAGTTTAGTAGGATGTTTTTTTCTCTCTATCTTTTCATGTGGTGCGCAATAAAAGTGTATTTATTCGATCCTCCGCATGTACGTGAATACCTAACAATACTCGTAGGTATATTACAAGGATCATCGGCCAGGCTGGGCTGTGTGATAGGGCGGTAAATTATGACTCCGGGAGGACAGATCACAATGACTGAGAGTGGAACACTGAAACATAGCCTCCTGACGTAATAATGAATAACTACCTACAGTGATTTAAGATTAACTAGAAGATAATTTCGTTGTGTTACAAAATAACCACCTAATTCGGGTTTTCAGAATGCGTCGCTAAAATTATTTTCTTTGATAACATAACTTAGAATCGATGGTATTTAATAATAAAAATATAGGTAAATCAAAAACTAAAAATCTCCGGACCCAAAATATTAAAACAATTCGCCATTTTGCGGTGGCGACCATCCTGGATTTGTAAATTGCCATATTCCAATAATGTAAGGCTTGACTTGTGTATACCTATATTAAAGAAGTTGTGAAAAGATAATCCACCATTTTAAGACGGCGGCCATCTTGGATAGATTGTCACCAAACATAGCTATGAACACTGCCGATTAATTTACCTTTCAAACAAAACAAACAAAATCGATATCGGTTCATCCGTTCTGTAGCTACGATATCATAAACAGACCATCACACCCACGTAGACTCGTCAAAATTATAGCACCCCGTCGGTTTTGCGTCGGGAATTAAAAAAACCATTAATTTAATTTTATTGTTGTTTAAAAATTCTCAGTGCCAGTAGTAAGTCGTCGGTTCCGGTTAGTATCACTAATATGTGGTAACAATCAACAAAGCACACCAACACACATTGAAGCGGCGTGGTGGATTTATGCTCTAAAAAAATACTATTTATCTCTGTTAAACAACACTCTCCGTTTTATCTAAGTCTGTGTCAGTACGTTATATCACATTATTTGTTCATTACAAAAGTTAAAACAAGATTAATTAATTTTGTATAATTAATACGATGATTACCTTAATAATATATTGCTGTTTAATTAGAAAAGTTTCTTTCAAACTTAGAACGTTATGGAAACTTAACAAATTAGAAAAGTTTCGTTTAATCATATTCTTCAAAACTTTATGAATATTAATAAGAGTTTCATCATTGTGTGAGATTATACGCAATATGTGTGACATAAATTAAGCTAGATTATCTATATATATAAAAGCGAAAGGTCACTTACATACTTACTGATTAAACTCTTCTCAAAAACTATTGTACGTCATCATCATCATCATGATCAACCCATTACCGCCTCAATACAGAGCACGGGTCTCCTCTCAATATGAGAAGAGTTTGGCCATAGTCCACCACGCTGGCCATGTGCGGATTGGCAGACTTCACACGAATTTGAGAACATTATACTCTCAAGCGTGCAGGTTTCCTCACGATGTTTTCCTTCACCGTTGAAGCAAGTGATATATATATTTTTTTTAAACGCACATAACTCCGAAAAGTTAGAGGTGCGTGCCCGGATTCGAACCGCCGACCTCTGATTAGGAGGCTGACGCCCTAACCACTAGGCTATCACCGCTTAGGCTATCACAGCTCTATTGTACGTATAAACCTATAATTTAGCAAGTAGGTAGTTGATAGTTAAGAGATGTCAGCTAAGAAAGGATATTTGGAAATTCCATCCCTAAGGGGGTAAAACAGGGGTTTGAAGTTTGTATGAAAGTCCTATGTATTTTAATTTAGAAACACGAAAATCGTCAATTTGATATTTGACTGTAGCTTATTTTCTGAAGCAGGGCATTGGCCGCACGGGTAACCTCAATCTCAAGGGAAATCAGCAATTCTACGCAGACGAAGTCGCGGGCAACAGCTAGTTTAATATGTTTTTTAAATGTCACTAGGTAATCAAACAACACGTATAGAGTTCTACGGAAGATTTCTCCCTTCGTGTCCCATTGGTTGCTCAACCAATCCGGCAACCATTATCTTTTGACGCAACCACCAATATCTATATTCAAACCCATTTGGCGTCTCGCTCAATCGAAGACTTGTCGCGCTACCAAAGACATCCCTCCTCAACACTGTTTAGAATGGCGATGTGCCATTTCGAGTTAGAAAATCCTGACGTTCTAGCGAAGTTGACTATATATATTCGTTGCCTGTTACTATCTATATATAAAATTCTCGTGTCACAATGTTTGTTCCCATATTCCTTTAAAACCCCTAAGTGATAAGGGCGCTGTCGCATTATGAACTTGGAGGTCCTGGGTTCGATTCGAGTTTGGTCTTGTGGGAGGCTTCGCCCGTGGCTAGTTTCCATCCTACCGACAAAGACTTGTCGCCAAGCGATTTAGCGTTCCAGCACGATGTCGTGTAGAAACCAATTAGGAGTATGGGTTTATCATACCCCTAACAGCCCGCTACCATCTTAGACCGCATCATCGCTTACTATCAGGTGAGATGCCGTCAAGGGCTAACTTGTAGTGGATAAAACAAAAAAGATACGTAGGTACGAGTAAGTATGTCAAATCAAATGTATTCAATTTCCTACAACATTGATAGATAAATTATTCCTTGATTTCTCTGAAACGGCAAACTATATTATTCACTTTGGAAATAACAAATACGTACGGTTCGGAATCATGATCTGATGTAGTGCACCCCACAGAGGGTCGATATTAAACATTCAAAGCAGTTTTAGAGGCTTTTAGAGGGTAACCCGTATTCGTAGGCTTTACCAATCACGTCGGGGTCAGCAGGAAATTAATCCGCGTGTTTCGTTGCCAAACCTGTCCGGGTGCGTTTGGATAGGATTCAAGTATAGATGCATAAACAAAACGATAAAGTGGCCTAAACACCAATGGCATTCACAGCGAAATACCCTCTAAACGAGTGTATATAAGTGCCAGAATTGACCGCTGAAATAAATCAAAGGCTAGTAATGTGGTGGCGAAGGAGCGTGCAATTATTGAATCTAGCGTACAATTAGCATTTATCAGCAAGTACTTGTAGCGCTGTTATTGCGTGAACAATCTCTGATGAGTGGATCGAACTGCAAACGATTTGCCGGAACCATCCACGCTGCATCGCTTTTTGGAACTTGAAGCATGGAGATTAAACGAGCAGCCAACACATCCAGTTGCTGAAACTAAATTACAAATATTAATGTATATTAAAAATGTCTTAATGCTTACTCAGTTTCTCTAGTTTTAAGCCGTTAAGTTCCAGACTAGCATCGAGGACGAACGTCTTCGGTTTTTTCGATGCTGTTATTATATGACTTATATTTTCTTTTTATATTAATAAATAAATAATAAATATAACTGTTCAATTTATAACTGCCATTTTGTTATTTCATCAATGCATTGCGTTTTGTTTGCTTGTTCGCTTAAAAAATCTGAAGGAACGTATAGTCGGCAAATCTTGCTCCTGAAGTTAAGAAGCATTAAACTAATATAATATAAGCAATAATAAGTATGACAGCCTAGCGGTTAGGACGTCCGCTTCCTAATCAGAGGTCGGGGGTTCGGTACCGGGCATGCACCCCGTTTTTAAACAATTAAAGTATCACTTGATTCAACGGTGAAAGTAAAACATCGTGAGGAAACCTGCACGCCTGAGAGTTCTTAATAATGTTCTTAAAGTGTGAAGTCTGCCAATCCGCACATTTGTTAAACCTATAAGTTAGTTTTTCTTAGTAGTGGCTGGAACTCGTATATTGCAGATGTTTATTTCTTAGCATATAGACCTTTCGAGCACTTTTCTCTAATAGTAATTCCGAGGCTCCAACGTCTGCGAGTGATCCTGAGTACAGGCTCTAGGGGGCGGGATAATCAAGAAATATAACGGTTGTACGTTCCACTATATTTTACGTACTGGGTATATGTGAACCCAGAGCAATACACTATTGCATTGAGGTCTAAATGCTGTCTTTATCAGATTACATCTTTACTATATAAAGACTATATACAATTAGAAATTCATTTCAAACACATACACACACACACACACACACACATATACAACGCTTTTGGAATTTGTAATTTTTTTTTTTCTTTCATTATTTAATTAAATTACTTACATGTTATAACATGTAAGCAATATGCGCCAGCGGAAATTTAAGTATACATGCTAATAATTATAAAATTAATTTATTACTTTCTGTGCACTTTATTGATTATGTGTGCAATGTAGTGTATTTATCTATTTATATACTATTTGGTATTGGTTTTATAGTTTTCTTTTCTGTTTTTAAAGGGGGTATTAATTATTTATAAAAACTGTATTCAGTCATTCATTTATATATTACCTCTACTTTAAAGTCATGCTAAGAGAAATATATGTTAGTACGCTTTTATCAAAATTCGCATTGATTGTTATTGGTACTTGATCTCGTTGTTCAAAGATCATTGTTTCTCCATCAACAACAATAGCTTTCAACAAAAGACAATGAATTCCCATTGTCTCGGGCAGGTATTGTGGTTACACAGTTCTTGGCAGCATAAGTTCAATTTGCCTTTAGGTGGCCTTGTGATTTTGTAAATGAAGCTACGAGTAGGTAAATGAAATTCCACCAATATGCTATGCACCTTGGTGATCTAGTGGATAGCATGTTAAATGAAATGAAGTGGAAATTAGACGAAATGATTATTTTTCAAGAAACATTGTAAAAAAGATGATACAATATTGTTTAGGTGTCCCAAGATGTCCAAAAAAATTGTATTATAGAAAATTATTATACTGAATTCAGTAATTAATAATGAAAGAACAATACACACTCACACAATACAATATTAATATACATAACATTAATATAATAAATACATAACATAAATACTTTAGGAGAGTACTGCCGCCTGAAATACAGGTATATACCAAAATCAGGGGCAGTAGATTATATTGCGCAAGTACATACATACATACATATATACATAACACATATTCACCATACTCACCATACTCACCATTAAAGTGCGATTATAAGTTACTTTACAAGTAGTTTATGTACTTATTTTGATGCTTGTTTTTGTGAAATAAAGAAAGATAATAAAGAAATTTATTTATTAATTTATTTTAAATATGACATAGTAGTTATTACAGAAAAAACATAGGAAAAATATTAAGAAAACAGTAGGTACATCAGATTTTATTTCCACCCAGTACAGCCAGCGAGCTCCAGTCCGAGGGACTCCTGCAGGGAATCGAACCCGGGACCGCCCACTTTATAAATCTACTGCCCGAAAGCGCGGCGAATTATGTCAAAACAATTTAACTTCAAGATCATTGTGTTTCCTGAAATTTTGCAAATCTTGGTAGGTAAAGTGATATTATGTCATATCTGAAAATGAATGTCAAATTGCGATACGGTACCGTCAACTATATATTGCAATAAAACTTTGTCAATTTATTGCTTCTACTTGCACAAAGTTAACAGACATAGGGCCTGATAAACAAACGTAGCATAACCTCGGAATAGTTATCGAGTGTATTGTCACGCTCTGACATAAGGAGGTTACTGTCAGTCGAAGAGTGATAAAATACTGAAAAAAACATTCCGACGTTACGTCACGTTCTTTATAAAGGCCCAACGTGTAAATACCAGTACAATTTGATTTTTCATATTTCACGTTAAAAGGTGCTTTTGTTGCTTGAGATGCAATGTTTGACATTATAGTGTGAAGATATTGATAACTAGATTTTGACACTCTATAACATTAGGTCTGAAATCGTAAGTAAGTCGTTTTAGAAATTAGGCCGTAGATAGTATTTTTTATTCATAAAGTTAAAGGATATATTAAACGAACCTAAATGAATAAGTCTCTTTCAGCGATCTGCTAAGTTTAAAGACAAACTTCAAGTTGAATAAACACAGAAGCTACAAGTTGAATAGATGAGAACATCAATAGAAAAAGATTTGCAAAGGCTGAGAAATAAGTTATAAAATAATGACCCGCGTCTTTTATAAATAATTTGTTAACCTAAAAGCTAATTTATAGACATATCACAGCTTTTATTTAACTCAAAAACATGCATTGCATTCATAAAAGAAGATGTATTTCTTAAAATCCTTTTGTTTTCATTTAACCTGTTAACTGCTTAATTATGAATAGATCACATTTATCATCTACTAGTTGTGGCCCGCGACTTCGTCTGCGTAGAATTGCTGATTTTCCGTGAGATTGAGGTTTCCCGTGCGGCCAATGCCCTGCTTCAGAAAGTAAGCTACTTAATGCGAATTTTGGTGTCTTTAACTCCAAAAACAAAAGTAATTCATACAAACTTCCAACTCCTATTTTACCCCCTTAGGGGTGGAATTTCCAAATATCCTTTCTTAGCTCTCATAACAATCAACTTCCTACTCGCTAAATGGTAGCTTTATACGTACAATAGTTTTTGAGATCTCGTGTTTAATCAGTATGTATGTAAGTCAGTACATCAGTGACCTTTCGCTTTTATATATATAGATTGAACGCTCCTCGAAGTTATAATTAAAATATAAACATTGTAAAAGGAAAGTTAAATTGTAAGATCTTTTCACTAGAAAACTGTATACAAACAATGTGAACGCAGAACAGCACATCGGTACAATAGATGTGCCTGTACCACTGTCCCATGTTCCGGCAACCGCTATTGTTCTCAGTAGAAACATCATCCCACGGAGCTCCAACAATGATCAATCTTCCTAACTACGATGTTTATAATCTACCATCACTCGACCGCATTGTTGGGATAAGTTTGTTGGCAGGTAGCGGAGTACCTACTGAACAAGCAAATTCAACGTTGCCTCTTTAAAACACTCCACTTGAAAATGACGCGAATCATCGAAACTGACGGAAAGTATGCGGAAAGAAAACACGATTACGATTATTTAATACTCAATTAAAATTAAAATCTTTTGATTGACAAAATTTACTCCGACACTTCTCTATAGATTCTCGGGATGACTAGTAGTCATAAACATTTTTTTTAAGTAGTTATTATACTCTTTTATAATAAAAAAAACTGTGATAGCCTAGTGGTTAAGACGTTCGCCTTCTAATCGAGGTTGGGAGCTCGATTCTGGGCCCGCACCTCTAATTTTCAGTTATGTGCGTTTTTAAGCAATTAAAATATCATTTGCTTCTACATCGTGAAGAAACCTGCATGCCTGAGAGTTGTTGTCCATAATGTTCTCAAAGGTGAAATCTACCAATCCGCACATGGCCAGCGAGCTGACCCTTCTAATATTAAACTTATTGGCGCCAATTATTATTCATCACAGATTATGTACCAAGTCGGGCAACATTAAGCTTAAGTTAGCTTTTAAATATATACAACGTTGAAAGATAAATATGTGATGGGAGTAACTATTTTCTTTAACTGAATCAAGGAAGGTTTCAAAGGCGCTCAACCAGTAAGCCTAATTCAGAAACCTGACTGTTGCTGATGTTTATCGATTTTGTAGGTACCATAAAAACTATTTTTTATGTATATATAAAAAACTAGCTATACACTGGCATGCTTTGATATTTTACGTGTCTAAGCCAAGCCATGGATTTCTTTTTCACATATTTGGTTCACCAACCAAGCTTTACATTAATTGATCAAATTAATGTATTCATGTCCTATAGTGTACAATACAGATGTAACTTATAAGTAAAAGATATATGCAATACTGCTTAATAAGCTTACAACTGTAAGGTTAACTTGTGATAATCAAAACTAAAGTATGTTGCGAAAAAAAGTAGCATTTTCTCTAATCGTTGCATTAGCGTTGAAATAAAGTCTTATACTGTGGCTTGAATAGAAATAAAAGATCGAATGTATATTATGTGCAATATTCCACGTACTACAAGTTATACAAAACTGCTATTATGCAGCTGTTAAAGAGCTTAAACTCTCATTGCTCCTGTATTAAAATTATACACGAATCCATTCCCTGTAAATTGCAGCTATAAAACTAAACAAGAAGAATGAAGTAGAATTAAAGCCAAACGAAACACCATTGCATTGGAAGAGGCCGCAAGAATCTCAACTTTATGTCCCCGGTGCGTGTTACAAAGCTGAAGAGAAACACTGGGTGAGATCCGCTATAGAGTAATATACAGAGTCATAATTCACCAAGCTATTAAAAAAAAATAAAAAAAAGTGTAAAAATTAAACATTAATATTTTTTTAAGTACGTTAGCTTGAAGGTTGATTGAAGAGTTAGAGTTGTATGGTGAACAGTTTTTTTATTATATTTATTTCTATTTCTACGCGGGATCATACCCGCTAATTCACTTAACTCCCAGTAAACCAGTTCAAGCAGGGAGTCGAACCCGGGAACTTTCCAATTACACACGTGCCACGGAGTTTGTCAAATGAATCTATATAGCTAGTAAAGGGTAATAGAAACGTAACCACAGTTTGTCTGTAGTAACAATGACAGCATTGCTTGTGTTTAAGCTAACCGTACCTCAAGTCACTTGTCATGACCCCAAACCAGATCTGAGCAAGATATATATTTTTAGATATATATATTTTTTTGTTAAAACGCCTGACTTAGCCCTGTAATCTAATAATTATTGCTAAGATAAAAAATAGGGTTTTAAAACGGACCACGAATTTAATTGGAAGGCACTTGTTGTTTTCCTATTGGCATTCAACTACGGAAATATTTGTATGCCATTTACATGCTCCAAGATAGCAGAACGAAACATACAAAATTGGTGGCTGTATTTTACAGATAATGGTAGGTCTTTCAAATAATTCATTATTAAATATTGTATAGATAGCAGAACGAGAAATACTTGTTACATATAATTCTTACGTTGCAGGTTGAAAATTCTTAAATCGCAAATTCATTATGCTAACAGAATTTCATAATAATTTTGCAGCTGAAATAATGAAAATAAAGGAATAACACGAGTTTAAACTTAACAATTATACTACTAAAACACCTCCATTGATCACAGACTAAAAACACAGAGATTAAATACGCTCGTGAAATACAATTTAGTTCCACAAAATGATGGAACGTAATATTACTTAGGCATCCAAATAATTTGATATGAAATATATATATATATACATTTTTTAAAATGAAAATATCACTTGCTTTAACGGTGAAGGAAAACATCGTGAGGAAACCTGCATGCCTGAGAGTTCTCCATGATATTCTCAAAAGCGTGTGAAGTCTGCCAATCCGCACATTGCACAGCGTGGTGGATTATGGCCAAACCCTTCTCTTATTGAGACAAGATCCGTGCTCTGTAGTGAGCTGGTAATGGGTTGTTCATGATGATGATCCAAATAAAGTTCGACAGCATGTTCGTTCGAATTCCACACAGTAAGTTTACACGCTTGTATAAAGCGCAGGTGGTGCACCCAGCTCGGATGTTCCCGCAATAACACTAAAATAAAAGTAAGCTATTGCTAACGCCGCGACCAACTCTGATTTCTTTGGACGTTTAAAACATTGCCCCGCCATTTTATAGACCAACCGCTGGTTTCTGAGAGGCTGATCAAATCATAGGTCAACTGAAACGCCTTTTAACGTAGACATTACTTTGAGTTGCAATGTGTTTTATATATTTTCGATCTGTGTAGTTGATATATTTAGAGTTATATTAGTGTAAGTTTTATGAGTGATTTAAAGGTATATTATTTTATTATCGGAAATAGGTAAGATTATTTACAAAACCTCACGGATTCGTTAGAAATATAAAAAATAAAACACTCAAGATTTCATATCTAAAGTTGTATCCCGTAAATAATGCTTTTCAGCTACTCAAATATTAAAAGCATGGAATTTGTTTGAAACTACGTGGAAACGCTCCAGCGTAACTGTTGATTTTTTTTATATTATTATATAAATAATCTTAAATAAAACTGTGCTAGCCTAGTGGTTAGGGCGTCAGCCTCGTAATCAGAGGTCGGCGGTTCGAATCCGGGCACGCACCTCTAACTTTTCGTAGTTATGTGCGTTTAACAATTAGTTAAACAATTAGAATATCACTTGCTTCAATGGTGAAGGAAAACATCGTGAGGAAACCTGCACGCCTGAGAGTTCTTCATGATCTCAAAGGCGTGTGAAGTCTACCAATCCGCACATTGCCAGCGTGGTGGACTATGGCCAAACCCTTCTCTTATTGAGACGAGACCCGTGCTCTGTAGTGAGCCGGTAATGGGTTGATCATGATGATGATGATGATGAATCTTAAATAAATATCAAAGTAATTTAAAGTCTAGATCGACTAGATAGGTGTGTTATTCCACAGATATTATTACTAAATCTATGTACATATTCCAATCCTTAGTTCGATTAATCGATACACAACAGCTTCATATTATATTGTCGCCTGTACCGTCCCTATAGATATATATCTATAAAACGATTGATCTTTAGTATACCGCCCTTGATCCGGATATCAAACATAAAGGTCGGTGTACAGAGTTCGTACCTGGCTTTGTCATCAAGTGCGCTCATTAAGGGCCGCCCTTTGCGTGAAAAACTCTGTTTGGAACGCCGACCGACCCACTTCGCTTCGTACTTAGTAAAGCCGAGTCCACAGAGTTGTTAATTTAGTTTTTCTTCAAAACTGACCAAAAAAATGAAGTTATATTACTATATACTATATTCTTTGTTTATTTTCTTTGTTTATTTTCTTTGTTTTTTTTGGGCATAAAATTTCAATTATTTGTAAAAAAGTTATGGTGTCACATGAACTGTCCATAATTAATCTCGAATACCGAAGTTTTTATTTCTTAATTTCGCACTGATCAATTGTTTAGTCGGTATGTTCAAAACCAGTCTAGAAAAATTCTTCCATGGTCCACTTCCTACTTAATTGACTCATGGGAGTTATTGTCGGAGTATGCCCGTATTGTGTGCGAGTAAGCTTATGAATAAGAGCCTTAGATAGGGTTCGAAACCAGTCGGGCATACTCCGGAACTCTAACTACGGAACTATAGCTGTGTATAATTTTAGATTAGATAGGAATTACACTTACGACAGTTTATATTCTAATATTACTCTTTGTCAATTGGCTACCCAATCTCCACCTATTGAAGTCTTTAAAAATTACTGACCAACAAGCACATTTTTTTTAATCTATACGATTTCTCACATTTATTTGAGTGATTGTTACATCAAAATTGCAGAATTAAACTTATTTGTTCGGGAGCTCTTAGACAAGGGTTTTTGGTATGCTTGCATTGGATGCTCTAAATCTATGGTCATAATAATTTTAATTATAATGAATGGTAACACGTTAGACCTAGCACTTGTCTAACAAAGAGTAAATTATAGCAATGGGTATTTTTTTTAATAATTGAACATTTTCTCGAAACATTTCTTGAAAATATATTTTGAGCGGTACAATTCATATAATCAACTCAAATACGCATGCAATACACTTAAACACTGAATCAAATCTAGATCCGTGCTTTCGGTAAAATGCTATGTTAAGACATTCGACCCACTTCGCTGGCTGTGAATAAAGCAAAGTTCATAACAGTGTTGTAATTCTTGGATGCAGTTCAAAGGGAGGTATTTTTAATTGCTTAGCTAACTGCATAATTAATCCCGAGATTTGTTTCACTAAGTTATATAATCATGAATTATGTCTTCGCTAATTAGATAGTCTTGAGTGTTTCTGTGTCAATAATTTTTTTTAGTAACATTTTTAAAACACCGTACCAGTACGCTTAGTCATATAAACAGGCGCTACGTTTTTGCTAGATTGAATCAAAATCATTTTTTTAATGAAAAAACTAGTACTACTGTAAGATGACATTTTTTTTTTTTAACCACTACAAGTTAGCCCTTGACGGCTATCTCACCTGGTGGTAAGTCATGATGCTGTCTAGGATGGTAGCGGGCTAACCTGTTAGGGGTATGGTAAACCCATACTCCTAATTGCTTTCTACAAGACTTCGTGCCGGAACGCTAAATCGCTTGGCGACACGTCTTTGTCGGTAGGGTGGTAACTAACCACGGCCGAAGCCTCCCACGAGACCAGACTCGAGCCGGGAATCGAACCCGGGACCTCCAACTTTATAATGCCACAGCGCACACATTGCGCTACAGAGGTCGTCAACATATTTTATTAAACTATGAACTTGAGTTTTGACTATCCTGTCACATGGACGATTCGAGACTGGTACATCCGTTTGTGGCAATTTTTTTTTTAACGGCAATCTCAACTGGTGATGATGCAGTCTAAGATGACAGCAGGCTAACCTGTTAGGAGTATGGTCAACCCGCACTCCTAATTGGTTTCTTCGCAACATCGTGCTAAATTGCTTGGCAACACGTCTTGGTTGTCTACCAACCAATATATATATATATAGTGTTTAATACCATGTTAATGAAAATGGGACGTTTTAGTTAAGGTTTTATTTAGTATTTCACAACATTACCACAGTTTTCAATTAAGTCTTGCAGCTTATTAAAATGGAAATTGAATATTTAAGAATTTTAATCAAGAAATATGTAAGAAAAACATTTAGGAAAAATGAAAGAAAATGTACTCTGCTTTTGTTCTTAGAAACTTTGAATTTTAAATGAGCTATAAGACAAGGAGGGAACAGCACAATAGCTCTTGAATGGACAACGGTCATCAAATATTACTTCAGTAATGGCAACAAAGACGAAAAATTACTAGCATTAGGACAATTTTGAAATTTTAAACTCATTGTTTTCTCAAAAATTTATTATTGAATTGAATGAAATTGTTACATGGTTTGTCAGCCATGTTTACGACCACCTTTCTTGTACGGATTTGGTACACGCTTTTAGAACAACATAATTTTGTAATCGGTTCTTTAAGTATGTCAACATGTTGTTGGATGACTATTAATTTTTCAGTTTTAAACCAGTCTTCCCGGGCCCTACCTTCGTGATAGATTGGATAAATAAATATATGAAATCAAAAACATACTTTATTGCACACCAATACAGAAGAAAAAAAAAGAAAAGAAAATATAGGCAATAAAAAAGAAAAGAAAAATAGGCATTAGATATGCATTTATAGCTTCAATGTGATTTGGCTGACAGATATTTCAAGACTGTAAAATATTAATAACAGCCAAGGTATTTAAAACAGTGTAAACTGAGCTTAAGTGTTAAAAAAAATTGTTGAAAAATCTATGAGATTGCCGACGCCCTTCGCACCACCCTAACTGCCTTCTAATCAAGCGACTGGAGTGCGTACACTTATGAAGTGGCTTTATAGACATCAAAGCAACGCACCCCAAGGAGATTGGGGGGACGCGAAAATTATTTATTAGTTGCCAAAAAGGAAGAATTTGCGGCTTCTGATACGATATTCTCTTCGAATCTGACTCATCTTTGTGTATTGCCTTTGTGGCACGTAATAAAGAGCCTTAAGATTTTCTTAATTAAGGCTTTGAGGTTATTGAAAGGAAGATACCTCGTACCTGGCACCACAAATATATCCTCAAATACAATGCGTTTGAGGTATCTTGTTTTATTTTAGACACGCCAGTAAATTTAGCTTTGGATATTCTGGACTCTGTAAGACATTTTGAAAGAGTGTCTTTTTTTAGACTTCAACAATTGTAAGAGCCATGCAGTTTTCCTAATCCCATATTTATTTTAATATGCTTGAATTTTATTTTTTCGAAAATGACTTATAAAATAAAGTCATTATTTTTACTCCGATATCCGCTGAGAAAATTATTATATGAAAAGTATTAATTCCAAATATACCCATCGAAAATTTTCCATTAGTCAAATTAGTTTTACTTAATTGCCAAATTGCTGCATGAAAGTTCGTAAGTAAATACAAATAAAAACCATTTGTAAGTTTCGTTTATTCATACCGAAATTTGGGACAAGCTATTCTGTGAATATCGTTTTATTTAGCCGTTGGAGCATCTCATTTGTTCACTCTTTGAATATGTTGTCGGTGAAATTCCGCCATATTCGTTTATTGTCTTTTGCTGAACGCACTGAAATCAAATAAATTGCTCATATAACTGTATATAGTGTTTTGTACCGTATGAAAAGAGGTACAAAACTTTTACATAATTAAATGGTTTTTTAACATAGCTTACATGGAGATACAAAAAAGTTTGGTAAATAGCGCAATGGAATTTGATCTATAATTGGATGAAATTTATAACATAAAAAGAAGTCTCATATACATTTCACAAAATCAATAACGACGACACCAATATCTTCTACGGCATTCACACTATGCACACTTTTTCCATGCAAAGTTTTATGTCATGATTTGTATGACTTTTTTTTTCTCAAAAAATCGTATTTTTCTTAATCACCGTTATCGTTGGGATCATGCATTACTTTTTTGTAACTAACCAATCTAATTGATTTTGACGCAGGATCATATCAGAGAGCTAGATCATTTGGCGGTGTGCCTTTGCCAGTTTATTTGCCGACAGACAGGTACACTCATGCAAGATTGCACGAGTGCAGATTGCAAAATTTATTTGTTCGGTCCATCGCATGGGTGACTTCTCATGTGCTCTCGCGCTTTCGACCTTGTTCTGCACAAAATACGCCAAATGGAGTCATAATCTTTCCTGTCCTATAATCTTGTTTGGTATATTCTATATGTGTCTGAGCAATAAAGTGTAATAACATTTTTGGAACATGTAACTAGAATAAATTTATTTTATGTAATGTTTTTGCTTTTCTTACCTTGTCTCACTACAATTTCATCCATAATACCAGCAAGCTCCCTAGATATTACATCAACCACGGTTTTATTTCCGTACCAAACATCGAGTACACTGTTGGACAGCCATTTAGAAGGTCTATAGTCCTTTCGAGGTTTCGGAGTTTCATCCTTTGGGTACAGTTTCCTTGTGTCTATGAGATATGTTAGACTTAATAATAATATTATCTTTAACATTAAGTGCATGTTTAGTTGGTTCTTATCTTTGTTTTTTAGTTCGAGTTATCCTTTTTATCTTTAAGCTTTATCTAACTTCCCATTCCTTTTATTGTTTTTGTAAAATTTGTATCTGTACGACCGGACCACCTATTATTTTTGTTTAATTTTAGTAAATAAAGTAGTTATATCCTCACTTCACTTTGGTTTCCTGCAAACTGAATAATCTGTATCAATCTTTGTATCAGATATTTATCTTATGTGTGTTAGTAAATTTTGTCTTTATTTCCCTGATGCCTTTTGTACATATTGAGAAACAATGGAAGTACAATTTGCTGACATTTTGTAAACAAAACATGTCTTACAAAGACCAGTTTGTTGTTGCTATTGTTGCTATGTTATTCTCTTTATTAGCACTTCATAGTCCATTTAAACTTGCGTTCAGATATAAGTTTCCAACACTTAGAAGCTTCATTAGAGAATTAATCTAATCTAAATTAGATAGATGTTGTATCGAATCCACAATTATTCTATTATTATTATTTGAGTAATTTTCACTGAAACATATTTACTAAGGCCGAAATGTATAACAACCTACATAATTGAACACAATTTTTTTTATTCATTGTTTTTTTATTTACATTGTTATATACGTTCATATTAATTAGCCTGGGGCAAGAATTGTCCTTTCTGCCAAAAAAGTTTATACAAAAATTGCTAGACATACAATTGGCGCCAAGTTGCTATGCCTGTAAACAGAATAACAAAGCACGAACAAGTACTTAACACCCAGTAAAATTAAAGTTAAAACGGAAAACTTAAAAATTCAAAACAGATTCCTATTTCAGTAATGAAGAGGTTACAAACTGGTTAACACAAATGAAGTTGCAAGCGGAATGTTGAAAAACGAAAAATAACACATTGCACTGTGCTTAAATTCTTAACAGTGTCGCATCCATAACTTTGCTGTTTTAATTTGGCTGCGTGCCTAAGTATTTACTCCAACGCGGCAACTTTTGGATTGTCCCCCTTACTGACTTTACAAAGGTTATATTACGGTAGTAGGTATTAACGCATGATTATGAAACAAAGAATTGCTTTGGCCTCACGTAAGCTTCTTGAAGTTTGTTGGTGGTCACTTTAAAATTATGCTTTTTACGTGCACCCTGTAACACTCCGTCTACGGCTGTCCTCCCCGCGACCCCGCGCACTCCCGCGCAACGGCTAATGAGGCACTCTGCGCTAAGGCGCCATGAGAAATCGCGACTCACAACTAACGTGGACGCGTTAACCTATAACTATACTTTTACCTTCAAAATACTAAGTGATTAAAGATTACTATTAATATTTGCCATAATTGTGCACGCTGGTGCCAATACAATTGTGCGTTTTACAAACAACCCCGGAATGGGGTTTTTGTACATCTGGCTCTAACGTTAATTTTCAACGTTCACCTGACCTACACTGCTGTCCATCCATGCCATCTTCGCTTCTCTCCACGTCAACATAAGTTAAGTGGTGTTAAGTGCCTAGCGCGGGAACTTTATGAGTGTGCTGAACCCACCTAAAATCTCGTTGGAAAATACTGTTTATTATACACAGCTTTAGCTCTTAGTTCATTAAAATAATTGTTAACCTTTTTAGCCCTGGACTTTTATTCGATCTCATAATAATAGTTGTAGCAAATGGCGCCTGATATTAGGCAACATAGTCATTTAAATTCCCGTGTCTAGTAGTTCTTGGTGGTGGCTGTTCTTTGGCTAGAATTTGTATAATTTAATTTATTTACTTTAGTGTTGCAGTACAGCAACAATAAGTAGTATTATATTAATATAAGTTTATTATTGTCTTAGCATTAAATAATTAGTTAGTTAAAATTTTACAACACATACCCATCTCAACTAATCTTGCACTTCATCTAAAAATGTCTTACCCTATCAAATATTTATCCTTACAAAAACTAGAACTAGAATACGAAGTTGCTGTTCGTGGCTACACGCCTGGCGACTCTGTTCAGGAGCTACGAAAACAAATTGTAAAAATCTGTAACGACCTTCCATCGGAAGATATTTTAGAGTCTCATTTAGACCCTAGCGTAGATCTTAAGTGTGTCAAGGAGTCTTTAAACAAAGCCAGCAATAACTTATCGACCTTAAAAACTAAATTTGAAAAGAACCTTTACTTTAGAGTCGAGACATTGTTGAATCAACTATACCATCGAATCAACAGAATTTCTCCAACACCTGACACTACTGATTTATATAAATCTACACAAATTAATTTTAAAACTCTTTATAAAGATATGCTTGCTATGAAACCGCAAACTTCACAGGAACTATCAGTTAAACAGACTGATCCTACTGTTTTATCAGTAACTTGTGAACGAAACATAGTTTCCGAGATCAGTAAACTTAAATATTCGGGTAAAACTTGCGTACGTGCCTTCATTCAGAAAGTGGAAGAATTTGTTGCCTCTAGGGGTATTACGTATGACAAAGTACTTACTTTTGCTTATGAAATTTTTACTGATGATGTACTTCATTGGTATCGATGTATTAAAGATGATGTTAACTCGTGGGCTGATTTAGTGCTACTTCTTAAACAGGATTTCAGTGCTCATGATTATGACTACAGACTTTTAAGAGAAATCCGCTCACGTACTCAGGGTGAAAGTGAGAATATTACTCTCTATTTATCAATAATGCATGGAATGTTTTCAAGACTAGACAAAACTATAAGTAATGAAGACAAACTTGAAATTCTACTACATAATATACGTCCGTGTTATGCCAGTACTTTAGCATCGGCGAATGAAATTAGTGATGTCGAACAGTTGAAAACACTATGTCGCAACTATGAAAACATTCAGTCCCGTTTAACACAGTTTCATGAGCCACCTAAACTAAGTTCTGATACCATCGCACCAGAATTTGCCTATGCATCAACTTCGTCAGCTAACACTATCTACAAAAATACAAAATTCTTTAACAATTACAAGTCGTATTCCACAAACTACAAAATTCAGTCTAACAAACCCCCTACAGTTGCTGCAGTAACAGCTAATATTGCGGAAAACAGAAGATCTGTTTATTGTCCTAGATGTAGGTCGGAGTCACATTCCCTTGGGCAATGTACTAAACCACGCTTTCTTATATGTTTTAAATGCGGTAGAAAGGACGTCCGTTATCCAGAATGTCCTGACTGCAACGATAACGGTCAGCCAAAAAACTAATTGAGACGGATTGGGGAAACCGTGCTTCAAATAGCGTTAAAAATTTTAATAGATTGGAATGGAATAACTGGCTAGAATTTATTTCTAAATTTTTTTCTTGTTACACTGTATCCTCCATCCGTCATAATAATTTCACTAGACCCTTCGTAACTGTAAGTATAGCTAATAAGCAAAATATGTTAGGTTTACTGGATACTGGATCATCCGTATCTATTTTAGGTAATAAATCTCACGAGAAATTGATAGGTAATAACTCAATAATTCATGAATACCCTAAAAATTTAACTTTCACAGCCGCTGGGGGACAAAAATTAATTCCTGTCGGTATTGCATATCTACCAATAACTTTTAAAAACCAAACAAAAACCTTATACTTTTACATAATTCCAGAAATTACAAATGCCTTAATATTAGGTATGGACTTTTGGAAAACTTTTAATATTTTTCCTAACAACTTGGATGCTGTCCAAATGGTTGAAATGTCTAATTCTTCTCTAGTAGCACCAATAGCTGATAAACCCGAACGTATTTGCTCTTACGAGAGTTTAACTGAAGACCAACGATTGCTGGCTAATGGCGTAATCGACCAATTTAAGGAAATCTCATATGAAACGCGAGGTTTGGGTAGAACTTCTTTAATTACTCACGCAATTGACACTGGTGATGCTGCTCCCATTCGTCAACGGTACTACAGGATGTCTCCAGAGAAGCAACGCATTTTAAGTGACCAGCTTGACGAAATGCTTCGAGATGATGTGGTTGAACCATGCGAAAGCCCATGGTCTTCACCCGTATTACTTACTCCAAAAAAAAATGGAGACCTTCGATTCTGTTTGGATAGTAGGAAATTGAATGCTGTCACAAAAAAAGATGCATACAGTTTACCATACATATCTGATATACTAGATAACCTTCGCGATGCAAAATATCTAACAAGTTTGGACCTGTCAAAGAGCTTCTGGCAAATCCTAATTAAAGAAGAAGATCGATGTAAAACTGCTTTTTATATACCATCTCGAGGTACGTTTCAGTTTAAATCAATGCCCTTCGGCCTTACAAATGCACCAGCCACTCAACAAAGACTTGTTGATACTCTCTTCTACGGACCAGAATTTGAACACATGGTGTTTGTTTTTGTTGACGATATAATAATAATTTCAACTACCTTCGAACAACATATAACCTTACTGAAACGCGTTCTAGACAAACTGAAATCGGCAAATCTAACTATTAACTTCGAAAAAAGTCAATTTTTTAGGAATAAACTCAATTATTTAGGCTATGTAGTAGACTGTAATGGACTTCACGCTGATCCTACTAAAATTGATGCAATACTTAATTATAAAACACCATGCAATCGCAAAGATGTAAGAAGATTTCTGGGTACTGCATCTTGGTACCGTAGATTTATACCTAATTTTAGTTCATTGGCTTCCCCTCTTAATAAATTAACAACTCAAAAGAAAAATGCTCCTCCGTTCCGTTGGACGTCGGAAGCAAATTGCGCCTTTAAAAAACTTAAAGAATGTCTAGTAACCGCGCCCGTACTCTCGTGTCCTGATTATTCAAAGCCTTTTCAAGTTCACGCAGATGCAAGTGATTATGGCATAGGTGCTGTACTAACGCAGACTTTAGATGGTAATGAGAAAGTAATAGCTTACATGAGTAAATCTCTAAGCAACCAGGAACGCAACTATAGCGCGACAGAGAGAGAAGCTTTAGCTGTACTAACTGCTATTGAACACTGGAGATGCTATCTAGAAAACGGACATAAATTTGTAGTATATACAGATCACGCTTCCTTGAAATGGTTTTTAAATTTAAATAATCCTACCGGTCGATTAGCTCGCTGGGGGGTTAGACTATCCGCTTACAATTTTGAAATAAAGCACCGCAAAGGCTCTGACAATGTTGTTCCTGACAGTCTTTCGCGTTCTGTTCAAATAGCGACAATAAATGAAAATTCTACTACAAACCCAAGACGTAATACAACGGACCCTTGGTATCTCAATATTTACAATGGTACTAAAAATTCTCCAACATCCTTTCAAAATTATCGTATATCGAACAATAAACTGTACCGCTACGTTAAAAGTCTAAATCCCTTAACTAGGGAGTTTCAGTGGAAAGAGGTAATACCTGAAGAATTCAGAACTGAAATAATTTATAAAAATCATTCTGAAGCCACTTCTGGTCACCTTGGTGTCTATAAAACCTTAAAACGCATAAGCTTACATCACTTCTGGCCAAATATGCACCGCGATGTCAACAAATTCGTGCTAAATTGCGACACTTGTAACGCTTATAAGCACCCTAACCACCCTACCTTAGGTACTATGGGCAAGCCCAAGGAATGCTATAGGCCTTTTCAAATGCTAAGCATGGACCTTATAGGTCCATTACCAGTATCGCGTAAACAGAACTCCTACATTTTTGTTGTTACTTGTTGTTTTTCTAAGTACTGTATGCTCTTCCCTATAAAGCGTGCTACCTCCGATACAATGGCACGCATTTTAGAAGATAACGTCTTTCTTATTCATGGAGTTCCCAGTACAATCATAATGGACAATGGAAAACAATTTACGGGAAACATACTTAAAACCTTATTCACTAATTACAATATTCCTAACGTTCGCTATACACCTAAATATACTCCACAAATCAATACTGTAGAGCGTTATAATAGGACCATAATGGTCGCAGTTTCATCCTTTGTTGAAAATGATCATCGCTCGTGGGATAAAAATTTACCTAAAATACAATTTGCACTTAATAGTTCTGTTAGCGAAGCAACTGGATTTACTCCATCCTTTCTAGTATTTGGCCGCGAATTAGTAAGTTGTGGGTCTTATTATATCGATAAAGATTTAACAGACGACATCATTTTCTCACCTCGTGATTCGTATGCTGAAAATCTTGGGAATCTGCATAAATATTTCGATAAGGTTCAATCAGCCCTGTTAAAAGCTCATTCAAGAAGTAGCACTCACTATAACCTACGGCGTAAGAATGTTGAATTCAATGTGGGAGATTTCGTCTGGAAACGGACGTACTACCAAAGCGATAAAGATAACAGATTTTCTAAGAAACTGGCCCCTAAATTTGTTAAATGCCGTATAATTGCAAAAAAATCTCCCTTAGTATATGATCTGGAAGACTGTAACGGTAATGACCTAGGAACCTGGCATGTTAAAGATTTTAAACAAAGAAATTATATTGAATGATACCTAGAAGATACTCAAAATTCACGGATAGGCCTTAAAACCATGTGAGTGACTTTTAAGCTGTATATAGCGGATTTTAACCTAGGTAAAATCCTATCCTTAAAAGGGGGGTATGTAACACTCCGTCTACGGCTGTCCTCCCCGCGACCCCGCGCACTCCCGCGCAACGGCTAATGAGGCACTCTGCGCTAAGGCGCCATGAGAAATCGCGACTCACAACTAACGTGGACGCGTTAACCTATAACTATACTTTTACCTTCAAAATACTAAGTGATTAAAGATTACTATTAATATTTGCCATAATTGTGCACGCTGGTGCCAATACAATTGTGCGTTTTACAAACAACCCCGGAATGGGGTTTTTGTACATCTGGCTCTAACGTTAATTTTCAACGTTCACCTGACCTACACTGCTGTCCATCCATGCCATCTTCGCTTCTCTCCACGTCAACATAAGTTAAGTGGTGTTAAGTGCCTAGCGCGGGAACTTTATGAGTGTGCTGAACCCACCTAAAATCTCGTTGGAAAATACTGTTTATTATACACAGCTTTAGCTCTTAGTTCATTAAAATAATTGTTAACCTTTTTAGCCCTGGACTTTTATTCGATCTCATAATAATAGTTGTAGCAACCCATTACTAAAGCTACTAAAACTGTGTACCGTAAACTTTATAGCGGTACTAACGGATCAATTTTTTTTCTTTATAAATAAATAAAATGCTAAGCATGCGATTGCCGAGATACTCCAAACAATGTAAGACAAGTTGTTGCAAGCGTCATTTTTATTTTCAACTTGCATTCAATAAGTTTGACGTCCTCCGTGGCGCAGCGCTTGCGCTGTTTCATTATAAAGTTGGAGGTCCTGGGTTTGATTCCCGGCTCGAATCTGGTCTGGTGGAAGGCTTTGGCCGTGGCTAGGTACCACCTTACCAACAAAGACAAGCGACATCGTGCCGGAACGCTAAATCGCTTGGCGACACGTCTTTGTCGGTAGGTTGATAACTAGCCACGGCCGAAGCCTCCCACCAGATCAGACTCGAGCCGGGAATCGAACCCAGGACCTCCAACTTTAAAATGCAACAGCACACGCGCTGCGCCGCCAAGGTCGTCAACTCACATTAAATAGCTCATAAAAACTTAAACAAGTACTAGTAACTTTGATTTATTGAGTAATAATGGAGTAATAGATATCGAAACATCAGCGAGTATTTGATTTGTGCTGATGTTCCCATCTTTCAGCGGTATTATGCTACAGGAAACATCATTAATATCAATTACGATTTCAAACGCCGTACAGAACAATGGCGTCGTTTTTGTAATTTGCAAGCGTTATATTTCCTCCATTATTCAATACTAGCCATGCAGTACGTAACACATGTTGAATGTTTCTATTATCGTCTGAAGAACAATTAATATCATAGGCTTTACAAATACAGCTTACATACTTTAGCACAGTACTTTTATAGCAATTTTTTTTTGATTCATGTTATTAATACTTTAATGTGATCGTATGGTTATATTGCTCTAATAAGATAGCGCTTAACATAATTTTAGGTGGTTTGTGAGATGGTGATAACTAAAAGAAAATTTACGTGGCTAAGTTTGTTGTGGGCTTTTTCTTAGACCGGGGCGCGTTTGGAGCCCTCATAGCTTTAGTTTTAAGTTTTCATAAATGCCTTAGGTTCACATGGTTAATTATTATTGATTATGTGAGATGGTGATAAAAAAAAGAAACCCGGCTAAGTTTTTTCTGGGCTTCTTGAGACCTGGGCGCGATTTGAACGCTCTTAGTTTTAGTTTTAAGTCGGCGAGTGGTAGTTATCACCATCACTTCACGAATAGAAATAATGAAAAATGTGATATTAAATTAACGATTCATAGATGTCTATAATACTTTTATATGAATTATGAATGAAGCTATTTTTGATTTGATTTGATTTGATATGATACAGGTCTGATCTCTCCCAGCTAAAGTCTGTAGGAAGGGTAGCAAGTAAGGGGTCCTCTGGTGCTCCAGATGTTCATGGGCTACCACACCTCGTTTGCCGGGTCATAAAAAAAGATTGTGCAATACATGACAGACTATCACAATGCGTCATAAAATATGGAAGCGCGGTATATAGGTTCTTTTAGAAGTATTTTTGGTATACTCTAAAATACTATACAAACAGTGAATTGCATGAAAGGCGAACGGTACAGTAGGGGGAATTCATTTCATATGGCAATTTCTTATTATTGTTTTTTCTTTATTGTCATGATAGTATCATGACAATAAAGAAAAAATATTTTGTATCTCACTGGGCATTATAAATTTCTAAATCCGGAGATTCTATTATCGAGGATCAAACTCGTCACCATTCACTTGTACACATCTGATCACATTATAAAATAAGATGTTTTTCTAGCAAAATAGTGTTGTATTATCTATTACCTGGTGACCGATAAAACTTCTATTCCAAAGATCATTGAAATCTAAATAATCTCTTCTAACGTTTACTTTTCCTCTAGTTAAGTTACCCTTTCCTCAAACTGGACACAGTTTGCGAGTTTTAAATTTACGACCCTCGTTCGGAACGGTATAACAGACATCGGTATAAATTCAATACCCTACAACAGTTTAGATACTATACAGTTTTTTATATTTAGTTATTTATATAAAAAGGAAATCAAGCAAGTCAAGGGCTAATATGTAGTATATAAAACAAAAAAAAAAAACACGTATTTTATTCATTTATTTGTAATCGTTTCATACAATATATTTACATTTCAGACTTAATTGACTAAAATAAGGCCAATTGAGATTACAATTTACTAAAATGAACCAGATAATTTAAGCAACTATTAAAATGTAACAAAAACATAAATACGTCAAGATAATCAGACAAACCCATAATTTTGAAATAATATTGCTTTAGTGATGATAGTAAACCTACTAAAATCCCTAAAATACTTGGATCCCTATGGGCCTAGACCTAACGTATGGGGTCGATCCTGTTTTAGGATACATAAATATTTTAAAAGAAGCATTATTTACCTTTTTTGTAATGATCTTTTACATCTTTTTTGTAATAAATTATTACACCTTTAGGTCATGAAAAAAACATCTCACAAATAAAAGAAAGAAAAAGAGTAGTGGAAGTTAATTCAAACTTCAAATTAATCCGACGTTTTCTAGGAGGTGAAAATCAAATTCGAAGATTCCGTTAGAAACATAAAAACAAACTTACTTTTATTATCTTAGTATACATGTATATACTACGCTAATAAAAGCGTGTTAAAATAATATTTTCACTATGTTGCTTTGATACCATTACCCCGAATAAATGCATTTTTTGCCTTACTGCTTGATTGCGAGGTTGTGGTAGGGCAAACTTTTGAACAAATTACGAGGGCATTATTAAACAAGTTCGAGAGAAATGTTCAAGTATTGGAAACGAAAACCGGCCAGTATCTTTCAAACAAAATAAAGTAAGGGTATTTTTTAAAAAGCTCTTTATTATTTAACATCTATTTCGTTAAAATAATTACAGATATCTTTGATATGTCAGCGTTCATAATTAACTGAAGCATTTTTTCTAAGAAAACTTCTAAATATTTTTAAATAACTCCTTTTTTTATATTACTGAAATTATTATGTTGATTCTCGGAAGGTTACGCTTTACCTGAAAACAAAAATTGGGATCAAAAGAAATCGATATTATTTAGGCAAACTTTTAGTGCCTACGACGAAATCACTCTTATCCTACAACTTTTTGTGCCAAATCTTTAAATACATCTTAAATTCAACTCTAAGGTCTATCAGCTTTGAATAGAAATCACTGTTGAATAGAAGTAGGCGTGACTTTGCAGAAGTTTTTTTTAATACACTACAACTGCCTTTGACGGCAATCTCACCTGATGATAAAGTGGGCTAACCTGTTAGGGGTATGTATGGTAAGTCCATACTCCTAATTGGTTTCTACGTGAGACAGTGCCGGAACGCTAACTCGCTTGGCGGCATGACTTTGTCGGTAGGGTGGGAACTAGCAACGATCAAAGCCAGAGAGGGAGGCCGAACCAGACTAGACTTGAGCCGGGAATCGAACCCAGGACCACCGATTTTATAATGCGGTATTTCAACGAAAAACTATGGTGTACAATAAACACTAAGCTGAATTAACGCAATAACTTGACTAATCCATGTAGATACATATCCTGTAAATATATCGTTCTGGAATAGCGTATTTCATAAGATCTGTTTACAATCTAAAATCTACCTTTTTATCCTAGTGCCTACGAATCACGAAGTCTATGGAGTTATGTATTATTACAAAAATTGTTTGGCATTTAGACAGAAAGTCATTATGTTTACATAATATTCTATGCTGGTGCTTCAGAGAGTTCGTTAAGCCGTCTATTCATGTCACAAACTTGCCAACATTCATTAAAGCAACATGGAAAGTCAAAACCCTAAAGTCTATAACTAACCTCCGTCTCCCATAAGAGAGGAGCTTTACGCCTATTAGTGTGACATTAATTGAACTAACAGTGATGATAAAGAACTTAGATAAAATAAACAACATCCAGGATGTCAAAAATTACGTCCAAATGAAGTTGTGATAGTCTAGTGGTTAGGACCTCCGCCCCCTAATCAGAGGTCAGGGGTTCGAACTCGGGCACGCACCTCTAACTTCTCGGAGCTATGTGCCTTTTTAAGCAATTAAAATATCACTTGCTTCAACAGTGAAGGAAAACATCGTGAGGAAACCTGCACGCCTGAGAGTTCTACATAATATTCTCAAAGGTGTGTGAAGTCTGCTAAACCGCACATGGCCAGCGTGGTGGACTATGGCCAAACCCTTCTCATATTGAGAGGAGACCCGCGCTCTGTAGTGAGCCAGCGATGTGTTGATTATGATGATGAAGATGATAAAATTAATGTTAATTATTGAGTAGCGTTCATTTAATTATTGCTCAAACGAAAACGTACTCTCTATATACGTGCATAAGCATTCCCACAACTTAAAATTGATATAAGACATTAGTTCCCCAGGATCCCACCGCAATATGTACGCTAGTAGATTTATTGGCCAATATCGGATGTTATTGTTTAATGTATATTAGTTCAGTTGAGTGGTTTGTGGTTTGCCGGTTACATCTGATCAGATGTGAGTTCTTCTTTAATGTCTATTGTTGATGATATTGAGTCGATGAAACACATTTTGTATTGAGATTACCGAGTGTATTCATGTACATAGTCCGATAATATAGGGATAGTGAAAACGTCTGCATTAGCTTTCGAAATAAATGCATCTCATTAAGTTCACTTTAATATTTATTATTTGGGCAGCATAAATCCAATTTTGCCCATTACATGTCCATTTGTTCGATAATATCTGATCGATGCCAAAGCTTTACGAAAACAGAATGGCGAAGTTGGTTCCAACCATTTGAGAAAGCAACAATCTGAGCTTAAACCAACCAAAGTTTATAAATATGTTTCATAGTGTTTCTGCTTTTCTGTCCGAGAATTTTTGAGTTTTTTACGTGATAATTCTTTCGAACTCCATTTAACTGACTAGCCTTTCTCACAAGTTCATATTTTAAGCATATAGAATAAAATATATCTAAACACATAATCAGGCTTTTGGCACAATGAATTTAGCCTTTTCTTTTTCAGGAAACATATACTGGATGTATCCAGATAAGTTCTACTGGATTTAACACCACGTACAAAGTCCCTCTGTAGTATGTAAATTAGCAGCGCTTTTGCTTTTAAGCACGATCATAATTCCACTGACCTTTTACATCAACAATCCTGTCGATAGCTGTCGAACCAACATTCCAAAGTTCCCTCGCGATCAGATTCATAATAGTCTTATTGGAGTAGATAAAATCCATCGCCTTCCCGACAAGCACGTCCGATGTACTGAAACCATCGTTCTCTATCTTCTTATATTGCTTCTTCAGTTCCTTTAACGTTTTGAATGTGTTTATTTGATGGTTATAGAGCAACATTATTAGTGTCAACAGGAACAGCACGGTTCGAGGTAACATTGTGAATGAGGCGCTTTCAGTCAACTATTATAGCTCCATTGTCCACTTTAAAGAAATTAAATAAGGCTACGATCACACGCTAAAATCCAAGCTTATTCGTTACTCAAAAAAGAAAAAAAAATTGACTGGCTTCTCTACCGCTTTTGATTTGACTTGGCTTCTCTACCACTTTTGGCTGAAATGGTAAGCGAAACTGATAACTCAAGTATAACAACAACATGGTTAACTAAACGGTACTAGGAATATATAGCTAATATTCTAGTACTAATCCAGCTTCATTATCAACCCATTACCGGCTCGCTACAGAGCACGGGTCTCCTCTCAATATGAGAAGGGTTTGGCCATAGTCCACCACGCTGGCCATGTGCGGATTAGTAGACTTCACACGACTTTGAGAACATTATGGAGAACTCTCAGACGTGCAGGTTTTCTCACGATGTTTTCCTTCACCGTTGAATCAAGTGATATTTAAAATTTTTTTAAAACGCATATAACTCCGAAAAGTGTGGCCTGATTCGAACCGCCGACCTCTGTTAGGGAGTCTGACGCCCTAACCACTAGGCTATCACCGCTTCTTTCTAGTCCAGCTTAAGAGGTATTTAAAGATATTTCACGCTGCTTCATGATTGCTTCATTTTAGCTTTCAATAATCTCAAAGGTAAAATATCTATAATAGTAGCGAGCTGATATATTTCTATCAAACAATAACAATGTACAGCGAAATAAGTTTTGCAACTTAGAAAGAGCTAAGGAACTAGACTAATCACGTAACTACGCTTAAATTGGCGGGCTAAAGCCACAGAAAGCAACTTTAAATTATTAAATATTCATTCTTTTAAATCCGGTTTTTGAAAATATTTTCTACTAATCAGCTGAAGCCACGACAGATTTCGTTTTCGTTTTCTACGTTTTTTCTACCTCAAACGGGAACCATGTACCGTGAAAAATAAATTCGTATGTAAATTTCGCCATGATTAATTTATCTGTGAAGCCGTGTGTAGGTAACAAAGGTTTTTTTTTTAATTCCGCGGAAACCCGCGGAATTAAACTTCCCGGTTTTTTTTTAAATCGAAACAAAAAGTATTCAGCGTAGATCTCTAGGATACAAGCTAAATGTATGCCAAAATTCATATAAAAAAAATATATTTTTTTTTACGACTTTTCTGGCGCAGTGGTGAGCGCATTGGTAGCCCTGGGTTCGAGACCCCGCAGGGGCAATTTTTGAATTTTCTCTAGCCGTGGCTATTTACCATCCTACCGACAAAGTCGTGCCAAGGTTAAGGGATATGGGTACCCATATCGCTAACAGTGAGCCCGCCACCATTTTAACCAACTGCACCATCGCTTACCACCTGCAGTAATTGGTCATGTCTAACAATACAAAAAACACATGACCTCTCTAATAATAGAAAGAGAAAACTAAGTATATTAAGTCCGGTGTTAGGAATTAGTTTGACCACTTTCTAAAGGGCATGATAAAGTATTAGCAAACTAAACAGCTTTCGTTTACAGTATCCGAGTTGTCTGGCTTAAATTCTCAAATGGACGGGCTGGAAGTTGGATAGTTTATATGTACGGTTAAGTTACGTGGATTACGTCTCAACTTACAGCGTAAACCGCGATTTGTCCCACTAACTGTGGAAGTTAGTTGTTTGGTCTCGCGTTTGAATATTTAAAACTTCCCTCATAGTTGGTTAGCGTTTTAGTGTTTCGCTTTTTAATAAATGAAGTGCATTAAACGTGTTTTAATGCACTTTATTTAAACACCGTTTGTAGTTTGTTTATTATAATCCGCGTTTTAACTTGAAAAAGATTTTTGATGAACTGTTTGGCAGACTTAGGTTTATATACACAATTGGGATCTTCAGGTTGTCTTAAGGTCTATATACGCTATATAATGAGGCTTTTATTACATATAAACATCAGGGTATATATTATAGTTACTCTTAAATACACTTTTATTTTTTAAAAAGAAAAAGATTTCCTGCGTTAAATAGACTTTTTTTCACGTGTTTTGCTATCATTATTTTGAAAGTATCCTTATTTTCCTGTTTTTATTTCCATATCATAATAAATCCTTATTTTCCTGTCTTTATTTCCATATAATAATAATAATCGTTATTTCACTCTTAAAGTAAAACAGTTCAATTAATGCATTTCAGTTAATGCAAAGCAAACAAGACTTTATATTCCTTGTTTGCACAACGATTCAATCGGCAATCATCTGTTAAATTAAAATTTTCTTCATAACAATTTATTACCTAAAAGGGACTTAATAATGAGAATAAAAAACAATGATCTAGTATTAATAATATAATAGTATAACGGAGACTGTAAATTATAAGTAATTTAATATTATATGACTGTACCTATAAAAATAAATAATTAACGAATTTGAATTTGAATTTGAATTTGAAAAATTATTTATACTTAACTCAATAGCCGTTGTTTGCGGGAACTCGTGTCACGCGTTGAGTATTTTAGACGTTATAGTAAACCAATTGATTAACTGATAGTACGAACTACACTCAAAATTAATAAATTTATTAGTTAATAATAATTAATTACGGTATGTTCAATAATATTTTTAAGACAACTGAAACTTATAATTTATTTTAATAACATTAAAATTATTAATTTTGAGTGTAATTTAAATATATATATATTATTTTAATACAAAATTCCGAATCAAACTCTTAATTCCCTAAGGAAAGCAATACCCAAAAACCGAGGAACATCCACTTAAAAAAAGCAGCAAAAAGAAGCATAAAATATCGGTGTATAAGAACGCTCGGCAATGTTTTTCCTCTCAGCATTTTTTAATTTAAAACTTTTTTGTAAAACGATCGAAATTTCAAGGCAACGGCAAATGGAATGGCGTTTCCCTGCTCCCAGGTCGAATTTTGAGACACTCCCGCGGGCCCAGTGGGCACGTGACAAGCAACGAAATATGTCGTAAGGAATTGTAGGTAAAGAGCCGGTGGCACTTTAAGTGTATCGTCGTTGAGAGACCCGTATCCCATTTTGCATTTTTTTATGTCAAACATTAAGACGATCTCGAGTGTCCAGAGGTCAGGTGACAAACAACGAAATATGACGTAAGGAATTCTAAATAAAGAATGATAAAGAACTGTTTACACTATAACAATATCAACTTTTACAACAAATTCAAATTTTTTTATACACCACAAGTTAACCCTTGACGGCATCTCAGCTGATGGTAAGTAATGATATGGTCTAAGATGGTAGCGGGCTAACCTGTTAGGGGTACGGTAAATCCAAACTCCTAATTAGTTTATACACGACATCGTGCCGGAACGCTAAATCGCTTGGCGACACGTCTTTGTCGGTAGGGTGGTAAATAGCAACGGCCCAAGCCTCCCACCAGATCAGATTCGAGCCGGGAATCGAACCCAGGACCTCTACTTATGCGACAGAGTGCGCGTTGTGCCACGGAGAACGTCAAATATTAAGGTAAGAGGTGTTTTTCTACTCCCGTCTTGACTACACACTGGACTCATTTCTTAAAAACCGATTATCTAAAACGAATCAGTTGAATTTTTAGTTTTAATGATTCTAGAAGAATACCAATTCCTATTTAAAACCGTAACCTACATTAATGAGTCAATACGCCACTAAAATATGATTCCATCAAATATAACTCGAATTTACAAGTATAACATTATCAAAAATGATGTACCCTAAAAAATATTATCAGTTAAAATCCTTTAAAAATAGCTGCCACTCACTCATTGACTATCCCACGAGTATTCTATATTAAAGCTATATAAATATTTTTGCCTTTTCTGCCTTCTTACTTAATAAAAAATTTAACGGTTAATTTACTTAGCATCTTTCAATCAAATTATACTTTAATAAGAGTTTTTTTTTTATATCAAAAAGGTGTTATATTTTGAGATGATTTCATCAGGTTCTTAAATAAGTTGAGTTATTTATTGTACTTTTAAATTTTAAATAACATCCACTTTTATCATACAGGTTTACAGTTTTCCTTTAATTCTGCGATATTAAATAGACTAGATTTAACCTTATCTTTTTTATATAGTGAACTGAACAATTTCCAGACAAAACAAATCTTATTTTTAGAACAATTTACGAGAGCATAAAGAATCTAATAACTCTCCTATATGTTTTTGAAATAGTTTAAAAATAGTAAGAAGCCAGTAAAAAACGATTTTTGTCAACAATACCATTGTCCAAAGGATGCATCGTAACGGTTTCAAACGGTTCTATTTCAAACGTCACGACCCAGCGTCCCGTTTCACTTCCTCGTATTAAAACCGAGCACATTGATATGTTAATAATTCTAGAGTTGAAATTCCCATCATCTGATGATAAATACTAACCTACCTAATAAAAAAAAAATCCGTGATAGCCTAGAGTCCGCCTCCTAATCATAGGTCGGGGGCTTGAACCCGGGCAAGCACCGCTAACTTCTCGAAGTTATGTGCGTTTTTAAGCAATAAAAATATCACTAGCTTCAACGGTGAAGGAAAACATCGTGAGGGAACCTGCACGCCTGAGAGTTCTCCATAACGTTCTCAAATGCGTGTGAAGTCTGCCAATCCGCACATGGCCAGCGTGGTGGACTATGGCCAAACCTTTCTCATATTGAGAGGAGACCCGTACTCTATAGTGAGCCGGCATAATCAACCCATGATTATGATGATGATATGCTTATCTTTTAAATTCTACGTAGTTATCAATAAAAACATTAATACAAAAAATTGGTATTGTATAATTTTACTTGTAAAAGTTCCGACAATTTTTTATTTAATTTCTAAGCATTTAAACTGAAACAATAGACTGCAGTAGCAACTAGAATCGTCGTAGCACGGACAAAAAATGGGGAGTTTAACATTGCAGTGTCTACCGCAAGCAGAATTTTCCAAAGTGGAACTTAATTCACACAATACGGGCGATAGCGCTCAGATAGCGCGATTATTAAATAGTTTACTGGTTTTTCCTTGGCTCTGGAATTTTTTTAAATTGTAACAATGCTTAATTGTGGACGTTGCCCACTAATTGGCTTGATATATTTGTAAGCGGTGATAGCCTAGTGGTTAGGGCGTCAGCCTCTTAATCAGAGGCCGAGGTCGAATCCGGGCACGCACCTCTAACTTTTCAGAGTTATGTGCGTTTTCAAACAATTAATATATCACTCGGTTCAACGCTTAGCTGTTCCACACACGAGTAAGCTGCATATTATAATTTTCATGCTTTATACCTCGACTTTCTCCATGTGAATATGTTTACCCGCGAAAAAGTACAATTTTTCTGGCTCTCTCTCTCTGATTAATTCATGGCTGCGTGACACAATTTTACATTCTATAGGCGTTTATGCTTACGTACTTTTTAAACAATTAAAATATTACTTGCTTCAACGGTGAAGGAAAACATCGTGAGGAAACCTGTACGTCTTAGAGTTCTCCATAATGTTCTCAAAGGCGTGTGAAGCCTGCCAACCCGCACATGGCCAGCGTGGTGGACTATGGCCAAACCCTTCTCATATTGAGAGGAGACCCGCGCTCTGTAGTGAGCCGGTAATGGGTTAATCATGATGATGCTTACGTAGTCTTGCTTTGTTTTAGGTGAGAATTCACAAAATATTTTTCTATTGGAATCACCGACTTGCTTCAAATTGAAGTGTATTTTTATGCTGCGAAATTTTAAGGATATTTTAAGCGTGTTTCAAAATTTTCTCGCATTAGAGTCAATGTGAAAGCGGTGCCCATCGCGATCGTCTGGCTCGATGAGATAAGCAGTGTTTACAGCGAGACACTAGCTTGCTGGCTTATTTCCACAGTTCCGCGACTCCCCTCTGCCTCTGCTTACGGTACTTCAACACAGACTAAACGAAAAGGTAGACGGAGCAGTTTTTTATAGGTTTTTTTTTATCCACTACAAGCTAGCCCTTGATGGCAATCTCACCTGATGATAAGTGATGATGCAGTCTAAGATGGTAGTGGGCTGACCTGTTAGGGGTATGGTAAAGCCATACTCACTCTACACGACATCGTGCCGGAACGCTAAATCGCTTGGCGACACGCCTTTGTCGGTAGGGTGGTATCTAGCCACGGCCGAAACCTCCCACCAGACCAGACTCGAGCCGGGAATCGAACCCAGGACCTCCACCTTTAAAATGCAACAGCGCACGCGCTGCGCCAAAAAAAGGTAACATCCGTTAGTGCACCTCGGCAGTTAAAATTAACTAATATATACCATAACGCTCGCTTGTGCCCCTTTATAATTAAATGGTTCAAATAATTTTGATGATTCACGTCGTTCCGTGATGGTTAATGATATGTAGGAAGGTATTTAAAACCAGCCATGATAATATGAAAAAGGTTAGTGAAATTATTGATGGGTCTTTTGTTGCTGATCAAAAGGGGTTGTCTTAAAGCCTCATTGATAAGATCAATGCTGACTTGACTGATGATAAAATTCTTTAAATTCAACTATAATTCTTCACGTGCGCAAGAGAGGTGCGTGCCTGGATTCGAACCGCCGACCTCTGACTAGGAGGCTGACGCCCTAACCACTGGGCTATCAACACTTCTGATAAGTAAATGATTAAGTTGTCATAGCTGTACAATAAGGTATTTATCATCTAAATTTTTCTATAACGTCTGGGGCCTTATCTTGAACCTGCGGACAAAGATGGATTTTAATGTTTAAAATTATTACAGTACCCACTTATACAGTCGGATTTGAATTTTTCTAAGGAAGGGTAAAACTCAAGTACATTAAGCTAGTCTTTCTATAAGAATTGCTGAGTAGTAAAATCACAGAGTGGCCACTCTGTGATTTTGTTGTATTTCTTTTAATTTTGTACAACTCAGAGCTGGCTTGTTTGTATTTCTTGAAGCCTTACGTTTTAAATTGAAACTTAAATAATGGCAGCTTCACAATATCATGACTAAGATATCTTAAACATCATTTAAAAGAGCATGTTGTGTACCTACATAAAAAAGTGGAACGAGATTGGGTACAAACCTGAAGTTCCAAACTTAGCTTGGCCAACCATACATCGTGTGATTGACCAATACATATAATATATTGGTGTATGTGAGATACTTATGAATATAATTTGTTCCAATCAACAAGTGACACTCTTGCCTTGGCTAATTATAATCATACAGTTACAGTTTGGATTTTCCGGGTAATTCTGTGGTACTTTTTTTTATTTACTACTAGTTAACCCTTGACGGCAATCTCACCTGATGGTAAGTGATGATGCAGTCTAAGATGGTAGCAGGCTAACCTGTTAGGGGTATGGTACACTCATACTCCTATTTGGTTTCTATGCGACATCGTGCTGGAACGCTAAATCGCTTTGCGACACGTCTTTGACGGTTGGGTGGTAACCAGCCACGGCCGAAGCCTCCCACCAGACAAACCGATTTTTATAATTCTTTCACCATTACAAAGCTACATTATTTGGTATTAATAAAATATTTCATCCCCATATTCCCACGAGATAGGGAATGGAGGAGCGAACGCAAGTATACCTACTCGTAAATTTAGATTTAGGTAGATTTTCGCAAATTAATGATCACAAAATACAACACAACAACAATTATCAAGTCCCTAAATATCTATTACCATATTAGACTCTCGATAACGTAATGGAATTTAAATGAGGATTCAGCAATTCGCCCTTAATTTCTTTCTCCCTCGTCTGAAATAAAAGGGAGTTTATTAGAATCGATAGCGGCGGCCCTTCAGTGAATGACTTTCCATAGCACTAATGCGTGCCCGCAGTTTCACTCGTACTTCCATTATTCTCGAACTAATTATGTACTACTGGTGGGCATGGATAGAGTTGAAATGGTTTTACAGCAATGGCCTACCAAGCTGTTCTAATCTGTATTATCATTGCGTTGAAGGCTGAACCCATCCGCTTTATCGATAACTGTACTCTGAACACTAAATCGCTTAGCATATCGCATAGTATATGTTTGTCAGAAGGGTGGTAATTAGCCACAACCGAAGCCAGACCAGACATTAGCCGAGAAACGAACCCAGGGCCTCCTATTTTATAATACGACGACTTCCGTGGCGCAGTGCGCGCGCTGTCGCTTTATAAAGTTGGAGGTCCTGGGTTCGATTCCCGGCTCGAGTCTGGTCTGGTGGGAGGCTGCAGCCGTGGCTAGTTACCACCCTACCGACAAAGGCGTGTCGCCAAGCGATTTAACGTTCCGGCACGATGTCGTGTAGAAACCAATAAGAATTAGCCCGCTACCATCTTAGACTGCATCATCACTTACCATCACGTGAGATTGCCGTCAAGGGCTAACTTGTAGTGGGTAAAAAAATAACTAAGCACGAGTGTTGTTTGATCAATGCCGATGATGAAGTTCTTAAGAGAAAACCCCAATGCCTAAAAAATTTTTTCCGACCCGTAATCCAGGACTTTTAAATCCAAAGTTCAGCATTCTGACCATTAAACCGCTGTCGTTCATTCTTTGAGGTGGCCTTTACACTAAGATGTGTTATTGCACATTAATATTATGCTAACTGTTTCGTTGCACTAGTGAAAAGAAAAAATATTTGAATCAAGTTATTACGAGGTCTTAAGTTTCATCGGGGTTAGGTTAGTTAGTTAGTTAGTCTAAGTTTAAATAACATAGTTATCCTAAATTTCATTGGTTTTAACACTAAGTCATAACATTGTGAGCATCTTGCATGCCTGAGAGTTCTCCATAATATTCTCAAAGGCGTGTAAAGTTAAACTACCAAACCGCACTTGGCTAGCCAGCGTTAGACTTCGCACGCCTTTAAAAACATTATGGAAAACTCTAAGTGCGCTTTTCTTGACTATGTTTTAATTTCCCAACGAAGTAATTTAAAAAAAAACCTCCTACTAATTATAATAAAAATATATATATATATATATATATATATGTTATAGTTTTTATACCGATTAAACAATTTCCGATCCAATTATATTTCTGTGTATTAGATTATAATATGTATACCATAATCAAAATATTAAATTTATACGCATACATAATATATGTTCTGTAGTCTCTTACGGTAGTTTTGGTTGAAGTCGCCTCTTGGGCGTGAGACCTTACTTCATAGGATCATTAAAATATTAAAGCATTAATAATATTTAAATAAAACAAATTTGGTTAAAATTTGCAAATTGTGATTACATGCTTGGGCTAAAATACGATGTCTGTATTATTCGACGTATGCAAGAATGAAAGTAGTATCAAGCTTTTAGTTTTGAGCTTTGTTCAGCGCAAAGTGAATATTTATTGAAGATTTTCTACTTTATTGTAAAACGATTGAAATATCATGGAAATGGAATGCGTTTTTCCTCCTCCCAGTTCAAATTTGGAGAGGGTCTCCCGAGAGCCTAGAGGGTACGTGACAAGCAACGAAATATTATATTGTAAAATGTAAGAAATTCTGCCGAAAATTCCCATTTGCCATTACAAGTTCTTTTATGAATTTTAAATGAAAAATTGACTTAAGTTTTTTACGAAGATTTGTGCCGAACTGAAGAACTTAATTTATTTTTCGTACAAAATGTTTTATGTAATGGTATGAATCTGTTATTTTAATCTAAGTAGGTTGCTGTTGAAATGTTGTTCCTCGCTCTTATAATATTTTCTTTGGAGATATCTTTATTTCGGGGAATAAATTTCAAACTAAAAAATACATCTATTTTTTGTTTTATCTAACTTTTAAAGGCTCTCAACCTTTTTATATTACAAACATTTTTATTTAAGTACTATTAATATTTTCTATTAATTAATGTATCGTTAAATTCCCATTATTAACATACCCAACCGGTTCAATTCATGGCACTGTTCTTCTCTCAGAATAAGTAGTAAGCCGTTATCCACCTCGCCGGTCAAGTCCAGATTTCTTTGATCGCTATAGAGACGAGGGTTCAAATCCCGATATTTTTGAAATTAATAAATTATTAATTTATAAATAATTAATATTAATTCCTTCACAGGGCCTTGAGAAAAATGTGGAGAAATCTCAGGCTGCGTAAGTGATATTTCATTTGTTAAAACAACAGAAATTCGAGAAAAGGAAATCGACATATTCCTAGACTAGACCATCAACGTTTTTTAAGTTAATCAACTGTATAAAGTTAGTCAGTATTACAAATAATATCCTCAAGAATTTTGAAAGTAATGAAAACGCATGAAAGGCGAAACAAAGTTTGACAAAATAACACGAGACAACTCTTGCAGCTAAGTAATAAACAGGAAGCTTAGGAATTCCTGTTTATAAAGTTAGGGATACAAATTCAAATGTTTCGTTGTAAGCACGCACATTAATCAATGTCAACGCACCGACTTGACTTTCTGTAAATAAACAAACTATGTGGATGAAAACAAAAATTCCCACTTTGGCCTGAGCAGTTGCAGCGTACTCTATACTCAGATCATATTCGTTATAACTATTCAAGCAATAATAACCTTAACTATAAACGCCGCAAGTTTTAAATTAGGGTGTACAAAATGAACATTTTGCAAGTTATTGTTGGAAGGAGGATACCATAAATATTTATAGGAAGTCCTAGGGAAACTTAATGGTATTCGTGTAACTAAAGAACGGTTTCATTAAAATTGAGAGGTTCCACTGGACTCGAGAGATTTTCGAATCAATAAGGAACTAATTGGGAATCGCTGAAATGAATAAAGCTTGGACCCCACATAGATGCTCGTACGCACAAACTTTTTATCTTTTTCTAAATGTAGATACGTAACCCGCTCTATATTGATTATATTAATAAGAAAGTAATTAAAATTTCAAAAAAGTCACTATCAAGTAATTTATGAATAAATATTAAGGCGGAATAAATGATATCCATCAAATCAAAACTAAATCAAAATAGCTTTATTTATGTAACCTATTACAGCCATGATTCGTTCATATTTATCGCACATTTTCTATTATTAATATTTGTGTTGGTGATAAATATTTAGTGGATCCTATTACCAAAGAAACATTTTTATTATTTAAAAGTATCCTAATGCCTAACCCAGAGTATCTGTACTTAATTAAAATTAAATCAGTTTGACCTGCGATTTGGCGTAAAATGAGAGCAGATAGAAAAAAATATTACATTTAAGTAGAAATTGGTTTTGTGTTCTTAAACCCGGCTAAGTTTGTTTTGGGCTTCTTCTTAGACCGGCATTTGGAACCCTCATAGCTTTTTTTTAAGTTTACGAATGTAGTTATCACCATCAAATCACTACTATGTAAATTATTGACGCATCAAAAGTGACTTTTAAAGGACTATTTGAATAAAGATTATTTGAATTTGAAATTTGAATTTTGAATTTGTAAAGTATGACTGTAACTGAATTTATTTTATATTCATAATTATATAAGATTGCCATTGTATCCTTGTAAAAATATATAACAAGACAATATAATTTACAGCGTGTGTGAGTGAAATAAAGCATAGGCCAGTGTTTTTTTTTTTTGACATAATTTTCATTAACTTAGGATATAGCAATGTGAATTTGATTAAGTATTTTCTAACTCTGTCTTCAGACTCTTTGATGATCTTAGATGACTGTCTGTAAGATTAATTCTCTTAAAAGCCTAACCAAGGATATCGATATAAGTTTTCGAGAAGTTTTATAGTTCCTTAACTGTTTTAATTACAGCACTCGGTAAATATAATCATATCTTTGCAGTGACACTTGTGATATCTGATAGATCCAAAAGAGAGATGACGAGACGGAGAAAAGTGTTTTAACTCGTGTTTTCCTTGGGGGTCAAAAGGTCGGCGTGATTTTTTTCAGTTTGTGGAGACCCAGCATTACAATAGATGTTTAATTCATTGATGCTCTTGTTGAATTTTATTGTAATTGGGAAGATTGCTTTTCATATAAAATTGTTATTGCTTGATTTTTGTTCGAGAATCAAATAAATGTTTTGATGAATAGATATTTCCATTTTAATGAAAAGGTCATACGGTATAGATTATACAGTATGACCTATTCATTAAAATCGAAATATTTGATGACTGATTGCATTTTGAATTATAATTATATTATTTGTACTATATTTATAATATGCTAAACAAGGTTATCTAATCCTTAAAGTATTTAATAATAGGATTTTTATATGAAGGCGACGGCAAGCAATACCTATTAATTATTATTTTTTTTAGTTCTTAATCTGACATCTTAACTAATAAATATCCTATTTTATATTATTTTTTCTGATAATATTACAAAATCGACGCAAAGATTTAGACGCGACAGCGAGGTGGTTAGAATAGGTGAGAATATAAATATTAAGAAATATTAATAATCTTAAAAATTAAAAAAAAATTAAATTATTAAGCACCCTTCCCTATTCTATATTTTTTTCAAGCAATTAAAATATCACTTGCTTCAACGGTGAAGGAAAACATCGTGAGGAAACCTGCAAGCCTGAGAGTTTACAATATTTTCAAAGGCGTTTGAAGTCTGCCAATCCGCATATGACCAGCGTGGTGGACTATGATTAAACCCTTCTCATATTGAGAGGAGACCCGTGCTCTGTATTGAGCCGGCAATGGGTTGATCATGATGATGATAATTAATAATCCCGTTTTGATTTAGCTTTTCAATTAGTATAGTATATTGATATATATATTTAAATACAATTCACATAGTTTGATTACATGTACAACAGCAGCGGAAACAGGTTCGCTATAAATAATTCGAGAAATCACAGTCTGATTTATGCGGCCCATAAAGTGGGAGCTTGCCCATATTTATAGCGATAGCCATATCACACCACGCGCTGTAATAGAACAACAATTTTCATAAACCATAAATACTATTAAACTAGACACCACATGTTATATTATGAAGCTTTAGATCATATGAAACACTCTCAAATTTGGTTTCTATTTACGTAACATTGTTCTTACTTGTGATCAACGACCAAAGAAGCAATAAAAGTGATAAAATATCAACAAATTAACACCAGCATAAAACAAAACCCAGTATTTTTTTGTGCTAAATTTTGTGTGTGTCATACAGTTATACAGTTAGTAAATGAATAAGTTCAATCGAATATATTATATATTATTATCTTAAGTATTTTTGTGTGTTGGATGACAATTCTGGGTGCAAGACGTCCAGCTAAGAATGTTCTTAAACTAAATAGTTAGGTAGCTTACTAGAAAATGATTGAAGAATTTATTAAGCAAATTAAGGCTTTTCAAATAAGGTAAAACGTTTATTGGAAAAATGGACTAAAATTTTGCTATTATGAATAATTGATTGAATGAATACACTTACATTATCAACCGCCAAAAAAATCCAGAACACAGAAAAACATATACCATTCATTGGTGGCTTTATCGCTACGTATCTTCCAGGCAATCAAAAGCGTAAAAGACACAGAAACAGAAAAGAGGTAGGTAATTATAAATAAGTACATAAATCAATAGAAGCTACGGGCAAAAGCTAGTATTAACATAAATGTTTAAGGCTGTTATTATTTTTAAGCATTGCGTAGTAAACTTTGGATATGCAATAGAGTAGATTTATACAGATTAGTTAATATAAATTAATCGACTATTGAAATTTTATGGTGAGAAGTTACACGTGCTTACAAGTAGATTTTGTAGATTTAACTCAATTGACCTTCTACAAGTAACGGTTGACCGGGTATTTTATACGTTAACCATTTTTTCCGGTAGGAACCAATATATATTGTGTTGTTGTTGCTGGGCCCACAATATTACAAATGGCCGACGATGACAAAACAAAGTTATCGGCTGACCAAATCTGTTTCCTCAGTTAATTAAAATCCAAATGGGGTTGTCAAAATTCTGTTACACAAAAAGCAATTCAGCTTTGAAATGACACACCCAGTTTATTAAGCACCCTTCCCCTATTCTATAATACTGATTCAGGGTGATGTCTGATCACGAAAACGAAGTTGAAGTGAAGCTTTATTCTGCGATGTTGTTACCTGTAACGGACGTGGGTTCACCATATACTCGTATGTTAGTTTATGACACATATATTGGCTATGCACTGTCATTATTTTACATTCTTTAAATTTATCCGTTAATGACTCTCTGGGACCTAATTTGTATATCGCACGAACAGCCCTCTTCTGCAAAACGAATATGAATATTTCGTCATGCATACCTAAAATTGGCAAATGATTCAGTGCTTTTTGGTGGGAGCTACCAGAATTTAAGCCTGCAAGCATTATGGCCCTGCGCTAATATAAATATGATACAGTCCTTACATACGCCGGGTATCGCACCCAGGACCTTTACCACAAAAACTTTCTTATTTGTTTCAAAAATGGGGAAAAAAAATTGTCTAGACATAAAATTACTTATGTGCCAGTAACGGCAGGACGAATAGAGAGAATAAGAACAAGTTTAGTTAGAGACCTTCCATTCTTATCATCTACAATTGGTCCTAATGAAATGTATAATACTTTTTTTAGTAAGTTTAATATGATATTTAATTCTATATTTACTAAAAAGTCTGTCATGGTTGCTGATACATTGGTTTTTAGTGAGTGGGCTACAAGTGAACTACATAAAAATAGGCAAACTTTATATGAAATGTATGCTGAACGAGAATATAATACGAGTGATGAGTTTAAAAATTATGTAAAATTATTTTCCAAGAATTTTAAACGCGATTGCATTTTGGCAAAATCGCAATATATACAGAATAAAATAAAAAATAGCAATAATGTAATTAAAACAACCTGGAAAATAATTAATGAGGAAACAGGAAGAATAAAACCCAAAACTAATAACTTTAAACTTGATATAGGTAACAAATCTATCACGTCGGATTTTGAGGTTGCAACTGCTTTTGAAACCTTCTTTACCGACGTTCCTGTCTCCACTACAAGATCATTAAACTCTTCACCAGATACTGCTCTCTGTTTGTTGAAGGATAATATGCCAGAATGTAATAACGCTCTTAAATTCAGACATGTTAGCAGCTCAGACGTTATTAAGGCCTTCCGATTAATAAATATTAAGAAAACAAATGACTTGTGGGGCATTTCCGTTAATGTTATAAGGTCTTTGATTGATATTGTTGCACCCGACCTAGCTTTTATTTTTAACAATTGTATTGAGTGTGGTGTGTTCCCTGACTTAATGAAACATAGCAAGTTAATTCCGTTATTTAAATCTGGTAGTACTACTGACCCCACTAACTTTAGACCGGTATCAGTACTACCTACTTTCAGTAAAATCTTTGAAAAACTTATTTTAACTCAATTAATTAATCATTTTAATAGAAACAATTTATTACACGCCAAACAATTTGGTTTTACACGGGGTCGCTCAACAACCGACGCTGGTGTTGAGTTAATACACAATATATTTAAAGCCTGGGAGGAGTCACGTGACGCACTTGGTGTTTTTTGTGATTTGTCCAAGGCTTTTGATTGTGTTGAACATGAAACATTAGTCAGAAAACTACACCATTATGGACTTCGGGGGGTAACTCTAGATTTAATGACCTCGTATTTACGTGACAGAGTTCAACAAGTAGACGTAAACGGGAAACGGTCTAACGGGTCATTTGTGAAAATAGGGGTTCCTCAGGGATCAATATTAGGACCTTTTCTGTTCCTCATTTACATAAATGACCTTCCTTACCTTACTAAGGACAATAGCGGGATAGTATTGTTTGCTGATGATACATCACTCGTTTTTAAAATTAAAAGACGCGAAACAAATGTTGACGATGTAAACAACTCTCTCGCGAAAGTAGTACATTGGTTTGAGGCTAATAACTTAGCACTTAATGGGAAGAAAACAAAGTGTATTAAATTCACGTTGCCCAATGTTAAACAGGTGAAAACCAGTGTACTACTTAATAATGAGGAATTGGATCTGGTAAATACGGCTACATTCCTAGGCATAACGTTAGACGCTAAACTTCAATGGGGCCCACATATAAATAATTTATCGCACAGACTTAGCTCTGCTGCTTACGCGGTAAAAAAGATTCGTCATTTGACGGATATAGAGACTGCCAGACTTGTATATTTTAGCTACTTTCACAGCATTATGTCATATGGTATTTTATTATGGGGTAATGCTGCTGATATTGACACTATATTCGTTTTGCAGAAGAGGGCTGTTCGTGCGATATATAAATTAGGTCCCAGAGAGTCATTAAAAGATAAATTTAAAGATTATAAAATAATGACAGTGCATAGCCAATATATATATGAAAATTTAATGTATGTTCATAAAAATATTGATAAATTCAAGAAAAAAATGGACTGTAACGCACTGAACATCAGAAGTAAAAGTAAACTTGTAGTACCATTTAGTAGGCTGCACAAAATTAGTAACTCATTCAAAGGAAATTGTATTTTATTTTATAATAAATTACCTATTGATATCTTGGAGATGTCTATCAATAAGTTCAAAGTTTTTATAAAACGAAAGCTTGTAGAAAAATCATATTACGATATTAAGGATTATATAAACGATAAAAAAGCTTGGGTGTGAATTGCTCTATCTCCATAGGTACTATAGTTTTTTTATTCATTGTGTGAGATGGTGATAACGAAAAAAAGAAAAACCCCGGCTAAGTTTGTTGTGGGCTTCTTCTTAGACCGGGGCGCGTTTGGAACCCTCATAGCTTTAGTTTTAAGTTTACGAATATAGTTATCACCATGAAATAACTACTATGTAAATTATTGACGCGTCAAAAGTGCCTTTTTAAGGACTATTTGAATAAAGAATATTTTGAATTTGAATTTGAATTTTGAATATAATATGGCTCATAATTTAAATACCATTTTATTTATTTTCATTAAATTTCACTTATATGTGAAAATTTATTGAAAATGAAATCGTTTTGAAATTACCTTACCGTTTTATTTAGGGCTTCGGAGGATATCTGGTAGGAATTTATCGCTAAGATTTTTTGTGCAACTAATGAAAAAAAAAAACGAACCACGAGGTTTTTGTTAACGTTATTGGTTACAAAACCTCGCTGTTTGGTTTAAAGTTTAAAGCATTTGAGCTCTTTAAGTTTTAATATTATTAAACTAACTGCGAGTGTCCGAAGTCTTATACGCTCAACTTTGACTAAACATCGCTAATTATTAATAACAAAATGTTGGTGACGGAGCTTTTTTATAGAAAAATACTAATGATCCGTAATTTCAAGCGACTACGAGTATATGCCATAGAGGTCGGCGGTTCGAATCCTGGCACGCACCTCTAACTTTTCGGAGTTATGTGCGTTTTTAAGCAATTAAAATATCACTTGCTTCAACGGTGAAGGAAAACATCGTGAGGAAACCTGCACGCCTGAGAGTTCTCCATAATGTTCTCAAAGGCGTGTGAAGTCCGCCAATCCACACATGGCCAGCGTGGTGGACTATGGCCAAACCCTTCTCCAATTGAGAGGAGACCCGTGCTCTGTAGTGAGCCGATAATGGGTTGAACATGATGATGATGATGATGATGACGAGTATATGCCATACCAAAGTCATTGGATAATTGCGTACGTCGTACGTAGTCAAGAGTCACATAGCTTCTAGTCAGACTATGGCTTTACCAGTCTTGCCAATAGCACAGCAGCGAAACGCTTACAGTATCGCAAAATTTAATTAATACCCCCCAGTGTTTGGGCGATAATTGAAGATTGCCGCGGAATTTCGCGCTGAGTGTGATAAGTTAACTGTAGGTACATCGGCAATGGAAGACTTTTTGTTTGTTAATTTGTTACCTTTGAACGGTTTAGCTTATTCATTAATTAATGGTTTAAAATACAACAGTTATAGAACATAAAGAGTTGCAGCGGGATTAATAAAATATTTTCTATGCTACCAATGCGCAAGTTTATTATAATATTCATTTATATAGAATAGATTTTGGGAATGGGTTACATATTAACTTAGGTAAATCTAACGGTATCCGCATCTTTTGTTTTGAGATTGAGATTTGACGACGCTGTCGCATTATAAAGTTTTAGGTCCTGGGTTCAATTCCCGGCTCGAGTCGTTACCACCCGACAAAAGCGTGTCGCCAAGCAATTTAGCGTTCCGACACGATGTCGTGTAGAAACCAAATAAGATTATGGATTTGCCATACCCCTAACAAGTTAGCCCGCTACCATCTTAGACTGCATCATCACTACCAGGTGATATTGTCGTGATCTGGCTAACTTGTAATGGAGAAAAAGAAAACGTGATCTCGTACCGGAACGCTCAATCACTTGACGAAACTTTGTCAGCAAAGCCTAGTGCTAGCCACGGCTTAAGCTCCTATTAGCCCATTACAAGATGACGATTCCCTTCTCTGTTCTATAGAGGTCGTCAAGCTCTAGGTATAATAACTGTACGACTGATTTAGACCGCCATTCATAGCAAACTAATCAAGATACTAATTAATAATTACACACATCAATATTAAGTGGAACGTTTCAGCGTCTCTATGTATTATTAAATCAAATTGCGTATTTAATAACAATTAATATTCAATAACACGTGCCGTCATAATAATATACCTCATACGTTAACTGTGCATAGATCGGTATTTGATTGCTACATAAGATCGTGTGGACAAAGTAATAAGAATTTATATTGTTGCTTGGTTATCTACACTAATATTATAAAGAGGAAAACTTTGTTTGTTTGGTTGTAATGAATAGGCTCAAAACTACTGGACCGTTTTTAAAAATTCTTTCACCATTCGAAAGCTGCATTATCCACGAGTAACATAGGCTAAATTTTATTTTGGAAACAAATAGGGTTCCCTAAGATATTTGGGTTTTTTTCGGACACAAGGAAAATTGTTTACGTGCTAAGCCGCGGGTAGACAGCTTTGAATTGCTAGCTAGTTAGGTATAAAAATGCTTGGGTTCAAATTTAAGGTACGGAAAAATGGATATACTGATTAAAACGAAGTATCAGATGCTATATAAAGACAAAGACGTGTCGCCAAGCGATTTAGCGTTCTGACACGATGTCGTGTAGAAACCAATTTTTACTATACCACTAACAGGTTAGCCCGCTATCATCTGAGACCGCATCATCACTTACCATCAGGTGAGATGCCATCAAGGGCTAACTTGTGGTGTATAAAAAAAAATAGTTAAACAAATTTAACGTACGGAGAAGTGGGCATACTGATTAAAATAACGTATCAGATGCTATATAGAGAAAAAGACGTATCGCCAAGCGATTTAGCGTTCCGACACGATGTCGTGTGGAAACCAATTAGGAGTATGGGTTTACCATACCCCTAACAGGTTAGCCCGCTACCATCTTAGACCGCATCATCACTTGCCATTAGGTGAGATGCCGTCAAGGGCTAACGTGTAGTGAATGAAAAAAAAATCCCAGAAACACATGAGTTGTGTATATATGTCATGAAGAGTCTTAAAGTTCAATAAATAGGTATAAAAGATTTCTTAGAACTGTCATCGTTACTTTTAAAATATGATCAAAATTAATATGGCTGAAATTTTGAAGGGACATTTTACTTGATTAACACATATGCCAATGTGATATTTGAATTAACCTAGATATTTATGTTACAAAATTCTAAATGATATTTTAATACATTCCAAATACAATTAGCAGCACTTTAGCATTTTTCAGTATCACATTGAATCAATCCATTGTTTCAAAATCATAGTAGGTGTGAGATTGCTCATATATCTAAACTTTACGAACGCTACTAGACTACAACAAATTAGAAATTCATTTAAAGGTAATTGTATACAATTCTATAACAAATTACCAAATGAAATTTCTGGGATGTCTCTCAATAAGTTCAAAGTTTATATAAAATGTTAGCTTGTAGAAAAGTCCTACTATAGTGTAAAGGATGGGTATGAAATATTGCTCTAATAAGATAGCTCTTAATAAAATTTTAAGTAGCATGTGAGATGGTGATAACAAAAAGAAAATTTACCTGCCTAAGTTTGTTGTGGGCTTCTTCTTAGACCGGGGCGCGTTTGGAACCCTCCTAGTTTTAGTTTTAAGTTTACGAATATTGTTAACACCATCAAATCACTACTACTAATTTTGAAAAAAAAAAAAAAATGAGTTTATATAACAAGTAGTATAGTATAATACCTCTTGCCTGCTCTATAAGGCTCGCCAATATATGATGTAAAGATAAAAACAGAAGAAACGTCAGAATTTTCAAACCTGCTTGCTTAGTCATTTCTTAACTCTGGGAACTCGTCTAAAACATTTACAAAGGCAAATTTTAATAAAGATTATTAAGAATTCGAATTAAAATTTACAGACGTGTATAAAAAAATCCTTTGAATTATTTGTGTGTATTTAGGTAGTCAATCCATCCATCTTTGTAATGGTACTTCACCAAGCTGCACCTTTTACTTCCGCTCGCTCGTTTCACCTCTAGTGAACTTTTAACGTTAACTCCTTATCACAAACATCCAAAACATGCGTTAAGAAACTTCGCTTCAAGAATTTCTGTTTCATACACAATTTTATATCGCACATCCTGTGTCATGCAACGCAGCGTTTTCTCTTTGATGTCAAGAGCTACTTAGTGAGACCCTTCCGAAATTCTTTCGGCCCAGACCCAACAAAGGATCAATGTAAGCACGTCAGAATCTACACTTCAGTATATTATTATACTCAAAAGGGCAGAAACATACTTATAACACGTCATTGGACGCAAAATCACGTGGGATGTTTGTGGTGTTCATTGCAAATACTAAGATTTGATTTATTTTGTAAGATGGCTGATATAGGATATTAAATCTGCCATTGCTGAGTTATTTCTTACCTGATATCAAGACGATTTTTTATTTTATTCCGTTGCAACCCTTGGCGGTAATCTCACCTAGTGTTCCAAGTGATTATGCAGTCTAGAATGCCATCAGTCGCAGTTTTTTTTTAATACACCACAAGTTAACCCTAGATGGCAATCTCACCTAATGGCAAGTGATTATGCAGTCAATGATGGTAGCGGGCTAACTTGGGGAATGGTAAACAAATACCTAATTGTGTGTGCGACAGTTTGTTGACGGTACGGCTACTAACTAGCCACGGTCGAAGCCTCCCACCAGACCAGGCTCGAGCCGGGAGTCGAACCCAGGACCTCCTACTTCATAATGCGGCAGAGGGAGCGCTGCGCCACGGAGGTCGTCAAATATTAAGGTAAGAGGTGTTTTTCTACTCCCATGTTGACTATTTTGGGAGCCAAGAGTACATGTAATGAGCCAGGAAATATGTCCTAAGAAATTTGTCCGTCTGGTAGCAATTTATTAGTAAGTTTTTGACGACCTCCGTGGCGCAGCGCGCGCGCTGTCGCATTTTAGAGGTTCCGGGTTCGATTCCCGGCTCGAGTCTGGTCTGGTGGGAGGCTACGGCCGTGGCTAGTTACCACCCTACCGACAAAGACGTGTCGCCAAGAGATTTAGTGTTCCGGCACGATGTCGCGTAGAAACCAATTAGGGGCGTGGGTTTACCATAGTCCTAACAGGTCAGCCCGCTACCATCCTAGACAGCATCATCACTTACCACCGGGTGAGATAGCAGTCAAGGGCTAACTTGTAATGTGTAAAAAAAAAACCGTGTTAGTACAATTGTGAATGCTTCACACACTGGACTCATTTCTAAGAAACCGATTATCTAAAACGAATCAGTTGAATTTTTAGTTTTAGTGATACTAGAAATTCGACCAAATGTCAGTATAATTTTTAACGCAAAACAATTTCTGTTTAGCTTTGTCAAATGAAATCGTCGAGTGGTTATCGGTCAGTCTTGTTAAAGCAGTTAATCTTTTTTTTGTCTTGTAAAAGCTGTTTTTGTTTTTAGAAAACGGATCATCTGATATTAAGTGATTACCATCGCCCAAGAACCTGAGGAGTTACATGTGCTCAACCCCTCCCGAAGTTACATATTCGTCATCTTATCGGAATGTTAAATCACTTGGCGGTATTCATTAAATACGGTCAACTTAGATTACGGTCTACGGTCTAGTTAGATTTTGCATAGTGCGTATATACCTGTATATAATTATATTCCTTATTTCGTTATTATAAACACAAGGTTTACTTTTCTGTTCTTTTGTAATAAGTTCCTTTTTGTGTTTTTTGTTATTTGCTGTTTGTTAATTTCCATATTATATTATTAACGACATATTAACGTCGGCTTAAGTTATTATATTAGGCATGCTGTAGTTACCTCTAAATTGATTTATATGTATATCCTAGCACTTAAGGTTTTTAAAATGTTTATATTTTTACATATAAATCTGTTGGTGACGCTTTGGATAAATACCTCCGTGGCGCAGCGCGTGCGCTGTTGCATTTTAAAGTTCTGGAGGTCCTGGGTTCCCGGCTCGAGTCTGGTCTGGTGGGAGGCTTCGGCCGTGGCTAGTTACCACCCTACCGACAAAGACGTGTCGCAAAGTGATTCAGCGTTCCGGCACGATGTCGTGTAGAAACCAATCAGGAGTGTGGGTTTACCATGCACCTAACAGGATAGCCCGCTACCATCTAAGACTGCATCATCACTTACCATCAGGTGAGATTGCCGTCAAGGGCTTACTTGTAGTGGATAAAAAAAAAACTTAGTTTGTAAGTGTAAGTTAGCGTAAACTTATACTTCAAACAGCAAAATGAGTGATAAATATATAATTTCATTTCACTTATCAAAGTTAAAGCAGCCAAAGTTGTGTGATGCTTCGTTTCACTAACGTATTCATTTGCATTTCGTAAAACTTCATAGCAACGATAATATAGTGCTAAAAGTTAGCTTCACTGCGAACGCTAAATTAAGTTTTGTTTATAACAAAAACAGAAGTTAAGGCGACGCAGGCTTCCGAAACTTTGGCTTTTAATAATAGATATAATAGTGGTCTGTGCTTTTGCAACCACCTCGTAGTTGCTTTAGAAAAGCTATCAAATGTGATGGTTAAGACACGTAAATCCAATTTTACTAACTTTATATGTCCAAGGAATTTTATCAATATGCTTCTATGAAATAGACAGTACTTCTAACCAAAGATCTCGGTCATCTGTCTTATCATCATCATTGTTTTGATCATCCTTTAACCAGGCACTACAGTACATTGGTCTCGTTTAAAACTGACCAAGTGCGGATTGGTAGACTACCACCGCCTCAGAGAACTTTACGAAGCTTCAGGCATGCAAGTTTCTTTACGATGTTTTTCTTCAACGTTAAAAAAAAAATAATTTAATTTAATTTAAAATGACTTAAAATGTAACGCACATAACTCTGAACTAGCACAGTTGCATGCATCAGAACGAACTTAGACTTAGTCCTCTTGAATGTGAGACCGGAATCCTCATAACTAGGCTATCACTGCTTTTCCACTTGGTCAGAAAATTTTGACTGACCGGTTAAGGACAATACACGACTTAAACCACTGGAAGGATTTGACTGATACTATTCTAACATATAGCAATTAAAACGGAGACCAATAGACTTTTGAATTTTTTTACACTATCTGTCGGATTTGAAGTAAGATACAAGAGAACGAAAAACAGATCCTCTATACCCTGTAGTGATATCGGGACATCCTGGCACAAGTAAAATAATTACTTAAAAGGATGTCCCAACAACGGATAAATGTCAAGTTAAACGTATTTTTTGAATAAAAAAAAGTGATACATTGAAAAGGTTATTTGTTTAAATTATAGCATATTGATTGAAACATCTAATAGGACAACTTAAGTAACTTGTGTTGTAAAACATATAAATGACCGGCTAATATTATCCATGAAACAGATATCTTCTTTTTCTCGCCCTTATCCCACAATATGCGAGGTCAGCACAACATGTCCTCAAGTATTCTATTAAAACATGAAGACATGTTGTTTTGGTCCTGGCATATTTTTTACGACCGCCCGCCTGTCTGACGTCAACCCTCTTTGGATAATTTTCCCTGAGACATTGGGAAAGTGTAAAATGCTAGTCTGGCAAAAGCCGAAAAGGATAAATTTACATGCGATATGTGAGTTTATATGAATTACAATTATTAAAAGGAATTTCTGTGTGTTCGAAAAACAGCTAAAGCGTTATCAAGCAAAGTTTAAGAAATAATAGTTGTTTGCCTATTTGTTGGTCTGAACTACTATTTGAAACGGCTTAACTGATTTTTATTGGACTTTCAGACGATATAATGAATACGCCTTAATTATTTAAAATGGAAATCTTTCAATTATGTAAGAAGAATATACTTCTTTATACTATCTATTATATATAACTATAAAGTTGAGGTGACAAGCCAGTTTGTATTAATATGTTACAATGTAAAACCTCAATGAAACCATACATTTTACGGCATAAAAGATTTACTGTAGCTACCTCAGGTTTCCGAACTGACGCAATGAATAATGAATAATGGCGACATTGACGTATAGCGCTCAGCGATTTAAGATTCGAGCTCACAATATACGATCACAGTAGGAAGTATAACCACAGTGACAGAAAAGATGAGGAGTAATAGGCTAGCATGGTTTGGTCATATAATGCGGAGGGAAGAAAGTAACGTCACCAAAGGAATGTTATATATGAACGTGGAAAGGCAAAGGAGTAGAGGAAGACCAAAGAAGAGATGGATGGATTGTGTAAAAGAGGATATGTGAGTAAAAGGTGTGGGTAGTGTGGTGACGGCTAATAGAAGTGAGTGGAAGAAGAATGCGTGTTGTGCCGACCCCACATAATAACCATGTGGTGTTGGTAGGGTGGTAAGACCAGACCGAATAACTAAAGTTTGTGCGCCTAGAAAGGTATGATATATTCTCAAGAAATTGTTAGGTACTACTAACTAACCACAGCCGAAGCGTCCCAACAGACCACACTCCAGTTGGGAATCGAACTCAGGACCTCTAACTCTTGGTTCCATATCCAGTTGGTGCTGAATAATTCAGGTAAGGTATTCTGTAAGATTTTCAGTACCTAACAGTCCGAGGGATATGTTTGTTTTAACATTAAAGCACGTTGTCACGTTGTCGCCAGTAGGGAACTACAAAGCCGAAGCCTTCCACTAGACCGGACTCGAGCCGGGCATCAAAGTCGGGATCACCCAATTTATATTACTGCAAAACATTGCGCCATTGAGGTGTCTCAAATTTAATTGCTTGCCCTGCTTATTTAGTTCAATTTAGAGGCAATATTGTCGCAGGTTTGTAATACTTTACACTCAAGACCTGGATAATCGGATACGGTGTTGATTGAAAAAACTGTATTTTGTTGTGTGGGACACTATGTTTATTTGTATGTTTTATGTCAGAGTTCCAGTCGCTAAATGACTAATTTGAAAAATGCCCATAACATGGCACTCTGAAACACGGCCGGGCTCCTAATGGCGACGAACATCCATTATGGTAAAAGCGTGGTGTTAGAATCCAGTGACTCCTTGTAGCGTTTCACCTCATTTTTCTTGGGTAACACACAGATAAAGTTTTAATGGAATCGCTGAGCGAAAAGTTCGCATTCGATGGAGGCGAGGAGTTTTGTGCAATTTAATGTGGTGCTAGGTTTTAACTTCATGGCTCAGTTTAAAATCTTGTAAACTTTTAAAACACACCGATATCTTGAAATAATTGTATATTTTACCTTTGCGGATACTGTCTTAACGGTCAGTTGTTATAACCCTGTTACTTTTTTTAAAATATTAATTCAAAATCTTCCTGTGTTTTATAAAATACTTCAACAAAATCAATCCATTGCCAGCTCACTACAAAGTACAGGTCTACTCTCAATATGAGAAGGGTTTGGCCATAGTCCACCACGCTGACCATGTGCGGATTTGCAGACTTCACACGGCTTTGAGAACATAATGGAGAACACTCAGGCATGCAGGTTTCACGATGTTTTCCTTGCTCCACTCCACTTGCTATTTATTATTCTATAAATGATATTTTAATTGCTTAAAAACGCACATACCTCCGAAAAGTTAGAGGTGCGTGCCCGAGTTCGATAAATATCTGGTTAACTTTATATGACACGATATTATAACGCTAGATACTTTTGGTTTAAAAAACATTGTTTATAGTAAAGAGCAAATGCAAATATTCTCGCTATCTTCAACTCGTTCAACCCGACCAAACTTCACTTTGTTCTGCAAAACGTGGCCTTTGCAAATATTTCGCCTCTCTATAGCCTTGTCACATACAGTTGATATAGCTTATCTATGTTCGCTATGGCTGTTAATACTTTGATGCTTTTTTTTTGCAAAGGAGTTTGTGGATAACAATGAACGCATTCTCTTTCTATCATTTTTATTGTTGGTCTGTACGTTGTAGAACGTGTCCTTCGTAAACATACTCGTACAGTCACACAATCTTCTTTTTAATTGCAGTAGATGCAGTATAATAATATATTTACTATAACTGATAATACATTGATGCTTTTGATTGTTGCAACGGAGCTTCATAGTCTTCCGTTCAAGGATTGGGAATGAGGCACCTGATGCAACGATATTCAGCTTCAGTACAGGGTCACAGCACCCACTTCCAATCGCAAGTCGTCGCGCGGAGGTAATTAAGAATCACACTGGATCACTTTTTTCACTGAGTAGTTGTTTTGCTTCGCTCTCTGGATAAACTGACTGTCCACTTCGTATCTTCAAAAGGAAAGTTCCGGAATGGTCAGGATTCAAGTTATTTCTAAGAATTCGTTAATTTATATATAGGACGTTTAACACGGGCTTATACCTACAACTTAGTTACTTAGTTACCTACGCAGTTTTTTTAATGATTGATTTTGAATTTTAAATCTCTAATAATAATGCTCTATTTATTAATAATTAACGTGTCCTTTCGCAAGTATTTATTTGGCTTTAATTTGCGTTGCAAAACATTTAATAAAGCAATTTCTTTATCACATGCAGTTGACTTTATTGATTGCGATTGCAAACAATGAACTCTGTAATCTAGTCACAAGCAGTTGACACATCGTATTAAGTCACAAGCAGTTGACGCAACGTAATAAAAAAATTGCTACAAATAGTAATACTTTGATTCTTTTGATTGTTGCAACGCAGTTTCGAGTATAACAATGAACGCGTTCTCTCGCAATCATTTCTTTTGCTTCACTCTACGTTGCAAAACGTGGCCTTTGAAAACATTCAGTCACACTATATCCTTGTCACATGCAGTTGACTGCAGCGTAACGAGGCGAATAGTGCGGTGACTGATAACATGGTGCATTTGCTTGTTAGAACAGCGTGCGGCGTTATTTTCGCATTCAGCGCTGACTCAGCGTTGAAATATAATATAACACTCAGATTTTGTAACACAGTATTCCTAAGAACTAATGGCATGATCGGTGAGTCTCCCATCTGAAGGGATATGTAGATTGTTCGGTTAATTTCTTTTAGTTTGTAATCTGTCTTAATTGTTTTCTTGTGACCGTTTACATGTAATTTTTAATGCCAATGTCGTGTACACTTGTAACTGATATGCATACTGGTGAATGTGACGTTTTTGTTTGCTACAATGTATAATTTTTTCTATGTATATTGTAAGTGTATCAATAATAATAAATAAATAAATAAAGAACATGTTCTGTCACTTTACATCATCATGATCAACCCATTATCGGCTCACTACTGAGTACGTGTCTCCTCTCAATAACAAGGGTTTGGCTATAGTCCACCACGCTGGCCATGTGCGGCAGACTTCACACGCCTTCGAGAACATTACGAAGAATTCTCAGGCGTGCAGGTTTCCTCACGATGTTTCCTTCAGCGTTGAAGCAAGTGATATTTTAATTGTTTAAAAACTCCGAAAAGTTGGAGGTGCGTGCCCGGATTCGAACCGCCGACCTATGATTAAGAGGCTAACTGCCCTAACCACTACGCTATCACAGCTTCTATTTACATGTGACACTTTAATTTTGAGTTCGATTCAATTGCTACAGAAAAAAAAATTGCGTGAATACAAACTAAATCAGTTATTTATAAAATCATTTACATATGAATATTAATTTTGTTGTAAATAGACGGACGATAGGATCAAGTGCAAATTTACCTCAGTATATTTGCTTCCAAATACTATATTATTTTATCCTAGTTGATGCCTGCCTGTTTCTTTTTTTTTAAAAGTGGGAATAAGTAACAACAACTCAAGTCAGTAAATGGATGGGTGGCCAACTTGAAGATCGCATGGAGCATCCGACGATCACAATTCCTAACAGTAACAACGAATAGTAATAAACTTAAAACTAAGGGTCTAATCGAAAATATATGCAGAAGGTTAAGAGTTACGCTTGTGTGAAAAAAAGTGGTGTCGTTACCGAATATGTGACTTGGGTACGTATATTAAGTATTGTTAAGTCTTAAGTTTTTTTTTATACACTAAAAGTTAGCCCTTGACGGCAATCTCACCTGATGGTAAGTGATGACGCAGTCTAAGATGGTACTGGGCTAACCTGTTAGGGGTATGGTAAACCCACACTCCTAATTGGTTTCTACTCGGCATCGTGCCGGAACACTTAATCGCTTGGCGGCACGTCTTTGTCGGTAGGGTAACTAGCCACGGCCGAAGCCTCCCACTAGACCAGACTCGAGCTGAGAATTGAACCTAGAACCTCCAACTTCATAATGCGACAGCGCATGCACTGCGCCACGGAGGTCGTCAGAAGTTATAGGTTGCAAAGTCATAATACAAATAATAAAACAAATAAAAAAAGGTAAAAAAAATCATCTTCTCCACCAAACGAGACTAGGAAATTAGTAATTCCCAATAGCTACTGAAGAGTTTCAATATCCATCCTCTAGCTCCATCATCATATCAGCTCCAAGAAACTGAATTATCTATGCTGCTTTTAGTATTTCAACCTAAACTACATAAACATTTAAAGTTTCATTTCGATAGGACTATGATATATAGATTAAAATTGACATCTTAAATTTTAATACATTTTAGTAGTTGCAAGAGAAGTTAAAGCTATGACTGTAAGACTATCTCACTTCATTTGTCCAATAAGGGTACGACCCTGATCAAACAAATGGAAAATTAAAAAGAATTTATATTCACCGATTTCCCATCATGGAATTTATGGATCATCGCACTCTATCAAAAGTAAACCTGAGATCCAAATCTCATCATGCCGCCGACACTCCACTGGCGTAATCTTTCAATTACGAATTCAAGAACCATCTATTCCAATTAACTTTCATATTGATCTTGGAATCTCTTTCATAGCCACCGGATCTTGCGGTGTCAAAACTGAATACAGATTAGAATTATATATTTTTTGTACAAAGGTTCCGTAGCAAAATTTCTACAAAATATATCTACGTGACTAACTATCCTGTATGTTTGTTATATCTTGCTAGTTGAGTAGATACTGTATATAAAGATTGATCTAGAAGATAATGTGTAAAACGTATAAGGTATCTATCATGGAGACCAATGGAAGTGGATTGTACTTAACCTTTTTTTTAAATCCAATTACAAGATAGCCCTTGACGGCAATCTGACATGGTGTATGTGATGATGTAGTCTAAGATGGTAGCGGGATAACCTGTTAGGACTATCGTAAACCCATACTCCTAATTGGTTTCTACGCGACATCGTTGAACACTAAATCGCTTGGCGATACGTCTTTGACGGTAGGGTAACTAGTTACGACCGAAGCCGCCTACCAGACCAGACTTTAGCCGGGAATCGAACCCGGGACCTCCAACTAGATAATGTGACAGCGCAGGCGTGGAGATAAAACTAATTAAATATATAAATTAAACTACAGAAAAAAAATCATCGATATGGTACGCAGCACAGAATTTACGACATCCTTGAAAATAAAACTTAGATATCATCATGTGCTTCGTTATGATGTATGATATCACAATAAAATACAATTTGGAACGGAGGTAGATTTTACCCTGAAATAACACATAGGCTACTTATTATCTCGCAAAAATCCATTTGGATTTGTGAAAACTGAATTTCACGTCGATGAGCTATACTATAGCTTTAGTACTACATAACAAATGAAACACAGTGAAATCGGGGAACAAAAACAAGACATAGATTTTCATGTACATTTTCTGGTTCGGTTCTTCAATTAGAGACTTGCTTATTCCGCAGGAATTTTGAAAACCATTATTTTACGCGCAAAAATATATTTAAGTTGTTTTTCAGATTACGGAACTCCTTTTATAATACAGAAAAATTCCTCAAGCATTTTTTCCCCACCAGGGAAAACGGTATGATTATGGAGGACTTGCGCCCATAGGTGGAATTCGTGTTTCCTCAAGGTTTTCAACCCACCACTAGAATATGGCTGGTTCCATTGTCGCGCGCATAGCGCCACCTGAATCCTTTAGAGAGGTTTCTACGTACTCTGGCCTTACATTCAATAGGCGACAGTCTGTCTTTATGTCGTCCACAGACTTTAGTAACGGTACGATTTAGTCCCACTTGAACGGTTTAATTTCTCAGTGGCGGTTTTATTCCTTAGCGTACATCTTATGAGTAACTTTTTCATACCAACTTTCGTCCACATTCCTCAACATATTGCATCGCCGCGCTCATCGGTTATCTTAATAAACTGCACAAAATTTCTCACACATTGTAGATTCTAGCAAACTTTAACAAAGTACGCAATTTTCTAATACACTACATTTCTTTGGTTCACACATCAGTAGTTCCCGCTGCCTACAAAGGCTGCAAAAGTGAAGGGAAGAATTCATTCTTTGTATAAAACTCACAGGATGTCCGCTAGCATTTATGAAGGTAGTTATAGTTTACAAAGCGTATGCCTTTGTTGCTTACAGTCAGCGGTTTTGTAAAGGTAAGTTCTATTTTCTGTAAATGTTTCATCTACCTAGCTGGCCTTTTAAACGCATGTTTGACCAAACAAAGCGAGGTTCTACAAACTGATTATCATCATCATCATCAACCCATTGCCGGCTCACTACAGAGCACGGGTCTACTCTCAATATTAGAAGGGTTTGGCCATAGTCCACAACGCTGGCCATGTGCGGATTGGCAGACTTCACACGCCAATGAGAACATTATGGAGAACTCTCAGGCGTGCAGGTTTCCTCAAGATGTTTCCCTTCACCGTTGAAACATGATATTTTAACTGTTTAAAAACGCACATAACACCGAAAAGTTATAGGTGCGTGCCCGGATTCGAACCGCCAACCTCTGATTAGGAGGCTGACGCCCTAACCACTAGGCTATCACAGCTTCAACAAACTGATTGCCAGCTAACAAATATTGCTCGTATGTGAATGTAAAAGTGTTAATCAAATAAAAAGTTATTGAAATAAAATATTTTAGAGGTAAAAATATTTTATTTAATGTACTAAATAATAATGTTCGTGGCAGATTTGGACCGGAGCCAAAAACTGTTTTTATCATTAGTTCTTACTTTTTTTCACGGGAACTATCTTAAAAACCAAACAATCTCAAAAGATATAAGTTATATTCATTTCAATAACTTTTTGGAGGTAAATAACAGTAGAAAGTGTTGTTATTTGATTATTATTTTAATAATCGGTAGTTAAAATCGATATTCCAATTTAAATAAGAGTTATAGGATAGGAGAGCAAATAAAGATCGTATATCATTATAAAACTTTTTATCCCTATTTATTTCTCCCTCTTATTTTATTTATTATTATTTATTAAATTTATATAACATACATTATTTTTGTTACTTTCAGTGCCACAAAAACCACAGTAGGCTTTACGGGGCAAAAAAATATTTATGATGATCAACCCATTCCCGGCTCACTATAGAGCACGGGTTTCCTCACAATATGGAAAGGGTTTGGCCATAGTCCACCAAGCTGGCCATGTGCGGATTCGCAGACTTCACACGCCTTTGAGAACATTATGGAGAACTGTCAGGTGTGCAGGTTTCCTCGCGATGTTTTCCTTCACCGTTGAAGCAAATGACATTTTGATTGCTTAAAAACGCACATAACTCCGAAAAGTTATAGGTGCGTGCACGGATTCGAACTCCACCTCCTCCTCTGATTAGGAGGCTGACTAGGACGTCGCCACGAAGCTATCACAGCTTTTCAAAAATATTAGTGTGCCAAAGTGTATCTAAGAAAAGTGTTACAGCCATTTCACAGCTTCAGTAGCCTTTTAAATCTGATTGTTAAACTTTCTAGCCGGGCAGGTATCCACAATAACTTGTCAACAGTTTTTTTGAAAAGGGTGTCTCATAAAAGAAGTATGCAGATTGCTGATCCGCGTTGAAAGCTACTAGCAACGTGACCCTTTAACGTGAGAACTGAAAGTGTGGAGATGAATCTGTTTCGCAGATATGCATCGCACTTTCGCGCCTTCAGAGTGGTGTCGCTTTGATGTAGAGCACCCACTTGAATGCCATCTCGTAACACAATGCCAGTTTAGGACACGCTCCACTTTCATTTTCGTTTAGAAGACAAGCTATTTTTATACTCATAAATGACAAACTTGTCTCGATATTTTTTATTTTGTAACATATATTATTTTGTTCTTGAACGTAACGTAACGTTTGTAACGTTCAAGAACAAAATAATATATGTATATGTTGTATTAAAAAACCTATTTAGGAAAGTAGGTTTTTTAATACAACTACGAATTAGGTATAAAATAAATTATGATGGAAAGTGATGATTCAGTCTCAAATGGTAGTAATCTTGATTGGTTTTTACGCGAAATCGTGCAGAAACGTTAAATCACTTGGCGACACGTCTGTGTCGGCAGGGTGGTAGCTAGAGTAGATTCGAGCCGGGGATCGAACCCAGGACCTCAAACTTTACAATTACGTCAGCGTACGCGCTGCACCATAGAGGTGTATTAAAAAGCATAATCAATAAGTGAAATCACATGATAATACATTGCATAATAATCATTATCATCATGATCAACCCATTACCGGCTCACTACAGAGCACGGGTCTCCTCTCAATATGAGAAGGGTTTGGCCATAGTCCACCATGCTGGCCATGTGCGGATTGGCAGACTTCACACGCCATTGAAAACATTATGGAGAACTCTCAGGCGTGCAGGTTTCCTCACGATGTTTTCCTTCACCGTTGAAGCAAGTGATATTTTAATTGTTTAAAAACGCACATAACACCGAAAAGTTAGAGGTGCATGCCTGGATTCGAACCGCCGACCTCTGATTAGAAGGCTGACGCCCTAACCACTAGGTTATCACCGCTTTATAATAATGTTAGTTATTTATTACTTATTAGTTTTCCATGGAGTATCGAGAATAAAAAGATGAGTCAAAAGAAAATTAAAAGAATTCTTATAATGAACGGGAATAATATTATAATATAAAATCGTAATACGAGTACAGTGAGCTTATCTCAAAATATACTCTCATCTTGAGAGAGTTCAAAGAAATCTTTGATCTTTAATCAGGCTTCGAAAATAAACAACGAGATAAAACGAACAAAGATTTTTCACTTTCATTTTCATGACGTAGCTCATTCTTTTCGTATGAGTGACATGAAAAGATAATATAGTTTTTATTTCTAATAATTTTGGTATCAATGTTCTTATAACAAAGACGTAATAAGATATCGGATCAGAAAAATACTTGATTATATAACATCAAGGGTAATTTAATCACGGGTTTGGAACCACTCACAAAGGTCTCTTTCCAAAGCAAACCTATTTGAGTATATATCACGCGTTCTTGGGTCTGATTTATATATACAAAATAATTATAATAAAACTAACTGCTGTGTGCTGCTGTGGAGCCAGCTTCCATCTTCTGTGTTCCCTAGTGATTATAATATGGGGATCTTCAAAGGGCGGATAAACAAATTACTCAAAAGCCCGCAAAGCATTGGCGGTTCCTCTGGTGCTGCAATTGTTCATGGGCGGCTGTAATCACTTACCATCAGGTGACCCGCCTGCTCGTTTGCTCGCTATATATATATATATATATATAAAAAAAAAAACTGGATGAATCCTGAAATATTGAGTTACGGAGTAACATAGCTTCTTCCTATCAATATTTCTCATCGGGATGTAGAATCTCGATATAGAACCTAAAAATTTTAATTAAATTTACATCTGTCTATATGTTTGTCTGTTTGCTGAAAAAATTTAGATGTTTTTCAGTATACTTGCAGCTAATATTATGGGTCCAGCAATAGACTGTTTTCTATTTCCCCAAAGTAAAAGAGATCTTTTTATTCTGATTTGTGCGGTATTTCTACATATGATCCATAAAATTGTTAATGTTAGGTTTGGAGGTTGGCGGCACATGCAATACCATTGCCATTTTCTGTAATTGAAGTGTTCTCATTATAGATTTTTTATTTTTTATAATTTTTGGAGCTATTGGCGTTTTTATGCTCATCCATCTTTATTTGGGATAATTTCGTCGGTGGCTAAGTGACATCATGAAGTGTGTGCACAAGTTTGCGCGTAAAACGTTCACACTTTGGCACGCAATACGTCACTGTCGCTATAACTCATCCCGTCGGCTCGAGGATCTGAAATACAGTCAATTTTATTTGCAAAATAAGTTCTATCAGTTTTAGAAAAACCGATGTTTCATAATTAGCGAATCGATCATAATTCTTTTTTTTTTCAAATAATATTTTGAGATGCTAATATAAAAAAAAAATGCTTCCTAATCTGTTGTACAGGATTTCCCAATAATAAACTAAAATGGCAGATTTAAGTGTACTGCTGTCCTTTTATCTATCTTTTGTCCTCACTGTGCTGTCTAAGGATATCACTATTATACTTCAATATAGTTTAGTTCTATTAGAAAATTGAAATCACTATATAAATTGCTATATTTTGGAGTCCATAGATTTTATTACGAACATGTTGTGTCACTTGGATATTATCTTCATACTACCTAATGCTCATAATTTCGTTCGCGTAGATTAAAAGTTAGAAAACTGTGGGAATAAGCAACGTTGAGTCACGTCATTAAATGGAAGGGTGATCAACTTTCGGTCTATAAGCTTCTATCATCCGTCATTCCAGATCATTTGTGCCACGCACTTAAAAATGACTTACTTGCCCTAATCTGTAAGTGTTGTATTCTCTGTGTCAGATTAGTAAGAAGTGGATGAATTATTTTATGCTTGCTTTACATGTCCAATAAGTACAATAATTAATATTTCGATTTGTACAAATACGCAGGGTAGTTAATTATTTATTTTATTAATTGATATCTATCCGAAAATATTAAAGAGACTAGAATATATAAAAAAATTCTAAATATTTGCAAACCTTACTAATTATTAATGCAGTCGAAGATGAAAACGAGCTTATTTGAAAGTGGTGTGATAGTTTAATGAAACGCGTCCTAATTGTGTTTCACGTGGAATCCATCGTTTAGCAAAATTTTAACAGCGACTAAATTGGAAAATTGAAAATTCCTAAATGATCACAAGAAGGGAACAAACCCAGGCCCTTACAGGAGGCCAACGCACTGCGCTATAAACAAGTTAGGTCAAACAGCGATTTAAAGGTTTAATTAAAAATAAGCACCAATTTGAAGCTTACGATATTTTTTAATTAAGAAAATCTCTAAGAAAATAACACTTTGTCGGCGAATCGTCTAAATCTACCCAACTGCCTACTCTAAGGTGTAAAAGCGAATCAGAACGTTTGAAGTGTAAGGGCAAGAACTTTCATCTCCGCCAGACGCACTGCTGGAGTGCCACTCAAAACATCAAAGGCCTTGACTTTGTGCTATACTAAAAAGTATGAATATGTACCAGCCGGAATGTTATTGCAAACGCTATGCAAACTATAAATAAAGATAATTTTCAAAAGATAATTATTAGCATCTTAAGAATTTAAACGTCAATTATTACTAATAATAAAATTAAAAAATAACAGTAACAATCAACTGTCAAATTCAAAATATTCAAAATACAAAATAATCTTTATTCAAACAGTCCTTAAAAAGGCACTTCTGACGCGTCAATAATTTACATAGTAGTTATTTCATGGTGATAACTACATTCGTAAACTTAAAACTAAAGCTATGAGGGTTCCAAACGCGCCCCGGCCTAAGAAGAAGCCCACAACAAACTTAGCCGGGGCCACAATAGTCAATAAGAGTATTCCTTGATTCAACACTTTTAATCTGTCGGAACGGACCGGCTGTCTACGTCGAGCTACGAAGCCAGGTAGCTACTGGTATTGGAGTTTCAAGGGCAATAAAGTAAATATTACAAAATGAGTGGTTATATAATTCTGTAAAGTTTACATATCTTTTTTTTTTACTCTTTGCCCAAATAAGCTTTTAATATGATAATCAAAATATATAGATGGTAACGGGTTAACCTGTTAGGAGGATGGTAAACCCATATACCTAATGAGTTTCTACGCAGAATCGTGCCGGAACACTACCTACGTCTTTGTCGGTAGGGTGGTAACTAGCGACGGCTGAAGCCTCCTACCAGACCAGACTCGAGCCGGGAATCGAACCCAGGACCTCCAATTTTATAATGTGACTGCGCACGCGCTGCGCCACGGAGGTCGTCAAAGCATAAAGGTAGAGCAGCATTGTTGATCTATGCTACGAAAACCTCTGAGCCGAAAATAAGCCTGTGCCCAGCAAAGTGTCAAAAGCTCTAGTTTTTATCAAGTTGCTCACTGGGTACAATTCTATAGGTAATGATTATAAATCACATTTTTTTTTATGTTGTCAGATGTTCCACGTTATACAGAAAAGAAAAATGAGTACAGCAGTAGAACGCGTTCTGTAATGTTTCGCGCTGTTAGTCTGCAGCTGCATACTACAGTGATACCATAGTGAGACTGGATGAGACAAGTGTAACGACTAAACACCAGGATCGCGCGTAGTTTTTTTTTTGTCGGACTGTCTATTAGCTGTACTAACCCTATTGGTTGCCACAGCTCAACCGGACTGTTTGGCTCTAGGCCCTAGGGCTCGAAGAAACTAAGGGAACGTCTGCCTAAGGGCGCCTCCTTTGAGGCCGAACCTCGGCTTAGGCAACGTTTGGGGTTAAGAGGGGGTCGGACGGTGAGTGGTCCGTACGTCTCCGAGGCCGTGAATGGAGCCCATGTCCGGATGACGTATGATAGCGTAAACCTCGTCTTCACCGGCGAAGGCGGTGCGAAACCTGTATTCTGAGTCTCTCACAGTACCGTAGTGTATCACTACACCAGGATGTATCTTCGCTTCGTCTGTCTTTTTTTTTATACACTACAAGTTGACCCTTGACAGCTATCTCACCTGGTGGTAAATGATGATGCTGTCTAGGATGGTAACGGGTTAACCTGTTAGGGATATAGTAAACCCGCACTCCTAATTGGTTTCTACTTCTTTTTTTTTTCGGACTGTCTATTAACTGTATAAACCCTATTGGTTGCCACAGCGTAACCGGGCTGTTTGGCGAGCTTCGCAAAGAAGCTCTGCCAGAAGAAATTTTGAGGCTCGAAGAAACTAAGGGAACGTCTGCCTAAGGGCGCCTCCTTTAAGGCCGAACCTCGGCTTAGGCGACGTTTGGGATAACGGGGGGTCGGATGGTAAGTGGTCTGTACGTCTCCGAGGCCGTGGATGGAGCCCACGTCCGGTTGACGTATGATAGCGGGGACCTCGTCTTCGCCGGCGAAGACGGTGCGAAACCTGTAGTATGAGTGTCTCACAGTACCGTAGTGTATCACTACACCAGGATGTATCTTCGCTTCGTCTGAATCTGTTTTTTTATAAGCTACAAGTTGACCCTTGACGGCTATCTCACCTGGTGGTAAGTACTGCTGTCTAGGAAGGTAACGGACTGACCTGTTAGGGGCATGGTACACTCACACTCCTAATTGGTTTCTACGCGACATCGTTCCGGAACGCTAAATCCGGCAATGGGTTGATCCTGATGATGATTATGATGTTGTGAGAGACTCTGACGAAGAAACATCCTGGTGTAGCGATACACTTCGGTGCCGTAAGAGACTCAGACTACGTGAAATTAGATCCTGATGTAGCGGTACACCAGAGTGTCGTGAGAGTCTTTCGAAGACCTCCGTGCCGCAGTGCGCGCGCTGTCGCATTATAAATTCGGAGGTCCTGGGTTCGATTCCCGGCTCGAGTTTGGTCTAGTGGGAGGCTTCGGCCGTGGCTAGTTACCACCCTACCGACAAAGACGTGTCGCCAAGCGATTTAGCGTTCCGGCACGATGTCGCGTAGAAACCAATTAGGAGTGTTGATTTATCATACTACTAATAGTTTAGCCCGCTACCATCTTAGACTGCATCATCACTTACCATCTGGTGAGAAAGCCGTCAAATGGGCTAACTTGTAGTATAAAAAAAAATTAAGCCAATTAAGTTTAAACTTACTTCGAGATGTTTCTCAAAGTAAGTCCAAAAGGTTAGGTAATATTTTACAAGGTTATTTTAAGCTACCGAATTAATACCAAACGCATTGTTTATATAAAAAATTCACGAACTTTAAATTCCGGCCACTCATCTATTGGAACATTATCCTTGGTTACCAAAGAAAAATGAGGCGAAACGTTACAAGGAGTCACTGTATTCTAACACAAGGCTTTTACCATAATGGATGTGTGTGGCCATTTTGCTCTCGTTTCTCAGTGTCGTGTAATACAAAGTGTAAAATAGCTCTTACTTCTTTAAAATTGGTCTTCAACGCTAAACGCGCGTTTCACTATCTTATAATACAAAATAGATAAAACGGACCATTTTTGTTATTGGAAAACCGGAAGTACGAGTGTATCCGCACATACGTATATTATTAAACCTCGTATTATAAATCGTTATAACGGCAATGAAAAATTCAATTCTACCTATTACGGTTTATAAGTCAAAGCCCTCCCAATGATGAACAGACAGACGGGAAGATTGATAAAATAACAGGCTTCTAACTAGTTTGCAAGTCTTGGGCTCGAAACCCGAAATAGCAATCTCCTAATTGCTGATTATTTTTGATTCATATATTAACTGTGCAATTTACAAATATCCTGGTACCTACGTGTATTATTAAACCTCCTATTATAATCTTTATAACGGCAATGATAAATTCAATTCTACCTACTACGGTTTAGGAGTCAAAGCCGTCAGATGGGCGGATTGATAAATGAACAGGTTTCTAACCAGTTCGCAAGTTTGGGTATGAAACCCGAAATACAATTTCATAATTGCTGATTATTTTTGACTTATATATTAAGTGTGTAATTTATAAACATCCCAGTTTCTATAATCTATTATCGCGTTTGGAAAGAACTCCCTAATAATCTGTCTTTAGCCTACCTTGCTGTATCTAACCGTTTTTTTTTACTTTTATATTTGTGTGATTAAACAACTTCATTGCAAACTTAAAAAGAAGCATAACAAAAGCGATCTATCACTATTAGTGATTTATTTCACGCAACCTATACAAGCCAATGAGCCAATGAGCTTCCAGTTAGACGGGATACTCCAAAAGTTAAGTAAACATTCCCACTTATACATGCTACTAAATATATAAAGTAACGACAATAAAAAAAATGCATATTTGTTCATATTAATTTTACTTGACTAACAACATTTTGTTGACAGATTTTTTTGTTCATTGTGTAGATGTCGATTGAATATCACTATATAAGATTTAGATCGTGGCGTTTTAGTGTACATGCCTGCAATAAATAATCACTGACGGATGGAATCGTACAACAAAACAGTTCATCTAGTTGAGTGACGTACTTAATCACATCGAAAGCTTCTTTAACGGTAACCGTACATGTCAGCCTGCTTAGAATTGCAAGTTCGGTTTCCCCCCGAATTTCACACTCATCGCTAGCACCCCGTTAGAAACATAATAACGAGAAATTTAACGTGAGCGAATTTGTACGCAAAATATAGCATACTGGACCACTACTGTCAGTCTAGTATCATTGTCAAGTTTTACAAAATGTAAATATTCTCGGGACTGAATGCTCACAATTGTCAAAAACCTTTGTTTTTTTACAGCGATCACAATTCTATTCAATAAAATCGATATTCTAGCACTTATAAATTGACGAACATCGTAAAAATAACAGCTGAATATCGGGTGTTCAAATTGCGTCTTGTTAAAACTACGGATTAATAAATTAAACCTTGCTATAGCGGAGCTTTACTGTTTGACTGGGGTGGTTTCAACCCCTTGCCTGAGAGCATTTTAAGCCGTTGATGCCGGTTATATCACTAACATGTGATAATAATCGTACAAGCCATCCTAAGTTTGAAAATTTACTATAGCACAGAAATTAATGTGTATTTTGAAGGCTATAGCAGTGTTTTAAGAAATAAATGCGAGCTCTACCTGCCGTTTAATATTTTAATTAGCAGAAAAAATTTAAATTTCAATGTTCTCTTTTATTCCGATAGTATCGGATAAGATCATCGAAAAAATATTCATCATAATGGTTATAAGTTTCTAGAATAGATTATGAATATTACGAAATTAATCTAAGTATATTTATTTTTTATTTAAGTTGTATACTATTATTTCCATTTTTTATTCTAGATCATTCAAAAATATATATATATATATATATAATTGTATTTTCAAATAATAAATAAGTAAATAAATTACTGTGCAAAAGTAAAAAGAAAGCTTCATATATATTTATAGGAACATACAAATAAAATAATAACAATATAGTAAAAATGTTACAATAAAATTAAGGAAATAACTTTCTCTACCCATAAAAGGTATTCCAATACAAGTCCACCGCAAAAAAGGTAACATCCAATCACTAAAGTATTATCTATAAAAGGGGATGGAAAAAATCTGCTCTAAGCACGTAAAAGTAATACCTGTGATGAATATGCCTCTCCATTGGAAAGGGACGTAATCTTGTAATAGATTTACCTGCGTTCAATAACAGAATATATGGTGTATCGTTATAGAGGACTTTGATTCGAGGAAAGGGATCTATTTTTCTGTATTTTATTATTAAAAGACTTTTTGGCAGCGGATTTGATTTCACTTTTAATATCGCTCACATTTTTCCTGGCATCTTCCCCGATTAGTTTTTTTCGGATTTGATTAAAATATCCCTGGCCAATGGATTTTATAGAGATAGTACGAGTAGATAGAAGTTTGTTCTTTTTCACATTCAAAAAGCTGTGTAGGTTTATATTGTAAATCTCTTTACCCAAGAGGAGGCCTGTGGATATCAGTGGTAGTTTGAATTGTTCTAACTTCATAGCTAATAAAGTATTAAAGGATTATGAGATGATGCAAGCAAAAAAAATTGAATACTCGGCTAAGTTTATTTTGGCCCTTTTCTTAGAGAAGGGCGCATTTGGAAATTAGAAACCCTTAATTATCACCATATACATAAACACATAAATTCAATAATTATTATGTATAAACGCTTCACAGGCCAACATGAATAAATACTTTTGATTTCTTTTTATTTTATTTGCTAGTGCTTAAGGTAGATGTCTGATAGCATATCATAGTAGAAATTAATGGCTAAAGTTCGGAATCTGTCAGAGGCAAACACACTAATAAATTTCATAATAGGCATTGTATATATCGTAATACGGACTACATTGCAATATACCTTTAAGCTGGCACACTTTGCGTGTAAGTGCAACTTTAGTACAGAATCGTTTAATACCTCTTACATAGGTACTTTTAAGTCGAGTATAAAACGCAACCTATTTCACTGTCTTACAAAAGGCTTTTGTGCCGTGGATAAGGTAGGTAAAGTAAAAAAGGTAGTGTGCAAAATGATAAGTATGACGCGGAAAGTTGCTGACTCTGACGATGGTGTATGAGAACTTACTGTTATGTCTTTTTGGGTTAAGTTTGAAAGAAGATTACTTATTACTTTATTTTTTTTTAATGCGTTTGAACATCCCCTCCGTGCAGGCTGCAGGCTGAACTGCGCGGCTTTCTGGTCAAATTTTCTATCGCCATTCTTTCTGTTGCCGTTATCCCACATTATGTGGGTTCGGCACTACACGTCTTCTTCTTCCACTCACTTCTATCAGCCGTCACCTCACTACCCACACCTTTTACCCGCATATCCTCTTTTACACAATCCATCCATCTCTTCTTTGGTCTTCTTTCTATTGCCATATAATACACATATTATATTCATATTCATTTTTATATAATCTAATGGATATATACATATATATCCATTAGATTATATAGATGTCTAGTGGATTTCACTATCTCGACTGCTTTGTCGGTTTTTCCCGCAATCCGCAGGAAAAAGGTTATTTATATATCCCCCTATTTCTTGGAGTTTATATAGTATTATAAAGAACAGAATGTTCATATTAATATTGTTATGGTTAATTAATAAGAGTTATTGACTCGCGTAATCTTAAATTAACTAAAAGTTCTTTTTACTATATTAAAAACTGTAAGACTGATTGTAAAATAAGGATTATTAGCGATAAAGGAAAATAGTGGGTATTTCTTCTATGTGTAACTCTTTTTTTATTATTACTCCAGACATAATTAGTTTCATAGCGAATTGTTTATGAATATTAATTAATTCATCTGATCACTCTTATTGCTATTTAAAATATTTTGGCGCATTTTTTGTCTTCTATTATTATAGAGATCGTTTAAAATATTTAGGCGCATGTTTTGTCTTCTATTATACGATCTCTGGCTAGTTCTCTGATCATAAAACTTGAACGATTGTGACACAAACTTATAAGCTTTAATATGACTTAATGTATATTAGAAGCGATGAAAGCCTAGTGGTTAGGGCGTCAGCCTCCTAATCAGAGGTCGGCGGTTCGAATTCGAGCACGTACCTCTAACTTTTCCGAGTTATGTGCGTTTTTAAAAATTAAAATATGGTTTGCTTCAACGGTGAAGGAAAACATCGTGAGGAAACCTGCACGCCTGAGAGTTCTCCATAATGTTCTCAAAGGCGTGTGAAGTCTGCCAATCCGCACATGGCCAGTGTGGTGGACTATGGCCAAACCCTTCTCATATTGAAAGGGCGTCGTGCCGGTAATGGGTTGATCATGATGAATGTACATTGATGAACAGGAATATTTTAAGTTAGGCACAGCTCCATATAATTTACGGCCATATCATTTATTTATAACTAATAAATATATATTTCTATAATCTGTGTCAATATTTCTATATTATTCTTGTAAACAAAAATGTTCCGTTTGAATGTTATGTAAAAAAATTCATAAACTTAATAGAGATTCTAAATTTTATAGGTATTGTAGGAAAACCAGCGGACGGATCACATGATGTTCCGTGATTACCAACGCCTATAAACATTCAACAACGCCTTCTACCAGACCAGACTCCAGCCAGGAGTCGAATCCAAGACCTCCCACATAATACTACGCCGCGCCATACTGCGGAGGTTGAGAAACTAAATGGTGAATGATGTATCTGGTGGATCCGGCAAAATTCTTAAGTTCTATGCTTGACCTCACATATAAATTGTTTGTCGCACAGTACACAGTGAAAATGATATATATACATATATACTTTAACGATACTTTTATACAAAAGAAAAAATGCGTTTTTGTGCCCTCCGTGGCGCAGCTTGCGTTCTGTCGCTGGGTCCTGGGTTAGATTCCCGGCTCGAGTCTGGTCTGGTGGGAGGTTAACCAATTTTTGGTTATCCCGTAACTATTTCGGTTTTTGAGAAATTCTATAGGGAAAAAGAACAAATAAACCAGTAGTTAGTGTTAAGTTTTGTCTGGTGGGAGGCTTCGGCCGTGGCTAGTTACCACCCTACCGACAAAGACGTGTTGCCAAGCGATTTAGCGTTCCGGCACGATGTCGTGTAGAAACCAATTAGGAGTATGGGTTAACAATATCCCTAACAGGTTAGCCCGCTACCATCTTCGACCGCATCATCACTAACCATCATCTGAGATAGCCGTCAATATATGTCCGTCAAATACGCCATATTGTTTTTATCATACCATTCTATAACAATGATCTTGTGATAATACCGAAACGTATATCACACCATTCACAATAACGGGGCAACTGCAGTAGATCATGCATATATACCTATATATTTTTTGACGACCTCCGTGGCGCAGTGCGTGCGCTGTCGCATTTTAAAAGTTGGAGGTCCTGGGTTCGATTCCCGGCTCGAGTCTGGTCTGGTGGGAGGCTTCGGCCGTGGCTAGTTACCACCCTACCGACAAAGACGTGTCGCCAAGCGATTTAGCGTTCCGGCACGATGTCGTGTAGAAACCGACTAGGAGTGTGGGTTTACCATACTTCTAACAGGTCAGCCCGCTACCATCCTAGACAACATCATCACTTACCACCAGGTGAGATAGCCGTCGAGGGCTGACTTGTAGTGTATAAAAAAAATATATATATACACTGTAAAACATATAAATTACCATTCCGTAGTCGAGTAAAAGTGCCAGTTGATGTGACAATAAAACCAAGCGAAGAATTATTTTTATTCACAGAGCATAATAATTGTTATTTCTACGCTTTAAAACAGCTTTAATAACACATGGATGCACAGTGTGTAACCAGCCTTAGGCGGGTCTTCTCAAAGGAGCTTTGAATGGACTTAGAAACTAATTTTGCTATTCAATGTATAGTTGTTAAATATTAATTAGAAGTTTCTCAATTATTCATAGCTATGGGCCCGTTATGAATTGCGATTTTCAATTTACTGTAGTTACTTTTTAGAGTCGGGATTTTTGAAAGCTTTATTAACTTATACAGTCTATAGCAACTAAATTAACTGGGCTTTCAGCTGAACCGTCTATCTGTAAATCACTAGATATGTAAGCAGAAAAAATTACCGCTTTTTGTTTTTCACTGATGTTTATTAGTTCAGTGACTATTAATGGTGAATATAACTTGAAGTAGGTATTAACTATACGAAATATTGTAAGTAGTACAAGCATTATGTAGAACCGGATCCCCATCAAATCGGTGTTGCGTTGCAAGCTGCGATTTCCTGCGTTGCGACGTGCGCAATCAGCTTAAATTATCACCTCGTTGTTTAAGTAGACCTATTCGATTAACAGTGGTGATTTTTTTATGTACACCACAAGTTAGCACTTGACGGCTATCTCACCTGTTGATGCATTCTAAAATAGTAGCGAGCTAACCTGTTAGGGGTAACCCACACTCCTAATTGGTTTCTACACCACGTGTCGGAACGTTAAATAGAATGGCGTCACGTCTTTGTCGGTAGACTGGTAACTAGTCACGGTCGAAGCCTCCCACCAGACCAAAGTCCAGCTGGGAATCGAACCCAGGACCTATAAGTTTATAATGCCACAGCACACGCTGCGCTACAGAGGTACGTCACCCACGTCGTAAAAGCATTATTCTGCAGAACCCTTAACAAATCGGTGTTGAGTTGCAAATTACATTTTCATCAAAATCAGCCTAACCTTGTTGTTTAAGTAAACCTATTCAATTAACAGTATTTAATAAGACAATCCTGTCGTGTTGTATGGATCAGAATGTTGGGCGGCAAAAAGAACGGATGAAAGAAGAGTTCATGCGACAGAAATGCGAATGTTGAGATGGATGTGTGGTGTGATAAGAATGGATAAGATAAGAAATGAATATATAAGGGGAAGTCTAAAAGTAGCGCCAGTGACAGAAAAGATGAGGAGTAACAGGTTAGCCATCATATCACCATACCATTATGGTCATATAATGCGGAGGAAAGAAAGTGATGTCACCTAAAGAATGTTATATATGAACGTGGAAGGGCAAAAGAGTAGAGGAAGACCAAAGAGGAAATGGATGAATTGTGTAAAAGAGGATATGCGGGTAAAAGGTGTGGGTAGTGAGGTGATGGCTGATAGAAGTGAGTGGAAGAAGAAAACGTGTTGTGCCGACCCCACATAATGTGGGATAAGGGCAAGAAAAAGATGAATACTTTGAAAAGTACGTGTAGTGTGTACGAACTATAAAATTGTATTAATTTACACCATTTTGTGAAAGAAAACGTAATAAAATTCGCACCATAGGATTAAATTTTGTTATTTGGCACGGCTGGCAGTAAATGCAGATTTTGTGAGGATGCAAATAAATGCAACACTAACAAGCTCTATTCAAGCGGTACAGAGTACAGATGGTACTTCGACTCCTCTTAATAGACTTCATTATGCGTCACTGCCTCGCTGGCTTAGTAACTGTCAGGCTTAACTCTAGATGACGAGGTCGTGGGGTCTGGTTCAATATCGGGGTCATCATCATGATCAACCCATTACCGGCTCACTACAGAGCGCGGGTCTCCCCTCATTATGAGAAGGGTTTGGCCATAGTCCACCACGCTGGCCATGTGCGGATTGGCAGACTTCACACGCCTTTGAGAACATTATGGAGAACTCTCAGGCGTGCAGGTTTCCTCACGATGTTTTCCTTCACCGCTGAAGCAAGTGATATTTTTTTTTTTTTAAAAACGCACATAACTCCGAAAAGTTAGAGGTGCGTGCCCGGATTCGAACCGCCGACCTCTGATTAGGAGGCTGACGCCCTAACCACTGGGCTATCACCGCTTCAATATCGGGGTGGCAATTGCTAATTAATTATATTGAAGGGTTTTCCGTGAAGAAATTTTCTGTACTAGCTTACAGTAACAATAGGTGTATATATTTAAATTGTATCATGATCAACACATTGCCGGCTCACTACAGTACTACAGAGCACGGGTCTCTTCTCAAAAGTCCACCACACTGGCCATGTGGGGATTGGCAGACTTCACACGCCTTTGAGAACATTATGAAGAACTCTCAGGTTTCCTCACGATATTTTCCTTCACCGTTGAAGCAAGTGATATTTTAACAGCTTAAAATCGCACATAACTGCGAAGAGTTAAAATGTATAAGAATAATTTTTACCTACTAAACATAAATCTCAGCTAGACGCTGTGATTACACAGAATTTTAGGTGCTTAAAAATCTAGGTTTACAATATCGTGAGCACTAGCATCCTAGGTAAAGTTTAATTTGTAAACCTTTTAAATTTGTGCTAAGCTTCTTATTACAGTTAGATTGTCAAAATGCTGAATGGAATAAAAATTGCAATAAAATAGTTTAAGAAAAATATTATAAAATTTCTTAATCTCAGGGGAAAAGAAAGTGGAACAAGAGTATAGTGCCTTCATCATCATCATCATGATCAACCCATTACCGGCTCACTACAGAGCACGGGTCTCCTCTCAATATGAGAAGGGTTTGGCCATAGTCCACCACGCTGGCCATGTGCGGATTGGCAGACTTCAAACGCCCTTGAGAACATTATGGAGAACTCTCAGGCGTGCAGGTTTCCTCACGATGTTTTCCTTTACCGTTTAAGCAAGTGATATTTTAACTGCTTAAAACGCACATAACTCCGAAGAGTTGAAAATGTATAAATAAAAATATTTTTTAGCTACTAAACATAAATCTCAGCTAGACGCTGATTACACAGAATTTTAGATGCTTAAAAATCTAGGTTTACAATTTCGTGAGCACTAGCATCCTAGGCATTATATTTGTGCTAAGCTTCTTATTACAGTTAGATTGTCAAAATGCTGAATGGAATAAAAATTGCAATAAAATATTTTAAGAAAAATATTATAAAATTTCTTAATCTCAGGGGAAAAGAAAGTGGAACAAGAGTATAGTGCCTTAAAAACCGTCAAATTGTTTTTCTTTAACATTCACCAAGACAAGCAATACTTAATTTCGTTATAAGTGTGATAAAATCTAAAAAATAATGTGTGACCATTAGCTCCATAGATTAGATTTATGAAAGACAAACACACTCTGACACATTCTACCCAATAAGGAGAATGCCACGCTTCACACTTTCGCATTTATAATTCTAGTAGGTAATACATTGTGTTGGTAGCAAATACATTTGTAAACCTATTCACATACAAATACGTGTCGCCAAGTGATTAAATGTTACGGTAAGAGGTCGCGTAGAAACAGTCAGGAGTATGCGTTCACCATATCCTTAAAAACTTAGCCCGCTACCATCTTACTGCGTAATCACCGGGTGAGATAGCCGTTAAGGGCTAACTTGTAGTGTATAACAAAAAACATTTTATGTGGTGAGGCACTGTGGATTGGTTATTCGGCCTGTGGGATGAGATGACGGAGTCGATGACTGAGTTTGACCATACCCTGGTAGTTCCAACTACCAGGATCTCTTAGATCTCTCAGAGAGGTAGATGGTACACTATAAAATAAATGTATTTTTAAATATATTATCTCATATATATGAACGTGGAAGGGCAAAAAAGTAGAGGAAGACCAAAGAAGAGATGGATGAATTGTGTAAAAGGTGTGGGTAGTGAGGTGACGGCTGATAGAAGTGAGTGGAAGAAGAAGACGTGTTGTGCCAACCCACATAATGTAGGTTAAGGGCAAGATGAAGAAGAAGAAGATTATCTTAGACTACGTCATCACTTATACCAGGTGATACTTTAAATATCTTAGACTGCATCATCATACACACTTACACTTGGTGGTAAGTGATGTTGCAGTCTAAGATGGTAGCGGGCTAACCTGTTAGGGGTATTGTAAACCCATACCCACGCCACTAGTTGGTTTCTACGCGACATCGTGCCGGAACGCTTAATCGCTTGGCGACACGTCTTTGTCGGTAGATTGGTAACTAGCCACCAGACCAGACTCGAGCTGGGAATCGAACCCAGGACCTCTTTATAATGCGCCAGCGCGCGCTACGCCACGGTGGTCGTCAGATTAACTACCGTCAAGGGCTAACTTGTAGTGTATAAAAAAACGTAACCCTAAAAACAATATACAGTAAAAGATATAGTAGCACGGCAATATTAGCTAAACGCCGAAAATTTTGCAACACGGCTCTGCGTAAACCGACCGGCTTCCGACCGTGTGACTTATGGCCTCTATTCCGAGGCTAATCTTCAAGCCTTTCGCTCATTTATCATGAACGCAACTGTGATATTCACCGGGAAATTCCCGCGGAAATTTTCTCGCACAAACACTGCAATATTTAATGTTTAATTAACTTGTTTCAAGTTTTGGTATTTGACTTCGTTATTCATTGCCCACGAAAGTGCTTTAACAGATTTTTAATTATTAAGTTATATAGTTTCATTGGCTTTATTTAACAACTTTGCTTGAACGAACTTGGATATTACTAGCTTTTTTCTGCGGATTCTTTCACTTTGAGGTCACAAAATATAGAGAATTTTGTTTTTTAAGGAGGTCTATACTTGAAACTATTATGAGATGGAGGTTATTTTAGGTTCACCCGCAATGAAGTTGTCCTAGGAGATGAAGCTAACGGCGCCGGGAGCACGACGCAGACGCGCATCCTCTCCGGCGTCGTAGGGCAGGGTGCAGGCGACGGGTGCACGAACGCCACCTGCCCTCCTGACAAGAAGCTCCGGGTGATGGATGAAACGTATCCTCACCCGTCGAGCTTAATCCTCGGGTCGTAAGGTGCGCCCAATGTTCCTAGGAGTTAGGGGGCCTCGATCATAGGCCCCCGGTAGAGGGTCTGCCTTGGTTGGGTGGCGGTCGAGTGCGCGGGTGTTCCCGTAATCCAGCCACCAGGCGACGCGTAGGAGCATCGCTGGGTTTTGGTGGGTTGCCAGTCTGGCCGCCGGCGAGTCCCACATACCTCGTCATTGGCTGCGTCACTTCCGGAGAGGATGCGTAAACACATTTCCCAGCAAAAAAAAAAAAGTAGGAGATGAAGCCAATTCCAAACAGTGAGACCTTATAGGGCAACGGAGATGATGTTATTTTGAATTACCATATCAAGTAATCAATTACTTTATAATAGGAGTCCAATTCCATAATTCATTATTTGTAGCCGTACATAGCATGTTTGCATGCACGAACGTGTACGAAACATTTGCTTAATGTAATAGACTATTTGAATATTTAATGTTATTCCAATAATGGAATAGAACAGTATAAATAGCTAGACCATTACAATAATGTACATACACGCCGTTGTAATGCATTATCCCATTCAAACTTTTCCAAGTAATGCGGTTGCCATGCATTTAAATTCTCAGGGATTTTCCTGATTTTAGACATTGCTTAGTCTTTCAACTTCGTCATGATCAACCCATTACCGGCTCACTGCAGAGCACGGGTATCCTCTCAATATGAGAAGCGTTTTGCCATAGTCCACCACGCTGGCCATGTGCGGATTGGCAGACTTCACACGCCTTTGAGAACATTATGGAGAACTCTCAGGCGTGCAGGTTTCTCACGATATTTTCCTTCACGGTTGAAGCAAGTGACATTTTAAATTCTTTTAAACGCACATAACTCCAAAAAGTTAGAGGTCCGTGCCGGGATTCGAACCGCCGACCGCTGATCAGGAGACTGACGCCCTAACTACTAGGCTTTAACTTATTGTTTGGTAAAACAAGGTCTGATTTCACGATAATGAGTTGCCACAGTGACATAAGTACAGAATAACTTATTCCATATAGTTTATGTTGTGTCGTGCCAATATAAAGGTTTTGACTCTGAATATTGTAGATACTAATGTAACCACAACTATGGTATTACGTCAGTACCCTGCTGATGAATGAAATGAATACATGCTGAACGTATGATTTGATAGTTGCGGTTGTACACTGGTCGAAAATTGTATATAGACAATTCAATTCGACACCAGTAATCAACTCTCCGAACATACACTAAGATTAATCTGGCGATGGACATACTTGTTAAATGACAAAAATTAGCATGACTTTACCACACAAAAGGCGTGACCGTATGAGGTTGAAAAAATTGTTATTTATTTAATTTATGATTTGTATATTTCTTTTTGATTACACTACAAATTAACCCTTGATTGCACTCTCACCTGGTGGTAAGCTTACTTAAGGCTAACGCGTTAGGGGTAAGGTAAACTAACTCATACTCTCAATTGGTTTCTACGAAACAGCACGCCGGTGAGCTAAATCACTCGGTGACAGATCTTTGTTGGTAGAATGGTACATAGCCACAACTGAAGCCTTCACCAGACCATTAGTCCACACCGTAACAAATATTAATATTATGGGCTATATAAATACTAAACTATACTACCTTTATTCACTTACAAGGTGGATAGATAAATTTGATATACAATTTTTATTTTCCACTTATCTATCTCGACGTTTCAGCATTAATTTAGGGTTTAGAAATAATTTAATAACGCAACCACACTTTATACGAGTTCTTTCGATTTTTTATCGTGTGTGTTAAATATTGCTTACGAATACTGCTCTAAATATACAATTGTGATAACTGAACATGGGCAGCGTTAGCCTTTTTAAGAGTATGTAACATGATTTATTTCGTTCCACATAATATTATTATAGTCCCAGTATGATGAGAAAAAGTTCAGTTAACCTACAAATGCAAAACTATTCATACGATACGATCCAGTTTTATAAAAGTTAGGTCTTTGTGTGAAGCGATATGTTATACATGATACATTTTAACTAACAAGCCAGCTCTTTCCCCCGGCTGTTCTAAATATAACTTCCCCATACGAATTGATAAATTGTGTGAAAAACGCTGAAATGTAACATACATTTTTCATTCATGTTATCTATGTTTTTTCGTGTTTTTTTTTATCCACTACAAGTTAGCAATTGACGGCAATCTCACATGATGGTTAGTGATGATGCAGTCTAAGTTGGTAGCGGGCTAATCTGTTAGGGGTATGGTAAACCCATACTCCTAATTGGTTTCTATTCGACATCGTGCCGGAACGCTAAATCGCTTGGCGACACATCTTTATCGGCAGGGTGGTAACTAGCCACGGCCGAAGCCTCCAGACAAAACAAAGTGCAGGTTATCTAAAACAAAGTGCATATTTATGTTTTCCTGTTTATTGCGAGAAATTTAGCCCGGAATACTACTTAGTCCTCTCCCTAACTAAGAGAAATTTTACTAAGTCAAATTAATCTTCCCCACGGTTAAATCCAGCTATAATATGTATGAATTAAACTAGCATACAAAGGCTTCCATTCCATTCCAAGTGTTATATGGAACAATGGCATATTTTAGATCGAATAAAAACACAAAAAAAAACTTGTTTTATATTACCCATTAATTTAAACTTTATTTTTATTTTTATTATATTATGCTGTTACAGCGGCCATTAAAAATTGTATTTTTACTATTTTAGCTTATGGTATTCAGCCCGCTTCAGACAGATAGACAAAGAGATAGACAGGGGCAGAGGCATACAAGCAGAATCTCATTGGCATCTTCGGAACTTTCTAAAGAAGCCTTGTTTACTGCTATTGCTCTCTGCCAGTGAAAGTACCATCATATTAGGTTCAGCTGTTCAAGAGTATGTATAATTAGTAAGAGAGGAGGATTTTTATTTTTGTGCTTAGCTGTAAACTTGTTATCTTCAGAGAGAAGCGACCGAGACTACCTCCGTGGCGCAGTGCGTGCGCTGTCGCATTATAAAGTTGGAGGTCCTGGGTGCGATTCCCGGCTCGAGTCTGGTTTGGTGGGAGGCTTCGGCCGTGGCTAGTTACCACCCCACCGACAAAGACGTGTCGCCAAGCGATTTTAGCGTTCCGGCACGATGTCGCGTAGAAACCAGTTAGGAGCGTGGGATTACCATACTCCTAACAGGTTAGCCCGCTACCATCCTAGACTGCATCATCACTTACCACCAGGTGAGACAGCCGTCAAGGGCTAACTTGTAGTGTATAAAAAAAAAGACTAGTGTTGGTTCTAGTAGTAGTTCTCCTTAATGTTATCAAAGGCGTGGGAAGCCAATCCGCACATGGCCAGCGGACTGTGGTTAAACCCATCTCATATTGCGAACATCCCGTGCTCTGTAGTGAGCTGGCAATGGGTTGATCAAGATGATGATGAGCTACAACTGTAACTATATTTTTCGAAATATTTTATTTTTATATTTAGTGATGGGAAAGGGAATATCAACGGAAATGGAAGCATATTCTACGGAATTTTGTAAAAACTTAATCTACGTCGAAAAAGTCACTGTCATCAACTAGTAGTAGTAGATAAAACTTTGTCCGCCTTCATTTATAAAGTTATTATAGCAAATAATGCATCAAAAATCTGCTTTCATCTAGATTATCTCGAAAAAGTCCCAAAAATGTAAGAATATTTTTTAATCTGTAATAGTACCGAGTATAACATGTACTCGTAGTAAACCTTACGGAGTTTTTGCCATGACAACATTGCCTTAATTAATTAACTTGACAACGTTACTACGAAATGTATCAAGGGTGAAAAATCTCGGATGAAAAAAGCAAAGGAGTTTAGTCATTTTAATTTGCAGCCTAACATAATTTCGTATTTTTATTAATTAACTCTGTGGCCTAAATCATAATAATTTTTAATTTTTGGACTATCCTTATGTGGTAATAGTATAAATTATGGTACCACTCACACACATGGTTTGAATGGCCATGGGCCAATGTTGATTTATTTAGTTTTATGTTTAGATATTTTCTTAATTGACTGTGCCCACAGAATTTGGTCGTTCAATAAGAACTTTAAATATAAAGAGACACATTATGACAACAGTCTTTAAAGCCCGCCGACCTGTTTAATTATGTTAAGCCCCATATTACCTTATTCCGCCAGAAGATATGTACCTATGTCAAGTATGCAGTTATTTATTTGTATTAACAGCTAAAATGCGTCAATGAATTTTAATAAGCGATCGTTTCACCATTGATTCATCGATGTTGTTCATTCGATTAGCGGAAATCAAAAGCAATATGGCGCCCAATAGCCTCCATAATTCAACTTTCCTTACGCACGGGCTAGAGGAGAGACTCTGCGGCGTCATCGCGGCGTTGAGGTTTGCTTCCTAGATGCCACCAACTACAAGAAACGGCAGTTTTAGTCAAGCCTCGCTATTTTCTTCGCGAAGGACTTAAATTCTGGTCCAGCGATAATAATCTTCGTTAGCATCTTAACAGGATATTGATAAAGGAGTTTTCTTATGACTCTTAACTTAAATCCTTTTTTTTTAATAAGATATATTCAAGTTGGAGATTATGAAGTCTATCGAAAGTATCTTTTACCCATAAACTGAATTCCCAGTGGAGATAATGTCGTACCATTACAAAATTCAAATTAATATTCATAGAGCCAAATTGGACCGGGTAGCTGTACTTTACGCGGGATTAGTTATCGAATACCCTAATTTTGTTCCGTAGTTATACTATCTGAATTACAAAACAGCCTCTATGAATAATTGTTTCCATATATTACATTAATTTATATTCATAATATAATTAGTTTGCTTCTAGTTTTACACATAATTAGTTTGTATGTAGCGGCTATAATTCATACATCGGCGCGTGCGCTCGCTGCCCCGCTCAGCGGCTCACTGAACTACGCTTGGTCGCGCGTTCCTTATATGGAAGTCATCGCGAGCCGAGTCCGCTTTCCAAGTACAGGAGTACCACGCTGTGCCGCTGCCCGCTGCAAACTGAGGCGCTCAGACAACGGCCCTCGTCATATATACGCGCAACGCGAGTTGTGCCTAACCACCTGTTGCGCGTGCGCCTATCTCCTTACTTACGATTGGTTATTCATGTATGGATGCTCGTTAAGATAGTTATATTATGTTAGCCCTAGGATCCTATATAGCTAGTACCCTAATAAACGATTCTCATGTTCACCAAAACAGTTTTATTTACCACCAAGAAATATGGACGGCAACATGTACTAGAGAATACAAAATAATAGTATGCAAATCCATGAGCTTACTTATGTGAAAACTATACGGATGTTTCTTGATTTCTTTAAACGCAACTGGACTCTCATGGAATATTTTCGTAACATTGAGATGTTCCCTAAATTTTTTTTTGTTCATTGCACGTTAGCATGTTACTGCTATCTGTACAGTTATACTCTTCCAGTGAAAGTACCATCATATAAGGTTCAGCTGTTCAAAGAGTCTGTATATTTAGTAAGAGAGGAGGACCGAAACCGTAAAATAAAACATCTTAACATCGCTAGTAAAGTGAGACTATTTGCAAAAACACGAGCATTTCGGTCACAGAACCTTAAAACCACAAATCACGACCCCAAAATACTGTTCCGTCCAAAAATTTGTGCAAAATTTATTTCTATTTACTACATTCCTTCCGATGTTTAATGTCTTGTACGGGGTACTTCATAAATCACTCAGAACAAAAGCAATGTGGGAGGGGAGCACGGATGAAATAGAAACAAAACGGCAAAAAAAAGATTTATATATTTTATTCTTCCGGGGGTAAAATGGTCGCTGTTGGTCTTTTAAAGCGAAGCCAACCCCTATTCCATATTAATTCAAACAATAATATTATCCATGCGAAAGTATGTTTGTTTGATAGGTTTGTTATAAATAATATAATATCTAACAATAAACAGTAGAACCGATCTTGCCGGAATTCAGAATAAATAATGCTTGAATCCTGGACGATTGTAGACTTTTATACCGGATACCTTTTCTTTGAGGTACCGCTATACCTCAAAGAAAACCGTTAAAATGATTATGCGGAAATTTTGCAAATAGATTGCATTCTGGAATAAAATAAAGGATATTTAATAGCCTAAAAATGCACCGCAAAGAGGTTTAAAACAATCGAAACAAACGTGGACCAAGCCAACGCAAAATCTAATAAAACGTTATCACTAAAAGGGCGTCAACTATAAACGTAAAATAACACTGACATTTTAAAGTATTATAAAAAAGTGCACTTTATCTTTTTTTTTATACACTACAAGTTAGCCCTCGACGGTTATCTCACCTGGTGGTAAGTAATACTGCTGTCTAGGATGGTAGCTGGCTAACCTGTTAGGAGTATGGTAAACCCACGCTCCTAATTGGTTTCTACGCGACATTGCGCCGGAACGCTACATGGCTTGGTGACACGCCTTTGTCCGTAAGGTGGTAAAAAAATGCAATTGCTAATTAGTGCAATTTGTAACGTAATCAAAGATAGAATTGTGTGCATTAAATATAATAGAAAGAAATACAATTATTTCTTATTTTAATTAATTTAATTATGTTTTAATTTACTTGTATTTAATTAGATTTATTGCTTTTTTTTGTTGTTCTTACATCTGTTGTAACGTAATGTTTTCTTGGCGCATTGTGAATGTTGCGTACACTTATTATAGATATACGTATCAGTGTGTGTAATAGTGTGTAATTAAGTGCCGAGTGTATGATATCTATATTGTTAGTGTTCCTTTTTAAATAAATAAATAAATACACTGTGAGAATATCAACGCTCCACTTATCAGTTCATCGCAGACAGACAGACGTACGGATCGACGGCGAAGGCCTAGCCAAAGGGATTTTGAAGCGTACTGAACCCAAAATCCTAAATAGACATAAATACACATATCTATATATATATATATAAATAAATTGCTGTTCGTTGGTCTCGCTAAAACTCGAGAACGGTTGAACGAATTTGTCTTATCTTGGTCTTGAAATATTCGTGGAGGTCTAGGGAAGGTTTAAAAAGTGAGAAAAATTCTAATAATTGCCGGGAAAACCTTAAAAACAGCCCTTTTGTTTTTCCCATATAAACGTATTCTAAATAAAATGTGGAGTCAATTTGAACTTTATTGCTATTTAATAAAGTTCATATTAAATTATAATCACTCACTGTTGTCTAAGAAATGTAGGTGTGATCCCAACTTCAAAGATTCAATTTGCAATTTATATTTAGGCAATATTTTATCCCGGTATTTCCACGGAAACGAAGACTACGCGGGTGAAACCGCGGGTCTCAGCTAATATTAATATATATTTCAGATCAGATTTTTACAGATATTATAGCAAACAAAGCTTTGCTGTAAATCACGGACTTACACAAAGTAACGTCTGCTTGAGTCCAAATATTGATTCACCCAAGCCCTCAGGGCTTTGTTTAAGTATTTGCTGTTTTGGCTGTTTGCATTGAAAAAATGAAGCGGTGATAGCCTAGTGGTTAAGGCGTCAGCCTCCTAATCAGAGGTCGGCGGTTCGAATCCGGGCACGCACCTCTAACTTTTCGGAGTTATGTGCGTTTTAAAAAAAAATTAAAATATCATTTGCTTCAACGGTGAAGGAAAACATCGTGAGGAAACCTGCATGCCTGAGAATTCTCCATAATTTTCTCAAAGGCGTGTGAAGTCTGCCAATCCGCACATGGCCAGCGTGGTGGACTATGGCCAAACCCTTCTCATATTGAGAGGAGACCCGTGCTCTGTAGTGAGCCGGTAATGGGTTGTTCATGATTGAAGAAATACGCAAAAATGTTTTCTTAATATAATAATTAATGTGCATGGGAGTCTTCAGAATAAAGTTGCAGGTCCCAGGATTGATTCCCAGCTTGAGCCAATCGAGTAAGTCTGAATGCCGACAAAGACGTATCGCCAAGTGATTTCGCATTTCGTTACGTCGCTTAGAAACCAATTAGGAGTATGAGTTCATCATACCCTTGAGAGGCCAGCCCGCTGCCATCTTAGATTGCATCATTACTTCATCATCAGGTGAGATTGTCAAGCGGCACCACTTGTAGTGGTATACATAAAAATAAATTTCTATACAGAAGATTATTTTTGTCTGGTGGGAGGCTTCGGTAGTGGCTAGTTACCACCCTACCGACAAAGACGTCGCCAAGCGACTTAGCGTTCCAGCACGATGTCGCGTAGAAACCAATTAGGAGCGTGGATTTACCATACTCCTAACAGGTTTGCGTCAACTATCTTCCTAGACAGCATCATCACTTACCACCAGGTGAGATAGCCATCAAGGGCTAAAAAAAGAGGAAAACTAGTACAGAGGTAAGATGCGCGTTGGGCATGTTAGAAAAAAGCCGCTGATAAACAGATGCAACCAAAAAGAGTTGCGAAAACCTTTTTATACCACAAATCTAGCTTGCAACGCTGTAGAAGAACTTGTGCACGTTAATATGAATTCATAGCACGAACCTTGACAGTTTGTTTTCTTACATTATTATAACCATAATAGTAAAACCAATTTTTTTTTTTTCCGCTGGGAAATGCGTTTACGCATACCCTCCGGAAGCGATGCAGGCAAGACTGCGCCGCTTCCGACGGGGTATGTGGGACTCCCTGGCGGCCAGACTGGCGACCAGAATACCCACTAAAACCCAGCGATGCTCCTTCGCGTCGCCTGGTGGCTGGGTCACGGGAACACTTGTGCACTCGACCGCAACCCAGACAGCGGCAATAGTAAAACCCATACGCAATCATCATTCCAACAAACGTACATCAGTTTATATTTAGGCTCAGAAAGAATCCAACGAACCTCAGTTTTCCAATTTATTCACTTCCGGTCGCTCTCTCTGAACATCGGTCCACTGCGCTGGAAAAAGTTCAAAACTACTCTAACATAATCAGACGCTCCACGCTAAAGCGTTACGGCTTCAGCCTTCAGCATCGCATCTATGTTTTCTTTTATTACTACCTTCAACTCCCACATTCATCTTTCTCGTGGTCAGTCGACTTGCTTCTCCTATTATCTAAGTTTTTTTCATTTTGAATTTTATCGTTTTGGAAAACTGCTAAAATAGCCCACTTCACGCCACGATGAGCTTGTTTAAGTTTATTTTGTTTATCGGGGTGTTAGCAACCATATCATCTTTGCTGCTACTGTTATAATCATTTCATTATAATGTAAAGAAGCATTCTGTAGTATTTAGTAAGTAACAAGTGACGTAAGAAAAGCTGTTTATTATCAAGCTAGTTCATCATATTAGATAAATAAAGATACAAAGAGTCAAAGAGAATTTTGTAGCCTTACCAGGTCGCAAACCTTTCTATCTTCTAGTTTTTTTTCTCTATACTGAATCGGAATAACTAGAAAACTAATTTACAGTCTTTTTCTTATTTGCGAAGGCACATTTGCGAAGTTAATCTGTACAAAACTAGCAACATTTTGACAAGGCTAGTTCTGTCTTTATGAAGCTAGAATTGCTTGCTTGCCAATTTAATATAACTATCTTTAAATCCACATTCACAGCATAAATCTGCGATGAGATATAAATTTTTATGATGCATTATCAAATTCAAAAAATTCAAATAATCTTTATTCAAATTGTCCTTTAAAAGGCGCTTTTGACGCGACAATAATTTACATAGTAGTGATTTGATGGTGATAACTTCGTAAACTTAAAACTAAAGCTATGAGGGTTCCAAACGCGCCCCGGTCTAAGAAGAAGCCCACGAAAAACTTAGCCAGGTAATTTTTTTTTGTTATCACCATCTCACATGCCACTTAAAATTATACTAAGAGCTATCTTATTAGAGCAATATTTCACACCCATGCTTGTTTATAATTTACGTAATCCTTTACACTATAGTAGGACTTATCTACAAGGTTACGTTATTATCTTACATTATGCTGGAAAGATCAGATTGTTAGCTTATTATTACTCACAAGCTTAAAAAATAATTTTTACTATTTACCTAAACAATTAGTTTTCATTTTAAAACCTAGTTTTATTAATATAATGTCACCAGATTAAGTAACTTGCAAGCTTAGTTACTGTAAGTATTGGGTTATATACATATCTACACGGAGTAAAAATGGTTAGCTTGTAAAAACTAACCTAATATCATCAGGGTATATGAATACGGAAAAAAACTTACATTTTCGTATGTAAGTAAGAGCGTTATTCACAAAGAGAAAAACCATGTAAAATACCTAATGGGTCGTTGAGAAGGTTCATAATAATGATATACGGGATGGGGTGCATAAATATAACAAAGAAATTTTACCTTTTATCTATATATTAAATTAGGGTAAGTAGTATTCCGCTTTGTTTTTGTGCTTTATTATTTTTGGCAAGCAAGAACAGTTACTTAATTATTTAGTAGCTGTATAATACCTAAAGCACTAATAGGTTTTTTTTTATCCTTTACGGCAATCTCACCTGATGGTAAGTGATAATGCAATCTAAGATGGTAGCGGGCTAACCTGTTTCGGGTATGGTAAACCCACACTCCTAATTGGTTTCTACGCGACATCGTGCCGGAACGCTTAATCGCTTGGCGACACGTCTTTGTCGGTAGGGTGGTAACTAGCCACAGCCAAAGCCTCCCAACAGACCAGACTCGAGCCGGGAATCGAACCCAGGACCTCCAACTTTGTAGTACAACAGCGCGCACGCTGCGCCACGGAGGTCGTCAAAACGTAACGTAGGTGAATTATAACAAGCACTACAGCCATTACAGAACTTTTATAAAATGTAAACACCCATTCTTAATACTAGTTTTATTTTACGTAGTATTAATAACCTAAATACTAAGCTTTTCCCCCCGGACGAATCAAGAGGGACCCACAGCACTCGGGCACACGTGGAGGTTACCCGACCTGGCACCCCAAGCAAAAAAAATAAATATTTTACGTACGTATTTTTTTAATAGCTGTGATAGCTTACTGGTTAGGGCGTCAGCGTCTTAATCAGAGGTCAGCGGTTCGAATCCGAGCACGCACCTCTAACTTTTCGGAGTTATGTGCGTTTTTAAACAATAAAAATATCACTTGCTTCAACGGTGAAGGAAAACATCGTGAGGAAACCTGCACGCCTGAGAGTTCTCCATAATGTTCTCAAAGGCGTGTGAAGTCTGCCAATCCACACATGGCCAGCGTGGTGGACTATGGCCAAACCTTTCTCATATTGAGAGGAGACCCGTGCTGTGTAGTGAGCCAGTGATGGGTTGATCATGATGATTTTTTTTAATACTAGTAAGGTTAACATACATTTTTTTTTAAATACCCACCTTGAGTTCCTATGTAAAATCTTAGCACTCTCTGATAGCTTATTTACATACATAAGAATCTGCTCTGATATAAAGTATTTTTCAGTGACAGACAAACATAAAAATACATATAACTTTCTCTCAACTTCTCTTCCGATGTGGGTAAAAATAGTCATTAAATTTCCATTAACCAGTCTATCGAAGCTATTCCAGACGTACCGAGTACATTAGACTTTTTGTTTTGACATTGTTCCGAAATTAGCTAAGTCATGGCTACTTATCTTTCTTTCGATCTTCAGCCAAATGTTCTCTCTGCTCTCTAAAAATGAAAGCTTTAAGTTTTATTTGTTATCAATAGATCCATTAATATTAGTATGGTTTAAATATTATACAGTGGAGCAGGGATTTAATAAGAGTCAGTGTCATACAATGCTCCTTTTGGAGATTTTACGACCTCCGTGGCGAAGTGCGTGCGCTGTCGCATTATATAGGTGGAGGTCCTGGGTTCCTGGCTCGAGTCTGGTCTGGTGGGAGGCATCTGCTGTGGCTAGTTACCACCCTACCGACAAAGACGTGTCGCCAAGCGATTTAGCGTCGGCACGATGTCGAGTAGAAACCAATTAGAAGTATGGGCTTACCATACCCCTAACATGTTAGCCCGCTACCATCCTAGACTGCATCATCACTTACCACCAGACGATATAGCAGTCAAGAACTAACCTATAGTGTGTAAAAAAAAAAAAGATCTCAAGAAGGCTCTGAATGATACATGTTCTGCTGAATGTTTAAATGAATCTTGAAACTAAATTAAGCATTATCTTTATTCAAATTGGCCTTTAAATGGCGCCTTTGATGCGTACATACAATTATTTACATTTTAGTGAGAAGATGATGGTAACAATATTCGTGAACTTAAAACTAAAGCTGCGAGGATCTCCAACATGCCCTGGCTTAAAAGAAGTCCACAACAAACTTAGTCGGGTATTATTTTTCTTAACACCATCTCACATTGTCACTTCAAACTATTTGTAAAAGCACCCAGTTAGAGCAACAAATCATAGCGTTTAATATTAACTTTAAATTTATTACGAGGTAACTCCGAGATGTCATCCAGTACTTTATTGTTAAATTGTATGTAATTTCCTTTAAACAAATTTTATGCTTGTAAATAATCCAATCTTTTTTATTTAAAAATACAATAGTCTTGAAAACGTTAATTTTCATAGACAAGTAAAGAAAAGCTGGAAAAACCTTACTTACGCAAGAACCAAATAACACGTACACATTTAAGTGATCCTTAAAAAGTTGGGATGGGTTATTTTGTTGTTCAGTGTGCATTTCACTATCAACGTTAATTGGCATTGTACTAAAACGTAATGATAAGCTGGTTTTATATCTTTATAATGGCTCCCTATATGAAAATATTAATCCAACTATTTTTATGTTTGCGTACTGTTAAGCTATTAAAAAAGTAGGAACAGCGCTCTCTAGATTATATAGGGATGCCACTACAACAAACGCAAACCATTGTCAATAATAAATGGCCTAACTGTACTACTTGCTAACTTGTGTAAGTCTAAGTGGGTTCACGTAGTGGCTACATTAGCAAAGCTGAAAAGGAAGCAGGCGGGATGTATGAAAATATGATGAATTACTTTAAAAAGACCTTGAGATAGAAAAATGGGAACATAAATACTAATATGAAAATAAGTCTTCAATATTTGTGTGGCTAATGCTCGCCATTTTATTTTTTGTATGACGTTTTAAATAAAGATGCACACCCATATCTTAAGACTTTAGCAACCTATTGAAACGTATACGCTATCTACTAGACTGAGACAGGTAGACAATACAAAATGGCCATTCTGGTTTTCCTGTTGGTTTGACTGTTACACTTTTTTCACACCTTTTTTTTTCACGCTGGGAAATGATTTTATGCATCCCCTACGGAGGCGACGCAGGCAAGACTGCGCCGCTTTCGACGGAGTATGTGGGACTCCCCGGCGGCCAGGCTGGCGACCAGAATACCCACTTAAACCCAGCGTCCTCCTTCACGTCGCTTGGTGGCTAGGTCACGGGAACACTCGTGCACTCGACCGCGGCCCAGCCAGCGGCGTCCGCCGAGGCAGACCCTCCACGGGGGGCCTATGATAACGAGGCCTATCCGTCCGAGGCCGCTTTTCACACCTTACAGATTTTAATTCGCATTCTGGTAATGGACTTTAAATTTTTTTTTATCCCAGAAGTTTAGAGTTCAGTATTTATTTATATTTATATAAACATTATTAGATCAAATAACGTCGTGGGCATCAGCAAGTTTTCATTAAATCCCTTAGCAAGTAAAGCAAGCGTTTATATGTTTATATGCACATTAAAAAATAGTCATTCTTTTGATATTTTTGTTCTGTTTGAGATGTATTTAAACTAAAGTAAGTAATTTAAACTAATTAACCACAAGATAAATAAGTTTTACTGGATTTTGTTATGTAAACGTTAAGATTCTACACCTTATTTGTGGTCTTCAATATCCGGGACCCTCGACGAGGCCTTAAAAAGTTTCTCGTCGTGCACCCTATTTCCACGCCATTGCTTGCCTCAAGTTGCTTAAAAGTAACAATTCCTGTTGTTGTTGCAGAATTGTCCAGTACTATTTACTCTGCACCTTCAGTGTTTAATGTCTTGTACGGACTGTTTCATATATAATGTGGAACAAAAGCTATAAAATAGGAGAGATAGAAGTGTAAAATAAAAATGTAATGCAAAGAATTTCTCTATATTATTCTTTTCTAGAGACGTATGTGGGAAATAGGGTTTAGAAAAACAACAAAAGCAAATTGTGTGTTTTATTTTTTCAATTTTCCAAATTTTCTTCTTTTCGGGTAATTCAGAAACTTAAAATTATAACAGTGATTAATCAAAATTAAATAATGATTGATGACTGTTATAATTTTAAGTTTAATATATATTTATTGTAGATGTATAGTATTTACTATGATTAAAATTATTATTAATATATTTAAAAGTACATTAATTTTATGTTTTACCACCTACCATGCATCTACAGCATTTTCTCTATACGCTTTTGGTTACCTGGAAGAGATCCTGGAATTACCATGATATGGTCAAACTCAGAGTTCATGATCCACTCCGTCATCTCATCCCATAGGCCGAATGACCTGGCCGTTGCGACCTTGCACAGATACCTCCCGAAGCAACCATGCCCTGAGCGGATCTGCACAAGGCGGATGGACAGAGCCCCGTGCTTCTGGCCCGTCCATATGTAAGCCAACAGCGGATTGCTCATACAACCGTAAAAAAAAAATACTTTTTTAACTCTTGAGTCTGCTATGCCATTTATTAAAGATGGTTTTGAATCCACAACTTTGTCCTAAGATCAATAGTTTTTAAATGAAATATTTCGCGGTGGCACCCTAGGCATCAGCTAGTGTTTACATTTAAGACCAAATAGTCTCTCGGAGTAAAATTAGCTATATTACAAAATTAAAATGAAAGCCCTAATTAAAAACGAAACAAGAATTATTACATACTCAAATTACTTTAAGTCTGGATTTTTTTTTAATGCAAAACTCGACCGGCACGGGATTTCGCCCGTCCATCCATCTGTCATATGCAAATACCCCTGGGATCTGCATGGGGTATTACACAAAATGATATATAATTACAAACGTGCAATTAAAATGAGTTTACGCTTTCATGGATTAAAGCCTAGTCTAATATTATTTATGCGGAGAAATGTTTGTTGATAACTTCGTGTGTCTAATTTTAGTTAATCCGATAAGTTCGGTTAACCGAATTTGGCAAGCGTTTTTATGCCTCATATAAGATTTGCATACTCACAATCGTGTAGTCGCTTTTGAGTATCGAAAAACTATGACGTTAACGTAAAATGCATTTTACGTAATCAGTTTAGAGTTGCAATTTCAATGGCATTTATATATTTTTTTAATTACTCGTAGATGCGCTCAGTGTGGAAGTTTGGACCAATTGCAGCCTTAAAACTAGGTCAATACGTTTCAATTAACTGTAACGTTAGTGTGTTTAGGATACTCGAAATCGACTTTTCGAGTGAGCGTAATAAATATTATACTAACGTTAACGTCCGTGACTGAGTATGGGATGCAATCGAATACAGATAACCAGAGACTCGTATGAAAGACTTTTATATAATAGCGTTATTAAACAACTTTATAAAATACACTTTTTATCTATAAGCTCCAGCTAAATACAGGCTTCCTATGGCTTACATATATTTGTCTTATGGGAGGCTTTGGCCATGGCTAGTTACCATCCTACCGACAAAGATGTGTTGCCAAGCTATTTAACGTTCCAGCACGATGTCCCGTAGAAACCAATTAGGAGTATGGGTTTACCATACCATACCCCTAACAGGTTACCCGCTACCATCTTACATTGCATTATCATTTACCAGGTGAGATTGCGTCAAGGACTAACTTGTAATGGATAAAAAAAATCTCAAGCGTAATAAACCTCTGGAAAAACATCTGTCTGTAACATTATCATTTATTTTCTTTTACTGTCCATTGCAAACTAGTCTAGCGGGACATCAGATTTCACATATTCAATCATACAATAATAAAATAAGGCTTCCTATAGCAAGAGTCGAACTCATTTGTCATTTCACGACCTGATATTTTTTCGTCCGTTCTGTCCCATTGCGTACTGTTTTGACAAGTCTATTAATTATTGCATTACGTTTTTAGCGACAATGTTACTTTTTTACGCACGTTTTTGCTAAAATTTTAAACAATGCTATAGCTTTTTTTTTTATAATCAACAGTATATAGAGAACTCTGAATCTAACCTATCTTGTGATTATTAAGGTGAATCAATATCAGTTTTAAAGAAAACTAATAGCTTATATATTTAATCATAGTATATTATTATAGCGTGGTAACAAGCAATATTTTTATCTTTAGATCCAGGCAATTACATGTCATGTCTTTCCATTGTGTATCTGTATTACAAGTCTTTCAATTAAAGTTAATAATATTAAGTAAACCCATGTTATTGAAAGAATATCATATAGCTCTCCCTTAGTATATAACTAGCAAACGCGGGGACGTTTTCGTGTCATAGCAAACTAAAATTCACCTAATGCAAACTCTGTACTATATATATATATATATATATATATTATAAAACTACTTAATTTTTTTATTAGGGTATTCACCCAAAAAGTACAAGTAATTAAAATAAATATAGTAAATTTAAATAAATATCTACGCCTTGTGCCCGTGTTTTTCTTTTTTAAATTACAATATTCATACGTCATCATTGGACTTTTCAAATCCTTGCCTATCACCTGAAGGATGCTGCTATCAGAACTACGCAATCTTTCCTAGTTGGTTTCGACAACAACAAAGAAATCGGAGAATTAGCCGAAGTGCTTCAGTATCTCAGAATGTTTTAATGGTACGGTATGCGTTATTATACTGCACGCTTATTTTTCTGAAGGACACCTCTTTTACCGGTACTATACACAGATATAATGACGACCTCCGTGGCGCAGTGAGTGCGCTGTCGCATTATAAAGTTGGAGGTCCTGGGTTCGATTCCCGGCTCGAGTCTGGTCTTGTGGGAGGCTTCGGTCGTGGCTAGTTACCACCCTACCGACAAAGACGTGTCGCCAAGCGATTTTAGCGTTCCGGCACGATGTCGCGTAGAAACCAATTAGGAGCGTGGATTTACCATACTCCTAACAGGTTAGCCCGCTACCATCCTAGACAGCATCATCACTTACCACCAAGTGAGATAGCCGTCAAGGGCTAACTTGTAGTGTATAAAAAATAGAAACACTGGCAGTTGGCCTTCAAGAGGGTGCTTTTGAATTCTTTGCTGCATTCAACAAATCAGTGCGCGAGCATGTTGCACCGAACCGACAATGCCCGTTTTTCACATTCCATGTCAAGGTCGTGCGTACGGTCGTCCATGACGATGTGGCCAAGGTATCTTAAGTACAAAAGTTTTGTTTCACAAAAGTTCCGCTTCGAGCTCTGGCTAATGTAGAAGTTCGAATTTGAGTGTTAGAACTAATTTTGAAAGCATCATTTTACATGGTCTCCCAGGGGGAGTTTCTTGGCTGAAGAACTTTTTGGCCCAACCCGAAGCCCGGTCTGAACCGAACATGTTTGCTACTAAACCAGCGAGTATGTAATTCTCTGTACTCACTCACAAAACAAAATATGGGGCTGACGATAACAAGGCCTTAACTCATTTGTCATTTTAGGAACCGATATTTTTCCCGTCATGTTTTCCCATTGCGTATACTGCTGACAAGTCTATTAATTAAGGGAATATACTTGTACCGGAAATATTATTTTATTTCGCCGTTGTCTCAACCGATGAATATCCCTCCGTGGCGCAGTGTGCTTGCTGTCGCATTATAAAGTTGGAGGTCCTGGGTTCGATTCCCGGCCCGAGTCTGGTCTGGTGGGAGGCTTTGGCCGTGGCTAGTTACCACCCTACCGACAAAGACGTGTCGCCAAGCGATTTAGCGTTCCGGCACGATGTCGCGTAGAAACCAATTAGGAGTGTGGGTTTACCATACCCCTAACAGGTTAGCCCGCTACCATCTTAGACTGCATTATCACTTACCATCAGGTGAGATTGCCGTCAAGGGCTAACTTGTAGTGGATAAAAAAAAAAAAATATCCGGAACAAATATTTCAGGGTTCCGTTAAAGTTAGTAACATTTTATTACTTAAAATGCACTAAACTCCTTAAGTAAAAATATCGTGCCGTAGACTGAACCCTTACCCCGAAATGGGAGGATAAATTTTAGTCTATCCAAGTATTTATGGAATACTGGTATTCCATAAAAACGTGGATAGTAGCATTTCATTCCTTGGAGAATTTAAAAAATATACTACAATGTAATTTTTTTTTTAAACGCACACAAGTCCTAAAGTTAGAGGAGCAAGCCCGGATTCGAACCACCGACCTCTGATAAGGAGGCTGACGACCTAACCACTAGGCTATTACCGCTTTAAAAAAAATCACTGCTTCAACGGTGAAGGAAAACATCGTGAGGAAACCTGCACGCCTGAGAGTTCGCCATAATGTTCTCAAAGGCGTGTGAAGTCTGCCAATCCGTACATGGCCTGCGTGGTGGACTATGGCCAAACCCGTCTCACATTGTGAGGAGACCCGTGCTCCGTAGTGAGTCGGCAATGGGTTGATCATGATGATGTAAAATTATTCCCAGTGTGAAAATTATGCATTAAATAAAGCTTATTATGTTTTTTATACAGACCCTTACTCTATCAACTATTTTTTAATTTGTCAATGTTTATTTATTAATTTATTTAAAAGGAAGCCAACGTAGTGTACATTGTTGTACATTCAAAATAATTTAGATAATAACTTAATAATGACACTGTAAAACCCCATGTACAGGCTTACTCAGTGTGTGTTTCTTAATATACCTACAAATTTTACAAAAATGAAGGTTAAAAATAAATTAAAACAATTAAAATCACAATAACAGTGACGGGTGATTATAATTCGAATTTAAAAACAAAAGAACAAAATGGCATTTATTAAAGCCTTTTGTTTAAAACATATCGTGTTTGGAAAACTGCAGACCGAGCAAAACGAACGAACGTATGAACGAACGGAACGAATAAAAAGAAAATAAAAGCCACTTCTCTATCATGAAAGCAACAGGGCTACAACATTTACAATAATTCAATTTTCCCTCCTCTAAGGCTCTGTGCATTAAATTTTGCAAAACTGAAAGGCTAGGCGCCTTGCCTCTGAGTAATTTTTCTCCACCTTTCATTCCTACGTGACTGGAAGGACTATCCAAACCCTCTAGAGTGTGCCCTTTGTCGAGCTGAATGGTGGGTTTCTTTATAATAAGTTGAATTATGCATTATTATTGGAGTGTTTAGACTTAGACGTCTTTTCGAAACACATTAGGTGTGAAACTGATGTGGATCGTATTACAAGTGAAGCACTTTAAGAGCACTCCACTATTATTCCGAAGCAGTTCTTTCCCTGATACGAAATAATTACACGTTTCTGAGTTAAATGGGCCTAGACAGTTGTGATATTATTTATAATCCTTTACAGTAACTTAGTAAGAATTCATCATATTATTTCAATTAAGATAGTAAATAGCTATTAATCTATAAAATCAAAGCACATTGTATATTTTTGTAATAACTACCTGTGATTAAAGTCAGTAATGTTCTCAAAGGCGCCTGAAGTCTGTCAATCCGCCATGACCAAACCCTTCTCATATTGAGCTGAGACCCGTGCTCTGTAGTGAGCCGGCAATGGGTTGATCATGATGATGATTAAACTCAAGTTTTAGTAGTTATCCATAAAAATAACCCATAAAAAATATGTTGTCTCTCTGGCTGTTCGTCCAAGCTAATGTTCATAACTAAATGAGGTTTATGTAGAAAAAAATGTAAATTTAAATTTCTATAAAGTATGAAGTTTTCATATTTGATATGATCTGTCAATATTCGAATCCAATTTTCACTTCTATTGCCTATTTGATATCCTGGAAGTTTCAGAAACCTGGAACCCTCTTTCTTCGAAATTTATTAGGCTCGCTCTCAGTGTGAATTTTTGGTTTAAATAGTAATTGCAGCAATATCTGTATATCAGGGTTTCTTTAGTTTTAATCAGTCATGGACAACTTTCACAATATAAATAATTCCACGGACCTCTGTCAAGGAATATTTTAAGTAAAGCAAACAAGCCATATTTATATTGAAAAATCACTTTTATTAGTTGGTAGTTTAATATATTCTTATTTTTCATCTTAGCTAATGAGAAAGATATTGCTGGAAACCCTGCTCTAGAAGTTTAGTCTTTGTTCAATTAACTCCTCTTTTGTGACTGATCATACGTTGTGATCGCGGTGAGTTCTTGACTCAACCTAGACGAGATTATGACACTATGGACCCTAAGATTCCGTGAACCCCACTTTAAGAAACCCCGCTGTATCCCTTTTAATGAATATGTCAAATCAATAATGATAAATCACAGTCACTGCAAAATCATAGACAGGCATATATGTATTCCTTATTCACTTGGATACATCTATATTAAGGTTCAAACGTTCAAAGTTTGTGTGCAAAAATTGTAAGAAATACATTTTCCTTCCGAGTGAAATTCCTTCAATTTCGTGTTTTCACTTTTCGCCCGCACACAGCAAATGGAATGTGCTCGGTATGAAAATTTAAGAATGTCTCCTGTAGCTCCCTGCGGATATGGACCGAGGGACGTGACGAATACGATGTCGTATATAACAACGGAATCATTTCGCTCCTGGATGTGCCTTTACAGTTATACTTGTACGAAGTTAAGCAACATGGAACCTTATGACTGGAGACTTAAAGTTTATCATCGTCCGTTACAAAAAGTAAGGTAAATAAATGTAGGTACTTACGTGTCAGTTAAATAATACCTTCTCTTTCTCGGTCAGTTCTCGGAATTTCTTTATAAATCAATCTGCAGGTGTCCTTTTCTTTACGGGTTCTGCATAAAGAAGATCATATTATTCTTTACGCAGAAATAGCAAGCGTCCTAGAGCAGGTTTTCTTATTGGAAGTCCTCTACCGTAGCACGTACCAGTCTGGAATTATTTTCAGTTAGCAAAGTTTCAATGCGTCGCAAAGTTTGGTCTCAGGAAAATTCTGTATGAAAATTACAGATTTACTTAAGATAGAAGCCAATTCGGCTGAACAATAGTCTCTAAACAAAACTAAATTGACAATTGCATTTAGCCTAGTCAATTTAGTTTAGGTTGGAGATTAGTGTGGGTGTAGTGTGAGTAGAATTTGAACTTGTGTTGTCATTAAATAGTGTAAGCCCAAAATATTTTTTATAAATGATTAAATATTTGACTCCAAAGAGGATCTGACCAGGATTCGCATCCGTAAAGAAGTATGGGCCATATATAACCGGTCTTTTGAAGGGAGTTCCAATGTCCACGGTCTTGGGCCGCTTGTATCCAGCGATTCCCTGCGACTCATCTAATGTCGTTTGTTCGCCTAGTTAGGGGTTGACCAACGCTACTTTTACCGTGCGGGGTCGCCATTCCAGCACCTTGGGACCCCAGCGTCCAACACACACCAACTCCGCAACTCGCTGAGCTATGTCGGTAAATTTGGTTCTTCTCTGGTTCCCCCGTTCATCCTATATATTAATACTTATAGGCACAACTGGCTGGAACGATAAGTGATATACTAAAAAGTAATAAGTGATTTAAATCACTAGTACTATCTAAAACAAAAATGTTTACCACGTCTAGCAACACTTTATATCTACAATCCACATTTTCGATACATGATATACCGCGGCGGATATGTTTGCGGTCGTATTTCATTTACTTCACTGTTTATTTGCGATAACCAGTCGTAATTTTTTTTTATTTCAACAAAAAGAAATATATGCGAATTGGAAATTCTTATGTAGGTGATACCAAATTTCACCTGGCGATCTCATCGGTAGGTATAAACTACTAATAATGCTTAATAATGATAGATATAATAAATAAGTCTAATATTAACAATACAGAATAGTAAAATAACATTAATAATAGTTCATAATACGATAATAAAAATATCACAACGCAATTACCAACGCTGGTCGCTGCGCCTTTCAGTCCAACGGTGCACGGAATTAAATACTTTTGCCTATTGCAACTTCAGCTTCACATGCATACTGTATATTTAACTGGTAAAATAAAATGATTGAGAAAGTTCTCCCCCAATGTACGAGTTCATACAGCTCAGCAAATAAGCAAATATTGTATTTCAGTATGAGGCCACTTGCACCGAATTTCATTTTAAACTGTATTTACCGATACTTTTGGATAGAGGGAGTAAATACTAAGTAACTATTGAACAGAGTGCATCAAGGCCGACGACGGGATGCAAAAGGGCCGGTGAAAATCTCCTTACAAATATAGAAATCACCATAATACCTTGCTATTATTACGTGATTGAATGATGCAAAACTTTAACATTTGTAATATTTGTGAGATATGTATTTTAGCACTCATAAAAAAAAAGTACACGTAAGTTGATGGAAAGTGTAGATGTTTGTTACTCAATCACGCAAAAACGGCTGACCGGATTTGGCTGGAATTCGGCATGCATGAAGCCTTTGACATGGACAAGAACATAGGCTACCTTTTATCCCGATTCGTTAAGTAGTTCCCGAAGGAAAATCGAAAATAAGCCGCGGGCGGACAGTTTTGAAACAGCTTTTGTATGTTTTTTTAATAAATAAATAAATTATTTTCATCAAAGTAGGTTAGGTTATGTTTTATATTTATGTTAAGTTTATTTATTTAGGTCATCACGTCCGTGATTTTACCCATATTTAGGCTCCCACTAAAACCAGCACTGCGGCTTGCTGACGCTGATGTTGAATGGGTTGCCTTTATTTGGTCGATTTAATTATGTTTTGTAGAAAATTTATATCGAGCGAAATAAAAAGTTGTGTCTTTCTTCTTTTTTTCTTTACCACGATGCAATGCAGAATATAATAGTATTCTCGAACTCGAACAAACAAAATTGTGTCTTTCGTTGCGCAGTGCAATTAAGCTCTTACGGTATTCTTTATTTTTTATTAAATGCAGGTGTGTTTTTAATAATTCTACCAAAAGTTCAATCAGCAAACTCACCTAGTGGTAGTGTTAATGCAGTCTAAATGATAGTGGGCTTACCTGATCCCAAATTCCGAATTGATTTCTACACCACTTCTTTGTCGGTAGAGTGGTAACTAGACACTTTTAAGTCCCACCAAACGAAATTGTTGCCTTAATCGCAGAACTAATCTTGACGAAAATTGCCACATAAATATCTTCTACCCTACAGACAGATTTTTTTTAGAATTATTTTTTTTACATTGAAATTGATATATTACTATCCCGAAAACTTGGAAACCTTTCCCGTACAATTATAAAATCCTATATACAGCTTCACAACAAAATGATTGCGAAACATTTTAAAATGAACGAAACTAATGAGAACATTTAGGTAACCTAGTAAACTTCTATACCTACATCTAGCTTTAGACTGTCATTTTAAGGACATTATATTATAACATTATATTAAAATATATAATTCTTAAAAACATTTGAAAACTTCGCCTTAGTGTGTCACATATAACGCTGTCTGTTGACTAATCGAACCCACAGTTACTGTCAGAAGAAGATGGGTAGTGTTTAGTTGCAATGATTCAGTCTCTCTCACCACCCGAGATTTTCGGTTTTCCCGTAACTATTACGGTTTTTTGAGAAATTCTATAGGGAAAAAGAACAAATGAACTAGTAGTTAGTGTTAAGTTTTGTCTGGTGGGAGGCTTCGGCCATGGCTAGTTACCACCCTACCGACAAAGACATGTTGCCAAGCGATTTAGCGTTCCGGCACGATGTCGCGTAGAAACCAATTAGGAGTGTGGGTTTACCATGCCCCTAACAGGTTAGCCCGCTACTATCTAAGACTGCATCGTCACTTACCATCAGGTGAGATAGCCGTCAAGGGCTTACTTGTAGTGGATAAAAAAAAAAAGTTTTTTCCCAGTTCCAAAAGCTTCTAATATAAGAATATATCTAGAAGGCAAGACATTTTAGTAGCAAATTTTGTCCAGTACAATTTAAAACAAATTAATATATTCAAGATCATCTACACAAACTAGCATTTATAAAAGTAATAAACTGACATATAGATTATAAATATATGTACGGATCCCTCATTGCTACGTTTACCAGCATACGCTGTTGGGACGTGGGTCGGAAGTAGGTACTTTCCGGATTAAGACTGCACTGAGCTGCTCTCATAAGACATTTCTTTTACTATTTACACTGGAGTGCAGTGACCTGATTCTCAAAGACGCCTGGGAACTGAATTACGGGCAAACGTCGCTGGGCCGGGCCACTTCTTAATCGTGCTTTTAATTTTAGAGCTTTATCCGTCAAAAAAATGAGATAATTCTTGGATAAACGTGGAGTTTAGAAGCTTTTTTATTTGTTAAAAAAAAGCTTTTATCTGATAAAAGAAACTGCGGTACATCATAATACCATTGCCCACAATTTTCTTTGCTTGAACGCAGGAAATAAGAAAAAAAAAAGTTGAATATGCGATTTTAATTTTTTTTTCGTTTTTTTTGCTACGTTGTCAGCCAAATAAAAAGGATCCTATGTTGAAGACCTGATTTTTAGGTGCAAAATTTTGCTAAGATTACATAATCATGAATGTGCATGAAATTCAAAATTCAAAATTCAAAATAATCTTTATTCAAATAGTCCTTAAAAAGGCACTTTTGACGCGTCAATAATTTACACAGTAGTTATTTCATGGTGATAACTATATTCGTAAACTTAAAACTAAAGCTATGAGGGTTCCAAACGCGCCCCGGTCTAAGAAGAAGCCCACAACAAACTTAGCCGGGGTTTTTCTTTTTTTTCGTTATCACCACCTCACATAATGAATAAAATTAATAATAAACTATAGTACCTATGGAGATAGAGCAATTCACACCCAAGCTTTTTTATCGTTTATATAATCCTTAATATCGTAATATGATTTTTCTACAAGCTTTCGTTTTATAAAAACTTTGAACTTATTGATAGACATCTCCAAGATATCAATAGGTAATTTATTATAGAATAAAATACAATTTCCTTTGAATGAGTTATGTTTGGCTTTTATTTTAAATCCTGCATTGACGATCAGATTTCGTGATAACAAGTATCCAAATTTAGGATGCAAGCAATGAATAGGCTCTAATTTAGTCAATATCAACCCGGTAGTTAAGCCGAACATAAGTAACAAAACTGAACTTAATGAACAAACAGACACACTCTCGAATATATAAATACTTACTTAGAGATAAGCTTTCCTTTGTATATTTTTACTAGTATTTATTTATTTTTATTATTTGGTACATAAATAATAAAAATAAAATAAATACTAGTAGTTGCCAGTGTAAACTGATTAAGTTATCTTGTGTTTAAAATCTGCCTTAAGTAATTCATTTTTTTTTAATTATTATTACATTATAACCAAGATTAAATTTATCGGTTTAAAATGAAAGCAATATTTATTTTACCTAATGCTATCCACCAATATTTTCAAAGTATTCTTCTTTGATAATTACCTCGAGACAGTCTTTGGATAAATTTTCTGCAGTTACTTGTATATGTCCAAGTCTGTCTTTGACTATCTATAAAATTATTTTTCCACTTTTAAATTCAGCAATCCTTCTAAAAAGTGTTGATCGTGATAGATCCCGACTTTATTAATGCTGTTTCTAATTGCTGTAAAGTTAATTCTTCGAGAGATCAAATTTGAAATTGAAATGAAATGAAATGAAACTTTATTTGTTCACATATTACAGTGTCCGATAAGGCTGAGACCTTCTATTAAGTATAAAACCTGTGTCAGAGGGACTCGCTCTTCCCATTATAAAATATTCAATATACATAAAAGGTTTATAATATTTAACAAGTTTGTTCTACTACTAAAGCTTACTTACTAACGTGCAGTATATGAATGTGTGTGTATGTGTGTGTGTGTGTATGTGTGTGTGTACTTGTTTCAAGCTTAATTACTTATAGTTTCGTATTGTAATGGATCATAGATAATTAAATGTTTTTAGTTAAGCTCCATATTTTGAGTGTGAGGAAACCATTTCTTAAAAAAAAAAATTATGGAGTTCTTCTTTCAAATAAACCAGCTTTTTGAAAATAAAAACTCGAGGTTCGTTCCATTTTTAAATTTCAAGTTCAAGTTCAGAACTTGTTGAGCGTCATACGCCTTACTGTTACCAACGGGTACGGTCGTTCAGTACAGCTTATTGACGTCTTGAGCGATAAGGTCCAGCTGACAGCAACATCCGGCTACAAATGCATCTCACAGTTTAGATTTACAGTCTCACTGAGCTTCTACGTGTTGAATACCGACTATAACCTGAATATAAAATTTCTAAATACCGGACAGAAATTTACCAACAGAATTAGTAACATTACATAGGTGATATTATGTTGTGTATCTATTAAACATTTTTTTTTATACACTAGTAGTAGTAAGTTGTAAGTGATGATGCTGTCCGCTACCATCCTAGCGGACTAACCTGTTAGGAGTATGGTAACCCACGCTCCTAATTGGTTTCTCGACATCGTGCCGGAACGCTAAATCGTCTTTTGTCGGGAGGGTGGTAACCAGCCACGGTCTCCCACCAGACCAGACTCGCTCCCGGGAATCGAACCCAGGACCTCCAACTTAATAATACGACAGCGCACGTACTGCGCAATGGCGGTCTTCATTGCAACATAACACTTTACTTATATATTAAACTTGTTTATATATGAAACTTTCGTAGAACACTTAAACATACATACTTGGCGCTCCAATGGTGTTCAAAAATGAAACCTACTTTTTTTATCTATTTTTTGGGACTTTTGTCCGAAACGAACATGCCAGCCCCATTATCTCCTAAACAAATAACAAACACTTATAACTAAAACAAAATTATAAAAAAATAACTCCCAACAAACTTATAGCTAAAACAAAATGATAAAAAAATAACTCCTAACAAACTTGTAACTAAAACAAAATTATAAAAAAATAACTCCTAACAAACTTATAACTAAAACAAAATTATAACTAAAACAAAATTATAAAAAAAATAACTCGTAACAAACTTATAGCTAAAACAAAATGATAAAAAAATAATTCCTAACAAACTTATAACTAAAACAAAATTATAAAAAAATAACAAAATAAAAGTATGACTACTAAAAATGTAACATACACAAGAAATTTATAATTACGAATTTTGAAAACAACGTGTGAAGCATATATTATAAACGTTTATAAAATGTTTGCTTATTATATAACAGGCGGTTAACTGTGACTTCATCTGTTTTCCCAGACTAAATATAGTCTAACTCTGTCTTTAGGAAGCAGGCTGTTACTATGGAAATTATGTCAACAGGAGCTGTACGAAAGTTAGAGATTTTATTTTTAGAAACCTCTCCTTAACTTATTCGAGTGCTATACCGGGATAAAAAGTTTTTAAGGTACGTCTCAAAGATGCAAGTTAATTTTCCGCCAAACTTAGTCAATCGGCGCAGTAGTCATGCCGAAATACTAATAATGACAATAGTTAAAACTTTACTAGTTTTAAGTAACTTTGTTATTTTGGCATACTTCGTAAAACAGCTTATATATATTTTATTAAAGACTTTAATTAGGTATCTGAGATCATTACAATAGAAATGAATTAATATAATACTATATTTTAACGAACCATTTTTTTACTTTGATATTTTTTATTTTTAAGTAAAAAGTAGCCCAGTAGTATCTCTCTCCAGTCGTTCCTTCATTACTGAAGATCGTGGTCCTGTCCTTGCAACCTCGTGCGGATTAATTGTTTCCACCGGCTTCTATCGGAGGCTAGTCTCGCAATTGTGTGAAATTTGCACTTAGAGTCCCTCAGCTGGTCTGTCCATCTGGTTGGTGAGCGGCCTCGCGATCTTTTGACGTATTTATTCCCTGTCACAATTACTTTTTCTACACTATCACTTCCCCGTCGCATGATGTGTCCGAAATAGCAGAGCATTCGTTGGTAACATATGGAGGAAAGTAGTGTTTTTAACCCTAGCTGAGTTAGGATGGACACGTTTGTGTTTTAGCCTAGTAGTAGTTACTTGTAATACCTCCAAGAAGATATGAACAAAGTTTCATAACGATCGGTTAAGTAGATTTCCGTGAAAACGTAACAAACATCCCCACATTAACATTTATTATATTCAGTTATATCTTAAAGTACATAATTCTTCTTCTTCTTCTTTATCGCTATAGTCTTGACAGAGTGGTCGTGGTCATCATGAAGCAGTGTCTTTGAGGACAGATGTTATACGCCTCACGTGCATCCGCCACTTTTCTCGGCTGGCCGAAAGCCTGGTGCACTCGTGCAAAGGACGTGCAAAGTACATGATATGCACTTGAAATAAATACACGAATTTATCTAATTATTTATAGATCCAAAGTTTTATACAATGTCTTACATTCATAATAATTGAAATAATAACTTAAAAATATCATTGTACGAGTATATCCCACTGACAGGCTAACTCAGCATGTAACACTAAAATTTAACAAAAATCAAGAAGCAAATAAACAAAAGCAATTAAAATTAAAGCTAGAGTTAAATTATTTATCATACTAACACAAGCAAACTAATAAATACAGATTTAGTTTGGAAACATAGACGAAGCTAACGGGCAAACGTTTCTAAAACACATAATGGCTTATGATATTAAAATGCTACGAAAGCAAAAACTTGTAAGAATATTAAATAAACTCACTAAACATTCCGTGAAATAGCTTTACCCTTTCCTGAAAAAAAAATAACATAGTAGCTTAAAAAGTATTAAAACGTACAGCCCGAGTAAACTGGGCCACGGGCAAAGTATATAAGTAAATTAAACCGGTTTTAAACTGCAAAACTACTTTCTTATATCCATATATGTGACGGCAGATATTTTTTATCTGTTATGTCAACGTATGTATTGTAATGGTAAGAAATTCTTTAATCTTTAATCGCTTAAGGTAATTATAAAAAAAAACACATTGAAAGTCGAAAATCAAATGTGCACTTTTAAAAAAAAAGAATGTTATAGTTGTGTTGAAAACTTAAAAAAAAAAGAATCTCATAGTTTTGCTACTATCTCACACCATGAAGGTTTTATGTCAATTGGAAGTATTTTATCTGTTGTGTCAACGACGTATGTACCTATTCCTTATCTAAACCCCTTAATCTACTAGCTATTCAAATACCACTCAAAGTGGTGGTTGTAGACCTAGTCTTTTGATTTTTATTATTATACCACAAGTTAGCTCATGCCTTTTGGTAAGGAATCCTTTAAGTACGAATCCAACTTGAACTTAACCAGTTTTTAAAGAGGGTAAAATATTTAAATCATTTAAAGTAATTATAAAAAAAACATTGAAAGTCGAAAATCAAATGTGCACTTTTTTAAAAAAGAATCTCATAGTTGTGTTAAAACCTCACACCATGAAGGTTTTATGTCAATTCAAAGTATCTTTAACAACCGTTATGTCATACTTTAACTCCTAATATTGATAATTAAAAAAAATAAAATAAAATATCACTTGCTTTAACGGTGAAGGAAAACATCGTGAAGAAACCTGCACGCCTGAGAGTTCTCCATAATGTTTTTAAAGGCGTGTGAAGTCTGCCAAGCCAGCGTGGTGGACTATGGCCAAACCCTTCTCATATTGAGAGCAAACCCGTGCTCTGTAGTGAGCCGGTAATGGGTTGATCATGATGATGATGATTGATAATGGACGTATGGCTTGTTATTTATGAGAATCCCATTAGTAAAAATGCAATTGGAACTTCAAGAGTAGATTTTATTTAGCCCGAGGAAAACCGAGCAGAGTCCTAACATAATTTTGCCCATGTTAAGGTTAGTTCCCCAAAACTGGTTACATCGATGTAAAATATAAATGGTTCCGGAAATTTTTGATCGCAGCAATGTAGGCCATTTTTTATCCCATTAGGGACATGCATCGTCATCAATATCAGCCTCGTAAAATCCCGGTTTAAACGGGACACGGACTTTCTATGTCACTGGACAGAGAAAGAAAGAGCATAGCCAACTCAGGATAGGAACATAGTATAGGATAGCATATACTGGTTATTATTTTTAGTGTCTACTATGTTGTTTATACTTTTTATTAATGTGGCTTAGTGCTGCATTCATTTATTTATTTAGCTTTTCAGGGAAATACGCCGTAATTATTCATTCAAAAGTAATAAAATATTTTTCATTCATGAACTAAGCAAAATTTCCACAACTTCTTAAAACGTAAATTATAATATTAAATACCGAGATAAAAAGAGATCAAAGTCATCATGATCGACCCATTACCGGCTAACTACAGAGCACAAGTCTCCTCTCAATATGAGAAGGATTTGGCCATAGTCCACCACGCTGGCCATGTGCGAATTGGCAAACTTCACACGCCTTTGAGAACATTATGGAGAACTCTCAGGCGTGCAGGTTTCCTCACGATGTTTTCCTTCACCGTTGAAGCAAGTGATATTTTAATTATTGTAGAAACGCACATAACTTCGAAAAGTTAGAGGTGCGTGCCCGGATTCGAACCGCCGACCTCTGGTTAGGAGGCTGACGCCCTAACCACTAGGCTATCACCGCATATTTTTGAGATCAAAGTAATGCAACGAAAAAGAAAAATTTAATATTATGAGAAGAAAAGAATAGACTAATAAAAAAACGTTTTCTTGTGATAAAACTATTTTCGTAAAAGTGTTGAATTGTTTGAATGATTTTTCCTTCTACAATTTTTGCTATTTGCTTCACAAGTAAGCGTTTAGTGTTGTTTGTAACTCTCGCTCATGATAATCTGGTATTAGTGGTTATCATCATCATGATCAACTCATTACCGGCTCACTATAGAGCACGGATCTCCTCTCAATATGAGAAGGGTTTGGCCATAGTCCACCACGCTGGCCATGTGTGGATTGGCAGACTTCAGACTTCCTTTGTGAACATTATTGAGAACTCTCAGGCGTGCAGGTATTAATGATAATGAAAGGGAACAATGTATACAGCTCTTGGAGGATCAACAGGAAAAACGACACATTGGAATCCCTGAAGTATTAAACACACCCAGCTACTTTTCGAATTTAGTTTAGGGAAAATCGCAGGATATACCTACCGATGTCAACAAAAATAGACTATAAATATATAAATTTTGTCTGGTGGGAGGCTGCGGCCGTGGCTAGTTACCACCTTACCAACAAAGGCGTGTCACCAAGTGATTTAGCGTTCCGGCACGATGTCGTGTAGAAACCAATTAGGAGTATGAGTTTACCATACCCCTAACAGGTTAGCCCGCTACCATCTTAGACTGCATCATCACTTGCCATCAAGTGAGATGCACTCAAGGGCTAACTTGTGGTGAATTAAAAAAAAATGTGGACAAAAATAGACTAGTTTTATTGAGTAAATACTTTGTAAATTCAGAATGATTATTGTCCAATTTTATAACAGCGTCGTTTCTAGGCGTCTCCAGTTTAATCAGGTGAAGGAAGTGACCTGGATCTCTGAGGAAACTGGAATTAACTTAGCGCCGCCGCTTTTGTGCTGCAGCTAAATGTTATTTGCGTCTAACACTCTTTCTGTAAATGGGATTTGTGTTCGCTGTTTCTAGAAACGTTTTTCTTATTTATGCAAAAGATTTATCCACGAAGTCTTCTTATTTGTAATCTGTATGAGGCATGACAATTACGTTAACATGGCCTCTAAAATCATATGAGAATGTTTTGCAATTTAAATCTAACCTGGAGTTACTACAAGGCACGGAGACAGAACTATTTACTTTATTTACTGGACAGAAACTATTTTGACTTGAAGCTACTGCCATCATTAGATCTTTATATAAAAAAAAAAAACTTGAGAGGTGTCAAGGGACATCCGGATGGAACGAAGTTCGTTTCGATTAATTAGTGAAGGAATTTTAATAAAACTTTATTTTATTTAGGTTATAATAATATTTTTTTATTATTAACAAATAAACCTGTATTAAACTGTATACACTGTTCAATGCGAAATAGAAATGAAAATATCTGGCTTGCTTTCTATAAAAGAGAGAGAGACAGACAGAGAAACATGCGACGCCGCACAGCTTACAATAGCTTACTATAGCAAAAAGTGTCGTGACAACTTTTCGTAAGAATTTTTTCCGTCTAGCCCCCTTTCACAACGCGCGATAAGGAACTTCGTTCCAACAATTCCTAAAAACTTTAGCCCAACCAGTTTATTAGTAAGAAAGAAAATGTAGTTATTCCCATATAGTGTTACGCACTTATTCCTTATTCTCATAAGAAATTTGATGTCTGACTTTAACATCAACTAGATAGGGTGTACATCTCTGCATATGCCGTACCTGAATATCTTAATTAATTCAGATCCTTAGCAAAACAAACTAAGCATAATATACGACCGATAATGCAGTTTATCCCTTAAATAATATAAAATTTCCAATAGGTACTTCTCAGAAATATATTTCCATATCGAGAAATCGGCACAATTGGGACAAAATTTATTTTGTGGTTTACGTAAATCCCTTTTCTTTGTGACAGTAATACGTCCGGGTGGGATACTTTTGTTTCGTTCCGGATCCCGATTGAGCGTTCGGCCGCTTATTTATGAGAATTGAATATTTGTCATCCAATTTTTGTGCTACAGACGTATATAACAAATTTCTTTGGGACATTCAATTTCATGGTCTCGAGCTATGGTAATTTATGACTTTTTTATAATTTGATTTAGTCAATTCCATTATGTTTATAATTTAGAATCACAAAACAAATCCATGATATAATTTGTTCATTACACTTAGACTAACTACATAAGATGTGTGATTTTTGGCTATTCAATCCTCGATGCAAAAGAGGGGTGTTTCATGTTTGACCACTTCAATCCGGCAACCCAACCCTCTCGTAGTTGCGGCTTCTTATTTACCCGACCTAAGCGCTCCTCTCCGAAAGAGGAGACCTAAACATATCCTTCACCACCCTGACGATCAGATAACTACTGACAACATACTCGTACCACCTATCACACAATCATACGCTACACACCGTCTTCGCCGGCGAAGACTAGGCCCCCGCTATCTTACGTCATCCGGACGTGGGCGATCCCTTAGGCAGACGTTCCCTTAGTTTCTTCAAGCCATAGGGCTCAAAATTTCTTCCGGCAGAGCTTCTTTCCGAAGCTCGCTCAGCCCGGTTACGCTGTAGCAACCAATAGGATTAGTAGAGATAATAGTCAGTCCGAAAAAAAAAATTGACCGCTATGCGTGTCTCTTTGTTGTAGCGTCGTAGTTTTTAAACGAGTAAACCAACTTCGGTATGGTTTTATTGAACCTTGTCGATGGTTCTATACATGTTTTATTACATGAGCCGTTTACTAGATTTGGAGGATGAAAGTGGGCAAGAAAAATTAAATATTTTCAAATATGGCCATAGTGTGGTATCCTAATTGGTTTCGACGCGACATCGAGTCGGTATGGTAAATTGTTTGGCGGTCTTTCGGTGTTAGCGAGGTTTTCTCTACGTAATTAAAAATCTAGATAATCTGTTGACCTTTACGTACGACCGTTTACGTATCACCTCTGGAATCGACGTAGGCAGAACTGCGCCGCTTATCGGCGGGGTATGTGCGACTCGGCGGCGGTGCCTGGTGGTGTCCACCACTAACCTAGTGGTTAGGATGTCCGCCTCCTAGTCAGAGGTCGGGGGTTCGAATTCAGGCACGCACCTCTAACTTTTCAGATTGCGATTGATGTGCGTTTTTAAGCAATTAAAATATCACTTGCTTCAACGGTGAAGAGAAACATCGTGAGGAAACCTGCATGCCTGAGAGCTCTCCATAATGATTTTCAAGGCGTTTGAAGTCTGCCAATCCGCACATAGGGGACTATGACCAAACCTTTCTCATATTGAGAGGAGACCTTTGCGCTGTAGAGAGCCAGTAATGGGTTGATCATGAGGTTGTCTGATGGCTGGGTCACTCGTCCGCAAAGATAATCTATTGACCTTAATTAAACTAATACAGCCTAAACTAACCAAATTTCTTGTCTTCGAGTCTTCCAGAATCTTTTGTCTGTCCGTCAATAAATCAGTCACGCTATTATAATATATACTGATAACTCTTCAGGTCATTAAAAATTGATTAAGTAAGTTGTGTACCTATAATGTTTAATATTTAACGGGGAAAGGTAAGGCCGGAGATTAAAACTTCGCGTCTCGTTCCATGCTTCATTAAAATACCCTCTTGTATACAAAATTAAAACTCGCTTTGAAATTTTTAATAAGGTATTATATTATCCCCACGGAAATACGGAAACATCGTGAGCGCTGAGTGAGCTGCAACTTCTAAAGTTGATGGATATCTTCTTTAGCAAACTATTTTGTAATAAAGAAAGATTAAAAAATAATCCCAATAGTTTTTATCCTCAAAATCATCAATCATTTTTTAGTTTTTATCCTTAAAAATGAAAACATCTTTATGGGTAAACTTTAAAAATGTTTCATATTTATAAATATGGATCATTTTTCGTGATTACTCTTCGTGTAGTTGAATTTATTAATAAAAGAACAGACATCTTTTATTAATACAACAATCTTTACTACATAGACTAGTGGTTTATCATGTGTAAGTGTTTTCACTTTTTGGAGTTTACTCCTTAAGAATCGAATCGTATGAAAGGTATGAAAGAAATATTCTGCGCAACTATCACTTTTCAGGCGTGAGTATTGTTTACATTTAGTATATTACAAAACAAATTTATAAAATGTTTGATGCATAATACTTTTATTATAATACTTTTACCGAATAATCATAAAAATGCAAATAGAATTAAAATAATTTTTTTATGCATTTTCATTGATTGTTTCGTTTATTTACCATTAAATATGGTATTAATATTTTTCTTAGATTCGTAGGCCTTTTTTGTGCCTTTTTAGACAGTCGACCTGAAGAAGTAAAATTCTCCAACTCTCAGCATGCAATTTTCCTCATGATGTTTTCCTTCACCGTAGAAGCAAGTGATATTTTAATTGCTTAAAAACGCACATTACTCCGAAAAGTTATAGGTGGGCCCGGGTTCGAACACCCGACCTCTTATTAGGAGGCGGACGTCCTAACCACTGAGCTATCGCAGCTTATATATAATATTCACTTATTACTTTATTATTGTCCGTGAAATCCTGTAGTGAAGTAAAAAGTTTAATACATTCGCCAAACAATTTTCCTAAAAGCTTTTGCATTAAAAAACAATTTCAACAACCATTTTTATAGTCTCGAAAACTGGTCACGGATCGCTGATGCAGACTTTTGAATAAGAATATTTCTTTAGCCGCCTCCGACACTCAGTTGCATTTCTTGATTGAGTCCATTTGTAAGTGATAAGCGGTTTTCGGTTACAACACGTCATTTATTTCGAGAATACATATAATATATAGATACGACCAGCGTGGCGCAGTGCGTGCGCTGTGCGATTATAAAGTTGGAGGTCCTGGGTTCGATTCTCGGCTCGAGTCTGGTCTGGCGGGAGACTTCGGCCGTGGCTAGTTACCACCCTACCGATAAAGGCGTGACGCAAAGGAATTTAGCGTTCCGGCACGATGTCGCGTAGAAACCAATTAGGAGTGTGGTTTTACCATACACGTTAGCCCGCTACCATCCTAGACTGCATCATCTTTTTCTACCAGGTGAGATAGCCGTTGAGGGCTAACTTGTAGTGTATAAAAGATATACCCCATACAAATGAATTAAAAGCTTAGTTATAGTTTCAGGGAATATTGCTTATCTACTAAAATTTAAATTCTAAACTAACTCAAAACTAAAGTAACTGAAGCCAAGCTAGGCTAGTCAATAATAAATAATCATACACGTAAATCTGGTATCTACTGCAGTGCAATAATAGTAGACAGCTGCGTCCCTACATATTTTTTCTGTTTTTTCATTCGTGAAGTGAAAATGCCAAATAATTTCGTTAACTTTAAAGTTACTAAAATACTTGTGCTACGAGGCTTCCAAACGCGCCAAGGTTAGAAAAGCCTACAACAAACTTAGCTGGGTTTTTCCCTTCGCGATCTTTACGAATCTATCCAAAACCTAAACGTTCTGACTAATCATTAGAAGCACTTTCAGTTTGTGACTTGCACACGCATATTACCATAACGTGGGCAGGTGTGGGCGAATAACTGAGTCGTCGCAATGCGGTATAAGGGATCTTATATTCATAATATTATTGTAGCAAAGCTACCTGGACACGGCGAGAAATCAAAATCTTTCTTAGCCCCGCCAGCATTGTGGTTTCGAATTTGTATTTTTTGGTTACGTTTATTTTAGGGTAAAACGTTTGCAAATAATGAATAGAAGCAGGCGTTACTTTGCGGAAATCCATGACAAACAATAAACAGCAAGTGTAATTTGCTATATTCCGCCGAAAAGTAAAGTCTTTACTTTTCTCGCTTGTGAAGTCAACATCTCCTGAGGATGATCCGGTGTCGGGTCGAAACGTGCGTAGATGTTCTAGTGGAAAATTTTGTGTGGTGTTATACAAACCTCCCGGTTATCGGCGGAATATAGCAAATTATACTTGCTGTTTATTGTTTTTAAAATGTTTGCGTTGCACAATTTTAAACTAGCTGTAACTCCGCCCGCGTACCATTTCTATTTATTTGCAAGATTAAGAAATTTTATACGTATAATTCTCGTCGTCGGAAAGCAAGATGTTATTAGTTATTAACCTTACAAATTACTCCACCTATAAAAACTTAATTTATCATGCATTCTATAGCTCTTATTTCATTCCTTAATAAAAGTCCTATAAATATGTTTAACCAACCTGAAGTATGGCCAAAACAATTCAGTTTAGTTTAAGCTATCCTTAGAAACTAGATGTGTTTTCTGTAGCTAAAAAGTGTCCTTCAAAAATAAAAATCATTCGATTTATTTTCATTAGTTTGCTAGTAATAAAAAAAATTTATAATAAATCATATATGTCGGCGCGAAGGAGTTATTAACTTCATTCAGCGGTGCCAAGAACAACAAGAATTCAATAATTACCCACATTTGAACTCTTGATGATTTTGTTAACACAATTTAGACGGTAGCAATCAATTTTGTACAAGCATAGCATAGCAAAGCTATAAATATATATTTTCTTTATAGAAAATGCTTATGCGCTCGATGCCTTTCGTGGCATTCTCGCTCGAAGCGTCGGACCGTTCGGACCTCTTGATTATGGTCGCAATAAAAGTTTAATCCCGCAAGTTTAGTTTTAATTACTATGAGCGAAAGTAAGCAAATCGTGACGTCTTACTAAAAACAACTCTGACGGCCTTGATTCGACATACATAATAAATGGATAGTATTTTTGTAAGTGTTTAAATTGAGTTTATAGAGTAATTATCGTTAGTACGAGAATATAATAACTAGATACTTTTTCTCCAGCCCATCATTAACATTTTAAAATCAGTGACCAACATTTAAATTGTATGTGCTCAGAAAGAAAATAAGTTGAAATACCCCGAGTAGTAGTTAAACGTATATTAAGTGGTCTTTATAATAGTTCTGTAAGCAGTCGTAAAAATAAATCTGATCCCTCCAATGTCCTTAACTACTAAACTGATCATAGACAACTGCCCCAGGGATTTAAACTTGCCTCCCTTTGTACCGATTTTCGTAATCACATTATCCTTTATTCCAGTAGGAAATATTTGGGTTAATATTGAGTTAATTAGCTACAATGTTGCGTAGCATTTATGAATAGGAATTCTAAACAAGGTCATGTAAATGAGCCAAACAATGTTCACTAAAATAATATCGACCCTTGCTGGATAATTTTATTTATACAATAGCTGTTAATACTAGTCCAGAACTTCAGCTGCGTTTACTTCAGTTTTATTTAATTTCCGCTAAATATCATTTATTTCCTCAGAATACATAGTATTCCAGGTCCGTCTCCATTTTCAGATCATCATGATCGCCGGCTCACTACAGAGCACGGGTCTCCTCTTAAAATAAGAAGAGTTCGGAAATAGTTCACCACTCTGGCCGTGTGCGGATTGGCAGACTTAACACGCCTTTGGGAACATTACGGAGAACTCTCAGGCGTGCAGGTTTCCTCGCGATGTTTTCCTTCACCGTTGAAGCAAGTGAATATTAATTGCTTAAAAACGCACATAATACGAAAAGTTAGATGTGCGTGCCCGGGTTCGAACCCGTGACCTCTGATTAGGAGGCGGACGTCCTAACCACTAGGCTATCACAGCTTCATTCATTTCATTTTCAAATGAAATGAATGAAGCTGTGATGCATCTGAAGATGTATAAATCTAATTTCTAGAAAGTATGCTATGACAAAAACTTAAGTCAAATCGGTTTCTAAAGGAATCTAAAGGATTAAGAAACATATATACATACACACTTGCACATTTATTAGTGTGATAAAATATAGTCTAAAATGTAAGTAATATTGAGATGGCCATATCATATCTTAGCAACACCGCTCTCTTTCTGGCACGCGATTGAAGCAAAACGTTTAGAGCATACTATGTTCACAAAATTGATGTTTTGTTTAAAGGTTATATTTTATGTTAGGAATAACCAAATATAATGTTTTTCGTGGTATTAGTTCCACAAACATGATTGTATTTTAACCCGATGCTTTTTATCATTCTTTCGTATTCCAAATATATTTCATCTTCGTCTCAATAACACAAGAACTTGGTTAGTAAGTTATAAAATATGATCTAATTGTGATGCAAACTGTAACTTTAGTCGGTTGAATATTTATGAACTGACAGTCTCGTGTTGCTGACTATATCGCGGCGAGTGGATGAAGTTGAAGAGCTAACCTTCTATATATCTAGCAATAAACAGTTTTATTGCTAGATATACTTAGACAATGAAATAAGATAACTTGGAGAGAACTGGCGTTTGTTTAAAACTATTTGCCTTCAATTACAAACGTAATAGCTATGATAGCCTAGTGGATAGGACGTCAGCCTCCTAATCAGATGTCGGGGGGTATACCTTTTCGGAGTTATGTGCGTTTTTAAGCAATTAAAATATCACTTGCTTCAACGGTGAAGGAAATCATCGTGAGGAAACCTGCACGCCTAAGAGTTTTCCATAATGTTCTCAAAGGCTTGTGAAGTCTGCTAATCCGCATATGGCTAGCGTGGTGGACGTTGGCCAAACCCTTCTTATATTGAGAGGAAATCCGTGCTCTGTAGTGAGCCGAGAATGGGTTGATCACAATGACAAAAGTAATTATTCAAAGGCATAATATATACTCAAAAGCCTCATTAGATTAGTTGGTTGGTATGTTCTTCTACGGATTATATTCCATTTCAGCATACTAGGACTCCAGAAACTATCGGTACTTTCTTTGCCTTCACTTCTAGTTCAGCTTTGTTGAGCGATGTTGGTAACTATATTTTCTTAGGTAAGTTCGTTTCAAGTTTCTAATGCAAAGAGGTCACAAATAAGTAGCGAGAGTAATAAATATCCAGGAACGCTTACGTCCACAGTTAAAACTATTCGCAGTGTCTTGCCAGAATAGTTTTAATTTTCGCCGAAAATCTAAAAGGAAACGCTGCATTCTTTGTTACAACAATACCACAGTCTAGAATCTACGTCCGTGCCAAAAAACTTTATGGTTTACTGCATCTATTTCATTGGTTCGTTAGTCGAATTTGAACTTCTTCGGGGAATTGAATTGTACCAAATCTACTGTTCGATGTTTTGGTAAAATGGTACCAAATATCCCAAGTAGTAAGTGTGCGAAGCGCTTTGATTTCCCATTTCTATATATGAATAAATCTATACACATTATTTTGACTTTTCTCAGACATAAACAATAGTTGAAACGAAACCGAAATCTGTCATTTTGAAATCAATCTGTCCAAAATCAAAGTATGCCCCATAGACCTTATTATAATTTTTTTCTACTACAAGTTAGCCCTTTTTTTTTCTTCCTTGGGGAGGAATAAATCTCTACGGACTTCTGCCTCACAGCAGGGCGTATCCGACTTGCACGGACTTAAACAACCTCACCCAGTTCTTCTGAGTCAGCACGGAACCGCTTAGCATTACTTCATGCTAAGTTAACCCTTGACGAAAATCTCACCTGATGGTAAGTGATGATGCAGTCTAAGATCGTAGCGGGCTAACCTGTTAGGGGTATGGATAACCCATACTCTTAATTGGTTTCTACACGACATCGTGCCGGAACGCTAACTCGCTTGGCGACACGATTTTGTCAGTAGGGTTGTAACTAGGCACGGCCGCAGCCTCCCACCAGACCGGACTCGAGCCGGGAATCGAACCCGGGACCTCCAACTTTATAATACGCCACCGCGCGCGCTGCGCCACGGTGGTCGTCAAAAAACCTTAGCTTCAGACGCATTGCAAAAATCTAGAATGCTCTTCTGTTTTTTTCAGAGTCACTTCTTTGAAAAATTTATATCAAGAGTAATTTATCATCATATGAGAAAAGAGTCTATTCAGTCTGTAGATCTAAAGAAGTGTAATAATAATACTATAAGCTTTAAACAATAAACAGCAAGTATAATTTGCTATATTCCGCCGACAACCGGGAGATTTGTATAATATAACACCACACGAAATCTTCCACTAGAACCTCTACGCACGTTTCGACCCGACACCGGATCATCCTCAGGAGATGTTGACTTGACAAGCGAGAAAAGTAAAGTTTGAGTGACTTTACTTTTCTGGGTTGTCAGCGGAATATAGCAAATTATACTTGCTGTTTATTGTTTATCATGGACTTCCGCAAAGTAACGCCTACTTCTATTCATTACTATAAGCTTTCACTGATATCAGTTATCAGTCAGATAACTGATATCACTGTTACTTGATTTTGTTCTCTCATCTTTAATCCCGTTTCCGTTATGAGATCGCCACTTCAACAACTTGGGACGCCAAGGTCTGTCTTTATATGATCAAGCAAAGCTAATTAGTGCTACTCCTGTGTCGGAACTCACTGAGCTAATTTCGGTACTCTGGTTTGTCTGAAGATCTCCTCATTACGGATTTGACCATGTACAAATGCTAAGGAAAATAATCATAATAATGATTAAAAAAAAAAGCAAAGTACCTCCCAAAAGTTACCACTTAGAATACGGACCTTTTAGAATGGAGACATGGGACGTAGGAAAAAATCTCCATTAATTTTCTGCAAACGACGCTTGATACCCGGTAAACAAGGAGGAAAGGTTAAAAGTAAAAGAAAGGGGCTAATAAAGTTTGGGCAGCTGATAAAACTTTCGCAGAAAGACAATGTCTTATTAATTACAAACGAATCCTTATTTTAACAATCTATTGTTTCGAGTTTCTAGATGGATTTTCGGAGGGCTTAATTTTTTAAGTATTTTTGTTACTGAGTACTTTTTTTTTTTTCACGCTGGGAAATGCTTTTTTACGCATCCCCTCCAGAGGCGACGCAGGCAAGACTGCGCCGCTTCCGACGGGGTATGTGGGACACCCCGGCGGCCAGGCTGGCGACCAGAATACCCACTAAAACCCAGCGATGCTCCTTCGCGTCGCCTGGTGGCTGGGTCACGGGAACACTTATGCACTCGACCGCGGCCCAGCCAGCGGCGTCCGCCGAGGCAGACCCTCCACGGGGGGCCTATATTGACCCCCGAGCTGCGTCCGAGGCGCGCCAGGACCATTGGACGCGCCTCACGACCCGAGGATTAGGCTCGACGGGTGAGGATGCCTCTCATCCATCACCCGGAGCTCCTCGTCAGGTGGGCAAGCGGCGATCGTGCGCCCGTCGCCTGCGCCCCACCCTACGACGCCGAAGAGGGTGCGCGTCTGCGTCATTCTCCCGGAGTTTACTGAGTACTGGTAGAAATTGTTTTTTAGCGATAAGGCCGCCTATTGTACCTCATTTCATTTCTATGTTTCTTTGCTCTCTTGTACATTTTTATTTTATATCTATTTAGTTCATTTCATTTGTATTAACTCTACTTTTAATATTTTTTTTTAAATTTAAATTTTATAATTATTTTATTATATTTTATTTTATGGGTCCCTGACCTGCAATAAAAAGAATTTGTTTTTTTTTAATTTATTTATTTTGTATGGTGTACAATAAAATAAGTTTTGATTTTATTTCATTCTTATTCGATGCTCTTTTTTAATATTATTTATAGCACTTGAATAGAACGCCTAACAAGGGATGCCCTCGCTTCTGGGCACGTTATAAATTACGAAAATCTATAGCAACGCCATCAAATGAGACAAATTATTAATTTGAACCAAAGACCAACTACATATGGAAAATTTCATCAAAATCGGTCAATGTATTTTCGCGTTTTTAAAAGATGCACAGAAATTGGTATTTATACATAATTACATTAGATTAGATTTTATAAGATATGAAAAGTGCCGGTAGGCTTCATGCAACTACACCTTAACTTAAATTAATTGCCACTATTAATAAGCTATTATCAATCTTTAACAAACGTTATAATCGCATTAAGAGTAAGCCATACGTCTACGTCAAGTGACAATTCTCGCACAAAATTGACAGTATTATGGGATATTAACGCATTTGTTAGGTTAAAAAGTCAACTCGGTCGATCCATTTTCGAGCTCTTGTGTAACACAAACACGTTTACGTTACAAGTTAGCCCATGACTGCTATCTCACTTGTTGATGATGAAGTCTAAAATGGTATCGAACCTGTTAGGGGTATGTTCAAACCATGCTCCTAATTGGTTTCTACGCGACATCGTGTCGGAACGCTAAATCGCTTGGCAACACGTCTTTGCCGACAAAGACGTGTTGCCAAAAACAAAATATCACTTGCTTCAACAGTGAATGAAAACATTGTGACGAAATCTGCACGCCTGAGAGTTCTCCATAATATTCTCAAAGGCATGTGAAGTCTGCCAATCCGCACATGGCCAGCGTGGTGGACTATGGCCGAAACCTTCTCATATCGAGGAGACCCGTGCTCTGTAGTGAGCCGGTAATGGGTTGATCATGATGATGATGAAGTACTATAGTACGACAGTTTACATATATTTAGTACGTTGATTAACTTAACCATCTCAGAAACCCCAAGCACCAATATGAAACACCCTAATATATTCATCAGCTGTGCTCATATATTCATGTATCGATACTATTAACGTGCAGGACCGAACTGGTTTGCCTCATCATTCAGTCTAATGGGACACGATTTATCCGCGCTGGGTCCCACGTCTGACCTTAAAGGGTTCCAATACCCATTGATTTTTACTCGCGATAAATGTCGGTGAGAAATTTTGGCCGCCAAAAAAGATTTACGGTGCAGGAACGAAATACAGTATTGAGTAGGTAGATACTTTTTTAAATGTCCTACTTTGATTCCGTTTTTGGAGTTTACCTATAGTAAATTATAAGAATTACTATTTATAATGCAAGCGGTGATAGCCTAGTAGTTAAGGGCGTCAGTCTCCTAATCAGAGGTCGGCGGTTCGAATCCAGGCACGCACCTCTAACTTATGTGCGTTTTTAAAAATTAAAATATCATTGCTTCAACGGTGAAGGAAAACATCGTGAGGAAACCTGCACGCCTGAGAGTTCTCCGTAATGTTCACAAAGGCGTGTGAAGTCTGCCAATCCGCACATGGCCAGCGTGGTGGACTATGGCCAAAACCCTTCTCATATGAAGAGACCCGTGCTCTGTAGTGAGCTGGTAATGGGTTGATTATGATGATGATGATGACTATTTATAATTACTTTATTTAACTTTGAATGTATTAAAAGGAAGGTCTATTTTTGAAGAATTGAAGGAATTACTGCATGGAGAAATAAATATAACACATAAAACATTAATGGATCAATGGGTTCCAAGGTTTGTTCTGTTCTGGTCTGGATACAGGTTTTTGGTTAGCTACTGACAAAGAAGTGCGGGCAAGCGTTCCGATACGATGTAGTATGGAAACTGATCTAGAATAGGTAGAGTTTAAAGTAACTACCATACTCTATATATTTTAGACTCCATCATCCCCTACCACCAAGTGAGATCGCAGTTAAGGGCTAACTAAGGCAGGCAAATTAAAAAAGAAACGTTTTGGTAATCGTGAGAAGTCGACCAATACTTATTTCTTGGTGGATTTAAGTGACGTTTAGTTTATATATATTTTTTTATACAGCACATCAGTATCATTATTACAACTATTGAACATTAAATCGCTTTAACTTCAATTTTTGATCTATGTCACGTAAAATTTTCCATTTTTTATACGTTATCGTATCTTTGAACGTTACTAATAAGTATCTACCATGTCGATTCAATAGATCTAGATGAATTATCTTCAATCATGAATTAGGCTAGCAAAACTGCAAAGTATGGATCGTCACAAGATTGTATCTACAAATTATATTTGTATATGGCTGCACTCAGGAACTTTTCGGTCCAGTTCTTCCCTTATGTTATCAAACCATAAGGAGTTGTTAGGATCTAAGTGCTTAGCCGCTCGACTTTAATATGTACTCAAGTATTTATATATGACATATAATGTTTCATGAAGCATTATCTAAAAATATAATTAAATTCAATATCAAATTATCTTTATTGAAATAGTCATTTAACAGACTTTTGACGCTTCAATGATTTACAGCGAGCGATTAGTTGGTGATGACTACATTCGTAAACTTAAAACTAAAGGTATGAAACTATTCCAAACGTGCCTTGGTCTAAGAGGAAGCCCACAGGAAACCTAGCCAGGTAATTTTCTTTTTGTTATTACCATCTCGCATGCCACTTAAAATTATATTGAGATCTATCTTATTAGAGATTCATATTTATTAATTCCTTCCTAATTTTTATGTTAGTATTTACATAGCACAGAAATTATTTATTTATTTCATTTCTTACTACGTATGTAATTATTATTATGTTTTATATCATCGTTCAAATCGGAATAGCTTTATTCATGTAAACCTATTACAGGCACCTATGAAGCATTCATATATAAAATAAATATAGTACATAGTACAACTGTTGCAATTCTTCCATATTTCATATATCTGTTGGCTTCTTTCGATTAGGTAGCCTGGAAGCAACCTGAAAGAGATCGCTTTTACTGATAAGGTCGTCGTTTGCTTTTACGCTTTGAATATTATTTTTGTCACTATTTCTGTTTGTCATTTTTATGCAATAAAAATGTTAAAATAAAATAAAATCTATGTGTACTTTTCGGTTTTTATTTTTGCCACAATCTTTCATTTGGGTACAATAGCAAGCATCTTCTAGAGAAGAGCGCTAATCCTTAGGTCGGTATTAAAATAAATTGTCACTATTTTATTTAAACAATAAACAGCCAGTATAATTTGCTATATTCCGCCGACAACCGGGAGTAAAGACTTTACTTTTCGCGCTTGTGAAGTCAACATCTTCTGAGGATGATCCGGTGTCGGGTCGAAACGTGCGTAGAGGTTCTAGTGGAAGATTTTGTGTGGTTTTATATTATACTAATCTCCCGGTTGTCGGCGGAATATAGCAAATTATACTTGCTGTTTATTGTTTATCATGGACTTCTGCAAAGTAACGCCTGCTTCTATTCATTACTATTTTATTTATTTTAATTTGAGTTTTTTTAGATTTATGAGCCGAGTTTATATTTCAGTCTGTAGGGAACAAAGTTAACATTGATTAAAACAGTTGGTTTATGAAACAGGAGGCTAAATACAACCCTAATTAAAGGCGACCGCAGCTAGCTGTGGTAAGATTTCCTAATTACTGTACGTTATCTGTAGCCACTACCACACGTTTAGTGTTATATTATATCAGAGCGTGCAAATGTAAACACTATTGTATACGCACAAGTACGAAATTAGTTTGAAGTTATATGAATATTCTTAACTTAAATTTTGCAGCTGCACTGAGTGTTTTGTTATTTCTGGTAGAGTGAAGGCTTGGAAGCTGTGATAGCCTAGTGGTTAGGGCGTCAGCCTCCTAATCAGAGGTCAGGGGTTCGAATCCAGGCACGCACCTCTAACTTTTCGGAGTAATGTGCGTTTTTAAAAAATCAAATATCACTAGCTTCAACGTTGAAGGAAAACACCGTGAGGAAACCTGCATGCCTGAGAGTTCTCCATAATGTTCTCAAAGGCGCGTGAAGTCTGCCAATCCGCACATGGCCAGCGTGGTGGACTATGGCCAAACCCTTCTCATATTGAGAGAAGACCCGTGTACCCGGTAATGGGTTGATCATGATGAAGGCTTGGAACATTTGAATATCATCTTTTTTTCTAGTAGTTGTCCATACTACCTATGTATAAATATCTAAATTTTGCAGTTATATTTTAATTAATCGATCAATCATAAAATTTATTCAAGTCACGCACTTTTAATGCGTGAATAATTTACATAGTAGTGAGTTGATGGTTATAGCTACATTCGTAAACTTAAAAATGAAGCTACGAGGGTTCCAAACGCGACCTGGTCTAAAAAGAACCCCAAAACAAACGTAGGCGGGTTGCTGCTATCACCACCTCACGTGTTACTTTAAATTATTTATAAGCAGATATTTTATTTTAAAATTTAACATCATCGGTTAAATTTTTTGTTCTCATTAAAACGAAGACTTTTAAAGCCATAGGTATTTTTTTTTATATATTTTATATACCCTACAAATTAGCCCTTGACCTCTAATCTCACCTGTTGGTAAGTGATGATGCTGTCTAGGATGGTAGCGGACTAACCTGTTAGGAGTATGATAAGCCCACGCTCCTAATTAGTTTCTACGGGACTTAGGGACGGTAAAAGTTATTTTTTTATTTACGAAAATCACTTGGGGCGAGTTTCTGTGGGATTCCAAAAAGGGGCTCTTGCAATCTCGACAAAATTTTGCGTTTTTCGACAAATATACCATAGTTTTAAGCCCACTAAAATACATAAATAAATAAACGGTTCCCCAAAAAAAAAAAGAAAAAAACATGAATAACTAGTTACACAAGTTATTTTCTAATCTCAAGTTTAATAACACAGACGCACTTTCGTCAAAAATCTTAAACGCTTTGCATAGTGTTAACTCAACCTGGTATTTATCACAACAGGCAATTTAGCTTTCATGCAATAAAACTGTTTCTTAATATTATATTTAACATTTATTTATTATGATTAGTTTCCTTTTTATTATTATTATTTTTTTATATATTATATTTTAAGTATGTTTATTTATTTATTATTTATATCATATCATATACATAAATATGTGTTATTTTATTATTGTTATTATTTTTTCTTTTTTTTTTTCAAATTATCTAAGTATATTTTTGTATGCAGTTTAAACATACCTTGTTTGACCTATCCCACTTTATAAATTTACCTTAGTCACATCTAAGGGTAGCTGGAAGAGATATCTTATAGAGATAAGCATTCCTTTGTATACTTCTTTTGTAAGTGTTTGATATCACAAATTTGGTACATAAATCATAAAAATAAATAAATAAATAAAACAATTGCTCGTTGGTCTAAGTAATACAGATTACGACGTCATTACTTGAGATATTAACCTTTATTCACCATCCAGCCTTCATAGTCCCACCGCTGCTAAATGAGCAGGATTCGTACACACAATAATTCAGCAAGCCATAATATAAACGACCCAAGGTCGAAATTCACGTGACAAAGTATGATAGAACCTAAGATAATAGACAATTTTCCCAACAGTAAATCCAATAACGACTGAATGGAATTGTGAACCTTGATAGCAACCGAGATATCGATAAAATTAGTATTTTCTTGAGCTGAGTGCGATTATAATATTATGCCTTATCTATTATTATATTTATTTATTACGGAAAATCAACAGCTCATAATTTTTTTTATTTTCATTTTTTACCGTTGTGAGCTAACGTGAATATTTAGCTTTCACAACGTTCTCCAATCGTTTCAAAATAAGATACGTCTTATCAATAGCTAATAAATTTATTCATTAACATTATTTAACGTTGTGAGCTAACGTGAATATTTAGCTTTTTATAGGTTTTCACAACGTTCCCCAATCGTTTCAAAATAAGATACGTCTTGAGTCGTTTGCTTGAGCCAATATATGTATATTATATATAATCAATAAAACTGCAATATAAAAGATGGGTCGGAAAATTCATTACAAGCTAATCACAAGGTTATAATATAATAAAAAAATTGACTACGGTTAAGAGAGAGACATGGTCATTTTCAATATCAACTGTACGCACTGGGAAAAACTCGCAGAAGCTAAGAAAGACTAAATTTGGTTTAGCATAAAACTTAATGTGAAGATACCTTTGGCGAATTCCTCAATGGTTTCAGCTGCCATAATGTAAAATGTGATATATAAACGATTCATAGATGCCCCCGTAAAATGAATAAAGCAATTTTTATTTGATTTGATTTATTTGCGATCGTAAATGCCGCTAGCACCTCGGCTTAAACAACCATTCAAAAAAATAATTTCCCACTACTGGGAAAGGCACTTCATTTTCATAGATGCTTTTTAGAAGGTAGTTGTAAGGCTTATAATATACATACAAAACTATTTGGAAATGAAATATTGGTGCGCAAAGGAATTCGAACCCAGCACCGCATTATCCGGAGTCACAACTTTAGATATCTAAAGTTTATTTTATTTCAATAAGCATTTGATTATTATCATATAATAATACTCATTCTGCAATATAATTTATCTAAGCAATATATTTTTTAATTTTTTATTCCGGGACGAATTAGTCCTTGTTTGATGACTGACTTGACTTGAATTAGTCATTGTTTGACTGATGGCAAGTGATGACGCAGATTGGGTGATGGGCATGGCATTTAATATGGCATATCCCTAAAAAGGTACTTTAATAAAGGTACAAACTCTTTATTGCTTCCCACGCAAAATAATTTCCGAACGTTAAACATAATTTAGTCACATATATTTTTTTCAAAGCTCTTTCCTATATACACATACCTTCAATTTATTTTCGGAGCAGCCCCTTCGCGATATCGCATTGGAACGATAAAATACCGATATGTACTGCCGACTATATTCTATTATTACGGTAAAGGATATTACCATTCCAAGCCCCACTAAACACTAATTTTATCAATACCTCGATTACTATCAAAGCGTACGATTCCATCTGATCGCTTATTGGATTTACTATTGGGTTGTCTATTGTCTTGGGAGCCATTACAGATTGTCGCGCGATTATCGCCCTTATAACGCGGTGTAGTGTATTTTTGTTACGTTTTTTTTTATACTCTACAAGTTAACCCCTGTTCGCAATCTCATCTGATGGTAGGTGATGATGCAATCTAACATGGTAGCGGGCTAACCTGGTAATAAACCCATACTGTTGTTTTTTTATATTTTTTGTAATCGTCTTAATTGTATTTTTTCTGGTTTTAATTATAAAAATTGTAATTTTATGACAAATATAATTGTTTTAACGGAAAGTCTTTTACAAATGATTTAAATATATTGTTAAGACTAAAAATTGTAGTGTGTAAGTTGACAATAAAGCAAAACAAGGTTTCTTTTACTGAAAGAGGACACCCGGAAAAAAAAACCATACTATTAATTGGTTTCTACGCAACATCGTGCCGAAACGCTGAATCACTTGTCGACACGTCTTTGTCGGTAGTGTGGTAACTAGCTTCCGAATCCAGCTTCTCACCAGAATCGAACCGAATCTGGTGGGAATTGAATCCAACTTTATATTGCGACAGAAGTCCTCAATCACTTAGCTAGACTAGTACCTTTTTATACCTACAACTAGCTTAAGGCTGTGTCATTTTAAGGAATATATAATTATAAATCGAAGCGGTGATAGTGGTTAGGGCGTCAGCCTCCTAATCAGAGGTCGGCGGTTCTAATTCCGGGCACGCACGTCTAACTTTAGGGAGTTATGTGCTTTTTTACAAATTTAAATATCACTTGCTTCAACGGTGAAGGAAAACATCGTGAGGAAACATCGTGAAGTCAGCCAATCCGCACATGGCCAGCGTGGTGGACTATGGCCAAACCCTTTTCATATTGAGAGGAGACCCGTGCTCTGTAGTGAGCCTATTTATATATTTATCACTTACATATGAATAATTTTAAATTAAATTACTTACAATACCAATACTCATGGTTTTGAGAGCCAAGGTCGAGCAACTAGACTACTTACGAAAGTGAATTTTTGTAGTTCCAATACAAATGGACGAATTTTATTCCATTCTTTTTCAATTCGATTGACGTCGGCAGATGCAACCGTAACTGGTCCAGTGCATTTGGCATGCATTGGTTCGTACATATATGTATTTGTATATATATAAAATAACAGTAGGCTGCGGTTGTTGTACCGAGGTAAAAATATTCTTCATTATATTGTTTTCTCTATTTTTAGCCATCGAAGTGTAAAAGTGCATGCCACGGTCTTTTGGCATTAAAAGAATCAGCTAGAGTGATTCATCGGTGATGAGATATACGCTGCAGTAGGGAGTGTAGTTGGACACTTCAGCCACTGATGGGTTGGCGTGTCGGGTCTCTCAAAGAAAGATTTAGAGATCTTTTCTCAAATATTGACGACCTCCGTGGCGCAGCGCGAGCGCTGCCGCGTTATAAAACGATTTCTACTTGGCATCATACCAAATCTACTTGACGGTATATTTTTGCCAGTACCTAGGGTAGTAAGTAGCCGCATGCAAAGCCTCCAATAAGATCAGATTTGAACTGGGATTCGAATCCAAGACCTTCCAATATATTAAACGAAAGCACCACGCTGCGCCACAGAGGTCGTCATGTAATAGTTAGTTTGTTGTTATATTGCATTTATTTTTATTTACCTATCATACTAGAAACAAATTTGACTTTGATGCGTTTGAGGGTTTTGTACTACGGTGCTTAAAATATACTACATGTTTTAACCATTACTAAGATCGGATAATAATCGCCAAAAGAACAATTTTTTTTTTGTTCTTTAACTCGCTTTAATATTTCTTGTTATACTTGTACATTAAAAAAAAACTACATGTTAATTTGCTACCTTTTGGATGTTACGACTCGCGAGACCAAGAGCATAGTAATAGGAGTAAGGAATCCTTTAAACTAAATAAACGTTACTCATATCTTGTTTTTATAAATCGAAAGATAAAAGAAAAATCCTATTACGAAATTAAGGATGATATAAACAATAAAAAAGCTTGGGTGTGAATTGCTTTAACTCCATAGTTAATTATAATTTATTTTCGGTTAAAAACGGTATATATCGGTAGAACCCGATTAAGCTTGTTGTGGGCTTCTTAGACCTGGGAGCGATTGAAACTCCCTTAACTTTAGTTTTAAGTTGGCGAGTGTAGTTATCACCATCACTTCACGAATAAAAAAATGGAAAACGTGTTAGATATGAACGCTTTATAGATTGTAATAGGTTTACATAAATAAAGGTATTTTGTTTTGATATGATTTGATAAAGGTATCATACTCGTATAACATTACTTTATCAATATGGCTAGCGGAAGTTATAGGTAAAAACAATGGGACAGGATAAGATAAAAGTTTATTTCACCGTCTCCCATGTTACTTCCATCCAATAATAACTTTTTCTAATCAATTTATCCCGTGCGTTATGGGACAACTTTATTGTATGATCCATTTTAACCGAGAAAGTTTTTCACATAAAATATATTGACCATGTAGATATGTGGGTGAAACTGAAATTACCATAAAAATTGCTATTCCTTTTTTTCAATTATCTACTTGACAGCTATCTCTTGGTGAGTGATTATGCAGTCCAAGTTTTTATAGGGTTAACCAGTGAGGTATATAGCCTATATATACCTATATATTATATAGCTATATATAGCCTATATATACCTATATATGATATAGCTATACCCCTAATCAGTTTCTAGGCGGCAACGGTTTTATGACGACCTCCGTGGCGCAGTGCGTGCGCTGTCTCATTATAAAGTTGGAGGTCCTGGGTTCGATTCCCAGCTCGAGTCTGGTCTGGTGGGAGGCTTAGGCCGTGGCTAGTTACCACCGACAAAGACGTGTCGCCAAGCGATTAAGCGTTCCGGCACGATGTCAAGTAGAAACCAATTAGGAGTGTGGGTTTACCATACCTCTAACAGGTTAGCCCACTACCATCTTAGACTGCATCATCACTTACCATCAGCTGAGATTGCCGTCAAGGGCTAACTTGTAGTGTATAAAAAAAACGTACTGAATCGCTTGGCGACACTTTGTCGGTAAGTAATTGACTTACCACGGCCAATTACTACCAGCGGATAAAGCTTCTATGATTATAGTGTAATCGTTAATATACATAATATATGTATGTCGAATTTTATTATCCACGCCCTTTCATATTTTGGGTATATTTGAAAATATTCGATTTATCGTAACCACTTTAAACCCCTAAATGGGGTAGTCTAAAATTGGACCGAATAATTTAAAATATTTCTAAGAAGAAGCTACGCAACGACAAGAAACTAGCATTCTAATAAAAAAAAGGCACTCAATTTTTTACAATTTTAATTTTAGTTTCCATCCCTGTAAAAATAATTAAAGAAAATGAAATGATGGATGAATAAATAAAAAAATATTGGTAATTCGTTGAGTAAAATAATATAAATAATATTACTTAGTTTACTATTTATAAACGTACTCTTAAGCTATTAGTTATTTAGTAAAAAAGGCTATGCAGCTATAGCCCTGGAAGAATGTTACTTTTTTAAATATTTAATGTTATTTTTTTTTCTATTTATTCAACCCTAGTGAAGAATCACTAGGGTTGAATAGATAGCGGGAGTCACCGTCACCGTCACCGCAAAGCTGTTTAATAATGCAAAAGCTGTCTAAATCCTTGCATGTCTGTTGAGAATGTTTGAAATGCTATCTATATAAGTGTTTAATTATCTAGTGGAAATACTTCATATAGTATATAGAGTAGGTAGCGAAAGTGAAATGTGAGATTACGGAAATATGAAGCGGAATTTCAGTGCATTTTAAGCAACTGGCCAATATTAATATATAAAAACTTGTTTACATTTTTACCATAAATTATTTCTTATGATTAAGATATCCCTGAAAGTTATTTTCAAATACAATAACTATTAATTTGAAAAATAAACTTCGATTTCGATAAACGAAAATAATTTGGGTGTATAAAATATTTCAATAAACGTTAATGTCGGTAAAAGTTATTTATATGAAATAAAAAGATTTCTAAAATCAGAGTGTTATATGATTATAATAAAAAATCGTTATAAATACCTCAGAGGAGCCCTTCAAACGTAAGGGGTGAAACAATCAAATTAACATAGATATTTAAATTTTAATTCAATCCTAAAATTCCAACGAACCGTTTATCAAAATTACTATTTCAGTTAACTGTCTATTGTCAGAAGCTATGAACTTTTGCCATTCAAATTTCAAGAATGCTCTTCATTTAGCAGTGATTTGAATATAACGTTATTTAAAAAGCTTCAAAAGAATAAAGGATTTGCAAAAACGTCCATCAATATTTCTATAAAAAATAAAATTTCCTGATAGAAAATCAACATACATATATTTTTTGTAAATGTATTTAATTTTTTAGGACATTATTTCATCTGGTTTTAATTTGGAATTATTTGACATTATCATCACTGAAACGTAATCGCAGGAATGTATGATTTGATATAATTTACGTGTAAATTAATCAAGTAAAACCAATCAATTAATAATAAATAAGAGGTTTACTCTTGACTAACTTTCTCGGGAGCTTTAACAAGGGGTACGGAGGCTTGATGAAAGCCTGTCTGTTTTAAATTACAAAAAATACGAGAACGACAAAGTTGTTTTGAGTGAATATGCGATGCAACATTAATCTTACAATAATTAAATGTTTGTCACATTAATCTCATAAATGAGACTCATGAATTTTAGGTCTAACAGTCGAACTATGATATTTTTCTAAGGAAACAAAACGATAAGACAGACGTCAACAGAAGTTGATGAAAATAATTTAGCCATAAAATTAAAGATGGGATCTCACTATAAGCGAGCATGAAGTAACGGTATAGTGGAAAGAGTGAAGCCGAGAAGAATATTCCTTGCATAGATCTAAATAAGGAATCCTCTAAATAAATAGGAACCAAAAAAAGGTGATTTGTTCAAATCAACCGAAAAATAAATTATAAGGACAATGCGACCACAGAGTCTATATAATTCACTTCCAGATCATTTAATCGTGATATATCGACTTGGAGAATGACTGGAGATATTACGGTTCAGTATAATTCTCGTTACGCTGAACGTTTTTATTGCATTAGTCTAACAAAAGGTATTTAGTTCATTGCCGAACTAATCGCCTTTTAATTGTTCCAGAGGAGCAGAAGAATATTCTTAACCCCTGACTCAAAAATAAGGGTGCTAATAGTTTAACCTCTTTATTTATCTGTCTGTGTAAATGTGCAGATATCTGTGTGGTTGTTTCTGTAGTAAAGCACTCAAAGTACGAAAGAAAAAGAAACGTCTCATTCAAATTCAAATTCAAAATAATCAAAACTCAAATTCAAAATAATCTTTATTCAAATAGTCCTTAAAAAGGCACTTTTGACGCGTCAATAATTTACACAGTAGTTATTTCATGGTGATAACTATATTCGTAAACTTAAAACTAAAGCTATGAGGGTTCCAAACGCGCCCCGGTCTAAGAAGAAGAAAAGAATCTATATATATAAAAGCGAAATACCACTGACTGACTGACTGACTGATGATCACGATATCTCAGGAACTATAAAACATACGATCTTTAAATTTAGAAGGTAAATTCCTTTTATGAAGTAGAGGTCAGCTAAGAAACGGTTTTGAGAAAATCTACCCCTAAGGGGTAGAAATGGGGGTTGGAAGTTTGTATGAAAGTCCTATATTTTTGAAATTAGAGACATGAAAATTGGCAACTAAGTTTTTTATTTTAAATGATAAAGATATGTATAATCAATGTTACGAAAATCTACCCCAAGGGGGGTGAAATGGGGGTGGACCGTTTTCATGAGGATTGTATGTTTTCTAAGTTAGGGACATGAAAATGGGCATTTAGGTAATTTGTTTTAAATAATAAAAACTTTTATACACAATATTACAAAAATCCACCCCTAAGGGGTAGAAATAGGGGTTAGAAGTTTGTATGAAAGTCCTATATTTTTGAAGTTAGAGACATGAAAGTTGGCAACTAAGTTGTTAATTATAAATAATAAAGACCTGCATGATCAATAATGCGAAAATCTACTCCGAGGGGGGTGAAATGGGGGTAGGAAGTTTTCGTGAGAATTCTAAGTTTTCGAAGTTAGGGACATGAAAATTGGCATTTAGGTACGTTGTTTTAAATAATAAAAACCTGTATACGCAATATTACAAAAATCCACCTAAAGGGTAGAAATAGGGGTTGGAAGTTTGTATGAAAGTCCTATATTTTTGAAGCTAGAGACATGAAAGTTGACAACTAAGTTTTTAATTATAAATGATAAAGATCTGTATAATCAATGTTGCGAAAAACCACCCCAAAAGGGGTAAAATTGGGGTTGGAAGTTTTCATCAGGATTCTATGTTTTCGAAGTTAAGGGACATAAAAATTGGCATTTAGGTAATTCGTTTTAAATAATAAAAACCTCTATACGCAATATTACAAAATTCCGCCCCTAACGGGTTGAAATGGGGGTTGGAAGTTTATATGAAAGTTCTATATTTTTAAAGTTAGAGACATGAAAGTTGGCAACTAAGTTGTTAATTATAAATAATAAAGATCTCTTTCAATCAATGTTACGAAAATTTACTCCAAGGGGGGTGAAATGGGGGTTGGAAGTTTTCATGAGGATTCTATGTTTTCGAAGATAGGGACATGAAAATTGACATTTACGTTATTTGTTTTAAATAATAAAAACATAATAAATAATAAATTCACCCCAAAAGGAGTGAGAGGGTTAAACCTATAAAAAATCCACCCCAAAAGGAGTGAGAGGGGTGAGGGGTTGGTAGGTAAGTTTTGCGTTTTTGGAATTAGAGAAATTAAAATCGGCAATTAGAGCATTACTTTTCAGTAATAATACATGTAGATATAAGCTCTTTTGCAAAATCACACCTTAAAAGTAGAAACAAATAATGAAAATGAATTTGGAAGTTAGACCGTAGAGCCGTAGACATCGCTAAGGAAGTAATTTGTAAAAGTCCGAATAGTAATATTATAAATGCAAAAGTGTGTTTGTATATTGGTATGTCCTTCAATCACGTCGCAACAGGGCAATGGATCGACATGATTTTTGAAAGTATAGTTGAGGATCTGGAGAGTGGCATAGGAGAGTTCCCGTAGGAATTTTTAAAACTTATTCTGACTGAATTTTAAAAACAATTTCCACGCGGACGAAGTCGCGGGCGCCAGCTAGTCTATATATATAAAAGCGAAATACCACTGACTGACTGACTGATGATCACGATATCTCAGGAACTATAAAACATACGATCTTTAAATTTGGAAGGCAGATTCCTTTTATAAAGTAGAGGTCAGCTAAGAAACGGTTTTGAGAAAATCTACCCCTAAGGGGAGAAATGGGGGTTGGAAGTTTGTATGAAAGTCCTATATTTTTGAAGTTAGAGACATGAAAATTGGCAACTAAGTTTTTTATTATAAATGGTAAAGATCTGTATAATCAATGTTACGAAAATCTACCCCAAGGGGGGTGAAATGGGGGTGGGGCGTTTTCACGAGAATTCTATGTTTTCGAAGTTAGGGACATGAAAATGGGCATTTAGGTAATTTGTTTTACATAATAAAAACCTGTATATGCAATATTACAAAAATCCACCCCTAAGGGGTAGAAATGGGGGTTGGAAGTTTGTATGAAAGTCCTATATTTTTGAAGTTAGAGACATGAAAGTGGGCAACTAAGTTGTTAATTATAAATAATAAAGATTTGTATGATCAATAATGCGAAAATCTACTCCGAGGGGGGTGAAATGGGGGTAGGAAGTTTTCATGAGGATTCTAAGTTTTCGAAGTTAGGGACATGAAGATTGGCATTTAGGTAATTTGTTTTAAATAATAAAAACCTGTATACGCAATATTACAAAATTCCACCCTTAAGGGGTAGAAATAGGGGTTGGAAGTTTGTATGAAAGTCCTATATTTTTGAAGTTAGAGACATGAAAGTTGGGTACTAAGTTGTTAATTATAAATAATAAAGATACGTTTAATCAATATTACGAAAATCTACCCCAAAGAGGGTAAAATGGGTTGGAAGTTTATATGAGGATTCTAAGTTTTCGAAGTTAGGGACATGAAAATTGGCATTTAGGTAATTTGTTTTACATAATAAAAACCTCTATACGCAATATTACATAAATCCACCCCTAAGGGGTTGAAATGGGGGTTGGTAGTTTATATGAAAATCCTATATTTTTGAAGTTAGAGATATGAAAACTGGCAACTAAGTTTTTAATGATAAATGATAAAGAAGTGTATAATCAATGTTGCGAAAAACCACCCCAAAGAGGGTAAAATGGGGGTTGGAAGTTTTCATCAGGATTCTAAGTTTTCGAGGTTATCGACATGAAAATTGGCATTTAGGTTATTTGATTTTAATAATAAAAACCTGTATATACGTAATATTACAAAAATCCATCCCAAAAGGGGTGAGAGGAGTGAGGGTTTGGAAGATTACATGTTAGTTCTGAGTTTTTGGAATTAGAGAAATGAAAATCGGCAATTAGAGCATTAATTTTCAGTAACTATGTAAATAAGCAATTAAAATATCACTTGCTTCAACGGTGAAGGAAAACATCGTGAGGAAACCTGCACACCTGAGAGTTCTCCATAATGTTCTCAAAGACGTGTGAAGTCTGGCAATCCGCACATGGCCAGCGTGGTGGACTATAGCCAAACCCTTCTCATATTGAGAGGAGACCCGTGCTCTGTAGTGAACCGGTAATAGGTTGATCATGATGATGATGATTATAAATGCGAATGTGAGTCTGTATGTTGGTTTGTCCTTCAATCACGTCGCAACAGAGCAATGGAGCGACGTGATTATTGAAATTATAGTTGAGGACCTGGAGAGTGACATAGGAGAGTTCCCGTTGGAATTTTTACAACTTATTTTGACTGAATTTTAAAAACTTATCCACGCGGGCGAAGTCGCGGGCGCCAGCTAGTATATATATATATTCAAAGCACACACAAATATATATATATATATATATATATATATATAAAGTAAAAAGAGTGTAGATTAGGAATATTATAAAAGATATACTAAAAACATAACATTAAACAGAAATAAAAAGAAATCAAATAAAGTCATTGATTAAATTGACTGAACGAGTCATCGCAATTACAGTAAAAAGAACATGCATCGGAGTTATTGACTATCTCCGTGGCGCAATGCGTGCGTTGCTGAATTATGAAGTGAATTTTACTGGGTTCGATTCCTGGGTCGAGACTGGCTCGTCCATAGCTAGTTACTACCCTACTGGCAAATACCGGTATGGTACCTACTAGAAACCGAATTGGAAGATAGGTTCAGCAGCAACGCATCGGTGGCTTCTTGGCTGCTGCAGATGTACATGGGCAATCACTTACCATCTGGTGACCCGTCTGCTCGTTTGCCAGCGATGTAATATAAAAAAAAGATAGTGTGTAGGACCGAGTATTGAGATGCCTATCAATAAGTTCAAAGTTTTTATAAAGCAAAAGCTTATAGAAAAATCTTATTACGAAATTAAGGATTATGTAAGTGATAAACAAGCTTGGGTGTGTATTGCTCTATTTTATAGTCCATAGCTAATAATAATTTTTTATTGATTATGTGAGATGGTGATAAAAAAAAAACCCGGCTAAGTTGGCTGTGGGCTTCTTCTTAGACCTGGGCGCGGTTGGAACCCGCTTAGCTTTAATTTTAAGTTGGCGAGTGTAGTTATCACCATGACTTAAGGAATGAAAATTATGGAAAATGTGTTATTTATAACCGCTTCATATATGCCAGTAATTGGTTGACATGAATTTATTTTGATTTCAATTGATTTGATACCACCACGTGACGTACTAGCGGTGATAGCCAAGTGGTTAGGGCGTCAGCCTCCTAATCAGAGGTGGGCGGTTCGAATCCGGGCACGCACCTCTAACTTTTCGGAGTTATGTGCATCTTTAAATAATTAAAATATCACTTGCTTCAACGGTGAAGGAAAACATCGTGAGGAAACCTGCTCGCCTGAGAGTTGTCCATGAGATGTTCTCAAAGGCGTGTGAAGTCTGCCAATCCGCACATGGCCAGCGATGTGGACTATGGCCAAACCCTTCTCATATTGAGAGGAGACCCGTGCTCTGTAGTGAGCCGTTAATGAGTTGATCATGATGATACCACCACACTTCTCTTATGCGAGTTGGTGTGCTATAGCGTTCATAATCATAAGTTAGTCAATAACTAAGGCCGTCGACCTAAGCAGTTGTTACGGGTGTACAACAATAATTTTGTAACTCCGGCCTGGTACTGAGAATTTTGACTGCAAAATCCAATACCTAGAAACGGTCCCACCAAGAAACACGCAATCTGCACTCAAACAAGTATGTATACCATTAAAAGCAACCAGAAAACTCTAAACTCTTTTCTATAGCTTATCTACCTCAATATCTTTGAGGCTACTTCAGAATTGGTGAACCGACAGTGAATTTATTTTTTATACACCAGAAGTTAGCCCTTAACGGCTATCTCACCTGACAGTAAGTGATCATACAGGCTATGATGGTAGCGGGCTAAACTGTTAGGGGTATGGTAAACCCACACTCCTAAATGGTTTCTACGCGACATCGTGCCGGAACGCTAAATCGCTTGGCGACACGTCTTTGTCGGTAGGGTGGTAACTAGCCACGGCCGAAGCCTCCCACCAGACTACACTCAAACACGTATGTATACCAATAAAACCAGAAAAACTTCCCAATAATAATAGCTTATCTACTTCAATATCTTTGAGGCTACTTCAGAATTGGCGAACAGACAGTGAATAAATAAATCCCTCAAGGAAGCTTTTTATTTCCTTCGCAACTGATCAAAGTTATGAGACGTAAGTATTCATTGTAGCCTATTCAATTGAATCTTCAAGTGTACGACCTTAGTTTGCTCTCGGATTCTGCACTTAGTATGCTCTTTTAAAATTTATCCGCAATCTGGCTAGGGTTTGAATAATGGAGCTGGGAAATCGATATCGATATCTGAAGCTGAGAGTATCGAATATTATATTAAATGAAGCTGGCAATACCGATCCTTGTGTACTGACGGTATAACATGCTTTCTTTTTCTTATTAAACCACATTATACAGATTACATGAACTATACTAAAACTTTTTATTTATGCAAAGTTATACTGGAAACTGATACTAATCGGACTGTTACTTTTGACTTAATAAAGATGAAGAAATCCGGAACTCAAATCCAGAACTTCAAAATTCATAGCTTATCATGTTACCCAACCAACAAACTAGGTAGTTGATTATACATGCAATCATATATTAATCAAAGTCGAACGAAATTAAATTGTAAATAATGATATAAATATTATATCGGTAATGTGACGTCGTGAAAAATAAGAGCTGTTACTCCAACAAGACACTGTTTGGTAGTCATTTAGATTTTATTACTGGCTCATTATTTTTCTTTGACATACCGAATCTCGTAGGTTTTTAAATTAACGGATATTTTATGTATTATAAGTATCGATAGTTTTCCAAACCCTAAATCTGACTCAATTTCCTAAGTAGTTTGACTAACGAACCAATGGAATGGACTCAGTAAAGTATAAAGTTTTTGGCACAAATGAACATTTTAAAGATGGTATTGTTGAAACAAATGCACAGTTTTCTTTTGGAGTGATTAAAACTATTCTGGCAAGCGAGTAGTCTCAAACGAGTAAGCATTTTTGTTATTGTACAACCTCTAGCGATTACTTTTATGTAACTGCATAGTTGGAAAAAAACTTCATATAAGTCACCTAGTAGCATCATTTCCATAAGATACTCTTAGGTACAAGCGAATCTTTATAAATATATTCTACTTTATTAGCTTTGTATGTTTGTATGAATGTCACGGACATTTTGACCTTTATTTTCACCCGCTTTTAAAAAGTACTATTATACAGATCAGGTTGTAAAGACTAGTGTTTTTTTTTTATATTAGGAGACATTATAGTCTTGTCCATGTACTCGTATGTAATAAAGTTATATTTTTAATTTTTTTATTCCGGTTATCTTCGTTTTAGTTTTTTTTCGTCGTTTATTAAATACTCTTCAATTCCCTACTTATTTGATACTGGCGGTATAGAACAAACCTGAAAACTTTATTTATATATTTATATACTTAATTTTCTATAAGCCACGTATAATTGGCAAAACTGCACGATGCCAATTGTAATTTCTGGTTTGACTAAGCAATTGAACTTTGTGAAGTCAACATCTGAGGATGCTCCGGTGTCGGAGAGAGACGTGCCTTGAGAGGGCATTCTGGAAGATCTGTATGGTGTACGAAGATTGACGAAATTACAAATACCTTGTATATTGTTATGATTTGACAGATGGTTTCGCAAATAACTCCTGCTTCTATTCAATATCTAAAAGAAATCGTTTATAGTATCACAAATTCATACTTCGTCATAATGCAGATATGTATGCAAAGAAAAACTCACTCAGAAGCATAATTTTTTATAACCAATCAAAGCGGCGCATGAAGTATCAAATGAGCGCTTAATTAATTACGTTTCGCAAGAAAACTCGTTCTATTGCTACACAAAAACTGGGTGAATGGAAGCGATCGAATTAACATCGCAATCCGAAGTGAGATTCAATGGAGATTCAATGAAGATGCAGCGGGGCCTTAAATCGCATCAGCGCTGAGCGACAGACGCGGAACAAATCTACTGTGGAGTACTGACCTGGGGAGTAAGTGCAATTGTGTTTCAATGACGCCATAGTACCTACTGATAAAAAAAAAACAAGGGCACCCGGATGGAACGAAGTTCCTTTCGATTAATTAGTGAAGGAATTGTAATAAAATTTTATTTTATTTAAGTTATAATAATTATTTATTATTAAAAAATATAATGTTATATAAACTTAATCAGTAGGCTCAATTTTGTACTCCATCAGCAATATCCGGAACTTGTGCAGAAACACTGTATTTAAAAAGAACCTGTATACACTCAACAAAAATAATCGTCGCGACACCACACTGTTCAATGCGAAATGGAAATGAAAATATCTGGCTTGCTTTCTATAAGAGAGAGAGAGACAGACAGAGAAACATGCGACGCCGCACAGCTTACAATAACAAAAAGTGTCGTGAGAACTTTTCGTAAGAATTTTTTCCGTCTAGCCCCCTTTCACAACGCGCGATAAGGAACTTCGTTCCAAAAATGTATTATTAATAGAGCTGAAAGTAAAACAAAGGCTTTCGTCGCTTGTACAACTGCGAATCCTTAAGTTCTTTGGGCATATAACAAGGAAGACTGGTACCATCGAACATCTCGTAGTACAAGGTGGAGTTGAGGGCACACGTCCACGTGGTCGCTCCCCTACTAGGTGGACGGCCTAAATCCGTTCCGCTACAGATTTATCGATCTCCGAGTGCTCCCGTGATGCCACCAACAGAAATCACTGGAGGGAGATCGTAAGAGCTGCTGTGAAGGCCAAATCATAACCACGACCACTCTGCCAAAAGTGAACGAATAACAAGAAGAGAAGAGGAAGAATTATTAATAGAAAAGTAAACAGAACTTTATTTGGGACCAAGTAGTTTTATTTCTTTGGTTTTACTATTCACACTTAATACAAGAAACTGATCTCCCCCCACCCCTTCGCCGGTTAACAGAACTAAAACTACAACTTCTCGGACGGCGGTCGATGAACCTAGATCAGTCGGCTAAAATAACAAGTAAATTAATACTTTAAACATCTAACCTTGAAACCGGAGTACCCTTAACAACTCGTGAATTAGAGCGTAATCCCTAATGAGTATCATCGGAAAATTTTACCTTGTTAGCAAACTTAATATAAAAAAAAACTATTGCAGAATGAGTTTTTAATATCATAATATTTATGAACGTATTATATAAGCCTTACTGTAGTCCATGTATTATATTATCTAATAGGAATTCAAGTAATTATCCCTTCCCGGGAAATGCTATAATTTGCTATTTCATATGTGACAATAACAAATTGCTCATATTTCAATAATGGTAATGATTACACATTAAAGAACAAGTGGATAAAAGTGTTTATGAGTAGATATATTACTTTAATCATCATCATCATCATCATCATCATCAGTGAAGCTGTGATAGCCTAGTAGTTAGGGCGTCAGCCTCCTAATCAGATGTCGGTGGTTCGAATCCGGGCACGCCTCTGACTTTTCGGAATTATGTGCGTGTTAAAAAAAATATATATCACTTGCTTCAACGGTGAAGGAAACCATCGTGAGGAAACCTGCACGCCTGAGAGTTCTCCATAATGTTCTGAAAGGCGTGTGAAGTCTGCCAATCCGCACATGGCCAGCGTGGTGGACTATGGCCAAAGCCTTCTCATATTGAGAGGGGACCCGTGCTCTGTAGTGAGCCGGTAATGGGTTGATCATTATGATGATGATGATGATGGATATAAGTGTGTGAAAATTTATGTATATTAATAAAATTTTATCGAAAAGAAACTCGGAATTTACTTTATTTATGATTATTTCGTAACTGCATAGTTTCTTTTCGGTAATGTTTTAAACGAGCAGATAAAGTAACAAACTACCATTATCACTATTTCTTGAAACTGAATGTTCTTGAACCTATATCTTAGCTGAATTATGCTACCTCATGATCCTTGAAATTGCTTGAATTCCATAGGTTACCTAAACTTAGCTGTGTTGTAATCGGGTTCTGCAAATCTACATTTGTACGAACTGGATTATGCGAAAGATGCAAGATAAGGACGCGATCTATGATAAAAATGCGAAAAAGATTTACCATGGGGACTATAGAGTAAATCATTGGAAAGATCACGCAACACAATATTTGCTTGCTGCAAAGCGTGCTTGTTTTTTATATCTATCATAGACCTTTGCGGTGTTGAAGTTTGCGTACTGTTTGGATCCCAAGAAGACAATAAGACCCTTGCTCACAGGTGGTGTAAGTTGAAAGCCATTTCTTTGATTTTGAATTGCTTTTACTCACTCCGTTTACACTTTTAGCTACAATGTAGAGGTCTGGTATAAAGGCAGCTTTTACATATAGTCTAAAAACAAAATATTATGACCCAAATTCAAATTCAAAAATTCAAAATAATCTTTATTCAAATAGTCCTTAAAAAGGCACTTTTGACGCGTTAATAATTTACATAGTAGTTATTTCATGGTGATAACTAAAACTAAAGCTATTTGGACTATTTGGATTTTCGACTGTATTATTTGCACTTACCTAAATTACGAACAAGCCATTCAGTTCTCGCGGCTTTATAATAGGTATGATTCGCACTATTCCTCAATAGTACCTACCCGGCGAAGCGCCGATCCCAACTCGAAGTCTCTTACGTAAATTGGATCTTTGAATAGATATCACTGATTGAATTAGCCGCTTCATCGGCGCGCTTCCAGCCTTATCGCTTGGTAACTGTATTCGATACGCTTTCACAGACTAACTTAGGAGAGGCAGCGGAGTAAAAGCAGTCTTTTGATAAAAAAACTCAACATCGTCCGAGAAAATTCTGTTTTTTTACGATAAAAAAGTACCTTATCTTTTCTCAGAGATGTTAATGAAATTGCTCATTGCTAATTAGACATATATTGTGATTAACTAGGGGCTAGGGATAGAAATAACAATGCGGTTGCCTAAAAGTCATTACGAAATCGCTAGAAAAAATCTCTAGGCTATTACAGTTATCCCAATAACCACGTACATTATTTCTTTCACTATTTCTTGTCTTCCACTACGTATTCATTCTTCTGCGTCGTGACTACTATTGATTGACAGCAATCGAAATTATCGTGGATAAAGTCGTTGAAAATCAAATTTACTTATAAGTATGTACATTATCTGAAGTTTCTTAAAGATCCTGTCGCATTCACATCACGTCGGGAATCAACGGTTCTTCTCGTGTTTGATTGAGACCTTTCTCATTACTTCAGCAAATACGAATTAGGGCGAAGTTGTACTTTGAAATAAATCGTAGTTGGGATCAAGATCTATAAGACCGATATCGCCAAAATTATATATTTGTGAGTGCCTGAAATTGGCAGTAGTTAGTAGGCCTTAGATGACCTTGAACGTTTATGACAAGTGCAGGTCGCAGGTTATATTTAGATCATCACTAGCCTATTAACAACTAGCTGCTTGGTACATGCCTTTCCCTGATAGGTTTTAGGGATTAAGCCAACGTTGGTACAATGTTGGTTAGCAAGGTTTAACAAATAGGATGAACAAGTAGAATCTTTATAGTTTCACTAAACCCAGCTCAACAAGGCTAGCTAACAAAGCTCCTTAAGCTAACTTGGAACCCTTATCAACCCAGGCTCACTACAGAGCACGGGTCTCCTCTCAATATGAGAAGGGTTTGGAGAACATTATGGAGAACTCTCAAGCGTGCATGTTTCATCACGATGTTTTCCTTCACCGTTGAAGCAAGTGATATTTTAATTTTTTTTTTATTTTTTTAAACGCACATAACTCCGAAAAGTTAGAGGTGCGTGCCCGGATTCGAACCGCCGACCTCTGATTAGGAGGCTGACGCCCTAACCATTAGGCTATCAAGTTAGAACCGAATCCCTGAAATTGATGACGGTTATTGATCGAACATGTATGAGAAAAGTGGTTTATGCCTGAGAACAAAACTTTAATTATAAAATTTAAATATGAATAATAGAGATACATAACTTTACTGATAAAGGGCTGGCAGATGTAACAATGGTCTGACATTTTAATTAGAATTATAATTAAATTTTTGCCCCGAAGAGTTTTAACATTATGTTCAATACCATTCCTTTATTAATATGAACAGGTCAGTTTCCAGTACAGATAAATTTTAAATTGAGATAACTAATTAATCTTTTTCCGTCCTTATAAATATTTATTATTAAAGACGGGACAGATCTGCACGGGATTTAACGTTTTGTTTCGTATATATGAATCTTTAATTAACCTATTACTTTCCCGCGACATTTTTTTTAACTAAAAATAGTTTAAGTTTTTGAAGCTTTACAAACAAATGTGACAATAACAGTACATTAACAGATCATTCCTTTGGGCAATATATTTTCGGCCGTGGCTAGTTACCACCCTACCGACAAAGACGTGTCGCAAGATGTCACGTTTACACCGATTAGGAGTATGGGTTTACCATACCCTAACAGGTTAGTCCGCTACCATCTTAGTCTGCATCATCACTTACCATCAGGTGATATTGCCGTCAAGTGCTAGCTTGCAGTAGATAAAAAACAATTACCTTATCTATTTAAAACTACTAGGAGAATAAAGTAAGATATTTACTGTTAAAGCTTATTCCTTGGACCATATAAACAAATTGCTTTATGATAAAAACTAAATCACTACCATTCATTACATTGCACAGGACTATATCATTATTGAGCAGATTATGTTACAGCTTTTAAAATAAACCACGGGCACAAATTTATTACCTGGGTAATCATTTTATTACTTGTGAATGTTTACTGCGCGTCTTTATCGCCGTTTTGATATCTATGGATTGAAAAAGCTTCAAAGGACTTACAAGACTTCTATTTCTCCTCTTAGTGCCTTTATAAATAAGGTGCAGACTACATCAGATCAAACCGAGTATTTTTTAACCAAACACATCTGTCACAGGCACGTAACCAAATTTTTGTTTTTTTTTATGTTATTTTTCTACGAGTTAACTCTTTATCCAGACAACCTGTTAGGAGTTTGGCAGTCATGACGACCTCGTAAGGTAAGCTCGCTACCATCTTAGTCTTTACAACACTTACCACCAGTTGAGATTGCCGCCAAGAGCCAAATTATTAAAGATAAAAATACATATATATTTACGAAAGTGAACCAAATAAAATGATATTTATATATTACAGGCTACAGAAACTTATTTCAAATATACTTATGAACATGATTATGTATTCGCCATCATGATCACCATATTAACTTCAATTTGGGTTGGAGAGCTTTAAATATCACCTGTTACTGATAATCATAGGTACAATGGGTTAGCTTGCTCCCAAGGCAAGGTGAGTACGGATTTTTTTTAAAGATAACCACAATAGAAATTGTCAGTCTACCCATAAATCAATATACAATTTAACTAGACTATTAATCGCGTAAACTAAGTGTAACGCCCGGTAGAAATTTTTATACTATATATATAAATATATATAATATTAAGTGTAAGTCATAAAATAAAGACAAAGTTGAAACAAAATCTGGATATTTTCCCTGTTTGCTTTGTATTTGTGAACAAGGGAAAATTTCGTTACAAAAAAGAGCAAAGGCGTTAATGCCGCATCATTTCTGCCTCCTCCAAGCTATTTCATCAGCAAATCGTCAAGAGACAGGTGAATTTTCCGCCTCGCGAGCGACAAGATTTAATGTAATTTATCTACACTCATGGTTTCCTTATTTGGATCACTTTACACCCTTGTTCCATTATGGGACACATTTTTTTCCTGTCATGTGTGTCGCTGCATTTTATTTAAGATTAAAATGTACATGCTTTGTGTTTTAGGCAGAATATAATCATCTGAAATGCAAATAAAAATAAATAAATAAAATAAACTTTATTTTCACTAGGTGACCTGTATCGTGGAGACCAGGTATTTAACAATTTTTGATACACATAAAAAATAATTTTATAAAATTACAATGTACATATAAAATAAATACATTATTATAAAATAAATACGCAATTCCCACCCCAGACTGTCAGGAGGCTGGTTAAATGTCAGGTAGCTACGAAGTTGTGCCTGAGTCAACTCTAAGGGTGGATGGTGGATCGATTTTATTGATTTCAGTATTTAATACTGGACTGTATCATAGTTATAAGCATGTATTTTTTTATGGTGCAGATGCATTTTTAAACAGAAAAACGCAGACCTCAAGTAATGACCTCATGGCATATCAACACAGCCGCTTTTACAGTCACAGCAGCGGTTATAGCCATGTATATACGCCGCAGAAAATATAATTTGGAAATTCACTTACATGGTGCTTTTATTTGGTCCATATGTACCTTCAGACCTTGAGTAGTTTTAGCTGTAGCAATACTAAAGTCCACATAGTCGGTCACCAACACATAATATACCTAACTAATTACTATTAATATAATAATTTAATGTAAGCTTTATTACTGTATCTCGAAGTAATTTTTATTCTCTCTTTGACATAGAAATTTAACTTTTATTATTATATAAATATTAACTAACAATAACATCACAAAATCATTGAACCACAGACACATATCGTCGACCATTCACTGTGAATGTATGTGTGTGACTTCATTTATAACCAAAAATAAAATAAAATAAATAATGCCATGATTAGATTGTGTGGGCTTGGGAATGCCATACTAAAAAACACCTAGCTTTAACTCTTCATATTAAGAAGCTTTTGGAAACAGTTGCGATTACTATGTGACTGTAGGTATCTGTTATCTTCATACAAAATGTTTTTAAAATTACCTGTATAATGAACGTTGTTAAATTGAGCGTCTTGTACGAGTCAACAACCTTCGCAAGAGTTATTCAGTACAACAAATTCGTAGGAGTTTCAAGCTTCTTATAGCTTTACTACACGAGCTTTTTTAAGCAGGACCTTAAGCAGGATAAATGCTTAGTAAAGATGATACCGTGGCAGTTTTGGCCGCGTTCATGTTAAAGCCCTACAGCTTACACACTTGACTTTTGACCAAACAAGATGAACCCCATCTTGTTTTTGAACGCACGCAAGACTAAGGGGCGACGTTTTTGGTCATTGAGAATTTTCATAACCATGTTTCTACTAGTGTTTATCGGTGGCAATGCTTCTCTAAAGGAAGCCATTTGCTGCTTAGAGTCCAGATACCTCTAGCAAGGTGACATTTACACGGTCGCAATTACTTCGCTCTCAACAACATATCTTCGCCCACAACACGGCGTCTACAAAACAAATTATTCACTCTTCCCACTTCATTCGTTTCACTCGACGTACAAATTGTATTCGTGAGCTTGAATTATTGCGTTACGACGCGACGTCTCGAATACGAATTATAATTGCGCATTTACATCCCATGGCGGTTGTTCGAAGCCGCTCGTTCATAAATTTCGACGAATCGTTAATATGATATTTTATAGAAATTCTTTTTTCCTACGACCCACAAATAGTAACTTACGATGTACGAAAAGTTCGAAGTTCGACGAAGCAGTTGTTGCGTGAACGATATCAAACCTTTTCGTGGCATAACTGATGCTTAGGTAAAAGCGGAATTGGCACCTGGCAGACTGTGGAGACACGGTTTTTTTTTATCCTCTACAAGTTAGCCCTTACGGCAATCTCACCTGATGGTAAGTGATGATGCAATCTAAGATGGTTGCGGGCTAACCTGCTAGGGGCATAGTAAGCTCACACTTCTTATTGGTTTCTACGCGACATCGTGCCGGAACGCTAAATCGCTTGGCGACACGTCTTTGTCGGTAGGGTTGTAACTAGCCACGGCCGAAGCCTCCCAGAATAATGCGACTTCCGTATATATAATCATGTGATCACAACTGGATCCCTTCGAGCAAAACGCACTCAAAATCACCGAATCGTTCATCAACCGAAAACTGCAATGTGTTGGAAAACTATTACCTTCATCCAAAAGTCTTGCAATCACAGGCACAATGTTTTCTATAGAACTGTAAGGTAGTTTGAGAATCAATGTTTTCTATAGAACTGTAAGGTAGTTTGAAAAAATTTCAGTTTTACCCCAACTTTAAACTTTTTTTTTAAATGGATAAAACAAATAGAGACTCCCATAATCTTCACTATGTTTGTTGTGGAGATGAAGGAGAGATGGCCAGTGCAGTGCAACGTAAACTGATAGAATGATAATCTACCGAAAACAGATTGTGTATCATCATCATCATGAACAACCCATTACCAGCTCACTACAGAGCACGGGTCTCCTCTCAATATGAGAAGGTTTTGGCCATAGTCCACCACGCTGGCCATGTGCGGATTGGCAGACTTCACACGCCTTTGAGAACATTATGGAGAACTTCTCAGGCGTGCAGGTTTCCTCACGATGTTTTCCTTCACCGTTGAAGCAAGTGATATTTTAATCGTTTAAAAACGCACATAACTCTGAAAAGATAGAGGTGCGTGCCGGGATTCGAACCTCTGATTAGGAGGCTGACGCCCTAACCACTGGGCTATCACCGCTTCAATGCATGGAAATCAAAAGTCGTTACATTCTAGGACTAGCTATACGATCATACATGTCACGATATCTAAAGTTTCACTAACAAGCCTGCTACGATTCTGCTACGATTTCGAGTGGAAATCGTTAAACCACTCGGTGGCAAGTGCCTCTTTGGTTTGGTGGTCACTAGCTAAGGTCAAGTCACACTAGAGAAAATTCAGAACTGGTGCTTGGGTATTCAAATAGCGAATAAATTACTGAACTTATAAATTAATTTTAATGTTATAATGGTTACCCTAGCTTCATATTACGTGGAGTCGTAAATAGCATGTAATATTCTGTTTATTTATAACATAATTAAGATAATGTCTCAGTTATATAAATGAGTAAGAATATCAAATTGCGATGCAATGTAATGGAATATTAGATGTATCTGAACAGTGGAGAAAGCCTTTTTTTTTTTTTTTTCTCGCTGGGAAATGCGTTTACGCATCCCGCCCGGATGCGAGCTCCAGGCGGGTATGTGGGACTCGCCGGCCGTCAAATTGGCGGCCAGAATACACACTAAAACCCAGCGTAGCCTTCTGCGTCCCAGATGGGGTGCCAAGGGATCGCGGTACAGTGGAGAAAGCCTGTCAAAGACTACGTCCAACCATTCGCGGTTTCTTCTCGGTATCACACCGCAACGCTTAATCGCTTGGCGGTATGTCTTTGCTAGTAGGGCGGCAACTAGCCGCATCCGAAGCCTCCTAGCAGAGTAAATGCGGTATACAGCAAATTTAACTTAATATCCAATATTATAATCAGCATATGGCCACCACGCTGGTTATGTGCGCATTGGCAGAATTCACACGCCTTTGAGAATATTACGGAGAACTCTCAGGCATGCTGGTTTCCTCACGATGTTTTCCTTCAACGCTTAAAAAATCACTTGAATCAAGTGATTTTTAACTTAAAAAATCACTTGAATCAAGTGATTTTTTAATTGTTTTTTAAAAACGTAAATAACTCCGAAAAGTTATGAGGTATGTTTCAGGGTTCGATACTATTTAATTCTATCATATCATACTATCAGATCATAATTATTATTGAAATTATAAATTATTTTTTTCATAATTATTATCGAGTTATTTCACCAATTCTAACGAAACCTAATTAGATTGCAGGCCGTGTTGAAGTAATACAGATTTTTCAGTGTTTAGACGTGTCTGCCTTATTTATATTTGTTAAGTCAGGTTTATTGTCGTACGACACTCACCGATTACCTACATAACAAGGAAGAATAAAATAACAAGATTAAAATAGTCAAGGCTGTTGCCTAAACAAAACAGAATATATACAAAAATAACCATCTCTTAATGAATTCGGGTACAATAAACATATAGACACATCAAAGATGTTCAGTTCAGTGGTCTTTGAGAACCACTGGCTTTGATCCTTATAGGAACTGGTGTTCCATTTATACAGAAGGATTCTTGAAGTTTAATCAATCGTTATTTACAGATTTCTATATTTAACATCACGTAGGCGTAGATCTATTGCAAATGTAAAGATAATTCTAAGATCAAATTTGTGGGTCTATGGCCATAGATAATCATTTAGTCTATGGCATCAAAATTAATTTACACATACAGTGCAATAATATCAATTTAAACATAATACATAAGATTTCAAAAATGTTGAGTTAAAACTGAATGAATTTTACACATGAATATATATTTTTAATATAACACTTAACATAAAAAAAAGATACAAAAAAAATTGGTATATTTATAGACATATATGTATATATATAAATATCTTAAATATGGGCATATGTTCACGCTATTAGCATTGCTTAAAAGTGGGGCTGTCAACTGTATATACAAATAAAAATATTCATCTACTGTTCTATCTATATATATAAAAGCGAAAGGTCACTGACGTACTTACTTACAGACTAAACATGAGATTTCAAAAACTATTGTACGTATAGAGCTATAATTTAGCAAGTAGTTGATAGCTAAGAGATGTCAGCTAAGAAAGGATATTTGGAAATTCCTTCCCTAAGGGGGTAAAAAAGGAGTTTAAAGTTTGTATGAAATACCTTTGTTTTTGAGTTAGAGACACCAAAATTCACATTAAGTAGCCTACTTTCTGAAGCAGGGCATTGGCCGCAAATCAGCAATTGTATGCAGACGAAGTCGCGGTCAACAGCTACTAATATATAAAATTTGAAATCGAGCAGTAGGTATGCAGAATAGACAATTTGGGTGAGAAAGGTATAAATACCCTAGAAATGGGTCTAAGTTACCATAAAATAAACGTTATCTTTTTAAAGTGCCGCGCGCACAATGTCGTAGGAGCACACTCAATAACCTACCCGCGACGTTGTGTGATGTTGTTAAAACAAATTACTCACACGTAAACGACTTTTCCGAAATTGCCTCCTTTGTTAAAAGTAATTCCAAGTTATAATTGGTGCCGTTCCCGTTTAAATGATACTTTGGAGTTGTGCGGTCGGTATCAAAGGATTTACGTTGTGTATCATTTGTATGAGACGTATTCATGACAATTTTGCGCTATAATAGATGTTGTTTCATGTTACAATATGAAAGAGCAGGATGAAATGCCAATAGATGGGTCAGGTTTGAAGCTCGAAAACTGATGGGGCGTTCGGGCGAAGGCGACGACCAGTTTGATGGGACACACATAATTGATCGACTTAATTATGTGACTGGAAGACGCTGACTGAGAAAAAAAACACCGCGAGAAATGGCGTACTCTGGAAAAGGCCTATATCCAACAGTGGGCCCTTGGGGATTAGTGACGATGATACTTAACAACAATATACGGGATATGCCTATTTATACGTATTAATAGGAAGCACTATGGCTGGTCTTAAGTATCACTCGATCGATGTATAAAAAGACCTTCAATCCCAGAAGCAACTAGACTGTTTTTTGTACTAACTTGCAATCGGCATGTATGTGGCGTTTACCAGAATGCTATAATAAGAGCAGATCGTCACTTGTCGAATATCAATTCATTTACATGGTATATAAGCTAATTATCAGGTCATGGGAACACTCGTGCACTCGACCGCAAAAGAGCCAGAATTGTTAGATACCCACGCCATTCAAATCATATGGTAAAAATATACCATCACTAGCTGTTGCCCGTGACTTCGTCTGCGTAGAATTGCTGATTTCCCTTGAGATTGAGGTTACCATTGCGGCCAATGCCCTGCTTCAGAAAGTAAGCTACAGGCAAATGTCAAATGGCCTATTTTCGTGTTTCTAAATTAAAAAACATAGGACTTTCATACAAACTTCAAACCCCTGTTATACCCCCTTCGGGGTAAATTTGGATGTAAAAAAAATCTAACCTTATACTTAAGAACTAAAAGAAATATATTTTCAAAATTTCAAGCTTGTAGACTTCATAATAAAGAAATAAGCAAAAACTATCATCCCCTATTTAACCACCCTTAACCGGTAATATTTAAAAAAAAATTGTGTCTCTAACTCTAAAAACAAAGAAATTTCATACAAACTTGGTTGGAAGTGGAATAGGGGTGGAATTTCCAAATATCCTTTCTTAGCTGACATCTCTTAACTATCAACTACCTACTTGCTAAATTATAGCTTTATACGTATAATAGTTTTTGAGATCTCGTGTTTAATCAGTATGTAAGTAAGTATGTAAGTATATAAGTGACCTTTCGCTTTTATAGATATAGATTACAATATTTGACATAGTACCTATGGAAACACAGAATCTAAACCGAAACAACTAAAAAGCATATTATTCATATTAAATTAATTTGCAGCTCAAAATTATATTTTGATGACAAAGCTTAATTGTCTGAAATATATTTAACCTTTTTCATGGAACATATAATTTCACGTCACAGAAATAAAAATAATGGCAAGCTTTTATGTTAATGAGGCACGTTTATCATATCGCCCTCGTGCGAGCGTTGATCGATTGGTTGCTTGACAGCTGACATGACATCTCATTATTTCACTGATGAGATATCAATTGGATAGTTGAGTGGAATTTAAAAAATGTATATTTACATTCAAATTCAAATACAAATAATCGTTATTAAAATAGTCCTTTAAAAGGCCCTTTTGACGCATCCATCATTTAAATAGTAGTGATTTGATGGTGATAACTACATTCGTAAACTTAAAACTAAAGCTATGAGGGTTCCAAACGCGCTCTGGTCTAAGAAGAAGCCCACAACAAACTTAGCCGGGTAAAGATTTTTAAAGACGAACCAAATTTTTACAAGCTTGTAAATTGAGTTTCGGTTAGGTAAGCGTCTTGCTTTCTAGTTTATGTAAAACGATGTCCCTACTAATATTTTTTGGCAAGCGCACAATACGCTTCTACAAAACATCCTTCTTTTACAAATGACCTAAAACGCTTCTGCCAGTTTAATACAACGTAAGTGCTTTTTACTTTATTTTGCTTTAGAAGGATTAAATTCTAAATAGTGTAACACAAGAATTGCGAACGAAATCTTAAGTACCTTTGTGTGTTTCAATATGCCACATGCATGGATTCTTAGAAGTTTAATTTTAATCTACTGTTATAGTTTTATCATCTACAGAGCACTACAGAGCATGAATATCCTCTCAATAGGAGAAGGGTTTGGCCATAGTCCACTACGCTGGCCATGTGCGGATTGGCAGAGTTCACACGCCTTTGAGAACATTATGGCGAACTCTCAGGCATGCATGCGATGTTTTCCTTCACCGTTAAAGCAAGTGATATTTTCATTGCTTAAAAATGCACATTACTCAGAACAGTTACAGGCGTGCCCGGGATCGAACCCCTGACTAATTAGGAGGACATCCTAACCACGGCTGTCACAGCTTACATACGTTACGTTTTATACATTAAGCGGAAGTGAATATTTCGCAAATGATACAAATAGGATTGCATGTTAATAAATCTTTTGGAACAAAGGATCTTAACCTCCTTCAATTCCCACGATAGTACTTAATAGCCCACGAGCGTAAAATAATCGCTCTTCGTAAATGTCGATTACTGTAATAATAGAAATGGTGTGCTTTTATGTTAATGAGGCGCGTTAAGCACATACAGCCCTCGCGAGAGAATGTGATCGACTCGTGATGGATGACCAATAATATGACGAACCATTGTTTTAATGTTGGTGCAACAGTTACTGGGTTTTGTTGTTAAAAGTCTATCGACTAGTTGGTCTATTCATTTACATGTAGTGAATTTCTAGACTGTGATAGCCTAGTGGTTAGGGCGCCCGCCTCCTAATCAGAGGTCGGGGGTTCGAACCCGGGCAAGTCTAACTTTCCGGAGTTATGTGCGTTTTTAGGCAATTAAAATATCACTTGCTTCGACGGCGAAGGAAAACATCGTCAGGAAACCTGCACGCCTGAGAGTTCTCCATAATGTGCTCAAAGGCGTGTGAAGTCTGCCAATCCGCACATGGCCAGCGTGGTGGACTATGGCTAAACCCTTCTCATATTGAGAGGAGACCCGTGCTCTATAGTGAGCCGATAATGGGTATGGTTTTTATTATGACCATAATAAAAACCCCCACTCACTTCTACATCATAGATATCATCATCATCATTCAAACGTGAGTTACTAACACCATGTTATAATACGTAATATTCCATCTATATCATTGGCCAGAATACCTACAGCAGAGGTATGTGGTGGAAATCCAACTAACTCGCACAAAACGTTTTGCATCTAATTTTCCGATCATTTATTATATAGGCATAGAATTAGAATGCTATTCAAATTCTAAGCCTAAATTATATGCTGTGTATAACTATATGCCTAAAAATATGACGTATTCTGAGGTTCATATATTTATACATAGTAAAAATGGAAAAGCATATACTAAAAAATTACGCTAGTAGATTTAAATCTTTATGAAACATAATTCCTATCCGAAATTAGATACAAATTAACTTGCTAAAGATAGACAATTAATTTAATATATTATACGTATTTAAGTACAAACTATTAAACAACTGTTCTTTATCACGTGACCTTTCGAAAGGGGCTGTAGAGCAATTTAGGAGCGGGACTTAAAATGTCACCGCGTGTCACAGTCCCTTTGTCTACAAACTTCGTAGACCAATTTGGCGACCTCCCTGGTGCAGTAGGTGCGCTGTCGCATTATAAAGTTGGAGGTCCTGGGTTCGATTCCCGGCTCGAGTCTAGTCTGGTGGGAGGCTTCGCCGTGGCTAGTTACCACCCTACCGACAAGTGTCGCCAAGCGATTTAGCGTTCCGGCACGATGTCGCGTAGAAACCAACGAGGAGCTTAGGTTTGCCATACTCCTAACAGGTTAGCCCGCTACTATCCTACATAGTATCATCACTTACCACCAGGTGAGATAGCCGTCAAGGGCTAACTAGTAGTGAATAAAAAAAAGAAATACAGTAGTTTTTCCACGACTTTGGAAGGGTTATCTGTTTTATAATCTTATAATATATTTAAAAAAAACATGTGTTTCGACAACTGGCAGCGTATCAGTTGCTCCTAAGGTGCTGCAGATGTGCACAGGCAGCGATCACTTAACATCAGGTGAACCATCCGCTCGGTTTTCCTGAATGTATATATTCCTCAATTTTACGCAGCACTGACTTATTGACTATTATATGGAGGTTTAATTTTAACCGCAGCACAGTTTGTAAATCTGGTCGAGAAGATGTAACCAAACTGAATCGTAGCCAAATTTTGGCTTGAAACATTGATCACATTCAACCAGTAATAATTAAATTTACATAATATATCCCAATTTATATTTTTTGTTTTAGAAAGGTTTTTTTGCTATAGAAAGGTTTTCCTTGAAACTTGAAACTATTAATTTTTATATTTATACTTTTTGACTTTTACTTAAACACATGTGGATATTGTAGTTATAATGAATAGAAGCAGGCGTTACTTTGCGGAAGTCCATGATAAACAATAAACAGCGAGTGTAATTTGCTATAAGCGCGAAAAGTAAAGTAACTTGCTTGTGAAGTCAACATCTCCTGAGGATGATCCGGTGTCGGGTCGAAACGTGCGTAGAGGTTCTAGTGGAAGATTTTGTGTGGTGTTATATTATACAAATCTCCCGGTTGTCGGTGGAATATAGTAAATTATACTTGCTGTTTATTGTAGTTATAATGAATTATTTTCTCATCTTGAAATTCTCAACGTGTTTTGGAGCTACACTCACCTGAAATCACAGACTCTTTATAAAAATTCCGTGCCTACTCCTGAGTAATCTCGAGCTGGAAGGCCGAAAAGACCGATACTGAATACATTCCCTTTAAGGCTTCACGTCACGTAGCCCTGTCAAAATTCTCATACGTTTTGATCGCGTTATTATGTGCGAGGTGCAAAACAAATGAGATGTCTTGACGAAGACTCCTACATTTCTAGATATGGCAATAACACTATAGTGCACGAGGTATGTATCGCAAGCTGTCCCTGTGTACCCTTGTTGGAACCCTTTCGTCCATGCATGTTCTTCCATGCTTCTACCTCCCTCTTGCCTACGCCGGCTAGGTAAATTGGGTGTAAATTCTTTAGGTTTGTCGGTATGAAGTCCTAAAATTCACGGGTTCCAGGAGTTCTTCTTCTTCTTCTTTCCAGCAGACTTTAGAGGTGGAGTATTAAAATTCGCGTAAAAACCTGCTTAATTCGGTGTCGCATCTATAGACCGATTTGCTTAGCTGGAATTTCCTCTTAGGCGATGTAGTCTCGGTCTAGTTAAAAGTCCTATCTAATAGCTGATAAATTATTTGTCATATGCTCATATCCGTAAATATTAAAGCTTAGAAAAGAAAGAATTTTTGCCTAGTTACCACCCTACCGACAATGACCTGCAAAACAATTTAGCGTTCTGGCACAATATGGCGTAGAAACTAATTAGACGCAAAAAATTGTCCTATCCCTTGACGGTATGCGGTTTACATACCGTCAAGAGATCAAAATAGATCAGCTGTTTTTAAGTGGCCTAGGCAAAAATATAAAAGCCTTGAAGAGCCTAATAAGGCACACTAAGGCGGATTTCCATTGGCAGATTATTGTAGGTTCAGTGGTCACATGCCTTTGTCGGTAAAATAATGTTGGTAGTATATAATTTTATTAGCATATTTATCATTTCTACATCTTTGTAAGCAGGTGAGTGCGTAAGCTCCTCTCACGTTTTAGTAAATGCCTTCCAGAATCACAAGTGGCAAGCTCTTGTATGAAACTAAGTGATGGCATAAGACTCGATTTTAAATAAATAACATTTTTATCATTATTAAAATAAAATAAAAACATTACTTTATTCTTATTCGTTATCAAAATTAATGCGATTTTTTTTTAAATCCAAATCTAATTATTGCTAATATTGAAATTTTAATATTATAAAAACAAATAAAAGTTACCTACAGGTTGTATATATGGAGCATTAAGTATTTCTTAGTAAAAGATTTGAGGGTATTCTTACGTTTTTTTCTTTCTCATAACGATCCGAGCAACTTTTTCACACAGAAAAAAAAAACAATACAAAGTAGTTTGAAATTTTACTTTGGCTCAGATTGTATCATATTGTTAGTAACATAATATTTTTAGAATATACACAAAAACAGAAAAAAAAACAAAACAAAAGTAAAAAAAAGAAAATCTTAAATTATTGTTAAGGAGTTACTCACTTCCTTAGCACTTATTTTTAGTTTCTAGCTAAGGATAATAATGTTATATTGTCAACATTATTAAATTGACAGTACTTAACGCTTTTTTTTTTATATTCTCACTATCTAACAAAAAAATCTCAATCTCTAGGTGTTCTTGGGCGCACTTTTCTATAAATTTCGTATTTTACTATCGAGCTAGAATCATTGAAAAGTATTCACAGAACTATCAATAAACTAAAAGAAACAGAAATAAATAAACAATACACGATCACAATCAATCAAACGTCGACCGAAACACTAAGGTATTAGAAAACAATTTCGGATGGATTATTCCCTTTTTTGGCACAAAGCAACTCGTGATCTCTCTTGATGGGGAGCCTCCTTAAGTAACGTTCGTTTCTTCTAAATTACTGGACCATTGGGTCTTTAAAAATAATGATGACTTACAATACAAAAAAAACTTACGATTTTGGCCACTTTACAGTAAAAAAAAATGGCAAACTTATTATAATAATTAACTTTTCTTTATAGTTATAAATTTTATAGTAATAACAACAACAAAATAACTATACTATACAAAATATACACGCTTCGAAAGAGCCTCTAAACTGTTTTAATCGAAAAATGATCAAGAAAATTCCATTACAAACTATTTTAAGTCACTTGGTGCTTATTTGACGTTTTAGACGGTACAAGAATTTATATTATTTTTATGTGTATTTTCAAAGTTCTCTCAGCATTGAATGTTTAAACAAAATTATTTAATAAATAATCTAAAACCACGTTATCTCCTAGGGGTGTCGCTCAAAGCTCTACGGCATCAGCTTGAATAATAGATGCACCGGCTTGCCTCCGGTCGAATTACCAAACTAAATTATTGAGCACACCCCTAGCCGAAAGGAATAAATCTGTTTTGTTGCCTATTTGCCTCATTATTTCAGTGAACTCTCTCCACAGTGGCACATTTATGACTCTAAACGCTGACCCAACAAAAGTCAATACAGAGAATGTTAGTTCTTATTTTGGCGTATAAGTTAAGTAAACAATTATGACAAATATCAGTTCACTTCAACTTTTTTTTTAATGATAGATTGCTTCTTGGCTTTTAATTTTAATGCCACAGGTAGCATTAAAATTAAGATTATAAGCATAAAAAAATTATGTTTGCAGCATTTAAATCAATTTAAAACCAATAAGTCTTTACTTTGACTTTTACGAGTACTTATATCACGACATTATATTCACGTATTATATTTTTAACAGCCTAGCAGTGTTAGCCGAATCAATGCCATGGAGTCCATCCTTTTTGGGGGAATGGAGTTCGATCCTCGGCACGCATCCAGCTAACTTGGTTATACAATACCTGTCAACCTGTAGGGCAGTTTCACTGCTCTGAATTTAGCAAACAGCCCAGCAATGGACTGCAATCGACATACAACGAAGAAGATGAATTTAATTTGAATATTTTCATTTGAACCTCATTTCAGTGCCATGAATTTTAAGCGTGTCGTACTGCGAGCGAATTTAAAAGAAAACCGTGTAAGCCAATTAGCTTATTTGGGTTAAGCATCCGCAGATTTTAAGCGCTTATGTTATGAAAGCTTATGATAGCCTAGTGGTTAGGATGTCCGCCTCCTAATCAGAGATCGGGGGTTCGAACCTGGGCACGCAGCTCTAACTTTGATTATGTGCGTTTTTAAGCAATTAAAATATCACATTAAAACATGGTGAGGAAACCTGCATGCCTGTTCTCCATAATGTTCTCAAAGGCGTGTGAAGTCTGCCAATCCGCACATGGCCAGCGTGGTGGACTATGGCCAAACCCTTCTCATATTGAGAGGCGACCCGCGCTCTGAAGTGAGCCGAGAATGGGTTGATCATGATGAATGTAAAAAACATGATAAAACTATAGCACAGGCAGTAAAACACATGATAAAACTATAACAGTAGATTAAAATTAAACTTCTAAAAATCATAGGCATATATATATTGAAACACATAAAGGTACTTATATGGGTATAGGTATAGGATTTCGTTGATCTCCAAGGTAATTTTATCTCCGTAAGCATCTGCAGCTGGCTGTATGGCTACGAATCCCTGAACCGTAGCTTGTTAGAGTATTTTTACGTTCTAGATATTATTTGGCAACAATGACTTTGTAAATGTGCCCACGTACTGCCGCTGTTGGCAGAACTTACACTTTATTCAGTGATTTGGCAGTACTTGCGATAGCATTAGATTCATTATTGAGGTTGGCAGCGACAATTCAATTTAGATGAGACCGGCCAAGTGCGAGCCTTCGAGAACTTGACACTGATTTTTCGGCACTCGGCAGGACTTTAGCGTTTACCAATTAAGCTTAACGAACCACAATACCAGTGAATTGGACACTCACCAACGCTTGCTGAATTCTACTTATGGATGTAAGTTTTAAATGAAAATTATTTTACGGTCAAGACTCATACATGGCAATTTATTTCTTCTCCACAAACCGATGGCCTTTTTAATAATTTTATCTAACCAAAGGATTTGAAGAAGCTAATTTGGTCCACTTATACTTACGCTTTAATTTAAAACATTATCGCAATCTAATAAAATAAACGCCTAGATTATTTATTTATTAGGAAGCCCACTTTGTATACGTGACTGCTGATTACTATAGTACAATTTTTAACATAATATTTTTTACTTGTATAGTAAAAAATATTATGTTAAAAATTGGGCCCATTTAAGGGCTAACTTAACATGTAACTCAGCCTTATTTTTACTAAGACGATTATTTTGTTATACTATATAAACTATCAAAAAAAAAAAACAATTTACACAAAAGGTTCTACTTACAAATATAAAACTATGGAAAAAAAATCTAACAATTAGAGGTAAAAAATACAAGAATAAAAATGAAAATTCAACAACATAACTTAATGATAATAATATGACAAATTAATAAAATATAATGTTAATTAAAATGTTATTTAAATGTTTGTATTAATCATCATCATCATCATGATCAACCCATTACCGGTTCACTATAGAGCACGGGTCTCCTCTCAATATGAGAAGGGTTTGGCCATAGTCCACCACGCTGGCCATGTGCGGATTGGCAGACTTCACACGCCTTTGAGAACAGTATGGAGAACTCTCAGTCGTGCAGGTTTCCTCACGAGGTTTTCCTTCACCGTTGAAGCAAGTGATGTTTTAATTGTTTAAAAACGCACATAACTCCGAAAAGTTAGAGGTGCGTGCCCGGATTCGAACCGCCGACCTCTGATTAGGAGGCCGACACCCTAACCACTAGGTTATCACCGCTTTGTATTAGTACAGTAATCTTATTAGATTGCCAGTTTTCATCACGAAGAAGCTACTCTAGGGTTTTACGTTTAGTATTAAAACTAAGAAAGCCATCGGAATAAATATTACAAAAAATTCGGTTCGTCTTTAACAGAAGGATTTAGATAAAAGTGTCTACAAAGGCGCGATAGAAGCCGCCGGATGATATAAGTGACCCTAAATCAATTCTGGAGGGTATCTTTGATGTAATTGCTAGACAATGATCTCCTTGCGAGGGTGATCCTAGGCTTAATTTCGTGAAATAAGTGCTTAGTTATACCAACTCTAACTATGACCGATACTCGTTTTAGATTTTTTGTTATATTTCATTTATATTTATTTACTAGCTGACGCCCGCAACTTCGTCTACGTTGAGTTAGTGTGTTTTTTTGTCTTTCAATCACGAAGCAATAGATTATTAACCCGAATTACTTGAAATACTTACAGGATAAATTTAGTTTAAAAAACATTAAAGTTTGAAAACAAAAAAAATTAAGAAAATTTTGAGTGAAATCGGATATTGATTCGTTGGTGGGAGAAGTTGTGGGAGGCACTCGAGACGTGATGGCACAGGAGGTGGCATGCGAGTGAGATGAGCGCAGTACTGGACAGTACTTGGACATTGCAATATTACCTTATTTTTTCTAAAATATAGGTCTTTTTCTAAAATAAAAGTAGCCTAAGTTACTCCTTATTACATCAGCTACTTGCCAATAAAAGTCCCGTAAAAATCGGTCAAGCCATTTCAGAGATTAGCCGGAACAAACAGACAGACAGACAAAAATTGTAAAAAATGTTATTTTTGTGTATATACCCGTATACATATTCATATGCATGTGGTAAAAAACGGTTATTTAAATATAACAAACAGACACTCCAATTTTATTTATTTTTATAGATTATGTGACTGTTATTTATTTATTATGTACTTAAAGTGTACTGTATACGTAGAAATATCTCAGAATTCAATGCGGAAGCGTTTAAAAACTAAAAAACTGACCTTCGTAAATTAAACTTCGTAAAAAATGCCTTGGGTTAAAAAATATCATTAATATTACCTAAAAGTGAAGTGAAGCGGTGATGGCCTAGTGGGTAGGACGTCAGCCTCCTAATCAGAGGTCAGCGGTTCGAATCCGGGCACGCACCTTTGACTTTTCGGAGTTATGTGCGTTTTTAAACAATTAAAATATCACTTGCTTCAACGGTGAAGGAAAACATCATGAGGAAACCTGCACGCCTGAGAGTTCTCCATAATGTTTTGAAAGGCGTGTGAAGTTTGCCAATCCGCACATGGCCAGCGTGGTGGACTATGGCCAAACCCTTCTCATATTGAGAGGAGACCCGTGCTCTGTAGTGAGCCGGTAATGGGGTGATCATGATGTTGATGATGATGAATATTACCTAATATGTATGGGAAAAAAAAACATTCAATTAATGATTTTTTACGGCGACATTATGTGTAAATCAATGAGAAAACAAAATGTCTCAAAGAATAATCGGTAAGATAGTTTTAGTAGTCTTAAGAAGTTAATACCCGGAGTTAAGCCTTGGGTCACCCTGTCCGTTACAGAGATTGTTGTCTAGCATTTAGATCAAAGATACCATCAAGAATTGATTTAGGGTCGCTTATCTCTTTCAAGGGTTTCCATCTTGCTTTTTGTAGCCATTTTACTTTTGATCTATTATTTGTTTGTATAGACTAAACTAATGTGTTTCAAAGTAACTTTTCAAAGTTTGCTAGGTATTTTAATAAGATACGCAATATAATATTTTACTGTTCTGGGTTTGTTTATCATATCTCTTGAGTTGTAAATCCACTGAATACGACCACTTTTGGATTGTATATGTGGGTACGTCCGCCTCGTAATCTGAGGTCGGGGGTTCGATCCCGAGCATGCACCTCTAACGTATCGGAGTAGCACCTCTAACTAACCTAATTACGGAGTTATGCGCGTTTTTGAGCAATTGAAATATCACTTGCTTTAACGGTGAAGCAAAACATCGTGAGGTAAACTGTATGCGTGAGAATTCTCCATAATGTTCTTAAAGGTTTAAGAACATTATGGAGAATAATGTTCTTAAGTTTGTGTAGTGATTACTATTCGTTGAATTACAACGAAAAAATATGAATGTTCCTTACCCGCTCAGAGTTAAGTAGCAGCTCACAACAACCTTAACCGAGTTTTCTTTTTGTCATAATCATCTCACATAGTCAATAACTAATTATAATATTTGGCTATGAAGATAAAGTATTTTATGCCCAAGCTTTATAACGTTTATATAGCTGTTGGCTTCGATATCTAATTCACAATAGTGTGCAATGAAAAAAAAATTGCGTTTAACAAAATTTAGTTGGCCACAGTCAAGTAAAAGTTTTGCATAAGGGAACATAGTGTTTACTATGTTACTAAATTTAGCAAGTTATAATTTGTGTTAATGTAAATGTAATGCCATGTCAGCCTCACCTCGACACTTATTAAAGTTACAAAGTTATAATTAAAAATTATGTTACTATAAGCATATTTTAATCATTTTTCTTTATCGATCTTAACGTGTTCGGTTATCGGTACTAAAATTTTCTTATTTGAATCAAACAAAATACTTAAATAAGTAAAAATGTCACTTGTAGGCAATCTTTTATTCAGGGTATAATTTTTTTTTGTGGTGATTGTTTGATTGAGGTCACAGTCATGTTTAAAAGAACGCGTTACATCTTGAGAACAATATTGTTGTAGAATTATTACATATTTTTTCGCGTTAAAGTTGTGAGGCTCTCACTCTGAGCCAACAATGGCAGTCTGCCAGGTTTCAAGAAATAGAATTGATATTATAAAGCTTCGTGTATTGTTCATTATTTTTTCAATACAATTTTGAACGCCAATTGAATAAAAATAACAAAATGCTTCCAATTGATATTCAAAGCGCTTCTCTCTGAAAATGATTTCTTATTGCCATAGAATAGATTATTTCTTTATTCATTTCGATGAGAACTTGGGGGTCAGTAACGGAACAATTAATTTTAATACACCTTCCAGATAAATATTATTTGCCTGATTCAATCACCGTATCTGTACTACGGTTTTCATCGTACAAGCTTTAAGATAAGATAAGATAATTACTCTTATTCTATAAATTTTAAAGAAACAACAACACAAAACACTTACCACATAAGTATGGAAAGGCGGTCTTATTGCTTCAGCGATCTCTTCCAGACAACCCTTGGGGAAAGAATTAATTAAAGTATGAGGGTAATGGCGCAATTTTTAAAACATAATATAAAATATCAATAAATATAATATGTAAATATATACTTTTATATATAAATAAATAAATATCAATACAAATAAACTATTCATTAATATGGCATTTAAGCTTTGTTAACTTCTTTCAGTTTAATCCTTATAATTACCATCTTACTGTTGATGATCAGAGAAAATCCTGCGATGATCGCCTCTAAATGAAAAGGGCCGTATCGGTGACTTATCAGAGTATATAGGTAACTGCGTATCCTCACTCAGTAAGTATCCGATCATCATACGCTATACAGTAATTGATATTGTTAATGAAATTAATCAATGATATGGTTTATTTCAATCAAAATAAATTGAAAAATTTGAGTTTTTAAGTTGGTAAGTATGGTAAATTTACAAAGTAAGTAACCATTACCCACGCCTTTGCTATCTTTAACCTTTTCTGCAACCTTAAGGATAGGTAGAATTTCAGAAACCATTTCTCCTTTCATAACAGCGGTGATAGCCTAGTGGTTAGGGCGTCAGCCTCCTATTCAGAGGTCGGCGGTTCGAATCCGGGCACGCACCTCTAACTTTTCGTAGTTATGTGCGTTTCTCAAAAAAATTAAATATCATTTGCTTCAACGGTGAAGGAAAACATCGTGAGGAAACCTGCAGAGCTCTCCATAATGTTCTCAAAGGCGTGTGAAGTCTGCCGATCCGCACATGGCCAGCGTGGTGGACTATGGCCAAACCCTTCTCATATTTAGAGGAAACCCGTGCTTTGTAGTGAGCCGGTAATGGGTTGTTCATGATGATGATGATGAACAGCGATATGTATGCAAGCCAGTACTTTATTTCGAGCTGTTTTAGATAACTCAGTCTATCAGTAAAAACACATCTTTTAGAATATTTTAAACTTACTAGTTTATGAACCTGCAATGAACAATGATGGGGCTATACGATACGATATTCCTCACGCCCTTTTTATAATACACTACAAGTTAGCTCTTGACGGCTATCTCACCTGATGGTAAGTGATGATGCAGTCTAGGATGGTAGCAGGCTAACCTGTTAGGGATATGGTAAACCCACACTCCTAATTGGTTTCTACGCGACATCGTGCCGGAACGCTGGTGACATGTCTTTGTGGGTAGGGTGGTAACTAGCCACAGCCGAACCCTCCCACTAGACCAGACTCGAGCTGGGAATCGAACCCAGGACCTCCAACTTTATAATGCAACAGCGCACGCACTGCGCCACGGAGGTCGTCTTAAAAGCGAATGTCTGCCACAAGCATTGGGACCTGCATGTACGAGGTTCTGCTAAAGTCAGACCTTTTAAATAATAATATAAAAAAAAACAACTCGTTTATTAATATGTTAGACATTTTTGTGATTGACTCTTTGTAGGACGTGTTTATTTCAATATTGTAATATGATTATTTGATAAAAAATCGGCTACCGAATTTTTCTTTATATTTACTGCGACCAAGTCTTATGGTTTACCAGATATATAGTGATGACTGTAGCCCATAAAAATCTGCAGCATCAGATGAGCCACCGATACGATGCTGGCTCAACCAATCCTACTACTAGTCAGTTTCTAGTTGGCTTCATCACACTTAAACACCTGGCGTTCAATACAAATCAAATCAAAATAGCTTTATTCATATAAACCTATTGCATCTATGAATCGTTCATATATATCACATTTTTCATTTCTCGTGAAGTGATGGTGATAACTACACTCGCCAACTTAAAACTAAAGCTGAGAGGAATTAATTAAAGCCCAGGTGTAAGAAGAAGCCCAAAACAAACTTAGCCGGGTTTTTTTTTTGTTATCACCATCTGACATAATCAATAACAAATTATAGCACTTACGGAGTTAGAGCAATTCACTCCCAAGCTTTTTTATCGTTTATATAATCCTTTATATCACCTTTATAATACTCGTATGAAGATGATTTATATAAACCTTTCGTTATATAAAAACTTACAACTTATTGATAGATATCACCAAGATATTAATTTGTAATTTATTATAAAATAAAATCCTTTTTTATTTTGTTATTTGCCAGTAGGGCTGTAATTAGACACAGCCGAAGTCTCCCAGCCGACCAGACTCGAGCCGGGCATTGAACCCAGGACTGTCCACTTTATCATACGACACACAAATTTCTGCGCCATATAGATTGACAAAACATTTGCTGACAGGATCGATGATGATGGTAAAGAAATAAAACATCAAAAGCACAACGACTGTTTCATTTATTTTAAGAAACCTCACAAATGTCTTGACTGGATCTTATCCATAAACGGCAATATGCACAGCGTATTTTCACTTAAGTCAACAAAAAAAGAAACATACACCTTACACTAATATAATTCCGTACAAATATTTACAAGGAGCCCTTACCCAAGAAATAAAAACGTGTTCAAAATTATTTTACTTGACTAAATTACGCGTGATTATAAAGGTAAGCGCAGAAGGTCGACACTTTAAATGACTTTCTCTTATCAACTATTTAATATGCCGGTGCCCAATATATAAATTAATAGACAAACAATTATATTGATAAAGGTGAGTGTATACCGCCCGCAGCGCAACGCATTGCATTGTATTCGTATCCAAGCTGTAGATTTATTTACGTCGGCTTCGTACGCTGTCTGTTTTGGCTTCACACTAAGTCTTGATATCGTCTTATTCTAAATTTCACTTCTCTTCACTATTGCACACATGTTGTGTGGGTGTTTTCATTATTTGTAAATAACGTCATTGTTACTGTTTAAATTTTACATACAAGATCGGCCGGAGCTATTAATAATCTAGTAAATAAATGCTAACATATAAGTAAACTAATATCAGGTATGCGGTTAAGTCAAAACATCAGATATATGGGTGCGATATAAGTGGATGCCCGACCGCTGGCCGGACCTGCGAACTTGAACGCTTTGGTAAATGAGACACAGGCAAACATATACAACAAGGGCAACCTGATCTTTAAGATGTTGTGGTAAAACTTAATGTTAATGACTTTAGTTCTCCTGAAGAACAAACAGTTCACTTAACACAATAATATAATTTAAATTAGGGACTCGATTTTATTTGTCGTCGCTTTACTGTATAACAAACAAATTTTCAATTTCAATGTAAAGTTAATTAAAACATACAAATGAACTTTCTGTAACAATTTATTTAAGTTTCCTATGAAATGGCATATTATTTAAATGGCAAGGCAATAAATACCGAATCAGCAAAATAATCAAAACTCACAAGACCAATTGTCGTAGTAATATTAGATCATCTTAAACTAGTATTCGATGACGGAACTATTTATGAGCTCCCTGATGAATTGCTGCCTTTTAGTGTTGCATCTCTTTTCTTCATACGCGTCTTGTCACTTTTTTCTCTTTTGCTCCCTACATTGTTAATGTTAGTTGACAGAACTATACTGACACAAGGCGTTTACTGGATTTGTGTTGTAGTAAGCCTCAAAGAACACAGATCCAGTAAACAGTGGAACGGACGTTTCGTACAAAGCTTCCATCCAATAAGTACAAGCGAGTTCAAGTTTACATTTAAATTGCAAACAACTTTACTGTAAATTTATTTAAAATAAGACCAATTTTACCCATTAACGTGAAATTTATTTATAAACTCATGTAATATTTATAGATGAATTCATTGCACAATAGACACTTCTGCAAAATAATGCAAAAAGCATATCGATGGAAAGCGAACTTAAAACGACAGCGGGACAATTTATACAATACAATACGTTTTCTTGTCACCGTGAACGCTGGCCTTTACCGTACAACGCAGTACATTCAAAATCTCTTCAGAATTCAAAATTGCAGTTAAAATAATTCAAGGGTTTAAAGATCAAGAGAATAAGGGCTTATCTATGTTAAGATTTTGATAGATATAATATAATAATATTGTCCATAAATTCATAATTACCAAATAGTACTAAAAGTCATAATGATAATTTTAATAAACCAAATACGATACCCTGTTTAAGAAGGTTATACTTTCTTTCTTATTAAATAACAGAACATACTTCATATATTTTGTACATATATGTATATCGTACAATGTCATAAGATTGATGTTCCGTACACAAAGGGTTTAGTTTTGTCAGCATCTTAAAGAAAGGTTACAATTTAAATTATATTTTTTTTTAATTTTTTTTTTTTGCAAAAACGAAACTGAAAATACAGTCAAATCTGCATGGAGATGTTTTTACACACTGCAAAAACATCTGCATACTAATTTACCTCTAATGAATAAAGCTAAAAACATTTATTGTGGATATAACGTTCATTATCATTATTAGATTCCCATGGTATGGAACCCTTACATTATTCACAGCGGTGGTATCGTTTATTTATACAATTAAAAGCTTTACAATATCATAGCTAAGCAAACCACTGCAACTGGCAGGCGGCATCGCATCGTAAGTTGGTATAGGTATAAAAAAAACACGAAGTATTATTAAAATCTGCTAATTCTTTTCAAAATAATTTAAACTATTTCAATATATTTCAATCAATACCTTGAATCAATAATAATAATTAAAAATATTTATGAATCATTAAAGTATCTTATAATTATTTAATTCATTAAAATTTTAATGTTTCATAATTATTATTATTCATCGAACTTGGGACTCTTGCAAGTTTAGGTGGAATACTAAAACTGTAGAAGATCTTACTTCATAAAACTGAACGTGGCAGTACTACAGTGATCGCGACGCAGTATGCATTAAATTTAATAATAAGCACTGGTAGCACTTTTTTATTTTTAATTATATAATTTAGAACCAGTGAACGGAATAAATATTGTATCAAAATATTTAAAGTAGGCGAGAAAATATAACACGGAGTTGTTACAACCCCCAAAATGATAGTATAGGCTATACATAAATTTGAGCCTTAAATACAAAATTTAAGACTCAAATACGTGCATTTCGGTTCTTGTAATGCATAGATATCTAGATAATTCTAAAATCTGAGAATTCATGATAAAATTTTATATTACCATATTCTCAAAGTAGCTCTAAATTATACTATGCTGTACCGTAACACCAATTATTTTTTATCATTATATACCAAAGATTACCATGTTTAGACATATAAAACACATTAGGTGGTTTGTACAACTCCATATTATTAGCTGTCTTATTTCAGTGAAATTGTAATCCCCATACTCCGATCACTAATTATTTTATTACACATAGATAACTTCTTTAAACAAAACACATTAAAGTGAGACATAGTCAAAGTGAATTCACAATTCGTTAGTTTTCACAATTTGGTAGGTATAACTTTGGTGAATATAAATTACAACTAATAAAACTATCTAACAACAATAATTATAATTATGGACGTTTTCCAACTAGACATGTTCAGCTTAATATGTGTTTCACACAGTTTGTTTAATTTTGTCTGCTGGGAGGCTTCCGCCGTGGCTGGTTACCACCCTACCGACAAAGACGTGTCGCCAAGCGATTTAGCGTACCGGCACGATGTCGTGTAGAAACTGGTTAGGAGTATAAGTTTACCATACCCCTAACAGGTTAGCCCGCTACCATCTTAGACCGCATCATCACTTACCATCAGGAGAGATGCAGTCAAGGGCTAACTTGTGGTGAATAAAAAAAAAAAAATTAAGGTCGTCGTGGTAAATGCTTTTTTAATAATTTTGAATACTTCGTAACCTATTGGGCGCGGTGATGATGAGAACTAAAAATACCTAAGCCATTTCGTATTCAGTGGTCGTATTTTATCTAAACTCGTTGGCGTATAATAGAAGAGGCCTATATGCTGTTATCTCCAGTATTTTTCACTTGAGCACCTTCAAGATAGTCTTACATAGAATTTTATATCTCAGGGTGTTTTTAATATTATTAGATTAAATAGACCATACTCCCATAACCAGAACCGAGAATTTATATAGTATATTAAACTTAGTTTTTTAGATTGTTAATATTGACAATGGATTCCAAATACACCACCTCCCATGCAAAAGATTTCTAAAGTTCATTATCACGAGGTTCAGCAAGTTACAGATCAATGTGTTGTAATTTCATTTCCATACTCAATAAGGCCCTTGTGCGACCACGCGAAACCTATCAGGTAATGAAGCGATCAAATATACTCGCAGCTCGGTAGGTACCCGCCACGTGACAGTCGTATTGATTGGTGAGCACCTCATTTCCCATTCTGAAGATTAAACTCCACCATCCTATTGAACGATTTCGCTTTAGAGATATTACAAGGATAGTGCAATTCAGGAGATTTCTCTAGACGTTTCCATTTTCCTTTCAAATGTTATTTTACTGTCTCGAACGCTGATGATACGTTCGAGATGTGGTGCTGGAGACGCATGTTGAGGATTCCTTGGACAGCCAAGCGGACAAACGCGTCCATCCTAATTCAGCTCGGGATAAAAACAAGACTTTCCTCCATATGTTGCCAACGACTGCTCTCCTATTTCGGACACATCATGTGACGGGGGAGTGATAGTCTAGAAAAACTAATTGTGACAGGCAATACAGACGGCAAAAGACCGCGAGGCCGCTCACCAACCAGATGGACAGACCAGCTGAGGGACTCTAAGTGCAAATTTCACACAATTGCGAGACTAGCCTCTGATAGAAGCCGGTGGAAACAATTAATCCGCATGAGGTTGCAAGGACACCAGGACCACGATCTTCAGTAATGAAGGAACGACTGGAGAGAGGTATTTTATTTTATTATTGTTTTTTTTTTAAGTCGTTAATTATTCAAGAGATGGCGTTCAAAAGAGAACCTATGATATTTTGCATAATAATTAACTAGATCACTTTATGAATTGATAAAATTCGCTACGTATTGTGATCAATTGTGACGACTGTCTAAAACATCACTTCAAATTGTCTTTCTGTCAACTGTAACGCTTTATATTAATCGACCTTACCCAAAATTTCAAGAATAAATAATAAAAATGGTAGACCCATCCTTTTTGACAGAGAATAGTAAAAAAGGAAAGGAGACATTTAATCGTCAATCAGAAGTTTTGAATTACGTGTAATTGATTAATGAATTTCGGGTGTTAGGATGTAGGAGTTACTAAGAGTATTGAATAGATAGATTGTTATGTTAAAATATTATTTTTCAAAAAAATAGTCATCATTATTTATTTGCCAGAATATATGTACAATATTCAGATATTAGTAAATTATGTAACTCAGTTAAGACGCCACAACTTTCTACTAAATTAATAGTGTACAAATTTTTAATATAAATTATTAATATTGTGACAAAAATATTATATGTCCAATCAAATTAAAATTAATGTAGAAAAAATTATGTCAACAAATTAATAAAGTTGCACATTAAATATTGAGTTTTATCCTCTAAGTAACATCATAGTATTTACCACGTGATTAATGGACGCATCGATCATAATGGAAACGGCTGCACGTTTTCCATAATTTTCATGAAAAGAGATAAAAAATAAACTTTTTGCATAAGCAACAGCAAATAACATAAATAAATTACTGACTATAATATCTTTCAGATATTTAGTTCAACTTCAATCACCTAATAAAATGTCTAGTGCAAAAACGTCCACCTTTAGGCCCAATAATGAACTATCTACAACATCATTTATACAATTTATTTAAATAGAGATCGCTATTTACAATTGTTTTTTTTTTGTTAAGAAAAATATTTAATGAAAATTCACGTCATAGAGCTGTACAATTTGGTTATTACCTACAGATTAACTAGCACATTTGTTAACAATAATAGTTAAAAGACAATAAATCATCTCATTTGATGGACATAGAACGGGCCATTGTATATTTACTCAAGTCTTCTATACGGTTTATGTAGTCTGCCCGAAGGGCAACATCGAGTTTCGGATCTTACTCCTCATTTCTGGTAACGCGTCGATCTACTACGAGCTTAAATCTCTCAATTCCCTCTTGAATGTGAAGCTTTACTATCAAGCTTTCATCATCTTGCAGAACTGTCGAGATGTCAAATTTGTTCTTCGTATCCATCAGTTAAAATTTATCAAGCTATTTGTAAAACAGGCCCGAGATAGGATAACAACTCGAAGCAATAATTGCATTTTAAATATCATTGTTAATACATGCCAGTTTAAATTTATATTTATCATATAACATCGGGTCTTAGCAGGTATTACACATATAAGCTAAACTTTAAGTGAGGGGAATTATTTTGAACACTCGCCGAGTACGCACGTTTTTGGTGTAACTTTGGACAATTATATGACTAGAGACCTATAAATCACTTAGACGCACATTATTACAAATTGTTTCTTGCGGTTGAAAATCTGCAACAAGAGAAACCATTTTAAGTGTTTTAAAAAGATTATAACCCAAATACAAATGAATAAAAAAGTTGTAAGCATTATCTGTCATAAAATCGTAATAGTCATAAAAGTAATATTAGTATTATCTTTAAGGCGATATCGTAATCCAATCAAACCTTTTTAAAACGTTGTTTGTCTGACATGTGTCGGATAGAGTGACATGGAGACAGTATTTCATTAAATTTTAATCTATGTAGATTAAAATTTAAAATGGTTGTTCGGGGTGATACTATGCAATAATCATTACATATGGTTTTATAAGGGAGGTCTGGAGTTACATAATTATCATTAATGAATTATCTCTATTTTGATTCTGTGGGAACCTTCGGCCGTTGCTATTTACCATTCTACCAACTAAGACATGACACCTAGCATTTAAGCGTCACCGACGTTTTAATCAGGCAACTGAGAGGCTACCATGAATCATGGACATTTTATAATTTTATATGTAACAATATTACAATCAATGCTTAACTAAAGACTAACTGAAGACTCTTTTACTTAAATTTACTTTTCAAAAACTTTACTATAACTTGTACTATGAGAACTATAGTATAACAAACCAAGATTGACGATTTATGTTGCGGACTACTTACTCACTTTTAAAATCCTGATGATGCTATAGATATATTAAACAATATTTGATTAGGAGCGTATGTTGGAGCATAATATGTGAAGTATCCCAAAACAAATAAGATAATATAGAGATCTACCTTTAATAATAATATTTCCATCGATGATTACGATACCAATAATAATTGAGCTAAAGCGGGCAGCAGAACCGTTGTTAGTGCAGTGTAAAAACTTGCTCCTGTAACAAAATAAGAAATCATAATCAAGTAATAATACCGTTAAGTAACCAATACCACACGTTCAACCACACAACATGGCAATAACCAACAAACTTACATACTTGTATGGATAACAAGTTTTCGTATACAGGATAACAAAACGAGATCATAGAGATAAAAATGAAGCTAGGAAGCTATTTTGTAACAAGTTTATGCATGACGAACATTTTACTATAGGATTACAATAGGCTAAAAGTAACATCATTATCCAAGAAGTATTTTTTGCTTGAAGAAGAAATAAAGGTCGTTCTCGCTATCTTTGTTTTTTGACGATACTGTGGCTAATATTTCTGTCTTTACCAGTCACTTCGGGAGACGCTTCGCATACTGCTACATAACTCAGTACATATTCCTGACATACTATTATAGTACATTCAATATTAACTGGCGTCTTTCCACTTGAGACCGTCATTAGCAATAACAATAGGATTAAGTCGTGGCGGGTGAATTCTTTGTATTGCAAAACACGTGCGGCGTTCAAACGGTGTTTCAAACGTTTTTGATACTTTCCCTATGTTATCTTCCTTTAAATATCGAATAGAAATACCGCTCAGTTGTTTTTAAACTTTGAAGAGCGAGTGATTTTTACAATCACTGTAAGAAAATTGAACAAAGATTTTTAAAAACACCATGCACTAACTTTATAATAAATGTTGGAAGCGACTCATCGGACAATGAAACGGTGGAAAATAATTCGGAATCAGAAGAAATCAGTGAGTCGTCATAATTTAAAACCCACATGTTTTGATTTATTACTTTAGAATAAATAAACAATTTTTGTAATTGTATTTTATTTAACATACCTGTAAATTACGTAATTATTTTTAAATATTCTATGATTATTCAAAAGTACACTCTATGAGTGTTTGGTTTACTACCTCTATCGTTTAGGTTCAAGTGGAAAGACGCCAGTTAATATTGAATGCACTATACCGACGTACTCGTACATAATCAATGTTTATCAAAATTCAGGCTTTCTGGTTATTCATCATCATCATGATCAACCCATTCTCCTCGGCTCGCTACGCTCGTCTCAATATGAGAAGGGTTTGGCTATAGTCCACCACGCTGGCCATGTGCGGATTGACAGACTTCACACGCCTTTAAAAACATTATGGAGAACTCTCAGGCATGCAGGTTTCCACACAATATTTTCCTTCACCGTTGAAGCAAGTGATATTTTAATTGCTTAGAAACGCACATAACTCCGAAAGTTATAGGTGCGTGCCTGGTTTCGAACCCCCAACCTCTTATTAGGAAGCTGACGTCCTAACCACTATCACGGCTTCTGGTTATTAATTGGTATTCTGGGTGAAGTTGAATTAAGCCAAGTTCCTCTGCCAAAATTACCGATGTGCCTCGCAAATATAAAGTGAATTAAGTATTACTAACAAAAGTAGAAAAAAAAAGTCAGTTTAAAATTATTAAACTAAAAGAGAACAACTAAAGCAATCAACTGTAGTTCCATTCACTCGTGTTTCGTTTTTCTATAAACTAACCAAGTGTCGAAACTAACAGTGCGTATAACGGGTTCCCAGCGAATTGCTTGAAACCGTCTGTCCGTTTTGTGTAGAATCCTCAATCACCCCATTATATTCAGTGACTACTGTCTATTCATGAAATGTAATTAAATATTCCCCGGAGAGCTTAGACAGTGAAATTTAATCTCCCTGCTTGCCTTTAATTACTGAACTAATTGGTAAAATAAAATCGACGCCGTCTCAAGGGTTACTCTGAGTAAACAGAAAGTGAGTGTCGAGTACAACATCAAAATATATTACTATCAGGAATCAAAAACAACAAAGATTAATCTATATATATAAAAGCGAAAGGTCACTTACATACTTACATACTTACTTACATACATACTGATTAAACACGAGATCTCAAAAACTATTGCAAGTTTAAAGCTATAATTTAGCAAGTAGGTAGTTGGTAGTTAAGAGATGTCAGCTAAGAAAGGATATTTGGAAATTTCACCCCTAAGGGGGTAAGATAGGGGTTGGAAGTTTGTATGAAATTTCTTTATTTTTAGAGTTAGAGATACAAAAATTTGCATTAAGATTAATAATAATAAATAAAAAACCTGTGCATCAATTTTTTTTTAAATATTACCTGTTAAGGGTGGTAAAATAGGGGATGATAGTTTTTGCTTATTTTTTTATTATGAAGTCTACAAGCATGAAATTTTGAAAATAGGTTTCTTTTAGGGCTTAAGTATAAGGTTAGATTTTTTTTTCATCCAAATCTACCCCGAAGGGGGTAAAATAGGGGTTTGAAGTTTGTATGAAAGTCCTATGTTTTTTAATTTAGAAACACGAAAATCGGCAATTTGACATTTGCCTGTAGCTTATTTTCTGAAGCAGAGCAATCACGTGAAATCAGCAATTCTACGCAGACGAAGTCGCGGGCCACGGCTAGTAAATAATATTTGGAATACTTTAAAATAACTTAAAATAAATAAACATTTAAAGATTTAAGGAATATATAACTTATTATTGAATCACATTTTTTAAAACATGATAGCAATAAGTTTTGCGGAAACAAGCACCTGACATATCTGAAATTTTATCTAATTGAATTCGTATGATCCAATTTTGAAATCTTACCGTTAGACTTTTTAACACCAGCTGAAGACTGTTTGCGTTTGTTTGAAAATATTCAAAATTTATCATATATGCTACCGTTAATCTTAGCACACGCGTGGACATATTGATAGTAAATAAATAATATATTAATTTAAATATCTATATCAATCAAAATACACCCACTAAGCGATAAAGATAAACAGTGATATTGCTAATTGAGTAAAATATTACATAACACCTTTAGGAAAGAGGGTAATTCCGAATTCAATATCAAATATTTATAGAGAATTTCAAAACCAACATTTCGTATTTACTTGGTCATGATTGGGAGTATATTTGATGAATAAACATCTCCCGCATTAAATTTATACGCTAGATTATAAATACGTCATAAATTTGCATATCGGATTCAATAGTAAATAGAAAGTTTAGATTTTTAATAGGTTAAGTGCATCAACTAGTTCCGATTTCGATATGATTTCGTGTAGAAAGTCAATTACATAAATTTGAGATGGTTCCATTTAAAATCCTGACAAAATTCTTTCAGGTTAGCTGATAAGAATCGAGTCAATAAATATACAAAATATTAAATATGAATAACTTTAATCAGCATCCATAAACACGAATAATGGATTTTATTGATTAGGATGTCGCTAGATTGAACTTAATCGAGGGAAATATGGCGGTCATTATCTGTAAAACTTCAGATAACTAATATCTTATTGCTGAGCAAGCTTTCTCATAGAAACACCCAGCATGCTGCTCCAATGAAGAGAGCTGGTTTCAACGATATTTATATACCACGGAAGCCTTAATAAACGTAAACAATGGCTTAACATTCTCTCCGTGATAAGGGTTTGAAATATCACCAAATTCCTAACTCCAAGCTAGCAGAGAATTTCATGCAGAATATTTAACCTATACTTATTCAACGCATATTATCATTTGTAAACATACATAAATATATGTTATTATAAATAATCAGTTAAATAAAACAATGAAGGAGATAAGCATGGTAAAAGCCAATAGATGCCAAGGCAAAAAACAATTATCCTTCATAAGTATTTAGTTATGTCGATAGAATTGTTTTTCTATGTCGGTTAGTGTTTTTGTTTGAAACAAAACAAAAGGTCATTTTCTTATTTTTAACTTTTAACTAATAAAGTTTAATTACTCCTATAATTGGTAAAATAAAGTCAGCACCGTTGAAAACGTTCTGAGAAAACAGAGGGTGAGCGTTGAATTCAATATCAAATATTTACAAAGAGTTTTGAAACCACTTCGTCTACTCGGTTATGATAGGGGCAAATTTGATGAATAAATGATCGTAACATCGAAATGTATGCTTAGCTATTTCACCCGCTACCTCATTACTGTGCATAAGGGTTTTATATTATATTATATTCGCCAAATTCATTACAGTTTAATTCATAGTCATAATAAAATAATTATTAAATTAATTGCATTTTTGATCATTAATTTAAATATTAATTGTTACATTTGGTTAGTTAATTAATTCGTTAACAGTGAATGTCGAAGGATCTAGTATTTAAAGTTAATTGAAAATTGAGCGACGAATGAGTAACGTTTTGAAATAAAATATTCAAAAGTATTTACTATATATAATATAGAATAATACTATTCATTTATTTATATATCAATATACGTAAATGTTTAAGTTAATTGTTTGAATGGTATAAAAGTTTTTTAACACACGATATACATTTAAAAATTGATACATTTTATAAAGAATAAAATAAAAAACATAGCTATATTATAAGTTTACGAGTATAATCAGTAGGTGAACTAATTCTTTCTGCAGATTCTAGCACTCTAATTTTTAATGTTTTATCTAATACCTCGAAAGAAGAAAACAAACCATATTTTGTATTGTGTTTAAAACGCAGTGATAACCACTAAGCTATCACTGATTATTTTTGCTCATGGTTAAGACTCCATCCTCCTTTTCTGAGTTCTTTCACATTTAACTAATTTTAAATTAAATATCACTTTAACTGTAACGAAAAAATAGCGAGGAAACTTGCTTGCCTTTGAATTCGCCATATTTTTTTCTAAAACTTATGAAGTGTAGCAATCCGCATATCGTGTTAGACTACGGCTACAACCCTTCTCATGTTGAGAAGAGACCCGCGCCCTGCAGAGTGCGTAATGGGTCGATAAGAGTTATAATGATTTATAACTTTTTCCTTACCTTTAGACCCAACGGCTGCGGCGAGTTGCATATCTGCTGCCGTCGGCATTTCTGGAGTAGTACTCATGGGCCCTGAAAGAATAATGACGTGTTAAGTTATAATCTTATAAATTGTAGTTACAATAATACAACATACGAGTAACTTTATATAATATAGAATCCGATTTACTTCGCTGGGATCCAATTTCATTCCAGCTCGAACTAGGGTCAGTATATCAGAAAATCGTTCCATCAAAGATTCTTGTAACAAGATTTATATAACCACAGTAGAGAACAATCTGAGCGTTTGTTGTACGGTATGAAAATATACTACTAGGATGTGAATATTAACGCTTTTTATAAGTGTTGTTGTTTTAAAAATGCAAACGTAATCAAAGATTCTTTAAACAATAATTTATTTAGATTATAGGTACTTCACACTTTTCGGAGTTATGTGCGTTTTTAAGTATTTAAAATATCACTTGCTTCAACGTGAAGGAAAACATCGTAAGGAAATCTGCACGCCTGAGTTTAGTTAGTTCTCTATAATCTTCTCAAAGGCATGAGAAGTCTGCCAATCCGCACATGGTGAGCGTGGTGGACTAAGGCCAAATCCTTCTCATATTGATAGGAGACCCGCGCTCTGTAATGAGCCGTGAATGGATTGATCATGATGATGATGATAGGTTGTCTATATCCGTCTTTAACGTTAGCGAAATCAGTAAAGTTGTTGTGTCGAATGGGTACCAAACATCCAATTAAAATATTGTCGAATACCAAACATCCGATTAAATTATAATTTTCAATTTTATATAACGCTATGAGAATGGTCGAATGGGTACCAAACATGCAGTTAAAATATTATATTCAATTTTTTATTTTTTTATAGTGGATTATTTCACAGCCTATAAGGGAGAATGAAGGACTATAGAGATACCATTAGAGATTTTTTCAACAATAGAGTTAACGAAGCACAAAATTATTCAAGAGGTCCGCTGCCGCGAATGTTTCCCATCCTCACAGTTTAGATAGCTGTGCACACAAACTTTCCGCTGATAAAAAGCTTAAATGGCCCGTCCCGAAAATTATACCGCAAAATTGTTATTTCTCCCGCCCACCTTAAAATATATTTCCATTCCCTTATTCTTTTCAGACCCGCGGCCGTTTTAACGACACTCGCGGACTTATAATATAGATTGAGAGCTTGCACACTATTTGTACAACACTTTTCATCATGAAAAGTTCAAGAAAATAAAATGACAACTAGATCGAAGTCCCGGAAAGGATCGCTGGTAGCAAAAGAGTAAGGTGTAGGACTGTATGTTGTGGGTCACTCTCGGAAAGACTTATCTTCAGCTGTGGACGTATATAGGCTTTGACGACCTCCGTGGCGCAGCGCGCGCGCTGTCGCATTATAAAGTTGGAGGTCCTGGGTTCGATTCCCGGCTCGAGTCTGGTCTGGTGGGAGGCTTCGGCCGTGGCTAGTTACCACCCTACCGACAAAGACGTGACGCCAAGCGAGTTAGCGTTCCGGCACGATGTCGCGTAGAAACCGATTAGGAGTATGGGTTTACCGTACCCCTAACAGGTTAACCTTCTACCATCTTGGACTGAATCATCACTTACCATCAGGTGAGATTGCCGTCAAGGGCTAACTTGTAGTGGATAAAAAAAAATATATATAGGCTGAATAAGATTGGTCCACATTGAGAACCGTTTTTTATTTGGCTGTATGTAAAACTTGAAATAGTATACAGGAGTTATTTTATAAACTATATTTGTTTTGATTTCACCCAAATCTGGGGTAGATAGAAGGGGGTAAAATAGGGGTTTGAAGTTTGTATGAAAGTCCTATGTTTTTTAATTTAGAAACACGAGAATCGGCCATTTGACATTAGCCTGTAGCTTACTTTCTGAAGCAGGGCATTGGCCGCACGGGAAATCTCAATCTCACGGGAAATCAGCAATTCTACGCAGACGAAGGCGCGGGCAACAGCTAGTATATGATAATTTGCTGTTTTAAGGCGCTCCGTAGACACCACACGTGTAACAATTTTAATGATTGTTACTGGTACTGGTAAGCTTAACCAATGTTAATCAAAGGTCTCTTTTTTATATTATATAGGATTAGTACAGCTAATAGACAGTCCGAAAAAAAAAATAACAGGTTAGCGGCTGGTACCAGATAAGATAGCCATCAAGAGCTTAGTTTGACATACCTTAAGGTAGCTATTTTAACAAAGGCCTGCACGAACCTAAGAATGTCAGCTTCGTGCACACCTAAATTATTGTTATAAATTTAGCCCCTAATGAAAAATACCCTATTTAGTTTGAAATTTGAATTAAGGTATGAAATTGAAAATTGTTTAATCTATATAAAAAAGGGCGTTCATACTCGTACTCGTGGCCGCATAACTAGTTAAACCAAAACAAATAATAGCAGATCCCTAAAGAAGATACGTCAGGCCACACATTCAGGTCGTCGTATCGTTACGATTCACTCGCTCTTACACAAAAACGGTTAAATTGCTTGTTTTAAATGAATAAACAGCTTTCTGTTTATGTCGGCGCTTCATCCCCCCTCCCCGTATTTCAGGGGTGAAATCTGGTGTTAACAAAAAAAAACAGAGGGAAGTTATATCCACGGGTGTAATTGTTACTGTTAAAAGTAATGTTTCGACAACATTTCTTCTTAACGTCTTATTTTTAATTACGATAACGACAATTATGAATGCCACCGCCTGTTGTTTTGTACGATATTATCCTTATTAGAAACGAAACGGTCGGAAAATATATGACGGCAATCAGAGAGCAGCGTCATCTAGTTTTGGAGTCATGTACAACAGACAAGAGAGTGGCATCGCCCCCTCTCTTTACGCAACACTAAGTGACGTATGCAGGTTCTTATAAGACTCACCGGCGCGGGACGGCGCATTGCATTGATTGCATTCGGTCGGGTCGGCCCGGTGGTTGAGCTGCGGTAGTGCATTCGTTCTTGGTGGAGCGTATAGTCTGCTTCTTATAAATTACCACACTTATAATTGTAATTCTACCAACTCTACCAAGAATATCTGGTCTCTTTGCCCGGAACTACCCACGTCTACCTAAATTACCGACGAAGACGCACCCGCCCCGTAGTCATCCTATATATACGCTGACTTATAGTATTTTTTTTGTATTGTTTTTAATTACACCGAATCTATCTGAGACCCACCACACTTAGAATGCGTGTAGGTGTGTTTTACTTATTAGATCTGTGTAAGTTTTTGACATTCTCCGTGATGCAGGGCGTGCGCTGTCGCATTATAAAGTTGGAGGTCCTGGGTTCGATTCACGACTCGAATCTGGTCTGGTGGGAGGTTGTAGCCGTGGCTAGTTACTATTCTATCAACGAAGACGTGTCGCCAAGCGATTTCATCAAAAATCAGGAAACCAATCAGGAGTATGGTTCTACGATAACCTTACCCTTAGCTCGCTACCATCTTAGACTGCATCATCACTTACATCAGGAGATGATTCAGTCTAAGATGGGATGTAGACTTACGTCAAGGCCTAACTTGTAGAGGATAAAAAAAACTAACGTTCGTCATTCATCTCCTAGATAATCGCGGTATTTATTTATTTAAGCAAATTTATTTAAGCAAATTTATTACAAAACTTAGAAAGTAGGATAACATGAAAATAGCAAACTAAGCAATACGTGACGTTATCACTAATAGTACATAATAATACATAAATAATTACTACTAAAAAATCGTAGCTCTGACCTAATTCACAATTACGAGTAAATTCAGTACGTCACACTATTGCATGAAAATATTGCCATCGTTGTATGACGAGGGTCAAAATACACGTCACTATCTCAGGCTATTAAGGAATTAGATATATCAGGGAACCTCGAAACCCATCAGAAGCTTGCCCTCATTTAACAATGTTAACGTCACATTACGAGGGAAATTCGCTATCAATGTTTTCAGACTAGCTCGGAGTTTCGACAATTAGTACAAAGCATAAAAGTTAGGACATGATACGGAATGTTTAAGACACTGATAAGGAAATGTGGACGAGCTCGCGCCAAGGCTGTGTTCTAGAGAGTTTACTTACTTTTGCTTAATATCCTAAGTGTTTAAATGAGACAGTAACTTTGTCACGTTTTAAAAGATTTGACAAGGCGAAATAAGAATTTCTGGCGGTCAACCTTCACTAGTGGCATCGAAAGAAGAGAGAAGAAGAAGAACAGATTCTCAATTTTGAAGGTTTAGCAAATTTTGTAGATGTCAGCCTGAGACGTAATTATTATGTCCCACCTATGGGCTCATGTCTCATCTCTAATCATAATGAGTTTATTTTTATATACATCGCAGGCCAAACGCAGATGGGTAACTTGATGTTAAATGTAGACATTAACATATGCATCACCAGAGACGCCGGTTCGGTTCGGTTTCCATGCAGCATCATCATTGATCAACCCATTACCGGTTTACTACAGAACACGGGTCTCCTCTCAATATGAGAAGGGTTTGGCCATAGTCCACCACGCTGGCCATGTGCGGATTGGCAGACTTCACACGCCTTTGAGAACATTATGGAGATTTCTCAGGCGTGCAGGTTTCCTCACGATGTTTTCCTTCACCGTTGAAGCAAGTGATATTTTAATTGCTTGAAACCGCACATAACTCTGAAAAGTTAGTGGTGCGTTCCCGGATTCGAACCGCCGACCTCTGATTTGGAGGCTGACGCCCTAACCACTAGGCTATCACCGCTTCCAGCATCATATTGGAACGATAAGCGCCATGTATGTCTTTGCCAGTAGAGTAACTAGCTGCGGCTTAATTCCACTTTATAATTCAACTGCGCTTGCATTGCTGATCAGTGGTATTTAGAAATAAGACTTTATCGCAATGCGAGTAAGTAGGCTGTACCGAGTGTACCGGATTTTTTTATAATGCGCATTCCACTTAAAATTAAATCCGTTGGAACACTAAAATTTTACGTCATAACAAATATGCTGTAACATTTGAGTATTATTATATTCAAATGTTACGACATTATTACGTAACATTTGAATGTAATAATTGCCTAAAGTCATGGCGGTAGTGACAGTTTTCGACCTCCCTTTGCACATACTATACTGATAACGTATAATATGCGTGTTAAAATTTAAGCAATTTATTTTCCCTTCCTTTAACGGTGAAGGAAAACACCCTGCCCGAAAGTTTTCTATAATGTTGACATGGCCATCGGAGCGGACTTAAAATTATAAAAGTCACGATACTAACTGATCTATAACGGGCTTAAATAAGATCGTCCCGAGGTATTTGGGTTTTTTAACACCAATCTCACCTGATGCTAAGTTGAGATGCAGTCTTAGACTGCATCTCAACTTGGCAGCAGGTTAACCTGTTAGGGTTAAGCGAAACACATGCTCCTTATTGGTTTCTACGCGACATCGTGCCGGAACGCTAATTCTTTTGGCAACATGTCTTTGCCAGTAGAGCGGTAACCAGACCAGACTAGAGCCAGGAATCGAACCCAGGACCTCCAACTTTGTAATGAGACAGCGCGCGCGCTGCGCCACAGAGGTTGTCAAAAGGTTTACTCTAGTAATTTTGCGGTATCAGCAGGGTAACCTAACTGTTACCCGCGGTTTCACCCGTGCTGACGTAATTTTACGTCATAACAATACTGCGTGGCGCGCCTTTACCTGCACGTAAAATCTGCCGAACGTATTTATATCTTATGTATACTAGACTGATAATTCTTAAACTATTTAGTTATAGCTAACTTCATAGACATTTTACGACCTCCGTGGCGCAGTGCGCGCGCTGTCACATTATAAAGTTGGAGGTCCTAGGCTCGATTCTCAGCTCGAGTCTGGTCTGGCGGGAGGCTTCGGTCGTGGCTAGTTACCACCCTACTGACAAAGACGTGTCGCAAAGCGATTTAGCGTTCCGGCACGATGTCGCGTAGAAACCAGTTAGGAGTGTGGGTTTACCATACCCCTAACAGGTTTCGCCCACTACCATCCTATACTGCATCATCACTTACCACCAGTTGAGTTAGCTGTCAAGGGCTAACTTGTAGTGTAAAAAAAAAAGACGTGGGCGCTTGGTACCGTTTATTATACTGGCTGGTAGAACCTAGGTCCTGGTGACATATTGTCAAACACGCATTACACGAGTATCTAGATAGACAGTCGTATAGTGAATTGAACAATAATATACGTCATATTATTGAAGCGGAAGCGGTGATAGCCTAGTGGTTAGGCCGTCAGCCTCCTAATCAGAGGTCGGCGGTTCGAATCCTGGACCGCAACTCTAACTTTTCGGAGTTATGTGCATTTAAAAAAAAAAAAAATATCACTTGCTTCAACGGTGAAGGAAAACATCGTGAGGAAACCTGCACGCCTGAGAGTTCTCCATAATGTTCTCAAAGGCCTGTGAAGTCTGCCAATCCGCACATGGCCAGCGTGGTGGACTATGGCCAAACCCTTCTCATATTGAGAGGAGACCTGCGCTCTGTAGTGAGCCGGTAATGGGTTGTTCATGATGATGATGATGATACGTCATATTAGGTCTGGACAGATCATTTCATGATTTCAGTAATTCCGATCGCCACACTCTGTGCTATTAAAATTTCCTAGCGTTAATTATGAATTTTCCGGGACTAGATCCCGCACCGTGTCTCGTAAACGAAAAGCGGAAATAATAACTTGCAAAACTAAATATACTTTATTATAATGAGATGTAAAATAACTGACCTGGATAGTAAATAGCCTTTTTCCGCACTGCGTACTTTGGGAGCGGCGTTCGCAAAGTGCAAATAAACTCCGTCGGTGACGGAAAATTCGAGTTTTACTGTGTGACAGGCGCTATGTCACCCGGAAAACCGTTTGTTCATTTATGCTCTTACAAAAAACTTGTCAGAGGCGTTTCATTGAGAGCGAAGTAAATCCAAAGGCAAAGGTCTAAAAATGCATGTTCGAAGTCTCTGCACAGTTCGAAATAAAGCGACCGTGACGGAACTAAGAGTGACTGATATATTGACTTTGCACAATGGTTTTGTACTGCAGTGTAAAACCACGAACAGGTCACCCAGCTTGTTTGGGGCTCGGACTTTGGAAGTGGCCGCTAGTTTGCAATACTGAGGTGCACACACGACCGATGCCCCAACGCTGAATTCCAGAGGCTTCTGTTTAAGTACGAGTTTCACTGACGTTATATTAATGAATTGGCTTGTTATTGAAGCATTACACGAAGTTAAAAACCTTCACTAAGTACCTTTTTTTTCCTACGCTGGGAAATGCGTTTACGCATCCCCTCCGAAAGCGACGCAGGCAAGACTGTACCGCTTCCGACGGGGTATGTGGCCAACACGGCGGCCAGGCTAGCGACCAGAATACCCACTAAAACCCAGCGATGCTTCTTCGCGTCGCCTGGTGGCTGGGTCACGGGAACACTTGTGCACTCGACCGCAACCCAGCCAGTTCACTAAGTACCTAGTTCTAGTCAGTAATAATTAGATATAGCTAATATACGCAAGTAAGAATAATACTGTCCATTATTGTATTATAGGTATTAATTGAATTATTTAGATGTAAGGTTAATGTTAAGGATGCATGCTGTGATCATTTCTTGGAAGTCACTATCTCATGATTGTTCTTCTGTTTTTGTATTTTTGTTGTTTATATTCTGATTGTGACTAGTTTAATGATCCAAAAAAATATGTTTAGCGAAAAGATTATATCTTTGATGCACAATAGTAATATGTATATGCACGTGGTACGTGGAAAGAAATGAAAATTAATAACCGTGTAGTTTTTTTTTGGGAAATTCGTGTAGAACTTTCCTTAACAGACAATTTTAGAGTATTACATCAAATAAAAATATCACATATGTCCCTACTGAGATATGAAGTATTTGCGACTATATTTTTTTTTATTTAGATCAGTTTTAACTGATAAACTAGTTAATTTATAGTAATTTATTTGACAATATCGTAGTATGTTAACGTGCAGTTTTTTAGCAAGTATTATATATTCTTCTTTTATGTTACCAGCAGTGCGTAGATTGCATATGTTCCGTAATATTTGTATCTCAAACTACACCAGCATTAGTTATCGGTAAAAATTTCGATACAGATACATAATAAATAACAATATAAAAAACATTTTACCTGGATAGTAAATAGCCTCTTTGCGCACTGCATACTTTGCGAGTGGTATCCGCAAAGTGCAGATAAACTCCGCTGGCGAGGGCAGATCAGCGTCTTGCAGCGTGACCGAGGCCACGGCGGAATACCTGCCGTTCACCATCTTCAGGTTATGTGACACGCCATCCAGCCGCCTACGGGAAAAAGTAACCTAATAAATACAAACGTAAATGCTACCTGTAGATATGATACATTTTTGAACGCATTTCCTGCTGTTGCAAATTTTCCGCCAACTAGTTAAAACCGTAGATTACCTTACCTTACCTTAGATTCCAGCCGTAATCGGTGGAAATCTAAGCTCAATAATTTGGTAGGTAGCGCAGCGTAATAATTATACCGATATTAATGAAATTTATCATAAAAATAGTTTGCATCTTGGTACGTTTGATAATTTTTATTTCGGAAAACTATGTTTCCAACTAATTACGACAAAAAATACGACACAAATACCTTCGTAGTATATACTCGAAACTATTTCTACTAGGTGTTTTTGTACTAGGTGCGTAAATAATGAAAAAATAACCAGACAAAATTACAAACAAAAGATTGACATTGATAAACGATTAAACAATAACGTAGGTACTTAGATTAATATACAGTAAAACAAAAAGAAAGTATTTCCCCTAAGCTCCTGACAAGAACGAGTCAAAAACTTTTTAAGGCTGCGATAATAAATCACCGAAATAAGGATGGCAGTTGTAAAGGAAGCGTACGCGAACCTTCTTTCAAAACAGTACTGTCATAAAATGCCTTTGAACAGACATAAGTACATGGATTTATAGCCAATGAAAATTGCCATGAATTTTGACTACGATTATGGAAATCCTCCAGCGATAAGGGCCTTTGCAATAAAACCACTCACGATTTAGAGCAATAAGCCTAAGCAAAGTATTTTCGGACATGCACTCGTGCTCGTGCTTGGAACGGAGTTGATTGCGCGTATTCGAAGAGGTCTTTTTATAAAACATTCATGCCCAACAATCATTTTAAAAATTCTTTTTCGGCTATTTCTAAAAAGATTCTCGATTAATGTGAGGCATTGATTTTAAGAGGTTAGAAAACTCGCTCGTACGTAAACCGTCGATAAACAAAATTCACTCTGAAAAATTCATTTCTCGTACATTCTGTTCCGCGCGAAAGGATCTTATCGTTAATTTACAAAAAACACGGCGGTTGAGGTCGATTTAACAGAATTTTATTTCCCTTATTACTTTTGCGGAATGGCGCATTTAAGATATTTTATTAAAGGGGATCCCAGAGCGGAGCAAGCATATTTTAAAGGTACAAGAAAGTTGGCAGGTAGCACCAGGTGGTGAAAGCGACCCGATTTAATCTCTACCTTCAGAATGTTGCCAAGTTCTTCAAAAATTTATAGTCCATTCAAATTTTTATTGCGAATCACACCCAAGAAAATATGTTAAGGTGTAATTTATAACATTGCTGCTGAATTGGAAAATTACATATTGCCTTGCAAAATAAAGCTCTAGAATTATATTCCCGATAGAAAAAAAATCTATTAAATTAAAAGCGTTCTTTCAGTTCGAATAAACCAGTCGCTCCCATTTCCCCGTAACCTCTGCCCCGATAACGGGGTAAAAAGAAAAAAAAACTGCCCGAGTAGCTATAGTGGTATAGTGGCCGTTTACCACGGCAGATTCAAGTTTTTATCTTACTATGAAATCCCATTTGCTCCCGTGAGTGTTTCTTACGAAAAAAGATACATGCATGAATTTACATTTCTCCACTTAAAGCTCATGTCTTAGAGAAGACTTCTGTATGATTTCCTACATTCATCAAGGTATCCGAAATGGTTTTAACATTTATGGATGCACTCACATGCATGATTTTTTCCCGATGATTCCTTCCTTAAGCGAATCAAGTGATATTTAATGATAATTAATTACGTTATGTTCTTATTAATATCAATTAATTTATTAACTCAAAACTTATCAATACGATTCGAAAATAATATCTAGGACTTTTCAATCATCGACTGAAAAATTGCTCCGCTCGTCTAGTTATCATGTTGATAAGAACTAAGCAAAGCAGTTTTTTCTTTATTCAGAGAGCGAGAGAGAGAAACTGTATAGATCCACTTAGCACCTCTATGAAAAATTTACTCATAACTGTTAAAAGAGATGGTGCGAAATATGCAATCCTGTTAATTTTTGAGCACTTATCCAATACAATGCCGCAATGCGGCTACCATCAATGAAGTCATGCATCAGACTATAACCATCTAAGAATGACACGTGGTTTTGCCTGTGGTACCCCTTGACATCTCCTCGTATCAGACAAATGAAAGGGGGAAGGGAGGTCCGCGTAATTTGGATATCAACCTTGTCCTCGATTTAAGAGCAAGTTAACTATGTGATGAAATAATTTATACTCATTAAAATTACAGTTAGGGATAACTTAATACCGGAATAGTTTAAATCACAAAATGATCCAGCAGATCGAACAAATAAGTAATTCAATACTTTTGTTGATGTTTTACATATGTTTACTGTTGTAAATAATCACAAATAACAAATTTTCTGTTAAAGTCACAGGTGTTTCGTTGTTATCTAGTCGGGGTTTTTACAACGCTTTGACAAAGACCCTAAAGAAATAAAAATTAAATTAGTTCAAAAATTACGAAATATGGGGTAGGTATATAGTTTTAAAATGAAGGACTTTTTAATCAACCGAAAGTACAAACTTAATATTTGATTAGTTTAAACGTTTCGCTTTAACGATTGATTATAGGAGTGAGTTAGGAGATTGCTTCAGGTTTCCAATAATATGGAAAAAGTATTACCTCACACTAGAAAGCGCAATAAGGATCTACCAATCTATGTAGATCCGATGGACATAAGAAAATACTCTGGCTACACTATTTACAAAATTAAAACATTATCAGTGACACGGCTCAAAATCTGTGTAAAACAAATTATGAAACAACACACAAATTTTCATCTTAGACCTGAAACAGAACTACGAGCAGCATTAGAAGATCAGCGTTTGATTAAGAACAGCGTTACTGTTAGACTTGGCAACTTAGTTGATATGAAAAAAATACACAACATAAGCATTAGAAATCCTTTATTATTGTATAAATGTTCTACAATTATTGGCTTCAAGTTTTTACTTAGATCACTTTACTTTTGTACGCGACGCGGGACCTACTATGCGGTTAGCTTGTTGTTGAGCGAGCTGGCAGGCAGGATTTCACTGGCGGCGCAGCCTTGCCTACGTCACTTCCAGATGAATGCGGTTCGGGGATGCGTAAACGCATTTAACAGCTTTAAGAAAAGACAGAAACCGGATTTGTAGCTGGGCAGAAATTCGGCTAATACCAGAATGACTGCAGATTATCTAAATAAGACTGCCTTATAAAGAGACATATTGCTGTGGCGTAGTACTTTATTGTTATTAAAGAATAATAGTGTGTATGCAATATGTACTCGTATATAGAATGACTACGGGGCGGAGGCGTGTCTTCGCCGGTAATTTGGGTAGTTTCGGGCAAAGATACTCTTGGTAGAACAGAATTACAATGAGTATGGTAATTTATAAGGAGCAGACTACAAGCTCCACCAAGTACGACTATGCACTACCGCAACACGACCAAAGATCCGAACCGACTGAATGCAATGAATGCAATGTGCCGTCCCGCGCCGGTGAGTCGTATAAGAACCTGCATACGTCACTTAGTGTTGCGTAAAGAGAGGGGGCGATGTCACTGTCTTGTCCGTCGTACATGATTCTAAAACTAGATGGCGCTGCTCTCGCTGGCGATTGCTGTCATGTATGTTAGTATTTTGGGGATGTAACTATTAAACAGTAAAATAGTACTGGTAACAAGCTCTTGGACTATCGTAAAATGACTGTTAAAATCGAAAATTAAAGGGACTTCAGGCGAATGGAACTTTAATGTTAGCAGTTATTCGACTGTCCAAAGTTAGTTGACTTTTAATGTCTGACTCAGCGAAAATCTATATGGGGTCTTACAGAAAAACCTCTATTTAGCAGTGGTATGTGCAGTAAAGCTCACTTATCACATATTAGCCTCAGCATCATTCATCAGTTTCATTTTCGATACGTTTAATTTAAGGAGTTATTTTTTCGAAACTTATTTACAGGAATGCTTAAGTCAAGGTAATGATAAAAACTTGTTTGTGACGCGAAATTCGACACTGAAAGTGGGTGGGTGGTGGGTGGGTGGTGGTTTACTCATGAGCAAGTTGACAACTTAATGACGACCTCCGTGGCGCAGCGCGTGCACTTTTTCATTATAAAGTCAGAGGTCCTGGGTTCTATTCCCGGCTCGAGTCTGGTCGGCTTCGGCCGTGGCTAGTGACTAGCGACATAGCGTTTCGGCACGATGTCTTGTAGAAACCAATTAAAAGTATGGGTTAACCATACCCCTAACAGGTAAGCCCACTTCAAGCCCAAGGGCTATCTTGTGGTATATAAAAAAAGAATATGATTGAAGAAGTAGAAGGAAGGTGATATAATCGATAAATCCAACAATGATAACACGAGAATAACAACAAACGAAATTTCCTATTTTTATATTATTAAAGTAGGAATTAACACGACAGATTTCAACAAATTCGCCACTCCATTTTGATTATCCAATAACTTTTTGTTTTATGGCGCAATGTGTAATCAATTTTGCACGATATCGGGAGATTTTGCTTTAAAATGCCAATTTACGACTAAATACTGTGTGTTAATGCAGTTCAATTTGAATTTTAGTGTATAATGCGGTCGTTTTTATCGAAATTCACTTTGGCTTGTTTATATTTTATTTAATAAATGCGGTTTAATTAAGTTTCATGGTTAATCAATGACAGACAGCTTATAGTTAACCGAAGTATAAATATTGCATGCATCTAAAACTAGCGAACTTAGACGGCTTTTGACGACCTCTGAGGCGCATAAAGATGGGGGTTGATTTCCATCTCTAGTCTGGTCTAGTAGGAGGTTTAGGTCGTAGATATTTACCATCCAAAAGTTATTTCGCGTAGAAACTTAGAAATAAGGGTTTATCCTGCTGCATCATCACTGACCATCTGAGCTGTCAAAGGCTAACTTGTAATGCACAAAAAAAAATTAAAAATCACTGGCATTAATTATATATATAGCTTTTTCTTTTTTTTGCAACATCCGTGTAATTTTTAATTCACCGGCTTCAACGAAATGGTTACCTGGAAGAGATCACTATTAGTGATAAGGTCGCCAGTTGCTAATTGTTTTTGCCCTTTTTATGTATGTTATGTCCTATAGATTGCAATAAAGTTATATAAATAAATAAATAAGCTTAATGGTCAATGTATAAAATATAAATGATCATTCGAATTGCTCACCTTTCCGGCGTAGCGAGGGTGAGGTTGGGCGCGGGGAAGGCGCCGTCCGCCGCGCAGATGACGTTCACCGTCTCATCGTCAGTCTTGTTCTGGATCAGCCGGAAGTTCGTCTCCGGCACTGGAACATGACACGCGTTGAGATGTACTGTTGTGGTTTCCCATATTTTTTTTATAATACTTTTTTTGAATGCTCAAACATCCCTCATCCTTATGGAGATTATATGAGTTTATTTATTTTGAGATATTTGCTTATAACCTAGATCACTCACCTGTAGTATATACATGCAATATAATTTAATAAATAATCTATATATAATAAATAATGATGTATGTATGTAAGGCCGTCAAATGGTATACGTAACGTTTGGTGTTATTTTCTATCATTTTTGATTTTTTTGCTATCTTGTGGTGAGCAATAAAAGTGTATTCATTCATTCAAATAACATTCATCATCATCATCATCATCATCATCATCATGATCAACCCATTACAGGCTCACTACAGAGCACGGGTCTCCTCTCAATATGAGAAGGGTTTGGCCATAGTCCACCACGCTGGCCATGTGCAGATTGGCAGACTTCACACGCCTTTGAAAACATAATGGAGTACTCAAAGGCGTGCAGGTTTCCTCACGATGTTTTCCTTAACCGTTGAAGCGAGTGATATTTTAATTATTTTTTAAAACCGCACACACAGCTCCAGAAAAGTTAGTTATTTTTTTATTATAATTATTTAATTTAAAAATAATTTCCACTTCATTTACCGTCTACACGAATTTAATGCATGATGTAGCTACCTCTTGTATTAAATTTTAAGCGTATCATCATCGAGCAGTTAAGGTTATTCATTTTTTCGTTTTACATAATATGATTCTGTTGGTGGCTCTTCGAATAAATAAATAAAAGGTACACTCATTCCACTGTTAAACATACTGTTTTATTTTTTGTCAGTGTACTTTTTACATTACGCGACTTGTACATGAAATACATTTGTATTCTCTTGGAATATGCTCAAGATATTCTTAACAATATTTCGTCACTTTACCACAAAATACAAGGTCTAAACGACATCATTAACATAAGTTACACTGGGCATTTAGAAGTCACATTTCCCCAAATTTCCTCATTAGCTCTAATGCTCCCAAATAACTTACTCTTATCCTGTTTCCTTTAACCATTTCACTTCGTCGGTTTGATGTTCAAACGATTATGTTATTGTCTACTTACGAATATTAAGATTATTTTTATTTTATTATTATTAACTGAAAAATAAATTAAAGAAATTATTACAGAGTCCGTAAAAGCCTGCCAACCTATTTCTATCTAAACAATAAAGTTTTTAGGACTGATATTAGGTAAAATGTTTGAGGTTTCCCTACACCGTTAAAGCAAGTGCTATTCATTTTAATTTAATTAAAAGCGCATTTGACTCATTTTTAATTTTTATCCACTACAAGTTAGGTACCTTCTGGTAAGTGATGATTCTATCTAGGATGGTAGCGGGCTAATCTATTAGGGTATGGTAAACCCATACTCCTAATTGGTTTCTACGCGACATCGTGCCGGAACGCTAAATCGCTTGGCGACACGTCTTTGTCAGTAACTAGCCACGGCTGAAGCCTCCCACCAGACCAGACTCGAACCGGGAATCGAACCTGGGACCTCTAACTTTATAATGCGACAGCGCACGCACTGCGCCACCGAGGTCGTCAAAAAGTTCATGCTGAGATCGATCCTACTAAAGGGATGCCAGAGTCCTAGTTACCGTTTTTTTTATTACGGTAATAGTATTCGAATTGAAGCAGAGCAGTTAGCTATCACTCTAAAACTCCTATTTCAACGGTTAAACTCTGTTTTCAGTTTTATATAAGTACAATATTTTGTATGAAATTCTGTTGTTGCATGCTTTCAACAGCTGGTGGGTAAATAAAGGCATGCAACTAATGAGGTGTTAACATTCCGCGGTCGTGTGCAATGGCCGCGGTACGTTTTTGTTTTCATAAAATTGCAATTCCTTTTATTTCTCTTGCCACTTGCAACATCTGGTCGTGTTCCTTGCTCTGTTTATTTTATGTTTCACTTGTGGAAATTATTTCAACAATGTAATAGAAGTAACTTTATGAGTTACATTGTAGCATGCTCTAACTTCTTAAATATATGTTGCTTTTAAATCCAGACATTATAGTGGTTGAGATTTCAGCCTCCATTTAGTAGGAACCGATTTAAATCGCCAGACCTGATCTACATCTTTTCTGGTTTTTAGTAAGATTACTACACAAAGGCTTTTAAATACCACGTGTTTAAATATAAAGGCGAAGCGGTGATAGCCTAGTGGTTAGGGTGTCAGCCTCCTAATCAGAGGTCGGCGGTTCGAATTCGGGCACGCACCTCTAAAAAAAAAAATTAAAATATCACTTGCTTCAACGGTGAAGGAAAACATCGTGAGGAAACCTGCACGCCTGATAGTTCTCCGCAATGTTCTCAAAAGCGTGTGAAGTCTGCCAATCCGCACATGGGCCCCCTTCTCATATTGAGAGGAGACCCGTGCTCTGTAATCAGCCGGTAATGGGTTGATCATGATGAAATGTAAAGGAATACGTCGAGAAACCTTCATGCCTAAGAGTTCTCCCTAATGCTCAAAAATACGCGTGAAGTCTACCAACCAGCAATCAGCTAGTGTGGTGGACTACGTTCGAAATTCATAACTGGCCTGCTTTAGAATGAGAAGGGGACCCGTACTGGTAACTGGTTCATAATAATGATGATTATTTACTTAAATTCTTGGTATGCTTATAGGATCAAGTTATAGCGGCGATAATCAGTTGATTGTGTTTTAAAAGTCGAATTTAAAATAGATCTTAGAATGTTGATTTAACTCTTTAACTAATTCTTCAGCTACATATACAGATTGTATGGATAGCTTGATGGATCTTTGTTCCTTACATACAAATATTAATAGATGTATTGATTTTTTTATTATTCTACTGGTTTGCCTTAACGGTAATCTCATCTAGTAGTAAGTGATGATACAGTCTAAGATGGTAGCGGGCTAACGTGTAAGGGACTAAGGCACTAAACTAAGGGATATAGTAAACCCATACTTCTCATTGGTTTCTACACAACACCGTTCCGGAACGCTAAATCGCTTGGCAGCACGTTTTCGTCGTTGAGGGTACTGTTATCTATTTACTGTATATATCTAAAACCTTGAATACATCGTTGGCTTCTTATAAAATGAATAAATAAATATGAAGCCAGATGATTTTGATATTAACATAGTTCATATTGAATAGAGGCAGGAGTTACTTATGGACCATTAGTCTACATTTGCCATAATCAATGGCATATGCAATTTATAATTTCTTCAATCTTCATAACCACATCATATAACCACATCGTAGATCTTCCAGAGAACCCTCTCACCACACGTTTCTTTCATCGAAGCATTCTTAGAAGAATATTTAGCAATTGATCTTTATGTTGACTTCATAACATCTCCGTGAAAAATAAAGCATTGAACATTAATCATTGCATTTTTTTTCCGCAGGGATATGCGTTTACGCATCCCCTCCGGAAGCGATGTAGGTAAGACTGCGCCGCTTCCGATGGGGTATGTGGACTCCCTGGCGGCCAGACTGGACCAGAATACCCACTAAAACCCAGCGATGCTCCTTCGCGTCGCCTGGTGGCTGGGTCACGGGAACACTTGTGCACTCGACCGCAACTTAATCATTGCATAGCTTTGTAAGGTTTACCATTATGGTAAATAGGTTCCTAGATTTAAAAAAAAAAACGCTATGGCAGAAATAGATTATTCTTTAATAATTTGAAAATATACTCTTAGCTAAATAAATAATGCATTTTTGTAGATAGATTGTAAACACCCGCTGTGATGAAGATAACAATATTTTTCATCACAAAATACGTGATTTGTTGCTACACGCTCCCGGTAATATTACCTTTCCCGTAAAAATACCTACATAAATCTTCAAACTGTCGCAAAGTTTCTGGAAGGTGGAAGTCAGACGTACACAATATTCCCATCTACGTATTTTATAGATTGCCAATAATGCTTTCGCTGGCTTTATCGTTTTATTATTGAGCGCCATCAAACTATCCAAATTCGTTTGCTTAGAGTCGGTAGGTATAATACATTTTTCATTTTTGGAATGAATTTAAATTTCCCCGTATTTTGTTTACCCCTTGTTAACCATGGATGGAAGAGAGCTTGGGATGAATTCAGGTTGGAATGACCAAAAATTTTTAGTTCCAGTCCAGAGTTAGGAAATTGGCAATGAACGCTAGTATCCGGTACGTGTCGAATTAACGGGATAAAGGTAATCTATCTCACCATTCAATCAAATACCGCAAATCTAAATTTAATATCCGCGTCATCTGTTAGTAAAATAAATACGAGTATGTATATGGGTTATTTCTAAGTATTTTTTTTATACACTACAAGTTGGCCCTTGACGGCTATCTCACCTAATGGTATGGTGATGATGCTGTCTAGGATGGCAGCGGGCTAGGCTGGCTAGGCTGTAAGCATGGTAAACCCACGCTCCTAATTGGTTTCTACGCGACATCGCCTCTATTTCCTAAGTTGTTTTTTAATAGTTTAAAGAACTACATATCGGTATAATTAACTTACAACGCTTAGTGTAAAAAGTTAACTCATCAATCAATCAACCCTTTTTGTACCCATTTCAAATAAATATAAAAATCAAAAATTTAATTTTTCGTGTACGAGTCAGCCTAATGAAGAGTTCATGTAATATCTTTTTCATTATTTAAATTCGTGAGGTGAGGTGGTAACCATATTCGTTAACTTAAAACTAAAACTAGGAGGGTAACAAAAGCGCCCAGGTATAAAAAGCCCAAAACAAATCTAGTTGATTTTATGGTATCACCATCTCACATATCATGATCAACCCATTACTGGTTCGGCCATAGTCCACCAGGCTGGCCATGTGCGGATTGGCAGACTTCACACGCCTTTGAGAACATTATGGAGAACTCTCAGGCGTGCAGGTTTCCTCACGATGTTTTCCTTCACCGTTGAAGCAAGTGATATTTGTTTGAAACGCACATATCTCCGAAAAGTTAGAGGTGCGTGCCCGGATTCGAACCGCCGACCTCTGATTAGGAGGCTGACGTCCTAGCCACTAGGCTATCACATCTCACATAGTCAATAATTAATTATAATTGGCTATGAAGTTAGAACTAATTATGTAATTAATATTCATAAAGGGAACATCGACATCAGTGACATATATAGCACTCCGCAAACGCAAGTGTGTCATAGACGTTGTATGTAACGTGAATTTCATATTTCGCCCGCTAGCTCCTCGTAAAACGTTTACCTACTCCCCACATGACACGTTTCCACTACGACCATCATCTACTCAAGGCTTACGGTCCAAGTATCACGCTTACAGCGGATATATGAACTCCAAAATTCTTTATTCAAATATTCCTTTATTTCATTGCATAGTTTAGACGACTCCATGGAGAAGATTCTGAGTTCATCGAAATCTTTTTTTGAAATATTCAGCCAATTAATATAGTCTCATTTCGAATAGGTATGACGACCTCCGTGGCGCAGCACGTGCGCTGTTGCATTTTAAAGTCGGAGGTCCTGGGTCCGATTCCCGACTCGAGTCTGGTCTGGTGGGAGGCTTCCGCCGTGGCTGGTTACCACCCTACCGACAAAGACGTGTCGCCAAGCGATTTAGCGTTCCGGCACGATGTCGTGTAGAAACCGATTAGGAGTATGAGTTTACTATACCCCTAACAGGTTAGCCCGCTACCATCTTAGACCGCATCATCACTTACCATCAGGTGAGATGCAGTCAAGGGCTAACTTATGGTGAAAAAAAAAAGGTATGGTCATAAGCGAGATAGGGTATGCCAGCTTCCAATAATTTACTTATTGAGTTATATATACAAACTGCATTCCACAGGAGAACTGTCAGGCATGAAGGTTTCCTGACGATGTTTTCCTTCACCTTTGGAGGGAGTGATATTTTAATTGCTTAAAAGTGCACTTAACTACGAAAAGTTAGAGGTGCGTGCCCGGGATCTAACCCCCGACCTCGTCCTAACCACTAGGCTATCACAGCATATCACACATTATCGCAGCTATTCAAAATGAAAAAGAACATACAAACACCATCACATCGTGTTGGTATGATGCGTTTGTACCATATTTTATATTAGACCGCGTAAGCTTATTTTTTGAGGAAGTAAACAACTCGTGTTTATGCCAGCATCTGGTATCCGCATCTTTTTGCGCCCGCAGCGGTAGTAAGGCTTCGGAACGGAACAAAACGGGTTATCGTTTTGAACATCGGCTTTCACGATAGTTCGGTTTCTTATGAATTTTTAAGGGCTTTTTTTTTTGCTATTCTGCCTAACATCCTCTTTTTTAATAAGCTTGTTGAGTTTTTGGCATATTTGTTATAATCATTATAACATGATACTATTTTAATACTGAGTCACAACATAATTCATATGGCACACAAATTTCACGTTCTCGTGATATTTTCCAAACATATCTTTTTCTGTCCAAAAACGTAAACTGTACTGTGTATTGTGCTAACATTTCTAGGTTCAATTATTCGGACCTAACATCCCAGCGTATTGACTCCAGTGTGCTAAATGCGAGATTTTCTTCTTAATCTTAAATAACTTTACTTCAATTTGTCATTGAAGGAGCGCATAATATGTTACCGGAATATTTAAATTTAGGCAATTTTTATATACATTATATACTTTATATTCGGCTACTCTAGCAAATTAGGTTTTTATCCTGTCAAGCTAGAATAAGAGGAGATAAATAAATAGATAAATAAAAATAAATAAATGTCGCTCAATTGATTTTGATGACGCATTTGACTGTGTAGGACATCTCGCACTAGGTTCTAAAATTATAAAATCCTAGTGCCAACTTGGAGTTAGGTTATTCATAACTGACCAACCCTGTTCCTTAGAGACTTCTGACAGGCGTTAAGACAACCGGTGTAACAGGATTATTAAGACTGCGATAATCATTATTATATTGAACTATCCTTCACTGGAGAAGAGGGTAAACGTATGCTCGTAATCCTTCTCTCCTATTAGAGAAAGTACTGTACCTAGCTATGGGGATAGTTCATGCATACATGAATTACGAATTTTGCTATCATCATTCTCTATGTGAAATGACAATCAGTACTAATGCAGATCTATAATTAAAAGCTCTCAGTATTGGTAAAATATTATTTGAAATCTGTTATATTGTTACCATTGTTTGTTTGGTTGTTAAAATTTAATGTTGTTTAATACTAAATTGGAAACAACAGTAATGTTCGAACTAATAATTTTAGAATTAATTATTACCATTCTGTTTACTCTTATGAGGGTAGGTGATTTTTTTTTTCTATTTCATCTACCAACGTACAGATTAAAATCGCAAATCTCACATCTGTAGACCTAAGTATAAAAAAGTACATAAAAAAATATCTGAGGTTAGACCACTTTAAGAAACGCGCTGTTTTGATTAGCTTTTTTGTCGGCGTTCGGTAAGGAAAGGTTTCTTAAAATAAGGTTATTAGTAGTTAGAGGTTAGGAAGATAGAAACACGAGAAAGTTGAACGCTAGCTAACGTAAGAGAAGTCGTTGCTAAATGCTGGTTTTATATCAATATATATAGTATAATATATAGTTAGTTTAGTAAGCAAAATCTATCTATAACCTACTTAAAGATCCTAGTAAGAATAGCTGTAAGATCTATTTTAGAACGAGTTAGGTAAGCTATATGCCACTAGTCAGATTCCTACCAAATCTGGCTAGGCTAAATATTAAATATATGCGCTTGTTAACATAATTCGCATAAGCATATTAGTGGGCATACCTACGTTGTACGATCATTCAGGTTAGAATTATTCAATAAAATTTTACACTTGTTGTGCTAGATAGCTTATGGATTACAATATAGGGATTAATTGTTTTCATGTTTATTACTACTTAATTCCCAAAGAATGAATGAATACACTTTACACTGTTACTGTACACCACACTAAAGTACTCAAATAGCAAATGAAAAACCAGTACAAAATCGTATACAGTTTGGCCGGCTTATCTACACATAGCGATGTCTCCCAGGCAGCTGAAGGCGTAAAAGAAACATACAGGAAACAGGAGGCTGGTGTATAATACATACACATACCAATATAAATGTGTATAAATAACCAAGTTGAAACATATCATATTAAATAAATATAATACACATATAAACCGGAACATAATGAATAAAAAAAAAAAAACAATTTATAAGTAAACATCATCGATTCCCTGGTGATAACTAGAAATATGTAGGTAGTTGCACTAATTTTATGTAAAAGTAAACCTACTAACCTGTATTAGTATTGTACTATAGCTGGAAAGATGAAATTTTTCATGTCGCAGAGGAGAGGAATAAATAGCTTAAGCCATCCATTTTAACGTGGATAAGAGGATTTTAAAGATTATTATAACATATTTGTGCTTTCCGGGCCACGTGGTGGCAATAATTTACTAACTCCAGCCTGGTTCTAAGATATTCTTTATAGAAAATTAAATACCTAATAATTCTTGGTCCGGCCTATTATAAATTATATTTCGAGATTTTTATTCGATAAGGCTAACCACACAAGAACCAACGAAGCAGTTTTAAGTTGTCAAAAAAATGTTAAAGATGCAAGTATAATAGGAGATAAATTTCCTGCCAGTTATATGCCCAGATCTCTAACTGTAGTTTTGCATCCTTGTCACTATAATCATGACCATTATTGTAATTATGAACCTCTTACCGGTCCACAGTACAGGGTACTCAGTATAAGAAATCATCCCTTCATGATATGAGAAGGCTTGTGGTCGTGTGGGTTTTCAATATGTTCTTTGAGAAAACAGATAGCAATATATAAAGAAATCTTTGCTTAATTTGCCGCATTGAATCCGTGCAAAAAAGAAAATTATCTTGTATTTTTTTTTATACACTACAAGTTAGCCCTTGCAGGCTATCTCGCCTGGTGATAAGTGATGATGCTATCTAGGATGGTAGCGGGCTAACCTGTTAGGGATATGGTAAACCCAAACTCCTAATTGGTTTCTACGCGACACCGTGCCGGAACGCTAAATCGCTTGGCGACACGTCTTTGTCAGTAGGGTGGTAACTAGCCACGGCCGAAGCCTCCCACCAGACCAGACTCGAGCCAGGAATCGAACCCAGGACCTCCAACTTTATAATGTGACAGCGCACGCACTGCGCCACGGAGGTATTCATCTATTTAAAGTTATTTGAATACCATAGACTAACTCCTGCTGCTATACAACAGACAGCACTATTTTAAGTTCTGACAGCTTAGTTTTGCTTCGAGAGGTGTAACGGAATTGTCACCAGCATCAAACAACACGAACGACGACCTCCGTGGCGCAGCGCGCGTGCTGTCAGATTATAAAAAAAAAGTTGGAGGTCCTGGGTTCGATTCCCGGCTCGAGTCTGGTCTGGTGGGAGGCTTCGGCCGTGGCTAGTTACCACTCTACTGACAAAGACGTGTCGCCAAGCGATTTAGCGTTCCGGCACGATGTCGTGTAGAAACCAATTAGGAGTGTGGTTTATCATGCTCTGAACAGGTTAGCCCGCTACCATCTTAGACTGTATCATCACTTACCATCAGGTGAGATTGCCGTCAAGGGCTAACTTGTAGTGGATAAAAAAAATCCATTCACTTACCGAATTTCGTATCAGTTATTCGTGACACTAAAACATAAAATATTACTGAGCAATAAAAAAGCACCACTCACCGAAAACAATCATTTGCTTCGTCCTCGAGTCCTCTTCCATAAATGTCGATACGACACACGTATAATCACCCGAAATGTCCGTGTTCGGTTTCACTATACGCAGTGCCCTATGCATTTTTAATGGGTCGTTCGAAGCTCTGTACGTCAGGTCGACGCGGCCTCTCAATATGCCCATGTCCTGAGGTTTCTGCGTCACAATCCATTGGTACACAGGTCGCGCTTTGTTCTTGAAAAACCATTTCACTACTAACCCTGACGTATTGTTCCCGTAAGTGTAATCACAGTCTAATATCACAGCGTCCTGCACTCCGTACTGTATTATCTCTGGGACCACAACTTTCACTATCTTCACAGCGCAAAGTCCTGTAACAAACGAAATTCTATTGTCTTGAACTGAACTTTGTTTCAATGTTGATGAATACGTTGACCCTAAAAACTTTGGTTATCTTTAAAACAATAACAAGAATAATTCATTGTTTCACTGCTACCTCGGGCGTTTTTAGTTCGAAATGTTTGTATTCAAGTAAGTACAATTAAAATTATTAGAAATAACGGACTAATTATGATGAGGATAAATAAACTTTTGTACTTTAATAAGGTGCTGGAAATATTGACAGCCAACCATTTATATATTTTATATACTATATGCGACCTATTGTATGCACGAGTATGACGTAGGGAGAAAGGTATTCATAGTTCTTATTTTAAAAATAAATCAGCGGGTAATAGCTAGTTTTGGTTGAGTGAGATTTGTGTGGAGTATCTCACAATACGGTTTAATTTAAAAATGCAGAGATGTTGTAAATACAGAGTTGGTTGTAAATACTAGCTAATGAGGGGCCAAATCAGAGGTCTGAATTTGACTTCCTTCATGCCACGATTGAGTTCAAATCATTTCTCCCTGCTTTTAGTTGAAGTTGGTTACACAATTTCCAAACCCACTGTGTGAATGTGAAGAGTCTATAAAGAGTAAAAAATAAAGAATGAAAATTGAAATCAGAGACATTATTTTGAACCTATAACGTAATAACTTAACGCTACAATATTTCGTAGGTAATCATCCATATAGTCATTTTTCATTGAAAACTCGACTTCAACTCGATTTTTAATTGAAATGAATAAAAACTACGGAAGTTAACTAAAATAATAATATATAGCATGAAATTCATTACAATAAACATGTTCAACTACGTATCTTAATAAAACAAAGCTATGGCTATCTATGAAGCGGTGATAGCCTAGTGGTTAGGGCGTCAGCCTCCTACTCAGAGGTCGGCGGTTCGAATCCGGACACGCCTCTAACTTTTCGGAGTTATGTGCGTTTTTTTAAACAATTTAAATATAAATTGCTTCAACGGTGAAGGAAAACATCGTAAGGAAACCTGCACGCCTGAGAGTTCTCCATAATGTTCTCGAAGACGTGTGCAGACTGCCAATCCGCACATGGCCAGCGTGGTGGACTATGGCCAAATCCTTCTCATATTGAGAGGAGACCCGCGCTCTGTAGTGAGCCGGTAAATAGGTTGATCATGATGATGATGATGATGGCTATCTTTCTTTCGACTAGAAAATTCCGTATTTTATGTAGATTAGTATAAACGCTGATTTGGTATCGATGCGAACATTGCGTGCTACTAAATAACAGAATCGTTAACTCATAATTTCTGATATAAACGGTATGAAACTTCTTCACGAAGTTTTCGTTAACTAGTCCCTTCCGCTCTGTATAATTATCTCCTTGTAAATGACCCAGTCAACAGCTTACCACCTTTTTTTTTTTTTTATCGTGGGTAAATCCTCATGGATACCTCTGTGTCACGGGGAGGCACAGAGGTTATGTCAGACTCCTACTGACTAAAACCCCCACGTGTTCCTACTCACCGCAGTATGGTGGAGTCACGGGAAGGCTTTCGCATACAACCGCAACTCCACCAGCGGGTGTCCGCCGCAGCAGACCCTCCTTGGGCACAATGTGCCCAGTTTCGCCGGTTAGAGGTGTGCCGGAACAACAGCACACCAGCCAACTTGAGAACCGTACTGTGAGTGATGGACGGCCCCGTTTCCATCGCCCACAAGTCCTCCGAAGGCACAGGAGCAAGAGAGGTGGAAGAACTCTCTCGCACCCGGCCTTCCATCGCCGACGGCAAGCGCAGCGAACGCTCGCCGTCCACCCCGGCCCACCAGTCCCATTCCTGGATGGGCCCGGCCCGCCAGTCCCATACCTGGACGGGCCGCAAACTTCCAATGGGGACGACCAGACCAGTCGTCACCCCCACCTCCAGCAGCAGACTGCCGCCCACCCCCGCCTGCCAGTCCCATACCTGGACAGGCCTTCCACCACACGGGGTGATACACCCCCTGGGTCATCCACTGCGCCCTCAGCTTGGTCAGAGGGACGCGCGGAGACCCCCTCCTCGTCGGGTCATTAGCCATCGGCTAACAATCTCGCACAAAAGAAATTGTTAACCGATGTTACCAGGGTGCACCGGCCCGAATGCTGCTCTTCCCCCCGGACGAATCAAGAGGGACCCACAGCACCCGGGCACACGTGGAGGTTACCCGACCTGGCACCCCAAACAGCTTACCACCGTAAGAACCTCCTATTAAATAAACCTGAAATGATAACTCCCATAGAAAGCATTTGTATTAACGTAACGAAAATAAAATTAATTTTGTAGTGTTTATTTATTTATTTATTTATTCATTTATTTATTTATTTTACACCACAACAAAAATAGAAATAACAAGAAAACAAAATAAAGAAGAAGCAGGATACAAAAGGCGGCCTTATCGCTTAGTAGCGATCTCTGCCAGGCAACCTTAGGATTAGGAAAATAAGAAGAAAGTAGGTGGCGTAATATAAACAAAAATCCTACATACAAATAACTAAATACTAATACATAAACCAACTTTACTGAATTCGAGCTATTCCAGAGTGAGACACGCATGTCAATTAATTTTTAATTGATTTGATTTGATTTAGCGTAGTTGTTATGTACTGAAATCCATTATACTCGTACCTATAGGAGGCAATGTGTTTTGATTTAAGAATATACAGGATACGAAAAAAAAATTGTTGATTTCAAATATTGCTATAATGTTTTGAATAATGATGGTGTCCCTTTCTAGCTAGAGCCTGTAAAGATAATTCAAAATCTCCCCAAACTTATCTCCGAAACATTATATTGTATCGGTGCGAGGTGTGAAAAATAGAGTATTCAACGCAGAAGTATATTGGGTACCCCTAAATCCCTCGTTCACTCGCAATTTATCCCAGCGTCCTTAACTTGAGACATTGCATTACTCCTATGTTGAATAATCTTCTATTATAGCAGCCGTATTATTCTATCCATTAAACCTCACAGGTATACATTTTATTTTATAATAAATTACCTATTGATATCTATGATCAATAAGTTCAAAGTTTTTATAAAACGAAAGCTTATAGAAAAATCATATTACGATATTAAAGATTATATAAAAGATAAAAAAACTTGGGTCTGAATTTCTCTATCTCCATAGGTATTATCTATTATTGATTATGTGAGATGGTGATAACAGAAAAAAACCCGGCTCATTTTGTTGTAGGCTTCTACTTAGACCAGGACGCGTTTGAAACGCTAAAAACTTTAGTTTTAAGTTAACGAATATAGTTTACACCATTAAATCACTACTATGTAAATTATTGACGTCATAAGTGCCTTTTAAAGGACTATTTGAATAAAGATTATTTGAATTTGAATTTGAAAAAACAATGGCAGGCGACGTTAAGTTACAAACAAACTTATATTACAAACAACGTTGATTTATAATGTTCTATTTTACTTTAGTAAACAAAAACCACCTAACTGACAGCACATTAATGGAAGCGTCAATAAAATGGGTCAAGCTGATGTATTATTTACGTCATCGGTTCGACAATGGTAATTCCTAAATTCAGTTGCTTACTACAATCGCCTCAAAAAGTACTATCTTGTTTCAGAAATCCTTATTTTTTGCTTCAAATATTGTACTTAAAACTGTTATCTTGAAATAGTAATTGAAAATTAATCTTAGCTGTGGAGGAACAACTTGTTTGTTTCCATATATTTAATGAATATTTAATATGTAGTCATGCTAGTTAGAAGAGTGATGATGATAATCTTTTCTTGCTTTACTTTTTCTTCTGAAATATTTTTCCTCCATTTAATTTCTAGTGCTCTAGGGTAGTTGTTATGAGGAATACAGTAGATTTGTAGTCAAAAGCCTCATAGCTATTTGCAGTATCTGAGCGATTTTTAAATTATCCAATATCGTCGCCGTTAACGTTGTCTAGTTTGAAGCCTTTACTCAAACACCTAATCCGTATCATTAAGTCGTTCGGGAGCATTAATATGCATGCAATTCCCAAGTCAATGTAGTTGAAAGCCGATTAAAATTCATCCGCGTCCCTGCTTAAAAGGCAGGTGCGACCTAAAATTTGAGTTTCACTTAAAATTTCATCAGCGGACATTGACAAAGCAAAAGTAGATTTGATAAAAAATGAAAGTGTATTTTCAGCTCGTTTGTCAACTAGACGCGATTGCACTGACGATTCGTCAAAGTCGTGATAAAATATTAAAACTCGATTCAGAAATAAAATTTCGTCCATTATTGGAAAATATAAAATAGAATCAACAAAATGGATGACGATGAATTTTAAAATAAACATGAACAAAGTAAAAGCATTTTACAATCGCAATCATTTTGATGCTTTCATAAATAATTTAGTCAGTTTCAAATTCTACCTGAAAAATGTCCATACATATCGCAACAAACAGTGTAAAGCCATTTTCATACACGTCGCTCCACTTAAATCTGTCAAAGAGGATCCCAAGAGCACTCGCAGTTTCATCCCTACTAACGAGGTGAACGTCACATTTGGATAAATCTTCCGGTCAGCAGTCGACTATAGTCAGATTGTGTGTGGTTTATATAAGCCATTGTTAGAACGTTATTGTGTCTCGAGCGTCAAGTGCTCACAGGAAAATAACGGAATTCTTATTTTCTAGTAAGAATTGTCCACTATTTCCGAATAATACGAGCATTTTATAAACGATGTCCGTCCTTTAAGGAACGTATATTATTTTTTCTGACCTTCCATTTGTCAATGTTTAAGAACAGTGAAAAAATATGGGCGTACGATCACCTTGTTGTTAAGCTGCGACATAAAATAGCTGTTATATTTTGCTAGATTGTTTAGTATTCAGATACAACTTAAATTAATTCTTTTAGCTAGTTAGGTACTCATAATTATGTTAAACAAAGACAGCTGAGCATTAAATTTTAGAAATTGAATCAACTATTTAATGATTTTAGTTAGTAAATAAAACTAGTTTTTCAATGTTGGTATTGTTTTCAGCTTGCATTCTACGCGTTAGACTACACTTATCCTCTGAAAAGCGTAATACTAACGTTTTGAACATCAGTTTGTTATAATGGGTGAATATTTGATACACTTCAACTATTTTTATATTGAACCATAATAATTCTGAACACTTTATTGTTAGGATAAATGAATCACACTTTAATTGCACACAAAATAAAAGTTACTGAAATATACTCTTTTTTTTTTATCTACGACAAGCTAGCCCTTGACGGCAATCTCACCTGATGGTAAGTGATGATGCAGTCTAAGATGGTAGCGGGCTAACCTGTTAGGGGTATGGTAAAGCCATACTCCTAATTGGTTTCTACGCGACATCGTGCCGGAACGCTAAATCGCTTGGCGACACGCCTTTGTCGGTAGGGTGGTAACTAGCCACGGCCGAAGCCTCCCACCAGACCAGACTCGAGCCGGGAATCGAACCCAGGATCTCCAACTTTAAAATGCAATAGAGAACGCGCTGCGCCACGGAGGTCGTCAAAAATCGTACATACAATAGAAAAAAAATATTATGACGTAAAAATTGGTAGTCTAAAGGCTACATAGCGAACTGATCCAGTCAGCTGGCATTAAATAGTAAAACAAAGTGTATCATTATTATCAGAATTAAAATCAATATCCTACTCATTAAAGAAATATAAAGCCAAAAAAAAATATGAAATTGCATGCACATAAATCTAAAAATATTCATTTTATTTAGATTTCTATGATAAATAAATGTGGAATAAAAAATTGTGCAATGCAGTTGCCGCATGTTATTTCATCCCACATATTATTTTCCTCAATACATGCCGTTCCATTGAAGTCTCTCAGAGTGGGTTCAAGAACACTGGCAGTTCTATCTTCCCTAACGAGGTGAACGCGAGGTACATTAGGATAAGTCTTCCGGTCAGCAGACGGGGATAGTCAGATTTTGTGCGGTTTGTGTGAGCCATTCTTAGAACGTGATTGTCTTGGGTGTCAAATGCTCAGGGAATACAAAGAGAATTGCTGCTGCTATATTTTGGATGAAATAATTGTTCGTCTTTTGCTGACTATTATGTGAATATTATTTTGTTAAATGGCGTCGTTAAAACATATATAATGTTTGCATTGCCTATTAATATTTTTAGTAATATAATACGGTTCGATATGTTATAATTATTTGTTAAAAAAATTGAAATGTAAACTTGTTTTTATTAAACTAGTACGGACTAAATAAAATAAGAAATATTGTTTTCGTAGTGTCGTGTTTGTTTTTGAGTTAGCATGTTTGACCACCGATTAAAAGGTCTGGGGTTTTATTTCCGCTTTGGGCTATAAAATTAAAATTTCTCCCTATGGCATATTACTATCGACGTGACTTTGACAGTTTTCGGAGACCATGGAATATAACCTGAGATAAAGTAGATATAAAAATCCAGGTTAATATATATCTCCACTCAAAATTTCAGCCTAATTGGTTAAGATGTTCCGGCGTGAAGGAGTAACAAACATACACACAAACACACTAAAATACAAACATTCGCATTCATAACCTTAGTGTGTTGTTATTAACAGCTACGAGTATTACAAAAAAATCACGTTTTTGTTATAGTTCAACATCACCTTTTTTTTACACTAAAAGTTAACCCTTGACGGCTATCTCATCTGATGATGATGCAGCCTGAGATAAACCCACACTTCTAAATGGTTTCTATCTCTAAAATTAAAACTGCTTTAGTTATTCTATCGTGCTGATACACCAAATGGCTTGGCAACACGTCTTTGTCAGTAGGGTGGTACTGATTTTGATGACTTACCAGGCCAGACTCGAGCTGGGAAACGAACCCAGGACCTCCAACTTTATAATGCGACGTCCACGTTACAAAGGTTTAAAAAAAAACATCCAAAAAGATAAACTTGCATTACCGCACACGGATATTAAAAGTCATGCGTGCCCAACCCAAATCTGTATAAATGCTCGCTGATACAAAATAGGAGCGGAAATCGAACTCATCCTGTCAATAGGAAAGGTAGATAATACGGCAACGGACTTCTTTCAATGAGATATCCCCGAGCTTCTTGAAAGGGGATAAGTCTACTCAACTGACGTCAATCTCATCCAAATATAATTCCCCAAAGATATCCTTAGCTGTCAATCTTTATAAATTCAGTATTAAATTTTCATATTCCAAGAAACCCATTATATTATTTCCTTTAACTCGTAATACTGAAGGCAGCTCCAGGAATAACGTGTTCCGGAATAATCCTTACTCTAACACAGAGACTTAAATTACGCAACTGTGCCAAATAAACCCTTCACTATTATATTCCAGGTAGACAATGCTAGGCCTGTTTAATACGGGCCCGGCGTCTGTAATATTTCCTCTAGATGGCGGAGCGTGTACATTACCCGCTATGCAGGTTGCATGTGTTATCAAAGTGGTTTACAACACGCAATGTGTATGTTTACTGGCAATTCAGCGGTATCGGTGCCGCGGCAAATCTAGTAGTAAAGGCCCGGGTTAAGATTACAGCGGCTGTTGTCGGAGATAAGGCATGCATATAAACCCTTGAAGCTACGAGTATGGGATTTTACTGCGGCTCTAGAGAGCATTGCGTTCTCAAGGAGGAAATGAAGAATACGATCCCTTGTGTTGTACACGAATAGGTAAGCGTGAACGTAGCCGCTATTTTGAACAAAGGAGACATGTTTCTTTTGTGTGGTGGAAGACTTCGGCTGTGGCTTGTTACCACCCTATCGACTAAGACGTCACCAAGCGATTCAGCGTTAACCAAATAGGAGTGTGAGTCTACCATATCCCTACCAGGTTAGCCCGCTACCATCTTAATCTACATTACCACTTACCACCAGTTGAGATTTCCGTCAAAGGTTAATTGTAGTAGACTAAAAAAAAAGCCTAAAAATGATGAACAAAACCCTTTTTATGAGTAACTGGTCACCGCGTTTGTCTACAGATTATTCGCGTACACTACTAAATTAATAGAAGGTAAAGGTATTTTCATTATTATTTTATATGACAGGAAAAAATAACTGACTGACTGATTGATACATAAGCGCTGACTCAATCCACTAGCATCGTTGTAATAATGTAGAAGTCCAAGATGGTACAATAAATAGGATTTTTGAAAATTCATCCCTTACGGGAGAAGAATAGGGGTGGAAAATTTCTACGAAAGCCAGCTACAAAGCTAGACGCAACCTTTGGCAAAATATAGTTATTCTACAAGCTGGTGATAGCAAAAATGTTTCAGGGTTTGTAATTATTAATGCCACAACGTAACCCGCAGAGCTAAACCCTTTCATTCGATTTATCACCTCACAATTACCAAATACCGAATACAGAACATCTATGTACCTAAGTAACTATGATTCATAAGTGCTTTGTCAAACCTATTCGAATAAAGTATTAAAAATTTTGGTTTCAGGAGAAAATAAGGGAAGGAAAGAGGTCTCGGGGACGGAGAATTTGATCCGACCAACGCATCGGACGCCGGACACCACACTCGACACGAAAGTCCACGATGCTCTACACATCGCAACCAACAGAGCAACATGGCGCGACATCGTCCCCAAGAAAGTCGTCCGTGGAAGTGGTCACGACCCTCAGTAACGAGGAATACAACACAGAGAGAGAGAAGAGAAAATAAACTAATATCCAATACACATTTCGATTGTGAAAACAGATTTTCGAATATACTGAAAATAATTTAGTCGAATATTGCTGCCAATACTACACAGTGGCCGTCTCAAGAGCCGTATTATTTTTTAATTCGACACCGTAACCCTAGCCGACCTTTCGATGCTATTTATATTTAATTTAGTCAGCGCCGAAGGGCACTTGGAGGTAAAAGTTCAGTTCTATAATGTACTATATATCTGTTATCTACATTCATATCAAAGCTCGCGTACTTAATTAAAATTTCTCTGCGTGCACTATATAAATTGGTGTTTTAGTTTCTCTTGCTTCATCACAATAGCGAGACTTGCCTCCGATAGAAGCCGGTGGAAACAAATAATCGGCACGAGGTTGCAAGGACACCACCAGGACCACGATCTTACTCACGACAGTAATGAAGAAACGAATGGAGAGAGAGAGCTTCATCATGATCAACCCATTACCGACTCACTACAAAGCACGGGTCTCCTCTCTATATGAGAAGGGTTTGGCCATAGTCCACCACGCTGGCCATGTGCGGATTGGCAGACTTGACACGCCTTTGAGAACATTATGGAGAACTCTCAGGCGTGCAGGTTTCCTCACGGTGTTTTCCTTCACCGTTGAAGCAAATGATATTTTAATTTTAATAACTCCGAAAAGTTAGAGGTACGTGCCCGGATTCGAACCGCCGACCTCTGATTAGGAGGCTGACGCCCTAACCACTAGGCTATCACCGCTTCACTTTTTTTCTTGCTTACACTTATGCAATATGTAATTAAACGGTAGTGCTATTTTTCAATATAAACTGAATTAAGTATATAAGTTCGCAATATCAATTGTTGATAGCCTAAAGGGTAAGACTACGGCCTGCCAGTCAGGGTAACCGAGTTCGATTACCGGCACAGACGAAAGGTGAACGAAACCGTCGTTAGGAAAACTGGGTACCCTGTTGACATAAGCAGGTTTGGCCAAAGTCAACCACGCAGGCCTTGTGCCGAATTGTATTTGTCGTCTTACGATCCGCACGGGTTGACTATGGCCATATCTGTTCTCATAAAGAGCTCGCTGAGATAACGAATAATGGAAAGTAAAAGGTGATCTATCCACGCATAACCCTAAACACAAGGTACTGTACTTCTCAAAAGGATTTGATCCCTAAACAAATAAACCATTAGTGACCATAAAGTACCTACTATTTGAAAACCTCCGTGACGCAGCACGTGCGCTGTCACTTTACAAAGTAGAAGGTCCTGGGTTCGATTCGTGGCTCAAGTTTGGTTTGGTGGGAGGATACCCTACCGATAATGACGAGTCGCCAAGTGATTTAGTGTTCAGGCATATTAGAAGTATGGATATGCCCTACCCCTAACTAGACCGCTACCATCATAAACTGCATCATCACTTATCACCACGTGAGATTGTCATCAAGGGCTAATTCGTAGTAAATAAAAAAAAGTTATGGCTGCTCGACCATCCAAAGATACAAAACGGAAACGCAAAGCACTGCCATAGATAATCAGTTGTTCCTTTGTAAGTACTTCCGGGGGTAATTTTCTTGTTGAAAATTGTAGAGCACTCTCTTACAATGAATAGGTTCCTACTTAGAACTAGAATGAACAAACAACAATTTGTTTGTCCTGCATTCATTCAAGTTACATACTGAAGCAAAACAATGTTTCTTCGCAAAGGCATTCTAACGTACTGTAATGAGTGCTTAATTTCTATTTCTCCCCTTGCACTGACTTAATTATTCACTGTATGTTGAAGTTGGATAATTCGATTTGTGTTTTGTTTAACTAGTCTTTTTAACGCGGTGAACTAGTAAACTCACTACGTGATCAACCCATTCACGGCTCACTACAGAGCATGGGTCTCCACTCAATAAGAGTAAGTAAGGGTTTGGTCATAGTCCACCACGCTGGCCATGTGCGGATTGGCAGACTTCACACGCCTTTGAGAACGTTATGGGGAACTCTTAGGCGTGCAACTTCCTCACGAGGTTTTCTTCACCGTTGAAGCAAGTGATATTTTAACTGCCTAAAAACGCACATAACTCCGAAAAGTTATAGGTTGCCCGGGTTCGAACAGCCGACCTCTGATTAGGAGGCTGACGTCCTAACCACTGGGCTATCACAGCTGCAACTCACTAAATTAACGTTAAATTAGGACGGCAATAACGCCATACCTCAAAAAAATCAAGGAATGGTTTTGACTATGTGCTGTTCAGTTTTGTTTCGATGTCTTATTCTATACAAGACTCATTCCCATTTAGGGTCAAGTAAAAAAATTGGTTTTCAAAACGAGTTTCTGTTTTTCTACGATAAGCCACATGGGTACGAAAAGCTCAGGCGTAAATAATTTTATATTCATTATAAATTATTTCCAAACTATTCCAAATTATAGTCCAAAGTAATTTAAGACTTTAAAACTTTAAACTACCCACTACCCATAGAGGACAAACAAACAAACATTCACTTTTATTATAAGGAATCTTATGACCATCACTTAACTTCAACTGCTAGTTAGAATCTACAAAGCGAAGCAGTGGGAGTTATAACACAACAACACAAAATAAACCTTTCCTACTTTCCTTTATAAATGTTCCCAGAACTAATTTGAATAATTTTCTTCTTGACAATTGTCGAGCACTTGCTCTTACAAATAGAATAAACAAACTCATGGCGCACGATCGCCACCGACGACAAGGAGCTCCGGATGATGGATGAGAGGCATCCTCACCCGTCGAGCATAATTCTCGGGCGCGTCCAATTGTCCTAGCGCGCCTCGGACGGAGTTCGGGGGTCTCCATCATAGGGTAGAGGATGTGCCTCAATGGACGCCGCTGGCTGGGATGCACGAGTGTTCCGTAACCCAGCCACCAGGCGACGCGAAAGAGCATCGCTGGGCTTTAGGGGGTATTCCAGTCTGGCCGCCGGGAAGTCCCACATACCCAGCCGGAAGCGACGCAGTCTTGCCTCGTGTCGCTTCCGGCGAGGATGCTTAAACGCATTTCCCAGCAAAAAAAAATGTTAAAAGCGTAGAAACACACTGGAGCTTCTCAAAGCTATCCTAACATACTGCAATTAGATCCTGATTTCCATTTCCCTGTATCTCTGTATGGAATGACTACGTAAATTGCTAGCTGTATAAGATTTTTATGGAATTCGCTTAAAGCGATATATTGTGTAACTTAACAGTCATCAGTTTCCAAAATAATTTCTAGTAGATTTATTTATTAGTAAGCCAACGTTGTATACAATGTCTTGCATTCAAAACAATTAAAATAATAATTTAATAGTATCACTTATAGGCTAACTCAGCATTTATCACTAAATTGATAAGTTTACAAAAAAAGAAAAAAAGGTAATTAACAAAAACCACTAAAATTAAAACTAAAGCGCGAGTGGATGACTTACTAGAAATATATATACTTTATAATCATGCAATATTTAATATTTGCTGTGATAGCCTAGTGGCTAGGACATCCGCCTCCTAATCAGAGATCGAGGGTTCGAATCCAGCAATCCGGAAAATTGCATGCACCTCTAACTTTTCGAAGTTATGTGCGTTTTTTTAAACAATTGATATATCACTTGCTTCAACGGTGAAGGAAAACATCGTGAGGAAAACTGCACGCCTGAGAGTTCTCAATAATGTACTCAAAGGCTTGTGAAGTCTGCCAATCCGCACAAAGTCAGCGTGGTGGACTATAGCCAAACCCTTCTCATATTGAGAGGAGACCCGTGCTCTGTAGTGAGCTGGCAATGGGTTGATCATGATGACGATGAATCATGCAAACCCGACACTACCTGATAATTGGCTTTTATTTCCGTAAGTAAAAGTATAATTTTAATAACATATCATATTATAGCACAGACAAAAAATTATAAATTCGTTCTACATTCACTCTAGTTACATACCAAAGTAAAACACTGTGTCTCCTCAAAGGCAACTTTTGAAAAGCAACTCACAGCAATGAGTACTTCATTTTCGTTACTCACTGCACGTGGTAAATACTAACTGCTGTGCTGATATGTTTTATTTTTGCATATTACTCTAACTATTGTGCAAAAAACGCCTTAGTTCCCGCGGGTTTTGTGAACACCTGAATCTCAGTTCTATGAGGCTTGATATAGAGCATTTATTTGTCATTGAAAACTTCCTCGAAAAGAGAAGAATGAGACAAAGTTTAATCTTTATTTACTGCCTGCTAATTCTATCTAGCCAGACAAATTCGCGAACTTTGGCTGATATTATATAACTTTATGGAGCGGTGATAGCCTAGTGGTTAGGGCGTCAGCCTCCTAATCAGAGGTCGGCGGTTCGAATCAAGCACGCACCTCTAACTTATCGGAGCAATGTGCGCTTTAAAAAATTAAAAGAAAAAAAATGTCACTTGCTTCAACGGTGAAGGAAAACATCGTGAGGAAACCTGCACGCCTGAGAGTTCTCCATAACGTTCTCAAAGGCGTGTGAAGTCTGCCAATCCGCACATGGCCAGAGTGGTGGACTATGGCCAAACCCTTCTCATATTGAGAGGAGACCCGTGCTCTGTAGTTAGCCGGTAATGGGTTGATCATGATGATATAACTTTATGACCAGTTTAGACCACTCGGCGATCACTAGTACAGTTTAATGAACGAAGTCGCGGTTTCACTCTAGTACACCACGGACATAATTTGTATTCAGCTACAAATCCACAATCAGGGAATACAGTTGCCAATGTCCACGCGCTAGTGTATAAATCGCTAACTATTAAACCCTCGACGCACGTTCTGCCCGAAAATCGGATCATCGGCACAAATAACGATCGGATGTCCTATTTTCTTGCATTTGAAGTGTATACCTAAAGCTTAAGGCATAATATGTACATTCTGACAAGTAACTTAATTCAGCCAAGTTTCTTTTATCTCATGAAGAAGATAAGTACTTGATTTTAACCCAGTTTCTGACTTCAGACCTGATGAATTTAAAACTTAAACTACCTTAAAGGATGGTTATTTCAGAAATTATTTCCGTACGAATGCCATGCCATGTTTATATGGCTATCAGTTTGCCATATTTAGGCCCGAACCGTACAGTGTTTTGAGCCATGCATTGATTGATCAATTCAGATTAACTTCCATTAAAACATACATACAGCTGAAACACAGTCTTTAGCCCAGAAGACAATATTTATCGTTTTCATAAATAACACAAGCATACCCTGTATATTAGAGTAGTCTGCTAAAAATACTTTGATTTTTTTAATATACAATTTAGTATAGCTACTACTGTTATCCAAGATGTACAGATGGTACAAGCTCGTATCGACACTTTACCAACCGAAAACCCAACCTAACCTAAAGCTTAACCGAACCGAAATCTAGCTAAGAGTCTCGCGATTATATAGAAAAATCCACGAGGCGGTTAGTAAAAATAATGCCCTAAAAACCGAAGTACGTTTTCAAACAGCCAACACAAATTCTTCCGCCAATCTACTTAGTAATTCAAAGAACCAAGTTTCCTACAGTTTGTGTTAGAATGACCAAATGTACCCTTATTTACCCTGACCCATTTGCCGCTTTACAAAACGGGATTTCATTAGCATCGATCCGCGGCTATATAGCGGACGATCGGCATATGTCCGTTTAAAGTCAATAAACTTCGATTGCCAAGAGGAAATAGGGCATGAAGAGAACGCGCGGCTCTTTTATTCGTGCGCTAAATATTAATATTCAAATACGCTCCCAATTCTTATTAATTTACGTGACATCATCCGCCTGAACTGAGAATATTTAAAAATTCCTTGGTAATGCGAATTCTCCGTGTCAAGGAAGCAATCTTTGTCAAATTTAATTTAAATCTATTCGGCGACTTAGGTAAAAGGTAACACATTTCATACACTAGTATAAATTTCAAATTCAAATTCAAAATAATCTTTATTCAAATAGTCCTTTAAAAGGTGCTTTAGACGCGTCAATAATTTACATAGTAGTTTAATTCATGGTGATAACTGCATTCGTAAACTTAAAACTAAAGCTATGAGGAATCCAAACGCGCCCCGGTCTAAGAAGAAGCCCACAACAAACTTAGCCAGGGAAATATTCTTTTTGTTATCACCATTTCACATGCCACTTAAAATTATATTAAGAGCTATCTTATGAGAGCAATATTTTACACCCATGCTTGTTTATCATTTACGTAATCCTTTACACTATAGTAGGACTTATCTACAAGCTTACATTTTATTATATTATAAACAATAGAGTGAGATGTTTTTATTTTTAATGCATACTCGATATATAGGTATTATAAAAAAGGGAAAATATCGAGGAGTGGATGCGGCTTCTGATCCTACAAAATACATAGACAAAAAGGTTGCTCACACAAGTTCGTACTTTAAATTCATACATCTGAAGTTATTGCACTTCCGGGTCTGCAACCATAATTGTAACTGAATTTTATTTACAAATTAAATTTTATGTATAGTACGTAAAAATGTTGGTGTCACGTAGGACGCCTACCCTAACCTATTTTGTTATATTTTTTATTTCATCAACTTTGGACATCTGTGTGTTTTACTGTATTGTAGGTATTTTGAAAATGTAAATTCATCAATGGAATATTATTCCTTCTCTGTAGGTGGACCACCGAATTTTTTCGACGACCTCCGTGGCGCAGCGTGCGCGCTGTCAGATTATAAAGTTGGAGGTCCTGGGTTCGATTCCCGGCTCGAGTCTGGTCTGGTGGGAGGCTTCGGCCGTAGCTAGTTACCACTCTACCGACAAAGACGTGTCACCAAGCGATTTAGCGTTCCGGCACGATGTTGCGTAGAAACCAATTAGGATGGGTTTAACATACTCCTAACAGGTTCGCCCGCTACCATCCTTGACAGCTCTCACTTACCACCAGGTGAGTTGGCCGTCAACGGCTAACTTTTAGTGTATAAAAAAAATATTAATATATCTCTTATATATTAACCCGCTATCATCTTAGACTATCATTACTAACCACCGGGTAAGATTGCAATGGCTAACTTGGAGTGGAGTTAAAAAACAACGTTAACTTTTTTGCTACAGGCAAAAATGTTTTTTTTTATGGCCAAGATGAAAGAAAATACACAAAGAAATTCGATACGCCGATTTTTATGAGCGATAGCCTTCTGAATTTATAAACGAGAAAACATTTTTATAACCATTATTGTGCTGTTGTTATCGTGAAATTGTTTGGTAAATTACACGGTCGTTATTGTCTTGAAACTTGTTCAAAACAACAACAATAGTTATTTATAGATGTAACTTTAGAGGTATTGGATCGCTTGCTACGTCCAATTAATTCTACCAACGCCCTCGTAGGTCACGGACTTTTAATATACCAATCTATTTAACAGGGTCTAATTCTGAAAAACAATAAACTACTATATTACTATTAACGCTATCAAATTCAAATTTATGTTCAAATAATCTTTATTCAAATAGTCCTTTAAAAGGCGCTTTTGACGCGTCAATAATTTACATACTAGCGATTTGATGGTGATAACTACATTCGTAAACATAAAACTAAAGTTATGAGGGTTCCAAACGCGCCCCGGTCTAAGGAGAACCCACAATAAAGTTAGCCAGGTAAATTTTCTTTTTGTTATCACCATCTCACATGCCACTTAAAATTATATTAAGAGCTATATGTATATGCCTATAGTAGCATACTCACAGTTTGTAAGTTGTTTACACTACTTATCACGCTCAGGACACATTCAGCGCTGGGATTTGATTGAAAGTGTGCAAACTATTAGTTGATCTTCTAGCCTACAGATGCTCACATTCTAACTGAACAATGTAGAAAGCATTTATTGTAAAAATGGTTACCCATGCACTAACAATGCATGACGAGAAAGCATATTATAAAGCATAGCAAAGCAACGCGTCATATTGCGGTCATAAATTTGAATAAAACGTCAGTGTGTATTTGAAAAAGGGTTCATGTTAGTATTTATTAAACAAAAAAAATCCGGATCTTCTGCATACTACTCCACCACATATAATGTACATTTTCTTATAGAACGTAGTAAAATCGTTACAATCGTACCTTGTATTATCAACATTCTCTGACGATATCAGTGGGGGACATGCGAAGGAAGTGGGAGAGAGGGTTTTAGAGCAAACAGTACACACTCGCACAGACACTCAACAAATGACAATGTATATTCTCACAAAAAATCTTATAAAAAATGCTACTATTCGATAAATGAATACTTTTATAATAAGTAAACTAAATTGTAAATTTTTTACTTAGATTTTGTACTTAGTATTATAAAAAAAAATTGATGACATAATATTTTAGAATGTGTGTTGTATTGTTGTACGCCAGAAATGGCTGGTTGCATCCGAGTGTGTTCGCAACGAATAAATAAATGAAATAAAATAAGAAGGCAGTAATTGCCAGCAGAAGTGAAAACTAGCCGCTACGTATAAGAGTTAAAATACTTTTATAAGTGCGAAGGCCGCTGTAAGCTGCGTAGTGACGCCGTCTAACGCAATATATCACATTAGCATGTCGCATGTCGGTGACCAGAACTAATAAGTCTCTACCGAAAAACGCTCAACACAGCTAAAGATATTTTCACTCCATAAATATATATAATACAGTTACTATCAAATGACTTTAAATTAAATTCAAGCATGTTATGAAGCTCATTAATTCATTGAAGAATACAAAGAGAAGACCACATGTACACTTGGGTGCCCAGCATAGCATTTGCCAAGAAACAAAGAACGTACCAATTTAGACGATCCGAAGTCCGTACCTTCTTATTAACAAGAGATTTTAGAGCACCGCAATTCCGCCTGTGACACTGCCGCCCCACATTTTCAAGTGGCCGTAGCAGTAAAAGGTCACGATATATTATTTCCCAGAGGAAGCCCCGAGGTGCCCCCCCGGCTATTAATAACGGGTTTTCTTACCCAGGGCTACATGCATCTGACAGTAACGATCGCACTTTTACTCTGTCATTTATCGTGTCGGCCGCCATTATTATTTAAATTTCGCCCCAAATTTTTACACGAAAATTTAAATTTTCGAACGTAGTTTCCCTCTTTGTTTTACGCATCAATTAACCGAATCATGCAAATAGGCAGTTTTTTACTTACGACGTTGTCGTAATTATTTATTTTACAGGATTTTTTTTTTTCGTTTGTTGTCCCTTTTCTTTGTCGCTTTGTTTCGACTCAATTGATTTACGAAATCTTTTTAAATGTTGATAGGTAAATGGGTAATAATGGACTACTCTGAAAGTTAAGCTGTGATAGCCTAGTGGTTAGTCCGCCTCCTATGAGAGGTCAGGTGTTCGATCCCAGACGAGCACCTCTAACTTTTCGGAGTTATATGCGTTTTTAAGCAATTAAAATATAAATTGCTATCAACGATAACAAAACATAGGAAACCAGCATGCCTGAAAGTTCTCCATAATGTTCTCAAAGGCGTATGAAGTCTGCCATATAGCCAGCGTGGTGGGCTATGGCCAAACCCTTCTCATATTGATAGGAGACCCGTGCTCTGTAGTGAACCGGCAATGGGTTAATCATGATGACTCTAAAAGTTGTACGTTTATGCCAAGAACTCATTTAATAACTTATAAGCGTAATCTGATTAATCAGTATATGATGACGGCTATACACTTGGCAAAGCAGTGCAGAATAATATGGTGACTTTAAGAATATTTCCTTATAATATAACTTTTCTTACGTAATACTTAGGAACATCAAATTTTAAAATGGATACATATTTGTATTACTCATGTTAGCAAATTAATGACGGTTATTTTAGTGCCTGCCAAAACGTTTCTATACCTAAGTTGATTGTAAACTGATACGAAACCGTATTATGTTAACGTACAATAAACGTAAAAATACTCATTTTCAGAAATCTTCAATCTATACAATTGAGTGCGTGAAATGGGGCAACCTTTTATACAGCATTAGGTATTGGGAAATTTCTCAACGTCTCGTCGCAAATCATGCAGCTACAAGGTATTACCATGTCGAGTCGAGTCGTATTTTCCTAAAATGCTTGCTGAAAGATTTTGACATTATTGCTAAGTACAGTATAAACATATCATTATTATTATCATTACACTGTTTTATACACCATAAGTTAAGAAAGAATACAAGAAAACATAAGTCTGAAGAAAGAAGGAGAATGCGAAAAGGCAGCCTTTCGCTTTCTAGCGATATCTGCCTCATACGAACCTTATTTAAACATATGCTTTACTGTTAATGTATCATCATTATCAACCCATTCTCGGCTCACTACAGAGGAAGGGTCTCCCCTCAATATGAAAAGGGTTCGGCCATAGTCCATTACGCTGGCCATGTGCGGATTGGCAGACTTCACACACCTTTTAGAACATTATGGAGAACTCTCAGGTATGCAGGTTTCCTCACGATGTTTTCCTTCACCGTTGAAGCAAGTGATATTTTATTTTTTTTAAAACGCACATAAATCCGAAAAGTTAGAGGTGATCACTTACCATCAGGTGATTGCCGTCAAGGGCTAACTTGTAGTGAATAAAAAAAAAGTGATTAACATTATTGTCAGCATACCCAATAATATCCAAAATGCGTGCTAAACGTTTTTTGAAAGTAATAAACATGCTCTACTACTCGTACTTTATATTTGATTTGTTCCAATTTACTGAAAGTATATCCGCAAATCTTCGAGATCATACAGCGACGCACAATAACATCCATTTTTACTTCCCCAATGGGCGATAAAAGGAGCTCAGATAATAAAATAACGCCAAGGAAACGGCGTTCATTATGAGATGGGCATAATTTCTTGTGTGACGTTTCCTTGTTGCCTTGACTCCATTATCCTTCGAGATAAATACCACGGTAATGAGGAAAATTCTTTTATGGCCATCCATAATTAAAAACAGTAGAAATGGCTCACCTTAATTGCTTTATTATGTTTTATAACGAAAATCTTATAATGACTATAATAGCGCAATTTAATAATGTTAAAGTAATTTATTTTGGGTTTCATAGTCAAACGCGAAAGAAAACTTCCTTCCTTCCTACTATCAATCCATCTGTATTTTTATTTTATTATATTGATAAGGCATAGAAGCGGTGATAGCCTAGTGGTTAGGGCGTCAGCCTCCTAATCAGAGGTCGGCGGTTCGAATCCGGGCATGCACCTCTAACTTTTCGGAGTTATGTGCGTTTGAAGAAAAAAAAATATCACTTGCTTTAACGGTAAAGGAAAACATCGTGAGGAAACCTGCACGCCTGAGAGTTCTCCATAATGTTCTCCAACGCGTGTGAAGTCTGCCAATCCGCACATGGCCAGCATGGTGGACTATGGCCAAACCCTTCTCATATTGAGAGGAGACCCGTGCTCTGTAGTGAGCCGAGACTGGGTTGATCATGATGATGATGATGATGATAAGGCATATAAAACAGGTCGCAACTATAAAATGCTAAAATATAAAATAAAAGATCAGAGTCCAAGTAACAACACCTAATGACCTAAATACATAAATTTATGCATTAAACAAAATTACATGTAAGCTTACCTTTCTGCTTGTATGCATCAAACTATAAAAGCTGGGACGTAGTTAAAGGGAACTACTTATATCCTGAGTTAGGACTTAGGCAAAGCTACCATCCAGTGGTTAGCCCAAAAATAATATTATTTAATAGAAACAATAGTTTATAATAATTAAATTAATAATTATTAGTAATAGCGATTTAGTATCAAAAAAGGAAACCAAACTAATCAAAAATTAAAAAATATATTAGCAAGAAACTGCCTCAAAAATTAATTATTTGGATATTTTGAATTCCGAGCTAAGTGAACGCACCGGGATAAATCTCAGTGTCCGGTTTCTTACAGATAGGTCGAGAAAATAGGTAGACATAATTATTTCGTGGTGCCCGTGCTCTACAGGACGTGCTTTCCGAAGCACGAATGGAAGATAAAGGTCAAATTCAGCCTCCCGAAATCAGTCAACCAGTCATTTACCGACTTGGGTCAATATCGCTAAATCACCGCAAATCACTCCATTGCACAAGTAGGTCACACCGCTCTCCTCACAAGGGAAAACAACCCCTGTTATCTAATTTTTTCAATGTTACTTGCATATTATGAGAATGATTTACTTATAGCTAGTTAACCCAAGTTCCAGGGTCCAATGTCTGCTAACTTTATAGTATGTAAAAAATGTTATATGCCTAGATCCGTCCTTGACCTTTGAACCATTGATTAGATTCTAATAACGTAGTTTCCATTTTTGTTTTAAGCATTAATATAACAATATTATACTAAAAGTTACCTTAAGGCTACATACATATGCTACCGTTCTACGTAATATACTGGCGTTCCCAGGAAGTTAGTTTACTTACAACTTAAGATTACTTAAATTTTACCATACATCATCTAATCTACATAAAATAATCAACTGCATCCTATCATTTTGCCGCACTATTCCTTCAGTTATTTGGATCCTTCATTACTCCAGAAAAATCTCGAAATAAATAATCTCCTCACTTTCATTATTAGATACCTACATGAATATACTTATTTGAATTGTGATTTCACTACCGAACATAACTGGATTAGAACTATTAGTTCAAATGGAACAATAAAATAACTCGTACCCTTTGATAAGCCCGGGTAATAGACCAGTGCCATCAAATTCATGCAATCCTCTTTTCAACCAATTGAACTATTTGAATTCCCCCACAAATAAATAGTTTTCAATTCAATAAATCCCACAGAGCAACTTCAGTATTGGATACTGTTGTTATTATACTGCTATATCTGGCAGTTCGATTTACAGAATTTTAGTTCCGAAAGTTGTTTTGAACTCGCTTTTGAGAGTCGGCTCGTAAATCTTTGGCCGTTCGACTGTGTCGTTTATTAATTTTACTTGTTCTTTTTTTGTCGCAATATTAGTTTTTGTTGTAATTTATGGTTTATGGTTAGTTGCTAAATGTTTAACGCTTACTAGCAGACATTTATTAAAGTAACATTTTAAATTGAATCGATCTAACTCCGGAATCGCATACTGCGAAGTTATTTATGACGTCAAATAAATTTTATGCTTTTCTAGCCTTTACCAGCGTTTTCGTGTTCCCAACTTGTCCCCAGCATTCACGCAAATTTCAAACCCCAATGTTGTCCCTTCTGGGGATATTTAGGTAAGGGTGGTTGACCTATCAAAGCTGTCTTTGAGTAGTAACTATCATGTTACTACTCAAAGTGATAAATTCAGCTACTATAGTGATAAATAATGGGACTAGCTTCTTGCTCACACTTTCAGGTACGGAGGTGAAACGTCCTTTATTTACTATTCGGACTGATACCGACAAGTAAACGTAATACGTGTCACAAATACAGTAGAACTTTAGTCTCATTCCTTAACCGAAACGGAAATTGAACCTGAAGGAAAAGTAGTCAATAATTGTAACAGCTACACTGAAAAGATTCTGCTACACACATGTGCTACGCTTCGTAGCTATGCAAAGTAGATCTTAGAACACTGAACTTTGACCACTTTGTCTTATTATATAATTAACTAGCTGACGCTGACTTCGTCTGCGTTGAGTTAGTGAGTTTGTCTTTCCATCACGAAGCAATAGTTGACTAACCCGAATTACTTGAAATAATTACAGGATAAACATTAATATCCTTTCTAAAAAAAAAGAATGAGTCAAATCGGAGTACGCGTTAATGAATTACCACTAAATACACATTTTGTCTTTCATCCCCTCTCCCTAGGGCGGTGGCATGCGAGTGAGCTGCGCGCGGTACTGGACAGTACTTGGCCATTGCAACATTACTTTATTTTTCTAAAATAAAAGTAGCCTAAGTTACTCCTTATTACATCAGCTACCTACTAATGAAAGTTCCTTTAAAATCGGTCCAGCCATTTCAGAGATTAGCCGGAACAAACAGACAGATAGACAGACAGACAAAAATTGTAAAAATTGTTATTTTGGTGTATGTACCTTATACATATTCATATGCAAGTAGTAAAAAACGGTTATTTCAAACAGATACTCCAAGTTTATTTATTTGTATAGATGTATAGATAATTTATTCTTAGAAAGGCTGGACCGATTCATCTTATTGTTATTTCAAACATACATTAATATCCGAGGCTTTAAAAATATACTAGAACGCCTGTACTTAAAGCATTGTTCAGAAATTATTTGCCAGTAAATATAGCATAAAAAATATTGTAGTTCTAAAATAGTTCTAGTATGCCCATAAGTATTTATTTATACACTGGCGCTTTACTATTTTACCGCTACATTTATGTAACGCTTTATAAATCTAAATGCGGATTAAATTCCTTACAGCCCAAAAAATTTACTTTTTTTTTAAATTAACTTATGTAAGTAGTAAGAAGCGGTGATAGCCTAGTGGTTAGGGCGTCAGCCCCCTAATCAGAGGTCGACGGTTCGAATCCGGGCACGCACCTCTAACTTTTCGGAGTTATGTGCGTTTTTATAAAATTAAAATATCACATGCTTCAACGGTGAAGGAAAACATCGTGAGGAAACCTGCACGCCTGAGAGTTCTCCATAATGTTCTCAAAGGCGTGTGAAGTCTGCCAATCCGCACATGGCCAGCGTGGTGACCCTTCTCATATTGAGAGGAGAGCCGTGCTCTGTAGTGAGCCGAGAATGGGTTGATCATGATGATGTAAGTAAAACTTAGCCCTGTAACTATAGTATTGATAAACTGTATCATAGCAGTTGTTGGTTTCGAATAAAACAAAAATAAATGTAAAATAAAACATATTACCTACTTACAATTGACATTATGAGTAGGGGCAGTATGCATGCTCTATATAATTTGCGAACGCTCAAAGAACGTTTAGTTTCAACATATGAAACGGTGAAGTAACGTTCTAGAGCAACGATTTCTGTTTTTAATTAATTAAAAGCATGAACGCGGATGCGAAACAAAGTAGCGCTTTACTACACAAAAATATCGTTGTTTCTGTGAGATGAAAACGAGCGAATGTAGGTCATCCCGTCCTGGAGTAACTTGCAAAGATCTAGCGATCTGGTCCAATTCACGAGAGATGTTAAGGAAACCATTACGTGGAAGCGCTAATCCAAACGGAGTGCACGAAATGCATTTTGCATTGCATGAATTGCATGCATTTTATTTAGGCCTCCGCAGCAGATATTCATCATAATCAAACCATTGCCGGCTCACTACAGAGCACGGGTCTCCTCTCAATATGAAAAGGATTTGGCCGTAGTCCAACACGCTGGCCATTGCCGGATTGGCAGACTTCACACGCCTTTGATAACAGAACAGATAACTCTCAGGCGTGCAGGTTTCTCAAGATGTTTTCTTTCACCGTTAAAGCAAGTGATATTTTAATTGCTTAAAAAAGCAAATAATTCCGAAAAGTTATAAGTTAAGTTAAGGTGCATAGCAAGGACGTCCTAACCACTAGGCTATCACAGCTCTCAGCAAATATGCGTTAACTGTTCTTTTGTTTGAATTAATTCAGTAGAAATATTACTTTTTCAAACGTACAGAGTAGAGCACTGAACTTTGTTCTTGACGGGAGTCTCGATCACGATTTTTTTTGCTTGGACTTCACTGCTTTTAACTTAGACCTAAGAGTGAAAACTACGCGGCGTGTAATTTTCTTGTGAAATGCCATCGGCCCTCTTCCGCTTGCATTTGACTTTGTTATTATCTATTTGCACTTTTTCCTTGATTAAATATCATTATTTGTGTTTTTTAGCCAACCTTTTGTGTGTGTATGTGCTGTTTAAACTTTTGTGTTTTTGAACCAAAATTTTCATAAAATTATAGAAAGGAACCCTCGAGACAAATACCTTATTTTCTTTTAATGATACATATAATCCTAGATATTTACTGGCAGCCTGTATTGAATGTCCTACAAAAATTTAATGAAAACTTCTATTTCAAGTATAATTTTCATACATTATTCAAAACCCAAAAAATTGCATTTAAATAATATTAAAACAAATCAAAATCTCGAGTTTTAAATCAACTCATATAATTACTCACATTTATGTAAGTAATCATCTAATCCTAGATAATCTATTGGAATCACTTTAAAAAATAATATTTATTGAAAGGATACTTTGTTGACCTATTTTTTTTTAAATAATACTATTTTATGCCTGTAATACCACAAAACTTGACCGTTATTACAATTATTAAGTCAGAAGTTGTAGAAATAAGACAGTATTATAATCACACTGATTATAAAGACGAAAATATGTATGACAGTGTATATGTGCCCATGTTTGTTACTCCTTCACGCCACGACTACAGAACTTAATTACTTATATTTTAAATATACTCTTAATTAATACATAGGACTACCATTTTTTCCCGGGAAAGTCCGTATCCCACGGGATTTATGAAAAACTGAATTTCACGTAAATGAGCTAACTATTTATAGCTTTTCGTAGAAAATTTCCTCCAAATTAGATTTATATGTCAGTAAGGGATCGGGAACGGAATAATACTCTGTTACAAACGTTGTTTATTTACGAGGACTTTAAAAACCATTAATTAACGCGAAAGAAATCGCGTACATGAGCTAGTAACGATAGGTATATAACGAAGGCAAGCTTTATCTTGGATTTTTAATATCAACGTGAACATGTTAATATTCTCTCGTAGACCTAAAGATTCATTAAATTTCTGCTTTATTACAATTTGGCATAATGAATATTTGGAAATGAGAAAGTATTTTTGTAATACTCTGTAGAAACGGTTTATTGATATTTCCCCACTTATTACTATTGTAACCTTTCTTTTGTAAGCAAATATTAAATATTATATTAGTACGATTCATAATTCAAAAAACAAAATAGTATGAGTTTTGTCTATTGAAATATATACTAAAGAGTCAAGAATACATAGTATTATTTGGCCTACTAGCTGTTACTTCACTCGCATATTTTTCTTTTTTTAATCCTGTCGCAACGGTTAGCTCGCTATAAAGTTCTTTACCATATTTATACGTTAAAAGTACGTGCAAAATGTCATGATCATCGGTGAGGTAGTCAAGGGGTGAAAGCGTAACATTCAAAAATACATTTGCATTCTTATATTAGTGAGAATCAATTGAAATGTATAAACTTTTTAAATGAATACAAAAATTTGTACACACATCTCCGGCTGCCTTTTCTTATAAACTACAAGTTAGCCCTTGTAAAAAAGTAACATTTTCGCTACAAACGTAATGCAATAATTAATAGACTTGTCAAAACAGTACGCAATGGGACAGAACGGACGAAAAAATATCAGGTCGTGAAATGACAAATGAGTTCGACTCTTGCTATAGGAAGCCTTATTTTATTATTGTATGATTGAATATGTGAAATCTGATGTCCCGATAGACCAGTTTGCAATGGACAGTAAAAGAAAATAAATGACAATGTTACCGATAGATATCTGTTTTTCCAGAGGTTTAATACGATTTTGGAAGAATTACGCTTTAGATTTATTTTTTATCCACTAGTTAGTCCTTGACGGCAATCTCACCTGATGGTAAGTGACGATGGAGTCTAAGTAGGTAGCAGGCCAACCCTTTAGGGGTATGGAACACCCATAATCCTAATTGGTTTCTACGCGATATCGTTTGGCGACACGTCTTTGTCTTTGGCCTGAGTGCTTTATACAAACGGTCCACAATTATTTCATGCCTTTCACCAGTCTAACTACGACTATAATATCATCATCATATAATATATCATTTAAAATGTAGTTTTTTGATTGCGTTAGCGATAGGGTCCAGCATAAAAATTACAACGCGTAAACACGTCATGAACGTGAATGATCATCCAAATATTTTGTCATAAATTACTGTGACCGAATAATTCCATTAATTTTCAGTACATTACGTTTGAAATAATGTTATTGTGTTTTCATATGCTGATTAATATTTCATATTATTTGTGTTACGGCACTTTTACTGCCTACGGGTGCTCAGGTAACCTTTTTTGTGTTTGATATATATTTTTATTGAGCCATTGTTTATATGTCGCAGACATGTTTACAGAGATGATAGCAATACTACGAAATTTCAAATACAAAGAGAATCTCAATATAATCTTACATATTACATTATTAAATTTGAAGCGGTGATAGCCTAGTGGTTAGGGCGTCAGCCTCCTAATCAAAGGTAAGCGGTTCAAATCCGGGCACGCACCTCCTACTTTTCGGAGTTATGTGCGTTTTTTAAACAATTAAAATATCACTTGCTTCAACGGTGAAGGAAAACATCGTGAGGAAACCTGCACGCCCGAGAGTTCTTCATAATGTTCTCAAAGGTGTGTGAAGTCTTCCAATAATTTCCAAGCGTGGCCAGCGTGGTGGACTATGGCGAAACCCTTCTCATATTGAGAGGAGACTGGAGCTCTGTAGTGAGCCGGTAATGTGTTGATCATGATGATGTACATATCAAAGTGTTAGTTAAGTTATTTATTGTATACTCTAAATTAATGGCATCAATAAATGTGGCAATTTGTTTTTATTACCACCGCGCGATGAAATCTAACACAGAAATAGCTAAGGTACATCCTAAAGATGGGTATAAAATATTTTTTATTCTCAAGAAAATATTACGATGCTTTCCTGCAAGATATTCTTATATATTTTATAAAATATATACAAATATATATATATTAGCTTCATTGCAATATCGAAGATGACAAGGTAATGTAATAGAAACAACTCGCACCCTAGAAAATGACATGGGAAAATATTTAGTCCGGTACAATAAAAGAAACCTGTAGAACAGCTAGAAAAAATAAAATAAAGGAAAGGTTTTTTTATACGGTACAAAACGTTTGCCTCGGTACAAATCGCCTGGCGTGGCTCTGGGGTGAGTAAATATGCAGTATATTTGCAATGGAAACAAAGATACCTTATTTGCATGATTGCTATTCCCTCCATTTGTTTATGAGCCGTATGTATACTTTGATGTGGGGTTTCCATCATGATATTTTTTTTTATATTATGCTCATTTAGTATCTATGGACGTAATAAGAAAGAAATCGTGTAAATCATAATAACAAATGATCACGCAATAATATCCATGTCTTTTGACCATAAAATTACAAGCATAGAGTGTTAACAGCTTTTTTTATACACTACAAGTTAGCCCTTGACGGCTTTCTCACCTGGTAATAAGTGATGATTCGTCTAGGATGGTAGCGGGCTAACCTGTTAGGAGTATGGTAATCCCACGCTCCTAATTGGTTTCTACGCGACATCGTGCCAGAACGCTAAAATCGCTTGGCGGCACGTCTTTGTCGGTAGGGTGGTAACTAGCCACGGCCGAAGCCTCCCACCAGACCAGACTCGAGCCGGGAATCGAACCCAGGACCTCCAACTTATAATGCGACAGCGCACGCACTGCGCCACGGAGCTCGTCTTAATTCTGTAATACTAAAGTGAGCGCGCTATTAACTGAGACGTTGGGCCATAAATGTCAATAACATTAGTGGTGTGTTATATTAATAACCTGACTCAGTGAGTTATATTATGTGAATACTAGCGCTATATACATCCATTTTTTCTTTAGTGAACCTACAATAATTTAAATGACTAAGGTGTATAAATATACTACACTAAATCCCAAGTAATAATTAAGAAAATTTTGGCTCAAAACTTAAACGTTTAGCCCTTTAGAATAGTAAGTGTATTACACAGCTATAAAACTATTCTACCTTTGTATTCAGCGAAGATGGAATTGGATAAGAAAATTGAGTTCCAAAACATTTATTATGTCTTGGTTTAATTATATCGGACATGGTAGCCCTACTTCGTTGTAACACGAGTCGACTTAGCGCCGAACATAAGCTAGCGTTTAAGCTATTTTTGATCTTATCGCAAAGCCGTTGGGTCTATAATAACAATAGCAGATCACGTTCACTTCTCTAACAGGTAGTGTACATCTGTAGGGTAAGTCTCACTGTTCCCGATGAGCTCCTGTTGCGGTTTTATACAACGAATATTTGCGACCATTTTTTATATCGCCGGGAAATACGTTTACGCATCCCGTCCGGAAGCGACTCAGGCAAGACTGCGCCGCTCCAACGGGCTGTGTGGGACTCTCCGGCGGACAGACTGGCGATCAGAATACCCACTAAAACCCAGCGATGCTCCTTCGCGTCGTCTGTTTTTTTTTTTTTTTATTTCACATGAGACACCAATCGAACCACTGGATTAGCATTAAAAATATTACGATATAACGTATGTCTAAGCCGAGTACAGTTATCATTGCAGGTATATACAGCATTACAGTTTCTCCGGTTAAAATTAGCATTACACTACATTACAGTTATTAGAACATTAATGTTAAACAATATAAAACAAAAAAACTATGAAATTAATTAATTATGAAATATGCAGACTTAAAATAAATACTAGAGTTAAAATGAGAACTATAAATGTAGATATATACATCTACATTTATAGTTCTCATTTTCTCAGTTTCTCATGGCTGGGTCATGGAAAAGCTTGTGCACGCGACCGCAATCAAATATTTGCGACCAAGAAAACGCTTGTTTATTTCGATAATTTTGTTGACTCAATACTCATCATGATCAGACCATTACCGGCTCACTACAGAGCACGGGTCTCCTCTCAATATGAGAAGGGTTTGGCCATAGTCCACCACGCTGGCCACGTGCGGATTGGCAGACTTCACACGCCTTTGAGCATATTATGGAGAACTCTCAGGCGTGCAGGTTTCCTCACGATGTTTTCCTTCACCGTTCAAGCAAGTGATATTTTAATTGTTTAAAAAACGCACATAACTCCGAAAAGTTATAGGTGCGTGCCCGGATTCGAACCGCCGACCTCTGATTAGGAGGCTGTCGCCCTAACCACTGGGCTATCACCGCTTCAACTCAATACTATAGCCTCTTTATAGAGCTGACTCCTAGATATTGTAATTTATCGATTGATAAGTCATTGTGACGTATAAAAATTTTTCAATTATTACGAATCCATTTCTTTTGCGACACAATTTATTGTTATTTTTGAAATAGATAGGTTCAGAAGAATGCTTAAATATATTCTCTTTATCGATCTTAACTATTATACTCTTTTTATCAATAATCTGTTTTCAGGTATAGTCATACAGTTATAATAATATATTATTTAATATATATTTACAATAGAAAGGTTTAAAATATTGTAAATTTGTTATTCTAATCAAACTAAAATCCAGTTAAACAATCTTTTATAATTATTAATTACACCTTGTTGTGGCAATTTCCTGTGAGATATCAGCAAGGTTGATTTAAAAAAGTTCTTTTTTTTTTATATTTCTCACCAGTCGTCTAAATAATCTTTAAATTTGAGATTACGGAGACGTTGCGTAGGTGTTGGTGGCTACTTTCATTCGTCGTTTCTTAAGCCAGAGGATATAATTAGACTGATTTGATAACAACTGTGCAGTCGAAGTGTTACATTGCAATGGTTAATGGGAATAGCGAGCCCCGCCCCATCTGTAATAGCTTTGACTTGAAGCGACTGGCAGACAAGACAAATTTATTTATTTAGCTCTACCTCCTCTGAAACAGTGTTTATTGTAGTCAAACACTCGTATTACGAACGGAAAATGAGTTTCTGGGTAGCTTGATAGTTTTGCAAATAGCTAAAGTTACTACTATCTCTCGTTCACAGTATTCTATTTGAAAGAAAGAAAATGTATTTATTTTCCTATGTTAGTACATCAATAGACAAATACATAAATAGTGAAAAATGTGATACATAAGATTCATAGATGCCTGTAATAGTTTTATATGAATTATAATATAATTTGATTTGATTTGATTTCGTTGGTACCCAAAATAGTATTTCTAATAAAAGTTCGCATGTAGATCTTCACACAACGTGAATTCGGAAGTATCTAGTACAGACTTCAAAGTTTATAAATCCACCTGGAAAATCCCCTTTGATGACTTGGGGTCGATTTTCAAACATAAATTGTATCTTATTGCTACTAGTTAAGTATTAATTCACTTTGGGTAAAGATATATTATCTTGCTCTGCGCTTGTCTGCCTAGCGAAAGCTGTCCATTAACAAGTGCTGTTAGATTTAGCCACCTCTTAGGTCTTAACATCGAGCTGAGATAATGCTCTCAATTCCTGTAGCTTTGTACAATATTTGCCTTCTGGCTCTCGTGAAGTCGTTTACGAGTATAGCAACATTATACCATTAAAGTAAAATGGGCCTAATGGTCTTATATATAAAATCGCAATTTGGGCTACAATTATTTTCATATTTCAAACTTGTGGTTACTGTGGAGGTTTGGATGAATATAAGCTTCAAAACTCCTGTGTTCGTATAAAAATTTGTTTACCTACCAATAATGAACGAAGGGTACTGGTTTATAATACGCTTAAGACCGATTTTTATAACCTGTTTAAGCTTGTTTTATTTTATTAATCCAAGCCATCACAAAGCTTTCGTGTTAAGTAATCCTCTGAATTAAAAAATCCAATTCAGGGTCAAACATCCATACTAATATTATACATATTGGCGTAATATTTTGTTTGTTTATTTATTTCTTTGTTAGTTACCATTTGCACTTGTGTGTTACTTGGGTTGGCTGTCACAGTTTTGTTATTGTACACGTTTTAATTATCAAACCGTCTTCACTGTATCCTTTAACTTGAAAAAAGACGAATGAAAATAGTGAGATTCACGAACTCCTAGACTTCGCTTACAAGATCGACGGTATCTCAAAGAAATAAAAAGCCACAGCAAGTCGTAGTGAAACTTTATATAATTTATAAATGCAAATACCCGTCAAAGTACTTCGTACTATAATCCCATTGTAAGAATGTGTCGTTTGTACAATGAGATTATCAGAAAAGACTCCAAAATTGATATATTTGATGGTCACTACAGGAAGTTTTGTTTGAGTGTGATGGAATTGATTGAGTATACAGTAGGTATTACACCTAACTTTGGATTTGTTTTTCTGTAATTGGTCATATTAAACTTTTGTCATGCTGTGCAGTCTGTTAGAATTACAATTAGATATAGAATATGTAACTAAGTTAAGATTTAATTATAAGAATTGTAATTTGTTAAGATTGCCAAATAAAATAAAATAATAAACAAAGCAAGTAGAAAGTATCAAGTAACGCATCGTAGATCGTATAAAGGTGTTACAGTAGAAAATAGTTTATTTAATTACACTTATCACTCTATCTATTTTGCAAAATAATGAAATTTAATGTCACTATGGAAGCAGTGATAGCCTAGTGGTTAGGGCGTCAGCCTCCTAATCAGAAGTCAGCGGTTCCAATCTGGGCATGCACCTCTAACTTTTCGGAGTTATGTTCATTTAAAAAAAAATTAAAATATCACTTGCTTCAACGGTGAAGGAAAACATCGTAAGGAAACCTGCATGCCTGAGAGTTCTCCATAATGTTCTCAAAGGCGTGTGAAGCCTGCCAATCCGCACATGGCCAGCGTGGTAGATTATCGCCAAACCCTTCTCATATTGAGAGGAGAACCGTGCTCTGTAGTGAGCCGGTAATGGGTTGATCATGATGATGATGAATGTCACTATGACTAATTGTCAAAAGATGAATTATCAATATCAATATCTATTGATCAGATCGATAAAGTGGTATTCAATATTAATATTAATAATAATAGTATTGAGACTAAGATATTTTTTATATAAGCGTTTTCTTCGACGCCAATAGCCATGGTATAAAAACGCAAAAGGCATAGTGACACAAGTAATACCGTTAATGGGATAGCTTATGGTGCCGATCAAATTCCTGGGCAACATACTCGTTTTCGTCATATCAACCGCGACCCAGGGAAGTCTGCCTTTAGGTCAAAGAGAAAACGGGGGTATACCTACTAGTGATCTGACCTCGATCGTAACCCAATATCAGAGGTACTGTCTAAGAAATTGGCTGCAAAACTACGATATTTTTATTTACGCAACTCCTGCAAAATGTATGATATGGAATAATATTTCTATGATGTCAAAATTTTGTTTGGCGCTTGCTTTTTCCTGCTATAATAAAAATATGGAGTTATTGTGAAGTTTGTTGCCCATCATACCGATTAGGATAAATGGATAGCAAATTTGATTTTTTCGCGTATGCAAGATAAACTGCATTCTGTACTGGCAATAAATATTCTGTCGAATATAGAATTTTATATTGTATTTGTACCTTCCCAAAAAAAAATTCAATTAAATTAACTTTTCAGGTACTTACTGGCTAGTGTTTGAGCTGAAATTTGGTTATCGGTATGTTGGTTGCTTTTTCTTCGACTTATCCAATCCAAAGCTTATTCATCCTTTCTCTAAGCTTAATGCTTAGAAGAGAAGTTAGACCGGAAATATAAACTTAGTATAAATTGAATTCGCAATATCAGATAAAAGATTCAAAGGCCTGCTTCTGTCCTCAGGCTGTCGTCTCAAAGAGGAGCGGATGAGAACTCGTTAAATTCACCGGGCGTATATCCTATGGAAAATGCTAACAGAGAATTTTCGACCTATTACATATTTGTAACAGTTTAAAGTGAAGACATTAGCCTGTAAGTGAAGTCTCCATCGCCGTGACGCACGGCGTGTGTTGTCTTATAATAAACTTAGTGATGCTGGGTTCGATTCCCAGCTCGATTCTGGTCTGGTAAGATGCTCTGGCTAGTTTTACCACCCTACCGACAAAGACGTGACAAGTGATTTAGCGTTCCGTTTAGGAGTATGAGTTTACCATAGGTAGCCCGCTACCATCTTAGTTTGCATCATCACTTACCATCCGGTGAGATTGCCGTCAAGGGCTAACTTGTGGTGTATAAAAAAAAAATTATGAACATACATTAAATTTTCATATATATATATATTGGCTATGCACTGTCATTATTTCATTATCTTTAATACACATGACAGCCTGTGCATGACAGTCTTTTAGCCTGTCCCCGAAATCTAACCTAGGACTCGCTATCTGTAAACATAATATATCAAATAAAAAATCTAATAATACCCAAGCTTACAACAGTTAAAATTTAATTCCGATACGAAATAAGCTTTATAAAAATGTTTTATAAGCCGTACATTTTGAATTGCAAGCAAAATGCAAAGTAAGGTTCTACAGTTAAGCCGTATTTAAATTAACCTCTTAACGTTACTTAGGGTTGCATGCATGATTATTTTCATGCAAACGATTTCATATCGCGTGAGAACGTTTTATAAGATTATGTAGAATTTGTTACAATTGTAAAAATGTACGTCAGATTATGTTGAATTTGCTCGGTAAATGGCGTAAGCGTGCTCGGCAAGCTTGTTGCATTATTTTATACGGGTTTTATAAAATTCTACAGAATTTTTACTTCAACCTTTGTATGACGTAACAATCCCATCATGATAAGAGCAGAGCACGGGTCTCCTGTCAATATGAGAAGGATTTGGTCATAGTCAACCACGCTGGCCATGTGCGGATTGGCAGACTTCACACGACTTTGAAAACATTATGGAGAACTCTCAGGCGTGTAGGTTTCCTCACGATGTTTTCCTTCACCTTTGTAGCAAGTGATATTTTTTTTAAATGCACATAACTCCGATTAGTGAAAGGTTAGTTAAAGCCCGAATTCGAACCGCCGACCTCTGATTAGGTGACTGACGCCCTAACCACTATCACCGCTTACAATCCCAGTCCCAAATATAAGTTAATGGTAAAAACTTCATTAGCTAATGTTAGATCTAATAGATTTATAGTAACAATTTAAATATACATAATTTTGTCAGTTGTTATAGTAATTCATTCTCGTTCTGATATACAGTACACGTTTCGAACTTTAGTATCTACTCCAAAAATACCTAATATTTTTTTTACACCCAACAATTATTCTCCAGTAAACTTCATTTATTTTAAGCAAGTCATATGCATTATGAGGTTGAAAGATCGCGTCGGAGAAAAACGGAAAGTATTTTCATTTTTCACGTCTCCATCTCGAAGTTTTAATGGGCTCCATGACTTAGTTAAAAGAACCCCTTTTGTAGAGTTGAAGGTGTACGTAAATCTATTGCCGTTTCGGGAACATTTTAATAGTTGGAAAAGTTCTGTTTTATTAGTAATAATAACTGCGTCGTAACTATTACTAGCCAAGTCGTATTAAAATCGGTAATAGGCTTTTCTCGCAAGGACTTCTCAGTACTAGCTCAGAGTTCTGAATTTGGTATAATCCGCCGCCATGTCTAGGAAAACATGCGATGCCTTGGGTCTTTTTTATAATCGCTTTCGTGTAATAATAGTTGTTAAAGCTACCTGTATTGGATTTAGTTTTGGTGAAGCCTACGTCCGACGGTTGAAATAGTTGAATGGGTTGATAACGATGATAAATAAATCGTTAAATCGTTGATTAATTGTAAACTTCTTACAGATAATCCCTTAAAAGACACTTATGATTCGGTAATAACGTGCATAGTTGTGAGTTGATGGTTTACATGCGTGAAATTTAAACAATGATCATCATCATCGTTTTAATTTAACGCACACAGTTATCAGTAATATTAATACAGTACAGTAATATTTCAGATTTTATATCAATAATTAATATAAAACGAAACAAGCGAGTTGTTTTTTGCTATGTAAATTTAAAAATTGAATAAATAATTAATGTTGGAGTGCTTTTTGTTTTTTTTTATAAAAAAAACAACCAACAAATATAAAGAACTACCTGGCTACATTACCGGACCTTTGGTACCAAACCACTGAAAAATTTCTCTACCCACCTCCTAGCTTTATCATCAGAACAGCTTCAAAGCTTGATGTTAAATAGGGATTCTATTTGTTTGTTATTTTTAGTTTCAGTTCTGTTCTTCATACTCCCGTATACAAAACCTCCGGTAGTACTCATATTTTTTTTTCGAATCATGGCTTTACACAGTTTAGCCAATGTGAAGTTTATAGCAATGTAGAAGTTAGGGACAAATGGCGGGAAACTTCGCACTCTGCGGATGCGGCTCCCTCAAACCTTTCCCAAACCAATACCTGTCAACCATTCTTAAAACCAGCCACCACACAAACGACACCAAATCTCTCCACGACACAACGAACACCAGTCCTTTCCAAAATTAGCCAACAAACATTAATTCAAGAAAAGTCTCCCGCCTTTCTCTACTCATACTTGTAAAGTTTGAGTAACTAAATGATCCCTTTGGTTATCAACAAATTAATAAACAGTCTTAAACATTTCCCCGTTTGTCGTTTTAATTTAAAAATTAATTACTAAACGGCTGATTTACTAATTTCATCAATGAATACCGTTTCAGGAACCGGAAAGCGAACCAATTTGTCGGGCTCTTTGTGAAGGAGAGATTAGAAATGTCAAATGTCTATCTTTGTCGCGATTATTTTGTACTCCAACATTGTTGACAGGATAATAAAGGAAACAGCTTTATGATTTTCACTTAATATTTACAATAATTTGTTTACTAGAAACACTGAATATATAAAACGTAAGCTTGTAGAAAAGTCCTACTATAGTGTAAAGGATTATGTAAATGATAAACAAGCATGGGTATGAAATATTGCTCTAATAAGATAGCTCTTAATATAATTTTAAGTGGCATGTGAGATGGTGATAAGAAAAAGAAAATTTACCTGACTAGGGTTGTTGTGGGCTTCTTCTTAGACCGGGGCGCGTTTGGAACCCTCATAGCTTTAGTTTTAAGTTTACGAATGTAGTTATCACCATTAAATCACTACTATGTAAATTATTGACGTCAAAAGTGCCTTTTAAAGGACTATTTGAATAATGGTTATTTGAATTTAAATTTTAATAAACATTATTTTCGTTCGCAAAACTTTTAATTTCACCTGATGGGAAGTGAGTCTAAGAAGATAGACAATCCCTAACCTGGAATTAGTACGACATAGTTATGTAAATCATGCCCTTATTTTATAGCAAAAGCAAAGGCACTTACGTAGATAGCTTTATCGATTTTTCACGTATTTTATTAGATAACACCATTGCTATTAAGCTGTTCGTGGAAAATTTATCAAAAACGAGATTTTGACGCGCAATTTTCGACATAATAAAATATTCACTGCACAACTCCGTTCGATAAAATTTGGTATTCGGGGAATAAAGCAATTTAATGCCATCTGAACGCCTTTCTGTAATTTAAATATGTGGTTTACAAGATTTATTGTTTTTATAAAGCAAACATAATGTATTTCTTCAAATCAAATATCAATAATCTAGCTACAAGCAAATAACTGATAAGACTTTATGGACTAATCAATATTTTTATATAAAATTATACATATAATTAAATATAATTCGTAATTGCTCGCGGCAAACTGTCATCTTTATTTATTTATTTTTTATTTGTACACCACAACAAGTAAAAATAGAAATAATGAGAAAGACAAAATAAAACAGAAGCAGGATACAAAAGGTGGCCTTATCGCTTAGTAGTGATCTCTACCAGACAACCTTAGGTTTAAGAAAAGTAAAAGAAGAAGAAAGTAAGTGGCGTTATATATAAACAAAAACCTACATCATCATGATCAACTCATTACTGGCTCACTACAGAGCACGGGTCTCCTCCCAATATGAGAAGGGTTTTGGCCATAGTCCACCACGCTGGCCATGTGCGGATTGGCAGACTTCACACGCCTTTGAGAACATTATGGAGAACTCTCAGCCGTGCAGGAATCACGATGTTTTCCTTCACCGTTGAAGCAAGTGATATTTTTTTAACGCTAACCTTACTCCGAAAAGTAAGAGGTGCGTGCCCGGATTCGAACCGCCGACTTTTGATTAGGAGGCTGACGCCCTAACCACTAGACTATCACCGCTTCAAACCGACATACGAATAACTAAATACTAAATATACATACATAAATACATCTTGATAAGCAATGGCCGCTGTCAGAATAAGAGTCGGTTTGAAAAAACCAGCGTCACGATATATATCGTATATCGTCAGTGATAAAACTGAGCCTGGGAAAATCATAGCATTAAACAGAGAAACACAGTCAACAGTTGCCACCAAAGAACGTGATGCGTAAAATATCTGAATGTTTCACAAACTTCACATGTTCACAAGAAAACTGAGCTATAACCCGTCTACGTGATGGTTTCCACAAGGCTCAGAGGCATTATAAAGGACGACCTTGGATTATATTAACTGAGATCTATCTACCTACTGCGCCTTGATGCGAGAGGTGAACATTAGCATATAGAAGTAGGTAGGTTAATAACAATTTTAGAACGAGGTATATGTGGGGAGCAAACCTCTTCTATTTATAACCTATACCGCTATACTTTGTAACGATTACTTTACATACCCTGAAAAGGTTAACCCGATAACATCTGACTCAACTATCACTTATAATTTTGATGATCATAGTGAGCTAACTTGTACTCGAAAAAAAAATATATATATCCGATATTGTCTGGTGGAACGCTTAGTCGTGAGGTAGTTACCACTCTACCGACAAAGACGTGTCGATTTAGTTCGTAGCGTTCCAGCACGATGTCGCGTGGCAACCAATTAAGAGTGTGGTTTTACCATAAACTTAACAGCCCGCTTTAATCCTAGACAGCATCATCACTTACCACCAGGTGAAATAGCCGTCAAGGGCTAACTTGCAGTGTATAAAAAATAAAATTTAACTCTTTCTGCTCTCGTAAACTACCACTGTGTTATGTCAAACGGAAAACTCAGATTTTTCGCAACATTTTTGAGTTTTCAATCCTCATAGATAGACATAGAACCTTTAAATTTATGGGCTAACCTAGGACCCAATACCGAATGTTTCCTAGCTGAATTTGCATCCACTCGACTAACAAGCCAGTTATTGTTTTATTGTGCGATTTTAATAACATCATCACGTATAATGATACTCCGAACGAGCGAGGAAATGATGCAGTAAACAACCGATTAACGTGAAACCGGGTTAGTGCCCTATAACCCCTTTTGAACGCTGCGGGTAACGTCACGTAGAGTGTGGTTGACGTTAGGGTTGCCAACCCTTCTTATTATCTAGTGTACCTAAAGGAGCACGAAGAATCTTTATTTATAGAAGGAAAAAGTTACTTAACGACTCTATCGGAGTCTTGATCCAACTACTGGACGGATCATCACGAGAATGATGGCGTTGTAGCCATGTAAACATTAGCTCCGGCAAAATTTTTGTATTAATATTATATCTAGACGTTTTCGTTTGAAAAATGTATGTACATACATAGAAGAACATGCGATTGATAAGTGATAGTGTTATCTAAGTATAAACCATCCTATAAACTAAATAAATAAATAAATAAAATCGGCATGCAGATAGAAAGTCTTTCTGTATAAATTACTGAACTAGTACTAAGCCTCCCACCAGACCAGACTCGAGCCGGCAATCGAAACCAGGACCTCCAACTCTTAAAATGCAACAGCGCACGCGCTGCGCCACGGAAGTCGACAAAACTTAATATTTGACGCGTACCCAATAATAATGGACGATAGATATAGATTCCCGTATGCTAATACAATATTATAATATGCATACGAGAAACTGCTCGATTTGCATAAATAACAAGGCAACTGGGCATAGTCAACAATTTCGGCGTCAAAAGCTACACGCAAACGCCAGCATACATCACGCCTACTTCATCACACGAGCTAATCACAACACAATTTTGTTAGCATAATTTGGACGACGTTATGCAATAGGGATCCAATCAAATCCGTACAAAAAAAAAAGTGAAAAGAAGGGTAGACGGCTGCGCTTGAAAGATTGCGCCAAGAGGGACATGGCCAATTTTAACAACATCATGAACAACCCATTACTGGCTCACTACAGAGCACGGGTCTCCTCTCAATATGAGAAGGATTTGGCCATAGTCCACCACGCTGGCCACGTGCGGATTGGCAGACTTCACACGCCTTTGAGATCATTATGGAGAACTCTCAGGCGTGCAGGTTTCCTCACGATGTTTTCCTTCACCGTTGAAGCAAGTGATACTATAAATTTTTTTTTTTTAAACGCACATAACTCCGAAAAGTTAGAAGTGCGTGCCCGGATTCGAACCGCCGACCTCTGATTAGGAGACTGACACCCTAACCACTAGGCTATCACCGCTTCAACTCGATTTTAATATAAAGCACAAGAATTGGGAGAAGCTGGTAGATGACAGGAACTGCTGGAGGAAAGGCGTGGGTGAGGGGTGTAGAGTGCACGACGATGCTTGGTTTAAAGTGTTAACGCAAAAGAGAGCGAGAAGGCGTTCCAGCAGCGGGACTGCATCTGTTGTCGTTGGGTTTTTTGGGTTGGGTTGGGTGCTGCAGTAAGTGTAGGCATAACTGTCGTTCATGAATTGGTCTCCACAGTCATCGGAGAAAATACCTCCGAGACAATGTTTAAACCGTCTAGACGTAGACGTAAATGATGATGTAGGCCTAAATGATGATGATGTAAAACTAATACAGACATATATGGGAGCGTTCGTATAGTAAATTTTACATCATTTTAATTCGATAGGCGATGGTGACGACTAGACGCCTCGATTTGGACGAAGCTCACAACAAAGTTACAAGGGTTTCTTTTTATCACCATATTATATTCGTTAACATAAAACTAGGAGGGTTCCAAACGCACCCAGGTTTAAATGAAGCCCACAACAGATTTACAGAGGTTTCTTTTTTTTAGCACCATAATACATATATCCTTTATATATGTAATTGTTTAATTCCACCAAATCCCCTGGCACACTAAACTAATTTTACACAAACGTCATAGTGCAAAATGAATATTACCTTACTTTGTCAATGTGGGTTGGATCCATTCGCATAGCTACATCCATCCATGTATGCTTAGCATTTTATCGTGATGCACTTGTCGGAATACTGTTTCAGATTTTGGGTAAATGAGTATAGAACACAGAACGAAAGATGACCTAACCTGTGCCTATATTTTGTAATGTGGCCAATGATACATACATACAAGTCAAATTCTGTAAAACCAACGCGGGAGCCCGTTCACCCATACGTCGATTGGTGGACACCTACAATAAGATGTATGACAAAGTCGACATATATTTGCTGTGTCTGAAGGCAGATACAAAAAAGATATTACTGTCATTTTAAAATAAAGACCCGAATTTTAATGACAAAGCTTGTACAAAGTATTTTGTGTGTTATTGAACTTATTTTGTTACAATCGTTTTTAATTTTTTCTTTCACTTGTTTAATTATTAATTTTACTTTTCCTATTATGTATATTGTTAATCTTTTTCTTAAATATTTTGTCACGCCCATTGTCATTTTCATTAAGTCGTGGATAGTGTTGTTAATTGTATATTTATTTCTAGTTATTATGTATGATAACAACAATGATGCAGTCTAAGATGATAGCAGGCTAACCTGTTAGGGGGTATGGTAAACCCATACTCCTAATTGGTTTCTACGCGACATCGTGTCGGAACGCTAAATCGGCGACACGTCTTTATCGGTAAGGTGGTAACTAGCCACGGCCAAAGCTTCCCACCAGACTAGACTCGAGCCAGGAATGGAACCCAGGACCTCCAACTTTATAATGTGAAGCGCGCGCTGCGCCACGGAGGTGATCACTTTTCCATTCTGGTTTATCGAGCACACTGTTTCGTAGTTCATAGATTAAACTAGGAAAACATCGTTTTTGTGCAATTTTTTTTTCCCCACCTACACTGCTTAAATGGCTAAACATGAAAGAGCAGTTCATTGTTACACCGTGAAAAGGTGGCAGAGGTCAACTGTCAACGTTCACTAAAAATTCTCTTTGCGGCCAAAGATCGGGCCGATAGTGTTAAAACGTTTCGGACAACGGGTTGAGTGGTACAGTCGATGTCACGCGAAACAAGCTCTGAAATTGATTTTGAGTGGTAAATATTTTACCTTTGTATTCACAGATTATATTAGCGTATGCCAACATCGATATCAGCAATGCGGCTTAAATTCAAAATTCAAATTCAAATAATCTTTATTCAAATAGTACTTTAAAAGGCACTTTTGACGTGTCAATAATTTACATAGTAGTGATTTGATGGTGATAACTACAATCGTAAACTTGAAACTAGAGCTATGAGGGTTCCAAACGCGCCCCGGTCTAAGAAGAAGCCCACAACAAACTTAGCCAGGTAAATTTTCTCTCTGTTATCACCATCTCACATGCCACTTAAAGTTATATTAAGAGCTATCTTATTAGAGCAATATTTTACACCCATGCTTGTTTATTATTTACATAATCCTTTACACTATAGTAGGACTCTTCTACAAGCTTACGTAAGCCAGCTTTAGCCAGCTTAACTGCGAGAAAACCTTTCAGGCGGTTAAGTTGGCAGTTATCATTCCGCTTAGGAATGTCATGGTGTCCAGGCAGTTGAACCTGGCAGTTGAGTTGGCAGTTATCCTTCCGCTTAGGAATTTCATGGTGTTCAGGCAGTTAAACTTTCTTCCGCTGAGAAATGTCATGGTGTAAAAAAAGGTCACCAAAATTTTAATAAGGTGAATTTTGACGACGTCCGTGGCGCAGCGCGCGCGCTTTTGCATTACAAAGTTGGAGGTCCTGGGTTCGATTCCCGGCTCGAGTCTGGCCTGTTGGGAGGCTGCGGCCGTGGCTAGTTACCACCCTACTGACATGGCGTGTCGCCAAGCGATTTAGCGTTCCGGCACGATGTCGTGTAGAAACCAATTAGGAGTATGGCTTTACCATACCCCTAACAGGTTAGCCCGCTACTATCTTAGACTGCATCATCACTTACCATCATGTGAGATAGCCGTCAAGGGCTAACTTGTAGTGGATATAAAAAAAAAGGTCCATCTCAGTAAAAATATGGTATACTTCAATCAATCAATCAATCAGCCTATAGACGCCCACTGCTGGACATAGGCCTTTCCGAGAGCGCGCCACCACACACGGTCCTCCGCCTTCCTCATCCACCCGCCACCAGCGATCCTTTTCAGGTCGTCGGTCCAGCGAGCAGGTGGTCGTCCTACGCTGCGCTTACCGGTACGTGGTCTCCACTCCAGAACACGTCTGCCCCAACAGCCGTTGGTTCTGCTACAGATATGACCCACCCACTGCCACTCCAGCTTGCTAATCTGTTGGGCTATGTCGGTTACTTTTGTTCTCCTACGTATGTCCTCGTTACGGATTCTATCCCTCAGAGAAACACCCAACATAGCCCTTTCCATAGCACGCTGAGCGATTTTGAACGGTATACTTACTACTTTATATTTATATACTAGTTTCCTTATATCGCTTACCAACATCATATTCCAAATATTACTTTATGAATGCAGATAGCAAATGCTCATATTATAGCCATGTGTAGTATCTCTGATACTTGGCAGCGCCCCTAAATGGTTCTTAAAGCCAGTTAAAATGATGCTAGCATTACATTCGTTTGACTTCCTTGCCGTGTCTTAAGCGATTTTAATATATAATATAATATTCCAGCCGAAACCTCTTAGTGCAGTATAAACTGAAGACCTTTCCTTTTTCAGGGGAGCCCCATTCTCTGCAGTGGGACATTAATAGGCTGTTACGTCACATTATATAATGTGCTCGTGACTGAATAGGGTTGGCGCTACATTGTTTCAGCTCTTAAGGCTTTTATACAGTTTCTAAAGAGGACCATTCGTAATTCTTATACTTTAAAAATTTAAATGATACTAGCAGACTAAAGCATACTATGATAGCCTAGTGGTTAGGGCGTCAGCCTAATCAGAGGTCGGCGGTTCGAATCCGGGCACGCACCTCTAAATTTCGGAGTTTTGTGCGTTTTAAAAAAAAAATATAGTATCACTTGCTTCAACGGTGAAGGAAAACATCGTGAGGAAACCTGCACGCCTGAGAATTCTCCATAATGTTCTCAAAGGCGTGTGAAGTCTGCCAATCCGCATATGGCCAGCGTGGTGGACTATGGCCAAACCCTTCTCATATTGAGAGGAGACCCGTGCTCTGTAGTAAGCCGGTAATGAGTTGATCATGATGAAAGCATACTATAGAACCATTATATGAGATAAGTTAGTCAGTTAGTTGTTTTTAAATCTCGCTGGAAAGGTATACTTTCTTTTTAAAAAAAATATCGTGTCTTGTATTACGGTTGCAATTTTTAAGCTAAATTGTGACACGATCAATTTTGCAGTTTTTAGGAGCTAATGTTCTTTTTTTTTCAAGTGTATAAGAATGTTTTTTTATTAAAAGTTATTTGACGTTGATTTGTGTTTGATTGTTATCCGGCTTAGACTAAATATGAACAACCATTTTACATGAAATTTTGCAGACCGATATCAATGAAAAACAAAATTATATTCTTTCTTTGGAGTAGTTAAAATTGAATATCATTGATGAAACCAACACTAGTGTAAGAATATCAAAAATGTTGAAAAATCTTCAACTGTCTTAAATATTTTAGAATAAAAAATACCTACGTCATTGGGAAAATTTCTCAGGGAAATTGACTGATTTTCGCTGTCCAATTAGACCTTGAGATGGATCGACCATTACCAGAAGACTTGATAGCCGTCCCTTTACATTACTTAAAGGGATTGGTCATGGACTAGAAAAACAACCGTCAGAAGAGTGGAGTACTTTACCGACAAAAACGTGTCGCCAAGCGATTTAACTTTCCGGCACGATGTCGCGTATAATCCCTTGGTTGCCAACTGTCCTGTTTTATCCACTAATAGTGGATAAAACAAAACCAGTCTGTCAAGAGTTAACCAACTGTGCAGAAGAACAAGGGTCACATGATCTGGTTAAAGGTGTCTGATTAATTTGTCATCAAATAGAAACAGCTATTAGTAGTACTAAGCGGGATGAGATTTTATGTTGTTTGCCAGTTTCTTCGAAAATGTGACACTAAGCATTAAAAGTTGATCTATGACAGGTAACTTAATTATTGTTTAGTAGTGTGGGGCAATTATTGTGACAATCTGTGAGTTATTGAACAAAAAATTAAAAGCTTCGATAAATTAATAGAAAAAAGGTATGAAGTTTACTGCAAAACAGGTGCGAGGTGTATATAATTTAATTTGGATTTCGAGTGTGACGTAACATTCTCACAATATAGTTTTAGAATACGTAATAACTTCTTTAGGAATTTATTTTAAAATAGAAACACATTTCCAAAAACATGTTCTGTAAAGCACTATCAGCAAGGTTTGATAAATTAAAAAAATAATTATTAGCACACCTGTAAAAATAATAAATAGTTTAGTAAAATATTTTATTTAACTAATTGCACTAAGTTAATTAAGTTTTAGTTTTCAAAAGTTATTATTTGGCCACTTACAAAAACTACTATGGTAAGATATGTTTCTATATTGAAAATAGCTACAAACAACAATACCAAGGTAGGAAAATACATTAAAGTAAGTAAATAAATGCCTTCCAAAAACCACAGCAGGTCTGAACAAATCACTAATCACGAGGCCATTTCTGAATTCCATTTATACATTTCCGGTGCTTTTGATGGATAAAGGTAGGAGCACATTAGCAATTTATTTATGTTTACATATCCGTAAATAAAGATTGGGCTAGAATAAACCTAATCTACTTATGTAAGTAGGTAAATGATCATAAAGGTAGTACCTAGTTTAATTTAAGTAAGTAATGCCTTTAAACAGCAAAAGTATTGTCAAAATAATTTATTTCTAGTGATTAAATTTTGACTATATTTGCTTATATGTCAATGATTAGGCAAACATACAAATCCTAGATCTATTGGTAAGCTCGATAAACATAAAACGTGATATTGTCGTTAAATTTATATAATGAGAAGCGTAACAAATTCGTGATCGTGTGAAAACGGTTGTGTGATTTCGTCCCGAGTAAAATGTATTCAAGGTTACGGCTTTAGAAGGCTTTGTTCGATGCTTGTCTTTTTGAGGTATTCGGAGGACTCAAAGGATTTTTATATTGTTTACAGAAAATCAGAACTTATTTCCAAAGGCTTTGATCTTTGTTAATAATCTCATCTCATGGCTGGATGATACAAATCTCCATCGAAGGATTTTCATATACAATAGATATTCGACGTTCGATGACGACGATTTCGACAACCTTCGTGGCGCTGTGCGTGCACTGTCGCATTATAAATTTGGAGGTCCTGGGTTCGATTCCCGGCTCGAGTCTGGTCTGGTGGGAGGCTTGGGCCGGGACTTGTTACCACCCTACCGACAAAGACGTGTCGATTTAGTGTTCTGGAACGATGTTAACACAGGTTAGCTCGCTCCCATCTTGGAAAGCATCCTCACTAACCACCAGGTGAGATAGCCGTCAAGGGCTAACTTGTAGTGTATAAAAAAAAGATATAGAACAAATATTATAATTTATTTCACAGGTGAAAACTTTAGAAGTTGCTTCTTTTAGACTGTTAAAGCATTTTCTGCTCGAGTCTTACGACGGCGAAAACCTCAGCTGTTGCTATTTAAAACAATGTTTCATACAAAATATATAATTTCCTTTGTTGGCTCTCAGGTTTAAGGTTTGTTAACTTGTGCACTTTAACTTGTGGTAATGAGCGAAATTCTCTTAATGAAAGCACCGCAGCCTTTGATCTACAGACTGTACTTGTAGAATGTATAAATAGTACAAAGTGCATTCCCATACAAAATCGTGTAGAAAAACTATCCGGTATTTACTGAAGGTTGTCTGTTAAAAAAAATATTAAATGCAACTTGCTTATAATAAACTAGGTGCTCCCCACGATTTCATCCGCGTTAAATAAAGGTTTGAACTTAATTTTATTTAGATAAAACCACGAGCGCTACACCAAATAAATCCCCTGTCGTACGTATTTAAACTTTACACAACACAGCTTCAATATTTGTGTATCGACATAAATAAAACATATCTTCACTTTTATTGCTATTTGAGAAACAAGGAACACATTAACTTTATTGTCGATTGACAATAAGTAACTATATCTCGGAGACCGCAACGCACCGTTGTGCGCTGACCCTAATCCCGATTCAAGAATCACCTTAAATTTCAAACGATCCATTTCCCCTTCTTAACTGACTTGGTAGTGGCGAAAATGACAGGGCATGACTGTGCGATACGTCGCTAAGTAATTACGTTCACGTCATACTCCACGTTGAACACACTTCACGCCGAGGGCGACAATGTCGACGTGATGTGCGGGACAATTAATATTAAATTATCTGTCATAAAATAATCTTGGTTTTAGAAGGCAGCTGTTCGAGAAATATTCATTGTTTATATTTTTTTTTATAACGCTCTCAGTTCCTCGAGTAATTCCTAAACGTAATTATAGAACAATAGGTATATTAAACAACCAAACAATTTATTTCACAGAACGCAAGGTATATTAAACAACCAATGTTTTTTTTTTAAACTGGGCTTCTAATGAGCTATCTTAAAAACATATCGTACTCAACTAGCGACACTAGTCAAGAATATAGGATAATATTTAAATCTATAATAATTCTTCTCGTCTGAAAAGGTATGGTCTCTGATACTAATGAGCGTAGTATAGAGAATGGATAGTTACACATCGATGTCTCTCGTTCAGATATCAGTGATTCGACATTTGAAAGAAAAAGACAAAGCATAATAACTATACATCGTTTAATTAGTCAAGCTAGGTATAACAAGGATTTAAGTTTGTTTCACATCATTGAACAAACTTGACTCTGAGGGTGACAACACTGTCGTGATACGCGAGACCTTTAAATATCTATTAGCACCTATTTTAATATAATATTGGAATATGCGTTATTGTTTATCTGTTTATATTAATGTAACATAAATTAAACGATATATTTTTTCTCATTATTATGTTAAAACATGAACTCAAACCTTATCGAAGAGTGCAAACCTAAACGACTAATTAAAGATATTTTTTAGCGTTTGTGGTCTATGAGAAAATCAGCGCTGCTAGACCCCTGCTATGTGGTTTGATGGATTGGTTGATTGACAACCTTAAGCGGACCATCAGCACCACCACCACCATCAAGAATGAAATGAAAATATACTTTATTGCACACCATACAAAAAGAAAAAAAAAACAAAAGAAATAAACACACACAGAAAAATAAAAAGGTGCAATAGGCGGCCTTATCGCTAATAAGCGATCTCTACCATCCATAGGTAATAATGATGAGATAAAATATGGTCTAAAAGAGGCTTTAATATATAGCCTATTCAGATTGTTTACTCTTCATGCCAGAATAAAATGATTACTAAAGCCATTTTTATAATTGTGTCAGCTCGAAGACCCGTATTTAAGATTACTGTCACTATCAAGTGACATTTCAGTGTGAGTACAAATCTGTCATAAAACAGCCAAACCTTAATTCTCAACAGATTTTTGTAAGCGAGAATGACAGGGCATGACAGTGCGATACGTCGCTAAGTAATTACGTACACGTTATTCTACACAACACACACTTCACGTTCAGGGTGACAATGTCCCCGTGATATCTGGGACACATAATTTTTATGTGTCACTCACTATAAAGGGCGGCCTGTCACCTAACCTTGACTGAGCGTGTGTGTTTTCGATATGAAATGTAATGATTTTTTGAACATGTGACCATACTAGAATATTTATCTGACTGTCTGATGTATTAAAAGGTACGATTGGAGCGGGAATTGAGGACTCTGTTTAAATTTGACGACCTATATAGCATAGTGGTAAATACTCTTGTCAATGTTATGCTCTCGGATTTGATCTTCGTCAGTGGTAATTTGGTAATATATATTTTCTGTTTTTTTTTGACATAGTGCGGTTAGTCTTCAGTTGTGGCTAGTTACCATGCTACTGAACAATAACGTGCTTCCAAGTTATTAAAAAAATCGGCAAGATGGCGCCATTAGCTGTATAGGTTTACTATAATTTTTATACGCCTAACAGAGTCACCTGATGTCATCTTAGCTTAACTTGTAGTAGAATAAAAAAAGCGTTCTGGTTTTGACTACAAGGAAAAATATTTTTTTTTAGAATTCCGGTCCATTAGGTTCCGTGGCTAGTAAAAAGTCGAATAATGATAATGAAATTCGTAAACTTAAAGCTATGAGGGTTCCAAACCCGGCTGGTCTGTGAAGAAGACCGCATCAAACTTGGCCGAAAATTCTTTTTGTTATCACCAACTCACATTGTCACTGAAAAATAAATTAAAGTTTAAAGAGCAACCTAATTAGAGAAACAATTCACATACAAGCTTTTTATCCTTTACGTAATCCTTTATACTATAATAAGATACGTTCTATAAGCTTACGTTCAATATAAGCTTATTGAGATACAACTCCAAGAAGACATCCGGTAGTTTATTATAAAAATGTGTACAATTTCCTTTAAAGGAATTACTAATTTTATGTGGTTTTATTTTATGTCAAATGTATAAAGAATATAAAAAATATGTAATGTAAAAAAATATATATCACTTGCTTCAACGGTGACGGAAAAACATCGTGAGGAAACCTGCACGCCTACGAGTTCTCCATAATGTTCTCAATGGCGTGTGAAGTCTGCCAAATCGCACATGGCCAGCGTGATGGACTATGGCCAAACCCTTCTCATATTGAGAGGAGACCCGTGCTCTGTAGTGAGCCGGTAATGGGTTGTTCATGATGTATAAAAAATATATTTATTTCATTGATGAACACTCATTATCTTGCCATTTATATTATTTTTTATTAAACGAATAAACACGTCATTTTCGTTAAGTAAAAAATTCAAAAAAACGCCCAGCCCCAGTTCCTAGCTTGTAAGATATTAATTATATAGTAATGATTTGTTCTTAAAATTTCAACTATTAACCTTTCACATTTCATGAGATTCATGAAACAAACCTCAACAAACGGACAGATGGAACAATGGACATCAGGGATTTAGGAGTAGGGACTTGTAAAAATTAAATACGTCAAAAAATAATGATGTCTAGCAATTAACACCCGCTGATTTTACCGATAATACCAAGGCAGGCAAACGTAACTTACTTGCTCTTTTATATTTGCAATTATATTATTTTTCTTGTTACAATACGGAGTGTTCATTCGTGAACACGAGTTAATTAAATTTCTGCGCCGTCTGTGTATATGTGTGATCATAAAGATAACTGTACAGGAATAATTAATGTGAAGCGGGTATTGTCCACGCGTTATTTGACGCGCGCTCATATTTCGCGACATTCCGCAATGTCACCGAGCGCTGGTTCAATAAAATAGCATTGCAGGCTACGACCAAAAATAAAAAAGCATGTATGTACTGGTCGTATTTTATCCTGTCCGCAGCAACATAAACAATATGGCCGCACTGTCGTATTTTACGCGGCGTTCAAGGCTTCTGAAAGCAAGCAGCTACACGTAAATCGGAAATTAAATAATATTTAATAGATGCTTCACTTAACGTACTAACTAAAAGGTATCGCTGGAAACTACCAAATGAGATCTATCAATAGACTATTCAGAACGACACATTAAAACTCATATATACATCATCATCATCATCATGATCATGATTAACCCATTACCGGCTCACTACAGAGCACGGGTCTACTTCAATTAAATTAATCTATGTCAATTCGTTTTATAATAGCTTTCTAATGAAAAAGCTCTAAGGAATTATAAAGAATGTCAGAGTGAATCGATTACAAACGAAAAAAAGCTTTCTTCTTTATGATATATGATCGTCATCATTATAATCAACCTATTGTCGTCTCACTACGGAGCACAGGTCTCCACTCAATATGAGAAGGGTTTGGCGATAGTCCACCACGCTGCACTGGCCATGTGCGGATTGGCAGACTTCACACGCCTTTGAGAACATAATGGAGAACTCTCAGGCGTGCAGGTTTCCTCACGATGTTTTCCTTCACCGTTGAAGCAAGTGATATTTAAAATTTTTATATGAACACAGAATAACTCATAATAACCTATTACTTAAATATAATAGTTTTAGGTCTTTATAGACCTCTGACCGTCTTATAAAAAGATGGAAGGGTTCCGATGAATAGCGTGGAATCAACACAGAAATTAATTATCAGCTATTATTCTGCAATGGTTGTTGGTATTTAAGAAAGATCTTTGAGATCATCATCGTCATCATCATCATTAACAACCGATTGACGTCCACTGCTAGACATAGGTCTGTTGTAGGGATTTCCAATGCTCACGGTTTGAGATCCATAGCGTCGAAATGGAAGAGAACAAAACCTTGTTACAGTGAATTACTCGTAAGTAAGCATAATTTTGGAAGCGCCTTAGACTAACAACATATATGGTAAAATATTTGAACTTTATTTTTATTTTATTGTTAAAATATTTATGATAAAATATTGAACTTTATAAATTTAAATATAAATTTAATGAAGTTTTATTCAATTTACTTATTTCAAAGCATATCTACCATCATTAAAAATTGAACTAGTAGTTACATATAACACTGTTTAAATAAAGTTAAACAATAAAGCTGAATTATTATATTGTTAAGAATTCTTTTAAAAGCAACTAAAATATCACTTGCTTCAACTGCGAAGGAAAACATCGTGAGGAAACCTGCACGCTTGAAAGTTCTCCGTAATGTCCTCAAAGGCGTGTGATATCTGTCAATCCGCATTTGACCAGCGTGGTGGATTATGGCCAAACCCTTCTCATATTGAGAGGAGACCCGTGCCCTGTAGTAAGCCGGCAATAAGTTGTTGATGATAATGATTATACTATAGAATATAATCGTAATTTGTTAATTAATATCGTAAAACGATTATGTTTTATTTATGTTTTAATTTCATCACAGCACTGAGCATGTTTGGCTAATTTAATTGTAATGCAAAGATAAAAATAATCAGTAATAACAATTTATCGTGCATGAAGTTACAACGTAAAGCATAAAGAAGTTATAACCAGAAAATAAAGCTTTACTAACTCCGACTCACTCATCACCTGATTACACTCCAATCCCATTAATCACAATCCTTAACACTAGAGTAATTACAGAAATTAAATTCTCACTAAATCACAATACGCCCATTCATAAACGGCTTCACAACAGATGTTGCTAGACACCAAATTACATTCGTATTAAAAGGCGACGTATTTCAGCTGCTCCAAGAGCTAGTAGTAACAGTTTTGGGAGCATTTAAACACAATTATTGAACTAGACTTCATGATTAGTTTTGATATAATCAAATAGATTCTTTTTTTTCTATTCTCTAACTATATCATGAGATATATATTTGACCACCTCCGTGGCGCAGTGCTTGCGCTGTCGCATTATAAAGTTTGAGGTCCTAGGTTCGATGCCCGGCTAGTGTGAGGTCTGGTGAGAGCCTTGGGCCGTGGCTTATTAGCACCCTACTGACAAAGACGTGTCGCCAAGCGATTAAGCGTTCCGGCACGATCTCGCGTAGAAACCAATTAGGAGTATGGGTTTACCATACCCCTAACAGGTTAGCTCGGTGCCATCTTAGACTGCATTACTGCATTACTTACCATAAGGTAAAATTGCCGTTAAGAGCTAACTAGTACTAAACTAGCATAAAAAAATAATTAAAGATATGATATATTTAAGACCAGAATACAATTTTTCATTATTTTCAGCCATAGTTTCAGACAACCTACCACTTTACAGAACATAATATAAGTTTGAACTCTATTGATTCAGTCAATATGTGAATCATAATCTTTATTCAAATAATCCTTTAGAAGGCACTTTTGACGCGTCTAAAGTTTTAGTAAATTCGTAAACTTAAAACTAAAGCTATGAGGGTTAGCCAAACGCGCCATGGTCTAAGAAGCAGGCCCCAACAAACTTAGCCAGATAAATTTTCTTTTTGTTATCACCATCTCACATACCACCCAAAATTATTTAACCTGAAAATAAACATCACTAGCTCTTAGAATACTTCGTGTTAAAACCCGACGTTTCCCAGTGAGCGTTTCGCGCCGCAATAATGCTTTTCATTACATTATTTTATTTACAAGTCGGTTCTTGCTTTCCGATGCTTTGAAATGCGTGCGAAATACGGCAGCGTATCCATGATGTAAATGCACGTCCAATCAAAAGAATACTGCAAAGAATGATAGTAAACACGGTAACTTTGGACTTTTAATATATATATATATATTTTATAAGTATATATATATATTTTTTACAAGTAAGCCCTTGACGGCAATCTCACCTGATGGTAAGTGATGATGCAATCTTAGATGGTAGCGGGCTAACCTGTTAGGGGCATGGTTAACCCACACTCCTATTTGGTTTCTACACGACATCGTGCCGGAACGCTAAATCACTTGGCGACACGTCTTTGTCGGTAGGGTGGTAACTAGCCACGGCCGAAGCCTCCCACCAGACCAGACTCGAGCCGAGAATCGAACCCAGGACCTCCAACTTTATAATGCAACAGCGCGCGCACTGCGCCACGGAGGTCGTCAAAATATAATATCATATAGTGTTTTATGCGTTTGTGTGTAATGTGAAGTGATGCAGGCATAAGAGCGCCTCTTCCAACGGGATATGCGGGACTCCCGAGGGCCAGAGTGGCGGCCAGAATACCCACTAAAACCCAGCGATGTTCTTTCGCGTCGCCTGGTAGCCGGGTCACGTCCGCCGATAAAGAACCTCCACAGGGGATGCCTATGACCACAGCCTATGATCGACACCCCCTATATGGTATATATCCCAAAAAAATAGTCAAAGCTAATGATCACGCTGAACATAAGTCAGCATTAACATACTGGGAATTTTATTTTAAATTATTTTAGTCTTATTAGACAGAAAATAAAATCAATTAAATAAATGAAAAACAACAAGTACCCACATAAGATAACAAGTAACCAAATAATTAAAGTAACCTGAATAATATACCAGTTGATTTTTGTAGAACCCATATTATATCTATCAATAACTTTGTACTTATGCTATATCATAATAACTAAACTGATTCAATACTCGGTATTATGATAAGTAAAGATATAACCATATATTTTCTTTCTTGCAAAAAATAAATAAAATAGGCAGCAATGTTAATAAAATGCCTGGACTCGTATTAAAAGCAGATGCAATTCAAAAATGGTAAGAGTATCTTACTAAAAGGTTTCTGAAATTTCAGACTATCTCTGCTTAGATTTGTAGTCTGAATTTATGTGAAAACTTCGTGATGGATTTATATCGCGATTGTGTCTGTATGCTGTAGGAGTTAGAGCTTACAGTATAGTTAAAATGAAATAATAGGTTGGGTAATGTTGCTTTGCATTTTATATGAAAACTCAAGTTTTAACTACAGTATATATTTGTTATTTTATTGTACAGAAATTTCCAGTCGAAAAACCACTTTAACATGTATTTTAGCAGGTAACTTTGGCAGGCCTCTCTTGATTTTAAACTGACATTGCCTACAGAATTTTGAAGATACCGAAGCAGATGAAAATCTGAAGGAAGGTCAGGTCTGGGCTATATGCCGTAAAAATAAATACCTCCCAGTGAATTTTTTTAAGTTATGCTGATTGGATAAAAATGTTTGTGTTCTAGCGTTGTCGTTTGAAAGACATCCTTTCTACAGATAAACTACGGCCACTTTCTTTAAACTTCATGCTTAAATCTCCTCAGTTGTTGGCAGCTGAGATCCGAATTGACGATTTTGCTCGTTGGTTAAAGCTCATAATGAGCCCTCCAACCTACACCGAACATCACCTTATTTTGAGCTAGTAGCTAGCTAGCCGCGTTTTAGTACCGTCTTTGAAGCCTGACGACCTTTGAGCACGATTTTTTTCGCAAGTTCTTGTCCACGTGATCCACTTTTTACCCTAGTGGTAAAAAGACAATTTCTTCAAAATCAATTCGGCTTCAATACGGTTTATTAAAGAATTGCAAATACACGATCTAAAAGGTCCCTTTCATTGATCTCGGTATTATTGATATGCTATTTTCAAATGGATCGAAAACTTTTCTACGGTCAATTTCCCATAAAACACCTATATCATAACTACAAACAAGAATAGACTCAATCCTACGTACTAATTAACGCAATTTTGAAATACATAAAGGTACATATAATCAGCTTATTTCCCTCTAATAGGACAGAGAGATTTTAAAGCATTACAGACAGATATACTATATATAACCAGGAACGACTGCTATGCGCTTGAAGTGCATGGGAATACTACCGATTTCCCAACACCGAGCCTGTACTACCCAGATTCTTAACAAAAACAGACAGTATGTAACAATAGCGAAGCGGTTGAAGCGGCGATAGCCCAGTGAAGCGCTGATAGGCCAGTGGTTAGGGCGTCAGCCTCCTAATCAGAGGTCGGTCGTTCGAATCCGGGAACGCACCTCTAACTTTTCGGAGTTATGTGCGTTTTTAAACAATTAAAATATCACTTGCTTCAACGGTGAAGGAAAATATCGTGAGGAAACCTGCACGCCTGAGAGTTCTTCATAATGTTCTCAAAGGCGTGTGAAGTCTGCCAATCCGCACATGGCCACCGTGGTGGACTATGGCCAAACCCTTCTCATATTGAGAGGAGACCCGTGCTCTGTAGTGAGCCGGTAATGGGTTGATTATGATGTAACAATACTTGGTCCCATTCGGAACCAGAATTTCACGATCTGTGATTAAATTTAACCATTAGTACCAACGAAGCAGTTAAAAAAATACGCTACTGCGATAACCTTTACGTAGGGTACAAATGTGTATCAGTTTTAACCGGTGAACGGTTTTTGTAGGTACACGTGTGAATACACAATGCCTAAAGCCGTCAGAATATAAAGGCAGCCGCGTCAACTCGTGATGAATAGCTCTCCTCTTCGTATCGATTGTCGATTAAACAGACGTATCCGTTTTAACTTTATCCGCCATTTTATTTTAAATCGGTTCAGTTACTAAAACGACATCTGACAGTATTTGTGTATTAGGGGCACGTGATTTTTTATCAACATTCGTACTTCTGTATTGTGATTAGTCCAGAAATACGCTGATGATAATTACACTTGTATTTTCTACTCGGTTGTAGTTAATAATACAAGTAGGTTTTTAAATGATGTAATTTGACATGAAAATTTCGTCAGATTAATTTGCCAACCCTTAACCCACTTGTTACTATCGTTCCATAAAAAGAACGGTGCACAAAAAAAAATAAAGATGACACTTAAGGGTTGTTGGTATTAACAGTTTTAGTTTTAATTGAGAGGTTACAAGTGTGCGGACTGGTGTGTTAAGTATTTGAGTGTAAATTGAAACATACTGAATTTTTAAGATTTTTCAAAAACAGACGTTGTATTATCCATATTTTAAGGTAAGTGTTAAAAATATAAAATATTATAAATATTTTTTAAAGGGAACAGAATTAAGTTATTTGTCTTATCTATTATCTGTTACAATATCTATAATTGTTAAATTGCTATGATAAATGCGCATTTTTTACGATTTAAATTGCTGTTCCTTTAATCAAACGATAGTAATATGCACTACTATAACATGTTAATTTTATTTTATAGCAATGAAGCGATGGTCTCGACCTTTGACTCTACATTAAATATAAAGTGAGTGAAAAAGATGATGAAGAGTTAGTACCTAAATCCATATCCATATTACCACCCGAAAACTGAAATTCGGATGTAACCGATGATTCGGGTGACGAAAACTTGGTGACTTGGAATAATTTACCAGAATCACAATTACGAGGGCATGCAGAGGTTTTTGTTCTATCAACTGAGGTTAGCAATGAGGACGATAATGTGCCACTTATTAAGGTATCGAAATGCAGTCAAATTTTTTCCCAAGAGTCAAACTATGCAACTTCATTAACTTTAAGTGGTACTTCAACACGTGGTGATGAATGGCGCATGAATTACTGTTTTAAAATAAAACTTACAAGTGGGTAACGCATGGTTTCGATCCTACTTTTGATTTATGGAGGACATACGTCGGTGCTGTATATTAGAGTCCACTACAATATTTCAAAATGATGTTTGACGAAGATATCATCAACAAGTTTGTTAAATACACGAATTTACATACATAAAAAACAGGCCAACAAATCTAATCACTGTTAGTTCAGACGATATGCTTTGCTTTTTCAAAACTTCTTTATAGCAGATAAGTCGTACTATCTACTAGGAACATGAACTGGCAAAATGCTTCAAACTGCGGTATGTCTCTAGTATATAAAGCTATTTCCAATGCCAGATTTGCATTTATTACGGCAAACCTTCATTACTGCGACAATCAAAACCTATTACTTGGTGACAGTTTCGCGAATCTGTCTAATGTTTGACAAACTTGACGAAAACTTTTTAGCCTATGCTCCCTTCAGTCTGCTTTTTCAGATAAATACAAAGAAGTTTTGATCAGAAGACAGCACAAGGTACGTAGAAGTACCTGTCTACCAGAGCTGAACAAAGATATTGCCAGCAAAACAAGTAATTTATACTTCTGGAACAACCTGCTGTTAACAAAAAATATAATGAAAATATGGGAGGAGTATAGATCCGATCAAAATACTCGTATGTGTACAGAATCGGACTTCAAACTAGATGAGACCATATTTTTCAGTACCGAGATAACTAACTGAGATGTTCCGTGTGTCACAAAAATGCCAAATTATATTGTGTTAAGTGCAACATAACTATGCTTAAAAAAACTGCTTTGAAAAGTTTTATATCCTCAAATAAATCACACTAAACTTAAACGTGTTTTGATTTCCTGTCCCTACTTCATAGTAGTACATTATACTATCGTTCCTTTAAAGGAACACCATTTTCCGAGCTTTCCATGTAACGAAAATTTTTTTTCGTATTTTTTATGTTAAATCCAGCATATTATTAGCCTATAGTGTGAATTTCAAAAGAATCGGAGAAAGAAAGTTGGTTCAGGAACAAGTGGGTTAACGCTTTTTCACTAATTACGACCAAATATTCTATTCTATATGAGAACAGGTATATCAAAGTATTTCTTTGAATGTGTCAGTACTGCCATCCATAACCTGACAGCTAGTAAACAAAACTTGAAGAAATGAAGATTTAAGGAACTAAAATCTGCCAACGCATTGGAATATTTTGATACATTTATAAACCATCCTTAAAAATTCCCTTATTGGAATTTAATTATGATAACGTAGGAGGAAGCTGGTTTCTTAATTTGCATTTACGTGGAAAACCTTGTATAATAGACGTTCGAGAAATTCCAGGAAACCATGTGATGGAGATAGAATATTGAGTAGGTGTAAAACAGGAAATGTATATTGATTCAATTTTCTCTACAGAATACTAATACATCAAATATACATTAGAAAACGCATATATGATGTCTTTGGTGTATATGTACGTAACTCCAAATATATGCATAAAATATATGCTTTTGAGAAACAAAATGAATCAAACAAAACAGTTGTATCTGTACCATGAGCCGCTTCCCAAAAAGTTGATCTTGCTGTAACATCTTTAAGAGTACTCAAGAGTGAATTCGACGCAAGCCCTTACCTCTTTTGATTAATCTTTTAATTGAATCCACAAACAAGTGAAGTTTGGAGCAAATGACGTGGATTTTACTTGGATGCTTATAGCGAGATAGTATCGGAAATATTTAACAAATTCAAATTCAAAATAGTCTTTATTCAAATAGTCCTTTAAAAGGCGCTTTTGACGCGTCAATAATTTACATAGTAGTGATTTGATGGTAATAACTAGATTCGTAAACTTAAAACTAAAGCTATGAGGGTTCCAAACGCGCCCCGGTCTAAGAAGAAGCCCACAACAAACTTAGCCAGGTAAATTTTCTTTTTGTTATCACCATCTCACATGCCACTTAAAATTATATTAAGAGCTATCTTATTAGAGCAATAAATCACACCCATGCTTGTTTATCATTTATGTAATCCTTTACATTATAGTAGGACTTTTCTACAAGCTTACGCTTATTACGCTAGCTTAACTTTAATAAGTAGATACCTCCAGACTTGCTCGGTCTTACATTAGGGATGAATTAGTTTGTGTATAAGGTACTTTTACTATAGAGTAAAACCATATACACCAAATTATTAACCTTATTATAAAAAAATACCCACTCAACCCACACACAATTTCTATGAACATTCGCGGCATATCAATATAATATATGTCGGCATATAATAACGATAATAATGAATGAATGAATCAGAATATATTCAAACAATAATATGGAAAATTATTTAACGTAATACGTTTTAACGAAACAAGAAAACGATTTCTAAAGTTTGTCTTTCAGGAAGCTTTTTGTTGGGTAAAAAACCCAAACTTTCTTGAGCCGATTTTGGGCCAAACAAATTATTTAACTTCCGGCATCAAATTATATTATGTCCATCGTAAGATATTGATCTTCACCGTAGACGTTTAAAAATATTGTTGTAAGAATATCGTTATTTTTATGATTCGCAAAAATATATACAAATTATTTATTCCTTCTTGTCCTCATCCTAAGCTATGTATGGTAGGCGTTATATGTATTTTTTAATACACTACAAGTTAGCCCTAGACGGCATCTCACCTGACGGTAAATGATGATGGAGTCTAGGATGGTAGCGGACTAACCTGTTAGGGGTATGGTAAACCCATACTCCTAATTGGTTTCTACGCGACATCATGCTGGAACGCTAAATCACTTGGCAACACATCTATGTCTTTAGGGTGGTAACTAGCCACGGTCGAAGCCACCAGACGAGACTCGAGCCGGGAATCGAACCCAGGACCTTCAACTCTATAATGCGATAGCGCGCGCTGCACCACGGAGGTCGTCAAAATGCCGTCTAATCTAGACTTCAACTGACTTATGTTTCACTTTGATATCTATCTTTCACAATATAATCTATACATCTCTCTTTTTATCTTACTATAGCCCTGTGTCCTTTTATAACCCCACATCTATGATGTACCATGTCGCGTGGGCTGTCTTCTTATGTTAGTGATAACAACAAAGTATTAACAAAAAACTCTGAGAAACCGAGGTGGACCTACTGAGAACTTCTTGACAGAACCTTATTCTCAGATTTTTTCCTTGAGATGATGTTTATTTTAATTCAAAAAATTGTCCAGATCTTACTAAGCAGTTAATAAGTTATAAATTGTACTGCAGTATTGTATGAAGTATTATGACAATGATTGATCCGTAATCAAAGTTTCAAGTATGCTTCTCGAACCGTACGCGTCGTACAAGGAAATTACCAAAGTTAATCAAAAAGGGGCCTTTTGTTAATCCTTCGGACAAATGATTAAACTTTCGGACATATCGGACACGTCAATCTGTAGATCTATCGATATCACAGTCCATTATGGATATTCAACTTGTTTTTGGCGTTTAATTTATCATCTTCTTGGCCTTAATGTGTCTCATCGTTCCCTTATCTGATGTTATTATTGGTAAAAGGTAAATGTTAGGCAATGTTGATTTTTTCATTGATGATGTGACGTGAAATTGAATTATACATCTTTAACGTAACGTACTTAATATAATATTTACTATTAGAGAGACTTGTTATTGATTTATGTTGATTAAACAACGAAATAAATGTACGGATTCAGGCGTGTTAAATTACAAAAAATATTTAGTGCATTAAACCTTTTCTTTTTTTTTTCACGCTGGGAAATGCTTTTACGCATCCCCTCCGGAGGCGACGCAGGAATCCCCGGCGGCCAGGCTGGCGACCAGAATACCCACTAACGGGTGAGGATGCCTCTCATCCATCACCCGGAGCCCCCTCGTCCGGGGGGCAGGCGGCGATCGTGCGCCCGTCGCCTGCGGCCCACCCTACGACGCCGGAGAGGGTGCGCGTCTGCGTTATTCTCCGTCATTCTCACACAAGGAGGCGACAGCGGCCCAAGACGTCTCGCTGGCCACCTTGGTGCGAACCACAAATGTCAGGCCCCACCTGTGCATAAAACCTACTAAGTGTGAGATAAACCAATGACCATTCCGTACCAAGGTACATTAAAAAATGCTACATGTTATTGCCATTTTTAATTAATTTATTTATTCATGAAAAAACATTTACATAGTTTATATATATATATATATATATATATATATATATATATATATATATATATAATAATTAGATGCAATCATAAACTCGTAACTTGAGTTTTTCCGTACACCGGAGCCTTCGGCAATATATACTTACACGTACACGCTAATCTATATGATACTTACTTAAAAGATAAATAATTACTACTTTACTACTACATTTTTAAACTAAATGCACTAAGTAATAGTGATTTCATATTTTTTTTAAATAAATGTAGGTAGGCAAATAAAAAATTATGTTGTAGTTCAGTGTGACACAGAGAATTCAACCTCTTAGGCTCCGCGGCGAAGTGCGTTAGACGCTTACTCACACTAATTCGTGTTTGATATTTTTAAATGTATTCTATAATGATAGACTATATAATAAAAATTTAGAATGAACGTGAGTCTATGTTATTGGAATTGGATTCCGTTGACACACATAGAGTACAGAACAAATAAACTCAGAAGTAACCTTCGTGATATTAAAGCACTACTGTGTGTAACATGAAACATCACTGTATCTAGTTAGGCATTTTATGCTGTGCCAATAAACATAAAAGTAAATAAATAACTATTAACTATAAAATAGTATCTCAGTCAATAATGTCGATGCTGATAAAATAATAAAGAATCCTAAAAGTCAAAAAGAGTAAGAGAAACAGTTTCCTTAAAGACTTTATAGAATCTCAAAATAACTTATTATTACTTAGTATTAGTAGCTGTGATAGCCTAGTGGTTAGGACGTCAGTCTCCTAATCAGAGGTCGGGGGTTCGAACCCGGGAGCGCACCTATTACTTTTCGGAGTTATATGCTTTTTTAAGCAATTAAAATATCACTTGCTTCAACGGTGAAGGAAAACATCGTGAGAAAACCTGCACGTCTTAGAGTTCTCCATAATGTTCTCAAAGGCGTGTGAAGTCTGCCAATCCGCACATGGCCAGCGTGGTGGACTATGGCCAAACCCTTCTCATATTGAGAGGAGACCCGTGCTTTGTAGTGAGACGAGAATAGGTTGATCATGATGATGACTTAGTATTAGAAGTTATATAATGACTGATGAACGTTTGGTCCCAACCTTTCAGTTCATCGACATTCCACTGCCCATCGACATTCAAGATTTTACAAATCAGAGCCCACGTATTATAACAGGTACTTCTCAAAATCTCCGCATTTCTCATTTCATAACGTAGAGATATGCCTGGAAGCTGTAAGATACCAGGCGATAATTTATATCAAAATATTGCCAAATTGCTCTTATCTTCGAAACTAAATTTCGCTAAAGTCAGCACACAACTCCGGAGACCTCGACCTTATGTATTTCGGCTTACGCAAACGGAATACTAAACTAAGTTACAAAACTTGTTCGCTATAAACGCTAAAACCGGTGATAAGAAGTTATCTGTACTACAGTACAGAGACTGTATTATTACGGGGCTTTAAGCAAAAACGCTATATCTCTGAAACTGTTTTATTATACTTTAATGCTTCTTCTAAGCCGACTCATAATGAGAATATTTTGTTACTTGAGATCCAAATATTTTTGGGGTAACAGAGTTGAAGCAACCCTTCGGACCGTCAAATTGGTTACTCATACATTTCGTACTGAATGTTTAATAAAATGTGTATTGCTACTATATACTTTATTGTAAATACAACGTAAAGATAGTTGGATGTAATATCTTTTCGTTATCGGAAAATGAAATATTTTCAGAATAATATTCATCGCTGTCATATCGATTATGCTGAGGCAAGCTTTATTTACTGAAGACCAGTTAAATAAGCCTGTGAGACTTAAAAATAGTATTCATTCATGTTGTAACCACCTACCAAGAAGCATCTATAGCATTTTCACTCGAGAAGAAAGAAGAAATCACTTTTTAGCGATAAGGCCGCCAAATTGTACCATGTATCACACCGCTCTTTTGTAATTGTATTTATTCATTCATTCAATTATTCAATCAAAAGCTTAATGTTTTAAAACGACCAAATGTCTAATATATTATTATTTGTCATTTAGCAGTAATTGTTGTGCCTATCTCTAAGTAGTTTGCCAAATTAAATAGAAATCTATTAGTTACCAAGAATGTATTGTGTTAAAGCTGTTGATGCGTCTTATAAATAAATAAAGAATGAAAATAAAATGATATTTACAGTTTGGTCCTATGTTGTGTACTTGACTAGTTATTTACGCTGCATTATCATCTACTGGCATTGTTTTTTTTTAATATATAAGCTAGCGTTTCACCTCTATATCACCTGATAATAAGTATACATGTAGTCTAAGATAGGACACAGTTCTCAAAAAGTTGCCTATGTAAGTTTTTATAATAGCACCTTGGCTGTAAGAAACCAGGTTACCCAGACCTCGAAAGGGCATTCAGACATCAGCCAAGCGTTTCAAAAAGGTGACGTAAATTGTTTGCGCAATTGGACAGTAAGATAACAATACCCACTACGAAATAGTGCACACATTTATAATAGACAATATGATAAAAAAATGTCCACATAAACACCCGTCTGGTCTTAGAGCACATTTATCAGAGCCTCATCCATTATTCAGCAAGGTGTAACACTTACCACTAGTGGCTTAGTTTGGCTAGCATCCAACAAAGATAATGTTATGGTTTACTAGGCACTTTCCATAAGGCTTTCGGAATTAATAAGAAACATTGGGCGTCATTAACGTATTAAAAACAATGCTGAAGCGATACGAAGCGAGGGTGGGTGATTGCTAGACTCCAAAGCCAAGCAAAGTAACATTATTAAACAATTAAAATATCACTTGCTTCAACGGTGAAGGAAAACATTGTGAGGAAACCTGCACGATTGAGATTTCTCCATAATGTTCTCAAAGGCGTGTGAAGTTTAAGACTATGGCCAAAACTCTTCTCATATTGGGAGGAGACCCGTGATCTATAGTGAGCCAGTTATGGGTTGATCATGATGATGATGAACATCGAATTGTTAGTCCATCTCTCTCAACCGCTTCTCTTCTTTTCCGTTTGCTAACTTCTCTTCTTACCGGTTACTTGAATCTACATTTATGTATAATATTTGAGTACTCCTGTGATGCCACCAACAGAAATCGCTGGAAGGAGATCATAAGAGCTGCTGTGAAGGCCAAATCATAACCACGACCACTCTGCCAAGAGTGAACGAATAAGAAGAAAAATTTGAATGTTTGCAAAATTACATATTTTTGAAAAATAAATGAGTTCCATGACACTGAGAATTCATTTCAATTTTGAAAGCAACGACCTTTAATATGACTAAAACATATTTCAAAGAAAACTTGGACTTTCTTTTTAGATAAAAGCATAAGAAAACATATTAAGAAAAAGCTGTTTGTTAAATTCTACTACAGTGGCTCGAGGCTTGGAAATACCGAAGCCAAAGCTGATGTTTAAACACAATTAGCTCCGGCGAGGCTTACCAATTAGTACACATAAATGAGAAAATCTATTGCATATTCCAACATGGAGTAAAATAAATAAGCAGTTAATAAAAACAGAAATTACTTATACGAAGGAAGTGACTTCCTTTTTGAAATTGCGAAGTGGTAATGACATGTTAAATCCATTTATAAAAAGTTAAGTTGTTATTTATTTTTATTTTTTTATTTTTATTATTTTTGTACCAAATTTGTTATATCAATATTGATTGTGTATACTTTCTATTTGGTACGAAAGTTCCACTTCAACGAATAAAATTATAATATTAAGTGGCGTAAATTTATTTATGCGGTTCTTCTTCTTCTAATGATCATATGTGTATAATTATTCAATATTTACTGTATACATACAAGTTTCGTTAAGATAATTTCATCATGGCCATCTTGATTCCCACTACCTGTAAGCAATTGGTAGGACTTAGGTATCCTGTTCAGATTAGTAGTTAGTTAGAAGATGGAAATGTTAATATTGTACCCTCTGTCATATTTCCTTGTCCTTTTATTGTTACAATATCCTTTTTTATTTGCAAAATATAATATATTTTTTGGTTATGTCAAACACATTTTTTCCTATGCTGTGTTTAGTTTTAAAAAAACACTTCACTGATATAGCATATTTTAAAGTTTAATATTTTCGAATATATTTGTGTTAGTGTTTGTGAGTGAACCTAAATACATTGACTATTTGAGGGTAATTTCTAGGAGTATTGTTGATAAATTCAATTTATGATATAATTGCGACATTACTTGTTTAATATTTAACATAATAAAAAGCATAGAGAATAATAAGATATCTGATCCTATCCGTTGATAATCAAATATTGACCGACTGATTTTATTGTAAAGTTCTGAATTCAGCAGTGTTAATATTCAATTGTATGATGCTCAATGCTATTTTACCTTATACTATGTTTAGTTATATCGTGTCTCCTACAACGTTGGACTACTGGTGAAATTAACTACGCTGTGGCTTTGGTTGAACTTTAGACAGGTAATTAAATTTTTGATTTATTCCACCTAATGCACCTATTACTCATTCACAGTACATTACAAAAGGCATAAATAGGATACAATAGATATACTGGTACTTAAGTAAGGTAAGTATAAAATATGTTTGGTTTGGTTTAGTAATGCGATTAACAGAATCGTTAATTTAGCTAGACGTTACGCTCTATACATAGCTTATTTATTATTACATACCCATATTTAGATATATCTTTGACAACCTCCGTGGCACATTATAAAGTTGGTGGTCCCGGGTTCGATTCCCGGCTTGAGTTTTATCTGGTGAGAGGCTTCGGCCGTAGCTAGTTACCACGCTACCGACAAAGACGTGTTGCCAAGCTATTTAGCGTTCTGGCACGATATCGTGTATAAACCAATTAGGAGTATGGGTCTAAACAGGTTAGCCAGCTACCATCTTAGACTGCATCATCACCTACCATCAGGTGAGATTGTTGTCAAGGGCTAATTTGTAGTGGATAGTAAAAAACCCTTTCATATGAGGATTTTCTGGCATTTCGTAAATGTTTGCAGGAAATACGGCAAATACCGGCGTTATACAATCTGCTAACAGAATATATCCGGTCCAATTATAGTTGCGTTGCTATACTATTTTTTTACATACATAATTCTGCTTTATTAAATTATCAGCTCTTTCTAATTGTAATGAACTCAGGGTTATGTCTCGATTGTACCAGAAAATGTTTACAACATCGTCGTCCTCTTCTCAACTTTTTACGTAGTATTTTACGTCTACTGCTAGAAGTAGATCTGGGAATTCAACATTCCATAGTGTTTGCTTATTGTTTAACATGTAGGCAAGATGAAAACATCTGCTACGATTTGTTTTTGTTAAATCACACCTACTTCAGATATTTTACATTTTGAGATTGTGATAACAAAAATAACAATTACCCGGCTAATTTTGTTGTTGGTTTCATCAAACAGGGCGCGTTTGGAACCCTCTTAGCTTAAGATTTAAGTTTACCAATGTTTTAATTTCCATCAACTTACTACGATGTAAGCTATAGGTATACTATCAAAATTTCCTTTTACTGGAATATTTGAACACAAAATCAGGAAATAAAAAATAGCTTTATTCACATAAACCTATTACAGGCATTATTTCAATTCGTGAAGTGATGGTGATAACTATACTCGTCAACTTCCCAGTTTATGATCAATCAATTGGTTGATTATAGCTCACGAGCAACAGATAGTTATGAATACAAATTCTTAACATCATCGTTATTTTAACCGATTGACGTCCACTGCAACACACTCCTATAGGGAATTCTAAATTCTTCAGTAATTTACTTAATATTTTGCAACGGTTCCTACAACTCGCTTAATTTCATCGGTTTATTTAGTGAGGAGATATATCAACTGTATGTTTTATTTGTAATAAATAAATAAATAAATATTATCTGCGAGCCAAGATGTTTGAAATCGTAAACGTCTGTGAAGGCCCTGGTTTTGCGAGCAATATGTGGCATGGCAAAATTAGCTTTGCAAGTTTCTTCTAAGCCCTATAGAAGCGACCATTGTCTGGGAGCATCTACTTAGAAATATCAGAAGCCATATTATGACTCTTGTTAGTGATGAAATACAGTTCATAAAGTAGTAGTATTCATAAAATATATTAACAGGCTGAGAATACGTAGTTCGACCATGTCGTTATATTCTTTATCGCACATCTTGTGGTCGTAGTGAAGATGTTGAGGGTAACAATAAAATTTTACTCGCATTTTTTTTTTATACACTACAGTTTACCCTTAACGGCTATCACACCTGGTGGTAAGTGATGATGCAGTCGAGGATGGTAGCGGGCTAACCTGTTAGGGGTAAGGTAAAACCTCACTCCTAATTGGTTTCTACGCGACATCATGCCGGAACGCTAAATCGCTTTGTGACACGTCTTTGTCTGTGGTAACTAGCCACGGCCGAAGCCTCCCACCAGACCAGACTCGAGCCGAGAATCGAACCCAGGACCTCCAACTTTATAATGTGTCTTTATAATGTGTGTATAATGTGTGGTCGTCAAAATATAATATGATATAGTGTTTTTATGCGTTTGTGTGTGATCTGAAGTGATACAGGCATAAGAGCGCCTCTTCCGGGAATCGAATCCGGGATCCGGGACCCGGGACCTCCAACTTAATAATGTGACAGCGCGTGGTCGCATTACAGTACACTCAATTGAATATGAGAAATAGGGTTAATGCTAGTTTTTGGTTTTACAGAACACTTAAAAGCTAGACAGTTAGTCCCAACCTTTGTGTAAGCGTGGGTTGAACTCTTCATATATTCGCCGAACAAAAAGGCATTTACTCGACATTGACTCGAAAAAACAGCACAGTGGTAAATGTGAAACGTTTGGGCGAAAACTCCGGAACAGTTGGGAGCATCCAGCCGTAAATGCCGGCCTTGCCGTCAAAGCCCGAAATGTGTCCATTTTTGGTACTTCATTAAAAAAGTCTGCGATTCCTTCATCAATTTTGACATACTGCATCATATCGGACCATCGGATCATTAAGGCATATTACCAGCTTGCTTATCGGGAATGATGTAATCAGTGGTTAAGTTTTGTTTATGTACTCTGAATATTCCAGGTTCTATCTGGAGTTTTATTTATAATTTAATCTGCTAACGTGGTTTTCATATAACAATATTAATTGAAAAAACGGCAGAGTGTATTGGCTGTGAATCATATTGGACCATCGGATCATTAAGACATATTACCAGCTTGCTGACCGGGTATGGCCTAATCAGCGGTGTAAGTTTTGCTTTATGTACTCTAAATATTCCAGGTTCAAGCTGGAGTTGTATTTATAATTTAATCTGCTAACGTACGTGGTTTTCATATAACAAAATTAATTCAAAAAACGGAAGAGTGTATTGGTCATAATAATCTTATAAAGTAAAATGAGATTCGTTTTATATTGAGTCTAATAATAATACAAAGGAAAATGTTAAATGGTAAGGAAATAGCTCAGAATAGTTGGAGATAAATGCATCCAGGATTTAGGGCGTAAAAGGATTTAGGGCGTAAAAAATCATAAAAAAGAGCGTTTCTATTTCAGGACTACATTAAGCATCAGATTAAGTTACCTTTCGGCCTTTTTTCTTGTTTCTAACGAATTTTTTTTTTATCTTATAATTAAATCCAAATGAAATCACACTTAGTAAAAGTTAAACCTCAAATTTCAGTGCTAATAAAATTACAGCGTACTGTATTGAACATTGAGATATCAATTAATCCCTACTTTCAGGCGTACTTACATCTGTTTACATATTCACAAAGTAAGAGGTCAATTCCACACTGAATCATACAAACATTATAGCGGAAAATGTAAATCGCTTGCCCAAAAAAATCAGAACGGTGGAAGTTGGAAGCATCCATCCGTAAATGCAGGCCATGCTGGAAAAAGCCCGGACGTGTCCATATTACCACATTAAAACTGGAGTTGTGTTATCTTTATCGCTGATTCCGGATCCACGGAAACCCTTCTATATTAATGTCGCTATCAAAATTCAGATTAATTCTGATTGCCTTTAAAAAGGGTTAAAATTATTAACCTACATTTTGTAGGTACCAAAAGAGTGAACTTTCGTTCGTCTTATCGCACACATATTGCGATGTAAGAATTTTTAATCCAGTAGGTAGCTAGTTATTTGTATCATACTTTCGCACAGGATGTCCGCCTTCTAATCAGAGGTCGGGGGTTCGAACCCGGGCACGCACCTCTAACTTTCGGAGCTATGTGCGTTTTTAAGCAATCAAAATATCACTTGCTTCAACGGTGAAGGAAAACATCGTGAGGAAACCTGCATGCCTGAGAGTTCTCCACAATGTTTTCAAAGGCGTGTGAAGTCTGCCAATCCGCACATGGCCAGCGTGGTGGACTATGGCCAAACCCTTCTCATATTGAGAGGAGACCCGTGCTCTGTAGTGAGCCGTCAATAGGTTGATCATGATGATGATGATGATACTATAACTTGTTAGTAAAACTCTGAATGTTTTTGTATATATATATATTTTTTATGTTAAACCTACTTAGCATATTTTTAGGGGATTCGAGGGTTATTAGTCTAATAGGCAAATTCTCAATTCTATGCTTCATATATGGATAATGTTAATATTATTTGATACTCAATATTATTGGGTCATGTTCGAAATATTGTGAATGAAATATTTGGAGACGCTAAACGAAGTGGCTATATACATATTTTACAAGGAAGCCACCCGTGACCGTACTTCAGTAGAGTGGGTATTCTAGGTTATTACGTTAATGCCTACTGAAAATTCCACGGATAATGACCACTATGTCAGGAATTACAATCTCTGAACGATATTTAATCGCTGTCTTTTTAGATAATAATATAACCTGACATAGCAATTATCGACACTGTTCTTAAACTCTTTCACATTTTTTAAAAATGGTACGTTACCCTCATCACCATCATCATGAACAACTCATTACCGGCTCACTATAGAGCACGGGTCTCCTCACAATATGAGAAGGGTTCGGCCATAGTCCACCACGCTGGCCATGTGCGGATTAGCAGACTTCACACGCCTTTGAAAAAATTATGGAGAACTCTCAGGCGTGCAGGGTTTGCTCACGATGTTTTCCTTCACCATTGAAGCAAGTGATATTATAATTGTTTAAAAACGCACATAACTCCGAAAAGTTAGAGGTGCGTGCCCGGGTTCGAACCGCCGACCTCTGATTAGGAGGCAGACGTTCTAACCACTAGGCTATCACCGCTTTACGTTACCCTACTAGACTTATTACCGGTTTGTACATATAGTGCTGTTGACGAGTGATTGGTGGAAGATGAACCACCCTGGAACCTGCTCTGTCGGCAATATAACAAGTTACCGGATTTCAGAGTTATTGAATTCTCTATTTCTCGTTGGAATTCAAATTATCCGCTGATATCTCAACTTGCTAACTGCTTCTTTAAGCTCGATCATCTTTTCGTCAATCCTCAAAGTGCATGCGTTATATGTTACCATAAGTCTTCTAGTACTACTAGAGGCTGCGGTTTGTTTTTCATTCCTATTATAGCTGTGACCAATGCTGATCACGTTGGGAAGGCGAGCTTGGTCTGTCTGTGCTAGTGTCGCTACTACCAGGCAACGGTCTGCGAGATTTATGCAGTTAAACCAATTTGAGAAGGTTATACCGCCACTCATCTGTCGCCAAAGCATCGTCAATTAGACGACATAATCCACTATAGGTGGGGTGAGGCGAAGCTGGCAATTAAGAAATCTGACAGGAACTAGCTTCCCTCAAAAGAAATTACTCTTCACAACAAATATTGTAATATTTTAAGCATTAACAGATAACATCTTTTATTTCAAGCAAATATTAGTTGTATAAAATTTATACCCATAAAGAAAGTACCTTTCACAACTTAAATGTCGATTAAATTAAATACTTCAAAATCTTCCTTAACTAACAATAGTTTTTTATAATCAATCATATGCATTAATAAAAAATATTCTGACATCAGCTTGATTACGTCAAAATAACGTACTCAAGACGACACTTTAATTTTAGGAGTCCTTAATAAAGATAATTGGAACAGCTCAGTAGTCATTATTAAAAGGGGACCACACAAATGAAATTTACAATAAAAAGGATATATTTTGTTTTTAGCTGAGAGACTCTTTCTATAGGAACGCTCATTGCTGGGTAAAACTGGAGCCAAAAAACATAGATAAAGTGAACTAATGATAGGTATTCATTAATTACGAAACTCATTCATGTGGCTTTTTAACTAGATAACTACTCGCAACTATTCCAATTTGTTTGAGGTTAAAAAAATGGTTTCCACTTTTTATTATACAAAACTTATCCCCAAATGTTGTTTCATTTCTGATTCTATAGAGAGTCGGCCTAATCAATTTCTAATTGATAATTGTAGCATACGCAAGGTGTAAATCCCATAAAATGAGTGTTGTTGAAAATTACAAGGTTTCAGTAAAATTATAGTAAAAGTATAATGTATAGAATAAAGAAAAAACAAATATACCACACCTATATAGGTTACGTTACGTTTTATTTACGTTAGCTTACACTAGGGTCTCAAAATTTCTCTGAGCATAAGCTCGTATTGGATAGGATCCCACTACAAGACATGTCTTACATATGCATATATTCTCCCTCAAGAGCTAGATCCTAGTTTAGTAGAACTGTTTACTTTATCTCACGTTCTTGGAAGAGCAAAGTTCTAGTCGGTATTAGTGTTCCAGTTACCGGATTAGGTTAACAAATTCGATAATCGTTATTGCTGTGAATAATGTTGGAATCTTAGAGCTGAGGTATGAACACGTTCATATTATTACATGCTTTTCTTAATTAGTATCATCTGCTTTGTCAATATATGAATGTAATTAGTTGTTTTAAACTATTAAAAACTGAAAGCCTCTTATTTAAAGTCAGTTTAATTAACATTGAGAATTTCAATTAACATATTCTTAGGTTTTTGTGCAGTCAAAACTTCAATTGGCTTACACAGACAAACATTTATTCATCACGATTATTCAAATAAATCCTGGCTTAAAAGTTTTTTGTATATCAGAAGTGGGATCATACTTTTGATATACGATTATTTTTGCCGCTATACTATGATCCACCATGTGGCATCCCCCGCATTTGCTAAACGGTTTCATTCAGCTACCGTTTATGTCACGCTGCTCGTAAGGGTCAAGTCAATTATTGAGATTAGTGAACTCAAACAAACAAAGAAACAAAATTCAGCTGTATTACTAGCATAGATTTTTTATATAGTCCGTCTCTATTTAAACAACGGCCTCGATTATTCTATAGACAGGCAATTACATATTTGATAAATATCACCCCCCATGTACCTTGTTACTCGTTCACATAATATTAAAAAGGTCAGATGGTTATCGGTGAATGTAAATCTTAGCATAATTATGGGTTGGTCTAATAAGACCCCATTTATAGGGTAAAACCCTACAGCTAGGATATCTAATAAAAGATCTAGGGGCAAGAGCTCGCTAAACAATATTGACGACGCAGTGTATGCGTTGTATTTTAACGTGGAAAGTCCTGAGTTCGATGTCCAACTAGAGTCTGGTCTGGAGAGAGACTTCAGTTGTGACTAGATACCATTCTAACGACAAATACATATCGCCAAGCGATTTAGCGTTCCGGTATGATGCCGAGCAGAAACCGACTAGGAACACTGGTTCGGCCAGCAACGCATCCAGACTTAACATCAAGTATCCTGTCTGTTCATTTTCCCACGATGAAAAATAAAAAAAAACTGGTTTAAAAAAATCTTTCTTTTTTTCTAGAATAAATTGAAATTTAAAATCGCTAATGGAAACGTTGCCACTTAATAATTTCAAACGTGCATTAAAAGTCAAACCATAAAGCTGCCTGCATATTGCAAGATAAGGTCGTTAGGCGAAGCGCCCACCAGACTTCAAATTAACTAACCCATGAAAATTAAGTGACCTTGATAATTCAATTACGTATTAGTTATTATGAAATTGTATTTTAGTATATAATAACCGAAAGCACATGTACGATATGCACTAAGCAGGATTAAGAAGTTTTCCGAAAAGCAGTAAATATTTCTTGACAGAAACACCCCAATATTTAACAAATGTTTACTCAAACAATCTAAAAATAGAACCAAATTCAAAATCTGTAATAGAATATGCAAACACTAGACCATCGATGCACTTTCGAGACCAATCAACGCATCTCTAGAGAAGTATCTCTAGTAGCCCCAATAGAAAGGTGCCCTTATGTCTCGCTCTACATACTTTTCTCTCCCGAGTTCCACACCTTTCGTTGAATAGAGCATTCCATTTTCCAATATCCATTTTTTACAAGTACCCTCTTCCTCTTCGTGTAAAATAATTTACGAGTATAATGGAATGTCTACTAAAGTTGAGAGTATAATAATATTGGTACAGCTTCGATTTTAGTGGGTAGTTTTTTTGCACTCTTTACTGCAGATTCTATGCTCTACTACTCCTTCCTTTTATGAGATCCTGATACCAGATGGGAAAGGAAACGGCCTGAATATGAAATTTAAGTTTTTTTAGCTATCGTAATTTTGTCTCAGTGGTTTTATATTCACAAGCTTTTTCATTATTAGTTTAACCGATTGGATTGAACATTTTGTATGGATTCTACCGCTGTCGTTTGTCTATCTTAGCGGGGTTCTACGAAAGCTGAATTTCGACGCGATATTTTTTCAATTAGTTCGTGTTTTCCATCTAATTGGTTTAGTTAAAATTTAATTCAAATAATAAATAATAAGTTGAAGCGGTAACAACCTAGTGGTTAGGGCGTCAGCCTCCTAATCAGAGGTCGGCGGTACGAATCCAGGCACGCACCTCTAACTTTTCGGATTTATGTGCGTTTTTAAGCAATTAAAATATCAGCGGTGAAGGAAAACATGAGGCAACCTGCACGCCTGAGAGTTCTCCGTAATATTCTCAAAGGCGTGTGAAGTCTGCCAATCCGCACATGCAGCGTGGTGGAGTATGGCCGAACCCTTCTCATATTGAGAGGAGACCCGTGCTCTGTAGTGAGCCGGTAATGGGTTGATCATGATGATAAATAAATAGTTTACTTTTAAGAATTATTAATGGGGACATAAAACAACATCGAGTCGATTCTGGACGTTCTAAATTGCCGTTTAGGTATTTTATACATAAAATATTCCCAACATAATCTATGGCACAATTTACGAGCATTTGGATCATTTGTTTCGCGTGAGATTTAAAATTTCCGCGACACCGAGTAAAGCTGTCGCAATAATGTTAGTTTACGAGCTGTCGTGCAGCAGTGCGTGTGTTTACGGCCCGTTATAAATAACAAGCATACCCAGATTCGGTCGACACGTGAGAGGTGTTATTTATCCTCACGTAATGCTTGTTCCTGTATTTTACAGCTGAACAGACATAATGGACAATAACGCAGGTCACACATTAGAGTCCAGCTTGGTCCGCTGAAACCGCACATGTATAACGCTTCCAGGACCGACGTGCAACGATAAAACATCACGACTAGTTCAAAAAAACTTGATTGAAAAGTTAGGTAAGGTAGCACAAAACTTAAAATTGTTTATTTTTTTATATATTTACATTATTTTTTATTTTTTTTATATCAACTACAAGTTAGCCCTTGACGGCAATCTCACCTTATGGTAAATGATGATGCTGTCTAAGTTGGTACATCGAGGGCAAACGAGGTGACGGGTCACCTGATGATAAGTGATTAGCATCCGTTATAAATATCTGCAGCAAGAGGAGCCATCCTGTAATCGATTTCTATTCGGCATCATATTAGAATAATAAATCGGATGGAGGTATGTATTTGCCAGTAAGGTATTAACAAGCTGCAGCCGAAAACTACAACCAGACCAGATTTAGAATAGAACCCAGGACATTCCGCTGTTTAATACGATAGCTTTTAAAACATCACCATGCACTCCGCTACAAATATCATCATGATCAACCCATTCTCGGTCTCCTCACAATATGATAAGGGTTTGACCATAGTCCGCCACGCTGGTCATGTGCGGATTGGCAGACTTCACACGCTTTTAAGAACATTATGGAGAACTCTCAGGCGTGCAGGTTTCCTCACGATGTTTTCTTTCACCGTTGAAGCAAGTGATATTTTAGTTGCTTCAAAACACACATAACTCCGAAAAGTTATAGGTGCGTGCCCGGGTTTGAACGACTAGGCCTACTACGAGGCTAGGCGACCTAACCACTAGGCTATCACAAGCTGTGATAGCCTAGTGTAAGTCAATATTAATTAAGTGTAGTCCAACTTAATTAATATTGGTCTAAAGATCTGCTGCAGCACATGCTACAATATGATTTCGTACCCACAGCGCCTAAAGATCTACACTCACACTTCGAGTGTTCTCTCCGTAACATTTTAAACATCATGAATACGCGTACACCGTGCATATATACGAGTATGTCATGTCAAGAAAGCAGTCTTTAATAGCGGAACTATAACACTTTCACGCCTTGCGACACGATCCACCGAAATGTGCGATCAGCATAATGTTATATTGCACATAATGCTTGTTTCTGTAGTTTACAGCTGAACAGACATAATGGACTATAACACCGGATATGTAATGTCGTTCGATGTTATTGGAAGCCATGCGAAGCGTGCTCCATACAAAATTTTACATCTATGTTCCAGTGTTATATTTGAACTACCTGTATTTACGTATTTTACGTACTTGATCCTCCTGTCATGTTATGATGATAATGATCGCCTGATATCCTGTAAAAGCGATCATCTATTGGCACAGTAATCACGATCTTATTTTTTGTGGTGCAAAAGCTTTATGGCTACCTATACCTCTTACCCTTATTCAGAACGGACATTATGTGGGATCCCCCTCCCCTCCCCCTTCCGATATAGTAGGGTATACTCAAACTAAAAACCACCACAGCATGTCCCTCTCGCTGCTTTGCTGAACACCCGGGGATACCATTGTATACTTCGCGGACGCCAGTAATAACCAGGCTATCGTCACGAAAAATGGCATGACGCTCCCTCGAGCCATCATATCTCCTCTACATAAAATAAACTATTAAAACTGATATTACACACAAAATTATGGCCCAGTTCTAGAAGCAATAATGTTAAAGACGATAGTAATATACCACTTCTAATGAGTCTCTGGAAGATGGTGAAAAAATATTTTTATTTTCATTCTTTATTCATTACAGCTTTAAATTCTGCAGAACTATATTGTTCTCGGTCCAACAAACAATATCTCTGTATTGTTTGTTCTCACAACTACTCCTTTTGTAGCCGCCGCTAAAAGTGGGACGTCATTTCGAGAACACAAAGCTAGAGAGGCGTATAATAAACTCCATTAGGTCGCAAATTCGGAGCAAAGGGGAAGGGAACAAACCGCCAAGAGTAACAGAGCGTTATGCGTTGTATTAAACGTGCATTACCAATAAAAAACATTAAGGCAAGTATTTTTTAGCTATAAGGCACCCCCGACTGTCATTCTTGGCTGGTGCTTTTTGCACTTCAAAACAGCCATCTTGACGAGTTCTTCAACCTAATAAGGGTATTAGGTTGTAAGTTTCGGGTATATGCTCTATTAAATAAGGATATTTAATAGAGCTCATGCCCAAACGTTTTAAAATCCAGTTATTACTACAAACAGCAATTACTACATACATATTAAAAACTTGGGACAATTATCATGAAACTATGAGAGAAACGACCACAAGTGGTATATTTTTGAATGTTTACATGTTAAATTGGTAAGACACCGTGGTTCTTCATTCAATCTGTCTATCAACAGGCTGTATCTCATAAATAGTATTAGATAGAGAATTTGAATTTTCACAGAATATTTAATGTATTTTTATTATTTGTAATTTATATGTTTATTTGAGTCTCAATTTATTTGTCTCTCCATTCATTCGTGGTACTTTTCGTATATCGTGTTTTATATTGCTCCTGCGTACGGAACTAACTACGGAATAATCTAGAACGTACTTAACCAATTTCTATAATAAGATATCATCGTCAGTTCACGTATAAATATGTCAGTAATAAACGTGAATTAAACTATAAATGACTTGTTATAATCCAAATTAGGTATAGAACTAGCAATGTGACCTACATTAGCCGACCTCATAGTTTTGATACTTATCTAGGCTTTAAAATCCATCAACGGTAAACAGAACTTGTCATAGGTAGATTAATGGCCTAAAGATTAATATCAGGACCTATACTTATTCTGTTTATCAGTGCCTATATACGCCAAATAAATAGAGGTACAAATATACAATATATATATATATATATATATATATGTTTAAAGGGTATACATAAGTTTTGTTTTATTTTATTTCATTTATTTATTTTACACTGCCTAACACAATTATTACAGAACTTACAATTCGATAGTGAAGTTATAATAGGGGTTAAAGTATGAAATTGCCGTTTTATTGTAAAAGGTACTTCGAGTTCTATCGCAAAAGCATAAATGAGCTTCCTGTTAGATGGCAGCAATGTATAGATAATAATGGTAGTTATTTTGATTAAATAAATATGTTAAATTAAAAAAAAAAAAAACGATTTTTTGTTTTTCAGTACAAATCGGCAATTTCATACTTTAACCCCTAATATTTATCTAAAGAGTTTAAACTATCTAACATCTAGATACACTTATTTATAACAAATAGTCCACATTGCTGTCTATGTGAAAAAATGTCAAAGAGATTAAGGGTAAGAGTAAGATTGCGAACCTTACTCTGTTAATGTGTTAACTCTTACTCTGTTTATTTGACACCATTTGATACTTCTTTCAAATAAATACTTCAACGAATTATTTCAAATTAAAAAGTACGCGCGCTTAATTGGAATAGGCTGCTAGAGGAACCTTAAACCGGTGGTAAGCAAGGTTTCAACATATTATATAATGGACATCGGTCTTAAGAGACTAGCAGTCGAAACTAAAATTTATACTTATTGTTGCGATACAAATAAACTACGTTCGATGACCGTTTTGTTGCTAAGAAATCTTAGATATGGTAAGGTACAAGAAAAATCTGATGAAAAACTAGGATTTAGCATTATTGGAGAAGGAAGTAACACTTATAAACTAATTTACGCGTACTTCTTTTTAAATTATTTTTTGCGTTGCTCCTTTGCGTAACCAAAAAACAAAGGGCATTCATATAAACACAAACAAATCTCTACAACCCATAGTAGACGGGAATAAATATGAAATGGCACACGGCTATCTAGGTCACCACTTCACCGACGAGTGGCGACCATTTATATAAACCGTTATGAAAACAAGAGCTCCCCACAAAACTGAACTGAAAACGGCTGAACTGCCACTTGTTTTACCAGATTTGCGAACGAAGCGCTGTCTGTCTATTCACAGTTGATTCATAGACATGCAAAAAGCATGAGCATTGGCCTTTATAACAAATGTCCGAGAAGAAAAAAAACATCAGTACTTGAACTGTGCTTTAGTATATCAGAAAGTTAAAAGTATTATTGGATAGAATTTCCTACACCCGGCTTGTAATAGAACTTAACCGTCAAAAATCGTCACGTTAGTATAAAGCGTTATAACGCCTTGACATTCTTCATCAATAAAAGTCAAGTTCTTATTACAATTACTGGCCATAACACAGAAATCTGATGAGTTTCGTAGACAGCTTTGGCGGTAATTTAAATCAAGTTTATTCAAATGCAATTTTCCACTTTCTTGTGTAATGCCTTTGACCTCACAGATATTTGTAATACAGATATTATGTACTAAATATTATAGTAAGTTTTTAGTTCAGCGTAGTTAGTTACTACCGACAAAGACGTGTCGCCCATCAATTTAGCGTTCCAGCACAATTTCGTGTAGAAAGCAATAAGGAGTATGAGTGTACCATAATATTAACAAGTTAGCCCGCTACCACCTTAGACTACTTCATCACTTACACCAGGTAAGATTGCAGTCAAGGGCTTACTTGTAGTGATTTTTTTTTTGAATCCTGTTGAATAGGAAGCCTGGAAGTAATGGCTTTTAGTGGTAGGGTCGCATTTTTCTATTCCTGCCTGTTTACATGCCCTTTATGTGAAATAAAGATGTTTAAATGAAATAAACTGACTTGTAGACAGTATTGCTAATTATCTCAACAAAGCGTAACATAGGTATCATGATTTTTCTTCTAGGTAATGTTTTTAAACTTACCCTCTTTAAATGCTGCCACTTTAGAATAGGTTGTAATTTTTTTTTTAAATATATTTACCCTCATTACATTGCTAATTGGTTAATTGTAAAGTTATATTGTGTTTCTATGATTTTATCCCTGATTGTAAAACTATAACTGATGAGCCAGATATGGAACAACTATTTAACTTTGTAGGTATAAGCTATTTTATTATCATTTCAGATTGATACATGTGAGCAAAAATCGCAACTAATTTCTCTTTCTTAAGTTTTTGTTGAGTAAAATAACGAATGATATTGCCCAGGGAAACAGAATTTAAAAATTTCTTTACGGCTTTTTGGTTCCCCCATTTCCGGATAATAAGGTTCCATGTCCATTCGCAAAGAAAAGAAGAATATCCGACTTCCAACGAACCCGAAAAAGCTACTTTGCAAAAACCAGCAATCTGTTTACATAGGACAAAGCGTGACGGGAAGGTTTTAATGAGCTCTGCCCAAACAAAAGGTCTGGCTTTGGGGTTTTATATTGTACTAATGACCGCTACATCCGTCATAGCGTTACCGTAAATGTTTACAATATTCCTCTCTTGTTTCCGGAAACGGCGTATTTTACGTTGCGGAATTTCGCATTTTTTACGTTTTTGAACAGTTTTTTTTTATTTGGCCAGCAAAGGATTAAGATTAAGTTAATCTTATAGGATGTATTTTTTTCTCGTTGCAAGAAGGTTTCAATAAATAAATTACTAAGGTGACATGTTTTAAATTATTATTCACTAATGTTTTACTTTATTACTACAAATCGATATTTAAGTGGGGCTGGCTGATGCCAGCGACTTTTGATTATTTTTTAGTCCTGTGGAATATATGACTGAAATAAAAAAGATGGGAGATCAACTTTGGACAATCGAAGGAGAATTGGGCGTTAGTAGTACACAGTTCATATGCAATGAATTTACTATTCATTGCATATGAACTAAGGATTGAATTAAGGATCGAAATATTATCCTTAGGCCCACCGCCCTCACTCACGTGACATTTGTTCTGTATATTTCGTTAAATAATAAGTCATACGCTGGCTAAGGTGCCCGCTAAATGAAAATATTGTCAAAGAATTATAGCACTAAGTACTCCAATAAGTATATATCTCCAATAATATTCACCAGTTCTTAATGTAATTCAGGTAAAGCTAAAGTAATGAAACTTTTGTCAAAATCAGTTAAAGTTAAATGGACTTAAATTGGCACAAAGATTTCCTATTCCGAAGAATTTATCTATTATTTCTTGGGACAGTAAACAATCTAAAGTTTTACCTAGAACTATAAGTCTACTAAATTGCGTTAAAGTTTTTTTTTTTCGTGATCAGTCAGATGACAGAATAGAATTTGGGAATAAAGAAAGTACACAAATTTTATGTGTACTTTCTTTATTCCCAAAGATCCGTTTTTTTTCGTGATCAGTGTAGGTTTACTTTCTAAAAATGTATTCCATATATATTTATTCCCAAACATATACATCAACTAACAGAGATTAAACCCAACATTCAAAAAACATATAACACACGTTTTTATTAAGCTAACCCCAACGTTGCTTTACGCTAAGTCTAAAAAATGGTAACTAAAGCAAAGCCGCTTCAAAAACTTAATACCAATGAAGTTGTACGTTTATTACTTTTATGATAAGCTCCATTCACTCAAAGCGAATCAGAGTGAGCCCTTTTACATGCACACCTTTTGTTTACAGCCATAAACAAACGTTTTAATCTTTTAATACTTTGTAAAAAGTAATATTTAATGTGTACTCACCCTTTTACCTCATACACTTGGCACATGGCCCAAGTATCGTGCAACTGGCGGAACGAGTAACTTGATAATTTATGAAATAATAACGTTAATGGCCTCTCGTTACTGTGGATATTGCAAACTTCTATTAAATCGTTATACCTTTTCAGAAAAGCTTTTTCTTAATACTATTCCTTTGCTAACTAATATTAGAACCTACAGGGTACTTACAATCTTCCAATTTAACACGAGGGTAATGGCGAGACATGACGTTTTCAAGGCCCATATTAGAATATAGCAAGATCGGTGGTTTTTGCGGTGCCGCAGAAAAAGGGTGTCCTAACCAAAACTGTTTTGTGTGATAGCCTAGTGGTCAGGGCGTCAGCCTCATAATCAGGGGTCGACGGTTCGAATTCGGGCACGCACTGCTAACTTTTCGGAGTTATGTGCGTTTTTAAACAATTAAAATATCACTTGCTTCAACGGTGAAGGAAAACATCGTAAGAAAACCTTCGCGCCTGAGAGTTCTCCATAATGTTTTCAAAAGCGTGAAGTCTTCCAATCCGCACATGGCCAACGTGGTGAATTATGGCCGTACCCTTCTCATATTGAGTGCTCTGTAGTGAGCCGGCAATGGGTTGAACATGATGATGATGATGATGATGATGATGAACCAAAACTGTTTTGTGTAATATGTTATCTCTCTGGAGGCGTAAGGCGATCGCCGCCCCACTGAACGCTTATCACTCGAGCCACAGCCTAGCACTTTATCGCAGTGTTCCGTACATTGAATGGCTCACATGTTATTAAGCCTCTACATTAAAATGTGTTTCGTGATAATGGCGTAATAAATATGAGGCTGTTCTCAAATGATGTTTTGTAAAACGTCCGGCATGCAACGCAACAAATTTACCATGTTTCCGCGCGTTTTATATTAAAATAATATAGAGGGAAGGGCTGGCTATTTATAATTTATTCTTACTATGCTAATATTATGCGAATCTTTTAATGGAAATATATTATGAAGCTATTTTTATTACTTTTTATTTCCCTTTACTTACTATTATTTCCATTCAGAGCGCATGTTGTATTTAAGCTGATTGTTTTCTGTTTTCTTTTTTACAAGCGTTTGTACGGTAACTTTACTTTAATAATATCAACAAAGAATTATTCATGTAAAGCTTTTCAAATAAGTATTTTAAATTTTCTAAAGATAAACAATAAAAATAAAACAAAGGTTTCAAATTATTATTTCAAAAATACACCACAGAATATCAGTATTTTGGAATACCTAATCTTATAATATTATAACCTGATAGTTTGTTATTTTATGTGGCATACATTAGCTAAACTTATTAAACTAACTAAACTTATGGTGCAAATCTAGTAATTAAACATACATAAAAAAATATTTAAAAGATGAATGTTATTATCATGTTATCAGCAAATTTTAAATAATTTTCTTCAATATTTAACCAGTTAATCTGAGTTTATTCAGTTTGGTTTGAAGCCAATCTCATATGAATTTGACGTTTTGACGATCTCCGTGCATGCGCTGTAAAATTTTAATTTAAGTTGGAGTTCCTGGGTTCGATTCGCGGCTCAAGTCTATTCTGGTGGGAGGCTTCGGCCGTGGCTAGTTACCTTACCGACAAAGACGTGTCGCCAAGCGGATTAGCATTAAGGCCAGATGCCGCGTTGAAACCTATTAGGTATAGATAGCATCATCACTTACACCAGGTGAGATTGCCAACAAGTGCTAACTTGTAGTGGATAAAAAATATACATATCATTTACTATCACATTTTATGTTGACTCACATGTATACAATTTTGTCCTCATAGTAGAAACACCGCAAATAAGGGCATGTTAATAAAAACATAATACTTGCTACAGCAAATAATATTACATGGGGTAAAAACGTTATATTTTCATTCGAATCATATTATCCAAACATCATACGATATATTTGGCCAGATATGAGGAACCATTGCGCCCAAGGCTGCGAGTATTTAATATTTAGGTAACATCCCGTTATTACGTAGATTATCTGATGCCATCCGGATTAAATGTTTATGATCTACTTATTTATTTTATGTCATTCAGTCGGTTCCTTCCATGTTATTAATGCGTTTTTAATTAGATTTTCTTTTTAATCAGCTTATATAAGTATGACGTATACTACTAATATGCAATGTATGACGTCATGATATGAATTTTGAAGGTAGAATTAGAAATAGGTATGTAAAATATAAAATGATGACGGCTTACCTTCATTAGAATTACAGGACGAATTCTGTACATTAAATTTATTTTGATAATTTTATTTGGACGTTGCTTTATTATCGATACTGAGCCCAAAACATTTATTCTTTAATTTTTTTGCCTGTCTGTCTGTCTGTATCTTGGCCGTGCATCACGCCGAAACAACTGGATGGATTTGAATGAATTTTGGTATAGAAGTAGCTGATACTCCGTTTCAACATATAGGATAGTTTTTATCCCGGAACTCAGTACGGTTGGGATGAAATTCAAAATGTATATTCAGTTGTAATTCATTCGCGTACTCCGATTTCACTCATTATTCTTTTTGTTAGAAAGGAGGTACTTTATATTATCCTGTAATTATTTTAAGGTCGTCAGTTAAGTAATCCATTGTTTCATGATTGGAAGACAAACAAACCCACTACCACATGCACTAACTCAGCATCATCATGATCATGATTACCGGCTCACTACAGAACACGGGTTTCCTCTCAATATAATTAGGGTTTGGCCATAGTCCACCACGCTTGCCATGTGCGCATTGGCAGACTTCACACGCCTTTGAGAACATTATGGAGAACTTTCAGGCGTGCAGGTTTCCTCACGATGTTTTCCTTCACCGTTGAAGCAAGTGATATTTTTAAATATTTAAAAACGCACATAACTTCGAAAAGTTAGAGGTGCGTGCCCGGATTCGAACCGCCGACCTCTGATTAGCAGGCTGACGCCCTAACCACTAGTTTATCACCGCTTCACTCAGCATCATCTAGTCTATATATATAAAAATCAATTGCTGTTCGTTGGTCTCGCTAAAACTCGAGAACGGCTGAACGAATTTGTCTTATCTTGGTCTTGAAATGTTTGTGGCGGTCTAGGGAAGGTTTAAAAAGTTAGACAAATTCGAATAATTGCCGAGAAAACCCTAGAAACAGCCCTTTTCTTTTTCCCATATAAACGTATTCTAAATAAAATGTGGAGTCAATTTGAACTTTATTGCTATTCAATAAAGTTCATAATTAATTATAATCACTCACTGTTGTCTAAGAAACGTAGGTGTGTTCCTAACTTCAAAGAGTCAATTTGCAATTTATATGTAGGCAATATTTTGTCCCGGTATTTCCGCGGAAACGAAAACTACGCGGGTGAAACCGCGGGTCTCAGCTAGTGCTTAATAAAAACTAACGCAAAGTCGAACGTAGATAGATAACAAACAAAGTGAAACTTTCGCATTTATAATATAAATAGGTATGGATATAGAAATTAGTCATTATCAACGTTGCATAAAACCTGTATTCTTTGGTATATCGGTCATGGCTAATGGGGTGGACGTTATGTCAGAACATTCAGTTGCTTTTAGCTAGATTGCTATCCAGTGAGCGGGGACATCGTTCCGTAGGTGATATTATATTGCTGAGTCGCGCGTCGCGTCGTTTGTTGACAAAACGATTTTTATTGCATCAGACGGTTAATATAGCTGTCGGGACTGCTTTAAATCTTGTGTGTTAATCTTTTAGAATATATTTCTAATAGTGGTGCCTCGACTTGCTCTATATAGAAGTAGCTAGTAGTAGCTTTATAAGTAAATGTTTCAAACTTTTAACATTCAGTTGACATCATTCGACGGCCTCAACTCCAAGGTCTAAAGTTGGAGGTCCTGGGTTCGATTCCCAGCTCGAGTCTGGTCTGGTGGGAGGCTTCGGCCGTGGCTAGTTAACACTCTACCGACAAAGACGTGTCGCCATGCGATTAAGCGTTCCGGCACGATGTCGCGTAGAACCACTTAGGAGTATGGGTTTACCATACCCTAACAAGTTAGCCCGCTACCATCCTAGACTGCTTCATCACTTATTACGAGGTAAGATAGCCATCAAGGGCTAACTTCACTTGTTTAAAAAAAAAACATATTCCAACTTGGTTTCATAATCCCCGTGCTATTCTTGCAGATCATCATGATCAACCGACTACAGAGCACGGTCCCCTCTCAATATGAGAAAGGTTTGGCCATAGTTCACCACGCTGGCCATGTGCGCATTAGTAGACTTCACACGCTTTTGTAAACATTATGGAGAGAGTCTCAGGCATGCAGGTGTCCTCACACAGTTTCGTAAGTGTTTTAGCGTTCTGCACGATGTCGCGTAGAAACCAATCAGGAGTGTGGGTTTACCGTACCTTTAACAGGTTAGCACGCTACCATCCTAGAATACATCATCACTTACCACCAGGTGAGATAGCTGGCAAGGGCCAACTTGTAGTGTATAAAAAAAATAGGGTTTAGTTCATAATATATCTATGTACAATTATTTAATTTGGTAATCTAGGGTAATAAGTGGGTCTACTAGAAAGCATCGCACCTATATTTTAATTGAAATGGAAGCTCAGTTTACACAGCTAGGTCGAAAATCCTCTGCCTCTGGCTTCATGAGATCCGACGTCACACTAAACTGGGCATGTCAGCAAAATGACTAATACGTAACAGAATACTCTTGGGTAATAAGCGCATACACTAGAAAGCATCGTAACTATATTTTAGTTGAAATGGAAGTTCAGTTTACACAGCTAGGTCGAAAATCCTCTGCCTCTGGCTTGCTGGCTTTTAGATCCGACGTCACACTAAACTGGGCATGTCAGCAAAATGACTGATACGTAACAGAATGACAACGGCACTTACCGTACCTGTAGTAATCTAGCTAAAAGCTAACGCCGGCGTAACGTTCGCTCCGTTAACCCTAACTGATATGTCTGATATGGAAGGCCATTGCAGAATTTTACCAAAAACAATTTTGAGGGAATCAAAATAATAAATGGGTTTCATGGGCAGAATAAAAGTGATTATTTCATCTACGAGCCTTTATTTTACATCTAAAAAGCCGAGATTATAAAAGAAAAGTTATGAAATGAGATACCTTTTGTCTGGGGGAGGTTTTGGCCGTGGCTTGTTCCGACAAAGACGTGTCGCCAAGTGATTTAGCGTTCCGGCACGATGTCGCATAGGAACCCGTTAGGAGCGTGGGTTTACCGTAACCGTAACCGGTTAGCCCGCTGCCATCTTAGACACTATTATCACTCACCACCAAGTGAGATAGTCGTCAAGGGCTAACTCGTAGACAAAAAAAAATTATTGACTTAACCAACTGCATTATTTGTTTTGTCATGAAAATCACCACCAAATGGGTTCACATATTTGACAACGTCCGTGGCGTAGTGTGCCGGCTGTCGCATTACGAAGTTGGGGGTCCTGGGTTCGATTCTGGTCTGGTGGGAGGCTTCGGCCGTGGCTAGTTACCCCACCGACAAAGACGTGTCGCCAAGCGGTTAAGCATTCCGGCACGATATCGCGTAGAAACCAATTAGGAGTAAGTCTTAACCCCTAACAAGTTAGCCCGCTGTCATAGACTGCATCATCACTTATCATTCGGTGAGATTGGCTCTAGGGCTAACTTGAAGTTTATAAATAAAACAAATCGTGGTAACTAGTTACCGCCCTACCGACAAAGACGTGTCGTCAAGCGATTTAGCGTTCCGGCACGATGTCGTGTAGAATTAAGACCAATAACAAGCGTGATATGGTAATATACTCCTTAGAGGTTAGCCCGCTAACATCCTAGACAGCATCATCACTCACCACCGTGAGATAGCCGTCATTGGCTTACTTGTAGTGTATAAAAAAAACAAACTTGGCCTATACATTATAATATCAAGATTGAACAGGCGACTTTTAGGCAAGCAAGCTCCAACATAAGCTGCATCATCATTGAGATTGGAGCCAAGCACTAGTTCTTATGATTAGGGGTTTTAGCTGCAGATGCCACAATCCAGCATTTTAGCTTGTCGATACAACGTCACGTAATAACTTCAAAGTTTGACGTCAAATGATCACATCATCATCATGATCAACCCATTACCGGCTCACTACAGAGCACGGGTCTCCTCTCAATATGAGAAGGGTTTGGCCATAGTCCACCACGCTGGCCATGTGCGGATTGGCAGACTTTACACGCCTTTGAGCATATTATGGAGAACCCTCAGGCGTGCAGGTTTCCTCAAGATGTTTTCCTTCACCGTTGAAACAAGTGATATTTTAATTATTTTTAAAAACGCACATAACTCCGAAAAGTTAGAGGCGCATGCCCGGATTCGAACCGCCGACCTCTGATTAGGAGGAAGAAATGATCGCCACTTAGGTTACGCTTCTAACGTAGAACGTATTGGCACTATTAGGTGAGAGCATAAACAAGAATTAACTCGTCATCGAATGAATCCCTACAAATAATTTACCATAACCAATACACGTGTCCTACAAGCCTAGAATTGCTTCTATATAAAATCACATGTTCTGATTTCTTGACGCAAAACGGGGCTGTATCTCTTATACCCTTAACAGTAGGCCGGTAATTGCTTACGTGATAGTCGGTGAACATTCGTACCCTAATAACTAGTCAGGGAGCTAATGTCGATATATTCAGACGATGTTACCAGAGGGAAATTATTTTATTATCTCAATATAAAACAGATAATTATTGTGTTATTAATAAAAATAATAAATATTACCAAACGACTCGTCATGATTAACAATCCTAGACTGCATCATCACTTACCATCAGGTGTGATAGCCGTCAAGGGCTAACTTGTAGTGTATATTATAATAACTAAATAATATAAGAACGCTCGTAAGATATTATGAATTGAACTATTTTCTGCACTTGTATTTCGTGAAAAGGATCATATTTTACTCAAGATAGTCTCGATAATTAAGTTTATTTGTTATATGAAATACAAACAGTCGTCAAGATGTAACAGTATTTGACTTTGTTAAATGATTTTATTTTAAAATAAAATGGTTTATTTGACTATGTTAAATCATTTTATTTTAAAATAAAATAGTTTATTTCATGTTGTTCAATCATTTTATTTTAAAATAAAAGGACGATGCTTTTATTTCGGGTTGCAACTTTCCGAAGTCTCGTACAACGAATTGAAATTAAAATGTTGAAATCATATGCCTAAAATTGTATATTGCTCTCTAGCAATGCTGCCAGTTTCATACATACTACGCCTCCGATTAACCGAACTCGATATGTTTGTCCGGGCATGGTCCGGAAGGCGCGCTGACTTCCGGTCCAGTGTGGATGATAACGCTTTATAAATCAAATTTATCAACTGAACTTGTTTTCTTTTCGTTTTTTTATTTACGCATTCTGTTCATAAAATGTGTTTTACAGCACTGTTTAATCATTTCTAGGGTTCTGTAGCCATTTTTTTTTTCAAGTTGTGAAATGCGTTTACACATCGCAGGCAAGACTGCGTCGCTTCTGACGGGGTCTGTGGGACTCTCCGGCGGCCCACTAAAACCCAGCGAAGCTCCTTTGTGTTGCCAGGTGGCTGGGTCACGGGAACACCCGCGCACTCGACCGCAACAAGGGTTCCGTAACCAAACGGAACCCTGACAAGGCAAACAACATAATATTTGGAATCACAATAACGTATATTCAAATATCCTAATATAGATAAACTTATTATATTATACCTAGCTTTTACCCGCGGGTTCGCTCGCATTGAATTCATAGGAAAATAGGAATAAAAATATATTTTTTTATAAATAAAAAGTATAAGTGTAAAATTTTGTTATAATGCCTCCAAAAATATGTGTACAAAGTTTCATGATGATCGGTAATCGTAGTTTGCATTTGAAAGCGTAACAAACAAACTTACATTCACATTTATAAAATTAAAGTAGGATAACATTAAATACTCAAACGGAGTATAGATCGGCCTTACTTTCTAAAAACATAACTATTTACTTGATCATCATCATCTTGATCAACCCATTACCGGCTTACTACAGAGCACGGGTCTCTTCTCATTATGAGAAGGGTTTGGCCATAGTCCACCACGCTGGCCATGTGCGGATTGGCAGACTTCACACGCCTTTGAGAACATTATGGAGAACTCTCAGGCGTGCAGGTTTCCTCACGATATTTTCCTTCACCGTTGAAGCAAGTGATATTTTAATTGTTTTAAAAACGCACATAACTTCGAAAAGTTAGAGGTGCGTGCCCGGATTCGAACCGCCGACCTCTGATTAGGAGGCTGATGTCCTAACCACATTCAAATCAAATAAAAAAAAAACGTTTATTCAGCTTGTTAAAATACATCTCATCTAAAAACGTATGTGTCTAGAAATTGGCTGAACAAGGCGCTGCCTCAGCTTGATGCTGCGTCAAAATTGACTGCAGCGCTGATTTTCAGGCATAGCCCATGCTGATATCAAGGAGTGACTGGGAAAGCGCTCCTTTAGTGTGTGAGGGTGTGTGCATGAGTACATGTTTGGTTGTTTTTTTTTACTTTAGGCTACGATTCAGTCTCACAGCGATCTTTATAACATTCAGCTCTCAGATCTCGTAGACCCAACTATAAAAGGTAATATGTACGTAGTACAACATTAGAACAATATAACAAATTAGATCGAAATACTAACTGTAAGTTTCATATAAAAGTAAGGAACCCTTGGAACACGATTTGCACTTTGTGGATTAGTCCTTATCATGGAATTTATAAAAAACTAGTTAATTGCATCAGATGGGTGAAGAATTATAATCAGAGTATTAGTACAAAACTATGATACTATATTTCTATCGAAAACGTACTCTTAGAAGAACATAAATTCGATCTATAATAACGCTAAGCATTTTTATTTCACTGGTGGTTTTGTTACCACCCGTGCACTAAATAAAACTGTAACATCTCAACAAATATTCCCATTCAATTCCACATGTTTGGCTCTAGAAGCTTCCCGTATTCTTTAATGTGTTTTTCTTATTTTAACCATTCCCTTTTTGCTTTACATAAATAACATACTCTTAAAAGAATATTAATTCGATCTATAATAAAGCTAAGAATTTTTATTTCACTGGTGGTTTTGTAACCACCAGCGCAATAAATAAAACTGTAACGTCGCAACAAATATTCCCATTCTATTCCACGTTTGACTCTAAAAGCTGTCCCGTTTTCTTTAATGGATTTTTCTAATTTTAACCATTCCCTTTTTGCTTTACATAAACAATTTACTTTTTGTTTTGACTGAGGTTTCGTTCAACACATCAATCCATCTTCTCGGTTTATTATTAATTCTTCCACCGGCTTTTAATACCTACTTACCTCAGAGTACTAGCATACATTTGAGCGGTGTTACTTAAAGTTTAACGTTAAGGAGTACGATCATCCGACACGTTGTTAGGCCTAGAACTTGATCCACTTTTGTAACATGTTCAAAAGTAGTGCCATTTGTTACACTGCTTTAATTTCAGTTTCATTGACATTGCTTATTTAATATTTATAGGAATCCAACAACAAAGTGTTTACGATTAGATGTTTATTAATTGATGTTTACTGCATTTTATTTAAATATTGGTTTATAGTCAAATTGTGGATGTCGAGCCCAAAACTGCATAGCTTCTATTAATTTCTCTAGTTGTGTAGCCAGAGAAATTAACTGATTTAACACTGTCAAAATTTTAGCTACTTTACCCTGTTTGTAATATATATTGTTACGATATATTTTAAACTATAGAAAACGTGCAGCCCCAACCGTTGTTGATGCAGAAATATTTTGTATTTGCTTTGTTTGCTCTTTCGGAATCCTTTAATTAAAGTTGCCGTGAAGTTTTTCAGCGGGACTCTGTTGTCGTTATTTCGTTTTTAGTTCCATTTATTTCGAATAAACTCAATATGAATTTATTTCAATTTTATTTCTTACAGACTATATATTAACATTATCAACCTATTACCAGGTTACCTCTCAGAGAAGGGTGTTGGCCGTAATCTACCACTCTGACCAATTAATGTGGGTTGATTGACTTTAAAACGTGTTTTAAAACGTCATATAAAAACTAACAGATAAGCAAGTTTTTTTCACGATATTATCTTTCACTGTTGAAGCTAATAATATTTAATTTTAATTTGCGTCAATCAAATTAAGAAAGAACATAGTTCCAAAAAGTTAGAGGTGGGTTGCTAGGGATCGAAACTTGTCTCCCTAAAGTCTTAATTACAAGGCTATCACCACTATAGGCTAGGCTATTGTAAGTATTGATAAGATATCGATACATATTCAGAGCCTTATGCTGAAGTTATCTGTATTATATCTAGTATATTAGTAAGAGTATGCTCAGGAACTCTTCGATATGGTTTCCTCTGTTGTAATCCTTATATCGAACACCAACTTACACAAAGCGATATAATTTTTCATATGCCAAATCTGTTACTTGATTCATGCACCGTCCGAACCCCCCGTTATCCCAAACGTCGTCGCCTAAGCCGAAGTTCGGCCTCAAAGGAGGCGGCGCCCTTAGGCAGTCGTTCCCTTAGTTTCTTCGAGCCCTAGGGCTAAAAATTTCTTCTGGCAGAGCTTCTTTCCGAAACAGCCCGGTTACGCTGTGGCAACCAATAGGGTTAGTGCAGCCAATAGACATTCCGTAAAAAAAAAAATGATTCATGCATCATGGGTATATTGAGCCCGCTACAAAGTATAGTGATACATTTTATTTGTGTTACAAGTGTTTATTTTTTTTTAAATTTTATTTTCTGGGTTATTGTTTTTTGTTCACTTCTGTCTGTTATTGTGTAGTCGTGAATTCCAATAATAAAGAGGCGCGCTGAAAAGCACTGCTGCGACTTTAGTGATACAGCTGTAGCAGAGAGGAATAAACTCTATTGTGCCATTTTATTTTACAATACAAAATATATACGATTTTTCATTCTTCGTTTCTCTTTGATAGTTTTGGTTTTAATTACTTGGATCCAGTTAATTTTATAGGTTATACACCACAAGTTAGCCCTTGACTTCATCTCACCTGATGGTAAGTGATTATGCGGTCTAAGATGGTTGTGGACTAACCTGGTTTGGCTCCCAATTGGAACGCTAAATCGCTTGGCGATACGTCTGTATCGGTAGGGTGGTAACTAGCCACGGCCGAAGCTTCCCACCAAACCAGACTACAGCCGGAAATCGAACCCAGGACCTCACACTTTAAAATGCAACCGGGCACGCACTGCGCCACGGAGGTCGTCAAAATTCAGGAGCTCATGACTCGATCGAGAGTTGAGATTATTTGATTTAGTTTAGGTTTAATTGGCGGGAGGAATTACGCGTTCCAAAATATTGCCGCAGAGACGCCAAATTCTTGCTTATCTACCCTACAAATAAGCGTGTTCGACATACCATCAGATGAGACAAATTTAAAAGCGCTAACGTATCATTGTTTCATACTGATAACCAATCTGATTGACAATACCTAGATTGCAAGGTAATCGTTGAGCGGTGTCCACCCAAAATATACACACCTACCAGATTGAACAATACCTACTTCCCAACGTGTACCTAATAACGGTTTAAATGATGGTCTTACGAAACGGTTTAAATCCGGACGTATGCCCAATCCACGGCCGTACGGAACACTCACCGTTTGACCCCCCAGTCATCTAAAACGTCGCCTAAGCTGAGGTTCGGCCTTACAGGAGGTGCCCTTAGATGTTCCCTTAGCTTGGTCAAAGGCTCAAAACTTCTTCTAACAGAGCTTGCCGAAGCTCGCAAAACAGCCCTGTTTTGCTGACGCAACCAATAGGGTTTACAAAACCTATTGGTTGCATCAGCTAAGCACTGTCCAAATAAAAAAAAAGAATATTCTAAATTGAATTTCATAAATCAAATTCGAGAGTAATTTTTATATCCTCACAAGTTTATTACATCAGTGTGAGACTTGTATTTTTTTTAATATAGCAATATATATAACACGTAGTAATATTGTGAATGTAACAAAGAATGGCGGAAATGTCATACAAACAAACAAACGCTAAAATAATAACCCTGCCGTAGTTGGGTAAAACAAACATGCAATTGGAACGCGTATATACCATCTACTAATAAACGAAATTTAAAACAAAAACACTTAGACAAACTCGCGCTGAAAATACACAAGAACTTTAATGAAAGCATTCCTTGGATAGCGAGAGAATGAGAGTACTAGATGGTAGCGAATATTTTCAGTTTTGTACCAAAGTTTGTTGGAAACTTACGCATTATCGCTGGTCACTGAGAGCTTACTTACGAACTCGCGTTAGGACGTAAGAGCCCCTTGGTTCGAGTGCATAATTGAGTGTACGCTATGCTTGAACGGCGCAGAGTGGTAAATGACTATAGAGAGATAAGTGTCTCAGAGAATCTTCACTACTTACCGTCATGAGGGCGATAAATCTTCTTACTTAAATACGATAAAACTGCTTTGTTGGTCTACGCCCAAAATATTATGTTAAATAGAACGCTCTTATAAACTGATCTGTATCAATGCACAACTTTTGTCTGGTGGGAGGCTTCGGCCGTGGCTAGTTACCACCCTACCGACAAAGACGTGTCGCCAAGCGATTTAGCGTTCCGGCACGATGTCGCGTAGAAACCAATTAGGAGTGTGGGCTTACCATAACAGGTTACCCCGCTACCATCTTAGACTGCATCATCACTTACCATCAGGTGGGATTGCCGTCATGGGCTAACTTGTATAGGATAAAAAAAAAAACTACTTTGGACAGATTAATTAATAACTGACGAAGATCAACATAGACATCTCCTGCAGTTCTGTGGCCTCCTTTAAAAAGCAAGTAAGGCTGTCTATTACTGCATTATACTCGTAGGTATAAATTAAATTATTTAGATGTAAGGTTAATTTTAAGGTTGCATGCTGTGATCATTTCTAGAAAGTCACTATCTCGTGTTTGTTCATCTGAAATGTTTTTTGTTGTTTTTATATAGATTGTGACTAGTTTAATGATCCAATAAAATAAAATAAATAAATAAACACGTTCGGTTTCTTCTTGGAAATGTTAATGTTTATTTATTTAAAATATCATATGGTACACCATCCGTGAATACCGTAAAATATAGAAACAGTATGTCAGGTTTGATGTAAGAAATAGAAGACGAATTTTACGTAAGCGAAACCGCAGGATAATAAATAAATAAAAAATCGCTGTCAAAATAATAAAAAAAAAATATATATTAAGACAGCGCAGTTAGTAGAACCATGTTTCATCAAACCAACGCTATCGTTGGTTTGATGAAACATGGTTCGGTTCGGACGGAAGTCATATATTTAAACCTCTGTATCGCTTATTTTGTTATAAAATTATATATTTAATCTTAGTGTCCAAAGATTAGAAATATTAATTTAAATAATATAATATTAATTTAAATATTAATTTTCGTATCGGGGACTGTAAACATCCACTTCGTATTTTGTTTTGTATTTTTATTACGGCAGCTAATATTATCGTCTACGTATTTATCCGTCTGCTAGGTTGTCAGTTTTTGTAGCTAAACCGCTAAGGCAATCTCGTTGAAAAGCACGGAGATAGCTAACATTCTAGGAATGGACAAAGGCTACCTTTTACCGGGAAAAATGAGGAAAATAGAAATTCCACGAGGACAAAGTCTTTCGCCCGATCTGTTTCTACGCTATATCAAATCAAACCGCTAAATCTTGACGGTAAGGCGTTGCAAAAGAGTCGTACCAAACAATTACAAATAATCTTATTATGTTAGGATATTCAAAGACCAAACGTTAGTACGACGTACGTACGCTTTATGAATTTAATTTATCAGACAAAACTGCAAATAGACAGATTGTATTTTTTTATACACTACAAGTTAGCCCTTGGCGGCTATCTCACCTGGTGGTAAGTGATGATGCTGTCTTAGGATGGTAGCGGGCTAACCTATTAGGAGTTTGGTAAGCCCACGCTCTTAATTGGTTTCAACGCGCCATCATGCCGGAACGCTAAATCGTTTGGCGACACGTCTTTGCCAGTAGGGTGGTAACTAGCCACAGCCGAAGCCTTCCACCAGACCAGCCTCGAGCCGGAAATCGAACCCAGGACCTCCAACTTTATAATGCGACAGCGCTCGGTGCGACACGGAAATTGTATGTTACCAAAGAGCCTATAAAACCTTTTGGTGGCTTTGTCATGATCATGATCAACCCATTACCGGCTCACTACAGAGCACGGGTCTCCTCTCAATATGAGAAGGGTTTGGCCATAGTCCACCACGCTGGCCATGTGCGGATTGGCAGACTTCACACGCCTTTGAGAACATTATGGAAAACTCTCAGGCGTGCAGGTTTCCTCACGATGTTTTCCTTCACCGTTGACACAAGTGATATTTTTAAATTCTTAAAAACGCACATAACTCCGAAAAGTTATAGGTGCATGCCCGGATTCGAACCGCCGACCTCTGATTAGGAGGCTGACGCCCTAACCACTAGGCTATCACCGCTTCAACCGCTTTGTCATATGATACTATATTCAAGCGTTAGTGAGCCCCTAGCCCAGTTAAAATAAGTATTATTAATTGACGTTGATGAAGAACGAAAATGTGTTTGAATTAGATACAAATTATTCCGGTCTCAAGGGTTATCTTAATATTGATTATAGCCCGGCTATTTGCGTAGCAGTGACTGAGTTCGTGCAATTAATCTATTCCCAACATCCGATGCGGGCAGCTTAGAATCCTAACAAAATAACAGCCAATTGTTAGTACCCAAATTAATCCTGTCATTTTATATTATAGTTTATAGTTCTTAGTTGTTTTTACGCTGAAAGTTAACAAACATATTGCAAAAAACAAGGGTAGTATGATTTAAACGAAGTTTTTCGTTAAATTAATCGGAATAGAGTTATGGCTTGAAACTGTGGTGCTTACAGTTGTTAAAAGTCACAATTTTGGTTTGTAATTTAGTTCACTTTCAGTTTTTTTTTTAAATATTTACATCGTGGGCAGGCGTACCGTTTGGCCCGTGACAAGAGCAGAACTTCCGCATACCGAAACGCTAAAACGTAGGGAATTTCTATTGTAGAAAAAAAAAATAACTAACTTATTGTCTGTAAGGATGTGGTATATGTGTGAAAGAGACATGGAGCGCTGTGAAAAATGATATAAATATTGTTTATGTTCAAAAATTTTAGCTTTACAATAAGCTCAGGGAAATTTTAGTAGAATTAGAGTGAAAAACATTCACAATAAAGACGATTATTGTTCAGTTATCGAGCGGGATCAAATAAGTATTTAATAATAGGGATTGGCGATAGAAGGGTGAAAATTTAGGGTTGTATGTCATGTATTTTTCAATGCCACATATTTCATCTTCTGTGTTCCCTAATGGAAATAATATGGGGATCTTCAAAGGGCGGATAAACAAATTGCTCAAGGGCCAGCAACGCATTGGCGGTTCCTCTGGTGCTGCAAATGTTCATGGGCGGCGGTAATCACTTACCATCAGGTGACCTGCCTGTCCGTTTGCTCACTATATATATATAAAAAAAAAAAACAATACAAAAACAATTTTTTTTTGGGTGGACACCCAAAAAAAAAAAAAATTTTTTTTTGTTTGAAAAATAGATAGCAGCCGATTCTCAGACTTACTGAATATGCATTGTGACACGAGAATTTTATTGGATATATATGTATAAAACTGAAGCAGCGTTGTGAATCAAAAATCTAATTTTCTCATCTCCTATCTTCTCTCATCTACGATGTCATATACTCATTCGAACCTAGTATTGGACAGCCGTTACACGAATATGAATATGTAAGCTGAGTAATTTTACATGTGTCCCGATACAGATTAATTGCGATCCAGTCTCAAAGGATATGCTCACAAATTAACTATACATAGCGGTCCCGGGAGCAAATGCTCTGTGTTACAAATTCCTAGTATTAAATAGCGAATTAATTATCTTAATTATAAATTCAACTTAAGTTTATTCACCTACATTTTGAGAAGATATCGTGTTTATAGATTTCCTGCAAGGCTAGGTAAAAACACTTCATAAAATATTAAATTATTATATATATATTTTTGGTATATATGTATATTATTTTTACCTGTCTTATTATGTTAATAATCTTTGAATTACTTATTAAAGTTTATTTTGAAAATGGAAAAAAAAAGAAAATGAAATAAAGAGGTCTTATATTTTTAATACGTTCCATTCACTAAAAATAGTTTAAAGTTAAGCCGAGTATGTTTTATGCGTCCCGATATAGATTAAGGCGATCATATCTCAAGGGATATCGCAAACTAAACACAGCCGTCCCTGGTGGTGATATTACACTATCGCTTCAAAGTACTGGAACTTAGTAAGTTAGTCAATGCAACGTAATTAACGCTTGATTGCACATATTATGTATTCAATTAATCAATTATATCTTAACCTAACACTATGTGATTTATATCCGTTCGTTTTGATTATATCTAATAAACTACTTATTGAAACAAACTCAAAAAAAAGTATGAAACGCTTGTTAACTGACACGTTTGATAGATAAGTTTTTATTATGACAGATGTAGATTTATTGTATTTTATATATTTATTTAGTCATGCGCCTGTCTATAGAATATGCTCAGTTCTAAATGATCTCAGGAATATCTGCGACATCTCCTGCAGTTCTGTGGTCTCCTTTAAAAACCGAGTAAGACCGTCCATTACTGCATTATAGGTATTAATTGAATTATTTAGATGTAAGGTTAAATTAAAAGGCATGCTGTGATCATTTCTAGAAAGTCACTATCTCGTGTTTGTTCTTCTGATTTGACTAGTTTAATGATCCAATAATAAAAAAATAGATATGTACGTAAAGTGAGTTCAAGTAACATCGACCTAACAGACATGTGATGCAACTCAGAAATGGAACTCAGAGCCTTATGGCCGTAGTCAAACATGCTAACTACAAGAACAAAGGAGCATTAACAATTTTAGTTCTAACGGTCATTAATTAACTAGTAGTTTTTATTTTTTGTCTCCAAAAACATGCTTTGCACGTTGCATTCTCTAGCATAGCCGGGTCCAATGCTTTTAATCTTGTTTGGCAAACTATTTATGTGAAGCGTGAACTACAAAATAGAGTGTCGACTGTTCCTAACAATGGCGTTTAATTCTTTCACGACGGCAAATTTATGCGACAATAAACAGGAAATCGCTTTATTTCACCCCAAAAAATGGGAAATTATTGTCGTACCGTAGCTTGTTGGTCAACGTTATCGTCTGAATAGGTGCAATTTATGTAAGTTTTTGAAGCTGTGATAGCCTATTGGTTAGGACGTCAGCCTACTAAACAGAGGTCGGGGGTTCGAACCCGGACACGCACCTCTAACTTTTCGGAGTTATGTGCTTTTTTTTTAATTATAAATGTATATAGGTGATGAAAAATATCGTGAGGAAATCTGCACGTCTGAGAGTTCTCCATAATGTTCTTAAAAGCGTGTGAAGTCTGCCAATCCGCACATGGCCAGAGTGGTGGACTATGGCCAAACCCTTCTCATATTGAGAGGAGACCCGTGCTGAGCTCGTGCCAATTATTCTATGGATGGTAAATTCTATGGATTATTAATATCAGATTATTTAACAGGGATAATGCAAGAACTTACGGGCGCCGGTATAAATCCCAAGCCAACGGGGGATTTTAAAGTAACTCCAAGCATAGCAAGGTTGTTGCATCTAGAACACGGTAAAACAATATAGATGGAAATATACAATGTGCAAAATTTTCTTCGGATGAGGGATTTTCTCAATTCAGATCCCATTAAAGTCCATCGGTTTAATGGATATACAGTATAAGATTAAAACCTTAAGCTTAGCCGAAGTTTAATGACGAAATTTTACTTTAGATACCAGATCAGTATAATAGGGCATTATCGAACGCGTGCGGTGGGATATTTTGAGTGAGTTTTAGTTCATTATATAACAGTAATATATACTTGTATTTAGATTTGGTATCAGCTGTACCTGGACATATGTTACTTTTGGATAAATTCACCACTTTAAAAAGAAGAAAACAAAACATTGTGTCGATATACAATATTAGGATTAAAAAGCAGATTCAAATAGAATGTTGCATTGAAATTTCAAAGAAATCGGTAAAATTGTTGAGAAATTGATATTCTTTGATTTTTATAATTTCTATTAAACATTACATTTGGAATGGTTTTCATCTATATAAAGTAAGTTAACATGGTTCCATACTGTTCAAAACATAAATTGAGCCATTTCTCAAAGCATTGAACTTTATGTCACTAGCATAACATAAAAGTAAAAGAGTATGTATAAACATAACGTTGAATGAACGATATGAGTCAACGGTAAGGTAGGCAATTGATTTTCAGAAAGCGCTTATCCGAACAAACACGGCACCGTTTACCTAGAAACGAGAAAATAGACGAAAATATTATAATCGGATTATTATATTTTACGTGTCAGGACTTAGGGAGGTTCGCGGAAAATTCTATTTACAACGGAAAAGTATTTCATACTCACTTTAACTGTACATCTTTACACCATATGAGATAAAATCTGTCCCGCTTATAAGAGTAATCTGTGAAAAAAATTATCTACCCACCGTTAATCTAAACTCATTCAACGAAGACTAAATTAGCTGCTTACATGATAAGCAATTCGAATAAATTTAAATTAGACTAATGCATTGAATGAGTAATTAATTCAAAAACTAAGTGTGTAACGTTATTATGGAAAATTAGGTTCTTACGTAAATGACAATAAAATGTCTTAAAACGCGACGTCTCACATGAGCAATTGTAGTTTCAAACATGCTCACAACTAGATCAACAAAGCATTCGTAAATACGAAGCCACACAATATTAGTGTTTGGTCCGTTAATATGAAACTGCGATGTAAATATTTCTACAGACCCTTTTCCCTCCGCCTAGACGTAGAGCTTATATAACAATAAGATAAACGGATAGGAATTAAACTTGCAAACTCTGTATTTTACTTGGGAATGTTTACATTCAGCGAGCGATACAGTTTTCTTTTTTTTTTTTTTTCGGACTGTCTATTAGCTGTACAAACCCTATTGCTTGCCACAGCGTAACCGGGCTGTTTGGCGAGCTTTGGAAAGAAGCTCTGCCACAAGAAATTATGAGCCCTAGGACTCACTCACGACTGCCTAAAGGCGCCTCCTTTGAGGCCGAACCTCGGCTTAGGCGACGTTTGGGATAACGGGGGGGTCGGACGGTGAGTGGTCCGTACGTCTCCGAGGCCGTGGATGGAGCCCACGTCTGGATGACGTAAGATAGCGGGTACCTCGTCTTCGCCGGCGAAAACGGTGTGTAGCGTATGATTGTGTGGTAGGTGGTACGAGTGTGTTGTCAGTAATCATCTGATCGTCAGGGTCATGAAGGATATGTTTAGGTCTCCTCTTTCGGAGAGGAGCGCCTAGGTCGGGGGAGTAAAAAGAAGCCGCAACTACGAGAGGGTTGGGGTGTCGGATTGAGATACAGATAGTGGTGAAAGCTACTCAAAGTGACGTGACACATCCGAACTGAGAAGATCAATAGCAGAAACCAACCTTCGAAGTTAAATAAACAAAGCTGAAGTGTTAACGAGAAGCTGTAAGGGGTCCCAATTTTGTTGGCCTCGTACCTCAAAATATAGCGTTGGTAGACCCTACAGTTTACTTCGTACCTAAATTACAGAGTAAACTTAAGTGTTGATTATATTTTACTTCCAAAACTAAACAATTATCGTTTGAGAAGATGATGATGATTAATGAATTACAGTCCAACCTAAAACACTTGAAGTATTGTGGCCATAAATATTGTGACCTCAAAATTTTTTTATACACTACAAATTAGCGCTTGACGCTATACTCACCTGGTGGTAGGTGATGATGCAGTCTAGGATGGTAGCGGGCTAACCTGTTAGGGGTATGGTAAACACACTCCTAATTGGTTTCTAAGCGACATCGTGCCGGAGCGCTAAATCGCTTTGCGACACGTCTTTGTCGGTAGGGTGGTAACTAGCCACGGCCGAAGCCTCCCACCAGACCAGACTCGAGCCGGGAATCGAACCCAGGCCCTCCAACATTTTAATGCGACAGCGCACGCACTGCGCCACGGAGGTCGTCAAAAAATGATTAATGAATTACAATCCAACCTAAAACCCTTGAAGTATTGTGGCCATAAATATTGTGACCTCAAAATATTGTTATTGTAACAATCCTTTGGATTTGTGTTTATATTACCTTTTGTGTTAATACCCTAAACAACCTATTTGATTTCAGTAGATAACTTGCTACATTTCAGCCTGACTTGGGGAACTTTGGACACGTCGCAAATTTATAATAAGGGTCGGTTTGTTTTATCTATTGTTCGTGTTTGTAACTGTTTGTACATTTCAAACTTGTGTTTTAGGAATTTCCTAGGGCGCCGTTTCATATATGTATTCAAAGTGAACATATATATGCAGGCCTGTTATGAAATAAATCATCATCATCATCATGATCAACCCATTACCGGCACAGAGCACGGGTCTCCTCTCAATATGAGAAGGGTTTGGCCATAGTCCACCACGCTGGCCATATGCGGATTGGCAGACTTCACACGCCTTTAAGAATATTAAAAAGAACTCTCAGGCGTGCAGGTTTCCACACGATGTTTTCCTTCACCGTTGAAGCAAGTGATATTTTAATTTTTAAAAACGCACATAATTCCGAAAAGTTAGAGGTGCGTGCTTGCCCGGATTCGAACCGCCGATCTCTGATTAGGAGGCTGAACCACTAGGCTATCACCGCTAGTAAAATAAATACATGATATAAATACATATTATAAATTCAAAACCGAATCTCGAAGCCGTGGTTATCACATGCATTATTTGATAGCAGTTGAACAGTTTGCATGCAATTTGTGATTTCAAATAATCTGCTCCCTATTGAGCTCCTACAGGATGTTTTTGATCGATAGCGTTATCTATTCATCATCGTCTTCACGGGTTTATTAACGTACGACTGCTGGACACAGAGCTTCTCTTTGTAAAAAGAGAAAAGAAAAAAAAAAGGGTATTGAAAACTTAAACTATAACCCAAGTTGGTGGGCTTTAAAAATTATATAGTGTTCCAACTATACGTTTATTTATCTGTATGTATTTTTCTGCGGTACATATATTATTTTTGTATTATAAAGCTAACCTTCAAAATTTAAAAGGAATCATCCAGTTTTCTTGAAACATACCACATTCGCCAACAAAAGCGCATTATCATTATGAATATTACACACAGGAGTATATTTTTAATGTGAGTGCTTTGCCCGAAGTTCGGATTGATTTATGATAGTCTCGGCAAAACTTTTGCGTAACGTACCCGTGGAATTTCGAAGAAATTATAAGTACTCTTATATATCTGAGTAAGTTGTGTTTATTACATACCAAACAGTAATAGTTAGTATTAATAATATATATAATAAGTTATTAATAATAAATGATGGGCTGGCGTAGGTTTCAGACAAAAACCCCCAATAAAAAAAAGATCATAAAATAAAAATAATAATATACTCGTATACTAGTGCTTCTTGTTTATATTACTTGATAAATATAACTGTCATTTAGATTATTAAAGACCAATGGGTCTTTAATGATCTTATAGTGTATTAGCATATGGGCATAGGAATCCACTTATAAAATATATGATTCTAATTGTAGAGTAGGGCTTACAATTATCTGAATGCGAAAGAGTTTATTATTATCATCTTTAAAATACACGAGAGGAAGTAGGTTAAATTTATTACCTTGAGTCTGATATTATTCTTAATCGTTATAGCGAACATAATTCTTTGAAACTGACGTCTCTATCGGGCTTTCCTGAAAGCCATATTATCGATAATATTATAGAAAATCTCATTTTGCTTCTAGAAAATTCTTATTCTACACAAAAGCTATTATAAAAAGCAACAACAGGTCGAGCTTCGGTTTTCAAATTTAATTATTTTTAAATACCTTGTTGTTGACGTTTTGAGTTAACTCTAAAAATTTTCACCATTATCTTGAAATACATAAAAAGTTTCAACGTATATATAGGCCTTTTTGATCCATGTCAACATGTCTGTTACGAATATGCAGCGATTTATTTAAGCCGCTTAGCAATCAATTATGGGTAAGGATATGTAATATTATATTTCGTTAAAAAATTATTTTTTTACAATATTAACGGCGCTGATAAACGAGCAGATTGGGTAACCTGATGTTAAGTGATTACCCATGAACATCTGCAGCATCAGTTAATTGTGATGCCGATTGAACCTTACTTCCATTTCTGACTGCATTATAACTTACCACTTGAGATTGCAGTCAAGAACTAACTTTATCTGGCTACAGTAATTGGTAGTGTTTTACATAGAATTTTAAAAAGCCCTATAAACCAGCCATGTAGCACGGAAAAATAGATTTATTTTAATTAATTTAACCGTTCGAATTTACCTGGGGTCCAAGTCTGCATGACAATTGTGTCTCAATGGTCGTTCATTTTTGTAAGAATCATCATCATCATCACCATGATCAACCCATTATCGGCTCACTACAGAGCACGGGCCTCCTCTCAATATGAGAAGGGTTTGGCCATAGTCCACCACGCTGGCCATGTGCGGATTGGCAGACTTCACACGCCTTTAAGAACATTATGGAGAACTCTCAGGCATGTAGGTTTCCTCACGATGTTTTCCTTCACCGTTGAAGCAAGTGACATTTTAATTGCTAAAAAAAGCACATAACTCCGAAAATTTATAGGATCGTTAGAACCTCCGACCTCTTATTTGGAGGCTGACGCCCTAACCACTAGGCTATCACAGCTTGTACGAATAATGATAACTAAATTGAGAAAATAACACATCAAAATAGTTTGCATGAAAAATTAAATTACCATTGGTACCCTCACTAGGCCAGTCTGCGCCTTTTCCAATCATAATGTCACGCCGCCATGTATAAACCAGTCACGGAGTACTACGTCCAGTGCCTAACCAAAATTGCTAGACATTGCGAGTCACTTGAACTGAGCTTTAAATTCGCCTCTCCAACCAATTGCTTTGCACTATACAACTTATCCTTGTAAGCGAAAGTAGACCTTAGCGGAGATTAATAGTCGCCCAATGTCTTAATTAACACCTCGTATTCCGTTTATTGCACTTTACCAGGATGCATTTTATAAGTAACCTTATCCTTATCCGAAAGATGAGTTGTTACCCTATATTGTTCATTAGATTTAATTTTTTGTTTAGGACGAGGTACTGTTTTAATTTCTTCCAAATACTAAACCGTTAATTTAAAAAGAAGTGAGATTTGTCATATTTCCTGACGTACACTTTTTGTGGGTGAATCTAAAAGAAAGCTCGTCGCCATAAATATGCGTGTGAATTAAACACGGTATTGTACATCACTCATTTATTGTTATAAGGCGAAGACGCTGGGCTTACGTGGGTAAGTGTGGACATGTTGTGTAAATAAATAAATCAACGTGTCTCAATACAGAACATTATAATTACAAGTCAAATAAGTGCACACAGGTCATGGATTAGCTTTATGATGTTTATCTGACTTACAATATTTGTGGGTGGATCTAAAAGAAAACTTCTCGCCATTAATATGAGTGTGAATTAAACACGTTTTCTTGCATGCCCCATTTATTGTAACCAGGCGGAGACGCTGAAGGCTCATCCACACAATTTGCGTAAACAAATAAACCACCAACACCTAATAAAGAAAATAATGATAAGTCAAATGAGTGCGCACAAGTCATGATTAGGTTTGAGAAGTTGAACGCAGGGCTCACAAAAAGCTTCCAATTCTAACTTATATAAAACATACTCCACCAAAAAAATACGAAGTGAAACAGTAATAAGCTTTGAATTTCTACTATAGTGAACAAAGGCACTTTGCTATGTAACTGAAAGACAAAATGGTAAAAATGCTACGTCAGTAAAAGCACTGACGTACGTACTTGTAATACTCTACAGTGGAGTTTATTTAGCGTCAAGGTAATTTTGTCCGCATTTATTTTGTTGCTATTTTATTACTTTTAGTACATAGCACGTAACTTGAAAAGAGCTCTGTCGGTCTCACTGCGATGTACGTAAATTAACCCTTTGTTTACATGATACGTTAATGAATATGTTACAAAGTATTCAGTGTCTCGATGAACTTTAACAGAAACTATCAAATTGGCATATGTACCCAGTTCTAACTTATACGCAGATTCTGAAACAGCAAGCACTGATTAAATAATAAAATCGCACTTTTTATATTATTTCCTTGGCTGTTGGTCGTTTGTATTGTGATAATGATTTTAATGGGTCGTTAGTTGTAATAGCCAAATGTCAACTGCTCATTACCTTTTACATTATATTGCTTTTCCAACGCAAGGACGTTTATAGTTCAGGAGTTCTCCTGGTGCATTACCAAATTCGTTGTGACGAGAATGAATTCCTTAGCATTGATATTTTGGATATTATATCCCATATATATTAAAAATGTGAAAGTGTGGATGTTTGTTACTCAATCACGTAAAAACGGCTGAACAGATTTGAATGAAACTTGGCATGTTGTCCCTATTTCTGTATATATTTATCCCTATTCCTTAAAGAGTTTCCAAAGGAAAATTGAAAATTGTTTACGAGCCGCGGGCAGACAGCATTGAAATTTCACCTATGCTTTGGAAAAGGAAACGTATTATCTATTCCGATCTCTCAAATAGTTCCCGTGGGAAGATTAAAAATTGTTAACGAGCGAAGAGCGATTAGATCTAATTCTGAAGTCCATGCAGACGAAGTCGCAGGCAGAAGCTAGATATTAATAATGATCTTCATCATCAGTCACCAAATTATAATTATCCAGTATAAATATACAAGTTACTAAAGAAATACCCAAAATCAATACCCGATAAAAAAGTTTGCCTATAATATTTGAAGAATTCCTTAAATTGCCAGGGATCCCCCTGTATCCATCCACTTCGTATCCTGATATTATAACAATGGAACCAACCAAGAAGTATAGTATAAGTATACCCTTTCAATTAAGAACAAAAATTCATTTCAAATTGGTCTAACTGACGGATTAGGTGACAAACGTAAAAAAACGGCTTTAAAAAATTAAGATCCTTTGATTTCTTGAAGTCGATTTAGAATGCTCATAACTCCGAAAAGTTTCTATAGCGGCTAAAAGTTCTTATGCTTTCAACACAGTAGACGATCAAAATAGAAACTGTTGGGGACAAGTTGGATTTAATACCCTGCACAGCTGTTTTCTCCAAGATAAGGGATTAAAAAGTGATCTATCCAATCAATACAATGTATCTAATAATAATTTGCCAGTCAACGTTTATTGGCAATCAATCATTTACGACTGTATCGCAAAGTGATTAGCGGAATCTTGCACAACTTCACGTTTTAAAAGTGTTTAGTGCGGCTTAATTGAAATTGATGAGTTTATAATGTCTATTTTATTTTACATTGCGCTGTATATAAGACAATGGGTTGATTTATTAGGTGAAATGAAAAATGGTTTCTTTTACGCTCAATGTGGGTTAACTGAACATATGAAGTTTTTTTATTGTTCACAGTACGAATTAGTGTAGTCTAGTTGTAAATTAATCATCACAACCGCGATACCGTTATTTTGAGTAAGAAATGTTAATGAAATGGTGATAACGAATAAAACAACCCCGGCTAAGTTTGTTCTGGGCTTCTTCTTAGACCTGGGTGCGTTTGGAACCCTCATAGCTTTAGTTTTAAGTTTACGAATATAGTTATCACCTTGAAATAACTACTATGTAAATTATTGACGCGTCAAAAGTGCCTTTTTAAGGACTATTTGAATAAAGATTATTTTGAATTTGAATTTATAATAAATATATTTTAATTATCCTTAAAATTTTACAGAAAGCTGTGCTAATATATTGTTACTGTATTCCCAGTCTTGTACTATACCTATTGCTAATATAAAATTGAGATTCCTTCACGTATCCACGTAAATACGTATTTTTTAGACGAAAGTGTAAAAGAAATAGATTGATTAATTATAATGTTTTAAGAGTTTGTGTTATTTTCACTCCACCATTAATTCTTAGTACTCGAAAATATATTAATTTATAAGTTATTTGTGTCCCATTTGGCTACAATTATTCAAAATAAAATTTACAATAGCGGGTGTAAGCCGTCATTTTTTAATGTGAATAATTTCGGAAACGTTTTTTTTTAAATCATTAACACGCTTGGTGATCGCAGCTACCTTGTACACAGCTGATATCTTAACTGTAACAAGATGATCTTCATAGTCTCAAGGGGCGGCTAGCCAAATGTTGTAAAGTAGGTACGGAGTTTTTCTTCAGGAATTTCTCAGTGCCAGCTTGGAGCTACAAAATTTGCACTGCCCATGCATCGGAGAAAACGTAAGCTACGCCGTCAGTTAGTAGTATAACTTATAAGTGAATTCTAAAAGGCTGCCAACGCAAATCGAAGCCCCGATGGTCTGAGGTTTCAATCTCTTGCTTGGGAGAAAGAGATTGAACCCTCAGGGCGTTATGCCTCATTACGTGGGCGTAAGGATTTCCTCTATGCAGAACGTAAAGTTGGAGGTGCTGGGTTTGATTCACGACTAGATTCTGGTCTGGTGGGAGACTGCGGCCGTGGCTAGTTCCCACCCTACCGACAAAGACGTGTCGCCAATTAATTTAGCGTTACGGATCGATGTCGCTTAGAAACCTATATTGGTTTACCATACCCTTAACAGGTTAGCCCGCTACCATCTTAGACTGCATCATCACTTACGCTCAGATGACATTGCCGTCAAGGGCTCACTTGTACTGTAGAAAAGAAAGGAGAGGCCTCTATGCAGAACGTGGAAATGTCTTACTACAGAAGATATACCCAAGATCAAAATATAGAGGCCTCTATGCAAAACGTGTAAATGTCTCACTGCTGAAGATAGACCAAGACTATTTTATTAGTGAACAAACTCAGGGGAATGAATGATAATAAAGTGCAAAAGTTGGTCCTCATCATTGGTTTATAACAATTTTAATAGGATAGGTGTTTAAACTTCCTACGCTCAACGATAATGTTTCGCGAAGTTCGAAATATCTTATTATTCATCGTTCAGTCTATGTTTATCCCTCCCGGATTATCCGGGACGTAAAGGGCGGAGTGTAATGGTGGAAACGCGTAATACGGTACGATGCGAGCAGTACATGTAGATAAAAGACGCTGCCTATTCTATTATTTTTTGGTTGTGCTTATGAGTGCTCCAAAAGTATATAGCTATTTATAATTTGTTATAGATAGTGTGAGATGGTGATAACAAAAAAAACCCGGCTAAGTTTTTTGTGGCTTTCTTCCACTTTCATTTCAACCCTCTTAGCTATAGTTTGAAGTGGGCGAGTGTAGTTATCACCATCACTTCACGAATAGAAATAATGGAAATGGTGATACGAACGATTCATAGATACCTGTGATTATAGGTTTACATATTTTGATTTGATTTGTAGACACAATAAAGACAAAAAAACAAATTCGATAAGGATTTTCTAATGTTTACTGTACTTTTTATGGGGCATGACATCATACTACTTTAAAAACACTATTTAATTTAAGACAGCTTTTGATATAGCTTGCGCTGTATGCAGCGTAATTATTCTGTACGTAAGAGACTTAAAAATTCATCTTTTTTCGACGTTGAACGATAAAACTTACAAAACTGATAAATGCGTAAGCTTTTAGACGGGTCATTTAGAATTTTAAACTGAATCCTAAAAAACATGACCTCGTTATGGATACGTTAATTGTAGATGCTATGAACGGAAAGTTAAAATTTCTAGAATAATTGCTATAATTGCATATTGAAAATGTAAAAAGGTTTTGAATGTAAATGGTTAACAAAAATGTAGTTTGGTAAAAAAATGTTAAGGTTGTAACAGAAAAACATTTTAACTGACATGTGATCGTACGTCTCTATGACTTTGTAGAATTAATTGCCAAAAAAATAACTAAAATTAAAAATCAAAATCGGCTAAAAATTTTTCTGTATTCAAATGTAGTCGTTAAATAATTTGTCGTTAACAAAATATAAAAGCTTAAGATAAAGTCGCTTGATTGATAACAAAAAAAAAAACTGTCGCTCGCAAAAATGTTTGTTGAGCTTTTACCATCACAAAAGCTCACAACGTATTGCTGATAAAAAAGTTACTTGAACAACTAACTGAAACACTAGTTATTTTAATCAAACATATAACAATAATATTGGTGTATATCCAATGGTCGATCTAAAGCCTAAATAAACAGGAAACCGCAACCAACAGACCTTAACACTACCCTTGCGTTCAATTTGGTCCCTAAACTTACCGTTAAAACAGGTGAGCAACCATAGAAACACTGCGCACATCTGCCGAAAACGTTTATCTTTACACACCATTTTAACAAAATCATCGAAACACAACACCAGAACCACACTGAAATCAAACGTGACGTAACATAAAGTTCGTTGGAGACCGTACGCGATACGGTTGTCGTTACAGAGCGTAAGGTTGTGGACATCCGCTCGCGACGAAGGCTCGCGTTCGACTGAAGTACAGGCTGGATCTCGCAGGGGGCAGGGTATATGTTTTGTATCAGCGTAGAGACATTTAGGAAGGAACCACGTGCCCCTGTCAATTTTCGTCATCAATGGGAAGGTATGTCATTTTTATTATTGCTTAAATGGAACCATTTGGTGGGTATTCGCGTGTAATTAAAGATACAAGACGTCCTGTTTTATTAGAGGGCTTCTACTTTTGTTCGTGGCTTACGCCAATATGATGAATGTTGTTTTACGTGAACGAGGGTTTTTCCTTGTTTTGTTAAATTGTACGTACCAATTTGAATATTGTTTTGGCTCGTTTAGACACATTGATTGTGTTTATTGCGATAATATACTAAAAACAAGTTGTTTTTTTTTTTAATAAAAGTAATATGGTAAATAATATGAATGATACTATGATATTACCATTACATATAAAGAAAGAGTGCATAAAGCTAAAAAAGTAATGCTTTATTATATGCATTAAATATGCCAAATCTGATGTTCCTCTGTCCTGAAAGTTAGCCTAATATAGAGGTTTGAAGAGATGTATTCACATCTTTATTTGTAGATATTAAAATGAAATTAACATGTGTTAACAAACTTTAAAATTTGGCTTATTGACTAAGGTTCAGGTGCGAAGTTCACATCTTCTAAGGATGCTCCGGACGATTGGGACCGAGTTCTGTAAGACTTAAGAAAAGTAAAGATTAAAGAAATTATAAAATGCACTTGCAATTTACTATTACGCGAATTCCAGCACATTTTCATTGTATGGCATATTTCACGATTAATTTTCACAGCCGCATTTTATGCTTAGCTGCGCCCCGTGGTTGTTCCCGTTTCTAAAGGAATAGGGGAATTAAATATAGTCTAGATTACTGGCTGATAATGTTACTTTTACTATATTTAGTAATTATATTTTTGGGCTGACTTCAGTTAATGAACGAACTCACTGGCAATAACAAAACACGTCATTTGCAAGTACAAGTTGACATTTATACCATAATAATTATTAGTAGTGGTGCATTTTCAGTCGCAGTAAGTACGATGAGATGTACAAGGATTTTATAACGATTATGAAATTCCACTGGAACTCGTATCAAAGTTGTCGGCGTCGCTGGAAGTTCGCCATGTAAGGGCCGCGATATCGGCAGCCTCAAAGCCAAGTGAAGTCCCAAACTTTGAGGCTTTACTGCGCGATTTGTGAACTTTTATGAACAGCTTTGAGATTTTCAGTCATCGTTTGTGAAACTTGTTTCACACGTGGGACTTTTTATCTCTAGGTTTTGAAAGTTCTACAGTATAATTTCATATTTTAAGACGTAACTTATGTTTGTTAATATTTTTATTCGTATTTACACTGCACTTATGTCACACGTTTATCCCATTTTTTGCTCCTACCATAAACTTTATGCTCCAAGGTCAAACCGTCACATTTTAATAGCGCTTCAAATATACTTATTTGTATATTTGAATGTAACAGCCATACATTATGCCATATCAATAATGTTGTCGAAGATTTCTTTCAGTTAGTCAGTTATTAAATATTCCGTTCATCTTATTGATGCAGTTAACAAGGTTAATCTTTTATACACTGTATTCTAATCTCGACTGGATGCGAAAGGCCGGAGACAGGATGAGTTGGCGCTACTTAAAAGAGGCCTATGTCAAGCAGTGGATAAATTTTGGCTGATGATGATGATTATGATTCTAATGTGTTTTGTTCCCAATAAATAAAAAATTAAAAAAACTACGGAACAAACGTCGATCCATCCAGTACTTAGTATTTTCCTTAGCGATTTTCCTTTTTTGCTACAATATACGAGTTCATCTTTATTATCATATCACAGAATGAGTTCAAACTCGGTGTGAGTATTTTGGGAATAAATTTTTTGAGTATATGATACTCGAGCCTTTAATGATGAAAAACCCCGGCTAAGTTTGTTGTGCGATGGATCTTAGACTAGAGCTCGTTTGGAGCCCTCCTAGTTTATTTCAAGTTGTCAAATATAGTACACCATCACCTCACGAATCATGGAAATGGAAAATATATTATATAAACGTTTATGAATAAATACTAAATACTAATACTACAAGTACTAAATACTAAAAGTATTAGGTTGACATGAATAAATTTGATTTGATGCTCTAGTATACCATAAAAAAACAGCATTTTAAGAGTGAATGTCAGCTATGAACTGGATGCAGATACTTAGAATAGTCTTCATCATCATCATGAACAACTCATTACTAGCTCACTACAGAGCACGGGTCTCCTCTCAATATGAGAAGGGTTTGGCCATAGTCCACCACGCTGGCCATGTGCGGATTGGCAAACTTCACACGCCTTTGAGAACGTTATGGAGAACTCTCAGGCGTGCAGTAAGTGATATTTTTATTTTTTTTTAAACGCACATAACTCCGAAAAGTTAGAGGTGCGTGCCCGGATTCGAACCGCCGACCTCTGATTAGGAGGCTGACGCCCTAACCACCAGGCTATCACCGCTTATAATAGTAACTGAGCATAATCGCTTAAATATTGTTTTTTTTAGAGAATATATCGATAGGCAGGTAATCTTTCGAAGATTCTTAAAACTTTACTTATTAGAATACGCATCAACTAATATTCCAACACTCATTAAATATATTTATCAATAACATTGTGATTGGCGAAGAATATTTTTGGATTGTTCTTGTCACCCTATGGGAGTTGGTTTTAAAGATGCCTTAGTGACTAGATATGACATACAATATCGGTGTAATTATATTAAGTTTCAAATAAAGCATAACACTATTTAAGATAGGTTAGAATTTTATTACGGTCAGTTGAAAGAAACTCCCTGTTCATATAAATTCGACACAGCTAAATGGCATGTGCGACATTTATATGTGTGGCTGAGTTATTGTTGGACCCCCATTAAGTTATAGAGCAATAAAAGGTTTCCGGCTAATATCACGGAGCGATTTCCAAAAGGAAACCCTGTGTCTCTTGCGTCAGTGGAACTAACTGGTTATTTGATTTGTTATCTTTATTGGGGTTGATTCCTCGATGGCCAAATAAATATTCACTACCCAAGAAGCTAATTGAACGTATCGGTAGTTGTAACGATTGTTGTTGTCAACAAATGTCCAAAATTTGTTTGCCATACCGTTTCTTGTTTTTTGGACTGTCTAATGGTTGCCACAGCGTAACCGGGCTGTTTGGAGAGCTTCGGAAAGAAGCTCTGCCAGGAGAAATTTTGAGCCCTAGGGCTCGAGGAAACTAAGAAACTAAGGGAACGTCTGCCTAAGGACGCCTCCTGGTAGACCGAACCTCGGTTTAGGCGACGTTTGGGATAACGGGGGGTTCGGACGGAGATATGGAGATTGCATTACCGTGCTGCAGGACTAAATAAACTAGTGGTTAGGACGTCAGCCTCCTAATCAGAGGTCGGGGATTCGAACCCGGGCACGCACTTATAACTTTTCGGAGTTATGTGCGTTTTTAAGCAATTAAAATATCACTTGCTTCAACGGTGAAGGAAAACATCGTGAGGAAATCTACATGCCTGAAAGTTCTCCATGATGTTCTCAAAGGCGCATTTTATGAATTTTCCTTATATTTATGACACAGGTGCTCAGTTATTTAAGTCACAGTAATTCACGCAACGCAGGGGCACGATTGGAATCCTCCTAGCTTTAGTTGTAAGTTGGCGAGTGTAGTTATCACCATCACAATTGTTAATAGTTTTTAATGAATGTTCTTTTTATTTCAAATTTAATTTTTATTTCATTTTTTGTTTAAAGGGGATTTTTTTATTTTTGCTCTTGTTTTTTTTTTGTATTATTATTATTATTTTTTATTTTTTTTTATTTTTTTCCAATAATTACTATTTTTAGTTTTATTTTTAAGTGCAGGACTTCCCTCAGCACGGTACTGACAGAATACCAGCGTTGTGGGTACTTCAGTATCCACAACATTAAGCTGAGTCAGTACCATTTTATTGGCGCGACACAATATTAAAATATTAATTTAATGTGTAAGCAATAATGCATTAGATTTTTTAATTTAGAAGTTTTGTTTTGTTATGTGTATTTTTGTAATCGTGTTAAGCTAATAAATAAACGTATTTCTATTCTATTCTATTCTATTCTATTCATCACCTCACGAATTAAAATAGTGAAATATTATAATTATTATATTGTATATATAAGCTTCGTAGATGACAGTTATGGATTTACATGAATAAAGAAAGCTATTTTGATTGTTACACAATACAAGCGATCCTTTATTTATCGGTAACTTTTCACGTAAATATTTGTTATGTTTATAAACGTGGTATTCTTATTATTTTAATGTATTTTTAGCTGAATTTAGGTACTTTTATATTTATAACGTTGCTCTTCTTCATGGTCGCACACTTCATTACTGAAGGTTGTGTCCACACAAAAGTGCCTTCGTCACGTTGGTAACTAATGCCTTCCACTCTGTTCGGTCCTCGGCTTTTCCGATGGCAGTTGTAAGCGGAAGGTCAGTGAGTGTTTTCACCTGATCAGTCCATAACGATGATTGGATACTAATTATAAAACTTCATCATCATCATCATCATCATCATCATCATCAACCCATTACCGGCTCACTACAGAGCACGGGTCTCCTCTCAATATGAGAAGGGTTTGGCCATAGGTCACCACGCTGGCCATGTGCGGATTGGCAGACTTCACACGCCTTTGAGAACATTATGGAGAATTCTCAGGCGTGCAGGTTTCCTCACGATGTTTTCCTTCACCGTTGAAGCAAGTGATATTTTAATTTTTTAAAAACGCACATAACTCCGAAAAGTTAGAGGTGCGTGCCCGGATTCGAACCGCCGACCTCTGATTAGGAGGCTGACGCCCTAACCACTAGGCTATCACCGCTTCCTATTACTTTTTGCGTAAATATTTGTTATGTCGAAGTTATGTTTATAAACGTGCTATTAATATCCTATTTAGCTGAATTTAGGTACTTTTATATTTATAACGATGATAAGATACTAATTATAAAATTTCGTTGTATGGTAATCATAAGGTATTTTCAGTTTTTCCACTAGAGTGACGGTCGTGTCTGCACTCGTGTGACTGCGGGGCGTGGTACGCGTTCGTTTTAACCTATTTAGTGGACCTGACTACTTAGGTCAACCCACTGAACTGCGAATTCGCTGGGCCATTGTAAAAGGAAGTCAACTCATTTCTTACACTTCCACTTAACACTTAATAAAACTTATATTTTAATTTATTATACATCCATACACATAAAACTTAGATTAACCTAAAACTAAAAATCTTAAAAAATAAATAAATATATAACTAAAATATATTATTAAAAGGAGTCCCTTTAGGCAAGGTTCCGAAGATACTGGCAGCGTTCCCCCTTTGAATTGCTAGACTAATTCTTTGTCCGAGGTAGCTGGCAGCTCTTCGGTCCCCTGTGATGTCGACTAACCTTTTTGCTATTTCCTTAAAAAGCCTTAGTGCACTAGGACCCCACGGACCAAGGGTCTCGACACCGAATGGGACAAAATCATATTCGGAGCCTAGACCCCTGTATTTGCATACTTTAGCTTTTTCAGCCGCTTCACAAGCCGCACCTACTCTATTGTTGGTTCCATGTAGATGGGGGGGCCAGCGTGTCTGTACAGGTTGCATCCCATACCAGCACCAGTACTTATATTTTTATTTTATTTTACAAGGAATACTTACAGCTAATAGAAAAGGTAAATAGATAAGAACAGAGAAAATTAAAGCTAATTACAAGTTTTCACAAAAATAAATAGTAATAATAAAACAAGAAAAACTCAACTGGGAAGAAAAAGCATAGAGGGAAAATAATAATAATAGGAGAAAAAAAGGATAAACAAAAAACTGAAAACTGGTCACCAATCAAATTTAGCGTTCTGGCACGATATCGAGTAGAAACCAATTTGGAGTGTGGGCTTACCATACCCCTAACAGGTTAGCCCGCTACCATTTTAGACTGCATCATCACTTACGACCAAGTGAGATAGCCGTCAAGGAAACATTAATGAACACTCTTTGATTTATATTGTGTGAAATTTTAAAGATAATAAACTGATTTACGTTCAAATGAAAGTTTTCAACGCAAACTATATATCTCGCAAAACTCCTGTGGAACGTAAGCTTAGTGGGTCTAACGCATGCACCTCTCTACGCATTCTCTATTGAAGACAATTTTATATGTTATTTCCGCTAGTAATTCTAGCGCAAATAATGACCAAGTGTACCCTCTAAATCAAGGGTGGTTGGATGTGGTACAGGGGTCCGATATTCGCTTGCATTTTCTCAGTTAATATATCTTCTAAACGACTTTCTTTGCTGGCGGTTGTGGCGTAAGTATAAATTGTGTTCACTCTTCACAGTCTGCTTTTAAAAGTTTAAACTTAAACATTGTTAGTGTGGAAAATGGGCACCCTATATATTTATTACTACCAGTTATGCGCGACTGCGTCCGCATGTTTTTTTTTTTTTATTTTTTTTATTTTTTGCGAAATGAATTATCCCAGCACACTGTGCAAGTAAGTGCAAATGCAAGTATTTTTAAGTCTGATTGAAAAAGTTCCATCATTTTGAGGCTTCAATCGCTACACTTTGTGAACGATATAATAAATTACCTATACTACTATAATTACTATTATTAGGTACTATAATTTATTAAGCTGTGATAGCCTAGTGGTTAAGGCGTCAGCCTCCTAATCAGAGGTCGGCGGTTCGAATCCAGGCATGCACCTCTAACTTTTCGGAGTTAGGTGCGTTTTTAAAAAAAAAATTAAATATCACTTGCTTCAACGGTGAAGGAAAACATCGTGAGGAAACCTGCACGCCTGAGAGTTCTCCATAATGTTCTCAAAGTCGTGTGAAGTCTGCCAACCCGCATGCCTGCAACATGGACAGCGTGGTGGACTATGGCCAAATCCTTCTCATATTGAGAGGAGACCCATGCTTTGTAGTGAGCCGGTAATGGGTTGACATGATGATTATAATGATGATAATTTATTATTGATCATGTGAGATAATGATAACAAAAAAAAAACCCCTGTTGTGGGCTTCAGTTATATGCTCACGAATGTAGTATCACCATCAAATCACTACTATGTAAATTATTGACGCGTCAAAAATGCATTTTAAAGGACTGTTCGAATAAAGATTATTTGAATTTGAATTTGAACGCTACGCTATATATAATTGACTTACCAGAATGCTTCTGATTTAGACAATCAATTTGAAACTACATCCAACAATTATTACAGGGTGAAAACTGATTCGGTAAAACTGTTTGCATAGTTCCATTTATTAGTTCCGAATGCCAACAAAAGTGTGTTATTAAACTCTAAGCGAATACCGCGAGTTAGAATTTCTATCCAAATAGTTGATTTTATAACTTCACCGCAAAGAACTTATACGCCGTATCCAATCTACGTAGCATTCGATTTGCGTGCCCAGTTGCTACATTCCGGATTATAAGTAGCTACGGAGCTGGTAGTGGTTTTTAAGTCACCACTTCGTGTAGCAGACGTTGGAAATAATTAAGTTTTGATTATAAAATTTCACTTGAGTTAAATTCTGGCACGATGTTATCGCTGCATTAGTAATTTATTTCATAACAAACGTGTATGTAAACTGTACGTGATTCGAAAATTCCGAATGAAAGAAACGTGTTCCGTGCACATACTGATGAATACTGCACGAAATTCTAAAACATAATCTTTTGACGTGCTCAGCGGTGCAGTGTTGAATGCTCTAACCTTATAAATGAGACTAACCGGGTTTGATTCCAGAGAGAGACCAATTATGTATTATGTATTAGTTTTTGTCTGGTGGGAGGCTTCGGCCGTGGCTAGTTACCCTACCGACAAAGACGTGTCGCCAAGCGATTTAGCGTTCCGGCACGATGTCGCGTAGAAACCAATTAGGAGTGTGGGTTTACCATACCCCTAACAGGTTAGCCCGCTACCACCTCAGACTGCATCATCACTTACCATCAGGTGAAATTGCCGTCAAGGGCTAACTTGTAGTGCATAAAAAAAATATGTGTCCCATATTGATAAAATCGTACTTGTCACCAAGCCGTGTACCATACCCCTAACAGGTTAGCCCACTACCACCTCAGACTGCATCATCACTTACCATCAGGTGAAATTGCCGTCAAGGGCTAACTTGTAGTGCATAAAAAAAAATATGTGTCCCATATTGATAAAATCGTACTTCTCACTGAGCCGTGTAAGTACCACAAGCACCAAGGTAACAAATAAGTAAAAAGCAGACAAAATTTCGCAGTAATTGTAAAACTAGCTTTTGAATGCAACTTCGCTCTCAATAAGTTTGTTGTATTTGTAACTAGAATGAATGAATTTGCAAAAAGTTATGTTCGGAGATACTTTTTATACGAGCAGTTACTTGAATGCCAAATTTAAGCCTGGCCCGCCCGGTGGTTTGATCTGCGTTTTAGCTCAGTGTTACAATCAAAGAAGCGGTGATAGCCTAGTGGTTAGGGCGTCAGCCACCTAATCAGAGGTCGGCGGTTCGAATCCGGGCACGCATCTCTAACTTTTCGGGGTTATGTGCGTTTTTAAAAATTAAAATATCACTTGCTTCAACGGTGAAGGAAAACATCGTGAGGAAACCTGCACGCCTGAGAGTTCTTCATAATGTTCTCAAAGACGTGTGAAGTCTGCCAATCCGCACATAGGCAGCGTGGTGGACTATGGCCAAACCCTTCTCATACTGAGAGGAGACCCGTGCTCTGTAGTGAGCCGTTAATGGGTTGTTCAGGAGGATTCAGGAGGTTACAATCAATAGCCTTTTCTTGTTAAATAGAAATATTAAGAAGCTTAAACGCTGATGTATATTTACGCTATTTACGCTTACAAAGGTATGGTAGCCTAGTGAAGCTGTGATAGCCTAGTGGTTAGGACGTCCGCCTCCTTATCAGAGGTCGCGGGTTCGAACCCGGGCACGCACCGCTATCTTTTCGGAGTTATGTGCGTTTTTAAGCAATTAAAATATATAATGGTGCAGGATAACACCGTGAGGAAACCTGCAAGCCCGAGAGTTCTCCATAATGTTCTCAAAGGCGTGTGAAGTGTGCCAATCCGCATATGGCTAGCGTGGGTGACTATGGCCAAACCCTTCTCATATCAAGACGAGATCCGCTCTGTAGTGGGCCAAGAACGGGTTTATTATGATGATGACGATGTATATTTACGACAAACGATATCCAGTATTTCGTTTTAATAATTAGATTTTTGCGTTGCAACCTTTATTTAAATAAGGTAAAGGGTTACCTTAATACCGGGGAGCCATATCCCACTATAATGGGGAACGAAACGCATATAGAAGTCGCCACTAACTCCCTTGCTATACGGAATAGTTTAGATGCTTGTTTGTAAAGTTGAACTCGCAATCACGCGAACATTATGAACCTCAGGCAGGCCGAGTCGAGGCATTTTGCATCCTGTATTATGAAAATAATTTCGTAGGTATTCCTAATATATTTATATATTTTATGGATGTATATTATGTATTATTTATATATGTCATCATAATCAACCCATTGCCGGCTCACTACCGAGCACAGGTTTGGCCATAGTCGACAACGCCAGCGCGCCAGCGTGCAGCCTTTGTCAGATTGGCAGACTTCACACGGCTTTTAAGAAAACTATGGAGAACTCTCAGGCATGCAAGTTTCCTCAAGATGTTTTCTTCTCCGTTGAAGCAGGTGGTATTTTAATTCCTTAAAAACGTACATAAATCTATAAGTTAGAGGTGCCCGGGATCGAACCCCGACCTTGATTAGGAGGCGGACGTCCTCACCACTAGGCTATCACAGCTTATATATCATAATATATTAAATTGTACCACCTACCAAGTATCTATAGCATTTTCTTTTTGCACGTTTGGTTGCTTGGAAGAAATCGCTATATTAGCGAAAAGGTTGCCACATTGTACCTACTACTACTACTACTACTACTATGTTGCCGCTATGTTGTGTTTGAAAGTGTGTATTCATTCAATCATTCATACTGTTATTTTTTCTACTTTGACCTACGTTGACGTTTGGCACTGAAAGTTTAACATCTTGTTATTAAAGTGGGTGGGTAATAATTACAAGTTTTTATACCCCAATGCAAAGTAGTCTGCGAAGCTGAAGTAGCAATGGACGGGGTACAGTAGCTCTATGAACCCATGGATGTTGGAATGGCGACCCCGCCACGGTAAACGCAGCGTTGGTGGCTGGCTTAGCTGTGGGTTTAGTTTCGTTACGTACATACAAATAACTAACTCTCTTTGCTTACTCGTTTTGTTAATATTGTCCATTGTTAGCATGCGATGATATTAGTTGGACTATATTTTTTTCATATTCTCCTTGTATTTGTCCACAAACAGAAATGTAAGCAAAAATGTGCGCAAATGTGGCTATATTTATCTACTCATTAGATGATATTTCCAATGGCGATGTGAAGCAAACAGGCTTATATCGGTGACTAAAAAAGACTCGAGACTTCCTATTGGATTAATTCATTTAAAAATCTATAGGGTTCTGTTTAATTTTCCGGGATAAAATAAATATCTAGTATGCCAAAACTAAACATGCCAAATTCTATCGACATTTGTTCAGTGGCTTAAACGTGACAAGGTATGGTTCTAGACTAGAATCGCCAATTAGGAACACTTTGTGTGGGATGAAGAAAAATCCGGTACTAACGTTCTTTCTTGTATGTTTTATCTCCACTAGAACTTCCTCGGGCTTCATCAAATATTTGATATAGAAAATTAGGCAAATTGGTCCAAGATTTCGCGAGTTTTTCGCTAAGCAAGTAGCGACCAATTTAACAGTTCATTTTTATTTTTGTAGAAACTTATTGAAATAGCCAAGTTTATGTGTACCGGTTGGTTTTATTGACTTTTTTTACACATATATTTATAACTAGCTGGCGCCCGCGACTTCGCCCGCGTGGCATAAGTTTTTAAAATTCTGTCTGAATAAGTTGTAAAAATGCCAACGGGAACTCTCCTATGTCACTCTCCAGGTCCTCACCTATAATTTCAAAAATCACTTCGATCCATTGCTCTGTTGTGACGTGATTGAAGGACAAACCAACATACCAAGTCACATTCGCATTTATAATATTACTATGATTTTGTCTGGATAGTAAGGAGTACAAAGTATTCCAATGGATTCAAAGAAGTAAAACTTTATAAGATTTTCAACCAACATGAACCCCGGTATTAACCTCTTTGCGGCGGATTTTCACAAATTATTAGCGGATGTCTACGCCTAAGCAGGGATTAACTTCCAAATTCCTTCTCATTCTTTATGTTTCCACTTTCAATGTGTGATTTTGCAAAAGAGCTTATACCTACATGTCATAGTTACTGAAAAGTAATGCTCTAATTGCCGATTTTCATTTCTCTAATTCCAAAAACTCAGAACTTAGATGTAACCTTCCAACCCTCACCCCTCTCACCCCTTTAGGGATGGATTTTTGTAATATGGCGTATATACAGGCTTTTATTATTTAAATCAAATTTTTATTATCTAAATGCCAATTTTCATGTCCATAACCTCGAAAACTTAGAATCCTGATGAAAATTTCCAACCCCCATTTTACCCCCTTTCGGGTGGATTTTCGCAAAATTGATCGTACAGATCTTTATTATTTATAATTAACAACTTAGTTGCTAATTTTCAAGTCATACAAACTTTCAACCCCCATTTCAATCCTTTAGGGGTGGATTTTAGTAATATATTATATACAGGTTTTTATTATTTAAAACAAATAAACTAAATGGCAATTTGCATGTCCCAAACTTAGAATCCTGATGAAAACTTCCAACCCCCATTTTACCCCTTTTGGGGTGGTTTTTCGCAACATTGATCATACAGATCTTTATTATTTATAATTAACAACTTAGTTGCCAACTTTCACGTCCTTAACTTCAAAAATATAGGACTTTCATATAAACTTCCAACCCCCATTTCTACCCCTTAAGGGTGGACTTTTGTAATATTTAGTATACAGGTTTTTATTATTTAAAACAAATTACCTAAATGCCAATTTTCATGTCCCTAACTTTGAAAACTTTGAATCCTCATGAAAACTTCCTACCCCCATTTCACCCCCCTCGGAGTAGATTTTCGCATTATTGATCATACAGATCTTTATTATTTATAATAAACAACTTAGTTGCCAACTTTCATGTCTCTAACCTCAAAAATATAGGACTTTCATACAAACTTCCAACCCCTATTTCTACCCCTTAGGGGTGGATTTTTGTAATATTGCGTATACAGGTTTTTATAATTTAAAACAAATTACCTAAATGCCAAACTTCATGTCCCTAACTTCGAAAACATAGAATCCTCATGAAAACGCCCCACCCCCATTTCACCCCCCCTGGGGTAGATTTTCGTAACATTGATTATACAGATCTTTATCATTTATAATAAAAAACTTAGTTACCAATTTTCATGTCTCTAACTTCAAAAATAAAGGACTTTCATACAAACTTCCAACCCCCATTTCAACCCTTTAGGGGTGGATTTTCTCAAAACCGGTTCTTAGCTGACCTCTACTTCATAAAAGAAATCTACCTTCCAAATTTCAAGTTCGTTCGTTCTATAGTTCCTGAGATATCGTGATCATCAGTCAGTCAGTCAGTCAGTCAGTCAGTGGTATTTCGCTTTTATATATATAGATTTATGATTATGTTTTAATTACAACAGTAACGATAGTTATATATTATAAAGTATATATATATATATATATATATATATATATATATATGCGGAAGCCTAGTGGTTAGGGCGTCCGCCTTCTAATAAGAGGTCGGGAGTTCGAACCCGGGCACGCACCTCTAACTTTTCGGAGTTATGTGCGTTTTTAAGCAATTAAAATATTACTTGCTTCAACGGTGCAGGAAAACATCATGAGAAAACCTGCACTCCTGAGAGTTCTCCATAATGTTCTCAAAGGCGTGTGAAGCCAATCCGCATCGCCAGCGTGGTGGACTATGGCCAAACCCTTCGGATATTGAGAGGAGACCCTCGCTCTTTAGTGAGCCGGCAATGGGTTGATCATTATAATAGTTATATATTATAATTACAATAGCTTAAATAGTTGGTGCGTTGAACTCTTGAATATCTTTAATTGCTTCTTTTTTACGTGGTGGTACATAATATACCGCATGCTGAGTACAGCTGATATATATTATATATAGCTAATAAATGTAACAGCTGTACCCAGTTGTGCGCTGTTTATTGTATAAATAAATATATAGCTATATATTCGACGCACATCGAATTCCAAAAGCAAAAGCTATTAAAATTTGTAATGCTAAGCTAAACGGGTTAGAATAGTACAAACAACAAGAAAATATGCGTGGTAACAATACCATTTGTTGTGAAGTTAATGACTTGGGGTAGGCTGTCTCCTACAGCGGTTTAAGCGCTGAGCTTTGTTTGTTAATAGAAAGTGTTTTACGATTACATCGCTTTTAATGAAACTTTATACGCTTCGCGATTGTATGGAAGGATATAATTGAATTTTATGATTTTTTAACGACCGCCCCGCTAACGAGATATTCCGGCTTCGTTTTGCGGTCAATTTAGGAAACGACATTTTCTTAATCAGCACAAGGCTTACATGTTGAGGTGAATTTTCAAGGGTCTTAACCTAACCTTTTTTTTCGGACTGTCTATTATCTGTACAAACCCTATTGGTTGCCACAGCGTAACCGGGCTGTTTGGCGAGCTTTGGAAAGAAGTTCTGCCAAAAGAAATTTTGAGCCCTAGGCTCGAAGAAACTAAGGGAACGACTGCCTAAGGGCGCCTCCTTTGAGGCCGAACCTCGGCTTAGGCGACGTTTGGTATAACGGGGGGGTCGGACAGTGAGTGGTCTGTACGTCTCCGAGGCCGTGGATGGAGCCCACGTCCGGATGACGTAAGATAGCAGGGAATAACCTAACCTTGACATATGCGTCAGTACCTACTTGTACTAACAGAACATAAACGAGGAAATGGCTGTAATTTGTGTATTTTAGTAAATTGCTTTATTATATTGGTTTCTTTTTTATACATAAAAAAATATATTATATTGCCGGTAACCAAATTATCTAGTCATAGTGCCTAAAAAATTTTTGTTTTTTTTTATACACTACAATTTAGCCCTTGACGGCTATCTCACCTAGTGGTAAGTGATGTTGCAGTCTAGGATGGTAGCGGGCTAACCTGTTAGGAGTAACCTGTACCGCGACATCGTGCCGGAACGCTAAAATCGCTTCGCGACACGTCTTTGTCGGTAGGGTGTTAACTAGTCACGGCCGAAGCCTCCCACCAGACCAAACTCGAGCCGGGAATCGAACCCAGGACCTCCAACTTTATAATGTGACAGCGCACGCACTGCGCCACGGCGGTCGTCAAAAACAGGAGGAGGTGTTAGCTGCAATATAATGTTTTTAATGTATATTAAAAAGTTAAATGTTCCTAGTAAAATGTTTGCATAAGGGAACATGTTAGGGCACTTTGTTACTTACAAAAATTACGTAAGTAATAAGTAAGTAAGTAGTAAGTTTAAACAAGTTATCATTTGTGTCATTACAATGCCATGTCAGCCATGATACTTTTTAATTTACTTTAAATCATTTAGAATTTATCGCTACATAGTTACATGTATGATTTATTGATCCCGTAATTTTCTTATTGGAACCAAACAAAGTGTATTAAGTGAAATTCTCACTTGTTAGACAATATTATTTTTCAGGTTAGATAATAATATGTATTCTGATTTCCATATAAATATTAATACAAGGGTTTGCTTGTCCGCTTGTTCACTTGCAAATTGCAAAGGTTCTGAAAATTTTATAAAACTAAAGTAAGCCTTACAAAGGAAGTTGAAAACGAATAGGATAGTTTTCTATCATACTGCAACTGAAAAATCTTTCAGTGGGATTTAAATAAATAGCTTTTATAACTTACTTTATATAAAAAATATAACTAATACAAACAAAATTTTACGTATTTTTCTATCCTAGAGACGGACGTAAGACACAGGTACTTTGCAGCCGAGAATATCAAACGGTTCCCTCGACGCGCATTCAAAATCGCAGGCAAAAGCTAGGCTACTATATAAGTCTATTGTAAATACTAAAAGTTTTCGGTTCGGAAACCGGCACAGAGAAAGAAGAAAATTTATTTTAAAGCACTGTTTAGGAAGTCGTTGAATATAATCACATACTCGAGATATAACATTGGCAACGTGGAAGCTTAATACTAAAAGGAAAACATAGGAAATCCGGATTTTCAAATTCAAATTCAAAATAATCTTTATTCAAATAGTCCTTTAAAAGGCGCTTTTGACGCGTCAATAATTTACATAGTAGTGATTTGATGGTGATAACTAGATTCGTAAACTTAAAACGAAAGCTATGAGGGTTCCAAACGCGCCCCGGTCTAAGAAGAAGCCCACAACAAACTTAGCCAGGTAAATTTTATTTTTGTTATCACCATCTCACATGACACTTAAAATTATATTAAGAGCTATCTTATTAGAGCAATATTTCACACCCATGCTTGTTTATCATTTATGTAATCCTTTATACTATAGAAGAAATTTTCTACAAGCTTACGTTTTATATAAACTTTGAACTTATTGAGAGACATCCCAGAAATTTCATTTGGCAATTTGTTATAAAATTACCTTTAAATGAATTTTTAATCTTTTTGATACTTATATAATACAAATCAAATCAAATCAAAATTGCTTTATTTTTATATTTTACAGGCATCTATCTATGAATCGTTCATATAATATATCACATTTTCCATTATTTTTATTTGTGAATAATGATACATCCGCCAAATTAAAACTAAAGCTAAGAGGGTTCCAATTGTTCCCAGGTCTTAGAAGAAGCCCAAAAAAAACCTAGCCGGGTCTTCTTTTTATTATTACCATCACATATAATCGGAGTTAGAGCAATTCACACCCAGGCTTTTTTATCGTTAATATAATCCCTAATTTCGTAATAGGATTTTTCTGTAAGCCTTTGTTTTATAATCTCCGTCATTCACCAAACTACAACGCGAGCAGAGTCGCGCGTAACGGCTTAGCTATTAGTAACTTCGCACAGGAATACGCTCAACATGCGTCAGACATCGCTCGCGGCGCCCTCTGCATATATTTTCCGGCTTTGATCATTCCCAGAGCGTGATCCCACATACGTTTGGAAACTTTGACGTGTTCGAACGATATTATAATATTTTAGGAATATCCCTATATTATTCGATATTCAAGGCTATCACGGCAGAGCATAACCGATAACTCCACTTATATTTACATAGGAGAGCTATGCGGGGATGCGTAGTGAGTGAGGTTTAATGAGATTATACACGCACACACATTCCCATGCGCACACGAACACACATCATTGTTCAACATTTTTATGTGTACACACTGAATAAAAACAAATATTTGTCAAAATCAAATCAAATCAAAATAGCTTTATTCAGATAAACTTATTGCAGGCATCTATGAATCGTTCTTATATATCACATTTTTTTTTTCGTGAAGTGATGGTGATAACTTCACTCGCCAACTTAAAGTTAAGAGGGTTAAAATTGCGCTCAGATCTAAGAAGAAGACAACAAACTTAGCCGGGTTTTATTTTTATACCCTAGAAGTTAGCCCTCAAGGCAATCTTATCTCATGTGAGATAAGATTGCCTTGTAAGTAGTATAAGTGATGATGCAGTCTAAGATGGTAGCGGGATAACCTAAGTATCATGGTGTGACTGATATGGCATAATATTGACACAAATGATTACTTACTTAATATTAGTCATCATGATCAACCCATTACCGGCTCACTACAGAACATGGGTCTCCTCTCAATATGAGAAGGGTTTGGCCATAGTCCACCACGCTGGCCGTGTGCGGATTGGCAGACTTCACACACCTTTGAGAACAATAATTTTAGTAATAAGTGATAAACAAGCGATGAAGTTACCTTTACTGCTATTGACAAGGTGCATTATAATCCCCTGTGCAAATATTTTACTTGATAGTGACTTAACAAAATTTTGTAAAGAGGATTTTATTTCAGTGTATCTCTTTTGCTGGAGTGATAAAATCCTATAGCATTTACACTGTTTCAATGTTTAATTGGTGAGATAATTCATATGAATTTACGTATAAAACAAAATTAATTTCTTACTCATCGTAGAATTCCTTAATAGAGAAACCCTATACATGGCAGCACAAACTGATTTGGCTGTTGTAATGCTTTTTATCGTAAGCAAACCGATAACTCTCATCGATGTAGCCGCATTTGCAGTAAATAATAATTCTAAAGTTGGTAGATACGAATTTCCAAGTTAAGCACTTACTTAAAACTAAGAATACTCTATACAACTAAGAATATTTCAAGAGCTAAATAACTGCGAGCAAGGCGCTTTTATTTCGAAATTAATTAAAACTAAAAATTTCTGGCTGTCTTTTAAAGCGCTTAACTTTATGAATTATGCCAACTTGAAATTGCGGAGTAAGAAGAAGGTTTTATGGGGTTATGATGTAATTAATTAGCTTATCACTTTAAAGTTAGTGTTAAGGTAAGATTAAAAAGTTACGTACCTTTTTTGTGAGTACCCGTTTTTTACTTAACGTTATTTACGTTTTATCTGCCAAGATAAGCCTCTGTCGGACTCTGGGCATTTCTGCCGGACTCATACTGTTCTGTGGGTTAGTTTAGAAGGTCACCTAATTCGCTGTTTTAGAGAAAAAGGTGTTCTCCGACATGCATAGAGAAGTGTCTTTAATCTTTACCTCGAACAAAGAGTTATTTGTTTGTTTTGAATGGGCAGTGGCCTGTTATAATTCCTAAAATTGGTATTTTTTACCCAAATTCAAATTCAAATTCAAATAATCTTTATTCAAATAGTCCTTTAAAAGGCACTTTTGATAATTTACATAGTAAATTATTGACGCGTCAAATTTATGATTGATTTTATGGTGATAACTACATTCGTAAACTTAAAACTAAAGCTATGCGTTTGATTATGACCGTTTGATTATGACCTTTATGATTAGGCTGAGACCATTCTCAGAATTCTCTCGTATGCTTAAATTCGTTGATGTACACGCATAGCTTGGAGTGCATGTTTAGTATGGTTTAGAAAACCTATGTATTTATACACTGAACAGCTCAGGAAATATGGTTTCCGGTACCACTACCTTCAGAGCTGTATCTCAAGGTGATCATAGTACTGGAATGGATAGCATGATTAAAAATTGTGTTTTGTTTATTTATACGATGTATGGGTAGGACTATGTGCGATAAACGTGTTTTGTTTATCCCCTTGTAGTGTACCTACCGGCTTTAAACAGAAACATTCAATAATTGTAACTAACATATCGAGCAGCGTAAAATGATCCTTTTTTGGAAAGTATCGTTGATTAAGTTTCTATTTTTTTTTTAAATTAAATTTAAAACATTTAATTAAATCCGAAAATGTTCAGTTACTTATACACTAACAACGCATGCAAATAAATACTGCTAAATTAGCTTACAATTAGTTACGGCTAAACAAACAAAAAATGTATTTGGTTTGGGCACTGTATTTTTTGATAATGATATTATGAAGCTGTGATAGCCTAGTGGTTAGGACGTTAGCCTCCTAATTAAAATATCACTCGCTTCAACAGTGAAGGAAAACATCGTGAGGAAACCTGCACGCCTGAGAGTTATAATGTTCTCAAAGGCGTGTGAAATCTGCCAATCCAGCACACATGGCCAGCGTGGTGGACTATGGCCAAACTCTTCTCATATTGAGAGGAGACCTGTGCTCTGTAGTGAGCCGAGAATGGCTTGATCATGATGATGATGATGACTCTAAAATATGAAATAATTAGTACTATAAGGCAACGTAATACGTACGTAGGTTATATGTACGTTAAGATCATGTGAAAATCGTAGTTGTTGTTTATATATCAGGAGAACAGGAGTTGCGGTTCATCCGCTGGTAGCTCTTCATAATTTTCCGGCGACGTAATAAATATCCGGCGACTATAGCCCTCCAGTCTGTTAGTTCACCTAATTCAAAGTCACACAGTTTGCTGGCGGTCGACTCTGTTTGTTTGTGTTTGTAATTTACACCGACGGGGCCAACTATCGATATATCCGTGCAATGGCTCTACCTACCTAAAGAGTGGTGTAGATTTAATCCGTCGGTCAATCTTCCGAAGCTATACAGTTTGGTGGTTTACGTCATAAGTGACGAGCACGAAAAAGACGTAAATGTAACGTAAATAACGTAAAAAACGTCTGTAACAACTGAGTCGAAATAATTAACAACTTTAAGAGGTTGTTATTTTTGCTACAAACACAAAACTGTGGTAGTTTTTGGACAGATAGATAATCTGCTGTTAGTTTGGCGGTTTACGTCTTTCGTCATAAGTGACGAGCACGAAAAAGACGAAAACGTAACGTAAACAACGTAAAAAACGTCTGTAACAACTGAGTCGAAATAATTAACAACTTTAAGAGGTTGTTAATTTTGCTACAAACACAAATCTGTGGTAGTTTTTGGAAAGATAGATAATCTGCTGTTACCTATCCGATCAAGAGGGTTTTGTTGAATATGTTTTTTAAATGAAGAACCTAAATTTGACTATTACTTGTATTTCATAATGTTATATATTTATAAATTACCTACCTTAGTTTAAACAATCGAGTCGAAAAAATTAACAAATTTAAGAAGTTGCTAATTTTTCGACTCAGTTGATACAGACACAAATGGGTGGTAGTTGTTGAGCAGTTACGAAAACTGCTATTAACCTAGCCAATTAAGAAGGTTTTGTTGAATATGTATTTTCAAATAAGACTTTAAGGTTATAAAGCGGAAAATTTGACAATTCTTTATATTTCATTATGTTGTATACGTTAATAAGCAGAAAAATTATCGCAAAATGTTTTTTTAATAAAAGTAACAACTTTCATCCCCTATTAAACCCTTTTAGGCGAGGGTATTTGATAAACACTGAAACAAGTAATTTAACATTTTTGTATAAATCTTTTACCAAAGATAACCAGTATACCAGTTTCCATCAATAGCGATCACTTGTAAAATATCGGACACAAATATTGGCGTTGGTGGAATTTCAAAAGTTATATAGTCTATCATATCCATAAAGCAAAAACAGCTGGTTAAAACGCATAAATTATGTTTCTTAATCATTTTATTTTGTTTAATGCTTTTCTATATCAACAGACATACATATAAAAAACATACAAAAAATTTAAAGACTAACCTAATAAACCAGCTGTTCTAAGGTCTCCTTTATATATTAACGTAAAATATCTTACATTTTTGCTAAAACAACTGATTATAATGCAAAATATAATGTTTCCTAATTGTTGTTATGCTCTTATAAATTAACAGACACACATATGAAAAACTTACAAAAAATATTAAGACTATTCTAAAAAATTTGCTTTTCTAGAATCATAATGTGATATAATATATGTGAATACTTTCTTACTTTTAAACTCCGGAGGTGATGCGTAAAAGCATTTCCCAGCGGAAAAAAAACAAAAAAAAAAACTTCTTATAAGCTATGAAGTTAAATCTCATAAATAATGTTATGAGAGCAGTCAAATAACTTTGCTTTTGAAGAATTCTAGATTCTAGATTCAAGAGATTCTAGAGACTTAAAAAACAACGTCCGTGAGTAAACATATTGCGTATTTGTACAAAGTGAGCAACAATTTGCTTCAGGAAGAAATAGGTATATATTTATCCCTTTTTATGAGCTTAGCTGCAGGGAAAGTTCGTACGTGATAAAAAGGCGCAAGTTCGAAAAAGAATTTATCGCGGAATCAAGTCTGAGAAACTTAAGGCTGGAAGTGACAAACAAGAAAGTCGGAAAGTTTGACTCTCGCCCCACTTGCCTTATGATGCTTGCTAAGGAATTTTACGCTGTGTGTAGTACAAGAGCTGGCACAGTCTTGAACCTAGACCTATATTAAAACGCTGATCTTAAAGTACATCAATAATTCATCGACGACGTCGCTTACTTCAATATTATGAATGCAGAACTGTATTATTTATTGTACTGTATCGTTTATTTGTTAAATTAATTATTATATTGGTTTTTCAGTTTTCTTTACTTTTGTGTGGTGTACAATAAATGTAAACAATAAACAGCAAGTATAAATATTTTATCATGGAATTTCGCAAAGTAACGCCGGCTTCTATTCATTATTTACAATCAAAGTGTAGAATCAATCATTTCAGTCATAAACTTTGTTCAAATAATCCTTTAAAAGGCACTTTTTATGCGTCAATTACATAGTAGTGAGTTAATGGTGATAACTTTATTCCTAAACTTAAAACTAAAGCTATGAGGGTTATAAACGCAGCCAGGTCTAAGACGCCCACAACAAAATTAGCCGGATATTTTTTTTTTTGTAATCACCATCTTAAGAGCTGTATCATAAGTAGAACAATATTTCATACCCAAGCTTGTTTATCATTTAAATAATCCTTTACACTATAATATGACTTTCCTACAAGCTAAGTTTTTAAATAAACTTTGAACTTATTCAGAGAGATTCCTGTAATTTCATTTGGTAATTTGTTATAACATTGTATACAATTACCTTTAATGAATTTTTAATTTTATGTATTTTTACTTTTTTTGTTACGATTGTTACTATTTGAATTTTATTATATTTCTATGGACAAACAATAAATTATCAAATATGTATGGCCATGCAATGTCGTTATAAAGGCTTCCTTAAAATTTTCTCTTAATGACTCTCTTGGAGCAATTTTATAAATTACACGAACAGCCCTCTACTGTAGCTGGATTATAGTATCAATACTCGCAGCATTACCTCATCTTATAAAAACATATATAATAAACATTCATTCAATGAATAGAACAGTGGATCAGTATTTTTTGTATTTTCTGAAGAAACGTTTGCAGAATTCGTCGTATTCCTATATAAGCTCGATAGAATGCTCCTTTTGCAGTTTTCACTGTGACGTAGAGTTACAGGGGCCTGCTACAATATTCTGAATCGGACCTAATTGTTATAACCAAACCCGGGCAATAGTCGAGCAAGATTGTTCAAGCAGTACAATAACCTATTCTCGATTCAGCGTCCATTCTTGCCCTTCATTATTTGAATCCCGAATAGGCCCGACAATAGCCGAACGTTTCCGCTTATGCGAGGGCCTATTACGCGAAAATACGGGTTTTCATTTCATCCAGAAAGGTCCGGGACACAGTATCGCATCTGTTACTGAGTCTATTCTAAGAGATTTTATTGCTCGCCCTGTAATTGGATGGGTAATCTAAATTAGTGCCTATGCCAACAGAGTATAAGGGAATATTATTACAAAGCTGGCCCGTGACCAGAAAATACTGGAGAGTTAGGGACTTGGAAAACTAATGATATTAAAGTGGAGGAATTTGCAGAAGGGACGTATGATTGATGGTATTATCTGTGTTCGTGAAAGCTGTGATAGCCTAGTGCTTACGACGTCCGCCTCCTAATCAGAGGTCGGGGTTCGAATCCGGGCACGCACCACTAACTTTTCGGAGTTATGTGCGTTAAATAGCAATTAAAATATCACTTGCTTCAACGGTGAAGGAAAACATCGTGAGGAAACCTGCACGCCTGAGAGTTCTCCAGAATGTTTTTTAAGGCGTGTGAAGTCTGCCAATCCGCACATGGCCAGCGTGGTGGACTATGGCAAAACCCTTCTCATATTGAGAGGAGACCCGTGCTCTGTAGTGAGCCGGTAATGGGTTGATCATGATGATGATGATGATCTGTGTTCGCTATAACGTCTATCGATGATAAAGGCACTTAAAAATTGCTAATTATCTCTCTCATATTCGTCGTTCAAACTCAGTATATAATTAATACTACATATTTTAAGCCTGTTTACAAGCGGTTTATGCAGCACATTGCGTTAGCTTATATGCGTTTTTAAGCCATTAAAATATCACTTGCTTCAACGCTGAAGAAAAACATCGCGCAGCATGGGTGAAAGTTCTTCATAATGTTCTCAAAGGTGTATGAAGTCTGCCATATGATCAGCGTGGTGCACTATGGCCAAACCCTTCATATTGAGAGGAGACTAGTGCTCTGTAGTTAGCCGGCAATAGTTTATCATGAAGATGGGTTGCATTTTATATTCTAAAGAATAATTTGAATTAGAAAATCACACAAAATGGCTACGTACGTAAATTAATTGACGACGTAAAGTCGACGAAAAGATAAGAAGCCCAATCTTATTATCAACCCGAATAATTAAAATCTAAAGGAAGGGACATTTGAGTAATTATTCACTCGAAAGGTCGTTTCCATGAAAAGGTATTTTCAGAAACATTATTACTGAAGAGAATATTAAAACTGTACACCCTGATCCCTCAATCTATAATAATTATATTATACTCGTAATTATAATTTAAGTTTATATTCAGCATCATTGCTTTGTGTGCCTATATTGTAAATTTCTTTGAGTTTTCTTTGAGCTCTAACTGCGAGTAGGTTACTCGCAGTTAGAGCAACATAACCCAGCTTTTTTTAAATTCTTTCCCGTGATTCCACCATACAGCGGTGAATAGGAACACGTGGGGGTCTTAGTCAGTAGGAGTCGGACATAACCTCCCCGTGGCACAGTGTAAAAAAAAGGCTTTTTTTAAATTAACGTAATCCTTTGTACTATTATAGGATTTTGCTATAAGTTTACGTTTAAAATAAACTTGAATATTATTGAGCGATAACTCCAGGATGTCATCAGGTTCCGTCCGTTCATTCATTTATATAAAATTATTAAACTAAAATAAATGTAAAATACGGATAAAAATATAATATCACTTCCGAATGAATAAGTTTTCACAGAACGTGGGTTTTAACATTGTAAACTGAAATAACTTATTTACTTGCTGAAAATTTAACACAAATGTAAATTTATATTATTAACTATTACACCCACCCTTATACTACCCTAGATACATATTGCAGTTTTAATAGAATGGGATAATAAATCTTTATATTTTTAAATGAATATATGCTCATCCGTTCGGTTACTGCGGTTATCACCAACTTAGCCAAAAAAAAACTAATGTGCTTAGGTATTAGCAACCTTAGCCATAAAATAAGGAATGTCATTAAAATACTATACGCTGCAAAGTTAGCTAAGTAACATGTAAATTAAGGGTTAATATGTTATAAACTAAACCGGCTTTTCAAAATACCACCCTAACCAGCTTTAAAAGTTTTAAACATGCCGTTTAAAATGCTATAATCGCTTGAGGGAACGGGGATCGGAAAATTGGACCACTTGGCCGGCCGCCAGTACACTACTACTGACGAAAACGTAGCTTCGGTTTCCTAAAACACCTTCGTGGTTACACACTGAATGTAAATGATCTTTTCTGCGTTCCACAGCAGTTTGTCTTCTAGTCACTTTTGAAAACCTATGATATTTTCTTTAAATCTGTAAAATCGCTTACCACAATCTTAACTACTGAAGTTTTTTTTTTTGACTGACTATTAGCTGTATTAACCCTATTGGTTGCGACAGCGTAACCAGGCTAGGCAGGCTCTGCTAGAAGAAATTTTGAGCCCTAGGGCTCGAAGAAACTAAGGGAACGTCTGCCTAAGGGGCCGGTGAGACCGAACCTTGGCTTAGGCGACGTTTGGGATAACGAGGGACGGTGAGTGGCCCGTACGTCTCCGAGGCCGTGGATGGAGCCCACGTCCGGATGATGTAAGATAGCGGGGACCTCGTCTTCGCCGGCGAAGACGGTGTGTAGCGTATGATTGTGTGATAGGTGGTACGAGCATATTGTCAGTAGATCGTCAGGGTCGTGAAGGATATGTTTAGGTCTCCTCTTTCGGAGAGGAGCTCTTAGGTCGCGGGAGTAAAAAGAAGCCGCAACTACGAGTGGGTTGGAGTGTCGGATTGACTCCTACTGAAGTGTTAGTGTTTAAACATATACATTATAAACTTGGAGGTAACGGGTTCAATTCTCGGCTTGAGTCTGGTCTGGTGGGACGGTTTGCCGTGGCTAGTTACCACCCTTCCGACAAAGATGTGTCAAGCGATTTAGCGTTATGCTACGATATCGCATAGAAACCTATTAAGAGTGTAGGCTTACCATTCCCCTAACAGGCTACCCCACTACCATCTTAGACTGTATCATTATTAGTTTTAGTGAAATAAAAAAACTTGAGAGGTGTCAAGGGTCACCCGGATGGAACGAAGTTCCTTTCGATTAATTTGTGAAGGAATTGTAATAAAATTTAATAATTATATTTTATTATTTACAAAAAACCTGTATACACTCAACAAAAATAATCGTCGCGACACCACACTGTTCAATGCGAAATAGAAATGAAAATATCTGGCTTGCTTTCTATAAGAGAGAGAGAGAGACAGACAGAGAAACATGCGACGCCGCACAGCTTACAATAACAAAAAGTGTCGTGACAACTTTTCGTAAGAATTTTTTCCGTCTACCCCCTTCCACAACGCGTGATAAGGAACTTCGTTCCAAAAATTTTATTTGTTTTCCGAGGTAACACTCGAATAAGAATATTCACTTGCACTTGTCTGAAAGCTGATCTAGTTGAATCTAGAAATACTGATCTCAGAAAGCAATTATAAGTCTTAGCCAATGAAAATCTTTGTGAAGTTTCAGTATGTAATATACTGAAACTTCACAAAGATTTAAACAAGATGTAAAAAAAACAAACATGTTAAATATTCGATTAGTTATAAGCAAGTACCCACCTAATCCTTACTAATATTATAAGTCCCTACATTCACTTGGGACGATTGTTATGCTTTCACGCAAAAACTACTCATACGATCGTCATGAAACTTAGTACACATATTATTTTAGGTATTAGAAGTAACATAGGATGGTTTGTATTAACAAAAAAAATCTCTGATACTTATTTAATGGCTTCAATACGAGTGAAGCCGCGGGTAAAAGCTAGTGTTAATAATTATAAATATTTCAATATTGGAAGAGCATCAGGTACCACATTTGAACAAATAAATACTGATTTCATTTCATTCCAAGCATGAGCAAGTTTATAGCGAGAAATCATGTTTCAAATTCTTAAAAACTTCGTCAACAAGTAAGGAAGATGACAAGACATTTGCATTCATCATTTATATCCGTAACGCGGTGGCGTCTTGTCGCGTCAAAAACAATTAGCCCGCACTTTGTCGCGTCCCGTCGCACAGTAAATACTTGATATTTTCGCGACGATGATGTCGGGGGACGTAGTTCAAACTGCCGATACGCGCCTCTAGCTCTCCGTACTTATGTGCGTTTTTAAAATAATTTAAGCAATATTTAACTTGATACAACGGTTAAGGCTCACAGCAACTGAATAAAGTTGAGTCGATTTTGCATACTAACAAAAAAATTATTAGATTGCATTATATTCACCATCAATTGCTGTTTATTTTGTTATTTTCATGTTTGTTATGTCTTTTATAAATATTGCAATAAAGTTGCATAAATAAATAGATATTGATAAGATATGGCGATCATTGTGATGACCAAAATTGGCAACTTAACCGCTGTTCTGCTTTAATTATACGTTTAGGATAATATCGAGCAAATTTAGTAAGATAAACATCCATATCCGTAGCAATTTGGGTCAAAGGATAAATACACAAATAAATAAATGAACAATTCAAATAAAGCAAAAATATTATTGGTGCCTAATAGAACATTAGATGCATGTCACATAGAGATGAAAAGCCAAATCCAAAATTTCGCATGAGCAAATATAGTTGTCTCAATTTAACTAGCTTGTTCTAACTTAAACATTCTCCTTAATTCAAACTCCCGCTTCTTACATCAAAACAAACAAACTTGCAAATAAAGTACTAACCAGTAATTCTTACAGTTTTTTGCCTTGAACTTGAAAAATCAAGAATGAAAAATTTCTCGTCAACTCGCTCACTGTTAGAGCTTTCCTCTGATAGATCAGTCAGACAGTCACTATTTTATTTGATTTAAATATATAAAAAAAAAAAATTAAAATATCACTTGCTTTAACGGTGAAGGAAAACATCGTGAGGAAACCTGCACACCTGAGAGTTCTCCATAATGTTCTCAAAGACGTGTGAAGTCTTCCAATCCGAACATGGCCAGCGTGGTGGACTATGGCCCAACCTTTATCATACTGAGAGGAGACCTGTGCTCTGTAGCGAGCCGGCAAATGGGTTGATCATGATGATGATAATGATGATAACTCAACTACCATGTCAGTTAACAACTTACTTCGGACTGCATTAGGTTAAATTGTTATAACATTGAAATACACCGCTACCTCCACAGAGTTTGTTGTTTAATGTATTCGTTTTACCGAACACCTCAATCCTTTAATTTCGTTCTAAGTAAACCTTAAACCGGGGATTTACGATGAACATCAAATAAAACGTTGTTGGAACAACTCATAAAGAAAGGTTTAAAATCCGCTACTCCCTTTTGTTGCTTGGAAGGGTATTAATTCTCTCATTTAAAATCAACTTACTTTGGAAGGGAATAAGGCTAAATTGATCGTAGACTACCGAAAAAGCCGCAAGAGACTGTGTTAAAAATTTAGACAGAGTTATTAAAAAGCCTGATTAAAATATCATCGAAGTTAACATCATAGTAAAATTTCAATATCAACAGGCTCGTAATGAACAATATTTTTTTCGGACTGTCTATTAGCTGTACAAACCCTATTGGTTGCCACAGCGTAACCAGGCTGTTTGGCGAGCTTTGGAAAGAAGCTCTGCCAGAAGAAATTTTGAGCCCTAGGGCTCGAAAAAACTATGGGAACGACTGCCTAAGGGCGCCTCCTTTGAGGCCAAACCTCGGCTTAGGCGACGTTTGGGATAACGGGGGGGTCGGACGGTAAGTGGTCCGTACATCTCCGAGGCCGTGGATGGAGCCCACGTCCGGATGACGTAAGATAGCGGGGACCTCGTCTTCGCCGGCGAAGACGGTGTGTAGCGTATGATTGTGTGGTAGGTGGTACGAGTGTGTTGTCAGTAGTCATCTGATCGTCAGGGTCATGAAGGATATGTTTAGGTCTCCTCTTTCGGAGAGGAGCGCTTAGGTCGGGGGAGAAATGAACAATAACTTTCCAATCCCACCATACACATTGCATCATCTTATTGCGAGTGAACCCGGGTTTTGGCACAGTCTGTGAAGCCTTACCAACCTTTGACAACGACCTTTATCGCACGCACGTGTCGTACGTGATCCACTTTACATTACCAATTATCAATAGCTTCAAAAAAGGTTAGATTAGATTACGTCTGAATAAAGAATCATAAATAAGGTTTTTGTTTCAGTGATCTCGCGTGGCACCCTAAATAACGAGCTGTGTGTTAATTTTTCATATGGATGGAAATTGTTTAGAAATCGATTCCTGATTTTACGCTATGACGTAACAACCGATACGCCTATCTTGCTCAACTTTTTCATCAATGACATCAACGATTGAACCTAATAAATAAGCGTCACAAATATTTTTCGAGGCTTGCGCTGGATTTTTTCTTTTTTATAATACTTTAAAATGTTATTACTAAAAAGAAAAATTCTTAATTATATTTAGGAATTGAAGAATTTCTTTATCAAATTTGCGCATTTTGATACACAGAATAATAAATGATAAATACGAGTATCTCGAAACAATTAAATACTAACTTGTTTAATTTTCTGTGTTTTTTATGTAACGTTTTTAATGTCATCAAATGGCTTAATGGCTGATGCCAGATGCAAATTGTAAAACCAAAGAGTTAGCGAAACCTGATTTATTTAATTTGCTATTACAACTTTAATCACATTGTGAATTTATTTAATCTAATACAGTTTGTGTGATATATTCTAGTGTAGAGGAAAGTGGCCGTGAGTGTTCTATTGAGTCATGTAAATGGTTACCGTAGCGTCAATATTACTGTGTTTTAAATCAGAAGTACACTGTGAACACATATAGTTCACTGGGTAGCGATGGAATTTGTGATGTGTACTTTATTGACCTGAAATAATAGTATGACGAAAGATTATATTAAAACTCTATTCAATATAAAAGCAATATATAGTATATTTTATGAAATAGTGTACTATTGTTAATTAAGTAGAGATATATATGGATTCTGGCTGATATACGACGATCTCCGGGGCGCAGTGCGTGTGCTGTCGCATTATAAAGTTGGAGGTCCTGGGTTCGATTCCCGGCTCGAGTCTGGTCTGGTGGGAGGCTTTGGCCATGTCTAGTTACCACTCTACTGACAAAGACGTGTCGCAAAGCTAATCAGCACGATGTTGTGTAGACAACAATTAGGAGCGTGGGTTTACCATACTCCTAACAGGCTTCAGCAGGCTAGTTACCACCCTACCGGCAAAGACGTGTCGCCAAGTGATTTAGCGTTGCGGCACGATGTCGCTTAGAAACCGATTAGGAGTGGGGGTTAACCATGCGGGCTAACAGGTTAGCCCGCTACCATCCTAGAAAGCATCATCACTTACCACCAGGTGACATAGCCGTCAAGGGTATAAGGGTAAGGGTAACTTGAAGTGTATACCAATATATGACTTCAAGGAAGTGTATATAATATCTGCCAAAGTCCAGTGCGGTAGCCGTTACGTGAGTGTAAGAAAGAAAATAAAATAGGCGACGTATAGTCAATCAACAATTAATTGTCAAACACAACTTGACAGACCAGGGCAAAAAAACTAAAGAAATGTAAAGTAACATTGTGCGTGGACACCGCAAAAACAAACACATGAGTAAAAAAAATAAAAACATGGTACAGTGGCAACCAATTACAATAATTTAAAAATATTCAGACCGCATCGGAAAATTGACAATTTTTTCATTATCTGGTTTCAGGGTTCCCTTTTATAGTGAATAAACTACGCTCTTGTCCGTGTTAATGCAAACTTTTCAATGATACTGTTTTAGATACCAATATGAATTAAAATTGAACTCAAAGATTCATTGCAATAAGTTCATTTTTATAAATTTCGAGATCAAAACAACAAAGTGATATTTTACTGAATAATACTGGCCGTCATTATGTAATACGCTGACACAATATGGTTTATCGAAAATAAATTTAAAAAAAAACTACTCATTGGCTTATCATCAATATATATTATCTGCTTCAATTTCCCTACACAATCAAAAATACATATTATCTCATATAATTCTTTTATATATTATTGCTTTTTATCTCGCAGTGATTTACATGTATGCTCTAAAACTGTTTAGAATTGGTTCTTTGTTATTCTTTATTTTGGGGGCAATAATTAAATTTCTGAATTTTGTTTGTACTATAATATTATTTTATTGAACTACATACAATGGACGGTTTCGCTCAATCAAGTATGGAGGAGGACTAGAAAAATCTGGTAGAAAGAAATTACAGGACAAACAAATTTTAAAGTATTGATGAATGATCATTTCAATGTTAAGTTAAACTTTCCAGCCAAACAAATCAGCGTTGATGTATCGTAACTTCGGAATCGGAATTTTAAATGTTAACATAATAAAAGCTGAATTAAAAAACTTAAAATGTACGGAACCCTCACTTTTTTCGCGTACATATTGGTAACTTTGCCCCATCATAGCCGTTTCCACAGTTTTTTCCCCGTGTTTCATTACGGTAACATCGGTTGAAATTAACTTTTATATGCCACTATGGGGCGATGCCTGGAGGTGGGTAGGCGTAAAAGAACAAAATATGTGGAAATGGTAATGACAGTTACCTTAATTTGGTATTTCGTGTTGAAAGGTTTGTAATGTTAATTCAATTTAAAGCTTGTTCAATTTAATTAATTAGGTATGCAATTAAATTCCAATTATTGAAAGAGTGCTTTTATGAGATTGACTACGTGTTCTGTATGTGTCAGTCTCACTTTAGAGAAATTCTTAGAAATGTATTGGGTTACAGCTTATTGTTTTTGTGCTTAAAGGAAAGTCATAATGAAACTCTTAATTCCGCAACCCTAGACTCCCTATCCTAACCCTAGAACCCGAACCCTAGACCTCGAGACTAACATTTTTTCCAATTCTGTTCTTTATTACAATTATTTTTACGGCTTTGTCAGTAGAGTAGTCTCTAGCCACGGCCGAAGCCTCTCACCAGACCAAACTCTAGCTGGGAACCGAACCCAGGACCTCCAACTTTATAATGCGACAGCACACTGCGCCACGGATTTCGTCATTATCAGCCAGAGTCCATATATATCTCTACTTAAATAACAAAAGTATATTTTTATGAAATAGTGTACTGCCATTATCTCATATAACTCTGTGTTTTAATACCCGTTGGCATAAAATTTTCGAGCATAAATATTTGCCCTTTTTAAATGAATATCGTAATGGTTAAAATTCTAATAAATATAATCTAATTAAAATTAAAATATATATTTTTTAAAATTAAAATATCATTTGCTTCAACGGTGAAGGAAAACATCGTGAGGAAACCTGCACGCCTGAGAGTTCTCCATAATATTCTCAAAGGCGTGTGAAGTCTGCAAATTCGCACATGGCCAGCATGGTGGACTATGGCCAAACCCTTCTCATATTGAGAGGAGACCCGTGCTCTGTAGTGAGCCGGTAATGGTTGATCATGATGATGAATTAAAATTATTTTGAACTTACCGCGAATGTTGATGACATTGTGTATTTCGGTATAAATATTGGCTTAATAGTCCTTATATTTCAGTCTCGTGATTTACTCAGATAGCGTAAAGATACCTCCTAGTGTCAATTGTTTTGGAAATGTTGCATCTTTCTGGTAGGTAATTCTCTGTAACGTTAAAACCTTTATACCCTTTCTATGCTCTTTTGCCAAATTAGTGCCATCTAGTATCAAGTCAAATTATTACCAACCTATTTATTTATTTATTCATAAGGTATGCCAGGAATAACTTGCAAATTACATTTTTATCCATATAAATAAGTAAATTACGAGTGCTGTTACAATTTATCAATTATATGCATATGTAAGTTGTCTCCGAACAAAAAAAATCTGCTATCTCATTATTTATCGCGATATTTGGCTAATTCTAGAATTTTCTGGGATACTACGCAACATTTTGATGGCCACTACCTAAATTGCCCGGGAACAGCTCTGAATACCGTGTGAACGTTGAGGCCGTGAGGCGTCATTACAGCGGGATAATCCCTTCAGTTTGCGCCACGGCTTCGCTATCGGGTTTCAACATGACATCGATCCAATATATGCCTTAGTTTAGATTAATTGGGTCCCCTGATGCATCATATTGTATTCACGGCGATGCTATAATAGTATGAATTTGTTTAATTATTTTATTTAGTGCATTAGACCTTAAGATACGAGAGGAGTATCTCCAATACTCCTCTCGTAAGACTATTTTTCCGTCTGCATGTCTGAGTAATCTGAGTAATCTAAGACAGTGTTCTTCAGACTTGTCTGGTCTAGAGGCTAGGGGAGGCTTTGGCCGTGGTTACCCTATCAACAAAGACGTGTCACCAACCGGTTTAGCTTACTGTCGCCATGTCGTGTAAGAACCTATTAGGAGTTTGGGATTCCCATACCCCTGACAGGTTAGCTCGCTGCCATCGTAGACTGCACCATCAGGTGTGATTGCCGTCATGAGCTAACTTGTAGTGTATAAAAAAAAAAAAGACGGGTTGCACTCCGGGAGTGCCGGCAGAAGTGAAAACTTGATTATTAACGTTGAGCATGTTTGATATTTTGGAATGGTTAGGGAATAATTTTGCACCAATTGCTTTATCAGTATAAAAGTACTATCATTTATGTGGTAGATTACAATATTCATTTATTGCGCTATCGTACACAAACATGACAATTTATATTACATTAAAAATTTAACACTTTAAAACTATTACAATTATTTTACATTAAAAAGTTTATCTATATCAATTTCCATATTTTAAGCACTTTACATTCACGAATTTTACGAATACACAACAATGTGATCACTACACTGACGGTCGAGCCATCAGCTGTCACCATCCATGGATGCGCGTGGCACGCTGTAACATACACGAACATTCGCGCAAGCGCCCTGCGCTGCCTAAACGAAACAGTAGGCCCAGGCATACATTTTCGCCGCGCCGTAGAGAGGGGATAGCTGTCTACTCTCCATCCGTCTTACGCTTTACGATCAGGTCACGTGTCCTGACGCGAGTTTAAGATTTTATACCCATTACAGAAAAAGTGCTCAACGCCGCTAAAGAAGTTTTCACTTCAAAAAAGACTGCTCACCCAAATTTAGAGTTAAAGCGAGACAGATTTATATGCGACAAATAACTTTGTCTCCTTTTTAACAGTTTCTTAAGTCAAAGGTAAGGCTAAGTGGTTTATAAATCGCGACATTGTTCAAACAGATTGACCCATCTAACCTTATTTTATCAAGTGTAGAGAGGCCTTAATTTAAAGGTAACAAAGAGTTATCGTTAATCTGTAATTTTAAATGGAGGACCAAACGTCATTTAAATGTGACAGGTAACGCTAACTTTTATGTGACACTTTGATAAAATAAATTAGGGTGTCAGAAAATTCTATAACGGTTTCTCACACATAAGTGTTCAAGTTACACTTGATGAATTAAGTTATAATTATATTATATTCACATTCATTATTATTTTTAGATTATTAAAAATATATAACGAACCTTAGAGAGAGGGCCAAAAGAACCCTACAATAACTTATTAAACGTCAGCTAATAGACAAAAAATGTACGTGAAAAAATCTAATAAAAGGCTTTCAAAGTATAACTCAATTTGCAAGTTGAGTGTGCTGTAAAGAAGTAAATAAAATTTTATATTTTTTCGACGGTGTTTGTTCACTTTGATGTTGGTTTAAGATATAAAATTCGAACGGCTCTCGAACTGGCTCGTATTTCACAAAAGGCCCCCCTAAGTATAAGATATCTGATAAATTAAATCTTTAAGCCCTTGTAGGTATAGTCTAAACGAATAAAGGCAACTTTATACTTTACTATGTTTCCTCTATTTAAGTTGTATATTTATAATCACCATATAATTGATGTAAATGTTCTCAAAGGCGTGTGAAGTCTGCCAATCCGCACATGGCCAGCGTGGTGGACTATGGCCAAACCCTTCTCATATTGAGAGGAGACCCGTGCTCTGCAGTGAGCCGGTAATGGGTTGATCATGATGATGAATTGAATATATTTCACTACTGGGCAATAGCTGTAATATGGGAGAATATCGTTTTTACATTCAGTAGAACCCGGGTGTCTGACGACTTCCGTGGCGTAGCGCGTACGCTTTTGCATTTTAAATTTGGAGGTCCTGGGCTCGATTCCCGGCTCGTGTCTGGTCTGGTGGGAGGCTTTGCCCGTGGCTAGTAACCACCTTACCGACAAAAACGTGTCGCCAAGCGATTAAGCGTTCTGGCACCATGTAGCGTAAAAAACAATTAGGACGAAGCCAATTAAGACGAATATTATTTTATTAATTAGTATTTAAACAAAATATATTCCTGCACAGTGTCACAAAAACTTTACGATTTATCCGTAAACTGGCGTTCCCCGTTTAAACTCGATAATACCTAAAATAGTACATTAAGCACTACACATCTCAGACTAAATGTGGGTAGTTTGGAATTATTACGATAACAGTGTGAGCAACAAGCGCAAAACTATGACGATGAAGCAGGCAAAACAACACACATTTATATAGGTACAGGACTAGTATTCTATATACAGTTTTTTATTTATTATATTCGAATACATATAAATAATGTAACAGAAGGTACCGTTTCTATCTTGATTTCAGGGGACCAGCTGAAGGGGTTTTCATATTAATGCCATACTAGTAAACTAAACGCTTTGTTTCTGTCGTCAGTTCGACCAGAAAGGTGAAGAAGTCAGTTCCTAAAAATTTGAAGGTGGAAGGGCTGAAGATAGGATCTGCGTCAGCATTCATTATGGAGTTCAAACGGCGTGTGCCTTCGCATAATGGACTGGGATCATTTCTAACGGCTACCAACTAATAAAGGAGATCCTACCTAACTAACCTAATTTAAAGTCTTACTATTTGTTAAGTGTATCCACAGTTGCATACGTGTAGGGTTTTCGGAACGAAGTTTTATCTATAATAGGTTTGTTACTTAGCTGAAATATTTGCAGTATTAACTTGGATTAACTTTATTAAATACCAGCATAATCCGAATCAGACTGTAAGAAGCGTAACTTTTATAAAAAAGTATATTTCTTTTCGACTCCGTAAATTACTTTCCCCTTTCAAAAACAAGCCAATTATTTCAAGGGGTTATTACATTTAAAATATTTGCTTTCCGATAGATAGGGTAATAACCCGTATACTAAAAACCGTTAAAAATTAAGTTCACAGCTTACTACGTTGTAATTCCTTTTTTTATAATACCGTCGTAAAGGAGTTTATTTGTTATGAAGATGCAAGTAAAACAGTTTTAAAGCGAAAAGAGTTTTGGAAATTGATATCTCACATATTGCTAAATCGTTTATCCTTCTACTTTTTTGTTATACACTACAAGTTAGCCCTTGACGGCACTTACACATGATGTTAAGTAATAATGCAGTCTAAGATGGTAGTGGAAAAACCTGAAATAGGTATGGTAAAGCTATGGCTATACTCCTAATTGGATTTTACGCTACATGGGGTGCCAAAACGCTTAATCGCTTGGCGACACGTCTTTGTCGGTAGGGTGTTAACTAGCCACGGCCAAAGCCTCCCACCAGACCAGACTCAAGCCAGGAATCGAACCTAGGACCTCCAACTTTATAATGTGACAGCGCGCGTACTGCGCCACGGAGGTCGTCATGTAATCTCCAACAACTCTGTAACAACTATGTAGTTAATTACGTATCAAAAGTGCCTTTTATAGGATTATTTGGATACATTTTATAATTGATTGATTGATTATATACTTATAAAAAACTAATGGGGTCAGGGAATTCCCATCAGGATCGAATGTCTTTATGCCGGACGGAACCATACGACTCGCTTGGAGGGACATTTCGCTTATTTGATCCGTGACGATTTGTAAAAGTTTACTCCTTATATCATCCATACGATCTAGAAGATCTGGTGACGTAACTTTGATTAGGTCCAGGCATTCTTTCAACGGCCGAACTGTAGGCTTTATTGACAGATAAACTCTAATATGAATAAGGCGTTGTTTCCTTAAAAACTTACTTAGTATATCGAATGTCTTTATGCCGGACGGAACCATACCACTCGCTTGGAGGGACATTTCGCTTATTTGTTCCGTGACGATTTGTAAAAGTAAAGTTTATACCTAACGCAAGAAATAAATATGTTTCAAGAAATTGGGGCGTTGGACATAAGATCACGTATTGTGATTTGATTTTTCACTAAACCTCATCGCAAAGTAGCAACACTTCACTTTTAGGTATCACTAAATTTGTGTATACGAACATCATTGAATTTTATGTCTTATTTTTAACCTCTCAAGATTCATAATTAATCACCGTAATTTACGCTTCTTGGAGCGTGACAGAGTATTTTCAGGCTAATCGGCTTATGACGTAATCAGCTTATAGTAAAAACGCGACAGACGTTTTTGTAGGAAATAATAAAGTTCAGTTTGAGTTGAATGAAAACGAAGGATTAGGAATAACTTAACCAGCCTCCAAAAAAGCGAAGGTTAATTTTCCAGTTGATATTTTTGACTTTTTGTAGTACACCGACTTCTAACTCATCTATTAATGCAAAGATCAAACCAGTAGACAGATCGGCCTGTAATTTGCCACACAAAGAGCTCTAACGTAGGCAGGTAAGACAGAAAAGTCAAGCAAAGGTTATTATTTAAGAATGTTAATGAAATAAATATGAATTAATTTGACCAAATTATTATATATAAACTAGTTGACCCGGCAAACGTTGTTTTGCCATAAATTATTTCTAATTTTAGTCGAATTAGAGTGAAAAACATTCACAATAAAGACGCAAATTGTTCAGTTTTCGACCGGAGAGGAAAAATGATTAAATTACTAAAATGGCTATTAAAAAATAAGGGTTGATCGTAGAAGGGTGAAAATTGAGGATTGTATGTATTTTTGTATGTTGTATCATAAAAAAATAGAAATTAAAAATTTTGTCTAAAAAATAAAAAAATAAAATTTAGGTGTGGACTACCCCTAACATTTAGGGGGATGAAAAATAGATGTTGGCCGATTCTCATAGATACCGGATAAGCACAAAAAATTTCATCAAAATCGGTCAAGCTGTTTCGGAGGAGTATGGCAACGAAAACTGTGACACGAGAATTTTATATATTAGATATAAAAATACCTTTAAAGTTTAAAGAAATGACATATTTTGTGTATTTTATATACATACTACGTCATTATTTCTAATTATCATCTCGTTTGAAATTACGCTACTTTTAAATGCTAAATTCCAGTTCAAAATTCATTTCTTTAAAGAAGGCTGACATAGTTGTGACCAGATCCCGTAGGACATAGCGCTATGACAGTACGCAAAATATACAAGCCTAGTTGTGTCGACGTCGGTAAACTGTCCAATATTTCTGACTTAGTCGGCCACTGAGCTGAATTTAGCCGCTAGTGATTTTATATAGGTAACCCTCTAAAGTTTAGGATTCAAGGAATTCTGTTTTTTTTTTATTATATTTTTATTTATTTTGTTATATTTTATATGTTATATTTTTACATTGTCATTGAAGCGGTGATAGCCTAGTGGTTAGGGCGTCAGCCTCCTAATCAGAGGTCGGCGGTTCGAATACGGGCACGCACCTCTAACTTTTCGGAGTTATGTGCGTTTTAAAAAAATTAAAATATCACTTGCTTCAACGGTGAAGGAAAACATCGTGAGGAAACCTGCACGCCTTTGAGTTCTCCATAATGTTCTCGAAGGCGTGTGAAGTCTACCGATCCGCACATGGCCAGCGTGGTGGACTATGGCCAAACCCTTTTCATATTGAGAGGAGACCCGATCTCTGTAGTGAGTCGGTAATGGGTTGATCATGATGATGATGATGATTGTCATTAAAACGTTACGACACATGTGACTTAGCATGCTTTAAGACGTCAGACTAATCATAGCTGTGTTATCTTTACCGTCACTCCCGTTTGTGACATTGCACTGACATTATGTGGACGATTATGCCCTCCGGGGCAATATAATCTGTTTGATTTTTAGTTGTGAGTTATTTAAAAAGGGAATTGATTAATGTCAAAGAGGGAGAAAGGCGGGAGACTTCGTATATGGTGGGCGCGGTTTTTTCACGCTTTTCTTGAATTTATATTTGTTGGCTAATTTCGAAAACGACTGGTGTTGGTTGTGTCGTGGACAGTTTTGGTGTCGTTTGTGTGGCTAGTTTTCTGAATGGTTAACAGGTATTGATTTGGGAAAAGTCTGAGGGAGCTGCGTCCGCCGAGTTGAAGTGACCCGCCATTTTTCCTTAACTTCAATTCGATATTGCTAGAAAACTTCACATTGGATAATCTGTGCAAAGCCATAAAAAGAGTCTAATAATTATAAACTTGACATTGGCTAATCTAAGTGATGCCATAAAAGAGAGAAAAAAAAAGGGAATTTTATAGTATTAGACGGTTGTTAAAGGATGTCAGATGCCGTCTGAGCATTGCTCCATAACTAGAAATAGTTGTACTCCTCTTTAGTGAATATTATCGTAATAGAACGTTATTAAACTTGGCAGTAAGTTTCGCATAAAGTGAAACCCAGCCCCAATGAAAACCTTCCACCAGCTTCTACAACTTACCCTCCAATCTAGCACGAAACAATTCCATGAAATTGTGCCTCACTATTTTTTATTTCTCCCCACAGAGCGTAAACAGCTTTCGATTTAAATCAATACAAATGTTTACATATAAAATTACATATCAAACACAAAAGTGATCAAATATTTTTCGCACAGACTTTTTCTTTCCCACAGGGCATCATTCTCGTTCCGCCCACGGATTCGTGCTAATACAGGATAATATATTGTTCAGGATTATTACTACGGTATAATACTGAATCAACAGGTAGCCGGTACTTATTAAAGACGTTTCAATACAAATATCAATTCTTATTTCGTTTGAGCGCCGACGTGTCCTCGAGACTACAGCGGGGTTGTCAGCCAAAAACGAATGAGTTTTTACTTAATAATGTTATCGGTCATTTTAAAATTTGCTGAAGATAATATGAGAAGAGAAAACTTTCTACAATTTTTAATATTTCGATGTTCTAGTCTAGTTAAGTTTATAATTTATCTATGTGTAGAAAAAGTACAGACTGATTCTAAAATTGATATATTATTCATTTATTTATAATTAATATAAAAGGAATAATATAATTAACTATACAATAACGGCACCGTAAAAACCATAGAGGTTTTTTCTTGGTGCTAATCTGTAACTTAACAGCTTAAAACTAGAGGAACTTAGTAAGCAAATTAGGTATGAAAAGAACATTTCCTAACTGAGTTAGACGGTCGACATAAATGAGTCAACCGTCCAACTCAGCCATTATATACTTATTCGATCTAATTTCGACAATCAATGCGTTCCTGACGCCAGTGGCAATTTACAATTACTATCAAAATCTTATAGTTATTGATTTAACATTTAATTAATATTTAACCTTTCTCATTACTTGATATAATGCTATAGTTGCATTTAACACAAATTCAAAGTTATATCATCCATACCATCTAGAAGATCTGGTGACGTAACTTTAAATTGGTACAGGCATTCTTTCAACGAGCCGAGCTGTCTCTATATTAACAGATAAACTCTAATATGAATAAGGCGTTGTTTCCTTAAAAAGTTACTTAGTTTATACTAAGCTATATAAGCGCAGTCATTTTTCAATACCAAACGAGAAGAAGGCGTCCTAATTTGCCTCTGAAAACTTTAAAGTTTTCAAGTGCTATTTTTAAACAGGTAGTTACGAGTTGAGTCATTACGTCACAAAATATGAAGCCGCGTCGTCTCTTCAAGAACATCATTCTATAAATACAAACGAACGCGCCAGCTTGGCTCATTAAAAGTTTAATTAAAGTTTGGCCCACTCGGGACTCGAATGTATAACCCTTGAGCGCGGATATTGCTTCAAGATAGAACTTCGTGCCAAATATAGAACTCTATTAACTTGTTACTGCATTTACTTCGCAACGCAATAAAATGCGAGCGGCAGATATCTTCATTATTAACACTGCCGATTGATTTGATGTTTTTATTGAAATTTTAATTATAGCTGCCGTAGTCGTAATGGAACATGTGTGCACTTAGAATCTTTACTTTTTTTTTATCCACTACAATCTCACCTGATGGTAAGTGATGATGTAGTATAAGATGGTAGCGGGCTAACCTGTTAAGGGTATGGTTCCTGTATGGCAGGAACGCTAAATCTCTTAGCGAAACGAACTACAAGATAACTCCATGTTAATTTTAAATATTTAATGTTGCTAAATTCGTCAACGCTTGAGTGAGTTTCTCATCAGACTGGATGGCGAGATTTTGACGACCTCCGTGGCGCAGTGCGTGCGCTGTCGCATTAAAATGTTGGACGTCCTGGGTTCGATTCCCGGCTCGAGTCTGGTCTGGTGGGAGGCTTCGGCCGTGGCTAGTTACCACCCTACCGACAAAGACGTGTCGCAAAGCGATTTAGCGTTCCGGCACGATGTCGCGTAGAAACCAATTAGGAGTGTGTTTACCATACCCCTAACAGGTTAGCCCGCTACCATCTTAGACTGCATCATCACCTACCACAAGGTGAGATAGCCGTCAAGGGCTAATTTTTAGTGTATAAAAAAAAAATCTTAATTTGACCGACTTGTACACCATAATCCCATCGGCTCCGACAACTCGTCCGACTAACCTACTGATGAGTCTACCACCGTTGCGTTTTCCTTCGTTATGTCACCACTTTAACACCTTGAAACTCTGAAGTGCATCAGTTCTCTGAGCAATGTGCAAAACCTATGACTAAAGAAGGGTCATGGGTCATAACTTTGCAACTGATGTATGTCGGTCACGCGCGAGCGTTTCGCTCGGTTTTAATGGGTTTTCTGGTCGCTACTCTGGCCACCAACGAGTCCCACATAACGCGGTGGGAGCGGCGCGGTTCTGCTGCGGGTCTTCCGGAGAGGATGTGTAATGGTATTTCCCATTACACATCCTCTCCGGAATATTAAAAAAAAAATGGTGAGATAGTTAACCAATAACAGTTAGGTTGGTTAAAACCTTATAAATTATGTACTAAGAACTGGAACTACATGAGAATAACAAATAAAACGAACGTCGCTATAAATTATTACCTTAAATATCATTGACAGTTTTATGATCCCGCCGCGGGCCAGGATGTGAAATATACCCGTAATTAGGGAAGTAACGGATGCCAAGCATCTTATTGGCATAAAGCCAATCTAGATTTTTAAGAAGCAAACAATCAAATTTACGGCATATTTTGAAAGTAGGAGATTGAAAAATAGACCTTATTACTCCGAACAAAGTGATAAATGTCTGTGTTATGATGTAGCTCAGACTTATCAGAGAAACTCTTCGTAAGAGCTTACATAAAACTAATTTACCGAAAACTCACTTTATACACTGTGATGATTTGTTGTGCAAATGATTAAAATTATAACACCGCAATATTCTACATTCAAGAAAATGGAAGAATATTGTAACAAAAAAGATTTTATCTGAGTTTTTACAAAATAAATTCGCTGATGAACTGGTCGAGTGCCAGTAGTTAGTTGATCACCGATATCTAAATAATGCGTACCATCGTCAGATTCAGGTAGTCATTTTAAATTCTAAATCTAAATTCCGATCGATCTTTTCTTCGGGATATAGTTTAAATTCATCCACACTTGTAACATAAAAAGAAAAAGTAAAGAAATTGCGACTCTCAATCCAAGCGCATTGAATCCATTTTACTTCGATCTTATAGTATTTCTACACTCAAAAGCGACTCCACGATTGAGGGTGTTAAGCTTTAGTTAGCGATGTCAATTCCTTTTCGAATTAAAAAAAGTCAAGTAGGCGTTTATAGACATTCTTATTTATTTATACAACTTTTTGCTATATATACGTACATAACATAAATGAAAATAACAAAAGAATCACCAACCGGCGACCTTATCACTTATAGTGATCTCTTCCAGTTAACCATTACTTCGAAGCCGTAAGTTGGTCTCTTGAAGCTGATATATAGATTTTTATAATGCAGACAGCTGATAGAGGTATTACAGTGATACATTCGTAAATTTAAAACTAAAGCTATTAAGGTTCCAACCGTGCCCTAGTCTAAGTACTAGCCCAAAACATACTTAGGTGGGTAATCTTTTTATTAATACAAATCACACATTGTCAGCAAGAAGTTTTGCGCCTAGGATATAATGTTAAGTCTTTAGTTACGGTTTATATGTCGGCTCTTTATTATATGTCTCTTTATCGTTCGGGAAGTATATAATGGGTTCTCCGGGCATTCAATAAATACAGCGAGTGGGACTTGCGGTGGTGGTTTTAAGTTCGGGTTCACCCCAACTAAAAGGGGGGGGGGGAGTTTTTGTCTGTATGTCTGTCTGTCTGTCTGTTTGTTCCGGCTAATCTCTGAAATGGCTGGACCGATTTTTACGGGACTTTTATTGGCAGGTAGCTGATGTAATAAGCAGTAACTTAGTTCTTATCCCGGAAATCAGCACGGTTGCCTAGGGAGAGGGGATCAAGTCAAAATGTGTATTTAGTGGTAATTCATTAACGCGTACTCCGATTTCACTCATTCTTTTTTTTTAGAAAGGAGATACTTTAATGTTTATCCTGTAATTATTTCAAGTTATTCGAGTTAGTAATCTATTGCTTCGTAATTGAAATTCAAACAAACACACTAACGCAACGCAGACGAAGTCGCGGGCGTCAGCAAGTATAATATACGAATTAATTTTTTTAGCATTAAAGTGTGTAAATTATTATTCTAAAGGCCCCAAGTGTTTAAGAAAGCCGTATAACAACTTTAGGCTTATCAAAAAAAATAAGCAATGTAATTTTCGTAAATTATACATTCAGTATCAAAATTATCAAAAAAGGATCCTCGAAAGTCAACTGAACGGCCGAGCTGCGTCGGCATTAATTATGGAGTTACATCCGCACGTGACGACGCGTAATGTCCTGGGATCATTTGCGTCACGTGATAGCTATAAGCAGCGAACCAGTCAAGGGCTGACCCAATTTCGCCGTACATTTCTTGTATGTATCATATTAATTCATTATATCATCATGATCAACCCATTACCGGCACACTACAGAGCACGGGTCTCCTCTCCATATGAGAAGGGTTTGGCCATAGTCAACCACGCTGGCCATGTGCGGATTGGCAGACTTCACACGCCTTTGAGAACATTATGGAGAACTCTCAGGCGTGCAGGTTTCCTCACGATGTTTTCCTTCACCGTTGAAGCAAGTGATATATATTTTTTTTAATTCATTACATAATTAAAAGTTATATATCATCATGATCAACCCATTGTTAGCTCACTACAGAGCACGGGTCTCAATACGATTAGGGTTTGGTCAAAGTCCACCACGCTGGCCATGTGCGGATAGGCAGACTTCACACGCATTTGAGAACATTATGGAGAACTCTCAGGTTTCCTCACAGTTGAAGTAAGTGATATTTTAATTGCTTAATAACGCACGTAACTCCGAAAAGCTTAAGGTGCTCGGTATCGAACCCCCGACCTCTGATCATGAGGCAGACATTCTTAGGAGTCCTAGCCACTAGGCTATCACAGCTTTTCTTTAAAGTTATTTATATAGATACTAGCTGACCCGGCCACGCGTTGCTGTGGCTAAAGTTTTTGTTATATTATATTATAGTAAACAATCTAAGAGGAATAATAAGAGAACATCAGTCACGGAGTCCACTATGCTTTTTCACACAGATGGTATTTGTAAAAAAAATATGGTGATCTCCTTATTTGACTTTCTACTACTATAACCCTTTAGTACAATGAAATTATTTACGAACAAAGACGAAAATGTTGATGTTGGTATACAAATTCACTGGATTGAGATTTGAAGGGGAAGTACGTTGAACACAATTAATTAAAATGTTCTTACACTTGATATTAAGCAGAAATCAATAGGTACAAAATAAAAATTTATCAGATTTATTATTTCCATTTAATTTTATAACAAATATAAGTATATTACAGTATAATACAGTAAATAACATGTGACGCTTAAAAACATGAATGAGGTAGGCAAGGCAGACAGTCTTAAACTTTTAAACATTAATATCTTTTGAACATAAATAACTTATATTAAAATAACTTTTAAACATAATTATCGTTTTGAATTATAAATACTTTCAATTTCAATTTAATTTAACACCAATCGGTGCACAATGTTTTTGGTTAACCTGTCTTTAGCTAATACAAATAGATTCGACGGTTTCCCAACACGTGAACACGCAACATATAGTTGCCCATGAGAAAAACATGGATTTTCCAAATCTAAACCACAAATGGACATTGTTTGACCTTGGTATTATTTATAGACATGGCGAAAGCTAAACGAATTGGAAACTGTAGCCTTTTGAAGGGTATGGTAGAATCTGATGGTATCATCGGAATACGTGGCAGCAGGACCACTTTTCCTTTAAACTTCCCAGCCAAAATGGTTGCTTCAAGAATGTTTCCGGTGATCTTTTTGATGACCAAACGCGTACCGTTACATAATTGAGGTGGATTCAAAATACGGAGGAGAATAATAGGGGAACCAATCTTTAATCGAAGATTATGTGGTGGCATTCCAGGGATATCTAATGAATTTAAAAATTCAATCGGAAAATTTACACTTTCATTTTCATCAACAACAGTATCGATTGATTTAAAAGACATCAGATCGCCTGGTAACAACTGTTGTATCTGGAAGTTAATTTCTTCAACATCAACGTTTTTGGCTGCCAAAATCGCCCGTTGACTAAGCCATAAGCCAGCCGAGAAAATCAATATGACCATGGAAGTTTAGCAACAATTATCATGAACAATTATTTGAATCATGAATTATAAAGTTTTGATCAATGAAGCACAAATAAGTAAAAAACAGGATTAATTTCACTGTATTATCTTCATTATAATATGACTTCAATTTACACTTCAGTCTAAGTAACACGTGGCCGGCTATGCTAACACCAAAAATTTAAAAAGTGGAAATAATTGAATTATACCGTATTTCGTTCACTACAAAATAAATTTAATTAATTTTATAGCACCAACAACACGTGGTAATTATGCTGTTAAAATGTAGCTTATATGACACGTTCGTAGATTTACCATAGCAGCGCCATCTATTGATTACTTACTCAACCCAGTCGAAAGGTATCGACATCTGTTAGAATCATTTGGAGTTAACAGATAATTCTGACTGTCAAATAATAACAGACAAATAATTAGCAATAAATTAAAATTGCGACTATAATTTGAGATTTAAACTATCCTATCTCTCAAGTTGGATCAAACTGCACATGGTGTACGAATTTTATTATAATCGGTTAAGTGGTTAAGGAGTCCATTGAGGACAAACATTGTGACACGAGATTTATATATATTAAGATAAATAATTAACGTATGACACGTTTGAGGTCGTGTACCTAAAATTTTTTATGTATGTTTGGCAGGTATGAGAGTAGTTTAAAAATAAATAACATGATTAATTATGTTCATATAATTATAATACTATATGAAGTATGAATATATATATAAATATACATATATTCATATTATTTTTCATAATCATCATTAACAACCGATTGACGTTCACTGCTGGACATAGGTCTTTTGTAGGGAGTTCCAATGCTCACGGTCTTGGGCCACTTGCTTCCAGCGGCTCCCTGCGACTCGTCTGATGTCGTCTGTCCACCTAGTTGAGGGTCGACCAACGCTACGTTTACCGGTGCGGGGTCGCCATTCCAGCACCTTGGGACCTTGGGACTAACCCAACGTCCATCGGTTCTCCGAGCTAATAATAATATATATCATATTATTTTTATTGAAACTTAATTTATCCAAAACTATGGATGCAATGAAACTCGATATTGAAGCCGACGCGCAAACTGAACAGATAATCCCACTGTTAAGCTGCCTTTCCACGAAGGTTGTGCCAGCTAATCAGTGCGAGGGTGTGAAGCTAACATGCGTAACGATGTCTACTTAAAATTTGCGTAGTAGTTAACTCTAGTAGTTTGCATAATCCACCGATCACGAGTAAGACTGATAAAATACTAGAATGTAGGACATGTAGTTTTACAGTAATAAATGCATTTCTACGCAATCTGGATGGTGACAAAACTGTTATTTTATCACACTTGCTCGTAATCGGCATTTTATTTTATCGTTTAAAGCCGTATTATCGTAGATATATACGCGTGCTTATTACCCGTATTATTAACTCCAAAGGAATAACCGGCTTATTTATTACAGATCAATCGTAGACCGCGTACCGTACCATGTAAAATTCATCATGATCAACCCATTTTAGGCTCACTACAAAGCGCGGGTCTTCTCTCAGTATGAGAAGGGTTTGGCCCATAGTTCACCACGCTGGCCATGTGCAGATTGGCAGACTTCACACGCCTTTGAGAACATTATGGAGAACTCTGAGGCGTTCAGGTTTCCTCACGATGTTTTCCTTCACCGTTGAATTCATTATATAATTAAAAGTTATATCATCATCATGATCAAACCATTACCGGCACGGGTCTCAATACGATTAGGGTTTGGTCATAGTCCACCACGCTGGCCATTTGCAGATTGTCAGACTTCACACGCCTTTGAGAACATTATGGAGAACTCTCAAGTTTCCTCACTATTGAAGCAAGTGGTATTTTAATTGCTTAAAAATGCACATAACCCCGAAAAGTTATAGGTGCGTGCCCGGGTTTGAACCCCCAACCTTTGATTCGGAGGCTGACGTCGTAACCACGAGGCTATCACAGCTTCACACGTAAAATTATATCTTTAAAATTAAAAAGTGCCTTAAATAATCCTATTATAAACAGAGTAACGAGTTTTAGTACACATGATTCATATAATATCTTTCTATAATGATCAAAGGCAAGTTTGGGAGAAATTTCCACAAATGTTTTTACTAAGTAAAACGAGCGCTAGGAAATAATGTTTCCCAAAGTATTCCAACTTGCTCTTTTTTAATTTTCTACAAGGACACGGGTGTAAGCGAAGTCGATCTGACTAGTTGCCAATAGCCTGTCGAACGGGATTCGGTCTCAAGTGGAGACAAATAATTTTACTTATTTTTTAGAGCTTCAGTTGCCCTGCCAAATTGTTTGGCTCCATTATTTGCTGGCATCTTCAATAAGTAAAAAGTATTCGGCCGGAATTAAGGCGATCTCTCTTAGTAGATGGTGGAACGCCTATTTAAATTTCGGGGCAAATTCACATTTCGTAGCATCTATAATAATCTGTGCCAACATTAATGTCAAACTATATTTTTTTTTAACTTTTTATTTTTCAATCTGGACAAAACAGATATAATAGTTCTTTATCCCGGAAAAGTAACTAGGAATGAATCATATCCCGGGGGAAATAGCTTAAATAATCATTGTTTCTTCTGCACGGCTTCTGTTGGCAAATTTTTCATAAAAATAGCTCGCTTCCTAGAGATGGGTATTATGCACATTGTATAGCGGGAAGAACCACGTTATATGAGGATTTAAGAGAACCGAAGTAAGCTTACAAAGTCACGGGCAACTGCTAGTTATTTATGTGTATACACAATGTTAATTTTAATACAAGCAAGCAATAGCAAGTAAGTAGTTGATAGTTAAGAGATGTCAGCTAAGAAAGGATATTCGGAAATTCCACCCTTAAGGGGGTAAAATAGGGGTTGGAAGTTTGTATGAAAATTGCATTACGATTAATAATAATAAATAAAAAAAATGTACATCAAGTTTTTTTTTTTAATATTTTTTTATTATCAAGTCTACAAGCTTGAAATTTTGAAAACAGGTTTCTTTTAGGGCGTAAGTATAAGGTTATTACTTTTTTTATTATTAGGATTTTTCATTCAAATCTATCCCGAAGGGTAAAATAGGTGTTTGAAGTTTGTATAAAAGTCCTATGTTTTTAATTTAGAAACACGAAAATCGCCAATTTGACATTTGCCTGTAGCTTACTTTCTGAAGCAGGGCATTGGCCGCACGTGTAACCTCAACCTCAAGGGAAATCAGCAATTCTACGCAGACGAAGTCGCGGGCAACAGCTAGTAATAACATATTGCTTTTTACTTGGTAAGTGTAAAAATAGCATAAACGAATGGACTTAAGTAGATACCTATCAAACGTTTGAAGATAATAATAAACATCCTTGGCCAGTACTTTACACGTAGCGTAGCGTAGGCTTTCCGAAGATATTTTAGTATTCAGTCTTTTATGCTACAAAAGCTTTTCCAGTGCAAGTCAATGGAAATCCTGAAATAATGTTTATATTTGTAGAAAGGTCGTGAATCAAATACCATCTTCTACTGATTCGAATTTTGCGTCAGATAATATAAATGTCAATATGATGTTACTGGTTTTTTCAAGTTGTCATTTATTTATTATAACGTACGTGTACGTTTTACGAGTAGAGTATAGTAGTATATTTATGTAGGTGGATTTTTTATGAAACCCAAAGTAAGGCAAATAATTCAGTCTGTGCAAAAAAAAGTTGCACCATATTAAAAAAAAATTAGATTTAGGTTATCAGTCAACTAAATACTCATAAACGAGTTATCGACAGCATATAATTGCTGGAATATAAAAACACCGCTGTAACCCCTATAAACTGAAATATCTGCTTTTATAAAAATGCACCCTGAATTTTTGTAATAGCGGGTATTTCAATTTTAGGCCAGATTTCTAAAGTATTATTTAACAAAATTGCAGGGAAATCAAATAAACGGTTTTCACGTCATTTGCTAATATGTAGAAAGACAAACTTACTCAGAATGTGGTGGATGAATAAATCCCATTATCGCCTAAAAACATATTTAACACACAACACATCTCCTACACAAACAACGTCAACACACCGGCCAACACACTTCGCGGTGAAGACGAGGTCTCCACTATCTGACGTCATCCGGAGGTGAGCCAAATCCACGGCCTCGGAAACGTACAGACCACTCACGGTCTGATTCACCCATTATCACAATCGGTGCCTAAGCTTAGGAGGAAGAGGTCTCACAGGAGGCAATTTTAGGGCGCTTCGAACCCTAGGGCTCAAAATCACTTCTTCTTCGTTCGTCTTTCCGAACGTTACGCTGTGGCAACCAAATTAAAATTCAAAATAGCTTTATTAATGTAAATCTATTACAGGCATTTATGAAGCGTTCATAAAATAAAATATATGTTTCATTTCTTGAGGTGATGGTGATAACTACTCGCCAACTTAAAACTAAAGCTAAGAGGGTTAACCAATAGGGTTTACGCAGTCGGAATCCTAACGTCAGTACTGGATGAGCAATTTATTATATTATGTGCGGATTAATATGGGTTTTAAGAATAAAAGTCCACACGAACGCTCTATCGTTGGAAGGAATAGCAGATGAACAATAACAAAAAAAAAATGCATTGGAAAGCGTTTTATTCAGAGCCTCGTATGGCGCACGTTCGTTAATAACGACAGTGTTCATATCGACCGGCCCACTGACATACTAAACCGAAGATATATATTTAAAGTATGTCCGCAATTTCCAAAGTGCGGATTCGTCATATGAATTTTGTATGAAGAATATAATATTGTTAGAATTCGTTAATTTGTAGGAATTTTTTTTGCTAGCACTCTATGACTATCCATGATAACTGCATAATGTAGGTAAAATTTCTATTGTACACAAAAATTATATTTAATTCAATCTTAAGATATTATAAAATTGGTATGTCAATATTCGGAATTGGGTCTAAATTAATACGTTTACGAATAATAAAAAGTTCAATATTATTCATAGTAAGAACACTACGATTAAAGCACCATATTTGTCAATGTGCTTATCTCGGGGCGCGTATAATCTCGTGCCTTTTATTTTATCATATTTTATTTTATACCCTTACACAACCATATATTTATCTTCTAAATAACTTAACAGATCTGAATGAACGGGGTAAAATTGATCATTGTCACACAAATCAATCAGATTAGGATTGAATAATCTAATAATCCATTAAAAGGCACTTTTCTTTTCTATAAGCTTTATTTCTCAAAATTACATTAGCAGTTAACCTTGGATCACGCAGAAATAACCAAGTTAGTACTCTCGATGCGTCAATAACTAACATAGTGAGTTGATGGTGATAACTATAATCATAAAATTAGAACTAAAGCTTTGAGCGTTCCAAATGCACCCTGGTTTCAGAAGTTCCATACCAAGTGACAATAAAAAATAATCAATATTTATAAGTTTTATACCTGGTTAGATTGTGAAAATTCGTGCAGTGCTCGGAGGTATCTTTGGTTTTATACATCAGTAGGTCGGCCCGACAAATTGACAGTGCCCCCATTGGCCCAAACACTCATTTTTATTATTGCCCGGCCGCCATTTAATTTTCTCCTCCCCGGTTAGTGTCCTGTATTTCAAACATTACTTCTTTATTTTACACGTTTTAAGGTCAAATTGGCGGATATTAACTTTTTTATGTCTCTACGGGGAAATTCTCGTAGATTGCCATACCAAAGAGCAATTTTTTTTCAATATGGAATTTAGAAATAGGGTTCTAATGACCAAACTTTGCTTATGCACTAGCGTTTAACAACTTATTTAGTGCCGATTTGGTCGTACATATTTTTGATAACCTTCGTTCGATGGTGGGAGGGTACGAACGTGGCTAGTTACCACCATGTCGCCAAGTAAATTAGCGTTCCGGCACCATTTCTCTCACTAGTAGTTACTACCCTAACGATAAAGATGTGTCACAAAGCGATTAAGCGTTCAGGCACAATGCCACCTCACACTCAAAGGCTAACATGTAGTGGAATAAATAAAAAAATATTTCATATTAAATACATATCCAACGCAGTCATACTAGAGGTGGTATATAGGTGTTAAATTTTAAAAGGTCCTAGAAAGAAAAACTTTTATGATAGACACTGCAAAATTGTTATGATTAACAACTTTGACGTTGGAAAATAGCAATCGTTTAGTTCTTGACGACGAGATGATAAACATGAGATATCTTTTTAGGACTTGCCCGTCGAACATTATGTTATTTGTACACAATTACGTACATAACATAACAATATCTGTCAATTTCAGTAATATTACTAAATTTCAATTTTTTTTATTACTTAACGTAATTTATATTATAGAAATTATTTATTTATATTACTTCTTATATAAATAAATAATATAACGCATCGCAATACTGGTCTATAGTGCGCGCGTTAACAACTGGCTTATTGGGCTTATGGAGCGTCACCTTAGCGTATAATGATATGTCAGCTTAACAACAGGTACTCGATATCGATAAGATTTAATGAATGGAATAAAAAACAAATTCTTTAAGGGTAGTTTTGGCCGCTGAGATAAGGTGGAATCACTACAATTTTTGAAATTTATGGCCCGACGACTCAGTTGATAGCGCGCGCATTATATCATTCAGTTAGTATCTAACCGTTTTGTCTATCTAGTACTCTGAGTATGAATTATTATTAAGTTTTCCAGTTCGTGCGGGACTAGAAATTATCTTCATAGACTGCGGGAGACATTAACATCTTAAGTAATTATATCACAGAAAGAATTATAAAACTACTATAACGTATATACTCGGCTCAGCTCGACGGGCCAAAAACGGGTGATAAACGTCTGACTTACCTATTTTTATTTTACTTTGGAAGTTATATATTTTTAATAGAATATCTATAACCGGTTTCTTAATATCAGAAATTAATAAACTTGCAGGTTTCATTATCTGCTAGCGTCCTTTAGGGTTAGTAATTGAAAAATTTGGAAATTAAACTTTATATATACTTGTAAGCACGCTTACATACTAGTTGTTGTTCAGCTAATTTCTGTATAGTATAGGGGTCTGGTATAGCGGTGATAGCCTAGTGGTTAGGGCGTCACCCTCCTAATCAGAGGTTGGCGGTTCAAATCCGGGCACGCACCTAACTTTTCGGAGTTATGTGCGTTTTTAAGCAATTAAAATATCACTTGCTTCGACGGTGATGGAAAACATCGTGAGGAAACCTGCAGGCCTGAGAGTTCTCCATAATGTGCCCAAAGGTGTATGAAGTCTACCAATCCGCACATGGCCAGCGTGGTGGACTACGGCCAAACCCTTCTCGTATGGAGAGGAGACCCGTGTTCTGTTGTGAGCCGGTAATGGGTTGATCATGATGATGATGATGATAGGAGTCCAAGGACAATAAATATTTTTATTATAGTATAAAATTTGGTCTGTAACCCCCTGGCGATGGCAGTATTTTATTAAGGTTGAATAAACGCATTCTTTTATTTATTTATTATTTAATGTCATTCACGAATGATTCATGGGTAAAGTCAAATCCGTCAAGAGCAAAAACTATTTAACCACAGTAGAACATCAACCAGTAACCAAACATCCACCTTAAAAATCCACATCACGTACAATAATTAGTTAATAAGAGCCGTAGTTTATCGGGAATTTTTAGAGCCAATCTAGAGGTTCGGTCACGAGCCTCAGCTACTGGCGTAAGTTATAGGAAACTTAAAACTTTTTACATAGTACTTTGAAAGACTCGTACTTTCTGACAAACACGCAGGATTAATAAATATATATGGCGTAAAGTATGCACTGCGATTTTATTAAATGCCACATTTTCGGCTCAATTCTGGTCTGGTCATCTGATTCTGGCTTTGCTGTATGATGTCGAGAAGAAACCGATTAAAAGGATGCAGGTTTCAGCCGGCAATGCAACTGTAGCACATCCGGGTCTGCAGATGTCCATGGGCTACGGTAATCACTTAACATTAGGATTGTCATACATTTTGCACACTATTTGTTTAGTTGAATGTTATGGTCGACTTATTGACAAAATTGTATACACCATCTAATTATTTACTAACATTCTTGCAAATAAATGATTATGATTAGGATTAATAAAAGTTTTTACCAGAAAGCACTGATGAGGTCTAGGTTGGTTGCCCAGTAAATACCTATTCACTCTTGCCTTGAAGGTACTAAGGTGATACATGGCTAGAAACACAAATGCTGGAAGTGAGTTAAACACCTTAGCGGTTCGATTCAGAAACGTTGATCCAAATCGTTTCGTCCGAGTAGGTTAGATTTTAACCACCTAAAGGTGCCAGCGCTCACGATTTCTCGAAGTTCTGTGGTAAAACGGCGAAGGGGGCACGAGGTTGTAATGTTCTTCAGCGCACTCTCCAAAATATATCCGATAAAAGACCAATACACAGGAAATAATGCGTCGGTGCTGTAGACAGCAATTTCGCCTGCATTAGTTGTCACTAAAATCATAAAAGGTGATCGACTGATCATTAGTGTTTTCTTGTTATTCGGCAAGCGCGGCGATCAACCGAGTCATGCATTGAGTTGGTACTTGTTGTTGTACATGCAGAGTGCATTAAAATCGCTGCCTCCTGTACATTGAACCCTCAACGGCACTAAAGTAGGGGTCACGCAACAGCCCCCTTTTTTCAGACTCGATTATTTTATAGTAAATTATTCCCTACATTTACATATCAAGAATTACCGTCTGTTGAGTACGATATAAATTGTGTTTCGTTACCTTCTCACTTCTCAGTAATTAAGTGGTGCGAGTTATGGCTCGCCAGTCAAACCCGGAATACAATGTACAACAACTTTTTAATTTTCCATTTTGTATGTATAATAGACAAAGAGCCCACTAATGCCATACCTGTTTTATATTGTATTCACTTTTATGATGACTTCTATATAGGACCTTATTCACTCCACACTTTAGGTACGAAGTTATAACAATAGCTATAGAGCCCGATGTTGGTGTTTCATCGACGCTAGTCGAGTAGGTATCAATTGCTCACAGTGATAAATGAGTCTTAAAGTTTGGTTTTCTTTTTATTTAGTACCTACTAAATGTTGCCCGTGATCTTATGCTCAGTTTATTCGGTTTTCAAAAAAATTCTTGGAAACTATCAATTTTCTTGGGCCAAAAACTTGTCTACTGTCTTGGAGATATTTCTGTTCAATATTTTGTCATAATAGTCTTGTCATACTTATGTTAAAACGTTTTGTATTTTTGTTTTAGTAAGTTAGAAAACTGTTCTGTTTATGGATGCAAGCTATTAAAATTGTTGCAGTGATTTATAAACCCGAATATAGATAATTATCATAACCATCATCATTATCATCATCAGCCAATAGCGCCAACTCGTCGCATGTTGCATGCAGTCTAAGATTATAACGGGCTAACTTTTTAAGGGGAATGGTAAACCCATTCTTCTTATTGGTTGCTATGCGACATAATCGCTTGGTGACACGTCTTTGTCGGTAGGGTGTTAGCTAACCACAGCTGAAGCCTCCCACCGGACAAGATTTGAACCTAGGACTTCATATATCAGAAACCTATCATATTCATAGTTTTTAGAGATTAGAGACCCGCCACCAGGGCCCTATTACTAAGCCTTCACTTGCGTTCGACCTTCAGTCACTTATCGAGTTGAATTTCATGAGATGTCGATCAAACATCTTTATTCAAATAGTCCTTTAAAAAGGCAAATTTGTGAATTGGTGGTTATATTAAAACTTCGTATAACAATAAAATTTAGCCGGGTATGCTTTTATTAATGGCCATCTTTAATCGTCAATTAGAAGATCATTACTGTTAGAGTTTTTATCATATACATGATCCTTTATACATACTACAAAAGCACTTCTTTATCAGGGTTGAACTGTTTGTTAAATGTGAATTAAATTTGGCATACAGTTATATCATATCCAGTAAAATATAATATCTATGCAGTGTAAAACTCTACGCTAACGAAATCACTGGCAGGTAAAAGAAAATCGGTAATCTCTAACAAACCTTATGTTGATTTTCACTTTTATTTTAAGTTTAAAACAACTTGAACATTACGTTTTATCGTAAAATCTAAATTACTAAATACAGAACAAAACAACGTAACCCTTAGCCTCGATACAGAACGACACTGTGTCATGCAATTTTCAATGTAAATATTGTGGCGTGTTCTAATTAATTACTAATAAATTAAACTATGCTTGTTATCTAATAGGCAGTGCTTATTGGAATTCCTTGTGGTTGTTGTATTTGCATATTTTGGTTTGTGGAAATCGTACTTTCCAAACAAAATATTTTTTTTAGATGTCCTCTAATGGCAGAAGTGAATTGGCCACCAAGCCTAATTCTTATTTATAAAGGTGAAATTTAGAAATTATTATTTTCTAATAGCGGAGATCGGGTTGGTAGTAGGAAATTCTTGTCAAAAACGAATACAAAAACCAATCAAAGAGACCCGGTCAGATAATTCAACTCTTGGATCATTGGGAACCGTCGTCAAACTTCCTTTCCTTTTTATACACCACAAGTTAGCTCTTGAGGACATCTCACCTGATGGTAAGTGATGATGCGATCTAGGATAGTTATTATTATTTAAGAAAAAACATTTACATAATTTTTATTATAATTAGCCTTTGACAATAAGTACTTACACGTACTCGCTAATCTATATAATACTTACTTGAAAACTAAATAATTGCTATTTATAAATTGACATCATTAAACTTAATATATTTTAAAACTAACTATACTAAGTAATAACGATTTCATATATTTTTTTAAATAAATGTAGGTAGGCAAGTAATTAAATTAAAGCAATTATTTTGTAGTTCGGTGTGACAGAGATTTCAACCTCTAGGCACCGCGGCGAAGTGCGTTAGAAAAATATAGTTATTAATTTGACCAAGGTACACTTATTAATAATAGGGTTGAAACACATACAAAAACCACTAGCTAAGTGTGGTACATGTCAACACGTCACAACGGGCTGTACAACTCCCACGCGACTGAAATTTATTCCAGCCATTTCTAGTATATGTACTCGTAAATATAAATTACTGTGATGTTAAGGATTATTTAATAGAGAATGCTGTTTAAATCATTATTATTGCTAATTGAAACGTCCTTTACTTTTACAGCTTCATCGGCACAATGGTAAGCGCTCTTGTATTATAATTGGGAGGTACCAGGTTCAATAACTAGAATGCAAAAATTGGGAATTTATGGTTAATTGGTGGTTAGGGCGTCAGCCTCCTAATCAGAGGTCGGCGGTTCGAATTCGGGCACGCACCCCTAACTTTTCAGAGTTATGTGCGTTTAAAAAAAAATTAAAATATCACTTGCTTCAACGGTGAAGGAAAACATCGTGAGGAAACCTGCACGACTGAGAGTTCTCCATAATGTTCCCAAAGACGTGTGAAGTCTGCCAATCCGCACATGCCCAGCGTAGTGGACTATAGCCAAACCCTTCTCATATTGAGAGGAGACCCGTGCTCTGTAGTGAGCCGTTAATGGGTTGATCATGATGAGTAGACTTATGTGGCCGACACAAACGCCATGAGTTCGATTTTGATTATAACTAGGTAGTTAGCCCACTATCATTTGAAACTGCTGCACCACTTTTCACTAGGTGAGATTGCAGTCAAACTTGTAAAAGGATTGTTTTTTTTGTGTTACTTACTAAGTAAGTATATTTTTGTATGTAGTTTAAACATACCTTGTTTGACCTATTCCACTTTATAAATTCATCTTACTCACATCTAAGGGTAGCTGGAAGAGATCTCTTATAGGGATAAGCTTTCCTTTGTATACTTCTTTTGTTAGTTATTGATATAACAAATTTGGTACAAAAATAATAAAAATAAATAAATAAATAAAAATAAGTTTTAGCACTGCACCTGTTTCCGGTCAACATTAACAGACTAGGCGATCCATTTCCTGTGATGGTATCACGTGACAGTGATATCCGATTACTCCGATTAGTATCTCATTTCTGAAGTACGAGAATGTCCAATTTGCCTCTGCATTTACAATGAAAAATTGAAAAAATGAAAAATTATTTATTATGAAAAATGTTTTAACATAAGATTTATCCGTTGTTGGGACATCCTTTTAAGTAATTATTTTACTTGTGCCAGGATGTCTCAACAATATACTTAGATTTGTAATAAAGAATGCGCGAAACCTGACTAGTAGACGTTTTATGAATTGAATACGACCGTTCATCAGTGCACGCGTTGTGCAACACCCCACAAAACAAATAAATTGGGGGTCACCATTATTTTTCTACCGTTTTGCTACAATTCAATACAGCTAAAGTGGTTATTAATTAATTGATTCTTTAAAAAATTACATAATCATTTTTAGTTGCATAAAAATTCAACTATGTGTTCAAAAAGTGAAACTTTTGCCGTAATGCCATTCTGTGTCTTTTTTTTTTACTTTACTAATAACTAATATAAATGTATCAATTTATAAGCACCATTTTGGACTATTAAATATAACACGAAACGCATCTTTATGCTAAAACTAAATCACTCTAATAGCCTATAGATGACATTGCAAAAGGTAATGAGGTATTTCTATAATATTGAAGACAAAAATAAGCTCTGAAAAACTTTATGAAAATAAAAATAAATCAGAAAATAAACAATTAGAATTACGTTTTAATAAATGCATAGTTGGATCTTTAATTCATTTCAATTTCATTTTCAATTACGCAGTCTCTCTAGTGTTCGGAATTTGTCACTTTTCGTCGTAATCTCCTTACTGGTTGCACTTGAATTTCAGGCGGAGAAAATCGGATAGTGTAAATGCGGCTTAAGCGAGTACGTATCGCGTGACCGCAACTGGTACCCAATTCAGTCCACTTACCCAATTATCGGGCTTACGAGCCTTGATGGTTTCATTTCTTGGCGATAATCGACGTACATTTTAAAGGAAAGTAGTTCTTTGTAAACACCGTTTGCTAGAAACCTAAGCTGCATTATTCAGCGACTTTAGACGTTATGATTTTATTGAATATAAGTTTGAATGTTTCTGGACCCGTAAACTAATCAGGCAAAATCCAGGGCTGCGGGTATCTGATTGGATGAAAAGTTACAAATATACCAGTGTAACACACACACTCACACTCGAACTCACACACGCTCACTCACACGCATAACAAACTACGTTCTACAAATGTTAAATGCGGCATAAAAGTTAGTGTTCCGTGCTTAATCGACTTTGTACTGATTATAATAGTTTTAAAATTTACAATAAATATATAATGTGTAATGATGGGTGTGGATGCGTTCATGCTTGATCAAAGTATTGAAAATGGAAATGAAATAAGCGACATTATTATATCGTATTATAAAATGACCATGCTCATCAGTAGGATCACGAGACAGCAAAACCATAAGTTGTGATATGTGTGGTTTGTCACGACATTCCCAATTTGTACCAGTCTAGAATCCAGATCGGCATATCCAAACGATATAAACTGTATATTTCTATAGACGATAACTGTATATTTGACGACCTCCGTGGCGTAGTGCGAGCGCTGTTGCATTTTAAAGTTGGAGGTTCTGCGTTCAATTCCCGGCTTGAGTCTGGTCTGGTGGGAGGCTTCGGCCGTGGCTAGTTACCACTCTACCAACAAAGACGTGTCACCAAGCGATTTAGCGTTCCGGGACGATGTCGTGTAGAAACCAATTAGGAGTATGAGTTTACCATAACAGGTTAGCCCGCTACCATCTTAGACCGCATCATCACTTGCCATCAGGTGAGATGCAGTCAAGGGCTAACTTGTGGTGAATAAAAAAAATATATAGAAATATCCCAGTTTCACTGAAACAAGAAAAAAATATGACGCGTCGTAATTCGGCTAGTTAACATTATAAATTTTTCAATATATCTCCGCGAGCTCTACAAAAGAGATTAAGACGTCCTTTAATGTTACTGCAGAGTCAATAATGCTGTCATTTTCAATGCCAGGCTCCAGCAAAGTTCGCTGATTGGATTGGAAGCTTCTTTCATCTTACAAGTTGCAGGTATAATCTTTTAAAACTATAGGTATACTTACAGTTTCAGTACTAATTTTACCTCCTTTAAAGCTCCAAGTGGTTTTCTTTTCCCTAGTGCAGTTCAAAACTATAAATGAGATATTATTTCCTCTTTTTTTGTAAATAGAATAGAGAACTATACCATCTCCTATTGCATGTACATCATAATCATCATCATCGTCATCATCATATTGATCAACCCATTCTCGGCTCACTACAAAGCATGGGTCTCCTCTCAATATGAGAAAAGTTTGGCTATAGTCCACTACGCTGGCCATGTGCGGATTGGTAGACTTCACACGCCTTTGATGAAGAACTCTCAGGCATGCAGGTTTCCTCACGATGTTTTCCTTCACCGTTAAAGCAAGTGATATTTTAATTGCTTAAAAATGCACATAACTCCGAAAAGTTAGAGGTGCGTGCCCAGGTTCCTAGTTCCCAGCCACAAAGCTATCATTGACTGTGGGAGAATGACGCAGACGCGCACCCTCTCCGGCGTCGTAGGGCGGGGCGCAGGCGAAGGGTGCACGATCACCGCCTGCCCCCCTGACGAGGAGCTCCGGGTGACGGATGAGAGGCATCCCCACCCGTCGAGCCTTATCCTCGGGTCGTGAGGCGCGTCCAATGGTCCTGGCGCGCCTCGGACGGAGTTAGGGGGCCTCCATCATAGGCCCCCCGTGGAGGGTCTGCATCGGCGGACGCCGCTGTCTCGAGTGCACAAGTGTTCCCGTGACCCAGCCACCAGGCGACGCGAAGGAACATCGCTGGGTTTTAGTGGGTATTCTGGTCGCCAGTCTTGCCGCCAGGGAGTCCCACATACCCCGTCGGAAGCGGCGCAGTCTTGCCTGCATCACTTCCGGAGGGGATGCGTAAACGCATTTCCCAGCGGAAAAAAAAAAAAAAATCATTGACTGTAAAGTATGTACAATGAATGCTATTTATGGTCTGCAATCAATAATATATTAAAGTCTTCAGTAGTAAATAGGTCCAAAAATAATTTATCACAGCTGTTGCCAGCTACTTTGTTTTCGAAGACATTTTGATGTCAACTTATCGAATTTTCAGTGAATGCAGTATCGCTCCAGTGACCTCAACAGGGACCAAGTTCACGACGACTTAAATAAAGGCTTTCTCATAGACAACAAACGCCAAGCGATGTGTCTCTTTAGCCTTCTGTATAACCTTCCAAATCGTATAAATGTTGTATATAGCAACAAGCCCTTTCGGAGACTGACTAGTTTAGGAGGCTGAAATTGTTCGAATCTACGTCATTATTTGCGTATGAAAGTCAAAATACGTGTCTAAAATTAGCCCATTTAAACGAACCGACGTTAAGACACAATTTAAACGCTTTTGTTTTTGTTATACCTTCTATCGTTTACACAATCGTCGGAGTCAAGCGAAAGTTATTTTGAAGTCACAGACAGATAATTCGATTTCATTTTTTATATAGATTACGAGAGATTTGTTGACTGTTGGAGATGATTATTTTGTCATAACTATAAGGTGACAATCGACAATTGTCGTTATTTTAAGCTTAAAGATATTTTTTGCTCCAAAGAGATATAAGCTTTTTGGAATCTTGATTCATTTTATTACCTTGGGCGAATGAAATACATTATTCGTAAGCAATTATAAAATTAATGCAATTAAAAAAAACCCATATAACCTCAGAAGCAGTGAAAACTTTGCAGAACAATTCGCAATTAATATCAATGTGGCTTTCGAATTTGGCTTCCTCGCAAGTAACAGGCAGAATGATTAAAACCCTTAACTGAACGTAGCTATAGATACGCCATATAAAACTATATAAATTGTTAGACATAAACCGAGAATTGTGGCCACCAAATGCCCGATCAAAGGGGTAGTTTTCGAAATAGTTGGCGCCGGTTTAAACCAGTTTAGAGCGGAGGAATCCGGATCGTTGTGGCGCAAGTGAAAATAAGTGGGAATTTAGCCACACGCCGCCGACCACATGCGAAAAGGCGAAGTATAGCGTTTTGATGTGTGCAAACTTTTAATTTCAACGCGGGAATTTTGAAATTTTGCACTTTCAAATTTTTGGTCCTGTCTTTTTTTAGTAATTTCATTAATTTAATACAATATAAAAACTGTTGCATAGCGTATTTCAAAAATTCTAATTCTATTGACACACGTCTTGCTTGAGCATTTTACGGAGTACATAAGCTCTACGGCTTGCTCTCAAAAACAGATTATCCAAGCAGTTGGTTGCATTGTCGAATCGGTGGACTAACGCTTTCTTACAACGAATCGGCGGGAAGTTGCAAATATTATGTTGAAAGAAAGAAAGAAAAAGTTTTTTTTATTTGATGCGATATATAGGCATGTGATATATAGGCCTGCAGACATAATAATTATGACGTAAGGTATGCTCGTATCGACCATATAAGGACCAGCATCAGCTGCAGCGCTTTCAGCCCAAGTATGGTTAAAATATTGTTTTTTTAATTATTTTATACACTATTACTTAGCCCTTGACGGCATCTTACCTGATGGTAAGTGATGATGCGGTCTAAGATGGTAGGAGGCTAACCTGTTAGGGGTATGATAAACCCATACTGCTAATTGGTTTCTACACGACATCGTGCCGGAACGCTAAATCGTTCGGCGATTCGTCTTTGTCGGTAGGGTGATAACTAGCCACGGCCGAAACCTGCTACCAGACCAGACTCGAGCTGGGAATCGAACCCAGGACCTCCTACTTTATAACGCAAATGTCGTGATTTTAATTAGTAAGTTATGTACTAACTAGGACGCCCAAAAACTCTCCAACAACAAAACTGCCGGAATGTGGCGGAGAATTTTTTTGTGTTGACTCTTTTGGCCTGTATTTTTCATTTGAACAGTCCAAGACCATTTTTTGTTTACAACAAATCGTGTCATACATTATTTTCCGCTCATGGCTCACTACTTAGTCCAGATTTAGCTGTCCCAACTTTATTCCCGGAATTCAGTGCAGCGGTTAAGTGTTGTTTGATTTATAATACAGTAGCGCTCGATATTTATTGTTTAAAGCTGATTATTATTCATACTTCGAATAATGGTTTTGTAATAAATATCATTATATATTGAAGCGGTGATAGCCTAGTGGTTAGGGTGTCAGCCTCCTAATCAGAGGTCAGTAGTTCGAATCCAGGCACGCACCTCTAACTTTTCGGAGTTATGTGCGTTTTTAAACAATTAAAATATCACTTGCTTCAACGGTGAAGGAAAACATCGTGAGGAAACCTGCACGCCTGAGAGTTCTCCATAATGTTCTCAAAGGCGTGTGAAGTCTGCCAATCCGCAGATGGCCAGCGTGGTGGACTATGGCCAAACCCTTCTCATATTGAGAGGAGACCCGTGCTCTGTAGTGAGCCGGTAATGGGTTGATAAATATCATATCATATTGAGTCATGATATGACCTGGTATTTGAAATATGTTTTGAAATGGTTATCTCTGAATTTACTCGATTCATATAATTTCAGTTATGTGCTACTTTATGTGTTAAAGTACTACTTTATGTAGTATATTGAAGTTAGATTTAAATTATAAATTACCGTATCACATTATTATTAATTTGTAAATTTTTGTACGGTTGTCAAGGTTACATGAAGTTCACCGGTTTACCTTGTTCTTACTGTTTGGATGTTGCAGTTTTAAGCTTTAACTACTTAAACCAACATGATGAAATTTGGATATATTTTATAGCCTCCATCATTGAGACGGATATAACAAGGCGGATATAAGAGGTTGGAGCAAAATTTATAAAAATAAAAACACACAGGAACAGCTGATAAATTGAGAAAATAGTAAGTGGAAAAGTATGACATTGGAATTTCAAGATTACTTTCATTTTCATTAGATGGCGTTCAGATTAATACTCCTCCAGCCTAGCCATAAGGTATCCCTTCCAAGAGTTTGTTAAATTAGTGTAATCCCTATTTTCGTTATTACCTAACTTCGGTCTGCAGTGCCACTACAAATGTTGAATGAAATTTATTATTTCCATAAGTTCGCTTTGCAATGTGAAACCAATTAAAATAACACGCAATCCGGAAAACTTTTGCAATCGTTCGCTGAAACTTAGAAATATATAGCTCTTGTGTTTCGGTTTTTGTAATTTCCCAGAGCGCCGAGATATTTGAACAATTCATTTACATTCTCAGTCCCTATTTTCAGTTAATTTGTCTACATAATATTTTGAAAACAACGTGAATATTTTGTTAAAAAAATTGTTATTTCGAATTCTGTCGGTCGATGTGTCTTGTATGAGTTAAATATTACGAATACATGACCCAGAAAAAACTGTATCGTGTAACGCGTAAAAGCAATTAAATTCTATTTAGGCACGCATCGCCTGAAAACATACATCATTCAGTTATTATCAGAACACGTATCATCATCATCATTATCAACATAGTGTCGGCCTTGAACGGGACCGGGTCTCCTTTCAGAATAAGACGGGCTTAGTAAGTAGTCCAACACGCTGGTTAAATGCATGCTGGAAGACTATTGTGACAATCTTCCTTTGTGTCTTTGTCCTTTGTCCCCTCCCGTAATTTATTGGCCAGAACTGTTCTTCATATTATAGCCTTTTTTGCGACTGAATTTTCAAATTTTTTTAGCAATTGTTTTTGCGATTGAATAAGATTTTATTTTGTGATTTTTTTGGGATTTTTAATATCATCATTTTACTAAACGATGTCATCCTTATTCAACGGGTCTCTGCCAACGCTCGGGTTGCTGTTTTAGCACCTTGGGAACCCAGCGTCGTGACCTCGTCAATTGCCATTTCAGCTTTGCGACTATGAGCATCATCGGTATTTCTGGTTGCTTGACGCTTGATTTCCTCATTTCTGATTTCTTCAATCATCATTATTATCCAATCATTCATGTCAGCCGGGTACAGGAGAAGGTCTCACAGTGAAATACCAATACAAAATAATAATTTTACAATAGCACGTCTAACGATAACTGTAGCTAAGAATTAATTAAATACCTTTCAAATAACGTGCTGCAATATCTTGGCATTTTCGTCAGAATGATGTACTTACGGTCGTAACTATCTTTTTAGCATTTTACTTTGAGCCTTGCTCTGCAGCATATCTCTTGCAGATAGCTACCAGTTTGAAGACCTTCGTGATGCAGTGCGTGCGCTGTCACATTATAAAGTTGAGGAGGTCCTGGGTTCGATTCCCGGCTCGAGTCTGGTCTGGTGGGAGGCTTCGACCGTTGCTAGTTACCACTCTACTGACAGCACTGTATCGCGTAGAAACCAATTAGGAGCGAAGGTTTACCATACTCCTAACATGTTCGCCCGCTACCATCCTAGAAAGCATCATCACATACCACCAGGTGAGATAGCCGTCAAGGGCTTACTTGTAGTGAATAAAAAAAAAGTTTAAAACATCCGCTAATTGAGGGACTGAGTACATACCATCCTCGTCACTAAAATTATTAATGTAAGCGGACCCCATATAACAACCGACTTTAATACCTCCTCAGTTCCTCAATCAGATCTTTCGTGGATGCTAAAAAGGTCCGAAAAGATTCATCCACTTTTGAGCTGTTAACTGGAATATAAATATGGCAATAGATATGCACTGGTAGTCGCATCGCCACAACTTCACACTGTCAATTTGGTTTCCGTGGAAATACTAGTGTTTCAATAGGTTGACCATTCTTAGTGCAGTTATTTCTCTCACAGGAAATGATAATTTACGTGTTCAAACAAAAGATTTAAATCAAGGCAATTAACTTAAAGCCAATTACTTTTCTTATCATAATAGCTTACAATTGCCTTTTAGCTAGGAGAGAGGGATGGAAGCAGAACCTGCACGCTGTTCTATTGCAGATTATGAAAAGACTTCACTGCATCAAGTTGGACGTGTGGTGGTTCATTTACGCAATATCAAAACAGTAAATTAGAGTTTTTTTTTTATCCACCACAACTTAACCCTTGATGGCAAATCTCACCTGATGATAAGTGATGATTCAATCTAAGACGGTAGCAGGCTAACCTGTTAGGGTTACGGTAAACCCATACTCCTAATCGGTTTCTACGCTAGATCGTGCCGGAACGCTTAATCGCTTGGCGACAGGTCTTTGTCGGTAGGGTGGTAACTAGCCACGGCCGAAGCCTCCCGCCAGACCACACTCGAGCCGGGAATCGAACCCAGGACCTCCAATTTTATAATATGACAGCGAGTGCGCTGCGCCACGGAGGTCTTCGAAAGAGTGGATCACAACACGACTTTTATAATACTAAACTAACCTCACAATGTCTCCAAAATGAAAAAGTAAAAAATGTCTGATAAATAATTACTAACAATCAACGAAAGCTTTTAGAGCCATTGTAATAATTTGGTAAAAAAACACTCAACATAAATTATTTTCCACAAAATTATTGCTACTCACTGCTAATAATTATATATTGTTTTATTAAATTGATGCAAGTGTCATGGCTGCTGACACGATGCCGCTAATAGTAGTTATTAACATTTTCAGTTACATGAAATGCTTTTCACGCCGATCCAAACAGTTTAGTACAATAGTATTATTGCAATATAAATCTTATTATATAAGTAGTAAGATACATTTTTTCATAAATACTAAACTAGTTATACACTTGCATTGTATAATTTTAGCATTTTTTTATTTTACGTCGTGAATAGTTGACCACCAATTTGTCTCTTTCTAACATCGGTAGTTAGGCATTTGAAAGAAAAAGCCAAAACACTGCTTAACTTACAACCATTACACAGCATTATTTATTTGTAGGGGATTTAGTGTTTTATACATAATACATTTCCAGAACCGCAGCTTACTTTATAACTCGGGTAATTTAAAGCTTTGAATTTCCTTCCATGAAATTCTATATTCATTGTTGTTCAAATAGAAAATTAATTTAAAAAGAGTTACTCATTTATTACATTTTATAGCAATTCTATATAATAATGATTATTACACTGTTGATTCCCAATACTTGCTGCAGCCAGAGTTAATATCAGACTGAGTCATAAAGAAGCATAGTCAGGTTTGCAGTCATCATGATCAACCCATTACCGGCTCACTACAGAGCAGGGTTCTCCTCCCAATATGAGAAGGGTTTTCGCCATAGTCCACCACGATTCGAATCACCGTCCTCTGATTAGGAGGCCCTAACCACTAGGCTATCACAGCTTTATATGTAGGTTTGCAGTAATATCAGTAAATATAATTATCAATACTTAAACTACTGCGATCTAACTTCTGTAGTTTTTCAGTAAACTAGAGGTTCTTTGTATTGGTACTTTATAGCGGAATTGTAAAAAACCGACAAAGTTTTCAGCAGCAAAGTAGGGTTCCGCAGCAGACTATAACATGATGAGCTACAGGAGAGAATAGAAATCCAAGGAATCTCCTTCAGTTTTAAATTTTTGTTGATTTTATTGGGAACTCTGACATTCGATGTGAAGCAAAGCAAAAATCGATCGTGCAGATAGAACTACAGTTTATTATTTACTTATTACAACTAGGGTTAATATTAAAACAATAGCAAATGCAGACTCTTCTTCAGATTTAACTTAGGGCCCAATGAGGTGGAAGCAGACCTCTTTCCATAAAATTGATATTAAATTAAACGGTGTAAAACACTGTCCCAGTAAGGTGAAAGCGGATGTACTACTTACACAGCCCAGTGTGAGAATTACCAGTTTTTATCCTCGTAGGCCTCGAAGTAACTGTTGGGACTTCGCCCGCAACTACTGGTGGACCACTTGGTTAGGACCGATGGGTCCGGTGTCAAGGTCAGGGGGGAGATCCGTGGCAGTGCGATCGGCTGACGGCGGGGGTATTTGCAAAGTTCGCAGCATTGAATAGGCTGCTTTATAGTAATCGCTAACGTATCTTGTAAGCGCGGGCTAATATACAAGTAGCGCCATCTAGTTCTCTGGCGTTAAGGTTGTGGTAAAATTTTTAATACATTTGTGTAAGTTTAGCGTATCACACTTCGAAAAATTTAAGTGTCTACCTATGGAGATTCAGAGACTATAGAACGACTGACTGACGGATAGCGCAGGACTTAGTAATACGGATAACCTTTGCACCCTTTTAGAACGGAACCCTACAAAAGCTTACTTATTCACATTGATTATTTATCACGTTTTATTTTCCCTTCCCAGTCACGGTAGCTGTCACGACATCAGTAAAAGGTAGCTATTAAATGTTTTTCAGTTACACGGGTCTTGTATTTTAACTACTGTCCATAGTTATTGCATTGCAATACAACCCTTATTGTCTTCAACATAAGATTCATGTGTTGTCGTTTTTATAATATATTTTCTATTTTAATTTTTGTTTACTAGGTCGAAGCTATCCGCGACACGTTAGCGACGTGAGAGTAATCAAATTACTTATTGATCTGACACTGTGCTCATAAAACATTTACAGCGCTTTAATTTGCTTTCGCTTTACAAACTACCGGTTTTGTTATTTTATTACTTGAAAGCGTTTAAAATGTTTATAGATTTTAACCAGTGGTCGCCCTAAATTAACTAAATATTATAATGCAAGTATGGTTGTTACGTTTTTACGCTTTAACCACTAATCAATCAATCAATCAATCAATAAATCAGCCTATAGACGCCCACAGCTGGACATAGGCCTTTCCGAAAGTGCGCCGCCACACACGGTCCTCCGCCTTCCTCATCCACCCGCCTGCAGCGATCCTTTTCAGGTCGTCGGTCCAGCGATCCTTTTCTGCTCGCAAGAAGAAAAGGAAGTTGAATGAATTTTTTTTATCACTAAGCCGGCTTAAAAAATTCTTTCAAGTTTAAAAAGCCACATTATCAGAGAGTTACAATGGCTGTATTTTATCCTCGTGCTCTAACAAGAACGGGAACAGCACAGGTTCTAACGCGGGTCTTAATACAATATTAGTATTCTTCGCTGTTCCATAGACAAAATGGACTGTCGCATTATAAAGTTTGAGGTCCTAGGTTTGTGTCCCGGCTCGAGTCTGTTCTGGTGGAAGGCTTCGGCCATGGCTAGTTACCACCATACCGACAAAGACATGTTGCCAAGCGATTTAGCATTCTGGCACTATGTCGCGCAAAAACCAATTAGGAGTGTGGGTTTCCCATACCCCTAACAGGTTAGCCCGCTACCATTCTAGACTGCATCATCGCTTACCACCAGGTGAGATAGCCGTCAAGGGCTACTTGTATTGTATAAAAAAAAACTTAGTCATTACATCATAAAGCATATTATTAGCATAAAAACAAAATATTAATAAGCGCGTCTAGTACCTGCATCTGTTTTATGTAAGAATGAACTCGATGGGTGACGCATCGATGGCACGTTTGGTTTTCTGGACCCATCTATTGTTTCGCGATGTAAAATGTGCGAAAAAAAGCCGGCTACCTTCCTAAACTAGTTAAGGTATATTATATATCTTAAAACATATAACATCGCAGACATTTGTTAATTGTGTAAATACACAAAAAATAAACGCAGGCTTTGTCGCGGACGATACTCCGCCGAAAAGGCACAACTCTGCCCCGTTCGTTGCCGAGGAGAAAAGGATTTGAGAGAAAAAGAGAAAAGAATATCGTGATAATAAATCTCACGTAAATTTTATGCGTTGAATATGCGTCTGCTAACTTGAAGACCAACGAGACTGACAATAATTATGAATCAATTAACATAATAATTGAATTCAAAAGTTGATCAGCAACGCGATATGTAAATTAGCAAACTTTTTCAATATTTATATTAGTTAGGAAGCGGCACGTCGACTCGTTTTTCTCCAACGCTGTTTATGCTATTCTGTAAATGTAGGACCGAAGATACTGTGAAAAAGGTAATTAACAATTGAAATACATAAATACTTTTCGCATACTAAATTATGTTCAGTAATTTACATTTTAATTTTTGAAGCTGTGATAGCGTAGTGGTTAGGACGTCCGCCACCTAATAGAAGTCGGGTTTTCGATACCAGGCACGCACTTTTAACTTTTCCGAGTGACATTAAAATATTACTTTCTTCAATGGTCAACATCGTGAGGAAACTTTCATAACTGAGAGTTCTCCATAATGTTATCAAAGGCGTTTGAAGTCTGCCATTCCGCACGTGGCCATTGTGGTGGACTATGGCCATATGTAGAGGGGACCCGTGCTTTGTAGTGAGCCGCAAATGGGCTGATCATGATGATGGTGATGATGATAAATTTAAATTTTCAGATTTCTATATAGATTCTCCGTTGAACATGATGGGAAGTGTGTAAATTCTTTTTTATATACTGTCTAGTTTGCGAGTTATTGAATTTTGAAAATACGAGTCTGATTTCAACGGCCCGGCACACTAGATGTTTGTGACGTCATAGTACAACGCTTGTTTATTCTGATGACTACTAACACAAAACACCGACGAACTGTCGACTCGGCGAACGAGCGCGGCAGCGTTGGAATATGAACTCGGGATAATATAGCGAAGTTGTAATGTCTGTAGAATCATCTCAAGTTGATTTGATACTGTTGTTATTTATTATTGAATTTTATTCAAAAAAGTTTTTTATTAAAATAGACATAACCTTTTGTTTATTATTTGACATAAAAGTTTAATTATTAATTATACAAACAGTTCTATTTTAGTGTGAACGCCCGATAATTCAATATTTCTAATCTCTCACTCTCTCTCTATAAACAATTCAATGTACAGATATATAGAGCAAAACGTATTATATTTACCTTTCCAAGCGTCGTTTGCTGTAGCGGCGTGAATCTGGTTCCATGTCGATTTGTCTCCCAAACGTAGCGAATCTCAGTTGGTTCGCAGCCAAATGTGATGCTTGTACCAAATCACTAGTGCCGCCGCACCAATCCTTATCACAAGCGGGACATGGTTGATATCAGCGAGATTGAAGTCTTTAGTAAGTTGGTATTCCCGTAAATCTAGTAGGTCTCCAAGGCAGTGTCACAGGAAGTCAATTGTGTCAGATCCTTCTATGAAAATAACAATATTTTATTAGTGTAATATTTCTACATGGTTTTATGCCTTAATGGGGCTGTTACTTGAGTAATTTGTATCGAAATTTCTTGAGCCCTGTCTATGAGATTTTTGACTGACTTTAAAAAAAGGTGGAGGTTTCTAGTTAGTTCCGATTTAAAATGCTCTTATTTTTTTCTGTCAATAAGTAAGAATCAGATAATGGGATCCCCGCGAAATGAAAGGAAACCTTTTTGATGACCTTAATGGCACAATGAGTATGCTTTTATATTATAAATTCCCGAGGTCGTCTAGTCCCGGCTCGAGTCTAGTCTGGTGAGAGACTTCGCGAATAGTTATGGGAAGGTTATCGCTTAATATCAGGTGACCCGTCTGTTCATTTTCACTTGCTCGCTTCATTTGTTCGATGAAAATAAAAAATAAATGCAATATACTTGGATGTACCAAGTAAACTGAAAATAATTTAATATCCTCGGCGATAAAGTTTAAATTTCAATTTGTGAGACCCTGTAACCGGGTGGAGATCTTTATTTTTCCGGCGGAACGGTTCGCATTTTTCACAATTACTTGGACGTTTTCGCGTTAATCCATCTTCTTTGTCTCACCGTTGGATTTCGTTTGTGAAACAAATTGTAATATCGACTCGCTTTTGTTTAAACTGTGGACGCATTAGCTGCGGCGCTGACGTAATAAACTGGATGTCAGAGCAACCAAAGGGTTTGCTTTGTGTTGAAGTAAAATTGATTCCATTAGTAAATTTAAAATATTTTCGTAGATAAACGCTATTACGTAGTTTAAGGCTAAGGAATCGCTTGAATTAAATCAAATCAAAATAGCTTTATTTATTTAAACCTGTTACAGACATCTATCAATCGTTAAAGCATGCAAATACAGGGGTCTAGGCTCCGAATATGATTTTGTCCGATTCGGTGTCGAGACCCATGGTCCGTGGTGTCCTAGCGCTCTAAGGCTTTTTAAGGAAATAGCAAAAAGGTTAGTCGACGTCACAGGAGACCGAAGAGCTGCCAGCTACCTCGGACAAAGAATTAGTCTCGCCATTCAAAGGGGGAACGCTGCCAGTATCTTCGGAGCCTTGCCTAAAGGGACACCTTTTAATAATATATTTTAGTTATGATATTAAATTTTTATTTATTTTTTAAGATTTTTAGTGTTAGGTTAATGTAAGTCTTATTTTAAGTTATATATGTATTCGAGTAAATAAACGTCAATAAATCAATCGTTCATATTTATCACATTACTTCTATTCGTGAAGTGATGGTGATAACTACACTCGCTAACTTAAAACTAAAGCTAAGAGGGTTCAAATCACACCCAGATCTAAGAAGCCCACAATAGACTTAGCTGAGGTTTTTTTTTGTTATCGCCATCTCGCATAAACAATAATAAATTTAAATTAGCTATAGAGTTACAGCAATTCACACCCATGCTTTTTTATCGTACGTTTTCTCGTACCGGAATGCTAAATCGCTTGGCGGCACGTCTTTGCTGATTGGAAGGTAAATGTGCTACGGCTGATGTTTCTAATCACACCAGAGTACAAAAAAAAATAGTTTTTTTATACACTAAAAGTTAACCCTTGACGGCAATCTCACCTGGTGGTAAGTGATGATGCTGTCTAGGATGGTAGCGGGCTAACCTGTTAGGAGTATGGTAAACCCACGCTCCTAATTGGTTTCTACGCGACACGCGACTAACGCTAAATAGCTTGGCGACACGTCTTTGTCGGTAGCGTGGGAACTAGCCATGGCCGAAGCCTCCCACCAGACCAGATTCAAGCCGGGAATCAAAACCAGGAGCTCCAACTTTATAATGCAAAAGAGCACGCACTGTGCCACTTAGGTCGTCAAATTTATAATTCCCAAATTACGTCTCCAGGGATTGAACCCGATAGCCATACCTATACAACTGCAACGCTCACAACTGCACCAAGGAAGGCGTCAATATACTGAAGGTGCACTGTACAAACTCAAATGTAATGTCAGATCAATATTACAAGAAGGCAATGTCGCTGTTATCGCATATATAGGGCGATATATTAAAAGCTGGGAATCCGCACGGACACAACTTTTCCACACAAATTTGTCCCGCACGAGATAAACAAACCCTCGCGGACGATACAACGCGTTCACTCCATGAATATAAACTGTAAAATTAGGAGGGGCGTATAATAATATGATATACAGCATACGCGGTTAATTTAATTCTACCCGCTTACCGTGGTCGGTTATCTAGTTTTTGCGGAACGAACTTAAAATCCGGGTTGGTCATTTCATTTCGCGTTCTAAATCGCGGAAAGTTTAATTAAAGCGCTTTGAACAAGTTTTTAGTTATTGATCGTCCTGTCCTGATGTATCGATATATTTTTTACACAATATCTAAACACGTAATGTTATTTTTAATACGAATAAATACGTATTTGCCAAATGAAATACCTAACACGATATCTGTTTAGGTCATTAATGTTTACTTTAATCAATCAATCATAAACTTTATTCAAATAATCCTTTAAAAGACACTTTTGATGCATCAATAACTTACATAGTGAGTTGATGGTGATAATTCATTCATAAACAGTCAGACATTCGTAAACTTAAAACTGAAGCTATGAGAATTTCGAACGCGCCCTGGTCTAAGTAGAAGTCCAGTACAAACTTAGCCGGGTATTCTTTTTGAGATCACCATCTTATTAGAGCAATATTTCATCCCTAAGCTTGTTTACCATTTACACCATAATAGGACTTTACTCAAGGCTTACATTTTATATTATGTTATTGGAATGCATACCAGAAATTTTATTTGGTGATTTGTTGTGTACCAAAAAAATTAAATGAAATTAATTTAAGTAGAAATAAACTTGTTATTTCTACCCCTTCTTTCTTTCATACTTAGACGTATTTTTTTAATGAATTTAATTATATTCCTGTTCAAATACATTAAATTTTCAAATATGTATTGGCCAGATATGCACGGAAATTTCCCTGTTCTCCAGTGTTCGGTTGAGTAGTTTTTGCGTGAAAGCGTAACAAACATACCAACATTCACATTCAAATATTAATATTTGGCGACCTCTGTGGCGCAGTGCGCGCGCTGTTGCATTATAAAGTTAGAGGTTCTGGGCTCGATTTCGGCTCGAGTCTGGTCTGGTGGGAGGCTACGGCCATGGCTATTAAGCGTTCCGGTACGATGTCGCGTAGAAACCAATTATGAGTGTGGGCTTACCATATTCCTAACAGGTTAGTCCGTTTCCATCCTAGACTGCACCATCACTTACCACCAAGTGAGATAGCCCTTGGGCTAACTTGTAGTGTGTAAAAAAAAGGAAGGTTTCACTAAATGTATAATAGCTTAACTAAAGATAATTTCTGCGAAAAGTCCTTTGCATCTTTTAAAAAGATACTTAAAAAGCATTGTTTATATTTATAAACGCGCCACTTTTGACCTATGTTTTTATGTAAACTGTTTTTATTTTATTAATTTCTCATTACGTGAAATTATTTCTTTTGAGAATAAAAATCTTTAAACCTAAATTTAATTGAATTTTAAGCCGTTTAGCCGTTTTTAGTTTAAAAACTCGGCTCGTATATTTCCATTATAAGTCGCGGATAAAGTAGATTGTTCTGAAACATTTCACAGTAAATAAGCTTAGTTTGCAATGATCTCGTTCAGCCGGATCTCCACGAAAAGGTACAGTCTCGCGCCTGTCGTTCCCTGTCACTGCTTAACCCACTTGTTACTATCGTTCCATAAAAAGAACGGTGCACAAAAAAAAAAAATTATGACACTTAAGGGTTGTTGGTATTAACAGTTTTAGTTTTAATTGAGAGGTTACAAGTGTGCGGATTGGTGTGTTAAGTATTTGAGTGTAAATTGAAAAATACTGAATTTTTAAGATTTTTCAAAAACAGACGTTGTATTATCCATATTTTAAGGTAAGTGTTAAAAATATAAAATATTATAAATATTTTTTAAAGCGAACAGAATTAAGTTATTTGTCTTATCTATTATCTGTTACAATATCTATAATTTTTAAATTGCTATTATAAATGCGCATTTTTTACGATTTAAATTGCTGTTCCTTTAATCAAACGATAGTAATATGCACTACTATAACATGTTAATTTTATTTTATAGCAATGAAGCGATGGTCTCGACCTTTGACTCTATATTAAATAGAAAGTGAGTGAAAAAGATGATGAAGACCTAGTACCTAAATCCCTATCCATATTACCATCCGAAAACTGAAATTCGGATGTAACTGATGATTCGGGTGACGAAAACTTTGTGACTTGGAATAATTTACCAGAATCACAATTACGAGGGCAGGCAGAGGTTTTTGTTCTATCAGCTGAGGTTAGCAATGAGGACGATAATGTGCCACTTATTAAGGTATCGAAATGCAGTCAAATTTTTTCCCAAGAGTCAAACTATGCAACTTCATCAACTTCAAGTGGTACTTCAACACGTGGTGATGAATGGCGCATGAATTACTGTTTTAAAATAAAACTTACAAGTGGGTAACGCTTGGTTTCGATCCTACTTTTGATTTTTGAAGGACATGCAGGTCGGTGCTGTATATTAGAGTCCACTACAATATTTCAAAATGATGTTTGACGAAGATATCATCAACAAGTTTGTTCCATACACGAATTTACATACATAAAAAACAGGCCAACAAATCTAATCACTGTTAGTTCAGACGATATGCTTTGCTTTTTCAAAACTTCTTTATTGCAGATAAGTCGTACTATCTACTAGGAACATGAACTGGCAAAATGCTTCAAACTGCGGTATGTATCTAGTATATAAAGCTATTTCCAGTGCCAGATTTGCATTTATTATGGCAAACCTTCATTACTGCGACAATCAAAACCTATTACTTGGTGACAGTTTCGCGAATCTATCCAATGTTTGACAAACTTAACGAAAACTTTTTAGCCTATGCTCACTTCAGTCTGCTTTTTCAGATAAATACAAAGAAATTTTGGGTTTGATTCTAGAACCCGAACCCAGCACCCGTCGTCTTACAATACGCAGATGTTCTGAGAACGATAAATAGCCACTTTTGTTTTATTTTTTTGACTTTCATCCATTTTTTTACATAAGCTCATAGATGAAGAGCAATTGAGAGAAATAAAAACCATAGTAACTATACGAGTAAATCGAGTATCTAAATGTTCACTGCCAGCAAACAGAGAGATACAGAAGACACCACAAGGTACGTAGAAGTACCTGTCTACCAGAGCTGAACAAAGATATTGCCAGCAAAACAAGTAATTTATACTTCTGGAGCAATCTGCTGTTAACAAAAAATATAATGAAAATATGGGAGGAGTCTATAGATCCGATCAAAGTACTCGTATGTGTACAGAATCGGACTTCAAACTAGATGAGACCATATTTTTCAGTACCGAGACAACCAACTGAGATGTTCCGTGTGTCACAAATATGCCAAATTTTACTGTGTTAATTGCAACATAACCCTGCTTTAAAAAAACTGCTTTGAAAATGTTCATATCCTCAAATAAATTTACCTTAAACTTAAACGTGTTTTGATTTCCTGTCCCTACTTCATAGTAGTACATTATACTATCGTTCCTTTAAAGGAACACCATTTTCCGAGCTTTCCATGTAACGAAATTTTTTTTTCGTATTTTTTATGTTAAATGCAGCATATCATTAGCCTATAGTGTAAATTTCAAAAGAATCGGAGAAAAAAAGTTGGTTCAGGAACAAGTGGGTTAATATCTGAAGTGGGACGCTCACGTTTCACGGCGTTTCCTACAGCAACTAGAATAACTTCGGGAAGTTGCTTTTATATTACGGCTGTGTATTTTCTATGTTGCATTTGCATTTAGTTGTATTTACAATTTTTTTAATTTACTTAGGTTTACCAACAGCTTAAGACATTGTAATCGGACTAAAATAATGTACACATAATAAGGCATTAAAGCTAAATGATAAGCTAATTATAGATAAACACCGAGTACAATAGGTGTATTATATTAAAGGCGAAAAAAAAATGATTAAAATATGTGAAATAACAAGAGCAAAAAGCAATAAACAGCAAGTATAATTTGCTATATTCCGCCGACAACCGGGAGATACGTTACTTTTCGCGCTTGTGAAGTCAACATCTCCTGAGGATGATCCGGTGTCGGGTCGAAACGTGCGTAGATGTTCTAGTGGAAGATTTTGTGTGGTGCTATATTATACAAATCTCCCGGTTGTCGGCGGAATATAGCAAATTATACTTGCTGTTTATTGTTTATCATGGACTTCCGCAAAGTAACGTCTGCTTCTATTCATTAAGAGCAAAAAGAATAAAAAGACCGCAGAAGTCAGTAAAATGTGCTGAAGTACTAATTAAAACAAAAGTTAATAAAAAAAACTAATCAATAATTTACAATAAACCAACCAGGACCGACCTTGTACATTTAGATGATTTTTAGAAGAACTATACCAAATTTGGGCTTATCGGATCAGTGATCAGTGATGTCTATTAGTACTTTCTTTACTGAGGCATTACTCGAAGTAAACAAGTAAAATTCCGATCGTATGCAATGCAAACACTATCACTCTCTCTCTCACACACACACACACACACACCCGCGCACACACACACACACACACGCACACACACATACATCCAGTCACGCACACAAACTCACACACAAAACAAAATAATAAAAAACACTGTGATTTTATATATATAAGAATATATACATATATAATATATATTATATACATTTTACGGAAAAATTTCATTTTTTTTTTCAATATTTTCATTTCTCCAGAAGCTCCTGGAGTTTGCATGGCTTTTTTTGGATGTAAACAACGTACGCCACTGGTGTAGGAATCTGTCTGAATGAATAGACATATTCAGAAGAAAAACTATTCTTGGACCTACAAGACGCACAGTAAATATTACTGTTTTGGAAGTGTTTAGTTCCTAATAGTATAATAACCATTGTATCGACGTACAGTTCAAAAGTCTCACGAACGTGTGTCTAGTTTCTCAAAGACCCAGGTCCAAAAAAGATATGACGAGAGAAGGCTGTCGGAGTTGTTCTTAGTAAGAATGACGTCAAAACAAACGTCGTGAACTTTCGCTAATACTAATTAAAACCACAACTTGAGGGATTACACTTTTATTGCGACAATAACTAAGAGGTCCGAACGTTCCGACGTCTCGAAAGAGAATGCTACGAAAAGAATCGACCGCCCGTATTTATAGCAAAGCTTGCTTGTACAAAAAAGATTGCTACCGTCTAAATTGTGTTAACAAAATCATCAAGAGTTCAAATGTGGGTAATTATTGAATTCTTGTTATACTTTGACAAATATCATTGTAGTATACTATAAGCATGTATGTAGAAATAACATAAATATCATGTAGATAGTTTGATAATAAATCAGTCTCGAGCAAGCAAGTGTCATTTTATTACAATCATCTAAATCTTCACTCTCAAGAAAATACAAACCCTTTTATATTACTTTCGATGAAAGCTCGGTATCGAACCTAATTCGATTACAGTTCAAACACAAGAAAATCGCAATTTGTTCAAATTTACAAATGAAATCCAACGGTGAGACAAAGACGGATTAATGCGAAAACGTCCAAGTAATTGTGAAAAATGTGGACTGCTCCGGTGCAAAAATAAAGATATCGATGAGGCGGGAACTATTACGGGACATTTTCCTAGCAAATTTTTGATCTCATACTTAACTTTTCTTTAGGTCGGTTGTTCTCAAGTACTGCTCTGCTTTGGCTTCATTATGACGACGTGCGTGGCGCAGTGCTTGCGTTGGAATGCCTTAACTGCTACTCTCTTAGCAAATAATTATTTTAAAATGCATTCATATATGACATACCTTGTAAATAACCTAAAAGAGAACTTGAAACAAGACCGTCAGTGATATTCTATCACTGTAATTGTTGCGGTCGAGTGCGCGGGTGTTCCCGTGACCCAGCCACCAGGCGACGCGTAGGAGCATCGCTGGGTTTTAGTGGGTATTCTGGTCGCCAACCCGGCCGCCGGCGAGTCCCACATACCCCGTCGGAAGCGACGCCGTCAAAACTGCGTCGCTTCCGAAGGGGATGCGTAAACGCATTTCCCAGCGGAAAAAAAAAATCACTGTAGTTACCTATTACTGTAATAGAAAAATATAAAACATTGATCAGATAAACATTACTACTATTTTTGTATCTTATATAATAATGTTTCTTGTAACAATTTGACTTGAGATAGAATATACCCTGGATTAGCACATAGGCTGTATCCTGGAGTCATAAATGCCTCCCGTGGGATTTTGCGAAAAAACCCGAAAAACGTGAACGAAGCCGCACGCAACAGATAGTTAGACTACAATAAAAGTCTTCAGACACTTTATTAGTACCGAACAGTCTGAAAGCTAAGGTTCCTGCGTTACGTTAGTCCATTAAACCCACAAGGGGGCTGAGTAAATAGAGAACACAATAAAAACACATTACAGCGCCGTCGGCCCTACAATACAGTATAATGGCGCTAATAAAATATAATTTCCATAGAAAGATCGCAAGAGACACTTGAGTCCTTATGACACTGTCTCGAAGACCAAAGATTTAAAGTTCACCAAGTTAACAGTGCGCTTGTATCAAGCCATTTCGTGTTTTGTTCTGTTCAACACAAGGATCATAGGGATGGCGTGTGGTATTTGGTCTGGATCGCACATTTGGCAGGCTACCAGACGAGATTCGTTTCGTCGTGAGACAAATCGACGTGAAACCTATTTGCTAGGCTATAGTATGCAGAGCCACTGCTTTGCATCTCATTGTTGTTTGATTCTAGATAGCCGTGGCCTAACCACATAACACTGGCATTTCACTTGACTCATAATAATACACACGTGCTAATAATAATCTTAATGAGACACATTTGGATAAGAAAGCGTCCGTGCAGTGGCTGCGCTTTGGTGACCTCTTTGGGGAAACCGAAGGTTTTGCCTTCTGTGTCTTTGTCTTAAGTTATAATAACCTTCTCTTTTGGTTTTTATATGTATTTTTAATGGAAATAATAATTAGCCGTTTATCCTGAATCCAATACAATAATAGATTACGAAATAATATAATAGTAATAATTACAAAAAAATAGCTTATTTTATTTTATGCACTACAACTTAGCCCTTGACAGCTAACTCACCTGGTGATGATGCAGTGAAGGAATGTAGCGGGTAATCCATATCTTGTAGGAGTATGGCAAAACTACAATCTTAATTGGTTTCTCGACCCAGACTATCGAACCCAGCACCTCCAACTTTATAATGCGAAAGCCCACGAGCTGCGCCACGGTGGACGTGAGCTTATGGCTATACTCAAAGGCCTCGCAAATAAACGTGGCATAACGTCGTAATAGTGACGCAGTGTTTGGTCAGAGTTCAACTGACACCACCTTTCAAATGCCGAAGTGGATACTGCGGAACTATTCCGAAGTAATCCTACTTTCAATAGTAACTTTATGATCTTTATAAACTTTGTATTCAACATGAAATATGCACAAGAATTATATATATTATATGCACTATTGTGTGTGAATGATCGTAAATAATATGTAAAAGTAACAAATATAGTAATAATGTCATATTAGTAATAATGTTACAATACAACAGAAAATCGCAGTTGGAGGAAATTACGAGTTTTTTTTTTAAGTTAAATTTTAAATGTTTAGAACCAACGCGAGCGGTCTTTGCCAAAGTGAGGGATATAATCGACCATTCAAGTCAAATAACGGGTGGGTGGCGTGACGAGTGCTTCACGACTGTAGAATCAAAGTTTGTGTAAGACAAATTAACATATTATCAGATTTTGAACGGGTACGAACTTACCGAGAGCCGCTTAAAAGAGGTCTGCCAATCCGCAATAAAGCAAAATTATGGGTCAATGCTCTATTCTATGAAGAAGAGGCTTCCTAACAGCGGGATATTATATTATATTAATAATATAGTGACAGTGGAGTTCTCATCGCAAATGTATGGAAATGAGAAATCACCATCAGTTCGCAAATGCCAGAAAAGTTACCCGATTCGAAGACTTAGCAGCGCTAATTGTGTGGCAACAAAAAAAAAGAAAATCTTCGAAAAATCAGAGATTACCTCCGATAAGGGCCCATTACCGTAAACTTTGAGGGCTTCTGAAAACTTTGTACACACGGTCCTATATTTAACAAGTTCTAACAAGTTCCCCTTTATTTTATTTTATTTTCGCGTGCAAGTATTTCGGTTGTAGTGACTCCTAACCACTTTACGATGACCCGTTAACGGCCCTGTTTTTTAATCACTTTGCGATAGGTTGATTGAGTTCATGTTATTATGGTGTATAGCTATGTAACCACCAGGTTATATTTTAAAAGCTTAATCATGCTTTCATTTAGAACGAGCGTAGGAAATGTTTGCTATATAAAACCTCATCAAAGTAAATTAAAACAATGTGGAGGTTTTTTTACTCTAGATTATTAGTTTATTCATTCGAAATATCATTAGCGTTTATAGCATTCCATCGATTTATATCTCACTAGATTAAAACTAGAAGTTTTCGTATGAAAAAAAAAATGGAAAATTAAATAATATATGTCGGCGCGAAGGAGTTATTAACTTCATTCAGCGGCGCCAAGAAAATTAAGAATTCAATAATTACCCACATTTGAACTCTTTCAATCACTAATTAACCATTTCTTTGTTAATTAGTGTATTTAGAAGGTAGCAATCAATTTTGTTCAAGCATGCGTTGACGACCTCCGTGGCGCAGTGCGCGCGCTGTCGTTTATAAAGATGGAGGTTTGATTCCCGGCTCGAGTGTGGTCTGGTGGGAGGCTTCGACTGTGGCTAGTTACCACCCTACCGACTAAGACGTATCGCCAAGCGATTTAGCGTTCCAGCAAGATTGGTAGAAACCTTAGGTAGGAGTATGGGTTTACCATACCCCTAACAGGTTAACCCGCTACCAATATAGATTGCATCATCACTTACCACCAGGTGGTACACTTGAAGTATATAAAAAACTTAGCTTAAGCACAATATTTAAATATCATCAAGTAAAAAAACCGATATCTAGGTTAACCATATTTGCGGTTTGTGTCATCATGATCAACCCATTACCGGCTCACTACAGAGCACGGGTCTCCTCTCAATATGAGAAGGGTTTGGCCATAGTCCACCACGCTCGCCATGTGCGGATTGGCAGACTTCACACGCCTTTGAGAACATTATGGAGAACTCTCAGGCGTGCAGGTTTCCTCACGATGTTTTCCTTCACACTTGAAGCAAGTGATATTAAAAAAAAATACTGTTTGCGGTTTGTGTACTCAGAGATAAATCGGGTATTATTTGTAATGTTGGTATGAGTCAAAGAACAATGTTACGTAAACGTATCTATGATACATGTATCAGTTCAACCGAGTGCGCGCGAATGAATGAGATTTGTATTTACGTGCAATATATCATTTAATCCGCAACGCTGAAAAATCACAGTGTCGGAGTGCCGCAGATTTACATCAAACGTTAGATATTGGAAAGCGTCGATTCTGTATCGGATATTCAAAACCAGGAACATGCTATACAGCTGATGGACATTAACGATGCAGGTAAACGAGCAAATTGGAAAGGAGATGTAGAAGAACATACAATAACGCACTTTTGGCACTACGATGTACGTTTCGAGGTAAATTTTAGGATTTGCGATAGGGATCAACATAGTTCTCTATAGCGATGGGAAATATTTTTTTTTTATACGCTACGAGTTAGCCCTTGACGGCTATCTCACCTGGTGGTAAGTGATGATGCAGTCTAGGATGGTAGCGGGCTAACCCGTTAGGGGTATGGTAAAACCACACTCCTTATTGTTTTCTACGCGACATCAATTATATTGTTATTTCTGAATTAATATTAGAAAATGTGAACTTTATTTTCATAAATGAGTACGCGGTAACAACCAGAAATGTAATTTAAATATGAAAGTTCAACTTCTTTGTCCGTAGGAAATGAAAATTGAAATATACGTTTTTTTTTTACATTATCATCACTGTCTGAAACGGAAATGTTAAGTGATTTCCATCGTCCATGCATCAGCAGCACCATAGAATCCACCTCGTAACTCAGAAAGTTAGAGGTGCGTGCCCGGGATCGAAACACCGATCTCTAAATAGGAGGCGGACGTCCTAACCTAGATAACCTCTATACAGTCTAGTCTAGTCTAGTCTCTAACTCTCTATAAAGACTATCACAGCTTCTGATATAAATATAATAATGAAATTGGTAAGCGGCTAGTTTAGCGGCGGTTCACCCAAGATTGATAAATTTTATCGACATAATTTAGCATAATTTGGCGTGGTCCTATGTTTCATTTGGTAAACTAAGTAAAATAACAAAATTGCAATTAGCACATAATATCGATTAAAATACCAGATATACATAAATTTTTATTTTTGTAATCATCCTCATGTCTCTTAAGTCATTAGTGATCCCTAGTACATAGCTCCCAAATGACTTTTTAGACGACCTCCATGGCGCAGTGCGTGCGCTGTCGCATTATAAAGTTGGAGATCCTGGGTTCGATTCCCAGCTCGAGTATGGTCTGGTGGGAAGGTTCGGCCATAGCTAATTACCACCCTACCGACAAAGACGTGTCGCAAAGCGATTTAGCGTTCCGGCACGATGTCGCGTAGAAACCAATTAGGAGTGTGTTTACCATACCCCTAACAGGTTAGCCCGCTACCATCCTAGACTTGCATCATCACTTACCACCAGGTGAGATAGCCGTCAAGGGTTAACTTGTAGTGTATATAAAAAAAAAACTTAGTACAGATTCAGTTTGTTACATTCAAAACCACCGCATAGATATAGTTAGGAACAGTGTAAAAGGAATATCACAAATGCCTAGTCCCGAACAACGTTCGCTGCATTTGCATAGTACATTAGTCTACCGGTCTGTGGTAAAGTCACTAACAAACTGATGCTTCTTCTGTTTGTTTTCTTTGAAAGTCTACCTTTATGCTTTTCCACTTTAATTGTGCGAAGCGACTTCGTGGCTCGGCAATGTGAAGAGCGTACAGTATTTATTAACAGGAGAGACCCGACACTGGATCATCTTCAGGAGATTTTGACTTCACAAGCGAAAAAAGTAAAGTCCATCGCTTGACTTTATTTTTCTCGCTTGTGAAGTCAACATCTGAAGATGAAGTCGAAACGTGCGTTGAGGTTCTAGTGGAAGATTTTGTGTGATGCTATATTATACAAATCTCTCGGTTGTCGGCGGAATATAGCAAATTATACTTGCTGTTTATTGTTTATCATGGACTTCCGCAAAATAACGCCCGCTGCTATTCATTATTTAAAGAAATATAAAACAAGGTGTAAGGGCTTTATCCACTACAAGTTACCATCGATGTAAGCGTTTAAAAAGCTAAAAACACGAAAGAAATCCTGTTCTAAAATCATAAGTTACATTCTAAATCGCAACGGAATCATCCATCTAGCTTCCATTCGCAAGACGCGCTTTCAGGCGATTGCATTTCGCAGTCCGCTCAGGGCTGTCACATGCCCAGTTAGTTCCGGTCCGCTTTAGAAATATTACTGCAGTCTACCGAGTAGACAATTGCTTCCCGTTGTTTAATCTCGGATTATCTCGATGGCTGTGCCTCACAGAATAGTTGTGAGACATATTTGAGTGATTTTGATATTCTTTATTGTGAGACTAATTTGTTATATATTTTGCCTCACCAACGGAATATAATAGAATGATTTTTGAACCTCCAATGTCAACCCCACACATCAAAGTAGTGTCAAAGATTATGTTGATAATTAAAGATATTGTATTTTATATATATTTACAGCTATTGATTTCAAGGTCAAGTTTTATTCAACTTAATTGGACTAAATAACTGGATTTCAAGGTCATGTTTTATTCACCTTTATTAAATAACTGGACTTATGGAGAAGACGTTTATAAAAGGAACATTTAGGTACGGAATTAACGAAAGCAAATCGCTTTAAACTCGTTGATGAGAACTTGTTGGTGAAAACGAGACGACATCAAGGTATGTAATTTGTAGTTTTTTTTTTATTATTATACAAATAATAAAATATATATATATTAATGAAACAATGATGAAAGCAAAACGACGTCTTTATACATATATTAAGCACAGGTAACAAAATCGTAAGATAGTCATAAATTAAATTATGATTGCAAAGACTCCCTTTTTCAGGCTTATGATAAATAAATCTCATAAGAAGTGATTCGTAAGTAGATCCTTAAAATATATATTTTTTAATAAAATTAAAGAAAGTATACTTTTAGAATAAAATAAAAAACCAACTTATATCATATGAGCTGTATAATTGGCGAATTTAACACATAAGGATTCGAGAAGAGGATGTGATTAATATTGTGAGTGATAATAATCAAATAACATATACGCCAAATGAAAAAAATACATATACACCGAATAAAGTCGAAAGAAATGCATAGACCGAAGTTTCTAACTAAATCGATATAGTATACTATATAGATAGTGAACTGAATTGGGAGACAAGCGATTTCTCAGTGTAGAAAGAAGGGCAAAGAACAAAATGATAACAAAGGCTCAAAAACTGATGCATCAAACCTCTAACGCTAAAAGACGCAACGCGGTGTCCTTTCCGGCGACTAATATCAAACGTTGCTTATTGATAAGGGCACAACCCTAACTTGCCCACGGGCCATATGTTACGACATACGATTGCGCCATTGCATTTTATTTATTTTGGAGGTGCCATGAAATCGGACGAGTGAAATAAACGTGCCGATAAAATGCATTTATTAAGGTCGATTGAAAATACAGTTGTTTTCATAGATTTTCCCTCTTGCTTACAAAAACAAAGCGAACAAAAACTAGACTGAGATGTAAACATAGTCTTTCGTGAATTTCGCATATACGGGAAGTATTTCTAAAACACTATTTTATTTCTGGAACATCTACGATATTTCTGATTTTTGTGACCACGTATATCTAGTTGTAATTATAATGTAAATTTTAAAATTTATTCTGTGTTTAAATATTTAAAAAATTTTATAAGCGGAATTTTTTTACGAGCGAAACTTATATCGTGATTTACTTTATTGTATTTGTGAGTCTTTTACTTTTAATATATAAATTAAATACTAAAACCCTTAAGACACGCGCCCATTACAAAATACCCTTTTGAAGTTAATGACTCACTTGAGCTAGTTTAAAGCGGATTACAGAATATTCAATTCGATTTTTTGACCTTCAACGCTAATTATTTCTAACATAGAAAAAATACGTAGTTTAATATATTATGTATAATTTTTATGTTTGTATTATAAGCGAATTCATCTTTGTTATGTCAAATAAACTAGTTTCGTTTCTACAGGAGCGTGTGCAACAAAACTTGCAAAACTTCGAAAATTAATTTAAATCAACAATTGATTGATTGAAATGAAAACAATTGTTTTTTTTGTTCAGTTATTATTTGATTTTTTTGTATGGTGTCCAATAAAAGTGTATTGATTTCACTCATTCATCCCCTAATAAAAACTTTCATTCTTCTACACTTGTAAACATCGTATTTAGTTTAACGATAGTATTACCTACATTCGGAAGTTTATTAGGCTTAGGACATGGACTCTGGTATTCGAAAGGACTGTTATTTCAAACCCACACCGGTAGAAGCATTGGTAGACTCCTAAATACAAGTAAGATCATGGACATACGTAAAATTAATCTTAGGGAGCAATTGCATTGGATCAAGTTCCTAAAAAAATACCAATGTCATCGGTTCGGTTCGGTGGTGGTGGTAATATACGACTAGGTATATGGGGGAATTTAAGCAGAAAAAAAAACAAATTTCTGTTACATAGTGACTAATTAAGTGGTAAAGAACCTAAAAAAAAACATTGGAATACTTTTATGACGTGGTTTACTTGAAACACTTTAAAGCAGCTCACAAAAACGTTCAATACAATTTTATTACCAAAATATAAACTGTAACAGGTGATTAAAATTCCTCCTGTAACCCTGACATCATAAATTTCGACGTGTTTACTAAAAAGCTATAAAATCACCATAAACTGTTAGGGTTAGCGCGCACTTTGTAGGGCAAGAATAACGAACAATCAAACATAGCTTAAAAATACTGTAGAACTATTTATTACAGGCGTATGCAGAGGCCTGTACTGAATAATTTCTACAGTATCTATTGTTATAGTACTTATTTCAATTAATAAAAGTAAACAAGCAATAATTAAAATTACATTTGGCTGAACCGAATTTTAATGTCATATTGTGTGGGTGGGTATTTTGATTAAAAAAAAACGTGTTTTTCGTTTATTGTAATTCGTTCATATTCGGTGTATTTAATAATTTATTATTAATTACGTAATTATTAAATACACCGAATCGCTGATTGTTGAACTGACTTTTTAACGTGAAATCTTCTAGGCTGGAAATCAACCATGGGTAATTTTTTTCAGAACCCAACTCGTAACAATGTTACGAGCGAATCGTTAAATTTTATCTATCATCACATAGTTATGATTTGGCCTTCACAGCAGCTCTTACGATCTTCCAGCGATTTCTGTTGGTGTATATCTTTGAGTATACAGGCGTTTGTTCGATGCGCTGTCCAGCTTATTCGCAATATAAGTACTCGTAATTAAAAATCCCGTGGTCAAGCAATTGAACAAGTGTTCGAAGACCCTAACTAGTTAAGTTAAAAATTTCACCCCGACCCCGTTTCACCTTTCGCGTGAGAAACGGACATTACACCCTCTTGGTTTTAATTTCCACATATCACACATATGTTGTGCATTTAGGAAAAACGTGGCGCCCTTATTGCTGTTAAAATAGAGTTCAAAGTAAAAAAAAATAGCCGCCAGTTGTAGGACTATGGGTGACTTTATATTGACCGATATTGAGATACGATTACGATTTATGTTTCAGTAATTATTTAACTACTATTTTTTTTTTTCAAGCATTAAATATAGCTCATATTTTGAAAGTAAATACTAAGCCTATATTGATAATTTTCATATTATATCTCAGTTATTTCTTGTAATGATACCACATTCTATAGACTTGTTCCAGGTCTTCTGTTCAACACTACTGCGCCTTTTGGTGCATCATTCTAGCCACTTAAGTCTCCAGCGACAAGACAAATGGTACTAAAGCCTAGAAAAATACAATTGCTCGTGATTAGCATTTTTTAATTTTTAGTAGTTAATAAATTATCAAATACACGGTTTATAATAGAAAATATTATAATTAAAAATAAAAATATATATAATAAAAATAAATAATATAATTTTTTTTTTTTACATTTTTAGTTTTAGGTTCAATTTAAGGTTTGTTTTAAGTTTTTAAGTGTTAATAATACAGTTAGATTGTTTTAGTTATTAATTATTGAAATAAAAAATATTTGGCTTTAAAAAAAATATATTAGAAAATCCATTGAAAAGTCTAGTGAAATAACAGTCAAAGTTACTGAGAGTGACAAACAGCCATACATGCATACATCTATGCATACAAACTTTCATGTTTATATTATAAGTAAAGAAGTAAGAATGTATGTATTCTGCTTACAGAATCCTATTTTATATGAGCTTGCTAAAACTTCAAGCCAGTATTTTTAATGTTTTGCAAAATCTTAGCTATTGTGACTTTGAAGGAGGGTGATATATTATTAATGAAAACGTCATTATTTCCTACTTGGTAGTGTATGCACAAATGGTTATATCAGTCTGGTGATATACTTATCACAACAGGTTAGCTCTGATATGTTTGAATTAAATTAGTATTTATTGTATTCACTAATTCTTATGCCTTGTTTGAACTAGTTTGGTTCTGGCTATTTATCAACATACTGGTGCTAAATAGCCAGGATCAAAACGCCTCCCCGTGGGGGGCCTTGGCGGGCGCCGCTGGTTGTGCCGCGGTCGAGTGCACAAGTGTTCCCGTGACCCAGCCACCAGGCGACGCGAAGGAACATCGCTGGGTTTTGGTGGGTATTCTGGTCGTCAGCCTGGCCGCCGGGGAGTCCCACATACCGTACCCGTAAAAGCGTTTCCCAGCGTGAAAAAATAAAAAAAGGATCAAAACACCTCAACAGTTAGGTATAATAATATGCTTGCATTAAAGCAGTATTTATTGTATGCACTAGTATAGTGATAAATGCCCAGGACTAAAACACAACAGATTAGCTGGAAGAAGAACTATATGTAAGAACTAAAGCAGCCTACATGTTACATATTTCCACACCGCAAGCCACTGCATCAATTAGCATCAAATATTTTTGTCTCTTCGTCGTATCGTAATCGTAGCGTGTAAAATCGTGTGTATATGATAAGTGTTTATAACGACTTTCTCACGGGGATAAAGCGAACGCGACGTCAGTATTTTTATAACTCTGTTAGTTTGTGTTTAATGTATTTTAAATTGCTCGCGATGCTTTCAAACAACCCATACAAGTTTACATAAACGCTCATAGTAATTAAATTAGGACGAAGTTGGTCTAGGGAAATTAGGTAAGCGAGTAGTTTATCGAACGTCACACATTTAAATAGCAGTAATGGATTGTTTTGTACACTTTAGCGGTGAAGGTGTGGATTTACGAGTTTTTATACCATGCCACGTTGATGTTTTTTAATCTATGGGTTTTTATAATGACGATCAAACTCACAACAAGTAAAACTCAGTGAGTGTGAGGAGAAGTGCCTTGTCATTGCAGTTTATGGGCAGATGTTATAGGGAACTTAAAATGGTGATTCTACTGTCGTGGTGATTTATAATCTACTAGCTATTAATGACTTCTTCCGCGCAAATTTAAGCTTTTTTAATGTTCCTGAGTTTCTAGAATAAGCGTTTCCGCTCCCTTACCTAACATACTAATCTAGTTTTGAGGAAGTTTTCTCTGGCCAACTATAGCTATTGTTGTCGGTCCCGCGGGAACCATGATTTTTCCCGGGATAATTTTTAGCCCATGATTTAATTCAGGGTATAATCTGTTTCCATTTAAATTTTGATGGGGATAGCATCCAAAATTTCAGCTAAATTGATTCAAAAGTACCGGGGGTTGGTTTCTATGCGACATAGTGACGCTTAATCGCTTGGCGACGCGTAGGGTGGTAACGAGGCACGACCAAAGCCTCCCACTAGACCAGACTTGAGCCATGAATCGAACCCAGGACATCCAACTTTATAAAGAGGTCGTCAAAACCAAACAATGTCACTTTTTAGTTTCCTAGTCTATTTGCAAGATTTTTATTCCACTTAAACACTCTTGAAGAAAATAAATTATTGGCTCGCGAAAAAGTAAATAATCTTTCGTTCAAAGTAATTTTAATTGATATTTTAAGGACGCTTCTTTAATTTCTAAAGTTAACGGAATTTCACCCGGACCTAGTCGAGAGATCTCTGGATCTACAGAAGCACGCAAATGGGCTATGGCGTAACCTCGTAGGTTTTTTTAGTATCATTTAGTTTAGTACATTTCTAGGTGTGGTCACATATTAGAAATATTTATACACATATTATTCTTTGTTTTTTTTTTAAATCTTTCATTGTCGATTCCAACATACAAGTTACGCAAAATTTTGTCAAAATCAATTCAAGTCATGCGCAGTTTACAGAATGTTTCGTTAACACAACGGTTAACAAATGATTTCCAATAAAGTTAAAGAATTCCATTAAGTGCATTAAGAGCCTTGTAGTTGTGGTTAGGCTTTTAGTTAAAAAAGAAAGTTAGCTTAGGTATTTAGTTTGTTTATTTTTACTAACATACGTTAAGTGATTGTTACTAACAAATTATGGCCAGAAATAAGAAAAAATATATTATTAATTATTATTATATTTACAGGTACGTATTTTACAGCTACACCTTCACGTTTACAGATTAGTAATACTAAAGAAATCAATCAGGTAATAAATTTTTCATCATCTTAACAAACGTATGTCCACTGGACAAAGGAAATATATAATTTGAATGACTGTTGTTCCGAATGATTCATATGGTTTTATTCATTCAATTTATTCTAAACGGTGTGGTGTTGTGATGACTTGCGGCCTCAAAACACGGTCGGTAACTTTGAGCGTCATCAGGAAACGAAGGCTTATCCTTAGTAAACGAGGACTTGTTTAATTAGTTTAAATCCATTTTAATTAACCCTCTTGAAACAAGGTTAGGTTTTAGTGTACTTGACTTTGAACTATAAACTGCGATAGCCTAGTTGTTCCTAATCAGAGGTCGGGAGATCGATACCGGGTACGTACATATAACTTCGAAACTAAGCAAATATGTAGCGTATAACACTCTTGCGCGAATCCAACTCGTACTTATCACTGTCTTTTTGGACCTCATTTGTCACTTTTGTTATTTATATATTATTGTGTAAGTAATCGTATATCGAATAATGTAAATCGCGACAACCATATTCATATTCGTTTACTACATTAAAAAAAATATCTCCATTTTAATAATTTAATTTTTATTTTTATAATAAAAATATTATGACAAAACCATAAAAGAACTTGATCCAGACTCTTTAGGTCTTTGTTATTCATATTGTTTCTATCCCCATTTTATACGGTGAAACTCTACAAGCACAGCCATTATGTATACTGAAAACCTTTATTGACGACCTCCGTGGCGCAGTGCGCGCTGTCGCATTACAAAGTTGGAGGTCCTGGGTTCGATTCCCGGCTCGAGTCTGGTCTGGTGGGAGGCTTTGGCCGTGCTAGTTACCACCCTACCGACAAAGACGTGTCGCTAAGCGATTAAGCGTTCCGGCACGATGTCGCGGAGAAACCAATTAGGATTGTTGGTTTACCATTCCCCTAACAGGTTAGCCCGCTACCATCTTAGACTGCATCATCACTTAACATCAGGTGAGATGGTCGTCAAGGGCTATCTTGTGGTGGATATAAAAAAAACAGTAAGTGAAAAGGTTGCTGCAAAATAAATGAATTAATTTGCGTCTAAGCTCCTATAGGTTATTCAAAGAAATCTATTGAGCTTGTGATCTCATATAAAACAATATTGTTTCTTCTCAAAGCAAGATGATTGTGTATATTTTTTGTTATCAAAGCATTTTAGTAGTTATGAAAATAAAATAAATAAAACATAATATTAAAATAAATATAGAAAACGATGAGATAAAATATAAGAACTCACGTTAACTGGAGTCGTCCCCAGTACATTATTTTCTTGACATGTGGCCATGAGATGAGCGATTTTTTTACGACAAAACATAGAAACGCTCAAAGACACATGCTATTAGATACTGTATCGCTAATATTTAATGATTACATTATCATTATCTAAGCATTTAGATTTATGTTCATCATCACCATGAACAACCCATTACCGGCTCACTACAGAGCACGGGTCTCCTCTCAATATGAGAAGGGTTTGGCCATAGTCCACCACGCTGGCCATGTGCGGATTGGCAGACTTCACACGCCTTTGAGAACATTATGGAGATCTCTCAGGTGTGCAGGTTTTCTCACGATGTTTTCCTTCGCCGTTGAAGCAAGTGATATTTTTTTAAGGGCACATAACTCCAAAAAGTTAAAGGTGCGTGCCCGGATTTGAACCACCGACCTCTGATTAGAAAGCTGTCGCCCTAACTACTAGGCTATCACCGCTTCTATGATACGATCTATGCAAAAATAATGAAATTAAAGTAAAAGAAATATCAGCGAATAAGTTATCATACTAGAAGTAGTTAATAATGAAAAAGAATTATAAAAGTAATTTTACGAATATTTTAACTGGTCACTGTTGGTTGCGGAGAGGGTGGGATTTAGCCCAAAAACCTTATGTATTTTGACGCGTAAATCAAAAGACTTACAAAAATATTTCAAATAGTTTAAAACTTCAGAATTAAGGTTAATCAAACAAAAATAAACAAATATGTTTGTATTTATTTTAACGCTGGGAAATGTGTTTACGCATCCCCTCCGGAAGTGATGCAGGCATAACTGCTTTCCGACGGGGTATATGGGTCTCCCCATCGTCAGAGTGACGACCAGATTACCCACTAAAACCCAGAGATGCTCCTTCCCGTCGCCTGCTGGCTGGGTCACGGGAACACTCGCACACTCGTCCGAAACAAACCGTAAATATACTCAAGACAAAACTAGGCACATTCTAATGGCCGCAACCTTCGTAAAGAAAACACAAAGGAACAAACAAGCAGTACATTTTTGCCGTCAAAAACAACTCGTACAATATAAATTGTATTATTCCATTTCGCGTGAGACGATGGTGTTTTCGTATCGGAGGTAAGTATGTGCTTTGACAGTGACTTTAGTGACAGAAAGAGGGGGCGGAATGGAGTTTAGGTGATTCTGATTCAATAAGTAAAACAGGGTAGCTCGTACACTTCATGTACCTAAATATAGCTTTTGATTTACAGATCTAACTTGAATATATCAAGAATCTAATGAAAGAAAGACTATGTAACTCAAAAATAAAACTTCCTATACCTTTTATTTTATTCAGTATATAACATTATGTGTATGGAACACAATAAAATAAAATTACATTAAACATACATTGAAATAGTTTTATTTTATTGTGTCGACAACACAACCTACAAAAACGTCAATGCAACCGGGACGAGGCATGATAATCAAGATTCTGGCTATTAAAAAAATATGTTAAAATGAAACTGAGTGGTGGATGATGTACCATCAAACTTAACTAAAAGATAAAAGTTCTCTCTATTCAAAGGCGGCACACTTTAAATGTGTACATATACAAAAAAAACAGGAGGCAGGAGTTCTTGTCCAAAACACAAATGTAAACCACGATTTTATATCTTTAATATAATAATCTATGATTTAAGTCTTATTATTTTTCACACTAATATTTCTTTTCATTCACAATATTACCTACAATACTTTATAATGGCGCGATTACACGTAATTTTATATGATTTCATCATAATCAACCCATTCTCGGCTCACTACAGAGCACGGGTCTCCTCTCAATATGAGATGAGTTTGGCCATAGTCCACTACGCGGCACATGTGCGGATTGGCAGACTTCACACGCCTTTGAGAACATTATGGAGAACTCTCAGGCATGTAGGTTTTCTCACGATCTTTTCCTTTACCGTTGAAGCAAGTGATATTTCAAATGCTTAAAAAATCGCACATTACATGGAAGCTGTTATAGCCTAGTGGTTAGGACGTCAGCCTCCTAATCCGAGGTCAGGGGTTTGAACCCGGGCACGCACCTATAACTTTTCGGAGTACATGATTTGTCATCAGAATATTATTGGAATAGTAAAGTCATGGTGCAACATAGGTAATTACTATGGTACTTTAATATCAGTGTACTTTGTGCTGTACAAGAACAAAGTTTTCCCACTCAAGTCTATGGCACAAACAGATGCAAGTTTAATGTCTTCCACGATACTGCTACAGTCGGCAGCATAATAAAATGTTTCTACTCAAATATTTGTCTGTTGGGAGGCTTCGGCCGTGTCTAGTCACCACCCTACCGACAAAGACGTGTCACCAAGCGATTTAGCGTTCCGGCACGATGTCGCGTAGAAACCAATTAGGAGTATGACCTTTACCATACCCCTAACAGGTAAGCCCGCTATCATCTTAGACCGCATCATCACTTACCATTAGGTGAGATTGCCGTCAAGGGCTAACTTGTAGTGGATTAAAAAAAAATCTTTTTAACTCTTTGAGAATTGTGTGAATTTTTTAGTTTGGCAAAGGTACAGGATGTGAGAGCGAAGACCTCCTTGGGTTTCTCCTCACAGGCTGTACCTACCCTTACAGTTAGACTTAATTCGATATTTACACTGACTTTTTTTTATCCACTACATGTTAGCCCTTGACGGCCATCTCACCTAGAGCAAAAGATGATGCAGTGACGATGGTAACGGGTTAACCTGTTAGGAGTATGGTAAACCTATAGACCTAACTAACTAGCCACGTAAGGTAAAGTGGTAACTAGCCACGGCTCATAATATCTTATAAGGTCATCAGACCCAATAAAATAAAACTATTAAGGGAAGCCTCAATATGAACAAAATATAACAAAAAATAAATGTATGAAAATTATGCCGAAAATAATAAAGATTTTTACTAAGCTGCTGACTGTACCCGCTTATGACACATTAGGCAAAGTGACGTGAGTCTCATTTTCAACGGGCACTTAGTAATGTACTTACCTAACTTGTAAGAAAGTAACAAATGGTTAACAATTTACAATTTAATGTGTTAAGTATGGGTGAGGTACAGTAATTTCAATTTATGCAAACGTTTTTTCGCTGTTTTGCTAATTATGTTTTATTTGGTACCCGCACGAACAGACGTAAATTTTTGAATAGATTAGTTTTTTTTTTCGGACTGCCTATTAGCTGTACTAACCTTATTGGTTGCGACAGCGTAACCGGGCTGTTTGGCGAGCTTCGAAAAGAAGCTCTGCCAGAAGAAATTTTGAGCCCTAGGGCTCGAAGAAACTAAGGGAACGTCTGCTTAAGGGCGCCTCCTGTGAGCCCGAACCTTGGCTTAGGCGACGTTTGGGATAACGGGGGGGTCGGACAGTGAGTGGTCCGTACGTCTCCGAGGTCGTGGATGGAGCCCACGTCCGGATGACGTAAGACAGCGGGGACCTCGTGTTCGCCGGCGAAGACTTTGTGTAGCGTATGATTGTGTGATAGGTGGTACGAGTATGTTGTCAGTAGTTATCTGATCGTCAGGGTCGTGAAGGATATGTTTAGGTCTTCTCTTTCGGAGTGGAGCGCTTAGGTCGGGGATAGATTAACTGATGAGTTGTGTAACGATGAACGTCTGGTCAGATACAACCGCGATCTCGCATCCAGAGGTGTCTTGTTACGTCATCAGATGTATGATACGTTGATACATCAAAAAACTTGTGATTTAACTAGTAGAATTATATCCAGCAGTGATATCCTATTTATTTGATCATATTGATAATATAATATAAACTACAAAATAAAATTTATTTTGTAATGTTATTTCTATGTTGTCTTTAGTGTTTAAAATTTTAAAGAACTGCCATATCAATAACTTCTTCCGTTGTCACTTACTATTACATGAGGTAACGAACAATTAAGATTAGCTGGACCCAAAAGGTGACCAATGAGGAGGTCTTGCGGCGTGTTAGTTGCCATCGCGAACTTTGGAAGACTGTCAAATAGAAAAAAAGTTGCTTATCTGGGGCATGTGCTTAGGCATGACAGATACAGGCTCCTGCAACTTATAATGATGGGCAAAGTAGCGGAAAAGAGGCGCGTCAGTCGCAAGAGGAAGTCTTTGTTGCGAAAAATCAGGGAGTGGACTGGGATCGCAAGTGCCGCCCAGCTTTTCAGCCTCGCGAGAGACAGGGCAAAGTATGCCATTCTGACTGCCAACCTTCACTAGTTGGAGAGGTACTTAAAGAAGAAGAAGAACGAACAATTATGAAAGACGATGAGATCTCGGACGCAGCACGAGCGCAGTCACATTATTAAGCGTGAGGTCCTAACCAAGCTCGAGTTTAATCTGTTGGGAGGCTAATACACGATACCATCGATATCGTTAAAATGTTAAACATGTAAGAAAGAAAAATGGAAAAATTCACAAAGTACCTATCCCATATAAAACATTAATACCAGACAATGCTGGGATAACAAGAAATATGCCTTCCCTTGGGTGTCATTTCGGTGAGTTGGTACATTAACTTTTATCTTGCTTAAGTGTGTTGGGTTCGGAACATATAAATATTGTGACGACCTCTTTGGTGTAGTGGTAGTTATTTTTTGAGTATACCTTCTTAAGCAATGTTTAGATATCTCAGTTGGATGAGAATGAAAGTCATATATCAGGCTATAGTTTGTTTTTCTTCACATTCCATTCTTTAATGCTATGTAACAGCGAGAGATCTTACATTATTTGTGACTATAATTTTGAGTTTATTTAAGACGTTGCACTTCAAGCACGATTACATTGCTGCATGCACAATTTAAGTTTTATATTATCAATAAATAATCTCCTTTTTTAAACTAAGACAAAAAAGAAAAATTTGTTGCAGTAGACTGCATAAAATGAAGTAGAAATTAAGTTTTGTAAGAGTTGTAAGAGTGACGTCACGCTTTTGTTTACTTTCGCTCATACTATTTAAAACCACAACTTGCGGGATTACCCTTTAATCACGACAATAACTAGAGGTCCGAACGGCCCGACGTCACGAGCGAGAATGCCAAGAAAGGCATCGACCGCCCGTATTTATAGCAAAGCATGCTTGTACAAAATTGATTGCATTTAACAAAATCATCAAGAGTTCAAATGTGGGTAATTATTGAATTCTTGAGGTTCTTGGCGCCGCTGAATGAAGCTAATAACTCCTTCGCGCCGACATATACAATTTTACAACAAATTACCAAAAGACATTACGGGGATATATCTCAATTAGTTCAAAGTTTTTATAAAACATAAGCTTGTCGCAAAGTTCTATTACAGTGTGTAGGATTACGTAAATGATAAACAAGCTTGGGTATGAAATATTGCTCTAATAAGATAGCTTTAAGAGCTATCTTATTAGGGCAATATTTCATATTTTTTAAGTGGTATGTGATATGGTGATAACAAAGAGAATGTGAAATGTAAGTTATTAACGCATCTAAAGTGCTTTTTAAAGGATTATTTGAATAAAACTTGTGATTGATTGATTGATTGACGTGCCGCCAAGCGTTTTAGAAACCGATTAGAATTGTTGGCTTAAGCTGGCTAAGCATCGGTGGCTCTCCTGGTGCTGCATTTGTTCATGGTTGATGGTAATCACTGAACATCAGGTGAACCGTCTTGTCGCAAAAGAATAAATAAAAAAACTGCCCTGTTTTAGTTTAGTAATGAGCGTATTTATTTACGAATAGCAAAGTAGGGACCATAAATTTTTGTGTCAACAAATTTCTGGAAAGTTAGGAAATTATATCCATTGCCGTAGTACTCCAAGTGCTTACGTATATATGCGATTCGTACAAATTCGTTGACATAAAAGTGCTTCGTTATATAAATAAATGCTCGCAAATTCATACCGGCTGTATATTAAATATACCGAGAAATCTGTTCCCCGCAAAAGGTAGAAGGGCAGAAACACGGGGAAATACGCGCATTCCGCCCCTAAATCATAGCGAGACAAGGTTAATGGGGTTGAAAACCCAGCCCGCGGCCAGTCACGTAGCTTAGACGAAAATTAAATAAATTCTTACTTTATTATAACTTTAGGTCAAGTTCTTTTCACCATCAAAATACTTAGGTATGTTCAAAAGCTCACGTGTCCCCAGCAGTGGCAGGCTTCTTGCAGTTTAGGATTTCTCCTGTTGTGTTCGCGACAATTTTTTACCGCAATTTTGGAACCTCTGTGTCCTAAAATGGTTAACAGCACGTTTTTTTTTCAGTTTCCATTTTGATTGTTTAAAATTTCATAACACTAACTTAAGACAGGCCGACAAAAGTTATGAGGGAAAAACAAGAGATAAATGTTTCATTTTAATGTTATGTATGCTTCACTTCGGAACTTGGTCTGGCGCCATCGTGTACTTCGTCCTTTTATCTAAGAGTAGATTTTTGAAACATAAAGATTATTTGAGTGATAAACTTGACTTTACTAATCCTTCAATACCAATAACCAATACCTCAGCCAAGGACAAGTCGGTCTGGATACTGATCTGAAAAATAGTATTTTGTATTGTTTTTTGACGACCTCCGTAGCGCCGTGTGTGCGCTGTGGCATTATAAAGTTGGAGGTCCCGGGTTCGATTCCCGGCTCGAGTCTGGTTTGGTGGGAGACTTCGGCCGTGGCTAGTTACCACCCTACCGACAAAGACGTGACGCCAAGCAATAGCGTTCCGGCACGATGTCGCGTAGAAACCAATTAGGAGTATGGGTTTGGTTAAAAAAAAAAAAAGAAAAAAGTAAATCACTACATTAACTCCAGTGAGTTAATTTTTGCCTAACTTTGATGTATCTGGTAACATTTCAATATTTTACTATCTGAGTTGAGATTGAACAACCAGCAATAACTATAAAATTTATTAGATGATACAAGTGCCAAGAGAAGCTAATAAAGTCAGTCGATGGGCCAGAAGGCGACCTAGCCGAAAAACTCGACAGACTTCCTAAATAGATCAGTTTCCTATAAAAGGATTGTTTAATAATAGTTAGGTTTTTCAGCTCATCTCTTTGATGACAGGTATTATTACCTTCATTGCTCGTATTTAGGACCTCCGTGGCGCAACGCTTGCGCTGTCGCATTATAAAGGTGGAGGTACCCGGTTCTATTCCTGGCTCCAGTCTGATCTCGTGAGAGGCTCCGGCCATGGCTAGTTACCGACCAAGATGTGACGCCAAGCGATGAAGCGTTCCGTGCAGAAACCAATTAGGAGTATGGGTATAACATAACCCTTACAGATTAGCATGCTACCATCTGTGACTGGATCATCATTTACCATCAGATGAGATTACCGTCAAGGGCTAAATTTTAATGTATAAAAAAAAATAGGTTTGGTAGAACATGTCTATTGGGCCTCTATTACAAACATGGCCTGGTTTAGTCAAATCTATCAGGAAACGAAAATATAACACAAGAAACGTCTTGATTAATCATCATCATCACCATGAACAACCCATTACCGGCTCACTACAGAGCACGGGTCTCCTCTCAATATGAGAAGGGTTTGGCCATAGTCCACCACGCTGGCAATGTGCGGATTGGCAGACTTCGCACGCCTTTGAGAACATTAAAGAGAACTCTCAGGCGTGCAGGTTTCCTCACGATGTTTTCCTTCACCGTTGAAGCAAGTGATATTTAAATTATTTTATTTTATTCTTGATTAATATTCTTTCAAATTTCTCTTCGCTTCGGTTTCATGGGTCATATAACTAATGGAAAAACAATTATTGAAATTATCCGATTTCAGAACAAAGATATTCACAGTCGACCTATTTCTATCACCTATTGTCATACTTCACCGCACTGTAGCTAGTTATATAGAGTACATTCTCGTCATTAACGTCGGTAATCGGCACTCCTCCATTCCAAGAGTTAATGGCTCTATTCGACGACGAAAAATGAACACTCAAATGGATCGACCGCCTTCGAATGGCTTCATCGGGCCGTCTTTAATGATAACTAGCTAGTAGCTGATACCGGCGAATCGAGGGACTCTGCAGGACCAGTGTCGCTTCATCACTTAGTATTCAAATTTTCATCAGGTAAACATGTCTAATGAACACTCTTCTCTTCTCAGTTCTATCTCTTTCTCTTCTCACTCTTCTCAGGACTCTTCTCCTCTCTTCTCACATATTTATCTCATCAACACAACTATGAACTAAAAAAAAAGAACTGGTGCCAGACAGACACCGCCGACCACTTAATTTACTTAATTTATAATTTTTTAATTTAAGGTTGCTAATTACCAACCTCTCCAACACGAGATGCAAATATGTATTATGTTGCGAAAGCGGTCATTGTATGTATGTGTCTATGTAGAGGTGAGCATTTTCCTACATTCCTGATGCATTTTGTGGTAGCCAGTCATAATCATTATTTACCATCAGATGAGATTACCGTCAATTGCTTAATTTATTGTATAAAAAAAAATAAGGTTTGGTTTTGGTATATTAAGCAGCTCGTAGGAATGAGATATTTTACAGGAGGTAAGGTTCATCATCATCATCATGATCAACCCATTGCCGGCTCACTACATATCACGGGTCTCCTCGCAATATGAGAAGGATTTGGCCATAGTCCGCCACGCTGTCCATGTGCGGATTGGCAGACTTCACGCCTTTAACGCCTTTGAGAACATTATGTAGACCTATCAGGCATGCAGATTTCCTCATGATGTTTTCCTGCACCGAAGCTAGTGATATTTTTAATTGCTTAAAACTTTCTCTATTTGTGATACGAACCGCAAGTGTGGAACAAACTCCTGGCATCTGTGTTACCTGTCTCGCATATTTTGATCACCTTCAAGGCTAGAGTGAATAGGCAATCTCTTGGTAAGCGCGCACCAACAGAGACCTCGTCATTGCTTTCTATCGGTTATTATATTCGTTAATCGCAAGCATATCAGTTATAAAACAAAATCTTACACAGACAGCGTGAGGAAAGCAAAATAAAAATAATATATTGAAATTTTTTGATTCCAACTAAATATGCACTCGAAGTAAATGGTTGCGAAAGACAATATGGCTGCCAACTCTATCATTTCAGTATTAAAGAGATACTTAGCCGAGCTCAATAGGGATTGTTGAACGATTTTATGTATGGCTACCTTTTACTGACAGCGTGTCTCGTCACTCGTAGGCTTTAAGCGTTTGATCCAACGTCAAATAGAGGCTGAATGGGTTATCGTGAGCCAACTTTTTGATACTTTTACTATAATACTAGCTGTTGCCCGCGACTTCGTCTGCGTAGAATTGCTGACTTCAAGTGAGATTGAGGTTTCCCGAGCGGCCAATGCCCTGCTTCAGAAAGTAAGCTACAGGCTAATGTCAAATTGCCGATTTTCGTGTTTCTAAATTGAAAAACATAGGACTTTCAACAAACAAACTTCAAACCCCTATTTTACCCCCTTCGGGGTAGATTTGGATAAAGAAAAATTCTAACCTTATACTTACGCCCTAAAAGCAACCTATTATCAAAATTTCAAGCTTGTAGACTTCATAATAAAAAAATAAGCAATAACTATCATCCCCTAGTTTACCACCCTTAAGAGGTAATATAAAAAAAAATTGATGTACATGTTTTTTTATTTATTATTATTAATCTTAATGCAATTTTTTGTGTCTCTTACTCTAACAACAAAGAAATTTCATACAAACTTCTAATCCCTATTTTACCCCGTTAGGGGTGGAATTTCCAAATATCCTTTCTTAGCTGACATCTCTTAACTATCACCTACTTGCTAAATTATAGCTTTATACGTACAATAGTTTTTGAGATCTCGTGTTTAACCAGTAAGTATGTAAGTAAGTGACTTTTCGCTTTTATATATATAGATATTCACGAGTTCATGTAATGGTAATAAATAAAATCAACCATTTTTATAATTCAATCAGCCCTTTTTTTTGTTTGCGGATTTTAGGTTTATACGTTTAGTATAATTTCGACAAAATTTCCCATCAAAGATGGTTGCTGCAGGGGAATACCACAGTATTTCCGCTGGAAGAAATTGAGCATTGGGTTCGGACACTAATGTTATAAATGTAGTGCTTTAACTAACAACACGACCCGATTTACTAGAGAGAGAGCTACTTATATATATCATACCACGACTAAAATATCATATACATACTGCTACAAATACAAACATACCAACATAAAAATCAAAATTCAAAATAATCTTTATTCAAATAGTCCTTAAAAAAGGCACTTATAACGCGTCAACAATTTACATAGTAGTTATTTCATGGTGGTAACTATATTCGTAAACTTAAAACTAAAGCTATGAGGGTTCCAAACGCGCCCCGGTCTAAGAAGAAGCCCACAACAAACTTAGCCGGGGTTTTTCTTTTTTTCGTTATCACCATCTCACATACGTAGACATACTCAAAAATATATCACCCTACTTGACGTCCCTTGCTTCACAAAGTCGAAAAAAAAAAGGTTATTGATTTTCTTTATGAAATAATATTAACCTCATTTTAAACGGTACGCCATGAAATGAATACCTCAATTGCGAAGTCTTTAAACGATAATAACTCTTGATAGTGAACGGTTAATTTGTTCAGAAAATGGAACGACAATCGACGCGGCAATAATTTAAATTGAAAATTTCAATCAAGAGGTTTTTGTTTTCATTTATGATTAAAATACATTTTTATCGGTTTTCTATGTCGTAGTTATTTTTTGCCGTCATTAAGTCATCTTTCCTTCTAATGGGAGGGAGACTAAGTACATTGTCCCACAGCACTGCTTAAATGTGAGTTGATGGCCTATAGGTTGTCGGTAGAGTGAATGAATGAATGAATAAATGAATGAATGAATGAATGAATATACATACTCCCAAAACACTGCTTAAATGTGAGTTGACAAGCCTATAGGTTGTCGGTAGAGTGAATGAATGAATGAATGAATGAATGAAAGAATTCATGAATATACATACTTTTATTGGACACCACAAGAAAGGATAAAAATAAAACTTAAAACAAAACAATAACAGTATTTATACAATTTGGCGGCCTTATCGTTACATAGCGATCTCTTCCAGGCAACCAAAGATGCAAAAGACAGAGAGATGCAGAGAAGGTGGAGCAAAAATATTTATTTACTTAAATATATTGATATAAACGAATAATACAAGTACATACTAATAATAATAACCAAATTAATATAAATAAATATAATATATACAAATCATGACATAATTAATAAATTAATCCTCAAAAGTTACACTAACACTAAACAGCAGACCAGACTCAAGCCGGGAATCGAACCCAAGACCTCCAACTTTATAATGCGACAGAGCGCGTGTTGCACCACGGAGGTCGTCAAAATTGTATTTTATGTCTGAAATTATCTTAGCAAAAGCTACTAGGTTGTAAATTTCTCTTAATTTAAACCATCATTTATCTTCTTGAATCTTGTAGCAATGGCCGACTTGGTCTACATCCCTTATTCGTCTCCAAGGAAGTTTGCTATTTGCATAGTCTGGGATTGCAATTCTTGTCTGAATAAGGAGTAAGTAATTTAGACGCTTGGCTAGAAATCGTTCGTTTTTAGGGTTCACTAACTCAAAAGGCAAAAATTTAACTATTATATCACAATGTTGTCAATACATCTATTTGTCCGTATGTCTGTCAAGACATTTTATTTCGGAGAACGTGTATACGTATCGAGTTGAAATTATTACCATATACTCAAGTGTGAAAGCGGTGTGTGTGAAGCGGTGATAGCCTAGTGGTTAGGGCGTCAGCCTCCTAATCAGAGGTCGGCGGTTCGAATCCGGGCACGCACCTCATACTTTTCGGAGTTATGTGCGTTTTTAAAAATTAAAATATTCACTAGCTTCAACGGTGAAGGAAAACATCGTGAGGAAACCTGCACGCCTGAAAGTTCTTCATAATGTTCTCAAAGGCGTGTGAAGTCTGCCAATCCGCACATGGCCAGCGTAGTAGACTATGGCCAAACCCTTCTCATATTGAAAGGAGACCCGTGCTCTGTAGTGAGCCGGTAATGGGTTGATCATGATGATGATGATGATTGATAATATTAGTTTAGATATGGATTTTCTGTTGTATTTCTCGTTAAATGTAATTCATTCAGTATTCAATCGTCAATACAAGTTATATTACCTAAGACATTACGAAATAGCCAAAACAGAAATGTCGGTATTCTAGTAGGTACCAACGTAGTATTCATGTTCAATGAAGATCGATGGTCGCCCATTCGACCGCGGGCAAGGAAATGTATTCAACGCCATGCATTACATTTCAGTACCCCAAGTTCGAGTGCTTACTTCTCGCACGTGTCTACTCGTATATACGTTTCGAGCAGTCTCTATAGTTTTGGGAAGAAATTCTGTAACGCTGGGCTGAAGTTGGCTGCTCCAGACACTTGAGGGTATATCTCCATATGACATTAGATTACTATTTAATACTTAAATACTTATATGCGCTGTCACTTGTGGATTTATTCAAGATTGTGCTTACTGTTTAATGTCAGTAATCAATGTGTAAAATCCCAGTAATAAACTAGCTACGAAGTGAAAAGGCTGTTGAATTTAGCATAAGAATTCCTTAGTGATTATTGTTTTACTTCGAAGACAAACATGAGTTTTAAACCTTCCTACCCTGATGTTAAGTTAATTATTTTATTTATTTATTAGGAAGCCCACCTTGTATACAATGTGACTGCCGACTGCTATAGCACAGTTTTTAACATAATATTTTTTAATGACATAGTATACCCATTTAAGGGCTAACTCAATTACAACCTTATTTTCACTAAGATGATTATTTTGTTTACATACTTAAAATATACTAATACTATAAAATTATTTATTATACTCATATACGATAGACGCTTTCGAGTTTAACGATTCGTACTAAGGGTACTGATTAATTACCTTATACGATACTTGATGCTTGACTTGATACGAACGAATTGACCATATTAGTTACAAATTGAACTGGAGTGGTGCTGAACAATTGTGTTATATTATCGAACCGAATTAAATTACGTGGACTCTAATGCATTGAGTATTTGATCATGCATGGAGTAGCATCATTAATACTGTTTGCTGGCCGTATTTACCAACTGACGTGGTGATGCATATTCAATTGAAAAATTATTCAATGTTACCTCCTTTAGATGTATAATAATTATAAAGCCTTTATTTCCAATTCAAAATCATATTATTTCAAATGGTGTAAATTTCAAAAAAATTACAAAATTTAATTTTTAAATATGCTGTCTAAAATATTTAGTCTTTTTAAATATTTTTCTTCTTCTTCAGTCTTCATTGGAATTTACCATTGCACAATTCCAACACCTTGTGACTCCAATACCGATCGGTTCTCCGAGCTGTGTGCTGTGCCCATTTGCACTTTAGCTTCGCAACTCGTTGATCTGTGCTGGTAATTCTGATTCTTTTACAGATCTCTTAATTTCACAAGTAACGTACGAAGTAGAAAAAACTAATTACATCCCTTCTTCTGTATGTCCATGTTAATTTGGCTACATATAAAAAATATAAGCCAAGTAAATATAAGTGATGCGAATACAATCCTCTTGCAAACTCTTCTGACTGCATAGCAAATATAAATAGAGCAAATTCAAATCATACATAATTCGTATTACGTAATTGAGGACCTAATTTTATAAAAGCTGTCATAGCAATACCTCCCGCAACTATTAGTGAAAGAGCTCGGGGTAATTTCATCTATACAAATATTATAAAAAAAGCATTGTATTTTTGTTTATAATAAATAAAATTTTGAAACTAAAGAAACGAATTAAATATTTTTCCCCCCATTAGACCGCTAGGTTTTCACAATGAACATAGGCTTTACATTATTGCAGTAAAAATAAGATTTCATCCTGGAATCATGGTATTAGTACAAGCAGAAATACAGTTTAATAGATCTGAAAAAGAAAAAATCTATTTTAAACCACACAAATGCAATTTGACTTCATAAATAATTTAAAAATTAAAATATTATAATATCATATGAATCTTTAAATGAAAAGTCACTTATATAAACCTATATCAATACAATTTTATGACGATAAAAATTTTGAAAATATTACATTCGCGTCGTCCGACTGTAACCAGTACCTATATATATTAATATATATCATCATCATCACGATCAACCCATTTCCGGCTCACTACAGAGCACGGGTCTCCTCTCAATATGAGAAGGGTTTGGCCATAGTCCACCACACTGGCCATGTGCGGATTGGCACACTTCACACGCCTTTGAGAATATTATGGAGAACTCTCAGGCGTGCAGGTTTCCTCACGATGTTTTCCTTCACCGTTGAAGCAAGTAATATTTTAATTGCTTAAAAACGCACATAACTCCGAAAAGTTAAGGTTTGTGCCCGGATTCGAACCGCCAACCTCTGATTAGGAGGCTGATGCCCTAACCGCTATTAACCTAATGGCTATTACCGCTTCACGCTTTCACTAATACGAGTACAGACTATGAAATCAAAACTTATCAAAAGTGCGCTGAAACATGGTGATGAGGCTGATGGCAGGAGTTTACTTTAGTGATTCTGTAATTTTACATTTTTAACAAAGCTTTAGTGTTGACAACTTTTGCTACATGTATAAAATAAAAAACTAAATAAAATCTGTTTAATTCAACCATTGACCCACAAAATGTTAGTATACAGTTCTTATAAATAATGTTAGTATTCTTACAGGATTTATTGTATTTCTTTTTTATTTAAATACTTGCCACAATACACTGAGGTACTAGCTACGTGCACGTGTGTGTGTTGGATACAATGCCTCAGTATGGAGCAGACAGGCTTTTTTTTATGCACTACAAGTTAGCCCTCGACGACAACCTCACCTGATGGTAAGTGACGATGCAGTTTAAGATGGAACAGGCTAACCTGTTAGGGGTATGATAAACCCATACTCGTAATTGGGTTCTACACGACATCGTGCCGGAACGCTAAATCGCTTGGCGACACGTCTTACCTAATCAATAACCACACTCAGAATGGCGTTGGTATAAATGCTATAAAGTTTAGTTACGCTAGCTCGCATGCTATCTTGGACGAGGGTCATTAATTAGTACAATATGTAAATGGCCATAATTATCTGATAATAATTTATTTTACCTTTTAGATAAAATATTATGGTTTTTGATGTTCGTTCAAATGCAGCAAATTTTGTTATGTCCACCTCTAAATATGAAGTAAGTACTTGTTTATATTAACAGGTCGGCATATTATATTGTTGGAAATGTATTTTGAGGAATACAACTCACCTTTTGCACAAAAAATAGCAGTTTGGTTTTAGATCGCTCTCAGAGAAAAACCTCTCAGGTCCCGCAATGATTTTTCAGCGTACTTCAGTTCAGTTACAAGTATTATTAATAAAAAAAATCGTATTACTTAGTCTTATGTGTTATGTTACTAAGATTATAAATATACTAGTAATAAATATACAAGTACAATAATGTATCTAATATACAAGGAGTATGTAACATATAAATTAAACGTTGTACATATGAAACCCTTTTGAAGAATCACTGATGATTTAAACAAAATTACTCTTAGTCATATTGAGCCAATTAATGATTTTTAATGGCCTCCTTTCTTAGAAAGGTATTTAGGAGCTTACGCCCGTAGCTAAGACTCTATTTCAAAGGAAGTTTTGAAAAAAATATGATTACTATCACTAGTAAGCAATCATTACCAGGAATAGCTCTTCAACGTGCTCCTTGAGGCTAATGGATGGAAAACACCAATTTCCTAACAATTCTGTAATGAGAATTTATTGAAGGAAAACCGCTATAACTTATATTTTTTGCAAAAAAATCAATCAAAAACTGTTAAATAATACTATAATATATACAATTTACATAGTACCCAAGTATTTGTTTTTCCGTATCACATGTCACTTACAACTATTTAAGAGGAATAATATTTATTAGAAGATGAAGATGTGATAGCCTAGCGGTTAGGACGTCAGACCTCCTAATCAGAGATCTGAGGTTCGAAACCGGGCACGCTCCTAAAACTTTTCGGACTTATGTGCGTTTTTAAGCAATTAAAATATAATTTGCTTCAACGGTGAAGGAAAACATTGTGAGGAAATCTGCACGCCCGTGAGTTCTCCATAATGTTCTCAAAGACGCGTGAAGTCTGCCAATCCGCACATGGCCAGCGTGGTGGACTATGGCCAAACTCTTCTCGTATTGAGAGGAGATCCGTGCTTTGTAGTGAGCCGAGAATGGGTTGATCATGATGATGATGATATTTATTAGACCAATATTTCATACCCATGCTTGTTTATCATTTACATAAACCTTTACAGTATAGTAGGACTTTTCTATTCATTATCACCGATTCTACCAAACTTGTGTTAATTTCTACCGTATATCACGGTGTACTTGCATCTTTTTATTTATTTATTTATTTATTCATAAGGCATGCCAGCGACAAGTTGTAAGTTACATTTTAAATCAGTCTAAATAAGCTAGTGCTGGTGCTGTTACAACTTGTCCATTACAGGCACACTCAGCATTGCCAACAATCTCCGAATAAAATTTAATTAATATTTTATAAAAATTTACAATTTAATTATGACATTGGATAATTATTAAGTATTTAAGATGTCAGGCGAAAAAAGGTTACAAAATGAATAAAATTAAAATTGGGTAAATTAAATAAAAATAAAAATAAAAAAATTAAACAAGTCAAAAATTAAACAAATTAAAAATTAAAAAATATTTACATTTTTTTGAATTATGTGAAACAATTATTACATAATTATTCATTACACTAAGATATCGAACAACATTTGCAGCATAAAATATATTTTATTGAGCATGGAATTAATAACGTCCTAGTTTTAGAAGTCGTTTGATAAAAAAAAATATATATTTTCATGGTAAATGGTAGCTAACTGGGCCACGTCCCAGCGTCCCAGTGATGTTTCGCGCGGAGAATGCCATTCCGTGCAATCTGTTTCCCGGAGCGAAATTGTTCTGTCCTTCATCTGTTGTAACGAGAGTAAAACTATAGTGAAATGCACGGCCTTAAGTAATTGCAAGTTTATTTGTATTAAAGTGTTACTCCAGTTATTTTTTTTAATTACCTCGTATAATTGTGAATTCTATCTGCATAATGTATACATATATATCTTCTGGATGATGTCTTGACAGATCTTATATGGCTAGCTTTCAAAGAACAAGAAACGCAGAGAAAATAAAAACGTACTTCGTAAATTTGATTGATTGTGGTGTAGTTTTAAAAGGGTTTGTTCATACACTACAAGTTAGCCCTTGACGGCTATCTCACTTGGTGGTAAGTGATGATGCTGTCTAGGATGGTAGCGGGCTAACCTGTTAGGAGTATGGTAAACTCACAATCCTAATTGGTTTCTACGCGACATCGTGCCGGAACGCTAAATCGCTTGGCGACACGTATTTGTTGGTAGGGTTGTAACTAGCCACAAAGCCTTCCACCAGACCAGTCTCAATCAAGGAATCGAACCCAGGACCTCCAACTTTATAATGATACAGCGAACGCACTGCGCCACGGAGGTCGTCAAACAACGTTTAACAACAAAAAAAAAAACGATTTGAAGCAATGATAATCTAGTGGTGAAAGAAGAAAGATCCCCGCAGTTTTTTTACTTTGGGAGATTAAATCCGATTCTTGGCATTACCACTACTACTATTTTAGTTAGAGCAATTATGCATGGTGAAGGAAAACATCGTGAGGAAACTGTATACCTGGGTGTCTCCATAACGTTCTCAAATTTATGTGGTGTCTACCAACGCGCACTTGGGCTATCATGGTGGACTTGAGATCCCGTTGCATGCTAAGAGAAGGCTCGTAACCCTCAGTTGATCATCATGATTATTATGAAAATAATTTTACTATGATCATCATGATTACTATGAAAATACTTTTACTTTTGTTGGGTTTTCCGTTGACTATATCGTTGGATTAGTACTTATATGTTTGACTACGTTTCACTCAGGTTCGATATTCAGGTCGAACAAAAGCCCTACTTATAAAGTATTTAATTATAATCAGTATTAGTAAAGAATCAGGAAATTGAGGTTTTCCACTGCCTTGGAGTCTTTGTAAATGGTCTCAGTCGTAATAAATAAAAAATAATTAGTAAATAATCGTTAAGAGTCGCCAATTTAAAAATCACAAGTGAGTAAATAATATGATTTTATTTACTGTATTCAAATGCATCATCAATGAAAATAAAATATCTTGTATAACTTTTGATATAAATATTAAAATGTATAATATATTTAAATTAATAATGATTTCATAAACGAATACCCATAAATGCCTATTTACAACACTAATCCACACGTCACAATTGAGAGAAATTATGTATAAGCATTAACAATGTTTGCCTCTCACTTATATTTTTGTGTTCGTTTTAGGTTGTCCCGCTCTTTTATGGCACCCTCTTAGCAGTAAAGACACTTGTTCTGCTAAGATCTTCTCTATTAAGCCCGTGATATTATTATCATCATCATCATGTTCAACCCATTATCGGCTCACTACAGAGCACGGGTCTCCTCTCAATATGAGAAGGGTTTTGGCCATAGTCCACCACGCTGGCCATGTGCGGATTGGCGAACTTCACACGCCTTTGAGAACTCTCAGGCGTGCAGGTTTCCTCACGATGTTTTCCTTCACCGTTGAAGCAAGTGATATTTTTAATTGCTTAAAAACGCACATAACTCCGAAAAGTTAGAGGTGCGTGCCAGGATTCGAACCGCCGACCTCTAATTAGAAGGCTGACGCCCTAACCACTGGGCTATCACCGCTTGATATTATTATAAAGAGATTTAAATTATAAATAAAATCATAGCATTTTGAAACATAAAAGCGTTTCTTGATCTCACCTTGTGCTTTGCGGCTAAGAAATGTTACATCGATATGACAGTATTTCTGCAAAGGAACATTTGAATTAACACTTGCTTCGCTAAACACACTTTATTTAGCAAATAACAGCGTAAACAATTTTGGAAAATAGCGCGGAGTATTTGCGAAATTCCAAAATTAGCTCAAATTTTGTACAATTGCACCGGCGCGCCGCTCCGGCAGGCTTGTTTCGCACGCGACGCTGCTAATTGTTTTATAATTGCCGCTGATTAGAACACCACCCTCGGCACTAGAAATGTTCGAATATTCGCAAAAGACGACCTCCATGGCGCAGTGCGTGCGCTGTCGCATTATAAAGTTGGAGGTCCTGGGTTCGATCCCGGCTCGAGTCTGGTCTGGTGCGAGGCTTCGGCCGTGGCTAGTTACCACCCTATTAATAAAGACGTGTCGCTAAGCGATTTAGCGTTCTGGCACGATGTCGCTTAGAAACCAATTAGGAGTGTGGGTTTACCATGCCCCTAACAGGTTAGCCCGCTACCATCCTAGATTGCATCATCACTTACCATCAGGTGAGATAGCCGTCAAGGGCTAACTTGTAGTGTATAAAAAAAAAGACTAACACAACTGTACATGTATTATTCATCGAACCCACTATATAAAATTATCGTTGTTCACATCGAAGCAGCGTCGAAATTCTTCAGGGCTTTTAATCTTTTTTTATTTTGTAATAGGTTTGCGCTTGACGACAATCAGTACCAGAAGGCACTGATGAGGTCTAGGTTGGAGCGCGCTTGCCTAGAAAATGCCTATTCACTCTTCCCTTGAAAGAACTAAGGTTATACGTGGCTGGAAACACAGATGCTGGAAGTGTGTTCAACACCTTAGCGGTTCGATTCAGAATCTCTCCCTCCTCCCAGAGAGATGCCTTATACCGTGCAGTTGATGCAGTAGAAATAATGGGTTGAATTGGCTGCGGACATGGAGATAAATATGTGACGACTGACGCTATGGCTCCATAGCGTCAGTCGTCTTTAGCTATGCTTGTAATCTCTTTGAGAGAAAAAGTCTGTAACGAGGAGATTCGGCAAAAAACGAGGGTAACCGACATAACTCGAAGGGCTTGTAAGCTGAAGTGGCAGCGGCCTGGTCACGTTTGTCGGAGAACCGACGGACGTAGGAGTCAAAGTCCTCGAGTTGAGACCACGTCTCGGCAAACGGTGTGTGGGGTTCTCCGGCCGGGTGGAGCGATGACCTCCGAAAAATGGCAGACATCGACTGCATGCGAAAGGCCGGAGACAGAATGAGTTGGTGCTGCTTCAAAGAGGTCTATGTCTAGCAGTGGATTAATGTTGGTTTATGATGATGATGATGATGATGATGACTTATCAACACGCCTCTTTGACATCCTTCGTGGCGTAATGTGTGCACTGTCGCATTATAAAGTTCGAGGTCCTAGGCTTGATTCCCGGCTCGCGTCTGCTCTGGTAAGGTGTTACCATGTCGCGTAGAACCTGATTAGGAGTATGGGCTTACCGTTTCCCTAACAGGTTAGCCCGCTTGCATCTTACACTGCATCATCACTTATTACCAGGTGAGAATGCCGTCAAGCGCTAACTTGTGTTGTATAAAAAAAAAAAAAAAACTGTAGTTGGCTAGTTAGTTATGGTTTTTTAACGATTATGCAGTATTATAACGCCATAAAGCTAATTTGCTAATGGAACAGAAAGTTATAGCGACACATTTTTTTCTAAAGGCTCGTTAAAATTATCTGGGTGAGAATTATGTATGATTTATGAGCGATAGAAGATTCTAATAATTGATTAAAGGATTTATTTATATTTTTCTAATTCTCATAAAGACGACTCGCTTAGGTTAGCCAGCTGCCATCCTAGACTGCATCATCACTTGCCATCAGATGGGATAGCCGTCAAGGGCCAATTTGAAGTGTATAAAAAAAACGTGTCCATACAACTTTAATTTCATATATTCTCCTTTCTAGTATAAGGCGGCTGCGATTTATGAAGCAATATTACGTGGTATGGACGTCAATCGTTCAGCTTCCGTTTGCCAGGCGCTGAACATCGCAGTTCATTTTATAAGACTTTTAAACCAAATTCAACGTCAACTTTATTTATAAAACATACACCATATTCTTCTTCTTCTTCTTCGTCGTTACACTCTTTGCAGAGCGGTCGTGGTCATCACGAATCAATGTCTTTGAGGCCAGATTTTCCGACGGGGTATGTGGAAATCCCCGGCGGCCAGACTGGCGACCAGAATACCCACTAAAACCCAGCGATGCTCCTTCGCGTCGCCTGGTGGCTGGGTCACGGGAACACTTGTGCACTCGACCGCAACCCAGCCAGCGGCGTCCGCTGAGGCAGACCCTCCACGGGGGGCCTATGATGGAGGCTAACACCGTCCGAGGTGCGCCAGGAACATTGGACGCGCCTCATGACCCGAGGATAAGGCTCGACGGGTGAGGATGCCTCTCATCCGACACCCGGAGCCCGTCAGGGGGGCAGGCGGCGATCGTGCGTCACCTGCGACCCATCCTACGACGCCGGAGAGGGTGCGCGTCTGCGTCATTCTCCCAGCGTCGTTCTGCCGCCTCCTTCTGCGTCATCACCTCCTCGCAGAAGGAGGCGACGGACAATTATGGATTAGACCTGGGAAAGACACCACAATTGTGTACGAAATGATTACTATATCCACGCGTTACCAATACTAATCACTGCTATTATAAAACTTGAGACTCGATAGTCTACAGTAGTTTAATAAATCAATAAAGATAAACGAGATAACATTTACTATCTAAATAACTAGTTATGTGTACCGATTCCGATGTTCCAAGCCAGCCTTGCGTAACATTTGTAAAGTAAGTGTTGCAATCGTTTCCACCTAAAAAGACCACCGGCGAGACCACCGGCGATGGTAAGCAGCATGGGAAACGGTCAAAAAGACAATGGGCAGTCCCTAACTCGACTCGATAGGTTTAAGACGTTTTAGTATTTATAATTAAAGTTAAAAATTAAAGTAATTAAATTTTAATTATAATTTCAATTTCTTTTCCTTTTTAAAAAAGGATAATTACGCTCTCAAAATTTCACTGGCGCAGCCGGTAGGATTTCGCGTTATAGGCTGTCCTAGGGGTACCAAAATAGATCCCAGGTGCGGCTCGCGAAATTCACGAACCAAATAAATAAGTGATCGAGTAGCGGTGTTCCTGGAAGAAGACTACCTTGAGCGGGAGAATGCAGGCGCACAGAGGGTGAGTAGAACTTTTCACTATCCTGTGTGTCCCATCCTATACCTGTTGGTAGCTATTATTTTTTCCGTATAGAAAAAGGGGAGATTGAAATTAATAATTCAGATAGTTCGGTCCAAAATCACTGATAATCTGATTTTTATTAATAAGTCCTGTAATGCACTAAATCGGCATTATTTAGGTATTAGCGTTAAGAGGCAAAGTTCAAATTTTTATTGCGAATATTTTCTTTTAATTATTCCTGTAATGCACTAAATCGGCATTATTTAGGGATTAGCGTTAAGAGACAAAGTTGAAATTTTTATTGCGAATATAATAAAAGAAAAAGTAAAGTTTTAGTTATATTATAATTATATTATATAAGTGTTAATACGCACACTTAGCGTATTGTTTTAGTCCTTTTGTGTTATTAAATCCAATGGAAATGGAAAAAATAACGATAGTTCCCCGCGAGATTGCAGAATTAATTCCGAAATTCGATGGAGAAGCTAACTTACTAAACATTTATATAAGGAAATGCGAATATGTAATTCACAACTTTAGGCAGTCTGATAGTTCAGCCCAGGAGTTGTATCTTTTTCACGTTGTAACGAGTAGGTTAACAGGGAAAGCAGCTTTCCTGATAAGTGAACGAGAGGACATTTGTTCATGGCAGTTATTAAAGGACACGCTAATTCAGCATTTCGGCGACCCCCGCTCGGAGGAATGCGTCGCCATCGAAATGGAATCGCTTAAAATTAAAACTGGTGAATCATATACCGATTTTTGTAAACGCATTCAACACATACGTAGTATTTTAATTTCAAAGGTTAATAGACTAGACGATATGTTGCTGAAAGAGTCTAAAATTATAATCTACAATAACTTATCACTCAATGTATTCCTATATAACTTACCTGAACATTTAATCCGTATAGTAAGGTTAAAAAATCCTAGAACATTAGAAGCAGCTTTAGAGTACGTAACCGAGGAAGTTAATTTTCAGTTCCAGTACGACTCTAAAAATAATATAAAAAGATCTCATCAAAATCAGTTGAATCCAAGTTTCCTTAATAATAAGCTTACCACCCCACAAACAGCTTTTAGAACCGCAGTAAACCCGTTCCAAAACAGATTTACTATGCCAGGTCAAATTAACCAAGGTTTTAGACCCTCAAATAATTTTCAAAATCAACTGAGGTCCAATAATAATTTTAAATTCGGAGCCTCTGCGCAACCTAACAATTTTAGATTCGGTATTCCGAACCAACAGCAGAATTTTAAATTCGGCATACCTCAACAAAATCAAGTCAGAAACTTGCAACATAGTAATAATTATCAGAATTTTAATAGACAAGCGAATCAGAGTGGTCACCCTACAAATCAAAATCAATTTAAGTTTGGCATACCAAGACCGCTAAACAATATGCCGACCGACGTGTCTATGCGCACCGCCCCACAGATAAGACAGAATATGACGGAAATTCCGGAAAATGCTTTTTACACTAACGATCTTGAAGTAGACGAAAATTATCACTACGATAAATATTGCGAGACCTATCCAAATTTTAATTATGATGAGCCAAGTCAAATGCCACCGGAACCTTATTTCGTGGAAAACTCAGGCATCGAACCCGAGACCTTTTGTGAAAATCCAGATTTAAATCACGACGAAAATTTTTGCGTAACAGCCTCGAAGGTACCAAATCCGAAATAATACATCTTAACTGCGATAGTATATTAAAATTACCGCACATAGAACTCCCTGAAATTCAGGCTAAGTTCATGATCGATACCGGTAGTACGCGATCTTTTATAAGTCCTAAAAAGGCAGATCAATACTTTTCTAGATTTAAATATGCAGAACCTTTCGAAGTCATAAGTACTCATGCCCGCAGTAGGCATAGCGAGGTGCTACTCATACCTCTTTTGAAAACCTTTAAAAGCAATTCAATCCATAAATTTTACATATACGACGTAGACAGTCGCTACGACGGTCTCATAGGGTCAGACTTACTGAAACAACTTGACGCTACAGTGGACATGAAAAATCAAATTTTACACACGCGCGACACTGACATACCAATTGTATATAAATCTCCATATGAGTTAACTTTGCAACCACGAACTGAAACTTGTGTAAGGGTACCAACTACCTTAGAAAACGGTGAAGCTATACTAAATTTCGTAGACTTCGGACAGGGAGCACGCATGCCTAGCGCTTTAGTGAACTGCGTAAACTCATTCGCGACAACGGTAATTCAAAATGCTTCTGAAAATATTATTACAATAAAATTTAACAAACCCTTTAGTGTCACTAAATCTGAAAATAATACATGTAGAGTGAATTCAATCCGTGAAAACTATGAAATCGATTCCTTACTGAAACAAAATATATCGAAACTTCGCTTAGATCATATGAACGCAGAAGAACGTAATTTAATTTCCAATCTTTGTTACGAATACCGTGATGTATTTTACTGTGAAGACATACCACTATCCTTCACGAACCAGGTAAAACATTCCATCCGTACGAAACATGAAGACCCTATCTACATAAAACCCTATCGACACCCCCCTGGACAAAATATCGAAATTCAGCACCAGGTCGATAAATTATTACGAGATAATGTAATTAGGGAATCATATTCTCCTTGGAGTGCCCCGGTTCATTTAGTTCCGAAGAAAATGGATGCATCGGGCCAAGCTAAATACAGAATGGTAATAGATTACAGACGTTTGAACGAAATTACTATTGACGATAAATACCCACTTCCTAATATTACCGACCTTTTTGACAAATTAGGTAAATCCATGTATTTTAGTACCATCGATCTTGCTAGTGGCTTTCATCAAATTGAGGTTAAAGAAGAAGATAGGCAAAAAACAGCATTTACCACTCAATCAGGTCACTATGAATTTACTCGAATGCCTTTTGGATTGAAAACGGCACCAGCCACCTTCCAGAGGGCTATGGACAACGTTTTACGCGGATTACAGGGTATTCATTGCCTAGTTTACCTGGACGACATAATAATCTACTCGTCCAGCCTACAAGAGCATCTTGTTAAATTACGAAAGGTTTTCGATCGGTTAAGAGAAACTAACTTAAAAGCTACTTTGGATAAATGTGAGTTCTTAAAGAAAGAAGTTCTATATTTAGGTCATACAATCACAAAGGATGGCCTTAAGCCAAATGACGACAAAATAAAGGCAGTGTTAGATATACCAATTCCCAAAACGCCAACGGAAATTAAAAGCTTCTTAGGTCTTATAGGATATTACCGTAAATTCATCAAAGATTTTTCAAGAGTTACTTACCCTCTCACCTCTTGCCTTAAGAAAGGAAGGAAAGTAGTACTCACTGAAGAATATATTGCAGCTTTTAACAAGTGTAAAGAACTCCTAGTTAATGCCCCGTTATTACAATTCCCTGATTTAAACAAGCCATTTATTTTAACGACAGACTCATCAAACTTCGCCCTTGGAGCTGTCCTTTCTCAAGGAAATATAGGTAGCGATTTGCCTATTGCTTATGCAAGTCGCACCCTTAACGATGCTGAAAGTAGATATAGTACAATCGAGCGCGAGTTACTCGCTATTGTATGGGCCGTAAAAGTTTTTGGTCCATACCTGTATGGTAGAAAATTCCGTATATATACAGATCATAGACCACTGGCTTGGTTAAATTCTATTAAAGAACCTAATAGTAAACTTACACGATGGAAATTACGACTTTCAGAGTTCGACTACGATATAGTATATAAGGCGGGATCACAAAATACTAACGCAGATGCACTCTCAAGAATAAAACTAAATGCTTTAGAAGATGATAGTTCCCTCCAAGTAAATATCGATCCCATATCTCTCAGTAGTAACGACGAAAGAGACGAAAATGACAGTATTATATGTATTCCTGACTCTGACGGTGCAAATATGACTTTTCCTATTCGTACTCCATCTGAAAGCACGATAAGTTGTAGCTCTAGAACCGACACTGCTCTATCTGCTCTAGACATGGACGGAGAAGTCATCCCCATACTTAACGAAGCTATTGACACTAAACCATACCAATTCCTTATATTTACCTGGAATAGAAATCATACCACAGTTCAGGATTTCTCTCGAGATAAGCAAAAAGTTTTTGAGGCACATATGCCTGAAGGTGATCTGGAATTAATTAAAAAATTCTTGAAACAATATATAAACCCCAAAATTAGACACTTTATCTATTTCGAAAGCGATACTCATCGTAAAGATTTCCAAAGATGCGTTTTAGAATTATTTAAAAAAGTCTCAGTAAAAATTTACGAATGCACTAAAAGAGTAATTTACGTCTCAGATGAAAATCGAACATATAACCCAGGCATCTTACCTGTAAAACCAAGCAATAATAACAATACCAAGCATTCATAGCTTATGACAATTGGTCCTATGTTAAGGCGTTAGATTTAAGTCCATTAAAGGAAGATTTAGATTATAATGTTAGAATGTACGAGCACCTAAATATAAATTTATTAAGATTCTTTAGTAATAATACGCACTATAGCGATATAATTAATATTAAGACCCAAACGGATCATTTCCTTAAAATAACTTTAGATAAATGTAGGCAGCTTATTCCGATTCGTAGAGTTAAACGCGGTATATTAAATCCTTTAGGTTCACTCATAAAAATTATTACGGGAAATTTAGACAATAGTGACGCTTTAAGGTATGACGAATTAATCACGAATTTAAAGACGCGACAGGAAAGAATAACAAGAAAAATGACCATAGTTTCGGAAATGGTGCAATCTTTCGTTAATATCACTGGTTTCTCGAAAAACAATTTAATTCAGCTAGATAAAGACATTTCTGATATTAAGACATGGATTAATAGCACAGAACGAGTAATAAGCAATACAATATTAATAAGCACTTTTCAATTATTCCTGCATAACTTTCAAATGATTTATGTTAAAATAGACGAAATTGAAACGGCTATAGCTTTTAGTAAGTTAAAAACTTTATACCAATCCGTAATTGATACCGACGAATTGTATAGTTTGCTAACCGATATCGAGAAGACTGATAAACTCGTATATCCTGTCAATTTAGATAATCTTTTGTTAATAGAGCAATCTATTGAACTTAAAGCTTATTCTAAGAAAAATCGGATAATCTTTATTCTGGACATCCCCCTAGTTAAGAACGATCTATATAGCTACTTTCGTATGATACCTCTTCCCGTTACAAATACGTTTAACCAAACATCCCTTATAATTCCTAGAACTCCTTACCTATTAGTGAAAGGTTCGAAAACCATACCGCTCGCACAACCCTGCAAGGGAATGGATAAATTCATGTTTTATGCTACGAAATTGAAGTTGAACCCATAATGAAAGATAGCTGCTTAGAGGCGCTTATGTTGCTATCCCAAAACACTAGCGCTTGTAACCCAGTCCTGGTAGAGACATCTGGAATGAAAATAGAACCAATCCAACCTAACCAATGGATTGTATACAGCAAATTTGAAACACTCCTCCTAAAAGTATGTAATACAGAAGAAACTCGTGAATACATAAAAGGAACCTACATACTTACCATAGATGATACCTGCAGCTTTAAAGTAAAGGGATTGACACTAAGAAGACACCAAGCAGTTGGTAGACCTATAAACTACTCCAGGATACCAACTATCCACTTGCCCGAGATACCTGCCTCGAGCCCGTTACCTGAAAGGAAGCTTCCAAACCTAGATGGCGTTAACCTTCAGCACCTTCAGCAGTTAGCATACAGTTTAAAGGAAAGTGATAGTGAAAATGTGTTCGATCAAAGTGAAAGCTCTATAAATGTGAAAAGTGTTAGCGTCGGAACCTTAATTTTATATGTTATATTAGCATTAACCATTTGTATCTTTGTCATGTATAAATTCATCCCTTTACAGTTTTTCCGTCAAATTCAGCAGACGGAAAATCATCCCTCTGCTGACTTTGAACTTAAGGAGGGAGGAGTTATGTGTACCGATTCCGATGTTCCAAGCCAGCCTTGCGTAACATTTGTAAAGTAAGTGTTGCAATCGTTTCCACCTAAAAAGACCACCGGCGAGACCACCGGCGATGGTAAGCAGCATGGGAAACGGTCAAAAAGACAATGGGCAGTCCCTAACTCGACTCGATAGGTTTAAGACGTTTTAGTATTTATAATTAAAGTTAAAAATTAAAGTAATTAAATTTTAATTATAATTTCAATTTCTTTTCCTTTTTAAAAAAGGATAATTACGCTCTCAAAATTTCACTAACTTTATTGCCCATAAACGACGAATAAAACAACAAAAAAATAAGAAAATAGAAAATATGAAAGCATAAGGCGACCTTATCACTGAAAGTAATCTCCTGCAGGCTACCTATTCGAAATGATAAATAAGCGTCTATGTCCTAAAAGTCACTGTTATGGGAACTCATTTACAGTTAATGCTGTGGTGTTATGAAATACTCTGCCTAATGATTTTAGAAGTTCGGTGTCATTAAATATTTATGTGTATTTCTATTTAAATATTTATAATATATTTAAATATTTATTATAATCATCATAATGATCAACCCATTCTCGGCTCACTAAAGAATACGGGTCTTCTCTTAATATGAGAAGGGTTTGGCCATAGTCCACCACGCTGGCCATGTGCGGATTGGCAGACTTCACACGCCTTTGGGAACATTATGGAGAAACTCTCAGGCATGCTGGTTTCCTCACGATGTTTTCCTTCACCGTGGAAGCAAGTGATATATTAATTGCTTAAAAACGCACATAACTCCGCAAAGTTAGAGGTGCGTGCCTGGGTTCGAACCCCTGACCTCTGATTAGGAGGCTGACGTCCCAACAGATAGGCTATCACAGCTTCAATAAATGAACATTAGTATTCGCATTGAAGAAATCACGGGGATATGAATACTCTGATTTATATCCAAACTAACTAATAAAAAATCTAAAGTAGCCAACAAAGAAATCCCTAGCGGTTATTAGATGAATAAACATAAAAATTTATGCACTTTCATGCCAAGAATAAATAAAGAAAATCATTATGAACATCCTTCTACTAAAATCGTAAAACGGGGCATCATAAAAATGTTACTGATTAGAATATGTCACGATAAGTTTTCATGACAAGTGACAGTCAAAATTATCGATGGCATTTAAGTTTATGAGTCGTAACGTAAGCCAATGAACAAATAACTCGTGACCCCGATCAAAATACCCCTGGCTATAATTGACGTTGTACCTATTCGTATTTTGAACCGCCTGGTATCTTTAGGGGTTTTATTTAGTTTCATGAATAAATGCTCATGCTCAATCAATCACAATTTCCTGATTAAATCCGTAATTAAAGTAAGTTACTTTAATTACGGATTTAATATTACATATAATAAAGTTTCACTCTCTAATTTTACATCCTTAAGGGTAGAAATTCGGAAAATTTTGAAACATCTGCCTTCATCATCATCATCATGATCAACCCATTACCGGCTCACTACAGAGCACGGGTCTCCTCTCAATATGACAAGGGTTTGGCATAGTCCACCACGCTGGCCAGACTTCACACGCCTTTGAGAACATTATGGAGAACTCTCAGGTGTGCAGGTTTCAAACGCATATGACTCCGAAAGTTAGAGGTGCGTGCCCGGATTCGAACCGCTGACCTCTGATAAGGAGGCTGACACCCTACCCAAAGGCCTTATACGATATTTTATGGATTTTACTTCAAACTTTCATCCCCTTATATACACATTTATGGTTTGAGTTCTTCAATTTGAAGAAGAAAGGAATAATATAACGTAAAAGCTTATTGGATGATCCCCATAGAATGCAGTCTCATTATTTTCATAAGAAGCTTTAATCAGAAGGTGAACCCAAGTGTTTTCTTCAAGTTTTCCAAACCATTAAGCAATTTCCCATTGTGTACAAAGCCTACCAAACAGAATATTGAAAATTATGCTGGTATTAAAATTCTCAGTTTGCATTATTAGCCTCGATAACTCTGAGGACCATTATTTTAGTCTTAACAAAATCTGTTGTACAACCCTTATGCTTTATATTACGCTTTAAGCTGATTATAAGCATCACTTGTATGGTGTAAGGCTTCGGCCGTGTCTAGTTATCACCATGCTGGCAAACACGTGCTGCCAAGCGATCTTAACCTTTTATATGTCGTTAATATAATTATGCCTAACAGTTTAGTCCACTACAAGCTCAGACTGTACCATTACTTACCTGTTTGATTTCCGGCAAAGACTTAAATGTAATAGAATAAAAAAAAAAATAAGCTGATGGAAATAAAACGCAACTGCAACCAATTTCATGCTTTAAACCGTCACCTTCGCTGGCGTGTCTATTTCATCAGTTGATATCATAGAAGCCGATTCGACGTTATATCCGCTATACCATTCGTTAAGAGAAAAACGTCTGAGTTGCCATTCAATGGACATTTGTGTCTGTTCTTAAGTTATTTCTCTATTTGAATACATTTTTGGGACAAACAGATCACTGATCATGACAAAAACTCATGAAAAACCAGGACTAAGGATAAATCCTATCCCATAGTTTCAAAGGGCATTGAGAAATAACTTTCGTTACCTTGACACCTACGATAATGTAAACTTAGATATATCATCATGATCAACCCATTACCGGCTCACTACAGAGCACGGGTCTCCTCTCAATATGAGAAGGGTTTGGCCATAGTCCACCACGCTGGCCATGTGCGGATTGGCAGACTTCACACGCCTTTGAAAACATTATGGAGAACTCTCAGGCGTGCAGGTTTTCTCACGATGTTTTCCTTCACCGTTGAAGGAAGTGATATTTTAATTGATTAAAAATGCACATAACTCCGAAAAGTTAGAGGTGCGTGCCCGGATTCGAACCGCCGACCTCTGATTAGGAGGCTGACGCCCTAACCACTAGACTATCACCGCTTCCTAGGCTATCACCGCTTCAAACTTAGATAAATATGCCAGTTAAATTAAAACTTTTCTTCCAACAATAGCTCTAGAGTTCTCGCAATGACCTCATGGCGTCCATTGTTATTGCTCTTTTTCGTGAACCAATCACTTGCCACCGTTTTGGCGAGAACCAATAGCGTGGCGGCACGACATGATGACAACCAACTTAATAATACTAAATAATTGTATACTTTTTTGTACGTATATATAATTAATTAATGACAGTTTAACCGTTACAAACAACTTATAAAATAAAATATATGTCTCAATTAATAAATACATCATAATGTATATACCTATATATCTTGAAATCGCAGCAATAATAATAGTGTTGTATTTTGGCATCGTAAAAGCATCCTTGAGGTAGGCAGGATACTTTTTGTCGCCTATTATATATATAGGTACCTACACGAGATTCTTAAATAACTCGGAAGAATTTGCTGGCAGAAGCAATTAAAAATACAATCTCTCTCAATTCATTAATTGAATAAGAAAATAGATCGGTAATAAGAGCAAAAGTAATTCAACTAGCGGTTGCTCATAGATTTAAATCGCACTAATTAATAACATCTGTTATCGACGTTTTTTCTTCGCTTACCCCTTAATGGACCCATGTTACGGCAGGCTGGTTCAGCCGTTAAATTGAATTTGCTTACCCGCTCTACCTTCTATTGGCTATTTTTATTCCATACCCGAGTAATAGTGAATTGAGTAAGATTTTAAACTCATTTTATAAATGCAAATGAAGGTTATAATAATAATACCTCGTTTTAGTACTTATTTTATTTCTAAGTGAGCACTTTTCTGGGTCTTTTTTCTTCTTGGTGTGTAATGTTACTTCTATTTCTTCTGTGTAGATATTAAGCCTACCTGACTCTGACAAGGGGAAGGACTTTCTTAACATGTTCATCACAGTCCCGTAAAATTCTGGAAAATTCCCATAAAAGTAGATTGAGCCGTTTCAGATATTCCGAAACCGGTCCGGAAGTTTCTTTAGCAAATAGTTCGAATAGTTAAGCTTTCTTATTCTGATAAAAGAAAAAAGTCAGTCAGTCAATTATACTGACTGACTAACTCATACATAGCAACCGACGCAAATTTATTATACTGATAGATAGTTATTATATATGTAAGTAGGCGTCCGTTGTGAACGGTATTTTGGAAATAGACCCTTTAATAGGAATTTAAAATTTACTAGCATAAGCTAAATAAATTATAGTAGCAATATTAAAAATCCAACTCAAATTTGTCACTGAGCGGCGCTTTCGATTTCTTACATTGCAGTGAGATGACGTTGAAAATGTGAATTTTAAAGTAAAAAAATATATACGGATTAATGTTCCATAAAAAATTTTACCTCAGTTGCAAGAAAAAGAAGAAACCGAAAAACTTCCGATCGGAAAGCGTAAATCTCGAATGTCTTACATTCAAATAGTTTACGAGGCAGTAAAATCGAGGGCCGGGTATAAAAGGCGTGCTTCCTCCGTCGCCACAACTCTACAGCAGGCACAATTAGCTAGTTACTTTGCATAAAACACACCAGTGTGCTCCACTGTGGTACAAAAATAATTACTCAGCGGTTTTATTATAATTTACGAGCGTTATATTTAGTTTAGTTTAGTTTCGTAATAATGCCTCGATAAATTAAAGACTTAGTTTTCTAGGTGATAAGCCCAGATAAAAATGTGCATTATTGTATTTTAGACTTGACGAACAGTTACAGGTAAGACCAGGTACCCGCTATCTTATGTCATCCGGACGTGGGCTCCATCCACGTACCGTTACTCCGGACCACTCACCGTCCGACCCCCCCGTTATCCCAAACGTCGCCTAAGCCGAGGTTCAGCCTTACACGAGGTGCCTTTAGGCAGACTTTTCCTTAGTTTCTTCGAGCCCTAGCACTCAAAATTTCTTCTGGCAGAGCTTCTTTCTGAAACCAGAAACAGCCCGGTTACGCTGTGGCAACCGATAGGGTTAGCACAGCTAATAGACAGTCGTAAAAAAAGTCATGTGTCTGACACAAATTTGTCTCGTTTTAACACTAATTTTGACAGTGCTATGTCAAACTACGCTCTAATATCTGTTAGTAGTTAGTTAGTTACATAGTTCTTATTCCACTTTTTAAACCAGTTTCACGTAAAATTTAAGTTTAGGGTATTTTAGGAAAAACTGTAGAATTGTGTATGCGTATACAGTACTTTATTCTAAAATTTGTAACATAATTATGTTGGCTAGTTAAATATTGTCAAACATATTTTGCCCAGTTTTAAGACACGTTTTATTTTTAATTTTATCAAATCAATACTTTCACTCCTTAAGGAACGAGTACGAAACATTTCAGATTTCAGTTCATTCAGAATATTATGATTTGAAAGAATTACGTTCATTCATAATATTAATTGTACCTGTTTATTAGATAGTAGTTTAATTAATTGTGAAGAATATCATGTTGAATCTTTTATGAAATATGGAATTGACTAAGTGAGATGGATATAACTTAAAAAAAAAACAGTCTAAGTTTGCGGTGTGCTTCTTGTTAAACCGGGGCGCTTTTTCTTAGAACCCTTCAAGCTTTACTTTTAAGTTAACGAATGAAGTTATCACCATCTGTCACACATTTACAGTTTAAACACATCACACACTAAACATATCACAGTTTAAACTATCACAGGAGACAGGGCTTCACACTTATAAAAAGTAATATGCTTTTTTTGATAAATAAATAAATAAAATCTCCTCGCGAATTAAAATAATGAAAAAATATGAAAGTTTCATAATTGACTGTGTTAGGTTTACAAGAATTAAAAAAAAATATTAAAAAAAATTATTTTTAAATGCTGAATCAATAAACTTGGACCATACATTCACGTGTACCGATCCAAGTTGATTGTAGAACCTTTACCGTCACGCAATTCTCTACACCGTGTTAGCAAGTGTAGGGCTATCTAGAAATAAATGAACCTACCTACTCGGAAATATTATGTATCCAAATAGCAAAGGACATGGTCAAATACTGGACGGAGGTCTGCTTTAGATTGTTCAAAGATAAAAATGATGTCACTAAATTGAACAGATTTTCTATTTACAAATTTAAATGTAGCTATGCAATCGCAAATAAAAAATATTAAAGTTGAAAAATTAAAATTTTTTGCTTACATTCTGCTATATTGATATACTTTGCTCTATAAACTTATATTGAGTGGTGTTTTACTTTTGTATATTATATTTATCACAGTAAGAAGAATTCCTTGAATTAAGGTTAAACTTTTAGAGCGGTTTTTTTTCTTAAACTACTACCCTCCGTACGTTAGACAGAAAAAATTGAAACCAAATATATTATTTCAATCGGTAACCGCTCATATAATAACCTAAGTCTATAATTAATCTATCAATATTTATCATCGTTTCGTATTGAGATTATTGGAAAGCAAAATAAAACGAAAAGTTTTTATCAAAGACAGTAGAATTAGAATAAAAATAACTAATTAACGTTAGACGTTTAGTCGACAAAGTTCACGTGATTTTAAACTGTAAAAATAGATTAGAAAAGAGTTTTTTTTTATATAATTTCAGTGAGTGCTATTAAATTGTTAAACATGTCCATAAATTCAAATTCAAATAATCTTTATTCAAATAGTCCTTTAAAAGGCACATTTAACGCGTCAATAATTTACATAGTAGTGATTTAATGGTGATAACTACATTCGTAAACTTAAAAACTAAAGCTATGAGGGTTCCAAACGCGCCCCGCTCTAATAACAAGCCCACAACAAACTTAGCCGGGTATATGTTTGGGCAGCCTGGGGAAAATGTTGGTCATGTCCTCTTTCTAGTCAGGCCATCATTAAGTAGTGGCCCTGTTTAGGGTAAATTATTTAATATAAATAACGTATCTAATCATTAACCTCACCGGTCTTTTTAATATAACAAACACTTACAAGCTCCTTTCTTCTCCTACAGATAGATAAATAAAAAGAACAGTAAATTTTTTATTTTTTGCGTGTACTTTCTTTCAAGTAATCGTTATTTAGAAATTACAAAGAGTTACAAACATTTTATACAATTTGTACCTATAGATAGATGTTAAAGTCAAGTTTGTTTTCGAACTGGCATGGAAAGTAAACACCCCGAAATTAAAATAGCTTATCCGCTAACGAGGAAGGAGAGCAAGTGAATTCGATTTAACGGTCCATCCAGCGCGCCGTAATTCGGAGCAAGGGAAGAAAAACATCGATAACAACATGTTAATTAATAGCGTTAATTTATTGGCGACCACTATCCGCTTATGCGGGGAAGTTATCAAAGAGTTATAAAAATAATTTTAAATTAGTCCTTCTGACACAGGTTTTATACTTAACAGAAGGTCTCAGCCATATCGGACACTATAATATGTGAACAAATAAAGTTTCATTAGTTTCATTCATTAAATGAAATTTCTGGGATTTCTGGCAATAAGTTCAAATATCAATTGATATCAGGCTAGCATGGTATGGTCATATAATGCGGAGGAAAGGAAGTGATATCATCAAAAGAACGTTATATATGAACGTGGAAGGGCAAAAGAGTAGAGGAAGACCAAAGAAGAGATGGATGGATTGTGTAAAAGAGGATATGCGGGTAAAAGGTGTAGGTAGTGAGGTGACGGCTGATAGAAGTGAATGGAAGTAGAAGACGTGTTGTGCCGGCCCCACATAATGTGGGATAAGGGCAAGAAGAAGAAGAGAGATCAATTGATATGAATCTATTGGTTTTTATACTGAGCCATATATCACGCTGTTTTTATCATTCAATCATATTGTCTTGAAAGTCATGGTAAAGATAAAATAAATAAATGCACAAAAGTGAATTAAAAACATTCATAAATGATAAAATTTGTTCAACGGCGGTCTTATCGCTTGAATGTTTCATCGAGTGAGTGAACTAAGAAACAACTAAATATCCATTAAGAACATCTATTTCTTTGCGGATTGAATATTGTAAAGTTCAACTTTGTATTTTTTTTTTATACACTACAAGTTAGCCTTTGACGGCTATCTCACCTGGTGGTAAGTGAAGATGCTGTCTAGGATGGTAGCGGGCTAACTTGTTAGGAGCATGGTAAACTCACGCTCCTAATTGGTAATTGGCTCCTAATTGGCTCCTAACGCAACATCGCTTAGCGAGACGTCTTTGTCGGTAGGGTGGTAACTAGTCACGGCCGAAGCCTCCCACCAGACAATATATTGCATAAAATTTTTTGAACATTGGTTTAATACAGATGTCTACGAGCTTATGAAACTACAATGAAAAAGTTTCATCTTTTACACGGAAGCCACAGGCGATTTATTTTTATTTATCCGTTCATTTTTAATATGTTCAAGTCCTGTTTGCTTACGGGTGAACTGGCGCGGACGGTAAACACCCCAAAATGAAAACAGCTCATATGGTAACGAGGAAAGAGAGCAAGTGAATTCGATTTGACGGTCCATCCAGCGCGTTATTCGGGGTAAAGGCTGTAAAACATCGATAACATAATATCTTAATTAATACAATTAAAGGCTATTTCTGAGATTATTGACTAGGGAGTTGTGAAAATTATTTTAGAATTACTGGTCATTTTTTTTACTTATTTTGACGACCTCCGTGGCGCAGCACGATTATACAGTTGGAGGACCTGGTCTGGTGGAAGGCTTTGGCCGTGGCTAGTTACCACCCTACCCACTACTACCAAACGTTGATATTATATATTTATACCGTCTATATTCCAATTGCTTCTTAAGATTGCGGTTATTGACTTATGGGTAATTTCAATTGAACATTTCTACATTGATATCTTATAAATGTAATAAAAATACAACCAAACGGTTCCCTTGGGAGGGGGGGATGAAAGTCAAAATGTGTATTTAGTTGTAATTTATTAACGCCTACTCCGATTTCACTCATTATTTTAAATAATGAGATATATATAAGATATAGATATAATATGTTAATAAGATTATTAAATTTAATTATTATTATTTTAGGAACCCATTTAATGAATCTAATAAAACAAACAATTACAACGAGTCGTAGTGACACTTTACTTTAAAAATACAAAATACTTTCTCTGAAATTACACGGCAAAATACAAGAACTAGGCTTGACTATCGAACCGGGCAGAGGTTCCCCTCACAAAGTGAATGCTACTAATTGACCTCCAAAAACGAGCGCGCGTCGACATTTATACCCGCGCTTTCCACTAAAACGATATCCCCTCTTCGTCTCGTACGAGCATCACGCCACCTTGCGTCTCGTACCAGCATCGCGCCACTCTGACGTCACAGACACCACCTGAGGCCTATGATGCGCTTTACTCTCCCAACACGGCCTCTCCTGACTGGAGGACGTCCTCGTGCTCCTGTGACTCCAGCTGCAAGGCTTCTGTAGCACCAGAGGTGCCTGGGGTAGACCTTGGTGTGCCCTCGCAACAAGGCACTTTGTCGCTTCTTTTAGCTCGTTCAGGCATGGACTCCGCCTGATTATAATTACAGTCTGCACCTGAGAAACATACTAAAATTAACACAGTTTTTATATTTTTCCGAGTTATGTACTCAGAAAATTAAATCACAGTTTTCTGACATGAATGTTAGCGAAATGAAGATATTAGAACCAGTGCCAGAGAGGAAGCACGACGTTAGCAATCTCTGACAGAGATATTCTGAAAAAAAAAAACATAACACGATGAGCATAATTTTACTACATGACATGAGGATTACACAAATGGCATAGGCGCGACGTTAGCATACCATGTACACATAAAACATACGGCATAGGCACGACGTTAGCATACCGTTTACACAAACAGACGGCATAGGCACTACGTTAGCATACCGTTTATATAACCACACGGCATAGGCACTACGTTAGCATACCGTTTACACAATCACACGGCATAGGCACTACGTTAGCATACCGTTTACACAAACACACGGCATAGGCACTACGTTAGCATACCGTTTACACAATCACACGGCATAGGCACTACGTTAGCATACCGTTTACACAAACACTTACACGGCATAGGCACGACGTTAGCATACCGTGGGGAGTACTTACTGTGGGACAGTGGCACGACGTTAGCTTGCCCACAGAAGTACTACACAGGCTCACCCTCGAAGAAGGCAGCACAAGCATCCGGAGTCCACTCCCCTCGCCATGGCACCATGAATTCTGCCGCGGCCTAGGTCGCTTTTCCATAAGAGCCGGCCAGCAGCTGCAGCTCGTAACGACCGTGAGGAAGCGCCTTGACCACTCGATAAGCATCATCAGCAGCAGGTCCGCGCCTCGGCTCGGCACCCTGAGTTCGCTTGCGGTTTTGGCGGTGGAGGCGGCAGGCAGAACTCCCACAAGGCAGCAGTCGCCAAATGTGTCTCGGTGAGTGATGTCGAGCGTCCCTTCTCACTGCTACTCGCCGGTGGTGATCGGTGAGGCTGTAGTCAGAACCCCCACAAAGCAGCAGTTCCACGAGATGCCATATGCATCTCGGTGACTGATGTCGAGCATCACTTCTCACTGCTACTTCTGAAAACAATCACCAAAACAATGAAAAGCAATTAAGCAGTTTGAGAACCTTACCATCGAAAAATATGGCACAAGTCTAAGGGCACCATTTGCCCTTCCACGTTGATGACCGTCCATGACCCTTCTTAGTAAGTTAGAAAATGAAAGCAAGAAACTTGGTCTTTCCATCAAATCATCTAAATCAGAGATCAAGATTGTGGATCAAAGTGGCAAACTAAATCCCACGGGAAAAATCTAGCTAGAAGTGGTGGATAACTTTACTTATCTAGGCTCATGTATCACAAACAATGGATCTTGTGAACCAAAAGTATGCAGACAAATTATTATGGCAAAGAACGCCATGTCCTAGCTATCCAAGGTTCTGGAATACTTCGGACACATTGCCCGCCGTAGCTTGGCAATGTTGTTAACCCTGAGCCGCAACTCAGGTAGCCAGTACGACACGTCATCGCACCCCTTCGCCACCCGATGGAGACCGATCCACCAACACGCAACGCGTGACAGCAAGTTCTTCCTGCGCTCGGTGGCTTCTAGAGCGCTGCAGTCGGCCACCATCTTGAAACGAAGGCTGTTTAACCGTGGCGGAAGCATTGCAGGGTCCCAACGACCGCAGGAGAGACACCCACTCTCCGCATCCTTATACTGCTCAGGAGCCGAATGAAAATTAACATCCTCTTTGTTCAGACGTGCGATGCAGGCTGTCCAAACAGTGCACCCCTCAATGTAGCGTCGGTAGTACCAGGCTTTAGACCCAGTAATTACCAAACTTGTATGACGTTCTTATCGAGTAAGGATTTACCAACGCTTGGAGCTCGTGAAGGCTCGGCCTCACCTGACCTAACGGATATAGTACTAGACTTGGCACTCTAACAATGCGTAATTTTAACAAAGACCGACGAGCATAGTCAGCATACGTAGGGTATTTATCGAAGTCAGTACTCATTTCTTCGTAAAGAACTGTTGCAATATTCGGTTGTTTAGGACAACGGTATGAACTCTCTTTTAAAATTACTCCAGTTACGGTCATTACTATTGACCCACTCATTAAGACAGGCCCTAGCTGCACCTTTTAAACAATTGCCAATATAAGACAGACACTCGTTATCGCTCCAGTCATTTAAAATTTTCTACCTCTCCGCACCAGGTATTTATGTCGTAAATGCTAGGATCAAAGTTAGAGGTATAAAAAGATTGGTTGGATCTCACAGTCATGTTGATTGAACGTATCGCGTCGACGATACGATCAGTCGCGCTGACCACGTGGTTAGTAGCAGCGCTCAAGGAACGCCCTGGAGAAGACAGGACCACTGACTCACGACGCTGCGCTGCACCCGCAGCAGACTCGGGATGCTCCGCCACAGTCGCAGGCGCCACCCGAGCGCGCAGCAACGGCGTAGTCGCGCAGGCGCTAGCGCTCGGCCGACGTGCTCGCGGCGGGGTCGAGCTACGTTGCGCCTCCAATGACGTCAACCGATCTAGGATTTGTTGCATTTTAATCGTTAATGTACTGCTAGGTGAGCTGCGTCGGTTAATGGTATTATTAGAACGCGCGTTTCTAGAATCATGACTACTGGAACGCGGCTCATAAAACTTAGAACGCGATTCACGGTTCCTGGAACGCGATCCATGGTTCTTGGAACGCGATTCACGCATTTTTTGAACGGCTCCTACTATTATGGTTATTGCAAGGCATATTTACGTTCAACTTTACCCTCAAGTATTAAACTTCAAAGCTAAAACAAGCTATCAATATGGATAGTAGCGTAACTGATGCAGACAATAAGGCACCGAATATTTATGTGCGCAAATATAACTGCAAAGCAAAATTATGAAGCTACTGATAGCAGTGCAAAGTAGCGTTTTACAGACTACCCACTTTTTGAAGTTATTCACTAAAATGATTGGAACGTACTCACCAGATTTACCGACGTATATTTTACACTACTTTACCTACTCTTACATAAACTTTACGTAAATAATGTGCCAGGTAGCAAAGCTTTACGGGAACACGCGAGATTGTCGTATACCGCTTCTGATTTTAGGAACCCATTTAATGAATCTAATAAAACAAACAATTACAACGAGTCGTAGTGACACTTTACTTTAAAAATACAAAATACTTTCTCTGAAATTACACGGCAAAATACAAGAACTAGGCTTGACTATCGAACCGGGCAGAGGTTCCCCTCACAAAGTGAATGCTACTAATTGACCTCCAAAAACGAGCGCGCGTCGACATTTATACCCGCGCTTTCCACTAAAACGATATCCCCTCTTCGTCTCGTACGAGCATCACGCCACCTTGCGTCTCGTACCAGCATCGCGCCACTCTGACGTCACAGACACCACCTGAGGCCTATGATGCGCTTTACTCTCCCAACAATTATTTATTTAGTAAAAACTATACTGATTAAAGATCATGACACATTTTAAATAAATTACAGACTGAGATGTCAGACCATACAGTTCATGAGTTTATTTCCCGAAAAACACAATTTGTAGATCTCCACAATGTAAGTAAAATTTTTGTTTAGGTAAAACAACTATAGGTATTTGAAATTGACTTTTTTGAAGTTGGGTAAAACATTTAGAATTAATACCAATAGTTTAATGGCAATTTGGATGTTAACTTTCATAATGCACCGCAAATTATAGATTGGACTGATTAATATCCAATTTATTACCACATCTAATATACTAATGGATAACCGTTTGCAATATTTTACTACTGATATATACAATCAAGATATACATACAGGACACACACATGACTTTAGTAGATTACCTTATATGTGAAAATGAAAAATTAAAAAATATTTATTTAACGCCCTCCGTGGCGCAGCGCGCGCTGTCGCATTATAAAACGTTAGGTCCTGAGTTCGATTCTCGGCTCGAGTTTGGTCTGGTAGGAGGCTTCGGCCGTGGCTACTTACCGATAAAGACGTATCGCCAAGCGATGTAGCGTTCCGGCACGATGTCGCGTAGAAACCCATTAGAAGTGTGGGTTTACCATACCCCTAACAGGTGAGCCCGCTACCATCCTAGACCGCAACATAACTTACCACCAGGTATGATAGCCCTATGGGCTAACTTGTGGTGTATAAAAAAAAGCTGTAGTTGGCTAGTAAGTTATGATATTTTAATGACTATGCAGTAATATAACTTTATACCAAACCTGCAACAGGTTAGCCCGCTACCATCTTAGACTACATTATCACTGCCACCAGGTGAAATTGCCACCAAGCTCTGACTTGTAGCTGAATAATGAAAAAAAAAGTGGATGCCTTACTGCTACATAGAGAAAGGAATCACCCCATTCAACCAAACGCATAAAAAGAAAAATTTATAAAATAGACCTCGAAATCATTCTATTAATCATCCAAGTGCCCCAAAACCGGTTTTAATAAAACTCGGTCACGCATCAATTTACCGACTTCAACGGTGCTTATTCCCACAAGCAATTTTCTAAAGACCTAAATCTACGAAAACGAAGTCCCAGACATCACCTAGTTACGAAAATATGAAAAAGATATCTTCGATGTTTATATCAATGTTTTATATATCAGTGATTAATTAAACAGATTACAGTCGTCAGGCACTTGGGTCAGCCATATTGGTGGATTTCCATATTTTTCCGTTTTTCCACGCATATTAATTACACACAGTTAACGTACGCCGGTGTAGGCGCATTAGCTTAATTCGATAGCGGAGACCGTTTCGATTTTATTAATTTTTCCCGCTCCCAAAGGGACGGGAATTAGAGATACTGGAAATACCAATCAAGTACTCCACTTAATAATACCATTTTTATTAAGACTTCGGGCAAAAAACAAATGCTGCTGTCCTGTTTGTTTTTAATCGTAACCTAACCTAACCTCACCTCCTTGCTAGAAAAGATATAACAGCTTGGTAATCATTTGTCAACCAACTCGGCGCTAGTTTGTGGAGAATGTTGTGAAATCCGATTGTAATTTATTTATTTATATAAACTTACTTTATATATATTTTTATAAGTTACCAACCATTATTACCATGCATTATCATTACTAATCTTGCGTCCGCTACATCATATTCGAGAAGTCAAAAAGTACGATTTCCGATAGGAATGATTTGTGAATATGCAATTTCTTTGTATTATTATATTTATCTTTGGTCTGGTATAGTGGGGTTGGACCATGAATAGTTACAATCCTACCGCAAAGCGTGTAGCGATTACGATTAACATAGACACGAATTAGAAATATCGGTATATTAAGTCCTCTCTGGGGGAGTTGGAATGGTGCACATGTGGGCATTAGGAGGGTCTTATCAAGGGCCTTGTTTGGTAAGCCGGGTTTCTGACATAGTATAGTGGTTTTTTGTACTTACATTATTTATATTTATGTACAAGTCATAAAAGTCAATATGACTATAGTGGTGATTTAATAATGTTTATTTTTTGTATACACCACAAGTTACCCCTTGACGGCATCTCACCTGATAGTAAGTGACGATGCCGTAACGGGCTAACTCGTTAGGGGTATACACCTAATTGGTTTCTACACGACATCATTCCGGAAGGCTAAATCGCTCGGTAGGGTGGTAGATAGCCAGGGCCGAAGCCTCTCACCAGACCAGATTCGAGCCGGGAATCGAACCCAGGACCTCCAACTTTTTATTTTATAATTACTCTCTTTTCTTATAATTGTATAATTATTATACATTTAATTTCAATGCATAGGGGCACGCCTGATATAAAAAAAATATTTAAATAATTATACTGCAGAACGGAGTTTTGCCTGCATTTAAATACCCTGGAGCTTTTAACTGTCGTTTCCAGTAACACGCTGTGTACGGTCGGTCGCACGGGAGTTACACATTATGGATTCCCGAAGTATATATATATATATATACATATATATAAATATATTTTACCACCCGCAGTATCGGCGTTTCACAAATATGGCCCATATGTGTTTTATTGGCGCCAGGGTTTCAGGTAGTGCTGACATGTCAACGCACCTGTGTGTTGTATTTGTAATTTGGTATTTTAGAGATCCCTCTGGCTTTAACGTTATATAATATTTTGATCCATTTCTTTAGATTTTTAAAACAAACTTTATTCGGTCTTTTCAATGTGTAGTCTTGTACGGAATTAATGCCATCTTTATTTTATACTAGCTGGTGCACGCGACTTCTTCTGCATACGATTAGATAAACATTTCCATCATATCTAAATATAAAAAAGCGAAAGGTCACTACTGACTTACTAACTAACTGATTAAACACGAGATCTCAAAAACTATTGTACGTATAAAGCTATAATTTACCAAGTAGCTAGATAAGATATGTCAGCTAATAAAGGATATTTGGAAATTCCACCCCTAAGGGGGTAGAATAATCGTGATCCCTGATCACAAATCCTTCACTTTTTATAAATACATGTTAACGTTTCTTATAACCCAAAGTAAACCTTAATTTTAACTGATTGTTTATATTGCTAGGCTACCTTAAAATCGAAAAAGGGTTTTAATACGCATAAATATTCCATTGATACAGCCTATCTTAAACTAATCTAATCGCATCTGTAATTGGTTTTCAAACTGCCACTTTGAAATTTAATTGTGAAGCCGCGGGTTCAGATTGCTCACGTAATGAAATTTCACCGGCTTCTTGCAGGAAATCCTACAGACCTTGTGCTTAATCTTACAAGAGAAATCTCTTTGTTCCACCAAGTTTTTGCATAGGAGCGCAAGATTAGTTTTGCATACCCATAGTGTATACCAGCGGAGTCTTAGAGGTATTTTTAATCGAAGTCTGAAGAGAAGTTCTTTTCGTTTTGATACCTTATCGTCGGTCGTCCTAATCACTGGGCTATCACAGCTTCAGAAGCTGTAAAGGGTTAGGGTTAGTTATTATTTTGTTTTCCAAACAAAAACAACAAATTACGATGTTGGATAATTTTGAAACACAAAGATCCAATAAACCAGGAACAATATATTGATACTGAAGAACAATATTTGAAGCTGTGATAGCCCAGTGGTTAGGACGTCCACCTTCTAATCAGAGGTTGGGGGTTTGAACCCGGGCACGCACCTTTAACTTCTCGGAGTTATGTGCGTTTTTAAGCAATCAAAATATCACTTGCTTCGACGGTGAAGGAATACCTCGTGAGGAAATCTGCATGCCTGAGAGGTCATAATGTTCTCAAAGGCGTGAAGTCTGCCAATCCGCACATGGCCAGCGTGGTGGACTATGGCCAAACCCTTATATTGAGAGGAGACCCGTGCTCTGTAGTGAGCCGGTAATGGATTCTCAGGTTAGATTATAGATCAAAACTACCCTGTAATACCTTAAAAGCTTTCCTACAAAATTTCTAAATCAATTACCAAATTGAATAACACTCTGTTGCCAAAATTACATTGTCAATTATCCATGTATTTACTATGTATGTAATCTAATGCGATAAGAAAAGTACCACCCGATAAACTAGGTTTCTTTTAACCCTCTTATCATTAAACTTTAGAGATTAGAGAGTTAAAACTAAGACTCCAGCTGTATTATTTATTTGGATTGCATATTTTTATACACTTGAAGTTAGCTCTTAACGATTATTTTAGTGTACATATGTGATGATGCAGTCTTAGATGGGAGCGGGCTAACCTGTAACACCTAACAGGTTAGTCTGAGAAACCCACGTACCTAATCGATTTCTACGCGACATCGTGACGTAACGCTAAATCGCTTGGCGACGTCTTTGTCCGTAGGGTATATAAGGTATTCTATAGTTTGCTTATTATTAAATCGCTACTTGTCGATGGCTATAAAACTGTTACCTTCTATATAATACCTTTAATCTATAATCTTATCGGAATAGTAACCATCAAAATATTTTGTCGCGTCTTATCTTTGGCACCTTACATTTGGGATTGGAAAGGCCAAAAGACTAAGAAGTTACAATGACCGTCTAAATTTTTTTAATATTGACTCCTTAGAAACGCGTAGAATTAAGCTAGACTACGCAATTGATTTACCTTTAAGTGCATGATAGTTGTAGTTAGTAGTTTAAGTGCGTTTAATTTGGTTTTATTCATTTTATGATATTGTTAGATACCTTAGTATAACTAGGATAAGTTAATTTAAATTATTTTTATTTTTATTTTTTTTTGCCTATAAGTGGCTAAACATTTGTGTGCTGTACCTCAGTGCAAGTTACTGGAACTTGTAAAAATGTTTTGGCTGTTGGCGAACCAAATAAATAAAAAAAAATTACAAATTCTCTATTAAAATGTAACGCTTGATGCTAGTTTAATAATGTACGGAACCACAGGCATGAAAATCAACTCGATTCTTAACGCCCCCTCTTATGTTGCGTAAAATATGTTTTGGGGTCCGGCAACACATTTCGATCATGCTGCATAATGTTGTATGAGAAGTTATGGGATACGTGGCACCCATCAACCTGGTACAAAGTGGCGTGGTATGCATAATTTCTATTGCATAGTCAGTTCAAGAAAATTTAAATCACTATAAAACTATCGTAAATGACTAACTGACTGACTGGTATAAACAGGATTTGAATTTCGCATAACGTGCTTAAAATCTTATAAAACAAATTCTTTGTATTGGGTATTATATTTTAAACGCCATGTGTATGTAGAAAAACTACTAACGGGCCGTAGGTAAAAAAAATAGGTCTGTATGCCGTCACGATGAACGGAATGGCGCTTTCTCGTGCCGTCATATCGCGTCCACGTTAATGTCACCGTTAACTTGTTTCGAAGACGATATACTTTTTTATATTATCAAAATCACTCCATAAATTGTAAAGCATTAGATCATACCTTTATAAAACACGTGTCGTGTAGTACATAAATGTATTCTTAACATGTATAATAAGTTGTTCCGTACATAATAAATAAAGCACGATCTATATTTTCTACGTGGCAATGACAAAAATGTTGGTTTTCTAAGTACTTACTAAATTATTAAGTTCGTTGGCTCGCGTGAAAAACGGCAAATATTAGCATAGGTACTTTAACGTACAATCACGTAGAAATAATGGAAAAATAATACTTTTTTATTTTATTTTATTTATTCATCACACCGTGGGCAACTGAAAACCGTTGCCTATGAAAGCCTGCAGTACCAGAGGAGCAGAGGCATCGTCGGCCGAATCCCACCTCTTCTACGAGTATTATATAATTTTTGTATCAGTTGCCTGGTTACAGTCTTCTTTTTACAAACTTTGCAACAAGTAAAATGATGCCTTGCACAACGTTTCTCACGTATTTGATTGAATAAGAAACAGTAACTATAGTATTTAAAATTCCTTATTAATAATCCAATCGCGTGGTACAATATTTGGATCTATCTCGTTATTTATTTGGTTAAGCCAGCGTTTCCAGTGCAAGCGCACAAAAATATGTTTTAGGACATTTTACAGGTCTTTGAATTTATCTACTATTATAAGCGGCTTTTGTACTAATAAACCTTTCACTTCGATGATTCTCTATTGATGTACATCGCACCAAAATTCGTTGAGTGGTTTAAAAAATGTCAGCGGACAGACGGCGGAAAAACAACTTTGTTTATACTATATAGTTATTGAAATGAAAATACACTTAATTGTGTTACATAACATAAAAATAAGAAATACAAGACAGCAAAGAAACATACTTAGAAAAGCAAAGAGGGAAAATAGGCGGCCTTATCGTTAAGAAGCTATCTCTACCAGCTAATCTAAAAATAAGAAGTTTTAGAGTTTACAATAACGAAGAATAATTAAGCAAGAAAAAAAAAAGACGGGTTGCACTCCGGGAGTGCCGGCAGAAGTGAAAACTTGATTATTAACGTTGAGCATGTTTGATATTTTGGAATGGTTAGGGAATAATTTTGCACCAATTGCTTTATCAGTATAAAAGTACTATCATTTATGTGGTAGAATACAATATTCATTTATTGCGCTATCGTACACAAACATGACAATTTATATTACATTAAAAATTTAACACTTTAAAACTATTACAATTATTTTACATTAAAAAGTTTATCTACATCAATTTCCATATTTTAAGCACTTTACATTCACGAATTTTACGAATACACAACAATGTGATCACTACACAGACGGTCGAGCCATCAGCTGTCACCATCCATGGATGCGCGTGGCACGCTGTAACATACACGAACATTCGCGCAAGCGCCCTGCGCTGCCTAAACGAAACAGTAGGCCCAGGCATACATTTTCGCCGCGCCGTAGAGAGGGGATAGCTGTCTACTCTCCATCCGTCTTACGCTTTTTCGATCAGGTCACGTGTCCTGACGCGAGTTTAAGATTTTATACCCATTACAGAAAAAGTGCTCAACGCCGCTAAAGAAGTTTTCACTTCAACCGTAGGCCCAGGCATACATTTTCGCCGCGCCGTAGAGAGGGGATAGCTGTCTACTCTCCATCCGTCTTACGCTTTTTCGATCAGGTCACGTGTCCTGACGCGAGTTTAAGATTTTATACCCATTACAGAAAAAGTGCTCAACGCCGCTAAAGAAGTTTTCACTTCAATAATAATAACTACCTTACAAAAATTATAATGTTTACATTTATTAGTATTATTGTTTTAATCACTTATCTACTACACTGTACCGCTGAAAATGTCGCGGCAACCTGTAATGTATGTCAATTATTTCTTGTGTACTCGAAATTACACATTTCTCTCCACTTACCGCAAATGAAGTGATTTTGCGTGTTATGATAACAGCGTATTCGAATGAGTTAAAACATTTGATTTTTCACACGAAATTAAACTCTAACAACATGCATTAAAGTGAATAATAGCACAGCAATGTATTACGGTGTAAATGAAAAAGTGAAATTCCAAACGAGCGGTAGAAAATAATATGCATATTTTTGTCGTATTCGTGGTTTAGAAAAACGCATAGTTTAGAAAACGCTTTACAATGCATAGAAGCTAGTACATTTAGTTTGTTCGAAAATCTTTAGAAAGAGCCGGTGGCTTCACTTTGCATCGCAGAATAAAAAAAAAAACAGGAAAAATCATTCGCCCCTTATTTTCGTTATTATTTATTTCTGTCGGTTAACAATATAATTGTGATTTTAAATAATTTATAAATAAATTATAAATAAATTATATGCCACCTTGCCGAGCAGAGCTGTAAATTCCTCTAAAACTATAAAAAATCGTGGAACATACCTACTCGTATATGAGGTTGACACATATACCTTGCAACATACCGTACCAAAACTTGTGACGTCAATTGCCGGCCACGCTGTATATTCAGTTGTTACATTATTAAAGAAAATAATAGAAAGCAGTGAATAAAAAAAATAGAGGTGTTTTGTATGAGGTGCACGCTTTGAGAATGGAAGCAAAGTCATGATGGCTACAAAGAAGCGAATTTTTTTTTTCCACTACAAGTTGGCTTTAGACGGCAATCTCACCTGATGGTAAGTGATGATGCACCTTAGACTGCTAGCGGACTAACCTGTTAGGGGTATGGAAAACCCATACTCCTACTCATACCATACTCCGGTTTCTAGACGACATCGTGCCGGAACGCTAAATCGCTTGGCGACACGACTTTATCGGTAGGGTGGTAACTAGCCACGGCCGCAGCCTCCCACCAGACCAGACTCAAGCCGGGAATCAAACCCAGGACCTCCAACTTTATAATGCGACAGCGCGCGCTGCGCCACGGAGGTCGTCGAAGTTAAATAAGACCTAAAACTAATATGACCATATGCATATAAGAGCCTTGTAAAGTGGATAGTAAAATAGTAAATGTTCTCTGGAGGCCGTGTTAACTGAGCGAGAACCGCATTTAGTCCGTCAGGTCGGTTTAACACAAGGAGCACCGGGATAGACGCTGACATCTGCTCTATATCAAAACCAGCCAGTGTTTACTAACGCATTATTCCGCCACGATTTTGGGCTAGCGGACATTTGTATTTTCATGTAGGTATATTATGAATAATAAACCTTATGAAATTATTCACACTAATAACATTATAAATGGGAAAGTTTGTATGCAAATTCGTATGTTTTTATGTGTGTTTGTATCTTGCTCCTTCACGCCGGATCTACTGTACCAAATTGACTGAAATTTTGAATGGAAAGAAATTGTATAGGAAGCGGTGATAGCCTAGTGGTTAGAGCGTCAGCCTCCTAATCAGAGATCGGCGGTTCGAATCCGGGCACGCACCTCTAACTTTTTGGAGTTATGTGCGTTTTTAAACAATTAAAATATCACTTGCTTCAACGATGAAGGAAAACATCGTGAGGAAACCTGCACGCCTGAGAGTTCTCCATAATGTTCTCAAAGGCGTGTGAAGTCTGCCAATCCGCACATGGCCAGCGTGGTGGACTATGGCCAAACCCTTCTCATATTGAGAGAAGACCCGTGCTCTGTAGTGAGCCGGTAATGGGTTGATCATGACGATGATAATTATGATATTGTATTCGGATTGACACATAAACTACTTTTAATTCCCGGAAAATCGATGTTTCCCACGAGATTTGTGTTAAATTGTACATTGTATTGAGTGTAACTGAACACACGGTTTCTCTATCCGCAGTTAAATAACTAAAATACTTAACAAGCAAAGTAGTTTTGTACAAGAGAAACATTGCAATAATTTAAATCTTCTTACCCTTCTATCACATTATGTAAAGTCGGCACAACATGTCTTCTTCTTCCACTCACTTATATCAGCCGTCACTTCACTACCCATACCTTTTACACGACTATCCTCTTTCACACTATCCATTCATCTCTTCTTTGGTCTTTGCCCTTTCACATACATATATACAATATATTATTATTTATCTTGTTATATATACCTTTTGCTGTGTTCTGTTCTTGTAGGTATAACAGTGTAGCGACATTACCAGTATTGGAGAAACTGTTAAATAACCTAGTTAGGTAGCTTCAAGTACACAGGAGGCGAAACAGAATTTCCAGAGCTATTTTCAACGCGCAGCAACGGCGTACTTGATTATATTTTATAGCTGTATTCCTGCTATACTCTGACTAAAACTAAACTGAAATGGAACAATTACATGGAATTGTTTAATTAAAGCAAACTATACCGAAAGCTTGGGAATCTTGGTAAGCTTTCGTAATTGAACCTTGCATTCGGGCCCTGATTTTATACGACATTAAAGTAATAACTGATCTGTGACGTCAGATTTGTTGACTTTTATGAAAACTTTAATTTACTTTGTGTTATTCTAGTATTTTGAGGGTAGTATTGTCGAATGATGATCCTTATTTTTGAAACGTCAACCTCACATTTTTTAAATATTTGCATCGCGAGAAGCGAGTAGACAGGTTACCAGATCTTAAGTTATTACTATAGGCCATGAACATTTGCAGGATTAGAGAAGCCACCGATACGTTAACGGCTAAACTCGTCTTCGAAATTGCTTTCAACTCGGCATCATACCGGAACGCTAAAGCTTAGCGGTGTGTCATTTGCCAGTAGGGTAGAAACTATCCACTTCCAATACCTCCAACCAGACAGTGTGAGTTGCCTATACCCCTAATAGTTTTAGCCCGCTACCATCACGCAGCATCATCACTTATCACCAGGGGAGATTGCTGCCAATGGCTAATTTGCAGTGGAATAAAAAAAAAATATGGTTGTATAGCTAGCTAGGTGGCAAGGTTAATGCCCACCACTAAGTCAGTCAGTCAGACAGTTTGAGGAAAACGGCCTACATCTTATCTAGACTATATCCAAATTCAATCGCTACTCCATACTACGTTTAAAAAAAACTAGAGTGCACACACATATTATTATTATACATTCATACGTACACGTAAAAAAGTTACTTTCTTTTCTTTACTTTGGTTATATTATGTAGCACTTCAAAACAATTACGTTGACAAGCATAATGTCGCAGAAATAAACAAGCTTAAACAACACAAAATGGCCATAAATCTAACAAACAAAGATTAATAGACTTACGCTTGTACAAAGCGACGCAAATTATTATGTTTATCCATAATTATGTTTAATTTCCAGAACTAATTCGTTTTTAATTACGACACCTTCTTTATTAGAGACTGTACGGGTTGGCCTTTAGCCTGGGAAATTACCTCTGGTCTTATTCTTACAGAAAAACACAACGCAACCGCGAGGGAATTCGAGACTAGCGCCATCTAGTATTCTTCTTCTTCGTCGTTACACTCTTTGCAGAGCGGTCGTGGTCGTAGCAATGTCTTTGAGGCCAGATGTTATGCGCCTCACAAGAATTCGCAACTTCCTTCTGCTGCTAGTTTTATACAACATAAATTTACTTGATGGAACATAATATGCTAATTTCTTCTTAGGGCCAGTCCACGAGGCAAACGAGCATGCCACAACGTTACTATGGAGACGTGCCTAATGGATCTGACGATGGCGAAAGCGATAGCCTCAGAAAAAGACCGCATCTAACCAAGAGTATTATTAAAATTACGATGCATTTCTCTGGGATAAAAAGATATCGACCCATAAAGAATCTCTTTGCAATAAAAAAAATTAAACTTGTAGCTCTGTTACTCCGTGATAGTAGAAATTATCACGAAACTTATATTTCGCATTTATAATTTTAGTAGGAATTTGCATAACTAATTAGTTTTTAATTACGCGCTAGCGTTCTACTACGGGGCTAATTAAGGCGCTGTAAAACAAAATTCTGTGACAACTTGACAGTGACGCTATAAAGTTAGTCATTAATATACGTCAGGATTTTCGATAGTAATATTATGTAAATGGCGTGCGAATGTTGCTACGCTTCCACTGAACAGTGCCTTTCATAGGAGTTTAAAAGTTATGAAACGTCACAAAAGCGTTATTTTATAAAATTAACTGCTATTACGTTTCGGTAGGAGTGGATTCAATTTAATTGATAAATGAACTGTTTTAGTATTAAATGATAAACGGTATCTCCTGCTTGTAATACAAGGGACTATCTAGAAGGATGGATGGCGAAACTTTCTTTTTTGATCATATTCGTTGCCAAAAAGTAAATCCGGAATTATTTCTCTCTCACACTCATTTCGCTGAACGACCCTTGATTTTTCAATGAGAAACATATTATATAATGACGCACCAGGGCAGTAAAGTCAACCCGTATGCCATCACGCTAAATGATGTGATGCGCACATACTCGGTACTTAAACCTTCATGCTACTGCTCTTAACTTCAATATATAATACGCCAAAAAATGCACCGTAATTATGATTTACTCTTTCATGCTATGTACTGTTTTTTTTTTGGGGTTTCGGCTTAAAATAGACTTTCAACATCGTCAGATCCAAGAGGCACGTCTCCATAGTAACGCTGGGGTACTGCTCGTTTTCCACGTGGGCTGGCTCTAAGAAGAAAGTAGTATATGTCGGCGATACGCCAGGGTTTTCACGCTCAGGGTCCATAATAATAAAATATCAAATCAAATAAAATCAAATCATTTATTTTGCATAGATTGAGTCGGTATATTGGTGTTACATTAAATTAGTGATGCTTACAATCTGCCGGGTAGGCAAAAATAATAATTTAATAATTTATGATTATGGTCAATCAATATGTCAAATGTAAAATTTAATTATTTATAAATGTTACTATATATTTCTGTCTCTTAAATATTCTTCAATTAAATAGTATTGCTTCCTCATTAAAAATTCTTTAATTTTATTTTTAAAATTAGTAAAATTCAGTTTTCGGTCAGCTAATGTCGATGGTAGTTTATTAAACAACTGAGGCGCCATATTAAATATATTGTTCCCAAAAACTGCCGTCTCATACTGCGTGAAACATGCTTGGTTCTTCCTGCGCTCACTATCGGAGTATATAAATAGTTCATTAGTTTTCATAAATATTAACACTTCATATATATATATGCACGGGCAGGTAAGTAATTCTAATTTATCGTAATATTTTTAACAAGAATCAGTGGGTTTATTAAGTGGGTTAATATGTATATATTATATGTTCCATCAAGAAAGTTGCTTACTTTTATGCTGCCTGTCTAAGGCGGCGGATCCATTCCGTAGCAACACTCGCAAGGCGTAGCAACTATGCGGCGCCGCACTGCCTGGCTGTCTGAAAATAAAATAGTTACCATATCTACGGTTTCTACTGCTAGACTCTTTCATCAAGTATTGTAACACTTATGAATTATCAGCTAACCTTGTTCAATACACACAAACAAAAATTGAATAAAAATTTGTTTTAAATTTGGGAATCGATATTTATCGATAATTTGCTTGATCGATAATATTTATCGATAATTTGATTGAGGCTAGGCTATCTAAAACATATTAAATTTCCAGGAATCTACAGCTCAGTTTTATTATAGTTATAGCTGCAAAGTGCGATGCCAGAGGGAAATAGACAAATAGTCCCCAACGCCAGTATTTGTGTTTATAGTGGAGTCCATCAATATTGGCTGAATGTCAGCATTGCAAATTGCTCGAGCCAACAAGATACGCCAGCATTGACTAAGCAAAACCGCCGTGTCCCTGTGCTGCATAACTTATGGTATACTAGGCCGGGTACAATTCATGCATAATGCTTCCATGCTGAATACATGGTGTATAATAGGATTAATTGGAACTATTATTAAATCTATTGCCTTTCTTATTCTTCAAATAGTATACCTGTAAGGAACGTAAAACTTCGAAGGTTTCGAAATGCGCTTTGGTCTCAGAATCGCATAAGCTCAGCAGTCATTTGTTATCACCATCTCATACTGTCACTAAAATAACTATTAAATTGCGATCTAGGCAGAGCAATAATTCACATCTAAAATTGTGTATTATTCAATTTAAAGTTTAACAATAATCGGATTTACAAACTTTTTAAATTCAAGTATATTATGTAAATAAAACGTTATTTCTTTTATTAATGAAAAGAAGAAAGAAAAAATCGATAAATATTTAAAAACAAATTAAGTTGATGATACTGTTATTCCAGGTTCAAAAAAAACCTTTATCCATTTCAGGGATGAAACTATGGACAAGTTTTAATTCCATTATCGGTCTAAGTTAGAATTTCTTCCATTTTGCATTAGTCTTTTAAGGACATAGTTCCATCGGGAGGTACTATTGTGAGGTAGTCAGTAAAAATCTATGCCTTAGCTACGGAGTACAATATGTTGGCTTAAAAATGTTTTTAATGCGTGGCTACAGCCGGAAAAAGAGTTCTATTAGGCCTGGTTATAGCAATTATAGGTATTGTAAGAGACGTAGAAGTGATGTTTTACTTCTTCGATGATTGGTGGCAGCGCAGGATCTTCGAAAGATTTTAGGATAGTTGAGTGTATAATTTTACTAAGTTCTAATTTATATGACGAGTCAAGGGCGTCCGAGTAGTTTTTAGTAAGAGTGTTCAGCATTGCTGACGTCACGATTTTGTTTACTTTCACTCATAGTAATTAAAACCACAACTTGCGGGTTTACACTTTTTTTGCGACAATAACTAAGAGGTCCGAACAGTCCGAGGTCTCGAGCGAGTATGTCTCGAAAGGCATCGACCGCCCTTATTTATAGCAAAGCATGTTTGTACAAAATTGATTGTTACTGCCTAAATTGTGTTAGCAAAACCATCAAGAGTTAAAATGTGGGTAATTATTGAATTCTTGAGGTTCTTGGCGCCGCTGAATGTAGTCAATAACTCCTTGGCGCCGACATATATAATTAAAATTTCATCCTAATAATATACAGAATAATCAAGAACGCAATCTACATATACCAAAACAGTAGCGGCAAATTTCATTTTCCCTTTCCTTATTTAATAGTTTCTTAATTACTGCTAATCTCGCTGCAGCGTATCCACCTTGTAATTCCTTCTATTTAACCCTCTGACAGACTGAAATGCAATTCACGGTAAATTAGAACACTGCAAGCAAATGTGCAGTTATTTTTGTACTAAACCCGTTTGTACATAGAGGCGTTTTTGCCGTGCATCTGCGAAACATTTTGTCTAATTGGTCTGCAGTTTTATTTATTTTAAGGTGCACTTTCGCTGATCAAAGGTCTTTCTGGGATTGCGCTTTGCTGTCTTACGCCTTTTGAGTTGAGTGTTTCGGATTAAACTAAGTCTTTCGACAAACGATTTTATTACAGTCCGCTAATTAAAGGCGTGTTTTTAATGCTCCTGCAGGGCTACAACTTTTTCTTTGCTGGGACTCGTTCTATTTTATAAACTGGGCATACAATTCACCTGGTCTAAAAGAGTTCTTATTTTTAGTTTTTTTTTTGTGACTAAGTAACTTTGGGTTGAGGCTCTGAACAAAAATACCGTTATTTTCATGTATTTTTGTAAGAGAACTATTTTCGGGAAAAATTTAACAAGTTTAGTTTAACTAACGAAATTATATCATATATACAAAATGTATAAGGTCAAAATAATTAAAATTTGAGTCTTTAACGGTCATTCGCATTACGCTTCTCACATGTGGCTCATGAAAAGTTTTTATTATACACTACAAGCCTCACGTGGTTACTTACTCAAATACTAATTAAGTATGGTTACAATGGCGGCTGTCAATTACTTTTGGCCATGAAATTAATGAGAAGATAATCCTGTTGAGGAAAAAAGGACCAAAATTTTTTACACATTTTTTCGTAACTCGAGCCGGGATTCGAACCCAGGACCTTCAACTTTATAATGCGAAAGCGCACGCACTGCAATACGGAGGTTATCGAAAACATCTAACAGAAGCGCTCCTTCATCCCTTAAAACATCAAAATTGTCACAAATAAAATCTTAGATTTCAAGTGCGTTGCATTTTATGCTAAGTAATTATTATTAAATTTTCAAGTAGATAGTTAATACCTTAATAATTTTTGTGGTAAGCGGAGGTGAAAGGTGGCCTTAGTTCTGAAAGTCGGCCGAATTAAGTTTGACTTCAATCAATCTCTTCAAATCGTCCCGCGGGACAAACTTCGGCCACAAAGGGGGGACCTTCCGCATTTAGCTTCACCGACCCCAAGGGGTGACTTTAGACAAACCTACTATGATCGCCTTTTATTAAAGCTGCTGAAATCAGCATTACCAAAAAAGCTAATATTTTAAATGAATTTAAGAATATGATTTAAAATCTTTGTTTATGATTATAAGGTACTTGTTTTAATGTTTACTTCGCGTATAAACAAGCAGACCTGCAGCGCAGGTCACCTGATGGTAAGTGATTTACATAAACATCTGAACCAGAGGAGCTAGAGATGCGTATATATATGCGATGCGTTTATGCGATGCGGTAAACGCTAAAATGCCAGGCGGTATATCTTAGCCTACAGGGGAGACCTCATGCCGTGCTTGATTTCTCCCAGCAGTTCAAATTTGAGCCGTTAATAACCTCGAGACTATCCACTTTAAAATACTACTGCGAAAGTAAAAAGAAATTGCCACGGACGTCATCAAAAGTTCGTAGTTAATGACCTGCCATTTGCTCAATTCTTTTTGAAACCTCAAAGTTAACCGCAGAATTTTTCTTAACTTCACTTTACCCGAATCAAGTAGCGGGCATCACTTAGCACTAAAGATATAGATTGTTTTTCTTTTGAATATTTATTTTTGAGTTCAATAAGAAAGACGATAAAGCACGTTGCTTAGTTAAACCGCACACGGAGCTCTACCCTATGTACTCGTAACATTTACGGCCACATTTATCTGTACCACTTTTGATTTTCTTTACATGAAATTTATGATGGACACACACCACGGACACACAGTTGTAGTAAATTTTACGGTACGTAGACATCTCCGGCGGTAGGAACTACTTACAGAGCAATGAAAAAAAGTAAATTTCCAACTCCTATCCTAACCTAACCTGTGCTACACCCGCTAAAAATCTTGCCTTGAACATTCAAATTCAATATTAAACATTAATTTAATTCAGGAAGCCTTATTTTAAAAGCACTTTTGGAACGAAAAGACTGCCTGATTGTTGTGCCTACCACCGAAGGCAGGAGAAGTTCAGAAGGTAGATTTTACCAAGAAGTGAACAAAAATCTCATTACGATTTTGCTTAATAAAATTAGTTATTCATTCAAAGATAATGGTGTACAATTTCACAACAAATTACTGTGACATCCAGGATGTCTCTTATTAAGTTCAAAGTTTATATAAAACGTAAGATTTTCGAAAATTCCTATTATAGTGTAAAGGATGAAATATCGCTCTTATAAGATTGGTCTTAAGTTGGCTTCTTCATAGATCAGGGCGCGTTTGGCCCTCGTAGCCTCGTAGCTTTACCACGCGCTAAACCCACTCGCGTCTACGATAAAAACCTGTAACTGTCAATCTCTTTATTCAGCTAAGGATAAATATACTTCAAAATATGTTCATATATGTTTATATATATATATATATATATATATATATATATATATATATATACGTATGTGTAACATAATACTGTGTGTGTGTAACTAAATATTTAATATACATACTCGTATATTACGTAATATACGAGTAAAACATCATTATTGTACTCATATTATAATAGAGAGTATAATAAAGGGGCGGGTAACTGTTAGTTATTTTGTAAGGAATAGGTGCCTAGGTCTGAAACAACAACAAGAAAATTATTTGGCCCACTCTCCACATTAATCCTTTGCCGCGATTTAGAAATTTAAATGAAGGGACCGACCCGCCATTTTAATATTTCACTGTAGCGTGTGTGAGTGAATTAATTATGTAAATTAGTTTTGTGGGACATTGAAAATTAGTGAATATTAGATGATGATGGGAATTGTGACCGTTGGTTTAATTTCTGCGTATGAACGTTGCTGCGAGGTAATTATTTTAATGTATGTATGCCAGTATCGAGGTAAGTCGCGAAATGACGAAGTTGTCTCTTTTGAATGCGTGGATTTTCGTTAAATTATTTCTTGTTATACTTGGGTATATAATTTTAAAAGAGTTTTCCTAAAAAAGATCTAGAACTTTCATACAAATATTTCAACGGTAATTTAATGTTTTAGGGGATTTTCAGATTTTGTGTAATTTTGCAGTATGTAGCTTCAATCTGAATACGAAAAATTTATTGAACTGTTTAAAGATTAGCATGGACGATCCGAAAGACAGATTTACAGACGATGAAATTTAAAATCGTTTGTGTTATTCTTGTCATCATCATCATCATCATCGCCAGCCCTTTACAATTAGCGTTATGTTTATAACTTACTTTTGACTTATAGTTTTTTTAATTATTATTTATTGTAATAGTATCTAGTAGTAGTAGAAGTAGTTTTGCTTTTGTTATTTTTTTTTTTAATTAAGTTATTTTTTTGTTTTTGTGTTCATAATCTGTTTTGTGTTACGTTGTTGTACTGTAGGGTTTTTGAAGCATTGTTGTGCATTTCTTTAAGTGGCTTATCACACCGCTAGAACACTATGTGTCATGTGAATATGCTTTGTTAAAAAAGCTGTTGATGTGCCTAATAATGAATTAATAAAAAAAAAAAAAAATAACACACGGTATTATGCTGTCTTATACAATCTTTCGGTAAGGTGTTACAGACAGATATAACATTTCTCTATCAGGATAACGGTATTAAAATGATAATTCTTTGAAATAATATTACGCTTTTATTCATTAGACCCATGTTTTATTTAATGTTAGCACAATTTTTTATTCTGACAAACAAATGCTTGGGTCCTGCAAATTTTAACTTACTATTTAAACTATATTCAATTAGACGCAGAATTTACGCATATATTCATCACTACCGTCTCGTTATTTCCGATCGAAAGAGCCTAGATGCAAGCAGACGGCATTGCGTCAACAATTCAAGTTATGATTATTTGGAATGTGATTCCAATTTTGGGATATTTTAAATTAACACATGGTTTTTAATTAATCTACTTAATGTTTCAAATACTTAACCTAGCTTTTGTAAGATAGAGGGTTTGAGAGTGTATGTAAATTATTCAACTGTATGGTAATTATTCATTCAAGCTAAGAGTAACGTATGCAACTATTGTATGAATTTGGAAATTAGGCTAAACTTATCATGCAAGCTCTACTCTATGCAAAGTTTTAGCGTACGCTAAGCACGTTTCTAAGTTTAAGTTTTGGAAACGTTTCTTGGCATGTCTGTCTGTAGGCTAAGTGAACTTTTATCTGAATAACTGACAAAATAGTTTTATACTTTTCTTCTAAGTAGCTTTATTTCAGCTTTTATTTTCGTACATTTCTGAATGGGTTTTGTATTTTCTTTTTCTACTAAGACATTGACTGCAATCTCAGCTGGTAGATTGAGATGTTGTTATTTAAAATACTAGCAGGCAGGGTAAAAATTTTTAATTAAAATCTTAATTATTATTTTTTCTACTAGGCCTGGCCTTGACGGTAATATCACCGGAACGCTATGTACAAAGAACGCTAAATCTCTTGGCGATACGTCTTCATCGGTAGGGTGGTAACTAGCCACGACCGCAGATCCCTCAGTCAGTTAAAAATGCATGTAACTTCTATAAGTGCCTCATTCGCTCCTATGTGCTCTTAAAATAGCAATTTACTTTAAATGATAAGTTATAAATTTATTTCATGATTAATTAGACAATTAGTTGTTAGGAATACATATGTAATTTAAAGTTATAAATGCATATATAAACATAATAATATATTGTGTAAAATATTTACGTAAGCTTGTACATTTTGACGCCCTCCATGGCGCAGCGTCCGCGCTGCCGCATTGTGAAGTTGGATGTCCTGGGTTCGATTCCTGGTTCGAGTCTGGTCTAGTGGGAGGCTTCGGTCGTGGGTATTTAACACCCTACTGACAAAGACGTGTCACCAAGTGATTAAGCGTGTGGATTTAAGGAGTGTGGGTTTACCATACCCCTAACAGGTTAGCCCGCTACCATCTTAGACTGCATCATCACTTGCCGCAGGGCTACCTTGTATTAGATAAAAATAACATGTAGCAATATGAATAAATAAATGAAGTTGCTGATTGCTCGAGAAACAAGTCTACCTTAGTTACTTAACTATAGCCAAGGGAGGCTCGAGTCTCACCCATTAGGTAATCTCCCTCTTTTTTTTTAATACGTTTAAAATGCTGTAGGCTAAAAACGCCATATTGCACGGAACACTCGTGAAATAAATCCAACGCAGTAAATTTTGCGGCAAAACAACGTCGGAAGATATCTCCAAAGTACAAATGCAGACTCTTGTTATCTGCAGACTTGTAGAGCCCCAGTTAATGCTTGACCGCTCGCAATTGCACCGAACTATTGAGTTTAAAGACAAGAAATTAATAGCAGTATCAGAGCTATTCAAACAATATCTACGGAATTGACTTAGGAATTATTATGATTTAGTTATCAATATTACGACTACGAAGCGGTGATAGCCTAGTGGTTAGGGCGTCAGCCTCCTAATCACAGGTCGGCGGTTCGAATCCAGGCACGCACCTCTGACTTTTCGGAGTTATGTGCGTTTTTAAACAATTAAAATTTCACTTGCTTCAACGGTGAAGGAAAACATCGTAGGGAAACCTGCACGCCTGAGAGTTCTCCATCTCTCAAAGGCGTGTGAAGTCTGCCAATCCGCACATGGCCAGCGTGGTGGACTATGGCCAAACCCTTCTCATATTGAGAGGAGACCCGTGCTCTGTAGTGAACCGGTAATGGGTTGATCATGATGATCACGACTGTAATATAGCGTCTATAAACTTTGCACGGATTATAGCCGTACGAAAGATTGCTATGTACCGCTATGTATAACTACAGCATTACTATTACTTCATCTATGAAATCTTTTCAATCTATCTATTGCCGGCTATATATAGCCGGCAATAGATATACGTCCATACATTGAAACGAGGATCGAATAAATCATTCGCAAAAACTTCGTCAACTTGTACAAAACGCTTTAGGCTGCCCGAAAATCTTTTTGCCGCCCGTACAAAGGTTGAGGGCTGCAATCGCTTTACGAGTATATTTGTTAGAAAAGGTTTATTAAAAAAAACAAATACCCGGCAACTCCACTTAACGTCAACGTTGGGGCCCAACGCTAACGAGATAACCATAACAATTAGAACAGAGTTTCGTCAAAAAGTTTTAATGGTCTCCCATTTTGTTAAAAGGGGAAAAAAGCGATCGAAAACAACTCGACAGCCTAAAGGCCTCGTACCTGCCTTGGCCACTGTTTTTTGCCGCTGAAATTTCCTCTTTAACTTCAAGGTCATATTAAGGTCACTTAGTCGCTTGACAAAAAGTTGCTTTATTTTCGACCGCAGAGTAAAGGCCTTTTCTATCGGAGCTCTAGAGCAGGTTTATTAAACAGCAACCCCTGAACCCCTGCAAATCCACATTGGTTTCTATTAATACGACTCAGGGTGGTAAATAGTCAAGGTCATAACAAATAAATCAGTAATTGTTTGCAATAAGGCTGCAGGTCAAAGGTTATAAAAGTCTTTCGTATGAACAGGTTTCTTAAAGGTGATTTGAGTTCTGTAATTATTACAGATCAATTTTTTGTGGTATAATTCGTTCTTGTGCCAATTCTTTTAATGACAATAAGTTTGCTGAGACTAGAAAATCCCCAGTAGGGCTCTAGAGGTCCATTTAGAATGGTGAGAATTGGTGCAGTTATTCGACAGTTGTGTTTTTTATTGTTACTTGTTTGCTTTTTGCCCGCGGGAGCAAAAATTGTAGCAAATACATGGAGAACTAATTTTTTGCGCAAATATAGTTGATAGAGGTGAAGTAGTACTTGTACGCAATATATATGGAGCTGCTCAGTTTTTATCATTGACGGTAGTTATAATTAACTACCTATCACATGTAAACTTCAAACCTACACACTGGCTGTATTTCATGATTAATTATACAAATAAACTAAATATAGTCTGATAAATTAAAATCCTTTCATGGTCCCATTTTAGATATTGTTTGAAAAGCGATGTTGCTATTAATTTGTAGTCTTTATACTCAACGGCTCGGCACAAATGCGAGCGGTCAAGCGTGAACTGCAACCGCCACAAGTCCGGAGATAACAAGAGACGCCTCCATTCCAACACACTTTAGAGATTCCAACACACTTTGGAAATATCTTTCGATGTTATTTGAAGCTTTAATAGCCTAGTTGTTTAGGACGTCCGCCTCCTAATCAGAGGTCGTGGATTAGATCCCGGGCACGCACATTTAACTTTTCCGAGTAATGTGCATTTTTAAGCAATTAAAATATCACTTGCTTCAACGGTGAAAGAAAACATCGTGAGGAAACCTGCACGCCTGAGAGTTCTCCATTATGTTCTCAAAGGCGTGTGAAGTCTACCAATCCGCACATGGCCAGCGTGGTGGACTATGGCCAAGACCCTTCTCATATTGAGAGGAGACCCGTGCTCTGTAGTGAGCCGGTAATGGGTTGATCATGATGATGATGGTGATGATGATATTATAGCAGATGTTTTATTACTTTTGTTATTAGGTTGCTGTTTTGATTTATTTATTGATTCAAAGCGCCACCAACAGAATTATATGTATAAAAATAATTATTTTAATAACCTTAAGTGCTAAAATATACATATAAATCAGTCGATTTCCAATAAACAAACGTATTTCTGTTATACCCTCTGTATTCGTTGGCTAACAGAGACACGCAAAGATGTACGTAAGCTTGTAGAAAAGTCCTAGTATAGTGTAAAAAATTACGTAAATTATTAACAAGCATGGATATGAAATATTGCTTTAATAAGATAGCTCTTAATTAATTTTAAGTGGCATCTGAGATGGTGATAAAAAGACAAAATTTACGTTAGTTTGTTGTTCTTTGCGTTTGGAACCCTGATAGCTTTAGTTTTAAGTTCACGAATGAAGTCATCACCATCAACTCACTACTATGTAAATTATTGACGCGTCAAAAGTACCTTTTTAAGCACTATTTGAATAAAGAATATGATTGATTGATTGATCATTTGAAAAAAACTATATAAAATGAAAAGAATAAATTTGGTATTCCTGGATATCACGAAGTCATGAAAACCGAAGTTAGTCCGCGTTACGCACGTTATGTAAATCGGGAAAGTTTGACTCGAGTCGAACTTGTTGAAAGAAACTCGCCGAGTTCTTTAAAAATTCAACGCCACGGAGTGATAGCCCGTCATTGGAGATATAAAGTTGTTTTGGATATGAGTGAAATCGGAAGGTGAACTGTTTAATGGAGATATTTTATTTTACGAAATTGAATGGTTATGGTTTAGCACCGTACAGATAAATATTAAACTACATCAAATCAAATCAAATCAAATCATTTATTTGCATAGATTTTGTAGTTGATTGGTGTTACATTTAATTAGAGTTTCTTACAATCTGCCGGGTAGGCGTGCAAAAATAATATTGTAATCACATGTAATCAATATTTATCGTCAAAAATAGCCGATTATAATTTATTTCATCATCGTCAGCTACAGCCTATTAATCAATCAAAATTGCGTTTATTCAGCCTTTAAAAGAAAAAAAAAAATAATAACAGTGTTCATTGATTAACATAGGCTTTTTTAAGAGCGCGCCACCACATATAGTCGAATATATTTTGACGAGCTCCGTGGCGCTGCGCGTGCGCTATTGCATTCTAAAGTTGGACTTCCTGGGTTCGATTCCCGGCTCGAGTCTGGTCTGGTGGAAGGCTTTGGCTGTGGCTAATTACCACCCTAGCGACAAAGACGTGTCGCCAAGCGATTTAGCGTTCCGGCACGATGTCGCGTACAAACCAATTGGAAGTATGGTTTTATCATACCCCTAACCGTTTAGCCGGCTACCATCTTAGACTGCTTCATCACTTACCATCAGGTGAGATTGTCGTCAAGGGCTAATTTGTAGTGGATAAAGAAAAAATTGAGAACTCGGTGGCGCAGCGCGTGCGCTTTAAATCTATTTTAATTTCTACAGAGTTTGCTTGTTTTTTTAAGATTAAGGATTCGCAGAATTCTATCTCTCAGACATAGTTTTGTAGTATAATTAAGTAGAATGTACTTTATATAATATATAGGTCACATCCATGGGTTCTTTATCCTTGCGACTCTCACAGCATCCCAGTTTACCGCGGCGAAACTTTCCACTCACCGATTGACGCGCACCAGATAAATATGCTTCCCGCCATCAGGGATATCTTAACGGGCCAACTTTCAAGTGGTGGAAATAGAATGTTCGTTTATTTTCATTAATATATTAAAGCCCCACTACTGGGCACTAGACACATTTCTCATAAGAGGTTTAGGTTTTATATCATAGACTTACCACATCGCTCCTATGCGGTTTTCTGAGCTTTGAAGAAATTAAGTTATGTTAATGTTAGAAACGTCTAAGACCGATAATTCTTGGCCTGACCCGGACTCTGTTATCCATGCATGCCTATGGTTACGATGGTTACGATATGGTTACGAGACATAAAGTCTACTCGGACATACACTAAAATACTCCTTGTAAAATCTTACCTTACTGAAAAGCTACATCGAATTTTGTTGATTGGTACCTACTCATACTTACAATTGGTTAGGTAATTAAAAATATTGTGAAAAAAAATCATTGCTAAATTTTCAGTTTTACAAGCGATATATATCTATATATATCTATATACGAGTATAATATATAAAAGGCATATATGTATAAATACATGAATTTTAACTTTTTTTAATTTTCTATTAGTAGGTATGTATTTTTATTAATCTCCTTAAAATTTCATTTAACTTAACTTAAACATCACTCGCGCAAATTAAATGGAATCTCATTATTGAATCAGAACTTAATAATAATTATATCGGTACAATTATATATTATTTATTCATTGCTTTCGGTTTTACGAGTAGATTAAATAAATCTAACTATACCATCCTGGACAACATCTCTTCCACGACCTACGTGACTAAGTTCTGAACATTGTGATAGAAATAACTTGGAGGTCTTGGGTCAAAAGTGCAATTGGGGATTTTTTCTTTTCTGAATTTTCACGGTCTTGCCTGGTGGGAGACTTCGGCCGTGAATCCAACATCCGTTAGCCCGGTACCATCTTAGATTGCAACATTTTTTCCCAAGAGGAGAGATCGCAGTTGACTAGAAGCATAAAAAATATATATTTGCTGTCACTTGATTCAAACAAAATCGCGGATGTGAGTCATGAAAATTACATTATTTTTGCATACTTTGGCATACCTCTGTGTATTCAGTACACTGAATACACATAGCAGTATGCAAAAATAATGTTTTACGTTTGTGACCAATTTGTATTTTTTTTTTAAATTAATAAAACCAATTTCAGTGATCTATAGTAAAATTGAAAATCGAATCTACCAATACGAAAACATATATATGGTTATACCTAACTCCTAATGGGTTAGCCCGCTACCATCTTAGACTGCATCATCACTTACCATCAGATGAGATTGCAGTCAAGTTACTTGTACTTGCTTACTGTGAGAATGTGCTTTAATATACAGCAAGCGCATAAAACAATAGGACTAACGTAAAATAATTTATGAACGTTTTATTTTTATTGTATTATTTAAAGTGTCTTGAATTAATGGCACCTTAAATTATTAAGTAATCCTACAAATGCAAAAGTAGCTCTATGTGTCAAAATATCCAGAAACATCTTCGTTTTTCAACACGTTTTTCCGTCTAGAAAAACGATTTGGCACACACAGGTTTCAAGGTTTACTTGAAAGGTAGATTACTTGTTTATACGGCATGAAACACGTGGATAGATAATGGATACTTTTTAACCCGGTAAAATACCTAGGGATTTCCGTGGGGTTGGATGGCCTTTGTTACCTTGCACAGTAAAATCAATTTAGCGTAAAAAGATTAAGCGTATTTATATTTCCAGTTTCTTTAGAATTAGCGTTTTCTAATGCCGCGTAGAAACCGATCAGGAGGATCCAGTCAGTGAAAAGCATCTGTGGTTGCAGATACCCTTAACACTTAACGTTAGATGACCCGTAAAATTTGCATGAACAATGAAGATTTTTTTTTTTTTTTATTCACCACAAGTTAGCCCTTGACTGCATCTCACCTGATGGCAAGTGATGATGCGGTCTAAGATGGTTGAGGTTTAACCTGTTAGGGGTATGGTAAACTCATACTCCTAATTGGTTTCTACACAACATCGTGCCGGAACGCTAAATCGCTTGGCGACACGTCTTTGTCGGTAGGGTGGTAACTAGCCACGGCCGAAGCCTCCTAACAGACCAGACTCGAGCCGTGAATCGAACCCAGGACCTCCAACTTTAAAATGCAACAGCGCACGCGCTGCGCCACGGAGGTCGTCGAGGTCGGTGGTTCGAACCCGGGCACGGACTTATAACTTTTCGGAGTTATGTGCGTTTTTAAGCAATTAAAATATCACTTGCTTCACCGGTGAAGGAAAACATCGTGAGGAAACCTACACGCCTGAGATTGCTCCATAATGTTCTCAAAGGCATGGGAAGTCTGCCAATCCGTACATGGCCAGTTTGGTGGACTATAGCCAAACCCTTCTCATATTGAGAGGAGACCCATGTTCTGTTGCGAGCCCAGAATGGGGTGATCATGATGATGTAAGTTAAGATTCACAGGAGACCGAAAAGCTGCCAGCTACCTCGGACCACGAATTAGTCTTGCAATTCGAAGGGGAAACGCTGCCAGTATTTTCGGAACCTTGTCTAAAGGAGTACCCTTTTAATATTATATTTTAGTAATTATATGTATTATATTTTTTAAGATTTTTAGTTTTAGGTTCAATTTTAGGTTTACTTTATGTTTCAGATGTTATAAATAAATGACAGTTAAGATTAAATTATAAGGATTGTTATTTGTTATGATTGCCAAATAAAATAAAAAATAAACTCAAGAACAACTTACAAAGAAATATGTCTTTTGCATACATAGGCAAGGTAACAGGAGAAATTGATTTAACGTTTCCGCGCGGAAATAAACGGTGTGAATAAATCAGCAGCAAATCAGTTAATTCCAGGACACATTTGTTGTAATTTACATATGCCATTTACCGGTGAAAGAGTGCGTTACGACAATCGAAAATGTCCCATTAAACCAGAACAATTGCTAAATAGGCTTTTCGGTGCCAGGCGGTTGTTTTATGTGGCGTTTATTCTTTGGCCGTAAAATGCCTAAGCATATTTTTCGGGACTTTTGTTCTTCTCGCTTCAAACTTTACCTTTATACTAAACCGTTGATTCCACAAAACAGTATAGGTAATGCTTATTTTCTAGGTATAAAATAAATATTGCACAAAAGCAGGCTTTGTTTACTGCAGTCAGTGATATTTGCTTATTTATTAAGCTATGTTATTAAGCACAATACGATCCGCGTACCTTACACATAGATGTCAAATTATCCCATTTAATTTTTTATCTAGAATGACGTCACTTTTAATGCATCAAGAACTTACACATCGTTGTGAGTTCTAGGTTATAACTACAAGCGAAAATTTAAAACTACAGCTACAACGGTTACTGAAAGGAAAACACTCTTTCTAACACTGATAATTCTGTATTTTATATTTTATCCACCACTATAGCTCCTTTACTTGTGATAAGCAAGTGTAAAAAACACGGGCGAGGTCGGAAGTGTATATGGGCTCTGTACTCGAGCGGCGTGTGAAGAAACGTCAGTATGGAACCAAACCAAACGTCGAAAAGACCCCTTGGCGGCAATCTCACCCGATGGTAAGTGTTGATGCAGTCAAAGATGGTAGCGGGCTAACCTGTTAGAGGTAAACCCACATTCTTAATTGGTTTCTACGCGACATCGTGCCGGAACACTTAATCGCTTGGCGACACGTCTATGTCGGTAGCGTGATAACTAGCGACGGCCGAAGCCTCCCTCCAGACCAGACTCGAGCCGGGAATCGAATCCAGGACCTCCAACTTTATAATACGACAGCGCACGCACTGCGTCACGCAGGTCATAGTTAGTACTAATTGGAAATCATGACACATCCTGATCTAAGAAGAGATTTGCAAAAAATTTAGCCTCACTTAGAGATGACGTCAATATATTTTTTTTTTTTATCCACTACAAGTTAGCCCTTGACGGCCATCCCACCTGATGGTAAGTGATGATGCAGTCTAAGATGGTAGCGGGCTGACCTGTTAGGGGTATGGTAAACCCACACTCCTAATTGGTTTCTACGCGACATCATGCCGGAACACTAAATCACTTTTCGACACGTTTTTGTCCTTAGGGTGATAACTAACGACGCGGACGGCCGAAGCCTCCCTCCAGACCAGACTCGAGCCAGGAATCGAATGCAGGACCTCCGACTTTATAATGCGACAGCGCACGCACGCGTCACGCAGGTCATAGTTAGTAATAATTGGAAATCTTGACACATCCTGATCTAAGAAGAGGTTTGCAAAAAATTTTACCTAACTTAGAGATGACGTCAATATAACCAGAATCGATCTTTAAATAGTGAATATCTATCTACCGATTGTCACTAGATACCGAAATGGACTTACCCCCACGCCCCACTGACTTCAATAATTGATAGTCTTCCCAGTATCGGTTGCAGTGTTCGATCTAATTTACCGAAGACTGATGAATATTCTGTACGAAACTTTAAATGATGATGAACCGGTATAGTTCCAATGTTTTGGGTATTATGAAGTTTAGAATTCATTGATTCAGATTAAGTGTACTCACTTAATCTGAATCAATAAATAAAACACAATCATTGATGTAGTTTCATTTTAATTATTTTAGTGAATAGCCTATTAATGTCCACTGACCACTGTCCACAGGCCTTTTCTCACACAAGAGAGTTTGATTAGATTGGAGCGTTGATCCACCGCGCCGCTTTATTGTGGATTGGCAGACCATTTATTTATCTACGTGATGCCCGCGACGTCTGATGTACCTGATGTCCGGTGGGAGGCCTCGGCCGTGGCTAGTTACCAACCTACCAAAGACGTGTCGCCAAGCGATTCAGTGTTCCGGCACGATGTCGCGTAACAACCAATTAAGAGTATGGGTTTAGCATACCCCTAACAGATTAGCCCGCTACCATCTTAGACTGCATCATCACTTACCATCAGGTGAGATTGCCGTCAAGGGCTAACTTGTAGTTGATAAAATTCATATCCATACTTCTAATTGGTTTCCACGCACCATCGTGCCGGAACGCTTAATCGCTTGGCGACACGTCTTTGTCGCTAGGGTGGTAACTAGCCACGACCGAAGCCTCCCACCAGATCAGACTCAAGCCGGGAATCGAACCCAGGACCTCCAACAGTATAAGGCGACAGTTTGCACGCTGCGCCACGGAGGTCGTCAATAACTTAAAGACTGCTTAAGTAATAATAATTATTACTATTCAAGTCGACTTAAACTTAAAATATAGTAACACGCAGTGTTTCTTCCAAGTGATTTCGTATACTTATTGTTTATTGGTGCTTATATTAACCATTTAATAAGAATCCTAAGTGACGAAGCCTCCATAATGTTACAATACATATACTGTCTACATTATTACAATTTCAATTCAAAGACCGCTCACTCTATTCCACACGATAATTATTGTGAAAGTTTGTGAATACGTTTTAATATTTGTTTCTCATCACGAATCAATTTGGTCCTTTATGCCATTGGTTGCCTGAAAGAGATCGCTATGTAGCGATAAGACCACCAAATTGTATCAAACTGATCCATTGTATTGTTACAGGGGGATTGGAATAATACCAGGGGAGCTTGATTCATGCTTTATTACGACACACGTGTTATAACCTCCTAAAGGATTCAATGATACCAGTCAATTCCTTTCTTCTAGACCTTCACTGCATTTGATTATGAACTGAACTGCCAAAGTCGTATAGTGGTCGCCTATTTATGGCAAATAACATCGTCTACAATCTTTATAAAAGCGAAAGGTCACTTACATACTTACATACTGACTTACATACTGATTAAACACGAGATCTCAAAAACTATTGCACGTATAAAGCTATAATTTAGCAAGTAGGTAGTTGGTAGTTAAGAGATGTCAGCTAAGAAAGGATATTTGGAAATTCCACCCCTAAAGGGGTTAGATAGGGGTTGGAAGTTTGTATGAAAGTCCTATGTTTTTTAATTTAGAAACACGAAAATCGGCAATTTGACATTTGCCTGTAGCTTATTTTCTGAAGCAGAGCAATCACGGGAAATCAGCAATTCTACGCTGACGAAGTCGCGGGCAACAGCTAGTAATTTGATAAATTGAAAGAATTGTTCTAAATTTAATTCGAAGTTTAAGGCACGAGAGTGAACAGTAGAAACCTAAAATACCTTACCTAACAAAATTTTTTTCGACAACCGGAAATCGAACTCAGGACCACGCGATTGGGGATGCTTGATGAAACATGCTCATTACTAACCATTGTATCCAACGTGGTAGTCTTTGAGCGCTTACCCTGTGCAAAGTGATTTTTAAAGTTTACCCACAACATATAGGTAACATTATGAGAGTTAGAACAAACTTCGCATTTAAATCACTTCATATTTCATCTCAAGACTTCATTAGGATCCATTTTGCACTGAGCGTGTGAGTGAACGTCCGTCGAGTTCATTCAGCTAAATTGAATAGCAGGACTGCATGTGACTTCTAATTAGTGAGCTATTTCACCCAGAAGTTAGTTCCGTCGGTGGCTTTTAAGTGCGAGGTATTTACCTGTTTGAAAGATTTCAAAAGTGCTGAACAGGATTAATAGAGATTTAAACAAATGGTATTTGTTCATTTTATAATTATCGCTTGTATTATTAACCTTTTTAATCTATTACTTGTGGATCTCGAGACGCTAGATCCGATTCGTGGGTTGAGTCAACAACTGGTTAGGAAATCAGTGTTGAGTAAATATATTTTTTTTATATACTACAAGTTAGCCCTTGACGGCTATCTCACCTGGTGGTAATTGATGATACTGTCTAGGATGGTAGCGGACTAACCTGTCAGGAGTATGGTAAACCCACGCTTCTTATTAGTTTCTACGCGACATCGTGTCGGAACGCTAAATCGCTTTGCGACTCGTCTTTGTCGGTAGGGTGGTAAATAGCCACGGCCGAAGCCTCCCACCAGATAAAATTATTGATAATTTGGTATTGTCTGTCTTGAAATTGATAACGGATCTAAGGCGTCTAGACAGATTGTCTGTATTAGATCTCAAATATCATAATTGTGGTAGTTTTGGCACGATTAGCATAACTGCTTAGAAAAAGCAAGTCAACAACACAAGTAAGCAGGTTTTCAGATTCAAAGCTAACTGCACGAAAATGGCTATAAAACTGCAACTGCAACTGAACTGCTTTGCAGTTCTAATGCAGACAAAATTAATAATAGAATTCCTTTTAGTTTGTTTTTATTTTATTTTCCAAACTATGCCCTCACGATGTTGGACAATTTTAAAATACAAAGATCCAATAAATTGGGAACTATATATTAAGGCCGAAGAACAATATATGAAGCTGTAATAGCCTAGTGGTAAGGACATCAGCCTCCTAATCAGAGGTCGGGGGCTGGAAACCGGGCACGCACCTATAACTTTTCGGAGTTATGTGCGTTTTTAAGCAATTAAAATATCACTTGCTTCAACGGCGAAGGAAAAACATAATGAGAAAACCTGCATGCCTGAGAGTTCACCATAATGTTCTGAAAGGCGTGTGAAGTCTGCCAATCCGCACATGGCCAGCGTGGTGGACTATGGCCAAACCCTTCTCATATTGAGAGGAGACCCGTGCTCTGTAGTGAGCTGAGAATGGGTTGATCATGATGATGATGATTATAATATAAAGATTATCCAGCCATACCATAGAGCCACAAACCATATTATCATATTAGATATTGCTTCCAAATTTCATTATCAAATTAAAACAAATTTCTATTGGTCATTTACCGCTTGATTTAAATCAACATTTATTCACCAGTTAATTTATTAGCGTCTAATTCATTCATTATAAGGTAATTAGAGTTGGAAGAGGGTTTTGACTGAAAGATTGTAAAGGTTCTCCGTCTCTCTATAGTCAAAAGGAAAAAGCCCGCTTATCTAATTATAATAAAATGATTATTAGCATAATAAGAACTGGTTAAACCTTCATATTATTTTGAAAGATTTTGAACCTGATTTCTGTGGATAAGGTTTGTATTTGTATTAAACAGTCTGAGCTTCATTAAAGGTCCTTCCCTTTGTGGAATAATCAGCCGTTAAATTCAGTTGTGCCACCAAAATACTGTATTAAAATTAAAGCGAACCGCCCAGTATGATTGAACCAGAATTCATACTTAGATAGGTACATACTTATATTTTGAATGTGAAGCTATTATTGGTAAAGTGCTAGGTCCAGAAATTTTATTGCTTGTGGCTTATTTAATTTAAATTATCCTTTATCGAAGCTGTGATAGCCTAGTTGTTAGGACGTCCGCCTTTTAATCAGAGGTCAGGGGTTCGATCCCTGGCACGACTAACTTTTCGAAGTTATGTGCGTTTTTAAGCAATTAAAATATTACTTGCTTTAACGGTGAAGGAAAACATCGTGAGGAAGCCTGCACGCCTGAGAGTTGTCCATAATGTTCTCAAAGACGTGTGAAGTCTACCAATCCGAACATGGCCAGCGTGGTGGACTATGGCCAAACCGTTCTCAATTGAGAGGAGACCCGTGCTCTGTAGTGAGCCGGCAATGGGTTGATCATGATGAAAATCGAAGCAATCCGCTTGCACGAATCTACATACTGGAACCGCTGTGTAGCCATAACTCTTCCGTTTTCTTAATTAAAATTAACCTAACTTTCTGAGGGGAAGCGTATTTCGGTTCAGGGTAAAATATTTTGATTTAATGTGTTTATCTAGTTACGGCGGGGACAAGGAAAATGTTCCTACATATTTTAGCCGCGGACCGAACTTAATTAAATAATTTTAATGTTTTGCTGCTTGCTTAGGTAGAGGAATGTTCTCGTACATAGCAAGAAGACAAAAACTAGGCTGAAGTTGTGTCAATTTAGCGAGTTAGGTTTAAATAGGTATATTTATTTCCATAAAAGACGCAAGTCACTTACCTTATCTAAGTGTTGATCATAATATGTAATTAAGAGAAGTTTACTCATTTCGTGTATTTGAATTTAAGTTGGGAAGTATAATATAATCTAAGCTTAGTATTAAATAACATAAATGAGTTAACATATATTATGTAATTTATAGTAAAGCTGTGCACCCTCATACATAAAAATACGTAAGACATACTGATAGCTTAGTGATCAGAACGTCGGCCTCCTAATCAAAGGTCGGAGTTTCTATACCTCTAATTTTTCGGAGTTCTGTGATTTATTAAGCAAATAAAATGTCACTTACTTCAAGGGGGAAGGAAAACATCGTGAGGAAACCTTGCCATGCTTTTGACAACCATGCTTGAGCGTCTGCATAATATTCTCAAAGGCGGGTTAAGTATGCCAATCCGCACATGGCCAGCGTGGTGGACTATGGCCAAACCCTTCTCATATTGAGAGAGAGACACGTGCTCTGTAGTGAGCCGGCCATGGGTTGATCATAATTATGATGATGTGCCGAGTAGAAACCAATCAGTAGAATAGGTTAACAACATTCATGGCTCGTCTCAAAGGATCTGTATATCCTATAGATTAAAACAAGTAGAAAAATGTTTACAGTCTAGTGTTTTGTATAGACTTAGTACGGAAGCGCGTAGAGCGGGTCGCCCGTAAATAAGTTCGCCGGCGGGCGACCATATATACGCGACGTCTAATGGGGCCTTAAAGTTTTCTTTATGCGAGCCCCGGGACCGGAAACAATATTTTCCCGACCTTTGATACTTATTATGTTTGTTTTTGCTGGCCTCTCTGACGTAGCTGTAGATCGTTTCACGGAAAATACCCCTGACGAACGACCTGCGCAGTGGATAGTTTTTGCAATTGCATGCAAATACGTAAATTTTAAGTATGAATGAATATTATACTTTCGTATGATTATTAAACACACACAATATTAAGTTCAATTTATTATAATCCGCGTAAAACAGGTAAATCTGCGCGGTGAGATTTATAATTTCTTAAACTTTATTTTATTCATGGTAAAATATTTTTAAATACGTAGGACCTAATCTACGACTCGTTCATATATTATATTTTACCATTATTTTAATTTGTGAGGTAAAATATAATAAATTCCCATTCGGTGTCGAGACCCTTGGTCCGTGGGGTCCTAGCGCTCTAAGACTTTTTAAGGAAATAGCAAAAAGGTTAGTCGATATCACGGGGGACCGAAGAGCTGCCAGCTACCTCGGACAAAGAATTAGTCAAGCCATTCAAAGGGGGAACGCTGTCAGTATCTTCGGAACCTTGCCTAATGATGTTAAATATTTATTTATTTTTTTAGAGTTTTAGTTTTAGGTTAATCTAAGTTTTATTTTAAATTATATATGTATTCCTAACAACTAATTGTCACGAAATAAAAATATATGATAAAAAGCTTTAAAAAAATATTAAAAACTAAAGCTAGATAAGGGCGTTCCAAGCGCCCTTTTCTAAGAAGAAGCCCACAACAAACTTGGCCGGGTTATATCTTGCCATCACAACATTTTGGGGTGCAAGTGGCCCAACTTCCATCTCAGTGGCCAAAGTCGACCTCACCTGCGCGTGGTGCACCCTGCCAGTTAGCGAACGAGGCTCTGACGTTTCCAGTCCCCCCCAGGGTTGCTGTGTCTGATACCGCACGGCTTAATCTTGATGGTATCCCCGCTTTGTGGTAGGGTTCTATCTCGGATCCGTCTGGCTAGCGACCACACTCTAGTCGTAATCAGCCGCAAAGCATTCTATGCGTTCCGGTTGCGAGCTGGAGAGCCAGTTTCCCTCCCGAATAGTGCAGTGTTGGTGGGCTTTGGGTCCGTAGTGGGGCAGAAGTCCTTCCCGCGTGCGTGGGCGTGAGGTATTGGCGCGGGGTCCAGGGAGACCCGATGAAACGGTTGTCCGCTGGCCGCCCGTTGGTCCGTAGGGGGCCCGAACCTAGGATATCCCGTCTTAGGAGGCTGCCCCGCCACCAGCGAAAAAAGCCCGGTGAATGACCGGAGTGCCGGAGTGGGAGACCGGAGTGGAACCCGCCGGTCATTCAGCGGATCGGATTGGGGGCCCTTCCGTCCCCCGCACCAGTAACTCACACCACCTACGCTCTCGGGGGCGGCTGGTTCCGCTTCTTTGACCTGGTGACCACCAGCACTGCACGGTTCGTCCGTCCTCCTTTGATTCAGCCCCCATAAATTATGAAATTGACAAGAAGAAAGAAACGTTCTACAGCGGCGCCTCCTTCCACACTTTGTGTGAACTTTTGTAATATCAGAGGCTTACACTCCAACCTTAACGCCGTTCACCACCATCTCGAAACGGTAAAGCCCGCTTTGCTCTTTCTGACTGAGACCCAGATTTCACCCCCTGACGATACATCATATTTAAACTTCCCCGGCTACAAACTAGAACATGCCTTTTCGCCGCGAGCAGGTGTGTGCGTGTTCATCAGAGGGGACATTTGTGGTCAACGATTACTTAGACTTGAGGTTGGGGATCTGTCTCTTCTCTGGTTGCGCGTGGATTACTGCGGTCAAACCCGGGTCTACGCGTGCCTGTACAGATCCCATAGTGGTAACGCCGAAACGGATCGACTTTTCGAGCACATCCAACAAGCGATCGACTATGTGTTAGAGCATATTCCCTCTGCGGAGGTGGTGATCCTAGGGGACTTCAACGCCCACCATGTGGAATGGCTAGGATCGCGTATCACCGATCACGCGGGAAGGGCCGCTCACAACTTCGTCCTGGCATATGACCTCACTCAACTGGTTTCTGTACCACTAGGATACCCGATATCGCTGATCACACTCCATCAAAACTGGATCTTTTCATCACCACTCACCCTACCGGCTACCAGGTGGTCGTCGATGCTCCCTTGGGATCATCTGACCACTGCTTGGTACAAACATCCGTGCAACTGCCATCTTCCGTTCGCACCCCGGTGGCCGGTACCCGTCGAGTGTGGCACTACAAGTCAGCGGATTGGGATGGACTGCGTGAGTTCTACGCTTCGTATCCCTGGGCGCAGCTTTGCTTTTCGGACGACGACTCTAACACCTGTGCTGAGGCCGTGGCCGACGTTATACTCCAGGGTATGGAATGTTACATTCCCAGCTCATTAATACCCATTGGAGAACGTGCTAAGAAGTGGTTCAATGGGATGTGCAACAAAGCTTGCAACCGAAAACACAGCTCCTACCAAGCTTGGTCCTCAGCACAAAGCAATAATGATCCTAACGCAGTTAATCTGAAGAAGAGTTATAATGCTGCCTCCAGATCTTATAAAAATGCCATCGCCAGGGCAAAGTTCCAGCACATAGACAAAATTGGGCGCAGACTTGTCGCATTGCCTTCTGGCACCCGTGCGTTCTGGTCGCTATCCAAAGCCATACAGGGCAACTTCTGTCGCTCAACCTTTCCACCTCTACGAAAACCGGACGATTCGCTGGCCCACACCGCCAAGGAGAAAGCAGATATCTTTGGCTCTCTCTTCGCTGGTAACTCGACACTTGATGACAGAGGGAGAACACCGCCAACCATCCCGCGATGCCAAAATTCGCTCAGTGACATTTGCTTCACTCAGAGCGCAGTGCGTAAAGCGCTTCTCTCTCTGGACGTCAACAAGGCGAGCGGGCCTGACGGTATCCCTGCCGTAGTGCTTAAAATGTGTGCTCCTGAGTTGACTCCGGTCTTAACGCGCCTGTTTCGGCAATCTTACTCCTCCGGCACTGTTCCGTCTTCCTGGAAGACTGCCTTAGTCCACCCTATTCCAAAGAAGGGCGATCATTCAGACCCATCGAACTACAGGCCAATTGCGATAACCTCCCTGCTTTCTAAAGTTATGGAGCGTATAATAAACACCCAAATGCTTCATTACCTGGAAGAGCACCAGCTGATTAGCGATCGTCAGTATGGCTTTCGCCACGGTCGTTCAGCTGGTGATCTCCTAGCTTACCTCACTCACCGCTGGGCGGAGGCAATCGACAGCAAGGGAGAAGCTTTGGCGGTCAGCCTGGATATTGCAAAGGCCTTTGATCGGGTTTGGCATAAGGCACTTCTGTCCAAATTGCCGTCTTACGGACTCCCCGAGAAGCTGTGTGATTGGATCGCCAGTTTTCTGAACGAGCGTAGCATTAAAGTCGCTGTTGACGGTTTTTGCTCTGAACTGAAGCCCATCAATGCTGGCGTTCCGCAAGGATCTGTGCTTTCACCCACGCTGTTCATACTGCATATCAATGACATGTTACATAATAACAATGTTCATTGCTATGCGGACGACAGTACGGGTGATGCCTTATATAAAGGTCGTGCACAGCTTTCTCGTGCTCAGCTGGAGGAGTGTAGAAGTACGCTTGTGTCGAATATCGAGTTCTGTCTCGACCAAGTATCTCAATGGGGCTCACAAAATATTGTGCACTTCAACCCCACGAAGACACAAGTATGCGCGTTTTCGGCAAAAAAGACCGCTTTTACAACTCCTATTATCTTCCAGAGCACTCCCCTGACTCCATCTAACAGCATAGGGATCCTCGGTGTTTGCATATCGAACGAAGTCCAGTTCCGCGAGCATCTGGAAGGTAAAGCTAAACTAGCCTCGAAAAAACTCGGGGTGCTCAACAGAGCGAAAAGATACTTTGCGCCTAAGCACAGGCTTCTGCTCTATAAAGCGCAAGTGCGGCCCCACATGGAGTACTGCTCTCACCTCTGGGCCGGAGCACCCCTGTACCAGCTCCTTCCATTTGACCGGATACAAAAGCGGGCAGTTCGTCTCGTGGATGATCCCAAGATGCGTGTTACTTACACGCTGGAGTCCCTAGAGCACCGAAGAGACGTTAGTTCTCTTTGTGTGTTCTATCGTCTCTACAATGGAGAGTGCTCTGAGGAGCTATTTAATCTAATTCCACCTTCCGTGTTCTCCAGTCGCACTTTTCGTCGCAGAAATAAATTTCATCCTCACCACCTGGATGCCTGGACCTCTTCCACCACCCGCTATTCCAGGTCATTTCTGCCACGAACCTGCAAATTGTGGAACCAGCTTCCATCTTCTGTGTTCCCTAATGGTTATAATATGGGGATCTTCAAAGGGCGAATAAACAAATTCCTCAAGGGCCAGCAACGCATTGGCGGTTCCTCTGGTGCTGCAAATGTTCATGGGCGGCGGTAATCACTTACCATCAGGTGACCCGCCTGCTCGTTTGCTCGCTTTGTATATAAAAAAAAAAAAAATCACCCCCTTAATAATCAGTATAAACAAAACAAATATCTATGTTTCCAATACTGACAGATTTATGTTAATATTAAATAGCAAAGTAAGTAACCTGAATGCATAAATATGTTTCATATAATAAAAAAATATTATTAAAAAAAAAATATTAATATGACATGTAAATTTGTATGCCAAAATTTAACGAGGACAAGCACTAGTTTAGTTAACTGCTTTTACTACCACGTCTGTAAATAAAATAACCAATATATGAACAAGAGTATATTGAAAGACTCCGTACAAAGGCATATTTCAGTAAAGTCATTTTAAAAACTGTCTATTGGACATACAGATAGCACTGTGGTGGTGCAAAGAGTTGTCAAAAACGTTGCAAAAACCACAAATTGATCTACACTGTTTAAATAGGTCGTGTACGCTTAGAGCGTTATGTCCGTAAATCGGATTCCCGCCAGCGGCGCGCAAATAATGTAGCGTCTAATAGCGCCTTAAAGTTTTCTTTATGTGCGCTCCGGGACCCGGAAATCATATTTCTCGGCATTTAATAGACTCAGCTTGTTTGCAGTATTTTCATGAATTAGCCCTCTCTTATGTTAATTCGTTGCATTTTTATATGCTCTATACAATTAAAAACCCCGGCTAAGTTTGTTGTGGGCTTCTTCTTAGACCGGGGCGCGTTTGGAGCCCTCATAGCTTTAGTTTTAAGTTTACGAATATAGTTATCACCATGAAATAACTATGTAAATTATTGACGCGTCAAAAGTGCCTTTTTAAGGACTATTTGAATAAAGATTATTTTGAATTTGAATTTGAATTTGAATTTTGAATTTGAATTGAATTTGAATTTGAATTAAACTTATTTTCTACGAATTAAATTTTACAAATAATAATATCAACACACTTACTTTCCAAATAATATGAAAAACACGCTTGCTATATAAGGTTTGTTCCGAAGGATTTTACCAATAAAAAGACTAGTACTCGACATCCAAACCAAAAGTGTTGTACTTTTAGATAGATAGATTGATCTTATTGCATATTACAGTACAAAGGTATCTCTTACGCACAAATGTCCTTTACGAACTTGACCACCAAACGACGACCCATTACACAACCCAGGCAGGTCTTCGACACAAAGTGTCTTCGCCAGCGAAGACGAGGTCTCCAATTTCTGGTGTGGTGGGAGGCTTCAGCCGTGGTTAGTTACCACCCTACTGACAAAGACATGTCGCCAAGCGATTGAGGGTTCCGGCACGATGTCGTGTAAAAACCAATAAGGAGTATGGGTTTACCATACACCTAACAGATAAGTCTGCTACCATCTTAGACCGCATCATAACTTACCATCAGGTGAGATAGCCGTCAACGGCTAACTTGTAGTGTATACAAAAAAAAAAACTTATGACAGCCGTGTTTTGTGTCGGCGTTTAAACTGTTCATATAAGCAGACCTTAAAAACCGTTCTGCTACATTACGCGCTCCGTGCCAAAATGTGGTGCAAATAAATCCCAACAAATCAGTTAATTCCGCAAAACATTCGCCGTAATTTACATATTACGGCATTTCCGTTAAAAGAGTGCGTTTCGACAACCGAAAATGTTCCATTAAATCTGAACAATTGCAAATGGGATTTCCATTGCAAAGTGTTTTTGTTAACGTAAACCATTTTTTTTGCAGTTCGCATAATTATACGGAAACCTTTGTGAGTTAAAACTGCAGTGTTGATTCGTGTAGGTATTTTTTAATCCTTACACATTAACATTTTTACTACGACTGGTCAATGGAAATTACAACAGCATTCTGGAAAAAGAATCAAATAAAATTAACAAGAAAGCAAACAGTCGACTTTGACTAATTTATTATATTATTTAAATTATTTATATTCGAAATAAAGTGTTAATTTTAGTAGGATATTATTGGAACGAAGTTCTTTGGAGGAGATAGGGATTTTGCTGCGCGACCGAACTGAAAAAAACGTGATAGTAAAACCGTAAGAAAAAGTCCGTGGAATAAAACCGTTAAATGAGACGTGCGCAGGCGCGACAGTCGTTTACACAACCGAGTATTGTATAATACCTTTCTCTTTCTCCCTCTTTTTTTTCGTTCTCTCATCTCTTCTCTCTCTATTTCTGTGTATTTTCTATGTAATTTTATGTTGTCAAACAAAAATAAAGAGACATATTTTTTTTATTATCAGCATTATTTTTTAAAATTATTATCAGTATTAATTTGCAATATTATTATTTAATACAACTCGTCATATCAATCATATTATCAATACACACATATCATCAAAGTATTATTTTCGATCAATAAGATAAATTCTTATTGATTCTGACAAATAAATAGTTTATGTAGAATTTTTAACTTTTATAAATATTTAGGAGTAATCGAGAGTAAGGACTAAAAATAAAATCAATTAAGAACCAGTGAATTAAAACGGTAACCTCTTAGATTCCGCTAATTACATACTTTGTACTTCGATGACATGGGTTAGTAAAATTTTTATGATATTTTCTTATTTTATAAAGAATTTTTTTCACTATAATTATTAAAATAACAAATCAACGAAAAAATGATTTTAAGAAATGCCTATCAACTCAAATTGCGCTTTGAATGATAGATCAAAGCACAAAGGCCTTACCCATGGGATATAAACTACGTAAGGTTAATATTTTTACCTTATGATATCTCGCGGTTCAATAGCAAAAACGGTGAACCGTTTTATAAAGTCTGCTTCCAATTCAGACTGTAGGTATTATATCTTACCATCAGGCGTTCGATTGCGTCGAAGCAATAAGCTTTCATACCATTAAAAAGGTTTAAAATATATATCACAGTATGTTACCGCGGCAAAATGCTTGATATTTTCGCGATATGAAAACTTTTATGAAACATTTTAACAAGTAACATAATGAAAGTAATAAAAGGTCGCGGGAGACCGCGCTTTATAATAACCGTATAAAAGCGATGTCTCGTGTTTATTGCAAACTACAGACTAAGCCTTCCTGAGGCGAAGTTATTACAGTTATGCTTGTAGCATTGCGCGAAAAATATTTTTTAATGATACATAATATATTTATTATAGGAAATATCTGCCTGCTTTTTCGTCTACGTGTACTTTCTAGATGTAGGGTAACGTTGCTTAAGTCGTACCGCGGCCTAAGTCGTACCCCGGCAATATCAAGTCTGTTACCTATAAATTGAACAATCTAGTGTCTTAAACCTGAACTATTTAGTCAAGTGAGCAAGCGTAAACAAGTGGATGGCCGACCGGCTTTGTGAAGCAGAAATAATTAAAAAGTAAGTTTTTTATGCAGTTTTCATTTAAATTTTTGACTCAATTGTAAGCTTTTTATGTTAGGAATGTGATCTTTACTTTTTTTCTTTATTAACGTCTATTTATAATACTTATTTGGCAATCGTTAGGCATACTCAAACGGTAGATTTTTTTTAGGTTATGTTAATGGTTTTAGTTTAAAACTTAGAAGACCCCGTTGCTTAAGTCGTACCTGTGCAAAATTCCTTACTCGTACCGGTAGGTACGACTTAGGTATTAAGAAAAATCATTCTTTACATCATACTAATGGCGATAGTTTGTTGTGTGTGTGTGTGTGTTTTACGCAAAAACTACTAAGTTTTTGCGTAAAAGAAACACGGATCTGGATGAAATTTAGAATGGAGATAGATTATACCCTAGACACACACATAGGCTACATTTTATCCCAGAAAATCTAGTAGTCATAATCTAGTGTTTAATAATTTACTTAATATTTTATCAGGTAATAAATATGGCGAAGAGAAAGTACAATAAGTACATGGAAGCAGGAGGATATGGACGAAGCTTTACAGAAACATCAGAATGGAGAAATTGGTTTTAATGAAGCCTGTCACCACCACCTGTGAACACCACCCATCATTCAACCTGGACCTTCCAAGATATCACAAGATGCTTCACATAATGATAATTATATATTATCAGTTGATCAACAAATAAAGTCTCATCTGAATATTTTATCTCCTGTGCCTTGCATAAAAACAGTTATTAAAAAAATTAAGAAAGGTACTAAGCCAACAATGGAATTAACTTCAAGTTCCTATAAAAATTAAATAGAAGCTAAGGCGAACATAAATAAAAGGAAGCCTGTACTAGATATAAAACTAGTCAAAACAGAAAAAGTTATAAATAAAACTATAAAAAGAAGAAATACAGAAACAAGCAAGAAGACCAAAATAATAGAAGCTAAAGAATCGTGGTTTTGCCAACTATGTAAGGAAGATCGTAAAGAAAACATGATTCAGTGTATAAAATGTGAAGGTTGGATACATGACCTATGTGCTGGCGTTGAAAGCCATAGAAAGAAATATATTTGTGATACCTGTGTTCAAGCTCAATAATTTTCTAAGTATTCTGTTTTTTAAGAAGTTAATATTTTCTGTTATTTTAGTAATTAGGTTCGTCTTTATAACTAATAATCTCAGACTGAATTTTTTGTAATTTTTAGTTGTTCATGTGATCTGTAGTTATTAAGTATTTTTCTATATAGTTTATTATGTATTCATTAAAATCTGTTGTCTAAGTACGATTAAGGCAATGGGTGGTACGAATTAGGCAACGAGGCGCCTTAATGGTACCGGGAGTATATTTTTGAAAAACGTTAAAATACCTATTTTGATGAAAGATTTTCAAATTCATATGGTTGTTATTGAAAAGGCAACTAAATAAAGATTCAGTAAATGAAGAAGAGTTTGTTTTATTTCAGTTACACTGAATATTACAGCATTATTTCCTTAGGGGGTACGACTTAAGCAACCTTACCCTACTTTATTCTTAATTAGAACTACACTTTGCAATTAACTTCGAAGTTACTAATAAAGTAAAAATAATGTTTTACATTATAAAAAATGTGATAATTGGAATCGATTTCATTCGACATAGCAAAACCGAAAATTACAACGATACTCTTTGTACATAATTATATAAGAATTTATAATTGAGTAGAGTTTAATTTTTAGTTTCCATATGATAGTTTAAGCTTGTAGAAAAATCATATTCCGATATTAAGGATTATATAAACGGTAAAAAAGCTTGGGTGTGAATTGCTCAATCTCCATAGGTACTATAGTGTATTATTCATTATGTGAGATGGTGATAACGAAAAAATAAACCCCGGCTAAGTTTGTTGTGGGCTTCTTCTTAGACCTGGGCGCGATTTGAACCCTCTTAGCTTTAGTTTTAAGTTAACGAGTGTAGATATATTATATGAACGATTCATAGATGCCTGTAATAGGTTAATATGAATAAAGCTATTTTTGAAATATCTTCCCACTTTATCGTCTCCGTGTACTTTCTACGTGAACTTAATTCCCATTTCGAACTACAATTTGTTATTAACTTCAAAGCTACTAAGTGAAACATAATAATACGTAAGTATGTATATTATATAATACGTAAGGGGCTTTTACTAAGCCCTCGCTGTCCACCCATCCGTATGTCTGTATGTTAGACGACCTCTATAGCGCAGTACGCACGCTGTTGCATTATAAAGCTCCTGGGTTCGTTTCTTGGCTCTATTCTGGTATGGTGGAAAACTTCGGCCGTGACTAGTTACCGACCTAGCGACAAAGATGTGTCGCCAAGCGATTTAGCGTTCCGGCACGATGTTGCGTAGCAACATCTTACGAGTTACACAACGATTTAGGTATACCAATAAAATCTTAGATTGCATCATCACAAATCAACTGTTGAGATTTCCGTCAATGGCTTACTTGTAGTGGAATAAAAAATGACAGAGAACTGTTTCTCATGAACTGTAGCAGGTACGGAGTTGAAATGTAGACAGAAATTGTATTTCTATTGCCGCAAGAATAACAAATAGTGAATATAAAATGAAATTGAGAACCCTTTCCTAGAGGAACCGTGCCATTATTCGGAATAAGAAGTGGCCTTATGACATTCTGCTCCATATACACTATATTTCAAATCGAAGGAGCGAGAGGGAAATTTAAACCCCTGTCTCTACGACTGAGGAGCTATACAGTAGACGGAGAGGACTAGGCTGATGTTAATATACATGTCTTTATGGCTGAAAACAGATAACGTTGACAATCTACGAATCTATGAATATTAACGGCTTCATGGGAGTTTTTTTTTGTTATCCGCAAATACATTTTTCCGGGATAAAAAGTATCCTATGTTTTAATCCAAAGTGTAATCTATCTTTATTCCTAATTTCAATCAAATTGATTCAGTAGTTATTGTGTAAAAGAGTTACAAACATCTATACCTCCATGCATACATCGCTTTTATAATATTAGTTAAGTTATTTGCAAAAATAATTTAAGTTTAATCTCCTGTAACAAGTTTTGATCTCAACATAGTATCTGTGTATCTTGCAAACTTTATGTGACAGCCTGATACAGAGACTTATTTATTTATTTATTCAAAGCGCCACCAACAGAATTATATGCAAAAAATATAAACATTTTAAAAACCTTAAGTGCTAGGATCTCCTTCTTCTTCTTGCCCTTATCCCACATTATGTGGGGTCGGCACAACACGTCTTCTTCTTCCACTCACTTCTATCAGACGTCACTTCACTACCCACACCTTTTACCCGCATGTCCTCTGTTACACAATCCATCCATCTCTTCTTTGGTCTTCCTTTACTCTTTTGCTCTTCCACGTTCATATATAACATTATTTTGGTGACATCACTTCCTTTCCTCCGCATTATATGACCATACCATGCCAGCCTGTTACTCCTCATCTTTTCTGTCACTGGCGCTACTTTTAGACTTCCCCTTATATATTCATTTCTTATCTTATCCATTCTTGTCACACCACACATCCATCTCAACATTCGCATTTCTGTCGCATGAACTCTTCTTTCATCCGTTCTTTTTGCCGCCCAACATTCTGATCCATACAACACGACAGGTCTTACGACTGTTTTATAAATTTTCCCCTTAAGTTTAAGGGGCATTTGTGGGTCGCATATCACTCCTGAGACCTGTCGCCATTTCATCCATCCCGCATTCATTCTATTGTACACATCTCGCTCAATATTACCGTCGTTTTTAAGTGCTAGGATATACATATAAATGAATTTAGAGGTACACACATAACATAGTGCGTATATAACGCACTATGCAAAATCTAACTGTTGTGTGTCTAGTGTTTTTATTAATTTATTTTTGAGATACATGTAAAATTAAGTTTTTTTTTACACACTACAAGTTAACTCCTCACGGCTATCTCACCTAGTGGTAAGTGATGATACAGTCTAGGATGGTAGCTGGCTAACCTGTTAGGCGTATGGTAAGCCCACACTCCTAACTAAAACGGAACGCTAAATCGCTTTGCGATACGTCGTTGTCGGTACAAGCCACGGCCGAGGCCCACAAGACCAAACTCGAGCCAGGAATCGAATCCAGGACCTCCAACTTTATAATGCGACAGCACACGCACTGCGCCACGGAGGTCGACACAACCAGGATAACATGAAGCTCTAGCGGTTCGAAATCCTAGAACTTGTAAAATAAAAATAAGGTAAAATACCTTATTTTTATGAAACCAAGTTAGCAAACTCAAAGACACAAAGCGGCTGGAAAGCCTAAAAAGGCAATAAATAACCGCTGAATATAAAGGATATAAGGCATTTTCCGTGGGCGGGGTCTGACTCTGTTGGGGACAATTTTAATGCGATATTACTTTGCATATAAATCATTTATGTTAAATCATAAGCGGTAGCGGTAACATATCTCAAAGACATCATGATCAAGTAGCAAATATTTTATATCAGTTTTGTTTTTGTTTTATTCCATTGTCCATTACTAAATAACAGGTGTTAATTGAATTATTTACATTTAGATATAAGCATGCTGTGATCATATTAAGATGGTCACTATATCATGAATATTCTTCGTTTATGTTTTGGCCCTTTATTTTGATGGGACCAGTTTAATGATACAATAAAATAAAAAAAAAACGAACATCAAAATTTTCCCATGAAGAGTTATGTTATTTTAGTATAACACTAATACTATATATACTTTAGGCTACCAAGAAAAACTTCCCCAAAATTAGATGCATTAATCAACAGAAATTGCCAAAACAAAGGGATCCAACAAATGAAGCAGACATGCGACAATCTCTAATTTTTTCAACGTTTTTTAACCGCCACAAGAATTTAAAAAAGGGTTTAATGTAAGTCGCGGGTAGCTAGTTATGTATAATTTGCATTTTATTCTCTCACTTGTTTAAGATAGATACAAATATATCCTTAAATTTGACAATGTATGCAAAAATAATAATTGTACATACCTATTTTACAAAATTTGTTTTACATGTTCCCAACACATATTGCCAAAATAAAGGGAGCAGCAAAAGAAGTAGACATCTACAATCTCCAATTTTTTTAACGTTTTTTATTCCACAAGAATTTAAAATTGGGTTTTATAAACCTTCGCAAACGAAGTCATGGACGGCTAGTTATGTTTAATTAACATATTCTCTCACTCAAGATAGAAACAAATGTATCTTCAAAAATTTTTAGTCAATGTTTACAAAATTATTAAACGAAAAAATAGACATTCTTAAAAAAATCATTATAATATAAATCTTAATTTTTACCATTTATTAGTATGTAGCTCTGTCGTCGGGACAGAACATGTAATGTTTCTTTGGGTAGATTTATAATATATATATATATATATATATATATATTTCATCATCATCATCATCCTGATAAACCCGGGTCTCCTCTCAATGGTTTGGCCATAGTCCACCACGCTGGCCATGTGCAGATTGGCAGACTTCACACGCCTTTGAGAACATTATATAGAACTCTCAGGCGTGCAGGTTTCCTCACGATGTTTTCCTTCACCGTTGAAGCAAGTGATATTTTAATTGCTTAAAAACGGATATAACTCCGAGTTATAGGTTAGAGGTGCGTGCCCAAGTTCGAACCCCCGACCTCTGATTAGGAGGCAGACGTCCTAACCACTGGGACGACTTAGGACTCTTAGGACGACCTAAGTTATCAAAACGTAGAAAAGAACTTCTCTTCAGACTTCGATTAAAAATACCTAATTTAATTTATAAGCTGTAGATTCCCCGCTGACGGCTCTGACTTGTACCGCTAAAGGCGCGGTATGCACGTCGCGTGCTCCCACCGTTATTTTAGTCCTTAATATGCGCACGAATGAAGAGATTTTCAATTTTAAGCACTCAATTAAAACTGTAATTTACCTCGTTGCATTTAATAACATCCAATTAACTATTTGCTTGTGTGAGTACCTATAAGTTATTAATAATTTCCGTGTAAGTTAGCCTCAAGTGAGCGAAGGAGTTTAAATTATAAAATGAATTTCGACTACACGTGTCTTCTTTGAAGCGGTGATAGCCTAGTGGTTAGGGCGTCAGCCTCCTAATCAGAGGTCGTTAGTTTGAATCCGGGCACACACCTCTAACTTTTCGGAGTTGAGATGTGCGTTTTTTAAAAATTAAAATATATGCTTCAACGGTGAAGGAAAACATCGTGAGGAAACCTGCACGCCTGAGAGTTCGCCATAATGTTCTCAAAAGCGTGTGAAGTCCGCCAAACCGCACATCGCCAGCTTGGTGGACTATGGCCAAACCCTTCTCATATTGAGAGGAGACCCGTGCTCTGTAGTGAGCTGGCAATGTGTTGATCACGTGTCTTCTTATAAAGTTGAGTATGGATTTTTTAATTTTTCACTACTAATTAGCCCTTGACGGCAATTTCACCTGGTCGTGATGATGCAGTCTAATATGGAAGCAAACTAACCTGTTAGGGGTATGGTAAACTCATCCTCCTAATTGGTATCTACGCGACATCGTGCCGGAACTCTAAATCGCTTGGCAACACGTCTTTGTCAGTAGAGTGGTAACTAGCCACGGCTGAAGCCTCTTACCAGATCAGACTCGAGCCGAGAATCGGATCCAGGACCTCCCACCTAATAATGCGATAGCGCGCGCATATGCATCCTTCCAAAGATTGCAATACAACTCTGTTTATTAGGGCTTAATTCGCGTCTAACCGAGCATATAATGGTTTATGCATATCGCATCGACGAGGAGTAGGAGTCGTGGGGATCCGACCCCTCACAAACGAAGTGGCAGTAAATGCAATCATTGAAGCTTAGTGAAAACTTTTAACAACTTGGTTTATGTACACGAAAATGAATGAAAGCATTTAATTGCTTTAAAAAACAATTAAATATTACATACTATTTTAAAGTAATTAAAATATCTCTTGCTTGAACTGTGAAGGAAAACATCGTGAGAAAACCTGCATGTCTGAGAGTTCTCCGTAATGTTCTCAAAGGCGTGTGAAGTCTGCCAATCCGCACATGGCCAGCGTGGTGGACAATGGTCAAACCCTTCTCATATTGAGAGGAGACCCGTGCTCTGTAGTTAGCCAGCAATGGGTTGATCATGATGATGAGTGTATATCCATACTAATATAATATTCGCTACAAACTCGGTATGTTTGTAAAAATGCGATTGTAACAATCTTAACATTAGAGGTAAAAATAAACTTGTGTCGCACGCTACTAGACTGCATAAAATTAGAAATTCATTCAATTGTAATTGTATACAGTTTTATAACAAATTATCAAATGAAATTTCTGGAATATCTATAAGTTCAAAGTTATAAACCGTAAGCTTGTAGACAAATCCTATTATAGTGTAAGGGATTATGTATATGATAAACAAGCATGAGTATGAAATTTTAAGTGGCATGTGAGATGGTGATGAGAAAAGGAAAATCTACCTGGCTAAGTTTGTTGTGGGCTTCTTCATAGAGTAGGGTGCGTTTGGAACCTACATAGGTTTAGTTTTCAGTTTACGAATGTAGTTATCACCATCAAATCACTACTATATAAATTATTGAAGCGTCTATTATTGAGTGTCTAAAATGGTGGGAGGCTTCGGCCGTGGATAGTTACCACACTACCGACGAGGACGTCTAGCCAAGTCATTTAGCGTTCCGGCATGATGTCGCATAGAAACCAATTAGTAGTATGGGCTTACCATCTCAGACCGCGTCATCACTTACCATCAGGTGAAATGCCATCAAAATCTAACTTGTAGTGTATAACATCTGCAGCACTATTGGTATCAACGATGCTAGTTAAACCCACCCTTTTAATCGGTTTGTACTCGGTATTACACGCTCGGAACGCTAAATCGCTGGGTGGAATGTTTTTGCCAGTAAGCCGGTTAACACCAGAGTCGAGCAGGGAATCGAACCCAGGACTTCCCACTTTATAATATTATTTATAACCACGGATGCTAAACGGCAATTCTGCGCGAGCAAACACGGTTAACTGATAGTTGTAAATAAAACAACTCATTAATATGTAAAGAGTCAATTTGAATTTAGCACGCCCTTTTAGGGTGTTAATTAGTGTAAATAAAAATACTTTTCACCGTTGAAACAGCCCAACGGAGATAGTATGAAAGTAAAAAGAACGACTTCTGAAACTAAAGTCCTTTATGACTTTTTAAGTGTTTCACTAATTGTACTAATTGAAAACAAACTAATTAAATTTAAAGTGCTCTTAAGAGACACTTATATTTGGCTTTAAATAACAAAACACAGACGCCTTATTAACGTTCAGAAATGGGATAGAATTTTTTAGTCCAGTAAAAGATAGCGATTGACTGCAATCCCACCTGGTGGTAAGTGATAATGAATCCAAGATGGTTGCGGGCTAACCCGTTAGGATATTATATTAAACACATATCTTTATTAACCGCATCGGTTCATACGCGATATCGTACCTGGACGCTTAGTCCTAAAAATTGTCCTAACCCACCAAGCTACATTCAAGTAATGTGGTGGGTCTGTGTTCTAAAATAGACTCAGAAAATTCACAATCAAAGAATCCTGCGAAAAACAGGAGCAAATAGGATGAATACTTAAATTTTCTCACTACACATGATTTGGGCCTGCGATTCTGGGTGAAGGTCCTGCGTTCGATTCCCGGCTCTAGTCTGGTCTGGTGGGAGGCTTCGGCCGTGACTAGTTACCACCCTAGCGACAAAGATGTGTCGCTAAAGCGATTTAGCTATTTAACTCTATTAATAAAACTTTAAGCAAACTTTGAAGTTTTTCGTTTTAATAAATGGCCATACAAAAACGTTAGTAAAAGTTGCAAGTTCAAAAACGTGGCTACTCTGCCAAGTTTAAGTGGCCATTAGTGAAGTAGTTCACAGCTACCCCGGCGTGTTGCTTTCCGACTTAACGCGTATTTCATTTTACCCTACATCTACAACAGGCATTGTGCGGTACCTTATATAAACTAAGGCATAACCATTCCTATCAAATGTCCAATGTCTATACCAAATTTTATACCACTATTTCTGAGCTATTTTCTGTCTTTTTTGTTTTTTTTCGTATCTTGTGGTGTGCAATAAAAGTGTAAACATTCATTCATTCATTCACTCATACATTCATTCATTCATTCACTCATTCATTCATTCAATCATACATTCATTCATTCATACATTTATTCATTCATTCATTCATTCTGAAAAGAATGCTTTCGTATTATTTTTTTGTACCACATAAGTTGGCTCTTGGCAGCAATCTCACCTGGTGGTAAATTATGATGCAGTATACAATGACTTATAAGCTGTGATAGCATAGTTAGTGGTTAGGACTTCCGCTACCTAATCATAGATCGGGGGTTTGATCCCAGGCTACGCACCTCTAACTGTTTTCAGTTATGTGCTTTGTTAAACAATTAAATATAACTTGCTTCAACGGTGAAGGAAACATCGTGAGGAAACCTGCATACCTGAGAGTTCTCCATAAAGGCGTGTGAAGTCTTCCAACCTGCACATGGCCAGCGTGGTGAACTATGGCCAAACTCTTCTCATATTGAGAGGAGACCTGTGCTCTGTAGTCGGCCATCTGTTGATGATGATGATAATACAATGAATTCTATGTATTACTACATAAAAGTTATTGGCAGTATAATATGAAAACGTACTAACATGCTAAGGTCATGGTAACCGTACTACTTATTGGTTTATAGTTAATGGAACGCTAAATCTATTGGCGACAGTATCAGTAATGTATAAGGGTAACTAGTAAGGTCCAAACAATTCACCAAAGTAGACCAGGGAATCGAACGCAAGATTTCCTACATTATAGTGCGACAGTGCACGCTCTGGGCCACGGATGTCATTAAAACGATGTTTCACAGTGTTAATATTTATGATATAGCAAAAAAAAAAAAACAAAACACGTTTCTTGTAATGGGGAAACGTCCATTGAGACACCATTTCAAAAGCAGATGTCTCCCCCAGTTTTATTTTAATTTTGTTTATTTATTAGTAATGTAACAGTCATAAATATAAATAAGTTCATTCAATTAAAAAAAAATGTGTGTGTGTACTAGTGTACACACGTAAGAAGTGAAACTTCTTTATGGCCTTATTTTTCGAAAAATGATCTACATGCAACTTTCTAGAAATTGGTTAAATAAAGTTAAATTAGATAAAGTTTAAACAAAAGGATTTTATTATCATAGACATGAATACAAATAATACAATTATTCATCAATTTTGATATCATACATAGTATATAATGGCGACTTTAATAAAAATTGAAGCCAAATCTTTATTGTACCTTTGTTTATTATACCATGCAAATAACTCGATTTATGGATTTTCTTGCGTTTAATGTGCACATTGATACAGTGATCATCAGATTTATTAAATATATTTATTAAAGATTGTTCTTTTCATGCCTAATATGCTTACTCAGTTCCTTTAGTTTTAAGCTGTTAAGTTACTGATTAGCACCGAGGACAAACCTCTTTGGTTTTTTCGGTGCCTTTATTATATAACTAATTTTATTCCTTGTATATTAATAATAAATAAATAAATAAATAAATAAAGATAAACTTCTGGGGAGAGTACGAACCATTGAATCAATAGACACTGGAACATTGATTATTTGTCCATAAATACCATACTGACCGTTAACGTGTCTTAATCTCCTAATCTGCATGAATGAGAAAAAATAAATACCACAATCCCACCCAAGTATTAGAAAAAGAGATATAATTACTTACTTTTGTTAAAAATCCACTGGAATTAGAATTAAAATAAAGCCTTTGATTTTGTTGATCACTTTAGTATTGATATATTATTTATCACGTCGCTATTGTGTTTCAGAAATAAATAAGGGTGCAAGAAAAAAAGATGGCGCGTAACGGAAAAATGTGACGCGTAACCGAAAAAAGTGACGGTATTTTTTTTTCCAACGCCGATAAAGAAGTTTCACTTCAAAAATAAAGTCAAAGAAAGATTACACTTAATAAATCAGTCTTACAAAGTTGGACAATACAATAAGAAACAATACGCTTAATAATCTGAACATTCTACTCACACAACATACGATTCAGGGTGTGTTTGTTTTTATGTGCACGTGTGTGTGTGTGTGTGTGTACGTACGCATGTATTTTTGTGCTTATGAGAATAAGAGTAATGTTTGTAATTTATACTAATAAATTACTCGATCAGCTATTATCTCCCACCGAACACGGCACAAGATCCCGTCACGTGAAGCATTGCTAATGTATTGTGTCATTCAGATTAGGCTTAGCATTAAGCTTGATAACTTAATCCCTTAAATCCTATTACTTGGCAAAACGCCTAAACCATCAACATACTTATTAACACTATGCGATTACGTTATATATACGTTTTAGCGTATTCTTGCCCGGCTTGAGGATTTGGCTGTGGCTAATTACTGTCCAATAATTAAATAATTGTGTCCTTACGGCCAAACGATTAACGCCTGATGTTAATAATCAATCTAAGCCAAATTTTTGTGGTGCTGTCCTTATCGACAAGAAGTGTACGATAATAATACTACTAAATTGAATCAGCTATCTCAAGATTAGATTGATTATTTATGTCAGCCGTTAGCCTGCGTAGAAACTGATCGCCAGGTTACCCACAACCCCAACAGATTCATCATCATCATCATCATCATTATCAACCGATTGACGTCCACTGCTGGACATAGGTCTTTAGTAGGGAGTTCCAATGCTCACGGCCCAACAGATTAGAACTCTAAAATCTAGGCTTTGACGTCCTATCAGTTACTGAACCATCGATCTTACTGGGATAAAAAGTAAATATGGGATATGTGTAAATCCGAGGTAAAATCAATCTCCATTCAAATGATATTTATAGTTCCAGCATTAGAAGTAAAAAACATACTCACACTTACACACATAGATAAAAGGTTTCGCTTTTATTACATACTTTTAGGACATAAGGACTTTCATCCAAACTTCCAACCCCCATTTCTACCCCTTAGGGGTAGATTTTCTCAAAACCGTTTTTTAGCTGACCTCTACTTCATAAAAGGAATCTACTTTCCAAATTTATAGTTCGTATGTTTTATAGTTCCTGAGATACTGTGATCATATGTCAGTCAGTCAGTGGGTGGTATTTAGCTTTTATATATATAGATATATTAGTGAGATTCTGAAAAAAAAATACAAAAGTATTCTTGCTTGAAAGCCATGATTTTTATTACATTTACACTTATACTTTACAAAAATGTAAAAAGTAGGTACTAGGACTGTAGAAGTTCCATGTGAAGAATGAACGCTCGCCTCAGGTTTATACTATGAATATTAGTAAGGTAAACGTCCCAGTTGTTGACGTTGCGAGGTGAAAGGCGCCTCGCTAAATTGTATGGACACTTGACGGGGTTCAACAGCAACTTTAGCTTGGATTTTAGCACCCGTTCGAAGTGAAATTGCTATGGATTTTTCTTGTGCATATGCCTCGTTGGCACATTAACTGCTTCGTTCTTCTAGTTACTGCCTCTTAGGTCTTAAAATTGTCTCTTTGGTGTAGTGACTGCTTTGTTTGTCTAGTAACTTCCTCGTAAATCTGCTGGCTGCCTCGTAGATCTCGTGGTGGGTGTTGTATCGTTCATCTCGTTAATTCCTAATTGGCATAGTATCTGCCTTCTTCTAAAATCTGCCTCGCTGGTCTGGTAACTGCCTCATTGTTCTAGTACCTGCCTGTTGATCTAAATATTGAGTGTTTGGTCTAATAATTACTTCGTTAGTCTAATAAATGTTTCGTTCATATAACTACTGCCTCGTTAGTCTAGTAACTGATTTTCCAGTGGGAAGCAAGTGCAACTGCGCATCACGATATAATGTCTTCGATATTTTGGTTTGGCAAAAATTTGTAGTTTTTTCTGTTAAAAATTTCACATTTCCAGCTTAGAGCTAATGTATGTACTTAGAGCTAGGAAATAAGTGATGTTAATTTTTTAATAAAATTTGATTTATTTATTTGTTTTGTTTGCTAACAAATACAGTGGCAAATAATTTTATGACCTCCCACTTTCCAAACTAGTATATACTGTATCTTGGAAAGTGCGAACTTCTCTCTATGATACTATTGTTATTATATGTTTAATGTTCTTAGCTTCTGTTCTTAGCTTAGCTTAAGCTTCTAGTTTGAAGTGTCGTTTTATGTTGGCGCTGGACATGAAAGGAAGATTTGCAAACAGAAGCATAAGAAGTTCATATTTGGAAATTCCTACAGGAGACGTGTCCTTAGCAATTAATGTCTAATGTCTACCTGCAGCTATAGAGGTTCCACCCTAAATACCAAGGATAGCTATGAGACTCCAACACGTCAATAAATCTAGTTAAGCAAAGAAGGCACAAGACTGTAACTGAATGGATGAATTTCCCCCTGCGCCTCGGAAAACATGTAAATGTAAATCTCGTATATCACCACTAACTGAATTTGTATATAAGATTAATATGGTGACGATGATTCGTCACAAGTAAGCCCTTGACGGCAATCTCACCTGATGGTAAGTGATGATGCAGTCTAAGATGGTAGCAGGCTAACTGTTAGGGGTACGGTAAACCCATATTCCTAATCGGTTTCTACGCAACATCGTGCCGGATCGCTAAATCGCTTGGCGACACGTCTTTGTCGGTAAGGTGGTAGCTAGCCACGGCCGAAGCCTCGCACCAGACAAATTATACACTACTATTACAATAGGTAACAAGCTGGACGTATGCGTTGTAAGACAATGAAATTCATATAATGAATAGAAGCAGGCGTTACTTTGCGGAAGTCCATGATAAACAACAAACAGCAAGTATAATTTGCTATATTCCGCCGACAACCGGGAGATTAGTATAGTACAACAGCAAAGTACTTTGCTTTTCGCGCTTGTGAAGTCAACATCTCCTGAGGATGATCCGGTGTCGGGTCGAAACGTGCGTAGAGGTTCTAGTGGAGGATTTTGTGTGGTGTTGTACTATACTAATCTCCCGGTTGTCGGCGGAATATAGCAAATTATACTTGCTGTTTGTTGTTTAATGAAATTCATAACATCCAACAAAATACATCTGTAACTTTATAATATGATGGTTATAATAGTAAAGCTTACTACAGTTTTTGAGGAGGTCCCAAACTCCAATCTCCAATGGTAACAGTAAAATAAATACGTAAAAAAACTTCGTAAGTATACAGCCAAACCCTTCATAGATTTAATTAAAGCACACGGACAGATGAGCGCGCCACGGCAGGGCTTTAATAAGGGGCACGGTATCAAGTATCATTTAACCCATGATTTTTTACGGTTTCCAATTTAATCAGGGTGCCGCGTACAGGGCGCGTGCCAATAAAGGACCGCGCATACATACTAACATTTGCAATTCACGTTCAGTGAAAATTAATTTACAATTTTAATAATACACAATGAACAGTAAGCATAAATCAAATGATATCAAATTAAGATTTTATTCATGTAAACCATAATACATATATTATTAATTTCATCATTTTAATTCGTGATTTGAAGGTGTTATCTACATTCGTTAACTTAACAACATAAGAGAGTTACAAACGCGCCCAGGTCTTAGAAATAGCCCGTAATTTTCCATTATCCGTTGCAAATGGAAATTGCTTTGTGGAATGGAATGGAAACTAAAAATTTGCGTTAAATAGTTTTACTGAACCAAGAAGATCCTTCAAAATAGATTATCTATTCACGTTTTATTTTGATAACAGTTAAATTAACGTCATATGAAAAATAGCATAAATAATATATCTATGGAGTCATCAATTTATGACGTTTTTCCTCCATTTTAAATTACAGTTTAACTACTATATTATAGACTTAAATATTACCGAACACTATTTATTTTCTCGGTAAAAAAAGCTATCGCAACACAAAATGTTGCCAAGATAGACAGTAAGAACAAAGAACGTTTCCGAGGTTTTAAAAAACCTCGGGGACGTTTCCCAGGTGCTTTTCCGGTTAGAAAAGGGTGCAAGCTATTTAATACATAAGTAACAAAAAACAAACAAAGACACTTTGGCAAAAACCCATTTATATGCCAGCCTATGACAGTATGGATTATTTTGTTTATAGATATCCGCGAAGCAATGTCTGTCCTACCAAATATTTTACTAAATCACTTATAGTAAGTCATCATAAAGAAGATTATCGTTTAATCATCCATCAACTCGTTTATTATTAATATTGCGTGCTAAAATGTAACCGGGTATCTAGCAACCCAAGAGTATACGCTTACTTTGCCCAACGAGTAAATTTTGTAAATAAATTTTAAAGAGCCCTATTTTATTAATTTTTATTACAATATTAATATAACTGTACCGTTGGTTGTTAATAAACGATGTTGTGTGTTGACCGACAAAGACGTGTCGCCAAGCGATTTTAGCGTTCCGACACGATGTTGCGTAGAAACCAATTAAGAGCGTGGGATCACCATACTCCTAACAGTTTAGGCCGCTACCATCCTGGACTGCATCATCACTTACCACCAGGTAAGATAGCCGTCAAGGGCTAACTTGTAGTGTATAAAAAACATGTTTTTTTTTAAACTAGGATGCTTGGAAGCTCTTCTTTCATCTCTCACAAGATCTCACAAGAATAATTGATGTTAAAATGTAAAATATTAATGAATGTTCCAAAATAGCTGAGTTCCCTGCCGGCTTCCTTTCGGTAACATCTGCCTTCCAAACCGGTAGTAGAGTTATTATAATCAAACTGACTTGACTTTTTGTGTTTAGAAAAAGTCTACCTGAAATAAATGAGGTATGAATTTAGAATTTTGAATTAAACTTAAAATAATTTGGATTGAATAATTATTTCTTCGGTTGATTTAAAACCGATAACACGGTCATTTCAAATAAGGAAACGATGTACTGCCCCACGAGCGATCGCAGAATTCCGAGCGTACAACATTGATTGACTTATATTATTTGTGAATTACCATCGCAGTGATAACCAAATTGCCTCCCAAAATAGTTAAACAAGTGAGGTTACAAAAACCAGGAACAAATTAAAACATTTAGGTATGCCATTTAAAGCGGAAACGGGGTCCCTCACATATTTAAAGTCTTTCAACATGTTAAAGACCTTTGTTGGAAATGTTTCTGAAGAAAAAAAATCCTTCTCAATTCTCGTCCCTTTCTACTATGTTATAAAGGTTTTACTGCAAGCATATTATAAACAATACAACAAATGACTTTTATTAAACTTGTTCGAACTTGTGTGGGTACATGTACAGACGTTATCGAATGAATTATGAAACAAACCACCCGTAAAAGTATTTACTAAAGCCACAATCAAAAAGTTTTTATTGCTGCCAGGGGTAGGATGGCGTCAGTTTTTATTGTACTTGGAGAATTTTTTTACGATGTTATTTGCAAGTGAATATGGGTAAATTTGTCATTCTCAGTTTTTTTCTTTTCCCTTTAAATATGATTGCACTAAATGTAACACGTCACAGAAAAAAGAAAGGTATGTATTTCGCTGACGTTAGAATATAAGTTTTTCCGTCAAATAAGAAAAAAGCTGCGATCTCAAGTATATTATGATGTGTGAAGATAAGAAATATTATATTTAAAAACAAAAAAACACCTAAATAAATAGTTCTTTCCCAAAGGTAGTCCAGTTTTCATTGTTCATTTTAGATTCTTAGTAATAAACCCGACATAGCAAAAATAAATATAACAGTTATGTACAGGCCTCTTTATTCCTCATGTCCCGATTTAGAACACATGTTGCGGATATGACACTCCAGTGACAGATTTCCGATATCATGTTCTTATAATCGACACCGATTACTCGAAGCCTTACTGACTTACACACCAAATTGACTATCCACATAAACCATCAAACTTAATCACTATTTCTTATTACACAGAGTTCATTTTACGTTGTCACAAATTTGACTTAATAAAGTGAATGTGTCTCTTAAAGGATATGTTTATGGAACAGATTATAAAACGTTTAGAAATACGGATATTCAGGATCATGTATTTAAATTAAAATGCTTTTCGTTTAAATTTATTAATGCAATGAATTTTACGGATATCGCTGTGTTATGGGAAGGTTTTCAAATCTAACTAATGAGATATGAATATATAAAGCAGTTAAGTTACAAGGAATTAAATTTAATATTTTATTGAGTTGTAATAATTCTTATTTAGTAACCATAATATAAACTTGAGTGCATCGTGTATCTGTAAGTAGTTCTAGTTAGGTTTCACTTTGCTATATGTTCTGGGGGGAGGGGATTTGGAGTTCGATCGCCGGCAGGTAACTATATTTTTTTAGAGTTACATGTGCTTATAGTGTGCTTTAACTTGGAGGAAATCATCGTGACTTGGGCAACGTGATTTACCAGGATACTTTACATCCTGAGAAGAGACAGGGTCAGTAAAGAGTTGTTAATTAATGTTAATAATACGAATAATGAAGCTGTAATAGCCTAGTGGTTAGGTCGTCAGCCTCCTAATCAGAGGTCGGCAGTTCGAATCCGGGCACGCACCTCTAACTTTTCAGAGTTATGTGCGTTTTTAAAAATTAAAATATCACTTGCTTCAACGGTGAAGGAAAACATCGTGAGGAAACCTGCACGCCTGAGAGTTTTCCATAATGTTCTCAAAGGCGTGTGACATCTGTCAATCCGCACATGGCCAGCGTGGTGGACTATGGCCAAACTCTTCTCATATTGAGAGGAGACCCGTGCTCTGTAGTGAGCCGGTAATGGGCTGATCACGACGAATACGAATAACGCATAAACGCTTCCCATAAACGCTTATTTTCATTTAAGTTGCGGAATCCGCAAAAAAGAAATGATTTTACGCTCTACGTCAAAAGAAAATAAGTGGTTTTAAATTATATTAAAAAAAAACAACTATCTTAGAATGTGCAAATGCAGCCATTTCATAACAGCCTACACCACTTTATAGTTTGGATGGCACATTTTTACTTTTGAAATCATTTTTTTTTCTCATATAACAAATAATAGTATCTGCCAAATATTACACAAAACCATATAAAATTTTCATTCAATGCGATGGTCACCTGCTGATATACGAGTATAAACTCATGTAAATATAGAACAAATAAAATAAAATTTTGATACGGAACCTTTGGGGTACAGAAAAATAATAATTTAACACGAAATAAACAGAGCTTTTTCGATAAAATAAAACGCTGAGTATCACTTTTAACAGTGATGCCGTATTAAGTCAATTAAGGGTTGAAGCTTGCTTACTGCTTACATATTGATTTTACCGTCCAGTTAATGGAGCGAAGTGACCCCGTTCTTTATTATTTTTGAGCGCTTTTTTCGTTTCAAAAACCGCTTGTTTACAATTATTTAGTGTAGTCTATTTAATTTAAATATTGAAAAGATGACAAACCTTTAACGAATATTATTAACTTCGCAAAATAAAATCCGCTTCTATACAATAGAATTTACATGTGATTAGAAAGTAACACTTGTCTAAAGGTTCCATTGAGTAATTATAACTGTCACAAAATGAAGTAAATTAAAACGGGAAGCTTATTTACTTTATACATATTGTTTTAACTATGTGTTCCTGTTTTGTAATAACAGTATTTTTTTTTAGTGATTAAAATATAAAACTTTTGATTACTATAATATTTGTAATGGTCAGATATTTTACTAAAATTATTTGGATTTTCATCAAAGTATTTATAATACTTTTTTTAATTTTCTGAATAGTTTTCTTAATAATAACTAGAATTTTAAAATGTTGCAGTCCGCAGCTTCACCTTGAAGTACTGTATCCCTATTTTACCTCATGTTAAAAATTATAAAAGATAAATTAATCTTGTTAATGGGACGATTTAGTTTTTTAAGTTTATGGTTTATTCAATAAATTAAAACATGTTCAGTGTATATATAATACTAATGGTATGTCTGCATTCCTTTCGGGTGAATCCGAAAATGGTTTCTTATATTTTTGGAATTGAATGCGTTACAATTTAAGCAATTCCAAATTAATCCCTTAACCAGGAGGTATTATTGCGCTATCTGTCAGTGTAGTCTATCACATATCTGAATGAGTCTATCACATAACTGAATGAGGCGGTACTGTTTCGAATTGACCTATTAATACTACTGAGTGACCGGCGTCCTATAGTGAGCGCGTGAGTGAAGTTAAGTCTGAAAAGAGAGCACCAGGGCGACCTAAGCGCGTCACATGTAAGACTCGACATCGACTTGACATTCAAGGGTGATCTTGGGAATATAGCTTGATGGAGTGTTAGTTCTGTCCAATTGAATGAACCCGTATTTATATCAAACTACCTACCATAATTTAAACAATAAAATATTGATGTTGATGTTTAACACAAAATAACATTCGATCTGTGGGTATTCACAAAAAAGACCTTCAACAAACCGTCTCACTGATCTAAGTAAGCTATTTCGCTGATGTTAGAATTTTTTTTTCCGTCAAGTAAGTTAAAATGTTATCTTACGTATATTATGTTTTTTATTACTCATTATGTGAGAAGATAAGAAATATTATATTAAAAACATAAAACGCCTAAATAAATAGTCCTTTCACAAAGGTAATTTAGTGGTCATTGTTAATTTTAGATTCTTACGCATAGCAAAAATTAATATAACAGTTATGTACAGGCCTCTTTATTCCTCGTGTTTAGAACATTTGTTCTAAATCGAGAATTTAGAACAAATGTCAAAAGACCTTCAACAAACAGTCTAACTGATCTAAAGAAGTACTCGTAGTATTTAAGTAACGATTTCTTTGTGAACGCAGCGGCATTAATCAAAGGGAATCGCATCGTGATTGCGGCTGCGATTTGCAAGTTACAATGGGCCGATACAAAGGCATTTACTGCTTTATGCAGGTCAAGACCCATTGGAGGCTATCGGTCGCAAATAGAAGCGCCATTGACAGTGCCGGGAATAAACTGAGGCTTGGTTAGACGCTTGGTTAACTAGGCGCACTGAAGAGGGATAAATGAAACGATGTAACGCTCAAAGGAGATCTTACTTACCAATGGAGATGTATTTGCTTAGGTTTTTGTTACTAAAACTTCGACACCGTTTTGAGCGCTGGGTCTTAAATGTATGAGTGACTGAAAGGGAACACTTATCATTCCTGAATGTTCTCTAGTCTAGTCTAGTTGTTTTTTTTTTGCAGACTGACTATTAGCTGTGCTAACACTTTTGGTTACCGGGTAAACCGGGCTGTTTGGTGAGCTTCGGAAAGAATCTCTGCCAGAAGAAATTTTGTGTCTTAGGGCTCGAAGAAACTAAGGGAACGTCTGCCTAAGGGCACCTCCTGTGAGGCCGAACCTCGCGAGGCCGTGGATGGAGCCCACGTCCGGATGACGTAAGATAGCGGGGACCTCGTCTTCGCCGGCGAAGACGGTGTGTAGCGTATGATTGTGTGATAGGTGGTACGAGTGTGTTGCTTCGGCTGTGGCTATTTCAAGCTTACCGCCATGCGATTTAACATGGTGGTTTATCGCATTGTAACCGTATATGTCTAAAAATAAATGCTTTCACCCCTTTCAGATTACCCGCTAGTATCATAGAGCATCATCACTTAACACATGAGGGAGGTCGGGGGTTCGATCCCGGGCACGCATCTCAAATTTATCGGAGTTATGTCCGTTTTTAAGCAGTTCAAATATCACTTGCTTCAACGGTGAAGGAAAACATGGTGAGAAAACCCGCATGCCTGAGAGTTCTCCATAACGTTCTCAAAGGCGTGTGAATTCTGCCTATCCGCACATGGCCAGTTTGGTGGACTATGGCCAAACCCTTCTCATATTGAGAGAAGACCCGCGCTCTGTAGTGAGCCACAAATAGGTTGATCTTAATGACGTTGTAGTCAAAAGGAAAATAAAAAAAGAGGAAATCTTATATATACAAATGTATGTCGAAGTAAGTAGTCGAATAAATGCATACATAATTCGAAATGTACCCCAAGGATTGTACTGGAGGACGAGAAATCACATTTGCACCGCAGACGCGGTTGTCAGGTGAATCACCCTATAATGTGATCTGGCTCTTAGTACGCCACGGTTCATTTCGGCTGACGGCTATTAGGGCCAATAAATCTCATTATCCCATTAACCTCGTGTCGGGGCCGATTTGTTTTAGTACACGGAATTAGCGCATCATGGCCTTGGTGACGCTTCAAGCGCAATTTTATATAACGATTCCTTTTTTATTTATTATGTATATCTACCATAAAGTTGCGATTTTTTTAATATACGCGTTAAAAAAAAATATCTTCCTTTTAAAAGGCGTTTTCGATGGGTACATAGAATTACGTTTTACATTTTAGTGAGAAGATGATAATAAATACATCCGTGAAATTTAAACTGAAGCTACGAGGATTACAAATTTGAATGGTTGGAACCTCAGCCGTTCTCCATCGGTACCACAAACTAAGCCATACACTACATTGTAGTTATTGGACAATGCTTAAATTTTTAATTTTCATTTTCTTTTTGGAGTTTACACCTTAAGAATAGATTTTCGTATAAGCCTCCCGGTATGAAATAAATATGACCAGTAAAATCCACTGAACAAATTACCTCGTTACGTTTTATGCGCAACCTGTTCTGCGCACCTAACACTTTTCAGTCGTGAATTTGTTTACATATAGTATGATTTATGTCAAATCTATTTTTGTAAAATGTTTGAAGTATAATAGTTATAGTTACAGGAGAGCCCTCGTCAGAACTCATCATCATAAATAAACTATTTTCCTTCCTTTCAAAATAACTTCGCACGAAATGATGAGTTATTCAGCACAATTTATCATTAACTGTGTCACTAAAATAACTATTGGCCGTGGCTAGTTAGCACCCTACCGACAAAGACGTGTCGCAAAGCGATTCAGCGTTCCGGCATGATGTCGCGTGGAAACCAATTAGGAGTGTGGGTTTACCAAACCCCTGACAAGTTAGCCCTTTACCATCTTAGACTTCAACATCACTTACCATAAAGGTAACATTACCGTCAAGGTCTACCTTGAAGTGTATGAATACAAAATAGACCATAGAAATATTCAAGTATATAAATAAAAAAATATTATCTATGGTTATCGAACGTAAAATAATTAATAATAACAAAAGTTAATTTACAAAGCTAGAATGCGGACTCATTAATAAATAAACAAACAGATGTCACTGAAAATTGAAAACACTTTTTTATCTTGATGGCGTATGCAGTGTTTGTTAAACTGTGAATGAATAAAAGCTTTATTAGGGCCCGCATCACAAATTGCCCAATGAACAGATTCCGAGCAATAAATGCGACGCTGGTGTCGAGGGCTCGCGATAAATTATTTCCAGCTCCGGAGTCGACGCCACGCGTGTAAGCTGTTATTTACTTTATTTGCAACCTGCCACCTCGCGCAGCTTTGTTATTTGCATTAGATTAAATTAAATTAACAGCTGTTATAGCCAAGAGGTTAGGACGTCCGCCTTCTAATCAGAGGTTCGATGCCGTGAACGCACCTCCAACTTTTCAGAGTTAGATGCGTTTTTAAAATTCTGACAATCCGCTTATCGCCAGCCACAGTCCACCAGACTATGGCCAAACCCTTTCTTATTATATATTGAGAGGAGACCGGTGCTCTGTAGTGAGCCGGCAATAGGTTGATGGTGATGATGATATTAAATTTTATTTATTTAATTTCTCATAATCATCAAATATTTACCCTGTTAAGTTTTACTCTTGATTAAGGTCAATATTTGTTCTAACAATAAGTTCTAAAATAATGAAGATTTTCAAAATGTTATATGTTATAATTTAAAATAAGATATAGTCTTCTATTAATTATCTATATGACAAATCCATCAACTACGATACGCTTAGGATATACATGATATGAGTCTTTTAGAACCAAGCACAAAAATAGTAACTGTAAATCGGGTAATATAACTCCGTGCAGAGAATAACGGCAAAATCGAATCTAATATTTACTATCGAAATAATTTACGAGAGATCAACACTAACATTGTGTAGCGTTAAAGCTGTAACAGGTAGCGGATGTAATACAGGATGAGGAATTTTAAAATTAGTTCGGCGATATGTTTTAAAAAACATGTTTTTACCACACCAAATAATCCTAGAGGGCCCCAACATTGTTTCTCGCAACAATATAATGCGCATTATCTCAGATGTTTGACGACCTTCGTGGCGCAGCGCGTTCGCTGTCGCATTTATTAAGTTGGAAGTCCTTTGTTCGATTCCCAGTTCGAGTCTGGTCTGGTGGGAGACTTCGGCCGTGGCTAGTTACCACCCTACCGACAAAGACGTGTCGCAAAGCGGTGTAGCGTCCCGGCACGATGTCGCGTAGAAGCCCACCAGGTGTATGGGTTTACCATACTCCTAACAGGTTAGCCCGTTACCATCATAGACTGCATCATCACTTACACCAGATGAGATTGCCGTCAAGGGCTAACTTGTAATGGGAATATCAAAAAATACGGAAATACTGATGGAAGGCAACTGTAGTAGCAGTGACAGCACTTTGGCGAACTTTTAATTTCTTATATGAGACAGAAGATACGTCGCTGCTTTGTTTCAATATTCTTACGGAATCCGTACGTACACTGTAAACTTGCACATTCTTCACTATCACTTAGAATATGAAATTGCCGATTTGCACTGAAAAACAAAATTTTTTTTTATTTTTTTATTTAACATATTTATTTAATCAAAATAATTACCATTATTATCAATACATTTCTGCCATCTAATAGGAAGCTCATTTATGCCTTTGCGATAGAACTCTGGTGATCTAGATTCGATAATGGTAAAGCGTGTCTGGAAAATCAATCATTTTACCATACACTTATACATACATAGTGCATTTACCAATGTATTTTTAGAGTAATATAAACACAATTTCTTAGTTCTGTTTTAGAGAAAATCGCGATGTCAAGTTTTAGAAAATTATGTCCACGGTTTATTTTCAGTAGAACCAACCTTTTGCATCAGTGGTAGAGCCATAACAAAAAGTTAGACCTGATGTATCTTATAAAGTAAGTTTATTTAAAATACTCAACTAAGAACTTATAATTGAAATTCGTACATCCCAATTATAGTATATTCTACGACAGTTTCAACATAATACTGTGCAAAGATTCAATGGCAAAATCAAATCAAATATTTACTTACAGAATAACTTGCTAGGAATTAACACCTAGCGTTTGAAGCGTTATTATTTCACTTTGTGCAAAGATTCAGAGCTACAGTCGAATATAACTTTAAGCTTTTGAAGGTAATCTCTCTCAGTAATCTGAAATAAATAACAAACTTTATTCACAGAAGAACATTACTCGGTACAAGAAATCAAGATCATATATAAAATACAATATTTACTTTACCATTTTCATTATTTAACTACCCTCCTATTCCTACACTCACTTTCACCTGTCAATAACCTTACCATGCATATGAAAATAAAATATATAAATATCTAACTACGATTAACTAAATATATGTTACTACAACTTATGAACAGGTTTTGTCATGTCTAAGTGTAATAATAATAATCAATTGTCTTTTGTATCGTCTATCGTCATTAAATTTTTAATAATGTTTACAAAAATCATCATCATAATCATGAACAACCCATTACCGGCTCACTACAGAGCACGGGTCTCCTCTGAATATGAGAAGGGTTTGGCTATAGTCTACCACGCTGGCTTTGTGCGGATTGGCAGACTTCACAAGCCTCACGGTTTCCTCACGATGTTTTCCTTCACCGTTGAAGCAAGTGATATTTTAATTGTTTTTTTTTAAAAAAAACGCACATTACTCCGAAAAGTTGGAGGTGCCCGGATTCGAACCGCCGACCTCTGATTAGGTGGCTGACGCCCTAACCACTAGGTTATCACAGCAGTCTTCTATACCCATCCCTTAATCCAACAGCGAGCGAAAGACATAATAATACACGTATTGTTATTAAATAAATAAAGAATATGCTACCTTTTTCTCGGAGAAAACCGATTAACGCGGGCAAGAGCCATTTCAAACTGTAAACAATACAGACGCTCTTAGTGAAATGTTTGTTCCTGAACACAATATCCCAAATCAAAGAGGGCCGACGTCTGGTCGCGCCGCTGTGTACCGGCTGGTGTATTAGAATGGACCTGTTGTACTCTTTCAAAGGAGCTAACTCCTTTGAACAAACAGCAACAGTTCCAATGAAAGCGTTATCGCTTACGAATGAATTTCCCTGTGGACAATGCCGATATTTCAAGAGATGGGACGGTGAAAATTCCTCTCTATATCTATTATATTACTCGTACAAAGCATAAAATGCAAAAAGTATATGATATAACATACCATATGCTTATGTCCCAGAAATTTCATTTGATAATTTTATCGCAAACTATCTTTTAACCGCGGCGTCGCGCGCATTGAAGCCCTTAAATAAGTAGCAGACATCATCATCATCATCATTAACAACCGATTGACGTCCACTGCTGGACATAGGTCTTTTGTAGGGAGTTCCAATGCTAACGGTTTTGGGCCGCTTGCTTCCAGCGGCTCCCTGCGACTCGTCTGATGTCGTCTGTCCACCTAGTAGGGGGGCGACCAACGCTACGTTTACCGGTGCGGGGTCGCCATTCCAACACCTTCATTACAATAGAAATAAATCAATATGATAACTATATTTCTTTTTTATCTTTCCTAAAAAATATCATTTTTATTTAAATATGATACTTTACCATTCTGTTACTTCTAATACCTACACAATGTGTACAAAGTTTCATGACGGTATAGTTTTCGCGTGAAAGCTTAACGAACGAACTCTCATTCACATTTATAATATTAGTACGGATTACCAAATGAGGTTACTGGATGTCTCTCAATAAATTCTAAATTTAGGTATATAAAACTCACCCGGCTAAGTTTGTTGGGAGCTTTTTTTACCAGGGCGCGCTTGGAACCCTCCTAGCTTTCATTTTAAATTGAAGTGTGTAGTTATCACATCATGAATTCAAATTAAAGACTATGTTAATGCTAGTAGAGTTTTTTTCGCTTTTCGTTGTACTTAGTGCATAAGTTTTCGACAGTTGGGCGGTGGTTTCAGAGAGACGGCTTTAGAGGGATGCCTAACCACACTGGAATACGATCACTAAAATGACAAACTACATTGCTTATTTGTGTGTGTAAGTAAGGACATCCGCCACCTAACTTTTCGGAGTTATGTACCTTTTTGAGACACTAATATATCATTTGCTGCAATGGTGAAGAAAAAAAAACATTGTAAGGAAACCTGCATGCCGTAGAGTTCTCCATGATGTGCTCAAAGGCGTGTGAAGTCTCCCAATCCGCACATGGCCAGCGTGGTGGACTATCGCCAAACTCTTCTCATATTGAGAGGGAACCCGTGCTTTAAAGCGAGCCGGCAATGGGTTGATCATGAAGTTTATGATAAAACAGAGTATGTACTAGAACGTGCTAGTGTATATTTAACAGGAATTCAGTCCAGCGCTCCGGTTTAGCCGTTCATCTGCACCGTACTAAATTCACTCGTTTAATTCCGGGCGATTGATCCCGCGCGCGGTAAATATTTAATTCCATTCGGCTTTCTGTCTTTGTGGCGAATATTGTTAGTCCAATAGATATTCGTGGTCGCGTGCATCGACCAGAGTAGGCAGTAATCCGGTAAATGATGATGAATAAAATATGTTATATATATGTTTTGTTACCACCCTACCGACAAAGACGTGTCGCCAAGCGATTTTAGCGTTCCGGCACGATGTCACGTAGAAACCAATTAAGAGCGTGGGTTTACTCCTAACAGGTTAGCCTGCTACCATCCTAGACAGCATCGTCACTTACCACCCGGTGAGATAGCCGTTAAGGGCTAACTTGTAGTGGATAAAAAAAAATGTTAAACTCGGTGTCTAATACAAGAGATACAAACGCAATTGGCGTCAAAGGTAAAAAGTAAACATATTTAAGTTATGATTCAAATTCAAATTCAAATAATCTTCTATTCAAATAATTGAAATATTCAAATAATCTTTAAAAGGCACTTTTGATGCGTCAATAATTTAAATAGCATAGATTTGATGGTGATAACTACATTCGTAAATTTATAACTAGAGCTATGAGGGTTCCAAACGCGCCACGGTCTAAGAAGAAGCCCACAACAAACTTGCCGTTTTTTTTTTTCATCACCATCTCACGTAATAAATCACAAATTATAGTACCTATGGAGATAGAGCAATTCACACCCAAGCTTTTTTATCGTTTATATAATCCTTAATATTGTAATATGATTTTTCTATAAGCTTTCGTTTTATAAAAACTTTGAACTTATTGATAGACATCTCCAAGATATCTCAATAGGTAATTTATTATAAAATAAAATAATTGAATGAATCAAGTGTCCAGTCAAGGTAACCACGTTTTAGTTTATGCTTGGATCAAGTGCGAAATATCAGGAGTATCAGTAGCCCAAACTCGATTTACATTCGCTTATTGAGTCTTATTTATCTTATTACATAATATGAGATATAATCTTATTAAGCATAAGTGTCATTGTCCCTTCATTCAAATTAATTTTTTATTTAATTCAAATTCAATGTTCTAAGTGCTAAAAAACTTATAACATAATATCATCGTCATTATCATCATTTAAACCGATACACGTCCATAGTTGGACAGCCTCTTGTAGGCGATGTGAACATTATTTTCATTTGCCCGCGATTTGATGAAAAACAATGCTTCATACGAGTTGCATATAACCTACTTAGCTGACTTCATGTTGAATCACAGATACTTCCATAACCCTATGAACCGCTTATCTACAATGTAAAGTTAACAATATATAGTCATTTATACAATACATTACCAAATGAAGTAAAATAATGTAATAACACTAACATCTTTAAAATTAAGCTAAAGAATTATATAGTTGAAAATATTGATAAGTTTGTCATAACATAATGCGTGCATACGTTCTGTTTAGTTTTTAAGAATTGTAAACATATAATCTCTTTTTAAGTGAACAGTATGTTTTTTTTGAGAAAAATAAATATCTTTAAACCGAACAAAGTATTCGCTTCACTGTCCTAATTTCCCAGTTTAACCGCACTAAAATCTCTAGCTCCGTTCCATTCCAGTTGATTGATCCAGTACCATTGAATGTTTGATCAGATTTTGGCCTTATGCAAAGTGATTTCAGGCTGAAACGGGCTGATACCAGCGGAACTCAGGTATGAACGTCCATATGTATTCACAATAGCCTGCTCTAAGTATCTCATCGCTTAAACACAAAGAGAAACAGTCCGCCCGGCTGCAAGTGAAATAATAAAGTGGGTTTGTGACAAACTCAATATTATAATAGCATTTATAACGCGACTTTACCTTCGTTTATTTTACGTCATCATATGCTCAACAAAATACATTTAACACTAAAAACAAAACACTGAAATAGCGCGTGGCAATAAAAACAATCTCCATCTTAACTGTTAGCATAGAAGATAGATTTAGAAAAAAAATTGTTTTTTGTGTTTTTTAGTTTGTACACGTAACGTTTAACAGGATAGGGTTTCAGTATATCCAGCGAATAAAACCAGTAGACTCATAAGTTCAACATTTTTTGCCAATGAAATAATTCAGGTAAGCAGTTTATGTATCATAATTAACCCATTCTCGGCTCACTATAGAGCACGGGTTTCCTCTCAATATGAGAAGGGTTTGGCCATAGTCCACCACGCTGGCCATGTGCGGATTGGCCACCACGTTTATGTATAATATAGTACAAAAGAGAGAAATATTTTATCGGGAAAAAGAACATATAACGATAGAATACCTCAATGGGTGCTACGGCTCCTTAATAAATGAATAAAGACCATAAGGCTATATATATTAAGTCTGATATTTTGACAGAATTCACGCGCTAGTTAATGAAATGAAATGAAAATTGTGCACTAAAGTGTTTATAGCACAACAAAAACACCAATCGCATATCAGGCAGATCTTCGATATCACGTAATATGCATATACAATAAGTTTCCTTATCACTAAAAATCCGGTAAAAACTAGTTAAAATAACAGAGGACAAGATGAAATGGTTGAATTAACGGCGACAGTCTTATATACAGACTTCATAACAAGCGAATATATTGTCGGTGGGTGTACCTAAATAATTGAACACATCCATTACACTTTGTATATATTATACAGCCGCAACCTTTCATGATCAACCCATTATCGGCTCACTACAGAGCACGGGTCTCCTCTCAATATGAGAAGGGTTTGGCCATAGTCCACCACTCTGGCCCATGTGCGGATTGGCAGACTTCACACGTCTTTGAAAACATTATGGATAACTCTCAGGCGTGCAGGTTTCCTCACGATGTTTTCCTTCACCGTTGTAGCAAGTGATATTTTAATTGTTTAAACCTTTGCTTAAGATTAATACTCTACTTTGCAAATGCCATGAGCCTTAAAATAGACGTAATAAAACGTCAGAATAATTATGCAGTGATTGCTTTAACTGACAGCACCCTAGAAATGTCCAAGTGCGACAGAACACTCCAGCGCTCGTCACGTTTATTTATAAGGCTCTATGAGTGGAATAAACCTTATCTGTGATCATAAGGACTTGAATAATCAACAATTAACTACAAGCAATCGTTTTGATCGACTAAATTGTCGGTTACAAAGCCACACTGTGTGCAATTGTGCGATATAACTTCGTATCGAAGGTATAATATCACTAACTTTAACACGCGAGCTTCGTGTCGGTTTTGTTTTCCACTTGCAAACACTGTGACAGAATTATGTCTGTTTAGTTTGAGTGCTGTGTACAATTTTCGACACAATTTATTGTGTGACCCAGTTTGATGAGCATTGCATTATTAGAAGGGTCAAATGAGGCGAATAAAGTTATTACCGAAAGGCGTACATAAGTCGACAAACTTTAAATGGAGTTTTTTTTATTAATTAGAGCCTTAGAAATTTATAAGTTCTTATTAAAATTAGCAAAATGTTTAAGTGTTGTTGAGCTTATACGTAATAATGGAACAAAATTAATTCCATTTTTATTGGGTATATAACGCTTGTGGTTAGCTACTCTTCGCGACTAGTGTGTTTACCAACTTGGCGTCATTGGTTGTATGTTACATTCCTTGGACTTCCAACGTCCAGCGTTTCTCTAATCGCTTCTTTCATTACTCATTCCAAGTTATGTCTGATTCTTCATCTATTCTCTTAAATTCTTAGTTTCTTTCAATATACCGTCCGGTCTCTTGCCATCGTCTCTTGCCATAACAATCGGCTCAAGTAGACTTGGCACGTTGACGGGGGCAAGGGACCGGCGTATGATATCGTTAAGTGCAGCGTATCTCGAGAAGCAGCCTGCACTTTTTTGGTATGACAGTCCTAGCTTGTCGACATCACTGCCACAGGGAAATTTATGAGGAGCGCAGACCGGGACCCCAAGCCGTAGACAGGTTGCGATTCGGAGCGTGTCATATATATTATATCTATATATATTATATATAGGTAAGTAGACACTGAGGTAATACTGGCTATCTCCTTTGTATCCCGAACTTTACCAGCCCACTAGAGGTCCTCTCAAAATTAAAAGGATTTTTTCCATAGATGGCTACCTGGCCGCGTGATTATTATTTATTAGACACACACTTATGAGAACAATAAGGCGTGCAGGCATGCAGATTACCTCACGATATTTTACTTGACAATATTTATTATAAATTACTTTAATTAAAACGTATATACAGAGTTGCTTGACGGGGATCGAAAGTGCGCAGTGGTACCTACAGGGCTGAAGTCAAAGTGAATATATTCATAGATAATAAAATTTAGTTATTCACCAAAAGGAATATTTAATCACTGTTTCAGTCTAATTAAGATTTCAATATTCATTACTGGTATATGTTCTGATAATTTATTAGGATGAACTTGAAAATGAAAATTTCGATGTGATTAACTATAAGGAAATTTAATTCATTTCGTTGCAATGGTTTTGCATCATTGTTGCAATAGAGCTTTGTATCAGTTACACTGGTTACCTACTGTCAACTCAAATCAACAATTGGATGGTTGACCCACTAATTTTCTTTCTGTTTTTATTATTATTTTTTTTAACGATAGATAACGAAGTATGTATATCTCTATAATAAATGAATGAGTTAATTAATTAATTAAAATATATTTTTTGTGTGTACAGTAATGCTCGAATTCAGTTCTTCTCTATATAAAGTTATTCTCTATATCTCTCAACAGTCGCGGTCACGTTACACTGGTTACCTACTGTCAACTCAAATCAACAATTGGATGATTGACCCGCCAATTTTCTTTGTGCTTTTTTTTAATTTTCTTTAACGATAGATAACGAAGTAATAATAAACGAATAAGTGAATTAATTAATTGAAATATGTTTATGTGTATAAAATACCGCTCGAGTTCAGTTCTTTTCTATATAAAGTTATTCTCTATATTTCTCAATATTCGCAGTCATGTGAGACATGACTTATTGTAATATTAAATCACATTTTTGTTACAGTTCTTGCAATTTCCATCTGTCAGGATGCTGACAACCCCTTTCAAAAAGTGCAGCTTTAATTAGATCTCTAATTAGAAATCAAAGGTATTCTAGTCATCGAGACAGTGTCACCGTCTAGCGAATCCCGTTTTTTAAGTACAAAGGCACAACAGGGGGCAATGTATCCCCTTTAAAACCTTTTCAGGGTTTCGTATTGAAACGTCGAAACGATTCCTTAATATGCAACTTGGTCTATCTGATACGACTTGAAGTGTCGGATCTGTTGATCAGTTTTATTCCAAAAACAAATACTAATAATGCTTAAATAAATGCGAATATGAGTTTTTTTTGTTGTTTGTATTATTTTGAAAATATTTGTGAACGTTGTTAACACCTGCAAAAACATAAACATTCAAATTAGCTCACAACGTTAAAATATGGTTATGAAAAATGTATTAAGTAGTTGTTGGTTTTTTACAACTAATAATAAATAACTATATTAAAAGAAATATATTCAAAAGCAGATGAAGTTCCGGTTAACAGTTTACCGGTACGCAGTTTTCACTCCAGAATACGTCTGCCCTAACGGCCGTCGCTTCTGTGAAAGATATGGACCGCCCACTGCCACTTCCGCTTGCTAATCAGTTGTCCTTTTTTTATACACCACAAGTTAGCCCTTGACGGCAGGTAAGAGATAATGCGGTCTAATATGGTAGTGGGCTAACCTGTTACGGGTATGGTAAATCCATACACCTAGCTGGTTTCTACACGACATCGTGCCGGAACGCTAAATCGCTTGGCGACACGTCTTTATCGGTAGGGTGGTAACGAGCCACGGCCGAAGCCTCCCACCAGACCAGAATCGAGCCGGGAATCGAAACCAGGACCTCCAACTTTAAAGCGCAACAGCGCATATGCTACGCCACGGACGTCGTCGTCAAAACATGGTTATGAAAATATAGCGCTATGTCAATTACTTTGGTTCTCCTAAGGATGTCCTCATAACAGAATCTATACCACAAAGAAACACCCAGTATAGCATAGCCCTCTCCATAGCACCCCTAGCGACTTGTTGCGAAAAGACCTACTGGGAGTATCTTGAATCAAGTACGAGTAAGTACTGTTAAAATGGAACCCTTTTTGCGCGAATCTGAATCGCTCTTGGTCGATTGTGTGTTTATTGCTTCGGATAATAATGATGCTGTGACGTCATATTATGTATGTGCATTATGTGCCTTTATGAGGCCCTTAATGACGGCGCCGGCTGTCCTCAATAGCATACAAACGGGAGGTGAAGTTGCAGACTTATAGACGGTTTTCTCCGTTTGCATTGTAAGGAGAGATGGTTCTTTAGTATTTACCTCACACAGCCTCTTAATATGCCGCTGCTGTAAAATCCGATGACCCATCTCGTCCACCCGAGAATAAATATTGAAGAACCTTCCAATACATAATTTACCATGCAATATAAAAAAAAAAAAAACTTATTCATCATGATCAACCCATTACCGGCTCACTACGGAGCACGGGTCTCCTCTCAATATGAGAAGGTTTGGCCATAGTCCACCATGCTAGCCATGTACGGATTGGCAGACTTCACACGCCTTTGAAAACATTATGGAGAACTCAGGCGCGCAGGTTCCCTCGCTATGTTTTCCTTCGCCGTTAGAGTAAGTGATATTTTTTTTTAAACGTACATAACTCCGAAAAGTTAGAGGTGCGTGCCCGGATTCGAACCGCCGACCTCTGATTAGGCTGACTACCTAACTAGCCTATTACCGACGAAATTAACATAATTAAAAAAAAACTTATTGATACATTCTAAATTTTGAGTCACTGTCAAGTAAATTTATTGCATACTGGCATGTAAAGAACTTAAGTTTGTATCAATAACGCTAATTTTACTGATGTCACCTCTTAACATAGTTAAATCGAGCAATTTAACGCTATGTTAGCCTAACCGTGGCGCTTTATCATATCCGAAAAGCGATATTCCAAATTGATTATTTTTACTAAGCATATTTAAATTATTTTGACTTTACCGCTGGTAACATGTATGATTTATAGGTATTGTAATTTACATATCGAAATCAAACCTTTCCGAAAAATACTCCGAAAAAAAAATATCTTTTTTTGTTATGTGTGTTGAGTGGTAGACACAGACATACGGAAAACCCGTTCAAACTTACAACACACGTCTTTACGTCTTTCTCCGATAGGCGATAAAAATAGCTTTGCCCATTGCCGTCTTCGAGTCAATTATTTAGCGTATTGAAAGGGTACGATTGTAACGTGGTGTACATTTTTAACGAAGTGTTCGTCGATAGGGCTCGTATCGCGAGCAAACAATGAAACCGGAACGTTCCTGCTTCGGCGCCTCTTTGAATTGGAAAACAAGGGAAAACTGTGATAATAATAGCGCTAGAATGTTACTGTACTTTTGAGACTACCTACGTGGCGCAGTGCGTGTACTGCAGTGTTATAAGGTGGGAAACTCGGGTTCGATTCCTGGCTCGAGTATGATATGAGAAGCTTCGGCCATGGCTATCTACTACCTTATTTGCAAACGCATACCGAAGACGAGTAGGAGCATTGGTTCAGCTAGCAACGCTCGGCTCTTCTGGTGCTGCAGATGTTCATAATCAATGGTAATCACTTATCATCAGGTGACACATTTACACGCTTCCGCGATAAAAATAAAAATAAATCATCTACATCAGTAAAATAACTGAAATATTTTTAAAACTACAATCATCATCATCATCATCATGGTAAACCCATTATCGGTTCATTACAGAGCACGGGTCTCCTCTCATAATGAGAAGGGTTTTTTTAGTCCACCACGCTGAACATGCGGATTGGCAGACTTCACGCGCCTTTGAGAACATTATGGAGAACTCTCAGGCGTGCAGGTTTCCTCAGGATGTTTTCCTTCACCGTTGAAGCAAGTGGTATTTTAACTGCTTAAAAAACGCACATAACTCCAAAAAGTTGGAGGTGCGTGCCCGGGTTCGAACCCCCAACCTCTGACTAGGAGGCCTAACCACTAGGCTATCACAGCTTCGAAATAACAATACTATAATAAAAGTCTAAAAAGTTGCCAGAATTGCGATAGGTAATTGTATACACTTGAGGTACGTAGCCATATCCCACACTATTAAGAAAAAGTTTTAAAAAACTTTATCAGGGCATAACAGTTAGTCATGGTGGCTAACGCCAACCCTGGAACTAGCGGTACACTAACGGACATAAAAATTGAACATATTTTAGGGCTACAGTCACTTTAACACATCAAAGGTTGAAGCCTTCTTTTAATAGTAACTTATTATCCCTTAATAATACATCTATTTAATAATATCAGAAATAAACTTCAACATCAAAATTTACATTTAACCACTTAGAAGATAGTGAAAATAATAAAACATAAAAAAACAATAATATATAATTAATTAATATAATTATCATGTATATAGAAACTAAAGAAAAATTTATGTGTATCACCCACCCGCTGCCAAACAACCGCATAAATAACCATAAAAAACCGAACAAGGGAACAGAAAAACTTTTGGCGTGGTCTAATTTTGACGACCTCCGTGGCGCAACGTGCGCGCTTTCGCATTATTAAGTGGAGTGGTGGAGTAGTAGTGGTGGGAGGGTTCGGCCTTGGCTAGTTACCACCCTACCGACAAATACGTGTTGCCAAGCGATTTAGCGTTCCGGCACATGTCGCGTAAAAACCAATTAGGAGTCGGGGTCTACCATACCCTTAACAATTTAGCCCGCTAACATCTTAGACTGCATCATTACTATCAGGTGAGATTGCCGTCAAGGGCTAACTTGTGGTGGAAAAAAGGTAGCCGAAGATAGAAAATAATAAAATTAAGTGATCCACTTTTTCTTGCATACTGTATACCTATTCAGTGAACATACGGCCGGTGGCCGACCGCGTATGTGTGGATCAAGAAAGCGTAACAGAACGTGTTTATTGTGCCAAACAATCGTGTTCTTTATTGTGTTGGTGAATGGCTAGTGTTATTCTAACACATACTATGTTCTTGAAATCATGAATTTACATTCAATGAATTAATTTAATAATTCTAAAACGCTGTATTTCTATATCATACATAGCCAGAAAACGTGAACCGAAATCAGGCTATCGGTAATTTTGATATAAATAAATAGAACATTGAATTTATAATCGCGTATTGTTTTGGATCGATGCGGTCAAATTGGTGATGCTAAATAATTTAAGTATGGTATATCTACTGTGGAAGCGGTGATAGCCCAGTGGTTAGGGCGTCAGCCTCCTAATCAGAGGTTGGCGGTTCGAATCCGGGCACGCACCTCTAACTTTTCGGAGTTATGTGCGTTTTTAAACAATTAAAATATCACTTGCTTCAACGGTGAAGGAAAACATCGCGAGGAAACCTGCACGCCTGAGCGTTCTCCATAATATTCTCAAAGGCGTGTGAAGTCTGCCAATCGGCACATGGCCAGCGTGGTGGACTATGGCCAAACCCTGCTCATATTGAGAGGAGACCCGTGCTCTGTACTGAGCCGGTAACACAACACCTATAGATATATTTTATGTGAATACTGTAAATACGCAACACACGGCCCCAAGCATATTTTGCTATGACACACAAAATGATTAAATTGCGTGCCAAAATCAACTAAAAGCAATGAGCTTTCATCAAACAATATCAGAATCATCCCAAATTCAATCGCGATACGTCAGCGCACACAGCGGCGTAACAAATTGACAACTAAATTTGGTTTGATTACAAAGGGCCTTGATACACGCACGAATCGGCACCAAATCTAAACAAACCACAAAATCATCATCAACATCATCATGAACAACCCATTACCGGCTCACTACAGGGTCTCCTCTCAATATGAGAAGGGTTTGGCTATAGTCCACCATGCTGGCTTTGTGCGGATTGGCAGACTTCACAAGTCTCACGGTTTCCTCACGATGTTTTCCTTCACCGTTGAAGCAAGTGATATTTTTTTTTAAACGCACATAACTCCGAAAATTTGAAGTGCGTGCCCGGATTCGAACCGCCAACCTCTGATTAGGAAGCTGACGCCCTAACCACTAGGCTATCACCGCTTAACACAAAATACACACAAATAAATACACTAGTACAAAATCTGAACGGAGACTCAATAATAGTACCTTTCTTCTTCTTATTCGTTCACTCTTGGCAGAGTGGTCGTGGTTATGATTTGACTTCACAGCAGCTCTTACGATCTCCTTCCAGTGATTTCCGTTGGTGGGATAACGGGAGCATTCGGCTATCGATAAATCTGTAGCGGAACGTATAGAGTCCGTCCAACTAGTAGGGGAGCGACCACGTGGACGTGTGCCCTCGACTCGACCTTGTACCACGAGATGTTTGATATATAACAAGGAAAACTGGTACCACAGTTTTCCTTGTTATATGCCCAAAGAACTTAAATATTCGCAGTTGACGCACTGGAAATGTGGTGCTGGAGACGCCTGCGAATAAACTGGACAGCGCATCGAACAAACGCCTCCATACTCAAAGAGCCGAAAATAAATCAAAGCCTTTCGTCGCTTGTACAACTGCGAATCCTTAAATAGTACCTTTACCTTACGTTTAATAAAAATAGCTTTTGAACTAGCTAAAATCTATACTGTTCCTGCTATCCTTGCTTATAATGTCGAGCTGTTTCTGAGTAGACGTCCGCAGTTTTTTTAGCATGAAAAGTATTCAAGAATAAACGTGCTTTTCGGTAGGTAACTAGCCTCGGCCGAAGCCTCCCACCAGACCAGACTCGAGCCGGAAATCGAACCCAGGAACTCCAATTTTAAAATGACAGCGCACGCACTGCTCCACGGAGGTCGTCGAAAGCAGCCAAACTTGGCTAGTTACCACCCTACTAACAAAAACGTATTGCCAAGCGATTTAGCGTTCCGGCACTATGTCGCGTAAAAACAAATTAGGAATATGGGTTTACCGTACCACTAACATCGCTTACCATAAGATAAGATAAATCCTCTTTATTGCACACAAATTTTAAAGAAACAACAACACAAAACACTTAACACATTAGTATGCAAAGGCGGTCTTATTGCTTCAGCAATCTCTTCCAGACAACCCTTGGGGAAAGAATTTATTAAAATATGAGGGTAATGGCGCAATTTTCAAAACATAATATAAAATATCAATAAATATAATATACTTAATATATAAGGGCTTACTTGTAGGGTATTAAAAAAAAACATCCTTCCTCAAGGTGATTTCCTTCATTGCCTAAACAAGTAATTTTTAATTGCTTTAAGCGTACAATACACCGATGAGGTGCGTGAAGAAAAGCGAATTCGCTGCTCCAAATGGAGGCAGGAACCACATCCACTAGGCTATCACCGCTTCATTATATTTCAAATTACTCCATTTTTTGGTACACTATACAAAAACCACGCCAAGAATAAATTGAAAACAACAGAGGGCGGTCTCTTTTGTTCCGTTTTATACTTGGCTTCTGAAATTAATTCTTGTAATGTGTTTGTGCGAATTCCTAAATATGAATCATCCTGTATTTTTGCTTTAAAAAAGTACGTAGATATAGGTCAGCATTCTGGTGCACGAAATAAAAAGAGACAAGTAAGAAAAAAGCGCTCGGCTATAACTATATACTAGTACCTACTATTCAAAACGTTTTTACCGCGGACTTTGAAAAACAAAAAACGCGCGCCGCAGTATATGGATGACCGTTATTTAACTAGGACTGCCATGATACAACTATCCGAAGACTCACATGTTAGACACCCTTTTTTTTCGGACTGTCTATTAGCTGTACTAACCCTATTGGTTGCCACAGCGTACCCGGGCTGTTTGGGGACCTTCGGAAAGAAGCTCTGCCAGAAGAAATTTTGAGCCCTAGGGCTCGAAGAAACTAAGGAAACGACTGCCTAAGGGCGCCTCCTTTGAGGCCGAACCTCGGCTTAGGCGACGTTTGGGATAACGGGGGGGTCGGACGGTGAGTGGTCCGTACGTCTCCGAGGCCGTGGATGGAGCCCACGTCTGGATGACGTAAGATAGCGGGGACCTCGTCTTCGCCGGCGAAGACGGTGTGTAGCGTATGATTGTGTGGTAGGTGGTACGAGTATGTTGTCAGTAGTCATCTGATCGTCAGGGTCATGAAGGATATGTTTAGGTCTCCTCTTTCGGAGAAGAGTGCTTAGGTTGGGGGAGAGTTAGACACCCGTTGATTGTGCAGAGCTACCAGCATCTTAAGACGTACGTTACATCAGCTTAAACCACTCCAATATGATAAATTCAGTTGTAACTTTCTAAACACATGGTAATTTCCTAAAAACACAATCTTGAATGGTAAGCTCACAGTACAAGTACACAAGATTACATTTAAGATGCACACACCAGCATCGTAAAACACGTACGATGCATCTACTTATAACTACTCCAGTATATTATGATAAATTCAGGTATAACTTTCCAAACACATGTATTAATACCGACAGTGTGATCCCACAATAGATGGTGTCACATCCTAAACAGGCTATATAAACTAGGAAATTTTAATGACAAACTGTTAAGCCGGTGACTATATATCTCCTATTTTGATATTCTATCCCCTATTTTCAGCAATACTTACTCGTTCTTTCTTAATTCTGTTGAATACTTTTATTTCTGATAAAGAATAAAAGTCCTCAACAGACAGCGAAATTTTTAGTAAAATTAAACTAGTTAGTTTTATCCTTTTTTATTTTATTCCTGCGCAATATCTTTGGCCCCGTATGTCAGTAGCAGGGCCGCAAAAACCCTTTACTCAGCACTGTCAGTCCTTGTCTAATTTATTATCCCTCCCTTGGTTTTGCCTCATTTCGTAGTGACACTGTTGTGTCAAACATAAACCGAGATTATTGTTATTATTGGATGCGAAAAAAATGGGAAATCCTTGCCAAATTTAAGGCACGAACAATAAAGGACCACAACACTTCTTCTACGAAACTATTAGCTCTTGCTCTTTGTTAAATTGAACCTGAAAATATAGCACAGGGTTTTTAAGCAATCAAAATATCACTTGCTTCAACGATGAAGAAAAACGCGAGGAAACCTGCACGCATAAGAATTCTCCAAAATGTTCTCGAAGGCGTGTGAAGTCTGCCAATCCGCACATGGCCAGCATGGTGGACTATGTCCAAACCCTTCTCATATTGAGAGGAGACGGCTCTGTAGTAAGCCGGCAATTGGGTTGATCATGATGATGATGATGATCCCCTGGAACAGGATAAATATCACGAGTGTATAATATAAAGACGTGTCAATTGATTTTAGTTTAGAGATTTGTATACAATAGAATTGGATAGCCACTAAATATTCTTAAATGTATTCTTAGTAATTAATTGCCTGTAGGCATTCTTGTAGGTATATAGGCGAAACACCTATATATAAATTTTTTTCAATTTCACAATAAACCAAAACAAAGTTATTGATTACTTTTATTAGTAGGTATCTTTACATTATTAAGTGAAAAAAGAGAGAGAGAAAGAGAGAGAGAGACAGAGAACAAATAATATAACTGTAGTAATTTACGCACGGTACGGTAATCTCGCAGCATACATTACAATTATTATCGGCTCTTATAATCGGTTGGATGATCAGGAGGGACGTCGTTGAGCCGTGACGGAACGGAAACGATACGTCGCCGGACGTCCGCGTGTTCCGTATGGTAAACATTCCTGCGGTGTGCTCGGGATATTATTAATAATGTTGACGTAGTGTGGTTGGTTGGATTTTTCGACCTAATTATTAACAGAATAACATTGCAAATATATAAAACTTACTTAAAAAGCATTGTTAAATTTATAATTGCGTCACTTTTGGACTACTTTTCAATTATGTAAACTGTTCCATTTTTAATTCCTAATTAAATGAAATTGTTTATTTTGAGAATAAAGATCTTTAAACCTACTTGATACTATCAGACGTTGTTCTACCGATGCTGGTCCAACAAAAATACTAAAATCACTATAAAAGATTAGTGGCGGATGGTAGAAGGTTGCCTGGCAGAGTTCGCTCTTTAGCGATAAGGCCGCCTATTGTACCTTCTATTCTTTATGTTTATTTCTTTACTGTCTTGTATTTCTTCTGTTTATGTGGTGTACAATAAAGTGTATTTTCATTTCATTTATTTTTAATGCCAAATCATAAAAAATAACAAAAAAAAATTTGGTTGGTGGTCCACATATCTGTGACTTGACACTTACTTGTATGAAAAAAAATCAACGTCACTTTCTCAAACCTACCAACAATTCATAAAATGTTTCATGCAAATCGGTCAAGTCGTTTCGGAGGAATTTTGTTACATACAGTGTGACATACTCGTATATGTTAGATATTGTTTGGTATAGGGCTATAGGTAAATATCAGTGTATAGATCAGGTCACTCACACATCTTACCGCTTTATCACAGCAACAAATCGTTAGAACAAAAGGGCACGCACCGGACGCCTCGCAGTGACGATAAATATTAATTAAGCATCATTTCGTATATCGCGCCACATTGACAGGAGACATCCGTTTCTTCCTTTATTATGTTATCATTTCTGTGCACTTCACATTACAGCTGACAAGAAACGTAAGCTTACCAGTTTCTCTGTGGCTTATAAATTTGTGCGTACGACAGGGATTAAGTTTGCTTCGTATAATTAAAAAAAAGACGGGTTGCACTCCGGGAGTGCCGGCAGAAGTGAAAACTTGATTATTAACGTTGAGCATGTTTGATATTTTGGAATGGTTAGGGAATAATGTTGCACCAATTGCTTTATCAGTGTAAAAGTACTATCATTTATGTGGTAGAATACAATATTCATTTATTGCGCTATCGTACACAAACATGACAATTTATATTACATTAAAAATTTAACACTTTAAAACTATTACAATTATTTTACATTAAAAAGTTTATCTATATCAATTTCCATATTTTAAGCACTTTACATTCACGAATTTTACGAATACACAACAATGTGATCACTACACAGACGGTCGAGCCATCAGCTGTCACCATCCATGGATGCGCGTGGCACGCTGTAACATACACGAACATTCCTGCGCTGCCTAAACGAAACAGTAGGCCTAGGCATACATTTTCGCCGCGCCGTAGAGAGGGGATAGCTGTCTACTCTCCATCCGTCTTTTATTTTATTTTATTTTTTTATTTTTATTTTTATTTTTATTTTTATTGGATCATTAAACTAGCCACTATCTAAAAACAACAAAAAACATTTCAGAAGAACAGACACCAGATAGTGGCCTTCTAGAAATGACCACAGCATGCACAACCTTAAAATTAACCTTACTAGATATATAATAATTCAATTTATACCTAAAGCAAGTAAGACTATCTATTACAGCATTAAAATGCTGTAATAGATAGTCTTACTTGCTTTTTAAAAGAGGCCACAGAACTGCAGGAGATGTCGCAGATATTCCTGTGATCATTCAGCATTGAGCATATTCTATAGATAGGCGCATGCTGACCTGCCTTGGTTCGACAAAACGGTAAATGAAACGGTTTTCGATTCCGGAGGCGACTACCCTTACGCGGCACACTAAACCTCAGACGCTCCAGGATTTCCGGTGAATCAGTGTATCCATTAATGATTTTGTAGAAAAAAACCATGTCTAACATTTTACGTCTGTTCTTTAGTGACATAAGATTATAGGATAGTAACCGAGAATCATACGAGACCAAGTCACGACATTTGTTATCAACGTACGCTAGGTGGTAAATGAACCGCTTTTGAACACGTTCCAATCTGTCACAGTGTACGTTATATGTAGGGCACCAGACTGGGCTGCAGTATTCCATAATACTGCGAACTAAAGAAGAATAGATAGTTATTGAAAGATTTGAATCTCGGAACAATTTCATTTGACGCAAAATGAAACCTGACAACTTTGATGCTTTTTTTACAATTGTATCAAAATGGTAACGAAAAGACAATGTGCTATCAAAAAATACACCTAAATCACGGACAACATCTACCTCTTGCAGCGGGATGTCATTGCATCCATAATAAATCCTATTAATTGTAGATTTTTTTTTTGGTAAATTTAATATGCACACATTTATCAGAGTTTAAAGCCATTAAATTGTTATCACACTAGTTTATAATCTTATTCATATCTTGTTGAAGCATTACACAATCATCTTCACTAGAAACGGTGCGATAAATTTTAAGATCATCAGCATAAAAGCGGAAATTTGAGGAGAGAGTTTGACTAAGGTCATTAATAAAAATAAGGAAGAAAAGGGGACCCAAGTGAGACCCTTGTGGAACTCCGGATGGAATTGACTTAATTTTAGACCTGAAACCATATAGAGAAACTAGTTGAGATCGGTTTTTTAAATATGATTCACACAACCTTAACAGAGAGCCATGCATTCCCAGATGATTGAGTTTAAGTAATAATAAGTCATGATTCACTAAATCAAAGGCTTTTTTGAAATCAGTATAAACTGCGTGCACTTCTAACCTATTTTCCAAAGCTTCAGCTATGTCAGCTACATATCCAATGAGGTTAGTAGTCGTCGATTTTCGCGGCAGAAAGCCGTGTTGATTGGAATGAATATACTTTCTTAAAAGAAAAAGAATTTTTCCCTGTATGAGCGCTTCAAAAACTTTGGCACATGATGACAAAATAGATATCGGCCTATAATTGTCGACATTGTTAATAGACCCAGATTTCTGAATTGGAGTAACGTGAGCAAGTTTCCATTTAGTGGGAAATACACCAGACCTTAATGATAAGTTACATATAAATGTAAGTGGAAACACAAGATGTTTTGCACATTTTCTTAATAAAATTGCAGGGACAAGGTCGGGACCCATGCCTTTATTAACATCTATAGTTATCAAGTATTTAAGAACCTCATCCCTATTCACAAGAACATAGGACGCTGATATAGCTTCATTAGTACTCAGATTGCAATCGTACGTAGGACCGTTTTGGGAAGTCGATGGTCGCTTTTCATAAACCGATTGAAAATATTCTAAAAACAAATCGCATATTTCCTGACCTTCTTTAGCAGATGCATTTCCAAAAAACATTATATTTGGAATTGGAGTACTATTAGTCTTTTGATTATTACAAAATCGCCAGAAATATTTAGGATTTTTACGCAAATGATTGGCGGCCGAATTTTTGAATTTTGCATAACATTTCAAGAGTAAAAGATTACAACGATCTCTTATAGTATCAAATGAAAGTTTATCTCTTTCGTTTTTGTATTTTTTATATCTATTATGATATTTAGCTTTCTCTTTAAGAGCACTAATTAAACTACACGAAAACCAAATTGGATAATTATTAGCTTTCCTTTTAGACATCGGTGTGTGCATATAGATAATTGGCATCAGAGTTTCATAGAATACATCAACGGCAGTATCTATTGACTCGGCCGCCTTTAGTAAAACTTCCCAATTAACCTGAGCTAAGTCAGTATTAATGGCCTCAAAATCACACAAATTAAAATTAAGATGTGAAGCAGAGTTACTTTTTAGCAATCTTTCAATGGAGTTACCACAGTCAATAACCAAGGCCGGGTGATGAGAATCAATGGGCAGTAATGGAGAAGAAGATTTGACTACAGTTAAAAATGGATTATTAGAAATAACTAAGTCGAGAATTCGATCGTTATCGTTCAAAATAGAATTGAATTGGAGTAAGTTACAAAAGGACAATGTGTCCAAAAAATCATGAACGATTACATGACTAGTGGGCTGAGGGGTGAGAGAGTGACTGTTATATGTAGGAATCCAGGTTATGTGTGGCAGATTAAACTCTCCTATAAGTAAAAAATTTGATGTTAAAACTGTGTTTTGACATACATTTGTTAAGTTTTTTAGAAATACTTCAAGATATTTATAGTCAACTGGAGGAGGTAAATAAACAGTGCAAATATATAAAAATTTGTTGTTTCCAACGCTGACAGAAACCCACAGGTCTTCACAAGTAGATTCTAGCTCAAAATTTCTATGTACTTGGAATTTCTTGTGAATTGCTAATAGTACTCCGCCACCATCCTGTTTATTTAAATACGAAGAAGTTGACGCACGATCACGCCGAAAAACTATATATCTGTCATCAATAAATTCATAGTCAAAAACCGTTTCATTTAGCCAAGTTTCTGTAAAAATAATTATGTCATATTCAGTTTGTAGAATAGATTTATATAACTCATCAGTTTTCGTTCTAAGACCTCTTACATTTTGATAAAATATGTTAAAATAACCTTTAAATTTTTTATACCTAAAGAACGTGGTAACAAAATATGGAAGAAAAAGAAAAATTTACAAAGAATGTAGAGCATCTACATTCTTAATCTGAACTGACGGTGACTCATCGTTCTTGCGCACAAAAATACGGCCTCCTCGAACCCATACGTATCTATAGTGTTTTTCCTGTGCGGCAAGCCTAGTTGATGCATGCAGACGTTTGTAAGTTGGGGACAAGTGCTCTGCGACATAAACCTGCTGCTTAGTACCGGCAATCCCTAGGTGAGAAGTGTTGAGTTTGTCAGCTGCATGTTTTTTATTAAAGATTCTCACAGCCGCTAAAAAGTTATCTCGCTTAAGTGGGCTAGATAGTTTAAAAATGATACTGCGTGGGCGTTTGGATTCGTTATTCATTTTTGCAACTCTATGAAAGTTTACTATATCAGTGGGTCCAAGCTGAAAATTAACCACCTTGGCCAATTGAGAAATCAATGTTAGCAAATTTTCTGATCGATGCTCGGGAACACATCGAATTTCTAAGTTGCTGTCACGAGACTGTTGCTCCATCTGAGATATTTTAAATTCAAATTCAGTCGACCGAGATCGTAGTTCCAAGTTCTCAATTTCCAGTTTAGATATTCTGGCAGACAAGTCCTTATTTAAAGTATTCTGTTCGTCGTGACAGTCAGACAAAAATTTAAGAGATTTGATAGCCTCATTTAGCTCATCCTGTATAGTAGTAAATTTTTTTATAACTCCGGTAACTTCTTGTTGTAATTTCATTATGGCTATGTTAAAATTACCCAAGGTAGATTGCTGGTTTTCAAGCTTTTGATTTATCTCCGTTCGAAAACTACGTATTTCGCTCAAAAGACAATCAAGGGACATGTCTACTGATGTAGGTGAGCTATTAACGTCCGCACGCTGCACATTTTTCCTTTTATTGGATATTGGAGTATTAATATTATCTGCCTTAGGACGCTTGACAATACACGTTGGGCATATCCACTTAGACCGATGGGTTGAAGTCTCACCATAATTAACACAATCTGAATGATATACGAGTAAACAATCGATGCTTGAGCACTTCACGCGTTTTTGAGTGACAGAAATGCTGGAGTTACAGGCACCGCAATTCATATTTATATTATGTGGATATTTATGACAACCGTTTTGACTTTTTCGTTTTGACACCACTCCGATGCTCAAGTTAAACAAGTTTTAATAGAAGAAAACCATAATGATCTCTTGAAATATCACATTACACGATTCTCCTATCACTTAATAATACAAAAACTATGATTCTGTAACAGTACTGCAGGTAAAAACGATACTTTTTGAATTATAAAGCGTAGCGCGTTAGTAGCGTGTAGGTTGACATTCGTTGCCATGGAAATTATGTCTTACGCTTTTTCGATCAGGCCACGTGTCCTGACGCGAGTTTAAGATTTTATACCCATTACAGAAAAAGTGCTCAACGCCGCTAAAGAAGTTTTCACTTCAAAAAAAACATTTAAATAACATTTGCTTAAATTAACATGCTCTTTTTTTTTTACGCTGGGAAATGCTTTTACGCATCCCCTCCGGAGGCGACGCAGGCAAGACTGCGCCGCTTCCGACGGGGTATGTGGGACTCCCCGGCGGCCAGGCTGGCAACCAGAATACCCACTAAAACCCAGCGATGGTCCTTCGCGTCGCCTGGTGGCTGGGTCACGGGAACTCTTATGCACTCGACCGCGGCCCAGCCAGCGGCGTCCGCCGAGGCATGCTTGCTATCGCTTGGCCGACACTTCTTTGTCGGTAGGGTGGTAACGGCCGAAGCCTCCCACCAGACCAGACTCGAGCCGGTAATCGAACCCAAACCAACTTTATAATGCGACAGCGCGCGCGCTGCGCCACGGAGGTCGCCATAACTTACTAATATATTTTCTATACTAAAGTTACGAAAACGGCATAAGAGATTGTAATGCCGTTTCCGTAATTTTTGTAACACATTATATGCCAAGCGTTCCATGACAGGACTGTAATCACTTATTCAATTTATTAATAAATAAATTACTATATTATGGAACACTGACTTGTATTGTCTCAAGTTCATTAAAATATTGTAAGATATTGGCTTTCTCTCAAAAATAATTCAGCACAAGTCCGACAAAATTTGCATTGTCCACCCCCGTGCCGTTAAAGTCCGCCAATTCGCTTCCACTTTAGATCAGCATGCTGAGCCTAACATCCTAAGCTATGAATCCTTCTCTGAAACAGAGGTGATGACTGACAGACATCATGGCTTTTGGAGTAAGACTGTAGAGAACTTGTGTAAAAATCCTATGACCCTATAACAAATAATGATTATTTTTTAAATATTAAAACTATTCCACCAGGCCGCGTTTGGAACCCTCATAGCTTTAGTTTTAAGTTTACGAATGTAGTTCATCATCATCATCATGATCAACCCATTACCAGCTCACTACAGAGCACGGGTCTCCTCTCAATATGAGAAGGATTTGGCCATAGTCCACCACGCTGGCCATGTGCGGATTGGCAGACTTCACACGCCTTTGAGAACATTATGGAGAACTCTCAGACATGCAGGTTTCCTCACGATGTTTTCCTTCACCCTTGAAGCAAGTGATATTTGAATTTTTTTAACGCACATAACTCCGAAAAGTTAGCGGTGCGTGCCCGGATTCGAACCGCCGACCTCTGATTAGGAGGCTGACGCCTTACCACTAGGCTATCACCGCTACGAATGTAGTTATCACCATCAAATCACTACTATCTAAATTATTGACGTGTCAAAAGTGCCTTTTAAAGGACTATTTGAATATATATAGATATATAGATTATTTGAATTCGACTCGTTCTGTTCTGTTCTGGTACAACTTTTGCATGATATTAAAAATAGTCTACAAACTTCCCCTTTGTAAAAAAAAAACAAGTGTTGTATTCAAGACCGACTTCCGATACGGTTCGATGGTACCGGACGGCAGTTGCACTGTCGGTTAGTACGTACCACGGGTTCGAACCCCACACACGTTGCGTGCGAGTTTAGTGTAGTGTGGTGTAGTGCAAGGTGTACGAAATGTGGTGGTTGGTTAAAATGACTGTGTTTTTGCACTGTGAGTTCAGAATATTTTTTAATTTTTTTTTGTAAAGTTGAGTTTGACTGTAAAGTTTCGTTTTACGGTTGTTTACTTTTTGGATATGTTTTTAGTTTTAATTTAGCTCTAAGAATTGTTTATCTGATTAAGTATATTCTACCTTATATACAGTTATTTTTAACTCGACGTCTTACCTAAGAGGTTACTACATTCAAATTACGAAGACGATGCTGAATTTTATAGCAACATCATATGAAAGTTCTACGAACAAAAAAATCTAAGCAAATTCATCACGTTTGTTGACTTTGTTATTTCTAGCAGAATTATCGCATCTCGTAACTTTATAGCTATGGTTGCAGAAGTGCTTTGCCAATGGAGTCTACTTTTGCCTACTTGACTATGTCGAAACTCTGATTCAATTTTCTTATTAGCCTGAGGAACTCAAACAAACATTGACTTTGTTAATTCAAAAGTGCCTTTAATTATTTGAATAAACATTATGATTGATTGATTGATTGAACTGAAAAAAGACTTACCTCATCAGCGGCCCGATAAAGTGACTTTTTCAACAAGTTGTCAACCGGTCTTCATAATGTACGCAATTTGCCAGCGACAGCTCTATCATAACTAGCCTATCTTCATGATTAGTGGATTGACTCAGTACTAGTGCGCATAGGCAAGCTCAAAAGATTATTATCACAAATGACAAAAACCTAACTCCGTCTGGTAGTTAAAATTACTTAACCAAGAAACTTAATAATACATTGTTTCAACCCGACCTAATCATTTTTTTACGAGCTAGACATGAGATTTTCGAAATTTTGGAGACATATTTGGAGAATTTTGGAAGCTTATGACAGGTCGGTGTTAGTTACCAATTGTCAGGATAAGATGTATTTGTATATAACATACAAGTTTTCTCAATGTTTAGTTCTAATCATGTTCTTACTTGATAAGAAAACTTTAACCTGATAAAAGTTAACGTCTCTATAAAATTATGAAAATAAACTGATCCTCTTCAAAAAACGCATAACGCAAACTTTATTGATGGAATTCACATAGTACCGATTGTTATGTTCTTTACCTTTGGTTATCCAATAAATAATAGTTTATTATTCTGCGTTGCGACGATTACATCGGTATTTAACGAAAATGCCCATCAAAATAGTTAAAAATAACTTAACATGTACAAACATTAAAGTCATACTGATTATCTGAAGAACATTTATTTTCGCTACTGCTAGTGAGCCTGGACTAACTACTATTTTTCACAGTCAATAGAAAAGTTTGAAATAATGATAGCGGGAAATAGTTATTAACAATTCAGCGTTGCTGTCATTCTTTGACAGCCGTATCATGTGTTTTTTTTTTGCAATAACTCGCGCCACTGGGCCAATGTTGCTGCCTTTGCAACCAAAGATAGGCTGCGGCTTCCACAGATGAAAGCTTCTGAAAACTTCAATAAGTTTTTAATTGTAATATGGGAAATGTGTACAATATGGGAAAGGCGGGAGACTTGTATACGACGGGCGCGGTTTTTAAACGCTTTTCTTGAATTAATGTTTGTTCGCTAATTTTGAAAAGGATTGGTGTTGGTTGTGTTGTGGACATTATAGTATTGGTGTCGTTTGTGTAGTGGCTAGTTCTTTGAATGGTTAACAGGTATTGATTTGGGAAAGGATTGAGGAAGCCGCGTCCGCCGAGTGTGAAGTTTCCCGCCATTTTTCCCTTATTTCAATTCGATATTGCCAGAAAACTTGACATTGGATAATCTGTGTAAAGCTATAAAAAAAGAAAAAAAAAGGTACAATATGGGAAAGGCGGGAGACTTCGTATATGGCAGGGGCGGTTTTTACACGCTTTTCTTAAATTAATGTTTGTTGGCTAATTTTGAAAAGGATTGGTGTTGGTTGTATCGTAAACAGTTTTGGTGTCGTTTGTGTAGTTTTCTGAATGGTTAAAAGGTATAAATTTGGGAAAGGTTTTAGGGAACCGCGTCCGCCGTGCGAAGTTTCCCGTTCTCCATTGCTAGAAAACTTGACATTGGCTAATCTGTGTAAAGCCATAAAAAGAGAAAAAAATAGAGATACAATATGCAACATGGGCACATAGCTCCGAGAACCGATGGACGTTAGGGTCCCAAGGTGCTGGAATGGCGACCCCGCATCGGTAAACGTAGCGTTGGTCGACCTCCAACAAGGTGGACAGACGATATCAAACGAGTCGCAGGGAGCCGCTGGGTACAAGCGGCCAAAGGTTATTGGAACTCCCTACAAAAGACCTGTGTCCAGCAGTGGACGTCAATCTGTTGAAATGATGATGATGATGATGATGCAATATGAAGAGAAATCATGAAACTGGTAAAAGTTAAAACTGTATACCTATATATATATATATATATATATATATATATATATATATATATATATATATATATTTTTTTTTTTTTATCGATAAAACTAATTTTGATATTCCCTTTCGCTTGTGTTCCTTGATGAGTCACAGCGCGAAGACATGCAATTGCCTAGCAATTATTGTGAGCGCTGGAAAATAAAGAATTCAAACGTTACTATTACGAGTGCATTGTGTGGTGAACTATTATTTTCACAATTTTATAGGACACGACTTATCGTACAAGGTTTCTTCGTACTAGATATTTCGAAGGCGGTTTAATTTGGTTAATTTTAATAATTCAGAAGGTACTTAAAACTTAAGTACTTAAGGTTTAGTAAAAGTTTTAAGAACCCGCAAAAAAACTATTTCCAGACGCTAATTATCTATTAGTTAAAATAATCATGAGAAAATATTTCCTTTGCCTCAAATATTATATCGATAATTCTCAGTATTATGATCAAAAATAAAGTATGCGTATATCACAGTTGTTATATATATTTCGTAGCACACTAGCAAAATATGAACCTCAACTTTAAAGTAAAACTAATAATAATATATACGCTAACTAAAAATAAAAATATTAGTATACGCTTTATTCTCATTAGATGCCGACCTCCGAGCCCAGCGCGTGCGCTGTTGCACTTGAAGTTTGAGGTCTCGGGTTCGATTCCTGGCTCGAGTCTGGTCTGGTGGCTTTATGTTTCAACCTATCATTTTTTATCACCCTATTACCATTTCACAGTCCATAATAAGCCTTGAAGTTATTGCACATGGGTTTTAATCACTCGTTCCCTCGTTGGTTGGTCGTTATTGCAACATCGTATCGTATACTGTAAGCATTGAAGAAAAGCATCGCTCCGACGCTAATACTAGGCATCGGTTTGACACTAAAAGGCGCTGTCACAATGGCCTGACAGTTCAATGATGAAAACTAAATTGTTAGTGACGATGCCCATTCGATTTAGTAATATAGGAAGAGTTCAATGGCCGCTGGGTATTGTGAACAAATCGATTTTGATGTTAGGTGTCAACCGGCGTGATATATGGGCGTTCGGTGATACGGAGTGTATTAATTATGCGGGCACACTGTCATCATGTTGATGTATTTAAAGCATGCACGCTTATCTAATTAAGATAAGCATACATGGCTCAATGGGTTATGTTATTATTGGTGTCGCGGAAAAAATGCGCAAACCTAAACCGGTGCAGTGGGAAAATCATACAATTACATCCTTAATACAAATTCCGTAAGTTTGATTCTTTCACTTTATTTAATCAACAATATTCATCGTGAAATTTGTCACATTTATGTATGTTTGAAGCAGTGATAGCCCAGTGGTTAGGGCGTCAGCCTCCTAATCAGAGGTCGGCAATTCGAATCCGTGCACGCACCTCTAACTTCCGGAGTTATGTGCGTTTTTAAAAACAATTAAAATATCAATTGTTTCAACGGTGAAGGAAAACATCGTGAGGAAACCTGCACACCTGAGAGTTCTCCATAATATTCTCAAAGGAGTGTGAAGTCTACCAATCCGCACATGGCCAGCGTGGTGGACTATGGCCAAATCCTTCTCATATTGAGAGGAGACCCGTGCTCTGTAGTAAGCCGGTAATGGGTTGATCATGATGATGATGATGATTATTAATTTATCAAATTATTTCGGTCCCAGTTACAGTAGTTATATAATAATCAATAAATTTCGTTTTCGACTATGAGATTACAGTTATGAATAAAATTAATCAATATTCTCTTTACAATTCATAGATACTCATTTGTATTCAAGAAAAGCTTCGATCCGAGCTTAACGGATAAAGATAGTTGCAGTTATTGTTTTTGAGTGACAGACGGACGGAAGGAGCTTTTATGTAAATATGAAGTACATAATAGCCAATGACCGCACTTGCGTAACCTAACCTAACAAGTGAAAAAAATCTGCCTGAGTGTTCCATGAATTGTCAAATAATCTCTTCTTCTTTTTTATTTTTTCTTGACTTTATCCCACATTATGTGGGGCCGGCACAACACGTCTTCTTCTTCCACTTACTTCTATCAGCCGTCACCTCACTACCCACACCTCTTACCCGCATATCCTCTTTTACATATTCCATTCATCTTTTTTTTGGCGTTCATATATAAAATAATCCATGATATAATTTTCCTATGTGACTGTGACAATATTTTTTGTGATTATTACCGGTACCTTGTTCTCAAATAAAGCTGGTACAAATTTTGTCCCAGCCCGAGTACCGAATCCAGTACCTCGTGATCCACAGCTGAATGTGCTAATCACAAGATTTTAGTTGATAATACTATTTAGTAAAGTCAGTTTTATAATTTGCACAGATTAGAAACTAATTGAATCAATGTTACTGAAAAAATTATTCAATATGTCCTTATTGTAAGTTAATTGATTTAAAAAAGTTGACTTTTTTATCTTTATGCAGTAAACAATTTTTTTATTATTTTTATCTTTGTTTGTTTTGTCTTAACGTGTTTCAACAACAATATCTAAAAAAAACAAGTTCTTTTAATAAAGAGCAAATTACGAATTCATTAGCTAGTTACCTACTTATATTACAAAGGTTTGCATTTTTAAGGCTTCCGTGGCAACATCCGCCGTGCCGATCCTTGTTTTTATAATCAGCTTACGCAAAATAAAAGTAAGAGATAAAATTATTAACTGACCTTAGTTATTAAAGAATTTGCTTTTGACGAAGAAAATATCGTACCTTTTTATGTAAAACGTCTAATCCAGAGATTGGACAAGCAAAAATTCGTTCAGATAATCTTTGAACAATTATCTCTAGGGAATAGTAGGTACGTTAAATGAGTTACTTTTCAACTGATCAAATAATTAGATACAGTTCCGAGTCGGACAAAAAATAAATTTGACTATTTTTCTGCAATGAAATTCTCAGCATAGACTCTCCAATGTATACAGATTATAATATAAACTCATAAACATTCATCATCATCATGATCAACCCATTACCGGCTCACTACAGAGCATGGGTCCCCCCTCAATATGAGAAGGGTTTGGCCATAGTCCACCACGCTGGCCATGTGCGGATTGGCAGATTTCACACACCTTGGAGAATATTATGTATTAAACATTATCCTGCACTTATAAGTTTTCCTGGCTTTAAAAAAGTAATAATTACCATAATTATTTTAGTGATAGTAATAATCAGGAATCGCTACTGTGAACATCTAGAAAGCCTGATTTCGTAATTTAATACATACAAAAATTACAATTCATCTATTGGTACGTCAAGTCTGCCTTGTATTTGTAGTTTGGAACCACCCGTTTGTAAATCGGGTTCCACTGAGAAGAAACAAGGAAGCCACGACTTCCGTTAATAAAGGTAGTCGTCCGTAGAAAACGAGTCAGTTAATAAGATTTAACATTTCACTTAAAAACCAACTAAGATATGTTCAAGCGATTAATTCTCCAAAAATCTGAGGGTAAATGTAGAGCGCGCCAAAATAATTGAATTCCAAATTCCAGACGCGTCTTAGCGCTGAGCCGAATATACGTAATTCCTCCAGAAATGATAAATCATTGTCACCTAAATCTGTGTCCAAAACGGAACATATCTTAAGAATTTTGTCATTTTTTTCTTATGTTATCCTACAGGCGAATTATGCTTACAAAATTATTATTTTTTCAAACCCCTAGGTAAGTTTAGCGACTCTCTAATGTGACTCAGTTAGTTTGTGTGCAAAATTAATAAACTAATTTCAACCGGCCGTTAATATGGCCGTTACGTATACAGTCAGGTTTTTTGCAATGTAGTTTTATAATTGCTCTGTCTCCATAGGTACTTTAATTTATTTTATTTTATTTATTTTATTTTATTTATTTGGTTTACTTACGGCTACACTTACATTATTACATTAAAACTAGAACTTATTACTAACATGTTACTAAATGTAGTGCCCATTTACAAGTAAACACAACATTTGTCGATTATGTTACAAAAAAACTATAAAAGAAAAAAAATATAATAAAAGTGTATATAATAATATGAAAATTTAAAGAATAACTAATACTAATTGTTACATATGATTGATACTTGATTGACTTATGATTTAAATATCTTTTCCCGAAACCTACACAAGGAGTCAAAATTGATATATATAAAAGAGCTGTTGTGGTTGAGGGTTTTACACAATCTTGAGACAGGAGAATTCGCGCCAAGGACAGTTCTACGCATCGGGGGATGAAGTGGTGTAATGGGTTTCCGTGGATAACGGACAGGAACCTTGAATTTAAAACTGCTCAATAGTTGAGGACAATCAATTTTGGCATTAAAGATTTTATATAAGAATTGCAGATCTAAAAGCTCTCTACGTTTTTCTAACGAATGCATTTGGAAATAAGACAATCTTTCTTTATATGCAAAATCTCTGCTAGCTTTTCCAACACTAGCAGCTAGATGCCAGAGGAATCTTTTTTGGATGCGTTCTAGTCTCAAAATGTGTGTTGCATAATGAGGTCTCCAGACCACTGAACCATATTCCAGAATACTCCTGACTAAGTTATTGTATAGAAGCTTTTTCGTTCGAATATTTTTAAAAACTTTGGCATTTCTAATCACAAAACCAAGCATCCTGGACGCTCGTTTAGTAATGTTTTCAATATGTGGGACAAATGTCAACTTTTGGTCATACACTACTCCCAAATCTCTTATTGTCTCCAATTCCTCTAATTTGTGCCCGTATATGTGGTAGTCGAAGTGAACAGATTTTAATTTCCTAGTAAATTTAATATAAAAGCATTTTTTTTTATTTAACATCATTTTATTGTTTTCACACCACATGATCAACGCACCAAGGTCTTTTTGTAAAAGCCTACAGTCATCGACAGCCTTAATCATTCTGGTAAACTTCAAGTCATCAGCATATAGAAATGCAGATGAATTTTGAAAGCAATCAGATATATCATTAATAAAAATATTGAATAATATAGGACCAAGATGTGAACCCTGGGGTACACCAGAAGAAATCCTACAATCTTTGGATTGGTATCCATTAACGACAACGAAAAAAGTGCGATCTTGTAAATAGGATTTTAGCCAGTCAAGGAAGTTCCCAGCAAAACCATATGCCTTTAATTTTGAGACCAGAATCTCATGTGGAACACTGTCAAACGCCTTACTGAAATCCGTGTATATAACGTCAATTTGATTATTGCTGTCTATTGCGTTGACGAGGGTTTCAGTAAAAGTTACTAGGTTTGTGCTAGTGGATCTGGAACTTATAAATCCATGCTGGTTGATAGTAAGAAACTGCTTTAGGTGGTTTTGTATTATAGGACAAACTATGCATTCAAATATTTTAGCAAAAGTAGAAAGGATTGAGATAGGCCTGTAATTTTGAACAAGGGTATCATTATCTGATTTATGAATGGGGACTACCTTTGCTGACTTCCATATTTTTGGAAAAACACCAGTGGTTAATGATTTATTAAAAATAGCACACAGTGGCGTAGCCAAGGCGGAAGCACACGATGCTATGAACACGGGTGGTATGCCATCTGGACCTGCACCTTTTGTACGATCTACACTGTTTAGTGAATTTAACACCTTTTCAAAAGATATTGTAGGTATTGTTGTTGAAAGCCCATAATTGAGTATATGCTTTAAGAACGATGTGGATTCATTCCCTACTGATTTTATACAGTTATTATTGAACGATTGTAAGAAATGTTCCGCAAATAAGTTGCATATCCTAGTACCATCAGATGTTTCAGTTTCTCCGTTACTAATATAACCCGGATAATTTCCTTTACCACCCTTCTTAATTTTCATAAATGTCCAGAATAGTTTTGGATTATTAATGATGCGATGCTCAATGTCTTTAACATATTGATTATACTTGATTAACGCAAGACGAGAAGCCCTATCACTGATTAACTTTAGAGAAATTTCGTCCATAGGATTTTTGTATATTTTATAACGCCACCTCAAGGTGTTTTTCTCATTTAGAGTTCTCCTAAGGTTATGGTCGAACCAAGGAGGAAACTTATTTTTTTTACACTTAGTAGTAAATGGGACAAACTTTTGAATAGTTTCACGTAAAATGTCATAAAACATATTAACCATGGAGTTGACGTCATTAGATCCATTGAACAAATCTTCCCAGTCCTGACCTTGCAAGTATTTACAAATAGCATCATAATCAGCTTTATAAAAGTTTGGCCTAGTAATATGTGTATTATACGGGAGTTTAATATCCTCCGTTATAGACAAGACAACTTCTAAAGGTGGATGTAGAAGGTCGACGACACTTAGAGGATTACATGGTGTGAGAACTTCACAGGCAACGTTTGTAAGCACTAAATCTAATATTCGGTTGGATTTATTAGGAATGTTGTTAGCTTGGCAAAGTTTATGTAGGTTTACAAAGTCAACTAAATGTGTACCAATTCCAGATATTACATAGTTAACATTATTATCATTAAGTAAGGTCCAATTAATGTAGCTCAAATTAAAATCTCCGACTATACAAGTACGAATGCTTTGGTCAAACACATGGTTGCATTTATCTAAATAGTGATCGAGAACGCTCTGACTTACTGGAGGTGGTAGATAGACGGCACATAGAGCAATTTGCTTTAAGTACTTATGATTTTTACTCGGACAATTATCGATAATAACCCACACATCTTCGCAATCACTCTCCCAGTTATACATACGTTTAGACACATATTTATTTTTAACAGCTATCAAAACTCCTCCACCATCTGTCTTATTGTGATAATCTGTACTCTTACGGTCTCTTCTGTATACTACATACCTGTTATCAAATAATTCTTGGGAAGAGATGTTATTATTAAGCCAAGTTTCTACAAGTATCACAATATCATAGTTATTACAACACATTTGAGTATAAAAATTGTGAGTTTTAGTACGCAAGCCACGGACATTTTGGTAGTAAATTTTTAACTTCGCGTATTTTGTAAAATTAATGACCATTACATGCAATGCTATTAGTAATAAAACTCTTTACATTTAAATAATTTTATCTAAAGAACAAGTATCTTTGATCCAAATATATGCTGATTCCTCATCCTTGCGTACAAATATGCGGCCACCTCTGACCCATACAAATTTGTATTTCATCTGCTTAGCCTTAATCCTCGCAGCAGCGTGCAAAACTTTATTGGCAGGGGAAAGGTGCTCAGCGATGTATATTTGCGATTTAGATCCAGGAATTCCTATCAGGTTGCTGTTTAATTTATCGTCCGGGTTGGCCTTATTGTATTTTATCACGGCAGCTAACATTTCATCTCGCAATCTCGGAGTGACCAATTCTACTACAATCGACCGTGGGCGATTTGTATCACGTTGTAATTTGGCAACTCTGGTGCAAGTCAGTATTTGCTCCTTATTAACATTACAATTGATGACCTTTCCGATCTCGGTGATGACATTATTGATTATGTGATAGGTGATAACAAAAAAAAAGCCCGACTAAGTTTGTTATGGGTTTCTTCTTGGACCAGGGCGCGTTTCGAACCATCATTACTTTAGTTTTAAGTTTATGAATATAGTTATCACCATCAAATCAATACTATGTAAATTATTGACGAGTCAAAAGTGCCTTTTAAAGGACTATTTGAATAAAGATTATTTGAATTTCAATTTAAGCCACATGAAATTAAGATATTTAAATTGGAAAAATTTATTGTAACTAACAATTGTTAAACGTGCATTTTTACGTAAATGTTTAAAGAATTTAATCGATTGCGAAAGTTTTTTCTGCCTATTGTCTTTAAAGGCATCACTAAATAAAGCTTCGGTAAAACTTGTCACGGTGAATTTAATTATACGTCATCAGATACATCATGGAGACAGACGTAAGATATTTTTCATTCCAGAAACTTATAAGCTCTAATGTTTTATAAAACCTTAACTCACGCTGACGAGGTCGCCGGCTGGTTTATATTTTTTTATGTATTTTATACCGAATACTAAAATTAAAGTTGCAAACAAATAAGGAAAGTGACTCCGAGTTAAAAAGTCAGCGCGTTCGACCTCACTGCTGCTGAATTTTTTAAGTGGCCGCTACGAAAGTTTCCTCTCAGCCGTCATCATCCGTTAGAATATTTATGTCATTTTAAATACTTGCTTGTTTCTCGAAAATTGTTCGCGAAGAAGTGCTTCTCTTTATCTTTTTTAATAAGAACTGTGTTAAAGTTCTAATATGAAGTAAACTTTTTTCGTATATATCGGAAATGTATATAAATCCAGTTAAAGATTCTTGTTATTTGTTTCTCTAGTTTAACTAAATTTATAGTCAGTAATCATATAGCTACTTTACACATAACTGTGATAGCCTAGTGTTCAGGACGTCAGCCTCATAATCAGTGGTCAGGACTTCGATCCGGGGCACGAACCCCTAAAAAAATCTCGGCTAAGTTTGTTGTGGGCTTCTTCACAGACCTGGGCGGATTAGAACCCTCTTAGCTTTTAGTTTTAAGTTAGCAAATGTAGTTATCACCATCACTTCACGAGTATAAATAATGTAAAATGTGATATATATGGACTATTCATAGATGCCTATAATGGTTTATATGAATAAAGCTATTTTTGATCTGATTTTTATTTAACTTTTCGGAGTTATGCGCGTTTTTAGTTGATTACATTATCATTTGCTTCAACGGTGAAGGAAAACATCGTGAGCAGCTACTTTGTGAGAGTTCTCCATAATGTTTCCAAAGGCGTGTGAAGTCTGCCAATCCGTACATGGCCAGCGTGGTGGACTATGGCCAAACTGTACTGATGTTGAGACGAGACCCGTGCTCTGTAGTGAGCCGGTACTGGTTTGATCAATAGCTACTTTATATATAACATAACATAACAGAACTATAAATATACATAGAAATTGTTCGTATTGCAGGTCACCGTTACCCCGAACTACCAAACGTAACACAACGCTTTACACAAAATAATGTAAACACAGAAATACATGCAAATACAAAATAATGTAAATAGTTAGACACTGAGATATCGGAGTGATATCTTAGGTATAACTAAATTCAAGTTCAAGAAGTTCAAGTCAATATTGCATTATTTTTATCACTGACGGATTAAATATCAGACCTTACCAGGTTTGATATTCAGTCCGTCAGTGTTACATAATTATGTCGTTGGGTAAGAAGCGAGTGGTTATTTCGAAAACAGTCATTGTGAAAACTGACTATATCATTTTGTGAAAAACAGAACAAGGCAAAGTTTTTGCTCCTTCTTGTGCTAGCTCTAACTAAGACACGCAAAAAACAAAGAACTTTGAAATGCACATCTTAATGCCGCGGCGAGATATCCCTTTGTTCTAGTCATGTAACACGAAGCCGCGCCAAAGCCGTGTCCACATCAGTCTCCTGATTCTGTGCGATATTTAATGTTACACATGGAACTGTTTTCTATGTATATATAACTTACTAGCTCATCCGGCAAACGTTGTTTTGCCATAGACATTATTTCTAGGGAATTTCTACTAAAAAAATTTTGTCCCAAAATTAAAAATAAATTGTTAGGGGTGGACAACCCTTATCTCTTAGAGGTTTGAAAGATAGATAGTAGCCGATTCTCAGAATTACTGAATATGCATAAAAGATTTATAAGAATCGGTCGAGCCGTTTCGGAGGGGTATGGGAACGAACATTGTTAGACGAGAATTTTAATTAATAGATTATTATATAAAGTTATTATTATTATAAAATTTGACGATTATCGCGCAATCGCCTAACATATGACGTCACCAAATTCAGTTCGTTTCCGTACGTAATCACGACCAAAAAGTTGACGTTCGTTTTTCGATACTGCTACTTACTGTTCTCTAAAGAAGATTACAAATACTTGATAATATTATACTCATATATATATTTCATATGTATGGATGTTTGTTACTCTTTCACGCGACAAATTACTGAACCAAATTAGTAAAAAAAAAAAAATATATAGTTTCCTCGGGACTTGCGAAAAACCATAAAACTGAACGAAGCCGAGGTCAAAAGCTAGTTTGCAAATAAAGTATCTACACAGAAAGCATGCAATATCAGAATCTGTATAATATCGATATCTACCATAATCCATGGTTCCTATGTAGATAGTTTATATTATATGTACAATATATTGCATAACTAACTTAGCAATATTTTCTTAAACATGTTACATTTTAAATTGCTGATTTTTTTAAACAGTTTACCCTTATTGAATTGTTTTATGTATGAAGTGTTGTAAAATATCTTATAAGTGCTATTTCCCACAATATATTTATATTATATAAATAATAAACGTATTGTCTTAGTCAGCGGAGGCCAAATATAACGTAGTTTTTAGGATAGCGAGCAATGGCGTTACCAGGCTTAGATAGATAGTTAGATATCTATCCGTCTATCTATTGCACATTTTACTGCCCACAGATTAGTAACAAAAAACATTGGGACACCTCGTATACATAATAATATATAATTGTACAAAGGCGGTCTTATTGCTTGAGCAGGCATCGGAACAACGCATATAAACAACGCTTTAAAATTCAGAATCTAAAAATATTTTTAATTTCACTAGCTATAAAGCATAGCGCAAACTATAAGTTATTGTCAAAATATTAGATAAAAGCAGGATTAGAGGATAAGTACATATTATACAATAAAATTAAGCTTAACTAATTTTGTCATAAATTATAGTGAATTTGTATGAATGAAAACGACAAATTTTGTAATAGGTAATTGTAATATTTCTCTTTTGAAGTACCTAAAACTTAACATATGGAAAATCGTGTTCAGTTAATTAAAATTCATTAACAGCATACTTATGTAATTCTAATATAAATACCGTTGCTAGATACTACGCCGTAATATGCCAGTGTGGGCGAGACTCAAGCCGTGAATTCACGGTCTGATGCATCCACACAAAGTTCTTATAATGAACAGGATGAGCGTTAGCACGAGCCGTTTTTTGAACATAATACGTCTTTGGATTTGCCGGTTTTGCACGAATTATTTGTATGGAACGTGTTCATTGTAGTACGTATCTATAAAGATGCATACATTATTCTCGTACGTTGTATAATGTATACAAAAAAAAAATGACATTATTCATTTTTTTTTTGTATACATTATAATTTAACCCGTGACGGCTATCTCACTTGGTGATGATAGGTCTAAGATCATAACGGGTTCACCTGTTTGGGGTATGATAAAACTACACTACTAATCGCTGTTTACGCAACATCATGCGAGAACGCTAAATGGCTTGGCACCACGTCTTTGTCGGTAGGGTGGTAACTAGCCACGGCCGCAGCCTCCCACTAGACCAGACTCGAGCCGGGAATCGAACCCAGAACCTCCAACTTTATAATGCGACAGCGCACGCCCCACGGAGGTCGACGGAACAATTACGCATACATTATTTTATTTATAATGTTAGTTCAGTACAAAAAAGTGTAACAACTACAGGCTAATCTCACTTATATCTCATGCAAGTAAAGTGCTTCTCCACATTTTGAATACCAGACTACAAGCATATTTGAATCGTGAAATTGCGCCGGAGCAGGCTGGATTTGTCAGGGGAAAAGGAACTCGGGAACAAATACTTGTGTTAAGACAAATTATTGAAAAAGCCAGGGAGTTTAACATACCTCTGTTTATCTGTTTCGTTGATTTCCGTAAAGCCTTTGACACAGTCAAGTGGTGTAAATTGTGGCCAATACTGCTTACAATGGGCGTTCCTAAACACCTCGTTTACCTTTTGAGGAGACTATATGAAGATGGAACGGCAGTAGTCCGGGTAGACGGGATGGATTCAGCATTCTTGAAAACGCAAGCTGGTGTTCGACAAGGATGTATTCTATCACCCCTACTTTTTAACATCTATACTGAATACATAATGCGAATTGTACTCGATGAGTGGACAAAAGGCGTTTCAATAGGAGGGCAAGTCATTACTAACCTACGGTATGCTGATGATACCACCCTTCTCGCATCATCTGAGAAGGATATAGGTGAATTTCTCAAACGCTTAGAGGATACTAGCATTGATTTTGGACTCGCAATCAACCGTGACAAAACTAAATTTATGGTAATTGATAGAAAAGCTAACAACAGACCCGAGATAACTCATATCAATAACTGTGAGGTTGTCGCCAATTACATTTACCTTGGCTCCGCTATCAATAATAACGGGAGTTGCGAGAACGAAATTAAAAGACGCTGTGCCGTGACCAGATCAGCCGTTGAGAAGCTATCGAAAATCTGGAAGGACAGAAGAATTACGAAAAACACAAAAGTTCGTCTAATGAAATGTCTGATCTTTCCGATCTTTCTATATGCGGCTGAAACATGGTCCCTCAGACAAGTTGACCGAAGAAAAATAGACGCACTGGAAATGTGGTGCTGGAGACGTCTATTGCGAATAAGCTGGACAGCGCATCGAACAAACGCCTCCATACTCAAAGAGCTGAAAATAAATCAAAGGCTTTCGTCGCTTGTACAACTGCGAATCCTTAAGTTCTTTGGGCACATAACCAGGAAGACCGGTACCATAGAACATCTCGTGGTACAAGGTCGAGTCGAGGGCACACGTCCACGTGGTCGCTCCCCTACTAGGTGGACGGACTCAATCCGTTCCGCTACTGATTTATCGATCTCCGAGTGCTTCCGTGATGCTACGAACAGAAATCGCTGGAGGGAGATCGTAAGGGCTGCTGTGAAGGCCAAATCATAACCACGACCACTCTGCCAAGAGTGAACGAATAAGAAGAAGAAGAAGTTGGAATTGCAGTAGCATAATTATTTATTATTAATAAAGCTTTACCTGTTTATTGTATTAGGCAATAACTCTGTGAAGATAGGACTAAAATTGTGAGACAAATAAATAATTTAATAATATATTATGAGTATATTTTGCACCCCTTTATTGTGGCAGTAAAATATTTTGCTCGCACGCATCATTTTGAGAATGTATAAATAGAAAATGTATGCAGAAAATTGAGATTTAGGTTTTAAATCGCTCGTTTTTAATAAATTATTTTGAATTTTTTTTCGAACGAAAAACGCAGTAACGCAATGGGATCGATGTAAATAAACGAAAATTCTGTTTCAAGAAATCTATATGCTAACTAAAATGACATATCGGAAGTTAATACAATTCTTCTAGTATAATTTCCGTGGAAGAAGATCATTTTTTAGATCGCTCATACAAATTAAGTATTGAGATTTGCGTAATTATAGGAATAGTCACATGTCTACTTTATCTCAAATCGATTGGCCAAAACAAAACGCTTTGAGAATACATCATATTAAGGTCACACAAAGATACACCTAACAGTTGTAAAGTCGGATCTTACACCTTAATTCTATGTTACCCTAGTAGATATCTCTTTTTTTATTACTCAAAATTTGAGTAATAAATGTCGTAATTTAAATAAATCAATGTTTGGAAGGAAATTGAATTGAATTTTTTCCCGTTATCTAAAGTTTAGTATACTTTGTTTAATAAGACTAATTTATAAAAACGGCTCCATCCACTTTATAAATAATAAATAATAATAATAGGCGCGGGTATTCGCGTGTTTTATATTCCTAGCTAAGGATATCTTAGCATTTGTAATTTTAATAATGTTATATACGTATTATTCAAAATACATTTAACCAATATTTCATTCAATCAATTACTTTACATCAATAAACTAATAACAAAATGGTGTTTTGAAAACATTTTATTATTTAAAATACGTGTATTTGTTTTAGTTCAAGTTGTTCAACATACAACCAAACATACGTTCTCGTCTAAATTACGGTTCAAACATTCCGAGCAGCTGCGAGGAAGCAGTATGGTGCCTCCACACATTGCACACAAATATTAACGAAGTGGAACGCGCACGCGTCGTTCCACATCATGATTTAAGGTCTTAAGATTCACCATCTCTTTCACTCGTACGAGTAATTTAATGAGATCGAAGGCGATGTAGAATGTTTTTTTAAACCACCGTAAGGCACATACGATAAGTTTTTGCCGCCTCTTTAAAATTACAAAGCGTGGCGCCCTGTGATCCTTCTGTCAGATATAATTTTTCTTTATTCAAGGAAGAGGTTTTTGTTCAAGTTTTAGGACGCGTGCCAGTTGTCAAGTTGACAGCCTTGTTAAAATTTTACTTTATAATTTTTAAGCACTTTATCAATACTTGACGGATTTTTTAAAATTAATCCGTCATAAATTCAATATTAGAAGAGCACGTTAAGTTACCTGTTCTTCTCAAATGTTATCATTAATATATTGTGATTATAATCGAATTAGGCTGCCAACAAACTTTGAAGCAGCGTTAGAATGAGTACGATCCTATATGAGTCTCATATTATTTAATTTTGTTGTCCTTTTTGTTGAGACGTAGCAAATGCGTTTAGCACTAATGTCATCTGCGAGCTCTCCAGTGAGATGCTAGAAGTTAAAAGTAGATGTGACGGAATGTGATTTATTACTCCCCCGACCTAAGCGCTCCTCTCCGAAAGAGGAGACCTAAACATATCCTTCCAAGACCCTGACGATCAGATGACTACGAGTATGTTATATACTCGTACCACCTACCACACAATCATACGCTACACATCGTCTTCGCCGGCGAAAACGAGGTCCTCGCTACCTTACGTCATCCGGACGTGGGCTCCATCCACGGCCTCGGAGACGTACGGACCACTTACCGTCCGTTATCCCAAACCTCGCCTAAGCCGAGATTCGAGCTCACTGGAGGCACCCTTAGGCAGATGTTCCCTTAGTTTCTTCGAGCCTTAGGGCACAAAATTTCTTCTGACAGAGCTTCTCTCCGAAGCTTGCTAAACAGCCCGGTTAGGCTGTCGCAACAAATAGGGTTAGCACAGCTAATAGTCAGCCCGAAGAAATAAAAAAGGTAATTTAGCGTTCCAATGCGCTGTCACGTAGAAAACGATTGTATGTAAACGGGAGTATGGGCTTATAACTACCATAACTCTAACAGGTTAGCCCGCTACCAAATTACTTACCACTAGGTGAGGTTTTAGTGACTAACTTGTAGTAGAATTTTTAAATGATTTTATATGCGGAAGATCTCCGGGTACGTACACCGGCAAGGTCAATTTAGAGAATCATAAATTCTATATTATTTCCTCTGGTTGCTTCACGATCTTCAGCCGTAGCTAGATACCTACTACCCTACCACGTGCCACCAAGTTATTTATCACGATGTCGCGCAATTATAGGTATGGATTTACCACCTCTAACCCGCTACCATCTGAGACTATAACAACTGTCTAAGAAGAACTTAAAAAAACATGTTTTTACCACCCCAAATAATCCTAGAGGGCCTCAACATTGTTTCTCGCAACAATATAATGCGCATTATCTCAGATGTTTGTCGACCTCCGTGGCGCAGCGCGTTCGTTGTCGCATATATAAAGTTGGAGGTCCTGGGTTCGATTCCCAGCTCGAGTCTGGTCTGGTGGGAGACTTCGGCCGTGGCTAGTTACCACCCTACCGATAAAGACGTGTCGCCAATGATTTAGTGTTCGGACACGATGTCGCGTAGAAACCAATTAGGAGTGTTACTATGATAAGCCCACACTATGTGGGCCACACTAGTGGTTTGTCACTAATAGGTTAGTCCGCTACCATCCTAGACTACATCATAACTTACCACCAGGTGAGATAGCCGTCAAGGGCTAACTTGTAGTGTATATAAAAAATAAAATAATAAACTACAGGAAGGAGACCAGCACGAGATTACTTGTGGCTAGAGTTATTTTGTAAAGATCTTTTAGCCTATAAATGTCACACAGTGGCATCTCTCGTGAATAGGAGAGACAGTTTTGGATCGTATGCGTAAGTTATTCGAGCGGATAGGTGGGTTATATTAATTATTATCACAAGTTACTGATCAATATTTTGTTGAAATTTTTAAAACTTGAGATTTTCAAGTCATATGCGAAGAGATCACCAAATTTTTAACTCGGTTCTGCTGGTGAGGATTTTCAACAGAAAAATCAAATAAATGTAAATGAAAGATGTACGTCTTAAAAAATCTCTATTTCATAACACAGTAGATGCAATTCTCGAATGCAAACTATCCCATTGTTTGGATCTAACTATCTTGAAGTATTGCACCGTGCACGATGGTTCAGTGAACACCCCCGGTCACGCTCTACGACCGCGGTAGAAGCCGGTGGAAATTCATATTCTTACCTAAAAATAACGTGCACAAAAACAAACTATTATAATTTTTACATAACCGATAGCAGCAGATATTATATAGCGGAAGCTTATGATACAAAATGAGCACAAGGTTTTATGCTATTCGTACAACAACAAATTTATAAACTTTTTTTTTTTTTTATCCACTACAAGTTAGCCCTTGACGGCAATCTCACCTGATGGTAAGTGATGATGCAGTCTAAGATGGTAGCGGGCTAACCTGTTAGGGGTATGGTACAGCCATACTCCTAATTGGTTTCTACACGACATCGTGCCGGAACGCTAAACCGCTTGGCGACACGACTTTGTCGGTTTTTCGTTGCATATTGTGTACACATACCCAGTTTGGGTGTTGCAACTTGGTCTGGAATCGACCGTAGTAGAGAGCCCGATTTCATTTATTTTTACTTGCATCATTTACTGTGTAATAACACTTCTCCAATAAAAAATTCTTTAATACTCTGTAAAATTCATTGTCTTTTTCTAAGTTTCGTATGCAATCTGACAGACCATTATATATTTTCACAGACATTACGTAGGGACTGGTGTGGAGTTTAAGCTTGGATGGTGGGAGGGTTAGTTTGTTAGCATATTTTTCGGGAAATCAACGAGGTTTTTCTTCTTTTTTTTATAAGAGTATAGATTTCCGTATGATGCGAATAAATATAAAGGTTTTTAATGAGACATGAGGATTCAATGACAACAACGAACACACGTGTCTTACTGTCTTTAAGAAAACATATAATTCTGTAAATGTATAAAAATAAATGTTAATTTTCTGACAGACTAATTTATCAACGTATTGGGACTGGAAGGATAAGGCTGAAATGTCGTGTTTAGTTATAGCTACTATCGTAAAGGGGTTTAATTAAGGGGTAAAAATATTGTATTCTGTATGACAGTCTGTCCATCCTATCTCATCCCGTTAAACTATCATCATCATTATCATGATCAACCCATTCTCGGCTCACTACAGAGCACGGGTCTCCTCTCAATATGAGAAGGGTTTGGCCATAATCCACCACGCTGGACATGTGCGGATTGGCATTGACTTCACACGCCTCTCAGACGTGCAGGTTTCCTCACGATATTTTCCTTAACCGTTGAAGCAAGTGATATTTTAACTGCTTAAAAACGCATATAACTCCGAAAAGTTATGGTTCGAACCCCCAACCTCTGATTAAGAGGCTAACGTCTTAACCACTAGGCTATTATTATGTTATATATATTATACGTATAATATTAAATTTATTTAAATTTTTAAGTGTTTGGTTGTTTTATTTCTAATTGTGCACCCTAAACCTACTTATCTATATATCATGTCCTGGTCTGGGTTGCCTGGCATATCGCTTTTTAGCGATAAGGCCGCCTATTGTACCTGTTTTCTTTTCTGTGTGTTTCTTTTCTGTCTTGTATTTCTTCTTTTATGTGGTGTACAAAAGAGTGTATTTTCATTTCATTTTAATTTCAATGAATGAATGAAGCGGTGATAGCCTAGTGGTTAGGGCGTCAGCCTCCTAATCAGAGGTCGGCGGTTCGAATCCAGGCACGCACCTCTCACTTTTCGGAGTTGTGTGCGTTTTAAAAAAATTAAATCATATCACTTGCTTCAACGGTGAAGGAAAACATCGTGAGGAAACCTGCACGCCTGAGAGTTCTCCATAATGTTCTCAAAGGCGTGTGAAGTCTGCCAATCCGCACATGGCCAGCGTGGTAGACTATGGCCAAACCCTTCTCATATTAAGAGGAGACCCGTGCTCTTTAGTGAGCCGGTAATGGGTTTATCATAAATGAACTACATGTTATATTACATTACAAAGATCCAGTTACTACTGAGTGTTGCTACTGAAAGTTGCCAAAAGTGGTTGAAGTAACCTTCAATCCAATACACGTCAAAACAATAGATACGAATAGAATATCTCCAGCGACAATAACGCTTCCGTATGAGAGAGCACCTAATGTGCCCAGTAGAGTTCACTTCATCCCGATGTCAGATTACTGCGGCAAAAAATGTGGAAAGGTTTATCGTCCGATTTAAATACACTGGTTTGAATGTCTGAGCGTTTGCTCAGGCAAACGTTTTTGTTTACATTCTTTTCGTTGCTTCAGTATCTTACTGAAATAATTATAAGTGATTTATACTAATGTATAATTTAATAATAATATTACTAATATTACTAACATGGGCGTGAGAATAAAAGCATAATAAACACATACACATACATACATACACACTCACACACACTTTTGTAATATTATTAATATCGTGTTAAATTGATTAATCTATTCATACTTTCAAACCTACTGTTGTAATTACTGGTTTAAATATACCATTTAAGTAAATTGTTAAGCTAAGGATTGTAAACCTGTTTGGCCATAATATTAGGCCTATTTGGCCTTAGTCTGAAATATAAAATTATATATGGTATGCAGCGCTGTTACAGATAAATAAAATAATAATACATTTTCATTTCATATATAACGTATTATATTTGCATCCATGCATATATTATACGGTTAAAATTAAAATTAAGAGAAATAAGAATAATACAATAAAAAACAATTTTAAATAATGTAAGTATAAAAAACCACTACCCTTTGCCAGTAACATGGCCTTCCATAACCAACCTTGACTTGGCTCTCATAAAGCCCACGCGCTCACCATTCCGGCAATCAAGCAGTTAAATAAGTATAAGGCTATTCACTATCATTGATTTCAAACAGTAGTCTCTCTCCAGTCGTTCCTTCATTACTGAAGATCGTGGTCCTGGTGTCCTTGCAACCTCGTGCGGGTTAATTGTTTCCACCGGCTTCTATCAGAGGCTAGTCTCGTAATTGTGTGAAATTTGCACTTAGAGTCCCTCAGCTGGTCTGTCCATCTGGTTGGTGAGCGGCCTCGCGATCTTTTGCAGTCTGCATTGCCTGTCACAATTAGTTTTTCTAGACTATCACTCCCCCGTCGCTTTATGTGTCCGAAATAGGAGAGCAGGCGTTGGTATCTTATGGAAGAAAGTCGTGTTTTTATCCTGAGCTGAGTTAGGTTGGACGCGTTTTTGCGCTTGGATGTCCAAGGAACCCTCAACAAACCTCTCCAGCACCACATCTCGTAAACAACAGTAACAAAGAAACAGTTTTATTGCATTAGGGCGCGATAGTAATATAGAGAGTACCAAATCTGCCTAATAGGGTTCACTTTATCCCACTGTCAGATAACTGCGGGGAAAATGGGTAAGGGTTTATCATCAAATTTAAATAGACAGGTGTGAATGATTGGGACTGTTCGCTTAAGCTAATTTTTTTGTTGTTTTGTCTTTGTTTTGTTTGTGTGAGCTGATTTAAATGTAATAGATATCTTTACTATTTTTTTTGTCCACAAGTTAGCCCTTCATCTCACCTGATGGTAAGTGATGATGCAGTCTAAGATGGTAGCAGGCTAAGCTGGGGTATGCTAAATCTATACTCCGAATTGGTTACTACCCAATATCGTACCGGTACGCTAAATCGCTTGGCGACGCGTCTATGTCGGTAGGGTGGTGACAAGCAATGGCTGATGCCTCCCACCAGACCAAACTCAAGCCGGGAATCGAAGCCAGGACCTCTCAACTTTTTAATGCGACAGCGCACGTGCTGCGTCACGGAGGTCGTTTGTTTTGTGTGAGCTGTATTCAAATGTAGCTAATAAACTATTTATTAGCTAGTCACATTAATTGCTTTCATCTAAATTACAATAGATTGATAGACTCAATGCAAAATTCAATCTTTTATCTTACACTGCGACACAAAAGTTATATTGTCGGCGGTAAAAATGTTTCCATGTGAGAGAGCACTAAAGTACCTTACACTGCTCCTACCAGCTGACAGTTTACTATGGGAATAAATGGGAAAGGGAGTAGCATCTGATTTAAATGCTTCTGACAGCGTTTGCTTTTTCTTTTCGCTTATTTGTGCTTAAATTAAACCTTGAGTAAGCTTAATCTTTAGCCAATCATAAGGGTATGTACAAGATTATGACTAAACTAGCCACCATGTTTTTTTTTCGGTCTGTCTATTAGCTGTACTATTGGTTGCCACAGCGTAACCGGGCTGTTTAGCGAGCTTCGGAAAGAAGCTCTGTCAGAAGAAATTTTGAGCCCTAGGTATTGAAAAGCTAAGGCAACGTCTGCCTAAGGGCGCCTCCTTTGAGGCCGAACATCGGCTTAGGCAACGTTTGGGATTAAGGGGGGGTCGGACGGTGAGTGGTCCGTACGTCTCCGAGGCCGTGGATGGGGCCCACGTCCGGATGACGTAAGATAGCGGGGACCTCGTCCTCGCCGGCGAAGACGATGAGCCACCATGTAGTTCAACAGAGTATTAACAGTTGTTGTTAATTACTGTTCAGTGAAGACCTTACCGCATCGTCCAACCAGCTAATTTTGCGTCCTGCGGTCGACCAATCACAAAATTATTGATCAAGCGGGTGCGTCTTATGATTGGTCGCACGCAGGACGCCATCTTGAACGGCGGAAGTCACCGGTTGGTCGCAATGCCTTTAAACAGTCACGGTATTTAACTTACTTGATGCTCGAACGATGTGAGACATCGCCTGTGGACGACTCCACGCTTTTCGCTATTGAATACCGGATCTAAACAATTTGAGTTCACTATAACTTTCATTGCTTGATTTATAATTCATATCTGAATGTAGGTGGAGTGATGACCTCCGAAAAGTAGCAGGTATCGACTGGATGCGAAAAGCCGGAGACAGGATGAGTTGGCGCTATTTCAAAGAGGCCTATGCCCAGCAGTGGATTAATGTTGGCTGATGATGATGATGATGATGATTTGAATGTATAAATCGGTTTCTAGTTTTTTTCATTTAAATACTTGTTATTAAGCAAGAACACTCTTAACGGAAGCGGTGATAGCCTAGTGGTTCGGGCGTCAGCCTCCTAATCAGAGGTCGGCGGTTCGAATCCGGGCATGCACCTCTAACTTTTCGGGGTTATGTGCGTTTTTAAAAATTAAAATATCACTTGCTTCAACGCTGAAGGAAAACATCGTGAGGAAACCTGCACGCCTGAGAGTTCTCCATAATGTTCACAAAGACGTGTGAAGTCTGCCAATCCGCACATGGCCAGCGTGGTGGACTATGGCCAAACCCTTCTCATACTGAGAGGAGACCCGTGCTCTGTAGTGAGCCGTTAATGGGTTGTTCATGATGATGATGATGATGACTCTTAACGGTGCGAATCTGATTTAAATTTATACTTTTTTTTTTTTGCTAAAATAAAAATAAAACGAACGCGCTCCCGCTATAGAACTGCAAGGCGTCACAATGAATTTGTTTCTCAAGCTACGGGACGAATAAAAGTGTAATACAAAAGAACTGTATGAAACTAGAGTGCGCGAACGTATAGATGAAGACGTCACGCCTTTATATTTTATTCACTTACTGCCTGATGCCCACGACTTCGTCCGCGTAGTTCAGGATTAATAGTTCCTTTGAAATAGGCATCGTTTGTCATCGTCATCATCATGTTCAACCCATTGACGGCTCACTACAGAGCACGGGTCTCCTCTCAATATGAGAAGGATTTGATCACAGTCCACCACGCTGGTCATAGTCCACCGCGCTGGCTGGATTGTCAGACTTCACACGCCTTTGAGCACAATGTTTCATATCACCGTTAAAGAAAGTGATATTTTAATTGCTTAAAAACGCACATAACTCCGAAAAGTTAGCGGTGCGTGTCCGGAATCGAAACGTCCTTACTACTAGGTTATCACAGCTTCTGTATGTATCGTTTGTAATTGAAGATTATTTCACGTGTCATTCATATTTCCGTTCCCGATTCTGCTCCCTTTGCCAGGTGATATCCAAGGTCTATGAGACGGTTTGTTATGACATGAAATTTAGATTGTCACAAGAGCTTATAAATTATTATTATATGAGTGCTTATAATTTCACATTTCGTCGTGCCATAATAGAAAACACATATAGTCGTAACTGTTTGTAAGTGTGTGTCTGTCTATGGCACCGTAGCACTTAAACGATTTCACAAATTAGATGGTGTTTTTTTAAATATTTAAAAGCTAGTTATCAAAATATGTTGTGTTAAAATCTGTCCAGCCATTGACTAGAGAGAAGATCGTCTGAGTGCCCAGTTGAGGCATTATGATTATGATTATTTGAATAAAGATTATTTTTGAATTTGAATTTGAATTTTGAATATGAAATACTTAGGTCGATCGTCTTAAAGATGATAAAAATATTGTTGATAAAATTTTTTTTTTTTTAATACACTACGAGTTAGCCCATGACGGCTATCTCACCTGGTGGTAAGCGATGATGTTGTCTAGGATGGTATCGGGCTAGCCTATCAGGAGTATGGTAATACCCACGCTCCTAATTGGTTTCTACGCGACATCGTGTCGGCACGCTAAATCGCTTGGCGACACGTCTTTGTCGGTAGGGGGGTAATTAGCCACGGCCGAAGCCTCCCACCAGACCAGACTCAAGCCGGGAATCGAACCCAGGACCGCCAACTTAATAATGCAACAGCGCACGCACTGCGCCACGGAGGTCGTCAAAAATCTAATAGTAATAGTTTAATCTTCTCTCAAATATGGAGGTCCAATTGAGACCTCTAAAAAATAAAGGGTTTATCCAGCTGCCTGTATTAACCTTAAATAATAATTCCAATACTCTTTACATCGCCTTCATTGAACGAATAGAAATTCCCCCGAGTGATTACTAAATTAACGGTTTCAGTATTATGATGGGAAATACGTAGCACGACATTTATTAAAATCAACCTTCGCCGCTGTAAGTAAATACCCCAAAGGAGGAATAATCTATTGGACTGTTGACTTGCCGCGTTTTTGGTTGTACAAATTTTTTCTAACTCATTTTCGTTCCTCTCAATTTTTGATCCGTCGAGAATTACACAGCTTCACAAGTAATTTGGCTCCAAGATAAATAAGCGAAGTAATTATTCTGTGGTTAAGGGTTAACTAGAATGATCTTCTGGGAAATAATCTGTATTTCAATGTTTGAATATTTTAAGTTACATTAATTTTCTCTTCGCAATCGTGAAATATTTGGTAGGTATTCTTGGTGAAATTTATAATAGGAAATTGTTCACCGAGCCTCCGAGCAATAATGTTCTACGATATAGAAGCTACGTGGTAAAATAGGTAGCAGTGCTACGCTGTGCGATCCACTTTGCTGTTAAAATCTATCTTGGGCTACTTTGGCCAAATCCGTCAAGGCTGCAATAATCAGAAACAGGTGAAGGTAGAAGGGACTTTTGATACTAAACAAAAAATACTACCCTCTTAGACTGCATCATCACTTACCACCTTATACTTATAAGAACACTGTTAAGATATAATTGTAATTGTATATAGTTACATAAACAAAAAGCATAAACAAAAAATAATTGTTTATCGTTTCAAATGATTTCCTCACGGCAATTTAAATTAAGAATGGCGATATCAATTTGTAGAAAATTTTGATGTTTTTAGTTATTTTTTTTTTAGAGATATTCAGACAGTGCTGCAATGACTCTTAGAATTCATAAATAAGATTCGTAAATATATTTATTTATTACATTTATATATTTTAAGATATATATTAATATGGTTATATTATTCATCATCATTCATCATCAACCCATTATCGGCTCACTACAGAACACGGGTCTCCTCTCAATATGAGATGGGTTTGGCCATAGTCCACCACGCTGGCCATGTGGCGGATTGGCGGACTTCACACACCTTTGAGAACATTATGGAGAACTCTCAGGCGTGCAGGTTTCCTCACGATGTTTTCCTTCACCGTTGAACCAAGTGATATTTTAAATTGTTTAAAAACGCACATAACTCCGAAAAGTTAGAGGTGCGTGCCCGGATTGGAACCGCCGACCTCTGATTAGGAGGCTAACGCCCAAACCACTAGGCTATCACCGCTTCATCAATTTTTATTATATTATATATAATTTTTATTAGGTTATATTATTAGTATGTATATATTTGTTTATATCAAGTTATATATTTATGTATATATTTTGCACCACCTTCCTCTTTCCGTATCTCTATATCTTCTACATATTTGGTTGCCTGGAAGAGATCGCTATGTAGCGATAAGGCCGCCAAATTGTATACTACTGTGTCTGTTATTTTCTGTCTTTTTTTGTTTTATTTTTCCTTTTTCGTGGTGTACAATAAAAATGTGTAAATAAATAAAATAAAGAAATAAATTAATAATTTTTTAATTGTTATTTTCAGGTGTCCAATCAGTACGCATAATGAACATTCGTGTACCTGAGGTCTTCCAATATGGCACCAAAGACGCCATCACCTTGGACTGCGATTTCGTCACCAACAACGTTACGGGGCTGGTGGTGAAGTGGTTTTACATGGACAGGTCACAGCCCGTTTACCAATGGATACCTCCCCAGAAACCTCAAGCTTTGGGACTGTTAAAGCATAAGGTAAAATTCTTTTAACCCTAGAGTGGGCGCGTCTTCCTGCATAACGTTAGTGGGCGCGTGGGGAGCATTTTGCCGCTCCTCTTCATTAACGATTTTAAGTATTAATACTACATTAGATTTAATTTATTTTTTCAGGATATTTAGTAAAACAAATAAGTAGTGTAAAATCAACATATTTATTTGTACTCTGTTCTAGGAACATTGGTTTATTAAAGTTTTTATAAAATGTAACATTTTAATTAACTTTTTTTACTTATTCTATATTAAGCTGCATAACATTAATTAAAATGGACAAATTATAACAAAATTATATATTTTCTACATCTTCAGGATATGCTTTAATAAAACAGTCTACACATAAGTATGTGCAATGTTCATTGCACAGTAATTAGGAGAATCTGCAACACCCTTTTTTCGATTTTTTTTCGATGGGTATATACTGCATTTGCCCTCCGTATTTGAAGATGAGGCTTGTTCTGAAGGTACAAACTATTTGGTTCCTCTCTTAAGGGAATAGTAAATGTCACAACGGAAGAACTTATGGTCTTATAATGCTTAACTAGGTTCATTGCTATCTCTTTCAAATACTGTAGCATCATGTTTCCATCATGGGCTTTTGTAAATTATTTGGCTATTTATGCTGACAATATTCTTCATTGGAAAAAAAATAAACCTCACTGGCCATATCCGAGTCATTCTTAGACAGAATATTCTTCTATCATTTCATTTGGTTTCATTCGATCTTTAGTATTTAAAAAATTAGGGAGATCTCTTTTTTAATTTTACGTAATGTCCTAACGATGGTCGTGTTATGTTCAGTTAGCAAATGGTCTGCAAGAGGTAAAAAAGTTATCCATAGTGATGTTGCGACCAGTGTTGAGGACATTTTGGGATAATCTTTTTACCAAAGCAAATGCAGAGTTATAAATATTGAACTATCCTAGAGGTTGTCTCCCAGCATACACCTCTGATATTTCCTCTAACCAAGATATTATTCGATCATCCATATTTTATATCACGTGGTTCTTAAAATCCTGAAACAATATATACGTTATTATAGTTTTTATTATAAATACATCAAAAATATAGAGTAAATTTAAATTTTGCAAAAAATAGTTGACACAATTTTTACTTACGTGAAAAGGCGCGCGGTGAGCAAATTGCCGCCTCGCGACGACCGATGGTAACAACCTCGTCCTGCAGCGGCTCCCCGCGCACTTATGGTGTCCTGCCTTTCCGCACGAGAAGTGTACGAAAGTAGGGACAGCTACTAAAAAGCGCGTACTTAGCGAGCAACTATTTTACCAATTATCAAAGTTTTTTTGGTGAGGGCGGCAAAATGCTCATAGCGCGCCCACTCTAGGGTTAAGCTTTTCTCAAATAAAATATCTAAAAAGGCAAATAAAAGAGTTCCCATTATTGTACAATATTTATTAATGTTATAAGTATGAATGAGACAATATTAGACAATACCAGAATTATTAATTTATAATTAGCACTTCTCCCTTCATTGCTTCCAACCTGCCATCGTGTTCCGGCCTATTTTTTTTCCTTTTTAATATGGCACCCTCAACCATTTCCAAGATGGCGCCTCTAACAACCAATCACCTGTGCCACCTGTGCTGATTTTTTAGAAAAATGTTTCCAGGAACATCATCCTCGCAAATACTGCGGAAATGTTTATTTATATTTACCTATTGCCGTGAGCTTACTGCTCACTTGAAAACTTAAAAACTATTTTACGGAAATACTCACAAAAAAAAAATAATAAACGTATGATATGAAAATGGTTATGCAGCATTTTGACACCCATCAACTGACGGTACCTTTCAAATGTCAGTGTAACAAAACACTCAAGTATTCCGTTACGTTATATCCTATGGTTATTTGTGAGTTTTTCCAAATTTAAAATGATGCGTTAGAAAAAGGAGTGAATATTTGACGACCTCCGTGGCGCAGTGCGTGCGCTGTCACATTATAAAGTTGGAGGTCCTGGGTTCGATTCCCGGCTCGAGTCTGGTCTGGTGGGAGGCTTCGGCCGTCGCTAGTTACCACCCTACCAACAAAGACGTGTCAAGCGATTTAGCGTTCCGACACGATGTCGCGTAGAAACCAATTAGGAGCGTGGGTTTACCATACTCCTGACAGGTTAGTCCGATACCATCCTAGACAGCATCATCACTTACCACCAGGTGAGATAGCCGTCAAGGGCTAACTCTTAGTGTATTAAAAAAAAACTATGTTTTATTATATTTATTATTAGTTATAGGTAATTTGATGACACCTTTTGATAAAAAAAAAATCATGTCATTGCATGTATAATGACAAGCTAAAAACCACAAGTCGTTGAGAATTTTTTGTCTCCAATGCGCAATACACCGATACCGAGATTTATTTTTATAGGAGAGAGAGTGATGCCGGATCAATGCTTTTGTGTTTTGTACCTAATTATCACTAGCATAGGTTACAAACGTATGCTGGTTACAACCAATATCTAATATTTTTAGTGCCCGGTTACGCTGTCGCAACCAATAGTCAGTCCGAAAAAAAAAAATATTTTTGGCCCTACGAGAAAATCGAACGAAGGACCCGTCTAAAGATTCCATTTACCAATTACCGGCTGATAATTTCTTAGCCAAAGACGCGATACCAAATAATATTACCCCCTACATAGAATAGGTATCTACGGCTACGGGCCATTATCATGATTTGTAAGTAGTTAAAATGAAATCTTTCTAAATACAAGTTAAACTAGCAAAAAAGAGTATTAAGCAGCAATATAAAACCTAGGGAGTACTAAAAATGCTAAGAAGGAGAAAATGCTAAAAAAATCGTTTCAAGGAGTTTGTTTTGTTTTTATTATTTGTTGTAATAGCGTACACACGTACCATAGTATACGTTTAGTTAAAATTTTAACTATCTACCTATTACGTTCATATAGACAGACAGACAGATATAATTTATACAATAGGGTCCCACTGGCATCCTTCAGGTGATCTAACTCGGATATCGAACTCTTTATACGTTATCAAACACGCAAACTAGGCAGGACAATGGTTTGATAAGCTTAAATCACTTTCCAGCTGGACCTCTCATACAAAGTATCCCAGAACCCATACACCCAGCATCGGGCACTACGTATCCTGTCGCCAGGGACCGAGCTGACCGGGAACTACACTTGCGTCGTATCCACGTTCCTGTCTGAGGACGAAAGGACTCGTCCTATGACAATTTTTGGTAAGTTATATACAATTCATTACTACAACTTCCAATAGTGTCAATAGGTAAAAAAATGGGACATTGATATGGTAGAGATTTTAATGTCGTGACGCGCATTCCAACTGTTCTGACAAAAGCAGCCAGAAAATGACTTCAATGATCAACCCATTACTGGTTCACTACAGAGCATGGGTCTCCTCTCAATATGAGCAGGGTTTGGCCACAGTCCACCTCGCTGGCCATGTACGGATTGGCAGATTTCACACGCTTTTGCGAACATTATGGAGAACTCTCAGGCGTGTAGGTTTCCTCACGATGTTTCCCTTCACCGTTGAAACAAGTGATATTTAAATTTTTTTTAAACGCACATATCTCCGAAAAGTTAGAGGTGCCCGTGCCCGGATTCGAACCGCCGACCTCTGACTAGGAGGCTGACGCCCTAACCACTAGGCTATCACCGCTTCGATACACAACTTCGAACAGAAAATGACTCCGCAATGAAATCCGGCACTTACAAGTCAGTTGAGGCGACAATAAATTATATGAACGCTTTTTAAGCGTTTATTCGTTTAAAAATAATAATTAACGTTACAAATTTTATTTTAGACTAACGTTTAATAAAAACATTAAACTTATGACTACTTTGTCATGCGGTTGCTTGGTTTATAATAAAGAAGCGAGCAGCTGCCTCTAAGCTTGAGATCTGTAAAGCGAGCTTAGTCTTGCTTCTGTCTTAAGATATAGCTTTCTTAAGCCTTAGCTCGCTATAATGATACAAATCGTTACGAATTTATTTTTTATACTATCATCATCATCAGCCAATATGCATCCATTGATGAACAACAGGCCTCTTTGAAGCAGCGACAACTTATCCTAGGATAGCTCCAGCTTTTCGCATCAAGTCGATGCCAGCAACTTTTCAGAGGTAATCGCCCCACTTAGCTGAAGGCCAGTCTCTGTTTGCCGAGACGTGGTCTCCGCTCGAGGACCTTCCGACTCCCGACCGTCAGTTCTCCGACAAACGTGACCAGTCTTCTACCACTTCAGCGTGCGAGCCCTTCGTTTTAACTGTGGTATTAGCAAACGTCAACATATCGAATAAGTATACAATAGAACAACGTTACAACTTTCCACGTGCCTTAAACCATTCGTAAACCGCAATATTATGCTTTGTTACCCGAGACGAAACGGAAATTACTTCGGGGAACTTTGTCCACGCCACGGTGTTACAATCATACAGTTAGGCGACAAACTATGAACTAACAGAAATCAGTTGATTTGATCGTTAGACCAGATTGCAGCGAAATTATTCAGCTCTAAAAAATAAACGCACCGCTAGAGATACCATGAAATATAAAGGCACTGTTTTAAAACTCTCTTAAATGCGGATAAGTAAGTGTCTCTTGTTCTGTTTAACGTTTCGCAGTAATTCCTCCTCCGTTACCGGAGCATTTTACTTTTAAGTAATTTTTTCTACAATACCTGACATAACAATTACAACAATAAATAGGTACTTACTCATAAATAACGAGTAAACGAGTTAGAACAATAAGGAAACTTAAATGAATAGAATTTTTATATTGAAGTGCTGTCACATATGAGGGTACGTAGAATTTAATGATAATATTATAGGCTATTATTAATGATAATATATAGAACTAAATATTATAGACCAATGTTGATATCTCCAAGTGCATTTCAGAAAATACCAATCCGTGGCGTTTTATTTTCCGTGTTTTTATAATACTTGACGACCTCCGTGGCGCAGCGCGTTCGCTGTTGCATTTTAAAGACGGAGGTCCTGGGTTCGATTCCCGGCTCGAGTCTGGTCTGGTGGGAGGCTTCGGCCGTGGCTGGTTACCACCCTACCGACAAAGACGTGTCGCCAAGCGATTTAGCGTTCCGGCACGATGTCGTGTAGAAACCAATTAGGAGTATGAGTTTACCATACCCAAACATGTTAGCCCGCTACTATCTTAGACCGCATCATCACTTACCATCAGGTGAGATGCAGTCAAGAGCTAACTTGTGGTGAATAAAAAAAATACTTATAAATGCTGTGGCATAATATTCTGAAAACTGATATCCAAGATATGATTACAGCATTCGCTGAGGTATTCTTCGGAGGTTGCGGGTAAGTTTATTGTGGGCTTCTGGAAACCAAGGCGCGCTAAAACCCTCGCAACTTTAAAGTTAACGGATATTCTGTAATCTCCAATACTTCACAACTAGCTTATGCCCGCGACTTCGTCTGCGTGGACTTCATAATTGAGCTTCGCTCGTTAACAACTTTTTATTTTCCCACGGGAACTATTAGAGAGATCGGTAGAGAAAATACATGTCGTTTACCATAGCATAGGTGACATGCATACCAAAAGTTCAAAGATATCTGCGGCTTAACTCATAAACAATTTTCAATTTTCCCTCGGGAACTATTTAAGAAATCGGGATAAAAGGTAGCTTATATTCTTTTCCATGTCAAGGCAAAATTTCATCTAAATGCGTTCAGCCGTTTTTGCGGGATTGAGTAACAAACATCCATACTTTCCCATTTATTACATAGGATATAGGATAATGGATTACATACGTGTAAACGTGTAATTTTTTTTATTTAACAAACAGTATAGGTTCTATAAACTCAATTAAAATAGATCGCTCACTTATCCATTGATGTAATCGAACTTCCAGAAACTGGAGGTAAGTAATTTAACTACGTTTACGTACATTGAATTGCAATCAAACACTAGCATTGTTCCAATAAATAACATAACATTGTTACAACTTTCCGCATGCTGTTAACAAGTATTCGTATTCGTGTGCCACAATATGCTTTGTGAGTTGAGATGAAACGGAAATTACTTCGTGCAACTTTGCCCGCGTCGGACTGCAATGTGGGGAGCGTTAACGAGAAAGGCTCCAAGTGTGTGCTATGTAGGTAAAGTACGAACATGTTCATTAATGGGCAATATTTAATGGGGGTGAAGCGGTGATAGCCATACGCTTAACTGCTTTGCGGTATGTCTTACGTGTTTTTACGTATGATGGTGCACTTGCGGTCGAGTGCGCGGGTGTTCCCGTGACCCAGCCACCAGGCGACGCGTAGGAACATCGCTGGTGGGTTTTAGTGGGTATTCTGGTCGCCAATCCGGCCGCCGGCGAGTCCCACATACCCCGTCGGAAGAAGGCTTCCGGAGAAGATGCGTAAACGCATTTCCCAGCAAAAAAAAAAAAAATTATGGTGCACAGCTTTACAATAAATTACCTTCTACTTTATTTAAAAATAAGCTATCGGAACATTTTATCCAGAACTACCCACTTTAAATTCAAATACATGAAATGAGTAAACAACTTCTCGAAATTACGCATTACTATCAACACTTATACCTATAATTATATTACTGTTAATTGATATTTCTATTTAAGTGATTTGTGTCTTTTATGGAAATAAATATCTTTTAACCTAACTCGCTAAATTGACACAACTTTAGCCTAGTTTTTGTCTTCGAACCCGGGCACGCACCTCTAACTTTTCGGAGTTATGTGCGTTTTTAAGCAATTAAAATATCACTCGCTTCAACGGTTTAGGAAAACATCGTTAGGAAACCTCCCCATGCCTGAGAGTTCTCTGTAATGTTCTCAAAGGCGTGTGAAGTCTGCCAATCCGCACGTGGCCAGCGTGGTGGACTATGGCCAAACCCTTCTCATATTAAGAGGAGACCCGTGCTCTGTAGTGACCCGATAATGGGTTGATCATGATGATAATAATGATGATTTAATGGTTTATAATTCCGTAACTCACCACCCGGTGTAATTGGAGTCAAGGGATAGCTTTGACTTAATATCCGACAAAGACAAACATAATGATATATTAACAAAATGGATCATTGAAACAACACAAGAATGGTCTTTTAATTATCGAATTAAAATATTATCTTAATAACAAATTATTTCTATTTAACATTAACTTTTCCTACCACTTCATCCACTTGTTACTTGTTTAACATAATCATATATTTTAATAAATACAATAATGTTTTATTTATATTTGACGACCTCCGTGGCGCAGTGCGCGCTGTTGCATTATAAAGTTCGAGATCCTGGGTTCGATTCCTAGCTCGAGTCTGGTCTGGTGGGAGGCTTCGGCCGTGGCTAGTTATCACCGACAAAGAAGTGTCGCCAAGCGATTTACCATTCCGGCACGATGTTGCGTAGAAGCCAATTAGGAGTATGGATTTACCATACCCCTAAATAAGGAGTATGGATTTACCATAACAGGTTAGCCCACTTAGACTGCATCATCACCTACCATCGGGTGAGATTGCCGTCAAGGGCTTACTTGTAAAGGATAAAAAGGAATACATTATGTTTACGTTGAGAATTTTTCAGATTATCAGGAGTTTTTAAATTGCTGTGCATTAAGAAGTAGCTAATGCCGCAAGTCTCATATAAATCAGTTCATCTTTATTTCGATTACACTCACTTACATTTAAAGTCTAAATATAACAGTTTCGTACAAAGGAACCGTTCGAATATCCCATTGAAAATGAGATATTCGAAATCCCAGACGACCACTTAAACTGTCTTTGCATAAAGGATATCAAGTTGAACGTTCAAAAATAGGCAAAGATCGTCCCAGTAATTAAATAACGAGAGCAGACATCGTTTGTTAAAATAAAACCGAAGGGAGTATTGGCGGAGCGCAGTAAAACAAGGGGAAGGAATATAAGCTAATGGAATACAAATGACCGTTTTGCTTATACCATAAAATCCATCAATATTTGAAGCGATCAGACGGTGATCAACGGAAACTATCATGCTGGATGTGTCCAAAAATACCGGATATTTTTGATGTTAAACATCAAAAACCGACTCGTATGCCGTCACTGCAAACGGTATGACGCTCTATCATACCGAAATATAACGTAAGTCACAAGGCTTAAATTACTCTGTACATTACGGTAATGGAATCATGATACTGACTTTTTTTTCCGCTGGTTAAGGCTTTGAGTCCGGGCCACGGGATCAAGTTCGTTCCCTGGTAAACCCCTTTGTTTTTAAGAGTTATGTGCGTTTTTAATTTAAGTTATTTTTAAACTTTTTGTCTTAACTTTTATTTATTTATTCATATTACGGGCTTTAACAGTGAGGGAAAATATAGCCGAGAAAACTTGCATGCCTGCATATAAATAAGGCTATAGTGGTGAACTATGGCCAAAATCCTTCACATACCGAGATCTTTGCCCTAAAGGGCTCAGCGTTCTAATCACTATAATCTTATGAGAGAACAGGTTCAATAGCCGGCTCGATTCTGGTCCGGTGGGAGGCTTCGGTCATGGTTGGTAATCACCCTATTTGCAAAGACATACCGGTATGATGCCTCGTAGCGCAGATGTTTATGGACATTGGTAATCACTTAACATTAGGTATCCGTCTGTACGTTTGGGCGCAATCTATATATACAAAAGCGAAAGGTCACTTACATACTGATTAAACACGAGATTTCAAAAACTATTGCACGTATAAAGCTATAATTTAGCAAGTATGTAGTTGATAGTTAAGAGATGTCAGCTAAGAAAGGATATTTGGGAATTCCACCCTAAGGAGGTAAGATAGGGGTTGGAAGTTTGTATGAAATTTCTTTGTTTTTAGAGTTAGAGACACAAAAATTTGCATTAAGATTAATAATAATAAATAAAAAACATGTGCATCAATTTTTTAATATTACCAGTTAAGGGTGGTAAAATAGGGGATGATAGGTTTTGCTTATTTTTTTATTATTTACTACAAGCTTGAAATTTTGAAAATAGGTTTCTTTTAGGGCTTAAGTATAAGGTTAGAATTTTTTTTTAAACAAATCTACCCTGAAGAGGGTAAAATAGGGGTTTGAAGATTGTATGAAAGTCCTATGTTTTTTAATTTAGAAACACGAAAATCGGCAATTTTACATTTGCCTGTAGCTTACTTTCTGAAGCAGGGGTAACCTCAATATCAAGGGAAATCAGCAATTCTACGCAGACGAAGTCGCAGGCAACAGCTTGTGTTAATATAAATAAAGAGATGTCTTCGAATAGAACACGTCTAGTATTCATATATCCACACTACACCTCGGGGTACCCATTACAGTTTGCGTGCTCAACAGCCGTTGTATGTATTTGGAACATGCTCTATAATACTGCATTTTGACGACATCTACATTAAACGTTCATAAATAGGTACACTACTGACTTGACTTTCATCAATAACAAACAAATAACGAAATGAAATTTTTGGAATATCTCTCTCTAAGTTCAAAGTTTATATAAAACGTAAGCTTGTAGATAAGTCCTACTATACTGTAAAGGATTAAGATAAGATAATTTTAAGTGGCATGTGAGTAAGGCTAAGTTTGTTGTGGGTTTCTTCTTAGACCAGGGCGCGTTTAGAACCCTCATAGCTTTAATTTTAGGGTTACGAGTGTAGATCATATATCACTATTAAATTACGACTATCTAAATTATTGACGCGTCAAAAGTGCCTTTTAAAGGACTATTTGAATTTATTTATTTATTATTTCAAAGCGCCACCAACAGAATTAAATGTAAAAAAAATAACATTTTAATAACCTTAAGTGCTAGGATATACATATAAATCAATTTAAAGGTAACTACAGCATACATAATAACTCAAATATATAAAGATGATTTGAATTTGAACAAAAAATATATATATGAAATCAACGTATATACTGTCATAGTTACTTATTATTGGCCTGATTAAAAACTTAAGAACATTCAACAGCGTAGTAGCGTGCACAAGGTTTTAGACTAGAGTAAGCCGACAATTGACGCATATATAAAAATAAAAACTCATATAAGAGGAGATTTTTTCCATATTTTTATTGTTTTTTATAGTTATTGTTATAATTAAATGTTTTTTTTTTATCCATTAATAGTTAGCCCATGACGACAATCTCACCTAGTGATGATGCAATCTAAGATGGTAGTAGGTTAACCTGTTAGAGGTATGGGTAAGCCGACACTCCTAATTGGTTTCTACGCGACATCGTGCCTGAACGCTAAATTGCTTGGCGACATGTTTTTGTCGGCAGAGTGGTAACCACGGCCGAAGCCAGATCAGACTCGAGCCGGAAATCGAACCCAGAACCTCCAACTTTGTTATGTGACAGCACACTCACTGCGCCAAGAAGGTCGTCAAGGTTGTTATGTAAATCAGTAATTACAGATTTTAAACAATAAATCTGACGTTTGTCCAAAGCCCCCGCATTACGAGTTTATTTGCGACGTAAATAAAATTCCTCTGTTTTCGGTTAGCTTCCTGATTACCAAGCAGTGCATGAATAATTAATCGGCTCATTGATTACCGTGTAATTTGTACCCGCGTACGCTCGCGGCGCCGATGAAATAAATACACACTTCGACAAACTTCCAAACAACTCATGTTATTATTAAGTGCGTATGTTGCGAAACTGTCACATTTTTTAATGGTAATTTTTTTCTTTTTTTTAATACATTACAAGTTAGCCCTTGTCGGCTATCTCACCTGGTGGTAAGTGATGATGCTGTCTAGGATGGTATCGGGCTAACCTGTCAGGAGGATGGTAAACTCACGCTCCTAATTGGTTTCTACGCGACATCGTGTCGGAACGCTAAATCGCTTGGCGACACGTCTTTGTCGGTAGGGTGGTAACTTGCCACGGCCGAAGCCTCCCACTAGACCAGACTCGAGCCGGGAATCGAACCCAGGACCTCCAACTTTATAATGCGACAGCTCACGCACTGCGCCACGGAGGTCGTCAATTTTAACTCACACTAATGTTTTTGAATATAAATGAGTAAAAATTTGCCGAAAAAAAGATTCTCAATAGTATCACGTGAGCGTATCTCAATAATATCGACGTTGATGAAACCCAAAGAAACTTATATGTAATAAATACATACTTCGACATAGTTTCAATTAGATATGATTATTTAGTGCGTATGTTAGGAAACTGTCACATTTTTTACTCATAAGTTTCAATTCACACTTTGTTTTTTTCACAGTGCCCGAGACAAGATTCGACATGATCCAAGACCGGCTGAGCGACGGTTACCTGAACATCATCTGTTCGGCAGAAGGAGTTTTCCCGAGACCTGAGCTCGTGATTATGGCAGGAAACAGGTATAGAATATATTTTTCTCTTTATCCTATAAACAATGACGCCAGGCGATTTAAAGTTCCGGCACGTTGTCGCGTAGAAACCAATTAGGAGTGTCGGTTTACCATACCCCTAACAGGTTGACGGCTTATCTTACCACCAGATGAGATAGCCGTCAAGGGCTAACTTGTAATGTATAAAAAAAAACAATGTATTTAAGGAATACTAGGATTAAGGTTAGTACGTGTAAATGCGACTTGTAGTTGTACTACGGTGCAATTAGAAACATTACAAAAATCTTATTATTAGGGACTTAAAATTCATAATCGCTCGTGACAACAAATAAGTAGGTATTAGGTAGACAGAACAGCGGATTCACAGATAGTCCTCAAATCCCAAACATTTAGGGACATTTCCGTTGCTTTCATTTCCTAGTAAAGAAGATAATAATAATGTTTACTTTAAAGCTATTTGAGCTATGTGTAACCTTGTTAATTTTTATCTATGTAATTTATTTAGGTATCCTTTATTGTTTGTTATCTCAATTTCACCTATGCGTACTACTCAGTGAAATTATTTTACATCTAAGGCTGGAAGAGCATTGATTAAAATTGCAAAGTGGTAGCCGTCTACAGATCTAGTAAGTAAATACGCAATAGTCGAGTCAAAGAGTATACAAACACTTAAGGGTCAGACCGTGATAAATTATGACGTCCCTAAAATTAATTACTATATCGGGAAGCAACTTGCCTCCCTTATTAAAATTACGAACGGCTCTGTTGGCAAACATCGAAAAATTAATAACCCCGCGAGCAAATTTAATCAATTATTGTGCTGTAATTAAAATCCACCCACACTTACTGTGTAATCAACATACGCTATAATGAGTATCGAGTTGTGGGGTTGATCCCACATTAATATTATAAATTTGAAAGTACTTGACTATGTTTGTCTGTCCTCTTTTCGTACCTACCTAAACCAATAAGCACATTTCGACAAAATTTTACAAGAAGAAACTTCATGGTTAGGACGTAGGTTACTGTTTATTAGGCTTTTTTTAATTCTTAGGATAAACCACCCTTAACGAGGATTTGGAAAACTCACACCTATAGCATATATTATTTTATAGATCGTTTTGATGAAATTTCGGAATCTCTATTTATTTAGCTCTTTTATTTAGCTTCTCTATTTATTTAGCTTCTTTCTTTAATATAAAAAATTGAATATAGAAGTAAATTACAAAAAAAAAGACGGGTTGCACTCCGGGAGTGCCGGCAGAAGTGAAAACTTGATTATTAACGTTGAGCATGTTTGATATTTTGGAATGGTTAGGGAATAATTTTGCACCAATTGCTTTATCAGTATAAAAGTACTATCATTTATGTGGTAGAATACAATATTCATTTATTGCGCTATCGTACACAAACATGACAATTTATATTACATTAAAAATTTAACACTTTAAAACTATTACAATTATTTTACATTAAAAAGTTTATCTATATCAATTTCCATATTTTAAGCACTTTACATTCACGAATTTTACGAATACACAACAATGTGATCACTACACAGACGGTCGAGCCATCAGCTGTCACCATCCATGGATGCGCGTGGCACGCTGTAACATACACGAACATTCGCGCAAGCGCCCTGCGCTGCCTAAACGAAACAGTAGGCCCAGGCATACATTTTCGCCGCGCCGTAGAGAGGGGATAGCTGTCTACTCTCCATCCGTCTTACGCTTTTTCGATCAGGTGTCCTGACGCGAGTTTAAGATTTTATACCCATTACAGAAAAAGTGCTCAACGCCGCTAAAGAAGTTTTCACTTCAAAAGGCGGATTTATTGCCGAGTAGCGATCTCTGCCAGGCCACCTTAGGTTAAACGGAGGGCAAAACTATCAGTAGTACAATAATATAATAATAAATACATAAAAATAGTACAAACTGATTGAAAAACTAAGTTTACACAAATATAATAAAACACGTCAAAAAGAACAAAATAGTATATGTTTTTTCTTTTTAACAAAATATGTTAATACAAAGCTTCACTAACGATTATAACGATAATTATTTAAACTTTACTGTATATACTTAAACTACTTTTAGAATTAGTTCTCTTTGCTGATTCTATACTATTAAAAGTTGTTTTCATTTTAAAATATTGTATAACTTACCAACTTTATAAGTATGTCTAGTGGTTTTAGTTGAGTTTTCGAAAAGCATCGACCGCGTTCTTTGTATGAATGCGTTGGAATGTACGTATTCGTTTTAACTGTCAATAAATTATCTAGTAATTTGGTTCCCGGGGGCTAGCGTCATAACTGTGTTATAGGTGTCTGGGGTACCATTATCGTTGAATTATTAACATTATATTATACGAGAGAATGTTAAAGTATTTAGCTTCGGATATTAACTGAAAGATTTTATAGTGCGTCTATTTTTTATTCGCCGAATCACTGGATTAGAAAATTAATTTAATCAATTACAGACTTTTTGCGTTAATTAATAATGTCTGATTTACAGAGAAGAATCTTAAACTTTTTTTTTTATCCACTACCTTGACGGCAATCTCACCTGATGGTAAGTAATGATGCAGTCTAAGATGGTAACGGGCTAACCTGTTAGGGGTATGGAAAACTCATACTCCTAATTGGTTACTACCCAATATCGTACCGGTACGCTAAATCGCTTGGCGACGCGTCTTTGTCGGTAGGGTAGTAACAAGCAACGGCCGATGCCTCCCACCAGACGAGAATCAAGCCAGGAATCGAAACCAGGACCTCCGACTTTATAATGCGACAGCGCACGTGCTGCGTCACGGAGGTCGTTTGCTTTGTGTGAGCTGTATTCAAATGTTGTAGATATCTTCACCAAGGTCTTATATAAACTAATTAGAAGCCAGTCAGTTTAATCGCTTGGTACGGACACGTCTTTGTCGGTAACTAAAATCTAAAGACCTAAAAAGTGAAACCCAAAGCGAGTCGAACACTGATTATGGTAAGACCACACTGACGATAGCCCATATGATAACGCCATAACTATCAGATTTTTCTTCTATGTTTCAACTTTATACAAATTGAATTTTACGTACAACTTTTTAGTAAACGCAATGATTATCTACGTAGACCGTAACTCATGGATCCTTTCTCCAATCATTAACAGCTAGTAACATAGCCTATATCCTGACATGGCCACGTTAATAAGCGCAGCTAGTTATTAAATAAATAAAGCTTCAAGTTATTTTCGGCATGTGAAGTCAGAACGAGCGTATTTTAATCGCTTTGAAATTACATTGCTGTTTTAGTAAGGGCAGTGTAACGGTAGCTCCAGTGTTTAAATACAAGCCGTGACTGTTATATCATAAACAAGTACATTAGGTAGGTACTCGGAGGGTAGCCAGCGCTCGCAGCGAGGTGCAAATACCTGGGGACAAACTAAATCCGGCTGACACTTTAGCTTGGCTGGGTTGCGGTCGAGTGCACAAGTGTTCCCGTGACCCAGCCACCAGGCGACGCGAAGGAGCATCGCTGGGTTTTAGTGGGTATTGTGGTCGCCAGTCTGGCCGCCCGGGAGTCCCACATACCCCGTCGGAAGCGGCGCAGTCTTGCCTGTGTCGCTTCCGGAGGGGATGCGTAAACGCATTTCCCAGCGGAAAAAAAGGGCAGTGTAACGGTAGCTCCAGGGTTAAATACAAGCCATGGCTGTTATATCATAAACAAGTACATTAGGTAGGTACTCGGAGGGTAGCCAGCGCTCGCAGCGAGGTGCAAATACCTGGGGACAAACTAAATCCGGCAGCGGGGCGTGCGCCGAGCAGACGGCGGGGTTGTTAGCAAACTCGCGAACATCCGAATTATTTAGTCCGTAACTCTAAGGTATTGGAAACATACGAATCAGTATGTATCCATATATATCTTTGCTGTTGCGTGTATTAAATAAATTGTGAAATACACCACATGGAATTCTTCGATACAATATTTAAGCTAAATTCAAATTCAAAATTCAAAATAATCTTTATTCAAATAGTCCTTAAAAAGGCACTTTTGACGCGTCAATAATTTACATAGTAGTTATTTCATGGTGATAACTATATTCGTAAACTTAAAACTAAAGCTATGAGGGTTCCAAACGCGCCCCGGTCTAAGAAGAAGCCCACAACAATCTTAGCCGGGGTTTTTTTTTTTCGTTATCACCATCTCACATAATGAATAATAAACTATAGCACCTATGGAGATAGAGCAATTCGCACCCAAGCTTTTTTATCGTTTATATAATCCGCAATATGATTTTTCTACAAGTTTTCGTTTTATAAAAACTTTGAAGTTATTGATAGAATCCGTATATATCTTTGCTTTTGTGTGACTTTGTTTTTTTTTTTAAATCTCATTTAATTTTAACTTTGCATAACACACTCGTATCTACAATATATTTTTAAAGCTATATTTTTTCTAATACAACTCAGTCTATAACTGCTGCTGGTGGTAATATTATTTAAGAGTGGTTGTAAGTACATTATGGTAAGTGCTGATGCAGTCGAAATTGGTAGCGTCTAATCAATTGCATATTATAGTAATTATATTAAGCCCATGCGTCAGGAAGGTAAAACCAAATTTACTGTAGCTTATACACATTTATATTTGCCAGCGTTTTACAGTAGCATTTGCCGCGTTTTAAAATAAAATATGCTGCCGTATGTATCCACAGGCTAAGGAACATCCAAGTGAGTGTTCAGTATTATTCGAAGAGCGATTTGGGACGCCCGGCAAGTTTTGCAAGTCTACTCGCAGATTGTTAGAATCGATGAATATAAAACGAGATAATACGACTGGAAGTCATATTATTTCTTGTTCTTGTTTTGTTTGTTCGGCAAACCTATCGATAGTGGGAGGGTACATTTTTTTCGATACATACATATATATATATAATTATATTATACTATCTGACCCAGCAAACGTTGTCATCATGATCATGATTATCAACCCATTACCGGCTCACTACAGAGTTATATTGGATATTTAAAATTCACACAGTACATTACCAAACCTCTAAAAAGTTGTAGGTATGTGACGTGGATCTAAACTAGTCATCATTCACTGAGAAAGGGAGGCAGAAGAGTCCATTATGGATCTCGACTTTCACCTTTGCAATGTATCCATGATCAACCCATTGCCGGCTCACTACAGAGCACGGGTCTCCTCTCAATATAAGAAGGGTTCGGCCTTAGTCCCCCACGCTGGCCATGTGCGGATTGGCAGACTTCGCACGCCTTTGAGAACATTATGGAGAACTCTCAGGCGTGCAGGTTTCCTCGCGATGTTTTCCTTCACCGTTAAAGCAAGTGATATTTTAATTGTTTAAAAAAAACGCACATAACTCCGAAAATTTAGAGATGCCCGGATTCTGAGTAAGAGGCTGACGCCCTAACCACTAGGAAAACTGCATGCCTGAGAGTTCTCCATAATGTTCTCAAAGGCGTGTAAAGTCTGCAAATCTGCATATGGCCAGCGTTGTGGACTATGGATAAACCTTTCTCATATTGAGAGGAGACCCGTGCTCTGTAGTGAGCCGACAATGGGTTGATCATCATGATCGACTAATAACATGCGAAAGGAGGTACTTACAAATGACGTCATAAACGAACGTGATACCTATAATTATTGACATCTCATATAATAGTACTAATTGACATTTGTCAATAACCAATCTTGAAATTGAATGTTTAAAATTTATTATATGATGTGATTAGTTTCTGATTCATTTTCGACCTACCTTTTATATTGGATTGTTTTTTATTATTATTAGTATTATATATTTTATATTAACTCAAGCAAATGAATTAAGATGTTTACTTACTTTGAAACTATTTGTGAACTTCGTGTACACCTGTTAAAAGCTAAACATTCACATTAGCTCACAACGTGGTCCTTTCTTCACATGAATGGTTACGAAAAAATGTATTAGCTGTTGGTTTTCCGTAAAAAAAAAAATTGCGCCGTGACGCACTAGCGTCTTCATCGACATGTCTTAACAAAAGAAAAAAACTTGTAGTGAAGGCACAACAGTAAATACGAGTAAGTTAACAAAAAAAAATTTCCATTGTTCCAGACCACTGAACGCAAAATCTACGATCAAGATCATCGAAGGTCGATACACAGCTCTGACTAGTGCCGTAGTCCGGATAGACTCGCTGCCTCCCACGGTTGAAATACTCTGCGATATGAACATACCTTTGGCTAACTACTTCAGTAGAAAAAGGGATATATTTTATAGAGGTGAGCTAATATAGGATCCCTTTACGCTGCTCCGTAGATTGGTGACTTTCTAACGATTATTTATTTATTTTTATTAATTAATTAATTGCACGGTAAGTTTTTAAGTTTGTATTAGGCACTAACCGTTGTAACTTTTGTTTTGTATAAAATAATGTGTCACGGAAATGAGGGCCTGTTAACTGCAACTCAGTTTTTACTCAGTTAACAAGGTTATTTTTTATATGTTTTTGTTCCCAATAAATAAATAATATATAAATATCCAGTAACCCCTCGCAGATCATATCGTTAGTCAACCTAGTGGGATATCCACTTAAACGTTTTACATTGCGGGGTCGCCATCTAAACATCTTGGGACCCAATTATACTAAATGCTTAGAACGATGTGATGTGACACACAATAATATAAATTACAATATCAATTGGTGATCTCAAGCAACGGACGATCACTGTGGCGGCAGGCAGGTATTCAAAATAGTAAATGTTGCTAGGCGTATTGCAGTTATATTAAAGCTATAAACCAAATCGATATCTACGCAGCATTTTACTGGAATCGCTTGAAAGCTAATCATTGTTTAACACAACTATTACTGCCCTATTAATCAATGACTATTACTTAAAAGTTAATAGTTTGTTTAGAACATTACCTTTTTGTATTTTTTATTTCTTATTTGAATTAATTTAATTATGTTTTAATTTACTTGTATTTAATTAGATTTATTGCTTTTTTTTGTTGTTCTGTCTGTTGGTTGTAACGTAATGTTTACTTGGCGCATTGTGAATGTTACGTACAATTATTATTGATATACGTATCAGTGTGTGTACTAGTGTGTAATTAATTGGCGAGTGTATGATATGTATATTGTTAGAGTTCCTTTTTAAATAAATAAATAAACTCAAGTCTCGCACCGGACAAGACCAGAGAAAATTTTAAATGTAGGGTGGTAACTAGCCACGGCCGAAGCCTCCCACCAGACCAGACAAACTGAGAATCGAACCCGGAACCTCCAAATTTATAATGTGACAGCGCATGCACTGCGCCACGGAGGTCGTCAAATTCCAATTGAGATTGAACCGCTGTGTCCAGGAGGTTTTGCTAAAACATTTCCACAAGCCTCGGTCTTGCGTTACTTTCCACGATACTGTCTTGTCTTGATCTATCCACCTTTGTAGCGCTGCACCAATAAATCCACCAGAAAAACCCTCCACATGCACAGGTCAATGCCCGAAACGTTTTATTTATTTTTGTCGTATCATAACAAGTACCAACATGAATGTAGCTTGAATGATATTCACGCTTAAAATAATATTGTTAAAAAATAATAAAAAAAAATCACTGGCGCAACGAAAACAGATACACTGCATTGTGCATTTTAATTTTGGAAGCAAACATTTAGCAATACTCTAACAACAATGTTAAATAAACACGATTGGTATGACAGCGTCGCATGTTTGTTTGCAGACCCGCCGCCCGCCGATCACGAGCCTACCTCGATAAACGCGCACACGTCGCGTGACCACGGTTTGTACCTATCTATTATCTTGCGACTAAATTCGCAATAATCATCATAAAATACTGTGATAACCGGTAGAGAAGCGGTGATGGCCTAGTGGTTAGGTCGTCAGCCTCGTAATCAGAGGTCGCCGGTTCGAATCCGGGCACGCACCTCTAACTTTATTTAGTGTTTGGAGTTATGTGCGTTTTAAAAAAAATATATCACTTGCTTCAACGGTGAAGGAAAACATCGTGAGGAAACCTGCACGCCTGAGAGTTCTTCATAATGTTCTCAAAGGTGTGTGAAGTCTGCCAATCCGCACATGGTCAGCGTGGTGGACTATGGCCAAGCCCTTCTCATATTGAGAGGAGACCCGTGCTCTGTAGTAAGCCGGTAATGGGTTGATCATTGTCTTGCGACTAAATTCGCAATAATCATCATAAAATCCTGCGATAACCGGTAGAGAAGCGGTGATAGCCTAGTGGTTAGGTCGTCAGCCTCCTAATCAGAGGTCAGCGGTTCGAATCACGCGGCACGCACCTCTAACTTTTCGGAGTTATGTGCGTTTAAAAAAAATATCACTTGCTTCAACGGTGAAGGAAAACATCGTGAGGAAACCTGCACGCCTGAGAGTTCTTCATAATGTTCTCAAAGGCGTGTGATGTCTGCCAATCCGCACATGGCCAGCGTGGTGGACTATGGCCAAACCCTTCTCATATTGAGAGGAGACCCGTGCTCTGTAGTGAGCCGGTAATGGGTTGATCATGATGATGATGATGATGATGACTGTGATAACCCAATTCTACACACACACAAGCATGCACGCACTCATACACACACGCGCAAACCCTGGTATACGAAAAGAATTTTCAAGATATGGGCTCACTTTCAAGATATGAGTCTCTTCTTAAAGTCAGAGCGTAAATATATAAGTAATAAAAGTTTAACATTCTCCGTGGCGCAGCGCGTGCGCTGTTGCATTTTAAAGTTGGAGGTCCTGGGTTCGATTCCCGGCTCGAGTCCGGTCTGGTGGGTGACTTCGACCGTGGCTAGTTACCATCCTAGCGACAAAGACGTGTCGCCAAGCGATTTAGCGTTCCGGCACGATGTCCAGAAACCAATTATGAGTGTAGGTTTACCATGCCCCTAACAGGTTAGTCCGCTAACATCTCAGACTGCATCATCACTTACCATCTGGTGAGATTGCCATCAAGGGCTAAATTGTAGTGGACAAAAAAACTGCAATTATTATTTAACTTAAACCAATGATTGGTTACAATTAACCAATCGCTGATTTAAGTTAAACTATTACTTTCATTTCATTACATTTCATTGTCTTATATTAATAGGATTACCCAGAAACTCACGCACGCAGGCCATGTCAGAATCACACTATTGCGCCTAATATCGCTCCAACCATGATTGTGTGGATACACTTATCAAATGCAACTTAACTTAAAACCACATTTTGAGTTCTTTTCTAATACAGTCACATTATTTTGCTAATTTGTTTGCAGGCAAATTGATTGATAATGATATTCTTATTCACAGGTACCACGAGCAAGTCAAGTCCGGCTATGATCCTGATCTCCTGCATAGCACTGTATTGCTGTCTAAAAATTACGTGACATTTCATTCATTAGTTATTAACCAAAAGTAATTAAGTTGTGAAAAAATTGTAGATACATATCAAATAGGTGTAAATAAAGGTACAGCGAAATATTACATATATAAATTTATATTAGGTTAAAAACAAATATAGCATAAGTCAACAAAATGTTGTAAAGTACCTACTTCCACTTTAAAGTTACAACAGTAGTAAAATATACCTACGTAGATACGCGCGCAGAATAACGATCAGATGACTACTGACAACATACTCGTACCACCTACCACACAATCGAGCTCTAGGACTCAAAATTCTTCTGCCAGAGCTTCTTTCCGAAGCTCGCCAAACAGCCCGGTTACACTGTGGCATCCAATAGGGTTAGCACAGCTAATAGACAGTCCAGAAAAAAAGAAGAACGTCATCTGACAAATTTTGTTGCAAAGCTTACTCCAAAAATAGTATGAGCCATATAACATAAGCCAATTCTTATTGATGAGTTCATATCTTAATGAAAGACCTATAAAATTAACTTTGTACATCAACTTTAGAGTTTCAAGTATACGAAAATATACCTACGTAAATACGAGCAAAACATCATCTGTTAAATTTTGTTACCAACAGATCACCTACATTTACCTTACTCCAAAAAATTGTATGAGCGTGATAGCATAAGCCTATAATTATTGCTGTATTGAAAATCTTACTGAAAGACCTATAGACTTTGCTTTGCCAAAGTTAGTGTTAAAATTAGACTGACTTATATCGGACACATTTTAAAAACGTCGTGTTGTTTTAACTGTTTCTTAAGAAAGACTACGCTTCAAAGATATCAGACAATGCAAAACAGTAGGACCTGCTTGGCGTCTACTACCAATCTTAGTCGGCGTAAGATTACGCCTATTTACACTTAGCAATATTGTCGATGTAACTTATAAAAGTGGAACTACTGTACTAGAAAACACTTCTTATATTTTTTTACTTGTATAGATAATGATATGTAAGATTAAAAATTTATAATAAAACATTATGACATTCATTCTTAAACTAGAGAAAAATATAGACGATAAATAAGTGCTAAGAGTATAGCATGATTTAATACATATTACTGTGACTTACTTTGTGGAAACAAAAAATAAACCATATTTTAAATTGACTCATGTATAGAACTTAAAACCACGACGTTTATTAACAAATAAACTTAAAAGCTGAGATCATTTTAAAATTGGAATACAGCTTTACTAGGCAAGAAAAGCTATTTTTGTGTCACATCATGTAATGTAATAAAAATAAAGGTTATTAAAACTCAAACTCAAGACAGTTTCGTTCGAGTTTAAAAGTCAGCTGTGAGCGTTTTGCTTAGACAATGTACTTATGGGCTTTATTATAATATATAATAATATTACTATGTAACCTTTTTTTTTGCATGGCGTTTATCGTCTATTTTTTTCATTTATTCTAAGAATAACATAACCAGTAATATAAAGAATTATAAATTCAGAACCAAAAAGAAATCACCAAAATAATGGAAAAATTAAACATTAATTTTCCAAAGATTTTATCACTAGTCGTAAAATAATAAATTCTATTGAAATATCTTTAAAACCTTTCATTTTGAATCCTTTAACGTTTATAAAAGAATTTCACAATTATAAAAATTCTTGTAACATTATCTTAGGGACAGCTGTGCAAGTTCCAAACTAAAGTAGAAAGTTTGTTAATAAAACTAACGAAATTACCAGTACTATTCCGAGAGTTTGTTTACACCGAGAGAGTTACTAGAACAAGTCTCAATCAACGATTGAGAGCACTTGGTTCTAGGTTTACAATAGTCTGGTTTGTATAGTTAAAGTGAGCCTGAAATGCAAAAAGAAAAAAATAAAGCGTTTTTTTCCTTTTTTTTTGACGAAAACAGATACCCAGATTCATAATGACATCGACATTTTTTGCACTTCAGTAACCATGTATTTTATGTATTCTTTTGTCCAAAGTAACTTTTTCAGTGTTTTAACTTTGTGTTTTGTTTTTCTTAATTTCCCAGTAAACACTGTCAAACTCGCTACAATTGAACGTAACAAAAATCAGTTAATATGTAATGTGGGTATCAAACTGACGTCGCAAAATGCATTTTGCACAAAACTTAATTTGCATTAATTAAGTTGTGAATAATGCAAATTAGTTTTTTTTCGTTTCTTTTTTTATTCACCACAAGTTAGCCCTTGACTGCATCTCACCTGTAAGTAATGATGCGGTCTAAGATGGTAGCGGGCTAACTTGTGAGGGGTATGGTAAACTCATAGTCTCATTAACAATGCTAACTAACAATTTGCATTCCTTACACTGCTCGACCAAGTCAACTCACTCAAGCAACTTGACAGATGTAAACTGATGCTAAGTGCAGACAAGGTAATGCTAAGGTCGAATAAGAGACGTGTCAAGCTAACATTGTTATAGCTAAGTACTCTTGAGACGTTTGGGTCAAATTAATCTTTCCCTGGGGTGTTTAGTTAAGCTCGTTGATATACCATTGTTAGTATCGAGTCAAACGATAGTGTATTTTGATGGGACTATAAATAATGTGTATTGAATGTACAATGCTGATCTTTTTTTTGACTTGTGACCATCTCCGTGGCGTGGTCTGGTGGGAGGCTTCTGCAGTCGCTGGTTATAACTCTACCGACAAAGACGTCTCGCCAAGCGATTAAGCTTTCCGGCAAGATGTCGTGTAGAAATCAATCAGGGGTATGGATTTACTCTATTCCTAACAGTTAAGCCCGCTACCATGTTGGACTGCATTAATATTTACCATTAGGTGAGATTGCAGTCAAGGACTAACTTGTAATGTACAAAAAAAAAATATTGTTTTGAAATTGAGTAAGAAACAGTCTATCACCTGACTTCAAAATACGATTCATACACTATCACCCTAACAATGTTTCTCTTCTATGTTCTGTATTTTTTTTTACTTTGAAAAATAAAACATATAACATTTCATTCAAAGAAATGACCTATAAGCTAGAAATATAAAGACGGCAGAAAAATGTATTTTCTTATGTCTAATAAGACCCAGTCAAGAAAACATTAAAATATTTGTCTTAAGTAGCAAAGGATATGGGTAGTCCTAATAATGTCCTAATTTCAGTATGCCAAGGTATATTACTATTGAATGTGTATACTTTAAGCAGTGATAGCCTAGTGGTTAGGGCATCAGCCTCCTAATTAGAGGTGGTTCGAATCCGGGCACGCACCTATAACTTTTCGGAGTTATGTGTGTTTAAAAACAAAATTAAAATTTCATTTGATTCAACGGTGAAGTTAAACATCCATAATGTTCTCAAAGGCGTGTGAAGTCTGTCAATCCGCACATGGCCAGCGTGGTGGACTATGGCCAAACCCCTTCTCATATTGAGAGGAGACCCGTGCTCTGTAGTGAGCCGGTAATGGGTTGATCATGATGATGATGATGATGTGTATACTTCGGTGTATATGAGAATTACATTTTTGTTGCTAGAAGGACGTAGAGAATTAGTAGGATGATATGCTTATTCAATTCAATCTGCATGAATAAGTGAGACTTATAACATTTATTTTAATGGTATTACTATCAATTAGTATTAGAATTAAACTTAATAGTTACGTGACTGAAATCCCTACGCTATCTGAGAAAAGTGCCTATTATTCTCAAAGGACTGAACAAATATCCATAAAACATCGTGACATTGAAATGGCCATTGAAACGGTTCCATCAGTTTGAACACTATGATGACAAACAAACAGAGCGGACAACTATATAACACTCATTTTACCCAAATATATACCTACATTTTTTTCTCACGCTGGGAAATGCTTTTACGCATCCCCTCTGGAGTGCGCCGCTTCCGACGGGGTCAGTGGGACCTCCTTCGCGTCGCCTGGTGGCTGGGTCACGGGAACACTTGTGCACTCGACCACGGCCCAGCCAAAATATATACATACATAACACACACAAATATTTCAATAAATACCTACCTGAACAATCCAGGTAGGTTTAATACCTGAATAATTTTTAGATATAAAATTCTAATAAAATTAAATTTCAAAATAAAAAATACGGAAGACAAAGAAGCGTGGAATGAATTCATCTACATCGCATACACGGTGTTGTGGCCCGCAAGGTGGACCACTTGCACCGCTCTAATTGCTCATTGATAAAATAAATACTGCAGATTTAAATTTCGGCTTAAGTTCAGGTGGACCGCAAAACAACTTGACAACGAAATCCAAATAAATAGATATAGAGAAATTTAGTAATTATAGCAGAAACATTTTATTGAATTACAAATTATTCATTCATGTAATCAATTGTCAACATAGAAGTGAAATTATTTAATTAATAAAAGCTGAAGTAAAGCAAAGTCTTTACTCCAGTTTATATAGCATACAGTTCGAAGAGGTACTAACGGGTAGGTACATACTCTATCGATGTTTTTCTTGTGATTGTATCATAGGAATTCACTTATCTATTGAAAAGTGATATTGTGATAAAAGGCGTTTATCCTAAAAGAACGGCTATATTCAATGTGCTTATTTCTTATAATTATGGTTTATTATAAATCTCAAAAGTTCAAAATCTATAATTACTCGTAATAGTTATCATACCATTACATTATTATCTATTTATTTTTATTTTATCTCATGTTTTGCGAGCAAAAACGTATTTCTGGCTTCGACCTGCACTTATCTCTGATCATACCTAAAAGTTCTCATCAATAACAATAATCTTTTAACGTCATACTGCTCGGTACAGGCCTCCTCTTTCATAGGATTTTAAAACTGGCGGTATAAAATATTAGGTAAAATTGTAATGCGTTTTATGTTCCTGTCTTTTAAATTAGCCGCGAGCGTTGTTAGCAAAATTAGTACACCATTATATCCTTAATTATCTGTTGTTAGTTTGATTAGTCAGTAACGTGCAACTATATTCAAGCACAATTAATCGGCAGCCGCCACTCTGGCCGCAGCAGTCGCGGTGTTGGGGGTTTTCAAACTGTCTGATTGTTAAATGGTGTTTATTAAACTGTACCCTTTGTTTTTGCTTTGAAAAACCGGTATTGGAAAATAAACTCGACATTTTGTAGCAATAACGTTCGTTGATTTCGTTACTCGGTGTAGACTAAGAGCCAGTTGCAAAACTAACCATTAAACCAATATGAAGTTATAAAATTTATTATTAAATGTTTTTTAAGTTAATTCATGATCAACCCATTGCCAGCTCATTACAGACCACGGGTGAATTCCTCTCAATATGAGAAGGGTTTGGCCTCAGTCCACCACGTTGGCCATGTGCGGTTTGGCAGACTTCACACGCCTTTGAGAACATTATGCACTCTCAGGCATGCAGGTTTCCTCACGATGTTTTCCTTCACCGTTGAAGCAAGTGATATTTTAACTGCTTAAAAACGCACATAACTCTGAAAAGTTAGAGGTGCGTGCCCGGGTTCGAACCCCTGACCTCTGATTAAGAGGCGGACGTCCTAACCACTAGGCTATCACAGCTTTACTTAATTAATTATTGTCTATTCGGTATGCTCTTTTTTCCAAACTGACTTTAAAATAACGTTAATATTTTGGGCATTAAATATCCTTTTTATTAAATAATCATAATATTAATTGATTGATTGCTCTGTCATTTTACGCCAAACTATATCATTAAGATTTAGGTAGCATCATTAATATTCCTACGTGTTGACTTGTTTCATATTATGTTTTATTTCATTCATATGCAAAGTTACAAATAATTAACGGAACCTAGTCAAATATTTGCGATGAATTGATTAAATTAGGTGATTTGCTTTTTCATCAGATCCTAAATAAACTACAACAGAGAATAAAAAGTGAACTCTTCTAAATGTGTATACAAGTACAGAGAAATCTTCAATCTCATGAAGATTTCTCTGTTTATTCTTGTATGCAACGCATCACTTGAATTTGCTCTAACAAATAGTAAACTAACATTTCAGAATCGGGCGGAAAACTAGTGTTGATGTAAAAATTACTTTATGACATTATTCATCGCCTCTTCGTCTAATAGTTTTTTTTATTCTGGTATTTGCTCGACAAATCTGCAAACCAAAACAGTGCAGACTGATTATTCAGCACACATTCCGTCAGAATGTTTGGACGCGTAGCATCAAAGAGAGACGCGCAAAGATTAAAAACTATAGATCCCAGTATCACCTGGTTTATTTTAGTTTACTGAATAATTCACATAGTGGAGAGTTTTTTTCGGACTGTCTATTAGCTGTACAAAGCCTATTGATTGCCATAGCGTAACCGGGCTGTTTGGCGAGCTTTGGAAAGAAGCTCTGCCAGAAGAAATTTTGAGCCCTAGGGCTCGAAGAAACTAAGGGAACGACTGCCTAAGGGCGCCTCCTTGTAGGCCGAACCTCGGCTTAGGCGACGTTTGGGATAACGGAGGGGTCGGACGGTATAACGGGGGGGTCGGACGGTATAACGGGGGGGTCGGACGGTATTAAAAACACTGCCTCTCTCCCGCTGGTCGATGGTTTCGCTTCCGATCAAGAGTGGATGCATTCGACGTTTACAGTAAATCTGTATTTATATTTGTTTGTATTTATTTGTCAGCGCATTCCTGAATTTATAGCTGTTAATCACGACTTTGTTCGCGATGAAATTTGTTGTGTACATGTTAGAGTTGATGTTCGTAAGTTCTATTTCAAGAGGATGGATCATTTTTGGGAATAAGAACAATGTATGTGCTATGTAAGATGGAGGGGCAAGGATAAGTTGGAGATGACGATTCGGAACGGGTTTGTCTGCTAAAAAATTCTGATTAATTACATACTCACTATACTGAGTTAGTTTTTTTATATGTGAAGAAAAAGTTTCAAGCTTAGACTTAGTATAAGATTTGCACACTCGCAATGGTGCAGTTTCTTTAAAGTATCGAAACAGTATAACGTCAAAGGAAACTGGACCTTACTTAATCGTTTTAGCGTCGCAATTTCTGCACTATTATTTTTTTTTTTTTCAATACGCTCTGAAATGTTGGTGAAACTTAAGCTTTAAAACTAACTGAATACGTTCCTAAGCCTAATAATAATAGTTTTCTATATAAATATATATCCTTCTCTGTGAAAAATATTAGGAGAAAATCATCATAAATCATACAAGGGAGGCTGATCGAAGAGAGTTGGAGAGAGGCTGATGATACAAAGTAGCCTATTGTTTCCAACGCCCATGAGACCCATTTAAAAAACTGACAAAGCAATTCTATTGAATAAGACTCCTCCAATACGTCATTCTGATTGATGTTCATGATCAATTTTATAGAATTAGTAATTCTATTGGCACTATATATAGATAATAAAAATATTAAATAAAGTTGTAATTTCAACCATTACAGAATTGTATTTTATTGGGGTCTTTTTGCTTGATCGTAATAATGCTTTACTATATAGTGTTGAGTCAAACTTACATTTGCTGTTTTCTCATTTACATAACAACATAATAAGTCGTTAATCATGAAGATTTTCTGATTTAATTTTACAATCACAAATACTGTAGATCATCATAATGTGATGCTATTACCAAAAAATTTTAATATCACTTGCTTCAACGGTGAAGGAAAACATCGCGAGCAAACGTCGTGCACGCCTGAGAGTTCTCCCTAATGTTTTCAAAGGCGTGTGAAGTCTGCCAATCCGCACATGGCCAGCGTGGTGGACTATATCCAAACCCTTCTCATATTGAGAGGAGACCTATGCTCTATAGTGAGCCGGTAATGGGTTGATCATGATGAATTATAATTATTTCTTTACATTCCTTTCTTTACAGTCTGCAGTGGCTTGTAACAAGAGATCGTTTTAGTTAAATAAGAGAGTTGAAAGTTTCTTGCAACGTTCAAAAGTCATAAGAAATGTGACTAATGCCGTAATTTGTGCTGTTACATACGTTTTTCACTAGGATTCTATTGCAGGGATGTGACATCGAAGACACCATTACAATGGCTTAGGGTCTTCTATCGTGGACAAATTTCCCGTGGGACACGTATTTTACATCGGCCTGTGACGCCAAAAGTGCGGCGGTGGAACAAAATGGGAAATACAGGTGTTTTCCCCATTTGTGATACTCAACATCATCGTTATAATTTCAAATGAATGACGTCCTGCTGGAGGTCTTCTGTAAGGAGTTCCCAAGGCCAGTTTGCAAGCGGCTTCCAACGATTCGCTACATATCGGCATTCCACCTATTTGAAGTTCGATCAAGTTTATGGTACGATAAAAATAACTAGCCGTATAAGTTATGTACCTACATAAGTATAAAATCAACCATATCAGATTAATTAATCTTTAATGCTTTTTAAGCTATTATAATATATTAAGAGAGTATGTTTTTTACTTTAATATATAAAGGGCGTGAGTATTTTATATTACTCGTAATAGGTTGTAACTCGATATTATGCCGGAACGTTAAATAGCATGGAGGAACGTTTTTGTCCGTACTATGTGTATTTGTCCGTATTCCAACTTTTAAAAATTCCCATAGAACAAGTAAAATGGAAAGCATTTCAAATTGAAATTCGTGGACACTGTTCCGTACCGAAACAGAGTTCTTATTTTTCTGTCAAAATTTTTTTTTGTATATTTTTTTTATTGAATTTGTTTCGCATCGGTTACTTCCGACATAGAGGGCACTCTACTGTCTGCAGTGGATGTAACCGATGCCATTGACTGACTACTTCAGCGACCCACCGCGCCTCTAGCGGTGGATAGGAGACACTAATCGGTTCGATCTTGTTATGGTCAATTTCAATGCGCTCCCGTGAAAATAATTACTTTTGGTGTTATCCCTCGTGCCTTCGTAGTCTAAAGGTTATAAGTGCTAGTGACACGCCTGTACCTACATAAAGAACCAACTTCCTATGCGATTAAAGTTCAAATATGGGAGAAGCGATGAGAAGCGGTGATAGCCTAGTGGTTAGGACGTCAGCCTCCTAATCAGAGGTCGGCGGTTCGAATCCGGGCACGCACCTCTAACTTTTCGGAGTTATGTGCGTTTTTAAATAATTAAAATATCACTTGCTTCAACGGTGAAGGAAAACATCGTGAGGAAACCTGCACGCCTTAGAGTTCTCCATAATGTTCTCAAAGGCGTGTGAAGTCTGCCAACATGGCCAGCGTGGTGTCCACCAATCCCTTCTCATATTGAGAGGAGACCCGTGCTCTGTAGTGAGCCGGTAATGATCATGATGATGAGAAACGACCGGGGCTGGCCTTACTGAAACCACGCGGCCTTCAAAGTAGGTGCTCATTGAATACATAAGAAATTGTGAAATTTATAAGGATAGATAGCTTAAATTATTAGCGAAAGTAGATGATTCTCTAAAGAAAAGTAGCTCAGCAGAAAATTACGCGAAAACTTCTTTAGTTTTCACAAGGTGGAATAAACTTTATCTATTTAAATGAAAATCTTTTTCGCGACAATGAGCGACTTGACTCGACTTCTTTTAAGACATGACATAAAAACTTTTGCTCGAGAGGTATAAGATGATTTTCAAATAATCTATTTTTTTAAATTAATCCAATTAAGTTGGAGATTCGCAATACTTTTGACTAGCTCTTGCCCTTGGTGTCACCCACATAGTTCCAATTCCTGTGGGAATAAAGGGATAGAATATAGCCTTTGTTACTCGTTGATAACGTAGCTTTACATTGTAGATTTGTTTTTAATCGGTTTAGTGGTCATAGTGTGAGAAACAAACAAACAAAAATATCACATTCGTATTTATGATATTAGTTAATTTATATAAGATCTATTTTTACATCCTTATTAAAGGATCGTTAAATTTCATTAAATAGTTTTTGACGACCTCCGTGGCGCAGCGCGCGCACTGTTGCATTTTAAAGTCGGAGGTCCTGGGTTCGATTCCCGGCTCGAGTCTGGTCTGGTGGGAGGCTTCGGCTGGTTACCACCCTACCGACAAAGACGTGTCGCCAAGAGATTTAGCGTTCCGGCACGATGTCGTGTAGAAACCAATTCGGAGTATGAGTTTACCATACCCCTAACAGAATGAAAACATTATTTACACACAACATAACATATCATAACATAACATTTTTTAATATGAAAAATTTTATTTTGTGATCCTGTTCCTGTGGGAAAGTGAAACGAAAATATAGAATATGGGACAAAAAATATATTTATTTTATTTTTATTCTTATTCATAACAAAGAAATTAACGAGTTTATTATATTGTAAGGAATCAATTTAAACGGGGTACAAAAATAAATCTACTTCTTGAAAAAACAATTGCGTCAATAATTTGCGAATTGATAGTGCCCAGTGACTTCCTATGACTCCTTCGTGAAATGTACCTAAAGTTCTCAAGTATTTCGCGCTGGCTGTGGTAATGTGAACGAACTTGAACATTCAAACTTTTTAGATACATTTTAATTTACTTTGACATTGGTGTGTTTCAAAATTCTACGATGAGCTGCACATCTTATACTAAGGGTAGGTACTTACTGTTTACCGACGTTGCATTTTCCATTGCGGGCTCGTCAATCCTGTGCTGTAAAAATTTTGGCTGTAGAAATGTAGACGAACTTGAACGTTGAAACTAAAAAGTTACGTTTCAATTTACAATATTCGAAAACGATGTTACGATTATAAGTCCGTATCTTACAACTCAGACTTATTTTGGCCCTATTTCCAATGTTACTTAATGCTGAATTATGTCCATAACTACGGTCACAAGGCACTTTTGACGCGTCAATAATTTACATACTAGTGATTTAATGGTGATAACTACATTCGTAAACTAAAAACTAAAGCTATGAGGGTTCCAAACGCGCCCCGGTCTAAGAAGAAGCCCACAACAAACTTAGCCAGGCAAATTTTCTTTTTGTTATCACCATCTCACATGCCACTTAAAATTATAGTAAGACCTATCGATGTAGAATTATTCAATCGCTCGCTGCGTGAATAACTGTAATAACTCTGTGTAAATTGGATTCGCTGGCGGCCGAGTGGCTACCAGAATACCCACTCAAACCACGAGAACACTCGTCCGCAATTCAGCCAGAAATAATAAAATATATAGTGTTTATTCCAGAATGTTCTTAACTAAGAATCATAAACTAAAGTAAAGTGCCGCAATGGTTTGAATTCATTTACTCATAACAAACAACGTCAAACGCGGTCCCATACCTACAACTTAGTTACATGCTCGTACGTATTTGTTTTGACGAGCAATTGTGAACATTAAATCCCTATTAATAAGGTTCTAAGGCTACAATATAATACTATTTATTATTATAAATCTGAAGGTTCATATATACATAATGATATTTAAAAAAATATAAACGGTGATAGCCTAGTGGTTAGGGCGTCAGACTCCTAATCAGAGGTCGATGGTTCGAATCTGGGCACGCACCTCTAACTTAACGGAGTTATGTGCGTTTTAAAAAAATTAAAATATCACTTGCTCAGTGATCAATCCATTACCGGCTCACTACAGAGCACGGGTCTCCTCTCAACATGAGAAGGGTTTGGCCATAGTCCACCACGCTGGCCATGTGCGGATTGGCAGACTTCACATGCCTTTGAGAACATTATGGAGAACTCTCAGGCGTGCAGGTTTCCTCACGATGTTTTCCTTCACCGTTGAAGCAAGTGATATTTTAATTATTTAAAAACGCGCATAACTTTGAAAAGTTGAGGTGCGTGCCCGGATTCGAACCGCCGACCTCTGATTAGGAGACTGAAGCCCTACGCCCAGTTATTCATTAATATAAAAATGGTAGCACGTTAAAAATTCTAAAAAATATATACTATATTATTTATTCCCCGCCAATCACGACACATCGTAATAATATCCCGTTACAGGATTTGATTACTTTGCGGAATTCACCCAATATGTGTTTTCAAAATGGAAGTGCTGCTATCACCGACAGCAGCAGGTGCAGTCTAGTTTTCCAATTCACGCGAATGTGTCGATACCGAAAGGATTGGATTGGATGTTGTTCGAAAAAATAGCACTCATTGTAATGCGTAGGAACCGGCCACCGGAGCTTCTATTAATGTTATCTCTTAGAGCTAGAATGGAAGCTAATGGAACGTACGAAATATTATGTTCTTTGTACACTGGAGGATAACGATATTGTGTTCTGCTTGGAGGACCGCGCCAATTTCTTAACTCTATTATTATTTTTAAAATAGCAAAAGATTTCTTGAAACGTAGACACTCACATCCGATCCTTACTGTACTAACTTCATTTGATTGAAAGATTGCACTGTAAAACGATTTGCAAGAGGAACGGAAAAGTAAATCCCAGGAGCTCTTGATAGGTAGACAAACGCACTAACCAATTAGGCAATTATTAATCATTAATGCCCCCTTAAATCCAAATAAGGAGAAAATCTATAACAGGAATAGCTTACTTCACTTATCCGCAACGTACGAATTGAAATTAATTATGCAACGCGGTCTACTAATGGCCGAGACCCAATTAATGTTGATAGAGTAATAGTTCACAACAAAGTTTTAATGTATTTTGTTTGCTCATATTTCACTATAAACTAACCATTTGCCGCTGAAACTGGATTAACCTTGTTTCTATTATCGTGGGCTCAATAATGAGTAATGGCTTAGTCGTAAGTTTGTATCCAGAAGGACTAAAATTGTTTGTATACCCTCGCCTCGGAAATGTGAAATTCACATTTAACGGAGGTGTCCAGAGTTAAATCGTGCATATCCTTGTGCAGATTACAGATTTGACGGAGGTATAAAGTAACATCGCTAATGAATATTAAAACAGAACTACCGCGTCTAATTTTATAAATATAACATCAATATACATACATTTTTCTAAACCGGCGAGGTATGAACTCACAATAATTTCGGTATCGGTAGTATGTGGACTGTTCCGTGGTTGGCAATGCACTCAGAGTGCAATTGCCTGAAAGAAATTATTTAGGACCTCAGTGGCGTAGTTTTTTTTTTTTCGGACTGACTATTAGCTGTGCTAACCTTATTTTTAGGGTAGGTTGCGACAGCGTAACCGGGCCGTTTGGCGAGTTTCGGAGAGAAGCTCTGCCAGAAGAAATTTTGAGCGCCTAAGGCAATTTTTTTTTTCCATTGCTACAGATACGTTGTTTTATTGATCACTTTACTGGAATATGGTACCAGCTGCACTGATTCTTGGGACTGTGTCTGTTTAAACACAGGTACACGTTCTAGTACCAGGCTTATAAGTCCGTAAATATACCGAACACTCTTTAGAACAACGTCTATTTAAAACTAAAGCCGGCTGTGGTAAAGGAACTATGGCTAGTTCCGTTAAATTATTAATTTTGTTCCACAATTACCATAACCTTTGTTCACCGTTTTAAACGTGCGGTCACTTTGATCTAGAATTGCACTTAGGATAGAGCTATTTATAGCGCATCTCGGCTCCAAACTGATTTAGAAACAAATGAAATGTTTTATTCAGGCTTCCATAACTTAAACGGTTCGATTTAATAAGATGGTGTTAATCATGATAATATTATTGTATTTACTCATTATCATTTTCTGGTAGATGAATTTTTCAGAGCTCAACATAATCTTCCTTAGTCATAGATGGGAACGATTAATATTTAAAGCTCGCTACACTAAAAGTTGGGATAGCCTAGTGAAAAGCTGTAATAGCCTTGTGTAAAGCTGAGCTAGCTGGCAGTGGTTAGGACATTCACCTCCTAATCAAAGGTCGGAGGTTCAATCCCGGGTACGTACCTCTTAATTTTTCGGAGTTATGTGCGATTTTAAACAATTAAAATATCACTTGCTTCAACGGTGAAGGAAAACTTCGTGAGGAAACCTGCATGCCGGAGAGTTCTCTATAATGTTCTCAAAAGACGTGTGAAAATATAATATCAGAAAAAATTAATTGCGTTAAGACAATGATATGTTTTTAAAAACATAACCAATCTTAGTAGTAAGCATCTTTTCCAAAGATATAAACAACAAAATACTACAACAATTTAAATCGTCTAAAGCATAACCAGAAAGCAATGAGCAGTTCAACAAAATATATTTATCATAATATGTAAACCTTCTTTTCAAAACTATCATAATACAAAACAGATGTAAAACTTAATCAATAACAGAAATGTATTGAATTCAAGTTGCAAAATGTTTCAAGTGGAATGAAACAAGTTCAGACAATGATACGCTTTGAAGAATACGTCTGCTGGAACGTAAGACGTAAACAGCCTCTCCAAAGGCTTTACCAAACAAGCCGATAGTAATCTCGAAAACAAAAGACGCGGAAGATGAAACGTGCATGATGCGGTGTTTGCAACTCAAAAGAGCCTGCCCGATGCAGCGGTATATTGGGATAAAGCAAATAGCGGCGAAGCCCTCTATATGCATGTAAATCTGCCCCGGGGCCGCCATACTCGATACAGATTGAAACGAACGGCAGCTTAACATTTTTATTGGATACAATGCCATCGAAACGGCGTTCGGGATTAGTGAAGATATGCACTCACACAATAACGGCGAATACGTGGAAGAATAACTGGTGTAACGGGAACAGGGTCGTAAATCGAATGGAATGCTTGCGTGTTCCGTTGGTTTATTACTACTTCGTTGGTCTGAAGGGTGAACCCCTGATCTGTAGTCGAAAATGCTAATTTTAAATATCCGGGTCGGGTCAATTATTGAGTATTTCATTTCCAGATCTAAGAGTAGCTTGCTTTGCAGATTAAGTTTAGAAATCGATCTCGTTTGTTATATAGAGATGTATAGTGCCATGTACGATATACGCGTGAGCTGTCATAATTTGGAGGTCCTGGGTTCGATTCCCGGCTTTAGTCTGGAATTATAAAGGGCTTCTGTCGTAGCTGGTTACCATCCTACTGGCAAAGACATACCACAAAGTGATTCAGCGTTAGGGCAAGATGCCGAGTAGAAACTGTTTAAGAGGATGGGTTCAACGGCAGCGCAACCGTATCTCCTCTGGTAAATGAGATGGTTATGAAATCAATTTTATTTTATTTACAATCTAGCTATCAATTTACTATCGACACAATTTTACAGGACAAAAAATAAAAATCAGAGGTGCGTCTCGGTCCCCCAATTCCTACCCACTATCGAAAAAAACCACATTTGTGATATCTCAAAGTAGTACACTATGTATACCAAACAGTATAGCGCATCAAGGTGCGCTGAGTAGTGGGCATGCATAGAATAAGTCTAATCATCATCATCATGAACAACCCATTACCGGCTCACTACAGAGCACGGGTCTCCTCTCAATATGAGAAGGGTTGGCCATAGTCCACCACGCTGGCCATGTGCGGATTGGCAGACTTTACACGCCTTTGAGAACATTATGGAGAACTCTCAGGCGTGCAGGTTTCCTCACAATGTTTTCCTTCACCGTTGAAGCAAGTGATATTTTAATTTTTTTTAAATGGACATAGGTAATTTCAAAAATTTAGAGGTGCGTGTCCGGATTCGAACCGCCGACCTCTGATTAGGAGGCTGACGCCCTAACCACTAGGCTATCACCGCTTCATATAAGTCTAATAACTATAATTAATTAATAATTATAATCATTGATGTTCTTTTAAATAATCTTTAATTCTTAGTGTCATATATAAATGCAAATTATGGAATTAATATGTAATTGTGATAAAAAATGCCAAGAATGTAACTTATTTCGCAATCTTATATAGTAGGGAACGGATCATAAAATTTTGAAAAACCATATTTCCCACGACATTCCTGCATCATACAGCATCTCGGCTGTCTCGAGCGATGTAAAATACGCGTCTCATGGGAAATTTGGACGCGGTAGACGATCCTAAGTCTACGTAATGCGCCTTCGATGTCCCACTTCTACTATCGAATTAGTATGAAAATATATTCCAGTGAAGCCTGCGCTGCGATCCGTGGATGAGATTGCTTACAGCATATTCTTTTTACCTACGTCAATATGAAATTTTATTAAATATTAGTGATAGTATTCAGCTTAGTGTTTTACACATTTACCTCCATTTTGTTAGTTACTAAAATATTAGTAAAATGTTTGCATAGGGAAACATGAAGCACTTTGTTTCTAGCAATAAACACACATACACACTCAAAACACACACACACACACACACACACTTTGAGTGATAGAATGATTTAAGTATTCGATAGTTATAAGCAGCGATAGTCTAGTGGTTAGAGCGTTAGCCTCCTGATCAGAGGTTGGCGGTTCGACTCCGGGTACGCTAACGCTCCGGGTACCTCTAACTTTTCGGAGTTATGTGCGTTTTTTAAACAATTAAAATATCGCTTGCTTCAACGGTGAAGGTAAACATCGTGAGGAAACCTGCACGCCTGGGAGTTCTCCATAATGTTCTCGAAGATGTGTGAAGTCTGGCAATCCGCACATGGCCAGCGTGGTGGACTATGGCCAAACCCTTTTTTTTTGACTCTACAAGTTAGCCCTTGACGGCTATCTCACTTGATGGTAAGTGATGATGCAGTCTAACATGGTAACGGTCTACCCTGTTAGAAGTATGGTTAACCGGTATGGTAAAATGGTATGGTAATCCTAATTGGTTTCTACGCGACATCGTGACGGAACGCTTAAAAGCTTGGACGTCTTTGTCGGTAACTGGCCACGACTGAAGCCTCCCACCAGACATATCTTCTCATATTGAGAAGAGACCCGTGCTCTGTAGTGAGCCGAGAATGGGTTGATCATGATGATGATGATGAGACAGCAATGATTCGATTTATACTTGAAGGGTCTCCACTCGATGGTGCCTTAACGTACATACTATCGACGAGCTATATACAAGCTCCGTAACATTTGGACCGGCCTACTCATCAAGTTAAAAAAGTGCTTTTGAAATTTGCCGATGAAACTTGGAGTGCAGTTGTCAGTGACAATGGCAGGTGCGTTCTAGTTTTCCATTCACACGGCTGTGCGGAGACCGAAAGGATTGCAATGCATGTATGTACCGATCCGGCAGAACACCTCGCAGTGTAATGTGTGACGACCAAAAACTTTCGAATTCGTTTAAAACCATCCCACACACGGATTTTTTACCGAACTCAAAAAGGATTTCAGTTCAACTTTGCGGATATATCGGCAAATGTTTTTTTGCTTGAAAACGCGAACTTGCATATGAATTATTTTCTACTACTTTGGTTAACTATTTTTTTTATACACCACAAGTTAACCCTTGTAAGTGATGATGCGGTCTAAGATGGTAGCGGACTAACCTGTTAAGGTATGTCAAACCCATACTCCTAATTGGTTTCTACACGACATCGTGCCGTAACGCTAAATCGCTTGACCGCCTCCCACCAGACCAGACTTGAGCCGGGAATCGAACCCAGGACCTCCAACTTTAAAATGCAGCAACGCGCGCGCTGCGCCACGAGGTCGTCAAAAACTGGTAGAATATACACCATGGTAGATGTCGACACCTAAAATGCGTCGGTGAAACCTACTAACTTTAATTTTAAATTTATAAATAATTTGTAAGTAAATTATCTTGTGGGAGGCTTCGGCTGTGACTAGTTACCACCCTACCGACATCTTGTGTCGCCAAGCGATTAAGCGTTCCGACACAATGTTGCTTAGAAACCAATTAGGAGTATGGTTTACCGTACCCCTAACAGGTTAGCCTGCTACTATCTTAGACTGAATCATCACTTACCATCAGGTGAGATTGCCGTCAAGGGCTAACTTGTAGTGGATAAAAAAAAATAAGTAACGTCAAATTTCTTTATACGACAAGCTAAGACTTGACTGCAACCTAACCTGATGGTAAGTGATGACACAGTTTAATATGGTAGTGAGCTAACTCGTTAGAGGTATGGTAAAGCCTCCCATCAGACCAGACTCGATCCGGGAATCGAACCCAGAACCTCTAATATATTTACTAGCAGGATTGTCAGACTGTAGGTAAGTATACAATACCTATGTCTCGGTAATATTATGTATACAGTATTATAACTCGGGCTTATATTTGAAATAAATACCTACAGCTGCGTGGCATCTAAACATGCGACAGGGCTACGCGCCTCCAGCATTTAAATTACATTTGCCTACTTTGTGTTCAAATTTCAACTATCTAGTGACAGACAGACAGACTGTCAAATTTATTTTTTCTGGTATTATTCATACAAACAGTACAATAAACAACTATTATTAATGCAACCAAAAAGTGCACAATATATCCTACTCGTCATATTAAATATATAGTTGAAGTTATTTTAAGTGAAAAAATAGCGCGGGGTTTTAATTTAAAAAACAAAACACCGTCCGTTAGTTAATGCGGCACAGTCGCGACTGTCTGCATGCCGAGTGCACCCCGAGGCGCGTAGGCATAGCCCGCGTTTCATCCGTTTGTGTGAAGTTGGAATACTGTATATATAATATTACCGTGCCTATGTTATATTTGGTAGGTAGTTATTATACTATAACAGAGAAGTAAACGCGATGCATTCACTCTCAGGTCAGTTAAAATAACCTACCGTACTGCTATTTGAATTTAATAAAGTCATCCGTATTTCGTAAAACGAACCCGGATTTGATGAAACAACCCAAGAAAATGGAACCGGAGGTCACGAACCTATTTATTATTCATTTAAAAATCAAAGTTGAAAACAAGCATAACAACTGCGAAATCGAAGAAGTCCATATTCTGCATACATACTCGATGCATGAAATTTATATTCAAGTGGCAGATTCCATCCGATTGGAATTAGATTGAAATACAATTCTATTCTATAAGATAATTTTATGGAGCTATTGAATTTTGTATTCAAAGACCTGCATAACAACCTTGGATGCATAGATGATTGAATATATTCAAGAGCCGTAACGTACGGACAGAACTCCTAACTTTATATTTATGTAATCTCGAATATATATCTACCAAATTTTTACTAGCAAAATATTTGTTATAATAAATTCAATTCAATTTATTTTAATCATCATCATAATCATGATCAACCCATTACCGGCTCACTACAAAGCACGGGTCTCCTCTCAATATGAGAAGGGTTTGGCCATAGTCCACCACGCTGGCCATGTGCGGATTGGCAGACTTCACACGCCTTTGAGAACGTTATGGAGAACTCTCAGGCGTGCAGGTTTTCTCACGATGTTTTCCTTCACCGTTGAAGCAAGTGATATTTAATTTTTTACAATTACATAACTCCGAAAAGTTAGAGGTGCGTGCTCGGATTCGAACCGCCGATTAATTATTTTAATATGCAGATTAAATTTACAATATTGTAAGGTATAGTTGCTTTGGCCCTGCGATCAGCTATGGAGTATGTATGTATGGAGTATATACTTAACTAATATCACTTGCATTTCACATGTATTGATTAAAAAAAAAATTTTAGTTTTTCGGTGCGGATTATGGCTAAGACGAGGTATTCCTTTTGCCGAAACTTGTTATTTCATGTCTTGTCAGAAGTGCCTCCTTGAATTAAGTGCACTGCGCAATAGGTAAGGAGTTAAAACCAACAAACTAACTCACTTTGTAATTGGCAATCAGCTATGCACACACGCGGATGATAGAATCAATCTCAAATGCATAGAATGGCTGGCGGCGGGCCGCCTCGGGGATCAACGTTTATTGGCGAGAGCTGTTTGCTATTGCGTAGCGAATGCGTCGGTTCTTTACCGAATTATCGTATCAAAGATACAGTTTGTAGTTCAATTATACTTCCATGCATTACAGGTTGAATTTCGCAGTTGTTGACCGTTCATATTTCAGTACAAGTCTGAGAAAATTTGCATTGTCCATAGGTGTTGCGGTCGAGTGCACAAGTGTTCCCGTGACCCAGCCACCAGGCGACACGAAGGAGCATCGCTGGGTTTTAGTGGGTATTCTGGTCGCCAGTATGGCCGCCGGGGAGTCCCACATACCCCGTCGGAAGCGGCGCAGTCTTACCTGCATCGCTTCCGGAGGGGATGCGTAAACGCATTTCCCAGCGGAAAAAAAATAAAATTATCCACACGTCTGAAAAGACCTACTAAGACGACTTTAAAGACCGCCTAAGCTCCTCAGCTATGAATCCTTCTCTGAAACAGAGGTGTGACTGACATCATGGCTTTTGTAGTAAGATTGTAGAAAAATCATGTAAAAATCCTATGTAAAATACATATAACAAATAATGATCGGTTTACGCTGCTTAGTAGAAGAAACTCTTTTTTGTGTTGTGAGACAACGTTACAGGTTCGACATTAGTCTAGTTCGTTTCAACACTAACTGAGTAAATTCGAAATACGCAATAGATGAGCATAACCGTCTTGCCCAGGTTTCTCTTTATTTGAAAGCTTATAGAAAAATCATATTACGATATTAAGGATTATATAAACGATAAAAAAGCTTGGGTGTGAATTGCTCTATCTCCATAGGTATTTATTATTGATTATGTGAGATGGTGATAACAAAAAAAGCCCGGCTATGTTTGTTGTGGGCTTTTTCTTAGACCAGGGCGCGTTTGGGACCCTCATAGCTTTAGTTTTAAGTTTATGAATGTAGTTATCACCATTAAATCACTACTATGTAAATTATTGACGTGTCAAAAGTGCCTTTTAAAGGAGTATTTGAATAAAGATTATTTGAATTTGAATTTTGTAAGCCAAACTCTATAGTGTGTAAACATTATAAATTCTCACAAACGATCACCCGTCGCATATTCGTAGGCGCACGGCTCTACGTTTCTGAATTCATACCCAATAATACCTGCGGCTGGGAACGTCATATCCTCTAATTCACGATGTCCCATTTGCGAGACAATCCCCGCCCGGCCTAGGAAAATCTTGTGGGCAAGTGTGATTATTAGATATCAAAGTCCGTTTATGAAGTAAAATACTTACTAGTTTCCTTTTATAAAATGTATTTCATTCATAAATATTTATTTCCATATTATAATAGCGAATGTCTGTGAGTGAACTACTTCAAAAACCTTTTTTTTTATACACTACACGTTTGCCCTTGACTGCTATCTCACCTGTTGGTAAGTGTGATGCAGCCTATGATGGTAGTTTGACGACCTCCGTGGCGCAAAGCGCGCGCTGTCGTATTATAACGTTGGAGGTCCTGGGTTCGATTCCCAGCTAGAGTCTAGTCTGGTGGGAGGCTGCGGCCGTGGCTAGTTACCACCCTACCGACAAAGACGTGTCGCCAAGCGATTAGGCGTTCCGGCACGATGTCGTGTAGAAACCAATTAGGAGTAAGGGCTTACCATACCCCTAACAGGTTAGCCCGCTGCCATCTTAGACCGCATTATCACTTACCATCAGGTGAAATGTCGTCAAGAGCTTACTTGTGATGTATAAATAAAATAAAATAAATAAAAATAAATAAATAGTGGGCTTGTTAAACCCATATTACTAAATGTTTTCAACGCGACATCGTGCCGGAACGCCAAGTCGCTTGGCGGCACGTCTCTGTCGGTAGGGTGGTAACGAGCCACGGTCGTCTGGTGGGTACCAGACTCGAGCAAGAATCGAACCCAGGACATTATAATGCGACAGCGCACGCACTGCGCCACGGTGGTCGTCAACTCAACCACTGTGTAGATTTTGACAAAATTTTGTAGGTCCATATATGCTTGAACAATTTGCAACATTTTAGTCTAATTTTACCATCAAAATGTTGCTTGAGATTTGAAATAGACTTTTTACCTGTACAAGACTTCACACCCGAACAGAGTTTCGCGAAATTCGATATCTATATTAAAAGAGTTCATGTTATTGTAGAATCTTTATTCGCGTTACAATTATGAATGCCACAATATTCGACCATGTCAGCACAATCCATTCTTTCGAATTCTCACTTCTCCTTTGTTTTTTCCAACCTGTCATTCTATGTTCGAATCTTTTCCTTTTTTTCTTTTTATACGGCGCCCTCACCCGCTTGAATCTGCAAGGAGGCGCCTCTTCCAACCAATCACCTATACCACCTGTTTTAATTTTTAGAAAAATATTGCCAGCGATAACAATATAATATTAAAAATCAAAGCAAATCTGCTTTATGTAAACCAAAAAAACGCGAAAAAAGTCTCGTTTAAGGTTGTGAGAGGTAGTATTTCATAAAGCAATTCATAAGAAAATCATACCCATGACAGGTTGTTATCGCTATTTCAATCTATATTGTTCATTTTTCAGCCATTTTTGCTTGGCATCTTCAAAGACGACGTGCACGAGGAATATTCTGTCATTCATTATGGGGATTATCCGCCTATAGAGCTCTCGCCGCCATGTTATTTAAATGAGAGTGCATAATAAATCTGTTGGGTTTTTTACAAATATTTAATACCGAGTCTAATTATTTTTCCTTTTATTTTTATTCAGCTTTTATGTTCAAATCAATAGGTATTTTAATGAAGTTTCATTTGAATACCAGAAACAAAGAACTTATATGTATATTTATGTATCATGCGCTCACCATGGTTATTTCTGGATGATCCAAGGTTGACTGGTAAAGAATGCTTTCAGCCTTTCGCCTTAATTAAATTTTTTGTGCAATATAGTTTAAAAAAAAAACGGGTTTTATGAATTCACAATCTGGTTTGTACTGTAAGTACAGATGGACCGTTTCAGGTATGATTTTTTATTATCTGGGGGCATTTCCTTACGGAGGTGTTGTGTTCGATTATCAGCACGCATTAATAGCAGTTTTATTTGCAAGTTAAAGATATCAAGGTTTTGTACGTTCCTGCCAGATACTCGATGTTATATAGCAATCGCTATACACTCATAGTAGTCAATCTCTGGAATGGACTGTAGAGGAACATTAGTGAGAAGTCTAACAATGACCTCGACAGTTATTAGTCAGAAACCTACGTCCCCTAACATAGTCCTCGGCAGTCTATTCAAGCATCTTTGCAGTCGTTTAGACACACACAAACACACTGGGTGTTATAAAATATAGTTATTTACTTTTTATGTTACTAAGACTCTATTCACTATCCCACTTTCAATATTATGATGCCTCAATAGAATATGTCCGTAGTAGCTCGCTTATAGTTTATCGAGCGAGTTTTTATCTTTATCCGTAGTTTTATCTTTTGAAATGAAAATTATGTTCGTGCAGTAATGATTTTATCTATCTATCTCTTAAGTTATGTGCGTTTTAAATTTCATTTACCGGATTTTAATGTAACGTTTCTTGTTTAACCGGTAAAGGAAAATATCATGTGGAAACCAGCATCCAAAACCAAAAGTTATTTTTAAATTTTTTCAAAGCCTGTGTGAGGGCCGCCAATCCGCACTAGGTTAGAATGGTGGACTACTGCCATAATCCTTCTAATTTTGAGGCACACCGTATCCTGTGGTAAGCCGGTAATAGCTTAACGATTCTCGCTCCGACCAGGGACCCATGAACCGACAGCGGTTAATATATGTAAGCTAAGCACAAATTATAATAACAAGCACACAAGTAGATGGGCATAATTCCCAGTAAAGCAGCACTAAGTGATATATAACCCAAGCCGCCACTTAAAATCAACTATAAATTACATTAGGCCGGTTGGTAACTCGTAGTTATGATAGTGGAGTGCGTCGCTTATAAAGTAAATATACGTTCCCAAGGCTGGTCGCGACCTCATATATTTCACTGACTGAGATCCAATTAGAGCGACAGTCATTTAGCTCCCGGGTCTCCGGGATTTATAGCTAATTGTTATTGAATATGTTGGCGAAGCGGTGATAGCCTAGTGGTTAGGGCGTCAGCCTCCTAATCAGAGGTCGGCGGTTCGAATACGGGCACGCACCTCTAACTTTTCGGAGTTATGTGCGTTAAAAAAAATTAAAATATCACTTGCTTCAACGGTGAAGGAAAACATCGTGAGGAAACCTGCACGCCTGAGAGTTCTTCATAATGTTCTCAAAGGCGTGTGAAGTCTGCCAATCCGCACATGGCCAACGTGGTGGACTATGGCCAAACCCTTCTCATATTGAGAGGAGACCCGTGCTCTGTAGTGAGCCGATAATGGGTTGATCATGACATGTTGGTGACCACCGCGGCGCAGCGCTTGTCGCATTAAGGTTGGAGGACTTGGTTCGATTCCCAGCTCGACTCTAGTCTCATGGGAGGCGTCTGCCATGGCTCGCTACCACTGTACTTATAAAAACGTGACACCAAGCGATTTAGCGTGCCCACTTTATAATAACGCATTGTATAAGAGGTCGTCAAATTGCAAAAAGCATTTTCAAATAAGTGAGCAAAACCTATGGGAGGCTTAAATCATCTTTTTTTTTCACGCTGGGAAATGCTTTTACGCATCCCCTTCGGAGGCGACGCAGGCAAGACTGCGCCGCTTCCGACGGGGTATGTGGGACTCCCCGGCGGCCAGGCTGGCGACCAGAATACCCACTAAAACCCAGCGATGCTCCTTCGCTCGGCCTGGTGGCTGGGTCACGGGAACACTTGTGCACTCGACCGCGGCCCAGCCAGCGGCGTCAGCTGAGGCAGACCCTCCGCGGGGGGTCTATGATGACCGCCAAGCTCCGTCCGAGGCGCACCAGGACCATTGGACGCGCCCTTCGTCCCGAGGTTGGCTTAAATCACCTTAACAGCAAATGAATTCTCAAAAATAATAATTTTTCGTAAATATACCTTCCAATACGTAAAGGGAGAAACTTAAATAATTTATTGTAAACTTATTTTAATAGCTTTCAATATTATGTAGGAAAGCCAATGCTATATTGAAAATAGAGATCATCATCATCATGATCATGATCAACCCATTACCGGCTCACTACAGAGCACGGGTCTCCTCTCAATACGAGAAGGGTTTGGCCATAGTCTACCACGCTGGCCATGTGTGGATTGGCAGACTTCACACGAAGTGAAGTCTGCCAAAATGGAGATCAATATCATTTAAATATACTAGTAGATGGTGCATCTGTATGAAATATATAAAAGGTCAAACTAATAACGTACTAAGTGAACGAGAAATTACCAGTCTTGTAAATGAAATTTCGTATGCTAATTGACTAAATACAATTAAGGGAGCGGAGCTAAGATTGCTGGTACCCCGTGTGCTTGGCCGCGGCCCTAAATTTTATGGAACAGACAAATTACGCTTCCTACTAATATTTTTCTTAAGTATCCGTAATCGTTAGTACTGACAATTGGGCCGTTTCTCGATCGCTTTCCCAAATAGCTCTCGACTCTCACTTCTACTGTATAATGTGTATTTTTTATATATTGCTGTAAATAAATAATAATTACAGATACTATTATACCAACATGAACTATTTGATCAACCGCTCATGCTGAATACATAGTAAGAACTGTAGTACTACTGTAGATTTGCATCCTGTTACTCGCCTCGAGATAATTATGTCTATCCGTCTCTCGCCTTCTCTGGTTCACCCATCTCTCCTATAGAGTTTTTTTAATACACTCCAAGTTAACCCTTGACGGCAATGATGGTAAGTGCTGATGCAGTCTAAGACAGTAGCGGGTTAACCTGTTAGGGGTGTGGTAAACCCGCACTCCTTATTGGTTTCTACGCGTCATCGTGCTGGAACGCTAAATCGCTTTGCGACATCCAAGACCTCGCACCATACCAGACTCGAGCCGGGAATCGAACCTAGGACCTCAAAATTTATAATATGAAAGCACATGCGTTGCGCCATGGACGTCGTCAAAACAATAGGTACACCATACCCAAAGATATTCAAAAACCTTTATTTACTGGCAGGCTTTTCTCTCATACGTTACCTAAGCATACATTACCTATGTTGAAGTTGGCTCGTAATTATAATACTACAACATAGAAATAAATGCGATGCATTACAGTTTAGCTAAAATAACCTAGCCTACTGCTCCTGCTATTGATATTGATAGAATCATCTGTATTTTGTATAAGGGGTAGACAACATTTTCTGAAGGAGGACAAGCCCAAAAGGATACATATTAGGTAAGCAAAAACTAACTGATCTTGAAACAACGGTAATTGTTCATCATGATCAACCCATGTCCGGCTCACTACAGAGCACGGGTCTCCTCTCAATATGAGAAGGGTTTGACCATAGTCCACCACGCTGGCCATATGCGGATTGGCAGACGCCTTTGAGAACATTATGGAGAACTCTCAGGCGTGCAGGTTTCCTCGCGATGTTTTCCTTCACCGTTGAAGCAAGTGATATTTTATTTTTTTTAAAACGCACATAACTCTGAAAAGTTAGAGGTGCGTGCCCGGATTTGAACCGCCGACCTCTGATTAGGAGGCTGACGCCCTAACCACTGGGCTATCACCGCTTCGGTAATTGTTCACCAGTTGCTAATTGTTTTTGTCTTTTTCATGTATGTTATGTCCTATAGATTGCAATAAAGTTATATAAATAAATAAACGGTAAAAAACGCGGTTAAATTTGCGTATTTACCAAAATAGGTAGGCCAGCGCGTCGATGAGGCTCGACGCTGCCCGCTCCAGGTCGTCTAGAGGCACCTGAAGCACAGCTTCACTTTTTTAAAGCTATACTTCTTCTCAGGTGCTATAGCTCTACTACTTCTTACACAGATCTTCTAAATTACGTTATTTTTTTTCGGACTGTCTATTAGCTGTACAAACCTTATTGGTTGCCACATCGTAACCGGGCCGTTTGGCGAGCTTTGGAAAGAAGCTCTGCCAGAAGAAATTTTGAGCCCTAGGGCTCGTAGAAACTGAGGGAACGACTGCCTCCTTTGAGGCCGAACCTCGGCTTAGGCGACGTTTGGGATAACGGGGGGGTCGGACGGTGAGTGGTCCGTACGTCTCCGAGGCCGGTGTCGGATTGAGGTTGGGGTGTCGGATTGAAATTACGTTCTGCGACACCGGAGCATTATTAGCAGACGATGAGTGCACAAGAATTACTTTGATTAAATAATTTAAAGGTTTATTTACCAAATTAGTTTAGTGGTAGGCCGCTTCCAGCACTCCAAACTGCACTCAACGTTAATTAAATATCAAGTTAGGTCGGCGCAGGTGGCGAGAAGGCTTGCGATAACGTGTGGCCGCTGTATTTCAACTCCGGTTTTGAGGTAAACCTTATTAATGTGACTAGGCCTAAGTATATTTTTAAGTGCAGATTACGTTAAATTTCAGGTGTCGTGATTAAAATTTTCTCGGCCTCGTTATTGACTTCTTCAAATATTGGCCACGAGGTCTTGGGTTCCTGTGCTATTACCTACTTTTTGACGACCTACGTGGCGCAGCGCGTGCGCTGTTGCATTTTAAAGTTGGAGGTCCTGGGTTCGATTCCCGGCTCGAGTCTGGTCTGGTGGGAGGCTTCGGCCGTGGCTAGTTACCACCCTACCGACAAAGACGTGTCACCAACCGATTTAGCGTTCCGGCACGATGTCGTGTAGAAACCAATTAGGAGTATGAGTTTACCATACCCCTAACAGTATAGCCCGCTATCATCTTAGACTTCATCATCACTTGCCATCACGTGAGATGCAGTCAAGGGCTAACTTGTGGTGAATAAAAAAAAAAAAAAATAAGTATCGGATTCTTCTGCTACTGTGGGGGCCTTGTAGATAGATAAGTTGAGTGCCCAAGCGTTCCCGTGACCCAGCATCCAGCCGACGCCCAGGAGCATCGCTGGTTTTAGCGGATATTTAGATCGCCAGTCTCGCCGGTCAGTCCTAAAAACCCCGCCGGAAGCGGCGCAGTTCTGCCTTCGTCGTCGGAGTGCACTCGGCGATTCTTCTGTACGGACGGTTACAACCCGCAATAAAATAATAATAAAAAATAGTTATATATAAAATAATAATATAATATAGTTATGTTCATATTTTTTATTATATTACCACCCACACTCAACTACCAACAAATCATCAAAGAAATCTGTGACTCACTTTTATGTTAATTCAGATTATTATTATATTACAAGTGGGGCTACGAAACCCTACGAACGTTCGTCTTATTTTTATGTAATTAGCGCCATCAAAAGATTTCAATAGTGTAGTTTTTAAAATGAGGGTACTATTGTTAGTTTTCTAAAAAAGCTACATATCTTATATTTTTTTAAATGACGACATATTTCTTTTCTAACGAAGTAATCTGTAAGAGTTTTTACTATTCGCTCAACTGTGACACTGAAAGCTATGTTATATAGATTATATTAGTGTCGATTCGTAAAAATCTATTCTGATGAACATGATGGAACATTATACAGGCAACAAAGTTTATATTTCGCCCAAACTTCGCACTATTTCACCAAATTAGATACATAGACGGACAAATTAATTTCGGTAAATAATTTTGTTATTTCGAGTACATAGCCCAGTTTCAGCAATTAGAGTAAACGAATGATTTATTATTTTCTACACTGCACATAAGCACTTTAACAAATAAAAACAGAAATTGCACGTTTTCCACGGAAAAGCTTAGTTGGAAGAATACAATAATTACAGGACATCGCTTTATACGATTATTATAAAGCAGGGGCAGTCTCGCGATCTTTTATTAACTTCCATCGTGATATCACTCGTAAAATGTTTCATAAAAGTGGTTGTATTGTGGAACACACTAAAATTTTATTATATTTCTCAGGCTGTTTAAACATTTAGTGCTTTTATATTTATTGGAGTTTTATTTGGCTCTCTAGCTGCAAAAGGCGCTGGTCGGAGCGCGCGAGTGATTCTTATCAAGACGGAGTCCGAATCCCCTTTTCAAACAGATTACTTCTAAAGTTTCAATAAATCTTAACTGGCTACCCAGCAAGCACGAAGAGTATAACACAATAACAACGACGAAAGTTTTAACTGTTATAACCTGTATGTAGTACGTCATATTTTATTATTATCACGGCGACGCTCTGGGTATTTTAATTTTGAAAATCGTATCTTTGTTTAGATTAAGTTGTAAAACAAACTTAGCTAACTTAGTTTTTTTTAATCTTATCCGATATACGAAAGATATACCTAGATAGAGTTTATTTCCGACGAGGTGGTTTTAGAAATACACGAAACCTTGGCTAGTTTCACAAATTTTAATAAAAATTATACTTCAGGATTTATTGCATATGATGAATTATAAAAAGATGTTCTTTGAGATTTTGTTTCTTAAATCTCGTCGGCACGGTTCCCGAATGTTTTCTTGGAATAAGAACTGTCCTATCTCAATGTCCAGAAAACAAGCTATCTCTGTTGAAAATTTCATGAAAATTAGCGCAGTTGCTGAGCCGACTTAGGTAACAAACAAACAGATATGTAAAGAAACATACTCACTTCCACTTCAATGTTACTAGTTACTAAATTATTGTTGTACATCAAATACCCCATTAATGTGCTTGTTAGTAGATAACACATTAAATAATTGCGCTTTGTCCTCAATACATTGTTTCAGATCCATTTACCGGATAAACGATTGAAAATCTAGTTTTAATTTAAGTATTTTCCAACACCATTGCAATTACCAGAATCGTATAATTATGTATTTTCACAAATACTCAAATTTTCTTTCTTAATTAATTAATACAAAAAATAAAAATCAGAAGCGTTTAATTTTTTTTTCATGACTGTAGTTTATTTCGTAGTAATAGACAAAAATTGGGCCAGAATATGATGCTTCGTAATGTTTAAAATAATATCAAGGGAATGTCACCGAGCCATCGTATTATTCGGTCAAGTCACGTGCCGGACATTCGCCATCTTGATAACTTCATGACCCGTGTGTTGATTACAAGAATTTATCCAACTTTTTTCGTTTTCATACATAACAGTTCATTTCTGACTACTAAGCGCCATTTAATGATATAAAAATATGAGGGTTTTGAAATAGGAACATGTATGTAAGCTGTACAAATCATGTATTTTAGTCCGAACGATGAGGAGACCAGGCATACATAAGCCTCCAATAGGCTTATGTATGCCTGGTACGTTAGCTCTAACTAGGTTTATTTCAAATACAGGTGTGATAATTTTACAGTAATTAAATAATAGTAATGACCGTATATCATAACTAGCTTATATTTCGTCAACAGAATAATATCGATATGGAAATATAAATAGAATTTTATAAGAAAGCACCGTCTAAGAACTCAATCCGTTTATTGGTTCTAAGCTTTCTTTACCCAGTTCGATATCTTTTTATGGCCTCCATCGTTCGCCTCGAAAACACTCCCATAAATCCGGTACCTACTGCCTTCACTTCACTCCTCTTTATTGCATACTTCTGCTTTTATAAAGTAATTATTTGGAAATTGTTAGATAGTGAGAAGTTAATGAAATGTACACAATAGCTTTTTGACGCACACACAAATAGAGCCATCGATTGCCAAGTACTGCTACTTTTTTTTTCGGACTGTCTATTAGCTGTACTAACCCTATTGGTTGCCACAGCGTAACCGGCTGTTTTGCGAGCTTCGGAAAGAAGCTCTGCCAAAAGAAATTTTTAGCATTAGGGCTCGAAGAAACTAAGGGAACGACTGCCTAAGGGCGCCTCCTTTGAGGCCGAACCTCGGCTTAGGCAACGTTTGGGATAACGGGGGGGTTGGAAGGTGAGTGGTCCGTACGTCTCCGAGGCCGTGGATGCAGCCCACGTCCGGATGACGTAAGATAGCGGGGACCTCGTCGCCGGCGAAGACGGTGTGTATCGTATGATTGTGTGGTAGGTGGTACGAGTATGTTGTCAGTAGTCATCTGATCGTCAGGGTCATGACGGATATGTTTAGGTCTCCTCTTTCGGAGAGGAGCGTTGGGGAAGATCGTACTGCTACTGTTGATTATGTTATATTTGCGGGCACGGATATGCAAATAGTCAGGCTCCCAGTTCTTAGTTGAGACCTTATTTTCCACAGACGACTTACTTCTAGTAAATTCTGATCTAGTATATACTGATCGTAGATTTTGATACAAAAATTTTACAAAAATATTAGATGATATCAGTATTTTCCTCGGAATAAACTAATTACACACAGTATGATAAATACATTTCGGCGCTCACACTTGTGCTCGCAAATATATCGTTTTGGTCCGACAAATCTCCGTTAAAAACACAATACAGTCAATGCTCTAATTCTACTCCAATACAGAGTCATGGCTGCATCACAAGCATCCCGAAGCTTTAGAAATAGAAGTCCAAAACAGACTGCATTAATTCTTTTTTATGTAATTATCCATAAAATCCGTCCAAAATGGCCAAAATGTTGTGTATTTTTTAAACTGTTCTACACTTTTACTAAAAGACGGAACCCCATCTTATAATATTTGTTAATTTTTCTAATTATTCTCTCTCGAAGCCTCTGCGTGTTGGATCTATTTTCCCGCGCAAGCTTAAAAAGGGCCGAGTTTAACAATGCCTGAGAGTAAAAACAACATAATTATTAAAGTAAAAGAATCGTAAATAAATCTCATTAAAGAGAAGTTGAAAATTTAACACTGGATTAGATTATCTTGAAGATAAAATTACTGTTTAAGAGGCTCGTTAATAACTAAAAATCTTATCTAACCGTATCTCTTTGTAACAAATTAAAAGATAATTGTGTGTCAAGCCATCTTAGAAACTAAGAATTTTGATTACCGGGAACACATAAAATCAGGTTGTTTACTTTCAAAACGTTTTAGATTACCCGCGTTGTAAGACGCTAACTACCACTCATGTCAACGAGCAAAGAAAAGCATTGTGCCCACGTGAGATAAAACTCTAGTAGCGGAAGTTATATAATCAAGGCACGGGCATGAAGTCATCAAGGCTGGCAAACGCCCGGCACGTGACCGGACCGTCTAATTCTCTCATTCAGCAACAATTCTTTGATGTCATTTAGAAAAAAAGAGTACTGTATGGCACGAAACTCCCTATTTTGAAACTGTTTACTTAAGAATGTTTTTTTTTCGTAAAATTACTTAAGCTTGATTGGATATAAACTTTAAATTGTATTTGAATATCATATTAAGTAGTAAATAACTAGACTACCTTTATGGCTATGTGCCTGCCAGAGAGTAAACTACCGGATGACATCTCAATTAGTATATAATTTATATTATAATTATAAGTAAGGTAACGGGAAGGTCCTTTTATGTTCCCTATAAAGTGTTTTCATAAATCACAAAGAAGCTAGGGTATCAATACTGTTCCATCTAGATTGACAAAGCAAGCTCTAGTTTAGCAAAGTAACGCCTACCTAACTAAAATTGCTGTGGGCTTTTACTATTGTAATTTATGTGGGTTTTATTTTTAAGAAATTAGTTTTCTCTATCATTGAAATATACTCTAAAATATGAAGGTACGCGTACGCGGTACGTGTTAATAGTGCCTTCTATAGCACCATTAACAAAAAACAAATTAAGGTAAAAAGGTCGTTTAAGACATCTCAGATGTGTACCATTAAAGTAACACTTCTTCAAAAATCAGGTTCTTTAAATAAATAAATAATCATTAATTTAAATATTTAAATAATCATTAATTAAAGTAAAAACAAAACTTGTTTAACATTATTTCATTACCTATACACCTTACAATGGTTTATAGTTTTTCTGTTAGCCCAATCATCATGCAGTGGTAAGTTTATATATAAGTGGCCTCATACCCTGAAAGGAAAGGTACACATATTTATTGTTAAATTAAATAAATCACGTGGTAAATGAAATAGGAAATAGTGACAGATGGATAGTGTTACATGCTCGTGAGGGTACCCTAATAGTGACCTTTCATAATTCCGTTTTGTTCCACGTAAACAACACCGTGAAAAATAATAAATTGAGAAATATGATGGAGGAGGATTAGTTCGGTGAAATGATGAATCTAATTTTCGTGCCGCAGCTGAGCTCCAAAGGAAACTTGCAATTTAAAATTTTCGATGTTCCACCGCGCTATAAGCATTCAGGAGATGAAAAAGTTGATTAATCCGGGCAACTTCGCGGTTCATTTTGAAAATCGCGACCAACAAATACATAATGATACGGCTTTTGGAAAACGAACATTACAAATTTGAATGTTTATTTGTTCTTTTGACAAAAAGTTATTAAGGGTAACCTTTTTTCTAGAGAACTAAGACGAAAAAAATGCTGAAGTTAATTTGATGTTAGAACATAACATTGTTCAAGAGCCCACTTTAAGGTGATACCTGCTTATATAAACCGATAGAATCGCACTTGGTATCAGAAAAATGTTACCAGTGAGATATGATGCTTAGACCAATCAGCGTCCGATTGAGTGCAATAACAGTGACAAAGGTAAGTCAAATCAAATCCGTTTATTGTAGGAAAGTTGTATATTCATAATATGAAGATTTTAATATTAAGTAGCCTAACACATTCTACCTAACAAGCGCAAGAAAAATCTAAAAATAAAATAAAAATCACTGTCAATTTTAAACAAAAATATAAATTATAGACCCAATTAATAAACAAAAATGAAACAGTAAGATTTAAATAATGATTTGCGCTAGAAATATATAGTATAAAGATTCCATAATGTCGTAAATAAAATGTAAATCCATCCATCTCATTCTATACCTAGATAATAAAGTTATCTTGTAGAAACTCATTTACTGTTTAATAGCACTTGTTTAACACCATTTTGAATATTCTATTGCATGACATTAAGAGTTTTATACTCTCTGGTAATTTATTATAAACGCATAAGAACAAATGGTCATACTAATATATGGTATATACCATGTATAATTAAGCTTAATTTGCTATAATCTAAAATAATATAAATATACAAATACGAATCTGCATTTATAATTGCATCAATAGGCATACGAAACTTACAGATCTTCCAACGCAACGCTCTTGCTCTGAAAACGGAGCATCCTCTGGACTACACAGCATACAATTACTAAGTTTGCGTATTGTTTACTATGACCGGATTATTTGGTTAAGCAAATTAAGCTTAATGCACACAGTATGAAACTATTCCTAAACAACCAAAAATTTACGATTTTAACTCATCTTTAGTTATGATGGCAGTAAACGGACAAGATTGGGTAGCTTTCAGTCGGAAATGTTTAAAGATACTATTTTATCTGAACCTTTTTTATGATAAACGTACCTAGTTAGTAAGGTCGACCCATTTTTTAGACCCTCCTGACTAAGAAGATATAATTCCGCCCGTAATACTTATCTCAGGTATATTTATTCATGTCTACCTTTTTTAAGAGCGACTTTCTGTTTTGTACGTGGCGTTGCATAGTACAGTAGTAAAGAAATAATATAGCCAAACATTTCATCTACATATAACTGCTGGCATATTTTATCCATCAATCCTTCTGTGATTAATATACAATCAACATATTGTGGAGAAAGTGGTGATAGCTTAGTTTTTAGGGCGTCAGCCTCCTAATCAGAGGTCAGCGGTTCGAATCCAGGCACGCACCACTAACTTTTCAGAGTTATGTGCGTTTTTAAACAATTAAAATATCACTTGCTTCAACGGTGAAGGAAAACATCGTGAGGAAACCTGCACGCCTCCAGTTCTCCATAATGTTCTCAAAGGCGTGTAAAGTCTGCCAATCCGCACATGGCCAGCGTGGTGGACTATGGCCAAACCCTTCTCATATTAAGAGGAGACCCGTGCGTAGTGAGCCGGTAATGGGTTGATCATGATGATGATGATATTGTGGAATACGAATCGCTGGCGTGCAAAACATGCTTCCAACCCCTTTTTCCTGCCACATATAATTTGAGTACCTCGTGCCTCATCCGCCAAGTAAACTATGAAAGCGCACGTAAAGTTTTGTCGGACGAAAGATGATCTTAAAGCGGGAGTTTCTCAAGACGCTTAAGCAAACTTGTCGAGGCGCAAGGCGTTTAACTGAAGACCTCTGATGTCAAAGCGCAGTTAAGGGCTTACACAGTTGAGCGAAAGTAGCACCGCGGTACAGTTTGACTTTCCAGATGCTTTGTTTAATGACTATGGCTTAGTTTATTGCACAATGTCGCAATAAACTAAGTAACTTTGACGACCTCCGTGGCGCAGTGCGTTAACTGTCGCATTATAAAGTTGGAGGTCCTGGGTTCGATTCCCGGCTCGAGTCTAGTCTGGTGGGAGGCTTTGGCCGTGGCTAGTTACCACCCTGCCGACAAAGACGTGTCGCGAAACGATTTAGCGTTCCGGCACAATGTCGCGTAGAAAAATATTAGGAGTGTAGGTTTACCATACCGCTAACAGGTTAGCCTGCTATCATCGTAAACCACCAGGTGAGATAACCGTCAAGGGCTAACTCGTAGTGTATAAAAAAAAAACAAAAAACTACAGGAAGGAGACCAGCACGAGTATACTTGTGGTTAGAGTTATTTTGTAAAGATCTTTTGTCCTATAAATGTCACACAGTGGCATATCATGTCTCGTGAATAGGAGAAACAATTTTGGATCGTAGGCTTAAGCTGCTCCAGCGGGTAGGTGGGTTATATTAATTATCATCACAAGTTAGTGATCCAAATTAAGTTGAAATTCTTAAAACTTGAAAATTTCAAGTCAGACCACCAATTTTTAACTCCACTGAGTTGGTGAGAATTTTCGACAGAAAAATCAAATAATTGCAAATATTTTATCGACCTCCGTGGCTCCGTCTCATTATAAACTTGGATATCCAGGATTCAACCATCGGCTTGAATCTGGTCTAGGTAGGTTTAAGTGGTAGGCTTCGGCCATTGCTTACAACCTTATTTACAAAGTCGTGTTCAGTTTTAAAATCACTACGAATAGGGGACCAAAAATAACAATTATCAGCCCGTAGTAAGAAAATTACCGCCATGCATACTCGTGCCTCGTAGAACATGTAAAGTTATTATCAAGAAGCAACGTGGTTATCAAAGCACTGTTCTAAGCGCATAATCCCTTTTATCCCACAGAACACACAAATGGTCTGAGTATTCTCCTCTGAGAACACAGTATTCAGACATTAAAAGCCTAAAGGTGAAGAGAATTAATTCTGCATTGAAGGAACTTCAAAAGCAATTTTTAGACAAATTCGAGATAATTTGGTCCCATCAATCTTTTGTCTTGTACAATAATAAGATCTCACTATCGTGAACTGTAACTGCTATTAAAAAATCCTTCTCGATAACGTGTAATATTTTGGCAGATTTAAGTCAATGTGTGCTATGATTTGTTACTTTTTTCACAATGATTAAAAAATATCATGTCATCAAAGTTAGGTCGAAGAGGTCGTCGAAACTTTTCAGTTCGCCATAAAACCTTACAAAGGAGTGAAATCAGTTGGGTCTGGGTTTATTATCGTGTTTGACAGAGCTAGCTGGCGGCTATAAAAGATATCGCACAGAAGAAAAAACTCTCGGAATCAATAAACGGATTAAGTTGCCCTGCGATGGTTTCTTTGAGAGATTTTTTCTATTTCAGTGGTATTAAATTGTATTCCGGACTGGGCAGATTCCTAATAATTCTGTTTTATTAGTGGCACACTGAAGGGGAGGAAATAAACGAAGAGTTCTAGAGAAGCCTAGACGGCGAACTCGAGGTATAAGAAAACGTTTATTTTATTTTCTTTGCTTCAATCTTGATTATACAAGAAATAGAAAAACATGGATTCGGAATTAAAAACAGCTTCAGTAAGTTTACAGATACTGGAGTTGAAAAAAGCAAAAATAACTCTACTCTCTACTTTTGCTATACTTCTTTTACATTTTATTTAAGAGAGTTGATATGGTATCACGTTAGTTGAAGTGGTGACTTTCCCTCATGAGAAGGAATATTCTTCGCTAATTTAAAAGTTCATAGTGGTTTATCTTAGAAAGTAACAAGAGAACAGACGCATTCAAGTTGGCTGTTGAAATAAAATGTCCAAGAGGGGGTTTTGATGCAAAAATTCTACTTTTTGACAGAAGTGTCGATATAGTAGTAACACTTTTCTTCCCATAAGAGACCTCTTCGACGAACCTATGGCGCATAACTAGCTCGATTCTAGTCTGGTGGGAGGCTTCGGCTGTGGCTGGTTACCACCCTACCGACAATGACGTGTCGCCAAGCGATTTAGCGTTCCGGCACGATGTCGTGTAGAAACTGATTAGGAGTATGGGTTTACCATACCCCTTACGGGTTAGCCCGCTACCATCTTAGACCGCATCATCACTTACCATCAGGTGAGATGCAGTCAAGGGCTAACTTATGGTGAATAAAAAAAAAGTGTTAACAAGCAGTTAACCTACTACGTCTTACGATACTATTGTTATTGTTTATGGCGGTCTCATGTGGAAACACACCAGGTAACATCGAATTTATAATACTACGATAAAGCGCCCTGAAACGATTATTAGAGAGCTAAATCATTTACAAACAGTACCATCACTTAGCATACCGATTCAGCAACTTTTCTAAGAAGTTCTTGAAACTGTTTGTTTTGATATAAAACGCATAATTTGACAAGAGAACTTCAGTTGAGTACAAACCGCAAATATTGTAAGGCGATGACAGACCACCGCCACTTGGCAACTTAATGAGGGGCGGGGAGGGGGTATTTTTGTGTTCTAAATCTTAGGTATCTGTTTGTAGCAGCATTTTATGTTTCATCATCATCATCATCATGATCAACCCATTACTGGCTCACTACAGAGCACAGGTCTCCTCCCAATATGAGAAGGGTTTTGGCCATAGTCCATCACGCTGGCCATATGCGGATTGGCAGACTTCACACGCCTTTGAGAACATGTGTGAACTTTTGTGTTTATATATTTAAAATAAAAAGCTGTGATAGCGCAGTGGTTAGGGCGTCCGCCTCCTAATCAGAGGTCGAGGGTTCGAACCCGGGCACGCACCTCTAAATCTTCGGATTTATGTGCGTTTTTAAATCTATTAAAATATTACTTGCATCAACGGTGAAGGAAAACATCGTGAGGAAACCTGCACGCCTGAGAGTTCTCCATAACGTTCTCAAAGGCGTGTGAAGTCTGCCAATCCGCATATGGCCAGCGTGGTGGACTACCCTTCTTTCTCATATTGAGAGGAGACCCGCGCTCTGTAGGGAGCCAGCAACGGGTTGATCATCATAATTATAATTTTTTTTTTAACTTAGTCATCTATCATCACACAATATTGCAATGCGTTTACTTTGCATAAAAAAGGGGAACAGGTCAACTAATGTTAAGATTGCCTATGAAGTAACTTAACTGCGGCCGGGAGTTGGTCACAATCATAGTGAAATTAAAATATAAACCTGTGTCTTTCAATGGAACCTCTACATTGATAAGGGAAAGTGAACTTAAGAGAAACCTACTCGCAGTTAATCTTGGAGTATAATTTTCAGTATTCAATCCGTCAGGCCCGTCTGAGTGAATGGGGTCTGATTGTAAGTTACAATTTGTAAGGAATTCACTCGCTTCAACGACGCCCATCGCAAATGACGGCAGTGCAGCTTAGTTGGGATTAGGTAGATACCTAGCTATAATGCTAGTTACTTGTAGTACTAGGGAAGACGTAGGGCAGACTACAGTCCAATTTTGATACTGTTAGGGCTCTATAAGTTAAAGATTTATATTTTTTTTTAAAACTGGCACTTAGACACGACTTACACAGCGCTAAACAATAAATAGCAAGTATAATTTGCTATATTCCGCCGACAACCGGGAGATTAGTATAATATAACACCACACAAAATCTTCCACGAGAACCTCTACGCACGTTTCGACCCGACACCGGATCATCCTCAGGAGATGTTGACTTCACAAGTGCGAAAAGTAAACTTTACTAAGGTTCTGTCGGTAGGGTGGTAACTATACCACCCTACCGATAACGACGTGTCGCCAAGCGATTTAGCTTTCCGGCACGATATCGCGTAGATACCAATTAGGAGTGTGAGTTTACCCTAAGAGGTTAGTCCGCTACCATCCTAGACAGCATCATTACCACCAGGTGAGATAGCCGTCAAGGGCTAACTTGTAACATTAAAAAAGTGGTAAATATTTCACCGGTTCCGGTGGCCCAAAGTCCAAAAAACATCGATGGAACAGGCCCTCACAAAAAGTGATTTCGTACGTCAATACCATCAAACTTAATACGACAAGTTGTTCGGAATTTCGTCAAGTGGAGTAGATTCGGCTCTTTCGGGATACATGTTTGTGGAGTGCCTGACCCACGACCGAGTTAATGTCAGCTGCCACCCTTACAGGGCATGTTTACTTTAGCAACATGGACGACTCTTTCTACGTTACTATTTCCTTAGCAAAACCGTGCCATTTAATTAAAATACCTGTATAAGATATGCACACTGCCTTACCATAAGATATGCACACTCGCAAACCTGGTGTCGCTATCGATTATCGAAACACACGCGTCAAAGTAAAATGGATCTTATGTTCTCCGATTGGAGTCGCAATATCTGTATTCTATCTTGTATGGAAGGTTGGACGAATTTGAGTTTTAAAATTAACCACCTAATTTCATTTTATTCTATTTTATTTTTATTTTATTCGATTCAATTTTTTTATGCAGGTTGGTTATAATTGCTTATAATATGGTTATATGCAGGTGGTAGCTCCCTAACTTGCTAGGGGTATGGTAAACCTCTTGATTGGTTTCTACGCGACATTGATCGACACGTCTATCGATAGGGTCGTAACTAGTCACGGCTGAAGCCTCCCACCAGACCGGACTCTAGCCGGGAATCGAACCCAGGACCTCAAACTTTATAATGAAACATCGCACGTGCTGCGCTACGAGCTCGTCAAAATAACTGATAGTTAAGGATGATGCTATTTTAACACTATAGGTCAATTTGAGACCGTTGAAACGCTTTTTAAAATTTTAAACGCTTTTCAGAACAGGGCGTCTACCCAGGAGTGAGATTATGATGATAATAATGATGCAAGTAAAATTGATATCAGATATTGTAATTATTATTTTAGGAAGCGTGTAACAAAAACTCTCATAAATATCGCACGCCACTATGGACTCCAGTAACGAAATCACGTACACAAACGAGACGCTGTTTTAAACATGTTCGCCTCGCAGTCGGAGATGCTGCATCATTCTGTTAAAAATTCAATGAAACTGACTGCACGCACACTGGTGACTTTTAAACTGGTCGTAGAATGCTGCGGACACCGCAAAACGCTAACAATCCTAATGTTATACTCCTATCTATTAAAAAAACTATTTATATGCTAAGATATTCTTCATAATTAAGATATTTATTTTCTTCTAATTTCTGTTTTCCTAATCCTAAAGTTGCCTGGCAGAGATCGCTACTAAGCGTCATGGCCGCCGTTTGTATCCTGTTTCTTTTTGTTTTTCTTATTATTTCTATCAATATGTCGTGTACAAATAAAGAATAAATAAATAAATATTATAAATGGTCCAAAAATCACAATTTGTGATGTTATTTTTTATAGGTAAGTTCTGTTATTTTATTTTCCACGAAAAGGTACTAATTAAACTTTAATAAAATAAGGCATCCTTTTAAAAACTATGTATGATTCGCTCCACATAACATCACCTGAACAATATTTTAAATTTTAATTGATAGATTTCAATACATGACTTATTAGACACTAATCTGCTTGACATCAGTTTGTAAACTATGACATTCGGATATACTTGCAAAGGATCATGCGGTTTCATTTGACTATTTTGATTTAATTATCTTATTTGACAGATTTGTTTTATTTTTGAAGTTTTGAAGCATTTTAGAATTTTGAAGATCAAAGCGTAGTTTGCTAATATTTTAATTCTTCTGACTTGTTGCCACATTTGTGATAGTCTGCGATCAGCTTTTTCGAAGTACTTTATTCATAAATGCAATGAAATACCATAAATATAACTAAAATGCCTTTACGAAACTTTTGGTGTATGGAGAATTACCAAAGGTTTACCTTAGACGTATTTATAATCTGCTTCAAATAAAAAGGAAATTGTTTGTTCACTAAAATACACATGTATACTTGGCATTATCGAAGTTACACAGGTATTGTTGTTAAATAAGTTAATTGTATCATTGTATATCTCGAAGCGAAAGTATAATAAAAGAACCAGTATGTACTCAAACCAAAATTCGCTCGTAATATTATGATTCAACGCGTCAATATTGGAGTTAAATGTTCTAGTTGTACACGTTACGCGAATTATATATGAAACAAAAACTAGGATGAAGTCAGCATAATGTTATCCTCTTTACGAGAAACTGGTTTTGTCGCTCTTATGCATATTACAGCAAGGGTTAAAACTAAACGCGATTTGTCAGTATTGAAGTCGTAAAAGCCGACGTAGTATGGACTCTTCAGAAAATAAAACCTGTATGCACTACAGCCTCACTTTTTTCACGACATAAACTTTATTTTGCCGGTGAAAAGTGTTACCGAAATAAGGATGTCGCGAATAAGAAAATTCCATAAAAATTCGTGTAGAATTTTCGTGGAAAAAAAAAGTGGTTTAAATTTCGTCGCTCCCAGATACTTTACACACGAAAATGTTTTCGAGTAAATATTTGAAAGGTAGGATGTTCACGAAAATTTAATATTGTCTCTTTCAACATTCAACTTCAATATTTTTTTATGTTTGTATCATTATGTCCCGGGTTTGAATCCTGATTCAGGTGCACGACGTATTTTGTGATGCAATTTCTACGTCCAAATAAAATCCCGCCAATTTTGAAATGCCGAATTGGTACCACCATCGTTAGAGTACAAAAATGCCCCTGTAACAGTTTTCTTTTCGTATTGCCTCCATGCAGATTAGCAAGAATTAAAGATTAACTTACTTTAACGATAATATTAACCATGGGCTGATAGTGATAGTAATTTTCGATGATAATACCAATTTCCTAACTTAAAGCTATATTGAGAATTTGTTAAAGAACACGCGATTCATATTTTTTTTGAGCCGAAATTTAATCCAGGTCTGAGTTATATACTGTAGTGATATCTGAATTTAGATATCACTACACCATATGACACCTGCGCAGCGCGCATTATAAAGTTGGAAGTCCTGGATTCGATTTCCGGCTTTAGCCTGGTCTGGGAGTTACCACCCTACCGACAAATACGTATCGCCAATTGATTTAGCGTTCTGGCACGATGTCGATGTCTAGAAACCAATTAGGAGTATGGGTGTTACACACCGTAACAGGTTGGCTCGTTACCATCTTAGACTACATCATCACATTCCATCAGGTTAAATTGCCATTAAGGGCTAACTTCTAGTGTATATCATGATAGCTTTTAACACAATTTTAAGTGGCATGTGAGATGGTGATAACAAAAGGAAATTTACCTGGCGAAGTTTGTTGTGGGCTTCTTCTTAGACCAGGGTATGTTTGTAACCCTCATAGCTTTAGTTTTAAGTTTACGAATGTAGTTATCACCATTGAATCACTACTATGTAAATTATTGACGCGTCAAAAGTGCCCTTTAAAGGACTATTTGAATAAAGATTATGATTGATGATTGATGATTGATTGTATTAAAAAAAATGTAGAGACCTACATCAATCTTCAACTCCCAAATAATCACGTAAAAAAATAAAATTAATTCTCTATAGCAAACTACAATGTGAAAAGTTCTTTATACAATCACGACGTGACGTGATATGATATCCCAGTAATCAAATCAATCATACGACAAGATTCTCGATTGACACACATCTGATTGTCGCGTGTCGTTTATCAATCTGTTTGGATCCGTCATCGTGTGGATCTATCTAGTGTGATGGATGACTCAATTATACACCATATCTGTTACGTTTTACAGAAAAAAAAAACGTTTCACTCATACGTACACTTTGTGTGGAAATTGTCTGGCGTTGATAGATGGATCATTCTTTATTATATGCCCCATGAGATGCGCAATACCTATAATTTTAAAAAGTAGCTTTGCACAAAGACTTTTTTTTTATATACACAACAAGTTATCCTTTGACGGCTATCTCATCTGATGGTAAGTGATGATACAGTTTGAGATGGTAACTCACTAACTTATTAGGGGTATGGTAAGCCCATACTCTTAATTGGTTTCTACACGACATCTTGCCGGAACGCTACATCGCTTGGCGACACTTCTTTGTCGGTAGGGTGGTAACAAGCCACGTTCGAAGCCTCCCACCAGACCAGACTCGAGCCGAGAATCGAACCCAGGACCTCCGACTTTATAATGCGACAGAGCGCACACTGCGCCACGGAGGTCTTTAACACTATGAGCTTTTTAGGACCCCATGTAACCCCATGTAAATTAAATAAAGTTTCCTTAAAAGACTTAACCAGTAGAAAAATTAAGACACAACATGAAACTACTATTCCTAACTCTGAATTTATGACTATATTTAAGAAACAAAAAAAGAAATATAAATCACTTACAAGCACACTCAGACATAAAATTAATGTAAAATAGTTTTCTTTTATCTTCCTTAATTTTGGTTGTGTATGTTGCTATTTGTCAGTCGCAAGTTATTGTACCATAGATACAGGAAAGACACTATCTCCTATAACATAGTTTAAACTATCGCAGCAGACAGGGTTATAAATACTGATTTATTGTTATATTTATACAACTGCTTGCGGTTGTGCGTTTACTTTTCGCATCTGCTCCATTCATACCACCATACTTCTGGACCCTTACCCTTTTATTGTTAAAAGTTTCGAACAGTAGACAAAGTTAAAGCTCGGTATGTAAAATCAAAATATACGAAACACTAGGTCCGTTTTACTTGGACGTTGTAATGTTGCGATACCCAAAAGAGTAAGTTAACAGGAATGTGGTAGAACAGGAAGATCTCGAATAACACCAAAAAGAGACTCGTAAGAACTTTAGTCTTCTCTATCTTCCTTTATGGATCTGAGGCACAAAAAAAAACAGACAGAAAAAGAATTGATGCTTTTGAAATGTGGTGTTGGAGAAGGATGCTTCGAATACCATGGACCGCGATGAGTACTAACCAATCAATCCTGCAGCAGCTTCGTGTTGACGTCAGACTCTCTACCTTATGTTTCCAAAAGATTCTTAGTTATTTTGGTCATATTGCCCGACGGCTTGGAAAAACTTATAGTTGTGGGTAAGGTAGAGGGGAAAAGACCGCGTGGCCGATCGCCTAGCCGCTGGACTGATCAGGTGAAAACACTCACTGGCCTTCCACTTACAACTGCTATCAGAAAAGCCGAGAACCGAACAGAGTGGAAGGCATTAGTTACCAACTTGGCGAAGGCACTTTCATGTAGACACGACCTTTAGTAATGAAGTGTGCGACCAAGAAGACCCAAAAGTGACATTACGAGCTTGCTATGAAACGGATGAGATTTCAATTCATGGGAACGATATCGCATAGTTTTTCAGGATAAAATGTATATTTTCAAAATAATATTTGATCTCAATGCAAACGTTTTTTTTTAAATAGCCTGCCAATAATAATTTTAACCTACACCACACAGATCGTCTACCTATTGTGAGATGGGATTGTCCTAGGTTCGATTCCCGGCTTGGTTCTAGTCTGGTGGGAGGAAACGGCCGCGCCTATTTACCACCTTCTACTGACATACCTCCAAGCGAGTATTTTATTTTTAGTAATCCGTTATGATGCCGAGTGCAAACCGAAGGAGGATCTGCCACAACACATAGGTGGCTATATAGTTTTACTATACTACTGACTAGAACATTGTATTACCTAAAATAGATTCGGCGCAATTATCAATCCTAATCAAACGCTGCCGTCTCTAATTGATTAGACGCGGGCAACACCTAGTATATGTATTTAGGTACATAGCTTTAAGGGAGCCCGTATTAGATCACTGAACAGTAAGCCCCTGCTATAGATCGATGCGATAAAAAAGAATAAGTTGAAATGAGAAAAGTTCCATTCGTTTATGAAAACGTAAAGATCGCGCTTATCGCGACTTGAACTACTTTTGAATTATAGCTCATTCGCACGGGGGTCGGACAAGGAACTGAATTTATATTTAACTCGCTTGAAAAAAATATTCGAACGGCACAAACTGGCTAGATGTTCGGCGATTGTATAGTCGGCCATTTCTGTCAAAGTTTTTTTTTATACATCACAAATTAGACTTGATGGCATCTCAACTGATGCGTCCTAAGCAACGGGCTAACCTGTTAGGGTATGGTAAGCCCATACTCCTAATTAGTGTCTACACGACATCGTGCCGGAACGCTTAATCGCTTTGCGACACGTCTTTGCCAGTATGGTGCTAACTAGCCAAGGCCGAAGCCTCCCAGCAGGCCAGACTCGAGCCGTGAATCGAACCCAGGACATCCAACCTTTATAATGTAACAGCCCGCGCGCTCGCCACGAAGGTCGTTATTTTGCACATCCCATTGTGTGCTATTTCAAACATGCATTGACACATTTTGTAGATTGATTGACGCAAATGTCCATGTTACTATACATACAAGAGTAAACGAGAGGTGACACATTGCTTTTTTATTAGGTCTTCTACTACCTAGTTGCGATTAAAAAAGAAAAACTGAGATCAACTCGATTCTAAAAATGTGAAATATGTCAAAAGTGCTTCAATAGGGTACACCAGGTACTGGGATCGTGCGGAATATTATTATTATATATTGCCACTTCTTACACTAGACCTTTGTCCAGCAGTGGATGCCTTTTGTTTGAAATAATGATAACAAAGAATAATAACGAGAGGTTTATAACTTCACTTAAAATGATACCAAATAGCTAGGGTGTAACACAAAGATTAGTTCACCAGAAATGTTAGTTTATCGGCTATGTCTAGTTGCAATTATGGAGACGGCAAGTTTCTATCTCTACCGCTAGATGCTATACCCATGAAATTCCTATTTGCATTACAACATTAAAATTCGCTGAAGCAATCTTAAATTGTCTTAAGCACTAAGCAACACACCTAAGAGCGCTCTTGAGTGTGATTTAAGTAAATCAAAAATTACCTAACTTAAATATAAAATAAATATTATAATTAAAATGCTGTAATACACGAAAAACATGTAAATCTGTTGCACTGTACAAATTTACATGTATTTAATTTTTCAATTCTTATACACCTTACTACATGCATACATATACAGATCTTCCTAATGAGCTCTTAACGCATGTTTTGCTTCGTCAACCGCGCATCCTTAGGAATCTTGATTTCACAACGCAAAAATAATGTATTTGCACATTGGAAACTGGACACAGGTGCGTCGAATATAAAAAATCCTAGAAAAGGTTATGACCTGATGAGGTTATCCCTCCATTGATGTATGATAAAAATAAAAAACATATAGTCTTTATTAAGACTTTCTTATGCCGAAAGAATAAAAAAATGTACCACGGCTTAGTTAACATACCAACTGGTCCACGGTTTTTTTATTCTTTTGGACCCAGTGGTCGCTTAGTTGAAACGAGGTGAAATTTCTTGTCTCCATTTAGGAGCCGCGGTGCTGTAGTCATGAGCACGAATAAGAGATCTTGCTGCAATTTAGCGCTAAAATTCTTTGCTTAATTATATTCTCGGTCTCTTTTTAGATGCTTCTCAGGAAGCGTTGATTTCATTATTTCTAAGTAGTTTTTTATTGCTCTACTCTTTTCTTGAGTTTCTCGTACCTTCCATTGCTTTGAAATCGAGTGGGAATTTAATTCAAAGGCATTGAATGCATTGAGTTAGTATTGGTTTTAATTTATTTTAGAGTTATTTAATTCACTATGGTTTTACTCGTATGTCATATAAGTTTACTCTAATGAAATGAAGATATACTGCGGGTTTAATATACGGTTAGTCTGTATTTTCTTGGTAGAGGTTCTATATTAGTACCGGTATGGTATGGAATGGAATCCCTCTCTGCTACGAGAGAAAATTTCGCACAGCAGTGGGACATTTATGATCATGGTGCTGAATTAGTCAAAGATACTTGAAAAAGCTACTTAAAAAAATATATTTTGATATTTAGATTTTGCATTTTTTTTTTATTCACCACAAGTTAGCCCTTGACTGCATCTCACCTGATGCCAAGTGATGATGCGGTCACACGGTAGGGTGGTAACTAGCCACGGCCGAAGCCTCCCACCAGACCAGACTCGAGCCGGGAATCGAACCCAGGACCTCCAACTTTATAATGCGACAGCGCACGCACTGCGCCACGGAGGTGGTCAAATAACTACGTCAACTTACAATAGCTAGTTAATCGATTGCGTTTATTATAAAAATATATTTCATGTTAACCACAAGTTATCTATATATCGTGACAGCATATTGTTTTCCATAACCACGCTACTGAATCGAAATATCGACAAAATCAAATAACGATAATGGATTTGTACTCGTTATTATATTTACTTTTAATTAATAGCTACGCTGATGATGATGAATACAAGAACATCTCAATTAATTACTGTAATGAAACTCCGATAATATTTAATGAGAGCCATAATTCAATATTTAGAAACTTCGCCAACAAAAGGCCGAGCGTAAAACAGTTTAAAATTTATCCGACAAATTGAATTACTAATTTAATTTTGATACTAAAGTAAAGCCTTATTTTGGCTTAGCCTGAAAATATAAGTTACGAAACAATCAATCATTAGCTGCCCCTTTCGATTTAATCTTCATCTAACCTCATCATCATCATGATCAACCCATTATCGGCTCACTGCAGAGCACGGGTCTCCTCTTAATATAAGAAGGGTTCGGCCATAGTCCACCACGCTGGCCATGTGCGGATTGGCAGACTTCACACGCCTCTCAGGCGTGCAGGTTTCCTCACGATGTTTTCCTTCACCATTGAAGCAAGTAACATTTTAATTTTTAAAAACGCACATAACTCTGAAAAATTAGAGGTTTTTGACGACCTCCGTGGCACAGCGCGCGCGCTGTCGCTTTTTAAAGTTGGCGGTTCTGGGTTCGATTCCCGGCTCGAGTCTGGTCTGGTGGGAGGCTGTAGCCGTGGCTAGTTACCACCCTACCGACAAAGTCGTGTCGCCAAGCGATTTAGCGTTCCGGCACGATGTCGCGTAGAAACCAATCAGAAGTAGGGGTTTTCCATACCCCTAACAGGTTAGCCCGCTACCATCTTAGACTGCATCATCACCATCAGGTGAGATTGCCGTCAAGAGCTAACCTTTACTGGATAAAAAAAAAGGTGCGTGCCCGGATTCGAACCGCCGACCGCTGATTAGGAGGCTGACGCCCTAACCACTAGGCTATCACCGCTTACATCCCAGTGCAAAATCCCAGAGTGACATATTGGTATATCCCGATCTTCCGCTTTCCCGATAAAAGTCCAAGGTCGTAGAGTAATCTCCCCACTAAACGCGAATCACCGCCCGCAGATACACACATCAAGCATCCAGCCCATCAAAACGGCGATACACGCTCTCCTGTCGATCGCGCTGTGATTGGGCTGTCAAGAAGAAAATCGCTGCCGAATCGATTACAACCCCCGATGTTGTCGGAATTTGCGCGTTTCCACTGCCAAAACGCGAGTGCCGCCTGCTGTTTAACCTCTCGGTAGATAAGGCGAAATATGATGATTTAATGTATGTCCATAGAAATATAAAAAAAATTCAATAAAAAATGCGATTGCAACAATCTTAACATCAGAAGTAAAAATACACTTCTGTTGCACGCTACTAGACTACAAAAAAGTTGAAATTAATTTAAAGGTAATTACAATTTTATAACAAAATACCAAATGAAATTTCTGAGATGTCTCTCATTAAGTTCAAAGTTTAAATAAAACGTCATCATCATCATCATCACTTCAACCGATAGACGTCCACTGCTGGACATAGGTCTTTTGTAGGGAGTTCCAATGGCCACGGTCTTGGGCCGCTTGTATCCAGCGGCTCCCTGCGACTCGTTTGATGTCGTCTGTCCACCTTGTTGGGGGTCGACCAACGCTACGTTTACCGGTGCGAGATCGCCATTCCAGCACCTTGGGACCCCAACGTCCATCGGTTCTCCGAGCTATGTGCCCCGCCCATTGCCACTTCAACTTCGCAATTCGCTGAGCTATGTCGGTAACTCTGGTTCTTCTACGGATCTCCTCATTTCTGATTTGATCACGTAGAGATACTCCCAGCATAGCTCTCTCCATCGCCCGTTGAGAGACTCTGAGCCTTCTTATGAGGCCCATAGTGAGCGACCATGTTTCAGAGCCGTAAGTCATCACTGGCAACACGCACTGTTCGAAAACTTTAGTCTTCAGGCACTGAGGGATTTTGGACGAAAAGATGTCACGGAGTTTCCCAAACGCTGCCCACCCGAGCTGAATTCGGCGGCGGACCTCCTTCTTGAAATTGGACTTACCTAACTGGATCGTATGTCCCAGGTATACATACTCGTCTACAATTTCCAGTGCAGAGTTCTCAACGATTACTGGGTAAGGCAGAACATTAGCGTTCGACATAATCTTCGTCTTGCTCATGTTCATACGTAGGCCTACCTGTTGAGAAACTCTGCTAAGGTCATTGAGCATTGCGTCGAGGTCTTCCAGAGTCTCTGCCATTACGACTACATCATCAGCAAACCGAAGGTGATTGATGTACTCGCCATTGATGTTGATGCCTAGTCCGTTCCAATCCAGAAGCTTGAAGACATCTTCCAACGCTGCGGTAAACAGCTTCGGAGAGATCACATCTCCCTGCCGTACTCCTCGCTGCAGTTGGATCGGCCTCGTAATCTGGTCCTGTATACGGACTGACATGGTGGCGATTTCGTACAGACATTTCAGTACTTTGATGTACCGGTAGTCGATTCGGCATCTCTGCAGTGACCTCAACACAGCCCAAGTTTCCACCGAATCAAAGGATTTCTCATAGTCCACAAATGCTAAACAAAGTGGCCGGTTGTACTCTTCGGTCTTCTGTACAATCTGCCGCAATGTATGGATGTGGTCTATGGTACTAAAGCCCTTCCGGAAACCGGCTTGTTCGGGAGGCTGGAAGTCGTCAAACCTATTAGAGAGACGATTCGTGATGACTCTTGAAAACAACTTGTAGACATGGCTCAACAGCGAGATGGGTCTATAGTTCTTCAGCAAGGTATTGTCACCTTTTTTGAAGAATAAAACCACCACACTCCTGTGCCATGCCTCTGGTGTTATGCCTTGGTGAATGACAGAATTGAACAATCGCTGAAGGACATTAAGTATTGGTTTTCCACCCGCTTTCAGGAGTTCTGCTGTGATTCCATCATCACCTGGCGCTTTGCTATTCTTAAGTTGTTTGAAAGCCCACCTTATCTCTTAAGGTTTACCTTAATAAAACGTAAACTTGCTAAAAGTCCTACTATAGTGAAAAGAATGAATAGAAGCATGATCATGATGATGATGAACCACTAGGCTATCACAGCACTAGGCAGCACAGTATTGCGTAATCTATATCTAAACTATTAGTAACTGTTTGTAATCTAATTAGATTCGCACATGTTCAACGTGTACTTCAAAATGTGTTGTTGATTTCGAACTATTTAATACCCTTCGAAACCCGCGAATGTCGATGTTATACGTCAAAAATATCGATCACAGACAATGCAAACAGTATATCACAAGCCACGGTGGATGAACGATGGAATTTTAGGGTGACACGCGAGGGTTAGAAAACATGTTAGAACATCGATTTGCGGTGTTTTACTAGATTAGCCATCCGTTATTACGTTTGCGAGAAACAAATCACATTCCGCCTGCCAATGTAGCTGGAATGCGTCTGAGATGCGATTTTATGATCGAACTAGGCTTGAATCTAATAATAAGTACCTATGTTTGTTGTTTCAATGTATGTATTTGATGACCTCCGTGGCGCAGTACGTGCACTGTTGCACTATAATGTTGGTCCTGGGTTCGATTCCCGACTCGAGTCTGGTCTGGTGGAAGGCTTCGGCCGTGGCTAGTTACCACCCTACCGACAAAGACGTGGCGCTAAGCGATTTAGCGTTCCGGCACGATGTCGCGTAGAAACCAAGTAGGATTATGGGTTTACCATACCCCTAACAGGTTAGCCCGCTACCATCTTATACTGCATCATCACTTACCACCAGGTGAGATAGCCGTCAAGGGCTAAGTTGTAGTGTATAAAAACAGAAAAAAAATATCGAATAAATAAATCTTTTATACATACAGGGTAATACTTGTTACAAATGCATAAGATTGTAATTATTATATTCTGTGTGTTTATTGACTTTTGTAAGTGGATTTCGGCGATATAATATATAATCATACTTTAATGTTATAAATGTGAATGTAAGGTTGTTTGTTACGCTTTCACGCAACAATTGAAAATACAACTTTGTACACATATTCTTGGAGATTTTAGAAGCAATATAGGATAATTTTTATTTACAAAATTCTTTTTTTTACGAAAGAAAAAGAAGGTTAGGTAAATTATATTTATTATTTTTCTATTGTAATGATCTCTGGATACTCATTTAATAGCTTCAATGCGAAGCCACGGGTTAAATCTAGTAACTTTATGTAGTTTTTTTTTGTTTTCCGTGCTCGTAAACTTGCTTGACCAAATTTTACAGATATATTGTGTATATTGGAGACAGAAAGATATTCATTAGATACTGTTTAACCCGGAAAAGAGACGTTACCAAGGGGTTTTAAACATTTTCGAAAACGGCGTAGAATACCTAATGCATTATGTATGTATAATAAAAATTGTGTCAATTTTTGCAATTCCACAGTCAATATAAATCCCTACCCTGGAAATGAGAAGGTGCGATTTGATTCGTTCCCGGATATGAAGGTGTGACAGAGTCGTTAAGAATTGGAAATGAAACGCTTAGTTGTGATGATCCTTATGACGAAATGCGATTTGTTAGTGAGGAAATGGAACCAAAGCACTCCATAAATGTTGTTTGCTCTCTGCTTGCCACTTAAATACTGATTACGTGGTTACAAGTTTGCGATGAATGCTTAAATAAAAAAAGGAAATTGCTTTTTCTACATTCTAAAAATTTAACTAATTTAACTCATAAACTGGAGTTATTAATAATATACTCCTATATTTTCATCATTATCAACCCTTTAGCGGCTCACTACAGAGCACGGGTGTCCTCTCAATATGGGAAGGGTTTGGCCATAGTCCACCACGCTAGCCATGTGCGGATTGGCAGACTTCACACGCCTTTGAGAACATTATGGAGAACTCTCCGGCGTGCAGGTTTCCTCACGATGTTTTCCTTCACCGCTGATTCCATGTTCAACCCATTATCGGCTCACTACAGAGCGCGGGTCTCCTCTCAATATGAGAAGGGTTTGGCCATAGTCCACCACGCTGGCCATGTGCGGATTGGCAGACTTCACACGCCTTTGAGAACATTATGAAGAACTCTCAGGCGTGCAGGTTTCCTCACGATGTTTTCCTTCACCGCTGAAGCAAGTGATATTTTATTTGCTTAAAAACGCACATAACTTCGAAAAGTAAGAGGTGCTAGCCCGGATTCGAACCGCCGACCTCTGATTAGGAGGCTGACGCCCTAACCACTAGGCTATCACCGCTTCTTTCCTATATTTTAGTACATATTTAATATATAAATATTAATAATTATTCAATATTTTTATTCTATTAATACACTAAAGTATTTTCAAGAAGCTTTCTGATGGACCGCCTAAATTAAATTTAAAAAAAAATACATGAATAAGTAATTAGGTTATGTAATTATAGTCAGCGTCTTAATTAGAAATAGACTAAATACCGTGACCTGATATTATGTGTTTATATTATGGTAGTATTATTCTATGTTTGTGGCGCAATTTTATGGCAATTTGATTTTCTGCTGATTCTGCAGTTTTATTAAGATTATACGTTCTGATAAATAGGACTGTTTCCATCATATAAATAAAGGCAAGTTATGTGGTTTTTTTTTCTTAAGAAATGGTGCTTGCATCTTTCACGCGGTTGTATGTTTACAAGAACGTGAATATCTTTTTTTAAACAAATATTTCCTTAGCTTTATTGTACCAGAGCATTTTGCCTGGGGTAAGTCAACAGAAAAAAAACTGTCTCGTAATTTTACGTTATGTGCAGATTGTTTTTACATCACATCCCTTTTTTTCAAACTACAAGTTAGCCAAACGTCACGTCAATCTCACCTGACGGTAAGTGATGATGCAGTCTAAGATGGTAGCGGGCTAACCTGTTTGGGGTAAGGTAAGCCCATACTCCTAATTGGTTTCTACGCGACATCTTGCCGGAACGCTAAATCACTTTGCGACACGTCTTTGTCGGTAGGGTGGTAACTAGCCACGGTCGAAGCCTCCCACCAGACAAGACTCGAGCTGGGAATCGAAACCAGGACCTCAAACTTTATAGTGGGACAGCGAAAGCACTGCGCCATGGAGGTCATACTCCTAACAGCCCCCATCCCTGCTTCGTAGAATCCTTGGCAGCTCCGTTAGCATCCTGAATTTGTTTTCTTTATTCATAAAACCGTACTTACAATTGACTGTGGCCTATTGGTTCAATGGTTAATATAAAATGTATTATTATTTCCAAGCTGAGGATATTTACATAACGCTAAGTTTTACACTTTCGACTCGTGACTATACAATAGTTGGACAGTCATGTCAATCACCTTGCTGTGTGTGTCGAGTCTTGTCCAATTAACTCACGGCCACTCAGATGTGTTTAATTTGCTACAGGTGAGCAAGTCTCTCACTGAGATCTGCTAGTCACTGACTGTTAATGTAGTTAGTAGCTGTAATAGCCTAGTGGTTAGGACGTCCGTAACCTAATCTCGCTGGGATCGAATCCCTGGAACGCTCCTCTAGTAAATTTTTTTTTAAGGAATTAATGTATTTCTCGCTTCGATGGTGAAGGAAATCATCGTGAAGAAACTTGCATGCCTGAGATTTCTCCATAATGCGTGTGAAGTCTGCCAATCCGCACATGGCAAGAGTGGTGGATAACCAAACCCTTATCATATTGAGAGGAGACCCGTGCTCGTGCTAGTGAGCTGGGAATGGGTCGATCATGAGATCATGAACATGATCATGATGTAATTACTACCCACCCACTTGTAAGTGCACTGTTAGTGGTCTTGAAACAGTCCTGGGATCACTTCCCTTTGGCTTTGTCAATAAAATTCGGCGATCAGACAAATCTGTTGGATCTAATTTTTTTTTATATAATAAAATTAAAATGTTAAATACCTACATAAATTACAGCACGGGCTTTAGTTGACTATCACGTAATATATAAAGCTTTAGATTCTTTGTATTAGTAATCTGATTGAGTTGGCTCAATCAGATCAGCTTGCTTCACCAATGTGCAATAGATCGATTTGCGCAGTAAGACCAAAATAATCTTTTTGTGTGTAGAGCGTTTACTCGCGCAAACTTAAACGTTTGGCCGCTGACGTCCTGGGAGGTCGCCGAGGGATGCGCACCAATTACCTCTCGACCGACTCAGCTGTGATTAACTTACCGCAGGTGACCGAGGCGTTTGCTGAGCTCTGCTTATTATTAACTAGCCTAACTTCCTGTTGTTCTATGCAGTGGTCTACAAATATTCGCTGCATTAATGCCCAATGGGGAATTTGGTTCCTAAATTGTTATTAACATTAAGCTCTATTTGCTATAATCAGCGAGAAACCGACAAATATTATTTGAGATGTATTTATGTAGCATTCACAGGAAATGTTAATTTTGCAACACGCAATAATAGAAGCTATTTAATGCTTTTCAATTATTCGTTGTCTCCTGAGCAAATTTTGGTACGGGATGAAAATGTGCGTAAAGAGCTAATTTTGAAAGAGGTGTGGTGTGAAATAAAAATATTAAAAATCAGTAGGCTGCACAAAATTAGTAACTCATTCAATGGGAATTGTATTTTTGTGTTTTATTTTATGAAAAACTTCCTATTGAAATCTAGAAGAGGTCTACCAATAATTTCTAAGTTTCCATAAAACCTAATCTTATATAAAAATCCTATTACTATACTAGGATTATATAATCGATAAAAAAGCTGGGGTGTGAATTTCTGTTACTGTATAGATATAAACACCATCTCACATAGTCTATAACATAGCAATATTATTGACTCTATGAGATGGTTATAACAAAATAACCCACCCAAACCCATAAAAAAATTTTGCGGTCTTCTTCTTAGACATGGGATGGGACGATTGCAACCCTCTTAGCTTTAGTTTTAAGTTGATGCGTGTAGTTATCACCATCACCTCACGAATTAAAATAGATAGATACCACCCTACCGACAAAGACGTGTCGTAAGCGGTGTAGCGTTCCGGCACGATGTCGCGTTGAAACCCATTAGGTGAAATTGTCAAGGGTCAACATGTAGTGGATAAAAAAAAAAAATAGATTTAATTTGAAATTAAAGTACAAAGCTTTATCTGATTGTCACATAATATAACAGCAAATAAATCGTGGCGTTTATTGTAAAAGTAATGTTATTGATAAATAAAAGTTGCTTAACGAATACAATACATCGATTTGCGCAGTGAAATACTCTCGTTGTGCAGAGTGCTTACTTGCGCAAACTAAAACGTTTGGCCGCTGACGAGGAGGCGCGCACCAATTATCTATCGACCGAATCAGCTGTGATTAATTTACCACAGGTGAGGCGCTCCTGAACGATACTAATTATTGACTGCCTAACCTTCCAGTGTACGCGGGAGCCTTTAAAATATAGTTCCGGGATTTATTCCCAGCGGAAATCATGGGAATTGGTAATTTCTTAATTGAGCACGGTCAGCTTTTGACTAGCCGCAATTTCCAGTAATTATATCATTACAAATTCATGATATATATAATATAGTATATTACATATATCATGTAGGTGGTAGGTATATTATAATTGAATTCTCTCACAAATTTTATGAATATTTATATATATATATATATATAAACATATATATCTACTAAGTGCAAATTTCACACAATAGCGAGACTAGCCTCCGTTAGAAGCCGGTGGAAACAAATAATCCGCACGAGGTTGCAAGGACACCACCAGGACCACGATCTCGATATATATAAAAATATTCATCAATTCATGTATATGTATATATATATGTATTTATATATATATTATATGTGATTGTGTGTGAAACAGCCAATGGGCTCGTGTTTACATACAAAAGAGCAATTTAAGTGACGAGTTATCTTATTTTAGATGTTAGTTTAAAATACAATTTGTAAGTGCTATTCAATATTTTATAACCACTCCACAGCTGTCCATCAGCAAAACAACAAAAACCAGACATTTTTTCTCCTATTTTTTATAAGTGGCACTACATTTTAAATATATAATTGATCAAAGATTAATTGAGTCACTTGCGAAATCAATTGGTGAGATAAGACATTGTATGTAATCAGTATTGTGCCACAGGTTAATACTAAACTGCAAGCACTAGATGCCTCGGCAATAGCAGAAAATGACAAACAAATTATATGACAAATATTTTCAGTAGCGAAAACTTCTCATCACAAAGTACAGGAGTAAGTAGATGAGTAAACATTTCTCATTCAGTTTATTTCTCCTCCCTTCTAGTAAATCAAGAATCCAATTTAGTTTCACTCTCTGCAAACCTATTCTAAGTTTTCCATGAAGTTGTTCTGGCGAGTCTTCGATCATATGACCAACGAGGCAGTTATTTGTATTTGTAAGCAAGAGATTTTTGAAGTGAAAACTTCTTTAGCGGCGTTGAGCACTTTTTCTGTAATGGGTATAAAATCTTAAACTCGCGTCAGGACACGTGACCTGATCGAAAAAGCGTAAGACGGATGGAGAGTAGACAGCTATCCCCTCTCTACGGCGCGGCGAAAATGTATGCCTGGGCCTACTGTTTCGTTTAGGCAGCGCAGGGCGCTTGCGCGAATGTTCGTGTATGTTACAGCGTGCCACGCGCATCCATGGATAGTGACAGAAATAATTGTAATAGTTTTAAAGTGTTAAATTTTTAATGTAATATAAATTGTCATGTTTGTGTACGATAGCGCAATAAATGAATATTGTATTCTACCACATAAATGATAGTACTTTTATACTGATAAAGCAATGGGTGCAAAATTATTCCCTAACCATTCCAAAATATTAAACATGCTCAACGTTAATAATCAAGTTTTCACTTCTGCCGGCACTCCCGGAGTGCAACCCGTCTTTTTTTTTTTATTTGAACGCGTATCTTGGGGACAGCCAGACATTTGAACAATATTATATATATATATATTCTTGATGAAGACTAAACGCTACTTTCATTTCATAATTAAATTATGAAGTCTAAAAACTCTCATAAACTGTGTTTGGTGTTTGTGTCTTAATAAACGCTGTATTATATGCAGTGTTTTGTCATTTGAAAGATACAGCCCTTAAAAGCCGATCAAACGAAATCAATAGCGTAGGCGGGCGATACGACGCGGTGAGTCGGGGCATATTAATTTAAAATTTACTAAATATTTTTTTTACGAAGTCACGCATATAAATAAAAAAGTAAATGTATGCGAAACGAAATGGGAAGAAAATTATTAGGTCGAAAGTTAGTATGTGAATTTATACCAAAATAATACGTAAAGATATACTACGGACTAATATCCGAATAGAAAGTTTCGTGATTTAATTACAGAGTAGTTCGAGTTTACAGTGATAATGGTCTGAACTTTGCGGACTAGAATGAAAACTCCTTGAATTTTGGTTCTGTTGACCACGAATACGATTGCACCAGAACATGGTGACTTGTTTACGAGGATATGCGTGTACTATTCGATGGAAAGTAAGCGCCAATGTACGATCTCAATTGACGAACCTGGGAATGGCAAACTTTCAACGCGCTGTATGTAGACCTGGACGGTAAAAAAACCAGAATCCCCAACTCGTAAGGTCATATCATATACCTGCTTCAGAAAAGTTAAAAAATACTGTCAATGGAGAAATTCAGCTCTGGCTAAATTTTCAAGTTGATTATAACGAAGTCGACAGACATCGGAATGACAAAGTTTCGTGATTTAATCAAGGCTTAGTTCGCGACGACAAAACTTTTTGCTTTATTTAAAAAAACTCATGTCCGTTTTTAGTCGGCGTTTACTCGACTGCATCAGACGAAGGATAATATTTTTCGCCGTCAAAAGCAATATGGCTTGACATAACTTGTTAGGATAGTTTTTAAAAATGGCAACCCTCGATCGCTGTTGTTAGACGAGAAGGGCATCGAACCAAGGACGTCACGATCATAATCAGGAATAAAAAAATCAGATTGAAATCTTCACTATCAATTCACTTCAAGATAAATTTTCGAGTAGATAATCAGGAAGTTCGCTAACATCCGAATGGGGAAGTTTCGTTATTTAATCACGGCGTAGTTCGCGATGACAATGGTCTGAACTTTGCGGAATGAAAAGAAAACTCTTTGCTACCTACTTTAGAAACTACCTCCTTACAGGTTTTACTCATATTGAATGAATGGAGCCACGTTTCTTACTTATAGTTTACTTAGGTTCAAATATAGATGGAGAAATTTCTAATCCAAAATAAATTTGCAGGTTTAAAAATAGTGGTGTATTTTTACTATTATAATATTGTAGAATGTTGATTGGCTAAGGATGATGAAGATTACTTTTAATATATTTTTCTCATATTTTATTATTTGAGAAGATGACGACCTCCGTGGCGCAGTGCGTGCGCTGTCACATTATAAAGTTTGAGGTCCTGGTTTCGATTCCCGGCTCGAGTTTGGTCTGGTTGGAGGCTTCGGCCGTGTCTAGTTACCACCCTACGGACAAAGACGTGTAGCCAAGCGATTTAGCGTTCCGGCACTATGTCGTGTAGAAACCAATCAGGAATGTGGGTTTACCATATACCACTAACAGGTTAGCCCGCTACCATCCTAGAGTGCATCATTACCACCGGGTGAGATAGCCGTCAAGGTTGAACATGTAGTGTATAAAAAAAATTGAGTATATAAAAAACTAAATCCGAAACACCAATTTCGACAGTTTAATTTTAAAAAAAAAAAATGGCGTAATAAGTTTTGTAAAACACTTCAATATTAATGTTCCGTGCCCCCATTTTTTTTTTGTCGTGGTGGTAATATGGTTTATGGCTACCTTCGTCCCTTGGGTAGGACGAGGTTATGTGGGTGTGGATGTGTGGATGTGGGCATACCCATACCCTTCTCATACTGAGAGGAGACCCGCGCTCTGTAATGAGCCAGCAATGGGTTGATCATGATGATGATGATGATTTGACTACCAACATTTATGTACCTAATTCAAACTTACCCGTCGTCACGAGCGATTATGATCCTAAAGATGGTAGTAATAAGCTTTATTATAATAATAGTAACGTAAATGTGCTTGTAAAGGTTTTAATTTATTTCGATACCTTACCACATTCCAGTAGTGGCAACACAACACTCTATTTAATTCATTTCAAAAATTATCTGCGTTTCATTATTTATTTATAATTCTCGATTGCTTGCTGTCCGAGAATACCAGGGAAAAAACGCCGTTCCGGGCAATTTATATCGCATCTAACCGGAACATGGAACCTCCATTATCCGCCTCGAATACTGTCGCATTATCAATACAAATGAATTTAAATTATTCTACCTTAAAACTTCGATATTGGCTGTATAAAGCCAGGTTTACATAAGTGTCGAGTCGCATCTTGATGGATCAGAAATAGAATCGATCAGAGCCATACACCTATGGTGAATTGAAATTGTGTGTGTGTGTGTGTGTGTGTGTGTGTGTGTGTGTGTGTGTGTGTGTGTGTGTGTGTGTGTGTGTGTGTGTGTGTGTGTGTGTGTGTGTGTGTGTGTGTGTGTGTGTGTGTGTGTGTGTGTGTGTGTGTGTGTGTGTGTGTGTGTGTGTGTGTGTGTGTGTGTATAAAAATATAATACGATAAAGGTGCTGCAAACTGCTAAAGTTCAAAAATAATATGATATATCTGGCAATTGGTATATTGAGACCAGCCTTATGCGGGGAATCGTACCCATGACCTACCACTTTCTATACGAGAGCAAACAAGCCACGCAGTTCGCCAAAATGTTGTGTTCAAAATAAATATAGCAATTAAATGTAAATACTAAGTTACCTTTTAACAGGCATTTGAAGTGGAACCAGTCCTCAGCGGCATCAACAAGTGAACAGAAACATAAATACAGAAATATACAGAGAAAGTAGATATGAATATTTCAGTTAGTTCAGGTTAGTTTGAAAAGGGTCACGTTTGTTTGGACCCCTCCAATTGTCCTACCCCAACAAAATTATAATTTACCTTCATTCAATTGACGAACTCTCAAGAGCGTTAGCACACCTCCGATACGAAACTATCAGCGCATAGTTGACCGCCGACCTCGTCTAGTTATAACTTAAACATGAGTATAATAAAATACGAAACAGACGACAAACTTAGACTTAATAGGGCACAAGTCAACTAGTATAATTATCTCGATAATCTGGTGGTACGCTTCGGCCGTGGCTAGTTACCATCCTACCGACAAAGACGTGTCGCCAAGCGATTTAGCGTTCCGGCACGAAGTCGCGTAGAAACCAATTAGGAGTATGATTTTACTATACCCCTAACAGGTTAGCCCGCTACCTTCTTAGACCGCATCATCACTTGCCATCAGGTGAGATGCAGTCAAGGGCTAACTTGTGGTGAATAAAAAAAAAAAATCTATCAATGACAATATTTTATATATAGGAATGATTTTCGTGAAATTTAATCATAAAAACATTAATTAATTTAATGATAAAAACTTTAACTTAAATAAATAATTAATATAATATTAATTTATGTTTCTATCATTTTTTTCGTACTGCAATACTTTCGCTGGGACAGTTTCGCAGCCAAGCGATTGTCAAGCCAGTTTGTCTGGTGGGAGGCTGCGGCCGTGGCTAGTTACCACCCTACCGATAAAGACGTGTCGCCAAGCGATTTAGCGTTCCGGCACGATGTCGTGTAGAAACCAATTAGGAGTGCGGGTTTACCACCCCTAACAGGTTAGCCCGCTACCATCTTAGACTGCATCATCACTTACAATAAGGTGAGATTGCCGTCAAGGTCTAACTTGTAGTAGATAAAAAAAAAAAGGTGTGCCAGCACTCCATGGATATCGTCCCAGTATCCCGGAATCATACCACCGAATACAATATGAATAAAATATTCATCTACAGCCATGTGACTTAACGAGGCTTTCCTAAATAAATGCTAATAACCAACGCAATCATGCTAATACAATATGACTATTGAAGTGTGGTTCAATTTTGAAGATATTAGCGGAATGCTACCTGAGAGAAGCCTTCGCGATAGACAGACATTCATCATCACCTATTAAAATAACCGCCCAGTCAACTTCATCATTAATCTATTACGTATCATGATTATAGAGCATAGAATGGGCTGCTCCAATGGGCCATTATTACATTATTTTCTATTATTTCTATATGTTCATTCTGATAAACAAGCATGGGTATAAAATATTGCTCTAATAAGATAGCTCTTAACATAATTTTAAGTGGCATGTGAGATGGTGATAACAAAAAGAAAATTTACCTAGCTAAGTTTGTTGAGGGCTTCTTAGAACGGGGCGCGTTTGGAACCCTCATAGCTTTAGTTTTAAGTTTATGAATGTAGTTATCACCATCAAATCACTAGTATTTAAATTATTGTCGCGTCAAAAGTGCCTTTTAAAGAACTATTTGAATAAAGATTATTTGAATTTGAATTAGTGATAAAAACCAGATGGCTTAACGTGTGTCCAAGGCACAGAGGCGAGCAGTTAGAAATCGCCATATCCTAACTCCGGGCACCGAGAATATTTAACAGGAAAATCCAATACCCAGTAATTCCTTACCATAACCTGGAATCAAATAAAATCAAATCAAAATAGCTTTATTCATGTAAACCTATAACAAACAGACATCTATTAATCGTTTATATCATATTTTCCATTATTTTTATTCGTGAAGTGATAACTACACATCTGCTGAAGCGGTGATAGCCTAGTGGTTAGGACATCCGCCTCCTAATCAGAGGTCGGGGGTTTGAACCCGAGCATGCACTAACACTTCTAACTTTTCGGAGTTATGTGCGTTTTTAAGCAATTAAGATACCAGTTGCTTCAACGGTGAAGGAAAACATTGTGAGGAAACCTGCATGTCTGAGAGTCCTCCATAATGTTCTCAAAGGCGTGTGAAATTTGCCAATCCGTACACGGTCAGCGTGGTGAACTATGGCCAAAACCCTTCTCGTATTGAGAGGAGACCCGTGCCAGTTAGTGGGCAATGGGATCATGATGATGATGATGATGATGACTACCATCGCCAAATTAAAACTAAAGCAAAGAGGGTTTCAATCGCGCCCAGATCTAAGAAGAAGCCCACAAAAAACGTAGGCGGGTTTTTTTTTGTATCACCATTTCACATAATCAATAATAAATTATAATTCGTGATAGGATCTATCGCTTTATAAAAACTTTGAACTTATTGATAGACATCTCCAATTTGGAGTGTGGGTTTACCATGCCCCTAACTGGTTAGCCCGCTACCATCTAAGACTGCATCATCACTTACCATCAGGTGAGATTGCCGTCAAGGGCTTACTTGTAGTGGATAAAAAAAAAAAACATCTCCAAGATATCAATGGGTAATTACATCGAATCCAGTACCTCGCGATCTGTTGAATAATCGAAGTACCTACTATGCAAAACAAGGTAGCTACACATTTAAACGAAATATTAATACAGCTATGGGTATGCTGACAACATGAAATAATCAACCGCATAATAAAATGATCCATTTTAAGCTGAACACAAATATTAATGCTCAAACATTTCACACTTTTTGGTTTTGTGGTGGCACGCAAAGTGGCGCATGGTGCGGAATAATTAGCTAAAATTTATGAAATTAAACAATACACGATTTGGTGAATAACCATTTTTCAAGTGTGGAGAATTACAAATTTGACCATCAGCAAAAGGGAGGTCATAAATTTGACGGCTTTTTTTTGCTATGTTATCCATATATCGGTCGAATATAAATCATATTTAGTTATTTTACAAAGAGGTACCATTGTTATAATTGAGCTTGTTGAATGTAAATTTAAACAAGATATTTCGGCGAAGGCGCACGTTATATTCCAATGGACATTTATGTACTAACAAAAAATAAACGGTGCGAAAATACTTTTTTTCTAAGCTAAGCTTGTACTGTAGAGCCCGTTCAAGTTTACTCTTAATATCTATTGCACAAAATATATTAGAGAAAAAAACAAAAACACGCTTATGAAGGTAACAGAACTAAAACGTTGGGATCTTGTCACACTTGTCAATCATACTGAAGATTTTGATCCCAATAATGGGACCAATTTTTTTACCATACCTAGGTGTAGCAAAGTTTAAATTAATGCGACGTTTTAAAAGCGGTGCAAATCACATTAAAAGGTTCGATTATAGATACTCGTACATACATGAATACCAGGCACAACACAGCTTGTTAAAAAAGTGTTTTATTTAAGTACTGGTACTTTGATGTCATTACTGGCGGAATTAATGACCAATCTAATCCAAAATCTAAAATAGCGCAATGATTTTCATAGCACCATACTTTTCATTATTAATTAATTGCCTTAATCCTTTACTATCATATCATCTGGTGATGATTGAGTCTAAGACGAAAGCGGGCTAACTGGATATGGTATGGTAAACCCACACTCTAAATTGTTTTCTGCGACGGCGACATCGTGCCGGAACGCTAAATCGCTTGGCGACACATCTACAACTAGCCACAGCCGAAGCCTTCTACCAGAAGGACTCGAGCCAGGAATCAAACCAAGGCCCTCCAACTTTATAATACACACTGCATCACGGAGGTCAATAAAATATTTTTAAAGTCAGAAATATTAACTTTTAAGCACTTTCGAAACGTCCAGTTTGCTTGTTGTGTATTAACCGCTGGTTCGGAAAGCTGATTCTTATGGGAAGAGGCCGGCGAGAAACTCAGCTATAACAAATAGAATAGATAACACAACTTGCACCACACTCAAATCTAATAGCGAACACGTGCGGCACCGTACTTAGTTATTAGTATTCATCGGCTACGAACTTCATGTAGATACGTAAGGCGGTACATCTCGGAAACTGCCAGTATACGATACATTGTATTATGTAACCGTTCTGTTTTTAGATCTTAGATAGTGGTAACTGTTAATGAAAGGGTGAAACAAAAATAAGGACATATTATGTGATAACATATTTATTAAATTATTATTTATTTTAAGTTATTTATATATATATTATATCTCATCATCAAATTATATTTATATAATTCAATAGCTATATTTTTTTGCTGCTTCCTTCGGTCCCCGTTACTTGTAATTTATAATTTTTTTATTTTCTTTTTCTTGTAATTAATATTAATACTTTTTTGTTATTGTTGTGACGTCACTCTGATCTCAGCTGTAAATCAGCGTCGTGTTTTTCATAAGAGGCACGACATATGCCGAGCTATACACCCTTCCTGGTTGGTGTTACAAATAGACATAATATTTCTGATTAGAATAAGATGTACTGAGTGTAACGCCATATAAAAATAAATAAATTTTCTTTCTTTCTTTGATAAGAAAGCATACTTAGCGGCAAAAAGAGAACAGAAAAAATACTTAATATCTTAAGTATTTGCGGTTCCATGAAGTCTGTTTTAGTCCTTAATGTTCTCAAAGGTGTGTGAAGTCTGCCATTCCACACATGGCTAGCGTGGTGAGCTATGGCCAAATATTGAGAGAAGACCCGTGCTCTGTAGTAGGCAATGGGTTGTTCATGATAATGAAGTTATAAAGATACGCCTGTTGCAAAATTAAACTATCTATGCAAAAACAAAAGGATTAGATTTATCCAAAGCCATGACCGCTCGAGATCCCTATTTAAGGGGCAGATCATCGCCGCAAAACTAAACTACTTACAACAAGTTTTATTACAATGGAATGAACACTTTGCGCCGCAGGTTTCTACTTAAAACTTTTGATTCAACGCCTGCAGTTGTTAACTCTGTAGCGTACTCAGATTAAACTCAAATGAAATACACATTTTATATTCTAGTTGCTCCTTGGTATTTATTTAACGCATTTCAACTTGACTAATGCAAGAGAGAGACCTTTTGCATCTCTGCCATATTAATAATTGATAGTATAAGAAATCGCCGCGTAAGTGGTGATAGCCCAGTGGTCAATACTACGATTTCCGTCCCTGCAAATATGGAGTGATTTAAAAAATAGAAAAACGTGGTTTTAAACCAGTTATTTCTCGGAAATTGAATTGGTGTAACCTCTAACTACTAAGTAATTAAATATAAATTGCTTTAACGATGAAGGTTCAATTTGAGGAACAGAGTTCTCAATTATATTCTCGAAGGCTTGGAAAATCTACCAGTTCAGTATTTTATCATACTGCAATTTGCAGCGTCAGACTTCATAATTATTCTGAAGTTTTGATTAGAGTGGTTGTTACTGAACACGTTAAAGGTAATTTGATGTCATTTTCTTACTAGTTCGCAAGAAGAGAAAATCCAAATCACCTCTTATATTTTGTAGATTATTAATTAATCTTGCAACAATGAATAATAAAAATGATTTTCGGTGAACTTTCCTACAATTATTTAAACTCACTTCGATAAAATTCTGGAAACCGGATACTATTTGTCCTGAAAGAGGTAACTAAAAAAATTATAATAGGTAAAATTGAAGACTTTACGCAAACAAATATGAGCTAAGAGGCATGACTTAAGTCAGTGAAAAATGTTTGAATGAGATGAATTTGCTGACACTGTAGATCTCATAATAACGTGGGAACATTACACGTCAGTGACTTCACGCTTTATGAAAATCAAAGTAAGAAAGCGCAAACAAATATGAGCTAAGAGGCATGACTTAGAATGTCAGTGAAGAATGTTCGAATGAGATGAATTTGCTGACACTGTGGATCTCATAATAACGTGGGAACATTACACGTCAGTAGCACACGGAGTCTATAGAGCCTTAAATGTAACTAGCAGTAGTTATTACAAGCGTATATAGGTATGTGTATTAATGTGGCCATTGGTCCAAATTAGGGGATTGGATTTGCATGTAGCGGACGTTAGTCGGTTGGCTGACTGACGATCGAATGGCTAATTACAGGTGAAGATAGCGACATATCTGACGACTATCATCACAGTTATGCCCGTCATGGTATTTATGTTCAAAGTTCATCCGCGTTTATCTGCCGGGAATATTTGGGTTTACAAAGTCCTATATATTCCTTCAGAGTGCAAGCTATGTTTACTGTACCAATGCAAAATTTGATCATGATTGGTTTTATGTTTTGATTCAAAAAAACTACACTGACCAAGTGTTTTTTCAGGATTAAGTAAACAAGATAAATTAAAAAAAAAAGTCGTGGCATCGGCTTAGCTGCTACACAAACTTTCGACAGGTCCCTAAACGTGTATATACTAAATAAAGAAAACCTATGAAAGAAGCTACTTATACTTTTTATAACACTAACGCGTTCAAAATCAATTTTAACGAAACAGAGTAGTTAATACCCCCAATTATTAAACGCTATCGAGCGGTGTGGGTGAGCGGCGCAAATGAGAGTATCAGATTTGCATGAAGCACGCATTAACCAGCACGCTGGCTACAGATCAAGCGAGCCAATTCCAGCTAAATGCATCTTTAGCCGGAATTAGTACGCTTGATTTGCGCCATGGCATCAAAGCGACGTGCTCTTGCGTTCATCGCTATGGTGGTATTAGCAGCTTACGCTTTTGCCCTTAACCAACCTATTTAACGGATTATTGTAAAATTTTGTCAAGTATTCAACATTATTGGCATTTTTTTTATTAGTCCACAAAACTAACTACAATTGTTAGTTTATATCTTATTAAATATTAACTTTGGAAATGTACGCTATGTTTCACTTTTTCAGTGTTTATTTGTAGCTAGCTAATGCCCGAGATATCATCTGCGAATATTTAAAAATTTACTTCACGAAAATCTTTTAGGATATTTCTTTGTTAACCTTCTGCATACAACTTAACTAAATGAATGCGATTTCATTCATAGGATCTGTGAACGATGCATGCCCAATTAATTCTCCTTCGAAACTCCTAAGTAGGCCAGCCATCCGTGTAAGTACTTCCTTCAGTTAACGTTATTATTTCGTAGTATTAGTATTATGAGTTAGATAAGTCCAATAGGTCTTTAAAAATCTTAATCCACGCAGACGAAGTCACGGGCATCAGCTAGTTGTGAATGAAGCAAGAATAATAACTAAACATTTCCAAGCACATGAAAGGAAAACCATTTCCTTCATATCACATTTAGTAGAATCCTAGGAATAAGAAAGCGCTTGCAAAATGTTGGAAGAATATATTATACATTCGTAGACTGCAGGGTTCCATTTAGTCACACACACAACAGTAATACATTCCAATACTATAATATTTTGGCATACATGTAAATAGTAATTTGGCATATAAATAGTAATTTTGTCCAATATTCTGAACTCAGTTCTACAAATGACCTAACTTGGATATGACCCTCGACCTAAGCGCTCCTCTCCTAAAGAGGAGACCTAAACATATCCATCTGATCCATATCCGTCTTCGTGATCCTGACGATCAGATGACTACTGACAACATACTCTTACCACCTACCACACAATCATACGCTACACACCGTCCTCGCCAACGAAGACGAGGTCCCGTACGTTATCTGGACGTGGGCTCCATGCACGGCCTCGGAGACGCACGGACCACTCACCGTCCGACCCCCCCTGTTATCCCAAACGTCGCCTAAGCCGAGGTTCGGCCTCAGAGGAGGCGCCTTTAGACAGACATTCCGGTTACGCTGTGGCACAGCTAATAGGCAGTTTGAAAAAAAAATATTGGATATGAAATCCGAAAATTATTTTTACATGTGTGTATATCTTTGCTTTTACATCACGTTCCGGGATATATTTGATCATTTATCCAAAATCAATGCCATTTTATTACTAAAACGTTTCAAAATTAAAAGCCTTCTCTCTCATTAAGTCGTTTAAAAAACGCGTAAATAATTAACTTTGTCAAACAATAAACGAGCAAAAGATTAGCTAATACCGTGCATGTAGAATTTGAAACATTTAACGTACAAATACGCCTAATTAAGCGATTCTAATGTTAAAGTACTTCAAAGGGGTTACTAATTTTGAATAACGCTTAAGAATAAACAGCTCACAATATTGCGACAGGGGGTAGGGGTAACATGTTATTTAACTTGTACACGATGGCGAAGTTGTACGCGGGTACCGCATGTTTAAACTATGACATATATCTCTTGAGCGAATTTCATGCATAAAATTATCGACGCCTGTGTGTGACACGCGAATACCTGTCGACGTTAACGAGACTTAGACCATAAGACATAGCGGGAACCAAATTTAATGACAGAAATAAAGAAATGATATTATTTGTCTGGTGGGAGGCTTCGGCTGTGGCTAGTTACCACCCTACCGACAAAGACGTGTCGCCAAGCGATTTAGCGTTCCGGGTAGAAACCAATTAGGAGTGTGGGTTTATCATACCCCTAACAAGTTAGCCCGCATCATAACTTACCACCAGGTGATATAGACGTCAAGGGCTAACTAAAAAAAACGTCTTTTACTTGCTATAGCATTTCAGAAAACTGTATTGCATATTCTGCAACTCACCGTTAAAATACTTTAAAGTTATTTCATTTATTAAAACTAACATCGTTCAGAGCGATACTGATACCAATTTCTTAGACTTGACTTTTTTTCTCATAAAACTTTTTACGTCTCTAATCTACCTACTCGTATGTAAGCATGGCTAAATGCATAAGCGATGGCGGGAGAAAACTTAAATTACAATTAACTACAGTCATATTTTATAGAGATGATTTGTTTAACCAAAAATACACTGTCATTGATTTGGAGGAAGATTTCGGGAAACTGGAAGAGGAAGGTGGAAGAGGCTACGGTGAACTTAGAATTTTAAATGGCTCGTAATTGCAATATTTGGTCCAAAATACGAAGCGTCAAGCGTCGTTGAAGATTGAAATTATGACACTATTAATATGAAAGAGTAGAAAAGTAACATCATTTTTTGTTTCAAAGTTTGGAAAATAATTAAGAGTAAGTTTCTTTTAAATCATTAAGATACCTACAACTCTTCCGGTGACCCTGAACATCATCATCAAATGAACAATGGTTGTCGCAAGCAAAGATTTTTTTTAGGTCAAACTGTAAGCAAATCTCTTAATTGTAGCTGTGCTGTGTGTGTGTGTGAATTTTGAAGCCATTGGTTGCCTTGAAGCGATAAGGCTGCCAAATGGTATTCTATTTGCTGTATTGTTTTTGTTTGTAGATACTTTTAGCATAGTGTTTTTTTAGTGTGTATTTTTTTATCAATTCACATACAACTGGAAAACGAATACAAATTCTATGAATGCGAAACTTTTATGTGTAACAATACACACTAGATTGACGACCTCCGTGGCGCAGTGCGTACGCTGTCGCACTATAAAGTTGGAGGTCCTGGGTTCCATTCCCGGCTCGAGTCTGGTCTGGTGGGAGGCTTCGGCCGTGGCTAGTTACCATCCTACCGACAAAGACATGTCGCCAAGCGATTTAGCGTTCCGGCACGATGTCGCGTAGAAGCCACTCTGGAGTGTGGTTTTACCATAACAGGTTACCCCTCATCATCACTTGGGTGAGATAGACGTCAAGAGCTAAGTTGTAGTGTATAAAAAAAAATGAAAAAATTAGGAGCGTGGGCTTACCATACTTACCATACATTCATCCGGGAAGTATACAACGGGTCCCCCGGGTGTCCTGTAAAACCTGCGAGAGGGACATGCCGTGGTGGTTTTTAGTTCGGGCTTACCATACTCATAATAGGTTAGCCTACCCATCCTAGACAGCATCATCACTTACCACCATGTCAAATAGCCGTCAAGGGCTAACTTGTAGTGTATTAAAAAAAGATTGATGAATTTGATGACAGTGTTTGTTAAGACAATATCGTCGTAGGTGCACCGTCAGTAAGCTTCTAACTTAGCGCACACGTTATCGTAAAGTCACGCGGCCACACCTCGCTCTGTAAGCAAAGCTATTCAGATGTTCGGCTTCGCTTGTTGATATTGAAATGAAGCTGAAATTAATATGTATGTCGTGGCGTGAAACAATCGGGCGCCGATGTTTGCCTCCAGTTTCAATGGCGGCTTTCAAAGTTTAGAAGTCGGGATTATGGTGAGTGTTATATTGAGGAGTTTGATAAACTCCGTACCGGAGGTTTCTGCAAAAGGTTACTGCTTAATGGAGTTGATTCAGAGTTTGTGTTTATATTCACTTTGTTGTTTATTAATAATTCGTGTGATTTTAAACTATCGTGAGTCGGATTAATTAAGGTTGATGATTCTGAAGGGGTAGTGGAAATCGACTTATTGCATTGGGAGAGCAATGTTGGTTCAAGCCACTAAATTGATTCTACGTTAACCATCGACTTAACATTTCAAACCATATCGATGTTACATACATTTCAATTAGTGATATTAAAATAAAACAAACAATGCAATTTAATTACATTTTGTTTAACCATTTTGACGACCTCCGTGGCGCAATGCGTGCGCTGTTGCATTTTAAAGTTGGAGGTCCTGGGTTCGATTCCCGGCTCGAGTCTGATCTGGTAGGAGGCTTCGGCCGTGGCTAGTTACCATCCTACCGACAAAGACGTGTCGCCAAGCGATTTAGCGTTCCGGCACGATGTCGTGTAGAAACTAATTAGGAGTATGAGTTTACCATACCCCTAACAGGTTAGCCCGCTCCCATTTTAGACTGCATCATCACTTGCCATCAGGTGAGATGCAGTTAAGGGCTAAGCACTTGTGGTGAATTAAAAAAAATCTAACCTCTATATGGTATGTTTTTTTTTTATTTTTTTAAGTTCATTATGAACTTTGAAGTTATTGAGAGACATCTCTAGAATTACATTCGATAGTTTATTGTTATAATATATGCACTTCCAATGAACGAATTACATAATCGATTGATCAAACTTTGAGTAGAATCTCTAAAAGGAGCATAAAAAACAGGACCATTTCTGTTTAAACTTGGAATCAATGAGAGTGCAATAGTGGGAGGAAGATTCAATGAAGAGGCAAAGTTTTTGATGCTACAGAATCAGTTAGTTCTGCAGTTACATAAATAGTTTTCAACCCAGGATGTAACTATGGTATGTAAGTTGTAAGGAAAAATAGTATCCCTCAGATTTACTAAAAGTACTTCACCATTCGACTCACAAATTCAAACTATCTTGTCATGCAAAATTTTGTCAGTACAGATAAGTTAAACTTCTGAGCCGTAATATGAATTAAGATAGGAAGAAGAAAAAAATAGGCCGGCATCGTTTCCCGGTTGACTTTCCTAGATAAATAGTCCTGCTAGTATATTCTCAACATGCGAAGATCTGTTTGTTTGTTTGTTCGGCTTAAAAACAAAAATGTTCGTAAGAAAGGTTGAAAGCTAACGGCTAGTAATTAGTAATAATATTATAGTATGGTTATAACCTTACATTATGGCTGTTAAAACACACTCCTTAGATCAATAGCGTGATGAACGGAGATCTCGCCTCATCTCCTCGCTGGTTGGGGCTAATACGGGTCGGGGCCGGGATTGACCTTTGCAACGCGATCCGGATGACGCTCCGGGCTTGAGCCGAGATTGGGGTCAAATCGTGTCGTTTAGGGCGATACTGTTTTCTTATCGTGAATTATTTTTAGAAATGTTTTTGACGGAAATTTACGTTCATTTCCTAAAATCGGTCTACTCACTACAGCTCACTACGGAGCACAGGTCTCTTCTCAATATGAGAGGGGTTTGGCCATAGTCCACCACGCTGGCCATGTGCGGAATGGCAGACTTCACACGCCTTTGAGAACATTACGGAAATTTACGTTCATTTCCTAAAATCGGTCTGAGTGAAAAATCACCTATTTTTTGGGGTGACAAATAAACTTGCTTTACAACTTTTCGTAAGTTTCGCACGGGTGATATAATCCATCAGTTACCTATTGTCGATTGAAATATTGCATCCTCCACCTCGGAAAATGAAGTAAGATGAACAAAGTTTAATTAACTAACATTGATCTGGTTGCAAAAATTGATTCGCAGAAAACCTAATACCATAATAATAACCTAATACCTAATAGTAATACTGACCCAGTATAGAACCCAGGACTTCCAACATACCTATAAGCTACCCCAATCAATTCAATTTTAAAACGATATCGAGTTGGTTTGGGTTAAGATTCTGCACGCTCCGTTATGTCTGCGCAGTTGAAACTCCACAGTAAAAACATATTTAAAAAAGGAACATTTTTTATCATCATCATGATCAACCCATTACCGGCTCACTACAGAGCACAGGTCTCTTCTCAATATGAGAGGGGTTTGGCCATAGTCCACCACGCTGGCCATGTGCGGAATGGCAGACTTCACACGCCTTTGAGAACATTATGGAGAACTCTCAGGCGTGCAGGTTTCCTCACGATGTTTTCCTTGAACCGTTGAAGCAAGCGGTATTTTAATTTTTTTTAAAACGCACATAACTCTGAAAAGTTAGAGGTGCGTGCCCGGATTCGAACCGCTGACTTCTGATTAGGAGGCTGACGCCCTAACCACTAGGCTATCTCCACTTCACTAGGCTATCACTTAATTATCATTAAGTTTAATAATCACAGCTGAATAACTGCATATTACTGGTAATAAGTGATTTTAGTGGCTACACTCGAGGTTTTTATATTGCAACGCTTAAATGGACTTACGATTTTAGCATGACTTTTTTTGTATTGGTATTATTAAGAACCAGCACTCAGCTTCAATTTAACACACTCTTTTACTTTTTTAGCGTAATAAACATAACTTACTTACACGTACATACACTTACAAAACCAAATACACAACTACAACTTAAATATTATAATCTAACCGTTATACTTAATAACTTTTTAAACCTACCAATGTTTTACATACTTTTATACGTAACGTTTCTGAACATTTTCCTTGGAGGTTATGCACCCAACCAAACCTACTCGTATTTTGCAAACAATTTATTGAGTCCGAAACTTAATACATTTTATTTTAAATGGAAATTTATAATACATAATTTTTCTCCACGTTCGAAACTACTTATAAATGTCCCTAGCTTGTTAAGCCGTTCTTACTCATTATGTGCAATGAAAAATAAGTTTAACCCTGGATTCTGATTGGAGAAATATAAATACAGACCTTCAAAATTTAGGTAATATGACGTCATATCAGTGTGAAGCCGAAATGTGTAGAAATTACATCTCCAACAAAGCAAATACTATAAAAATTTTCCACATGAATATTCGTAGTATTAACTCAAATTTCGATGGGCTCCAGGTTCTGTTGAGACGTATAAACTTAGAAATAGACATTATCGTTCTTACAGAGTGTTGGCTAAAAAACCTAAATCAAGTACCTACTTTAAATGGGTATACGCCGCATTGCTCAAAACATATTATAAACCGCAGCGACGGCGTCATATTATACGTTAAAAATGAACTCAATTGTACTTTATCATATCCAACATTAATCAATGCGAGCTCAATAATGTGTAATTTTAATAATAAATTATGTATCCTTGCTATATATCGGTCTCCGTCGTTTAAACAAATAGATAATTTTCTGTACAGTCTAAATGAGGTTATTGCTGGTATAAGTCAATGTGCGTCGCTGGTTGTTGTTGGTGATGTAAATATACACATTTCTCAATCGAATAATGATACTCCAGCACATGAGTATTTGAACTTAATTAGTGGTCATGGCCTTTTGCCATCACATTTCTTTTTTACGCGTGACAAAAGCTGCATCGACCATGTTTTACTAAAGACTCGGTTCTCAAGTATAACACTGGTATTGGATCCATCAGTTACTGATCACTCTCCAGAAATTGTATCCCTTGATATGAAATATCCAAGAAAACATCTATCAAATCATCGTTATCCCATTGACTATACTAGTATTAAACAGTGCATAGATGAACTAGATTATGAAAAATTAGTAGACTCAGAAGATCCAAACGTAGCTACAACTCAGTTTGTTGACACGCTCAGCAGCATCATTGAGTCAAACACGAAAGAAATACGTACTTCCCGGAAAAGAACTATATTAAAACCGTGGATTACTCCTGGACTTTTAAGATGCATTAAACATCGAGACCGCTTATACAAAAAATACAAGGCTTCACCTGAGATTGAAACACTAAAAATCACGTACCTACGATACAAAAGTTTTGTAATAATCTTTTAAAGCGACTTAAACGAAACTATGAGAAACTAGAATTTGAAAAACATAAAAACAGCACAAAAGGAACTTGGTATGTCATTAAGAAGGTTTCAAATATAAATATTTCATGCTCTCCCCCCTTAGAATTGCTAAATTTTCAGTCTGACCCTAAAACTTCTCTTAACTATGTAAATACATTTTTTGTAGAGGTAGGTAGTAGACTAGCATCTCAGATTCTCTCACAACCGAACTTTTCCCTAGATGACTGTCTCAATAATAACCTATCTCCTGTAAACTCCTTTGGAATTCTGCCTGTTAATGTAAAAGAAATAGAAACTATTATTATGAACCTAAAATCTAATAGTGCGGTGGGATGGGATGGAATTCCTTCAAAAGTATTAAAGGCCTGCTGTACTAAGTTAGCCCCTATTATGACCAAAATCTGTAATCTTTCTCTAGCCAAGGGTATTTTCCCGAATTGCTACAAGAAGGCTTTAGTTATTCCGATATACAAAAATGGCGATAGGAATAGTGTGAATAATTATAGACCTATATCTTTGCTCACTGCTCTGTCTAAAATATTGGAGAAAGTATTAAATAATAGACTAGTCAATTATTTAGAAACCCATAAACTCTTGGCACCAAACCAGTACGGATTCAGGAAAGGTAAATGTACCGAAGATGCAGTTCTTGATTTAACTGAATCAATTACTAGATCCCTTGATAAAAAATTAAAATGTGTCGGCATTTTCTTAGATTTATCGAAAGCTTTCGACACTGTTTCTATCCCCCTACTTTTGAATAAGCTTGATAAAATAGGAGTCAGAGGTATAGCACTGGACATTTTCAGAGATTACTTAACGAATCGTACTCAGCAAGTCAAAGTAAATGAACATCGAAGTGATTACATGCCTCTTTCATATGGTGTCCCACAGGGCAGTATTCTAGGTCCTACCCTTTTCCTCATATACATAAACAACCTTTGCTACCTCCAAATTCCAAATTGCAAAATAATATCTTACGCAGATGATACTGTCCTGTTAATTACAGGAGATACATGGGATAATGCATTTAAAAATGCTGAGTTTGCTATTAAAGTGGTTTCTGACTGGTTAACTGCAAATTTACTGAGCCTTAACGTTAATAAAACTAAATTTCTTACCTTCTCACCTTCCACTACTTCTCAACCTCCCATTAACAAATGCAAGGTTAAGGTACACGTATGTAATTCCCTGGGAACTACACATTGCTCCTGCCCTACTTTAGAATATGCTTCAAACATAAAATATCTTGGAATTCTAATCGATAATACTTTGTCCTGGAAGTTGCATATTTCGAACTTAACATCAAAAATAAGAAAGTTGATATATATATTTAAAAACCTTAGAGGATCTGCAAATAAAGCAACTATTTTTATGGTATACTACGCAATAGTCCAATCGTTACTATCTTACTGCATTTCAGTCTGGGGAGGTAGTCATAAAAAAACGATATTACCGTTAGAGAGAGCACAAAGAGCTATTCTAAAAGTAATGACTTATAGACCTTTTCGATTTCCCACTATAGAATTATATAAAGACTGTAAAGTTTTATCAGTTCGCCAACTCTTTATTTTTCAAACTATTATTCGAAAACATTGTTCCACTACTTACGTTAAAAATCAACATAAGAGAAGAGTTGACATGATATTCCAGACAGAAAGACACAGAAGTAAACTTACTGGGAGGCAATATTACATCATTGGCTCTAGACTCTATAATAAAATAAATAAAGCTATAAATATTTATCCTCTTAACAAAAAACTATGTAAAATACGTGTAAAAGAGTGGTTACTCACAAAATCATACAGTGAAACTGAAAAACTGCTGGAAGTCTTAGGTTCGTACACACACATATACACTCATTAAGTGGTTCAATAAAATTAGGAGAGTACTGCCGCCTGAAATACAGGTATATACCTAAATCAGGGGCAGTAGATTTTATTGCTCAAGTACATACATACATACACACATACACACATACATAATGCCACGACGCAACGCGATCAGCTGCGAACGCGTTGCGACGCGACGGTAGCTTCCCCGCATTAATCTATTACTTGTTATCACCATTATGTTGTTGTCACCATATAAGTGCGTTAATAAGTTAATTTGCAAGTTGTTTATGTACTTATTTTGATGCTTGTTTTTGTTTGTTTAATAAAGAATAAAGAAAGAAAGAATATTCAAATTCAAATAATCTTTATTCAAATCCTTCCTTTATGAGGCACTTTTGACGCGTCAATAATAGTAATCACGATTAAATCACTACTATTATAATTATTATAATACCATGATAAATAAGTCAACACTACGATAATGTGTTACCTAAAACAATTTTGCTTGGGTGATATATATATAACATATGATCCTCCAATATTCGGCATGTCGAAGTCCGTTATTTGTATCGGTGTACCGTGTTGCCGTTCACGCGTCTTAAACTTGCTTGTACAAATATGTGCGCGTTTAAGCAAAGCGTTACGCTCAAAGTAAATGGACAATCTTATCAAAATATTGCAATATTAGTAGAACCTTGGTATTAGGGTTGAAGTTTGACGGTCTTATAAGAGGTTCTTCTGAGGTCGATGCCTGGCAGGGATGGTTCTGAAATTTATCATTTCTGAATTTTCTCTGATCTTGTCTAGCTATTGACCTACAGACGTGCCTCCAAATGAGGTAGGGTTCCGGCCCTTGTTAGCCCTTGACGGCAATTTCACCTGATGGTAAGTGATGATGCAGTCTAAGGTGATAGCGGGCTAACCTGTTAGGGGTATGGAAAACCCATACTCCTTATTGGTTTCTACAGGACATCGTGCCGGAACGCTAAATCGCTTGGCGACACGCCTTTGTCGGTAGGGTGGTAAGTAGCTACGGCTGCAGCCTCCCACCAGACCAGACTCGAGCCGGGAATCGAACCCAGGACCTCCAACTGTATAATGCGAAAGCGCGCGCGCTGCGCCACGGAGGTCGTCAAAACTAAAATGCTTAGAAACCAATTAGGTGTATGGTTTTACCGCACCCTAACAGGTGAGCTTTCTACCATCTTACTCATTGACTGCACCATCACTTACCAACATGTGAAATTTAGGAAAATCTTACGAAAGAAAAAGAACGAAAAGTATAGAACGACTAAAATTAATCCTCGTTCTAAAAGTGATTATTAATTTAAGACGTCAATAAACACGACTTTATGTATTGAAACGTTTTGAATTCTTGAAATTAATGAATACAGTACCATAAATTCTTGAAAGTGTTCTACAAAATTTCAAAAGTACCTTCAATTACAAATAAAATGTTTGGCTATTGGAATCTCGTCAAAAGAATACACCTGGAATGTTTAATAGGATACTAAAGTAAAGCAAAGGATGACCTTGAATAACGAATAACGCTTTAGCATTTTCCACTAAGTACCAACAAAAAGGTAACCTTCGGGACAAAAACGAGCTCTACTTTAGAAACACATTAAATTTTAAAGAGCACTTTGAAATGAAATACAAGTACACAGTGAGCCGTCGAATTTCCAGAGATCTTTTAAATTATCCGTCTGAGATCACCGTTTTCAAAGGTTTCCAATTCGATCCGTAATTGAAAATAATACCGTAAACATGGAAACCTTACTGCGGGACGATTTTGTTCGATTAAAGCAAACGTTAACTGTGGTAGGAGCGTTTCGCTTTCTACGATGTCGCATAGAAACAAAATAGGAGTGTGGTTTTCCCATACCCCTAACAGGTTAGCTCGCTACCATCTTAGACTGCATCGTCACTTACCACCAGGTGAGATAGCCGTCAAGGGCTAACTTGTAGTGTATATATATATAAAATCAATATAAAAAATGTAGATTATTTGAAATTCTAAATCCTTCGCAGTTAGAAATAAAAAGCCAGATATATTAGATACTATAAGTAAACGTTAATAGACCTCCCTGTACGCTCTTACTCTATAGCCGTACACTAGCGTTCACTAAAACCGTTTCAAATCGCACTAATAAAAATAATCGTACTGTGTTTCAAATTTTATCTTTCTCCGTGTGCAAATGATATACAAATTCAAGATATACATTTTTTTTTGAGGACCTCCGACATTATAAAGTTGGAGGGCTCCTGGAATCCTGGGCTCGATTCCTGGCTCGAGTCTGGTCTGGTGGGAGGCTTCGGCCGTGGCTAGTTACCACCCTACCGACAAAGAATTCCCAAGATGTCGTGTAGAAACCAATTAGGAGTATGGGTTTACCATACCCCTAACAGGTTAGCCTGCTACCATATTAGACTGCATCATCACTTACCATCAGGTGAGGTTGCCGTCAAGGGTTGACTTGTAGTGGATAAAAAAAAAACTTTAATACGATAACGGAAATATCCCTGGTTCTCATATTAACTAGTTATTTGTCATACAGTGTAATAAATTCCAGTTCAGTAAAAGTTTTTGATGATAATTTTACTGCTGATACGAGTTTCAAATTTTAATATCGTAAAATGTAACATGTTCATGAATGATGACGATACGACAGAGATTTTTTCAAAGATTTAGTGACAATAGACTATAAGAGGGACGAGAAATTGAAATTTTCTACCTTCAGAGAGAACGTGGCGTCCCGGTTATTTTTGCTAAAATTTGATAAAAATATTACAGGCCATTAATTCACGTTGCAACATCGCGAAGGATCTAAACTATAAATAACGATGCACAGTTATGTAATAACTGAATATATATATATATATATAGGATTAGGATTAGGATTTTATATATATATATATATGTATATATAAACTAAATATAATATATATAAATATGTATAGTATAATATAGTATTATGGTAAAATAGCTAAACAAACTTTTTAATTTTTGAATACCCTCGAATGCCTTTTAAGGATTTTCGATATGAGTTTCAAGATATAAACTCTCCGTGCCAAGTTTTATCGATATCGATGCAGTGGATTAGCTGTTCATAGGTAACAAACAACCAACGTTATGCAAATACGCATTTTTATTTGTATGGATTTCTCTCACTCATATAAAATCCTAAGGAGATCCATCCCAGTAAAACTGAGCTAATAATAATAATTAATAATATAATAATATTAATAATATCAGTTCGCTCGCAGCAAGGATGTAAAAAGCGGTCTTGCTGGACTCGGCTAGGATAGTCCGCCTGTTTCTCAACCTGTCGCCCTGACCCCCGGCCGTTTGGTCTCCCTTGCCGGGGTGTAATCCTTCGCCCGGTGCAAATATGTATCCATGTAAAGTGGTGTATGTAGGTTTATTTTTTATTTTATTTATTTAAGTTTATTATATCTCTTTTGGTTATTATTTATTTATTTTGCACACGGGCGTGAGAGTTGGAATATATGATTAATATTTCTTTTTTGATTGAGGTAAATACCCAAAAGTACAATAGTACAGATGTAAAATAATAATAATATGATATAAATGTATAAAATAAAATAATTGTGCCAGTTATTTTCTATTTGGATCTCGAAACATCGAGAATGCGTCATCATTGAACTTCTCAAGTCCTGACCATTCACTTGAAAGATGCTGTTACCAGAACTACGCAATCTTTCCCAAGGAAGATATACGCGCTCTGACAACAGCAAAGAAATCGGGCATCCTCGCCTCGGCGAACATGCCCGACGCGCTGCAGTATCTCGGTAACTTCATAAGGATGCGGTAATAAATAAGGTAAGTGGTGATAGCCTAGTGGTTAGGGCGTCAGCCTCCTAATCAGAGGTCGCCGTTTCAAATCCGGGTACGCAACTCTAACTTTTCGGAGTTATGTGCGTTTTTAAAAAATTTAAATAAATTAAAAACATCGTGAGGAAACCTGCACGCCTGAGTGTTCTCCATAATGTTCTCAAAGGCGTGTGAAGTCTGCCAATCCGCACATGGCCAGCGTGGTGGACTATGGCCAAACCCTTCTCATATTAAGAAGAGACCCCTGCTTTGTAGTGAGCCGGTAATGGGTTGTTCATGATGATGATGATGTTCGTGACGAATCTTTGACGATGTATACCAATGTTGCAATACAGTCTTTTTATTGGACAATAATGGCCGGTGGAACTGCCAGCAACTGCGCTAGTGAAAATCTTCGCATATTTAATGCGCCCGTAATGGAGTTTACTCGTTGCCTTTTAAGCTGAAGAGGACCTCTTGAAGTGGCGCATCGTGCTAATGAAAAACAAAAACTACGACTTACTTCTAGGTAACAGAGACAAGGCGTCAGAATAAGAGAAACATTGCAGCAACAGTCTCATTTCTCTGTTGTTATTCGAGTTAGCGTTATTAGCTATCCAATGATAATGAACAGCGGCCTCAAAGGAGGCGCCCTTAGGCAGTCGTTCCCATAGTTTCTTCGAGCCCTAGGGCTCAAAATTTCTTCTGGCAGAGCTTCTTTCCAAAGCTCGCCAAACAGCCCGGTTACGCTGTGGCAACCAATAGGGTTTGTACAGCTAATAGACAATCCGGAAAAAAAAAGAAAAAAAAAAAATAATGAACAGCTTAGCCACGCAAGATAAAGCATATTATTAAAAATGTCTTTATTTTTTTTTTTTTATTTACCACAAGTTAGCCCTTGACTGCATCTCACCTGATGATAAGTGATGATGCGGTCTAAGATGGTAGCGGACGAACGTGTTAGGGGCATGGTAAACTCATACTCCTAATTGGTTTCTATACGACATCGTGTCGAAACGCTAAATCTCTTGGCGACACGTCGTTGTCGGTAGGGTGGTAACCAGCCACGGCTGAAGCCTCCCACCAGACCAGATTCGAGCCGGGAATCGAACCCAAGACCTCCGACTTTAAAATTCAACAGCGCACGCGCTGCGCCACGGAGGTCGTCAAAAATAGTAAAAAGTATTTTAAAATGATTAAGTTGAAGCTGTGATAGCCTAGTGGTTAGGACGACCGCCGCCTAATCAGAGGTTGGGGTTCGTACCCGGGTACGCACCACTAACTTTTCGGAGTTATGCGCGTTATTAAGAAATTAAAATATCACTTGATCAACGGTGAAGGAAAACATCGTAAGGAAACCTGCATGCCTGAGAGTTCTCCATAATGTTTTCAAAGGCATTTTCTCTGGCACCCTCTTAGCTTTACTTTTAAATTTGCGAGTATAGTTATCACCATTACTTCACGAATAAAAATAATTGAAAATGTTACATGATTAAAGCTATTTTTTTTTTTATTCAAATAACTATATTCGTAAACTTAAAACTAAAGCTATGCTATATATTTTGATTTGATTCATATCACAAGTTTTAAGTCCCGAGTATATAATAGGTGAAACATAAAATCAAACTGAAATTGGAACGGAATTCAGAACGCTTTCACGCCCAATATGTCCCATTACAACGGTATGTAGAAGTTTAATAGAAATAATAGCAATATGATACTCTCGCGCGCTCGACTAAACGCCACATGTATTCTAAACAGGTGCGAGATAAAAGATAATTTGAAATCCCTCCGGAGGGAGCTGCGATAAAGGCGTTCACGTGGAGCCGTGCTTTAAATAAAAAATAAGTTTTTATTTTTAAAACTCCGTACAGTATAATGCTCTGTTAGTCATGTGTTTCATCATAATCAACCCATTAACGGCTCACTACAGAGCACGGGTCTCAATATGAGAAGGGCTTGGACATAGTCCACCACGCTGGCCATGTGCGGATTGGCAGACTTTACTTCAGACGTGCAAGTTTCCTTACGATGTTTTCCTTCATCGTTGAAGCAAGTGATATTTTTTTTTCTTTTTTAAAACGCACATAACTTCGAAAAGTTAGAGGTGCGTGCCCGGATTCGAACTGCCGACCTCTGATTAGGAGCTTGACACCTTAACAACTAGGCTATCACCGCTCTAGGCTAGTTTAGTAAACTACTTTTTGGGATACATACTTGCAAAAGGGTTACTTATAGCTTTGAACACCCAAAGGTGGTTCCCATATTTGCAAGTGTATTGCCGACGGTATGTCGGTCGGCGTCCGACAAAATAGCTATGCCGATTTTTGTGATGTTTTTTTTTTTGGGTGTATATTAAAACTAAGTTATGTTGGCAGAGCTTCTCTCCGAAGCTCGCCAAACAGCCCGGTTACGCTGTCACAACCAATAGGGTTAGCAAAGCTAATAGTCAGTCCGAAAAAAAAAACTAAGTTTGTAATGTAAGGTATCAGACAAAGCGTAATGAAGTTGCTATAACATTATTGCAAGAAACGCTAAAGAGGGCGAGAGGAGGTCAAGCAAGCGACTGATTATTTAAAAAAACAAGATGTTCCCGATGGATTCACTCGCGTTCGAGGCGTAACATGTTTAGTCCGAAGTTTAAGGTTTACAAAAAGATATTTCCCTTTGTATATTTTTTTTCATAGCAGCAATAGTTTTAATTTTGTTAATTTTATTATTTTTATTTTATGTGCGAAGCTGTGATAGCCTGTTGATTAGGATGTCAGCCTTCTAATCAGAGGTTGGGGGGGGGGGGGGGTCCGAACCCGGGTACGCACCTATAACTATTCGGATTTATGTGCGTTTTTAAGCAATTAAAATATCACTTGCTCAACGGTGAAGAAAATCATCGTGAGGAAACCTGCATGCCTCAGAGTGTTCATAATGTTCTCAAAAGCATGTGAAGTCTGCCAATCCGCACATGGCCAGCGTGGTGGACTATGGCCAAACCCTTCTCATATCGAGAGGCGACCCGTGCTCTGTAGTGAGCCGGTAATGCGTTGATCATGATGAATATTTTAAGTCAGGCTGTACACTTAACAGACGTTCTCAGGCTTATCTGTATATATATATATATGTATATTTAATATGTAAACGAATAAATTATCATTTCATTATTCAATGGACTTATACAATACGTGTAATGTTTAACATATCTTTTCCATTTAGGATCCAGTTTTAAACGAACACCTTTATCGATTAGTTCCGTCCGGGGTAACATCGAATTATCTTCCGAATAGCATCTACTTTGAATACATACGCCGTTTAGCCAGCGCGCTACGAGATTACAATCCACACCTACTGTTCCTATTAAACTTCGATACAAGTAAACGAATTTTGAAGCCTTTATCAGGGTACCGAGGAACATAGAAACCTTTTAACTTATATTTTACTTTAAATACAAACCTTAACTAAGGTGTGATACCCTAGTGGTTAGGACGTCAGCCTCTGAATCAGAGGTCGGGTGTTCGAACTCGGACACGCACCTATAACTTCTCGCAGTTATGGGCGTTTTTCAGCAATTAAAATATTACTTGCTTCAACGGTGAAGGAAAACATCGTAAGGAAACCTGCATGCCTAAGAGCTCTCCATAATGTTCTCAAAGGCATGTGAAGTCTGCCAATCACATGGCCAGCGTGGTGGACTATGGCCAAACCCTTCTCATAATGAGAGGAGACCCGTGCTCTGTAGTGAGCCGATAGTGGGATGATCATGAACAAACCTTAACTGCAAAGAGTTTTTTGTTGATAAAATCCAGAATTAAAAAAGAATGAACTTTTAAAATTACGTGTTGAAACTATAGATAGCATATAAAATCGAAAGAATTGTTCTAAATTTGAATTTACAATTTTGTAGAACCGAGAGATCCCTTGTCTGATTCACACATAAGGCAATCCCGTTCTTTACTCTTCTAACATTGACATGTCTTATCGGTTCGACAGTTCTTCTTCAACCTTTAAAAGTGATTAGGGAACGTTCTTCTCCAATAGGTTTCGTGAAACTACGTTGTTTTGGTTTTTGGCAGATTTTAGCTTATTCTGTCTAACGATAACCCTCTCTGTTATGTATGAGTAGGTTTTTATGAATAATAGGGAAAATATTTTAAAATATAGAATAAGATAAAAAGTGAAGTTTTTTTTTACCTGTAAATAAAATATTTACAAAGTCTTTTAGTTAAAAAAAGTAAGCTCAGTTTGTCTGGTGGGAGGCTTCGGCCGACGAAGACGTGTCGCAAAGGGATTTAGCGTTCCGGCACAATGTCGCGTAGAAACCAATGAGGGGTGTGATTTTACCATAACCCTAACAGGTTAGCCCGCTACCATCCTAGACTGCATCATCACTTACCACCAGGTGAGATAGCCGTCTAAGCTTTTGTGTATATAACTTGTAGTGTATATAATGCAAGAATCTTTGCATTTTATTGTTCATTCTCAACTCTTTGTAATTGTATTAACTAATTGTTATATGGAAGGTATTACTTTAAATAAATGATCTTCTTTTGGTTTTAAAGTTTGAAATGAATAATAATAGTTTAAAAAACTAAAAAAACACGCTACTGCACGCATGCGTAGTTCGCGCACTAGCTCTGTCTCTCTTACTCGCATGCAAAGGATGCGGAAAGAAATTAATTAATCCTGGCGAATCTAATTAGGATAATCGGATATTTTGATCGGATTATTGCATTGTCATCGACCTTTGACAGGTGTGCAAAGTTTGAATCAAATCTGATCGTTCAAAGTAGGGCAAAATCGAGCTCAAAGGAGTCGGTTACAAACAAACAAACAAACAAACAAACAAACATACATACATACAGGTGAAGCTAATAAAAGCGTGTTAAAAAGAAGTCTTTTTCTTTTTAACACGTACTTTTAATTTTTTTCAACCATTAGTTAAATTATGATTAATATTCGTCACCAGTAATATGAATGGCACATGACAAACTTCTGGAGTTGGCAACCCAGTGATAATTGATTTGTTGTGTGATTAGTGACTCGTATTCACGAGATTTTTTAAGAAACTTTTATCTATGTGGGTATCAGGTAGTAAACAAATACTTATGTCTGACTGACTCCTAATCAAAATACCTTGAAGGTTTCATGAAATGTGTTAAAAAGTTGGCCATCGTGTTTGCGAAGCCGTGAGTTTGTTGCCAACTTGTAAATTGATTGAAACGCCGACGCCTGATAATTACTTTATAGTTTTCTTGTTAATGGTAGTGGAAAGTTTCCAGACAGGTGCTGCTAAGTTCTGTTGTTTTTCGTGAATTAGGTGTTGGAATGGTTCTTTCTTGATGTTTATTGGATACTTTGAGATGTTTGGATTGTGAACTACCTTATTAGTTTAGTGGTAAGAACTCTTGAATATCCCATGGTGCTGGTTTCGATTCCGAATGGATATAAACGAATTGACGACCTACCGTGGCGCAGCGTGTGCTGTCGCATTATAATGTTGGAGGTCCTGGGTTCGATTCCCGGCTCGAGTCTAGTCTGCTGGGAGGCTTCGGCCGTGGCTAGTTACCACCCTACCGACAAACACGTGTGACCAAGCGATTTAGCGTTCCGGCACGATATCGCGTAGATACCAATTAGGAGTGTGAGTTTGCCTTGGCTAGTTACCACCTTCCGACAAAGACGTGTCACCAAGCGATTTAGCGTTCCGGCACGATGTAGCGTAGAAACCAATAAGTAGTATGATTTAACCGTACCCCTAACAGGTTAGCCCGCTACCATCTTATACTGCATCATCACTTACCATCAGGTTTTTAATAAAGATATCGAGAAAAACTACCATAATTATGCTGAAACTGGAATATTGTAGGTGCCTGAAAGGAAAGTAACAAAAACATATAATAATTAAAAAAATAAGTCAAAAACACGCCTGTAACAAACATCAACAATTTCAACTCTGCTTTAGTACTTGACTTTAATTAACTAGTATAGGGTTTCAATACTTTGCTTACGGAGAAAAATTAATCGTTAATTAACTTCTGGTTACTAGAAAATACCGGAGCCAATTTACAAATTATTAATTGAAAATTGCTTTTGGTCTTACACCCAGGTTGTACCTTATCATTCACGATAACCAAACGACATTTGAGCGGCTTGGACGGCTCACTAACTAAAAACAGCTTTGAAAACACACGACAGGCGACGTGTCGCCAAGCGATTTAGCGTTCCGGCACGATGTCGCGTAAAAACCAATTAGGAGTGTGGGTTTATCATACCCCTAACAGGTTAGCCCACGACTAACCGAGACAGCATCATCACTTACCATCAGGTGAGATTGCCGACAAGGGCTAATTTGTAGTGTATAAAAATAAAAAAATATAAAAACCAAGAAAAAGGCAAACCGCATCTAATTGCCTTAATTCGGTGATTATTAAAAAATACAGTTTTATTATAAATCATGTAATCATCAATGAAAAACTTTTTTATAATCACACGTTTTTGATAAATTACTAATTGACATTGTAGTGATTTGATGAAATTAATGAATTATCATCATCATGACTAACCCATTGGCGACTCACTACAGAGCATGGGTCTCCTCATTATCTGACTAGGGTTTGGCCATAGTCCACCAATTCACACGCCTTTGAGAAAATTATGAAGATCAGTCCGGCATGCCGGTTACCTCACGTTTTCCTACACCGGTGAACCAAGTGATATTTTAATTGTTTAAAAACGCACATAATTTCAAAAAATTAGAGATACTTGCCCGGGATCGAACCCCCGACCTCTGATTAGGAGGCGGACGCCCAAACCACTAGGCTACCACAGCTTTTTTTCAATTAATGAATATAAAAGCAAATAAAATGAAAGATAAAGCGCATTCCATAGCCACAAAAGAATTTCACAAGTGTTTGACCTCCTTTATAACAGTCGCTTCGTAAAACACCACAACAACAATGGTGGAAGTAGAACAATTGTTGTACATGAAAAGAAAGCAACAAAAGCACATAATTATTACCTCACAGAAATACACTGCTTGTAACAAACCATGAAATTCAACCCTACAATATTTCAATACTTGACTTTTATTCATCAAAAATTTTGCGTTTCACTTTGGTTTTTTTTTACGATTTTGCTTTTATCGTCTCAATCAGTGCGATGCTGTCTAAGTGTAATTGTTTTATTAACTATCTTTTATTAACTATCTTTAATTAACTATCTGTAATTGAGAATAATAGGGGGTTAAATTAACCCATTCCCGGTTCATTCTATTCTTCATAATAATTAAAATAAAACATGACAACTTTCACACGAAGCTTTTAATATTTACGCCGTATGTAACCTCCCATGTAGGTCATAAATGCATTAATTTAAATCAAAAGTAAAATTTGTGACATCTAAATTATGTTAATATGGGGATTATTGAATAAGACTAATAATTGAAGTCTTATTCAATATCCCAAATTAAATGACAGCACATACGAGTATAAACTAGGCATTCAAAGGGCAAAACTAGGGCCCTAGCGGACGAGTGCTCGAGCGTTTCCGTGACCCAGCTATTAGGTACCGCGAAGGAGCATCGCTGGGTTTTAGTGGGTATTCTGGTCGCCAGTCTGGCCACGGGTGATTTCCACATACCCAGCCGAAAACAGAGCAATTCTGCTTACGCCACTTTCAGAGCGTTAAAAAAAATTGGTCGGTACTTGTAGTTACAGTTAATAAGTTTGTGTATAAAACAAAGACAGATCAAGTATCTTTCATTAGATAAAGAAAGAGTTCTATAGCAGGAATCGTTAAATACATAGATATCCAATAACCACAATACTTTACCATCATATAAAATATGCCAAGACCAACATACCGCGTCATCTAGTTTAAATATCTTCTTTCTTTCTCTTGCCCTATACCACACTATGTGGGGTCGGCACAACACGTCTCGTTCTTACACTCACTTCACTACCTACACCTTTTACCCGCATATCTTCTTTTAAACAATCCATCCATCTCTTCTTTGGTCTTAAAAAAAAAATATGCTAGCTCACCTGGAGTTAGATCAAAAAGATGTAGAAATTTCAACCATGAGGTGTAGCTATAAAATACACTAAATTCGATTAAGGGTTTTAAAATACACCAGTAAACTTCTATTCCATAAAAAAAATCCCATAAATTCACCACCAATTGTCATGATTTCCAAATGTTTTAGATTTTAGTGCCTTTTAATTTACATACATATAATATCTTAATCATTAAATGAGAATATATAATTGTGATTTGACTGAAATGATTTAGGTTTACTTTTAACTATTTTAATGAAAAGTATCTCAATTGACTATTTTCTTGAGATACCGGATTTGCATAAGGCAAAACGGAAAACATGACGTTCGAATGGGCCCTTTATAAGTTAGTTAGTCGTTGGTAATGGTTTATTGTTTAGTGTTCGTACCGACAAGTGGTCCCCAAGGTTCTGGTTGTACAAAGGTGTGTAAAATGTTATAGATAAACAAGTATAAATATTGAATAGTTGTGTTCCTTATCAACAAGGTGTGTACCATCCTGTAAATAAATAAGAACAGATACTGAAGAAGTATGTTTCTTAACACAATAAAGGATAACTAAATCGTTTACAGCCCTTGATATATTGAGAAATCAGGTGGATCAAGAGGTAAGCATTATTTATTAAGCGTTACGCCACAAAGCTCATGATTAGTGATAGTTAAATGTGACAAAGCTGTTCTTAGTCCCACCCAACCCTGCGATTGGGTGGTGATTTAGTGTCTTACTCAATATCTGTGGGTAATTTCATTGTTCCTCCTAACGTGCGTTTATATGGAGTACGCTAGCTATAGGGTTCTTTAGACTTCGTTTGTATATCATCAACATCATGATCAACGTATTCTCGGCTCACTACAGAGCACGGTTCTATATGAGAAGGGTTTGGTCAGAGTCCATCGCGCTGGCCAAGTGCGGATTGGCAGACTTCACACGACTTTGAGAACGTTATGGAGAACTTTCAGGCTTATAGGTTTCCTCACGATGTTTTCCTCCACAGTCGAAGCAAGTAATATTTGAATTGCTTAAAAACGCACATAACTCCGAAAAGTTATAGGTGTGTGCCCGGGTTCGAACCCCCGACCTCTAATTAGGAGACTGACGTCTTAACCACTAGGCTATCACAGCAGCACCTTTGTATATGCTAATGTAATAATGGAAAAGCCTTTTGAACGGCTAAGATTTTGTAAGCCTAAATATGAAAATATGTAGGAATACGGCTTAATTAATACTGAGTTGGTATCGCACGCGTAGCGTTTCGTCCCATTAATCAATATGGTTTAGATACATTGCATTATAAAGATCGAGCAAACAACCCAAACAATAAAATGTTTCTGGTATTGGCAACGATAATTGGTTAAGAGCTATCTCTATTTGACTTGATCAATGATGTATCAAAAAAGTAATAAACGTACTATTGGTATATACGCTAAAGTGAATTAAAAGTGAAATATAGAACACGACTTGGGAAGATTGATCAAAGTATAAATCGATTTGTGTTATACTTGGACAGGTTGTTATTGTTATTTAAAATGTGTTTTGTTTTAATTTGATTTCTACTTGTGACTTATTACAAAACCGTCACCGCGGAAGATTTACAGAACAATGATTCAAGGCCAACTAAAGTACGATGTATCAACAAATACGCTTGCTATAACAAAACAAGGCCTGGAAGGCTACTTCTAAATATGGGACGGTGATTATTACTAAACATCAGACAGGCTAACGAAATTATATAAAGTACATGTACCCAGCAGAGAGTCATAAATACAGGGCCCGCAATAGCGGTAGATAAGCGTGGATGTACGGCGCTTATAAAGCGAGGGAAAATCCTGCAGAGAGATTTATGGTTCACCTGTGGGAGCACTTAACGAGAAGACTGAAATCTTAGGCGAGGTTAGTTAACGTTTAAGAAATGCACTTTTTCTGCAAAGTAATTAAGGTGGCCAATTTTTCGATCAATAATATACTATCAGATATCAAAAGTGCCCGTAAAAAATAGAATTCAACTACGAAATCGGAGCCCATTTTCGCTTCTGTGCCAGTTAAATGTGAAATGTTAAAGATGTGTTCATGTCTAACATCCGAAAAAGCGATAAAAGTTATTTAATTCAAATTCAAATTAAAATAATCTTTCTTCAAATAGTCCTTTAAAGGGCACTTTTGATTCGTCAATAATTAACATAGTCGCGATATGTGGTGATAACTACATTCGTAAACTTAAGACTAAACCAATGAGGGTTCCAAACGCGCCCCGGTCTAAGAAGAAGCCCACAACAAACTTAGCCAGGTAAATTTTCTTTTTGTTATCACCATCTCACATGCCACTTAAAATTATATTAAGAGCTATCTTATTAGAGCAACATTTCACACCCATGCTTGTTTATCATTAACATAATCCTTTACACTCTTAATGTTATTAAATAAACTTAAATTTCCATCCGGTACGTATTTTTATTTCCTACCGGGCGTCCTTCTCTTTAATTGTTTTCTAAAATATTATTTTACTACATTTTAAGTTTCCTAATACAATGTCAAATATAAAAACTTCTATTAAAATTATGTATAGAAGGCTGATTGATGCGTGGATGCATATTAGCCTTTTTTTTAATTCCTTATTATAAAACTAGAGCTGCAACGATTGTCACTTCCCAGTGCGCTTTAGAAATTAAAAAAAAAAGTTCATCTCAAGACAGTGGTATGAAATTTGTACACCCGAAATATTGGTCATTTTTGAGGATTGATTTTTTGACTTATGCATCTCATTTTAAAGCCGAAATTCATCCTGACTTTTAATAGCGACCTTGACTGCACATTTGTGGAATAAAATTCGGGTTTACAGAATTACGACTCTATATAATGAAGTATTGTCTATTTTACTTTGAGATCATAGTATTTCGTCAGTCCAAATCGCCTCCAACATTACAAGAGTACAAAATTTCTACTAAGGGCTGTGGGATGGAAATTATTCATACCCGATCCTCGGCAAAGGAAAACATTGGTGAGGAAACCAGAATACTAATTTTGTGTTACGTTTAGTTATAATGAGCTTAAGGCCCTACCTTAAAGTAAAATATGAGATGGATAACTTTTATTTCAGTGTAACAAGAATGTAATATCACGATACTTAAAACGCGGGTATTACTAAAAATTCTATATTCAACATCTATTCTATAATCATTTGACGACCTCCGTGGCGCAGTTCGTGTGCTGTCGAATTATAAAGTTGGAGGTCCTGGGTTCGATTCCCGGCTCGAGTCTGGTCTGGTGGGAGGCTTCGGATGGGGTACAGATAACCACATCCCTAACCGGCTAGGCCACTACCATTTTAAATTGCATAACTAAGTGATGATTTAATACTAGGTAAGATTGTCTCCGAAGAAGCCGATGGAAATATTAATCAGCACGAGGTTACAAGGACACCAGGATTACGATCTTCAGTAATAAAGGCACGACTGGAGAGAGAGAGAGGATTGTCTGCGAACGGCGAAGCAATATAATTTTTTTTTCGGACGTCTTTTAGCTGTGCTAACCTATTGGTTGTCACAGCGTAACCGGACTGTTTCGGAAAGAAGCTCTGCCATTAGTTTTGAGTCCTAGGGCTCGAAGAAACTAAGGGAACGTCTGACTAAGGGCGCCTCCTGTGAGGGTCAACCTCGGCTTAGGCGATGTTTGGAATAACGGACAATCTCAATGAATCAATGAATACGCAACGACGCAACGAACAACAACTCGATTATTTTATATATTTAGGTAAGAGGGCCAATCATGCCTCACAGATTTCGGTAAAGATAATTTGAAACTATAATTTAATTATAGTTTCACTGTAATATTAATTTCAGGTCTTACTCTTAATAATATATAACTCTTTATAGGTTCATTATCATCATCATCATGATTAACCCATTGCCAGCTCAATACACAGCACGTGTCTCCTCTCAATATGGAGGGTTTGGCCATAGTCCACCACGCTGGCCATGTGCGGATTGGCAGACTTCACACGCCTTTGAGAACATTATGGAGAACTCTCAGGCGTGCAGGTTTCATCACGATGTTTTCCTTCACCGTTGAAGCAAGTGATATTTTAATTTTTTTAAAACGCACATAACTCCGAAAAGTTAGAGGTGCGTGCCCGGATTCGAACCGCTGACCTCTGACGCCCTTACCACTAGGCTATCACCGCTTTTTTTATAGGTTAAGGGCCCTTATCATATCAACAATTCAGCTAAATTAAACATATAATTAATGCCCGCCTCACGTCGTGTCAATGCATAAATAACGCAATCACCGGTGTTTGTCTGTCAGCTTGTAACTAATTAACCGCTAGACATACGTATCTACGGGCTGAGGTATGCTCCGGAATATTAGATTTATTATCCGCTTTTGGTTTATTAGGTTAATAAGACAAGAAGATTATGACTGTTACGAGTAGAACGCCTCCGTGGCGCAACACGTCCGCTGTCGCGTTATAAAGTTGGAGGATTCCTGGTCTGGTGGGAGGCTTCGGCCGTGGCTAGTTACCAACCTAGACCTTGCATACCATGATCGATCACCTTGGCTTTAAAACTTTAAAGTTTGAAATTAAAATTATTTCGAAGAGGAAACCTATTATAATAGGTATGACAGGGTATGTATTATTGATCTAGCTAAATATTTTTCAAATGATAAAATGAGATAGTGATAGCAAAAATAATACCCGGCTCAATTTGCGTTGAGCTTCTTCTCAGATGAGTTGAGTTAAAAACTCCTCAAAGATTTCGTTTTAATTTAACAAACGTCACTATCGTGCTACAAAGTAATTGTGAGGTTTTAGTGCCTTTTATGTGAGGCTTATTAAAGTAAATATAATTTGAAATAGGAGTAAACGCAGAAGAAGAAGTTTACCCGTAACGTTTAAGTATAACGTTACGTAATCGACTGGGAAAATATTATAGGATTCAGAGGGACCATATCCTAACAAAGTGACCTAATATAGTCTTTTTCTATTAATAATAACATTAAAAATCACGACATTATTAGATTTTTATGCGGAATACGATTTTTTTATAAGCATGTTTTTGACCTCATTCCACAAAAGCTGTTCAGTGCTCAGAGCTATCACACAAAGGGAACCTGAACTAGAACAATCGCGGTAAATGAAAAAACTGCACGAGAGTTTATAATTACGACTGAACGAAAATACATTTTAAAAACGAATTTTCTTTTTTTTTTGGGCAAGTAATACCAGGTACTTCATTAAATTCGGCGTTTTAGAAATAAATTAACTAACTGACTTCCCGATTAAAAGGGTGGTCCCCCAGTCGGCCCTGAATAACCCCTTTGAACCGAAAGGTTATTCCACCAACAAAAACATTCCCAAAGAGGGTTGACGTCAGTCTAGCGACCGGATGTGTAATATATGCAAAAACACAAAAAAAAAACATGTCATGATGTTTAAAGAATAAACATAGCATGAGGGGAAGAAAAGAGAAGATTTTATAAAGAAAGAATTAGCCTATAAATATACCACTACTTTACATACGTATTTCAATAAGTATAGTTTAGATTTATAGAATAGTAAGTGCTGGTACATTTGACATTAATTGCAAAAAAATAATCAAATTTTATTGATATTTTCAAAAGTTATTCTTTCAATATATTTTATACGTATGTATTTGAACAGCGCCATCTATCTTTAGTCGTAGTCAAGCTGTGCTAGGAGACGGACGCATTCTTTGTAAATCCATGTTATTTCCGCTAATTATTTTTCATTCAACGCCATATAGTTTTTTTTATTATATTAATGCACCTAATTTCCTATAGTAAGAAACATCGTGCTCGATACGCAAGGACCGCTGAACGGATTGATTATCATCTGGATGTGATAGAAGGTACACAATGTGCTGATCCAGATTTTGATCCTGATCTGATTCTGGAAATTTTCCACCGCATAGATATTTTGATCAGTTCTCATAATAAGACATCAAAATTTCCACGCGTATGAAGTCACGGACTGTAGCTAGTGTTGTGTATATGATATTATGAGAACTGGTCGTAAGGTTTCCCCCAAGTTTCTACCTTTCTCATACCTTTTAAACCCCTAACGTTTTAAATGTGGTTATAACAGAATTGTGCTATAGTGCTTCTCCATGAGAACTCCAGTATATAAAGTAGCCTATATCACTATCTAGCCCCTAAACTATCTCTGCGCGAAATCATATCAACTATTGCTCCGTTGCAGCGTAATTGAAGGACAACCAACAAACGCACTTTTGCATCACAATATTGATCTTATTTTATGTTTTAAAAGTTTTTTCAGATTTATATTTTTAATCATCATTGACGCAAGTAATTGACCGGCTCTAATCAGAGTTCGATCCAACGCACCTCTAACTTTTCGTAATCTTTTTACTTTGCACAAAATCCAGTTCAAAAATTTATAAGTCACGTAATCTGTAGTAAGCTGTGATAACCTAGAGGTTTGGACGTCAGCCTCCTAATCAGAGGTCGAGGGTTCGAACCCGGGCACGCACCTATAACTTTTCAGAGTTATATGCGTTTTTGAAGCGATTAAAATATCACTTGCTTCAACGGTGATGGAAAACATCGTGAGGAAACCTGCATGCCTTAGAGTTCCTCCATAATGCAATCAAGGGCGTGGGAAGTCTGCCAATCCACACCTATCCAGCGTGGTGGACTATGGCCAAACCCTTCTCATATTGACCCGTGCTCTGTGGTGAGCCGGCAATGGGTTGATCATGAAGATGACAAAAGTAAATATTAATTAGAGAATAAGTCGCTCTTACACCCTACAACGTCTAAAGAAATTTTGCTTTATTATGATAAGAAAGACTACCTTTTATTAAAACATAATGGCTACGCTTTACGACAGAAAATTCTAGAACTATACCCACATTTCATTTTGTCCTAGTCGCAGGCTGTAGCTAGTGAAAAACATATGAGTTGTTAACTTTATTATATTAAATAGCTTCATAGAAATTCATGCTCAACTTCTGCTAAGCAGAGCCTGCATGTCTATTTGAAACTACTCCCTTTACAATGCACGCTCGCAAATTAGTTACAAATATAATAAAGAGAGACGACATAACAGCTCCGCGGGGTGTTGTAAAGCCGCCATTATGACTCTCAAATCCAGCCCGAATTACGCGCGTAAATTAAATATGGAGCCCAGCCATGCGTTTGCGTCTCCATTATACGACGATAATTTTGTAAGAATGGTATAAATTTAATTCCTAAGACTTTATTAAGAACCCTTCTTTTGAAATCGTCAAAGGAAAGGGTTCTTAATAAGGCCCATTGAATAATAAGTAAATAATGAAAAGTGATATTTGTACTTACTACACGTAATTAATAAGGTATAGAAAGTACATTATATGTCCTTTTCTAGTATTATTTATTTACCCGAAAAAAAAATGTAATTTACCGCAGATCTAAAAAAACTAAACAAACAATACCTAGTCTACTAGTAAGTAGTAGTTACATATTTTTAAAAATAATAGTATAATTGATTTTCCTCATCCAATAAAAGTACTATGTCCGTCTTAGGAGGCAAGATATTTATAATGATGATTCTATTAGGATGGGGTGCAGTCACTATTAGGCAATAATAAAAGCCCACATATTGTATATATGTAAATACTTTATGATAAAATGCATCGTTGGTTAAGACGGTAGTTAGAAAACGATTAAAAGAAAAACAATTTTGGAATATCACTTCGAAAAATTAATTAAGTATCATGGTGAAGCTGACATGGCCATTGGATTGAAACAAATGATTACTTACTTTATTTTATTTGCAGTGTTAAGTGGTTAAATCAGTGATTAATTTATTTTTATTGTTCTTTGTTTCCCTCTGCATTTTTTTTTTTCAATATACGTCCTCACCGTACCCAAAACATCTATCATGCTGAGATGATACCCGCACCCTGTTGAAAGCCGGTAATCGGTTGGTAGTGAAAGAACAGATTAAAAATTAAAACTTAACTAAATGTAAGTAAAAATCTCTTCTTATAGCCAGAAAGTGACTTCTTCTAGGCGACCTTTAACATATATTTAAGAGTCAACATTGGTAGATATAAGTTGATACTTATCTGAATTGATGACAAATATTTTTTTTTTACTAGTATTGTTTTGTATATATGTATAAAATTTTATCTTATTTATATTTTTAGTTATTTATATATTTTACCTTATATTTTCTATTTATAACTGTACAGCCCATCCTCCCTTACTTTATATTTTATTCCTGATCTGTGCTAGGTTGCCTGGTAGAGATCGCTCATTAGCGATAAGGCCGCCTATTGCACCTTTTTATTTTCTGTGTGTGTGTGTTTATTTCTTTTCTTTTTTTCATTTTGTATGGTGTGCAATAAAGTATATTTTCATTTCATTTCTTTTCAAACTAGTATCTTTACAACTAAGTATCCCGAATATGTTATTTCTGGTCTCCGACATACAAATTATACATAAAGCAGACAGAAGCAGAGGGCGGTAGGCGCCACATACGAGGTACGGACGAGGCACTGATCCCTAAATTCACGAGTATTTTATATATAGCCACATCTGACAAAGATACTCCACAATAAACGCAGGCCAGTTTTTTTTTTATACACCACAAGTTAGCCCTTGACGGCATCTCACCTGATGGTAAGTGATGATGCGGTCTAAGATGATAGCGGACTAACCTGTTAGGGTATGGTAAACTCCGAATTGGTTACTACACGACATCGTGCCGGAACGCTCAATCGCTCGGCGACACGTCTTTGTCGGTAGGGTGGTAACTAGCCATGGCCGAAGCCTTCCACCAGACCAGACTCGAGCCGGGAATCGAACCCAGGACATCCGACATTAAAATGCAACAGCGAACGGGCTGCGCCACGGAGGTCGTCAAAGCGTTAAAGCGGACTTGATCTTGTTTGACGTATCGCTGTACAATGGAACAAGTCTCCCACACAGTATTAGTTTAGCGATTAAAACATGGCAAGTACTCGTGTTCATCATATTTAGCTGTATGTAAATCCGGACTCCACTACCGCCGAGGGATAACCTATTAATGACCGTGCACTCAGTAATAGTAGCGTAAAACCAAACCGTTTAGGCAGACTCAATGGACGTTTAGGAGCAAATAAAATTAGAAATTGATTGCTGGCTTACCAAAAATTATTTATCATCATAGAAAGAACTTGCTTTTCTCATGACTTCAACAAGACTATTACTGCATTAAGACTATTTTATACACTTGTAGTCAGTTTTGTGGACTAATAATAATAAATAAATAAATAAATAATAAATACATAAAAGACAAACTCATATTATAAAGAAAAGGCATAGTAATTTTAATGTTGGATTCATTCATTCAATCGACGTTTGGAATATTATAAAAATATAAGACTATGCCACAAGGTACATGCAACAGTATAAACTAACTTCGCTCTTACCTGCCTACGGAAGGGCTATATTTGACGCCTACCCTCGTCTTGCTAAACTACAAGACTACAAATACAAGGGAAGGGTTTCCTTCGAAAAAAAAAAAGCGGTGATAGCCTAGTGGTTAGGGCGTCAGCCTCCTATTCAGAGGTCGGCGGTTCGAATCGCTCTAACTTTTCGGAGTTATGTGCGTTTTTCAAAAGATTTAAATATCACTTGCTTCAACGGTGAAGGAAAACATCGTGAGGAAACCTGCATGCCTGAGAGTTCTCCATAATGTTCTCAAAGGCGTGTAAAGTCTGCCAATCCGCACATGGCCAGCGTGGTGAACTATGGCCAAACCCTTCTCATATTGAGAGGAGATCCGTGCTCTGTAGTGAGCTGGTAATGGGTTGTTCATAATTTTCAGCCATTATTACCGGTTAAACTATTAATAATCTTTCGCCCAGTGGTAGCGACACACAGGCAAACTATTTATGCCGACTTAATGAACGTTTAGAAGCAAATAAAATTAGAAATTGATTGCCGGCACTGGCTCTCAGGAAATTAGTTCGTAGCTAGCCGTGTGGATCTAGCTTTTCTCGTGACTTAAATCCGCCGCAAAACACACATAAAAAGAACAAATTCAAATTCAAATTCAAATTCAAATAATCTTTATTCAAATAGTCCTTTAAAAGGCGCTTTTGACACGTCAATAATTTACAAAGTAGTGATTTGATGGTGATAACTACATTCGTAAACTTAAAACTAAAGCTATGAGGGTTCCAAACGCGTCCCGGTCTAAGAAGAAGCCCACAACAAACTTAGCCAGGTAAATTTTCTTTTTGTTATCACCATCTCACATGCCACTTAAAATTATATTAAGAGCTATCTTATTAGAGCAATATTTCACACCCATGCTTGTTTATCATTTACGTAATCCTTTACACTATAGTAGGACTTTTCTACAAGCTTACGTTTTATATAAACTTTGAACTTATTGAGAGACATCCCAGAAATTTCATTAGGCAATTTGTTATAAAATTGTGTACAATTACCTTTAAATGAATTTCTAATTTTTTGTAGTCTAGTAGCGTGCAACACAAGTTTATTTTTACTTCTGATGTTAAGATGAGAACCTTTTATAATATAAAGCTTATATATATTGAACTAGTTGATGCCCGTGACTTTGTCCGCGTAGATTAGGGGTCTTTAAGAACTCCTATGGAATAAGCCACCAATTCGAAGAAGTTTGTTATGGCAAGCTGAAGCTATCATCATCATCATAATCAACCCATTACCGGTTCTCTACAGAGCACGGGTCCTCTCAATATGAGAAGGGTTTGGTCATAGTCCACCACGCTGGCCATGTGCGTACTGGCAGACTTCACACGCCTTTGAAAACATTATGGAGAACTCTCGGGCGTGCAGGTTTCCTCACGATGTTTTCCTTCACCGTTGAAGCAAGTAATATTTTAATTGCTAAAAACGCACACAACTCCGAAAAGTTAGAGGTGCGTGCCCGGATTCGAACCGCCAACCTCTGATAAGGAGGCTGACGCCCTAACCACTAGGCTATCAGTTATAGTTAAAGTTTATTGAAATTGAGTTATTCCTGCAATAAATCCCACGGGAAATGCATCGGGATATAAAGTACCCTTTGTCCGTCTCCTGGTTCTAAGCTACCTTCCCACCGATTTTCAGCCAAATCGGTTTAGCCGATCTTGAGTTATAAATAGTGTAACTAACACAACTTTCTTTTATATACATTATATTTTATATAGATTAGCATCACGGTGCGATGGTACAATTGCGTAGGTGTAAAAATCACACTTTCTTAAAGTAAACATTTTATATTACCATCACATTACATACATTTTCCTACTTTTATCTAAATGGGCGATTTTAAGTAAAATATTGTTAATAAAAGTAAGAATGTCTTCCTATGAGACATACGAGTAAGTACTATGTATTTTGTATAAAGATCCATAGTCGTTACACAAAGTGATTAGCGCAAATTGTAAGATGTAAGAAGACCTCCCAATTGTAAGACAACAATTGGGAGGTCTCGGTTTAGAAAAAAAAACATTTCTGAATTTTCCCAAGTCTAGTCTGGTAGGAGGCTATGGCTATATAGTAACCACCCTACTAACCACGACGTGCCCCCAAGTGATTAAACGTTCCGATACGATGTCGCGTAAAAACCGATGAGTTAAAACTGCCTTACTCCTAACAGGTTAGCTTGCTACCATCTTAGGTAGTCTCGCTTATGCAAGCAAGGGCTAACTTGTAGTAGAGCACACAAAGGCTTTATTCGAACGATCCTATAGCAAACAATTTGATTGCCTCAACAAATTTCCACATTGTAATCTATGACTTCAACTTGCTAAAAGAGACAAACGCCCTGAATATACTGTGAGATAAGTGTACACCGTTGAATAAAGTATACGAATGTACATACATGTAATACTCTGGATATGTAAGCGGGAATACTTGGCAAATGCAAAGGTAATTGAAATTCATGATAAAAATGTCATTTTTACGCGTCTGCTGAATCCGCCCCGGGCAATATGCAAATACAACGCAACATAAGACGTTCCACAAATAAAAGAAATGTGCCGCTCGGGGACCGTAAATTGCCTGATGTTCCCGCAGGTTTATTGGGAATATATTCCGTGACAGTATTTATTTCGCTATAAACACAGACCTATACGGGAACAAGGAATGATTACTTTCATATCGCTTAGAAACCTTCAACTAATGTATTATTTAAATTGTTAATGCGAATAAGGTACCCACGGTACAGGATTACCACTAGGTAATAAACACACTAGTGTTATCTTTGAAAACATGTTAAATTGTACAATGGTGTTTTTGGTATATATATTTTTAATTTTGAATTTTCATATGTTTTGCTTTTTTTCTTGGCCAATCATTTTGCAGTGTTGAAAACATTTGAAAAAAATCCCAAATTTTCGGTTGATAATTTAAATATTTTCTATTGCTAGGAACTTACTTGAAAGATGCAATTTAAGCCCCCAAAAACGCATTGATAACTTTTTGGAGACTCTACTGATAACTTTTTACTCTCAGGTATGAAGGTTTAAGCCCAATCATTTCCTTCACCGGGAAACGAAACTCGATCCTCCTAAAAGTCCCGAAACGCCGCAGTTGGCATCACCGCTTCTTTTTTTTCTATATAGCCTAATAAATAACTTTTAGACGACCCCCGTGGCCCCCGTAAAATCATTTACCATTGGGTGAGATTGCCGTCAAGAACTAACTTGTAGTGTGTAACCCACCATTCTGAGTGAGGCCTCTAGCCGCGATGCATTCCTGGACTACGCATGCAGGATAGCGAGAATTGTCATTGCCAGGAACAGAACAACCGATAGAGATGCATAGTGCCTCTTATATCGTTAGCATATATAGATGGCACTATCATATAAGTCGTGTTGTTCTGTTGCTCGCAAAAGCCAAGAGGAAATCGCTGTCCTGCGAACTCCGGGCTCCGAGCTTTGAAGCATTTGACCACACCCTCGATTAGTGTTAAGTTAGTGTAAATGATTGTAATTGTTTCAATTAATTATAGGCCTTTGTAGAAATAATTATTAAGTTTTAAATTCATTTAATTGCTTTATATGTAAATATTTCATTGTTCTGATATTATTTCAAATAAAGACAAACAAGGTCTCTTTTTATGAAAGAGGACACCCTGCCAACAACGCCCTGTGACGACGGGTGCGTATAAAAAAAAAAACTTGTAGTGTGTAAAAAAAAATAAAAAAACAACTAGGTAAGTTATCAGAATGCATAAATATTAAAAGCAATCGAAATTCAAAGGATTAAAGCGGAATAGTCAATTGCAGTTTATTTGTTCCGTATTAACAAAATTATGTAGGTGCCGTCACTGGAGCTGTAATGACCCTTTATTTTAATGGATAATTGCACGAAACGCGATTATTGCTTTTAAATACAAAACAGAAACGATTTCACTTAAACTGATTTACGTCAGCAATCACGGGTCACGGGAACACTCTGTCGAATGTCTCTGTACGTTTAATTAAAATAATTGCGAATCTTTTAAATTAAGCGCAGTAACGCGATAACCGAGCGACAGGCCTAAGAGGGGATATTATGGCGCGCACATTCAATACAACTTAAAATTAAATCCACTCATCATCATCATCATCATGATCAACCCATTACCGGCTCACTACAGACCAGGGGTCTCCTCTCAATATGAGAAGGGTTTGTCCACCACGCTGGCCATGTGCGGATTGTCAGACTTCACACGCCTTTCAGAACATTATGGAGAACTCTCAGGCGTGCAGGTTTCCTCACAATGCTTTCCTTCACCGTTGAAGCAAGTGATATTTAAATTTTAAATCCACTATTTAAATTAAATAAAAAAAAAAGACTAAAACAATTTATACCTATCTGCTTTATAAAAAATTACGAAGTCTTTATTTTGAAATTAGAAATTCATTTAAATTTTATAACAAATTCCCAAATGATATTTCTGGGATTTCTCTTAATAAGTTATAAGGTTTTATAAAACGTAAGCTTGTAGAAATTTCCTATTATAGCGTAAAGGATAATGTACATGTTAAACAAGCTTAAGTGTAAAATATTGCTCTAATAAGATAGCTCTTAAATAATTTTAGATGGCAAGTGGGATGGTTATGACAAAAATTATAGTTATCCGGTTATCTTAGATCAGGAAGAGTTTGTAACCCTTGTTTTTAAGTTTGCTTTAGTTTTACTACTACTACAATGTAAGTTATTGACGCATCAAAAGGGTTATTTGACTAAAGATTATGATTTATTTAATTTATTCTCAATCAATCGATTGCCAGTCAGGTCCAAAATTGTATTTATTGAGTTTTCAGCACGATGTTACTTAACTCGGCTTTAGGTAAATCATCACGTTATGTTTTCTCGATTGTTCTGTTCCAACCGGCGTAGTATGGACATTATTTTCATATGCTTAAATGTTTACGTACACGCATGTTTACGTACACATTCTTCTCCGATATATTTTTTAATGTCCGGATTTAAGAAATTGGAAAAGTAAAGCCTCAGTCAATCGATATCCAATTTGACGTACATATAACTAGTAATCTTTAAAGCTCGCCATCTACATGTCTCTGGTATGCCTATGAGAAAATAGGACTGTAGCAAAGGCGCCGCAGCAATTCCATGAAAAATATATTTTGGCCAAATCTCAAAGATTCTCAGAAGCTACATATAAAACCACTTTTCATATGTTTATTATACCTAGTAACCAGAATAATGAAATTTACCTTTCGACACACTATTTAGTTTTAAAAGACCAATTGTCTGGTGGGAGGCTTCGGCCGTGGCTAGTTACCTTTTTTTTTTTTTTTTTGTCGTGGTGGAAAAGCTTTATAGCTACCTCCGTACCCTTGGGCGGGAAGGAGGTTATGTTGGACTCCCACCCCCGAAGGGGGGTATACCCTAACTAAAAACCACCACGGCATGTCCCTCTCGCAGGTTTTACTGGACACCCGGGGGACCCGTTGTATACTTCCCGGGCGCCCTACCTGCCGCCCCAGCTTAGCGCCGGGCCTACCGCGCTACAAAGGGAAGGATCAGGACAGCTTGATCCCCCCCTAAGACAGTTAGGAGACTTGTGCAATGACGGGCAACTAGATGGCTAGTTACCCTACCGACAAAAGACGTGTCGCCAAGCGATTTAGCGTTCCGGCACGATGTCGCGTAGAAACCAATTAGGAGTATGGGCTTACCATACCCCTAACAGGTTAGCCCGCTACCATCTTAGACTGCGTCATCACTTAACAACAGGTGAGATAGCTGTCAATGGCTAACTTATAGTGTATAAAAAAAAAAATAGACCTGCACTTCAATGATGATCATCAACGGTCTCGTACTTTGACAGAGGTAGGCGCTGCTATACCCTCTCTCTCCCGTGGGGGGAGTCTCGAAACTTTTTTGGAAAAAACCCCACAGGTATTCGGTCTGGTATTCGGTCCTCCCGTCAAGCACTCTTCGCATGTCGAAGTATTTCGATTAATTGAATTAATTTTTGCAATATTTCGATGGCCGCTTCCGAAGCAAGTTTTCCTCGTAAGCGTTCGGTAAACACTGATAGGGAAATAATTTTGTAAATGCACCGTGATATTTTTCTTGCATTTTTAAACAACGGCTCATATTGACGGTGGCTCTAGGGAGCACAAAATAATTTCACCCCTGTCAATTATGGGTAGTATAGTTGTACTATAACTACCTCCAACCCTTTTAAGTATACAATGTATGTTTATTGTGCTTACGCCTACGCTAATGAATTAGGGAAACACCTGTAATGCTAGTCGTCAGTAAAGAACAATAAATGAATAAATTGCATTTCATATAATCACTGGCTCCTTATACAATAGATATATGTGTGGTCTGGCAGCAGTACTAAAACATAGTCCATATCACTTGAAGATCTTATTGATGTAAGATAGTCCTTTTTTTATTTTTAACGCTGGGAAACGCGTTTACGCTTTCCCTCTGAAGAACTGGGCCGCTTCCGGCAGGGTAAGTAGGACTCGCCGGCGCCCAGACTGTCGATCAGGATACCCACTAAAACCCAACGATACTCCTTCGCGTCGCCTAATTGTTGTTGTTACTTGAACGCTCGCGCACTCGCTCGCAACCCAGTCAGAACATAAGAAAGTCCTATAGTTATTTGAATATATATATGTTTAGCATCGACGATGATCTTTTTGACGACCTCCGTGGCGCAGCGCGTGCGCTGTTGCATTTTAAAGTTGGAGGTCCTGGGTTCCAATCCCGGCTCGAGTCTGGTCTGGTGGGAGACTTTAGCCGTGGCTAGTTACCACCCTACCGACAAAGACGTCTCGCCAAGCGATTTAGCGTTCCGGCATGATGTCGCGTAGAAACCAATTAGGAGTGTGGGTTTACCATGCCCCTAACAGGTTAGCCCGCTACCATCTAAGACTGCATCATCACTTACTATCAGGTGAGATTGCCGTCAAGGGCTCACTTGTAGAGGAAAAAAAACTGATGATGTTGAAGTCATTAGTGGGTTCGGACCAAAAATTAACAATTTCAGTCCTTCCTATAAAAAAATGAAATCCCTTGAAATTAATACATGAAAAAGAACTCTTTTGAAACTACAACAAAACAATTCGTTAAAACTTCGGGCGTACCTATTTGTTTGTTAAATATTAGACTACTTTTCCATCCAGCTAACAAGTTTTGCGTGATAGATTAAAATGGCCTTTGTTGTGAATTTTTAAGCGAAAAATACTGGAACACTTTAAATATGCAGCAACCTTTGTACTTCGAAAGCAAAATTATTGAGCTTTATGCTCTAAGCTAATAAAAGCGTGTCAAAAAGGACTTATTCCGACCTATATTATTTACAAAGTACACATTTTTAGTATAAAGATCGCACGGGCCTGAGGTATAATAATAACTCTGAGGAATTTCTTTTGAACAAGTAATTAAGCAGAAATTATATTTATAATGAAGCTACGTTTTTAGGTTTCCCTACCTTAGCAGCAAAAACGCATAGATATTCATAGCTACATTACTTAACACTATAATAACTTTAATAACTCATCAATACTGAAATATACAGCTAATAGAGATATGACCAACAGTCACCAAAAGTATCAGTATAGTTTTTTTTCTTACATATTATTTTTATATATTATGTCGGAAAATGTTGCTGATTTGACTTGAACGGAACGCAAACGCCATCTATAGGCGTTAGTCGGAGTCTACGGAATCAACTGGAAGACGGAAGTTAGGAATTTAAATTAAGTTTGAATTCAATAATAAAGGCACACAGTTCGCTACAAGGTTTTGTGCCAGGCGGGTCTTCTGAGTGTTCGTAGAAACTGTCTTGTGTTCCGTATCACGTGTGTGTAATTAGTGAAATTAGTGTTCATATAATAAGTGTAACTAGAAACGTAATTAAAGTGAATTTTGTAATCCGGTACCTACCTTCTATCATTTGAAACCAACCTACCCACAAACGCCCACAGTCAAATAACTTGCCTGTTATCAAGTCTAGGTTAGATTTTAAAAATGGAATCTGATAACAAAGGCAAGAATTCACAAGTCCCGTTTTATATAATATTTACTTCATTGGGAAAAGAGCAGACAGTACACCTGATGTTAAGTGATCACCGTTGCCCATTAACAGCTACCACTAGAGGAGCCACCGATTCGTTACCGGATAAAACCATCCACCTTATCGGTTTATCTTCGGCATCATATTATAACACTTAATCATTTTGGTGGTACGAGTATGTCTTTATCAGAAGGGTTATTTGAACTTTGAACTAGTGCAGCCGATGTCTTTCCCCCCCCCCCCCCCCCCCTTGTCTAGTAGAGCCGGGAGTCGAATCCAAGACCGTCCCACTTTAAAGCAGGCGCTGCGCTTATTATATTTTGTTCCTTAATTAATTTTTAAACGACATGGTTCGTCGTGTTATAAAAGCTGAAAAATGTTTGTACTTTCTAAACGTTTGGTACAGATATAGCTTGCATCTTCACAACGATAATAATAATGAACCTTTTTATAACGACTCTTACCAGCCACGCCATTGATTATATTATTTCTTCATAAATTAATTGGACGTTGGAGTCGGAAGGTCCTCGAGTGGAGACCACGTCTCGGCAAACGGTGTGTGCGCCGTCCTCCAGCCAGGTGGAGTGATGACCTCCGAAAAGTGGCAGGCATCGACTGGATGCGAAAAGCCGGAGACAGGATGAGTTGGCGCTACTTCAAAAATGTCCAGCAGTGGATTAATGTTGGCTGATGATGATGATGATGACATAAATTAATTAATTTTCAAGTAATTGTAGTAAGAAAACCCTTTTTATTTTGTTTCGGTATTTTGGAGCAGATGGTGGAAAAATATCCTTAAAATACTCGAAAGAATTGTAGTTTTATGAAATCTTATCAAATATTTATTTAATGTATTCCCTGTGAAAGAAATACCCTCCTTCCAGTACTGATAATTCTATATTTCAATGTTTTAAAATATTAAAAAAGTCACTTAAATTACAAGTAATAAATTATGCTACATTGGAATTATTAAAAATAAACAAGGTTGGCAAAGTCCACAATAATTAATTTATAACAACAACTTCTCCTTTGTTTTCTTCCAACCTATCATTCCGTTCCCAACTATTTTCTTTTTTTTTTTATATGGCAACCTCATCCGCTTCCAAGAAGGCGCCTGTACCAACTGACTGTGCTGACTTTTTAGAAAAATATTGCCAGTGGTTATTGGTTAAATTTAATCGGTGTCATTACGGTTATGAAATAAACTGCTTAAAGTTGACGCTAAATTCAAAAGTGTACCAAAATCTGCGGAGCGTGTGCCGCGATAAAACCAATATGCCCCGCCAGCGTTTTCTTCACCAGTTCAACACGCAATTACTCGCCCCGTGTTTGGAACGCGAAAAGTGTAACGGCGAAATTCGCCTTTATCCATTTTTCGCAGCGTCCGATAATTGACACTGACACAATGCACCGTTGAAGCTGGCGTGATAATAGTCCGGGAGCTGGTGGGTGATTCTGAGAAGTTTCACGAACAATTGGGGAGCTACACAAAAATTTAAGAAATGTGACAATGTTGACACTGGCAAATATTATAACAAACTAGCTGACCCGGCAAACGTTGTTTTGCCAAATAAAATATTTCTTGGGAATTTTTATTGTAGAAAAAAACAAATAACTTATTGTATGTAAGGATGTTTTATATGAGTGAAAGAGGCATGTAGCGCTGTGAACGATGAGGGAATATAAAAATAACATAAATATTGTTTATGTTCAAAAATTTTAGCTTTGCAATAAGCTCACGGAAATTTTAGTAAAGTAGTTAGAACGGGATGATAAATGATTAAATTACTAAAATGACTATTAAAAAATAGGGGTTGGGTGAAAATTTAGGTTTGTATGTATTTTTCAATTCCACATAATAAAAAAAAATGTATATAAAAATAAAAATTTGGGGTGGACACCCCTTATCACATAGGGGTTCGAAAAATAGATAGAAGCCGATTCTCAGACTTACTGAATATGCATAAAAATTTCATAAGAATCGGTCGAGCCGTTTCGGAGGAGTATGGGAACAAACATTGTGACACGAGAATTTTATATAACACATTACCGACTGCAATATTTCCGTTGTTTCTTAACAAGTTCAATTTTAAGAAACATAATTTATAGAATTTGTTTATATTATATAAACAATAACAAGTCTTGGTTTTGAATTGCTCTATAAGCGCCAACTTGTCTTTGCCTAGCCGCCATATTGTCGTACCCTACTGCCATGCTTAAAAATGCCGCCATTATGGTTTGGTACGTCAAGCTAGCCAAAGCCCACCATTTTTATGAAAACAAAAATATTTTGTGTATACGTTTTTACAGTGGTTCCAAATTCTGCCTTTTTCAATGTTGGTATGAATTTAAAATTTATAAATTTTTGGCAAGTTGATTGCTAAAATTTTCCGCTAGCTTTTGTCCTGTAATATTAAACGGGACAATTGCGCGGTGTACTATAGTGCTTGTTTGGAAATATTGCATGGACAAGTTTGTGACCATATTTTTTATGGTTTTGTTTTTACTCAGTGATATTGGTTTTGTTATATTTGGTACTAACCTATGCTCGCGACTTTTACTGCCTGAAAAAATCCTGTGGGAACTGTTTCATTTCCCCGATAAAAGTATCCAAATACCGCAAGAACAGAAATTTTTCGATAAAAATTTAGCCTATATGTTAATCCAGAGTGTAATCAATCTGTTGCAGACGAATACGCAAGCAACTCCGTGGGTATTCTGGTTACCGCTCTGGCCGCCGGCGAGTTCCACATAACCACCCATCGGAAGCGGGGGAACCCACCAGGATCCCCTGAGCTGATCCCCCCAGAAATCTCCGTGAACTCATCTGTTCATCAGGATCCGGATAGTAGTAGCAAAAAATAATGTACATAATAAATAAATATATAAGTTTTAATAAAATAAAATAAAAAAAGGTATGCATTAAATAAAACTACATTTAAGGTAACTATTTTAATGGCATCTTAATTATACAATTTCCATCTCTTATTATTTTTGATTTTGTGACTTGGGTATTCAATTATACTACTAATACTAATTTGTAGTATTTTTTACCCATTCAAATGTTTAACATCGTCGATAGATTAAATATCTACCTACCAAATGTCTATAAAGCCGATTTTTTAAGTATTTTATTTAATTTATTTTTAATGTATATGAATGAAAAATATCAAAGTATTCTAAACATTTTGTAATTATTATCAATACACAGTAGATTTATTAACATCTAGGTACAATGTTTAAAATAATAAATACCGAAATGATTCGTGAAAGATGAGCGATGACTTGTTTAATGCTTCGAGATTAATGAAGGTGTTTGAGCGGGTTCGATATAAATAGCTTTTATTTCTAGATATAAAAGTTGTCGCCATTTTACCACAGATTATGACTACCATTCTGTTACATTGATTACTCCACGACGGAGCAATGAATAAATTTCTTATCATTTTCCGAAAAACACTTGATAGCCCAGTTTAAAGTTTTATCAAACTTTTAATTGTAAGCAAAAAAAAAACAATTTTTTTTTTATATATACAAAGCAAGCAAACGAGCAGGCGGGTCACCTGATGGTAAGTGATTACCGCCGCCCATGAACATTTGCAGCACCAGAGGAACCGCCAATGCGTTGCTGGCCCTTGAGCAATTTGTTTATCCGCCCTTTGAGGATCCCCATATTATAGCCATTAGGGAACACAGAAGATGGAAGCTGGTTCCATAATTTGCAGGTTCGTGGCAGAAATGACCTGGAATAGCGGGTGGTAGAAGAGGTCCAGGCATCCAGGTTGTTTAACATTAATTAAAGACTATTGAAGAATAGGGGTTGAGTCTTTGTTTTCATTAAGAATATTGTCAGGATTTTTTTTTTATATTTTTTAAGTTAATTACATTATAAAATGATATTATTTAACTCGTCGTAATGTGCACTGCAGGCACAAAAAAGCGTTAATTAAAGATATCATAAGTCAAATTCCATCTTGAAGACATATTGTTTTCACTCGGACCAACGTACGCTAGCAATCGGTAATTCAATGTGATTTGACAAAATGGCGACATGATCTATCAATCTAGTCGTGCCTCTTCCTGTAGTAGATGCCGTGGGGCTCCTCCTGCAGTTCTTCAGGCTTTGGCTTCGGCACATATGGGTTCTTTAAGGGGTCTGCGTTTAACCTGAAATTAATATTGATTTAAATAATATATAATATATATAACAATTTTGTTGTCCTGGTACCTATTTTTATTTTTAAGTACTTATAGGCAATCTTACTTGGTGGGGCTAAGCCACGGCCGAAGCCTCCCACCAGACTAGAGATAATTCAAAAATTATTAATTGCTAAATTGTCCCTGCCGGGGATCAAATCCGGCACCTTCCAATCTAATAAAACATCGCTTATATCTGTGCTAGGGAAGACGTTAGTACCTATTTTGTTCAAATATAATCTGCTCTTGCAATCAGAATGTTGCTTTAGTAAAAAAAAGTAATCTAGACTATTTATCAACAGAGATTTTATCAAATAGCCGACCGAGTGCATGAAGGAATAAAGCCTTATCTTGATCCGCAACAATATACGTAGTTTTCATTAGTTATAATCATTTAAATTATTTTGATTACATATAAAATCCACGCTGCAAAACTTGGCATCGTCCATCGCACAGCAAGAAAAGCCGGGCTGTAATCACTAACATTTTTTTTTATATACTACAAGTTAGTCCTTGACGGCTATCTCACCTGGGGGTTAGTGACTGACCTCTGATTAGAAGGCGGACGTCCTAACCACTAGGCTATCACAGCTATGTCAAGCTATCCAAGATAGAGTGATGGATTTTAATTCGTATACCATTGATATTCAAAAAAAGCAATATATGAGTTTCTTGGCAGAGTCATCTCAGTTAAATTTACCATTTAAATCATTGGTTGGATGCATCAGATGCGTGCAAGTAGGTATTTATTTATAGGATGGCCACGGGGCGGGTGCGTGTCTTCGTCGGTGATTTAGGTAGACGTGGATAATTTCGGGCAAAGAGACCAGATTGGTAGAACAGAATTACAATTATAAGTATGGTAATTTATAAGGAGCAGCCTATACGCTCCACCAAGTACGAATGCACTACCGCAGCTCAACCACCGGCCCGACCCGACCAAATGCAATCAATGCAATGCGCCGTCCCGCGCCGGTGAGTCTTATAAGAACCTGCATACGTCACTTAGTGTTGCGTAAAGAGAGGGGGCGATGCCACTCTCTTGTCTGTCGTACATGACTCCAAAACTAGATGGCGCTGCTCTCTGATTACCGTCATATTATTTTTTACTTACTTGTAGTGGTCGATAGCCTGCGAACAGTCAACGTTGTACCACCAATCACAAGCGAACTTGGCTTGGTCAAACAGCGTGCCATTGGTGCACAGGAACGAAGCGCCTTGGTGGCCCTCACGACCGTCGTGGCACACGTGGTAAGCCTGATCAAAGAGTAAGGTTTAAACTAAATTCAGTTAAACAAAATTACACTACCTATGTTGTGGGTGCCTTTAAATTTGGGTTTGACTTTGTTCACTTTTTGCCCGGTTACCATAAGATTTTACACAATGAAACAAAGTAAGTCAAGTAAGTAGACCTTAAAACCTTAAGAAAGAACCTTAGAAATTTTAATATTCTCTTCCATTAAAACACTATTGCAATCATAATTGTAATCAGTGAGGTCTATTGATCGAATAGTTAGTATATTTAACTGCAGATTCCGAGGTCGTGAATTCGTATTATATTTTTGGTGATACTCTGGATTTAAGTAATTGGCGGTGTATTGGCTATTCCCGTTATTATGATACTTATCAATTCGATAAACTTGCATAGCTATATTGTAGTAGTCTTATAACCAATGGTGTTGGAATTGGTGTCATACTTCTTGTCCGACCCCCCCCCCCCCCCCCCCCCCCGGGTCATAGAAGGCGCCCTTAGGCAGACGTTTCCTTAGTTTCTTCGAGCCCGAGGGTCTTAAAATTTCTTCTGGCAGAGCTTCTTTCCGAAGCTCGCCAAACAGCCGCTTTACGCTGTGGCAACCAATTGGGTAAGCACAGCAAATAGACAGTCCGAAAAAAAAACATTGCAAGGTACTTAATTTGGTATCAGGAAAATATGCTCATAACCTTATAGTAGGTTACATCTCTCATTTAAAATCTTTAGAGGCCAACTTTTAACGGCAATTATTTTCTATATTGTAGTGAGTTGATTTTATGGTGATAACATTTGTAAACATAAAACCTTACACTAACGCGGGTTCCAAGCTCACCCTCGTCTAAACGGAATCCCACAACAAACTTAGTCGACGGGTTAGTATTCTATCCCTCTATCAGATTGTCACTTAAGCGTAGGTATACCCGAAATTTACGTTGTAGATCCTATGATTAAATTTCCAATTGAATTCCATTTAAAACTCCGCCGCTAATCAGAGCCATCATTTCCCCAGTGTTAACTGTAAATAATCATGTTCTTTAAGCGAATTTCCACGTCGCAAAATTACTATGGCCAACCAATTTAGGGCAAATTGAATAATTTTGAAGACATTGTTAGCGAGCGTGACTCACCTAAAACTCGCTCCGTAATTCGAAATTATAATTTCAATCGCGTTATTTCTAGGAAATTAATTAAGTCAAACTTTCAAAAGAATCAATTCGTGAAAGGGGCACTAAAGGGAAAATTAAACTTATATAAAGGGAATGAGTTCGAATTAGGATTGGGACCCTTTATTTCCGCGGTATTATTAGAATTTGAGTAATTTATTATCAGACAATACGCAACGGTTGCGTTCCTGACTGACGTTCAGTTATTAGGAGATAAAAGTTCAAAATCTCGAGAGATGATACTTAATTGCAAATAAAAAACTTGTTTTTCTAAGCTTATCTTAAAAGTAGGTGACCTACGCTTGTCACCGGGAAGGTTTCGTCAAAATCTGTTAAACTGTCGAGCGGTCGCGCTAACCCGTGCGTAGGCAACAATGTTTTATTTTAATCCCGAAAGAACTTTTGTAAGGTTCTTTTTCAGAATAAAAATTGTCCAATGTCCATCTTCAGGGGGGAGCTATCTATTTAGTAAATTTCGTCAAGATACCGTAGCATAGATAATAAAACTTTGCATTTATTATATTTGATATTAGTTTGGATATGGATTATATGGATAACGGTGCAGTCTTTGGCCATTAATGTCACAAGATTTATTTCTCACTAGGCAAAATTACTTTTTTAAAAGAAACCCCCAAAACCTAACCTTTGTTAGTCCATATTGGCTCAAGGCCATTTTAGAGACGATATATATATGTATATCGTCTCTAAAATGACTATCTATATCTATATATTTATATAATATGAAATATGCATTAAATATTATTACGGCTCCTATAATCCTATTTATCAATTATAGAATACAACGTTAAGAATGTTAATTTAAAATCGCAGTAGCAAAATACCCTAACTGACTTAGGAGAGTTATTTAAGAGCCTCCATTGGTATTTACAATAGACAAACGCAATTAGAGAAAGGCCGAGGGCGCATAAAGGCACCCGATCCAACTTTTAGACCATTACCGATAGCTCCAGGCTGTAAACCTTTTCGGAAGTACTTTCTCGAACTTCAAAGGCTATCTCTGAATAATTTGATAACTTCCTAATTATTTATTTTGCTTCCTTAACTATTCTCTTGCAGGACAACCTTAGATGTTTTTTTTTTTTGCCTTATTGGAGGAGAAAATAAAAGGTTTTTTTCGGAACAAGAAAACCTTCCTGGATGCCGTCTGCTGGCATACACGACTTTACCACGTTAGTTATTTGTGACATAAGGACCAAAACACCTCCATTCTTCACTACTTATTTCCACGAAGTATCTTTTACATCGAGAAGGCATCTTCTTCTTTGGCCGCGCCTTATCCCGTTACGCGGGGTCGGCTTTTTTTATCATTCGGTGCCACGTCGATCTTACTTTAGTATCCTCATCATTGAGGCCGAGGCATTTCATGTCCTTTTGGACATTCGTCAACCATGTAGTTGAGGGTCTTCCCCTTCCCCTTTTCCTTGCAGCTATGGAAAGGCACTTTTTCACAACGTAATCGTAAGGTCTACGCATTACATGTCCGTACCATCTGAGCCTGGATTCTGTTATTTTTTGCGTTATGGGTGCAACCTTAAAACTTCCTCTTATATATTTATTGTGTACTTTATCTTTTAAAGTCACTCCTGCCGCCCATCTCAGCATACGCATTTCAGTGGTGTGTATCGAGAAGGCAGCTATCAAAATCTTAAAGGTTCGAAAGATCTTAACATCTTTGGAATTGACGTAGACCACACCTGGGCATAAAACACCATCAAATTCTATGGTCTTCATTTGCTTGTGTTCAGAAGCTGCGCCAATTATGATGTGGTCTGTTAACTTAATGAAGGGTCTCTTGAAACTGTGATATCCGTTGCTGCTTCGGTACCAAACTGTCATCAATGTGATTCGTACTTTACATTGAGGTGTGACTAGTTCTTCACCAGTTCTCGTCACCTAGAGCTCATCTCTTAATCTAACGGGTAAGTTTTTTCGATAAATCGACTGTCATCACGGGTAATTTTTATATATAAAAGACCACTCAGCTGATGGTGAAAATGTACAATTACTTCAAGTTGACCCAATTATGAATGAAATAACAATAGACTGACGGTTGAGTGAAGTTATAACAAGCATCACATTATGCATTTCTAATGTACCTGAAAATTCATTCGAGATGCATAGGAAATAACATGGCCAATATAAAGTTGGCATGAGACTATTCTTTAATCTAATGTCAATTTTATTAAATGATTTAAAAAATACCCGCCATTTCAAATATTAATAAAAATGAATTACCTGGCATCCAGTTTCCACATTAGCGTACATTCCAGGGTGGACTGGCACGTGGGCGCAGGTGAAGCTGGTCTCTGGCACCGCGTGGTAGATGGGATAGTCGACCCCTGGCACACCCGGTACATTTCTTAGATCTTGGGGCTTCTCGTGTTCCCTCAGAGGTTTGCGATAAACAGCTTGAGCGTGGCCGAGTTGAAATGGATACGGTTCATAACTCTGGAAACAAAAATCCATCATCATCATCATCATGATCAACCCATTACCGTTTCACTACAGAGCACGGGTCTCCTCTCAATATCAGAAGGGTTCAATATGAGAAGGGTTTGGCCATAGTCCACCACGCTGGCTATGCGTGGATTGGCAGACTTCACACGCCTTTGAGAACATGATGGAGAACTCTCAGGCGTGCAGGTTTCCTCACGATGTTTTCCTTTCCCGTTGAAGCAAGTGATATTTTAATTTTTAAAACGCACATAACTCCAAAAAGTTAGAGGTGCGTGCCCGGATTCGAACCGCCGACCTCTGATTAGGAGGCTGACGCCCTAACCACTAGGCTAACAAAAATAATGTACTAATAATGATATGATGTCTAGGGTACGATTTATTTTAATATTTTACTCGTCTTTGCATTCATGCATTCGATTTCGAAGATTAGACGTCCAAACTTCCACGAGAACAAAAAAGCTGGCAACAGGTAGTAAATTAAGCAATTGCTCAATCAATTGATAAGTTGTTAATTAAATTATGTTCGAAGTTTATAGGTATTCCGATAGGTGAATTTCAATTATTAATTATGTTTACATTATTTCTTTATACATATACACTGAAACAAGTATGGGAAAGCGTGACGTCGTGTTGATGTCTATGGAGTTAAACTTCCTTGATAATTTAGAAGCATTTCCGGAACATTTCCTTACAGATATGATGTTATTGTTTTGGTAACTTATTATATACGACATGTATTAAATTTGGTAATTTATTATGATGAAATCGGTTCCTAGATTGAGTATAAAGTTTTTGTTATAGCATTTTAAGAATCTTTTTCTGTATCAACCGGGCAACAGAAAATTGACGTTAGAGTACGTACGTACGAGTACGCCTGCGCCTTGGCATGATGGCTGTCTCGGTTATTATAACTAACAAGTGATAATAAAATCAAAGATCATTCAACTGGTCACAATCAAAATATAAGCAACAGAAAAAAAAACAGAAGAAAGAAGAATAAAATCTAAATAATTCAATTAATATAATGTAGTAATGGACAATTATAGAAGTGTGAAGATGCATTCTCTTAATTCTCTCTCCAGTGATAGGTGAACAATTTTAGTAGTCCCAGCATTACCATCTTGTAATAAACGAGATAAAAGTTTAAAATGATATAAGCAGTTATAAAGGCTCGCAAGTACAAACTCAGGTGTGCCATTGTAGAAAATTGTTAGGCAACTTAAATTTTTTCAGCAACGCACCTGCGTTTTTACTTTATAAAATTATATTAAAAACATAGTTTATAAATAATGAACTGGAGTTGATACTGGGTCTATATGATTTTGAAATATGATTCTTTAAGTATTTTTAATACCTAGCATACACTTAAACATGTAAGTTCAAATAAGAAACATGTTCACGACAGTTTCTTAATGAAAAGCTTGTAAGATGCCAGATCAGCTTTCATCTCGAGATAGAATATTGTAAAATGCTGATGTTCGAAAAGAGCGACTGCATATTTTATTGCCAACTCTTTTCGATAGAACGAGAAAGATAGCCTTTCGATCCGGTGGTACATTAACTGTAAAAGACAGACAGACATGGCATTTTAAAGTGAGAAAAATTGCCGGGAAAACCCTAAAAACAGCCTTTTCTTTTTCCCATATAATTTTTTTTTATAAATAAATTATAATCACTCACTGTCTAAGAAATGTAGGTGTGTTCCTAACTTTAAAGAGTCCATTTGCAATTCATTACCGCTGTACAAAGTTCAAATTCAATCATATCTATCAAAATAGTCTTCGCGTGCGTTGCAGGATCTAATCGCGTTCCGAAACTCAAAATGTGTATTTAGTTGTAATTGATTACCGCATATTTCGATTTCATTCATTATTTTTTTTGTTAGAAAGGAGATACTCAACAGATTATCCTGTAATTATTTCAAGGTCATCGGTAGTAATCTATTGCTTTGTGCTTATAAAACAAATAAACACACTTTCGTATAATATAGGAATATAGGCGTATGCCCATCTAGTGCACATGATGCCTCCCATCTTATTTGAACATTTTGCAAACATCCGATTAGTTGCGAATTTGTAGACATTCGTGCATTTTATTTTTGTGCATAGGTTACAAAAGGATTCAGAATGTAAATTTTCTTTACATAAAAATCTATATATTTCTATGTGTAAAATTTCATCTAGATCGATGCAACAGGTCTGCCGACCATAAGAATCAAACAGAAAAGATAAAACAAAAAGAAATATAGTGACATATTCAAAATATTAGAGCAAATTAACTGTTGAGTTGTCATATAATTTGCAATCGAAAGCACGACTGTAAAATCGACTCAATCAGTAGATTACACACCTTTGTGTATATGACAATACTTTTAGTATCGTTACTAAATTTATATGTATGTATTTAATATTTCACAAACACAACTCACGAAATGTTAGTAAAAAAATAAACACGAAAAACTATTATTTAAACAGAATGTGTTAAACAGAATGGGCACATAAAATCCACAATCTTCAAAATTAATCATACGCGAAAAGTAAATTAGACATTACTAAAAAAATAAACTTGTCGATTGCGTTACACAAATCAACATGCAAGTTGCGAAAATCCTATACTTTGACCACGAGTTAAACGAGGTTTTGCGAATTTGAATCTTATTTCACTAGAAACAAGGTGGAGGAAGGAAGGTGGATAAAGTGAAATGTAAGCCAAGATTGGAGGCAGGGAAATGTCACGATTACGTTCACTACCTTGAGTGAAAGGCCCGGCCGGTGAGAGATAAATAATCAGTGAACTATTAAATAACATGTGGACAACCTTGACTGAGGTTTTGTTATCGGAGTTCAGTAAACAAATTGTAAATGAAACCCTATGTATTCTCCAGAAATACCTATGTGAAGAATTTACTTCTTCAACAATAGTAATGATGTCGTTGATTCTTCTCAATCAATCAATCATAAACTTTATTCAAATAACCCTTTAAAAGCGATTTTGACGCGTCACAATCCAGACATTCACACTGGGCATATTTAAACTTTATAGCTATGAGATTAGAGTCCGCTGAGATACAAATGGATGGGAGGCAAAAAAATGCTTTTCGTATGTACTTTGCAATGAAATTTTAAAAATTTTCGTCATTCTTTTTTAGAATGACACATTTTAGCAGAAATTAAAATGACTGATAAATAACTAGAAACAAGATTACTAGTTTGTTTCCTTTTTTTGTAATGTTTTATCCTTTATCATTATCAACAAAAACAGCCAGATACAAAAGTATAGCCAAAGAGATTTTATTACTAATTTTATAGATGCTATAATAATAAAAAATTACTACTCATATTTTACGAGTATTTAAGTGCTGCCATCTCTGTATAAATCACAAGACGTGTAGCGATAACGTGTCTACAATCCATTATATTTTGTGCTATATCTCAATTTCGTCCTATTCGAAATATACCAAATTTTTTTTTTTTTTACCCACTACAAGTTAGCCCTTGACAGCAATCTCACCTGATGGTAAGTGATCATGCAGTCTAAGCTGGTAGCGGGCTAACCTGTTAGGGGTATGGTAAACCCATACTCCTATTTGGTTTCTACGCGACATCGTGCCGGAACGCTAAATTGCTTGGCGACACGTCTTTGTCGGTAGGGTGGTAACTAACCACGGCCGAAGCCTCCCACTAGACCAGACTCCAGCCGGGAATCGAACCCAGGGCCTCCAACTTTATAATGCATCAGCGCGCGCGCTGCGCCACGGAGGTCGTCAAAATCAAAATACAGAATCAGTTAAATATATTATTGAATCTAGGTTATCAACCGTACGTGCAATAACTCATAAAAAAACTTTTAACTAGTTTTGTGCCGTGTGAGTTGGACGCACGACGGTTTATTGTTTGTGTTAAAATTATTCAATGCTTTGACCCTAATACTTTTTCACAACCAGTTTTTGTTCTTTTCCAGACACTAATTGTCTACTAGTTATAAACTCTTTCAATAGTCAATATCTACCACATTGATTTACTAAGCTAAATTAGTTTTATTCTGTTATCCATAGATCTCCACATCTATGGATAACAGAATTGGCAGAACTGAAAAATGAAAACATCGTGAGGAATTCTGCATCTTAATGGAATACGAAGTCTACCAATCAGACTACGGCCATAACCCTTCACATACTGCGTCCTTACTAGAAATGGGTTGTTAATGTTGATGACAAAGCAGAGGCATTTAGGGCACTGACGCTGCAAGTGCAGTGTAAATAAACGCCTAAGTATTCTTTAATGTTTAGATTAAACAGTTTCTCAATTCTCCACGAGCCCTACAAGAAAATTCCAGCTAATCAAGTGGTTAGGAAACATTTACTGCGCAAGCGCACACGCCGGTTGGCCTTGAGCCGTAACTGGCGAACATTGCTCTCGCACAAATCTGGGCTATGCGTTTTAGGGACCGACTTCTCCTTTCTTGGATATAAACATATCACCTTCGATTTAGAAGGACATTTAATACTTGGAAACCAGTTACTAGCCTTAAAGCCACTCTCTCTAAAAAAGCTCATTTATTTATATAAGCTACCTGGTGTATCACATTTTTTTTAATACACTACAAGTTAGCCCTTGACGGCTATCTCACCTGCTGGTAAGTGATGATGCAGCAGATGGTAGCGGGCTAACCTAAATGTTAGGAGTATGGTAATCCCACGCTTCTAATTGGTTTCTACGCGACATCGTGCCGGAACGCTAAAATCTAGAGTGGTAACTAGCCCCGGCCGAAGCCTCCCACCAGACCAGACTCGAGCCGGGAATCGAACCCAGGACCTCCAACTTTATAATGCGACAGCGCACGCACTGCGCCACGGAGGTCGTCGAAATTGTCATATGTCAATAAATCAAAATTAATAGCGTAATAGATTTTAATAACAATTAAGCAGAGTAACAATTAAAAGTTATAGTCTGTCTAGTACTAGTATAATTATACGAGTATATAATAGGTCAATACTGTATTGCCATTATTCGCTCCAGCCAAAAGTAAAACAAAACAAGTACTAAACTAATAACTATTAACAATGACAATAAAAACACTACGGAAATGTCAAATGGATTTGCCTACTATTTTCTGGTATACTCTATCCCTATTATATAAATTCGAAACTCAGTTTGTTTGTTGCATTTTTGCGCCTAACTAGGAGATGGATTAAACCTTAAGAAGATGGTTTCCCCCCGGATAAAAACGAATCAAACAAACCAATGGTAAACTTCGACAAAATATTATTTCAAATGATTATCCAGGCCGAATGCGTGATATATCATTCCAAGTACTTAAATATAAACTATAACAGAAAAACACATGGCTGCTTTAGTACAATTTTCCAATGTCGATAATTCGTGCAGTATTTTCTTCATTTTTTTAAACCTTTATTTGATTAAGCACGCTTAACTTGCTATAATTTGCGAAAAGGTTTATTTACGCACGGTGTTCTTAATCATTTCTTCAACCTTTATGCATCATAACACGTATCACATCCTTAGCAATAATGTTGGCTTTACAAAGAACAATCATCATCACCATCATGATCAACCCATTACCGGCTCACTACAGAACACGGGTCTCCTCTCAATATGAGAAGGGTTTGGCCATAGTCCACCACGCTGGCCATGTGCGGATTGGCAGACTTCACACGCCTTTGAGAACATTATGGAGAACTCTCAGACGTGCAGGTTTCCTCACGATGTTGTCCTTCACCGTTGATGCAAGTGATATTTTAATTGCTTAAAGAACAATTCTTAGATGGTATTTCTTCTAAAACTTAGATTGAAGTCTAAATTATCACACACAGTCTAAAACAAATTTCCTCGCGAGATTACAGAAATAGATAGTAGAGTATCAAAGCAGCACGCCGGGTCGCAGGTACCTGCTGAACACACAGTCGTAGTTACAACTTACACTGAACAAACAGCGGGACAGAAAGTTTTAACTGGAGAATTTTATTAGTTTTGCGACGAAACTTTTCTTATTTCTCGCTTATTAGTTTTCCAATTTTTGCGCCCTAAAATAAAATATGGCTAGCAAAAATTGACAGTCATTCTTTTCGTTTCATCAAATTTCTTAGTTATTTGCCGTAAAAGAAATTGCCAACTGTATTTTTTATATTTCATAGTTTTTAATATTATTTTGTATTCAGCTCATCGGTCTCCTTGAATTTTTTTAAAAAGTCTCCCGTTAAAATTGAAACTAAATATATGCACGCTACGCGCTCTAGGCCGATTCAGAACGTTTTAAAAGGTTAATTAATAACGATAGGATTTCGATTAAAATCTTTTATTTTTCATTCAATTCGCCACAGAGACAGCTTGCATCCGACCGTTAGCTATGAATTATTTTTAATCCCAGGAAAATAATGGATTCTTATGGGACTTTCAAACACATTTTTAAACCTGTGATTGTACTTTTAAAAACTATAGTTTACTATCAGGCTATATATGACTGTTTAGATGAAACTATAACCATAGTAAAAAAAGCACGTTTCAACTTCATCCACGGGGAATTTCTTGTTGTGAAGCTAAAAATAACCATATTAATATGTCTGTCTGAGTACTGAATACTCTATACGACATAAAAAGCTAATGCGAAAGTTTGCATCGAATATATCTTTTGGTTTCAATAACAAAACAGTTATTTACTGTGAAACTTAATTAGTTGTAATCGAAATATCATAATCAATATTATTTACTTATTTATTTAGAACTTAGACTATTTCATGTAGATGAGGATGTAGATGTAGATGAGGAAGATGAAACCATCGAGAGACGCGATCGCGCAGCCGACGGTACAGCTGATAAATAAATACGCGAAAATGGTACGGAAATATTATCTCTTACCACTTTCGTTGATTTGTACAAAAGGTTTAGTGGCCGTAAATTCCGGGACGATAAAGATCTCAATAATTTTTAAAGTTCCTCGAACCGGTGCGTATTTCACGCGCCAGAAGTTGTGATATAATTGGCGTTTGAACCAGAATTATGGCAATAAAATGGGCGCGGACCACTTTCGAGGCACCTTCTGCCATAACTCCCGCTCATGAGGGCACACTAACTTTTGCAATTTTCCTTCACGTTTTCTCAGGGGCCCTTCAAAGTGGAATTACTGTTGGTTAAATTTGCTCTTATTTTCATAGGGCCTGCTTTTTAGTTTCATTTCTTTGATCAAGGCACTCAAAGTGTAAATTGTTTGAAACTCCGCGCTCGTCAAATTGGTATTCTGAGGTGTTCTCCCAAATTCGCACCTCTGTAACTGGACGGGGCTCTTTCCTTTTTTTTCAGTTAAGAGTTTTCTTTGTTCACTCTTTTTCTTCATTCTAGTCCAAATTTTGGTGTAGTATTTCAAAGATTTAATAACTTCTCGCTTCAAGGTCTTCAAGATTACTTAAATGTTAACCCAAAGTCAAAAGAAAAATATAAAATACAATGGAGGGAGCCTGGTACAACGGTGGATCTTGCAATAAATCTATATAGGGATAAGTTCACCTTGTACGCGTTCTAACTTTTGTAATATGTTTTAACTTGGGTGATAAATAAATAGTAATTCAGAAGTTTTTTTTTTTAATATATTAAAAAGAACTTTAAGAGAGTATAGTTATTAATCAAAATCCTACTTTGATAAGTGATCTTATAAGAGGTTATGAAAGGTATTATTATATTGCTTATTTTTGCTCTAATATTTGAAGCCCTCGGAGCTGATAGTGACATAGTAAACGTGTCAATTGAGCATTCGTGAGACGACTCGCACCGCACTTAGTTTGTTATGGGCTGCATCTCGCGTTTAGGCTTATGATTAAGAATCCCGAATGGGTTTGAATCTAGTCGGGCGTACGCCGATAAAAATTCACACAAACAAATAAAAAAAATTAAATTGAATTAATTTTCATCTCATCTAAAAATTAAAACAATGTTAGTCTTTTATTTTATCTATCATCGCTGACCAAGAGGAGATGCCAACGCCATGCCAGCTTCACTCGATAACTACAATTACTGATGTCATGCCGCGGTCGAGTGCATCAGTGTTCCCGTGACCCAGCTACCAGGCGACGCGAAGGAGCATCGCTGGGTTTTAGTGGGTTTTCTGGTCGCCAGGCTGGCCGCCCGGGAGTCCCATATACCCCGTCGGAAGCGGCGCAGTCTTGCCTGCGTCGCCTCCGGAGGGGATGCGTAAAAGCATTTACCAGCGGGCAAAAAAAAAAAATTACTGATGTCATTCTTTGTTAGATCTTTGCGAAACGCCAAACTTGTCACTTGTACCCGTCAATCGTATATATTAGATATGATTCTTCATTTATTGCATAACAAACACTCGAACGAATCGAATTGTTGAGCCTCATTGGCTTTGGTAAATCTAATATCTGTTATTTTCCAACGTCTCGATGGATCCCCAGTAATCTCAATATGATATCAGACACGCGCTTTAAATGTTACAGTTCAATGAACATTTCTTTGGCAAAGTCAGTTATATTGTTTTGTTTTATTTTTAATCGCATATAAAAAATAGATGTAGATACTTAACTGAAATATAATACCTTGAAGAATTTTGTTCTAGTCCTAAGCTTTAGTGCAATGAATAAAGTTATGTCATACTAGCTTGTCCAAGTAATTTTACTCATTGCTGTTTCAAAGTACAAACTATGTAAATTATATCAAAAAAGTTAGTTATTCAGTTTGAACAGGTAGGCGGGCAAAACCTACCGACCTCCGTGGCACAGCGCGTTCGCTGTCGCATTGTAAAGTTGAAGATCTTAGGTTCGATTCCCGGCGTGAGTCTGGTCTGGTGGCTTCGGCTTTGTCTAGTTACCACCCTATCCACAAAGACGTGTCGCCAAGTGTTTTAGCATTCCGGCAGGAGTATGAGTTTATCATACACCTGACAGGTTCGCCCGTTACCATTTTAGACTGCATCATCACTCACCATCATGTGAGATTGCCGTCAAGGATTAACTTATAGTGTATAAAACAAAATACTTAAACCACATGTCCTTAAGTTTAAAAATAACATATTAAGACATTTTGTGCCGATAGTTAATTAGTAATTAGTTTTATATCGGAGTTTGTAGGATTAGTAGGGCTAAAAAGTATCCCGTATATACTTGATATACAAGATTTAAACATCAGATTGTTTTGAAACCAATGATTAAGACTTCACACGCCTTTTAGAGCATTATGGAGAACTCTCAGGCGTGCAGGTTTCCTCACGATGTTTTCCTTCACCGTTGAAGCAAGTGATATTTTTTTTTTTTTTTTAGACGCACATAACTCCGAAAAGTTAGAGGCGCGTGCCCGGATTCGAACCGCCGACCTCTGATTAGGAGGCTGACGCCCTAACCACACGGCTATCACCGCTTAACTATAAATGCCTCCATATATATATATAAACATTTTCACCGAATTTATTTACCTATTTAGAACAAAGAATATATTTCCTGAATTTGCAACCAGTATCAGCCACACAGTCCTAACTTACATACCCAAAAATATGAATGTCCAAACACCAAAAAACAAGCGCAACAACTCAGAAATCAATCAGGGAAGCTTGTTCAATTAGTTCAAACTACCGAAGTTGGGCGAATACGGAAAACGGATATATTTTTGGATTGTTTTATGCTTTTTGACGTTATCTGTTTTATTCATTTGTTTTCACAACAAACGAATGAACCACAAAAGTACTGAAAAACCCATTACAAACTATTATAGAGTTTGGCGGCAACATGTTAAACTCATTTATCATCATGATCAACCCATTACCGGCTCACTACAGAGCACGGGGCTCCTCTCAATATGAGAAGGGTTTGGCCATAGTCCACCACGCTGGCCATGTGCGGATTGGCAGACTTCACACGCCTTTGAGAACACTATGGAGAACTCTCAGGCGTGCAGGTTTCCTCACGATGTTTTCCTTCACCGTTGAAGCAAGTGATATTTTAATTGTTTAAAAAAAAACATTTATCATATCATCTTTATTCTAAGCTTACCAATATCTTTTTGGGTGCAGATCCACTCTCCGAATATAAAGAAATTTAGAGCACAGATCTATTAATACAAGTTTGTAATAAAACAGAGTTCACCAGTATAACATGCTGGGAGTGCAAAACGCATCCTAACTCCAAGCTTACGAATAATAATCCTTAGTTCAAATCTTAAGGTATTTAACTAAAAGTAAACAGTCTAGAGGTGTATCTTATTTGAAATATTATGCATTAAAAATGAATGAAAAATTTGTACAGTTTTTCATTCGTAATTTAAAATTTAGTAGATTTTTTAATCGTCAATCGTCAAAATTGTTTGTGTTTTGTTTAATATTAATAGAACGGAGAGTACTAAGTACTTATCTATCATGATCAACCCATTGCCGGCTCACTACAGAACACGGGTCTCCTCTCAATATGAGAAGGGTTTGGCCATACACCACGCTGACCATGTGCGGATTGGCAGACTTCACACGCCTTTGAGAACATTATGTAGAACTCTCAGGCGGGCAGGTTTCCTCACGATGTTTGGAAGTGATATTTTAATTGTTTAAAAACGTACATAACTCCGAAGTTAGAGGTGCGTGCCCGGATTAGAACCGCCGCTCTCTGAATAGGAGGCTGACGCCCTAACCAATGGGCTATCACCGCTTCTTACTTATATATGTTATTATAAAAATACGAAACGGTTTTTTTTTTACAATCGCATATAAAAAGAGGGTGGGTTAGGGGCATCGTTGTCTGTCATCATGCGTTTTTCTTTGCCTCTACCATCCTAGCGCGAAAACGAATGGCAAGAATTTGAATGTCGTTATTGTCAAATCTTCAATAACTTTAAGCAGCTTCTTAGATACCCAATTTACACAGATTAAGTTATATATGTCCCATTTATATCTTATGCAAGAACTGCTGAAGTTGAATAACTTATGCAGAAACTATTAATGTAGTTTCAGCATTGCAAACGATATTTTCTTAGATATATCATATGATAAAGTTAAAATTAGTAGTAGATATATTTCGTTTATTTAATTTTAAACGAAAACAATAAGAAATACAAAAAATGCATATGCTGAGCCGGTAGAAAGTATTGAACGTAAAGGGACGAAATTTTCGCAGATCGAAATCGACACTAATTTATGAACAATAAAATTATGTTCAAACCAGACCACAAAAAAAATAACACGTAAAATTAATAGACGTATTCTAAAAAACGAAACCAATAAAAGCAACTAATAATTCTAAACAAAAATAAAAATTATAAACAATAATAAAAGTATATAATTCTTGAATCATATCATATTATTATTATATCAAGTCTAGTCTATTGAAGTAATTTTTAAATGTATTTCTCAATACCAACCTCTAAATAAGCAGCATCAGACACCAAACCACAGAGCAGCGCTCCGGTCAGCGCCCTCAGGACAGCTTTACCCATTTCCCCACACATCTCGATTCCCAACTTTACCAACCCTGAGTATTAAAAAACTAAGATATAAGCTTCGGCTTAAAAAACTATGTTTTCAAACAATCTCTGTAGCTATCTACACTGCACTGGTCAAGCCGAAACTGCGAGCGTTGGTCCCCCACTTGAGGAGTTATGGAGGGAAAGAAGGGTTGCGAGCTGGTAGGGTTTGGCCCCACCAAGAAATACGTTACGTAATCATATTATCACGTGCATTATGCTTTGTGATATAATTCTTTGTAGTCTCTTCCGTCAGTTATTGGTTGTTATATAATCTGAATGCTCAGTTATAACGGTTCTATAACAAGTAACAGTTGGATAATGTTGACGATCCTTGTTAAGTAATTATTGTTTGATATTTTAAATTGACGACCTCCGTGGCGCAGCGCGTGCGCTGTTGCATTTTAAAGTTGGAGGTCCTGGGTTCGATTCCCGGCTCGAGTCTGGTCTGGTGGGAGGCTTCGGCCGTGGCTAGTTACCACCCTACCGACAAAGACGTGTCGCCAAGCGATTTAGCGTTCCGGCACGATGTTGTGTAGAAACCAATTAGGAGTATGAGTTTACCATACCCCTGACAGGTTAGCCCGCTACCATCATAGACCGCATCATCACTTGCCATCAGGTGAGATGCAGTCAAGGGCTATTGGTTGTCTTATGGTTATATTTACAGAAGCTGTAATTCATAAATATTTTTTGTAATATATATAAAATAAGGTATACAAAAGAAAGATAATCCTTCAAAGAGATCGCTTCCAGCCATCGTAATATATGTGTAAGATAATTTTATAGAGGTAAAAATATGAAAGATGTCTTATCATGTCTGGGCTTCTTCTAATAGGTTTTTCGCTTACAGTATTATAATATACAGTTTATTAATATCAGAGGTTTGGATACAAGGCATCTCAGATATAGAATTGCAGAATGAATAACTTAAATCACTATTCAGTTACGCTTATATGGTTTTGAGTAATAATTCTTATCAGCTGTTTTTTACAACAGATCTGATGTTGAAAAAACAGCAGATCAGTTGGTAAAAAATAACTGTCATACAAAAAACGAAACAAAAAGTTTTTTTGTTTTTGTCGTGGTGGAAAAGCTTTATAATAAAAGTCCATTGGGTAGGATATAGGTTTTTTTATACACTAAAAGTTAGCCCTTGACGGCTATCTTACTTGGTGGTAAGTGATGATGCTGTGTAGGATGGTAGCGGGCTAACCTGCCAGGAGTATGGTAAACCCACACTCCTAATTCGCTAGGCGACATATCTTTGTCGGTAGGATGGTAACTAGCCAGGGCCAAAATTAGCCACCAGACCAGACTTGAGCCGGGAATGGAACCCAGGGCCTCCAACTTTATAATGCTACAGCGCAGGCACTGCGCCACGGCAGTTGACAGAGGTTATGTAAGACTCCCTGCCGGGTATAACCGAACTAAAACCACGACGGCATGTCCCTCTCGCTGGTTTTACGGGACGTCCGGGAACCCGTTATAATTCAAATTCAATAATCTTTATTCAAATAGTCCTTTAAAAGGCACTTTTAACGCGTCAATAATTTACGTACTAGTGATTTGACGGTGATAACTACTTTCGTAACTTTAAAACTAAAGCCATGAGGGTTCCAAACGCGCCCCGATTTTTAGAAGAAGCCCACAACAAACTTAGACGGGTAATGTAATGTTCCTGGACGTACGTGAAGCGACCCTGCGCTTGCTTGCGAAATGATTGTCAATTCGTATCTTTTCTAATAGAAGGTTAATTCTTCTCTGATATCATGATCATCATGATCAACCCATTGCCGGCTCACTACAGAGCACGGGTCTCCTCTCAATATGAGAAGGGTTTGGCCATAGTCCACCACGCTGGCCATGTGCGGATTGGTAGACTTCACACACCTTTGAGAACATTATGGAGAACTCTCAGGCGTGCAGGTTTCCTCACGATGTTTTCCTTCACCGTTGAAGCAAATGATATTTTAATTGTTTTTAAAAACGCACATAACTCCGAAAAGTTAGAGGTGCGTGCCCGGATTCGAACCGCCGACCTCTGATTAGGAGGCTGACGCCGTAACCACTGGGCTATCACTTCTCTGATATACTTATAAATAAATCCACAATCCTTCTCTCTCCTATCCACAAAATAATCTTTTTTTTTCCACTGCAGGAAGTAAAGTTAAGGTGAAAGAAACAAAGGCTTTACTCTTGTGTCCGCGGTGACGCGCAAATTTGTGTCCTGCGGTTGTCTGGCCACATGACTCTTGCTCGAGCCGGCGGTGCATCTTGTGACTAGTAGTAAATATCTTCGCCTCCGAGCGGGTTCATCCGTAGCTGTATTCTATATACTTCTTTTATTCCACTACAAGTTAACCCTTGACAGCTATCACACCTAAAGGTAACTATGAAGATGGTAACGGGCTAACCTGTTAGCAGTAATAAAGTAAAAAAAAAACCAGCTAAGTTTACTGTGAGTTTCTCTTAGACCTGGGCGCGATTTAAACCCACTTAGCTTAGTTTTAAGTTGGCGAGTGTAGTTATCACCATCACTAATAGAAATAATGAAAAATGTGATATATATGAACAATTAAAAGATACCTGTAGGCTTATATAAATAAAGCTAATTTTGATTAGGTTAGATTTGTTTATATCAAACCCATACCCCATTGTTTTCTTAACGACATCGTAAAGAAACGCTTAATCGCTGGGCCGTCAAGATCGAACACGGTATTTACTAAACATCAAACTACAGCGCTCAGGGAGGTCAAAATAAGTGCGTATGAAGTCCTTGGAGGAGTCATGTCATCATCATCGTGACCAACCCATTATCGGCTCACTACAGAGCACCTCTCAATATGAGAAAGGTTTGCCCATAGTCCACAATATGCTGACCATGTGCGAATTGGAAGACTTCACACGCCTTTGAAAACATTATGGAGAACTCTCAGACATTCAGGTTTCCCTTCACCGTTGAAGCAAGTGCAAAGCAAATATTTTAATTGCTTAAGAAAGCTTGGAGCAGTCACGTGGATATAATTTTTTTTTCTGAAAAAATGTTTATTTGACCAAACATTTTTACATTTTTCAATGGTACCCACACTAGGTAATCTTATTAACTCACTAGTCAGTAAACGAGATAATTATACCGGAAAATCAATTATAAAAAGTGCGTGCAATCTTGTTCACGTTCACGTGCAAATAGTTCGTTCACTTTCTTTGTCATGCACACTATTGTGGTTGAATGCTGTCAACCGTTTAACATTTTGATATACCTGCTGTTTTAAATCCTCTTTTGCATGTTATAATTCATACATACAGTTACCTAATTGCTAAGGAAACGTTTTTTAATAATTAAAGTTTAATGACTAAAAGTGGCAGGTAAGCTGTGATAGCCTAGTGGTTAGGGCGTCAGCCTCTTAATCAGAGGTCGGCGGTTCGAATCCGGGCACGCACCTCTAACTTTTCGGAGTTATGTGCGTTTTTAAACAATTAAAATATCACTTGCTTTAACGGTGAAGGTAAACATCGTGAGGAAACCTGGACGTCTGAGAGTTCTCCATAATGTTCTCAAAGGCGTGTGAAGTCTGCCAATCCGTACATGGCTAGCGTGGTGGACTATGGCCAAACCCTTCTCATATTGAGAGGAGACCCGTGCTTTGTAGTGAGCCGGTTATGAGTTGATCATGATGACTAAAAGTGTAATTGTAGGTTTATAGGCGCATTTTAGTTTGATCTCCCGTACAAGCTATCGTACCACCTAGATTTACATAAAATAGATTCCATTTGTCTAATTACTAAATAACAAATAGACTAGAACGTTGTATCTATATCAGCCTTCATTCGTATTTGCGTCGGTGTGTAGTTTTAACAATAAATAATAAATAATCTCATATTAATGAAAATTAAGGATTCCAGTTAAAAGTGGGTTGGACACAGGGTTCCATGTTAAGGCCAAGTATTCTATATCTGCCGCTCTGGTGGCGTTGAAGTGACCCATACTTCTCTGGTATCTGACTGCATATAGAGAATAATAAATAGTATAAGTTTCCGTATCTCTATATTTTTTACATCTTTGGTTACCTTTGATTACTACGTGGCGATAAGGCCGCCAAATTGTATACAACTATTTCTGTTTTTTTTTATATATATTTATATATATATATATATATATATATATACATAGCGAGCAAACGAGCAGGCGGGTCACCTGATGGTAAGTGATTACCGCCGCCCATGAACATTTGCAGCACCAGAGGAACCGCCAATGCGTTGCTGGCCCTTGAGCAATTTGTTAATCCGCCCTTTGAAGATCCCCATATTATAACCATTAGTGAACACAGAAGATGGAAGCTGGTTCCACAATTTGCAGGTGTGGTTTTCTGTCTTTTTGTTTTTTTTTCCTTTTTTGTGGTGAGCAATAAAAGTGTGTTCATTCATTCATTCATTTATTCATTAATTCATAGTAAACGTTTATCTCAGCGTAAAAAAATACATGACAACAAAAACATTTTAGATTATGTTCAAATCGAGAAAATTATATACATATGATAAAAGGGCACGGTTTAAAGCGGAGGTTTAACAATGACTTATATTAGCGGCAGAACCTTACGTAATACGCTAGTTGTTATTAATTTCGCTAATCATGTAGGCAATCATAACTATTATTATATAGGCGAAAGTGAGTTTATTTTTTTGTTATATCTTAACCAGACCTAAACTACAGGAACAATTTTGAAAATTCTTTCACTAATGAAAAGCTAGATTATAAGACCAGATGTTTTTTTTTATCCACTACAAGTTAGCCCTTGACTGCTATCTCACCTGGTGGTAAGTGATGATGGTAGCGGGCTAATATGTAAGGGGTATGGTAAACCCACACTTCTAATTGATTTCTACTCGACATCGGGCCGGAACGCTTAATCGCTTGGCGACACGTCTTTGTCGGTAGGGTGGCAACGATGCCTCCCACTAGACCAGACTGGAGCCGGGAATCGAACCCAGGACCTCCAACTTTATAACGGAGGTCGATTATGATGCGCCAGATAGATGCAGACTTTAGTAATAAAAACTAAATCTAGCGCGATATTCCTATAGGGAACGCTAACTACGCGGATAAAACCACGGGATACCACTAGTAATGTTTATGATAAGAAATGAACAGATATATCTTCTAAGTATAAACGAATACTATACTACTGAATACATTATTTGAAGTATTATAACACTAACTTTGACTAAGTAAACTCAAAGTACGCTATGTAAATGTGTATATATTTAGGCTAACAGTAACAAGTACGTGCTCACAATCGATCCTGTTAGCAAATGATACCGCTGCATTGTAACAGTGACCGCAAATGTAACTGAGTCGGTTACCAAAAACCAAGGCTGTGTGAAATCGTCCCGGAAACCGGTTCCCGGACGTACACGCGGAGAATATCCGGGCGACGCCAGTGAACCGTGATTACTGAAAGTGGTACTAATTATCCAGTTTCTATACGTTAATTAATCGTATTAACAGAAGTTTTTTTTTTAGTTTACTTTGTAATGTTGGTGTCTCATTCAATACATGCTGCCATCGCCTTCATCATCATCATGAGCAACCCATTCGCCTTACTGTACTTTAAAGAAAATCTGTACTGCATTTAAGTGATTTGGCGTTCCGGCACGATGTCGCGTAGAAACCAATTAGGAGTGTAGGTTTACCATACCCCTTTTTTTCTTTTTTTTTCACGCTGGGAAATGCTTTCACGACTCCCCGCCGGAGGCGACCAGAATACCCACTAAAGCCCAGCAATGCTCCTTCGCGTCGCCTGGTGGCTGGGTCACGGGAACACTTATGCACTCGACCGCGGCCCAGCCAGCGGCGTCCGCCGAGGCAGACCCTCCACGGGGGGGACCTATATTGACCCCCGAGCTCCGTCCGAGGCGCACCAGGACCATTGGACGCGTCACGACCCGAGGATTAGGCTCGACGGGTGAGGATGCCTCTCATCCATCACCCGGAACTCCTCGTCAGGGGGGCAGGCGGCGATCGTGCGCCAGTCGCCTGCGACCCCCATACCCCCATAGGTTAGTCCGCTACCATCTTAGACTGCATCACACACAAGGTGAGATTGCCGTCAAGGGCTTACTTGTAGTGGCTTACTTACTTTTTTTTTTTGTGTTTGAATTTAAATGTTGTTCAAGAAAATAAATATTGAATGAATGAATACATGAATGAATGAACACGCCTTTATTGTACAACACAAAAGAATAGAGAAGAAATAGTGTTAAATAAAAGGTTTCTTTTTCTTATATTTTGTTTTTATTGCTCGGACTTTACAAGATCAATGCTGTGAATTATTTCGCAGCTTGTGATCCAAGACACACAGTTTGTTTTGCACTGCTAAAAATTGTCCTTTATCAATGTCCATCTTGATGCATATTTGTCAAGATCGATAAAGCTGTACACCGAGTACCAAAAGTATTTCTTGTCTTGTTAGTTTCGTCTACACTAGAATTCATTATGATCTGTACAGTGATTAAGCCAAGCGTAGGTAACAAACACAATTAAAAACTAAAAATTACATACTGGCAAACAACCGTTGCCGAAAATCCGGCTACAAGCTTGAAATTTTGAAAATAGGTTTCTTTTAGGGCGTAAGTATAAGGCTAGAATTTTTTATCATCCAAATCTACCGCGGAGGGGATAAAATAGGAGTTTGAAGTTTGTATGAAAGTCCTATGTTTTTTAATTTAGAAAATCGACAATTTGACATTTGCCTGTAACTTACTTTTTGAAGCAGGGCATTGGCCGCACGGGTAACCTCAATATCAAGGGAAATCAGCAATTCTACGCAGACGAAGTCGCGGGCAAGAGCTAGTTACCCATAAATATATCACCAATAAATAACTGACTATTATATACTAGGAACACATGGAAGTCAGTTTCCATTTTTTTAACCTATTCTTGCATACAAAGGTCAAATACTAATCACCTAACCTTCACAGTAGCACATCAGAGTCAAATCAAGGTTGATTGTATCTTGCATACAATTATGTGCAATTATCATGTAAATCATTTAAGGTAATTGACGGTTTGCTGGTCATCAAAATAATGTAATGATTTACATAATTAATTCACGATTAATCATACACTAACTGTATGGATAATTTTGGAATTATAAGTATTCATTAGTTTTTCCAGAATATTAAGTATCTTATATCTTACGAGTACATGAGTATATACGTTTTTTCGATGCGAGATTTCCTTAAGGTCTTAACTATGAAATTATGCATAAGTATCAGAAGCTACTTGTCTCACCTGGTGGTTAGTGATGATGCAGTTTAAGATAGTATGGGCTAACATATGAGGGTGGCAGATTTAAACTGACCACAAAGAAGTGCCACCAAGTGATTTAGCGTTCCGGCACGATGTCACGAAGAAACCAAACAGGAGTGTGGGCTTACTTGCTATCATGATCAACCCATTATCGGCTCACTACTGAGCACGGGTCTCCTCTCAATATGAGAAGGGTTTGGCCATAGTCCACCACGCTGGCCATGTGCGGATTGGCAGACTTCACACGCCTTCGAGAACATTACGACGAACTCTCAGGCGTGCAGGTTTCCTCACGATGTTTTCCTTCACCGTTGAAGCAAGTGATTTTTTAATTCTTTAAAAACGCACATTACTCCGAAAAGTTAGAGATGCGTGCCCGGATTCGAACCGCCGACCTCTGATTAGGAGGCTGATGACCTAACCACTAGGCTATCACAGCTTCTTACTTACTGGCTATACTATACTCGTATGTATAAATTGAAACAGTACATGGGCATTTTGGAATTAAATGAATAGAACAAATGCTATACGCCAATCTTAACAATTAAATCTTAATCTCATCCCTACATTCTGCAACATATGAAAACGACTACACCCAAGCGGCGTTTCTGACACTCACACACACACACACACAGGCAAAATAAAGCAGTTTCAAGACAAACTTATGCAATAACAAGAAGGAAAAGGTTCTGCATTTCATTGAAACGTTTGGAGACTGTTATTATCAGTTATTTAGACACAAGTAGTTTGTGTTTCACAACACGTCTGACCTGACTGGAAGCTGGTTAATGCCTTTCTAATTGTTATATTTGAGGGGCATGTGGTAGTTATTGCTAGTTTGCCACAACTTCACCAGTTTCATCATGATCAACCCATTACCGGCTCACTACAGAGCACGGGTCTCCTCTCAATATGAGAAGGGTTCGGCCATAGTCCACCACGCTGGCCATGTGCGAATTGGCAGACTTCTCACGCCTTCGAGAACATTATGGAGAATTCTCAGGCGTGCCGGTTTCCTCACGATGTTCTCCTTCACCAGTTTAGTTTTTTGTAAATGTTGAATGCAATGAACACTTAATTTGCTATTTAAAAATCCCACACAATATCTTAAAGAATGCGCTCTCAACGCACGTTTCGCTTCGACACCGGAGCAGCATCAGGTGATGTTGACTTCACATAGTTCATTTGCTTTGATTTGTTTTTTTTTTTACAAATTCAAATTCAAATAATCCTTATTCAAATAATCCTTCACTACGCACTTTTGACGCGTCAATAATTTACATAGTAGTGATTTGATGGTGATAACTACATTCGTAAACTTAAAACTAAAGCTATGAGGGTTCCAAACGCGCCCCGGTCTAAGAGGAAGCCCACAACAAACTTAGCCGGGGTTTTTCTTTTTTTTCGTTATCAGCATCTCACATAATCAATAATAAATTATAGTACCTATGGAGATAGAGCAATTCATACCCAAGCTTTTTTATCGTTTATATAATCCTTAATACTACTACTAAACTACTGTTACTAAATATAACATAAATTCCAGTTCCACTCTAATAAAAAAAAAACTGTACAGCCTTTTCTATAAAGAATAAAGGATCCATTACGCATCTAAAATTGTTATCAAAAACATCTAAAATAGTTTTCGACGACCTCCGTGGCGCAGCGTGCGCGCTGTCGCGTTATAAAGTTGGATGACCTGGGTTCGATTCCCGGCTCGAGTCTGATCTGGTGGGAGGCTTCAGCCGCGACTAGTTACCACCCTACCGACAAAGACGTGTCGCCAGGAGATTACGTATATAATAATAATGTCAAAAAACAATGCAAAAGAGAGTTGGTCACTGTTGCCGCACGCCGCACTGAATGTTCATGACCCTGACGATCGGATGACTACTGACAATATACTCGTACCACCTACCACACAATCATACGCTGCACACCGTCTTCACGGCGAAGACGAGGTCCCCGCTATCTTACGTCATCCAGATGTGGGCTCCATCCACGGCCTCGGACACGTACGGACCACTCACCGTCCGACCCCTCCGTTATCCCAAACGTCGCCTAAGCCGAGGTTCGGCCTCAAAGGAGGCGCCCTTGGGCAGTCGTTCCCTTAGTTTTTTCAAGCCCTAGGGCTAAAAATTTCTTCTGGCAGAGCTTTTTTTCGGAGCTCGCCAAACAGCCCGGTTACGCTGTGGCAACCAATAGAATTTCTACAGCTAATAAACAGTCCGAAAAAAAATGATGTAAAATAAATTAAGTGGAATAATATTATCTCTAAAAATATATAGGTACTAGCTGTTGCCCGCGACTTCGTCTGCGTAGAATTGCTGATTTCCCGTTGAGATTGAGGTTTTAAGCTACAGGCAAATGTCAAATTGCCTATTTTCGTGTTTCTAAATTAATAAACATAGGACTTTCATACAAACTTCAAACCCCTATTTTACTCCCTTCGGGATTCGATTCGGGGTAGATTTGGATACGTACAATAATTTTTGAGATCTCGTGTTTAATGACTATGTAAGTATGTAAGTGACCTTTCGCTTTTATATATATAGATTATATATTCTTAGCCATATCGAAATAGGACCATGAACCATGTGTGCGAATTAAGAAATGTCTTATTAAACTTCATAGCCGAATAGGTAAGAGAATGTAAGTAGGTGACTAGCAGCCGGTGTCAAAGACCGTAGTACTGGTCCGACTAGTTTATTGTGAAATTGCTTTAACAGACCCTCAGTTAACTTGCCGGGTGCACTTGCTTGCAACGAAAATGGTGTTTGTGTAAAATATTGTATGCCTTTTACGACATAAAAATGTATGCATTAGTCCGAAGCAAAAAACGTCCGGGCACGCACCTCATGTGCGTTTTAAAAAAATTATAATATCACTTGCTTCAACGGTGAAGGAAAACATCGTGAGGAAACCTACACGCCTGAGAGTTCTCCATAATGTCCTCAAAGGCGTGTGAAGTCTGCCAATCCGCACATGGCCAGCGTGGTGGACTATGGCCAAACCCTTCTCATATTGAGGGGAGACCCGTGCTCTGTAGTGAGCCGGTAATGGGTTGTTCATGATGATGATGATGATTAGTCCGAAGCAAGTAATTTAGTGTTGTCGGTCTGCCGTTGTGCTGACATTGGTTCGAGTTGATGAATGAATTAATGAACACATCACTAAAGTACTATACGAAAATAGAAACCCAACACATTGTATACAACTCGTTTTTTTAAATGTAGTCTTAGTTTAATTTTTTTTTTCATAGAAGCTAAAGATTTGCTTCATAAATAGAAATATTGTTCTTATTACAATTTTAAAAAAACTCTGATTTAATTATCAGTTTGTATTTGCACAAGTGATGTTTAGACTTAATTAAATAATAAAGGGTTTTTTTTCTTAAAAGTCAGCCCTTGATTTCAATATCACCTAGTGGTAAGGATATAATAATGGTAGCGGCTAACCTGTTAGGGGACCTATACTAACCCATACCCCTAATTAAATTAACGCGGCATTGTACCATAACACTCTTTTTTTTTTATCTACTACTAGTTAACCCTTGACGGCAATCTCGCCTGATGGTAAGTGATGATGCAGTCTAAGATTGTAGCGGGCTAACAGGTGTTAGGAGTATGGTAAACCCATACTCCTAATTGGTTTCTACACGACATCGTGTCGGAACGCTAAATCGCTTGGCAATACTTCTTTGGTAGTCGGTAGTGTTACTAGCCACGGCCGAAGCCTCCCACCAGACCAGACTTGAGCAGGGAATCGAACCCAGGACCTCTAACTTTATGATGCGACAGCCGGCATGCTGCGCCATGGAGGTCGTCGAAAAGTATTTTAGATGTTTTTGACAACAATTTTAGATGCGTAATGGATCCTTTATTCTTTATAGAAAAGGCTGTACAGTTTTTTTTTTATTAGAGTGGAACTGGACTTTATGTTATATTTAGTAACAGTAGTTTAGTAGTAGTATTAAGGATTATATAAACGATAAAAAAGCTTGGGTGCTGGGCTTGGGCGCCACAAAGGTCGTTAAAAAATCTAGTTTCTAGCCGAGTCCAAGCCAAATTGTTTATTCCTAGACTAAATTCATAATTTTAACAGAATATTTGGAGACCTGTTTAAATGTAAGTCAAACAATAATAATATAACTTGGAGGTACTTTATTTTGTATCGCAGTGTACATGGATCTGGACCTCGTTGCGAAACTTCAGTTTCAGCTGACACTTGCTTACAAATTGAGTGGCGCTTATTTAGGACATGGATCTAAGAGGTTTTGTTATCGCTTCAGTATATTAACACTTCGCTTCGGGTGAATTAAGCATTTCCCATAATAATGAATAGAAGCAGGCGTTACTTTGCGGAAGTCCATGATAAACAAAAAACAGCAAATATAATTTGCTATATTCCGCCGACAACGGGGAGATTTGAATAATATAACACCACACAAAATCTTCCACTAGAACCTCTACGCACGTTTCGACCCGACACCGGATCATCCTCAGGAGATGTTGACTTCACAAGCACGAAAAGTAAAGATTTTTGACTTTATTTTTTGACTTTACTATTATACAAATCTCAAATCAAATATATTATACAAATCTCCCCGTTGTCGGCGGAATATAGCAAATTATACTTGCTGTTTATTGTTTAAGCATTTCCCACCGATACTATGCAACCTATACACTGGGTTTTCGCGGGAGAAAACGAGCTTGCAGATTTGTAAAGCCGCCAGTTCTTATTGACAGTTACGGGAGCGTACGACCTTATACTCTGCCTTATGACTCAATATACCCACGTTTATGTCAAGTTTATTAATTATAGTGCGAAGATAATAACTACATTCGTTAACTTAAAATTTAAGCTACTAGGGTTCCACGCGCCCTAGTCTAAGAATAAAATCAGCCGAGATGTTTTTTGTGGTCACCATCTCCAATTGTCACTTAAAACCATGTATTAATGAGCAATTAGTTAAAGCTCAATTCATGCACAATCTTTTTTGCAATTTTTAATTTCTTCAATCCCTACAGCATCCTAAGGAGATATTGACTTCACATCGTTCAATTGTTTATAAACTACACCGTGCAGATTTGCCAACTTTACGTATTGCAATAAATTAAGCTTAATGTTCAATGCTTTGTCCTTTTTTCAATTAGTTCTTTCGCATTTATAAAACTAGAAGGGGAGAAGCGATTCAGTTTATTTTGTGTTTGTTTATTTATTGGGAACAAAATACATGAAAATAATATACAATACATTCAGTAAACGCGAGGGAAGTTTTAAACAGATTTAGTTTTATGTATATAATTTAATGTGCCCTGTTGGGTTACGTATGGAATTGTTGAAATTCCCAGCCCAAGTTCCCGCTAGTTTAAGTACATAGTTGCGAGTCGGTGGGCTATAGGTACTAGAACAATATACGGAGTGTACAAGTGCAACAGTTAACCCCACTCAGTCCTGAGGCTGCCAACTAACTAGCAAGTAGCAGCTAGCAGACACTGGCCGAGTCAAGTCTGAATTTAATACGTTGCTATAGAGAAACTGGAAAGCATAAATAAAAGTTGTATACATGAAAATGAAACACTCGTTCTAGCACTAGTAATAATATATTTTGATCCTTACTCCTAAACAACTCACTAAAACTACAATTAAATCTATATTAGACTTATGAAAAACATCATATCAAATTATACATTTTGATCCCTACTCCTAAACCGCTCAGTAAAACCACAATTAAAGCTATATTAGAGTTATGAAAAACATCATATCAAATTAGATATTTTGATCCCTACTCCTAAACAACTCACTAAAACTACAATTAAAGCTAAATTAGACTTATGAAAAACATCATAACAAATTATATATTTTGATCCTTACTCCTCAACAACTCACTAAAACTACAATTAAAGCTATATTAGACTTATCAAAAACATCATATCAAATTATATATTTTGATCCTTACTCCTAAACAACTCACTTAAACTACAATTAAAGCTATATTAGACTTACGAAAACGGTTTAGAAACTTCAAAAAAAACTATTCTAAAAACTAGCCTGCCGCCTCTATCGTATAATATATTTCTTTTTCCAAACCAATCCCACAAATGTTCAAACAGAAAAAACCGGACGGAAAACGCCAAATGAAATACCTTTTTTGAATGAATACAAAAATCGATTTGATTAGATTACGTCCTTTTAGTACAAAAATTGTGTGATCCGTATAAACCCAATTGAGGCATCTACGTACACATAATATATTTTCATTATTTTAATTTGTGATGGTTATAACTACATTAGTCAACTTAGAACTATATCTAGGAGCGATATTCCAAACGCACCCATGACAAAGAAGAAGCCCACAACAAACTTAGCGGGGTTTCTTTCGATATCAACACATCATCTATACATACAAATAAATAAAATTGAAGTGTCTGTTTGTAATATTGAAATAACCGTTTTTTACTGCATGCATATAAATATATATACGGTACATACACCAAAATAACATTTTTTACAATTTTTGTCTGTCTGTCTGTCTGTTTGTTCCAGCTAATCTCTGAAATGGCTGGACCGATTTTTACGGGTTTTTTATTGGCAGATAGCTGATATAATAAGCTGTAACTTAGGCTACTGTTATTTTAGAAAAAGTCTTTCATTTTAGAAAAATAAAGTAATGTTGCAATGTTGCCACCGCCTGTGCCATAACGTCTCGGGCGCCTCCCACCAACGAATAGTAATCTATTGCTTCGTGATTGAAAGACAAACAAACACACTAACTCAACGCAGACGAAGTCGCGGACGTCAACTAGTATAGTCTATAATTAATTATAATCAACTATGAAGTTAGAGCAACTCACACCTAAGCTTTTTTGTCGTTTATGTTATCTTCAATATCTATAAGATTCCGTTTTATAAGAACTTCGACATTATTATGAGATATAGCCAGATCCGTTGTTAGTCTGCACTGCATCAGCACTTGAAACCAGGTGAGATAAGACTCACTAATGGAATAAAAAATAACTCTTATACCCAAGTAGCATTTGAACCGTACGCCTGCTAATGGCTTAGTTGTGAAACTTCGCTCTCAAGTTGCGCCTAATTCTCGGATAACGGATCCGGACACCGCGCTAACTACTCGCCAACATTGACCAACTTAAAGCTACATTGTGTGCATTGATACTTGCTCGCTGGAAGTAACTAGTTGCAACCATTTTACTTGGTCGTTTTATCGCGCAAATGGCACTTCTCAACCCCAATTAAATCAAACTCAAAACAGACGCGTCCTGCGATTTAATCTTTTTTTTTTTATTCACCACAAGTTAGCCCTTGACTGCATCTCACCTGATGGTAAGTTATGCGGACTAAGATGGTAGCGGGCTAACCGGTTAGGGAACGGTTTTTCCGGGATGTTGTGCAGGACCGTTAAAGCGCTTGGCGGCTTGTCTTTGTCAGAAGCGTTCAAGACATGAGTCGGTAATCGAACCTATGACCTCCAACTTTTTAATGCGACAGCGCACACGCTGTGCCACGGAGATCGTCAATTTTAAATGAATGACCAAACAATATTATGAAAACGCGATGATTTTGCTTTTGGTAGGATATTGTTTTTTATTTGTAGTAGTAGTGGTTTTTTAAATTTCGAACTAAACATTCAATTTAAACATGACCAGTAACTATCATTCATTACATGCTTTTTTAGTAAAATTTCCAGCACTATATTGTTCTCATAACCCAATAAAGGTATAGAGATACCGATATAATAGTAGTATTGTGTAAGAGTAAACTGGCAACTATTTCTGTTGGTCACTCTTGAATGGGATTGCAGATGCCATAGACTTTAAGACTAGTTTCTGTTTGTACGGGTGAGATATCAACGGGTGTGTTAAATTGTCTATGCCAAGCCACCATATTGTTGTACCCTGCCGCCATGCTTAAAAATGCCGCCATTATTGTTTTTTTTTTTCTCTTTTTATAGCTTTACACAGATTAGCCAGTGTAAAGTTTATAGCAATGGAGAATTGAAGATAGGGAAAGATCTAGATCTTATTTCTTGGTTGTGATGCGATCTGTCATATATTAAAGACTTAGATAGGTAAGTGTGATCAGATTTTCTACTAGTATGCCTCTTTTAGGCAAGATTGCGGTATTGACTGTTGCGGAAGTAATATAATAAATAGTGGCGTTCATTTTTTCTTTTTGCAGACTTTTTCAGGTTTAATCATCATCATCATGGTCAACCCAATCTCGGCTCACTACGGAGCACGGGTCTCCTCTCAATATGAGAAGAGTTTGGCCATAGTCCACCACGCTGGCCATGTGCGGATTGGCAGACTTCACACGCCTCTGAGAACATTATGGAGGACTCTCAGGCATGCAGGTTTCCTCACGATGTTTTTCTTCACCGTTAAGCAAGTGATATTTTAATTGCAGGTATAAAAAAGTATATTAATCACACTTAATGGTGCGTGCGATAGTATTTTCAACAGCATTAATACGTAAAGAGCATCAAACTCAACTAAAATGACATATCCAAACGACATGCTCGCACGATTCAGTCCTGACGATTTGGGCTGTTCGCAAAGCGTTCTTATTGATATTTGGATGATTTTGTATGGGATATAAATTAAAAAATTCTTAATAATCACTATCATATCACTTTGTAATAGTTTGTGAAAATGTTATTTTTAGTTCATGGAATTCGTTTTAACTTAACTGCCTGATTACTAAGTCCTAAGTTAGTTAGTATGTCAAACTGCGAACCACGAGGTCCGAGGAGGTTCAATATTGTACTGTTAGGTTCTTCTTCTTATTCGTCCACTCTTGGCAGAGTGGTCGTGGTTATGATTTGGCCTTCACAGCAGCTCTTACGATCTCCCTCCAGCGATTTCTGTTGGTGGCATCACGTATCACTCTTAGGTATCTGTTAAGAATTTCTGTATATATATATATATATATATATATATATATTCAGCACCAGTCCGTATTTAGGAAATAGGCGCCGTCCATCCCCGTATTTTTCAGGGAGCACGATGAGATTTCTGTCCTGATAAAAGTCGCGTAAATAACAATAAATTATCCGCCAAAGTCTCTCTTCTAAGGATGAAGATGTATTTCTTTTTTTTTACCAGTAGTGGTAAAAAAAAGACGAGGTAAGATTGCCATTAAGGGTTAACTTGTAGAAGTTAACCCTTAATGGTAATCTTACCTCGTGTATGTGATGATGTAGTCTAAGATGGTAGCGGGCTAGCCTGTTAGGGGTATGGTAAACCCATACTCCTAATTGGTTTCTACGCGACATATGCCGAACGCTAAAGCGCTTGACGGCACTTCTTTGTCGTTAGGGTGGTAACTTACTTCCACCAGACCGGACCAGACCCAGGACCTCCAAAAATTTTATGAGACAACGCACGCGCTGCGCCGCGGAGGTCGTCAAAAGGTTTCCTTTTCTTAAGACTTCCGCAAAATCTATATCAACGTACTTGTATATTGTGTAACGTGGCATGAGTGTAGTGTGGGGGAAGTTTGTTCGACGGCTAATTTCCCCAGTTTAATAGTTGCTAACGATATCGAGAGACTCACAGATAAGGTGCTATCACTACAGCAATCGACATTTGAACGCCGCGCGTAACTCGTTACCTATCTGCGTGAGACTTGAAAGCGTCTTTGAGATAATACCGCCAATATTGATGTTATAGAAATCCTATTATTTTTTCAATCCACAAGTTCTGGCTAGTCTACAACATCACCTAGTGTTAAGCAATTATACAATCTTAAGACAGTAGCGGGTAATTTAATACACCAGACCAGATCAGAGAAAAATCCGGAATCAAAAATACCCATTTTAAAATCAGTTAGTCAGTTAGCTAGTTCGTCGTCAATAATAGTAAAGAAATGGCTTGCACTTTTTCACGTAGCAAGAAAACAATGAACGAGATTTTATCGATATTGTTTTAGACCGGCTAGTGTTATAGCTAGAAAAAAAAATCTCACCGATTTCTCCCTTTCTATCATCAGTGATAAGACAATCGGAAGAAGAAGATAAAACATATTTTAAAGTCACACAGCCGCTGTACCGCGTTTATAAGTAAGGATGTTTGCTAAAAAAATGTGCAAATCAGATCATCTACGGTTTTTTTTCTAGGCTTTTTTTGGGCTTTTGTCCGACACCGATATGCCAGTCCCATCATGCCCTCATTAATTTAACTATAAAACGCTATAATAAAAACAAAACTATGAGTATTAAGAATGCTAAGTTGAAAAAACACAACAATACTTATTTAGAAATGTCTCAAGAACATATTTGAAACCTTCTGTTGTCGGTACAGAGAAGGCTTATCTGCAGATCTGCAGATCTTCTACGTCTTACACTTCTTAACAGCTTAAATAGCAAACCTTCTTCTAGCGCCGAGTAAAAAAAATATGCATCATCGCTAAAAAGCAAAGTTCGGTGCGGTGTTGAAATAGGTCCCAAGGAGTTCAAACGACTCACGTATGAAGTCGGCAAAAGTTGGAAATACTTAAAAAGTTATTGGTTCGCGTGTCACTAGACGCTGTTTCAATATCGCTTATAATGGACGATTCATTACAAACTTAATCTTTTATGGATGTTACATTTTCTTATATCTTATATATAAAATTCTCGTGTCACAATGTTTGTTCCCATACTCCTGCGAAACGGCTTGAACGATTCTTATGATATTTTTTATGCATATTCAGTAAGTCTGATAATCGGTTACTATTTATTTTTCAAACCCCTAAGTGATAAAGGCTGTCCACCCCAAAAAAAAAAAATATTTTTTGGATATTTATTTTTCATTTTATTTTGTATTATGCGGCATTGAAAAATACATACATTCCTAAATTTTCACTCTTCTATCGCCTACCCCTATTTTTTAGTAGTCATTTTAGTAATTTAAGCATTTGTCATCCCGCTCGATAACTGAACAATTATCGTCTTTATTGTGAATGTTTTTCACTCTAATTCGACTAAAATTTCCCTGAGCTTACTGTAAAGCTAAAAGTTTTGAACATAAACAATATTTATGTTATTTTTATAGTCCCTCATCCTTCACAGCGCTCCATGCCTCCTTCACTCATCTTACACACAATAAGTTATTCTGCAATAGAAATTTCCTAGAAATAATTTATATATCAAAACAACGTTTGCCCGGCAAATATATACATATATACATAGCAGGACCTCAAGATCTATAAATATGCCTCTACAAGACTCATCGAGTCGATTCGGTATTGGAACACTTGTATAAATGATACTTAAATTGTAATATACAGAGGCAAATTAACTCGGCTAATTGTCGGATAATTGCAGTCGTCAATATTCATGCAGCGTTCAAAGACTTTCGCGTAATACGTACGTTACACCGTAAGTATTTCTACTTCCACGTAAGTGCTACTTAATGAAAACGTATGTGGAGTTTTATGTTCTAGTGCAAAATTACGACGTGGAATTATCTAATAACTAAGGTATGTTTCTTATTCTATAGTGTATCATTCATACGTTGTTGTTTTTTGTTGTTTTGAAGTTTATTTCCCAATTATTTATTATAGGATGATATGTCGGTAATTTGGATAGACGTGGGTAGTTTCGGGAAAAGAGACCAGATAATCTTGGTAGAACCGCATTACAATTATTAAGTATGGGAATTTATAAGGAGCAGACTATACTCTCCACCAAGTACGACTATGCACTACCGTGACTCGCCCACCGATCCGAACCGACCGAATGCAATCAATGCAATGCGCCGTCCCGTGCCGGTGAGTCTTATAAGAACCTGCATACGTCACTTAGTGTTGCGTAAAAAGAGGGGACGATGCCACTCTCTTGTCTGCCGTACATGACTCCAAAACTAGATGGCGCTGCTCTCTGATTGCCGTCATATTATTAAAAAGTATTCTTACATATGCTTCAAAACACTACGATCGTCTGAGACGGGAAAAAATGTTAATATATTATGTAAATAGAGCAATAATCCGGCGCGTGACAAATGATCATATTCATTGCATGCTCGACACGCAGTCAATATTCCACAGCGCTATATGAGGGCCTGCATCTATATGTGTGATATGTACTCGTATAAGCGAACATTTTTACACGTTTTCAACCATTAATTTGATAAGCACTTTCAAAATTGCGTTTCATAACTTTTGTTATTGACATATTGTTGTTGAATATCATTGTAGATTAAATGTGTCGATGATATGTCTCGGTCTAAATAACATTGTCGGCTTACAGAAAAGCTATATATTATTTGAGAGTTGCTTAATATATAGTTTTTTTTCCACTACAAGTTAGCCCTTGACGGCAATCTCAACTTTTTTTTTGTTTACGGGGGGGAAATCTCCTATTGAGATACCCGGCTATTGCTAGGAAAAAGCTCGGGTTATGTGGGATTTTTACTAACTAATACCCCCTCGGTGGCCATCATCAGCATAAAATATAGTGGGAGGCTCCGGGATCTAATCCGGGACGGCAATCTCACCTGGTAGTGATGATGCAGTCTAAGATGGTAGCGAGCTAACTTGTTAAGGGTATGGTAGACATGTACTCCTAATTGTACGCTTAATCGCTTGGCGACATGTCCTTGTCGATAGGGTGGTAACTAACCTCGACCGAAGCCTCCCACCAGACCAGACTCGAGCCGGAAATTGAACCCAGAACCTCCCACTCAGTAATGGACAGAGAGCGCGCGTGCACCACAAAGATCGTCAAATACATAAATAAAAAAGTCTTTGATATGAATACGATACAATTTCTCTGACTGCTCTACCGCTGGAATTAAGTTTGTAAAAAATCTAAATCAAACTCATTAAATTAAAAACTTTTATGAAAATTTTCAACGGTATATCGAAATATGTGTATTAATTTTCAGATATTCATATTTTCTTAATCCCACCTATAAAGCTACAGAGCCACAATTTTAAATGTGTTCAAGTTATTGTAGACCGAGTGCGACTTTCTAGAGATAATAACGTTTACATCTGATACTGTTTTAATCTACTATATATATCATAGTATTATTCCAGTTAAACTACAGTCATCATGATCAACCCATTACCGGATCACTACAGAGCACGGGGCTCCTCTCAATATGAAAACAGTTTGGCCATAATCCACCATGTCCATGTGCGGATTGGCAGACTTCACACGCCTTTGAGAACATTATGGAGAACTCTCAGGCGTGCAGGTTTCCTCACGATGTTTTCCTTCACCGTTGAAGCAAGTGATATTTTATTATTTTAAAAACGCACATAACTCTGAAAAGTTAGAGGTGCGTGCCCTGATTCGAACCGCTGACTGATTAGGAGGCTGACGCCCTAAGCACTAGGCTATCACCGCTTCTAACTACAGTATGCTATTCCTATTTAATCTCAGAGTATATTACGGAGGAGATAAGCCATCGTGTTTCGAGTGACCGCTATTTCAGGCTCGGGTAGACTTGGATAAGCAGGGAGGAAATCTAAGTACTGTCAGACTCTATACTTGTCTGAGAAACGTCTTAGAGCGATTTGCTTGACCTGTGGACACAAGAGACACTAGACCGTGTAAATGGACATCCCATCGACCATTATCTTACAATTATGATGATGCTTCGTAGATTACGAGGTGGGTGACATACTACTAATATTATAAACGTGAAAGTTTGTAAGTATGGATGGATGGATGGATGTTTGTTACTCTTTTTTTTTTTATACACCACAAGTTAGCCCTTGACGGCATCTCACCTGATGGTAAGTGATGATGCGGTCTAAGATGGTAGCGGACTAACCTGTTAGGGCATGGTAAACCCATACTCCTAATTGGTTTCTACACGACATCGTGCCGGAACGCTAAATCGCTTGGCGACACGTCTTTGTCGGTAGGGTGGTAACTAGCCACGGCCGAAGCCTTTCACCAGACCAGACTCGAGCCGGGAATCGAACCCAGGACCTCCAACTTTAAAATGCAACAGCGCTCTTTCACGTAACAACTATTTGAATGGACTTTTATGAAACTACAATAATATAGCTTATACATTTTTATAACAGTAACGCTACAATTTATAAAGATACTGTGTAAAGTGTCCAAAATATGACGATAAGTGTCAAGTATGTAGGAAAAAATCTACCATCTGCGTGATAATTTTAATGTGATGATTATTAGTTCTTTTCTACGCCACGCTAATATAAGAGACTCGAAATACTAATTCGATTGAAGTCGCGGGCACTAGCTTGTCAATTATAAAGCAATGTTTAGTTATAACCCTTCTCATTGTAGACATAATTTTTCTCTTTTTTTGGAACACTCTTCGTTATCGTGATGTACAAGTTAAGCCAAATTGATGGACATGATTAAAGTAAAAGTTTTTTTGCTGCTGATGTGGTCAGTAAAGTAAAAGATTTTTTCATTGTCCCTTCCATCGAGTGTCTTTTATTTGTATTCCGTGTACTCGTTTATAATTTTGGTATTCATTGCTTGTACGTAAGCAATATTGGGCCAAACGTATAACGACCGCGTGGGACGCGTTTTATTAAACCCATCGACATATTGTCCCAAACACTACCGTATTATTCATTTCAAATCTAGTATATTGATAAAACAATTATATTCTTGTATGAATTGTTATCATCATCATCATCATCATCATGATCAACCCATTACCGGCTCACTACAGAGCACGGGTCTCCTCTCAATATGAGAAGGGTTTGGCCATAGTCCACCACGCTGGCCATGTGCGGATTGGCAGACTTCACACGCCTTTGAGAACATTATGGCGAACTCTCATCAAACATTATGTGTACTGATATATATTTATTTATATATAAAAGTATATATTTATATATTATATTTATTGATATTTTATTTTATGTTTTTGCGCCATTACCCTCATATTTCAATTAATTCTTTCCCCAAGGGTTGTCTGGAAGAGATTGCTGAAGCAATAAGACCGCCTTTGCATACTTATGTGTTAAATGTTTTTGTATTGTTGTTTCTTTAGTTTGTGTGCAATAAAGAGTATTTATCTTATCTTATCTTATCTCTCCGGCGTGCAGGTTTCCTCACGATGTTTTCCTTCACTGTTGAAGCAAGTGTCATTTTAATTGCTTAAAAACGCACATAACTCCGAAAAGTTAGAGTTACGTGCCCGGGTTCGAACCCCCGACCTCTGACGCCCTAACCACTAGGCTATCACCGCTTCGATTGTTCTGGATTGTTATCAATACGTGTATATCAATGGAAATCAATAGAGTTGATACTTGAAGAGATCTAATACCTTTTTTTTTCGCTTGGAAATGCGTTTTCGTATCCCCGACGCAGCAACGTAGGCAAGACTGCGTCGCTTCCGACGGGGTATGTGGGACTCGCCGGCGGCCACACTGGCGACCAGAATACCCACTAAAACCCAGCGATGCTCCTACGCGTCGCCTGGTGGCAGGGTCACGGGAACACCCGCGCACTTGACCGCAACCCAACCAGCAAGATCTAGTACATAGTCCATTGATGAAACTCCGTATTGTGTTAAACTGCCCATTATATGAAAACCTTAAGTGATGGAGCTAGTTTATTAATTTGTCAAAGCAAATGATCTTTCTTAATTAAAATAAAACAATTAATTATAACGAAGTACTAAATGTTGTAAGTATGTGTTTTGCTATTAATAATTAATTAGTAAAAAGTGTCTAGCTACTTAAGCCAAACACTTTTACTAATTTTTAGTGCCTGATAGTTAAATATAGAGTTTCAATGTACCCTAAGTAATCTGCTTTTCTTTATATGCGAACTAAAATTTAAGAAATTATATTTATAAATATTATTGTTGTAACAGAAACAAAACAAAAATTGAAAAAAAAATGTATTTATAAATTATATTTTATGCAATAATTAATAAATATTATACAGAACTCGACCGTATTTAGATCACATTTTTTTTGTCGACATCCATCCATATTCTTAGAGGAATTTAGGCCGTGGCCAGTTTCAACCCTACCGACAAAGACGTGCCAAGGGATTTAGCGTTGCACATGTCGCATTGAGGCCAATCAGGAGTAGCAGTGTACCATAACCTCATCTTCATTTACCAGCAGGTAAGAGTGCCGTCATCATCTATTCTTAAGCTTCACTTTATATACTCATTACTTATCAAGTTAATTCTGCTCACACCACACGTCCATCTCAACATTTTCATTTCGGTCGCGTGTTGATACTCTTCTTTCGTCCTTTACTCTTATCTACTAAAATAATACACATGGCAGAGCTAACGGCCGTTTTTATCAATTATTTGATCCTTTATATCATTACAGGACTTTTCTATGAGCATTTTGATTGTTTTTTTTATATACACTACAAGTTAGCCCTTGACGGCTATCTCACCTGGTGGTAAGTGATGATGCTGTCTAGGATGGTAGCGGGCTAATCTGTTAGGAGTACCCACGCTCGTAATTGGTTTCTACGCGACATCGTGCCGGAACGCTAAATCGCTTGGCGATAGGGTAATAATTAACCAAGGTAAAGCCTCCCCATCAGACCAGACTATACGAGCCGGGAATCGAACCCAGGACCGCCAACTTTATAATGCGACAGCGCACGCACTGCGCCACGGAGGTCTCTGTTGTTTGTCTCGAATACCGATATATCGGATGGGATAAGTTGGAAACGCTCTCGCTTAAAGTGGTAATTAAACTGCCGGTGTCTTGTTATCAACATAAGTTGACAATATAACAGCGCCCCGACGTTATCGCGCGAACCAATAGCAGGCGTTACGGCGAGCAACAGGGCTCCGTGTAGTCTCAGAGATATACTAGTATTAACGCGTTCTTACTTTAACGTAAAACTGACATAATCTATAAAGAATACTTAAACGTTATAGCTTTCGTGATAACTACACAGTTCTAGGTAGTCTGAGAGAACGAGTTTACTCAATATAGTTTGACATTCAAAGGCCTTCGACTGTTTATATTATATAGAGCACTAAGTTCAAGGAAGATTAATTTTCAGTTTTAATTGATCTTACCAGAAGATTTGATATGAAGACAAACGACTCAGAAACCCGAACAGCGATGTTAAATAAAAGACTGTCCGATATTTTTAAGTTAATTTAGTTACTAAATTTATACTAGATGGCGCTGTGCATCGTTTAACTCACGCTGCCGACTGTCACTAGATTTCGTATAATGAGCTCTCGATGCTAATGAATATGTGTCCAAGATCCGGCCTTGTATCATTTAAAAAACCGGACGTAAAGCGTCAGGTAAATAGAGGTTCAATTGTTTTTTTTTTAATTTAGCTTCGCCGTGAAAAATAGTTACTTCGAAAATCGTCGCTTTGGACAGAAGACTGCCAGTGTATACACTGTACACTTATTTAATATAAGCATGTATATATTGCACCTTACGAAAAAAAACGATTTCAATTTTTCCTACTGGCATTTTGTTCGCTGTAAGAAGGTTTCCTTCTTACAGCGAACAAAATGCCAGTTTATCAATAAGCCCTTTACTTCCATATATTTAATACAAAAAGATAGTGTAGTGATTTGGCTTCGTTCAACTCAAGAGTTAATAGGAATCTTCTAGACATAAACTCTAACATCACAAAGTATTAACTCTCTGTGGACTTAAATGTTCGACTGGTTCTGATCCTCTACCCTTACTGAACCCCAGTTCTTGGACTATTGAGGAGGGTGTCAGCTAATGTGAACATAACAGTAATGTACTCGACTAGTGCCTCTCTTAACGACCCATTATATTTTACGGTCAATAGAAACTGCTTTGACTTAGAAAGAAACAATACAATAAACGTAATTCTCTCCTACCCTTTCACTTCCTTGATTATGCAAGGATACACTCCACTCGTGCAAATAATGAATTGCTGATTGTTCCGTTTATGAGTAAAGTTATTTAAGTTTTTATTTTAAATGGAAATTTAAAGTTATTTTTAAATAAATCTATTAAATCGTTGTCTCTGGCCTTTTAACGTTTTTCTATAAGGAAGGTCGCAAGGCCTTTGAAATTAAGCTATCTTAAAACTACTCAAAAATAAAAAAATACCCAAAACTACAAATTAAATTACACAATTTTAAACAAAAATAGCATCATTGGATTGTAACTAATCTGGAAGAAATGGCTTAAAAAACATACATGTCCGAATAAATGTAAAATTTAAATGTGTAAATGAATATGTAGTATAAACCTGTTCAGTTCAAAATTCATTATCGCTAACGAGGAGCATCTTACAGAAATCATCACCTAGGAAAGCACGTTACAAGCCCTCCGTGCGATTAAATATCAACCTTATTTCAATGTTATATAAAGTTGTAAGTACTAAACAGGATAACAAATGCTTTTTGCCACTGGCTTGAAACTTTCTTTTCATTTCAACGATAATGTCCTTGGATTATGTTTAAAGTACTATTTTGCGTTAACTTATAGAAACTATAAAACTAACGATTTCTTAGTTCTGTATAATATTTATTATATGCACATAGTATTACAGAATACCTGGGTAAATAACATTCTGAAATTATTGAAAAATTAGGCCGGTGGACTAACAAAGATATACTCGTAGATAAGACATGTCGACTATGAAGAAGTAAAACACAAGATTGCATTATGTGTGAACGGGACAAAAGATTTGACGCATTTCTTGCAAACCCACAGAATATGTACAAAATTGTAAATTTTAATTTGGAACATATTTTTCTATGTGGTTTGTTAAACAGGTGACGACGGGAAATCCGCAGTTCCGTTCAGAATCGTATACAGTTAAGATCTATAATAATAAAATACTCGAAGAAAAGAAATTACAGATGTTTCAGTGAAAACTGGTGAAAGAGGTGTAACAGACTGCGTGGATGTCGTACGTCACAATAAAGATACCAGTTCAATCTCACGTGTTATTTTAATACCGGAAACCACTAACAACAAATTGACCTGGGTGCGATTTGAACTTTAGTTTAAAGTTGGCGAGTGTAGTTATCACCATCACTTCACGAATAGAAATAATGAAAAATGTGATATTTAAGAACGATTCATAGGTTTATATGAATAAAGCTATTTATTACATGGCATGTTACATTTATGTTAAATATTTCGGCTCGACCTTTCACGTGAAATAATTAAATATACAATCGCACTTGTCTAGTACAATAAATAAGATTTGTAGAAAAGGCGTGCGAAAATCCTTACGTGACGGGGAGTTACCGCCTACGCGCTTTTTTATTGGAAACCGGTTAATAAAATGCGACATGTTTCGCAACCAGCATGTTCATAGCTGCGGTCAACTCCGTCGCATACATGACAATAATTATTAGAAGTGATACAAAATGCTCTAGGTACATACCGGCTGCGAAATATTACAATTTGTGGTATTGAGGTGAATAAATTATTTGAATATAGCGATGTTTTAATGTTGCTAATATTAAATGTGACATGTGTGTAATTAAATGATTAACATCGGTTTTGCGGGGCTCGAATTATTGCATGGTTTCAAACTAATGTTATCACGATGATCCATATTATATGTTCTAGATATCAGTAATCGCGGATTTGCCTAGAAATTTGATCAACATATAATTGTTTGCCTTCTTCTGCGTCGTTAAACTCTTGGCAGAGTGGTCATCATGATCATGATAAACTTTTATTTTTACTGTGTCTGTATTTTCAAAATTCACGTGAGATTTGTCTCAATAACGGTGGTCATAGTGTGAAAATATATTGTTATCATGCGTTAAGACACATAAGACACATGCCTTAAGTTCATAATCAAAATGCAGCAATTGAAACAGTAGCAGTACTATTTTCTTATTGCATCATTATACCTTCTGTACATTATTTATATTAAAATAAAATAAAAGCAATGTCTTTGATGAAGATGCAGATTATATGTCCATCGATCAGTCGATCGACCAGTCTATCGATCAGTCGATGGATCAGTCGATCGACCAGTCGATGGATCAGTCGATCGATCAGAAGATGGATCAGTCGATCGATCATTCGATCAGTAAGTCGATCGATCAGTCTGATGGGAGGCTTCCCTAGTTACAGCCAACCACAAATTGCTTGACAAAGACGTGTCAAGCAATTAGGTGTCTCTGGTGCGATTTCGCGTGGAAACCTGTTGTAATTATATCAACCATACCCTTAACAGGTTAGCCAGCTACCATCTTTAGACTGCATCATCAAATACACCAGGTGACCGTCAAGGGCTTACTTGTAGTGGATAAAAATAAAAATACCAAAACTTGTCGGAACTATGTGTATATGTTAAACAATTAAATATCCCTTGATTTAAAGGTGAAGGAAAACATTGTGGGCAAAGATTTCTGACCGAAACGCCGGCTTTTAAACCCTTCATCTGGCTCACCCATGATACCTTTTACACGAAAATCGTTTACAAAAAGAACGTTGCAAAATAGTTTGGCTTTTAAGGAATTTACGAGAATCTTGTTATAAACAGTTGGTATACTTGTCTCTCTACTACTAAATTGTGTAACCGGGATTATAAACTTTAAAGCCATAGTAATAAGGTTCTTCGTTACAATATTTTGAATGTGAAAGTGTGTGTTTGTTAATATTGTTACTACCTTCATTTTCATATAACAGTTGTTGTAAAAACTCGATTCCAAATTTAAATATCCAAACTCATTAGATAACTAATACCGAACATAAAAATAAAATTGTTTCCTGTAATAACGTTCTATTAAAAAGTTTGTTTAGAAGTAATTATTAAAGCAATTTTGACAATTATTTCCATTAATCTTACATAATTATTTCCGATCCAGGAACTCGGTATAATAATTAACGCATAATGTACTAAATATTACGTTAAGTTACGAAAACATTTTACTGCCATTAATTAACTTAAGGTTATTTTATAAGCATATTGTATGAAAGCGCGGTCTATCTTACGTGGCATCATTAACCATCAGGTCCATAATCATCTATATTTTATTTAAAAAAGTTGGAAACACGTACAGCTTGTGGAAGCACTAGCACATAAGGAGCGCATGCTTTAAGAATGCTGGCAACCCATCACTCAATACTGTTAGTTTCAATGCGCCATTTTCCCGAATCCAATACTTGGTTCCGGCAAAAAACAGCAACAAAACAAAGAAGCGTAAAATGAGAGGAAGCAAAGACGCTAAACACTCCTACTCATGCACCACCTCGTGAAGATTTATGTTTAAATACCAAAAAAAGACTGCAAAGGACACAAGAAACCATCGGTATAAATATAAAGTCATATGCTCATATAAAATGAGATTTTAGGTAATATCAAGAACAAAAGCGTTAAGCGCACAAAATATTCAATAATCATAAATTCTTTCCTATTCCCAGCGAGCCCAATGCAGTAGGTAGGCGCCCCTCTTTATCTTTTGTTCTGGATCTCTTACCCTCCATTGACACCCTTCTGTTTCACTCTTTTCAGAAATATTTATAAGATCCGATTACGACACGATATTATTTTTAGATGACAGGATGTAGTTATAGAATTGGTAAGCAACATTAACTTAGACGACCTCTGTGGCGCTATTTTGCATTATAAAGTTGGAGGTCCTGGGTTAAATTCCCGGCTTTAATCTGGTCTGGTGGGGGCTTCCTATATAGCGTTTTTATTTCATGGGGAAATAAGTAAACTGTGCCATCCATAATTATTTAAATAAAAGACGGAATGAGAAAAAAAAATACAATTAATACAACAATGTATTTTCATAGAAACAAAATAACATTAATCTTTTATTATATTCTGAGATTATTTGAATATTGATGGATATTATATTCTAGGCCTAAATCTTAGTAGGTCTTAGGCGCAGTGGACTGCTAGAAATTTATACTAAACCCCACTGTCCATTCTTCACTTCCAAATTATGAATGTAGGTAGGTAGGTTTGAGTTTCTGGGAAGTATAACACAGGTCCCCTGGGTGTCCAGCAAAACCAGCGAAAGGAACATGCCGTAGCTGTTTTTAGTTCGGATGTACCACCCTATGGGGTGTGTGTGCCACATAACCTCGTCCTGCCCAAGGAACGGAGGTAGCCATAAATAACAAAATCGCGATTTTTTGCGCGATTTTACTCTCGGTGAATCCGTTTCTGATGCTAGCCTGCTATGAACATATGAGTTAAATTAACCCTTAATGCTTAATTCATTTATTGATGAACCCATTACCGACTCACTACAGAGCACTGGTCTCCTCTCAATATGAGAAGGGTTTGGCCATAGTCCACTACGCTTGCCATATGCAGATTGCCAGACTTCACACGCCTTTGAGAACATTATAGAGAACTTTTAAGCGTGCAGGTTTCCTCACGATGTTTTCCTTCACCGTTCAAGGAAGTGATATATTTTTTTTAAACGCACATAACTCCGAAAAGTTAGATGTGCATGCCCGGATTCGAACCGCCGACATCTGATTGAGAGGCTGACGCCTTAACCACTAGGCTATCACTGCTTATTATTGCGTACGAGTTGCGTAAAAAAGCTAGTAGCGACGACACGACCTATCGCAAACACTAAACGTGTCCACGCATATAATACCGAAGTAGGTGTAATTTTACTCCATTCCCTATGTTTAACATTCTTCCCGGTCCCGGGAGAGCGTTCCGAGTGGGAACCGGTTATTTCTTACATTCTCCACTAAATTCACAGTTAGGAAATTGAATTTTTCGAATACCGCATCTTACTTTTACATCCAATTTAAGTTGATCCGCAACATCGCAAACACTCTCAAAGTATGAGAGGGAACGGCGAAGATCATACGAAATTGGCACGAGATCGTATTGTTCGCGATCACTAGGTGGAAAAGGAAGCCGATGGTTGAGGTATTTTTATGCTTTGTATCGTATTTTCAGCGGTGTAATTTTAACAGGCGTTCGGATCCGTAAAAATGTTGCTTTAATTTAATTATTCCTTATCTCAGTCCATTGTCTAATATTTGCTATCTATCGTGTCGAATTTAAAATAAATTTTCTTCGGGTTTACTTTGTATATTCATTGTAATTTGTTTATAACCGTATTCTAAAGCACAAGAATTCCAAAGAGGCGAAATTTTCAATTCGTTACATATATTTTTAGATTCCTGTCTCAAAAATTATTAAATTATTTTTAGGGTAGAATTTGGTTTTAATTTTGCGGTTCCTTAATATATAATTTGTTTCAATTAATCAAGAAAAGAATCTCTATTGCCTACTTTACTAGTTTTAAGTTAACAAAATACCTGGAATAGTTTTAAGATGTTAAGTGCAGTATTAGGAGTTTATTCAGTCGTAGCTAAATATAAATCAATTTGTTTAGCCAAGTTTTTTGCTGAAAACGTAAATATATTTGATAGCGGAACAGCTATCTGTAGTTTAAAATAATTGATAGGTAATACTTGACCTATCAATTATTTAAATACGTTTCAAATTATAATGAGTATGAGGCCTCCTGCTCACACACTACCACATACAATACCATGTATATTGTATATGGAACACATATAGTGTGTGGTACATTATTTTTATGCATACAGAATGAACAAGGATGTACAAATACAAACACAAGGTTGTACAAATTGTATACCTATTTCGTTTTAATTAAAAAAATATCTTAAATCACTGTACTTTTTTATGGTGTACAATTAAAGTTTATTCATTCATTGATGGCGCGATCTGTACCGTGTTAAAAACCACTGAAGATAAATGAATATTCTGCAAATAAAAAAATAAAACAATGAATCCATAATAATTAATTATTGTAATATAACTTTTAATTAACAGACGTCTCGTGTATAATTTCTCTCAATATGCAATTTTGTTTCAATTTTAATAGAGTCTGTCATCACGGCGACTATTTGCGATGCGGCCATAATGACTTCACTGTTAAATGCATTTACTCCCAACGAAGCAGTTTCAACCTTAACAATACTTAACAATACCGTTTAGTTTTGCTTAGCAAATAATTAATTGTAATTGCAAGAGGCAGGCTAAAATGCAATAGTAAGGTTTGAAAGTTAAAATTTTCATAATTCGCCTACATCTAGCGGTGTACCGCTGCGTTCGTTTAATTAAATCTCTATTAGCTATATTAACTTTAGCTGTATTACATCGCAAAATTGTTGAATTATCGTACTACTATTTTTAAAACCTATATCGATTTCATTACGTATGAGAGAGTTAAACAATAATTCTGTGGTTATGTAGCTATAAAATTTGAGGATTTCCCTTGATTTCTATGTGATTTACTCTTTATTTTATTATACCAGTTAGATCTTGACTGCAATCACACCTGTCAAGTAAAAGTTTTAAAAATTACATTCAATTACGTTATTATTATACAAGTAATTAATTATGTATCATCATCATGATGAACCCATTATCGGCTCACTACAGAGCACGGGTTTCCACTCAATATGAGAAGGGTTTGGTTATAGTACACCACGCTGGCCGAGTGCAGATTGACAGACTTCACACGCCTTTAAGAACATTGTGGAGAACCCTCGTGCATGCAGGTTTCCTCACGATATCCTCCTTCACCGTTGAAGCAAGTGATATTTTAATTGCTTAAAAACTCACATAGTCTTGTTCGAGTTCCCCATATTTCTGTAATCAAAAGGCTTCCTGAAAGAAAGTGTAAAAAAAATACGTTGGAAAATATCAGAAGAGGCTGTGTTCAAGTGTATCCTTACGCATGACCTTTTGACCTTAGCCCTTTAATGAAGTAGGGTCTTTGCGACCGCGGCCGTCTTTGTCAATATATTAACCCCACCGATATGTGTGGTACAAGTCAAAAACTGAATAATTTTACATTTGTTTAGCTATCCGGTTATTCAATTATCCATAACTTTATTTGGAGCAATCCTCAGTATCCGTACCACTTGTAGCATAAGATTCGAGATAATCAAAATTCAACGTATATTAAACGTCGAATCTGATCGATTGTAGTGATTTTTGTTATATTATAACCTTATGATTTGTAGGAGGAGACCCGTGCTCTGTAGTGAGCCGGTAATGGGTTGTTCATGATGATGATGATGATGATGATTGCTGATTTCATATCATAAAGGCGTTTGCAATGAAATTGCATCTCTTATTTTAATATTGCAGATCACTTTTTAATTTATTTTCGTTGTGAAAAAATGCTCGTAACTGCACAATGGATGGATAAAAAATTGATAGGTAATCTGAGGCGTAAAAAATATTCCACCCTTATAATATTTATAATGTTTTATTAATTAACACTAGGTACATAAAAATCGAAAGTATGTTTGTTGCTTGGTACTAGTTATAGGCGTTTAAAATTTTAAGCATGTTCTTTTTATTGAAGGTAAGTAAATAATTGATGTGTTTTGTGAAAAAAGGGAACAAAGTATGCGCTTCATATCTGAAAACTTTTGACTGTCACATACAAAAAAAGACGTGTGGCACTCGGTGACTGCCGCGGTAAAGCTATTGCATAGCATTTTTTATAACTAAATTATTAATATTTCAAAAACAACAATGAAAATAAAAATATTAAAAATAATGAGGTTATTTTTGATAAAATTAATTTAAAAAAAAGCAAAAGGGAAATGAGTAAAATTTAACTCTAGATTTGATTACAGACAGACAACGGGACAGGTGAAACTAAATAAAAATGCTTGTCATAATAATAAAAATTAAAAAAACGTGATAAAAAATAAAGACGTACCCCAGGCTCGAACCTACGACTTTCTACACAAAAAGCATACGTGATAACCGCTGTTCCACGGCATCTGTAATGGCCGTGGCGAAATATCTATATGGTAAAAAGTATCACCGCTATGCCCGTCGGAGTGGGGAGCGTGAGGTTTTTTTTCGTTACGGCATTTCTGGATTCGGTCCCCGCGCTCAAGGCCCTCGATAGAAGCTATGCAATAGCATAAAAAGCAACAAAAATAGTACTCTTTTCTTGAATTAGTTATTTTAGTATATCCGCTGTACTTCTATAGCTTGCTGCGTAATAATCACGAGCACCCTCATCGCGGTGCTAATGATGGCGACTGGGATGAGATTTGATTGCAGGTGACCGAGGTCGCGCTGCTCTGTGGAGCGCGTGTCATTCCCGCGCCCTCTGTTTGTACATGGCATGTACAGCAAGCCGCGAGAGTTGTCAGCTATTGTTGATACCGCGCCCTCAAAGGGGGCAATTACAGTCGTTTGTAATCAGGAGAGTTCTTTTATTTTTGTATCGCAGGTCACTTTTAAATTGATGTTCTTTGTAAAAACAGAGAACAAAGTAAACGCGTCATACCTGGATGGACTCGTAAGCTATAGAATAAATATAGCTTCTCTGTAACCATCATGATCAACCCATTGCCGGCTCACTGCAGAGTATGGGTCTCCTCTCAACATGAGAATGGTTTGACCGTAGTCCACCACGCTGGCTATATAGCCATGATAAGTCCTTGTTTTGTGGACCTCCCTGGTGGTGGTGGTGGTGGTATAGTAAAGAAACAGACATCACACTTATAATACACAAGGTCTTGTAAGTGAGATGACCAGATTTCAATTCTCGGTAGAGTCAAGTTTGGAATTCATAATGTCTGAATTTTCTCTTTCTGGTTTGGTGGGAGGCTTACAATCCCACCCAAATATACCCTGCTGTCAAGTAGACGATAAAATAAAAGTGGTCCTAACATTATTTATTTCATTATAAGGTTAGCCCGTTGCCATTTTAGACTGCGTCTTCACTTACCACTAGATGATATTGCAGTCAAAAAATTACTTTAAGCGCAATAAAACAAAAAAATTGCAGCCAAACCGCAGAACTCCTGAAACTTGCAGCATAACAATCACGAAGTAACTCTTCATCATCATCATTATGATCAACCCATTACCGGCTCACTAGAGAGCACGGGTCTCCTCTCAATATGCGAAGGGTTTGGCCATAGTCCACCACGCTGGCCATGTGCGGATTGGCAGACTTCACACGCCTTTGAGAACATTATGGAGAACTCTCAGGCGCGCAGGTTTCCTCACGATGTATTCCTTTACCGTTGAAGCAAGTGATATTTTAATTTTTTTATAACTTCGAAAAGTTAGAGGTGCGTGCCCGGATTCGAACCGCCGACCTCTGATTAAGAGGCTGACGCCCTAACCGCTAGGCTATCACAGCTTCAAGTAACTCTTACCGAAGCCAAATGTTTGCGACTGATGAGCTTTGATTGCTTGTGACCGAGATCGCGTTACTCTGTGGACCGCGTGTCATTTCTGTGCCCTCTGTTTGTGCATGGTCTGCCAAGTGAGACAGTTTTCATTGACTACTGTTGATTTCACATCGCACAAACAGATCAATTATATAGTCATTTGCAATTAAATTGCGTCTTTTGTTTATACATTACAGCTCACTTTAATTGATAGCTTTATAAAAAAAAAAACGTAGCTTTCATATCTACGTCATATGGATTGATGAACATTGGTAATTGAAAATCGTTGTAAAAATAAATTATTTTTAAATAAATATATTGCTGTTTTGTTTTGTATTTCTTTTAACTTGTTGTTAAAAGAAATACAACACAAAATATAACTATATGTTTTGCGCTACTTTTTATATCAGAATTGTATGATACTGGATACAAAATTTATATTGTTAAGAAGAAAATAATAGCTTTTGACGTTCACCATCACTTCACGAATCAAAATAATGCAAAATGTGATATGAACGAGTCACAGATGCCTGTAATAGGTTTATATGAATAAAGATATTTTGATTTGATTTGATTCGTTGTTGTTTCTATAAAGTCGCAATTATTTAGTTTTTAATTTTTTTATTAAACCCCAAGTGCATACAATTGTATTACTCAGGCCTCAGCCAATTAAAGCGTCACAGGCCTTCTCTCTGATAGACGACAGGGCTTTAGAGAGAAGACCAACTACGCGGTTCTTTAAAAAAAATTAACAATTTACAACTCAATATCGCGGAAATGAACTTTTTTTTACAACTACATGTTAGCCCTTGACGGCTATCTCACCGGTGGTAAGTAATGATGCAGTCTAGGATGGTAGCGGGCTAACTTGTTAGGGGTATGGTAAACCCACACTCCTAATTGGTTTCTACGTGACATCGTGCCGCAACGCTAAATCGCTTGGTGATACGTCTTAGCCCACCAGACCAGACTTGAGCCGGGAATCGAACAAAGGACCTCCAACTTTATAATGCGACAGCGCACGCACTGCGCCACGGAGGTCGTCAAAAAGGCTAGACTCCAATAACGCCCTTAGTTAATGATTAATCGAACAAAGCTATCTACCTACTTTAATCTAATATGTTATCGTAATATAATGATGAGAACTGACCAAAAGATTAGCCCACGTGAACCTAACCTTTTTCATGGATAAAATAGCCTAATTCAGAGTATAATCTTTCTTCCGAATTTCATCCAAATCTGTCAGCTTATCTAACGTGATTGAATAACAAACATCCACATATCGAAATATTCACAGTTATATAAGTCTTACTCATCATTGAATAATTAAATAATTTCTTTAAAGTCAATCATCTTTACAAAAACAAGAGTAACTACGCTTGATGAAATAAATGATGTAATGATTATATTGTGTAATTTAATTTTAAGTTATGATCTTATTTGCACGATGTCTGTGACTGTAAATTCTGTAAGTGATTCTTGAATGAATTTATTATTTACCCACAATTTGGCAAATTAATTTGTTGCGTTAATTTATTTAAACATACCTTTGATCATTGCTATGCAGATACGTCGTATGATAAAAAAGGTGCAAAACTATCAGTATTCGAGCAGTAATGTGGTTTCGATATTCGAAAACGATTCGAAGATTGAGTAGGCGTAAATCTCATACTAGGGGGACAGTTTTAAAGTTCATCTTGTTATTTCAATCCGAGCCATTTACCAAGTAACAACTTTGTCACAGTATCTCACCGTTCGACAAAGTGAGTGGGGGCTCGTTGAAACCGTCCTCGCTTTATAAATCCCGCAGCGTTTCGAACCCCAATTAAGTTGAATTTGTAAAATCCTACTTTGATTAGGGCCCGGAGTAACTCTTGTTTCACTAGCGCTCTTGTGGCCTGCGTCGTTGAATAATGAATGTTTGTGCGGCAACCGACAATAGAGTTAATATGTATTGCGAAATTCCTGAGCCATAAACAAAAAAATTATAAAGCCGGGGGATCTATGTCAAGAACGAAGTGCTCCACTGTACTCAGTCTATCGGAAATTATGTAATGACATATAAATATGATGTGAGGAGAGCTTGGCAATCCGTGGCACATTGCCTGCGCTGCAGCTATACGGTGGGAGATCACACGTTTGATTCCCAACTCAACACACAACAAGACAAAAGTCTGATCTGGATGGTGACTTTGCCCGCGTGTTATGACATACCGCCTTGTAATTTAGCATTCACCTCAGAAAAACCAATTAGGATTAGGATTCAGACGCACCGTTGGCGCCTTTGATCGGGTGACGGTGATCACTTAACATCAAGTGGCCCGTATATCCGCATGTGTACACAAAAATCGTTTTTTTGGACGCCAACAACCGGCTCGACCGGTCAATGTTTCCCATCAAAATAAATATTCCTTTAATAACCTAAAAGTTATTAAGAGGATGGTCCGTGAAACATCCCATTTTATGTAATCCCTACCAATGAAGCACTCCCTTTAAGTTAGCTTTTCTAGACGATACCCATAAATATACACCGTCTGAGAAATATAGAGTAAGCTAGGTTGGTAAAAGCTTAAAAGAGGCGTCAGTAGTCTCTCTTAATCTGGATCTGTCTAAATATTTTTCTTTTTACGTACTTAAATTACAGCTTATCAATTAATTTTGTCTCGGCAATTTTCACTGGTGAGATGTCGAAAATTTCTTAATCTGAAAGTACTGACTGATGACTCACTTAGACAACTCTATATGGGTTCATAATTGGGTTAGATGGGTTAGATGAGGGTAATGGCGCAATATTGAAATATAATATATAACATATACTTTTATGTATAAATAAATATATATCCAGCTTTACTACTATATATATCATGATATTTCGAAAGCTTTTGTTGCTTTATTGCAATTCCACTTTAAAAGCCAATAAAAAGTATCCACATTTTTATTATAACGCCATTTGCAAACTCGTTACTGCATAGCATTAAGGCAGTTGTGCAAAGTGCAGAGGGATGTTACTGCCGCTGTTATGAGCTCTTTATTTTGTTACACTGGAAGTTATAAAGATGCATCATCTCCACAAACACTGCTGCCCGTGTAAAAACCTGATTTTAGAAAAGAATTTTTAGGTACTTCCCAGGGTTTACCTAAAAGTGTTTGTAGAACCGAAAGTTTCGTATGGAAATACTACTCTGAAAGTTATCATCGGTTTTGGAACTTTTGTATTACTCTTAACTCTTAGGAGCTTAGAAACCGAAGTCATAAACAAATGATGATTATGGTGATACGACGCAGGGTAATGTATAGAACAGATAAAATTATACAAGATGAAATTTCCTGATGTCTTTAACATATTTTAAAGCATTGTTTGTCGGTTGTGCGGTGAAACGAACTAAATTGTTTTAATTTTTATTAGATTTTCATTTTTATTGCTATATGGGTAATAACTCGCAATTTAACAAATTAATACTTACCTAGTTTTTAAGCTATACTACTAACAAATGGGCCCTTATAGCATCAATAAATCAATTTATAATTTATTCAAACATTTTTTTTTGTTTTTAACTCAAATTCAGTAGATGAAGTCATGAAACAATGAATAATGTCTAAGTGAGAAGCGTTTATAAGGATTATGTAAGAAAACTGAGACAAACCATCGTATCTTCTGTTTCATATAGCGTACTAATTTTCTGTGTTTGGCTAACTTTAAAAGTTCGCCAAAAGTCCTGGCACTGTTACCAGTTTTACTAAGAACTTGATTACTAACATTATTTCTGCGATTTCTATACACATTTGGGGAAGATTTTGCATTACAATAACAAGAGGAAGATGTATATGACTGTTTCATGTGCTTCCACTCGGTGGCATTATCTATATATATTTAAAGGTTTTAAAATTGAGAAAGCATTCACAACAAACTAGGTCGCATACATATTATTGGAAAATGTCGCCGGTCACAAACACAGAGCTCGGGTAAACAGATCCTATACCTAGGTTTTATATTACGCCAGCGTTCCGGTTCGGTCTATTTATTGGTTGCCTCATCGTATTATTTCGCGACAGTTATTATTTCGCCCCACATTCGCCATGGCATGGTCACCAGCCATACGGGGACGTTTAAATTACCCGAACACCAGTCCGTATGCTTGTGCAGTGGACTTCGACCAGACATTGCACTCTTTGTGTCTTTGTCAAAGATTATTTGACAAATCACACTAGAAATGTACTTACACAATGTAAGTACATTTTTTGTGTGATGTGTTTGTTTGTAAGTTTTAAAAACTTCTGTATATATTTAAACCTGTGAGCAGCTGTGCTTGCCTATCTTTCAAATCTATGCAAATATTATAAATGGGAATGTGAGTTTTTTTTCTAACGTTCATCATGATCAACCCATTGCTAACTACTAAGCACGGGTCTCCTCTTAATAATAGAAGGGTTTGGCCATAATCCACCACCCTGGATTGGCAAACTTCACACGCCTTTGACATTATGGAGAATTCTCAGGCATGCAGGTTTCCTCCCGACGTTTTCCTTCAGCGTTTTAGCAAGTGATATTATAAGTGCTTAAAAACGCACATAACTCCAAAAAGTTAGAAAATCGGCCCCGGGATTGGCCCCCCGACCTCTGATCAGGCTCACGTCTTAACCACTAAGCTATCACAGCTTCCATTCTTTTGTTGTCACGCTCTAGCTACTCAACTACTCAGAAATAGCGAAGTACTTAAGAACAGAACAGATAGCTTTCATGGAGAGAAAAAGTACTGTTGTAGAAAAAATCTATATTGTGAAGTCAACAAGAGATTGCCCCAGTGTCAGAGCGAAACGTGCGTTGAGAGCTCATTCTGGAAGATCTTTATGGTGAGGTGTATACCCTGGACTTCCATGCGAGCAAAGCTACGGGCAAAACTTGTGAACGCGAAAGTTCTGGTGTGAAATAAGTATAAATAAAAAGAGTGCAGTACCTGTTGTTTAATACCTACTTTCTAACAAACTTAAGAAGATACCTTTCTTCAACTCCTAATATTAAATAAAATAATTTAAAAAAATACAGTTCTTTTTACGAGAAAGAGTAGATAAGAGAACTGAGCTTTGAATGTGCATGGGAACCATTATACGAAATCGAAATTGCCAGCTTTCCGATTCACATTTCCATTAAAGAACTTGGGATATTTCCACATGAAATAAAAAAAATATCCTCGAGATAAGGAATCGCTCCTCGATTTTACTTTTTTAATCTTTGACGCCAAAGCATTACACGGGGTGTGGAGCATGACGCCCAACGATATTCCTTCCCGAACTGGCAAGTTTAGCCAAAATAACTTTACTGTTGATTTGTCGTTATTGTGTCTGCATACGAAGTATTTTCCCCTGATTTTCCAGTGGAGCGTTTTGCGGGCATCTTCCGTAGTAGTTTGACATTTTGCGAATTGATAACATCTTTGCTGTGCACGCGATTAGGTAGTTCCATTACGTGCAGATCACATATCTCTATTTTGTTTACAGCGTCTGAGATATCTTTATTTTTAACTAGCTGACGCGCGCGACTTCGTCTGCGTTGAGTCAGTGTGTGTGAAAGTGTGTTTGTTTGTCTTCCAATCGCGATTGATTACTAAACCTTGAAATAATTACATGATAATCTGTAAAGTGTAACAAAAAATAATGAATGAAATCGAAGTACGCGGTAATGAATTACAACTAAATACACATTTTGAGTTTCGGAACGCGACATTAGATCCTCAAATGCGCACGCGAAGACTATTTTGATAGATATGATTGAATTTGAACTTTGTGCAGCGGTAATAAATGGCAAATTGACTCTTTAAAGTTAGGAACACACCTACATTTCTTAGACAACGGTGAGTGATTATAATCTAATATGAACTTTACTGCATAGCAGTAAAGTTCAAATTGACTCAACATTTTTTTTAGAAAACGTTTATATGGGAAAATGAATAAGGCTGTTTTTAGGGTTTTCCCGGCAATTATTCGAATTTTTCTCACTTTGTAAACGTTCCCTAGACCTCCACGAACATTTCAAGACCAAGAGACCAACGAAGAGCAATTGATTTTTATATATATAGAAGAAGAAGATGTATTGAAATAAAAATTTTGACGTGTGATTTATTAAGAATAACACTAAACTAACTACTCAAGTGGGATAGATCTCATCTCTGAGAAATAACCACAAAGTACATTTTAATATTTTTCTCAGACATGTGCACAAATTACATTCGAGAAAAGAATACGCGATATATCACATTTACGGACTGGGTACGAGCAGAACTATAATTTGAATAAAAAAACAAAGTGTCTAGAATGGAATCCATTATTGTCGTCGGGTTTAAATTTCGAACATATGTCTAAAATATTTGAACAAGTTTTATATACACGTCTAAATAATTATCTAACAGATGCCAAATTTCTATTTAAAGGACAATATGGTTTTCGAAACAAATCAAATACACTTTCGGCAACAATTGACTTAATAACAAAAATAAAAATGAATATAGATAAAAAGAATCTAGTTTTAGGCATTTTTATTGATCTAAAAAAGGCTTTTGATACTGTATCTCATCCTATTTTGTTAAAAAAATTACAAACTATTGGCCTAACTGGATCGGCTTTGAAAATTTTTGAATCTTACCTAACAAATAGACAACAAATAGTAAAAATTGAAAATTTTAAAAGTAAACCAAAAGAAATTGTTTGTGGTATTCCCCAGGGATCCATTTTAGGTCCTTTGTTGTTCTTGATCTACATAAATAGCATAGGTACTCTAGGGCTAACCGGAGAAATATCATTGTATGCAGATGATACATGTATATTCTATTTTGGTAATTCAATACACGAAATAATATCTGACGCACAAAGCGACCTAGATTCTTTAAACGATTGGTTTCAATATAACCTGTTAACAATAAATGTTACTAAATCTTCCTTTATGCTCTTTGCTGCAAAAAATAAAATTATTCCAACTTTTGATCCGCTAACGATAAATAATCAAGTACTCAAACATTCTCATACAGAAAAATACCTTGGTTTAGTTTTAGACTCTAAATTAACGTGGCGTAGCCATATAGAATACCTCCAAGGTAGGATAGCATCACTCACTGGCGCCTTGCGTAGATCCACTCGATGCATACCTCAAAAAGTCCGCACCATTATTTACAAATCACTAGTGAACCCCTTATTAGAATACCTTATAGAAATATGGGGAAGTGCATATGAAACAAACCTAAAAATTCTTCAAATATCTCAAAACAAACTATTAAAAACCCTGTTCCACCTAGATTATCGTTTTCCAACTAAAGAACTGTACAAAAGAACTAACATACTTTCCCTTAACCAATTATATAAATTTAAAACATGTATACTGATTAGAAAAATATTAACCGAAACCATACACACACAAATTACTTTTAAAACCAAATCACATTTAAACACACGAAATAGACATAAGTTAAGATTATACAAAACTAGAACAAATTATGGCAGTAAAACAATACAGGTTGAGGGAGCACAAATGTATAATAGCTTACCCAAAGAAATTTTTTGCGAAAAGTCATTTACAGCGTTCAAAAATAAACTTAAAAAGCATTGTGTAAATTTGTAAACACGCCACTTTTTGGCCTACTATTTCTTTATTGTAAACTGTTGTATTTTATTAATTTCTCATCAAGTGAAATTGTTTCTTCTGAGAATAAAGATCTTTAAACCTAAACCTAACATACGAGTATAAATCAAGAATAATGTTACACGAATATTCATTTTTGTTTTCGACGTTTTATTGAAATTGATAATTAATAAAATACTGTTTTAAAAAATGAATATTTATTACAAATAATGTCCTCGCAAAGAGAAGGTATGTAGTTTTTACCTACCTTCCCTTTGCGACTGTTGCCGGAATAAGAAGTGTTTGTGTACTCTATGATCACTAGGCGGCATTATCGAGTAAGTGCCTTACGACAGTAATGTACCTACTATTATTATTCTCCACTTTTCCTTTTACTTACAGCTTTGCAAATTTCTATCTTATAATTTAATGATTAGCTGAACTTAAGTACTAGACTAACTGTCACCTGCGACTTTGTCTGTGGTTAAATCCGATTTTTATCACCCATGGATTAGTTAGTGTTCCCGGTATAAAATGTAATAAAATGGTCACAAAGTTTTTTTTTTATGTTCACTACAAATTAGCCCTTGACGGCTATCTCGTCTAGTGTGGGTTAACCTGTTAGGCATATGGTAAAGCCACACTCCTAATTGGTTCTACGCGACATCGTGCCGGAACGCTAAATCGCTTGGCGACACGTCTTTGTCGGTAGGGTGGGAACTAGCCACGGCCGAAGATTTACACCTGGAATCGAACCCAGGACCTCCAACTTTATAATGCGACAGCGTACGCACTGCCACGCCACGCGCTACGGAGGTCGTCAAGTTAAGGCGAGCAACAAGCAAACTTCATATATAAATATATATATATATATATATATATATATATATATTGTTATGATTTTATATTAGGTCAATAAATTATACCCTAAAGCAATCCGAAGTTTAAAGACCAGCCAACCTTACTTTCCAAATGTTTTGCGCAACCGAAATAATAAACAACTTTGTAAAACAACTTTAATTCAATACCGTTTTAACCGAGTAATAATATTTCTCTAAACTTTGCTCATTAGAACCTTGTGTATAATTTATGTAACGCTCAGTGGGCTGACGGCCATCCAACTGAAATTACTTCATAGCTTGCAGTAATGTATTAATGTTGGTTCATTCAGCAAGTACCATGTTATTTTTTTCAAGCGAGATTTCCCAATGTAGGTTCGTGTCGTTCGCGATGGGTACCTCAGCCAATAAAAGTAAAACTAACTAACGAGCAGGAAGCAGAAGTATCACGTTGGCTACCTATAGCAACAAACAGCTTAGCAAACTAAGTCTGCTTCCCAGCCATAATAGAAGAAGCCACCAATGCTTGTTTCCGACTTCTGTTCATTCACACCTTCATCTTCTCAAATACTCGTAATAATATATGTCGAGTGAAGGCCGTCGTAGTTGTTTTTTAGTAAGAGTGACGTCAGCATTGCTGACGTCACGCTTTTGCTTACTTTCGCTCATAGTAATTAAAACCACAACGTGAGGGTGATATTACACTTTTATTGCGATCATAATTAAGAGGTCCGAACGAAATTATTAATTAGTGATTTAAAAAATTCAAATGTGGGTAATTATTGGAGTCTTGAGGTTCTTGGCGCCGCCGAATGAAGTTAATAACTCCATCGCGCCGACATATAATAATAAATTCAATATAAAAGTGTAAAAAAATATCGTTAATTAAGTTAAAATGCATGACAGAAAATCTTTAAATACCTTTACATAACCTATTAATATTACTTTAAATTTGACGACCCCCGTGGTGCAGTGCGCGCGCTTTCACATTTAACAATTGGAGGTACTGGGTTCTATTCCCGGCTCGAGTCTGGAAGTGATGGGAGGCTCCGGACGTGGCTTGTTACAACCTTACCGACAAAGACGTGTCACCAAGCGATTTATAGTTCCGGTACGATGTCGCGTAGAAACCAATTAGGAGTGTGGGTGGGTAGACAGATGACATCAGACGCTTCGCAGGGAGCCGCTGGATACAAGCTGCCCAAAACCGTGGACATTGGAGCTCCCTACAAAAGACCTATGTCCAGCTGTGGATATCAATCGGTTGAAAATGATGATGATGATGATGATACCCCTAACAGGTTAGCCCGCTACCATCTTAGACTGCATCATCAGTTACATCAGGTGAGATTGCCGTCAAGGGCTAACTTGCAGTGGATAAATAAAAATAAAAAAACTTTATCTTTTATAGTAACGGAATTATAATTAAAAAATACTAGACATCAAAAATGCCATAAAAAATGCAATAAAATTGCTATACGGACATTTATTATGTTACGTACGATCTTAAGTGGTGTTTATCCCAAACGGAGTATCCTCTCATATGAAGTATAATACAGCTACAATTCTGATTTTTAGATTCCGTTGACATCCTGGATAAGCCCGGAACACATAGGATGTTCTCTAGTATATGCTATAAGTATATATAAAAGTACACTACTTCCTATCACGATGCAAAGTGCCAAGATACCAGACTTCCCATTTCCTATGGAAAAATCAATCTCGAGTTTACATCGCGTCGTCCCATTTTTGTTATCTTAATTTCTAAAGTACGAATTTGATGATTCCACCATCCGTAAGTGCGAAGTAGAAACGATCTGATATAAATAGAAGAACACCAGGCGTCCAAATAATGGGAATTTTAAGATTAGACAATATAGATGGTGTTAATAATGCAAAATTAAATTAACGTTAACGGAAGCTGTGATAGCCTAGTGGTTAGGACGTTCGTTTGCTAATCAGAGCTCGGGGGTTTGAACCACCCGGGCATGCACCTCTTACTTTTCGGAGTTATATGCATTTTAAGCAATTAAAATATCACTTGCTTCAACGGTGAAGGAAAACATCGTGAGGAAACCTGCACGCCTAAGAGTTCTCCGTAATGTTCTCAAAGGCGTGTGAAGTCTGCCAATAAGCACATGGCCAGCGAGACGGACTATGGCCAAACCCTTCTCATATTGAGAGGCGACCCGTGCTTTGTACTGAGCCGGCAATGAGTTGATCATGATGATGACAATTGAATTAACGTTTGTTATGAAAATGTTGATGATAAAAACAGCATCGCCAGCTCTTCATATTCATAAGCTAGTATTTAATAATTATAAATGTCATTCGATCTTGATCTTCTTGATAGTCAAACATGCTGACCACTAAACCAACGGGGTGTGAAATGAAATTAAAGTTATATATCAAACAGCAACACTTCTGTTTAAAATAGCAATAAATTACGTCAAGATGAAATTAATTACAGAAATCAATTACAAGTAGCCTGGGTCTGCTCCGAATAGATACAATGTACGCGTAATTAATTTGAGACGACGCAAAATGGTCCAAACGTCCTAAAGTTTGGTTATCTTGCGAGATCGCTTTGATGCTTGCGTTTATCTGTGGCAACGCTTAAGCCATAGGCAGAAGCGGACCAACGTTTTGAAATAAAAAATTAACAAAAATCACTTTCTACCACCAAAATTTTCAACCTAATTCAAGAACGATCCAGAGACCAGAACGTGCACGGAAGATCAGGTGGCCATGGTCACCACCCTGATGTTACCTATTGCTACAAGCGATTCTAAATAAAGTATGAAATAGTTTACGTTCATTAAAAAGTTCAAGCTTAGAAATGAAATTACAACAGCGTTTGCAAAGGTTTTGCTGTTTTCCCAGAATTTACACAATTTTCTAATTTGTTTGTCTTTCAAGTTATTTCAACTATCCTATGTTTTATCCTAACCGGATATCAATGCGAAAAAAATATCGCATCAAAAAAGCTTTCTTATGTTTTTGTTTTATTTGATATGTGGAAATCCTACCTCACGACACCTCGTTTCCTTACGCACGGGATTATTGGACGAACCGATCAGGGTGATGGTAACCACGACCTTGAATCTTTATCTCTGAGCATTATCGGATCGCCCCATCATAGTTTAGAATTTGGTAAATTTGGGTAAAAAAAACTTAAAATATTTTTATTTGCTTAACTAAATATAAAGTATGAAATTTTTACCGGTTATTCTCGATATGGCTCATCGGTCTCTTTCTTGATAATTTCAACTTCAAAATCGCGGTTATCAAGTTTATATTAATAATAAACTTGCAAAATTCTTACTTCTTACATGTTTGCGAGTCCCATTAAAATCGGGACGGGAAATGAAAAGGTTCAAATAATCAAGTTTTGAGGTCATACCGTACATATATATATTATATATAGGTCTGGTGGTGAGGGTATATTACATATAAGTAATTATACGTATGTAATCCTATATGTATGTTATCCTTAAAAAAACTAATTAATAGATCGTTTGGCAATCGCTTAAGCTCGTCACACACACCGCATTTGATTGACGGGGAAGTCAGGATTCGGTAATTAATTTATTTGATGCCTCCCATAAATACTCCAATATGTGTCAATTAAAGATCTACACGATTCGATATAAGCAACCTTCGTGAATTGATTTATCAGTAAACTGGAGAATATAAACTTAACAAACTAAAGGCACACAAGAAATCACAAGTTTACTTAAATTCGTCAGATATAAATCGTTTCTAGATTCTTACTTTTCGTATTAAGTATAGTACATTCAATATTAACTGGCGTTTTCCACTTGAGACCGTCATTAGCAATAACAATAGGATTAAGTTGTGGCGGATGAATTCTTTGTATTGCAAAACACGTGCGGCGTTCAAACGATGTTACAAACGTTTTTGATACTTTCACTATGTTATCTTCCTTTAAATAATAAAATCAAATAGAAATACCGCCTAGTTGTTTTTTAAACTTTAAAGAGATTAGTTCAGTGGAAATATTACGTCTTCCGATATGTTTCGTCCTTGGGTAAAATCACCTTCCAATTTTTGTAATTGTATTTTATTTAACATACGTAATTTTTTAAAATTATTCTTTGATTATTCAAAAGTATCAACCGTGGTTGGTTTGCAACAAAATAGATAAGGCCGAAACGGCTTCTTTAAAAATGAATGGGCTCTATGAGTGTTTGGTTTATTACCCCTATTGTTTAGGTTCAAGTGGAAAGACGCCAGTTAATATTGAATGCACTATACTTTATTTTATATCAACGTAAAGTGTAGGTACTTCTTGTTGAAAGAAATAGACACGGATTTGTTTACCTTTGAAATAGCTAGAACAAGAAACGGTCGTTATTTTAATTATCCTACTTATATCAAAGGTAAACGATACCTAGTACCCATAGATCACTTGAAATGGTTTAGGTACCATTGAAAATAAAGATACAGTTTTGCTATTTTATATAACACTTAAAATATGTCTAATAGTAGATATGTGTTTTACGTGGTAAATGCCACAGTCAGTAAGTTTATATGATATGTAAGCTATTTTTTAAGGTGGTAAACTCAAATTAAATAAAATACCCACGTCTTAATATTCAATATGCCAAATGCATAACAACTATCTCTATGTCAACAACATACGTAATAAGTCAGTCTATAGTTGAAATGCATGAACTAATACAGATCTTACTAAGTTTATCAAGAATGTTGATTTGTCAAAAGTGAACAGTAAATAAGTTACTTTCAAAGTATAAGTTCAAAAAGACTCTAAACTTCGCTGTCTACTGTTTGTAGATGCTTCTAGTCCTCGTTACCCTCAGTGATTTATTCATCGTTATCAACACCTTCAAGCAACCCCTGGGTAGGTGATGGCTTATACATAGAGATTTTACACTTTTCTTTTTTATTCAACTAGGTTTAATGCCACTTTTATACAGCGTGTTGCTGCTTGTTTGTCTGTCGTCTGTCTGTGGTATGTAGTCCGCTTAGTGGTAAGTGTAGAGGTGCGACGGTTTCTGGCGGTCGACTAGTCCAACAACCTGCATTAGGACATGGTCGAGAGACAACTGTCATGATTTCCAAATGTTTTAGATTTTAGTGTCTTTTAATTTACAGATATATAATATCTTAATCATTAAATAAGAATATTTAATTGAAGTACGTAATTTGACTTAAATGGCTTATGTTTACTTTTGACTATTTTAATGAAAAGTATCTCAATTGACTGTTTTCTTAAGATACCGAATTTGAATAAGGCAAAATGGAAAACATGGCGTTAGTGGTTGGTCATTGTTGATTAGTTCTTGTTTAGTGTTGGTACTGAAAAGTGGTCTCCAAGGTTCTGGTTGTACAAAGGTATGTAAAATGTATATATATAGATAACAAGTATAGATATTGAAGAGTTGTATTCCTTATCAATAAGGTGTTTACCATCTTGTAAATAAATAAGAATGGATACAGAAGAAGTGTGTTTCTTAACACAACGCTCCAAAAATCCTATGAGACAGTAAGCCGGTGCCCAGCGGAAGAATTATCTTTGTTTGTGGATATGTCTAAAAAAAGCTGTGATAGCCTAGTGGTTAGGGCGTCAGCCTCCTAATCAGAGGTCGGCGGTTCGAATTTATGTGCGTTATTAAATAATTAAAATATCACTTGCTTTAACGGTGAAGGAAAACAACCTGCAGGCCTGAAAGTTCTCCATAATGTTCTCAAAGGTGTGTGAAGTCTGCCAATCCGCACATGGCCAGCGTGGTGGACTATGGCCAAATCCTTCTCATATTGAGAGGAGACCTGTGCTCTGTAGTGAGCCGGTAATGGGTTGATCATGATTAACTAATTAATTGAAATGATGTGGATATGTCTTTTATCTTTGATTTGTGGTGTGCATCGAAGTGTTTACATACCTATGGTAAAACTTTAAAATCTATTTCAATTAGCTCTAATCTAAGTGCCCGCAAAGCAGCAGCCAGTCTCGGAGAGGACGAAGTTTTCCGGAAAGAGATTTTAAAAGTTTCGCCATAAAAGAATTTGTAACGTTTTATGAATACGTGATTATCGAGAATCATGCTTGGCAAAGATAGCCGGAGTTTAGTAATAAAATAACCATTAAGTATAAGTCTAAGTGAGTGGGGAGAGAATCTGTTTTTCCTTCTTATGAATAAAATCAGGAATTCATATTATTTAAATGTAGTCATGTAATTGTTATATTTATATTTATATGGTAACTAAACACGGAAATAGCACAAAATATGTTCATCGAAAACAATAGGGGAAGAAAATAATAGAAATCAATGAAAGTAATTTCATTTATTTTGACGGGCTTCAGACGGACTTTGTCAACGATTATGTCGGACATTATAAGTAATATTCAATTGGTAGCTATTTTAGTATATTTTGAGGTGGATTATAATTCATCTTAATACAGTATATGTTATAACGCTAGCTAGGACTAGCACGCTAAAGAAAGTTGGTCACATTTGTCGGAGGCTTATGAGTCAGAAGCTCCTCGGATGGAGATCACGTTTCAGCAGTCCAGCGGTGGCCTCCAAAAAGCACGCATTAACTGGATGCTAAAAGCCGGAGACAGGACAAATAGGCGCTACTTTAAAGAGCTCTATATCCAGCCGTGGATGCATATTGCTGGATGATGATGATAAGCTTATTACCAATACACCAAGTACTAAAAAAGCGCTTTTAAAATCCGCCCTGCAGTATTTCTGAATAATTTATACAAAAAAAACCCAAAATCATGACACACAATGCACGCTCATACAGACAGCGCCAAACGCCTACGTGAGTGTTCCGTCTTGTAAAAAAATAACTATTTCAAGAGAATAACTTGAAATATACAGTGCAGAACGCCTGCAGAGTCGGTTACAAATGTGGCCCATTTAATAGACTTGATATCATCCCATTTGCCTCACAGCAATATTCCGAAGTGTTTAGGCTAGATTATCGCACGATTATCGTGATTTGTCACGCCGGCAGCGGTTAGCAAGCTTATATAGGCCAGCCAACACGACTCAAAAAAATTATGGGTTGGTTAGAATAACATATATTATGATACTTGTCTATAGCTAAAAGTACGTTACCTCGAGAGATCATTTGGAACACTGCGCGCAAGATACTTGTAGCAAGACACAAAAAAGGCCCACTTGTGTTTTTCACCGGTTAACAGATTAATATTGGACAGCCACCACGACTCAAAAACCGTGGTTTAGTAAGAATAACTTTGAAATACATAATATAATGATACTAACATTATATGTGTTGCGCAAAAGACGTGGTGGGATAGCTCCAGCAGCATCCTAAAGATGATCGTCAGCATTTACGAATGCAGATGTGTGAATCAGTGCTGGGCTATTTCAAATGGACTAAAGCGGCGGTCATACGTATATCCCTCTGTAATAGTTAATATACTAACATAGGTTAAATGAGCTGCATTTGATGCTTCAAATAAAAAATATTATTATTATCCATAAAACGCATGTTACCTCAAGAGAATATTTTGAAACATTACGTGCTCCACACACAAATACGGCCTACGTGTGATTTGTCACGCCGGAAACAGTAAATAGATTATTATAGATCAGTTAACATGACTTAAAAAAAGAATGGATTTATTAGAATAACTTTACAATACATATAATGATATACTGTAACACTGTCTACAGCTCAAAAGCACGTTACCTCGGGAGACTCTTTTGAAACATTACGTGCCGGGTCTCTACGGCGGGACACAAAAAGGGCCCACATGTGATTTGTCGCGCCGGAAACAGTAAATATATTATTATAGATCAGTTAACATGACTTAAAAAAAGAATGGAATTGTTAGAATAACTTTACAATACATATAATGATATACTATAACACTGTCTACAGCTCAAAAGCACGTTACCTCGGGAGACTCTTTTGAAACATTACGTGCAGGTTCTCTACGGCGGGACACAAAAAGGGCCCACATGTGATTTGTCGCGCCGGAAACAGTAAATATATTATTATAGATCAGTTAACATGTCTTAAAAAAAGAATGGAATTGTTAGAATAACTTTACAATACATATAATGATATACTATAACACTGTCTACAGCTCAAAAGCACGTTACCTCGGGAGACTCTTTTGAAACATTACGTGCAGGTTCTCTACGGCGGGACACAAAAAGGGCCCACATGTGATTTGTCGCGCCGGAAACAGTAAATATATTATTATAGATCAGTTAACATGACTTAAAAAAAGAATGGAATTGTTAGAATAACTTTACAATACATATAATGATATACTATAACACTGTCTACAGCTCAAAAGCACGTTACCTCGGGAGACTCTTTTGAAACATTACGTGCAGGTTCTCTACGGCGGGACACAAAAAGGGCCCACATGTGATTTGTCGCGCCGGAAACAGTAAATATATTATTATAGATCAGTTAACATGACTTAAAAAAAGAATGGAATTGTTAGAATAACTTTACAATACATATAATGATATACTATAACACTGTCTACAGCTCAAAAGCACGTTACCTCGGGAGACTCTTTTGAAACATTACGTGCAGGTTCTCTACGGCGGGACACAAAAAGGGCCCACATGTGATTTGTCGCGCCGGAAACAGTAAATATATTATTATAGATCAGTTAACATGACTTAAAAAAAGAATGGAATTGTTAGAATAACTTTACAATACATATAATGATATACTATAACACTGTCTACAGCTCAAAAGCACGTTACCTCGGGAGACTCTTTTGAAACATTACGTGCAGGTTCTCTACGGCGGGACACGAATAGGGGCCACGTGTGATTTGTCGCGCCGGAAACAGTAAATATATTATTATAGATCAGTTAACATGACTTAAAAAAAGAATGGAATTGTTAGACTAACTTTACAATACATATAATGATATACTATAACTCTGTCTACAGCTCAAAAGCACGTTACCTCGGGAGACTCTTTTGAAACATTACGTGCAGGTTCTCTACGGCGGGACACAAATAGGGCCCACGTGTGATTTGTCGCGCCGGCAGCAGTTAGCAGGTGACGGGCGGCACTCGCCTGCCAGCGCAAATAGCCGTCTTGTTACCTTTCCCACACTAACTACGGACTTCCTTCCAATGGAAACTACGAGTATCATAAGAGGAAGGTGAGTACCTTAACACTACATGATCAAATGATTTGATCCCAGGGTATTATTCCCAGGTTATTTACAAACGTAAACTAAAAAGTTTTACTTGTAGAACAAAATATATGAACGGGGTAAGCGAATTGCTCAGTCAGTCAGTTTTTTGAAGTTTGGTTTTTTCAGTTGTAAAGGTAAACTGGCAATAGTTGGAGCCCTTGCACCTTTATTTTTCTTTGAAACGTATAATGTGTGTTCCTTCAAATCAAAAGGAAATTAGCATCTTCTGACTGACTCACTTATAGATAAATGAGGTATGAATTCAGGCAAGTTGGTTTATATATAAAAACACAGTGTAAACATTATTGGCGTTCTGAAAATACGTGATATTTTTCGTTTAAAGTCGTAGTACTTTATTCGAAACGTTATCAAAATAAAAAAAAATATATAAAAAGAAAGATCAAAGGTTTTGATTGTGCGCCTATAAGCCATAAGAAAGCTCAGACTTAAGCGTAACTCTACGAAGAATTCAATTATGTCTGATTATTATAAAATCAGAAACGAGGAAATCTGTTAATCAATGCCAAAGGAGTTGCGAAAGGAGAAGCGCAAAGAGTTACGAAGCTTATGCACATGTTCTTGGAACGCAAGGGTCCACCAGAGAATATTGGGTTTGTAGCCTCCTCACTATATAAAGAGGCAACATTGAAAAGGCGGAAGGAATCGCTGGTTTTTATTCTTTATTCCACTACAAGTAAGCCCTTGACAAACCTGCTAGCAAGTGATAATGCTGTCTAAGATTTTAACTGACCTGTTAGGGGTATGGATTCATTATTGGTTTCATACGACATCGTGCCTGAACGCTAAACTGCTGGGTGACCAGTCTTTGTCGGTAGGGTTACTCCCACCACATTAGACTTAAACCTCCAACTTTATATCGCGACAGCGCATTCTCTGCACCGCGGAAGTCGTCAGAGGAGATTCAAGGTATGGATACTCCTACTCATTATTGGTTTTTATACGACATCGTACCGGAACGCTAAACTTCTGGGTAACCAGTCCTTGTCGGTAGGGTTACTCCCACCACATTAGACTTGAACTTCCAACTTTATATCGAGACAGCGCACTCTGCACCGCGGAAGTCGTTAGAGGAGATTCAAGAGTGAAAGATTTTTTCGAGAGGATTCGGGCGCAAGTCCCCAGTCCACGCGGCTCCATCATAACACGTCGGGCTGAAGGCAGCCACGTGCCTCGACTACGACGCGAATCTAATTTCCTAAAGCATTGTCTCGATGTTATTCAGCGCCGGACGCCGCACGCCGATACAGGGCCGCGTAGCCGGCAACTGCTCTTAAATTCTTCACGTATCCTCGGAGATTCCGTCGCAATTCTCGAGAAGGTACGCCGTGTGCTCTGTGTTATAAATACAGTATAGATTAGCTACTTTAAAAGCTACTTTTCGCTATCCTTAACTACATTCCGACTGGAATAATATATCATAAAAAAGAGATTTCCTCAAACAACAATAATAGATCACATTATTAGGATTTGACCAAGAAGAGATTCCTTATTTAACATTAAGTTAAAATAATTTATTTGCTTATAAAATATATATAAACAATTGAGTGATAATAGAAAATCATCATAATATAGTAAATAATAGAAGACTTTATATACAACATACAGGAATTCTTTGCCAAGGCATCCCATGGGAATATTCAATTTACAAATAGGTTAACATTATGGAATAGATAACCAGGCCAAACTTTGGAGTTACAATCTTTTGTAATGAACAATTTTCTGGAAACAGATGACGGTATCCCACTTTTTAAACTAAGAAAAACTATATAGCCAGGAGGACAAAGTCACACGCATCAACTAGTACTAATCTCCAAAAAGAGGGTGAAGTCGCGAGTTCCTCTAGTATTAATATATTCCTTGTTACATTTAGGAAATGTAACTTGTATCCTAAAAGGGTCACCGATAAAAGGCCTTAAAAATCTTTATATCGACAACTATCTCTTTATATAACTAATCAATGATAAATAAAAGCGAAGATAAATCGATTTAAAAGACTAAATAGAATTATTTCTCCCATAAATATTTGTGCAAGTTTGATTTAGCGGAACCTCTTTGCTACGGTCGTGGTAAATTCATAAAGAACTCAACATTTGCAAGTTAAATTGGAGACGGGGCGGAGTAGGGAAAAATAAAGAATCCCTTGTCTAGAGAGAATTCGCCATTGTTGTAACACTCCAACGAGGTCCATTTATACATACGAATACGGAATACTTGTAGTCTAAGAGCCAGGGAAAGTTATTTGTAAATAAAATTATTTTGATCAATTGCCATTTTTTCTTTTAAGTTGTCCAGTTATCTCCACTCGATGGAGCTAGATATATGTTATAAGGACTACTCTAAATTAACCATCTAATCGGTTTCTGAATAAATATCTCAATACAACGAGAACATTAAGAAAATCTCTGATTTACTCTGAAATTCATTTTATTTTAAAGTTTTTTTTATACTCCACAAGTTAGCCCGTGACGGCACCTCTCATCTGATTTTAAGTGATGATGCGGTCTAAGATGGTAGCGAGCTAACCTGTTAGGGGTATGGAAAACCCATACTCCTAATCGGTTTCTACAAGACACCGTGCCGGAACGTTAATTAGCTTGGCGACACCTCTTTGTCGTAAGAGTGGTAACTAGCCACGGCCGAAGCCTCCCACCAGACCAGACTCGAGCCGCGAATCGAACCCAGGACCTCCAACTTTAAAATGCAACAGCGCGCACGCTGTGCCATGGAGGTCGTCCAAAATTAATTCCAATTATAAAATACCATATAAGTAAATAAGCCAGGCATTAGCTCACTAATAAAGAGACGAATTATTTAACAGCACATTTTTTTGTACACTACAAGTTGGCCCTTGGCGGCAATCTCACCTGATGGTAAGCGATGATGCATCTAAGATGGTAGCAGGCTAACTTATTAGGGCTGTGGTAAACCCACACTCCTAAATGGTTTCTACGCGACATCGTGTCGGAACGTTAAATCGCTTGGCGACACGTCTTTTTTTTTATAAACTTTATTGCACAAAAAAATAACTGTACATAAGGCGAACTTAATGCTAAAAAATGAATAAAAGCATTCTCCACCAGTCAACCTTGGGACATTAAGAAAAGTAATGGTAGGCGCACGAACAAATAAAAAAAAAAGGAAATGTATATAATTATGTATATATATAAAAGTAATAGATACAATAATAAAATAATAATTAATAATATAATAATAAATAAATAAATACCAACAGATAATTAAAAATATATAATTATAAAAAAAAAGACGAGTTGCACTCCGGGAGTGCCGGCAGAAGTGAAAACTTGATTATTAACGTTGAGCATGTTTGATATTTTGGAATGGTTAGGGAATAATTTTGCACCAATTGCTTTATCAGTATAAAAGTACTATCATTTATGTGGTAGAATACAATATTCATTTATTGCGCTATCGTACACAAACATGACAATTTATATTACATTAAAAATTTAACACTTTAAAACTATTACAATTATTTCTGTCACCATCCATGGATGCGCGTGGCACGCTGTAACATACACGAACATTCGCGCAAGCGCCCTGCGCTGCCTAAACGAAACAGTAGGCCCAGGCATACATTTTCGCCGCGCCGTAGAGCCCCTCTCTAGCTGTCTACTCTCCATCCGTCTTACGCTTTTTCGATCAGGTCACGTGTCCTGACGCGAGTTTAAGATTTTATACCCATTACAGAAAAAGTGCTCAACGCCGCTAAAGAAGTTTTCACTTCAAAAAAAATGCAATACAGAGAGCGAGAATTGCAGAGAATGTAAACAAGCACCAAATAAAATAAAACGTCTTTGTCGGTAGGGTGGCAACTAGCCACGGCCAAAGCCTCCCACCACCTGCCCGCCAGACAAAAATTATTAAACATTTATTGAATCTTCCTGCAGGATAGCAGAGTTAGTCCCAGCAGCTCTGGGTGTAGTTTTATTCCACTCCTAAATGGCAGGGAATCGTGATTTTATTCAGCTCTAATGTTATGAAAGCGATTTTCAGTCGTCGGTCTTATTAGCTTATGCAAACATTTTTCTGAATGACTCCCGGCCGCGTCGAAAACATCGTAATTTTGTAAGATGGGATCATTCAAATCCCGCTTTACATTAACTCACTGCGCTAACAAAATTAGGTAGGTACCTACCCAGCTACCGCATTCAATTGCCAAGAATTGAGCGAGCAAAGCTAAGATTTCGATTTTGTTTGGTTCCCTCTGTCTATCTTTCTATCCTTGTAGCCCTGAAGTCTTAGAATATTTTTTTTTTATCCACTGCAAGTTAGCCCTTGACGACATCTAACCTAATGGTAAGTGATGATGTGGTCTAAGATGGTAGCGGGCCAACCTGATAGAAGTATCACTATACTCCTAACAGGTTGGCCAGGCTCCTAATTGGTTTCTACGCGACATCGTGCCGGAACGCTCAATCGCTTGGCGACACGTCTTTGTCGGTAGGGTGGTAACTAGCCACGGCCGAAGCCGCCCACCAGACCAAACTTGAGCCGGGAATCGAACCCGGGACCTCCAACTTTAAAATGCAACAGCGCACGCGCTGCGCCACGGAGGTCGTCGAATCTTAGTCATTTTATAAACGTTAAAACAACTAGAAACAGTTAATGAATAACAAGTTATAAACATAATAATCGTTAAGTTAACTAACAGTTACATTATTCAGTCAGCACCTTCCGTGATATATCCTTGCGGCGGTAAAAAAAACAATAAATATGTTAAGATTAATAAGTGTATTAAAAATTGTTAAAAAAAGTTTTTTCAAGTTGTTAAAAACCCATACTTATTCATTAAAAACTTGATAACTAAAAAAGGATTGTTTGTATATGTTGACAAAAAATTTAGATTTTATATACATATAACACAATAAATTATGAATCTGACATAGGGGTGTTTCCAAATAGCCAGATATACAAGGCCGAACACATTTTTTCCACACGTAGGGTAATATGTAATTAATAGGTGTAGGTTGTAGATTTTTGCAGGTTGATTTGATGTAGGATTTTGATTTTACTTTTAATTCATGGGCTCCGAAGAAATGGTTGCCCGGAAGCGATCACAATCAGCGATAAGGCCGCCAGTTGCTGTGTGTTTGTCATTTTCGTGTATTTTATGTCCTATATATTGCAATAAAGTTGTATAAATAAAAACCGGCGACGTGTACGGCAACCGTTAAATCTTTTCCACACTAAAGGCAATAGCTATTAAGGTATTTATATTCAGCTTATCGATCGATATATCGACCGATTCGATGATAGCCTAGTGGTTAGGGCGTCAGCCTCCTAATCAGAGGTCGACGGTTCGAATCCGGGCATGCACCTCTAACTTTTTAAAGTTATGTGCGTTTTTAAGCAATTAAAATATCACTGGCTTCAACGGTGAAGGAAAACATCGTGAGGAAACCTGCACGTCTGAAAGTTCTCCATAATGTTCTCAAAGGCGTGTGAAGTCTGCCAATCCCCATATGGCCAGCGTGGTGGACTATGGCCAAACACTTTCATATTGGGAAGAGACCCGTGCTCTGTAGTGAGCCGGCAATGGGTTGATCATGATGATGATGATGATGATTCAGCTTATCAAACAAATAATGCCCTTAGGTAATCCTTAGTGTCTTTACTAAGATGAGACGCTAAAGAGTTTTTTGTTTTTGTTTCTTTATTCCGACGCACTTACGAGTATATCCAAGTCGAATTTTTTTAAATGTATTTGATGGCCAAGTTTTTGAGGAAGCGGCTATTGAACTTGGTATTCAAACCTTAAGGAGTAAAGCAGCTAGAAAAAAGAGTCGAACGTCAAGCAAAACTGAATAGCTAGTATGAAAGTTTGTAAGGGAAATATATATATATATATATATATATATATATATATATATATATATAAAAAAATTAAATATCACTTCCTTCAACGGTGAAGGAAAACATCGTGAGGAAACCTGCACGCCTGAGAGTTCTCCATAATGTTCTCAGGCGTGTGAAGTCTGCCAATCCGCACATGGCCAGCGTGGTGGACTATGGCCAAGCCCTTCTCATATAGAGAGGAGACCCGTGCTCTATAGTGAGCCGGTAATGGGTTGATCATGATGACTAAATATTATCAATGTTAGTGTAACATATAAATAACCTTAGAACCCTATGTATTAAATGTTTTTAATTTTTAAGGTTTTAAATTAAAATAAAAAAAACCCCATGTGGGGTATTATTGGAAAACATTTATGAAACACAGTACAGTCACAATTTGTACATTGCTAATTAGTATTCTATAGATCAAGGAGGGTAGGGCGCGGGTAAACAGTGCGGCAACTGGCAGCGAATCGGTAATGTGTTGTATTGTAGAGGGATGGGGTATTAGTGTCAGATCATTAATGTATGGCAGAGTTGCTTGCGGCGTCCCCGCTTCCATACATTAGTAGTTGTTCAGGGTGGTGTGAATTTATTTACGAAAAAAGCTTCTACAATATTGGTAGCTGCGTAATCGCGTATAGAATCGTGGTCTATGCCCTCAAACCTCAGTCCTACAAGATATGTAGTAACAGTTATCAATTACGACGAATTTTGATGACTTCCGTGGCGCAACGCGTGTGCTCTTTATAAACTTGGAGGCCCTCAGTTCGATTAACGGCTCGAGTCTGGTCTGGTCGGAGGATTCAGCCGTGGCTAGTTACCACCCTACCGACAAAGATAGACCCTATCGGCAATCTCACCTGATGGTAAGTGATGATGCAATCTAAGATGGTAGCGGACTTCACCGGTAAGGGGTATGATAGGCCCATTCTCCTAATTAGTTTCTAGACGACATCGTGCCGGAACGCTAAATCACTTGGCGACACGTCTTTGTCGGTAGGGTGCTAACTAGCCACGGCCGTAGCTTCCCACCAGACCAGACTCGAGCCGTGAATAGAACCCAGGACCTCCAACTTTATAATGCAACAGCGCACGTGATGCGCCACGGAGGTCGTCAAAACGCAGGCTGCAAGTGGGTCGCATCAAAATAATATTTAGCAAATAGAGTGCCGCCGTACAAATTGAAAACGTGCCTCGCCGCGCTCTGCTTGCCGCCTGCCGCCTCTTGTTGTAAGCACTTGTCCGGCTTCTGCTGATTGCATTTACTTCATAACGTTCGCAGTTCTTCTACTAACATAAATGCATAAGTAAGTTGAAAGAATAACGCGGTAGCCCACACAAAAAAAAACTTTTAATGCTGTTTTTTTTTGGTTGTTTCATATTGCTCCTAGGAACGATTACACAGTTTAAAATATGTTCTAATTTAAAAAAAAATGCATAAGTTACTGCGGGAATGAAGGACTAACTATTTGGGGGCTCGAACCCGGGTACGCACCGTTAACTTTTAAGTTGGAGTTAAGTGCGTTTTTAAGAAATTAAAATAACACTTGCTTCAACGGTGAAGGAAAACATCGTGAGACCTGCATGCCTGAGAGTTCTCCATAATATTCTCAAAGGCGTGTGAAGTCTGCCAATCCGCACATGGCCAGCGTGGCGGACTATGGCCAAACCCTTCTCATATTGAGAGGAGACCCGCGCTCTGTAGTGAGCCAGCAACGAATAGTGAGATTATCATGGTATTAATTCCAATTACGCTTTATTACAACTAAGTGTAACACAACGGCATGTAACTCAAACTGACTCTATTTAAAAAAAAATTTGACTACCTATTAAGTTTATTAGTAATAGGTACCGACACATGCAAGTAAGTAAAACACAGGCATTAACTCTGAATAACATTTTTTTTTTGTTACAGCTACCTGTTCAGTTTAATAGTAATAAAAACATTGGGCATATATAGCATTTGGAATCAATCTGCTATACCTAACTAGATATGAGTTTAAATATTAATAACTCATAATACAACGATGAAATTAAATTAAACGAGAATTTATCATATTATCATTTCATTTCACTTCACCACGATATAAGTAGATAAAGCATTAGATATTGGGAAGCATAAAAAGATTCATATCACATAATGCTGCTCAGCAAAAATATTCGAAGATGTATTCAAAGGAGATCTCTTATGGATCGAATGATAAGTTCGACATATTGGCCACGTAGCGCGGACCTTTGAACCCTCCGCTACTAATATTGAATACGTGATGATCATATTACTATCAACAGGCACCAGTCAAGTAAAGTTATACATTTTAGCTGTATGAATGTGATAACATAAAATATATTAAATCAAAACAAAATTAATCATGTTGCCCTATCACAGGCACTTATGAAGAGTTCATACTTATTAATTATTGCATTACTATGATAGTGATAACTATACAAACGTTATCGCAGCGTAAGTTAACGAGATCTAGTCTAAGAAGATTATGATTTATAATTTTCCTAAACTCCGAGGAAATATTTAAATAACATTCGAATTATTTTTTTTTTACTGTATCAATCTAAGATATTTTATTTTCCTTTTGTACATATTATCTTAAATATATTTTCTTAGTATACATCAAGCATTTTACATAAAACTTAAAATAAAACTTAGATTAACCTAAAACTAAAAATCTTAAAAAATAAATAGATATATAACATCATAACTAAAATATATTATTAAAAGGAGTCCCTTTAGACAAGGTTCCGAAGATACTGGCAGCATTCCCCCTTTGAATTGCTAGACTAATTCTTTGTCCAAGGTAGCTGGCAGCTCTTCGGTCCCCTGTGATGTCGACTAACCTTTTTGCTATTTCCTTAAAAAAACATTCGAAATTCACATACTTTGTTCAACGCTAATTTGAATAAAATAATAAATGCTCCAGTAGAATACTATGAAAATTCTTCAAAGAACTTATATTTTATTAATTTTTCGCAAATTTTAATGTATTGTAATGTAATTGTAAAAGAAAAGCAGCCACAAAAGAAAATTATCTACAGTAATTGCGATTCCCTACTCTTTCGGTTTTCGGTCTACGACAATATTTTGTAACTATTACGCTTATAGAAAAATCCACTTACGCTGTAAAGGATTATATAATCGATAAAAAAGCTTGGGTGTGAATTGCTCTCAATTCATATCATATTCTAATTTATTATTGACAAAATAAATATTAAAAAAAACCTCCGGCTAAGTTTGTTTTTAGCTTCTTCTTAGACCTGGGCTCGATTGGAAATCTCTTAGCTTTAGTTTAAGTTGGCGATTATAGTGTAGTTATCACTATCACCATCATCTCATGTATTAAAATAAATGAAAAAAAAAAATTATATATGAAGGATTCATCTATATGAATAAATAAATTATTTTTTTATAGTAAAAAAAACTTGAATTTAAGATTTGGTACGTTACGTTTTGTAAGTTGTAAGTTCATAAACTATTCTAAAAGCAAAGAATTAGGATCTCAAAATAACATTAGTCATGGTTATTTATTTTATAGCTTGATATAATTTAAATCGCTGACATATTGAATTGAAGAATTCCATGTGGTGTATTTTACAATTTGTTTACTGTACGCAACAGCAAAGGTAACCAGATAAATCTCTATTATCGCTTTTCACTCCAATACCGGAGCATCCTGGGGAAAGAATTCACAGTGTAGAATTTCAATTCCTTGCAATTGCTATAGGAATTGTTACAATGAAGATTTTTCTAGATATTGAGTCATCATCATCATTAACTACCCTTTATCGGCTCACTACAGAGCACGGGTCTCTTCTCAATATGAGAAGGGTTAAGGCCATAGTCCACCACGCTGGCCATGTGCAGATTGGCAGACTTCACACGCCTTTGAGAAAAAAGGCACATAACTCCGAAAAGTTAGAGGTGCCCAGGATTGAACCGCCGACCTCTAACTAGGAGGCGGACGTCCTAATCACTAGGCTATCACGGCTTCAGGTATTCAGTAATGATTATTCAATATTATCAGTCTCTATATTTCCTAACCCCTTTTGTCCGACAACAGGAGCCGGTTCCACAGATTGCATGTGCCGGAAGCTAGGTCTTTTAACGGTTAAACCACAAACCTGCGTTCCGGGACAACTTGTGATTCAAACTGAATATTTTCTTGTCGGACTTTAAGTTCGTGTGTTCAAATAGTATTTACCAACAACAAAACAAACGTTAAAGCCAGTTTATCTCATATGCACACCCCGTAAAATATATGGCAGATATCAAAATGGAGAATTTCCCTAGTGGAGCGTATCTCAAACGATGGCGATGCACCGAGTTGGCATGCAGTTCTTTTCAGTTGGCTACACAATTTCCTACTGTTGAACCTAATACTGTAGGTATATGTTACTAGCGGTACTCGTTAAAAGCCCACATTTCTCATCATCTTCGACGACATCCGTAGCGCAGCGCGTGCGCTGTTGCATTTTAAAGTTGGAGGTCCTGGGTTCGATTCCCAGCTCGAGTCTGGGCTGGTACGAGGCTTTGGCCGTGGCTAGTTACCACCCCGGCTCCATTCCATGTTCATATATAACATTCTTTCGGTGACAAAGACGTCACCGAAAGAATGTTATATATGAACATGGAAGGACAAAGAAGTAGAGGAAGGCCAATGAAGATATGGATGGATTGCGTAAAAGAGGATATGCGTGTAAAAGATGTGTGTGAAAGAGAAAAGTGAGTGGAAGAAGATGACGTGTTGCGCCGATCCCACATAATGTTATATGTGGGATCGGCACAACAATGTTAATGATAAGGGCAAGAAAAGAAGAAAAAGAAGTGTATATCTGAAATTGTTAATCTTAAATGCCTGATTTGTAAAATAATATCCGTTCCCAATACGAGTTCGTATTTTGTATTTTCTGTACAAAACTCTGTTAACAGTTGAAAAGTGTCAAAAGAATCAATACCTTTAAACGCTGCCGAGTGTACCGGAATGCTTCCCACAGCGTCAATACGGCGTACAAAAGGCATTACGACAAAACGGCGGACCAATCGACCGGACATCGCTGGCTGACTGTACTGCAATTCCAATGTTGTACAATAATTTTCACTTCTACAATATTTTCGGTATAGGTGCTACTGACAGTCATCCATGCAGAGCATGCATTGCCATAAGAAGCAGACAAACCATCTTACGTGATGCTGGAGTAAATATCAACACAAGGCCTGCTTGGCCTGCCTAAGCCTACCTAACCTGACATAGGCGGCTTTCTAGGCTTCTCGGGCGAGCTTGGATGGCTGGAGTAGAAAAACAGCGGGTAAGTTCGACGATAACAAGAGAGACTGTAATCGGCTCAGAGATTTGTGGCAGAATTGAGGTAGATTGGAATTTTTTTTTTACTGTTTAGTTTTTATTCAATTATAATTAACAACTAAAACAATGTAACTTTAAAAACTTAAAATAAACCTTAAATTGAGCCTAAAACTAAAACTATAACTAAAATATATTATTAAAAGGAGTCCCTTTAGGCAAGGTTCCGAAGATACTGGCAGCGTTTCCTCTTTGGATTGCAAGAATAATTCGTTGTCCGAGGTAGCTGGCAGCTCTTCGGTCTCCTGTGATGTCGACTAACCTTTTTGCTATTTCCCTAAAAAGCCCTATAGCGCTAGGACCCCACGGACCAAGGGTCTCGACACCGAATGGGACAAAATCATATTCAGAGCCTAGACCCCTGTATTTGTAAGCTTTGGCTTTTTCAGCCGCTTCATGTATTTGAAATGTATATCCATCGTGTTATTTCAGTGGCGTAAAAATATATATCAATCTATGTTTAATTACTATCACTGACTGAGAGACCCTTGTTTTACATTCTAAAACTTTAAGTTAAATTTCAACTTAACTTCTTACGTAGTTTAAGATCTGTCCACACAGAGAATTACCCACATGTCATTACCACATTTAAACCATAGACAATGAACAATATAATCCTCGATGAAAAAACAAACCAACTGTGTTATTTATATGCAGAATCACACAGACCTCTGTAATACTTAAAAATGAATTTTCAAAAAATGCGTTCTAAAGTCAACCTATTTTAAGAATTATCAGTAACGGAACGAATTTTGTGTCGTTATCATAATCAATATCATTATCATCAACATGGTTAACCCAATTGGTCCCAATGCTGAACAGTCCTCCTCCCCCATAGGAGAGATTGGTTCAGAGCATAGAATCAGTAAACTTGTATTTGACCTTGAAATGTGCTGGTTGTGCTGCATAATTAAAAAAGAAATATCTTTGTTTATGAATTATTAAAAATTCATCTTTTATGATCATTTCACATATCGCACTTTCTTATAAAGTGTGAGTTTGAGCCTTATGCTCTCAGAGTCACTCAACGGGCGATGGAGAGAGCTATGCTGGGAGTATCTCTACGTGATCAAATCAGAAATGAGGAGATCCGTAGAAGAACCAGAGTTACCGACATAGCTCAGCGAATTGCGAAGTTGAAGTGGCAATGGGCGGGGCACATAGCTCGGAGAACCGATGGACGTTGGGGTCCCAAGGTGCTGGAATGGCGACCCCGTACCGGTAAACTTAGCGTTGGTCGACCCCCAACTAGGTGGACAGACAACATCAGACGAGTCGCAGGGAGCCGCTGGAAGCAAGCGGCCCAAGACCGTGAGCATTGGAACTCCCTACAAAAGACCTATGTCCAGCAGTGGATGTCAATCGGTTGTTAATGATGATGATGAATGACTTTCTTATATCATCTATCTAAGTGCTAAGTTCCAAAATTCGAAGTAAAAAAGGTCTGTTCATCTGTCAACTGCGGCACATGTAGCGGGCAATAAAATGCAATGCCAAGCTATCAGTCGAGATTGGATTGCGCGCTACTCGTATTACAAATATTGAACTAGTTACAACTTTGATCCTTTCTAACTATAGCTTAGGTATTGAATACAGATTTTATATACTGGACATTGAGAAGACTATTATTATGTCTATTTTACACGTTGATACCCTGAAGCATTTATTGGTTGTGAAAAGCTCTTTGATTATGACATAAATTTTGTAATTTCCACCTCCAGTGGTCAATTGGAAAATTTAATTTAAATAATGAATAGAAGCAGGCGTTACTTTGCGGAAGTCCATGATAAACAATAAACAGCAAGTATAATTTGCTATATTCCATCGACAACCGGGAGATTTGTATAATATAACACCACACAAAATCTTCCACTAGAACCTCGACACACGTTTCGACCCGACACCGGATCATCCTCAGGAGATGTTGACTTCACAAGCGAGAAAAGTAAAAATTTAATTTAGAATTGACCTTTCCTACCGACATTAGGTCTCTTGACCATTATTCGTCTGTACTTTTGCTACACTTGTCACCCATACTAGTTATATCTTGAATAATAATAGGGCCTACTGTTTTAATTTAAATATCGTGTACAACTGAATTAACAGCGATATGGATAACCTAATGAATAAAAAAAATATAATTAACTATTATTGAAGCGGTGATAGCCTAGTGGTTAGGGCGTCAGCCTCCTAATCAGAGGTCGGCGGTTCGAATCCGGGCACGCACCTCTAACTTTTCGGAGTTATGTGCGTTTTTTTTTTTTTAAACAATTAAAATATCACTTGCTTCAACGGTGAAGGAAAACATCGTGAGGAAACCTACACGCCTGAGAGTTCTCCATAATGTTCTCAAAGGCGTGTGAAGTCTGCCAATCCGCACATGGCCAGCGTGGTGGACTATGGCCAAACCCTTCTCATATTGAGAGGAGACCCGTGCTCTGTAGTGAGCCGGTAATGGGTTGATCATGATGATGATGAATTAACTATTTACTTTGGAAGGAATAGTATTTGTTCCATCGCTAGTTAAGCCAGTCAGATTTTCAAATACATGTACGTATAATTTTTTTTTTTAATAAACAATCAAAGAAACAATGAAAATACCAACAAATATAAATATTTGTAGGCGTAACAAAAAACCAGGTATAATTTAGGAGGATGCAAAAATACATGAAGGTTCATCAATTCTCTGAAGGCCTCTGTAACCGCAATTTAGCCGCTTAGACTTTCAGTCTAGAAATTGCTCCCAAATTGATCCAGCCACCTTTTACGATAAACAATATAGTTTCACAGTTGTAAACTTTATCTATTAAACTATTCTCAAACTGTTTGTGCCACATTTATAAAATAAAAAAACAACTACAGGTCAATTCATTCATTCGCCTTCTTTATAAATTTTACGCCTCTAATATCGTCATTTGGGCGTTTAGACCCTTGCTCTAGCAATTGGACCCAAATTGATTCAGACACAGTTTCACGAGGCGCAAAATATCCTATGCATTCCATAGTGATTCAATAACTGCCCACCGAACCCTCTCATAAGTAATTTTATGGATGTTACCCCGCGTAGGGTCCTCGCTCCGTCTAATTTGGTCACCCTACTCAAGTTGCCACAGAATATATAACAGATGCGAGAAACTGCTCTTGTCCTATGAATAGAAAATTTTTAAACAATTTTAAAAATCGTAATATCTTTTAGATTAATATAGGATTCCAATATTTCATATCTTCAAGGATCGTTTGATCAAAACTTTATAAACAATAAGCAAATGACAATATTTTACTTTAAATCAAGGTAAGTATAGACATTGATGATTTTATTTTCCATAGCCATAGCCTTTGAAGGCTGGCTTTATCTGGCTAAGTTTGTTGTGGGCTTCTTATTTGGAATCCTCATAGCTTTAGTTTTAAGTTTACGAATGTAGTTATCACCATCAAATCACTACTATGTAAATTATTGACACGTCAAAAGCGCCTTTTAAAGGACTATTTGAATTTGTGATTTTAGCCCATACAAGATAGAATAAAATTGTTTAATTTTAATTGTTGATGTTAAAAAAGAGGAACTGCATGTTTCGTCCCATTTCTATTTGGTACTAACTTCGCTCTTAAATTATATTATTGATTCATAATAATTCATTAAGCCATTAAGCAATGATTGTTATTTTAAAAATGATTTTAAGGTCCTAGCCAAGAAGATGTCAATAAATTGAATGATTGTTTAATTGTTATTGTAAACTATTGATGTTCGATATAGCGATAGAATGGGGGCAAATTCTAAGTAGCACTTCGAATAGACATATTATATTTTTATAAAATACCCTTTGTCATAAATTAATTTTGATTTTATCTTCATATTCATTAGAAAAAAACATGAATACATGAATAATCTATGTCCCGTTGATAAAGATCGCTACTAGATCTCGAGGGCTGAAAAGTGATTTGTCGGCAGCCTCGGGCGGCGGAAGAGAGTTTAATTGCAGTCGAGTAGGTATCATAGTTCCGGCCAATGGGACGGCCTCCTGATATTGGATCGCGTCACCTTATATTTATACGTCAGGGAGAAATATGCTGGCGTATTTTACAGGTGGATATTCACGTTGTACATTATATTCAGGGTGAGAGCCTTGGTACCTAAGGCTGTACTGGCATTCAGTTTTCGAATAATGAATCTTTACTTTTCGCGCTTGTGAAGTCAACATCTCCTGAGGATGATCCGGTGTCGGGTCGAAACGTGCGTAGAGGTTCTAGTGGAAGATTTTGTGTGGTGTTATATTATACTAATCTCCCGGTTGTCGGCGGAATATAGCAAATTATACTTTATTGTTTTGTTTATTCAGTTTTCGAACGACTTCCAAAATGGCGGATTCTATATGGAGCTTTTATGTATGTCATATTTTTAAATTCGTTTGTTTCTATTATTTTGTAAGCACTTGTAGCGTCAAGTTTTATGTTGACAATTTTATGTTAGTAAACCAGTTCAGAAGGCAGTTTCTCTTTTCTAACATTATTTATCAAAATTAAATTTACGCATGGTGTATTTAATCCTCGGATTTAAGTTGGTTTTTAAATTATAATTAATATTTTTCTTTCCTATTTATTGTATCGTATCAACCACAAAAAAATCAACTACAGCGCTTTACTGAAACCTTACATCATGAACAACCCATTACCGGCTCACTACAGAGCACGGGTCTCCTCTCAATATGAGAAGGGTTTTGGCCATAGTCCACCACGCTGGCCATGAGCGGATTGGCAGACTTCACACGCCTTTGAGAACATTGTGGAGAACTCTGAGGCGTGCAGGTTTTCTCACGATTTTTTCCTTCACCGTTGAAGCAAGTGATATTTTAATTTTTAAAAAACGCACATAACTCCGAAAGGTTAGAGGTGTGTGCCCGGATTCGAACCGCCTACCTCTGATTAGGAGGCTGATGCCCTAACCACTAGGCTATCACCGCTTCGAACCTTACACATTCAAGAAATGTAAAATAAATTGCACGCCAGCATGTGTAAACCAGCTGTTCAGAAGGCTTAGAAAGTTTCTCTTTTCTAACATTATTTAGCAAAATAATCGCGGATTTTCCAGTATACTGTACATTCATTAATTAAAGCAAAGCTACAAACATGAAGTGCAAACATACAAACTGAGCCGGATGTACTATTTGTTATCACCATCACTGTAATTTCAAAATTATAATTATAGCAATTCATACAAAGTTTTTCTTCTTTTACTTACTAAATATCATTGCTTTAATGTAATATATTTTAGTAATGATATTATATTTTTTTAAGATTTTAAGTTTCAATATAAGGTTTATTTTAAGTTTCAGTTGTTATAAGTAAATATATTGCGTTTGTATAGTGTATTAAATTTTTTTCTTTTCATCGCTGTATTATATATAATTATAACCTTGTTAAATGTTATCAAAATATGTCTGTTGTATATAATAGGCATGAAAATAACAAACTGAATTTCTTTTTAATTTTAAAATATAATTTACGTTTGAATGATATTATAAATTTAAATACGATTAATATTATTAATGGATCTGAACGAAATAATCTACGTATAGTTCCACTATGTAATTTCAAGTGGATAGTTTTTTTTTAACAAATATTGTGTAACAAACTCAATATACACGCTATATTATTTGTTCCTCAAACAAAATAAAAGATATTATCTCTGAAAACGCTTGCGCCAAGCATGAAAACTAAAGTACACAAGCTTTCCTTTAACGTCAATAATTCATATATTGAACTCTATGAATTTCGAAATAAAGGTGTTTACAGTCCATAAGTTAAGTTTGTTCAAATTCTAAACATAGCAATTGTATGCAATTTACTGTAAACTAAACTTTATTTTCTAAAGCTATACGGATTGTTGGGACGTTAATGCATCTTGGTAGTTTTGTAAGCAAACATTTCGAACGGAGGCCAAATTGTTGAGGCTTGTGGCAGCGGACTGTTTGTTTGTTTGTTTATAGAATAAACATAACTCTGATTTGTTTGTCGATTCACGTAATTGTCTTTAGCAGCAATGAACTCGTAGCGAGCACAACAAGCAATAATTCATCATCATCGTCAGATTGTTCAAGATCGACATTAATAGATTAGACGCAGATAAAGAGTATCTATATATATAAAAGCGAAAGGTCACTTACATGCTTACATACTGACTTACTGACATACTGATTAAACACAAGATCTCAAAAACTATTGTACGTATAAAGCTATAATTTAGCAAGTAGGTAGTTGATAGTTAAGAGATGTCAGCTAAGAAAGGATATTTGGAAATTCAACCCCTAAGAGGGTAAAAGGGGGGTTGGAAGTTTTTATGAAATTTCTTTGTTTTTAGAGTTAGAGACACTAAAATTTGCATTAAGATTAATAAAAATAAATAAAAAACATGTACATCAATTTTTTTTAAATATTACCTGTCAAGGGTGGTAAAATAGGGGATGATAGTTTTTGCTTATTTTTTTATTATGAAGTCTACAAGCTTGAAAATTTGAAAATAGGTTTCTTTTAGGGCGTAAGTATAAGGTTAGAATTTTTTTTCATCCAAATCTACCCCGAAGGGGGTTAAATAGGGGTTGGAAGTTTGTATGAAAGTCCTATGTTTTTTAATTTAGAGATACGAAAATCGGCAATTTGACAGTTGCCTGTAACTTACTTTCTCAAGCAGGGCATTGGCCGCACGGGTAACCACAATCTCAAGTAAAATCAGCAATTCTATGCAGACGAAGTCGCGGGCAACAGCTAGTGTACAATAAAATCGAAATTACGAATGGTGTATTAATAAAATCCTGGGATTTCAGTTTTAAAATTATAATTAATGATTTTCTTTTCTATTTATTGGATCATATAATTGAACAATGCTTTTTCATACATACAAAGGGGGAACGCTTCCAGTATCTTCGGAACCTTGCCTAAAGGGACTCCTTTTAATAATATATTTTAGTAATGATATTATATTTTTTAAGATTTTTAATTTTAGGTTCAATATAAGGTTTATAAATATCATAAATGTCATACTTTAATTTAGCCCTTGACTCCAATGAGAAAACCACCTGGTGGGACATCTTAGACATCCATAGCCATAGATGATTCTGTCTAAGATAGTAGCGAGCCAACCTGTTAGGATTTTGTGAGTTATAATAAAATCAAACCCTTAAGCAGTTCCTATGTGGCATCGTATCGTAACGCTAAATCGCTTGGTGAGTTTTCTTGGTCGATAGGGTGGTGACTAGCCACAGCTAGCGCCGCCCATTAGAGATAAAAGTCCCGAACTTGCAAGCGTTCGGTGGTAATCAAATTATTTAATGAATTTTATTTTATTTTCAGAGGTCGGCGGTTCGAATCCGGGCACGCACCTCTAACTTTTCAGAGTTCTGTGCGTTTTTAAAATGTCACTTGCTTCAACGGTGAAGAAAAACATCGTGAGGAAACCTGCACGCCTGAGAGTTCTCCATAATGTTCTCAAAGGCGTGTGAAGTCTGCCAATCCGCACATGGCCAGCGTGGTGGACTTTGGCCAAACCCTTCTCATATTGAGACCCGTGCTCTGTAGTGAGCCGATAATGGGTTTATCATGATCATCATGATTTTATTATCACAAACGATAGAAACTGATTGTTAATTAACTATCATATAATCGTGTATTTAAACGTATTCAAATACAATAATTGTCCAATAGTTTAAATTTGATGGGTTAACCGCAGCGTTAAAATAAACGGTTACAAATATGGCCGCTTGGTTGACCACGTTTAGTAGGTATATTTTAGTAAAGCCATCATAATCCTAATTAATGCGGGAGAATTCAAATTGCCTTAAAATGTTATCCTGTACAAAAAATAAAAATATGCACTACTTACGAATACGATGAGTTTTGTCTGGCGGGAGGCTTCGGCCGTGGCTAGTTACCACCCTACCGATAAAGACGTGTAGCCAAGCGATTTAACGTTCCGGCACGATGCGATATCGCGTAGAAACCAATTAGGATCGTGGGTTTACCATACTCCTAACAGGTTAGCCCGCTAACATCCTAGACATCATCACTTACCACCAGGTGAGATTGCCTGACGGCATATCTTGGAGTGTATAAAAAAATGCACTACTTATGCGTAAGTCGTTTACTGCATCTCAGAATTAGTAAGAGATGCGAGCTAACCTGTTGGCAGTTATATTTAACCCACACCCCTACCCCACTCGGATTCCAAGCGGAAACATACCGGAACGCTAAATCGCTTGGCAGCACGTCTTTTTTATGTTAACTAGCAGACTAAATCTCCTCCAAAACCTTGCCCCGCTTCTCCTTCAAATTAACAAATTATACTTCCAAGTGGCTCCTACGGCAAAATGAACCTGGGACCTCTCAATTATAAGGCCACAGCACGAGGTTAGTAAGGTTGCATTTCTTATTTTATTATTTTCATCTCCGTGGCCATCGGGGACGTATTCGATGGTTAAAACAACCCAGGCCTCCATTTTCTTATATGATCGGAACATATTCCCCAGCTTTGGTCTTGGGCAATTGTCCATTTGGACATTTGTCCAGAAAACATCCCGGGGAATTTTTCCTGCACGAGATTCCCGTTTTTCTTTTTTGGAATTTTTGATAAAAAAGCGATGTCACGGTCGTGTACTAGCCTGTCATGTTTGTATACTGATATCAAATTATTACGTTTGATCCTCCACAACAAATAAAGATTAGCTGAAAAGCTCGTTTTCAGTAGCGTTAGTTTAAATGAAAACCATCGGAATAGTTCAAATGGAAGCCATCGGAAAATATTACATTTATCTGTAGTACTTTTATCTACAAAGTCGCCTGTCTCGGACATAACGGAAAACTCCCGGCCTAACCCTTACACACACATTTACAACACTTTGTTACACGCAATAAACCGCGCGTCGCTTCCTTAGATAAAAATTCACGCAAGACATCAACAAAATGTGACGGCCAGACTTAACGACAGTAACCGAACTATTGTAAATAACACAATGCATTAGTGTATCCCGTTCGGGTACTGAAGACTAAAGTTTTCGAACAGTGCGTATTGCCAGTGATGACTTACGGCTCTGAAACGTGGTCGCTCACTATGGGCCTCATAAGAAGGCTCAGAGTCACTCAACGGGCGATGGAGAGAGCTATGCTAGGAGTATCTCTACGTGATCAAATCAGAAATGAGGAGATCCGTAGAAGAACCAGAGTTACCGACATAGCTCAGCGAATTGCGAAGTTGAAGTGGCAATGGGCGGGGCACATAGCTCGGAGAACCGATGGACGTTGGGGTCATAAGGTGCTGGAATGGCGACCCCGCACCGCTAAACGTAGCGTTGGTCGACCCCCAACTAGGTGGACAGACGACATCAGACGAGTCACAGGGAGCCGCTAGAAGCAAGTGGCCCAAGACCGTGAGCTTTGGAACTCCCTACAAGAGACCTATGTCCAGCAGTGGACGTCAATCGGTTGTTAATGATGATGATGATGATGATCCCGTTCGCAGAAAAATCCAGAATAACTCCTTCCTCAACACTTAGCTTACAGCCGAGAATGTCATTCTCGCTGATCAAGAAGCATAAAACGCATTGTTAAGCCCCAGTGAAGTTTCTTGCGCCTCAAACGGGCGCAAAATTATCGTAGACGCATGCATTTCCTAGACACCCCGATCACCAGTTATCCCTATTATTTTTTTTATCCCCCAAGGTGTGTATAACATATAAGCAAACGGTGAGGTATGCCGGGGGCTATACCCTAACTAAAAACCACAACAGCAGTTCCGTCACGCTGGCTTTGCTACGCACCCGGGGAACACAGTTGTACTTTTCCTGGGCCACCAGTTAACTCCTACCGCAAGCCGAAATAGGGAGCTTCGTCCCAAAGAAAGATAAACGAAATCGTTTCGTGATCTTCAAATACTACGCATCCCTCAGATGAATATCAATGTTAATATTATAAGGCAAAGAAAAGAAATGAAGGTAAATTGGATAAATTCTGTCGGATTACAGAGTGAAATATGATTTTTCAAACCCTTTGAATACGTAACGGAGTTATTTTCCTCCGAACCCCGCAGTGGAGCCCTCCGAAGCGCGGTCCGCTCCTTATTTCATTAAGCCGGTCCCTAACATCTGTTGCTTTGAAACTTGACGCTTTGTTTCGAATTTCTTGAATGAGCATAGAACACTGACGGTGTAGATACATTTTTATATTGTATTGCCTCAAATACTTGATCAATAACGCGATTAAAATGCTGCCAGTGTATACGTTAATTAGTTTACTAATCAAGCAGCAAATCTGTTTAATATCCAAAAAAGTAATGATGAATATTTTTGATAAGATTTTTTTAAATTTGATAGCGTTTAATATCCAAAAATAATGTAATTATTGTAATACAAAAGTAATAATATTATTGTTAATATTTTTTGTTTTACTTATTTTAAACAACTTAATTGCACAATATAAGAACAAACAAAAGAAAATTGGAAAAAAATATTACATTGCTTAAAAGCAAAAGGTAACCTTAGTACTAAAAGCGATCTCTTCCAGGCTACCTTTTTAAAAGAAGCTGACAGATATTTAAGGCGGAAAATTGCAACACTTATACGTATATACATACTTGTAATTACGTACTAGTAAAAAATTATATAAAAAAATCATTATATAAAACTCGTAATAATAAAATACATATATATATAAACTTTGTAGCTGTGATAGCCTAGTGGTTAGGACGTCCGCCTCCTAATACGAGGTCGGAGGTTCAAAACCCGGGCACGCACCTTTAACTTTTCGGAGTTATGTGCGTATTTAAGCAATTAACATATCACTTGCGTCAACGGTAAAGGAAAACGTCGTGAGGAAACCTGCACGCCAGAGAGTTTCCATAATGTTCTCAAAGGCGTGTGAAGTCTGCCAATCCGCACATGGCCAGCGTGGTGGACTATGGCCAAACCCTTCTCATATTAAGAGAAGACTCGTGATCTGTAGTGAGATCATGATAATCTATACAAATAAATAAAATTGGAGTGTCTGTTTGTAATATAAAAATAACCGTTTTTTATTACATGCATATGAATATGTATACGGTACATACACCAAAATAACATGTTTTACAATTTTTGTCTGTCTGTCTGTCTGTTTGTTTGTTCCGGCTAATCTCTGAAATGGCTAGACCTATTTTTACGGGACTTATTGGCAGATAGCTGATGTAATAAGGAGTAACTTTGGCTACTTTTATTTTAGAAAAAGAAAGTAATGTTACAATGTCCAAGTATTGTCCAGTACCGCGCGCAGCTCATGCGCATGCCACCGCCTGTGCCATCACGTCTCGGGCGCCTCCCACTTCTCCCACCAATTGTTTTAGTTTAGTAATTATTTCAAGTAATACGGGTTAGTAATCTATTGCTTCGTGATTGAAAGACAAACAAACACACTAACTCAACGCAGACGAAGTCGCGGGCGTCAGCTAGTCATGATATAAACTTTAAACTTCTTTTGCTAAGTATTTTGTGGGACTACATAAGTGACTATGAGGATAACACATTGTTTGGAGTCCACACTGATGGATTTAACGTTTTTGTTATATTAGAAACGTAAACACGTTGATAGACCTAGGGGTCTCGATTGAGAGATGATCTTGAATGAAACTAGTCGCAGAAAACCGTTCCTCGCAAGTTGTTTGAGAACGCAGAGTTTGGAAATACTACAAAAGACCTATACAAATGCTCTAAAGTTGATGTCCGTCAGCTGTTGAAAAATACGACGTATAGCGACATTGATTTACGTAAAGTTTAAAGATGAAAACTTACTAGATTTCAACCATATTATAATTATATGTAATGTAGTCCATAACGTATGGATTTAGTTTAACTATGTTACGATTTTATTTATCGTACTTTATGTGTATGAAATGTTACGTGTTAATGCAGGAAACCACATCCAGAACGTTTCAATTGCCACAACAAATCATAGACCGAAAAATATATACAAATTGATTTATAAAATTATAATTTATTCTGGTAAGTAAATATTATCGATAGTGCGTGCGCTGTCGTATTATAAAATTGGAGGTCCTGGGTTAAAGTCCTGGCCGGATTCTGGTCTGGTAGGAGGCTTCGGCCGCGATTTATTACCACCCAACCTTTAAAGACGTATCTCCAGGCGATTTAGCGATCCGGCACGATGTCGTGTAGAATCTAATTAGTAGTGTGGGTTTACCATATCCCTAACAGGTTAGCTACCACTCTAGACTGCATCATCACTTACCACCAGGTGATATAGGCGTCAAGGGCTAATTTTTAGTGTATAAAAAAAATATGCAAAACACGTTACCTCCAACCTCACACGCACAATATATCCTCGTTTGATCGTGATGTACAAAAAAATCTAATACACGTAAAAGTTATTCCACTCTACAACACGCTACTCTATGCAAATTATTTTCCCACTCGCATCTCTTGTGTTTGTGATTCGACAAACTTTACTTATTCCTTGTGTTGTTGTTAAGTTTAAAACACATAATATGTTTTAAATTAAAGGATGTAGCTGTTCACACAGTTTCGTTTCGTTCGCTTCTCGCCGTGTAATTAAGCCGACCGGCACGTTAGATACCCTCGTAGCTTTAATTTAAAGTTAATGAATGTAGTTATCACCATCATCAACAACAATGCAACAAATAAGCAGCTCCTTTTAAAGGCCATATAGAATAAAGATCATTTTTAAATAAAATCATGATCAACATGATCAACCCATTCTCGGCTCACTACAGAGCACGGGTCTCCTCTCAATATGAGAAGGGTTTGGCCATAGTCCACCACGCTGGCCGTGTACGGATTGGCAGACTTCACACGCCTTTAAGAACATTATGGAGAACTCTGAGGCATGCAGGTTTCCTCGCGTTGTTTTCCTTCACCGTGGAAGCAAGTGATATTTTAATGGCTTAAAAACGCATATTACTCCGAAAAGTTATAAGTGCGTGCCCGGGTTCGAACCTCTGACCTCTGATTTGGAGGCTGACGTCCTAACCACTAGGCTATCACAGCTTCACAGCAGCAGAAATAAAATAAACAGGAATAAAATCCGAAATCACATTTAAAAATACTAGGCGTTGTAGCATATGAAATTAAATCGATCATGAAACACGAACCAATAAGCTCCCTTAATAGATGCTATGGATAAAAAGTTTCTCAAACAGATGAAGTAATTTTCCTTTGTATCGCATTGCTATGGAACTTAAATATATTAATGTTTATAATATTAATATTTAGGAATCCGAGTGTCGCCGCACAAATTGAAAACGTGCCTCACCGCGTTCTGTTTGCCGCCGCCATTGTAAACAGTCGCCTCTAGCCACTGGTTGATTGCGTTCTACATAGTTCATAATGCACGCCGATTGCGATGATCCCGCTACAAAGCTCGCAATATTGTATTAATTTTTATACGCCCCGTAGTTTTACCCATCTGTTCATCTATACAATCTATACAAATAAATAAAATTGGAGTGTCTGTTTGTAATATTGACTTTGACTACATGCATATGAATATGTATACGGTACATACACCAAAATAACATTTTTTTTACAATTTTTGTCTGTCTGTCTGTTTGTTCCGGCTAATCTCTGAAAAGGCTGGACCGATTTCTACAGGACTTTTATTGGCAGGTAGCTAATGTAATAAGGAGTAACTTAGGCTACTTTTATTTTAGAAAAAGTCTTTTACTGTAGAAAAATAAAGTAATGTTGCAATGTCTAAGTACTGTCCATTACCGCGCGCAGCTCACGCGCATACCACCGCCTGTGCCATCACGTCTCGGGCGCCTCCCACAACTTCTCCCACCAACGAATCACTATCCGATTTCACTCATTTTTTTTTTAAGAAAGGAGATACTTTAATGTTTATCCTGTAATTATTTCAAGTAATTCGGGTTAGTAATCTATTGCTTCGTGATTGAAAGACAGACAAACACACTAACTCAACGCAGAAGAAGTCGCGGGCGTCAGCTAGTTTAGAATATACTGGATTATTTGAATACGGCACCCGAATCGCAACGGCGCGCGCTTTTACTTTTTATTTGACCTGCGTTGTTTTATATTTCTGCAACACTTCCAAACGTCTTGGAATGGAATTTCAAAAAGTCTGAAATTCCTCAAAAATTGATCGGTGAGTCACCTTTTTTTTAACCTAACCGAAAACTAACCCGTGTTTCAGCTCATCAGTCAACTTTATTATATCCAGTCTTAAAAGTTTCCCAGGTGATAGAGATTGGATGAAATTAAAACCACTTCGTCTTGATTTACAATTAGCTTTATGGTTTCTGTCTATAAACAACAAAAACAACTTTTCGATTTAACATAAATGATTATTATCAATCTATCTAAATCAATGGCGCTTGTACCACGTGCTCCAAAATCAATCCCACCAAGAACGGGGTTCTTTTTCATTTCTCACGATACGTTCTAAAACTGAAGTCGTCTCTTCTTTGAAATGAGCACTGGTGTGTCTTGATTGAGCGGTTATATGCGTTTGGTTATAGTTATGGTTATAATATAAATATTAAATTGAGTGGACTATAATATAATCTCTAACACTCGTACCCAGGATTTAATCTAATTATTTCAAAATTCAAGCTTATTTTATTTTATTTATTTGGTTTACTTACGGCTACACTTACATTATTACATTAAAACTAGAACTTATTACTAAAATCTTACTAAATGTAGTGCCCATTTACAAGTAAACACAACATTTATAAATTATGTTACAAAGAAATTATAAAAGAAATAAAATATAATAAAAGTGTATATAATAGTATTAAAATATAAAGAATAACTAATACTAATCGTTACATATGTCTTGATTGACTTGTGATTTAAATATCTTTTCCCGAAACCTACACAAGGAGTCAAAATTAATATCTATAAAAGAGCTAAAAATTATATCTTTAAAGTTATTTTTTTTAATGCTCCGAAAACTATGAATGAATGAAAAATCCTATGTCCGCCCCGGAGGCCAGCTATCTTCCTATCAAATACCGTCCAGATCGTTGCAGTGATTGAACCGAAGCCGTAATAAACGAACAGGCATGCTTTTGCATTTATAATTGTTGGTAATTGTGTACATTTATATTGGCAACACTTTTTTTTTCTGTGCATTCTCTTTTCAATATGGCGTAAGCGAAGTATTACTCGTTTGATGTAACTGTTCTTTTTATATCAAATAAATAAGTAAAACTAAAACAAGAATGTGTAAATTAATTATTTTAACAATAATAACAGCGAGCAATATGCACTAAATAACCCGAATGTTTAGTTTTCATTTCTATTCTGCACTTATGCCTGTATTGTACGGCAACAGCTTCTACTGCTGCCGTTGAGGGAGGCGAGGGGGGTTTAAATACGATTCCGATCTCAATCCCAGCGGGCAATAAAGTGTTACATCGCGAGATGTATTCAAAGGAGAACTCATAAGAATCGGATGCTAACGCGGCGTTGGCTGTCGAGATATTCACATATTGCAAGCGGCGCGCCCTTTGATCTTCGCGCTCGCTACTAATATTGAATACGTGATCATAATACATATCCTAATACTCTATGTTGTGTACATGTTAATTTACGCTCTTTCTAGAAACATCAGGAAGCTGTGGGTTCGGCGGTTTCCTTTACATATCCTTCATTATAAATGAGGATATATAAAGGAAAATCATATTGTTGATGAGTTTACTGAACGTAACATACATTGCAAAAAAAAATCTTATTTTATTTTAAAAATAATTCACTGAAAACTATTTTGATATTTCAACCAATAGCACGGATCTCCTATCAATATGAAAAGGGCTTGGCTGTAATCCTTCTGTCAGCTTCAGTCTTAAATCGTCTTCAAGTTGAAGACTGTGACAAAAGTGTTCTTGTTTTTACTGATAGCCACGCGTACCCCTTGGCACAACTACACGTACCCCTGGGGGTACGCGTACCACTAATTGGGAAACACTGTGTGAAGCCATCGTCGGTTCCAGTCATTTTTGGGTTTTTGTTTCGGTTTTAATAAACCGAATCTCTCTCTCCTTCTCTCATCATGACACAGATGCCCTGTGCCCAGCCGTGGGGCATAATAGCGTAGGATGATGAGAATCAACAATGCAACTTAACCATTCCATTTGGATAATGGACCAACCTTATGTCGGAAAACATAAAAGGCTCCACGGGTCTACATTCGGATCCCTTTCTTTCATTATCCCACACCGGCCTCGTTAGTAAGAGGGGGTATTAGCGGACCATCCAAAAGATAATCTCCACGAAAAATGTATTATGTACGTCGAGTCGACGGAGTTTGGGGAATTATAACCTTTTGTCTCTTTTTAAGACCATTATCCGCGGATTTGATGCCGAATGGTATAAACAGGTCACTACTAATGAAACTCGAAAATTCAACACATTTTATCTTTCATTCACATGTTTGAACCTCGCCGCCAAAAAAGGTGTCTTATCAGTTTGACCCACTTTTTCTGTTCGTGTCATCGGCGTTGAACTTGATCGACTGGTCCAATTTAATTTTTTATATGCGTTTTCTTTATATGATGAAATGACTAAAGAAAGTAGTGTATAATTATAATTCATCATCATCATGAACAACCCATTATCGGCTCACTACAGAGCACGGGTCTCCTCTCAATATGAGAAGGGTTTGGCCATAGTCCACCACGCTGGCCATGTGCGGATTGGCAGACATCACACGCCTTTGAGAACATTATGAAGAACTCTCAGGCGTGCAGATTTCCTCACGATGTTTTCCTTCACCGTTGAAGCAAGTGATATTTTTTTTAAACGCACATAACTCCGAAAAGTTAGAGGTGCGTCCCCGGATTCGAACCGCCGCCGACCTCTGATTAGGAGGCTGACGCCCTAACCACTAGGCTATCACAGCTTCTAGTGTATAATTATTTGGAATCGTTTATTTGTTATTTTTGATTGTTTGTTCCGGCCGTTTGTTTAAAATCAGCTCTCTTTTCAGCTGGCGAGAGTATTCTATACAGAAACCGGTATATAGCCGCGAGATTTAAAGTAAATTTATAATATAATTATGATCTCGGCGATCCTTGCCTAGTGTAACATTTTTATAATTAAGTTAAGCATTATTCAATAAACTACAGCCAAATTGATTTATGTCGCCAAACCAGCCAACCGACTCCAAAAATATATTCCTGAATAATTTTTCGAACGTGAAGCTTAAAATTATAAAGAATATAATGTCGTCGTACAATAAAAAAAACATTCGAATTTAGTTAATCTCATATTTTCATATGAATCATTAAACGATCCCATTGAATTTCAGAGAATTCAACAAACTCATTGACTTTAAAATTTGAGGTTTACTTTATAAGCGTTTTTGAAACGTCAAGTCTTAAAATAGCTAAGCCTGAGTTAATCTCTACTTCAACAAAAAAACCATATAATATAGTATTTGTAAGTGTTTGATTAAAAATATTTCTAATAGTTTTTCTAGTTTGTACCTCAAATACCACAATACTAAGTTATATCAAAATCCACTCAGCAATTTGGTTGTAATCGAATTACGCTTTAGATCTGTTCCATTAATTAAAGTAGTCTATATTAAAGTAATCTCCGGAAGATAATCGATCTATTTAAAAAAAACACGTCGTTCCGTCACTGTTTTGCCACGTAATAAAAAAATCCGCTAAAAAAAATCTTTCGCATTTATAATTCATTTTCGCATATTTCGCATTATTTTACTTTTAATGGTTACCAAATTTTAACGAAATCTATTTACCGGTTCAGTCGACTTTCGATTTTATAATATAAGAAGGTATGATAGTACAAAGATAATATAGTCAGAATATTAACATATCGAAAAAGCAAATGGTAGAAGGAATAGTAAAGTTTTTAAAAGAAGCGAATTCGTTTCGCCTCGCTAAGACGTCTGTTACATCAGCGAGCATTATCTCACCATTTTACGACAGTTCCAGAGTTCTTCAGCCGCGACTTACGCTCAGACTATCTCTTCCACGGCACTTGCCGCTCGTCAAATTAAGTACACGCTGACTCCAATGATCCAATAAAAAAGCGGTGATAGGTTAGGGCGTTAGCCTCCTAATCAGAGGCCGGTGGTTCGAATCCGGGCACGCACCTCTAACTTTTCGTAGTTATGTGCGTTTGAAAAAAATTTAAAATATCACTTGCTTCAACGGTGAAGAAAAACATCGAGAGGAAACCTGCACGCCTGAGAGTTCTTCATAATGTTCTCAAAGGCGTGTGAATTCTGCCAATCCGCACATGGCCAGCGTGGTGGACTATGGCCAAAACCCTTCTCATATCGAGAGGAGACCCGTGCTCTGTAGTGAGCCGGTAATGGGTTGATCATGATGATGATGATAATGACTCCAATGCGTCATATTAAAATACACCATGCGGAAGTGTCACGGGTTTCAATGTGTCGTTCGAAACATGGGCGAAGTGAAGGGTTCCGCAGCAAGGTGCAATATGAAACACTATATGGCATTGAATAAGATACACTACATGTATCATGTACGTTGAAATCAAATCTACTTTTTTACCCACACAAGTTATCCCTTGACGACAATCTCAGCTGATGGTAAGTGATGATGCGGTCTAAGATGGAAGCGGGCTAACCTGTTAGGGTATGATAAACCCATACTCCTAATTGGTTTCTACGCGACATCGTGCCGGAACGCTTAATCGCTTGGCGACACGTCTTTGTCGGTAGGGTGGCCACAGCCGAAGCCTCGGTAGAACAGAATTACAATTAAATTCAAATTAATTAAAAGTAATTCTAATTCTGTTCTACCAAGAGTATCTGGTCTCTTTGCCCGAAACTAACCACGTCTACCGTGGTTAGTTTTAGGTACAAATTACCGACGGACACGCCCCTGTTCATCCTATATATACGAGCAAAACATTACACACTACACTTCTCGTGAAACTTTAAAATCATTTTGGAATTATTTCGCTCGGTAATCTAGATATACCTGCGTGTTGTAGACATTTCTGAAAGCAATATGAATTTTTAGATTTAATTCCGCTAAAACTACGAAATGTATCGAGGAAAAAAGCTGGTAAAAAATACGGATTTTAGAGGCAATACTAAAAGTGACTTTGACAAAAAAATCAACATGTAACCCAATTATTGTTTAAAATATAGCTTTTCATACTTTTTTAACGTAAAGGTGGATAAATCCTACCCACGCCATTTCAACTAAAGAAATATTTGCAACAAATATATCTATCACCCACTGCTGGACACAGCTTCCTCTGTCTGGTTAAACACATTGAAAAACATGGGCAGTACGGCGCCGCAAAATTGTTACGATGACGCAACGTCACCACGATGCCTACATAAGAATACAGCGTGGCGTCAGAAGGCATCACTGTTTAGTGATGACCCCTTCTTTTCACGAAGATTACAAGTCGTGTGTGCGTCCAGCGTGACATAAATTTACGAAAAATATTGTTTAGAGCTCTATATCGGCATAAAATCATACCCCAATTGAAATCTTCAAATATTTGTAATGTACAAAAATTTGGGTGGCTGTGTGCATACATAGAGGTCGACATAAATTTACGCAAAATATTGTTTAGGGCTCCAAGGTGCGTCCAATGGTCCTGGCGCGCCTCGGACGGAGTTAGAGGGCCTCCATCATAGGCCCCCCGCGAAGGGTCTGCCTCGGCGGACGCCGCTCGCTGGGTTGCGGTCGAGTGCACAAGTGTTCCCGTGACCCAGCCACCAGGCGACGCGAAGGAGCATCGCTGGTTTTTAGTGGGTATTCTGGTCGCCAGCCTGGCCGCCAGGAAGTCCCACATACCCCGTCGGAAGCGGCGCAGTCTTGCCTGCATCGCTTCCGGAGAGGATGCGTAAACGCATTTCCCAGCGGAAAAAAAGGGCTCTATATCAGCATAAAATCATACCCCAATTAAAATCTTCTAAATATTTAAAATGTCAAAAATCAAACTAATACAAATATCAATTTTGATTTTGTTAAAAAATACTTGCCAGTATGGCAACCTCAGAGTCAAGTTTCATATTCAATAAACTTTGCCGACAAATTGTTTTATGGTGAAACTTTAAAAATCTTTCTCAGGATAACTTCCCTCGCTCGCTTGTGCTGAAAATAGCTGAACAGTTTTCCGAATGCCATCCTCCATAAACGATTATTTATTAATTTTGTGAACATCCACAGACTATGGTTTATATATAATTATAAAAATCAATGAGTATACAAACAGCGTATCGTGATCATTTTTGTTATGTACTTTAAATATTTTACATGTTTAAAACTTATTTAATTATATGGGCATATCACGATTTTTTTTGCTTCATCATACTGGTGATTGCGAATACTTTTTTTAATATTCGCCAATTTATAACTAAAGCTACGAGTTTACCAAACATACCTGGTCTAAGAAGAAGCCTGCAATAAAATAAGTTATTCTACCACCATACTCATGATCAACCCATTCTCGGCTGACTACGGAGCACGGGTCTCCTCTCAATATGAGAAGGGTTTGGCCATAGTGCACCACGCTGGCCATGTGCGGATTGGCAGACTTCACACGCCTTTAAGAACATAATGGAGAACTCTCCAGCATGCAGGTTACCTAACGATGTTTTCCTTCACAGTTGAAGCAAATGATATTCTAATTGCTTAAAAACGCACATAACACTAAGAAAAGTTATAGGTGAGTTATAGGCCCGGGTTCGAACCCCCGACCTCTGATTAGGAGGCTGACGTCCTAACCACTAGGCTATCACAGTTTACCACCATACTTTTATTCTGAAATCTGATATTAGAAATTGGTGCAACAAAACGTACAGTTGTACCTAATCCATCACCAAGATAGCGGCAAGCGATCAATCGTGAGCAGTAAGCGATTTCAACTTTTATAGTTTACCGTGGCTGCAAATGTCAGATCTGACATAGCCTTAGGGTTTCTGTTTTCCCCTTGTTTACGTTTTCAGTTCGTCATGGTCTAGGCCTACCAAACGACAAATGTGTGTTTTTGAAGTGAAAACTTCTTTAGCGGCGTTGAGCACATTTTCTGTAATGGGTATAAAATCTTAAACTCGCGTCAGGACACGTGACCTGATCGAAAAAGCGTAAGACGGATGGAGAGTAGACAGCTATCCCCTCTCTACGGCGCGGCGAAAATGTATGCCTGGGCTTACTGTTTCGTTTAGGCAGCGCAGGGCGCTTGCGCGAATGTTCGTGTATGTTACAGCGTGCCACGCGCATCCATGGATGGTGACAGCTGATGGCTCGAACGTCTGTGTAGTGATCACATTGTTGTGTATTCGTAAAATTCGTGAATGTAAAGTGCTTAAAATATGGAAATTGATATAGATAAACTTTTTAATGTAAAATAATTGTAATAGTTTTAAAGTGTTAAATTTTTAATGTAATATAAATTGCCATGTTTGTGTACGATAGCGCAATAAATGAATATTGTATTCTACCACATAAATGATAGTACTTTTATACTGATGAAGCAATTGGTGCAAAATTATTCCCTAACCATTCCAAAATATCAAACGTGCTCAACGTTAATAATCAAGTTTTCACTTCTGCCGGCACTCCCGGAGTGCAACCCGTCTTTTTTTTTTATAATTTACTACTACTGGCTGTTAGTATTAGTAGGCTTAGTACAGTTATTCCTTCAAAATTATTGATCGTTCACCAAGAAAAATGGCATATTTAATTCCCGCTAACCTTTAATGTAAAAAAAATATATAATTTAAAACACTAAATCCATCACCAGTCCCTATCTACCATGCGCAATTTATTGGATTCACAAAACAAAGCAAATGGTAAAATTGAGGGGGTTTATCGGTAGAAGAATTCTACTATTCATCTTTTTGCACCAAATCGAAGAAACCATACTATTAAGAAACTAAAAAGCATTGGTATTATTGATAAAGCTTACGAAATTTTGAAATCATATCTTTCAAACCGTACTCAGATAGTGAAGATTGGGGATAAATGTAGTAGTCCAGCATCCATTAATTGCGGTGTACCACAAGGTTCTATATTAGGACCTTTGCTGTTCTTAATTTATATTAATAATATACACGAAATCGGTCGAAAAGGGTTTATTTCTCTATACGCTGATGATACCGCCCTGATTTACTTTGGTAGGTCTGTTGACTCAATCATGAGAGATGCTCAAAGTGATTTAAATAATCTTAATGTATGGTGTCAATGTAACCTGCTTACTATTAACACTGGTAAAACAAATTACATAATATTTTCTCCAAAAAATAAGAAAATCTGTATATTCGAACCACTTACTATAAATAAAGACATATTAGTAAAATCAATCAGTCAGAAATATCTTGGTTTAATTATTGACAATCAACTCACATGGAAAAAACTTTCATCTTTAATGGGGAGTTTACGTGGTATTGTACATTGTTTACCAAAAAATGTAAGATACACTATTTATAACTCTCTCGTCAAACCGCATATTGATTACCTAATTGAAGTATGGGGGACAGCAGCAAAAACAAACTTAGACATCATTCAGAGAGCACAAAATAAAATTATGAAAGTTTTATTTCATTACGACTTTCTAACACCTACTAAAAAAATATATAAAGAAACAAAATTACTTAACATTAAACAAATATACATTTACAGCACTTCAATATTGATACGAAAAATACTAAATAAAGACATACATTCAAAAATAACTTTTACGAAAAAAATTCAAGTACAAAAACGGGCCTTTCGTCGAGCAAACCACCTTTTACTAACTCATAAACCCCGTACTAGCTATGGCAATAAAAATATTATATTTGAAGGAGCACTAATTTACAATAAACTTCCATCGGATATTAAAGAAATAAAATCTATGCTTATTTTCAAAAAGAAATTAAAATTTTATCTACAAAATAACATGTTACTGTAAGTCGTATCCAGTATGCATTGATCTTTGTTTTATTAAAACTGGTCGTGTGTTCTACCAATAAGTAATTATAACTTTAAAACTACCCGCATTTGGAACAATTAAATAATTTGTTATTACATTTATTAACAATTATATAGTAAGTATTATGTAAATCTAGTAAATATTATTGTACACTCATAAATTGTTTACTCAGGTTTAGTTACCTAATTGTTTTTTCTCATATAAGCGAATTTTTTGTAATTCTTTTGAGAAATAAAGATCTTAAACCATTAAGATGCCATCAGATACAGTTTGAATTTTACCTTTGACCTTTTACAGTGAAACTAATAAAATCTTAATAAAATCACGCAAACAATTTTAACTTGGATTATCTCCGCATTGGTTCAAATCACCGTAAAACGAACTTTCATTATTATCGATATCAGCATCAATAGAAAAGACATCTCTTAATGCAATATCGATTCCATCCATTACTCTTGTAAAGACAAAGGACAAAGAAGATAGGAAATGATATTTATTAAAGTATGCCACTAATGGCTTCGCAGATAACCTGTCAGCTGCACATTACAGTGGAATTTACCGCGAGGAAACGGGATATAATACCAGCAAAGTTTTATACAAACGACTGGATCCGGATTGTTCGGAAATCTGAAAAGAAACCCGTCTCAGGGGCTACAACGCACTGCGAGTATATTGGAGAAACAATATCGTCTCGCAGTAACGACAAACAAACTACCGCCTTTATAAATAAACAAAAACACTTGATACACAAAATTTGATACCTTAGCATCTTAGCCGATATCACCCCTTACTATCAGGTAACATGTTGTATAAAAACAATGCAATAAATCGCAAATACTTAAACACCGCCTTCGGTTTTTTGATTACATTTACCGCTGAAACTCTTACATAAGACCAACTTATGTAAGAGTTTTCAAACCACCGAGGTCGTTTGCCATTTTTATGTACCAGTGGCGACCTGAACTTGTAGGTAATAAAAGCAGGTCCCAGTTTTTTATAACTTACATGTCACCACAAAACATCATTAGACCAAGCAATCATAAACTTTCAAATAATGCCTTAAAAGACACTTATTGAGTTGATGGTGATAACTAAATTCGTTAACTTAAAACTAAAACTATGAGGGTTGCAAACGCGCCCACAACACACCTATCCGGATAACTTTTATTTCTGATACTACCATCTAACATGCCACTTAAAATTATTTAAGAACTTTATCTTATTATATAAAGCTGGTTTAATATTTGCGTAATCCTTTATATTATAACATAACTTTTTTACAAGCTTACGTTTTATATTAAATTTGAATTTATTGTGACATTCTAGTAATTTCATTTAGTAAAATTTTATAATTACCTTTTAATGAAATCATAATTTTATGTAGTCTAGTTTCGTGCGAGCTGTGTTTTCAATGTATGCTTTTAAATTTCTTTGCCACGAGCCCGGACCTGTAGGACTTTAACAGGCGATAATGACGATCCTTTTATGAAAACCAATCGTCTCCTTTCATAAAACTTAACGCGTAAAATTGAAGAGTTCTTCCAAAGATAACTAAACTCTGGAGCATTTGGCCTCGGTTTGGGAACAGTCTCCAATTAATTACGCGTACATCGGGATCCATTCCCAGCAGTCCCGGGTGAAGCGGGGCAAGATGGAATTGATTTCTGTAATTAATTCCCTCTTCCCATAATTTATCGTCCATTGTAAATTGGTTATTGTAAATTACAATGATATAATATTATCCGCGGTATTTGCCTAACTATAAATTAATTACCGCCGTTTTCCGAAGATGTTTCGGTGGCGGTGTAAAATGTGTGTGTATATTGGTGCTGAGAGGAGGAGGACACACGAAAAAACCCCGTTTAAATAGCAGACCGACCAAATGATTGTAGATGAATGCAACTATAGCAACTTAAGCCATGGCTGCATACTATGGGATAAATGTGTGACGTTATGACAGTTATTGCAAATGAAATCTATTAAATATTTTCCTCGGGCGGTTTAACTCGCGATCTAAATTTATCTCTTGAACTATTAAAGTTATATAAAAAGGAATAAGGGCATGGTTCCCAGCATGCCTCGTTCCCGCGGGATCTCGGATTAAATATTCCCGGCGTGCTTCCCTATCATAATTCCCAAACATGATATCACGAGGCCGCGTAACAAATCTTGTCTGCCAGCATGCAAACTACTGCATTTGCATGACGATGGGGCAATGAAACGAGCGAGGGTTGAAACGCACATATGCAGTTATCTGTGTCTATTTTTATACACTACAAGTTAGCCATTGACAGCAAACTCACCTCGTGGTAAATAATGATGCTGTCTAGAATTTTAGCGGGCTAATCTGTTAGGAGTTTGTTAAACCAACGCTTCTAATAGGTTTCTACGCGACATCGTGCCGGAACACTTAATCGCTTGGCGACAAGTCTTTATCGTTGTCTTTGTTGGGTGGTGACTAGCCACGGCCGAAGCCTCGAGTCGGGAATCAAACCCAGGACCTCCAACTTTATAATACGATAGCGCACTCACTGCACCACTCTTGCGAAATTCACTGCAAAATTCGTCAATCAATGTGTTCCAACAGTACGTTATAATTTTAACAAAAAATTGGATACTGACAAGGAAGCTAACCTAAACTAAAACTAAAAATTGCTCTGATTGCTTGCTGATACTAAAGACATGTTTGCGCTTAGAATATCGTCTTTTCTTTAAATTTATTCTGACAATTTAATTGCACCAAAGATTTTTACTAGAAAACCTGTTAGAGCTAAAATGCATACTTTATCATCAGTAAGTGCATGTATTTAAAAATGTTGATGAGATGGCCGTCAAAGGCTTAACTTGTAGTGTTATACAAAAACGAACTCAAGAGCTTGGTAGTTTGGCCGCCTTTGCCAGTTTTTTTTTTTATACATTACAATTTAGCCCTTGACGGCTATCTCACCTGGTGGTAAGTGATGATGCAGTCTAGGATGGTAGTGGGCTACTACTACGCTAAATCGCTTGGCGACACGTCTTTGTCGGTAGGGTGGTAACTAACCACGGCTGTAGCCTCCCACCAGACCAGACTCGAGCCGGGAAACGCACCCAGGACCTCCAAGTTTATAATGCGACAGCGCGCGCACTGCGCCACGGAGGTCGTCAAAATAGTCAGTCGTTTCGCTCATATTTCCCCGCTGACCTAGAAGCCTAAACCGAAAACGTGTATTATCTCTAGTCTGGGACGCTTTCCGTGAATGTTAATGATAATAAACTAGTGAGTAGCTCCAAGATTGTTAATTGGTTTAAAAGTTTTGCAGAAGAAGTTAAAACCTATTCACACTAGCTACTGTATAACTTTGCTACAGTTTGTACTAGTATTTTGAATTCAAAATGAACGATAGACTGACTTTTATCAATGTTCACCGTCCGACCCCCCCGTTATCCCAAACGTCGCCTAAGCCGAGGTTCGGCCTCACAGGAGGCGCCCAGACGTTCCCTTGGCAACCAATTGGGTTAGCACAGCTAAGAGACAGTCCGAAAAAAAAAATGTACTTAATTTGTGTTCTTTCTTTATTGTTAGACGTGTAATTAATGATATGACATTTATGTGTTATTTTGTGTCATTATTATTATATAGTACAAGGTGTCTCAAAAGAAAGTTCACATTTAAATCTTTTTTTAAAAGAAAAGTCTTAGCTTTATTGAAAAAATGTTTATTTTATATTGAAGTACACTGTTTGGGAATTTATTTTTTAAAAATAACATCGTCAAAATGTAAACCGTTGCGCTCTCGGCATTCATTTAGTCGGGCACTAAAATTGCCTATGACAGCTCGGCAGGTAGTCTCCGTGATGGCTGCCATTTCATGACGGATATTTTCTTTTAATTGTGCCAGGGAAGTCGGTTTATTAGCGTAAACTTTTGATTTGACATAACCCCACAGGAAAAAATCCATAGGCGTTAAATCGGGACTCCGTGGAGGCCAATTTATGTCACCTCGCCTGGAGATTAATTTGTTCGGAAAAATTTCTCGAACTCGAGGCAAAGATCTGTTGGACGTGTGTGAAGTTGCTCCATCCTGCTGGAACCATGTTCTTTGGTTGTAACCAGGAAAGTTTTGCAGTTGGGGTACGAAAAACTCGTCTAACATCTCCACATAACGCTCTGAATTCACTGTGAGTGTGCGTTCCCCTCCATCTTCAAAAAAGTAAGGGCCGATAATTCCTCGCGCCGACATCGCTGCCCATACGGTGACTTTGGGTGAATGTAGCGGTTTCTGATGTTTTTGTTTTGGGTTGGTTGCACTCCAGTAACGACAATTTTGCTTGTTTACATGCCCATTCAGATGAAAATGGGCTTCATCGGAAAACAAGATGTTGGTGAACGTTGGAAAGCGCTCAATCATCTGATTTACAAAGGCAAGCCTCTGACCAGCATCTTGAGGCTTCAGTTCTTGCACTAACTGAATTTTGTACGGGTGCAGCTTTAAATCTTTGTGTAAAATGCGGCATAATGAAGATCTGTGCACATTTAAAGCAACAGCACGCTTCCGAATCGAGAGGTTTGGATCATCTCGAATAGACTGAGTAACACTGTCCACGTTTTCGGCTGTTCTTGATGTTCTTGGTCGCCCAGATTTTGGTTTCTCCAGAGTTGACCCAGTCTCTTCAAACTTCTCAACCCATTTTGCAATGAGACGAGTGCTAGGCGCATCATTTAAGTGACGAATATGGCGAATACTGCAGAATTTTCTACGCGCTACAGTCGCCGAATTACCGTTTTTGTAAAACTCACGTACGCACAACGCACGGTCCGCACCAGAGAAACGCTCCATAGCGACTAAATTCCCAAGAGCCAGACTACCGACTGACATACCCCCCGCGCCCCTCAGAATAGTTGCTTTCGCGTAATAAGATAAGCAAATGTGAACTTACTTTTGAGACACCTTGTATTAGCATTGAACTTCTTAATAATTTTTTGCTACTATCTATACGCACGATTTTATATCAAAAGTGAATATCGTTTAGACACGGGTGCTTCTTCTATATTAATATAGTTACTATCGACCATGTACATGTGCAGCGCCAGAGGAGACACTGATGCGTTACCAGCTGAACCCATCCTGCTAATGGAATTAATTCCAGTCGTGTTTTGCAGGAGTGGTAACTAGCCAATACCAAAGTCCAGACTCAGACTCGAGTGGGGCATTGAACCCAAGACCTCTCACTTTTTAACAGAACAGCGCCGTTCCCGGAGGTCGACAAAAGGAAAGGTCGATCCTCAACTGTTATGACCGAAAGATAGTTCATGTGTTAAACCGGTCTTAAAGCAAAAACCCCCATAAATAGGCAAGGAAAAATAAAGTATAATGGAAAATATTGAGATCAAAGTTCCATTCATTATCCACTCAACAAAATATCAAGCGCTGATTGTATTGTACGGGGGCAATAATCAAAAAGGGGTCCACGTCATACGAGTGCGTCCTCACGCTCCGCCCTTTTGACCTTTGTCCCTTAATGAAGTGGGGCTCGTGTGACCTCAGGCGTCTTTGTCGACGTATTATTTTCATGGTGGTACAAGTTGTGAGAGATATAATGCTGGAACAAATAACCATATGATACCTGAATTTATATACTACAACATATATGATTTACTACTGCTGTCCCCGAGCCGAACTCCGATCAAGTCTAGCCTTGGCGTACTTGGTACATTTTCACATTTTCGTATTTACGCTGCCGTTTGGAAATCCATGTTAAATTACCTTACTCCGTTGTGTGAGATAGTTTTATATAAGAATTTGTAATATTAAAATAGAATGCAAAAAAGGGTATTTAAAATGAATTAAGACTGTATGGCTTGTTTAAAGGTTAGGTACCATATTCAAATAAGGATATCCTATCCCATAATTATTGACTGGAAAACTGTATGTTATCCTATATTTATATATATTCCACCTCTATACGTATCTTATATGTAATCCCAAAATGTATCCGAAAAAAATTTAAAAATGTCTTCAAATATCTAGGACCAGCAGACAGCAGTTCGTCAACATTTAAAACAGATTCTCAGGGCGATAAATATAGCAAATAACTTGCTATATACTAATATAGCAAATTATTTGCCAATTTTCGGAAAGATTTATTTAGCAATTATGTCCTTTTAAAAAAACAAATAGATCAAATCATGCTCATCGAATCGATCAATTTAATATCACTTAGATTATATCGCTATAACAACAAAGTAGTAAGCTCTTGCTCTAAATAGACAAAAAAAATAATCCCGTCGTGATTTAACCGTGCCAGAATGATCGTACAAAATCTGTTTGAACTACGCATGGTGATTTCACTATGGGAGCTTATTGACTTTAGCCACGGACACTGCTTCGTAACGATCAGCTGCATTCAAAAGAGAATTTTGCTTTGATTAATACCCATGTAATTTACAATCATTCTCCTTTATGCAAAATATAAATAATTAAAAAAAAATCTGAATATAGAGACGAAACATAGCAAAAAAAATATGAATTTATTTAATAAGCGAACTATAGACCTACCTATCATAGGACGATGAACCTTTCAGCGCCTAAAGATAAAGCCTTTTTCTAATATTTCGTATTATTTGATGTTACTAACGGTTCCAAAACTTAACTATTACACTAATAAGTTTTCTCATGATAACTCGGTAGTGATGAAGACCAACATCCATTATATATGTAAGCTTGGAGAAAAGTCCTACTATAGTGTAAAGGATTATGTAAATGATAAACAAGCATGGGTATAAAATATTGCTCTAAAAAGATAGCTCTTAACATAATTTTAGGTGGCATGTGAGATGGTGATAACTAAAAGAAAATCTACCTGGCTAAGTGTTTTGTGGGCTTCTTGTTAGACCGGGGCGCGTTTGGAACCCTCATAGCTTTAGTTTTAAGTTTACGAATGTAGTTATCACCATCAAATCACTAGTATGTAAATTATTGACGCGTCAAAAGTGCCTTTTAAAGGACTATTTGAATAAAGATTATTTGAATTATGTCTAAAATACGAAACTCATTATTTTAAAAGAACGTGAGTTATAAAGCGGTGATAGCCCAGTGGTTAGAGCGTCAGCCTCCTAATCAGAGGTCGGCGGTTCGAATCCGGGCACGCACCTCTAACTTTTAGAAGTTATGTGCGTTTTTAAACAATTAAAATATCACTTGCTTCAACGGTGAAGGAAAACATCGTAAAGAAACCTGCACGCCTGAGAGTTCTCCATAATGTTCTCAAAGGCGTGTGAAGTCTGCCAATCCGCACATGGCCAGCGTGGTGGACTATGGCCAAACCCTTCTCATATTGAGAGGAGACCCGTGCTCTATAGTGAGCCGGTAATGGGTTGATCATGATGATGATGATGAGTTAGGAACATTATACAATTTCACAGCTAAACTGTCAATTGGGAAGTTGGACGTTTTAATGACCTCAAAAAAACAGAATGGCATACCGTATGACAAGAAATCATATTCGTGACTATTATAAGGAGCATGAGTGAGTCGCATGGTCCTCTTGGGACCAGCGACACAAGAGTAGGCGTGCCAGCAATCCGTCAGCCGAGGCGATGATATTTCTCGAGTGCTCATCTCGCGGAGGCTCTTGCATAACTTAGCCAAGCTCCACATTAATCAAAATTCTCGCCAAGCATTACTTAACTTTGTTGTTGTTGCCGGGGTGAGGTGGGCGGCGGGGCATTAAGACGAGGAAAGGCAAAGTGATACATGAGTGCAACTTTCCGTAAGGAATGAAACAAAACGGAAAAGAAATATGAAACCAAGCCTAACCTAACCATAATCAAACAAATATTCCAATTTACGCCTGACTACAATTTAAAGTTGCATCTAGCAGAACCAGTCTCTTCTTCACTTGTGATACATCCTCATGTTTCTGTTTGGAGATACAGAAATAGATAATAAAGAACTGGATATCTCGTCACCTTTTCGCAATAAGTAGTCATTAAATCGTGTGTAAAATCACGTCAGTTATGTTAGTGTATGTTTAAAGAAGCACTTATTCAACAACTTGAAGCGGTGATAGCGGTGGTTCGAATCCGGGCACGCATCTCCAACTTTTCGGAGTTATGTGCGTTTTTAAACAATTAAAATATCCCTTGTTACAATGGTGAACGAAAACATCGTGAGGAAACCTGCACGCCTGAAAGTTCTCTATAATGTTCTCAAAGGCGTGTGAAGTCTGCCAATCCGCACATGGCCAGCGTGGTGGACTATGGCCAAACCCTTCTCAAATTGAAAGGAGACCCGTACTCTGTAGTGAACCGGTAATGGGTGGATCATGAAATCGCGTGTAAAACCACGTCAGTTGTGTTAGTATATATTTAAAGAAGCACTTATTCGACAATACATAAATTTATATAATAGTAAAGATAGTAGATTATTTGATGCTTATATTACCATTACATAACCATTATATAACAATCTATCATATTTCTACTATCTATTGTCATCCTAGTGACTAACAATTTAGGCATCTTGCTTCAACCAATACTAAGCTATACTTACCACAGTGAATTCAAAATACCTTAAATCCCTTTTTCCTTAAGATATTTTGTATATTACTGAAGATTCTATTAGAAGAATCCAATGTAATAAGGAAATTTCCTTCTTAGTGTTAAAAGCTTCATCAGGTGGAAAACTGTGAAATTACTTCAAAATTCTTTTAAACAAACGTATTGAAAACAAACATTCAAGTTTCTAATTCTGGAAGCCGCAACTCGGTCCCAGATCAAGTGCTAAATCACTTTCGCGTTTCACCACCGAATTGAAACGTCACATTTCTCGCTTAATACTTTGGGGACGAGCGTCAAATAATAAGTCTAGGAGAAGACTCCTAGACCCTATGGGGGCTTGCTTCTGGTACGAGTAGGCCAGACGGGTGTCTGCAGTTTAAGGGCTGTGAAAATCATCATCATCATCATTTCAACCGATAGACGTCCACTGCTGGACATAGGTCTTTTGTAGGGAGTTCCAATGGCCACGATCTTGGGCCGCTTGTATCCAGCGGCTCCCTGCGACTCGTTTGATGTCGTCTGTCCACCTTGTTGGGGGTCGACCAACGCTACGTTTTCCGGTGCGGGGTCGCCATTCCAGCACTTACACAACACATTTAAGAAAAAAGACGTCACTGGAGTCACAGCCAATATATATTTTTTTTATATCCACTACAATTAAGCCCTTTACGACAATCTCGCCTGGTTATAACTGATGTTGCTGTCTAGGATGGTAGTAGGCTAACCTGTTAGGAGTATGTAAACCCAAGCTCCTATATGGTTTCGCAGCCGAAGCCTCCCACCAGTCCAGATTCGAGCTGGGAATCGAACCCAGGAACTCCAACTTTATAATGCGACAGCGCAAGCGCTGCGCCTCGGAGGTCCTCAAAACGTACCCAACTTACAAGATATTCAATAAAATCAAATTCCTTTTTTTTGTACTTTTTAGGTATTTTTGCAGCACCGCACTCGATAAATCAAGGTTTTAAGACCTTGTCATGACCACCACACCAAGGTCATGCTTAAGTTCTATTTTCAACACACAAATTAAATTTGAAAGCAGATCTCCGAGAAAGAAATAAACCCACTGTATCTCTAATAGGTAATAAATGTGTTGTGTTGGTCTTTTTGCAATTGTATGCGGGAAACCTTAATAGACATCTCGTGAGGCACTCTCATGAATACATCACTACGCCGGAGCACTAACATGAAGTAGAAAAAAGTCACACCCACTCATGTGCCCGCTAAAGCCCGCGACGTCGTCCACGTAAATTAAGGATTTTTTAAAATTTCTGTGGAACAAGTTTGTCGGTTGTCGGTTTTTTTATACCGTAGTGTTACCCTTGACGGCAATCTCACCTGATTATAAATGATGATGCCATCTAAGATGATAGTGACCTAACCTGTTAGAGGTATGGAAAACCCATACTCCTTATTAGTTTCTACACGACATCGTGCCGGAACGCTTAATCGCTCGGTTACACGTTTTTATCGGTAGGGTGGTAACTAGCGACGTCGAAGCCTCCCACCAGACCTAAATTGAGTGGGAAATCGAAGCCAGGACAACTTCTACCATGCTTCAAGCCTGTCCCCGTTTTTAAATACCCTCAATTTCCCCACATATACATCTTAAGGTTAGCCATGTCAAACTATAGTCATACTTGTAGCTCATCGACGTCAAATTGCTTTTTCCCATATCCTGAGAGAAACATGCATTTCCCTAGAATAGCCTTTATGTCAATCTATCTTATCTCCTATTATCTATCTATCTCCATTCAGAATTTCAACCAAATCGGTTCAGTATATCCAGCGTGATCGAATAACAAACATACACACACACGCTTACATACGAAGTGTCGCATTTATAATTTTGCCGTGATAAGACCCATTGATCCGGTACTTAAGCAGATAAGAAAGCTGCGTATAGATACTCCTCCTGGGAAGGCCTGCGTTGCTCGTTGAGAGGCAAGCGACAAACAAAATATTTAAGCAGTAACTTTGTTGTAGGCTGAACTGAAACTTTCCTTAATTAAATCTTTGGCGACGATTTCAAAACATCTGGCTGCACGGACAAACTTAGACATCGAAAGTAAGGTCTCGACGCACTGCGGTTTTCAAACCACCATCATTATCAACTTAATCCTGGGGCCCTTCTAATAAAGCATGAGAAAGGTTGTGGCTGTAGCCCACCACACTGACCAAGTGCCGATTGATAGAAAAAATTATAAACTTTATGCAAATAATCCTTTAAAATGAACTTTTCACGTGTCAATTACATAGTAAGAAGTTGATTGTAAACTAAAAAATAAAGCTATGAGCATTTCTAACGCGCCTTGGGATAAGCCCTCAACAAACTTAGCCTTGGTGACTTTTCTGTTATGCTATCACCATCTCATATGCCACTTAAAATTATTTAGGAGCTTAATCTTACTGAAATCTTAAAGCATGAAGGTTTCCTTCACCGTTTAAGTAAGTGATATTTACATAATAATTCACACAACTCCGAAAAGGCACCAACTCCGAAAAGTTAAATATGCGTGCCGGGGATCGAATTTAATTTCTATTTTTTATGTAAAATAAATAAGCACTCTCAATTTTCATTCACCGAGCTAAAAAAGTAAAAGTATTGAGTAAGAATTGCGGACAACCTCTTAGACCGAACAAATACTTTCGAACGTCTCCGATCCAGCATGGATAAAAATTTATGCATTTATGTGGGGCATCCAATTTACTGCAGTGAGCGAAGGTTATTTTGACCGGTCTCTCTTTGTAAACCCCGAGCGTTCGGCACCCCAATTAAGTTGAATTTGTAAAACCCTACTTTGATTCTCTGCGAGTAACTGTACTTCCACCAGGACCCGTGGACTGTGAATAATGAATCGAAGTGAAGAAATGTAGCGACTTGTAAATAGGTACCTAGGTTTACTTCACGACCTTAAGATTCAATGAATGTAGGGTCACATTCATAGAATCTTAAATAACCAGATACGTTCTCTAAGATATATATTTTTTTTTTGGACTGTCTATTAGCTGTACCAACCCTATTGGCTGCCACAGCTGTTTGGCGAGCTTCGGAAAGAAGCTCTGCCAGAAGAAATTTTGAGCCCTAGGGCTCGAAGAAACTAAGGGAATGACTGCCTAAGGGCGCCTCCTTTGAGGCCGAACCTCGGCTTAGGCGACGTTTGGGATAACGGGGGGTCGGACGGTGAGAGATACTTACCAACCCTGAATATCAAATATCTATTTCACCAAAATGCCAAAAAATAATCGACTATTCTTGTGCGAGTTTGTCAATGTTAATATTGGCTCATACCCACGGCTTCTCAGAGATCATAACAATAGAAATGAATCAATATGATAACTAGATTTTAAGAAACCATTTTTTATCTTTTGTATTTTTTTTTCTTTTTTTGGTTACATCTAATATCTCCAAGAATATGTGCACAAAATTTCATGATGATTAGTTAAGTAGTTTTCGCTTGAAAGCGAAACAAACAAACATTCACTTTTATAATATTTTTAGAATGTGTCACTATTAAAGCACAGACAGGTATTAACTAGGCGCAAAAATGGAAGAATCGTTGATGGTAAACGGGAATGGACAACTCACACATTGCGCCCCTTGAGTATGCTGGCATGCAGGCACGCCCCTTCATCAATGAAACTGGTCACGTAGGCAGTGACAGAGATGGCTCTGTTTCGGTGGAAATACGCCAGCGAAGAAAAACCCCGAGCTACCGTGAACCCCTGTCAAGAAATCATTTCTGCAGTTCCATAATTAACCACAACAAATAGTCACAAATAACTAACAGATTCGAGAACAGACAATAATATTTTCCTCGAGGACAGTCTTAACTTTATTTATGTTATTTTTTGTGAACTTACAGAGAGGCATACTCGCTCAGCGATTAATCTCTTTAAATAAAGATTAAAAAAAAACTAACAGATGACTTTGAAGGTATATGTCTCACAATCATATACTTAAAGAAGTATTAGAGAGTGGAAGAGAAGATAAAATCTCTGCTAATGCTTTAAATATTTAATATGACGATCTCCGTGGTGCAGTGCGTGCGCTGTCCATTATAAACTTGGAGGTCCTGGGTTCGATTCCCGGCTCGTGTCTGGTCTGGTGGGAGGTTTCAGTTGTGGCTAGTTACCACCCTACCGATAAAAGCGTGTCGCCAAGCGATTTAGCGTTCCGACACGATGTCACGTAGAAACCAATTAGGAGTGTGGGTTTAGCAAACCCCTAACAGGTTAGCCCGCTACCATCCTAGACTGCACATCACTTACCACCAGGTGAGATAGCCGTCAAGGGCTAACTTGTAGTGCATAAAAAAATGTTTTTTCTGTTTATTCAAGTTATTTCACAGATCCGCCACTGTATTAAATTTACAGGTACATGTAAATATATCCATAAACAATAATTTAATATAGATCCTAGGTTCAGAGCTTCATAAATCGATCAGAATGCCTATCGGATTGGGAACGCCCATCAATATACTCAAGATGTATGAAGATGTAGCATAACGTCTTCGGAGCTCAAATACATTGCCAGCGACGCAAGTCAGAACGCCACAATACGTACGTCGAGACCTGTTCAAGCATGTTGATTAGTTCATCGGACATGTTCGAGCTTCTCCACAGTTGCTTGTTTCACGTTACAGTCCATGGTTATAGATTAAACTAGGATTAGCTGTGTTGCACACCAATCAAAACTATCCCGTACTTACGTAATTTTAAAGTCTATTATATATTCGTACGAATAAATAAAGGCTCAATTAACGCAGTTATGTAAGGGCAACAGTAATCCAACATTTTGTTTTCACCCATTTTTTTTTTTTTTATCCACTACAAGTTAGCCCTTGACGGCAATCTCACCTGATGGTAAGTGATGATACAGTCTAAGATGGTAGCGGGCTAACCTGTTAGGGGTATGGTAAACCCATACTCCTTTCGGTTTCTACGCGACATCGTGCCGGCACGCTAAATCGCTTGGCGACACGTCTTTGTCGGTAGGTTGGTAACTAGCCACGGCCGAAGCCTCCCACCAGACCAGACTCGAGCCGGGAATCGAACCCAGGACCTCCAACTTTTTTATAATCTGACAGCACGCGCGCTGCGCCACGGAGGTCGTCAAAATTTGTTGAGGAAGGGAAACTACAACGTCTTCACCGTAGTACGGCAAGCCAAAACAACGCATGACAGATATATATTAGCACGTATTGTTAAGCTTTATAATCCCACATTACCTTTAACCTAATTAATCTAATAATAAAACATAAGTAAAATCTATATTTATAAAAGATCATCAACCCATTACAGTCCACCACGCTGGCCATGGCTGGATTGGTAGACTTCTAACAACATCACGGCGAACTCTTAAATATTTAGGTTTCCTCATGATGTTCTTTCATTTTTTCCGTTCCTTCACCATCAAAGTGAAATTAAATGAAATGAAATGAAAATATACTTTATTGCACACCATACAAAATAGAAGGAACACACAGACAGAAAATAAAATAGGTGCAAAAGGCGGCCTTATCGCTAAAGAACGATATCTACCTGACAACCTAGCACAACCTGGGATAAAATATGAAGAAAGGCGAGTTTGGGGTGTACAATTATAAATAATAAAAGATTAAATATAATATTATATGTAAATATAAACACCCCTAAAAATATAAATAAATATCATATAATAAAGTGCTATAATTATCATTTTCCGAAAGTCAGAGATCAGCCAGAGCGTGTCAGAGATCAGGGGTATTTGTTTATTATTGCATTTTATCATGCATAAAAACGTTTTGACCATTACTGACATTGCTGACTAAGTTATAAGTTTTCTTCACAAAACGTTGTCTGGAAGAGATCGCAATAAGACCGCCTTTGCATAATATGTTTATTTATTTTTGTTTTAGAATCCAAGTGTTTTAATGTGCAATAAAGACGTTATCTATCCACCTTCATCATTACGCCAGTTGCAGAGGGTTATAACCGCCGCTCTTACGAGCTCTTTATTTTGCTGCAGTAACTCATAGCGACAGCCCATTTTTTATACACTACAAGTTAGCCCTTGACGGTTATCTTACCTGTTGGTATGTGATGATTCTGTCTAGGATGGTAGCAGGCTAACCTGTTAGGAGTATGGTAAACTCATACTCCTAATCGGTTTCTACGCGACATCGTGCCGGAACGCTAAATCGCTTGGCGACACGTGTTTGTCGGTAGGGTGGTAACTAGCCACGGCCGAAGCCTCCCACCAGACCAGACTCGAGCCGGGAATCGAACCCAGGACCTCCAACTTTAAAATGCAACAGCGCACGCGCTGCACCACGGAGGTCGTCACTTCTACCAGACGGGGGACGAAATAATTCATATCAAGTGAAGTGAAGATTCGTTTCACATACATGTCATTTTAGTTTCAAGCTCAGTCCAAAACTGTACCTTGACGGCTTTTGGATATAACTTCCGCTAACAAAATGAAGAGCTAATAATAGCGACAGTAACAACCTTCTGCACTTTGCGCAGCAGCCGTACTCGGCTGTAATGGACTCTACAACTGACATTGTAAGAATGAAGATGTATTTTGTTGGTTTTAAACTAAATAATAACCGGCAATACGCATTTTAATAAGCTTTTTTAAAAACCTCCCAAAAAGAAGATCTCAACTCAATTTTTTTCTTGCTAGTTATCTCAGAACTCTGTTTTTAATAAACCGATTTGAAAAAGTATTTTTTTAAAACAAAATCGACTTCATTAGATCTTTAAAAATTATGAAATTGTATCATCATCATCATGATCATTCCATTACCGGCTCACTACAGAGCACGGGTCTCCTCTCAATATGAGAAGGGTTTAGCCATAGTCCACCACGCTGGCCATGTGTGGATTGGCAGACTTCACACGCCATCGAGAACATTATGGAGAACTGTCAGGTATGCAGGTTTCCTCACGATGTTTTCCTTCGCCGTTGAAGCAAGTGATATTATAATTGCTTAAAAACGCACATAACTCCGAAAAGTTATAGGAGCGTGCCCGGGCTCGAACCCCCGACCTCTAATTAGAAGGCTGACGTCCTAACCACTAGGCTATCACAGCTTAAATTCTATGCAATTAGATAAATATTAAAATAGTTTATGGCATACCCATTTATGTTTTTCTCTTTAGTACCTGAACGTATTATGAAGGCGGATTTTAAAAATAAGAATTGATTCGTAAGTAGGTATGTTTCTTGTTCACGCGTAACTTATATGAAAGTGATCGATTAAATTGATGTCTTTTATTCAACAGCAGTTCGCAATCGATGCAATAGTCAATGCTCCTGAAATATTAAAAACACACCTTTTATCACTGATACTTATTATCTATATATCTTTACCAGGCAGTCCTTGTCTGGTGGGAGGCTTCAGCCGTGGCTAGTTACCACCCTACCGACAAAGACGTGTCGCCAAGCGATTTAGCGTTCCGGCACGATGAGTGTGTGCTTACCATAGCCTTAACAGGTTAGCCCGCTACCATCCTAATCTGCATCATCACTTACCACCAGGTGAGATAGCCGTCAAGGACTGACTCGTAGTGTATAAAAAAAAACATTTGGAGGTAAGTACCATACAATTGCATAACCTTAATAACATTAAAGCATTACGCTGCGTCGATACTCTTTTTGGGAATATAATCACCGTTTCGAGTGAAACAGACTCTAAATAATTTTTTTTTTAATAAATAGCTTTTATTTAAAAATCTTATTGTTTATTGTTTTAGAATACCAAGGTGCGTAAGAGGCGCCTTACGCATCGAAAACAGGAAAATATAAATTTCATGCAGGCCAAATCGATGGTAACTGAATGGCTAATTTGTGATAGGAAACAATATCGTTAAACAAACAAAGTGTTGTTTAGAAATTAATTAGCATCCGTGAGAAAACAATTCTAACCTTTTATTCCAGTTGTTGCTACGCTATGTTTAAAAAGCTTGTTTAAAAAGCCACCCTTTTAACTTGCATAGGGACTTTCTAATATTTGTAGTATGATGAGCTATGCTCAAGTTAGAAACTATTCTATATTAAGAAAAGTTGCTAGTTGAAAAGTAAGAAAATTTATGCAACAATGTCATATTACAGATATTTAAAGTATCTTATAATTTATGATAATGATAGTATGGTACAGCATCTGTTTAGCGTAGGAGATCGGGGTTTATTTCTGTCTCAATAACGTTTCATTGTTTCTCTACTTAAAGCACTAGTACGTGTTAACTCAGCTCGCAAGCATCGATGGTTTTCGTAAATCGAACGCTATATCGAAATAAACTGTTGAAGATGTTTTTTGAGCTATGTGCGGGGATTCCAACCACTACTAATATATTATGCATCTTTAATGCCTGATAATTTTAAACTACGGACGGAACTAAAAAAATCTGTGTACCAAACACGGATGGAGGAAATTATCGTTACCGTTCATCCCCGTACCTTGTAGAGCACGCTAAGACTTCCCAGTTACTGACACTAACGCGCAATAGTAAGTAAAGCCTACCAATAGGAATCTTTTGATAGAAAAGGCCTATGCCTAGCCTAGCAGTGAAACGTTAATAAGCGAATAAATGATGATGATAAAAGATGATGACATGCACCTTTTAACTTTAATATCCCCGATATCGAGTGTGTTACGCTGCACTCGATCATGTTGACGACCTCCGTGGCGCAGCGCGTGCGCTGTTGCATTTTAAAGTTGGAGGTCCTGGGTTCGATTCCCGGCTCGAGTCTGGTCTGGTAGAAGGCTTCCGCCGTGGCTAGTTACCACCCTACCGACAAAGACGTGTCACCAAGCGATTCAGCGTTCCGGCACGATGTCGTGTAGAAACCAATTAGGAGTATGAGTTTACCATACCCTAACAGGTTAGCCCGCTACCATCATAGACTGCATCATCACTTGCCATCAGGTGAGATGCAGTCAAGGGCTAACTTGTGGTGAATAAAAAAAAATGTTTTCGCTTGTAAGTATATTAATGTCACGCTAGGGGTACTGAGGTACAGTGAGCGAGCAATTACCCCGTGTCACCGAGCGGCGGCGCGATCATTTAGATGTTTAATTGAAACACAACTGGGAATAGTTCGAGACCGATCTTGACACGCTGGCAACTGGCGATACTCACGCAACTATGGTAATTCAGTCTTCTGAAGCTGCAGTTAAGTGGCGAGGATATATATATAAATATATATATATATGTATAATATATCTGAAATGCAAATATGTTATAGGAAACGCTGTTGATTATAAGTCGTGTAATTTAAGCAGTCATATAAATCTCTATTATATTGATTATAGTATACTAATTTATAGCTCGTGTAATATTATGAATATACTTGTTACGCATACGTCGTTGTTACGTACGTTTTAATTATGTTATAATTATTTGTATTTTTTGTTCTTAAATCTGTTGTGACGTAGTGTTTGCTTGGCGCATTATGAATGTTGCGTACACTTATTATTGATATACGTATTATTGTGTGTAATTATGTGGCGAGTGTATGATATGTATATTGTTAGTGTTCCTTTTAAATAAATAAATAACGTACTTCAGGCTCCATGTTTTTTTTTTCTTTTTTGGAAAGATGGTAAAACACATCCTTCAAACGCATACATCGTCGAAATTAATTGCACCGGATAAAAACGAAGCATTCAATGGCGTCCGCGCGAAACACGAATTCGCAACGTTACAGTGTGCGAGGAGGTGATGACACAGAAGGAGGCGGCAGAACGACGCCGGGAGAATGACGCAGACGCGCACCCTCTCCGGCGTCGTAGGGCGGGGCGCAGGCGAAGGGTGCACGATCGCCGTCTGCCCCCCTGACGAGGAGCTCCGGGTGACGGATGAGAGGCATCCCCACCCGTCGAGCCTTATCCTCGGGTCGTGAGGCGCGTCCAATGGTCCTGGCGCGCCTCGGACGGAGTTAGGGGGCCTCCATCATAGGCCCCCCGTGGAGGGTCTGCCTCGGCGGACGCCGCTGTCTGGGTTGCGGTCGAGTGCACAAGTGTTCCCGTGACCCAGCCACCAGGCGACGCGAAGGAACATCGCTGGGTTTTAGTGGGTATTCTGGTCGCCAGTCTTGCCGCCAGGGAGTCCCACATACCCCGTCGGAAGCGGCGCAGTCTTGCCTGCATCGCTTCCGGAGGGGATGCGTAAACGCATTTCCCAGCGGAAAAAAAAAACAGTGTGGTTAATTATTGTCCACAAAATAATCAGCGCGTGGAATATTACGAAAATAAAACGAACGTCCATAACACACTCTGTTGATCTTGCCGGAGGGCGAGTCGCCGCGCCGTCCAAATTATTTTCCCAAATGACGTTTCGGCGGGAAAATGACGGAAACGCGGGTAATTGCCCTCTCGCGACATAAATTGGCTTCAGTGTGTAACCGGCAGTGGGAAGGGCTACCCGCTACTAATGTACCTCGGGGACGTTCAAACAAAACACTTATAAGAAGAAGGAACATTTCGTCTTATTTCGTCGCAGAAGCAAATTTCATCCTCACCACCTGGATGCCTGGTCCTCTTCCACCATCCGCTATTCCAGGTCATTTCTGCCACGTACTTGCAAATTGTGGAACCAGCTTCCATCTTCTGTGTTCCCCAATAGTTATAATATGGGGATCTTCAAAGGGCGGATTAACAATTTGCTCAAGGGCCAGCAACGCATTGGCGGTTCCTCTGCTGCTGCAAATGTTCATGGGCGGCGGTAATCACTTACCATCAGGTGACCCGCCTGCTCGTTTGCTCGCTATGTATATAAAAAAATAAAAAAATAAAAACATTATAAGGAAGTTCGACACAGATGCAAGCTAGTGCATCCTTTTTTTTCGTCGTGGTGAAAAAGCTATATAGACCTTCATCCTTTTAGCAGGACGAGGTTAAGCTAGTGCATCCTGGATACAGATGTTTTACACACGAGCTTTATATCCGGGGAAATTAAAGTATTTCTACCGTATTTATAAAACAATTATAGATAATTAATAAGATATTTTATTGTATTTATGTGAGTATTTGTTAATGCTACTCCCAATATAAATACAATAACTTATTAATGAGTGAACGTATGAGAAGTATTTCGAATTTAAATATTTACTATTTAACTTATAATAAATAATAATAGTAAAGTTGGGGGGAGGGGGTAAATATGTTTCCTGAAGCGTATGTTTAAAAAAAAGTTGCGGGTTTTTTATGTGCGATTTGAACCCTCTTAGCTTTAGTTTTAAGTTGGCGAGTGTAGTTATCACCATCACTAAAAATGAAAAGTTAGAAAAGTTAAATAGGTTTATATTAATAAAGCTATTTTTAATTTGAATTTTAACGTCTGGATCTCCCATCGGATGACACATTGGTAGACCAAAAAGAATAAAAATAAATAATAACAAAAATAAACATTCATAATTTTAGTACTTGTATCCATATCGAGAAATCTTAGTACTCAAAAAGGTACGTTTATAAATAAGGTTTGGCGACGAAACGCCCCGCCCTTTAACCGCGACATTACCGTGGGGCGGTCGGCGACTGCGAGGGAATTTGTCTGCAGCAGGCATACTTATGCTCCCCTGGTATCCAGACTAGAGAAAATTGAGTTAGATTCCCTGCCTCCAGCCAAATGAGGAATATGCCTATTGATGTATAGACTCGATAAAACATATCACATCACAGCTCCAAACACTTATCAGCGTGGTCAGAAAGAGCAAAAACCTTCTGACATCTGACATCTCACACCGCTTGTCTCTCATACTGAGAAGGGTTTTGGCCGTAGTCGACCACACTGGCCAAGTGATTGGTAGACTTTACAAGCCTTTGAGAACTTTATGGAGAACACTTGGGCATGCAGATTTTAGACGATGGGTTCAGGAAATGTATCGCTGGCTCTTCTAATGCTGCAGATGTTAACGGCGGTAATCACTTAAAATTAAGTAACTCGTACGTTTGTTTGTCCGTGATTTAAATATTTACAAAAGAAACCCACCTAATGGGAAGACTTCATCATGCGAGTAGCTGCGAAAGGCTGGACGCACGTCCCCACAAGATAAAACGTATGCAAATTTTTCACAAATACAAGAAAAGGATGTTTGTTTTCAAGACTGACTGCTCTTGATTGCGTGCTTGGGTTTTGAATTACAAATGACTAATGAACTAACATCATTATAAACTTACAAATATTTGCAAGATAATACGAATACTAATATTCTGATTATATAGGTATTGTTAAACACATTTCCTAATTTAGAAGAGAGTTCCCATGTACGTCCTCTTTGTTCTCACCGTCCGAACCCCCGGTATCCCAAACGTCACCTAAGCCGAGGTTCGGCCTCAAAGGAGGCGCCCTTAGGCAGTCGTTCCCTTAGTTTCTTCGAGCCCTAGGGCTCAAAATCTCTTCTGGCAGAGCTTCTTGCCGAAGCCCGGCAAACAGCCCGGTTACGCTGTGCCAACCAATAGGGTTTGTACAGCTAATAGACAGTCCGAAAAAAAAAAACCCATGTACGTCTTGGTCTAAGAATAAGCCCAGATTAAACAGCCGGACGCTGGGAATGTTTCTTCTTCAATCAATTTACATAACTGATCGACATATTCTTTACATTATTCCTCATAATCAGTAACCTCAGATTAAGTAGATAAACCATGAAGGATGAATGTAGAACTGATGAGCGTGTACACAGATTATATTAGAAAATTGAGATAAAACATCGTATCTTATGTTTCATACAGCGTCCGTTTTTCGCTTGGCGAAATTTAAATGTTTGTTTTAGGAAACATGGAAAATTGTACTTGGTTGCATGATTAATTCATGTAAATATTTTTTAATTTTAATTTAGTTTACCTAATTTAAATTCTATTTATTTTGTAACCATATTTCGCCTGACATTTTAAATATTTAATAACTATCCAATCTAATTATTAATTTGTAAATTTTATAAACAATTTGATAAATATTATTCGGAGAATGTTGGCAATGCTGAGTGTGCCTGTAATGGATAAGTTGTAACAGCACCAGCACAAGCTTATTAAGATTGATTTAAAATGTAACTTACAACTTGTCGCTGGCATGCCTTATAAATAAAAAAAACTTGAGAGGTGTCAAGGGACACCCGGATGGAATGAAGTTCCTTTCGATTAATTAGTGAAGGAATTTTAATAAAATTTTATTTTAAGTTATAATAATATTTTTTTTATTATTAACAAATATAATGTTATATAAACTTAATCAGTAGGCTCAATTTTGTACTCCATCAGCCATATCCGGAACTTGTGCAGAAACACTGTCAGGATTCATTATTATTATTATTCTTTATTATTTATTATTTACAAACAACCTGTATACACTCAACAAAAATAATCGTCTCGACACCACACTGTTCAATGCGAAATAGAAATGAAAATATCTGGCTTGCTTTCTATAAGAGAGAGAGAGACAGAGAGAGAAACATGCGACGCCGCACAGCTTACATTAACAAAAAGTGTCGTGACAACTTTTCGTAAGAATTTTTTCCGTCTAGCCCCCTTTCACAACGCGCGATAAGGAACTTCGTTCCAATAAATAATAAATGATATTTTTATGAAGTGAAGTGAAGTAAAGAAATTGAGACCGACCGGTGAGAGTTTCATTACCGGTTTTTCGCATTATCGCTTAACAAAGTACTCTCTGTTACCACTGGTACTAAGAGTTAGATTCCTAATATTAGTCGTTTTAGTATTTCTGTGTGTTTTCTATGGTTTATAGCATTCCGTATTTTTTTGTTTTCTAGTTCCATTTGGAGGAAATCAGATAAAAACACAAATATTTCATGTGCAATCCAATTGTGGCTATATATTTATAATCTGAGTCTGTAAAAGTACTTTTAATGACTTTGTAAAAACACTTTATGCATCGCATTTATTTAGTACTTTTAATGACTTTGTAAAAAAACACTTTATGCATCGCATTTATTTAGTACTTTTAATGACTTTGTAAAAAAAAAACACTTTACGCATCGCATCTATTTAAAGGTAAAATATTTTATTTTAATTAAGGGGAGCGGATAAATCGATGTCGGGCTTGCTTGCAAATTGGAAATACTTTAATTAATCTCGATGATGCCTTCACGGTTCGAATATTTGTAACATTTCATTTGTGTATCCACGTTTCTATCGGGCTTGTGATTAAAATTTAAAAGTTCCAAAGTTATATTTTTGTTATGAGCTACCTGCGTATGAAATATATTTTATTCAGTACACTGAATAAAAAATTACTGCTGCCAACAAAATTTTGTTGGACACTATCTAGTAAAATGTTTGCACATAAAGCAATTTGTTACTAGCAATAAATCTAACCATATAACTGATTTTAGCGCTTAAAATAGTAAAAATAAGCAAGTTATCACTCGTAATGCAATGTCATATCAGCTTCACAGTGATACCTTTTTTTTTTATCCACTACAAGTAAGCCCTTGACGGCAATCTCACGTGATGGTAAGTGATGATGCAGTCTAAGATGGTAGCGGGCTAACCTGTAAGGGGTATGATAAACCCATACTCCTATCGGTTTCTACGCGACATCGTGCCGGAACGCTAAATCGCTTGGTGACACGTCTTTGTCGGTAGGGTGGTAACTAGCCACAGCCGAAGCCTCCCACCAGACGAGACTCGAGCCGGGAATCGAACCCAGGACCTCCAACATTATAATCTGACAGCGCGCGCGCAGCGCCACGGAGTTCGTCAAACTTTATCAAATTTAAAAGTGATATTCCAAAATGAATGCTTCTACTATTATTCTATTGACTTTATCACTAACTTGTATGCTATCAGAGCCATGGCGCTTGAGCGTGGCTTGTGTGTGCTTTTATAGCCAACATTACGCACGTGCCACGTATCCTACGAATATGTTAAATTTAGTTAAGTAAAATTTTTGCATAGAGTAACATAAAGTGGTTTTCCAAAATTTATTATTTTTATTGCGCATATTTTAATCACTTTGACTTTATCGCTAGTAACATGTTTAATTTAGCGGTACTACTCGTATATTTTCTTATTGGAATCAACCAAGAAAGAGTCAGATAGTCGTTTTTAATGTACACAGCTATCTCACCTGGTGGTAAGTGATAATGCATCATCACGGGCGGGCGGGTAGCGGGCTAACCTAAGGGGTATGGTAAAGCCACACGACTAATTGGTTTCAACGCGACAGCAACTAACTAGTCACAGAGTGGTAACCAGTCACGACCGAAGCCTCCCACCAGTCCAGACTCGACCCGGGAATCGAACCCAGGACGTCTAACTTTATAATGCTACAGCGCACGCATTGCGCAACGGAGTCGTCGTCAAAATTAAAACAGAATTCAACAGAAATAACAAAATAAAACAAACGAAATAATAATACACTTTACTATAATTATCAGTAAGGTGATGGCACATAGAAGCAATTATTTTTATTTAGCACAATATGAGCAATGTACCTTACACATTGAAGGTTTTACTTCACCCTCCCGAGCATTTCTATCAAAAAAAACATTATTTCCTAAAGTAATAAATCATAATTGTAGTAAAATATTAGATGAGGACAATTTTTACAGAATGAATCAAATTGGGCGAATCAGATTTTTTTTAAACGTTAATTTTATGATTTTTTTAATTAAAAGTGATAATGTGCCAAAGAAGTGTCTGACTTGTCTGCATAATTTCATTTTGGTGAGGTTTCCAACAATTGCTTTCAAAAATTAACACAGCGGTAACAAATAATACATTTGAAATACAGACTGACAGCCTGACGTACATAATGAAATTTTAAGGGTTCCTTGTTCGACTACGGATCTGTAAAAAAGCTAGCACTAAGGGACAAATTACATATTTTACGACAGACGAAGTAGAAAATAAATCCCATAAAAACTTTTCACACTCATATTAAAGTTCAGTTATCACTGCTATTTTAGACGTTATTTCGGGCAAGTTAATTCGTGCTCGCTCGTGTGCGAAATAACTTCGTGACAAGTTATTTTTTGGAATATCTATTGTGTAATTTTTAGTGACTTTTCGAAGCTATAACAAAGTTCATTTATAATAGGCTAGGCTAATAATATTTAAGTCAGAATATCTTGGGGTGCCTGGTCGGGTAACCTCCACGTGTGCCCGGGTGCTGTGGATCCCTCTTCATTCGTCCGGGGGGAGGAGCAGCATTCGGGCCGGTGCACCCTGGTAACATCGGTTAACAATATCTTTTGTGCGATATTGTTAGCCGATGGCTGGTGACCCGACGTGGAGGGGCCTGTTGTTCCGGCACACCTCTAACCGGCGAAACTGGGCACGTTGTGCCCAAGGAGGGTCTGCTGCGGCGGACACCCGCTGGTGGAGTTGCGTTTGTATGCGAAAGCTTTCCCGTGACTCCACTATACAGCGGTGAGTAGGAACACGTGGGAGTTTTAGTCAGTAGGAATCTGACATAACCTATGTGATTTACCCACGATAAAAAAAAAAGAATATCTTAAATTAAACTATTGTGTTATTTACATGAAACGTTAGTCTTCTTATTAATCCCCATCACTTTTTATGGGGTTTATTAAGACTAAGAGATTAGGGAAAAAAGACCCACTATGTATCCTGGGTCTTCTTTCCCCGATTAGAAGAACCAGAATTACCGACAGAATTCATCTAGTTGTTAACCTGAAGAAGCAATAGATGAAAAGTACCGCTGGAAAACGATTCCAAGACTGGGACTTACGAACTCGCTAATATATAGATATATAATATATTTAGTTGTTTTTAAACTAAACTAAACTTCTCTGTAATAAATTTTATAGCAAGACTAAAAGAAGAACATAAAAATAACAGAATGACAAAAATAACAGTTGAACTTATAATAGCGATATCTTCCAGGCAAGTTGAGCGAATGAGCTAACAGTGAGACGGATTTTCTTCCTTTTCACAATTAATGAAGTTAATTAGAATAAAACATCATCACTGTACAACTGAATAAATTGCAATCGAAAATAAATAGACTGAAACACGCAGATAGATGGACCGAGAATCCCTCGCTGTTGACGCGAAATCGTTTCAATTTTCCGAACAATAACTATTCGCAAACATTTCGCGACAGTCAAAGTCCATCGAATGTGAGGTTATAATCCCGGTGGGGATAATCGAATGATACTCACGCATGATACAACCGAGCCCTACGGCGAAAATGAACATGCGAATTCAGTCCCTAAATGGTTGAGACTAGGCAACAATATTGCATGACGGTTTGGTGTATTAAAATTATGTAGCGGGTGACTGTACGAATAGATGCGATATGCTAATTCAATGTTTGGTAAATGTACGGTACGGTCATTGCACGAGTCAAACATTGTCGACACGTACCTACTCGGTGTTTGTCCGTCATACTAGGAGCTCTTGGATGCGTCGATCATCTGTTAATTTACGGGGATTCAATCCTATTTAATAATGCATAGCCTTATATCTCTTGCTCTTAACACATGCTACGTGGGATCAGAACAACGTCTTCAACGTTTTGTTTTTGTTTTATCGAACGGCTTCTGATTGGTGTCTACTATTGTTTGAGAGTTCAGTTTTAATAGGTTATCATGATTCTGGACTTTTTCGGGGAAGTTCATCTTGGCATTCCCGACATGACATTTAAAATAAATTTTATTATTTAGATCTTTATTGCACATACAAAATACAAAAATCATAAACATAAATATGGGTGTGCAAAGGCGGATTTTCGTTATTATTAGTTGTGAGGTGATTCTGATCTTTACAATCCTTACAATCGATTTTAAAAGGTTCCAAGCCCACCCAGGTCTAAGATGAAGCTTACAACTAACTTAGCTGTGTTTATTTTGTTATCAACGTCTTACATATTCAATATTTTTTGAGCTATAAATTTAGAGCAATTCATACTAATTTCATAAAAACTTTGATTGAATTAATTTTTAATTTTGTGAACAAATGCATTTATTCAATTGTATAGAACACAATTTGAAGTGGAATAAAATATCATCGCATTGCAGAATTTATATTTTCAAATGCAATCTATTCCGGATGCATTTGAAAATAAAAATAGATTGTAGACGAAAATCTATGGAACCAGTTTACCTCGGTCATCTCGCAAAATCCTTTCAATATTCTGTAAGAATAATAAGAGCTATATACTGAAATCTATGAAATATTATACTGCCTTCCACCTCGATTTATAGCAGCTAGAAGGTATATGTTCTTCTATGGGTGAAGAGACCTGTGCCTTTTAGGGGTGTATTGATAGGGGTATAAAATAGATTGTTATGATGAAATGTAATCGATCGGGTTAAAACATTGGGTATTTTATCAAAGAAATACTCAGTACAACCAAACTAATGAAATTGTATTTTTATTGAATTTTTAATTTTTATCATGTCCACCCTGTATATGGAGATCTAATCAGAATTAACCAATCGGCTGTCCGGATTATTACAAAATATACTAATAGTGCAGGCTAGGAACTCGTCTACCACTACAAAATCATAAGTTATAATGATCATACAAAATATGTATTCTAACTTAACTACTAGCTGAACTTAAATTAAAAATTAATTCAAGTTATTTATGTATTCATTTATTTATGAGACAACAAACTAATTAAATGCAATTAAATTAACTTAGGAATATATAGCTACTAAAAATATTTGTACTGGAACAAGACTGGTGTAAAACTCCTGAGATGATGTTTATACCTTATCATTAATCGACGATGTAATCTTTTTGTATATTTAGTTTGGTTACAGAATTGATAAAAATAACCATTTAAGAAGATGCCTGTGTTTTTTTCATACGTTATAATAATCATGCAAAACATTATTACGCTGAGAATAATTTGACGACCTCCGTGGCGCAGTGCGTGCGCTGACGCATTATAAAGTTGGAGGCTTCGGCCGTGACTAGTTACCACCCTACCGACAAAGACGTGTCGCCAAGCTATTTAGCATTCCGACACGATCTCACGTACAAACCAATTAGGAGTGTGGGTTTACCATACCCCTAACAGCTTAGCCCGCTACCATAATAGACTGTTTCATCACTTACCTCCAGGTGAGATAGCCGTCAAGAGCTAACTTGTAGTGTATAAAAAAAGCAGTAATACGAGTTTATATACTTTTTTTTCTTATAGCTAAGTTTTTACATTATAAAACAATAGGAACGGGTGGGTCGCTTGACGTTAAATATCAACGCTAAATATATTATAAACTATAACGGAAAAATAAAATTTTTTATGAGGAACAAAATGCTGTTTAAAAGTTTTCTATACTTAATACAAAAACACACAAGTAACCCCTTTTTCCCCTGACAATCGTAATGACTTTCACAAAAGTGACTTTAACATTATGGTAGCTATTAGGTACTAAGCTTTTGAGCGCTCAAGTGCCCGACACTTCGTTGCAAGCGGAAAATTTACTCTATGTTTATTAATAAGTCACTCAATAAACATGGGATGACGAGGGGTCTGCATAGCGCGTTTACACACTTGAGACAAACGAACTATCCCGTCGATCATTTCAGTAATTTTGACGACCTCCGTGGCGCAGCGCGCGCGCTGTCACATTATAAAGTTGGAGGTCCTGGGTTCGATTCCTGGCTCGAGTCTGGTCTTGAGGCTTCGGCCGTGGCTAGTTACCACCCTACTGACAAAGACATATCACAAAGCGATTTAGCGTTCCGGCACGATTTCGTGTAGAAACCAATAAGGAGTATGGGTTTACCATACCCCTAACAGGTTAGCCCGCTACCACCTTAGACCGCATCATCACTTACCATCAGGTAAGATTGGCGTCAAGGGCTAACTTTTGGTGGATAAATAAAAAGTAATTCCAATATTATTATTATTTTTAGTCCCACTTTATTAAAAATAATATAATGAACATATAATAGTTTATTTCATCAGTTAAATCACTCTAACATATAAAATTCTTCCTTAAACATAATCATAAGACATAAACAAAAACATAAAAATAGACGCATAGCACAATTTGGTAGTATACAGGAAAAAATTAATATATATCGAAACCAAGGTAAATAAAAGTGCAGCTGTTAAAAGATAGATGGTTAGATAAATTCTTTATTGCACACTATAATACAAGGAATCCAAAACAAAGAAAGACAAATTAAAAAATAAATAACAATGATAATAGGATAAATTCCTCCAGACAAACCTATGCGAAAGGAACAATTTAAAAGAATAGTGCAAATATGTGTTAATAATGCTGCTTGTGTCATAACTCTTTATTCTATTCGAGTTCAGTCCGTACTCAATATTTACGCTACGTTTATTAATACGTCGCTATATAAATACGAGATTGCGAGGGGTCCGCATATCGCGTTTAATACAGCCGAACTATTTTGTCGGTGATTTGAGTAACATATTTGACAACGGCCCTCTCAACACTGCAAACTACGTTTATTTACACACTTAAGGCAATTTATTTATACTGCGCTTACACACTTAAGACAAGAATATGTCGGAAAATGTTGCTGATTTGACTTGAACGGAACGCAAACGCCATCTATTGGCGTTAGACGAAGTCTACGGATCGAGCCGGATGACGGAAGTTAGACATTTTAAATTAAGTCTGTATTCGGTAATAAGGCCATACAGTTCACCACGAGGTTTTGTGCCAGGCGGGTCTTCTGATTATTCGTAGAAACTGTCTTGTGTTCCGTATCACGTGTGTGTAATTAGTGAAATTAGTGTTCATACAATAAGTGTTACTCGAATCGTAATTAAAGTGAATATTGTATCCAGTACCTACTATCATTTGAAACCAACCTACCCACAACCCCCCAGTCAAATAAGTTGCCCGTTATCAAGTCAAGGCTAGATTTTAATAATGGAATCTGATAACGTAGGCAAAAATTCACAAGTTCCGTTATATATATTGATTTTGATATGTTCCTATTGATTGATGAAGTTTATTAACTACCTTGTCGATTTGCTTTCCTGGGTCGAGCCAAATGATGAAGTAACTAGCTGGTGCCCGCGACTTCGTCTGCGCAAGATTATTATTTCGAGTAGCTTATATTGCGCGTGGCGTAGAAAAGAACTAACATGACATTAAAATTATCACGCAGATGGTAGATTTTTCCTATTTACTTGACACTTATCGTAATATTTTGCACAATTTACACAATACCTTTATAAATTGTAGTCTATGTGTTATTCTGGTGTCTAAGCTATATTATTGTAAAGTTTCATAAAAATCCATTCAGTAGTTTTTACGTGAAAGAGTAACAAATATCCATCCACCCATCCATACTCACAAACTTTCGCGTTTATAATATTAGTAGGATATAAAATAATAAATTTTCAATACCGGTCCAATGTTAGAATATCGACTTTGCAGAATCCTGTGCCAGAGAGCATATGTAAGCCCGTCGGTCCCGTTTAGTATCACTGAAAGCTGGCTGACTGACTGGGGCAGCGAGATGGGTCTAAGCTCTTAATCCCTCTCTACTATTCGACATAGGAGGCATTGTCCCAGCATCCATTAAAAGATGATACGCATAACCTTATCATTGGTTATGATTATTATTTTTATCCTTCATCTTGATCGACCCATTCTCGGCTCACTACAGAGCACGGGTCTCCTCTCAATATGAGAAGGGCTTAGCCATAGTCACGCTGGCCATGTGCGGATTGGCAGACTGCACACGCCTTTGAGAACATTATGGAGAACTCTCAGGCGTGCAGGTTTCCTCACGATGTTTTCCTTCACCGTTGAAGCAAGTGATATTTTTATTGTTTAAAAACGCACTTAACTCCGAATAGTTATAGGTGTGTGCCCAGGTTCGAACCCCCGACCTCTGATTAGGGGTCTGTCGTCCTAACCACTAGGCTATCACAGCTTTTTATCCTTGTATTTATATTAATATGAAAAGCCGAAAATTTATTATCACTTTCAAAACGATATCCTCGCTTCACGATACGGAAAATCCTGTGTAAGCAAGATTTCTTAGAACACGGACTGCTTTAAATTTATAGCCGATGCCTAAAACAATATCGCAGTATATCGTAACTCCTAATAAATATGGAGTCATCAACAATGATTCACTCCAAGTACATTCCGTATTCTGCCTACCCTGCTTATCCAGTAAGGGAAGATCTTAAGAGCATTCAACAACCCAGGGGACATCGGCACGTACAGTATAAGACATAAAGTTGAAAATGGTGATGTATATTGTGTATATGTGATATACTAGTTCCGTAATAGTTTCAACCACAAGGGGGTATGATATACTGTTATTGGCCTTCCGCTTTTCAGGAATGAATGGTGTACACTCCAGGGCATGAAGGATGATGGTAATCTTAACGGATAATAAAAATTAAGGCTATTTATCCCCTGCTTCGGATACTTAGTTGGCTTTTGAATACATATTGTCGTGATAACATTGCAACAGTAGATTGTATTAGTTTTCAAACGGATTGATCGATTTTCATGTGATTATTACGTTTAATTATTTGTACAAGTTCTTATATTTGAATCTTCTTTTCATATAAGAATTTATTTAACTATTCTTTAATAATATTTCCAACTGTTTTTAATTAAGTACGACCTTTACATACCTACATGTATTTATGTTTAACAACAAAAAGAGTATAAAATAATACATTTAGAAAATATTCTCGCAAATACAATGTTTAAAACTACGACATTAGTTTTAATTCCGAATAATTTATGTTGCATTTCAATTTGGAACATTGTTTTAAGGACCATTTAAAAATGTACGGGGAGTCATTGCGCAAGTTTTCACATCCGCACGCGGTAACATCCGCACAAATCACGACAACTTCCGCACTCGCGACGCGCGAAATCTTTATTAGCAGTAACTTCCCGTGCATGGCTCCCGCGGCTACCGTTTGCTGTATGAATTGTTTTATCTCTAAATTTTATAGGACTCTTTTAACCGACGTAACATTTAAACTTAGAAATAGAAAATTAATTGAAAAAAAACTTTAGAGGTGTCAAGGGACACCCGGATGGAACGAAGTTCCTTTCGATTAATTATTGGAATTGTAATAATTTTTTTTTCCAATAAGCAATAGAACTCTGAACACGATTATGCATGATATGACTGCAATCCCCAACGTGTGAAATCGTTTCAAAGTAGAAACTTTTAAAATAATCGTTTCTTGAAGACCACTTTTTAGAGTTTACTCCTTAATTTTTTCATTTTTTTTTCGGACTGTCTATTAGCTGTACAAACCCTATTGGTTGCGACAGCGTAACCGGGCTGTTTGGCGAGCTTTGGAAAGAAGCTCTGCCAGAAGAAATTTTGAGCCCTAGGACTCGAAGAAACTAAGGGAACGTCTGCCTAAGGGCGCCTCCTTTGAGGCCGAACCTCGGCTTAGGCGACGTTTGGGATAACGGGGGGGCCGGACGGTTTACTCTTTATGAATCGATGTTCATATAATGCGCCCGGTTAGAAAAAAAAGAGCAGCAAAATCTACTGAACGAAAGACCTCGTTACGTTATTGTGAGCAAACTTATTTCGCGCACTTATCACTTTTCAGGCGTGAATATTGTTTACATGTATGATTTGACGAATCTATTTTTGTTAAATGTTTGCCATATAATAATTTACCACTAAATAATCATAATAAATGTAAACAGAATAAAGATATATATATTTAGGTATTGTCATTGATTGTTTCTATATATTAATAGTATTAATCTTTTTCTTAGACTAGTAAGTTTTTTTTTGTGCCTATTTAGACAGTCGATCTGAAGGAGTAAACTGAGTACGTCGGACCTGACACACACACTTTATTTTTATATTATTTTCGCTGGTACGTCATAAATTATTTATAATTGCAACTTGGAATGTTTTTAATGACCTTTAAAAATGTACTGGGCACCATTACGCAAGTTTGTCATATCCGCACGCGATAACATCCGCACAAATCACAGTAACTTCGGCGCTCGTGACACGTAAAATCTTTATTCACACTTCCCGTGCACAGTTCCCACGACTCTCCTTTGTGTATCCTGCTAAATTTACACATTCTTTTTAATTAATATGTCATTTAAACATACGTACAAAATTATAAGAAATAAAAAAAAATACTTTACCTTTAAGGTAGGATTTTCTGCAAACATTATAAAAAGGAAATAAATTGCATAATTTGTAAATAACATTGCCTTCGCTGAAAAAGTAAGAAATAAGTGATGCGACGTAGTTTGTTGTTGTAGTAGAGTTTTTGACGACCTCCGTGGCGCAGCGCGTGCGCTGTTGCATTTTAAAAAGTTGGAGGTCCTGGGTTCGATTCCCGGCTCTCGAGTCTGGTCTGGTGGGAGGCTTTGGCCGTGGCTAGTTACCACCCTACCGACAAAGACGTGTCGCCAAGCGATTTAGCGTTCCGGCACGATGTCGTGTAGAAACCAATTAGGAGTATGAGTTTACCAAACCCCTAACAGGTTAGCCCGCTACCATCTTAGACTGCATCATCACTTACCATCAGGTGAGATGCAGTCAAGGGCTAACTTGTAATGTATAAAAAAAAATGAAACCAAAAGGATGGAAGAAATTCCACCTTCAAATTAAAATCAAATTTCTGAAAATAGGTTTTGAACCTTCAATGACAAAATGTTCCAAATATTTTTTCCAAATATTTTCAAACTATAAAAACTGATAAACTACGATATAATAATCATTTAAAAATACATTATTTATTTCACCCAGTATTTTGACACATCTTTTTTTTTTTAATATTCTAACATGGATTTATTAAGAGAAACAATGTATTCCGAGCTTTTCGCAGAGATATTTGTGCAACGCACAAACACGAATGTCTTGGAAAGCCTACTTCAGCCCGGCCAAGTGAGACTGCGAACTGTGTTACACGGTAAATCAAAATCGTAACCTTAAGGGCGCAAACACAAAACTGCGAATCGGCACGGTGCGAATCTGCAACATCGGAAACTGCGACGCAACTTGCAACAACGTGCTTACGTTACGTTCAGTTGACAATCAATCATAATCTTTATTCAATTTTTTTTTTATATACTACAAGTTGGCCCTTGACGTCTATCTCACCTGTTGGTAAGTGATGATGCAGTCTAGGATGGTAACGGGCTAACCTGTTAGGGGTATGGTAAACCCACATACTACCATCACCCCTACGCTACATCGTGCCGGAACGGTACATCGCTTAGCGATACGTCTTTGTCAGTAGGGTGGTAACCCAAGCCGAAGCCTCCTATCAGACCAGACTCGTGCCAGGAATCGAACCCAGGACCTCCGACTATATAATGCGACAGCGCACGCACTGCGCCACGGAATCCGTCAATAATCCGTTAAAAGGCACTTTTGAGGCGTCAATAATTTACATAGTAGTGAGTCGATGGTGATAACTACATTCGTGAACTTAAAATTAAAGCTATGAGGGTTCCAAGTCTAAGAAGAAGCCCACAAAATACTTAGCCGGGTAAATATTCTTTTTGTTATCCATCTCACAAGCATTAAGATTCTTTAATCATTGAAGGAATAAACTCGATTAGGGAAGTAAGACGCTTTGCCGCACGACAACGCATCGTAGCAAGTCGCATCGTAGTTTCCGATGTTGCAGATTCGCACCGTGCCGATTCGCAGTTTTGTGTTTTCACCCTCAAAGTTATGATTTTAATTTACCGTATCACACACTTTGCAGTCTTTTGCCGAGCTGAAGTACGCTTTCAAAGACATTCGCGTTTGTTCCTACGCCGATTCCAAACGTCTGTTTGCTCACATATCTCAGTCAAAAAGTAGATACAAACATTCATTGATCAACCCATTACCGGTTCACTACAGAACACGGGTCTCCTCTCAATATGAGAAGGGTTTGGCCATAGTCCACCACGCTGGCCATGTAAATGGCAGACTTCACATGCCTTTGAGAACATTATGGAGAACGCTCAGGCGTGCAGGTTTCCTCACGATGTTTTCCTTCACCGTTGAAGCAAGTGATATTTTAATTGCTTAAAACCGCACATAACTCCGAAAAGTTAGTGGTGCCTGGATTCGAACCGCCGACCCCCCCACCGACTTGGAGGGTGACGTCCTAACCACTTGGCTATCACCGATACAAACATAAACGACAAGTACAAGGGGAGCATATAAATTAAGCAATCTTAATCTTTATTCAGTGGTCCGCGCCGGGACGTCAGTGTAATCAGTATTTAGTGGCAACGCTAATCCGGTGCTCGAGTTATCTGTTATCTGCGCTATCCTAACACATGAGCTGGGGGAATTCGTGTAATTGCCTTTCTCTATATTTATTTTTTTAAGCTGATAGCCTAGTGGTTAGGACGTCGGCCTCCTAATCAGAGGTCGGCGGTTCGAACCCAGGCACGTACCTCTAGCTTTTCGGAGTTCATCATCATCATCATGATCAACCCATTACCGGCTCACTACAGAGCACGGGTCTCTTCTCAATATGAGAAGGGTTTGGCCATAGTCCGCCACGCTGGCCATGTGCGGATTGGCAGACTTCGCACGCCTTTAGAACATTATGGAGAACTCTCAGGCGTGCAGGTTTCCTCACGATGTTTTCCTTCACCGTTGAAGCAAGTGATATTTTAATTTTTTAAAAACGCACATAACTGAAAAGTTAGAGGTGCGTGCTGGGATTCGAACCGCCGACCTCTGATTAGGAGGCTGACGCCCTAACTACTAGGCTATCACCGCTTCTGAGTTACGCTTTTTCGGAGTTACGCTTGTTTTTTTAAACAATTAAAGAATCACTTGCTTCAACGGTGAAGGAAAACATCGTGAAGAAACCTGCACGCCTGAGAGTTCTCCTTAATGTTCTCAAAGGCGTGTGAAGTCTGCCAATCCGCACATGGCCTTACCTTACCATTGACTATGGCCAAACCCTTCTCATATTGAGAGGAGATCCGCGCTCTGTAGTGAGCCGGCAATGGGTTGATCATGATGATGATATTTATTTTACCAACTTTTAGCAAGTGAGTAACCCTATAAGCAAGCGTTCATGGCCAAGCTGTACCTAATTTGGTAGGGTTTGTCCGAAAGCTATTGAAATTGTAGTACCTGTAATGTCTGCAGATGATATCGAACGAGACGCAAGGAGCCTCTTGGCTATGCGGCACAAAACCGTGACGCTTATAAATGCCTAGGAAATAAATAATATGTCCAGATGTGAGTTGAGTTGATGTCAAATGAAATCAAATCAAAAAAGATTTATCCATATAACCAACTTGGAGTGTGGGTTTACCATACCCCTTGCACGTTAGCCCACTACCATCCTAGACTGCATCATCACTTACCACCAGGTGAGATAACCGTCAAGGGTTAACTTGTAGTTTATTAATATATATATATATATATAAACCTATTACAGTCATCTATGAATCGTTCATAAATATTTGACATTTATCATTATTTATATTCGTGAAGTGATGGTGATAACTAAACTCGCCAACTTAAAACTAAAGCTAAAAGGGTTCAAAATACGCCCAGGTCTAAGAAGAAGCCCACAACAAACTTAGCCGGGTTTTTTAAGTTATCACCATCTCACGTAATCAATAATGAGTGATGTGGCCATTCACATCTGTCCATTAATTGTCATTTGTCATATGTGGATAGACGCTCGATGAAAACTGAAGAGACAAGATTATTTTTTAATATTATAACGAATTAATGAATTTAAACAGTATAATCTATATTATACTGTACTTAACATTACTTCAAGGTTTTTTGGTGCTGGAGGCGAATGCTGGCAGTGTCATGGACCGAATTTCGTACCAACATCTCTATACTCCAAGAAATCGTTATTAAAAACGTCTTTCGGCGTTAGTATCTACAGGGTCGCATCTTAAAATTCTTCGGACACGTTTCTCGGCGTGAGAGTGACTCCATAGAGCGTCTTGTCGTGCAGGGCAAGGTGGAGGGCACTAGAGGTCGAGGAAGGTCACCCATGCGATGGACCGATCAGATAAAGTCTGCTGTGGGCGATCCTTTGCACGAGTGCTCCAGGCTTTCGGCCAGCCGAGAAAAGTGACGGATGCATGTGAGGCGTATAACATCTGACCTCAAAGACACTGCTTCATGATTACCATGACCACTCTGTCAAGAGTGTAACGACAAAGAAGATTTTGAAAATCATTTTTGCCTTCTAAATTATACACAAAAATAACGGATGTTGATTAGATTCCTACTTGAAAGTTATGTAATTTGTATGTAATAACAAGAAGGGAATTAACTGAATTACTAATTTCAGCCACTTGAGATTCCGAGCTTGTTAGAACACAAGGTGTTGCTAACACTGTACAAGAAGCGACATCCAAGTAAGGTAATTAACTTAACCCAATTAGTATAATGTACTCGACGCATGCTCCATGGAAAGAGAAAATGATAGGATACTTGGAGCTTCCACTCTGTTTAGAGTCTGATACTAGTCACTTATGTAATTAATTGTTTAAAACGAAAAATGAAATTTGCTAATTTTATTATTACTGTTACTATACTTTATTTGTAGACCACAACAAGTTGAGAATGAATACAAGCAAATATGAAGAATGAACTAGGATTCAAAAGGTGGCCTTATCCCTTACTTCTTCTTTTTTTTCGTAAGTACTTTTTCTTAATTTTCTAGGAGAAACAATTAATTAAAGCCTCGAGTTCCATAGTCACGTTTTTACTACGAAAATCCTTAACTTGGCTTGCAGTAGGCGTTAACTGTTAGACATCGTCACGTAAGGAAAAAACGTTATGGCTTCTTCACGCGTGTTTTTCGGTTATAGTCAAGCGCTGGCTGTCATGCGCGACAACATCAAATTCAAATTCAATTAATCTTTATTCAAATAGTCATTTAAGAGGCACTTTTGACGCGTCAATAATTTACATAGTGATTTGATGGCGATAGCTACATTCGTAAACTTAAAACTAAGAGGCCCACATCACGCCCAGGTCTAAGAAGAAGCCCTCAACAAACTTAGCCCGGTAAATTTTCTTTTTGTGATCGCCATCTCACATACCACTCAAAATTATATTAAGAGCTATCTTATTAAATCATGGTTACTTGTTTCGATAAGCAGAGTTAGAGTAGGCACACAACTTCGTTCTATATTTTGTTTAAACAGCCATATATTTTATCTGCATATACAGTTTTTTTACGCTGGGAAATCCGAAATGCGTAAATAATTCCCCTCCCTAAGCGGTGTAGGCAGAGCTGGCCCACTTCCGGCGGGGTATGTGGGACTTACAGGTAGTCTGACTGGCGACCAGAACACCCAGTAAAACCCAGCCGTACTCCTTTGCCACGCCTAATGGCTGGGAACGCTCGTGCACTCGTCGGCAACCCAGCCTGCGGTGTCTGCCAAGGCGGACGCCGATGACTGGGTTGCGAAAGTAATTTGACCACTTCGGTACATGAAATTATTATGAAATATTAGAAGCGGTGATAGCCTAGTGGTTAGGGCGTCAGTCTCCTAATCAGAGGTCGGCGGTTCGAATCCGGGCACGCACCTCTAACTTTTCGAAGCTATGTGCATTTTTAAATAATTAAAATATCACTTGCTTCAACGGTGAAGGAAAACATTGAGGAAACCTGCACGCCTGAGAGTTCTCCATAATGTTCTCAAAGGCCTGAGAAGTCTGCCAAATCCGTACATGGCCAGCGTGGTGGACTGTGACCTAGCCCTTCTCATATTGAGAGGGAGACCCGTGCTCTGTAGTGAGCCGGTAATGGGTTGATCATGATGATTGCATTTGTAATTCAAATTCTTTAATGGAAGATGAGTGTTGGTACAGAAAAAGATCAGTGATCAATGATTCATAAATGTACTCAATAGAGAAGCGAAGCGTACAATACATAATCGCTATTAGGTGCCTAGTTTCTGGTTAGCGTATTAATTATATTAGGCACCTTAACACATAAGGCGGAGTACCCATGCATCGTTCATGCGATTAATTAGGCGAGCCGCGTTCACGACTCGAGTGTGTACTCATTACGTAATTATGTATTATAATACAATCTAGGGTAATTATCTACAGTGAAGTGTATAGCGATCTTAATATTTTAGGTGGGCTGTTAATATAGGCTCAGTATACCATTCTGAGTTCGCTGTTCTCAGCCTACTATTGTCATAACTATTATTTTAAAGTTAGAGGTCCTGGGTTCGATTCCTGACTCGAGTCTGGTGTGGTGGGAGGCTTCCGCCATGGCACCACCCTACCGACAAAGACGTGACGCTAAGCGATTTAGCGTTCCGGCACGATGTCACGTAGAAACCAATTAGGAATGTGAGTTTACCATGCCCCTAACAGGTTAGCCCGCTACCGTCCTAGACTGCATCATCACTTACCATTTTTACCGACAAAGCATAGCTCGGAGAACCGATGGACGTTGGGGTCCCAAGGTGCTGGAATGGCGACCCCGCACCGGTAAACGTAGCATTGGTCGACACCCAACTAGGTGGATAGACGACATCAGACGAGTCGCAGGGAGCCGCTGGAAGCAAGCGGCCCAAGACCGTGAGCATTGGAACTCCCTACAAAAGACTTATGTCTGTGTTATGTATGTGTATTGACGACCTCCGTGGCGCAGCGCGTGCGCTGTTGCATTTTAAAGTTGGAGGTCCTGGGTTCGATTCCCGGCTCGAGTCTGGTCTGGTGGGAGGCTTCGGCCGTGGCTAGTTACCACCCTACCGACAAAGACGTGTCGCCAAGCGATTTAGCGTTCCGGCACGATGTCGTGTAGAAACCAATTAGGGGTATGAGATTACCATACCCCTAACAGGTTAGCCCGCTAGCATCTAAGACTGCATCATCACTTGCCGTCAGGTGAGATGCAGTCAAGGGCTAACTTGTAGTGAATAAAAAAAAAAAAAAAAAATGTCTAGCAGTGGACGTCAATCGGTTGTTAATGACCGAAGCCGGCCGAGGCCTCTCAACAGACGAAACGTAGACTCGCTTTTCTAGGCCTACTATTGTCAGCATAATCACAGGACATAGGTATTTAGAGAGGTTTCATCTTTCGATATATAACATATCAAATTTGTCTGTATTGGTCAGTCGTCAAAAAGAATTACGTGTCAGTAAAAAAGGCAACGTCTTCAGGCATAACATCTGCAAACCAATTTAAGTGACGAAATATCTTATTTTATGTTAAAAAAAATACTATAAGTTGTAGTCAGTATTTTAAAAAACATATTTCCGTAATGATACTATCAAGTCAGTCGGTATCACCATCGGAAGAAGATCACCGAACTAGGATGTATGGGAGTGGACATCGGCAATTTCCTTCTAAAGGGACTCCTTTTATAATATATTTTAGTTATGATATTAAATATTTATTTATTTTTTAAGATTTTTAGTTTTACGTTAATCTCAGTTTTATTTAAAGTTAAATATGTAATCCTAACAACTAATTGTCTAATTAATCATTAAATAAATTTCCTTCTTATAGAGTCATACTGGAAATGTGTTTACTCAAAATCGAACCTATATAATTTGGCTCGACACGGTATTGGCTTCAGGACATCGTAAGAATCAGCTATGCGCCGTTAGATCATCTTCATGCAAACTTTAAACTCCTTTGAGCGCTCAGTGCACATATTTGTAGAAAATCCTGTGATTTAACAAAGGAATACGATTTTGTAAAAATGAGAAGTTCACTGCATGAAATGGGAATTTCTAAGATGTATTTGTTATGTGAAATATTGTTTCATGATGCATGTAAGATTTTTTTTTAATCTATTTTTTTGAAGTGAAACTTCTTTATCGGCGTTGGAAAAAATTTACCGTCACATTTTTCGGTTACGCGTCACATTTTTCGGTTACGCGTCACATTTTTCCGTTACGCGCCATCTTTTTCTTGCCCCTACCACGGTTGGTTCAGACGAAGAGTACTTTCACTTTCTCCAACGGAGTAGGAATAGCATGTGAATAATCCCACAATGAATCCGAAACAAATACTACGATGAAATTTTAAACTTTTTTATTCTTATTCTAATTACAATCCGAGCTCTTATATCTAGTTTCGGTATAAAATCTCCATAGCGTGATACAGTATTCATTTATACCAAAACAGCGCCATCTATCGCAAAATAAACAAACTAAATTACAACTAAACTGAAAAAATGAATATGTTGCGCATTTAACATACCGCCCACCATGGACGGCAGTCCATAACTAATTCAACAATACATATAAAGGCACAAGCTATACGCGAAGTGGACTGTTAATTTGAAACAGTAATCTTAATCTTAAGTAATCTTTTTAATTTTCATTACAGACAAATTTCGGCCGCCCACCGTAAAAGAATAAGGCGTTTGTTTAATTACTAGGAATAAGAATATAAAGGAAATAAAAACTACGCGTTATGTTATTAAACTACATATTAACAAACAAATCACATTAAATATAATATGCTAAGTGTGCTTAGCCCTTAACCATCAACAAACAACATTAGAAACAATCTGAGTGCGTTGTGTAAGGAGTTTAGTGTGATTTGTAATATTTTTAAAGAGAGATTGCCTGGCTGTGTTCATGGATCTTATTTTCTCCTCTTCTATCGCAAAACGACCTGCTATAGTTAGGTTTGGGGAACTTCGCGTTCTCAACATCGTACCTATCTCGGAGTTGAGGCCGTTAACGAAGACGCTTAAAGCGGTCTCTTCTTTGGTTGCCATCCGACCCAATAATGTACCGTCTTTAATTTCGGTGTTTAATTTTTCAATTATTTTACCACGGCATAAATCTACTCGGTGGAAAAATTCGGTTATGCTTTCGGTTGGTCTTTGAAACATTGATTGTAGTTCTAAATTGAGATGTGAAATCGTCTTGACATTGGAGAATTTTTCGATTAGGTAAGACTTAAGGTCTTCCCATGATGAATATTGTTTACAATGGATAACATAATTAGGAATATATCATAATTCTAATGATGTTGTTAATGTTGTGACTCCATCGATAGATTTTTCTGTTTTTTCTCCTGACTTTCATGGGTCACTAGCATCAGCAGTTGGTGATTTATGTATGGCTCAATGCCAAATGGAAAATGGGATGAAAATTTTGATTGTTGCACTGTATATATCTCCTAATCAGAAGTTGGACGATATTATTAATTTTCTTCACCATTCATTGTTGCCGTACACAAGTGAAGGTGCCTCTTTACTCGGTAACAATAATTATAAAATACCGATGATTTTAAGTGGAGATTTTAATGTCAATTTTGCATCGGAAAAATCTTTGAAGCTAGTTGAATTTCTGAAAGATAAATTGAATTTATCCATGAAAAACAGTCCTCAAACGTCAACAACAAGATCTGGCACTACAATTGATGGAGTTTTTACTCGGTCACTAAATTTCGTGGAATGTAAACTATATATTTCATATTTCAGTTACCATAAGCCATTAATTACAAAAATATATAATGACGATGACAATGATAGTAATAATTCTATTACAATTAATGAAATGCTGTAATAATCTTAGTAGCAAAAAGGTAAAGTGAAATAATTGTATTATTTGTATTCATGTCTATGATAATAAAATCCTTTTGTTTAAACTTTATCTAATTTAACTTTATTTAACCAATTTCTAGAAAGTTGCATGTAGATCATTTTTCGAAAAATAAGGCCATAAAGAAGTTTCACTTCTTACGTGTGTACACTAGTACACGCACACATTTTTTTTTTGGAGTTTTGTCCGAAACGGACATGCCAGTCCCATTATCTCCTAATTAAAAATAACAAACTTATAACTAAAACAAAAATATATATATTTTTTTTGTGAAACTTAACTTTATTAACTGACGATCTTCAAGCGGATTTTATTGAATCATACTTAACACATTTCTAATAAAATCATCATTAAATAATAATAATAATCTATAATAATAATCTTTATTTATAAAACTCAGTACAGCACAATACAATGGAATCCTGACCCCTAAACTAGGAAAACCCGTATCTTAGGGGCCAGTGCCTTCCCAAACATTGAATAAATTAAAAGTTACATGTCTAGAGCACTTTAACAATTAACAATATTTCAGTATGTGTTGAGTTTAGTTTGATTTAAAGTTTAATTTAGTTAAAAAAAAAAAAACAAAAACAAGAAGAATTTTGAAACTATTGCATGCTTAATATATCTTGTGTTTAAATTATGTGTGTGTGTGTGTGTGTGTGTGTGTGTGTGTGTGTGTGTGCGTGCGTGCGTGCGTGTGTGTGTGTGTGCATATGTGAGTGTGCGTATGTGTGTGCCGTCTATCACTTTGAAACTCATAGAATGTTTTGAACTATGTAAGTATCCATAATTTTTTCCGTATTTTCGTAATTATAGTTAGTAAAAAAATTTTTAATACTTTTTTTTAATCCATACCTATTCAATTGATTAATTTTAATTTTTTTGACCAGGTATCTATATAAGTATGGACCTAAGTAAAAGTACTGTCTTCTTGCAAAGGTTGTTTTTGTGAAGGGTAGAGCGTTATAAATTTTACGCCTATGGTTTCTCTCCTGTAATATGGGACAAGATCTATGGTGGCGCAGTACAGCATGCAATATGAATAATTGGCGTATGGTCAAAAGTTGAGATTCTTTATACAGCTGTTCTGACGAGTACCTACGTGGTTTGTGCAGCATCACTTTGATTACGGCTCTCTGCGCTCTTTCCACGTCTATCATATGACTAGCTGCTGCGCCACCCCATGCTGCAATGCAGTAAATGAGCAGGGATTGGCAGAGCGCTGTATAAACATTGAAGAGTAGTTTTTTGTCCACGACGTCTCGCAGGCATTTAAACAAAGGTATTAGACTTCTTACTCTCTTTGCAACCGTTTTAATTTGTGGAAGCCATTTTAAATTTTTGTCTATAATAATACCAAGGTATTTTATTTGATGTGTTTGTTCTAGGCTTTCACATGTACACGAGGTATTTTTATTTTCTATTGTATTACAGGGGTAGGTATGAAGTTTTAGCTTAAAATCCTGCGGAGGTTGCGATGCTTCAGTTATATTAAAGCAAACAAATTTTGTTTTCATGGCATTTACAGTTAGTAAGTTTACTTCTAAGTTACTAGAAATTTTTCTAATTCCTTGCTCTGCAGCTTTTTGTACCTCTTGCCAGGTCGAACCGTGAAATAGGATGGCGGTGTCGTCAGCAAAAGCAAATATGTGGCCGTTTATAATTTCGAGCATACACAAATTGTTTATGTAAGCTAAAAATAGGGTCGGACCAAGAGTACTGCCTTGAGGTATACCATGTGTGATAATGTTACTCTTGCTGCTGACCCCGGCAACCCTCACAATTTGACTCCTGTTCTCTAGGTAGTCCTTAAACCAATTAAGGGGCGTTCCGCGTATTCCTAAGTCTTCCAGCTTCACTATCAGTAGTGGAATCGAAATTGTATCAAAGGCCTTTTTTAGGTCCAGGAATACTCCAACACACTTCTTTCCCTGGTCCATGTAGCCTGATAATAAGTTAGTGAATGATATCACAGCATCCTCAGTGGACCTTCCTACACGAAAGCCAAATTGGTTATGCGCTAGCAGGTTTTCCTTCTCTAAGTACTTAATTAGGCGAGTATTAACAACTTTTTCAAGTATTTTGCTTAACGTACTTAACAATGAGATTGGTCTGTAATTTGAAGGGATCTCTTTTTCACCGCTTTTGAAAATTGGAATGACTATAGCAACTTTAAAACTTTCAGGGAATATACCACTCATTAGACTAAGATTGCATAGATGTTCAATCGGGAGACAGAGTATTTCTCGATTCTTTTTTAATAAGTCTACTGGTATTTGGTCCTGTCCTGGTGCACTGTTACTTTTTAATTTAGCAAGTATGCCTTTAATTTCATTTATATTAGTAAGATACATTGGCATAGAGTGTAGTTGACATATATTAGGTTTAATTAATTTAGTCAATTGGTCTTCACTTTTACGTAACTTATTTAGAATTTCCTTTGCCAGATTACTTCCAACATTAGTAAAATAGTTATTTACTACGTTAAGTGAATCTATAGGTGATCTCATATTAAGAAGTTCATTAGCTACATTTTTTTTTGAAGTTAGGTTACAAATTTCTTTTAATATATTCCATGTACCACCTTTGTTTCCATTTTGTTCTAGAAGTTTGGTTTTATAGTATGATATTTTAAGTTTCTTTATGATGTTTTTACAGGTGTTTCTATATGATGTATATTTTAGCTTAGTAGTCGAGTCTTCTGGATATTTTTTCGCAAGCATATGAAGTCGATCTCTTTTTTTGAAACATTTTAGCAAACTAGGTGTAATCCATGGTTTCATCGGTCTTCGCTTTCGTGATACAGTAATAGTTTCCGTGTTAGTAATTATAAACTCTTGTAATATATTTATTAAGGTGTTTGCTGCATCATTGGTGTCTGTTATAGTCAGGAAGCTGTTCCAATCAAATTTCTCTATACATTTTTCTACAGCTTCGTAATTTATTTTGGTCCGTTTATATGGTCCGCTTGTAATTTTTCTTTGTGTAGGACAACCCGGGATAGATAATAGTATAGGAAAGTGGTCAGTAATATCTGTAATAAATATGTAACTTTTCGGTATCCCTCCTAATTTACACATAAAATGATCTAGGCATGTTTTACCATGTGTAGACAAGTATACAGCAGGGGAAAGTCCATGGCTTGCAATAATATCTAGATAATCTATTGTAGTTTTATTACTGGTGTTTAATATATCTATGTTAATATCTCCAGTTAGTACTAAATTTCTTGTATAAATAAAAACAAAACCTGTTTGCTATAAAATACTATTTAGTTTAGTTAAACTATTTTTTTTATAACACGTTAAAATAAGAAAATTTATCATCTATGTATATATTTATATAATAACAAATGTTGCCGTGAATTTCATCTTCTTATTTGTGTACGTCTCAATAGTTGTTCCTGAAAAATCCAAAGGAACAGCCGAAAAATTTAAAAAATCTAAATTGGTGTTATTATACCTATAGGTAATGATAAAATGTGACATTACGGCTTACTTTTCAATTAAATTGGTTTTTAAGATGGCACTAAATAAGGGGTCATCTAGTCAAACCTATAATATGTAGGTATTTTTAATAATGAGATAACGGCGATCAATTGCAAACACTCGATATAGGTTAAAACGATTTGTGTTGTTTTTTTGTTTTATTTATCTGAAAATAGGGGCAATGACGTTGAACAAAAGAAAATTGAGAAAAATCTGTGAAACAGGCGAGAATCCAGAGATGATTATTTGTTATGAGAATTGCTCCTTTCGATTAGTTTCTTTAGTTGGAGTTTTTTAAGTATTACGAAGTTTACTCGTCTAGTTTAAATTCAAAATAGATACGATACCCATGTGAGAAAAGAATAGAATATCTTTATTCGCAAGAACGTGTTACATTTTTGGTCTTACAATAATTGTGTGTCTCCAAAACATTCAACCAGTTTGATAGTATGCAAACATTCTTAAAATTTAATATTTAAATAATGGCTAGAACGCTTACTGTTTTAGTTTAATTTAAAACAAATAGAATTAGCCGGTAGTGAGCTAGGTTTTCGTGTTATTTTGTTACCACTGCAAATTGTTACGCGTGATTAAAACTAACGGCGCGGTAAACTGCGCGAACTGCAATTGGCAGCGGTCACAAAGGCAGCCATTATACTACCCAAAAAATCTATTTGCTGCGGCACTTCTTCGAGATTAATACTTTTTTATTTCTTTTAATTATTTTAATAATAAACTTTATTTGGATCATCTGAGGCTTAATGGGTTAGTAAAAAACAATTTATTAACTTATACCTAATGTTAGGAAAAATACAGATTTGTTTATTATACTCGCTCATACTTGAGGCCTTACCAACACTTGAATAAAATGCTCAAGCATTGGCGAGTCTATTTTCATCTCAAACATACTCAGGATGCTGTTGGAACTTGAACGCAGATTTGTCAGCAGTGATGACGACTTTTTCCGCATTATTGCAAAGAAGCCATTGGTATGTTCGCAATAGAAAAGAACTGAGCAAAACCGCTTTTGCTGCCTATATAATGTGGGAAGTTCAATTCCGGGCTTGCCAAGCAATTTAGCGTTTAACATAAATCATTAGCTCATCGACGTGAAATTCAGTTTTTCACGTATCCCACGGGAAGCATGTTTGCCAAAATAAAAAGAAAATTTCATCTAAATTGGTTCAGTAGTTCTGGCGTGAAGGAATAAAAACCTACACATATACATACCTACATACAAATTTTTCGCATTTGTTACATTTCTGTTATTTATATTCTATTAACCTTTGGTATGAAACAAACATATATTTCTAATAACATTGATCGAATAATAAGCCGGAGTTCAAATATTATTAAAAATTCACGCACAACTTCGTTAAGTAAACATAAGATTCAAAGAGTTAAGTACAGCCAAAATCTAGGAGATACAAAATCCAAGATATGCAGTCCTAAAGTTACTTATATCATATTATAAATTAAGCTAATTTCTATGTAATAATTAACTAAGTAAATAAAATTAACAATGTGTAGCACTAATAAAAAAAAACTTCAATAAACCTAAAAAATGGAAATACTATAGTATTTCCTCTTGGAATGACCAAACTAATTCTTTAGCCAAGGTATCTGCCAGTTCTAGGATACCCAGTTGACTCGATAGCTAATCTCAACCTCAAAGACACAAAAAGCCCCAAAAAGCTGCTATCAAGGTATCTATTTCTACTAAAGAATCTGATACTATCAGATTTAAAAATATTATCGAACGCGAAGTAGTGTGAGTGAGCGTCTCACGCACTTCTCCGCGGAGCCTAGAGGTTGATTTCTCTGTGTCGCACCGAACTGCAACTTAAATTTTACTTACCTACCTACATTTATTTAAAAAAATAAAGAAAGCATTTTTACTTATTACATTTAGTTTTAAAATATATTAAGTTCAATGATGTTAGTTTATTAGTAGTAGTTATTTAGCTTTTAAGTAAGTATTATATAGATTAGCGTGTTACGTGTAAGTATTTATTGTCGAAAGCTATGGTGTACGGAAAAACTCAAGTTACGAGTTTATGATTACACCTGATTATTATAAAACTATGTAAATGTTTTTTCTTAAATAAATAAATAAGGTTTTAATATTTGCATCTCTTGGCCGGCTCGGCACTGGTAAAGTAAATTCTTCAGCATTATCAACATCATTATTAGTTATATTATTTTAGGTCCCACCTCTAAGCCATCGTATCGCAGTGTTAGACAAGTTCCTCTTTCACCATAAGAGAGATGGATAGATCTAAGGCTTAAATTGATACTTTCACAGAACAAATTGATAAGCATGGGTAAGTGGCACCAACAACCGATTAGGATGGGATAACCAACAACGAAACGGTGGCTCCAGTGCTTCTGCACCTAAACGTAGATGGCAGTAATAACTTAATCCACGTGGATGTCATTATGTCCGATCTCAAGAAAGAAATCACATAACGGTTGGCAAGCATACGAGTCATTTAGGTACAGTCTCTTATCAAATACAAAAAATGTGTGCGTGTACTAGTGTACACACGTAAGAAGTGAAACTTCTTTATGGCCTTATTTTTCGAAAAATGATCTACATGCAACTTTCTAGAAATTGGTTAAATAAAGTTAAATTAGATAAAGTTTAAACAAAAGGATTTTATTATCATAGACATGAATACAAATAATACAATTATTTCACTTTACCTTTTTGCTACTAAGATTATTACAGCATTTCATTAATTGTGATAGAATTATTACTATCATTGTCATCATCATTATATATTTTTGTAATTAATGGCTTATGGTAACTGAAATATGAAATATATAGTTTACATTCCACGAAATTTAGTGACCGAGTAAAAACTCCATCAATTGTAGTGCCAGATCTTGTTGTTGACGTTTGAGGACTGTTTTTCATGGATAAATTCAATTTATCTTTCAGAAATTCAACTAGCTTCAAAGATTTTTCCGATGCAAAATTGACATTAAAATCTCCAGTTAAAATCATCGGTATTTTATAATTATTGTTACCGAGTAAAGAGGCACCTTCACTTGTGTACGGCAACAATGAATGGTGAAGAAAATTAATAATATCGTCCAACTTCTGATTAGGAGATATATATACAGTGCAACAATCAAAATTTTCATCCCATTTTCCATTTGGCATGAGCCATACATAAATCACCAACTGCTGATGCTAGTGACCCATGAAAGTCAGGAGAAAAAACAGAAAAATCTATCGATGGAGTCACAACATTAACAACATCATTAGAATTATGATATATTCCTAATGATGTTATCCATTGTAAACAATATTCATCATGGGAAGACCTTAAGTCTTACCTAATCGAAAAATTTTCTCCAATGTCAAGACGATTTCACATCTCAATTTAGAACTACAATCAATGTTTCAAAGACCAACCGAAAGCATAACCGAATTTTTCCACCGAGTAGATTTATGCCGTGGTAAAATAATTGAAAAATTAAACACCGAAATTAAAGACGGTACATTATTGGGTCGGATGGCAACCACAGAAGAGACCGCTTTAAGCGTCTTTGTTAACGGCCTCAACTCCGAGATAGGTACGATGTTGAGAACGCGAGGTTCCCCAAACCTAACTATAGCAGGTCGTTTTGCGATAGAAGAGGAGAAAATAAGATCCATGAACACAGCCAGGCAATCTCTCTTTAAAAATATTACAAATCACACTAAACTCATTACACAACGCACTCAGATTGTTTCTAATGTTGTTTGTTGATGTTTAAGGGCTAAGCACACTTAGCATATTATATTTAATGTGATTTGTTTGTTAATATGTAGTTTAATAACATAACGCGTAGTTTTTATTTCCTTTATATTCTTATTCCTAGTAATTAAACAAACGCCTTATTCTTTTACGGTGGGCGGCCGAAATTTGTCTGTAATGAAAATTAAAAAGATTACTTAAGATTAAGATTACTGTTTCAAATTAACAGTCCACTTCGCGTATAGCTTGTGCCTTTATATGTATTGTTGAATTAGTTATGGACTGCCGTCCATGGTGGGCGGTATGTTAAATGCGCAACATATTCATTTTTTCAGTTTAGTTGTAATTTAGTTTGTTTATTTTGCGATAGATGGCGCTGTTTTGGTATAAATGAATACTGTATCACGCTATGGAGATTTTATACCGAAACTAGATATAAGAGCTCGGATTGTAATTAGAATAAGAATAAAAAAGTTTAAAATTTCATCGTAGTATTTGTTTCGGATTCATTGTGGGATTATTCACATGCTTTCCCTACTCCGTTGGAGAAAGTGAAAGTACTCTTCGTCTGAACCAACCGTGGGGCAAGAAAAAGATGGCGCGTAACGGAAAAATGTGACGCGTAACCGAAAAATGTGACACGTAACCGAATAATGTGACGGTAAATTTTTTTCCAACGCCGATAAAGAAGTTTCACTTCAAAAAGGTGTTGCAAAATGGTGGGTGGTATCAAAAAATCCATAAAATAAAACGGCGGCTTACTTAGTGTAGTGCTAATGGTGAAGAAGAGAAACGCTGTTACAGTTTTTACTGCCAATACGATGTATATCTCAGTCCTCTCATATCAATGGATACCATATTCCATTCCCAGTCCTGTTTTGTACCGGGTTTCTTTGTCAAATCGCGTGAGGGCAAGCGAGGGTTGTGCAAATATGAACATTCAAAGGAAACAGAAAGTTTACGGACCGTAAAGTGAAGGTAAGCAGCTCTGAGTAGATCAAAGCAGTTCTAACAATATTTGTTTTTACCCGAGCACGGCGGGCAGGAGAAGGATTATGTGTTGACAGTCTATTCGCGTGGGTTGCTAGGACGTGGGTGCAGTATTGTCGTTTCTTCTCCTCGCCCAGGATTTAATTATCGTGTAATTGATACATCCCGGTGATAGCCTAGTGGTTAGGGCGTCAGCCTCCTAATCAGAGGTCGGCGGTTCGAATCCGGGCACGCACCTCTAACTTTTCGGAGTTATGTGCGTTTTAAAAAAAAAATATATCACTTGCTTCAACGATGAAGGAAAACATCGTGAGGAAACCGGCACGCCTGAGAGTTCTCCATAATGATCTCAATTCCGTGTGAAGTCTGCCAATCTGCACATGGCCAGCGTGGTGGACTATGGCCAAACCGTTCTCATATTGAGAGGAGACCAGTGCTCTGTAGTGAGCCGGTAATGGGTTGATCATGATGATGATACATCCCGGTATGTGCGCATCGATTGTCCCGTATACCATCGCATTGCCCACGACCCACGTCATCATCATCATTTCCACCGATTGCAGTCCACATGTTTTATGTAAGGTCTTCCTCATTCTACGGTCTTGTTTTTAGTAGTTCAGCTTCTCCCTGCGACTCGTCGGGTGCCTATCTACTGTTTTGTGTACGGATTGTGTTTTTAGGGTTAGTAAGAATTCATGACAAAGTTTTTAATACTCCTAATCTCTTATCGCTCCATTCGCTTTTTGGTTTCGACGACCTCTGTGATTCAGCACGTGCTGTCGCATTATAAACTTGGAGATACTAGGTTCGATTCCAGAATCGAGTCTGGTCTGGTGGGACAGGTAATTAGCCACTACCGACAAAGGCCAAGCGATTTAGCTTTAAGGCACGATGCCACGTAGAAATCAATTAAGAGTATAGGTTTGCCATACCCCTAACAGGTTAGTCCGTTACGTTTAGACTGCATATAACTTACCACCAGGTAATATTGACGTCAAGGGCTAACTTGAACTGGAAATCAAAATAGTTATGTTACGTTCAGGCTGGTCAGCCGTCGTTGTCATGACAGAAAAAAACTAATTGCGTAAACCTCGCTACAAATTTCAATATTATTTATCTCAAATATAGATCTCCTCTCTAAAAGGAAAGAGGAATTTAGAGCATAGACCCTCCACGCTGCTCCATTGCGACTTGGCGGGCTTAACTAAATAATTCGTCTTAATCCCACGGGCAGACGCCAGCGTAAACGTATATTAGAATTAACAGCTCTTCCCAAGTTAGCGAGCTCTCAAGACGTCTCCCGAACTATTTATTATTAACGCCGCGCCGTAACTTCGTAGTCATAATTTATAGCGTCTTAACTACTCCCAACTTTTGTAACACTCGATACTTCGAAGTAAGTTTGTAACATGAGAATTTTCATACGCGCAGGTTAGATATCTACTTAGTTTTTAGTACACAATTTGTTCTTAGTACATCCAACTTAGCCAAGGTCTTACGCTGATCATTATAACGATGCTAATGTTATTCTGGAGTCATGTTGCCTGTCTGAATATCTCCGTACTCTTATCGTCCGTACTCTTAACTAATATAATATAATTAATTAAAAATAAACTCTGTCCCTTACTGAATAAACCTTTTTTGGTACACAGTTTGTTTGCAAAATTTTGTAAGATTCAAACTTTTGCTTCTAGATGACGCTATAGTCGCTATAAGACTGGTACAGAAATACATTAATTTCGACGTCGGTGGAATAGGCTGGTTGTTTAGTTGGCAAAATTACTCACGCCGCTATTGCCAGAAAGATGTGGGTTCAAAATTTTTATGCATTTTAAATTCATAGTTCTTCCAAGTCTATAATAATACAAAATTTTATTCTTGATAAAGGAGACGTAATAAGATATAGATAGATAAAAGATTGTAGGTTAATTCATAATTAATATAATTACCACTAAACCGGAGCATCTAGAAAAGGTGCTGACTTTACGTCGCGGATACGAAAAAAACGCGTGCACTTAGGCGTATGTTAAAGGTAAACTTCTCCACGATCATGACCCTGACGATCAGGTGACTACTGACAACATACTCGTACCACCTACCACACAATCATACGCTACACACCGTCTACGCCGGCGAAGACGAGGTCCCCGCTATCATACGTCATCCGGACGTGGGCTCCATCCACGGCCTCGGAGACGTACGGACTACTCACCGTCCGACCCCCCCGTTATCCCAAACGTCGCCTAAGCTGAGGTTCGGCCTCAAAAGAGGCGCCCTTAGGCAGACGTTCACTTAGTTTCTTCGAGCCCTAGGGCTCAAAATTTCTTCTGGCAGAGCTTCTTTCCGAAGCTTGCCAAACAGCCCGGTTATACTGTGGCAACCAAAAGGTTAGTACAGCTAATAGACAGTCCGAAAAAAAAATCTCCACGCTCTTACGGAACTTTGGGTATTATGACAAATAATTAGGTAATCTACCGTGCAAGACACTACGAATTTATAAGGAACAATTAATTAATAAAACAATTATAGATTTGTCAATTAAACTCATTATTTTAACTGTGCAAACTTTTATTATACAAGTTGAACTTAACGTAATTGTATATTACGGTTTCCTTTACAATTTAGATGCTCTTCAATATTAGTGGATTGAACAAGTAAATTGAGTACACTCGAATTGAGAAGTGCAATTGAAAATTAAGTACACTAATCACTTGACATTTCTAGTCCCGCTCTCGGCTCCCCGCGTCCCGCGCTGATACCGCGCTCGAGATAGCGCGAAGTTTTCTCGTTAAACTTATTTCCTTTTATCTATCTAGCCGCCACAGGGACGCGCTTGTTAGAGTTATCGTCCGCTTTATTAAATTACTTGGTAATTTCAATAGCTCGCGAGCGGCTTCTTGTTTACTCTTTTCCAACTTTTGTCTACCGAAATTACGCTAACCTTAAGTCGACCTGTTTTAGGTTCATAATTGATATGCGTGACCTTTTCCCTTAATACTTCTTCCTATTACTTACTTAAAGTAAAGGCGATATACTAAATAATTCATGCCGGTTTGTAAGATACCTTGACTACTTTTCCTCGCTCATATCCAATCTTTGTTCTATAATTATATGATGATTTAGATGATTCAACGGCTACGGTACGAGAAAAAAATGTATAAAATCTGAACATTTTAAATGCAATAAAACGCAAGAATCTCCGTATTACACGAATTTTAATGTCCGAGAGTTGAACCAGTAAATTAGGTAGGTACTCTGAAAATAAAACGTGTAATTCAAAATTGAAAAAAATAATCGCTTGACATCTCTGGTCCCGCCCTCGGCTCCCCGCGTCCCGCGCTGATACCGCGCTCGAGATAGCGCGAAGTTTTTTCGTTAAACTTATTTCCTTTTATCTATCTAGCCGCCGCAGGGACGCGCTTGTTAGAGTTATCGTCCGCTTTATTAAATTACTTGGTAATTTCAATAGCTCGCGAGCGGCTTCTTGTTTACGCTTTTCCAACTTTTGTCTACCGAAATTACGCTAACCTTAAGTCGACCTGTTTTAGGTTCATAATTGATATGCGTGACCTTTTCCCTTAATACTTCTTCCTATTACTTACTTAAAGTAAAGGCGATATACTAAATAATTCATGCCGGTTTGTAAGATACCTTGACTACTTTTCCTCGCTCATATCCAATCTTTGTTCTATATTTATATGAGAACTGATAGCGGTGGTCTTTACGCCCAGAATGCAAGCAGCAGTCCTTTTAATCATTCAACGGCTACGGTACGAGAAAAAAATATATAAAATCTAAACATGTTTAAATCCAATAAAATGCAAAGATCTCCGTATTACACGAATTTTAATGTTCGAGAGTTGAACCAGTAAATTAGGTAGGTACTCTGAAAATAAAACGTGTAATTCAAAATTGAAAAAAATAATCGCTTGACATCTCTGGTCCCGCGCTCGGCTACCTCGCGTCCCGCGCTGGTCCCGCGCTCGAGATAGCGCGAAGTTTTCTCGTTAAACTTATTTCCTTTTATCTATCTAGCCGCCGCAGGGACGCGCTTGTTAGAGTTATCGTCCGCTTTATTAAATTACTTGGTAATTTCAATAGCTCGCGAGCGGTTTCTTGTTTATTGTTTTTCAACCTCTGCCCACCAAAATTTCCCTAAGTCGACCAAATATGGCTTCGTAATTTGTACTACCGCCTCGCCAAACTTCTAAGATGGAACCAATGTCACGAAGAAAGGTTTTGCAAAAAACAATGACGTATATCTGAAGCGGTGATAGCCTAGTGGTCAGGGTGTCAGCCTCCTAATTAGAGGTCGGCGGCTCGAATCCGGGCACGCACCTCTAACTTTTCGGAGTTATGTGCGTTTTAAAAAATTAAAATATCACTTGCTTCAACGGTGAACGAAAACATCGTGAGGAAACCTGCACGCCTGAGAGTTCTCCATAATGTTCTCAAAGGCGTGTGAAGTCTGCCAATCTGCACTGGCCAGCGTGGTGGACTATGGCCAAACCCTTCTCATATTGAGAGGAGACCCGTGCTCTGTAGTGAGGTTGATCATGATGATGTCTAAAGAATAACAAATCCTTACATGTTTTGCTGAGTGTAAAACTTAACAAAGGCGGGACCAACACCAGTTTTTCTTAAATATTCATCTAAGTCTAAGTCTGAGTCGTGACGAGATCAACCTCAATCCACACAGACGAATCCACAAAAGTTAATCAAATTCGCAGACGCCAACTGCGAATTTGTAATTTGATTATTGTCATTGTTATAATTAAGTAGGTGACCTACCGAGAATATGGCAAAAAAATAATGTATCATGGGACATAACGTTCTATTCAATTTAATTTTGTTTATTAATTTCTTCAGTTTACAAGTTTTACCGGCTGTGTTAACGGCTAGTACCTTATATATTAATAATATACTAATATTGAATAGTTTGTGATGTAACTTTCATTTTTCTACCCGGAGAGCAGAAGCGTGGCGTGGGTAGATGAGGCCCATTCAATGTTATCAAAACGGCTCAGATCAAACGATGACAGCGTTGAATTTTCCTCAAACAAATTGGAACAGATTTCGCTATGATAAAATTTTCATGAATAATACAAAACAAAACAAGCAAATCATGAATTCTTGAATGATTACTTTTACGTACCTTTCTTACTTTTACCTTTTCTTCTTTTTTTTTTATACACCACAAGTTAGCCCTTGACCGCAATCTCACCTGATGGTAAGTGATGATGCGGTCTAAGATGGTAGCGGGCTAACCTGTTAGGGGTAACCTAACCTGTATGGTAAACCCATACTCCTAATGGGTTTCTACACGACATCGTGCCGGAACGCTAATTTGCTTGGCCATTTTCCCACCAGATCAGACTCGAGCCGGGAATCGAACCCTGGACCTCCAACTTAATAATGCGACAGCGCACGCGCTGCACCACGCAGGTTCTAACTAAAAGCATTGCTGACGTCACGATTTTGTCTACTTTCGCTCATAGTAGTAATTAAAACCACAACTTGAGGGATAACACTTTTATTGCGACAATAACTACGATGTCCGAACGATCCGACGCGAGCGAGAATGTCACGAAAGGCATCGACCGCCCGTATTTATAGCATGCTTGTACAAAAATGATTGCCGGTAGCAATCATTTTTGTACAAACATGCTAAATTGTGTTAACAAAATCATCAAGAATTCAAATGCGGGTAATTATTGAATTCTTGTTGTTCTTGGCACCGCTAAATGAAGTTAATAACTCCTTCGCGCCGACATATATGATATTATTATACTATAATATATGAACGCTTCTTAGATGCCTGTAATAGGTTAGCATGAATTAAGCTATTTTGTATTTGAATTTATAAATTCTTAACCCGACTCGGACATCGAACGATAAAACTCATGATTCGTATTCAATCCTGCCAATGAGCAGACCAACGAAGAATTTCTTGTGTGTCCTAAATAACAAAATAAGTAATTTCCCGTTCTTGTAAAACATGCTTTACAAACGGTTGAAACCACTCATCGTGTGATAAGATATGCACAAAGGGGCCGCTTTGAAGCCCCCAGTCGATTGTCTTTAGACGGTGGTAAGCAAATATTAGCTGCCCCTACGCTGAACGATTGATTATGGCGGCCTCATAATGTATGTACCCCTACTTCGTAGTAGGTAATTCTCCTACAAGCAGCCTTATTTTTGTTTATTTAACTGTACCTCATGGTATTAGCCGCGTTATCAAAGTGTCTTACGATTTACAACCTTCTTAATAAGTCTTCGTATAGGAGCATTAAAAACACGTATGCAATAGTAAATATATTTTTCTAACTCTATAACTTGAAACAACAGTGAAATTTAATACAATGAAAAGTTCTGAACATACTGCGACCTTATAATTCAGTTAAGCTTAATCTGAGTAAGGAAATTTTTAACATCTCCTGAGGATGCACATGGTCGGAGCGAAACTTGGGTTGGAAGGGCATTTTGGAAAATCTGTACTGTGTATTGTGTAGTGTGGACTGCAGATTTTACGCGCATAATAGCAAATTGTGAAATTTGAAAGGCAATTTAACGACAGACGACTACGGGTCTAAGCCGCGCGGGTACCATACTCATAGACGTAACCCCTCCCGCACTTCTATAACGTATTGTATAAGTGGTTCCAAACCTCGAATAATGAATTTTAAAGGCAAAATTTTACTACTTTGGGTTACAACATTACAATTTTCTTGAATATCTCTCATTTTTATGCTAGGCTTTTGTTGGTAATAATAGTTAAAATCAGTCATGTAGTTTAAGAAACACAAAGATTTTTATCTTAATAATATCAGTATAAATTTCTGGTCTAAGTTTGTTGTGGGCTTCTTCTTAGACCGGGGCGCGTTTGGAACCCTCATAGCTTTAGTTTTAAGTTTACTAATATAGTTATCACCATGAAATAACTACTATGTAAATTATTGACGCGTCAAAAGTGCCTTTTTGAATAAAGAATTACTATTTGTTTAACTATTTGAAAAAAGATTATTTTGAATTTGAATTTGGTTAATGATCAACTGAACTTGGTTAGTTAAATAAAATTCATTGCATTCAGTGAATTTGATCTATCATATTCAACATGGTGTAAGGGCTGTTCTAATAATGCTAACAGTAATTGATCTGACCGCACCGTGCTAGCTAAATCTAGTTATTACGTGATTTAGCATAATGTGATAAGAGCCAGCATCTAAACCCTCGCTAATCGTTCACATATGTAAGGGTATTTTATATACTGTATACAAAGAGTCGTTATAATTGGTCGTACTTATGCAAAAGGGAGTAAATCCAAATTATGCTGTACTGGCTAACAAAGTGATCGTACAAGTCGATATTTTCAATCAAGACAGATCTCAGAGATAACATATCACCAAAAACTCCTATTATGGTTGGCAAATCGCTCATATATATAGATCGTTTATATTATAGGTACTGTATGCAAAAAGTCGTTATAATTGGTCCAGCTTATGCAAAAGGGAGCCAAACAAACAAAACATCAAAATTACGGTATACTTTCTAATAAGGAATGAATTGGTCTGGTGGGAGGCTTTGGCTGTGGCTAGTCATCACCCTACCGAAAAAGACGTGTCACCAAGCGATTTACCGTTCCGACACGATGTCGCGTACAAACCAATTAGGAGCGTGGGTTTACCATACCCCTAACAGGGTAGCCCTCTACCATTTTAGACTGCATCATCACTTACGATCAGGTGAGATTGCTTAGAGTATTGTAAACCCACACTCCTAATTGGTTTCTACGCGATATCGTGCCGGAACGCTAAATCACTGGCCGACTCGTCTTTGTTAGTAACTAGCCACGGCCGAAGCCTCCCACCAGACCAGACTCGAGCCGGGAAACAAACACAGGACCGCCAACTTTATAATGCGACGGTGCACGCACTGCGCTACGGAGGTCGTCAATGTAACTACCAACTGACTTACGTATGTCAGTATGCATATTCCCTAAATATGTTAAAGCTCAATATTGTTTCGTATCAATTGTCTCTAGAATCCGCAGAACATAAGTTTGAAACTGATCAACTGCGATGTAAGTGATTTCAGCAACGTACGGTTGAAATACGTAACACCTGTCAACTGAGACGTTAAGTAAATAAACAAGTCGACGTATGCGGACCCTTCCCCATGCGGACGGTCCCTCCGTGGAAATATTTAAGAAACACCCACGACAAAGGGTCCGGAATTGTAAATATATTTTTATACAACAAAAAGGTGCGAGTTGTCTGACAAATTTAACACGACTTTGCGAGAAATTGCTCTATTCATGCGGGGGGTCGCTAAAATTATTATCCCTTACATGTGGGAGCTGGTGATGGAAACTCGTGGGGAACGTTATAACCAACTGTACTTGCAAGCGTGTTACAGACAGTTCAATAATGCGCAACAACAACTTTTTGTTCTACGAGTAACTTTAACAAACATAATAATAATAATAAGATGTGCTTTCGGGATGTTCTGCGCTTGCCAACTCTTCTTCTTAATCAACCCATTACCAGCTCACTACAGAGCACGGGTCTCCTCTCAAAATTAGAAGCTTTTGGCCATAGTCCACCACGCTGGCCATGTGCGGATTGGCAGACTTCACACGCCTTTCAGAACATTATGGAGAACTCTCAGGCGTGCAGGTTTCTTCACGATGTTTTCCTTCACCGTTGAAACAAGTGATATTTTAATTGTTTAAAAACGCACATAACTCCGAAAAGTTAGAGGTGCGTGCCCAGATTCGAACCGCCGACCTCTGATTAGGAAGCTGACACCCTAACCACTAGGCTATCACCGCTTTATATTTTATTTGCATAGAAACAACCAAGGAGTCAAAACCCAAGAGCTTGCTCTGAAGTATGAGAGAGAGTCTGAGGTGTGCTGAGTGAGAGATTGGCGTATTACAAGTACACACCGGTGCTGGTACCCGAGCGCGACGGAGTCCGGCTCTATTGGGACCGGTCCATCATAACAGACAGGACAATTCTAGCCAATAAACCTGACATCGTGGTGGTGGACCGGGCACAGTCGAGGGTGTTTTGGTGGATATCACCATTCCATATGACGAAAACCTCGTGAGAGCTAAGACAGAGAAAAACGAAAGTATCTCGATCTGACTCACTAGGTTTCCGATATGTGGATGTACAGTCCGCTGAAACCATCCTTATCGTCATATCTGCGAATGGGTTGATCCCAGTTAGCCTCGCTCATCATCTTAGACGACGGGGGTTCCGTGGCAGTTCGCTCGCAGCCAGGATGCAAAAAGCGTCAAAAAAAGCTGGACTCGGCTAGGATAGTCCGCCGGTATCGGAATAACTCATATCCAGTAGTGGACGTCTATAGGCCATATAAATAAAATTTCTTCATTATGGCACTAGGCCCAATTTAACATTTGTAAAATACGAAACATAAAAAATTAAATTCGCTCACAGAAACACGCGACACATTCCGATCTACATGCAATTTTAAAAACTGTTTGCGAATTGGAGTGTCATATCGAACTATTAAACTTCTCAGAATAATGTTGCAACTTGCCCACGATACCAGACCAGACTATTACACGGGACGTAAACTTGACACGCCTTTGTGATATTTCATTTAAAAGGGGCTTAAAATAATTTAAAAACGTATATAACTCTGAAACAATGCAATGCCGCGGATTGAATTCGGTCTTCTCGAAACTAAGGCCAAAGTTTAAACATGACAAACGAAAATGATAATTATTATTTTTGTTGCTATTCTTTTGCTAATGATAAATATTCAGATTTTCAGTATACCCAATAACACGATGAAATGTAAAATAGAAACAGCCAAAAGTTCATTTGTGATATTAAGTGATAATGAGCGAGCACTCATACCACCTAACACCAAAATTTTAAGATTTAATTTTTTTAGAATGAAAAAAAAATTGTTTATCATTAAACTAAAAATTCCTTATAAAATTTACATAGCTTGGGTAGTACGATGGAACAGAGTACATAGTTTGTAATTTAAGTCTATAAAGCATTGAATTTTGATAGGGTAGGTTTTAAGTTGATAAGGTCTGATACTTAAAAATGACTCTAAACGATTGCCATAAGCGTGCACAGTATGTTTAGTATCAGATTTGCACACTGGCAATCGTCATGACGTTTTCGACTATCGAACATCAAAGTAAAATAAACCTTATGCTTTAAGTTTAGAGTCACAATTTCCGTATTAGCTGAAAAGTAACTTTGCTGGCTGTATGGGGCTGGCCAGTTTGAGTTTTAAAACTATGTAGATACGTTTCAAGTTACTATAACATTAGTTTGTCAATATTCAATAAATCTACCGTACCGTGGAAGTGTAACACTAACGTAGCGTGTAATACTGACGTAGCAACATCCTGTCAAATCTAATCAAAGTTTCCAGTACGTATTCATTGCAGTACGGGTACAAACCACTTGCAATGCAACCCAACTGAAATGATAGAATTGCATAGTTCATTTGAAAGGCCAATTGCAAGAAGTTTTCGCTTGCAATCACTCAATTTTCCAATGAAAACTTTCAGGCCTGTTAGACGTTTTAGACGTGGCGAGTTATAGAATGAGTTTGTATACCACATAATTATTATAAGCAAGTGTCTTGGCTGCAAATTAGTGCTGTAAAAGGCTGTCTATTAAGGCTTCTTATAACTACTGCAGGACTTGAGTTTTTGAACGTAGTCAATCAATCAATCAATCAGCCTATAGACGCTCACTGCTGGACATAGACCTTTCCGAGGGCGCGCCACCACACACGATCCTCCGCCTTCCTCATCCACCCGCCATGGATCCTTTTTAGGTCGTCGGTCCAGCGAGCAGGAGGTCGTCCTACAGTACGGTACGCGGTGTCCACTCAAGTCACGAACACGTCTGCTCCAACGGCCGGCGGTTCTGCGATAGATATGATCCGCCCACTGCCACTTCAGCTTGCTAATCCGTTGGGCTATGTCGGTTACCTTGGTTCTCCTACGGATGTCCTCGTTACGGATTATATCCCTCAAAGAAACACCCAGCGCTAAAAAATCGCTCAGCGTGCTATGGAGAGAGCTATCCTCTCCATAGCACGCTGAGCGATTTTGAACTTGTGAGCAAGGCCTACTGTGTGTCCACGTGTACGTATTGAACGTAGACAAAAACATAATGACAATATATCTTCGGTACTTAACCAAAACCTAATAGATAATAATTTGACGACGCTATCGCATTATAAAATTAGCGGTCCTGGTTTCCATCCCGGCTCAAGTCTAGTCTGGTGGAACGCTTTGGCCGTGCCTAGTTGCCACCGACAAAGACGTGCCAAACGATTTAGCGTACCGCATCTCATTACTTACTATTAGTTGTATAACTTGTAGTATAAAAACAAAGTGGTTTGTTTAAGTAAGCTTATCTTTAAAACTACCAGGAGCTTTTGAATAATCTTTTTTTATTAGCCCAATTGTTCAGAAAGATTTAAAACTATCCGGGATGATGGCTACGACTCTTATTATAACTTAGAAATTTTGACAGAAGAATCCATTACGCAACAATGCTTAGCCAGTTACAGTTTTAAAATATAATTAGTTTAACTTGGAAACCCGAGCCAGCTCTCCGGACGCGGTTAGTGACACCGGCCGTGCGTTAATACTCCAGCGGCCCAACTGCCTAACCTTACAGCGAAACTCCATTACTCTATTAAGCAATTATCGATTACGAGATTTGTTCTTTAGTTGAGACACTCCTAATTCCACGCTAAGCTATCCGTTTGGAAACAAAAATGTTAACCATATGGCTTAAATATTACTATTACGATTACTTGGAGTTCTTTTGGATTAATATAGCAAAAATGTTTTCCTCGTTGACTAGTTGACGGTTAACTTAAACTTAAATTTGATTTGATTATTATCAAAACAAATATATTCAAAACTTTCATACTAATTTCAAACCCCTATTTTGGACCACTGAAGGGGATGAATTTTCAAAAATCCTTGTTTTAAGTGACCAGTCGAAGCTATGGCAGTTACATTAAACCTTTTTCTGCGTGTCATGTTTTTAATTTCACTGACACTTATTTTTTTATTATTGACACATACATAGGTTATTCCACTGGCGTCATATCTCGTTAGCGTGACCATCACATAACACTGAAAGAGATTCCAGTTAATAACTCAGTTGTAGTAGTTATATTAAAATTGTAAATAAAAAAATGAGTAGACATGTAAGGAGTAGACAAGGTAAGTATTACATTCCTTGAAAAAACCGTAACCACCGCAAAAATTGCGTACGTAAAAATAAATCCAAGAGTGTAAGAAATAAATCCAAGGTATTCTGTCAGGCACACACTAGTCGCGCGCGGCGGCAATGGCGACGTACCAGCCCGAATCAAATTAAATTTTACGCTCGACGTGTTCCGTAAACATTTCCTCTCGGTCTAATGAGTTCCGAACTTTCCTCCTTTGTAAGATTACGCCAAAAATTGTGAAAAACTTCGCCGCTTCTATGTTAAACGGTCGCTGACGCGCATAGAGCAGAACGCATTCAGAGACGTCGAGGTGTACAATAAGATATCCTTGTCGGAGTGAATATAATAGAAGTAGGTCCAATTTTAAAATCTTGTTAAAATAACTTATCTATTATTTCGATTTTCGTCCGTAGATGAGAGGTTACCATCGCCGCCATTTGCAACCGCACTAAGTTCGCGAGAATCTTTCCACGGTCCACACGAAATAACTATAATTAAGAAATAGCAACTATCTGTTTTCAACCCTTATCTAGTTTCAACCCTCCGCTACATATGTAAGGCTTATAATGCCATCGGAAATGAAAGTAATGTTATAAAGTAATAAGTAAAATTTTTAAATGTCGGTTTTAAAAGCCATATCAAAATCTCAAATAAAGGGTTATAACTCTGATACCACAGCGATTTGAACTCAGTCACATTTTGGGAAAAAGTAAGTAAAACAGTATCTCTATTATTATTTTATTTTTCTTATTCATGCCTATACATCGCAGGCAAAATCAGTCGTTGAATGAAACAGGAGTAAAAAAAAATGATGAATTCCCAAATTTTTTGTATATTTGTAGGAATCGAAACCGGGAACTCCAACTCATGAAAACTAATTAAGTCTATTCCTAGGTGCCCCTCGCATATTTAAAAAACGTATTAATTTGTACACCAAAAAAACGTTAAAAAAACCGCCAATCGGTTTATTTCACACTGTTCGTTATTACATTCATCATCATCATCATGAACAACCCATTACCGGCTCACTACAGAGCACGGGTCTCGTCTCAATATGAGAAGGGTTTGGCCATAGTCCACCACGCTGGCCATGGTGCGGATTGGCAGACTTCACACGCCTTTGAGAACATTATGGAGAACTCTCAGGTGTGCAGGTTTCCTCACGATGTTTTCCTTCACCGTTGAAGCAAGTGATATTTTATTTTATTTTTTAAATGCACATAACTCCGATAAGTTAGAGGTGTGTGTCAGGATTCGACCTCTGATTAGGAGGCTGACGCTCTGTCCACTAGGCTATCACCGCTTCACATTACATTGTTTGTTGATTATATGAGATATAGATATAGATTATATGAGATAGAGATTCTCATATCAAACTACGAGATACGGATTTATTAATTGCATCGTGAGTTTAAGTTCATTAATTTTAAACGCCGGTTCGATAGCAAATTATAGTTCCAGATAAAATAAAATCTGTTAATAAACTTTCCCAAACCACTTAAACGTCGTGTGCTCAGACAGAAATTAATTTCCCCCTTGTCTAATGACAAGATAATCTGTGACCACCTTATCCGGCTTCCGTCGACGCCGTGTCCCGGACAAAGTTCGCCGGACTTTTCCCTCTGTTTACCTAGCTTAGCATGCTTACAGGAATTAAAACTTTGGACAAAGTTGTTTTTTATTACGACCATTTCTCGTGGAGTCATGCTCGGACGCAATGGAAGTTTCGGTTGCTGATTTACGTTATATCGATGCGTCACGCGTATTTTTTTATCTCTTTACCATCTCTTTACTAGCCATAGCTCGAAAAAGTGCGACAAAAACATCTGACAGCGAAGCCTATGTTATTATCATTATAGTAAAAAAGGACTATTATAGAATTTTTAGTAACATACATGAATAAATATAAACATATACACACATACAAACTTAAAAAAATATCGTACGTTTTTACTCTTTCAAACCAGAGCTGCAGAATCAATTACGCTGAAATTTAAGAAAGAGACAGATTATATCCATTGGATACTTATTGTGCCGTAAATGTCCACGGTTCCCGCTAGATTTGTGACAAAACTAAAATTCCTGCTTACGAGTAAACTACATATGTATTTTAAATAAGTGATCAGGTGATGCTCGCGACTTCTTGTTCAAATTAAAAATAAACATTCCTGTGGAATAGGAGTATCAAAAAAGCTCACCTTTTCTCTCAAAAAAACCCGTCCCTTTGCGTCATCCATCAGGAGGCCAGGCATATCTTGCCCACATCAATGTAGGTCTTGCCCCGCCACTGACCAATAAATGAATTTAATAAAAATAAGCATAAAGAAGCTGTGATAGCCTAGTAGGAAGCAGTGATAAGGCTATCACACAGTAGTAAGGACGTCCGCCTCCTAATCAGTTAGGGGTTCAATCCCCGGGCACACACCTCAACTTTTCGGAGTTAAGTGCAACATCGTGAGGAAACCTGCATACTTGGAAGTTTTTCATAATGGTCTCAAAAGCGTGTGAAGTCTGCCAATCCGCACATGGCCAAATTCTTCTGATATTGCGCGGAGATACATACTCTGTAGTCAGCCGGCCATGGGTTGATCATGATGAAGCAAGTTTGTAATTGAAGATTGATTCATTCTCGTTCCCATTTTCACCTTCCTTAGCAACACATGAATATAATTTCGTGCTATAGCTATAGCTAGGGTAGATATGAATATCTATTAAATTTCATCAAAATCCGTCATCCCGAAATCCCCAGTGAAAGTGCCTTTGTTGGCTTGTTCATAATAAATTGACGTTTTCCTGAAAATCTTGTTATCAGCTTTTAGTACGGGGAAATTTCATTAAAGTGGCACTAATTAAAGAGCAGTATTTCGGTGTACATTTTGTCGCCAGCGGCGCGTGTAGCTACGGAACATGCTACACAAACAAACACACAAACATAATATTATTCGCGTCCTGTTCGTTAGCATATCAGAATATTGACGATTATTTGTACAGTGGCAGCTAATCATTTTGTAGTTACGAGGTAATATAACAAAGACCATTACGTATTTTTTTTATAGATTACAAGTTAGCCCTTGATGGCTATCACACCTGGTGATGATGCAGTTTGAGATGGTAGCGAGCTAACTTGTTATCGGTAGGGTGGTAACTAGCCACGGCCGAAGCCTCCCACCAGACCAGACACGAGTTGGGAATCGAACCCAGGACCTCAAACTTTAAAATGCGCCACGGAGATCGTCTAACCTACTTTTGCCGCACGGTCAAACTAGATTGAGAAAGACTTTCTGGGAGTGGTCAACAGCGGAAACTGCCAGGAAGATACAGAACACGAAGTCATCATGATCAACCCATTACCGGCTCACTACAGAGCACGGGTCTCCTCTCAATATGAGAAGGGTTTGGCCATAGTCCACCACGCTGGCCGTGTGCGGATTGCCAGACTTCACACGCCTTTAAGAACATTATGGAGAACTCTCAGGCGTGCAGGTTTCCTCACGATGTTTTCCTTCACTGTTGAAGCAAGTGATATTTTAATTTATTTAAAACGCACATAACTTTGAAACGTTAGAGGTGGTTGCCCGGATTCAAACCGCCGACCTCTGTTTAGGAGGCTCACTGAGTGGCTATCGTATATTTATTACCCTTTTATATTTTTTATGCCCAACGAACTCAACGGAAGAGTCTTCTCGAATAAAAATGTCTGCTTTCTGCACTTGTCATCTTTTTCTCATATCTTTCTATACTCAAATTAAAAAACTAGAACTTATCTACAGTTCTAAATCGCTAGAAAGCTCCGGATAACGAACGAAAGTTTTGTTATCAACCTTTCCAATAGAAACCATTGTCTTTAGATTTTTCCAGTAAGAGATAAAAAATAAAAGAAGATATTTTCGTTCATTTAATTTCAATAGCCTGTCGATCTCATGGGCTATTGTTTTCGAGCCGCTTTTATTACTGCAAGTGAGTTTAAAGCAGATAATAATCACGTGAAACTGAGTAAAATGTTTAGGCCACATTTTAAAATGAGTTTTATATTTGTTTTAGCTTTAGTTTTAATTTGGCGAGGGTAGTTATCGCCAATAGTTAAAATAATGAAATATGGTTTACATGAACAAAGCTATTTTGAAATTTGAATTTATTACATACAATCTCATATCATATTATACAATCTTAAAACGAATACAAATAGAGGGAAAAATAACAGTTAAATCACGCAATATTTCTACTTAAGTTGTTTATTGATTATTGATGCACTGTTTTCGAAGCACATAGGTAGACTTCACTATCACCAAGTTTTAATTTTTATAACGGCAGTTCTTGCTTTATTGTGCAATAATCTGTTATCTCACATAAATATTTCACATAATATATGATCAAAACCGCGGCCTAGAGAGACTAAAAACATGCACATGAATTTAAATTAATAATTTAATCAAAAATACTCTCATAAATAGGCGTATTCTGTAGCCACCCATTCCACTAACCCTTTCTACCACTAATTCATTCCTAAGTACATAGGTAATAAACGACATCAACCACTCTTTATAACATTTACAATAGTTACGGACAATCTCGTTATTTTAATTGACTTAAACTAGAAAAAAAGATTTATATAATTATAAATCAACATGCGTCAACTCAAAGAAAATTGCCAAACTAGTGAGGATAACATATTGTGTGTTTAATGATGATTTCCTTTAAGATTTTTTTATAGTATCGCTATACCATGTACTCGTATGTTGCTAACTAAAAAGACAAAATAATTATATTGGGTAAAACAAACATGTTTAACAATCACTTTGTAAACCCAATAAAACAATCACGTTTAAATGTCACCTTCACCGTAAATTTAATATAGTATATATATTTTATAGTGAGGCTGATATGGCACGAAATTGACACAAATGATAACTTGCCTAACTTTAGTATGCTATGTGGTAGAACCAGTGGTAAAGTTTTTGGCTAGTACAAGGTGCTTTATGTTCCCCTATGCAAACATTTAACTTGATAGTGTTATCGCCGCGATTCTAAGAAGCTAGCTGGTAACATTACTAGCTGTACCCACGACTTCGTCCGCGTGGAATTTAACAAAAATGTTAATAGGTAGGCCTTTGTGACATGAATTCGTTGGTTGGAGAAGTGGTGGCGCTGTACTGGACAGTACTTGGACATTGCAGCATCACTTTATTTTTCTAAAACAAATGAATTTTTCTACAATAAAAGTAGCATAAGTTACTCCTTATAATATCAGCTACCTGTCCATAAAAGTCCCATCAAAATTGGTCTAGCCATTTTAGAGATAAGCCGGAACAAACAGACAGACAGACAGACAAAATTGTGGAAAATGTTATTTTGGTGTATGTACTGTATACATATTCATATGCATGTAGTAGAAAACGGTTATTTCAATTTTATTTATAAGTATAGTTGATGTATTTATTAATTAAGACATATATTTTAAGTTGTAAGGCTTAAAATGCTATTAATCTGTAAACGTACAAAGAGTATAAGCTTGACAAGAATACTATTACGTATTGTCATCATCATGTCGTGCCGCCATCTTTTGGATCCCGCCAAAACGGTGGCAAGTGATTGGTCGACGCAAAATAACAATAACAATGGACGCCCCGAGTACATTGCGAGAAACTTAGTGATGTTTTTCGAAGGAATGTTACCATTTAATCGACGTATTTATCTAAGTTAACAATAGTGACTAACAAAATTTTGTTGGCAGAAATCACTTTTTTTTAAGTGCCTTTTTGTGAACCTTTTCAAATCAAAAAAAAAATAGCTTTATTCACATAAACCTTTTACAGCCATCTATGAATCGTTCATTTCATTATTTCTATTCGTGAAGTGATGCTGATAACTACTCAACAACTCATAACTAAAGTTCATATTTTACCTATTTTTTTACCATTTTTAGTTAAGTTTTTTTTTTTTTAACAAATAATATCTTGTCTCTTATTACGCATGCTGAGTTAGCCTATAAGTGGAGTGTACAACATTACAAGAGAACTGTATAATGTGTTTTTTTTTTAATACACTACAAGTCAGCCCTTGACGGCTATCACACCTGGTGGTAAGTGATGATGCTGTCTAGGATGGTAGCGGGCTAACCTGTTAGAAGTACGGTAAACCCACGCTCCTAGTTGGTTTCTATTCGACATCGTGCCGGAACGCTAAATCGCTTGGCGACACGTCTTTGTCGGTAGGGTGGTAACTAGCCACGGCCGAAGCCTCCCACCAGACCAGACTCAAGCCGGGACTCGAACCCAGGACCTCCAACTTTTAAAATGCGACAGCGCACGTGACGCACTGCGCCACGGGGTAATCAATGTGTCCTTAAATTAAGATAGTTGTATACACATTGGCTTCCTAATAAATAAATAAAGCTAGGGGTTCAAATCGCGCGGTTGTCTAAGACGAAACCCACAACAAACTAAGCCGGTTTTTTTTTGTTATCACCATCTGACATAAATAAACAAGTATCCCAGTTTTCAAAACAAGTAGAATCCAAATTGTTAACACAAATCGCGCAGTCAATCTATTATATAAAAGCGAAAGGTCACTTACATAATTACATACTTACATACTGATTAAACATGAGATCTCAAAAACTATTGTACGTATAAAGCTATAATTTAGCAAGTAGGTAGTTGATAGTTAAGAGATGTCCGCTAAGAAAGGATGTTTGGAAATTCCACCCCTAAGGGGGTAAAATAGGGGTTGAAAGTTTGTATGAAAGTCTTTTGTTTTTTAATTTAGAAACACGAAAATCGGCAATTTGACATTTGCCTGTAGCTTACTTTCTGAAACAGGGCATTGGCCGCACGGGAAACCTCAATCTCACGGGAAATCAGCAATTCTACGTAGACGAAGTCGCGGGCAACAGCTAGTATAATATATACGCGTTGTATATTTACGTCAGCATCTGAAAGGCAAAGGAGTTCATATTTTTGCATCTCATACTCGGCACTCGAGTAACAGCGTGGCTCATATAAGAAAAGGAATTTGTATGATAATTTTCATTTTGCATTCACTTGCGTTATTCTTCTTGGTGGCTTGTTGTGGATGGCGCTCGGGGGAAATTCGTGGTTGTGTCGCAAACGTTATTGGGGACACGGATTTTGGATGTTGGAAGCGTCACTTTTCGATTTCGTTTCGAAGCGATTCGGTGATGTCCTTTACGTTCATAGATAGATAGATAAAGTCTTTAGTGCATATTACAAAACTTAGATTCTAAAACAAATAAAAATAGATTACAATCGTAATGCGCAAAGGTGGTCTTATCGCTTAAAGCGATCTCCTCCAGACAGCCTTTTGTGGAAGGAACCATTTACAAGGAAAGGGGGATAGTGCAATAGTTAACTAAAATTGCATTAATTTAAGTAAAATTACATTACAACATTACTACAGAGCAAGGGTCTCCTCTCAATATGAGAAGGGTTTGGCCATAGTCCACCATGCAGGCCATGTGCGCATTGCCAGACTCACACGCCTTTGAGAACATTATGGAGAACTCTCAGGCGTGCAGGTTTCCTCACGATGTTTTCCTTTACCGTTAAAGCAAGTGATATTTTAAATAAAAAAACGCACATAACTCCGAAAAGTTAGAGGTGCGTGCCCGGATTCGAACCGCCGATCTCTGATTAGAAGGCTGACGCCCTAACCACTAAGCTATCACTGCTTTTTTCCGTTTGCCTAAGCGGAACTATTACATTACTAGATAGCTATTTGTAGTCAAAACAAAACATAATTCAAGACAAAATTACATACAGCGTCAGGTTTCCGAAATACAAACTTATGAGCGTGTGAGCTACCTAAAATATGTTTTATATGGGATTGCCGTTGAGGGCTAAATTGTGGGGTGTATAAAAAAAAAGTTTTTCTACTTCACATTTGACTTCTAAACATTTTCAAGAGACAATTATAATTAAGATAAAACTTAAATGAATGTTATGTTAATATCACATGCTCTACACTGTTCTTTTAATAATGGCAGTGTGCCAGTGCTGCTATGGCAGGCTTCATCATATCTAATCAATCATCAAATTTCAAACCCTCATTTTACTTTCTTAGAAGAGAACTTTCAGAAATACTATCTTAGCAAACGCTTGTGTTACAATTGCTATCTAAATTACAAAATTTCAGCCTGATTTGAGCTTTGCGTTGATAGATCAGGAAGTTTGCCACCTTTTGTGTATACAGAAGTTTCATCAACAAATCAATTACAAACCCGCGCCCTTATGGGACCAGCTGATGTTGTACGGCTCTTCTAGTTGACAGCTGTAGGTCCTCGTGCACGCAGCGAGTAATTGTCATCTCGGCGGCCTATATCGATATCAGTAAGTACGCGGTAACTAGGGACGGGCGCGGTGACGTCACCTCGTAATGTGTGTGAATAACTGCCGTATCAATAGACAGCCGAATGTTTCCGCCGGCAGCGTTCCCTCACGCTTCATATTTTCTTATTTTTCTTTTTATAGCATCAAATAAATGTACTCAGGCTGTCGTTCCATCAAGGATGTGCGAATTACACGAGCGAGTCTGCGTGAGAACTTTTCTGTATTTCGATCTTGTGAGGGACGCTAGAAACGCACTGATGATTATAATCTATATATATAAAAGCGAAAGGTCACTTACATACTTACATACTGATTAAACACGAGATCTCAAAAACTATTGTACGTATAAAGCTACTCGTATAATTTAGCAAGTAGGTAGTTGATAGTTAAGAGATGTCAGCTAAGAAAGGATATTTGGAAATTCCACCCTTAAGAGGGTAAAAGAGGGGTTGGAAGTTTGTATGAATTTTCTTTGATTTTAGATTTAGAGACAAAAATTGGCATTAAGATTAATAATAATAAATAAGAAACATGTACATCCATTTTTTTTTTAATATTACCTGTTAAGGGTGGTAAAATATGGGAATGATAGTTTTTGCTTATTTTTTTATTATAAAGTCTACAAGCTTGTAATTTAGAAAATATAGCAGCTAGTACTATATATATGCTTAACCGACTGAATATAGTTATATATCTAATACACTATACAAATTTGAACACGGTTAACTTAATCAAAAACACTGTCGGTAGATAGCTACATTAGTTTGAACTCCGGCCAAATATTTTGATTACTGAACTGTAAATGATGAGAAGCATTGGGCCGTATCAGAGTGCAATATGGAACTAATTCAGACGGCGGTGTACCGCGAAAACGTAGGAATTAGAGGCTTAAGTGTATTTACGGCTCGTGTTCTGGAACACCCATATTACCCTCAATACGAATATGCACTGCGCGCTCCGCTGGATTAACCCGCTGTTATATCTCAACTCAATTGCCGTTCGCATATTCGGAAATATCAGACGGAACAAATGATAGAGAAACTGTTGTATTATTACCTTTATGCGTATTTTTATTAAGTTATATTGTTGGTCAGTGGCGGGGCAAGACCTACATTTGATTTGGGCAAGATATATTTTGCGAGGCCCTCTGATGGAAGACATAAGAGGACGGATTTTGTTGAGAGAAAAACTTGTTTGATACTCAAAGTTTTATTCATAAAAATGCAAACTTTTACGCAAGCCCCTTGGCTCGCGAGGCTGTAGTCAGCCCACGCCTTACGCCTTCTCTATTGTAAGTTGCTACCGAATCTACATTAAAAGATAAACATCGTTAAAGAAAGCTTGCGTCTAGTGTACGTAAATCACGAAATTTAAATTAGTTGGCAGGTCAAATGAAAAGATGTGGTATACATTTCACGATACTCCTAGTAGATTAGGAGAACTATTGTGAGACACTCTTTAAGAGATTTATTTACGTTATTTATTGGCGTTATTGTCAATAGGTTTACATTAGTAATGGTTCCCAAGTATCGAAATCTCCCAAGAGTTTGTTTTCTTGTAATTTAAAATACTCTCTACTTTAATTTTAAGACAGTAAGCACCTTCACGTCCTTGAAATGAGTTTAAATGAGCTCGCTGTTATATATCAACTCTTGCATATTTTTTAATATCAGAACAAATTGTGGGAAATCGTCGAATTATTCATTTTGTACGTATGATATAAGCTACGATTCTGATTTTCTTTCGCAATGAACCTAGCCTAATTTTAATTGCGGGCGAAATGTGTTTCATGGGACTTTAGGAACTCTTTATATATATACTAGCTGGCGCCCGCGACTTCGTCCGCGTGGAATAAGTTTTAAAAATTCAGTCAGAATAAGTTGTAAAAATTCCTACGGGAACTCTCCTATGTCACTCTCCAGATCCTCAACTATACTTTCAAAAATCACGTCGATCCATTGCTCTGTTGCGACATGATTGAAGGACATACCAATATACAAACACACTTTCGCATTTATAATATTACTATTCGGACTTTTAGAAATTACTTTCTTAGCGATGTCTATGGCTCTACGGTCTAACTTCCAAATTCCTTTTCATTATTTATGTTTCTACTTTCAAGGTGTGATTTTGCGAGCTTATACCTACGTGTATTATTACCTACTGAAAAGTAATGCTCTAATTGCCGATTTTAATTTCTCTAATTCCAAAAACGCAAAACTTTCCTACCACCCCCTCACCTCTCTCACTCCTTTTGGGGTGGATTTTTTAAATGTTTTTATTATTTAAAACAAATAACCTAAATGTCAATTTTCATGTCCCTAACTTCGAAAACTTAAGAATCCTCATAAAAACTTCCAACCCCCATTTCACCCCCCTCGGAGTAGATTTTCGCATTATTGATCATACAGGTCTTTATTATTTATAATTAACAATTTAGTTGCCAACTTTCATGTCTCTAACTTTAAAAATACAGGACTTTCATACAAACTTCCAACCCCTATTTCAACCCGTTAGTTGTGGATTTTTGTAATATTGCGTATAGACGTTTTTATTATTTGAAACAAATTACCTAAATGCCAATTTTCATGTCCCATAAATTCGAAAACATAGAATCCTGATGAAAACTTCCAACCCCCATTTTACGCCTTTTGGGGTGGTTTTTTGCAACATTGATTATACAGATCTTTATCATTTATAATTAACAACTTAGTTGCCAACTTTCATGTCTCTAACTTCAAAAATATAGGACTTTCATACAAACTTCCAACCCCCATTTCTACCCCTTAGGGGTGGATTTTTGTAATATTGCGTGTACAGGTTTTTATTATTTAAAACAAATTAACTAAATGCCAATTTTCATGTCCCTAACTTCGAAAACATAGAATCCTCATGAAAACTTCCAACCCCCATTTCACCCCCCTTGGGGTAGATTTTGGTAACATTGATTATACTGATCTTTATTATTTGTAATTAAAAATTTAGTTGGCTATTTTCATGTCTCTAACTTCAAAAATATAGGACTTTCATACAAATTTCCAACCCCCATTTCAACCCCTTAGGGGTGGATTTTCTCAAAACCGTTTCTTAACTGACCTCTACTTCATAAAAGGAATCTACCTTCCAAATTTCAAGTTCGTATGTTTTATAGTTCCTGAGATATCGTGATCATCAGTCAGTCAGTCAGTGGTATTTCGCTTTTATATATATAGATACAGATCTTTATCATTTATAATTAACAACTTAGTTGCCAACTTTCATGTCTCTAACTTCAAAAATATAGGACTTTCATACAAACTTCCAACCCCCATTTCTACCCCTTAGGGGTGGATTTTTGTAATATTGCGTGTACAGGTTTTTATTATTTAAAACAAATTAACTAAATGCCAATTTTCATGTCCCTAACTTCGAAAACATAGAATCCTCATGAAAACTTCCAACCCCCATTTCACCCCCCTTGGGGTAGATTTTGGTAACATTGATTATACTGATCTTTATTATTTGTAATTAAAAATTTAGTTGGCTATTTTCATGTCTCTAACTTCAAAAATATAGGACTTTCATACAAATTTCCAACCCCCATTTCAACCCCTTAGGGGTGGATTTTCTCAAAACCGTTTCTTAACTGACTTCTACTTCATAAAAGGAATCTACCTTCCAAATTTCAAGTTCGTATGTTTTATAGTTCCTGAGATATCGTGATCATCAGTCAGTCAGTCAGTGGTATTTCGCTTTTATATATATAGATATATATATATATATATATATATATATATATATATATGGTTAAGTGATATATATATATATACATATCACTTAACCAGCCTATAGAGGCCTATATTCGGTTTGGCTTTAAATATATTCGGGGATTCCCAAGATCAAAGTAACTATTACTGCATTCTAAGTAGATGTAGGTCATTGAATAGGCAAATAAATAGTTTGAGCGTAGCAAACAAAACCCGTGGCCATCCGCGCGGAACGGATTCATCCTTTCCAATAATGCGTAGAGTGGCGCCCTTAGCACATGTTTACCCAGTTATTAAGCGTCGATCTTGCTACGAATGTAGCATGATTGGGAACAATTCTCCCCTTTAGTCACAGAGAGGGATTTAAAGCTTAGAACCACAACGCCGCACACGATTATTTATGATTATTATCACAAATTAATGACAATAATCGAGACCTATGCTTAAACGTAACGTCATCATCATCACGATTAACCCATTACCGGCTCACTATAGAGCACGGGTCTCCTCTCGATATGAGAAGGGGTTTGGCCATAGTCCACTGCGCTGGCCATGTGTGGATTGACAGACTTCACACGCCTTTGAGAATGTTATGGAGAACTCAGGCGAGCAGGTTTTCTCACGATGTTTTCCTTCACCGTTGAAGCAAGTGATATTTAAAAAAAAAACGTAACGTAATGCGGTATAAAACACGGCAGTAGACAATACCGTCTTAAAAACTCAGCGTATTTACTGAGAATTTAATGACAGAAAAACACAATACTATATTATAAATCAAAAAATAATGAATTTTATTATAACAGTGTTTCAATAATTCTATTCTATGATTGGCAGCATTGGAAGAGCCCAACTATGTGTCCAAGCAAACGTCAAGGCCATCGCGGAGAAACGGTGAATACATATGGTACAAGACCTTGGTTGGTGTGAATCCCAGTTTGCGAATAAATGCATAAAAGTACATAAACTATGTTATCACTTTATAGACATTGATAGTGTCAAGTGATAACTTACTCTTGGATTTAATTTCTTGCTTTTCTCTCAGGCAACCACGTCTTCTGTAACGTTTCTCTCAAAATATTTGTAATTTAGAAGTTTGTGCTTAAAATAAATTATTTAATAATAGTATAGTTTTTTTTTTATTATTAATACTACATTACTATATATTGTATAGTGACTCAGGCTAATAATTTAAGATGTTTCTTACTTTGAAACTATTTGTTAACGTTGTGAAAACCTGTAAAAAGCTAAACATTCACAGTAGCTCCTAGTACGGTTCTCAAGTTGGCTGGTGTGCTGTTCCGGCACACCTCTAACCGGCGAAACTGGGTCTGCTGCGGCGGACACCCGCTGGTGTTGCGGTTGTATGCGAAAGCTTTCCCGTGACTCCACCATACAGCGGTGAGTAGGAACACGTGGGGGTTTTTGTCAGTAGGAGTCTGTCATAACCTCTTTGGCTCCTTCCTCGTGGCGCAGAGGTATCCATGAGGATTTACCCAAGTTAAAAAAAAACGTGAAAACCTGTAAAAAGCTAAACATTCACGTTAGCTCACATCGGTAAAAAATGGTCATGAAAAAATGAGAAAAATTAGCTGTTGGTATTCCGTAATAAATAAATAAATTTAATTAAACCACAATCAATGCAATCCTTACAATAGTATTTAAACCTGCAGTCGAAATCCATCGGCTTGACAAATAAAAATGACTTATTTGAAAGCCTTTAATGCTTTTGAGAGCAATCCCGCGCTAAGGGTGCAAATGTAGAGCAATTTCTTGCGCACAAAGGAAGGGCTGCGATGGAATTTAGATTAAAAATGATCCTAACTGAAGTGCAATGTTACGTGAAATTCCCGCTCGATATTAATTTATTCAACCCTATACAACCTGCCGCTTTGTGTAAGTTCGGAACTCCCCGAAGATTGGATTAAAAGGCCTCCGAAGTAACGAGAAAAGGCTCCTTTGAGATAAACTTCGTAGGCGCGTAAGCTTTTCACAGCCTTTTAAATGTTATGTTGTAGAAGCTTGTAGCATTTAGAGAGTAATGAAACGTTCTTTTATACGATGTAAGTAAAAACCCGTTTCGAATGAAACTAAGTTGAAAGACGCTTGTATTTTTAGAGGCTTTTTGTACAAAAGATACGATATATCGCAATAAATACGATGAATTACAATAGATAGGATGGATTTGATAACTTAGGGCGATCGGACCATAGGAAATTTCACATATATTATACATAATATATTTACACACACATCTCGGCTTTTTCGAGATAGAGCAACTCATATCGATAATAAATTGGATGTTTATTTAATATAGGCCAACAATGACGTTTGGAATGCGGCAGATTTCTAAGAAACATGCCATGGTTTCCATAAACTAGTATATATTTTTATGCGTCCTTTGGGAATATATTTGGAATGCTGGAGAATTCCAAAATGCTTACCGTAATGTTCACATCTGGTATACCATTTTCATTACTTGATATGATTTTTTTGTTCGGACTGTCTATTAGCTTTGCTAACCACACAGCCACAGCGAAACCGGGCTGTTTGGCGAGCTTCGGAAAGAAGCTCTGCCAGAAGAAATTTTGAGCCCTAGGGCTTGAAGAAACTAAGGGAACGTCTGCCTAAGGGCGCCTCCTTTGAAGCCGAACCTCGGCTTAGGCGACGTTTGGGATAACGGGGGGGTCGGACGGGGAGTGGTCCGTACGTCTCCGAGGCAGTGGATGGAGCCCACGTCCAGATGACGTAAGATAGCGGGGACCTCGTCTTCGCCAGTGAAGACGGTGTGTAGCGTATGATTGTGTGGTAGGTGGTACGAGTATGTTGTCAGTAGTCATCTGATCGTCAGAGTCAGGAAGGATATGTTTAGGTCTCCTCTTTCGGTGAGGAGCGCTTAGATCGGGGGAGTTGACATGAAAGTAATTCAGAGTACCTACGGGAGATTTCTAAACAGCACGTCAATTATATGTACTATAGAATATGTGAATTCTAGTTCCCGTCGTGTGTAACATTCCTGTGGGCCTTAAATAAAGCGGGGATCCCTGTATGATGAACTTATATCCATCGGCCAATGTAGATGTAAATATTGATCACTTTCGGTATAATAGGCTAGCGTAAGCACAAGATAAATTTACAAGTGCTTGGTTATTTATACAATTTTTTAAATACGATAATATAAAATTCCCAGCTATAAAACCATTAAACAAAAAAAAAAAAATTGAATGTGTCAGAATCAAAGAGAATATAATCACTACCTACGTTTAAAAATCAGAATTTTAAAGATTGTTGCTACAACAAATGACACAACTCAAAACACGAGGGTCTGAATGTTGGCAACGCGCTTTCCAACCACTGAAGTTCCGCTTCCGCTCGCTCGTTCATGCGTAAATGTAATGAGATAAGTGATTACGTTGTAGGCCAACTTACCATTCGGCTATTTACTACATTATCATATTCCATATCGCCTGAATACATGTGTTTATTAGTATACCTATCCATAGACCTTGTATTTAAAAGGTTGTAGTATATCTATGTACTTATGCTAACGTTTCGTTTACGATGAAGACGTTTAGAACTTTATGGTCTCGTAGTGCTTACATACTCTTTGGTCTATGCCTCATGTCAATTTTGTATAAAAATAATCTCATGACATAACGAAGTGTTGATATCCTCTTGGTCAATGAATGTTGTTTTTTTTTTAATCACTGCTATGTTATAAGTTATTTTTCCGTATTGCAATTTAATTTACCTCTTAACAGCAATGTCACCTGGAGATAAGTGATGATGCACTCTAAGATGATAGCGGGATAATTAGCTGTTAGAAGTATGGTGGTTATATAAGACCCATAGGTTTCTACGGGACTTCTTAAAATAATGCCAAATCAAACTAGTCTTGACTTGGCTGGGGGTACCAAATGAGAGCAAATTCAGATATGATAAATTCCCAACTTTTGTTACCAGCAACTCTTCTTTCTTCTTAAGAATGAACTCGGGACTTTCCACTTATAAGACCACAGCACTCAACAGTCGAGTGAGATCGTTCGATTAACATAAAAGGTAAAACTCGTGGTTGTTTTTGTTTAAATTAATGTATTAATTTATTCCTTCAGCTTATTTCGCGATAATTGGAATGGACTTATTAAAGTAATGGAGTTTCGTTGTAAGGTTTCCATTTAAATCGCTGGTGTATTAATGCGAACGTTGTACGAGGTCAATGACCGTACTCGTATACCTAATTAAAGTTCTTTTATCTTTTTATCAGTAACTTTGTACAGTCTGCGGTCTAACCTAGCCTAACGACCTCAGTGGCGCAGCGCGCGCTGTCCCATTATTAAGTGGGAGGTCCTGAGTTCGATTCCCGGCTCGAGATTGGTCTGGTGGGAGGTTTCGGCCGTGGCTAGTTACCACCCTACCGTCAAAGACGTGATTTAGGGTTCCGGCAGGATGTCGCGTAGAAACCAATTAGGAGTGTGGGTTTAACAGGTTAGCCCGCTACCATTTTAAAACGCATCATCACTTACCATCGGGTGAGATGCCGACAGGGCTAACTTGTGGTGTATATAAAAAAAAAGTTGTGGTACCGCAATAGGCTAATAATGATGAGTTCGAGCGAATCCATATGTCAAGGTCAAATTTGAAAGTTATTTCTTGTTTAATCTAGAGATTAATAGATGTAGGTGTGATGTAGTTAACATTTTACGTTTGTACACATAATAAAATCTGTAAAAACAATTCGGAAAATGCTGGAACAAAAGCGCCATTTCAGTCATTTGAAGCGAGAAGTTGCAATTCGATCATTCGCAAGCAAGTTGCAACGTGGTATTCGCCGGCGAGTTGCAGTACGGTCCATTTCGAGCGGGTCGGAATAATGGGGAGCTGTCTTAAAATGAAGTGCCGAAGGAAACTTTGATTTGATTTACTGCAGATTGAAGCCACGTTCTGTTGATTGCAGCGGCGAACGCTGTACTAGTTAGCTTTATGATTGAAAAGTTTACTGGATGTGTTTTCAAAAGTGTTTTATCACATACATTATTAGTTTGCTTCATTTAGTCATAAGCATGTATGTTCAAAAAGCTGTGATAGCCTAGTGGTTAAGACGTCCGCCTCCTAATCAGATGTCGGGTGTTCGATCCCCGGCACCCACCTCTAACTTTTCGGAGTTATGTGCGTTTTTAAGCAATAAAATATCACTTGCTTCAACGGTGAAGGAAAACGCGTCGCTGTCGCATTATAGAGTTGGAGGTCCTGGGTTCGATTCCCGGCTCGAGTCTGGCCAGGTTGGTGGCTTCAGTCGTGGATAGTTACCACCATACCGACAAAGACGTTTCGCCAAACGATTTAGCGTCTACGGCACTATGTGACGTAGAAACCAATTAGGAGCGTGGGCTTACCATACCCCTAACAGGTTAGCCCGCTACCATCCTAGACAGCATCATCACTTACCACTAGGTGAGATAGCCGTCAAGGGCTAACTTGTGTATAAAAAAAAAACTCCTACATGGCTGAGAGTCCTTCATATTGTTATCAAAGGCCAAGGTGTGAAGTCTGCCAATCCGCACATGGCCAGCGTGGTGGACTATGACCAAACCCTTCTCATATTACAGTTACATTTTGCATAGTGCGTATATACCTGTATATATATATTCCTTACTTCGTTATTATAAAACACAAGGTTTACTTTTCTGTTCTTTTGTAATAAGTTCCTTTTTGTGTTTTTTGTTATTTGCTGTTTGTTAATTTCCATATTATATTATTAGCGACATATTAGCGTCGACTTAAGTTATTATATTAGGCATGCTGTAGTTACCTCTAAATTGATTTATATGTACACATCTAGCACTTAAGGTTTTTAAATGTTTATTTTTTTTACATATAAATCTGTTGGTAGCGCTTTGGATAAATAAATAAATAAATATTGTGAGGAGACCCGTATAAGAGCCGGCAATGGTTTGATCATGATAATGATGTATGTTCATATTATACATTACAAATAGCCACATTTTCAACATATCCCTAGCCTTAAAATTTCTAATCCCGCTGACCGGAGTACTCGTATATGAGGCAAAATGAGCGTGAAAAGAATACATTGCGGGATCTGCAAATATCGGTTTTCTCGAAGAGATCGCTCTTCAACGAACGCCATATCGGATGATATGGCGTTCGTTAGGAGAAGGGTTTGGCCATAGTCCACCACGCTGGCCATGTGCGGATTGGCAGACTTCACACGCCTTTGAGAACATTATGGAGAACTCTCAGACGTGCAGGTTTCCTTACGATGTTTTCCTTCACCCTTGAAGCAAGTGATATTTTAATTTTTTTTTTTTTATATACCATGTTCAATGAAATATAAAATTCTTATATACGGAGGTAGGATTGTAATGTAATTCTTTATTAATTTTGAACCGAACAGTAAAAGATGTGTCAAAATAAAATGCAATTTACCGCAGATTCAAGAATAAGAATTTCATGAAAGTCCTACCAAAATCGGATGAAACATTCCTTCGGGTACTTCTAAGTGTTTCAAAACTAAGTTGTAATTTCAAGAAATGCAATGCAATTTGTTATACTTTTTATGTATTCGGCGGATCTTTAAAATAACACGTATAAAACAGTAAGGTAGAATGTGTAATCCACTCACCCAGAATATAACAGCATTAAAACGATAAGTACCTATTAATTTAAAAGCCGATAATCAACAAACAAGTAAAAAGATATAGCTAAGAATCATCCTGAGCAAAATATTCATTACAACTGAACTCAAAAGTGTCCATAAACTCAAAGCATGTTTCATAATTTCGAATTCACACGTAAATAAATACGCGTACCTAAAATATGTAACATCCCCACTTAGTAGCAAAGCGTCAATAACTCATATAGTCCATGAAAACGGAATCAAGGTCCCTGGAACGGACCGTTATGTGGAAACAGGAGCAAACAATCATTACACGAACCGCTTTATTGCCCGACCCACGGCTTTGGCGAAATAAATTAAATTTAATCGCACATTCGGAACTACCCCTAATTTTGTTTAGTTTATTCCGCCCTCGCTCGACTAATTACCAAAAATCGTACAACTATGAAATAAATAATTAGCCAGAATACCTAATATTCAGCTTATTCAGATGGTTCTATGGTATTAGAAGTTTTCTGTTTAAAAATTCTTCAGTACCACTTGCTTCCAAGCCTCCGACCGCCTTGGTATTATGACATCTCATAAATATTTAGTCCCTGATTCACAGAAGAATAACTGAGTGACATGGGCTAAGTTTTAGTCCGGAAATTGTAAGATTTCTTTACAATAACTAGGTTTTAGGCACAATAATGTTATGCCTGTTAAAATGGCTTGTGAGTGAGTGATAATAATCGTTAATAACAACCATGTTTGGAACGTGGAACCAGCTTGGAACGAGATGCGCGAATCCCAATTAGTCCAAAAGGAAATACATAAGCACTTGCTACGTTCGGTACGCGTCAAACGCTAATTTCGTCCAAACAATATCCGAAAATTAGAAACGTGCCGGCCGGTGCGTGAAGCGGCCATTCCAAATCGAATTTCGGAAATGCTCGGTAGACGCCAATCGGCGATCGCGATAAAACTAAGGCCGAGGCTTCAATAGCCCCCAATGTCGCTGGTAGTATCGTCATAAACTCAGCAAATGGATGCCCAGAGCATGGGCACATACCTACTTATAAGAATGTGCACACTTTACGAACCTGCGGCTAACTTGTTTTAGGTTTATCGTCTGCCTACTTAGTAAAAAGTCGCCCAATATTACACTTTCCGGTGCAGGGTCACCATTCCAGTATTGTGGGATCATCTTGTCCATCAGAACTCTGAACTACATAGCCTGTTCCTTGCCACTTCAGTTACGCATATCGATGAGCTATTATTAAGCCTCGGTAACTCGGGTTTATAACTCTGGTTGATCTCAACATCTTGGAATCAAAGTTGTAGTTATGTGCCTAGTGTCTTGGGGGTAATCGTGACGTTTAGCTTTCTTATCACGCTCTTAAACAAATACCGTTGACCTACAACAGTTATGTATCAAATCCAAACAAATTAACAATAAACAGAAAGTATAATTTGCTATATATAAAGTATGACTTTGCCTTTCGCGCTTGTGAAGTCAACATCTCCTGAGGATGATCCGGTGTCGGGTCGAAACGTGCGTAGAGGTTCTAGTGGAGGATTTTGTGTGGTGTTATACTATACTAATCTCCCGGTTGTCGGCTGAATTATACTTTAAATTATACTCTCTGTTTATTGTTTGTCATGGACTTCCGCAAAGTAACGCCTGCTTCCATTCATTATTCAAACAAATTAACTTAATATCGTATTTCGTTCCTTTCTAGCATTAATGTGTGAAGACAAACTTTCTGTGGCTGTGATACAAGAGACACGTTGCACCTCGAAACTATGATATGAAAATAATTAGCGCCATTCTTTAATGTTGTGCCGCTGTTAGAGGCAAAGGATTTAACCCTATCAAACTTGAATTCGATGTAAGAACTTAGCTACAGGCTAAAAAAAAAGAGAAACGAGAACGCGTTTACGAGTTATATGAAGCAACTGCGAACATCTGCTTAACCAAGAAGTGGATTTCTTCCAACACTATCAAAACATTCACTTTAATAGTAACGACAACTTTTTTTCTTTTATTTCGCTCTCCCAATTGCATTGCAAATTGAGGATCAATGCACCCTCAGCCTTAGCCCCTAATGGATTCCTGTTGATTTCAAACGAACGATTAAAGAACAATATAATTTCCATACTTTTAATTGGTAAGCCCAATTAAATGAAGAGCCATTTTGAATTGATAACAGTTTTCTCTACTGTCGCTGTCTGTCGTAGTTGTTAGGTAGATTACGATCAATAATTGCCAATAGGAAGCAAGTTTTTTATTAGAAGTAAAGTTTTGCCATAAATTATTTCTAATTTTAGTCGAATTAGAGTGAAAAACATTCACAATAAAGACGATAATTGTTCAGTTATCGAGCGAGATGACAAATGATTAAATTACTAAAATGAATATTAAATAATAAGGTTTTGCGATAGAAGGATGAAAATTTAGGGTTGTATGTATTTTTCAATGCCACATAATACAAAAATAACATTTTAAAAAATTATCCAAAAAACAAAAATATTTTTTGTGGTGGATACTTCTTATCACTTGGGGATTTGAAAAATAGATGGTGCCGATTCTCAGACTTACTGAATATGCAGACAAAATTTCATAAGAATCGATCGAGCCGTTTCGGAGGAGTTAAATTACAAACACCGTGACACGAGAATTTTATATATAAGATTATAAATACTTATGCGTCTAATACCAAGCGCTAGAATCAAAAGCTCTTGACTGGTTGTTGGCGGGGGCCAAGCTCATAAATCAGTCCGCTCCAATACAAACACTTCTTAAACCTCTTGGCACTTGACTCGTTCAAGTCAAGGGTAGCGGCGCGTACTAGGCTTGTATGTGAGATGTGTGGGTACCTACTTACGTAAACGAACTTCAGTCGCGCGTTGTTGAACGATATTGATGTTTTAGAAACCGCTATATATATATATGTATATATTTATATGTATATGTAATCGCAAGAGTGATTTCTCGGAATTACAGAAGTCTATTTCATTTGTGTATTGACTAAAAATTCCCTCCAGATAGGCTCAGTCGTTCCGAAGATATTCAAAGTCCTTATAAACATATAATAAAAGCATTTGGAGGCATATATTATTTTTATTATTTGTATAAGGTGTACCTTTTTTTTCGGACTGTCTATTAGCTGTACAAACCCTATTGGTTGCCACAGCGTAACCGGGCTGTTAGGCGAGGTTCGGAAAGAAGCTCTGCCAGAAGAAATTTTGAGCCCTAGGGCTCGAAGAAACTAAGGGAACGAGTGCCTAAGGGCGTCTCCTTTGAGGCCGAACCTCGGCTTAGGCGACGTTTGGGATAACGGAGGGGTCGGACGGTGAGTGGTCCGTACGTCTCCGAGGCCGTAGATGTAGCCCACGTCCGGGTGACGTAAGATAGCGGGGACCTCGTCTTCGCCGGCGAAGACGGTGTGTAGCGTGTGTATTGTGTGGTAGGTGGTACGAGTATGTTGTCAGTAGTCATCTGATCGTCAGGGTCAGGAAGGATATGTTTAGGTCTCCTCTTTCGGAGAGGAGCGCTTAGGTCGGGGGAGCAAGGTGTACCCTTGCGAAGCAAGTGGACCGTTTCTTAACTAGCGAAGCACTCGCATAATATCGTAATATTTGTTTGTTTATAAAAATTTAATTAGAGGCAGCAGTTATTTCGAGTTCTCTGCTCTATAAACGAAAGATTTCGTAAAAATCTTAGGTTGTGTGTGTGCGTGTTACATTTAACTACGAAGTACGAACTCTTCCGTTTTATAATGAAATTTTGAGTAGTATTGTAGCTACAGAACTACAGGCTAGTGTTCGGCTATCTATAACGGGTAGGTTTCTTCCATTCCCATATCGAGTCAACAATATTTGTTAGGTATAGAGATTTTCTGTCCAGATATTTTTATTACCAACCAGAAGAGACATCGGTGTCCAACCCAGTGCCACGGAGAACATCTTAAACTGGTCTTGGTTATTAGATATTATTTATTTATTTTAGACAGGGTGACATATAAAGTATACTAAGCATGGTGTTGCAATATCGGCTGCAGTAGTTTAAACTGTGGCACAACCATTATGATGTGATTGAAATCGTTAAAGGCCGCGAGTTATAGGCTGATGAATTGGAATGATGATGATTATGATTGTTATCATAGTGGGGAACACAATACATTGTAGGTAATGGTTGGACATGATACTAGGATGATACTAGGGATTGTGTGTATGGTGTGTCATGTGTAGAATAAGTAGTCAGTAGACTCAGCTACCCGACCAGGCCACGAATGGGTAAGGTGCGGGGAGTGTGGTATCCCCCTCCATTATGACGCGTGACTCCTGGGTGATGCCTTCTTAGCTAATACTCCGATTCTCTCAAAATAATATATAAATAAATTAACTCGCTCTATAGCAGTGGTGTGCACTCCATACATGCATAATAGCGGTCCAAACCATTCCTCAGAAGCCTCCGGAGATAAAGGACATATAAAAAGATATCTGGGCTTGTCGTATTTGAGAAACGTACTAAATAACAGCAGCGTGCACTCCATATATTCTTCAAAGCACTGTCTACCCGAATGATCCATAGGACGCATTTTCGATAAATCATCTGCCTGCATAAGTCAAAATGGGAGCTCAATTTGACCACAGAGTACTCTTTACGTATGGGAAGTAACCCCTGGGAATTAACTAAATAAAAATTGAGACAGAGCATCGGTATCTTCCGTCTCATACAGCGTGGCGGTTTTTCTTAACTTTAAAAGAACTGTGCTTTACCCTGTTACGATTTTCTATGATTATTTCAGTGTTTTCATTGTTACGCTGTAATAGCCTAATGGTAAGGGCGTCCGCCTCCTAATCAGAGGTCGGGGGGTTCGATCCCTGGCACGCCTCTAACGTTTCGGGGTTATGTGCGTGTTATCACTTGCTTCAACGGTGAAGGAAAACATCGTGAAGAAACCTACATGCCTGAGATTTCTCCACAATGTTCTCAAAGGCGTGCGAAGTCTGCCAGTCGCGTGGTGGATTATGACCAAACCCATATTAATAGGAGACCCGTGCTTTGTAGTTACGCATTGTCACGCTATTTTCATTTTAAGATTTATTCCCTAAATACATTTAAAAAATAAAGTTAAGGTTGCTTTGAAGTCAATTTGTGTGACAGCAATAACATAAATTTTACATCATTTACTTGTTTTCAAAATATATAAATATATAAAGCTACATAAAGCTTCTTTCTGAGCAGGAAGTATAAAATACATTTCATATACACTAAAAATTCACTGGCTTATAGAATTAGTGCACTGTGCCCTAGTGCTAGGTAAACGTCTGAATAAAATAAAACTCTAATATAAACTTTGCAAGATTTATTTTAGTTTAAAAACATATACAGGAATTATGATTTTATAAAAAAGATTTTAAAAAATTTGTCTTCTTAATCTAAGCTAACTTACAACTAACTATTAATAATAAAATAATTATTAAAATAAATGCATTAAGTAATCTGGAATATTAATAGAATGTTATATTGAATATGTATATCAATATTACAAAAGAAATATAATATAATAATATTAATTAATATTACAACATTCGTTTCGAATTAAACTTTGGTATCTAATTAGGAATCTTAGCTAGCTACATAATTAGTTAAGTAAATGGTAAATTGAGGCCGAATATATAATAATTTAAACAAACCGAGTACAGAAGAATATTTTGGCAGTTGGTTATAAGTTTTTTTCTTTTAAGGTAATATACTCTGTTATAGCCTTTTTGAGACTAGCCTATGTATTTTTCTGAAAGGTTATTTAATTAAAAAAAAAAATCAGCCCTTAGCAAGAGATTCTGTCATACAGTATTTAAAAAGCTACCAAGTCGACTATAATAAACTAATATGGCAAATAGAAAAAGAAAACATAAAATAATTATGACCAGAAAAAAGATTCGTACATATAAAAATTACAAAAAGTAATTACAATAATTATTACTGTCAATAAGAGAAAAACGGAAGATCTTTTTATTTGTATCAAACACTATTTAAAAGTACAGCAGTACAATTATTAGTTTGAAATCTTAATCGTCTAAAATGTAAACACTGGAGATTCAAAGTAAAATGTAGCTTATAAACTTTCATTTAAAGCTTTAAATCAACCAAATTTATAAAACACTGTTACGACAAAAACGTATGTTAAATATTAATCGGTAGTTCAGAATTACTAACCTTAGAACATAGTCTCATAAAATTCATTATACATTAATAAGTTTCAAAGTTTTACATTATATTTTTTCCGGCGTCTCTACCTATAGGATTACTATGGGCACGAGAAATTATCGAGTCCTAAGCGAAAATTGCGCAATACTCGATTTTGTCTTAACCAGTGGCGGGCACCAAATACATACTTACACCGAATACTACATAAAAGCACTGCCTACCAAAAAGTTTTATAAAATGTGTTTGTATTTTCTTTGCATATGGAAATAAGAACGTACCAGAATCGCCTGGCATGCTCTGTATAATCTTTTAAAACTCGTCATGCCGCGCCAAAGCTTCGCCGAAGTCCGTTGCCTGGGAGCCGACGAACAGGTCGTACTTGTCGAGGATTTCCGCCTTGGTCAGCTTCTCGTCCGCATCGGAGTCCGCCTCGAAGACCAGGTGCCTCGCTTCGGCCTCCGCGTGGTCGAACTCCGCCGGGGCGATCCAGTCTTTGACTTCCTGCTCATCCATGAAACCGTCTTTGTTTGTATCTCTGGAACCAATAAGCGTATATGAATATTTCTATAAAAAAAAATACTGAAACATTTTTGCTTCGAAACATATTGCGGCGAGTCTGACTATTGGCGTGGGTCAAAAATATAATATATACTAGCAGACGCCCGCGGCTTCGTCTGCGTTGAGTTAGTGTGTTTGTTTGTCTTTCAATCACGAAACAATAGATTACTAACCCGAATTACTTGAAATAATTACATGATAAACATTAAAGTATCTCCTTTCTAAAAAAAAAAAAACACAGTACTTGGACACTGCAACATTACTTTATTTTTCTAAAATAAAAGACTTTTTCTAAAATAAAAGAAGCCTAAGTTACTCCTTACTACATCAGCTACCTGCCAATAAAGGTCCCGTCAAAATCGGTCCAGCCATTTCAGAGATTAGCCGGAACAAACAGACAGACAGACAAAAATTGTAAAAAGTGTTACTTTGCTGTATGTACCGTATACATAGTCATACGCACGAAGTAAAAAACGGTTATTTCAATATTACAAACAGACACTCCAATTTTATTTATTTGTATAGATATTCCGATGTAATTGGTGCATGCGTTTTCATTGTAGGCTTTAATTGAGACTTTGCACAACATTTTCGTTAACTTGTCCCTTCCGCACTGTATAATGTGTGATTGTTAAACCCGCTCCTTTTATTTAACAAACGAGCGGACGAGTCACGTGACGTTAAGTGATTACAGTAACATATGCAGCATCTGTGACTAACGGTGCGTTGTCGACCGACAAAGACGTGTCGCGAGACTTTGTATATGGCGGGCGCGGTTTTTTCATGCTTTTCTTGAATTAATGTTTGTTGGCTAATTTTGAAAAGGACTGGTGTTGGTTGTGTCGTGGACAGTTTTGGTGTCGTTTGTGTAGTGGCTAGTTTTCTGAATGGTTAACAGGTATTGATTTGGGAAAGGTTTGAAGGAGCCGCGTTCGCGGAGTGCGAAGTTTCCCGCCATTTCCCCTTAACTTCTACATTGCTATAAACTTGACATCGTCTAATCTGTGTAAAGCCATAAAACGAAAGAAAAAAAAAACACGTGTCGCCAAGCGATTTAGCGTTCCGGCACGATGTCACGTAGAAACCAATTTAGAGCGTGGATTTACCATACTCTTAACAGGTTAGCCCGCTACCATCCTAGACAGCATCTTCACTTACCACCAGGTGAGATAGCCGTCAAGGGCTAACTTGTATTGAATAAAAAAAAAAGACTGAATTCATCCTCCTTCGCAGTTGCTACTCTGCATCATTTGACGACCTCCGTGGCGCAGTGCGTGCGCTGTTGCATTATAAAGTTTGAGTTCCTGGGTTCGATTTCCGGCTCGAGTCTAGTCTGGTGGGAGGCTTCGGCCGTTGCTAGTTACCACCCTACCAACAAAGACGTGCCGCCAAGTGATTTAGCGTTCCGGCACGATGTCGCGTAGAAACCAATTAGGAGTGTGGATTTACCATACCCCTAACAGGTGAGCCCGCTAACATCTTAAGACTGCATCATCACTTACCATCAGATGAGGTTGCCGCCAAGCTAACTTGTAGTGTATAAAAAAAATCGTACTGTAGCGTTAAATCGGTTGGCGGTATGTCTTCGGTAGCAAAGTTACTCTTGTAGGGGCTTACGTTTAGCAGATGATTAAAAGAAGAAAAAAGAGAAGAATTACCTGTATCCAGTGAACTGCTCACGCTCCTGCTTGACCCAGTCGGGCTCGCCGTCCACACTCTCGCCCTCCTCCGGCTTGAACATGTCTCCTATGTACTCTTCCAGAGACACCTTCCCGTCCTGCACGCAAGTACAACAAGTCAAAACTTATTTTTATTATAATAGACACAGACACTAAATAACACTAGCGATTCCACGTGCATTTATCCGCTTTTCCACACAAATAGCCTCCGATCTACCGCGTTTCAGCGCCCGCTCTCCCAACTAGGTAGTCCAACTTTGTCAATATATGGGCATTATTATATTAAATGCAGAGTGAAGTTTTTTAACTTACAATTTACATACCTTACCAAAAGTAAGTTTTGACGACCTCCATGGCGCAGCGCTTGCGCTGTCGCATTATAAAGTTGGAAGTCCTGGGTTCGATTCCCAGCTCGAGTCTGGTCTGGTGGGAGGCTTCGGCCGTTTCTAGTAACAACGCTACCTACAAGCGATTTAGCGTACGATGTCGCGTTGAAACCAATTAAGATTTCCTTAAGTTCGCCCGCTACGATATTAGGCTGCATCATCACTTACCATCAGGTGACATTGCCGTCAAGGGCTAACTTGTAGTGGAATAAATAATAAACAATAATGTCAGAAGACTGGTTTTCAGGAACTGTAGCAGTTACGGAAATGTAATGTAAACAGAAATTATATTTCTATTGCCGCAATAATAACACAATAATATAAAATGAAATTGAGTACCCTTTCCCAGAGAAACATTAATCAATAATAAATAATCATTAATCAATAAAAAGTGACCTTATGATATTTTGGTCCATATATTTCTCTCAAATCGAAAAAGCGAGAGGGGCCTGAGATTTATATATGCTATAGGCAATAGTGGGGGATCAATTCTGGTCCATATACTATTTCTATCAAATCGAAGAAGCGAGATTTATATATGCTATAGTGGAGGATCAATAAGCTGAGATTGTCTTGGATAGGCTCTAATATTTACAAACGCTGCTGTTATGCGAGTTGATTAAGATATGAAAACAACTTTATCGTTATATACCTTATCCTTATCAATGTCTTCGAGAGTCTCCAACACGACAACGTCCTTCATAGTACCGTGGTCCTCGGGATGCAGGAAGCTGGCGAAATCCGTCCGGTTCAGGGCGTCGTCTTGATCGGAGTCTGTTGGGAAAGTCATCTTTTATTTGAAAAGTGTAACTTAACAATGGTAAAATGGCGTCGCAAAATCGAGTTTATACTAAGAGATCATCTTTCAAAATTTTAAAATAGCTTTATACATATAAACTAGAAATTATCAAACATATTTCTTTTACCGCCCCCTTTGAAAATCAATTATTTTTCAGCACCCCTTAATTATTTGTCTCCTAGGAACTTAAAAACCACAATATCATTACTTTTATTAATTTAGTTATGGTGTGCTATATAAGTCGGTTCTGGTGTTTAAACTAGACATTATTACCAGTGAGAGCAATTAAAACGCAACTTTATTATATGAAGAATACATTTTAAAATAATTAGGTAATCAATTTCAATTTTAAAGTTAAGGTTTTAATTATAGTAATATATATAAAGTCTCTAAATTAAATTTACAAATCAACCATCGCCGCCCTAAACCACGCCAATTCCCCCCCCCCCCTCCTTTTTTATCTGGGCCCCTTAACGCCCCCCTTTAGGTCTCCAACGCCCACTAGGGGGCATTTTCGTTTTATAGTAACGCACGTAATGCGCCACAAAGGCTGTCGACATATAATTGATCGAAATGTACCGTGGACATAGACCTGTTCTAAACATTCCCACTTGCGTCCAGCGACTTCCAGAGACACTCTTGATGACGTTTATCTATCTAGTTGACATCTAACTAATATGTAACCGCTATGTACCGCACGCGTAGCCACTTCGGCTTTGCGACTCGTCCAGCTAAGTGGGTGACTCTGGTTCTTCTAAAAATCTACTCGAGACTTAGAGAGAGATAACTTAGAGGTAGTCTAATAGCTCTATCAATTCAAATTCAAAATTCAAATTCAAAATAATCTTTATTCAAATAGTCCTTAAAAAGGCACTTTTGACGCGTCAATAATTTACACAGTAGTTATTTCATGGTGATAACTATATTCGTAAACTTAAAACTAAAGCTATGAGGGTTCCAAACGCGCCCCGGTCTAAGAAGAAGCCCACAACAAACTTAGCCGGGGTTTAATTGACCTTTCTCATCAAACCAATTCTTATGAAGATCTTGAAATTTCTTGATCTTTTTGTTAATACACAAACAAGGCATTAATTTATAATTACAGAACATAAAACATCTATCACTTACCAGCATACACCCACCGCCTCCTGTCCCTCTTGAGCAAGTTGGAGTAAGTGGAACCTTCCTGGGATTTTTTTTCGCTGTCACTCAATTCATTCATGAACCCGTAAACATTCTTTCTGTAGGTCTGAAAAATAAAACATTTATTCTTGTGCAAGTAAGCCAACATAATTTATGGACCAGCAATGTCTTCAGTTTTATATTATTTTGGTAGCAGTTATTTTACATATCTTAATTATTAATAACAAATATAATAAAAAAAAATATTTACATATCCAAAGTTGATTTTACATGCACTATTGAGAAAACCAATTAACTTTGTAATATCGAAAAATAATTTTATTTATTATCTCTGTTTTACTGCACATTAATAAGATTCTTTGTGTATTAATAAAGTTATTAAAATCCAGTAAAATCGCTCAAACCACGGAATAAGTCCATGATGGCTCTAATCATCATGAACAACCCATTACCGGCTCACTACAGAGCACGGGTCTCCTCTCAATATGAGAAGGGTTTGGCCATAGTCCACCACGCTGGCCATGTGCGGATTGGCAGACTTCACACGCCTTTGAGAACATTATAGAGAACTCTCAGGCGTGCAGGTTTCCTCACGATGTTTTCCTTCACCGTTGAAGCAAGTGATATTTTTTTTTTTTTTGATGTCTCTAATAAAGCCGATGAAATATGATAACGTTATTACAATGAAAACCTACGTACGATTCAGTCAATTGAGATGCGTTGGGTAACACAGTTATGTGTCAATGAACTTTAATTTAGAACAAGCTACATCTTGGAGATTCCATTGATATCACAATACGTGTTCGATCTTATCTATCGTAAATCAGTTGGTGGCAGGGTTCATATTTAATTTTTATTCCCGACGAAAAAAAGAGATTTACAAGAGCCGTGACCCAGACATAAGCAAGACTAAATTAAAAACTTTCCGTTTCAGAGTGAAATATGAAACACCACAATTTTTTAGTATTGAATTTATTAAAATAAAATCGAGCAAATAGGCACGTTTCATGTGGATAAGTCACCAACTCATATGTAAATCATAACGGCAATAGAAATAACCAAATTTCATGAGATAGAGCCCCGTGACAGACGAACAGCCATATATATATATATATATATATATATATATATATATATATATATATATATATATATGGCTATAAAATTAATATATGGCTATAAAATTAATAAAAATCACTTGCTTCAACGGTGAAGGAAAACATCGTGAGGAAACCTGCTAGCCCTACATGCCTGAGAGTTCTCCATGTTCTCAAAGGCGTGTGAAGTCTGCCAATCCGCACATGGCCAGCGTGGTGGACTATGGCCAAACCCTTCTCATATTGAGAGGAGACCCGTGCTCTATGGGTTGATGATGATGATGATGATTGAGTTTGATGACCACAAAGTCGAAAACAGAAACCAAACAAACGTTACCAAAACTTTTGTGTATGATATATACAATCAAGGGCTAACTTGTATTAAAAAAAAAGGAACAAAGGAGACATGAATTATTAATATTCTATAATCTCCTTACTCTACACAAGCAACAGCTAGTAATAAATAATTGGTATGTTAACCGTACCTCCCAAGTAATAAATTCCTCATTGTTGGGGTTGTGCTGCCGCCAGTGCCTGTCGACATCTTCTTCAATGTACCTCTTCTGCGTGTAGCGGATCCAGTCCTTCAGCTCCACGAGGGAAACGAACCCGTCTTTGTCAGAATCTATCTGGTCGACGATTTTACTGAAACAAGTTTATACCTATCATCATAATCCGTAGTCTATCAGGATCTATAAAACGTGCTTAAGAGGTAAGGCACCTCTGACAACATACAACTAAAACGAACTTATACGCCCGTCATAAATCTGTTTCATTACACGACACATACCGGATCACTACAGAGCACGGGTCTCCTCTCAATATGAGAAGGGTTTGGCCGTAGTCCACCACGCTGGCCATGTGCGGATTGGCAGACTTCACACGCCTTTGAGAACATTATGGAGAACTCTCAGGCATGCAGGTTTCCTCACGATGTTTTCCTTCACCGTTGAAGCTAGTGATATTTTTAATTTTTTTTAAAACGCACATAACTCCGAAAAGTTGGAGGTGCGTTTGCGGCTGTTATACCAATTAGAAGGCTGACGCCCTAACCACTAGGCTATCACCGCTTCAACTTCAACTTCTTACATCGGTATAATATAAGATCAAGTGTTCTCTCCCACTTTTCCCGGTAATTGACATTTAATGTTTTTGTTCCAGTCGTCTTATCACGTGTATATATAATCCTACCTACGTGGCCGTATACATACAATACACCTAATAATATTACCTCTAAAATACTTATTACTGTCTATAAAAAATAAAGTAATAAAACAATCAATTCACAATAACTGCGTTTATTTCGACTAGGTAAAAATCGCTTTTTCGACATGATCATAATACAATCTATGCAACAAAGTCCAAAAATAAGCGCAGAGTCCAAGTTCGATAAGATGCGGCGTAATCACAATCTCCACTGTCTAATATATAATAATATGCAGGCTGACGAGAAAACTCCATGTTTTATTGTTATAAAAGAAAAATTTAATTCGATACATCGACGTTCCTTTCAAAATTCTATTTATTCGATGCTTAAACCAATGTTAATTTCAACTTTTATTTATAATTCAGGGATATTCGGTGATAGCCCAGTGGTTAGGGCGTCAACCGGGCGTAATTAGAGGTTGGCGGTTCGAATCCTGGCACGCACCTCTAACTTTTCGGAGTTATGTGCGTTTTTAAGCAATTAAAATATCACTTGCTTCAACAGTGAAGGAAAACATCGTGAGGAAACCTGCACGCCTGAGAGTTCTCCATAATGTTCTCAAAGGCGTGTGAAGTCCGCCAATCCGCACATGGCCAGCGTGGTGGACTATGGCCAAACCCTTCTCATATTGAGAGGAGACCCGAGCTCTGTAATGAGCCGATAATGGGTTGAACATGATGATGATGATGATGATGATGATGATGATATAATTCAGGTTTAATTCATAATAATATTTATTATACCACAAATCTTTTTTTTTTCAAAAGAGTAAATGAAAATAAATGTTAATGAAATACGTAAGATCAAGCTTACGTGTATTAATATTCTACGTTTTATGAAAAAAAATTGAAATAAACCAGACAAAATTAATAAGGCAATTGAAACAATGCAAAATAGGTGACGTCTATATTTTTAGTCAGTGAGCATTTAAACCAATTTTAAGCAGGTGTACTCAGGAATCATTCGATTTCGTTCCTTCCAACCTTTTCACATCATCAACTGTGAGACATCGTACCCCTCAATTCTCTTTACGCTTTAACGAATCATTAAAGTTGATAATAAAACCGTGACCAACGACGTTAACTTGCTCTTAGAGAAAAGAAGCGAATAACGAAGGTAAATATTTTAACTGCAGCGTTGTGTAGAAAAGTTTTTGAGACGAAAAACCCAGAACCAACAATCTGTAGGCGGCCGGGATCAATCCATAGATCTTATAGTCAAACTGTTAGAGGAACAAGGCATTCAAGCGATATGATACATCATGACGTGTTAATTAACTGCTGATAAGAGAGGTCGCCGAACTTTAGATAGCATCTTTTATTTTAGAACTTTTAGGAGCTGTGTAAAAAAATCGCGTAAATTAAAGCAGGCACCTTACTTAACAAAATCGATTACGGAAAATCTCTCATAAAGGGAAACGAAATGACATTACTATTCAGAAGATGGTACCACATGATTATTAAGCTTAACGTGGTGTAATCCACGTAGAATAGGAAAAATACTATGTGCAATTTGCCTATTTTATTCAGATACAACAAATTAAGCCTTGTGTTTAATGTACAGAATTTTGTTTGTATTCTGATCTGGTAAAATAATCGTATCCATTTAGAATGAAACTCTAAAACAGAACAAAGTCTAGAATTCAAGGTAGTAAATTACTAACAATTTATAAATAGCTGTACACAAATTCCGACAACCGCATATGCCTAGTTTAGTTAACCCACATTCCTAGATGAGATAAATAAAGATAATCTACAGGAAGTTATCACACATTTCTTGTCTTATAACGATGACCCAGTTACAGTGCCATGTCTACAATACATTCATCATTTGTGGTAAACGTATGTAACATTAAGCATTGTTCCGTAAGGCAAGCCAAATCAATTGTGGGAAAATGGCTCGCTTCCTTAAACTAAAAGGAAACAGAGGAGCTTTTCTTGCATTTAACATAAGGGAGTTCTCTTTGATACATCTTATTGGGATATATATATATTTTTTTTGCAACAAAAATATAGTTAGAATCTGTATTGTATCATTTAACTGTTAAAGCGATATAAGGTACCCACGAGACAGGATTACCTAGTGTGGGTGCCATCGGAATATGTAAAACTGTAACTGTGTTTTTGGTGAAATAAATATTTATAATTTTATTTTTTTAATCCTCAGTCCTATTTAGATCCTACATAAGGTCAAATACTTAATTTTTCATAGAAGAGTAGGTAGGTAAACTTTAAAGGTTAATGTGTGCTTTCACAATTAGTATGACAAATTTTACAAATTCTACAATCTTTGGTGTTCATATGTATCCCATATCCTTCCTGTATTCACAATAGCAAAAATAATACTTGAATAGCTACCTAATTCAGTGAGCTGTTTCAAGACTACATTGAATGATTTGTATCATTGTAGAATCAGCAATAGGTGTAGTGTTACTATCATTAAAAATGTAAAACTATAAAAACTTTTATAGCAAATAATAATTATTATTTATGTAAAAAATAATATGACAGGCAAACTTGATTTAACCCAGTGTGTTGGCATGTTGCTATGTCACATTAGATGATTAACAACAATAAATTCATTATAATTAGTACCTACTTCAATATTAAAATTAGGTCAACATTCTAGAACAAGGATCCAGATTTCAGGTTCTCATAGTTCATTAGCTGGAGATGAGTGTCACACAGTCTGATCAGTAGATGTATTGACAAATTGACACTATGGACGTCAATAGGGCAGACAGCAGAATGACATTGATAGTGCTCTATATTGCCCTTTAGTAATGGTAATAAAAATGAAAGACAAATAAAATTCTTTACCCTAATCTTCTTTTGCTCTCTTCAGGTGGCAGCTGATCAAATGTCTTAGCTTGGTCTTCGCCAAGAAATGCATCATGGTCAAACTGTTTGTTATGAAGCTCACTCCTGTAATGCTCTGTATCAGAGAGTTGATCCATCATGCGCTTGGATTCTTCAGGGTTGCGCACACCGGCAAACACTGCTGTGATGGTTAATGCAATGAACACAGTCTGTAGCATTTTGTCTGCAAATAAAAAATTACACTGAAAGTATACTTCCATTTAGTTTTGGACTCGATTTTTTTAGGACACTTGAACTTTTTATCCTCTACATATATGTACTCAGGATTGGTTAAGTTATAATTTTTTTTTATATATTAAATATATTTATATGGATACAAGCAACTGTACTATTAATTTCAATTTTAGGAACTGTGAAGGCATTAGTATATATGTATTGGACAATGTAAATGTATTATAATATTAATGAGTTTTCATGATAAAAATAATAATATATGTTGAATATATTACTCACATTTTCTAAATACTTTTCATTTAAACTAAATATGAGCAAAAAACTATATTTTTAGTAAACTATTTACTGAAAAACATCGCTGTCCTTACTTATACCCGGTAAATAGATTTTTCATAGCGGAAGTTTAAATAATCCTCTATTCTGTCCGCTTTTTACAAAATCTATACAATTTTTACCAACTGAACAAATATCATTTGAAATTATTGTCCCTATTCATTTGAGAATTAATTCTATACTGCAACAGCTATTCTGCTTTATACTAAGTTCGCATATAAACCACCGGTGCTACTATATACCACTATATAAATACAATTTAATATTACAATATCAGCGAATTTTATCAAAATTTAAATTAAATCTTACTTGTTTTTAAAGCACGGTTGTTTTAGTATCTTCCTGAGACTTTCTGGAAAGGCCACGTCAACAACTTCCACGTTACTTGGCACAGATTTTTAATAACCAACCTTAAATAATGTTCCCTATTCCTGTTTCGATTAGGGAATACGATTCTTGTACGATCTCGATAAAACTACGCCCCCGAGCATGAGACGAAAAATGTAAGATGACAGATGAAATATTGAAACACAGACTACTTAATAAGACACAGATGAATCAAAAACACAAAAGTCTATGGTTATATTTTGGCAAATTATTGCTGAGGCACATTGTCGTTATTTTTTTATTTATGGTGATAAATACGTATTTTACCGTTTCACTTATATTTAGATAGAATAATTAATATTCATAATATAAAAGGCCTTATCCCGTAGATATATGCATTTGTTTCTTTCCAGTTCTTTCCGCTTTTTTGTTTCGAATTTCAAAGTCTCTATTTTTTATATTGAGTAGTAATTACAATAATGTTTTAATAACTAAACATTGAGAAACTTTTATTTTGGTTTATTTAGCTAAAAGAAGAACTAAGTTCGACTAAGTTTAACTAAGTTTAACCAAAGCCTTCTTTTTAGGGCGTTGTTTTACTTTTATGGGTCTCTGTCTCTGTGCGTTGTATTCCTCATTACTGAGGGACCTCAGTGACGGTCGTGACCCCTTGCACTGACGACTTTCTTGCGGACGATGGTCAGCGATGATTGTCATCAACTACTTCAATTTGTGACAGTTTTTTTCTATAATATATTAAAATTTGTCGATAATATGTTATATTCATCATCATCATCATCATATATTTAGGCATGTAATTGCGATGTAGTCGGGTCTTTGGAAAATGTGAGAGCAATAATGTCTATGAAAACTAGAAATTCCTAACACGAAATGTCATTTAATTAAAAGCTGTCATGGATGTGAGTTGACTCTGAGTTGACTTGTGTTGTGCTTAATTTGCGTACGCAACGCGAAAACCCAAGTATGCAACTAGAAACAGCCGCATAATATTAAAATTAATAAACGCTTGGTTAAAAAACGCGTGTTACGCTTGCAAGTTGCAGCAACAGGATTGCAAATGTCAATATGTCAGGATCTCGGCCTTAACTTCCAACAGAGAATGGTGAGCGAAAACTCGATATTATTTATGAAATAAATGAAAATAAACACATTGTTATATAGTAGAATAATTATGCAAGAGTTCGCACATTCGCAAGCCCATCTCTACATGATATTTCGTCTTAAGTATTTCCTGTTATAGAACATCAAAATAATACTATCTAATCAGAATCTCTAGTACAGCGGTCAGAAGATAGCGGTGTCTTGTTTTTGTTGCAGGGCGCAAATATATCACAACTAGAGAGAGATATTGGCTCCGAGCAGTTTCCACCGAATGAACGTTATTTTGGTTTAGTTAATGTAAGTGATGATAACATAACCTAATATTTTCTTTAACTCTGTTTATAATCCTAGACCTTTTGAACCTAGGCACGACGTAAAAATGTCTAATGGCATTTTTATCTTGGTTACAATGTTTAGAGTGATGTTTATCTTGTTGCATTTATAAATGCATATTTAAAGTTATACATACATCTGTGCCTTAGACCATGTTAACTTGTTGGTTATTACTGTACTGGTTACTAACATAAGATTATGTTTTAAAAACATCTGAATTGTCTTAGCATTGCTTCTATAAGATAAAAAGTCTGTGCCCAATAATGGTAGTGAAAAATTTAATCTTTAAACCCTGTTGTAATGGTAAAACATGTTTTTTGGATTAATAAGCCATCACCCTAATAAAATTCTTTACATCATTTTGGAATGATGATAAATTATTTCAAAAGTAAAAAAAGTTGTATTTTATGATAATAGTGCAAAGCATGCATATTTATATTAGTTAAGAAGATTGTACCAAAATCTGGTTCAGTAACACATATTGATAGGTTACACCTGTGTCAAGAAATATTTACATCATGTTTACTCCCAAGTAGTTTCCAAGATGGCATTTTTATTTTAAGGCGTTTTTATGTGTGTTTCTGAAAACCTATAAAATATATATTATATTATATGTTTTTGTCACTGTCTGTGACTTCAATTCAGTCTTCAAATAATTATTTATACATACTAAGACTTAAATAAAATGAGGTCCATATTGTATCTCTTAACTAACAAATGAAAATTAGTAGTTTTGAATCCATATAGTTATAATTTATGGAGACTTGATGTTTGAAGAAGCTTCTTCTACTTAAGTTTCTGGCCAACTTTCACAGGCTTGATTATTTTAATATTTGGTGTACTTACTGTCCCTTCTAGTATTTTCAAGACGTAGAGGCCTTGAACAGAAACTTTAAAAATTATCAAATAATGTTGAATAGTGGATTACAGCCACTTACAGCCAAAGAGGTAGCGTATTTGTGTTCATTAAAATGTTCTCAATGAGTAGGTGTTAGTAGGAGACAATAAACTTCTAATTTTTGATACAAAATTTTAATACAATATTTTCTAATTTCAGTTTGGCAACACCTGTTACAGTAATTCAGTGCTGCAAGCTTTGTACTTCTGTCGCCCGTTTAGAGAAAAAGTCCTTGAATATAAGGCAAAAAACAAGAGGACCAAGGAAACATTACTAACATGCCTCGCAGACCTATTTTATAGTATAGCCACTCAAAAGAAAAAAGTGGGATCTATAGCGCCTAAAAAATTTATTGCTAGATTGAGAAAAGAAAAGGGTAAGCAGTATTTTAGAGAATAATTATTAAATTTGATATCAGTGCCAACCTTTTCACGTCACTTTCAAATTTTGAGTAGATGACGATTTTGAGCCATGAATTGATTGGTGGATTGTGTGGAGTGGAAAAGATACTTTTGAATAGGCACCTCAAACTGTTTGTAATTATATTCTTATTCATCAACCTATGAAATATGCATAGGTAAACATACCTGCATAGGTGCAACACAAATATGAATTATGAATTACTATATAATGTGTATTATTAAAAATTTATTATACCCCTCATTCAATTTGTCATTTAAATAATCAAAATGTCAAAGAAAAGATAAATTAGTTTCGAACAGTTTATTCAAATATGTTTTTTATATATGTGATTTCAACAGTCTATCTTCAATAATCAATAATGAGTATAAAATAAAATAAGATGTGAATTTTGAACAAACATTTTCTCATTATATTTATAAATTGTTACAGAGGAATTTGATAACTACATGCAACAGGATGCACATGAGTTTCTTAATTTTCTTATAAATCATATTAATGAAATAATTTTAGGTAAGTTTCAACAGACTAATTATATAGTAATTGAAACAAATACATTAGCACTTGTTCAAATACTTAAATTCTTTAGATTTATTTATTAATCAGGCATGTAAAAATACAACTTTACCCCAAATTTCTGGGGCAAGCATTAGCATAAATCTGATTTGCTTGTATGAAATTTGGAGCAAGAAGTTTGACTAACATTGAAACAGTAATTTGAGTATGATTTTATGCTTCCAAAGTAAAAGTTTTGTCTTAATAGTTACTACACTATTTTATTCAATGGCAATGAGTCCTTTGTGAGGGTATTGTAAGTAAACATGCAGTCTATGATTGGAGCACAAAAATTCCTTATTTGTTCATTTGTAGTAATGCAAACAGTTTCTGGCTTTGCTAATCTTCAATTATGTAGTGACAGAACTATGGAATGATGTGACTTTTTGCTTCAACATAGTAAACAAACCGCAGAGTGCCAAAGTCTGATATTTCCCATGGTATAGAACTAAAGCGTAATTCTGTAATAACTTATAACCTATACTTCTTGTACATTTAATTCTATACAAATTTTAATGTTTTTAGCTGAAAGGAACCAGAGTACTCTAAAGCTACAAAAGACAGATGGTAATAAAGAGGGTGTGACATGCAATGGCACATTACCTCAAAGCCAGAATACAGACCCCACGTGGGTGCATGAAATCTTCCAGGGAACGCTTACCAGTGAAACCCGGTGTCTGAACTGTGAGACTGTCAGCAGTAAGGATGAACATTTTTTTGACTTACAGGTAAGTTTATATGAATATATATATATAATCTGTCAGAACATGTCAATATGGGTTCGTATCTTTGAAAATAACATGTAGCTTGCTGGAATCGGCCGTTGTAAGTATGACTGGTTTATTTCCTTTTAAAAATCATACTGTTGTCATATCTAAATTATAAAAGACTGGATCCATGTGGATTATTGCTCGATTAGTTTCGAACTATCTGGGGTTCTTATTCATGAGCTTGCTCGCGCGCAATACTTTGATGCGCGCAATCCCACCTGCTGCATACTATGGTCATTTGTATATACATAAAAAAAATGGTTTGAAGTTCTATAAAATAATTTCCAGGTGGACGTAGACCAAAACACGAGTATAACCCACTGTCTGAAATGCTTCAGCGACACTGAGACCCTCTGTAATGACAACAAGTTCAAATGCGATAACTGCAGCAGCTACCAAGAGGCACAGAAACGTATGCGGGTCAAGAAACTGCCCCTCATACTAGCGCTGCATCTCAAGAGGTTCAAGTACATGGAACAGTATAACAGGCACATTAAGGTGTCACATCGGGTGGTGTTTCCGTTGGAACTGAGGCTCTTCAATACGGTATGCATTAAGAAAAGCTTTTCATCATCATAATTTCAGTCTGTGAACATACACCTCTAAAAGTAGGGCGTGTGTGCCCCCCCCCCCCCCCCCCATTAAAATTACATTTCTTTCGAAGATAACTACAACGAAATTACTATTTTTTTCCACAAGACAGTTTGAGCCTTCGAGTCCACGTTTTTGCTTTAGCATTAAACACTTGAATTTTAAAGAAGGTAATGGTTTCTGGATTTTATTTTCTTCTCATAATGTGCTTCTCATAATCTCATATGAGATACATTTTGTTATACCCATTTAAATTTCCAATTTCTTTTTACCCATTTAAACCTAATAGCAAGCTGTGACAGCCTAGAGGTTAGGGCGTCAGCCTCCTAATCAGAGGTCGGCGATTCGAATCCGGGCACCACGCACGCACCTTTAACTTTTCAGAGTTATGTGCGTTATTAAACAAAATATCACATGCTTCACCTGATGACCTGATGATGTTTTCCTTCACCTTCGGCGAAGGAAAACATGAGGAAACCTACATGCCTGAGAGTTCTCCATAATGTTCTCAAAGGCGTGTGAAGTCTGCCACATGGCCGGCGTGGTGGACTATGGCCAAACCCTTCTCATATTGAAAGGATAATCGCGCTCTGTAGTGAGCCGGTAATGGGTTGATCATGATGATGATGATGATTTAAACCTATGGGGTCTATAGCAACAATCTGTTTGCTCTGTTGTTGAATTAACACTACACAAGTTAAATATACAATATAAAATGAATTAAGCTTTTTTGTTGTGGGCCCGGCTCAGTTTGTTGTGGGCTTCTTCTTAGACCGGGGCGCGTTTGGAACCCTCATAGCTTTAGTTTTAAGTTTACGAATATAGTTATCACCATGAAATAACTACTATGTAAATTATTGACGCCTCAAAAGTGCCTTTTTAAGGACTATTTGAATAAAGATTATTTTGAATTTGAATTTAAGCTTCATTTGGCCCTATTCTACGTCATGTTACCATGAAACTCTATCATAAAGTTTAATCCGAATTGACATCAATGTATATGGTAACGTTAGATCGATGTTCCGCAGTCGGACGACGCAGTGAACCCCGACCGGCTGTACGACCTGGTGGCAGTGGTGGTGCACTGCGGCTCCGGGCCCAACCGGGGGCACTACATCAGCATCGTCAAGAGCCACGGCTTCTGGCTGCTGTTCGACGACGACATGGTGGACGTATGTAACCCCCTATAAGTTATCACATATACAACATGTAAAGGAAATGCGAAACAATTCTTTTTTGGCATGTGTGTTTTTTTTTTATCCTACACAAGTTAGACCTTGACGGCAACCTCACCTGATGGTAAGTGATTTTACAGTCGAAGATGGTAGCCCACACTCCTTATTGGTTTCTACGTGTCATCGTGCCGGAACGCTAAATCGCTTGGCGACACGTCTTTGTCGGTAAGGTGGTAACTAACCACGGCCGAAGCCTCCCACCAGTCCAGACTTGTGCCGGGAATCGAACCCAGGACCTCCAAATTTATAACGCGACAGCGCACGCACTCACTGCGCCACGGAGGTCGTCAAAATATCAAATTTACAATATTCAATACTTTAACAGGTGAATCTCGTTACAAACGCATATTATAGTGGAGTTTTTTTATTTGTTTCAGAAAATTGACGCCTCCGCTATAGAAGACTTCTACGGTCTAACATCTGATATACAGAAATCGTCTGAAACAGGATATATACTATTTTATCAATCTAGAGATGCTAGTTGTTAAGTTTCACTAAATATAGTAATTTATATATTTAACATATATGCCATATTGTTAAAGTTGGAAAGGCATATGTTATTGAGATTTGTTTGGTTTCGATCACTGGATTGAACAATTATTATTCATCTTATTAGATTACGTTCATTTGTAAATATTTTTCATAATAAATTAAAAAATTGTGATCTTCTCTGCTTCTTTTGTTTTATTTAAAACTTTACTATATTATTTCGCTTCAAAATCAATGGTGGACTGAATTTCTAGTACAACAGTAAACTTCGTCGTAAAGTCGTCATTGTTCGTAAAAAAAAATAACATTTTGCTACAGAAAAATTCAATGTGCTAATGAACGTCTGAAAATCATTAAAGTAATGAAATATTTTAGGTAAATACGTATATGTATACGCGGACCGATGATGTTGCATTTCCAGATTGAGGACAACGCAATTAATATAACAAATCTGTTCTATGATTTTTACAACTTATATATATTTCAGAGCGGTAAACCTGAACTGCTAAACTTAAACTGTGTTCGCCCAGGCCAATACTTTATAAGATATAAAATAACCCGCACCGGAGAAATACGTTAAATCTAGACGCGTGCGAAAATTTAAAACCGCATTTTTTTTTACTTAAATATTTCATCACGGATTAATACGAAAAAAATTATAATACTAAATCTGGAGATATAGACTTATTTTTTTAATAATTTGCAGATTAGATATGTAAAATGCCTTATTTCTGCAGATATTCTCTCTTTCCTCGGAATGCTTATTCTATCTCCCTAGATGATTCAATGTTCCTGACAGTACTGATATTAAATGCACGTAAAAAATGAACAAAAGCGACTTTGTTACTGGTTTTCTGTTCGATGGTGCGAAGAGGAGAGTAGCATAGCTTTGCTTTCGATTATAAGAATTGCATAAATATAGCTTCATTCGAAAGGATGTGGGAACTAGAAGGTAGGTAGATAAAAAATCTTAAGTTAAAAGTTGAAGTTAATGGAAAGCGGTCTAATGGTTCATTTGTAAAAATAGGAGTCTCTCAGGGATCTATTTTAGGACCTTTTCTTTTCCTCGTTTACATCAATGACCTTATTTACCTTGCTAAGGACAGTCATGGGATAGTATTGTTTGCTGATGATACATCATTCATGTTTAAAATTAAGCGTCATGAAAGAGCTTTTGACGATGTAAACTACTATCTCGCTAAAGTAGTAGAATGGTTTGAAGTCAATAATTTGGCACTAAATGAAAAAAGAACTAAGTGCATTAAATTTACATTACCGAACGTTAAACATGTAAATACCACTGTACTGCTTAAAAATGAGAGATTACATCTGGTAAATACTACAGTTTTTCTAGGAATAACTTTAGATGCAAAGTTAATGGGGTCCTCATATAGATAATTTATCGAACAGACTTAGTTCTGCTGCATACGCGGTAAAAAGATACGCCATATGACAAACAGACGTAGAAATAAACTTATGTTGCACGCTACTAGACTACAAAAAATCAGAAATTCATTTAATTGTTTATAACAAATTGCCAAATGAAACTTCTGGGATGTCTCTCAATAACTTCAAAGTTTATATAAAACGTAAGCTTGTAGAAAAGTCCTACTATAGTGTAAAGGACTAGTAAATGATAAACAAGCATGGGTGTGAAATATTGCTCTAATAAGATAGCTCTTAATATAATTTTAAGTGGCATGTGAGATGGTAATTACAAAAAGAAAATTTACCTGTCTAAGTTTGTTGTGGGCTTCTTAGACCGGGGCGCGTTTGGAACCCTCATAGCTTTAGTTTTAAGTTTATCAAATCACTAGTATGTAAATTACTGACGCGTCAAAAGCGCCATTTAAAGGACTATTTGAATAAAGATTATTTGAATTTGAATTTTATTCCTTTACAAGGTAGACTTCCTAATAGCCTAATATGGAAGCGGGCTGCCCTGTAAGGTTTGTGACAGTTGTTTAACTAATACTCCTTTCTACGCGACTTCATGCCGGAACAGTAAATCGCTTTGTCGATAGGGTAGTAAATAGCCACGGATAGTCCCCACCGGATAGAGAAAATTCAGAAATGGTAATTCTGCACTTTCAAGGATCGAACCTGGTAACTCTCAACTAAAAAAACCATAGCATAGAGAACATTTTTGCCACTAATTGTAGCAAATGTTACGTATATATATGTCAGGTATATTTATATCACATAAACATAATATTTTCGATAAGTGTTGTTTAAGAAGAGATATATATAACAAATACAATAACCCATTGCCTGCTCACTACAGAGCACGGGTCTCCTCTCAATATGAGAAGGGTTTGGCCATAGTCCACCACGCTGGCCATGTGCAGATTGGCAGACTTCACACGCCTTTGAGAACATTATGGAGAACTCTCAGGCGTGCAGGTTTCCTCTAGATGTTTTCCTTCATCGTTGAAGCAAGTGGTATTTAAATTTTTTTAAACGCACATAACTCCGAAAAGTTAGAGGTGCGTGCCCGGATTCAAACCGCCGACCTCTCATTAAGAGGCTGACGCCCTAACCACTAGGCTTCACCCTTAGAAGAGATATATCTATCTAAAGTTATAATGCCCGCAGCTGCTTATATATTATATTATTATTTTGTTATTTTAATGTATCTTATGTCCTTATAAGTTATGCAAAGATGAATAAAGAAATTAACAAAAATTATACCTATTGTCTTCATGGTATGTAAAAATAAAGTGTTTTGATGCAAGTTGTAAAACTATAAAATGTCTTGAAGTCTGAATATAATATGTAATGACATATTGCACTGATCCCTCAAAGCTTATCCTATATAAGGGTGTGAAGAAATAAAGAATAAAAACACAGATATAGCTTAAAAATAGTTTATCCTCCATTAGGCTACAAACTCATATGGGATAGGTGCAAGCAACATTGGTTTCTCTGTGCCCTTGACAATGTGGGCTGCCCTCGGGAGCTGCGGCTGTCTCTTGAGGTTAACAATTTTACCATTGGCCTTGGCCTCTTTGAGAAGCCTCTCATTTTCCTTGACCCTCTTGAGGAAGTCCTCTCTGCATTTTGAGTGCTTTACATGCTCAACGCGGATGTTGATCCTTTTAGGGATGATTCTGCCTCGCACTCTCTTGTTGACAATAACACCTAATGCATGAGCTGTTACATTGTATACACGTCCTGTCTTTCCGTGATAAACTTTGTGTGGCATACCCTTTTGAACAGCACCATTACCCTGTAACCAAATAGGACATATTAATTGTAATTGCAATAATTAGTTTCTTTTTTTAAGATTGCATTTGGAAATATGTTGTTAACACATGATCAATTATTTCATTATAAGATTATAGGAGCTTTGTAATAATTTAATAACAAAGAAAACTGATGGTAAATCTGTTAACTATCTATACATCTATCACACTTTAGTTTTCTTACATTATTTTGTACTGTGTTAATTAAAACAATCTTGCCACATATTTTTCATCTTTTTCATACAAAAAATGTATTAACTCAATTTCCCATATCCTCTTAATAGAAACTGAAACTATCATTCCAATAACAATCCCTTCCATATTTTTCAGGCAATTATTTAAGATATTTTTGTTGTTCACAAATCTGTATATTACTAAGACTAAAAGTACTTCTGTATCCCCCGAAAAAATAGCACTAAATTTAGACATATTACATTAGTATCACATGTAAGTACAACAGAATTGGCATCAGTGTAACATTAAATTTAAAACACAATAAATATAACAAACTAGAGAAACATAGAGCCTCCCAGTGGCTATATACCCGTTTATGAGACACCTCTGAGATTGGACTAACATTACGCAAAAAATAGCCATAATTTGTAATGTTTGTAATTCAGAAATATTGTAGCATTTATTAAATAATTCCAGCATCACTCACTTGGAAAATAAAATATAAAACCTTCAGAGAAGTGATAAAATTCCCTGAGGTTTTTATTTTTAAGGTTTACTAAAATATCAAACACCAACCCAACACCAATATAAACTCACCCTAATGTCAACGATATCGCCGACTTTGTACACTTTCATGTACGTGGAAAGCGGGATAGTTCCATGTGTGCGGAACCGGCGGGCAAACAAGTCCCTAGTACCGCGGCGGTAACCCTTGGAGTTCGTCATTGTGCCTGAAAACGAAACAGCACATTAACATCGAAGAACCACACGTGGCTGAAAAATACTAATCACACAACAAATCTCTTAAACAATGAACTGAAATCAATTTAACTGTATACTTGTTTAAATATTTAACACCTTTAATGAATTTCCCAACAAATTTACAATAGAATTAAATTTTTAATTTAGTTTTAAAGATTAACCACCTTAGCTTGAAGGAGCTCAATTCTTCAGAAAGAAAAGGTTATGTTGTCTATGGATAAACTTGGACTATGTTGCCACTTTCTCATGTTTAATAATCAAAGAGTATGTAATCACATAATCATTATCAACCGATTAACGTCCACTGCTGGACATAGGTCTTTTGTAGAGAATTCCAATGTTCTTGTATCCAGCGGCTCCCTGCGACTCCTCTTCATTCTGCCAAGCTTGATTTGTTAACCTGTCGCAAAATATGTATGATATAATGGTCATAAAAAAAGACCCATTACCCTCTTACTGAGATCTCAGATTAAATACAAATAGATAAAGCCATCGTGTGGCAGTTTGTGAAAGGCCAATGTACTTTACAAAATTATCTTTATATATGACTAAAAACAAAAAAAAACAGCATACCAGTAACTGGTGCAATAAAAAGACGGAAAAACTGAGAGAAATTAGGTTCTTAGTAACAAAGGGAACAGCGTTATAACGATTTAGTTAATTTTGATAAATTTAAAAGTTAGCCATAAAAAAACCGCTAAGCTGTATAAGACCCAAGATACAAAGCTTTGTCTAAATTTTCTTACAGAACCAACATACGCTTTTCATTTCCACATTCATCTTTCATGGCTTTATCTACTTAATCAATGACTATATACGAAGTTTGATAGTTTGTGTCCTAAGTTTGTATTATTTTGCTTTGGAATGATCTAATCAAATTTTTATCTGTTCATTATACAGAATTGATAGATTAACCAAAATCAGTTCAAAAACTTAGAACTAGATAAGATAGAAATAAAGAGGTATAATGAAAAATTAAGGAGACCATCCAGAATAACTTTTATTTAATTACGGAATACGCAATAAAATAACAGTTATTCTGCATTAAGTACTCCAAAGCCTTTTTTTCACATTATTTATAATTGAAAATCATAACAACATTTCATGTAATTAACAGAATTAAAACCTTTTTTTTTTTTAGCGGTGATTGATTTTGTTTACAAAGCTAGGAAATTTCCGAACGGGTTTTTTATGTCATTACGTCACAAGTCACAACAAAAAAGAGGCTCCAGTATCCAACTACTCTTCATTTTTATTAATTATAATAGAAAATATCATTGATATGTAGCAAAATTACTTATTCTTTCTAGTAAAACATATTTTATACCTTAATTAATATGTCTGCTGACAATATCATTCTGAACTCTTGTCAGTATACGCCCGTTTACTTCATTGAAAATCCTGGTGCTAGTCAGGTAGTGTTTATTAGCATTTCTGAATACAATAATCTAATTTAAGGGTCCATAACTAACAATTTCACGATTTTCAGGCGAGATCCTACATTATTGCACCAAATACACAAAATGTGGATAAGCCCGTGAGCGAGAGTTTGAAAAGATTCTATGAAAATAGCGGTAAATTGGAATCTAACCTAACAGTCACCGATAACGCAACCAAACCGAGAAATGTAAAGAAAAATGACACAAATATCGTCGGAAATAACCTAAAGCTAGCTAGTTTCCTTTTACCAAAATGTGAAACCAAAAATGAACTTTCCCAACCAATAATAACCCCAGTGAACAATGTATTGTTAAAACCAGTATATATTTCAAACAACCTCAGTGTAAATAACGCAAATAGTTCAAACCAGGTCCCTAAGATAGATGTGAACAGTAGGCTTGTTAAACTCAAGGATTTGCCAAATATTGTGAGATCTCAGAATGGAAAAATATTGCCAAAGATAAAACCAAAAGAAACGTGAGTAATATTTATTATTGTGGTATATAAATGCATTATGTAATTACAAATTAAATTCAATCAATTGTTAACACCAAATCAAATATACACATTTGAAACTCACAATTTCTAAATTATATCTCTATGAAATCATAGATTGAACTATCTGGTAGTAAATAGGTAGTTAGAGTCCTCGGTTCAATTCTAATTTACTGTATAAGGACAGCACTTTAATTAACTCAGTGAATATTGCAGCTATTTGTGATATTGCATAATCTGCTAAGTCATTGGTTAACTCAGTTTAGCCAGTAGATATTGTGCTATTAACCATTAGCCTAGTATAAATAGCCTGACTATCATCATCATCATCATCATGAACTACCCATTACCGGCTCACTACAGCACACGGGTCTCCTCTCAATATGAGAAGGGTTTGGCCATAGTCCACCACGCTGGCCATATGCGGATTGGCAGACTTGACACACCTTTAAGAACATTATGGAGAACTCTTAGGTGTGCAGGTTGTGATGTTTTCCTTCACAGTTGAAGCAAGTGATATTTTTATTTTTTTAAACGCACATAACTCTGAAAAGTTAGAGGTGCATGTCTGGATTCGAACCACCATCCTCTGATTAGGAGGCTGACGCCCTAACCTCTAGGCTATCACCGCTGCAGCCTGACTATATAGATGACATAAAACATGAGCTAAGTGACCTTAGTGCCCTTATAGCAATTACTACTCTTGCTATATGGTTAAACCAGCCCTGATGGGATTCTTAATAGATGAACCAGCTGAGCTGATAAGGAATGAAGTCTTAGATTTCAGTTCACTCCCTAAAAGAATGAGTTACAAAAGCTTCTATTTGTCCATAGAACAATTTCCAAAGGAAAGTCTAGAACACTGTGTTATAGTGATCCCTAAGGTATTGTTCTTATTGCCAAGATCTGAATGTGATATTTGTTTGTGAATAAGTCCTGTAGGTTTCCCAAGATGCAAATAATTTTTTGCAATTTTAAATGTGGTGAACCACTTAGTAAATCATTCAATTTATTACGTACCAAGCAATTTATGATGCTCAACTACCAATGCTGGTGTTGAATTAAATACAAAATATATTTGATGCCTGGGAGGAGTCAGGTATTATAGGTGTTTGTGTTGGTGTTGGTTTTTTCTGAGATTTGTCCAAGGCGTCGTAGGTATTGAAACCACAGAACATCTTAATAACGAGGCGTTGAACCTTGTGGAGTGTTACAATTCTAATAATGTTGGATGTGAAACAGCAGTGGGGACCTCAAAAAATCATTTATTTAAATATATGATAAAAATAAATATGACTCTTCAAAGGCGTGTGAAGTCTGCCAATCCGCACATGGCCATTATAATGTGGTGGACTATGGCCAAACCCTTCCAAGCCGACAATGGGTTGATCATGATTATTATGATGAAAATTTATTTTACTAAGATACCGGACAATATCTTGGATTTGCCTCTATATGATAAGCTCAAACTTGATATTTAATCTTTACATACTCATAGAATGTTCCTGTTATAGTATAGACTATATCTATACTATAGAGGATAACAAGAATGATAAAAAAAACTTAGGTTTCAAATGTCATTCTAACTCAACCTAGTTTAGTTTAGACTTAAATGGCAATGTGACATGGTATTGTCTAATTTAAGTTTTCTATATAATTTATATTATAAATATGACATTATTTACTTTCAGCTGCCCTGCACAAAAACAGAAACAACCCACAATGCAACCAGTACCTCCAGTGCAGTTGGTGAAGTTTGGCGAGACATACCACAGGTAATAAATATACATACAGGACAAATCTATAAAACAGTGCACAGTGTATCTTACAAAATGGCAGACAAAGTTGAACATACTGGTTAACACATCAAATGGTCTGGACTACTAGGAATCTACAGCCTTAACTAGTTACCACCCTAACAAAAAACGTGCCACAAAACGACTTTGCATTTCTAAAAGATACTGCGTAGACACCAATGTCTTTAAAATATACATATATGTATATTTTAAAGACATTATTACTTTGGTACGTATGTATATATATATATAGTAAGTATATACTAAAAATATTTTGTATTTCAGTCTCAATCAACTAAGCAATGACCAGATGAAGATAGTGAATCATGCATTGAAAATGTTTAACAACGCACAGGCCAATCCCCCAGAAGCTGCTTATGATCCAGCCACAAATACCAAGTTCATTTACAAGTAAGTAATAATAAGTAATAAAAGATCAATTTTAAGCTAGCGTTATCTGTGGTCCTTTTCTCTTATTTTTAATAATAATTTTACAAAATTACTTGCTATTGTAAAATAATTATGATTTAAAAAGGCTTAAATACATCCTTTACATTCAAAAGTAAGAAGAAAATTATTTATATTTTAGGTTATATAAGAATAAACGGAGTTACTATATTTGAATGTTTTCATTTTTTCAGGGTGGTTTCACAAAAAGATTTCGCTGAAAGGAATAAATTGAATAAACAAATAAGTGCTGAAATAAAGAAAGAACCTATTAAGTTAGAACAGCAAGATATTACAGAAGAGGAACAGGATGAAACAAACCTTACTGTTGAGGTGTGTACATAATAATTATCCTCAGTCAAAGGCTGGAATGTTGAAGAAGGCTGCAGAGCATCCTTTATGCTTCCAGCGTTTTCGTCCTTTTTCACAAAGCCTATAAATTTGTATGTCCTGGTAGAGTCTAAAATAGAGTGTATAAAACTTAAATATACACAGATGTAATAGCAGTTTCTCAAATAATTTGAGACAAATTGGCAGTAAGCTGATGGGTCTATACAAAGTGATTACGTAAGAAGGTTTGTCAGGTTTAATTAAGATTTAAGACACATACCAAAGCTGTGGATTGTTTTTATTTTTTTTTGGGAATTCTATTGCAAAATTTGTGACCTCTCTAAGAAGTTGTTGACTTATTTTGTTATAAGATCAAATTCTGGTGATTCTAATTGGCCCCCATATCTCCTGAACTGTTACTAGCTGTAAGAAACATTCGGAATAAAGACCAGATGCTTCACCTTTTCTTGTCTGTCAATTTGTCTTTTATTGTTTTAGTTTTTGGTAAACTTCTGTAGTGAGTAATTATTTACAGCTGTAGTAGGAGTTAGTTCTTTCAAGTATTATTTCACCAACTCTCTTGAAACAGGGTCAGGGATTTGGATTCTCTATTTTGCTTCTTTTAAATCCTCAGTATATTAAAATACTTGATGCCAGGTTAAGCATTAATTCCTTTATCCAGATAATTTCCAATTTGATCATATTCCTGGATTCCAGGTGTATTGATTCAACATGCTTTTTGTATAAATTTCGTTTATATGTTGTTGTTTCATCTATGTCTTCAGGATATTCATTATACTTACAGGCAAAAGTGACTCGCAGTGGCAGAATAGTGAAGTTGCCAAAGAACATAATTGTGGATGACTCACCGACAAAAGCCAAGAGAAGACCTACTGCCATAGTCACGTGCCTTCAATGCAACTCTGTAAGTTTTAGCAGACTTATAAATGAAATCAAAATTTGTAAATACACAAATTTTGTTTTCATCACACGGCTCACTACAGAGCACGGGTCTCCTCTCAATATGAGAAGGGTTTGGCCATAGTCCACCACGCTGGCCATGTGCGGATTGGTAGACTTCACACGCCTTTGAGGACATTACGGAGAACTGTCAAGCGTGCAGGTTTCCTCACGATGTTTTTTCCTCCACCGTTGAAGCAAGTTTTTTTTTTTTTAAAACGCACATAACTCTGAAAAGTTAGAGGTGCGTGCCCGGATTCGAACCGCTGATCTCTGATTAGGAGGCTGACGCCCTAACCACTAGGCTATCACCGCTTCATATACTAATAAAATAACTCATGAATTACATACATCGGAGAACTGAAATTTCCAGTGGGCATCGAGAATTGGATTGATCTTTCAAGCCAGGCCTTTGTGATCCCTGACGAAACATGCAAACCAACTAGATCTTTCTTTATTATTCCAGAAATTCAGCAGTCCACAACGTTTACACAGACACTATGAGAACCATCCGAGTCACTTACCAACGAATCTTCACAACAATTTGTTCCACTGCCTGATAGCTATCGTAACGGCTGGCTCCGAGGACGAGCGAGCTAGTATACTAATACAGCAGTTAGAGCATATGGTGGAAAGGTTAAAATCATGTGTACCTTGCTTGTTGAAATGCGACGGAGGGACTAACATCAGTTTAATTAGTGATGAGATGAGCAAGTAAGTACCTCATCATCAGCTATGATGTGTAACACAGGCCTGTCATATATCAGATACCAAGCAAAGTGGGTCTATGATATGTCCCACTTTTAAGTTTTTTTTTTTTTTTTTAAATTTGAAATTCAGTTTTGTATTCCGTTGTACTGATTTTCTGGGAAGATCAGTTAGAGTTAGACTACTAGTTAATCTTTACAAAGACATGGAGTTAATACTGTATAAAAAAAAGGTTTTGAAATCCTATGGAATCAAATCAAATATGTTATATAAATATTATCATTAGATCTTCATAGAATTTTAATTTAATCAAATACTCCAATTATTTTATTTTCAACCTGATTTCTAAAGGAAGAAAGGAGGAAGTGGTTAATAATTAACATGATAATATTGTATAGTAAATGACATTTGTTTGTTTATAGGTTATTTGGGATAAACCCAGGCAAATACAATTTCAACATGGAAGCTCTCACTTGTGAAAAAGATAAGGATGGTTATTGTAGTCACAATCCGCGACCGCAAATGACTTTTACGGATAATATTAAACCACAAGTAATACTAGAAAACATGGAAAATGGTGTTTCCAAAGGTCTTAGTAATATTATAAAAGTCAATTTTCAAGATAGACGACCTAAAATCCTTAGAAAAGTAGAATATAGGAAGCAAAAGCTTGAACAAAGTAGTCATAATGTCAACGGAAAGAAAATGAAGCTTTCACAAGATATTCCTAAAGATAAAAGTAGTAATAGTATAGAAACAGATGATTTACTTACTCTATTTAGTAACACAGTAAAGACTGAAAATAAGGATCCAAAACTTGTAGATCAGGGATTGCTAAATGACCAAGAAGAGATCATATTGGATACATTTCCTGAAAAAGAAAAAGCAACAAAACCACCTCATATACAATTTCATAGCGCCCATTTTGATATCAGATCGTCACCGATAAAACCAACCTCAACGGTTTTCAGGACGTTTCAAATAAATCCTGAAAAGATGACAAAATACATTGAAATTATAAGACCAATACATTTAAATAAATTGGCACAAGATGTAGAAATCACAGATAATTTAAATAATATCAACACACAAGAGATTTTTAGTGATACTAATGTAACAATAACAAATAAAGAATCTGAGAATTTGAATTACACTACCAAAAATTGGTGTGAAGAACCGTCAAGTTTCATGGAAAAGTGCGATTTGATGGACGGCCCTATGGGCAGCTTTATTAAATCAAATTCTGTTGTAGAACCTGCATTATTGCATGTTGTAAATGGCGCCAAAGCATCAAATCAAGTTGCCGATGAATCAGTATTACATGGTGAAAATAACTCAAACATAGATAATAAAGTTAATGACTTGGCAGATTTTATGAAATCCGATATCTTTACTAAAGAATTATTACAAGTTGAGAATAATTCTCAAATGAATAAAGATACTAATTCTACAGATTTCATAAAAGAATTAATACAAGTTGAAAATGACTGTCAATTAAGTAATGTTGGTAATCGGCCAGACTTTATGAAATCTAATATTTCCATAGAACCACTCTTACTTCCTCAAGGTGACCATAAAGTAACAAATGAGATTGCAGATCAGGCGGATGATTTTATGAAGTCTGACGTCTTAATAGAACAATCATTACCATTATTAAATACTCAACATTGCAATATTACCAATAGAAATGAATATATGAAGTCAAATATTCTAATAGAACCTGCTTTAATACATAGTCAAGACGCAAAAATGGAGAAATTTGATGATCAAACACATAGTTTTATGACTTCAAATGGGTATATAGATCCAACATTACCTCATAGTAATAACGTTAATAGTGTTACAGATGTCACTGGAAACAACGAAATAGACATAAGTGCTAGTCAAGGTCAATCGATAATGAGCTTCTTGGAGTCATTAGGCAATGAATTAGCATACACTGAGACTGATAATAGAAATAATCCTGTAGATTTCCAATTAGATTTATTCTCATTCAACAATTCATAGGCTAATCTATAATTATTTATAGAACAATTTAATTTACACTTATTTTTACAAAATATATTTGTTAATTTAGATTTACATGTATCAGTACATTTTGTAGTTTTATTTTTCTTTTTTACGTAGATGGAGTCATCAAACTGGCGAGCATTCCAGATAGATTTATAGTGATCATGTACTCAAAATAGTTATTTGAGTATGTTGCAATCAAGTCATTAAAGAATAAAAGTGCGAGTCCCGAGTCATCATACGGAATGTGATCTTAATTTTAATGTCATACAAGTAATATAAATTTATAAGTTGATATAATGAAAAAGTGTGTTAAGATTAGTATATTATAGTTAATCTGAATTTAGTGACTGTATTGTGTACTGCAGCAATCTTTACATACAATAAAACAAAGTCTTCTCTCGCCATATGTACCTCAGACCTTTTAAACTACCAATAGTAACCATGTTAATCTTTTAATTACAAAAAATAATGGGCTTTCCAATCAAATAACTTGGACAACATACCTTGGACCATATCAAATGAATACTATCAATATACTCCTGTAGTCTTTGGTATCAGAGATTGAAAGTGCGGTGGCAGATCGGCCGTCGCGTCGGTCCGTACGTCTGTCTAGTGTAGCAACGGCTGGCGGGTATTACTATTATTAATACGTTAGTTAAAATGGGCGGATGTTTGTTACTCAATCACGCCAGGACAGCTGAATGAATCTAGATGAATATGCATAGGATAGTCTGGAATGGCACATGCAATATTATATCCCTTTAAAAATGTACGATTCCCGCAGGATAGACGTTTTGACCAGGCCATCTGTTTATTCACATACATATCAAAATTTATGTGAACAACAGCGAGCAACAGCTGGTTAGATTAATTTGTGCTATTCCATCGGAAGCGGCGATAGTCTAGTGGTTAGGGCGTCAGTTTCCTAATCAGAGAACGGCGGTTCGGACCGATTCGTTTCGGAGTTATGTGCGTTTAAAAAAAAATATCACTCGCTTCAACGGTAAAGGAAAACATCGTGAGGAAACCTGCACGCCTGAGTTCTCTATAATGTTCTCAAAGGCGTGTGAAGTCTGCCAATCCTCACATGGCCAAACCCTTCTCATATTGAGAGGAGACCCGTGATCTGTAGTGAGCCGGTAATGGATTAATCATGATGATTTATTATTATTACTTTATATGTACACAACAAGTTACGAAAAGGCGGCCTTATTGCTTACTAGCAATCTCTGCCAGGCAACCTTTGGGTTGGAAAACACGAGAAAAACAGACTGCCGGTGAGCATAAAGTATATAAAAAAAAAATACACACTAATAACTACATGCTAATACATAAATAAAATAATAAATATATATAATAAATACTTAAATGAGAGGTATTATAATGTCTTTAGTCTGATAACATATAATGAGACTTTAAAGAGTTTTTAAATGTTGCTAGCGATTTCAACTGCCGAATGTTTAATTGAAGTGCTTTCCACAATTCAATGGCTTTATAAAATTTATTTTTGTGTGGAGACTTGTTTAGGTCAGTGTCAAACACAACCCGAGTTCAGAATGCATTCAAAAGTTTTAGATGAAATAACAGTACAGCAGAGAAAGGACACAGATAGGGAGCCACTCGAGTTTTTGACAAAATTTGCAGATGTTTTTTTTTTTTATATATACACAGCGAGCAAACGAGCAGGCGGGTCACCTGATGGTAAGTGATTATCGCCGCCCATGAACATTTGCAGCACCAGAGGAACCGCCAATGCGTTGCTGGCCCTTGAGCAATTTGTTAATCCGCCCTTCGAAGATCCCCATATTATAGCCATTAGGGAACACAGAAGATGGAAGCTGGTTCCATAATTTGCAGGTTCGTGGCAGAAATGACCTGGAATAGCAGGTGGTAGAAGAGGTCCAGGCATCCAGGTGGTGAGGATGATATTTATTTCTGCGACGAAAAGTGCGACTGGAGAACACGGAGATGTGGTCATTTGCGTAGGCAAAATATAAATCCAATAGAAATGTGCTAAAGATGCTAAAGTTATTTAATAAGTAAGTAGCACAATGGATTATAATTAAACAGGTGAAATTAATAAAGAACTTATATTCCAAAATTAAAATTCAGATAATGGATATTTTTCTGCTAAATATTCATTGGCCTCAGTATTTACCTGAAAAATTACTCAACAAAGAAAAGTATCAAGATTCAGGAGTTCCTCTTGGGCTTAGTGGTGGTGCTCCATCCACTCATTCATGCCACTAAGAACAGTTGCATCACTGCCATAAATCCAAATTTTCCGAGTTATCAAATCTTCCTTATTCAAATAAGTTTATCACAGGATTATTCATTGTTGTGAACTACAAAACAGCTGTTTATTATTACAGAAAGCAGCCATGTTTGGGATATAAAAAGTAATTTAAGTAGGCAAGTAACAGTGTATCTGCATAATATATATTTTTCACTTATATTTTAGAATAACTAAATCTAAGCTTGTAAGACTGGTCTTTCATTCTTCCCCTCCAAGTTCTGGTTGGTCAGAGCATATCCAGTGCCCCCTCTCTGTAAAGGTATTATATCCTTTTCTTTAAGCTTCTCGCCTGTGAGTGGATTGATCCAGTCCTTTTTGATTATTTTCTCTACACATTCCATTGTTATTACGTGACCACTAGTTCTGCAATAAAAATTTTGATGGAACTTACAAAACTCTAATATCAAAGATTTTTTTTTTATAATATTAGAAACAAGAAAATGAATTGGCAAGTTACTAGATGTGACAAGATGAACAAATGCTAAATCTACAGCTTTATTTTAATGCATAATGCAAACCGTGATAAATGATAATATAAACTTCTTATAAAAGATTTACCTAATGATAGCACATGGCACAGCATTGCTCAAAATATCATGAGTAATAGGGCACATGTATCTGTTCTCTTTAGCAATCAAAGATTTCTTATCCTCTGGGTCATTCACCAATGTCCATTTAACTTCTATCAAATCCTTCATTTTGAGAGGTTTGCCGCTTATTGGGCACAAAACGGCTGAGTCTGGCTTCTCGATTTTGGAGATTTTTGCGTCAGGAAGTTGGGAAGGGACCCAGAAACTTGGTAAATCCTTATGTTTACCATTTGCGAGATTTGAAACTGAGGTTGACGGAGCACTGTTGTCTGATTTACTGGAATGTGTAATGTTCTTCTCCCTGCTCATGAATTTGATTAAATTAGCCTCCCTTTCAGCCGCTGCCAGTTCTTTTAATTCAGTTTCTTCCTTTTTCAGCTGCTTCTCGTATTGCTTCAATTTGCGGTTGTATTCATTTTTTTTGGATACAATATATTCCAATATCGCTTCCTTATCAAACAGATATCCTTCTTTTGTCACTACAGGGTATCTGCACGGCTGCAAAGTCAAGCTACAGCAGTCGAAACTTTTCACGGAATCTTTACCAACCCTTTCGCTTTGCGTCCCGTACCCTGAAGCAGCTGCATCCTTTTTCTTTTCGTGATACGTGTATACAGCACCGGCAGTGCAATTTCTTGCATGCCGTGTCATTTTGAATAAAATAACAAAACAAAAGTGTTGAAAATTTAGTTATTCAATTGATAAACATTATGTCTACAAACTATGAATAGGGATGCGTAGATAACCATACCATATCAACTATAAATCTTGTAGTGATGTACAATAATCGACTATTTTGTATATCTGTTTCACGAATCGATTTGTGTGAATCTAAAAAATGCCATTCAGCTACACATCCTAATTGAATAGAAAAAATGTGTATTTATGAAGCATGTTTGTAAAGTTTAAGAAAGCTGAGATAAGAATATCATACTTGACGTTAGAAGACGACGATTTAAAATAGCAATACCTTTAGTGATCTGTGAATTGTGATGTCAAATTCAGCTGATATCTGTCAGATTCTGATAATAATGTGGCATTAGCTCGTGCTATGTAATTGTTTTGTTTATTTATATAGAAATCTTGTTGTACGTCGGACGTTCTGTGAAATTAAATTGTGAAAATCGTTTATCTTATAGTGTTTGTAAAACGCGTCTATCATTTTCTTCGGGTGATTGCGTTTCTTTAAGTGGCGGTGTAGTGTTTTACAAGATATACAAAGTGTACCGAACAATTTTCTGTTTACGTTGTATGCGCACATAATAATGAACTTATCGTTCGCTGGTTGTGGGTTTCTTGGTATTTACCATGTTGGTGTTGCAGTGTGTCTCAAGAAATATGCCCCTCATTTACTTATAGGAAAAATATCTGGAGCCTCCTTTGGGGCTCTTTCTGCATGTTGTTTACTCTGTGATCTTCCCATTGGTGAGTTCAATATATAAAACTATATTTTTTTGCTTATGTCTTGACAACTTCTAGCTGATATCTGCAGATAACCATCCTGTGTGTTGATTTTGAGCAGGGCCACCAAAATTTGATGCTCTACAATTTCTAAATTAGTTCTAATGATACTTTCTAGTGAACTTTTGTAATGATACGTCCGCGCCTAACATCTCTGGCAAAGGAATTTAGGATTTCATTATACAGAAACTGATTAGGTGTAATTATTTGAGAAGCTATCATACAGCATCCATGGTAAAGGTTCTGTCTAATGGATTGTGTTATTACTTACATTGTTAGATTGACACAAACACACAACACAAACTGGTGAGTTTACTCATGCAGATTAATCATTCCTTTATATTATACATTCATGTGCATTATTGTAGAAGTCTTTCAGGGGGCATAGGCATCTCAAACAAAAGAGCACTTTGGTTCTTTGAAAATTGACTTTTACACAATCAAATAAGTAGATAATCATGCACTAGACATTAAGCATGTTTTCTTTTGCTGGTTTAAAAAACATTAATTTTTAAAATCTCATTATATAAAATTTGCACTGTGTGGGGTTGTTTAAATAATTTTAAGTATAGTTAAAATATCACTTGCGAAGGAAGGAAAACATCATGCATGCCTGAGAGTTCTCGAAGGTGTGTGAAGTCTGCCAATCCGCATATGGCCAGCGTGGTGGACTATGGCCAAACCCTTCTCATATTCAGAGGAGACCTGTGCTCTGTAGTGAGCCGGTAATGGGTTGATCATGATGATGATGATTAGATATATTGCACTTTGCTTACCATAAGTTTGCCACACTAAAGTAAATTAAAAATTAGGTTTATATTGATTTTGCAAATATTTAAGTAATATTTAAGCACCCTAAATTTTTTTTTTAATTTTTTATAAGTACCCTAAAATGCCCCATATTTGTATGCTGTGACATATTGAGTGTTCATATTTTAAAATTAATATATTAAAAAGATTTTTTAAACTCCAGTTACCTTAGTTTGTTTAGTTTCATGATATATTGGTAAAAGTGTAGTAATGCTGTATATTCATATACATGCTAATGTATATAAACAAATGCAAATTATGCTGATTTTATATTGTACAACATTATAGACTACAAAATATTATAAAATATTGATTACATATTATTGAGCCAGCAATTAAACATTTATCTTGGTTGCAGCTAATTTAAATTGTCAATATTATTTACAAATATTTTACTTTGATAACACCAGCTACAAATAATTGAGTTGTTGAATCATAACATTGACTATGGTGTTCTTCTTTAACATTTTATATTATACAAGTTGTTGCCATATTATTGTTATGTTCTTTCAATCCATCCCTGATGACCATTGAGAAGTTAAGTTTTTTCAACTACGCAACCCATAATGAAATTTTGCATTACAAACAATCAAAACTCATATTCTTGACGACCACCGTGGCGCAGCGCGCGCTTGTCGCATTATAAAGTTGAAGGTCCTGGGTTCGATTCCCGGCTCGAGTCTGGTCTGGTGGGAGGCTGCTGGCCGTTACCACCCTACCGACAAAGGCGTGTCGCCAAGCGATTTAGCGTTCCGGCACGATGTCGTGTAGAAACTAATGAGGAGTATATATACCATACCCCTAATAGGTTAGGCCATCTTAGACTGCATCATCACGTACCATCAGGTGAGATTGCCGTCAAGGGCAAACTTGTATGTAGTGCATAAAAATAAAAAAAAGATTTAAAATATCAGTTACAATTTCCATTATATATAGGAAACTTCACTGCACTTTGTATTTAACATACATATGTATATAAGTTGAGACCTTAATAATACCGTTAATTGTGAATATCACCATCCCTTCAATATGTTAGACTTAGGTAGATCTGACCTTCTACACTTTAAACAAGACTAAAATCTTAAGCTTAATTCTATAAAATTAGATGAATTCTAATTATTAAATGTTCTATTTTATTACAGTCTTGACATATATACATATATACCTACATATTGATGAGATGCCACTACCTCATATTTGCTACAGGTCTTGAAATAATTCAAGCCTCTAAAGTTTTATTTTATTTTAGGGGAAATTACAAGTGATGTTCTAAGGATAGTAGGCGAAGCAAGGGCTGGGTCCCTTGGACCTTTCAGTCCTTCTTTTAGTATACAAAACCTCCTATTGGAGGGTATGCAGAAGTACATTCCACATGATGCACACAAAATTGTTAGTGGCAAGCTCCACATCTCCTTAACAAGGGTATATGATGGCAACAATGTTATTGTGACAGAATTTCCGACCAGAGAAGATTTGTTGCAAGTGAGTTTTGTTCTTTAATATTAGCTACTTAATACTTTAGTTTTTGCTAGACTTATCATATCATATCTTTAAATAAGTCTAGCAAAAATAAAAATAAGCCAAATATGACCAGTAAAAAATAAAGACTAGTCTATATCATAGGCTTTTAATAAATTAAAACATGGAAGAATTATGGAGAAAAATGAGACAGGAATATTCTTGAGAATTTGATCCAAGCTGTGACCTATAGAATATATACGTTTTTAGTTCTTTTTGCTTTTTATTAAATCAAATTCATTGGATAAGCAATATAGGAATGCAGCAATTGGACGGTAGTGCAATTGTGATTGCAGTAATCACTTAATGTTCCAGTTACAGCCAGTAGATTATATCAAAGCTACTGACTGCATGTAATGATCCTAATTCGTAGATTTTAATGGGTATTGAATTTTTGGTCCTTCGTCCGGATAACCGACCCTACATACATATCCTACTCAGTTGATTAGTGAATTTTTGATTTGATTAGATTAATTAGCAAATTTTTGTTATTTTGTAGGCATTGCTTGCGTCATGTTTTGTCCCAGTGTTCTCGGGAATGCTGCCGCCACGGTTTCACGGCATAAGGTACATGGACGGAGGTTTCAGCGACAACCTTCCGGTTCTGGACGAGAACACGATAACTGTGAGCCCGTTTTGCGGCGAAAGCGATATATGTCCTAGAGACCTCAGCTCACAACTATTTCATGTGAGTAACAGAACTAAGGTTCTTAATCTATTAAAGTTTAAAATATGTATGTACCTATAGCATATTATGATTATAGTTAACTCCAATCATCACCCGTTTAGGAAAGTATTTTAAAAGTAAATGTAGGTAGGTAACAAAATATAATAAAGATTTTGTTATAGTCATTATGAAACCGGAAGTCAATGTATGATGATGTGAGTACGTACATAAAAACGTTGACAAGGTCAGTTGCGGTTAGGTCAAGAGATAAAAAATGAAAATTATGTATTACAATATACATAGGTCCTACAGTTGCGATCGGTCGCTCGGTATGCGCGATCTTGTGAATGAATGATAAATAAGATCGCGATAGGATAAATGAAGATCGACCTGGACCGACGGCTTTTCGAGGCATCAGATTGGTATAGACCTTAATTGAGCAGAACACACAATACCTTCACTAATTTCAACCCTAGAAAGAATTGAACCCAGAAACTCACACCGCTTCTTGCACCATCTCTTCTGCTACTATAATACGTTTAGTGAAACAAAGGTGACTCCTTTTGCGTAAATCTTTATCGATGGTAAAGATAATTAACACCAAAAAGGCACAACAATACTAGAAGTCTAAAGAAAAAATAATTAATTAACAGTTATTATAAATTTCACTCCTAAATATCGATAATGATGTGCATAGACCAGGTTAAGCATTATGTTTCCTTAACCTTCTTTGGTCGATACCGTACTTATCCTGGTCGTGTAGAGGCTAAGCCACCGCGTAAAACATGAAAATTACCGCAAACAATATTTATAACGCAGGTAAATGTAGCGAACACAAGCATAGAACTGTCAAAGCAGAACATAAACCGCTTCGCCAGGATACTATTCCCACCGAAGCCGGAAGTACTCAGTAACATGTGCAAGCAGGGATTCGACGATGCTCTACGATTCCTGCATCGGAATAACATGATCACGTGCACCAGGTTAGTTGATAGAGATAACAAATGTTTAATTAAGAAATTTGACAGGGACCCATACATCAAACCATTATTTTTGTAATCCTGTCTTTTTTTGAAGATGATGTAAGAACCTTGAAATGTAACGGTCACTGAGCAAGATTGGTCTGGTCAACTTTTCAACAACAGGCATTACGTTTTGCCAACTAAGCATCCTTTAGAAATTAAGAGATCCGTAGAAGGACCAGAGTTACCGACATAGCTCAGCGAGTTGCGAAGTTGAAATGGCAATGGGCGGGGCACATAGCTCGGAGAACCGATGGACGTTGGGGTCCCAAGGTGCTGGAATGGCGACCCCGCACCGGTAAACGTAGCGTTGGTCGACCCCCAACAAGGTGGACAGACGACATCAAACGAGTCGCAGGGAGCCGCTGGATACAAGCGGCCCAAGACCGTGGCCATTGAAACTCTCTACAAAAGACCTATGTCCAGCAGTGGACGTCTATCGGTTGAAGTGATGATGATGATGATGATCCTTTAGTGGGTTTAATAATAAGTTTTGGTATGTCTAGAACAATGCTGTAACAGTGCAAGAGGGACAAATGTTTCAGTGACGCTTGCTGTTTCAAATCACTCTTTTTTTAAAAACAATCTAAAATGCTTTCCTGTTTACCCAAAGACTACAAATCAAATTCTCGTAATATCTGTTCTATTATAATCTCAGCATCCGCATAGATTACTCGGTGGCAAAATAAATATGTTGTTTTGTAGAAATTCTTACTTTTCATAGAAATCACTTTATTCACCAAGTGTTATTGTCGCTAGATGTCTCGCTGTTCAGACCACTTACCAGTTGCAAGATGTTCTAGATGACACCACTTACGAATATGATCCAGAATGTGAAGAATGCAAGACGCATAGACAGGTAGGAACGCATAACAGGTGAAATGCTTTCTTCTGTCATTTTTGGGTGTAGTTGTTAGTCGATACGATTCATCTCAGGCAACACACTGAACGCTGTGAAGAGCAATTAAATTCATGAGCATCGAGCTCACGAAAGTGTCTCGCAAAATAAGATGGAAATGCCTATTTATTATTTTTTAGTCGTCGATATCACAGGCATGCTCTTTCTACATTTCTCGCAACCTGATTGGAAACCGTATTACATGTTCAGACCACCGTCTATTTATTAATTTTTACATGTGTTTACACAGAGTCGATATCACAGGCATGCTCTTTCTACATTTCTCGCAACCTGATTGGAAACCGTATTACATATTCAGACCACCGTGTAAACACATAATAATCGCCCCGAATGTTTTCCATTACCAAGACAAGGCATCCTTATAATTTTGGGCTTTATTATAACTTCGATTTTAGGACGCGCTCGTTGACGACCTACCGGATACTGTGATGACGATATTCCAGAATGCTATCGATTCAGCTAACACGGGCATTGTCAACTGGGTGATGAGGCAAAGGGGGATGCGATGCGTATCATTGCTCACGCTGCCGTATCGAGTACCAGTGGATATCATGTATGCGACTATCACCAAGTAAGTCAACATTTTGTTGTAAGTAGAACTTGCTATTCGGCGGTGCAAAATACTAAGGTGTAGTAATATGAAGATCATTTATTGGCAAAGTAGAGAAGATAATTGTCCATCCACAGAAGCTTCAAATTGACTTATAATATAATTTTTGAATGGATGCATTATATACAAATGGGTGGCCAAACGGAAATGCTGTTTTTTTTTTTTTATTATCCACTACAAGTTAGCCCTTGACGGCAATCCTACCTGATGGTAAGTGATGATGCAGTCTAAGATGGTAGCGGGCTAACCTGTTAGGGGTATGGTAAACCCACACTCCTAATTGGTTTGGTGCCGGAACGCTAAATCGCTGGCGACACGTCTTTGTCGGTAGGGTGGTAACTAGCCACGGCCGAAGCCTCCCACCAGACAAAAATGCTGTGCTGCATTTCCAGCATTTCCATTTGGATATCAAAGAATTTTATCTTCTTCATACTGCACTTTTTCATTCATTAACAGTAATCAAACAATATTGCTATGACAATGGACAATAATTTTGAAGTATTCAAATATTTTCAAGATCCTGTTGTACGAAAGATAAAACTTAAATGTTTCTTATGTTAATCACGCTCTACACAGTTCTTCTCTTCAATAATGACAGTGTGTCAGTCCTAAACACGGAAAGGAATAGCTTTGTAATGGCTGAGACATGAACCGTTTCACGCAACACACGCGCAATCTAATAACTCAAAATCTTTTCGACTTCATGCAGTGTTGACATTCAAAAAGCAGTAATTTGTACAGAACCTGGCTCTTCTGATGGGAAACAAGCGTAAAAAAATATTGTTACGCTTTGGCAGTTAAATCGTTCCGTATGTCACAACAAGCGACATAACACTGTTATATGCTGTGACATAGATTTGAACTTATACAGTTCTTATCGTTCATAAGAGTGAAGGTTTCCTACTTGAGACACCGTGAAGATTTTTTCATTTTCATTTTATAGCCAATATTTTTGATTTTGACCTTAAATCTTCGTGGTTCCTAAATATATTTTAAACTGGGCAAGACCCGTATTCCTAAAAGATCTTGAGCAATACGGGTCACAGAACAGAACATATCATATCATCATGATCAACCCATTACCGGTTCACTACAGAGCACGGGTCTCCTCTCAATATGAGAAGGGTTTGGCCATAGTCTACCACGCTGGCCATGTGCGGATTGGTAGACTTCACACGCCTTTGAGAACATTATAGAGAACTCACAAGCGCGCAGGTTTCCTCACGATGTTTTCCTTCACCGTTGAAGCAAGTGATATTTTAATTGCTTAAAAACGCACATAACTCCGAAAAGTTAGAGGTGCGTGCCCGGATTCGAACCGCCGACCTCTGTTTAGGAGGCTGACACCCTAATCACTACGCTATCACTGTATCTATAACATATCATATAGAAACATATAACAAAGCTGTCAAGGACAATGATCTTTTAAAGTCAGCGATTGTGAAGCATATTTTACATTCAGGAACCAAATAGTGCATAGAACTACACGACCCTCCAGTTCTCTCACGGAAGCAATAGAAATTCGTAAACATAAAAAACGACGAAGTTTTGAAGTTATTCTGAATTCAACCTAGAGTTATGTTGATCAGGCAAAGCGTTAGTTAGTAGTTAGTAGGTTTCTATATTTTTCCAAAACCATGTTGAATGTTATAAACCTGATATTTGAAAAGATTGTCCTTGAATGTACTAAAAGTTTAAAATTAGTGTATTTTAAATCATGAGGCCCTATTACTCAGCAGTAAGTGCATGCGTACTTAGATTGCCCAGTACCTTGGTGATTGTTTACTCGTACTGAGATAATTAATGAATTGCCAATAAATATTGATACGTTCATTGTTTACAAATTTATTGTCCACTATTAATAGTTGTTTTCTGGACCCCGTAGCCCAGTATTTTAAATACGCATATCATTCAAGTCAATATATGTATCTACTAGCTGATCACGCAACCAAATCCGCGTGGATTAAAAGTATTCAAAATTCCTGTGGAAACGGTAACGAAGATTAATCCACGTCTCATTCATGTTCCCGTTTCCGCTTCCTTTCCAAAATCAATTTTGAGGAAGTTTGCTTTACAAACTATAGCATAGCTTATGGTCGTGAAATTCAGGTTTCTACAAATTTAACGGAAACCATAATTTTTTCTGGGATAAAGTGTAGCCTATACCCTGGATACCACTCCAGGGTATAATCTATTGCTATTCAAAATTTGAGCCAAATTATTTGATAGTTCCGCGTGAAGGAGTAAAAAAACATACACACCTAAATACAAACTTACTCCATTATAATATTAGTTGGATAACATAAACCGTAACTTTCATTATGATATGCGTCACAGGCGTTTCACAAAGCTTTTTAACCACGAAATTATTCCCATTTTGATAACTGATATTACCTCGTGTGCAGTTTGCAAGGCACTAGGTAAGAAAGTTAAAGAAGGTAGCATGTGGAGGTCATAAATAAATAAACGGATTATCATTATGATCAACCCATTGCTGTCTCACTAGAGAGTACGGGTCTCCTCTCAATATGAGAAGGGTTTGGCGATAGTCCACCACGTGGCCATGTGCGGATTGGCAGACTTCACACGCCTTTGAGAACATTATGGATAACTCTCAGACATGCAGGTTTCCGCACGATGTTTTCCTTCACCGTTGAAGCAAATGATATTTTAATTTTTAAAAACGCACATAACTCCGAATAGTTAGAGGTGCGTGCCCGGATTCGAACCGCCGACCTCTGATTAGGAGGCTGACGCCCTAACCACTAGGCTATCACCGATTTATCACTGTCACAATAATTATACTAACTATTACGAACGGAGTTTCACTATTTTGTGCCAGATTTAAGTAAAAGTAAGCAAATATCGCTGGTCGAATTACCTCCGATAACGCAAACTGTTGCGACATTTTTGATGCAACTTTAAGTATAAAGTTTCATTGAAATAATAAAATGTATGCACGTGATAATCTAGAGCGTTGTTGCTAAAGCTGTTATGTCAGCGAATGTCGAGTTTCTACACACACAAACACATATACCTACTATTGTTTTATTTACTTGTATTTATTTTTAATCAAGAATTGTGTCACGGATATTCGGTTTATGAAATAATGTGGCTTTCAATATGCGAGTATATCTCAAAATCTAAATTGGCAGATTCTAAATTGTCATCCCCTTTTCACAAAGAACATAGAAACTGGGGGAAATTAATAATCACTTCGTATTTTTATCCAATTAACTTTAATATTTTGACCTTAAACAATTACTTTTAGAGTTAACATGAATAATTATTCTCAATTTATCTAAATTAACCGCGCTTGTATGACGATCTCCAAAATCGCGGCAGCCTCGTTCTTTTTTCATTTTTCACATTACGTTCGAAAACCGAAGTTGGTATCTTCTTTGCAGCGAGCACTGATGTGTCTTGATTGAGAGTTTATATGCATAACATAAATATTAAATTAAGGGAACTATAATATAATCTCTAGCAATAGGAAAAAAAGATGAATTACTTTCGACCTGTCAATTTAGTTTAGTTAGAGATTTATGTGAACAGAATCAGAATCGCGCTATCAGAAATTCGTTTCTAAAAGCAATGACCTTAACTCATAGAAATACTAACAAACAATTATGAACTCTATAATATTCCTATTTTTTGACAGACACTTAAAAAATCTTAGACTTTTAATTCTTATTTTTTTTTTGTTTTGTCATTGAGTTTATTGATTGATTTTGTATGTATGTTAGAGGTCAGTCGAATAATGGACCAGAATTTGTTGTACTTATGCGAATATATTTTCTTAACCAATGAAATAAAAGGTAGGTAATGTAGGTAGGTCTATTTTCCAAACTCATGTATATATAGGGGACACTGAATCACGTATGGTTATCAAACGTTAACGGCCAACGATGTAATCTTATTTCACATCCAGCTTATTTTCTAACCAAGGTACCAAATGGAATGAATCCACACCTATAATAAAATAATCATTTGCCTCGTCATTCAATAATAATTAATCATCATCATCATCATGATCAACCCATTACCGGCTCACTACAGAGCACGGGTCTCCTCTCAATATCAGAAGGGTTTGGCCATAGTCCACCGCGCTGGCTATGTGCGGATTGGCAGACTTCACACACCTTTGAGAACATTATGGAGAACTCTCAGGCGTGTAGGTTTCCTCACCGTTGAAGCAAGTAATATTTTAATTTTTTTAAAACGCACATAACCCCGGAAAGTTAGAGGTGCGTGCCCGGATTTGAACCGCCTACCTCTGATTAGGAGGCTGACGCCCTAACCTAGTGGTTAGGCTATCACCGCTTCCGCTTTAATAATTAATAAAACATAAAAATCAATACTTAAAACTTAGATACTTTCATAAGGCGATTAGACGTCACAGCGGGTGTAGTTGGTAGCATTCATAATACGTTGATATCGTTCTAATTTTATTGCTATTTATGTTGATAATGGAGCAGAGTGCGAAGAGGTCGTGACGGGTCCCTCCTTGATAGATTGTCTTGTAGACGCTTTAAGATCTGTTGCCTATTGGAATAAACAAATCCATCCGTTGGCTTGCAAACGCTAGTAATCATTCTTTGGTTTATGATAAAATATTATGTAAAGTTGTGCCAGCATGTTTGACGATGATCTCAGTGTAGGTTAATTTATGATGCAGTTATCACAGAATCGACCGGTCTTATAGTCAGTCACTTTGCACTTAGGTACTAAATGATATAGTAATGTTTACTAGATATCTCAGTGCCGCGTGTACCTAATAACTTATTTTGGCCATGCAACTATGAATTGTGAAAGAATTTATGGTTATTCAAGGAGCGAAGATGCAAATGCTTCAAAAGCCAGGTATTCGCGTGCTGCATATTTTCATAGCCAGTGGTAATCCGATTGCGTGTTTGCTCGCTATTTATATAAAGAAACTAATTTAACCAACCGCGCTTGTTGATACACGCGGTTTAGTTAAATCATGCCAGCAGCGTCTAACTCTGGTCCTCTTTCACCACCCGCTTTTCCAGGTCATTTCTGCCACGTAAATGCAAATTGTGGAACCAGCTTCCATTTTCTGTGTTCCCTAATGTTTATAATATGGGGATCTTCAAAGGGCGGATAAACAAATTACTCAAAAGCCAGCAACGCATTGGCGGTTCCTCTGGTGCTGCAAATGTTCATGGGCGGCGGTAATCACTTACCATCAGGTGACCCGCCTACTGGTTTGCTCGCTATAAATAAAAAATAAAACTCAAGATAGCGCTTAAAGTCACTCGCGTATTGCCCTTTATATGGCCTTTAACGAAACCCCTATATTAAAACTTTATGAACACGGTGCGGCCACGAGCAAGTTTCGCTAAACGTCGTTCCGTTAAACTACATTTCTTATAAACAGTGTAGACAAAGTGATTCTTTTGTACTGTGAGTAGGTACTTTAATATATTATGTAGCAGATTTACGGCTTAGCACAGTTGCCGTAAGATAAAGTGTAGACAATAGTGTCTCCTGGTGATGATTTTTTTTAAAATTTGCTACAAGAGGTATCCTGAAGCAAAAAAGAAAATTGGTTTCAATCCTTGAACAGTATCAGTCTTGGCTTAAATACAAAAAAACACGTTGTTTTGAACCACAACAATATTCGCCTCTAATTTCTTCAAGGTGTCAAAATAGTTCATTGGAACACACGTATGTAAGACATGAGAACTTTTACTTGAGATGGTAGCACATTGAATTTCAGAACCGTTTCAGTCATATTTTCTTCTCCATCAACATTATCTTTCGTTTTGCACGCCACGCCAGGCTGGTTTTATGCTCTTCCCAAGATGTGAATTTCGGGCTATTATAATAAAATATATATACAACTTCTGGGATTGATTGAAGACCTAATAGAAACATTATTGAAAACAAACCATAGTGTTAAATTATCAAATGTTCTCAGGTCTTGTTTCCTTATAACAAAGTATAACGGATTTCATCAAAATTCAAAAAAAAATTCAAAATTCAAAATAATCTTTATTCAAATAGTCCTTAAAAAGGCACTTTTGACGCGTCAATAACTTACATAGTAGTTATTTCATGGTGATAACTATATTCGTAAACTTAAAACTAAAGCTATGAGGGTTCCAAACGCGCCATCATAAATAATGTCAAAAAAAAAATTACTCTAGCCCTAATCACTCTTCACCCAAAAATCAGACAAAACACGAAAGCATTTGTTTGTGCTAGTGTGTCTCTTAAGCCACGTCCACTGAGGACTGAAGAGAAGTTATCTTATTATTATAAGAGAGATAGTCTCTTAATTGGTCAAGGACGCAGACACGTTGCTGTGCCCTTCGCTTTAAACAATCATGTGAATGTGATCTTTTTAACAATTGATAATCGTTTCTAAATTATAGACCAGCACTTTTTTATAGATTAATAAGAAGGATGATATTCATTCATATAAGTATTAATAAAACGATCTAATTAAAAGAAATGAAGAAGAAATATATTTTTTTAGTTTCTATCTCGCTGTCAAATTCAGTTGAAATTTTAGAATTCATCTGGAAGTTTGCACCTGCATTGCACTTCAGCTGTATCGCCTTAATCACCATGTCATCGCCTTTTTAGTTATGTCGGTGGTAAGGTAGAGAAGCACGCGGTTCAGTACGCGGTGGTGGGAAGCTTGCACGTTCGTAGGAAGAGGTGCGCCCGTCACAACAACGTCATGACTAGGTTAGTGTTCATACGTTTTTGTGGTGGTGGTATTCCTTATTTCGTGGTGGCTTATTAACTATCGGGTTTTTTGGTATTACCTTGTGTTATGGTCAACATTCTTCATGGGTCCATTAGTTAGGGAACTAATGGAGTCACGAGAGGGAGATTTATGCTTGGTTTTATCTGTTCCTTCAAATCAGAAAAGAGGTAAGATATTTGATCAAAATTACAGACGTAGCTCAATAAGTTGGGCAAGTAGGAACATAAATGATAAACGTGAGAGATTCGGTGGAATTTGGAGTCCGTGAAAAATTTGACGGAAATAAGGGAATAGTGCCTCGCATGCCGCAGGGAATGGCTACAAGACAATTGAATGAAAATTGACTATGGAGTTTCTCAACGCACATTTAGAAATTTTGTATGAAAATATGTTTTAATTGGTTTGATAAGTTTAATATAAACCGTTCATATCCTGCGACCTCTGGAGATACGAATCGCAATAAACCTCAAATCCTGCAAATGAGATAACGCATCCTTTAGTGACGTCATTTGATAACATCATATCCTTTTCAATTGACGTGTTAATTTCCTGTTTTTATATCCAGATACACTTTTATCTGCATTTATACATTTTTGGCGCTCAGTATTCATAGTTCAAAGCGAAATTCTACAATGCCACTACTTTCTGTATATTTTACTGTCACAGATCGCTTGCTTGTATCTTGAAAGGTATAGGTTATGAGGCACTGGGCTTTCACCGCTTCTAATAGTTAGTTAGCTATATTTTGTCCGTGTGTATACTCAAACCTTCGACAGTCGAACAAGATCCTCACGCCCCTAATATTTTTGTGTGAGCTTAAGATTAAGTTGATAATATAAACAGTAGATTATATTATTTTCTGTCATTTCTGACATCATTATAAGTGCGTATAAAACTGATAGGAATAAAATCAATTAATCTATCAAAAAATTATCAGTTTTGATGAACTGATAATCAATGCTCCTAAAAATCAACGATGATTTGATTTGAATCGGAGTGATAGGAAGGACCATTAATTGTTGAATCTGAACCACCGCATAACTCCATTTTTACCAAGTTAAGAAAATACCTATTTTAAAAGACAGTTCACTAAGAACCTTACTTTGGAATATTAAAGGCGGGGTCCAAAGCTCACAGGTGATACTGTAAACAGCGGTCATAAATGACATTTGATTTACAGAAAAACAAAATTAACTTTTCTAATAATTTACCATGGACCTGTCAGAGTCATCAATATTTTACAGCATAGTAGTGTGCTGCTATGTTAAATACGGAAACTGCAATTCATTTTGCATGATTAGTACCAAAATGTTTTGTGTATAATAACATATTAACATCGAGTTTCCTTATCCTTTTATCGGTTAGAAAATTGTTACTAGTCGAAAGAATGCTAAACTAAACTATATCGATTTCAAATCTATGCGATAAGAGTTAACTTTCTCTTCGAAGTAAGGCCGACACAGAAAACGGACGCTTGGCAAATCGGAAGCGAAATTTTACCGGTTATACTCCACAAGTTTATTATATGTTACAAACAATTTACAAACGCTCATTGGAGGTTTCCAAACCGAATTGAATACAAGCACGTATGAATCATGATAGCACATTTAATTAGTTTATTTAAAAAAACAAAAGAATAGTAACGAAGCAGCTACGAAGATTAAAAAAACATACTTAAAGCGCCCAGACTTAGAACAAATATTACGAAATGACAAGTCGTATAGTTCAGAATTGGCATACTAGTTAAATTATTTACACAAATGTGTTTTTTTTAAATCAAGTTTTCTGCAATCAATTCGATTAGCTTACATTTCCTTCTATTGAATGAACCAATTTCAGATTTTACCATAGATTTGTAACAGCGTGTTTGTTTGTACTGAATGCACCAACAGTAGAAGTACATAGATCTGTCAGTGGCAATCGTGTTAATTCAAACATTTCAGATTAATACAGTTAATTTTATATTCATCTTCTATGTTAATTTGATCTTTGAGTACGACTATTCTTAATAATTTTTAAATAAGTGCAGGAAGTGGTATGAATAGGTATGCTTTAAAGCCGAGTTCCAGTACATATTGCTTATTTTCAAAGCCAAGGTCATATTGCATAATTTCATCAACAATAGTTTTTTCTCTCCTTAGATTCGTGACATGCACGCCGAAGATGAGCAAATCTCTATGGAAGCTGAGCTGGAAACTCGTGCGTCAGTTGCACGCGTTCCTCTACTCTGCGCACGATCGTTCCGATGCCGCCCGTATCTACTATAAGCTTTCAATGGAACATCGGGATGAACACTATCGACTTGATAGAAGGTACGAAATCTGACATTATTAGTTATTGGAACGAAGTTCCTTATCGCGCGTTGTGAAAGGGGGCTAGACGGAAAAAATTCTTACGAAAAGTTGTCACGACACTTTTTGTTATTGTAAGCTGTGCGGCGTCGCATGTTTCTCTGTCTGTCTCTCTCTCTCTTATAGAAAGCAAGCCAGATATTTTCATTTCTATTTCGCATTGAACAGTGTGGTGTCGCGACGATTATTTTTGTTGAGTGTATACAGGTTTTTTGTAAATAATAAATAATAAAAAATAATAATAATAATGAATCCTGACAGTGTTTCTGCACAAGTTCCTGATATTGCTGATGGAGTACAAAATTGAGCCTACTGATTAAGTTTATATAACATTATATTTGTTGATAATAAAAAAAATATTATTATAACTTAAATAAAATAAAATTTTATTACAATTCCTTCACTAATTAATCGAAAGGAACTTCGTTCCATCCGGGTGTCCCTTGACACCTCTCAAGTTTTTTTTTTCTTTTATCGGAGCGATGCAGAATTTGCATAAATCTCGATCAGAACGACGTTGCTTCTTCGAACGATAGGCATTTCAAACGTAAAGTATTTACCCGTGTCAGATATTTACCGCAGCTGATGTTTTTTTTTTCCGTATTGCAGTATCAAGGCAGTTTCTGTCTTCGTATTGCTGTTTGAGTTTAAGTTAGGAGTGCCAAAAAATGAAATTTTTGTAATCCGTTTTTGTTAACCATACTTGAAATAATGCAATGGCGTCTTATCTGCAGCCCCATAAAATAATGAATGTTTCTTATCGGCCGTATAATATTAATATTTGTTGATAATTTTGAAATGTCTCATTTTACGAACTATGCCTATTAAAAAAACATACTCTTGCATAGTTAATATTTATTCCTTAGTAGTTTTTTTTTTAAAACAAATATTTCATAGTACAGCTCTGTAATTTCATGTCTCAATTCTACTTGTGGTGTGTCAGGTATAAAAATATTGTACCTACCTTGTCCAGCGTGGTGGACTATGGCCAAACCCTTCTCATATTGAGAGGAGACCCGTGCTCTGTAGTGAGCCGGTAATGGGTTGATCATGATGATGATGATGATTATGTCGGGGAAAGGCAAGCCTTATTAGCGTCATCATTATCGGATAGGTTTCTAGTGGGTGTCATCAGGGTTAAATGCAAGCACTAACAAAATATGAACAGTTTCGTACACTTTATTAATCCAACTTATAACGCTGTGAGTCACTAGAATTATTACACCACAATTGCTAATTTAGTACTGCAATCAAACAATTCAATCAGAGCAGCGGATTCGCGAAACACACCTTATGTCCTTATTTTAATTATTACTCAAAAGCACTCTCGAAATGACCCAACTCGATCAACCAACGTTGCAAAAGATTTGATGCCTACCTCATCTCTGATTAAACGTAGCTCATAAAACAATACAGTTCATTTTAAAATAAAATAATGAGTTAAAACGCAGTATTAATGTTAATGTGATAAATCAAATTAATTAAGAGTATTATTTAACAAGTTATTTCGGTTTACAACCACGTATCCAAATCAACTCAAGCCAAATCCAATACAACGATCAACTCTTATTTGACTACTTCCTCTGACATAATTATATACGATTATATATTTTCCTCATGTATTACCTATGTTTTTGGCCCACAGATATCAGTTAAAAAAAAATATCACTTGCTTCAACGGTGAAGGAAAACATCGTGAGGAAACCTGCACGCCTGAGAGTTCTTCATAATGTTCTCAAAGGCGTGTGATGTCTGCCAATCCGCTCATGGCCAGCGCGGTGGACTATGGCCCTTCTCATATTGAGAGGAGACCCGTGCTCTGTAGTGAGCCGGTAATGGGTTGATGATGATATCAGTTATGTCTATTTGGAGTAAACGCTTGCCACGTTGTTCTTTTGTATGTCTCTTGCATAAAAAAGATTGCATCCTGTTTGGCGGGCCTCTTTTGAAGATAACACAGCGTATGATTGTTATCGTCCACAAATCTACTTATTAATATTTTAATCTAATCGTACGACCTTTAGCTGTCACTAATTTATCAGCTTTTAGAGTTTCGAACTTCAATATAGATTGACTTTGTCGTCTGTCTGTCCTTCCTAGTGTCAAGATCCTGTTTATGTATCTGAGATTTCAAGTTTAAACTTGTATCTACTAAATTCTGAAAACTGGGTACAGTTTCCAGTTGATAACTTAAATTGAGCGTTAGTATCATTCTTTCTCAAAGTATGTTTCTTAAACTAATTCTCAGTCATCGAGACAAGATACCCTCTTACTGGTTATCTTAGAATTATTTTGAAAATTCGAATAAGGCTTATGGTACAAAAGAAGAGAATAATCCAAATGTTTTTAGGTTAAGAAATATCTAAAAAGGGTTTTTTTTATGTCGGTTATATGATTGTTTTGTTAGATACGCGTGTATGCTATACGTAAATGTTAAAGAACAGGAATTCCTTCTACCAGTAATCTAACCTGAAACTAGAAATGTGATTCTATAGAGTTGACATTATAATTTCTATATTTTATTCGTGTTTAGAGTTTAGTAAGTTTTAAAAGAGTTAGGTAATCTACATATTGTTTTAAATGCATCACCATTTCAAGGTTACTTTATTATTGAAATCCCAATGTTGCAAATTTTAAGTTGAAAAGACAAGTGAAACTTAATGCATTAGTATTGTGTATACACTTTAAGAGAAAACTTCATCCCACGGTCAGACAATTAGTGATATTTGGCATAGTGAGAGTATGTGGAGGAGTGCAAAAAGCCAAAAGCAAGGCATGCCTCTACTGATGATAATTCTATGACAAATTTGTGTAAACAAGCCCAAGAAAAGAACTGGTAATACGAAGTCAAACGCATGTTCGTATGTTTCATATTCACCAAACTACGATAAATAAATCATTTCGTAAAGATAAAATAAAATCAATAAAAAAAAATACCTTGGCTTACTAAATATTGAGGGTTGGTTTCTATCAACCAAGTTAAATTTATGAATTGGGTTGCGGTCGTGTGCGCGGGTGTACCCGTGACCCAGCCACCAGGCGATGCGTAGGAACATCGCTGGGTTTTAGTGGGTATTCTGGTCGTCAATCTGGCCGCCGGCGAGTCCCACATACCCCGTCGGAAGCGACGCAGTCTTGTCTGCGCCGCTTCCGGAGGGGATGCGTAAACGCATTTCCCAGCGGGAAAAAAAAAAAAAAAAAAGAAAGTTAAATTTATGAAGTATCAACGTTTTTTTATTAATCTGTAATATTATTATTATTTTTATTTCTCATTTAAATCGGACATGGAAGCGCCCATAGATTTGTTAGTATGTTAGTAACATTTTATCCTTATTGAATAAGGATACATAACATAACATAATAGACATTTATTGTTATACAATAAATGTCTATTTCAGCTAACAAAATTAAATACCTACTAATACTACCTGAATTAAATGCAATAACTTGAAGCTAGAACAATAGAAATAGAATTGATTACATATCGCCGCTAGCTATCGTATCAAAAGAGCCGGAACGAAGTCCAAACGGCTGTCCAACTTGGTAACAATGTTGACATTCAAAAATAAATCTTATCTGTATTAATTGAAAGTTTATTGGCATTCGGTCTGTATCGGTTAATCCGCAGATAGTGTCATCAACTTTTGCTGTGTACTTTTTGAAATAATTTTGTGTTATTCTTTATCTAAACCCGGATTTGTTGGTTAATTGATTTTCTCTGGCGAAAATTTTATGTAACAGCTCGGAATTAAAAATTGCCCGTTTGTCCAGGAAAAAGTTTGCTTTCCCGGACAGGAATATCGCGGAAGATAAAGGCTCTAAAACTCTCACTTAGAGCAAAGGGTAAAATTGAATTAAAATTGCCTGAACCCCATCGATGGGTCATGAAGAGGCTAAGAATGTCAAACAAAATTGATTTAAACGAAATTTATAAGAAAAAATATTTTTTACGCATTCTAATCTAACATTACGAAAATTTATATGAATATACATATATATACTAGAAATACAAATTGATATTATTAAAAATTAACAAAGTTAGCATAAAACAATTTACCACAAAATTAGTATAATTACTGTGGTCACATATGATTTCGGGGTCAAAACTTTGTTGCAACAAATTTTAATAGTAACGTATAAAATACTTAGTAATATATGGTTCCCAACCGTATTATAATTGTACCTACCACCAAACGCAGACCTGGGAAGTAGGGCACTGGATATCAGTCGGACGTTATCAGGCCCTAGTTGTTTTTGATAATTTTATCACATTAATATAATATCTGAATGTTAACGCGAATATCGATGATGAATTGCACTTAAATGGATGATGAAAATGCGGACAAAAACATTTTCTTTGACCATTTTATTCATTACTAGCTGATGCCAGCGACTTCGTCTGCGTTGAGTTAGTGTGTGTGAAAGTAAGTATTTTGTCTTCCAATCACGAAAAAATGGATTACTAAATTGACGAATTTGAAATAATTACAGTATAATCTGTAAAATATCTCCTTTCTAACAAAAAAGAAAGAATGAAATCGGAGAACGCATTAATGAATTACTACTATTGACACATTTAGACTTTCATCCCCTCTCTCAAGGGAAGCATGCTGAATTCCATGATAAAAACTATGCTATATGTTGATCCGGAGTATTAGCTACTAGTATTACAAATTTCATACAAATCCATTTAGTAGTTTCTAGCGGCTGAGATGTTAAAGAAAAAAATGTTTTGGGCTCAGTATTTATAGTAAAGTAAACTCCAATTAAATTTTTCAAAATATATTTAGTACACAGAATTTGTCCTGTTACAATATTAATATATTGTAGATTTAAAAGAAAAGGAATGCCCAACTGAAAACAAGTAAACCAATTAATGTAAACCAATGTTTCTTCTTCTTAGACCGGGGCGCGTTTGGAACCCTCATGGCTTTAGTTTTAAGTTTACGAATATAGTTATTACCATTAAGTCACTACTTTGCAAATTATTGACGCATCAAAAGCGCCTTTTGAAGGACTATTTAAATAAAGATTATTTGAATTTGAATGTCAGTACGAAATAAGCTACAAAACAGAATAACATTCAGTAGAATATACCGGAAGATCATGACGAATTTAAGATAGCGGAAGTAGGATATACCCTCGTCATATTGTTCAAGGCAGAATTCCTAGAAACACCATCAATATGATTGATGATGGATTTGGATCTCATGCCCGCTGCTATAATTTTGACGACCTCCGTGGCGCAGCACACGTGCTGTCGCATTATAAAGTTGGAGGTCCTGGGCTCGATTCCCGGCTCGAGTCTGGTCTGGAGGGAGGCCTGGACCGTGGCTAGTTACCACCCTACCGACAAAGGCGTGTCGCCAAGCGATTTAGCGTTCCGGCACGATGTCGTGTACAAACCAATTAGGAGTATGGGTTTACCATACAGGTTTGCCTGCTACCATCTTAGACCGCATCATCACTTACCATCAGGATTGCCGCGATTATAATCACACATATAAGCGATAAGAAATCTGACGTACAGAAGGGTAAATGCCATTCACATTTTTAATCTTATTCCTTGTTTCTATTTGTATTAGTCTTTAAACAAAGAAGGTTGGTGCTTACCTACTTGTTTATTCGTGTGTATTGCGCAGTTTATTTTACTTTATTTTGAGCACATGAATGATATTGCTAATACCCCACTGGCAGCGACGTCACTCTGATATCAAGTGATTTGGCGATAATGTGTGTCAATAGGTAATGTTGAGTTGAGCAATTTTTTGGGTTATTATAAACTAAGGTACACCCCTGGTTCCGCGCATATATTCATATATCTCAGGGCTCGCAACCGGATTCAATTAACCATTTGGTTAGTAACCGGTTAAATTATTGATCTTTGTTTAACCGGTTATTGGTTTGTCAATCTAGAAGAAATCGAAATAACGATATCGGTTAAACGTATATTTAAGCAAATGACGTATGAAAATGAAACTTGATAAGTACATAAAGTTTTTAAGTTTTAACTGGAGACCACGTTAGCGTTCCTTTACTGCGTCAGCGTCCGCGAAAAATACCTAAAAGTGCAGAATTTTTCATTCGATAATCCAGTTGATTCTGTCAACTAAGTGAAATCAAATACATATATCCCTAGTTTCTCAATTTACCTGCTTATGAATGCAACAATAATATTATTTTTATTCTGCGTTACGTATTTATATTTTTAGGAGTTTTCGGGATTATTTTTAGTATCATGTGTATTATTTCAAACCCAGTTATACTTTTGTACTAAATTTCACTCGGATTTGGATTGGTTTTGGATTAACACATAACCTACTTTTGATCCTGAGAAAATTTATAGTTACCGCTTCATATATGAAAAAAATAATATCACATCAATCAGTTACAACTGACGCAATAGTTTCCTATAGCCAACGTCCCTGAAATCTGATTGAAATGTTACAACATTCCAAGGAGAGCGGAATCGGCAAAGGGAACAGAAATGACACATACCTTCAATTAGTCGGACGAAGTCGCGGGTATCGGCTATTTTATTTTATGATATGTGTCCTTCAAGGACATGTACTGACTTGTAATCAAAGATCCATCAGAGCAGTACTACAGCTTTTACACGTTTATTACTACGCACAATGAAATATAAATGAAGATTGATGAGAGGAGCTTAACAGGGTTTTTGGAATTTATATCTGATCAAAACATATATATTATACAATCTTTAATCCCGAAGAATTTGGCAATGAACATATTGTAATCATAATTTTTTTCGATAATAAAATAAAATATCGCTCTTGCTCTACTATGATGATGATGATGATGATGATGATGAATGCATCAGTTGTCATTTGGAGCTCCTGCTGGGAACACAGGCCTAGTCTTTCATACATTTCGAATGCAATTTCTTGCAAACAGCTTTCGGGATAAAAAAGATATCTTCAGTGATAGCATCTCTAGTATTAAGAATAAATTAAGAAAGTGCGTCTAGATTAATTTTAAGTCATTTTTATTTTATTATTTTTAACGGTTTGTACCCCATCTTGTGCATGCTATGTTCGCATCGAGAAGTCTAATGTTGTAAAATTAGGATATTTTTGTATTCTAATGAACTATGATAATGCAATTGTTTTGCGAACTAATAAAAAAAAAAATTCACTTCACACTTTGTCGCACGTGGGTGATAAGTTATCAATCAAAGAGCGGCTTAAAGATTGCCTGGTATCGTATCTTTGTATGCAAATCATAAATTTTGTAGCCCTAAGAATTTACGTCAATTTCACATGAATCATGATTAAATTAGTAATTTTTCTTTGTGCAATATGCAAAGGTACACTACTTTAATTTTCCTTTTTTAATGATAGTTGACAATTTATTTAAAATTTCACATAAGGATTATTACTAGGATTAACCACGGAGAATGCTACAATAAATTATAATTGGGCGTATTCGTGTAATAAAGATCCAATCCACATAAGCTATAAATAAGCATTAGATTCAATTTAACAATGTTGTGATAAAATCAACTTCAATCAACCTTTAGTAATAATAGTTGACAATTAATTTAAAATTTCACAAAAGGATTATTACTAGGATTAACCACGGAGAATGCAACAATAAATTATAAATGGGCGTATTCGTGTAATAAAGATCCAATCCACATAAGCTATAAATAAGCATTAGATTCAATTTAACAATGTTGTGATAAAATCACCTTCAATCAACCTTTCTTAATAATAGTTGACAATTTATTTTAAATTTCACATAAGGATTATTACTAGGATTAACCACGGAGAATGCAACAATAAATTATAATTGGGCATAATCATGTAATAAGGATCCAATCCGCATAAGCTATAAATAAGCATTAGATTCAATTTAACAATGTTGTGATAAAATCAACTCATTGTTTAGTTTAACATCGAATCACTGTATAGTTTAACCGGTCACAATTGTTACAATAACAATTATAATAGTTATTAACGGGCATCATACTCGTAACTAAGAATAACTAATGTAACATTAGTCAGAGCTTTGTTTCTGCAGATATGAACAATTGTGTCGACACAGCTGATTGCGCGCAAATCTGGGTTAAATTTTATAATTTCGCGCATTTCACTTACGCAATGGAAATCTTGGAGAAATTATATAAGAAGAAGAATTTCAGCTGTTTAGGTTATTTCCGAATTTGGATATTAAATTAAAATAAAATCCGCATGCGTTGGAGCAGCCTGAAGCTTTAATCTATCTCTGGCCATGGCCTTTGCTCAAGTATAAGATGCTATGATGAGGATTATAATAACGGATTCCAGACTCCCTAAGGTCGTTTTCTACTTTGAGTTAAAGGAGGCCAAACGTAGTCTGGTGGTTAATTCTTACGGTACAAAGACGTATTGAAGCGCCATTTCATTTCGGGACTAGCGAGAGATGAGAGGAACTTGCGCTGCAAAGGCAAGAGTGGCGCAAATCAATAGGTAAGGCTGTGGCATCCTTTGAGGAGCAGCGACTAAATGACGTTGACGCTAAGCGCCTTACCAAAAATACCCAGCCAAGGATCTCCTACCTCTACACACTTAATGCATTGGGCCAGCTACACTGTGCGCCGTGCAATAGAATTTTCAAAACCAAATTTAGTTTCGCGAGCCATATTCGCTCTCATAATCGGTTCTAGCCAGGACCGCCGTTGACGGACACGTCAAGGAGGATCATGTAATAACGGATAAAAAAAGAATAATATAAACACACCACATAAAAGTATCGGTTGGGTTTTCGGTTTAGAAAAACAAAATAGCACACTGAGTAGAAGCAACAGTTACATTGCGGAAGTTATTCGCGTAAAATTGGCAAATCTGGTGTCGTAGCGAAACGTGCGTTGATTTCGACATTCTAGATGATCTGTGTTTTTTGGTCTATTGAAGAAATTATAAATTGCAAGTGCAATTGCAGTGCAATCACTGTGCAGATTTGCCAATTTAACGTGGATCACGGCAAATTAAGCTTAATGTTCATTGAATAAATATCATTGATGATAGCCTAGAGTATAATAAAGTGCGCCCGAGTGGATATCCCATTGGTACAGTAAGTATATTCAGTATTTGGAGACAGGATGCTAGTGCCCAGCCAGGACATCAAAAAAGAGAGGATTTTTTTTTTATCCACTATAAGTTAGCCCTTGACGGCAATCACACCTGATGGTAAGCGATGATGCAGTCTAAGATGGTAGCGGGCTAACCTGGAAGGGGTATGGTAAACCCATACTCCTATCGATTTCTACGCGACATCGCGCCGGAACGCTAAATCGCTTGGCGACACGTCTTTGTCGGTAGGGTGGTCACAGTCACGGCTGAAGCCTCCCACCAGACCAGGCTCGAGCCGGGAATCGAACCCAGGACCTCCAACTTTTTAATCTGACAGCGCGCACGCTGCGCCATGGAGGTCGTCAAAAATCATGGAGATCATGGTCATGTGTTAATGATTACAGCCAAGACCAAGGAATCACCCACTCCGGGAAGCTCCCCAATGCATCGGGAATATATACACAAAATTGTTATATTTAAAATCGTTATTTTTGCAGGCGGGCCAGCGAGCTGCGCGTCACGTACGGGGACGTGCCAGCTGATGCAGACACCTTCGAGCATATTCTCAACGTCACAACCCACAATGACGCGCTGCTGGCTTACTATTACCTCGACAGCGACAATAAGGTATGGGTCTTTTAAAATGGGAAAATATATTTTACCTGCGTACAGCTGTCACACGTACTTCACTGCTGTGACCTTGCTTCAATTGGATACCATAGTATCCGGGACTGTGCCGGTACGGCTACCGTCACTGGCACGCTAAGTAATACGATTTTTCAATAAGTACGACAGCTTGGTCCAGCTAATATTATAATTTTAATTTAAAATTTTGAACCGTCGCAATGTCTTCAAACAAATCCGTAGGAATAGGGTAAAAAAAAGTAAAGGGTAAGGGTTTTGGGATTCAAATTCTATATCTGCTATAATCTAACTAAACTAACCAAGGGTCTATAAAAAAGGATTTTTATAAAAATTTTACCTACCAATAAAACACATGGCATTTGCGGAAGTTTGATTTTTGTATTTATAGGAAATCAAGGAAAGCTATTGATAGAATTATTAAGCTATTTCGTCAAAATGCATTTGTTCCGTAACAGTATACATAATATATTATAGTATATTTGGTGTTAAGTTCTAAATTGGGGGGTTGAGTTTTGCACTTCGTTGCCCTCAAACACACTTGTGTGTTCACATTTTACGTCTAAAATGTTTCGTGACGATTTGTACGGCATTAATTATGGTCCCGGTAAAAGTTATATGAATATCTTGAGATTAACGAACCTTATAAAAAAAGCATTTAAATGTTTTGATTTGTTTTCTTAGCAAATAGGAAATAACACCAAGGCATCGATATTGTTCAGTCCGCATGTGCTTATCTCCCGCCAATCAACGTATCACCAGCTGTGACGTTTATCGCAGGAGGGACTCATTATCGCATTAACCTATAGGTTATCCGAGTGAGTGTAGAAAATATCGCGCGATGTGACCTCTCTGCGATCCTAACGAAAATTTAGAATGCGAAACTAATATTCAGTAACGTTTACACAGGCCCTTCAAATTTAGTCGCTATTGCATATTTTATACTACGTCACACAAATAGCGTTAATCTGTCATCACTTTAGATTCTCGTACAATAAACATTTAGACACAGTTAAAAAGTTATGCATATTATGTATCTTATAAGCGTATGTTTGACTATGACTGGATATGAAAATGATATTCGGACTTTCTCAGACGGATCTTGACAGTCATATATATATATATATATATATATATATATATATATATATATATATATGACTGTCAAGAATTTAACGCGCGTTTGGAACCCTCATAGCTTTAGTTTTAAGTTTACGAATATAGTTATCACCATGAAATAACTACTATGTAAATTATTGACGCGTCAAAAGTGCCTTTTTAAGGACGTCAAAAGTGCCTTCAAAATAATCTTTATTCAATAATAAAGATTATTTTGAATTTGAATTTAACAATATATGACGAATGAAGGCCGTTCGAGTTGTTTTTAGTAAGCGTGACGTCAGCATACGATCTTCTTTACTTTCGCTCATAGTAATTAAAACCACAACTTGTGGGATTACACTTACGACAATAACTAATAGGTCCGAACAATCCAACGTCTCGGACGAGAATGCCACGAAAGGCATCGACTGTGGGTAATCATTTAATTCTTGAGGTTCTTGGTGCCGCTGAATGAATTGCCGCATTACAATATATATAGTAATTATCCACGGCCACGGAGCATGTCAATATCTATATATGAACATGCTCAGTCGCCGTGGATCATTACTAAACAAAATTTAGAAACATTGTACAACAGATGTATTACACTTTTGAAACATCATAATGGCGTTGCTGATCCTGCACGTGAGGTCTTCAAACAGCTTGATACAGATAGCTGAGTACGCGTTATTATTTGTCGATGGGTTATCGGGACGGTAGCTGTTTTTACGTTGGCAAGTGTTTTTGTTATATAAATCTAAAATGTAGTAAAAATCGTGACGTGAGTTGGTGATAACGTTATCGGAGATCGTTTGTTGTTAGGTTTCCGCACCTCGTTACGGAAAAATTGAACCCTGATAGGACCAGTCGCGCGTATGTCTATCTATCACACCCTAATTTCTCTGAATCTTACCAACGGAGAAAATTTGCTCTACAACATATCTATGTATGTAATCACACAGTCGTATAGGGTAAATAAACATTTTTGGTTTTTTAAAGTAATTTTTAATGTTTAGGAGTAAAATAGAAATTTTAAAAAAAGTATGGTCAGGTCCCTCTTTAGAAACAAATCTGACCATTACGAAAAGTGACATTTGAGTAACAGGTGATATAAAAAATATGGCGGCCAGCACTTGACGATAATATCCTAATTATCGTCAAGTGCTGGCAGCCATATTTTTATTAATCTCCTACCCAAAAGACGATATCGTTATCAGAACGATATTGATTTTTTTTTTCGATGAGTTGTTGTATTCTTACTAAATTATACTTTATGTTTATAAAACAAACTAGTTTTTATTCTGTAGTGTAGTGTAAATGTAAAATTGTTTTATTGATATAATAAAAACATGAAAGGTTATCGGATATGTTTGTATACATTTGCATTTTTTTTTCAACAATATGCAACTGTTGACGTATTTCATACTATATCTTAAAATAACATTCTAATACCTATTTATTTCTGTTTAACTCTTCATAACTGTGGAAAAGTATTTATTGAACGTTTAAAAAGTGTCTGAACAGTATTAAACATAGCCGAGTATAACAAATTAATCAATATGCTTTTATTGTACATAAATAATATAAAATAAAAAAAAACAAACGCATTATATTAATCTTTCCAAAATGAATTGTCGAGAAAAATTTTGACTGGATCATTCATTTAAAGCAAATCTTTTCAAAGTCTTTTAAAAATTACAAAACAGTATGGATGTAAGGGTGTGAAGGGTGAAAACATACATTTTGACCTCCGTGGCGCAGTGCGTGCGATGTTGCATTATAAAGTTAGAGGTCCTGGGTCCGATTCCCGGCTCGAGTCTGGTCTGGTGGGAGGCTTTGGCCGTGGCTAGTTACCACCCTACAGACAAAGACGTGCCAAGCGATTTAGCGTTCCGGCACGATGTCGCGTGGAAACCAATTAGTACCGTGGGTTTACATACTCCAAACAGGTTAGCCGGCAACCATCCTAGTCAGCATCATCACGTACCACCAGCTGAGTCAGCCGTCAAGGGCTAACTTGTAGAGTATAAAAGAAATACATAAAGAAATGAAAGATTTTGGATTTGAAATTCCGCTTTATTATTTAGACAGTTATTTGTAGATCATAGACAGAAATTACAGTATCATTTTTATAAATACATTAATAGATAAATAACCATGTAGATAAAAATACATTTTACATATCATTGATTCACTTCATCTAATAACTAGGTATACAATAAAACGTACTATTTTCTGCTGCAATCTTGCATTCATTATTTGTATCTAAGTAAGACTTTGGCCTATGATTAATGCGTACTTTTCGCTTCGATAGCGGTGCCTTTGTCGGGTCCCCGCGCCGGTGTTGTGTTGTGTACCGGATGTTTTACTGCGCAGTTAAAAAGCCCGGGGTCAACATTGTTGTGTCAAAAACCTACTTGTTTACTATTTTCATATTTATTGCTCATGTTTTTGTGCAATAAATTGCAGACTTTGGTCTATGATTTAAAGCTTCTACAGACGTGCACACAAGTTGGCTGATAATGCCAGCTAGTGATTATTATAGGATAATGTTTTTTTTTAATTTTTAAATTTTGATGACCGACCTCCGTGGCGCTGTCGCATTATAAAGGTGGAGGTCTTGGGTTCGATTCCCGGCTCGAGTCTGGTCTGGTGGGAGGCTTTGGCCGTGGCTAGTTACCACCCTACCGACAAAGACGTGTCGCCAAGCGATTTAGCGTTCCGGCATGATGTCGCGTAGAAACCAATTAGGTTCACCATTCCCCTAACAGGTTAGCCCGCTACCATCTTAGACTGCATCATCACTAACCACCAGGTGAGATTGCCGTCAAGGGCTAACTTGTAGAGGATAAAAAAATGTAAAGTATGGTGTGGTAAACATATTTGTCGATATTCGTATATTTACCTCTTGATACGTGACGAAGATTCCAGCGCTTACCAATTAACTCAACAAAATTTTGACTTAATGTGAATCCTTACTTTGTCTTTTTAATTTATTTGTAAGTTAGTTTTGCTTTCAGTTTAACAAAAACTTTAGTAACATAATAGAAATTATTTTGAGTAACTTTGAAGGTGCAGCGCGTGCACTTCACGTGGTTTGAGATCCTGGGTTCGATACCCGGTTCGAGTCTGGTCTGTTGGGAGGCTTCGGTCATGGCTTGACGTGTCGCCAAGCGGTTTAGCTTTCGGGCACAATGTCGCGTAAAAAACAACTAGGAGTATTGTTTACCTTACCTCTAACAGATTAGCCCGCTAACATCTTAGACCGCATCAGCACTTACCACTAGATTAGATTGTCGCCGAAGGCTAACTTATAGTAGAAAAAAATATATAGTCATTCTCATAGAGCTATATTATCATGGGTTTATTATGTTCTATTTAATCATGGTATTTAGAAATAGGAACAGTAATATATTCATACAATCAGCATTACTGTTACATATGCATACAAAATATTAAATAAGTTCCAATTTTGGTAACGGGGCCTGATTTTATTAACGTCTTGTAATTTTTTCTTCGTTTGTTAACCAATTAGGTGCATGCCTATGTTTTGAATTTTATCCCATTTAGTTGATGATTTGGATATCACTGGCTTAACAATTATATAATTCTTTGGATCTTCTTAAAATAAATTAAATTCTTATGTTAACAACTGGAAGTTGGCATGTCTGTAAATGCTACACTGTTTACGACTGTACTGTACAAGACAATTGCGCAGTAACGAGCCCCAGCGCAGATGTGTCATATTATATTATCGTACATTACGTGTTCGGAAGATATACCAATAACCTTATATGCACGAAACGCAACGCCACCTATCTGTTGTTCAAAAGTAATTTAACAGCAGAAAAAAAAGGAAATGAATAAACGTATGGTCAAAATGTTACTTTTAATTTTTTTTTATACTCTACAATTTAGCCCTTGACGGCTCTCACCTGGTGGTAAGTGATGATGCCGTCTAGGATTGTAGCGAGCTGTTGTAACCTGTTAGGGGTATGTTAAGCCCACACTCCCAATTGGTTTCTACGCGACATCGTGCCGGAACGCTAAATTGCTTGGCGACACGTCTTTGTCGGTAGTGTGGTAACTAGACACGGCCGAAGCCTCCCACCCGACCAGACTCGAGCCGGGAATCGAACCCAGAACCTCCAACATTTTAATGCGACAGCACACGCACTGCGCCACGGAGGTCGTCAAAATTTGGACATCATACATCAAGAAATAGATATAGATTAAGAAAAGGTAATACAGTTAAGGGGTGGACCCTTTCCTGTACACTAAACAAAAAAAAAAAATTTTGCTATTACTAGCAAAGACTTCAGAGTGTGGTTAAAGAAGCATCTGCCCCGGTAAATGACCACGCCATGGATACCGGGGCAGTTGCATTTTCGTCCCCCTTTTACCCCGTTAGGGGACAAATGGAAGCGACTCAATTTATCTAATTCCGAAATAACTATAAGAAACGCTAACACGATCGTAATCTAAACACCATTGTTTTGTTTTACATTAACAGATGAAGATGACAGAAATCTACGACGTGACTGATGCGGACACAGACGCAGTCCAGTCACCCACAGAGCGAGACGTCAACAGGCAGCTGGAGTTTGACAACGACTGGTCAGGAGAGTTGATGCCTGACGATGGTGAATATCTTTTTGTCTTAAGTGATGATGTTATGTTAATATACACACAAATAACGGATAACTCAACGAAAGTTACATTATTTAACCCCAAACGCAGAAAAACATGGTCTAAATAAGAAATGTATTTGTATATTTGGGTGGTAATGAGGAATAAGTCTTAAATAATGTATAGCATGTTTTATCAAGCGCGTTTTCTGTGATTGTGATGAAATTTGCACACCCCGTCTGCGGGAATACCGCCTCCTCTGTATCGACTATCGTCCAATGAAAATTAGCTCACCCCTTCTGCGGGTATTTGCCTCCTGTGTTTCGACTATCGTCCATTAAAAATTAGCACACCCCATCTGCGGGAATTCCGCCTCCTGTGTATCAACTATCGTCCATTAAAAATTAGCACACCCCATCTGCGGGAATTCCGCGTCCTGTGTATCGACTATCGTCCAATAAAAAATTAACTCATCCCATCTGCGGGAATTCCGCCTCCTATGTATCGGCTATCGTCCAATGAAAATTAGCACACCCCATATGCAGGAATTCCGCCTCCTATGTATTCACTATCGTCCAATGAAAATTAGCACACCCCATCTGCGGGAATTCCGCCTCCTGTGTATCAACTATCGTCCATTAAAAATTAGCACACCCCATCTGCGGGAATTCCGCGTCCTGTGTATCGACTATCGTCCAATAAAAAATTAACTCATCCCATCTGCGGGAATTCCGCCTCCTATGTATCGGCTATCGTCCAATGAAAATTAGCACACCCCATATGCAGGAATTCCGCCTCCTATGTATTCACTATCGTCCAATGAAAATTAGCACACCCCATCTGCGGGAATTCCGCCTCTTCTGTATCGACTATCGTCCAATGAAAATTTGTCCTAACATATCCGTTATAAGAAGTACAAAAGAATTGTAAAGTCACATAGAGCATATTGGTTAGAGTTCTAAGGAAGTTAACTTTCTGTTTATCAATGTTGACATTCAAATTATTAATTCCAGATGAACTAGACTTGGAAGCGGAAGAAGATGAACTGGAACGCAACATATTCTCCGATCCCGAAAGCGAATGGACGAGACGACAATCTTTCTCGAACGATTCCTTTAGCGATGGAGACCAACCCGAGTCTGATAGACAACAAACGTATGTCACTTACGCGGAATAGCTGTCTCTTTTTAACAGCCTCGGAGTGGGAGGGACAAAGACGTTATGGGCAGGAATATCGCAACGTTAGACGGAAAAGATGGAACCGTGCTTGAATGCTTCCATGAGCGTTTGCGAACATTAAACTGTCTCTTTCTAGCCAGTGCCGAGTAAAAGGGAGGAATAATAGAAAACGGTTTACAGACATCGAACTGAAATGTGTGGATTTCTTGAAATCTTTTTCCAATCCACAGCGGAGTGAAAGGGTCGCATAGTTAAGTTTACGGATAAGGTATAATGAGACGTCTTAAAAGGAATATTGTTTTGGGCACGTCGTAAAGGACTAAGGAAGATATATATCTATATAGGCGTATGAGTCAATAAACCATGCTTCTTTTTAGTTAGCCCATTATCTTTGAGACATTGTCACTTAGAAACGACCAAATTTTGTTTACAGTAGCATTAATAAATCAACTATGACAAAACCGCGACAGAACTTTAAATATCAAAATATTTGGTCTCATTCTAATCATTGACAAATGTTAAGTATATAACGTAATGACATTTCAAGATCGATTTCACAATGAGAGAATGTAGATAAAAAACGCTCTTCTGAAAGGCTGTGAAAGAAAGAGGTGCGGGTTAATTTTTATATTAATATAATACCCGCGGTAGAAAGAGATGGTAGTAGGTTATTATTTTATATTAATATTTGCCAAATGGAGGTCACACGTTGAATTCTGCATCAGTTCGTGTATCGAAATGAAACGTGACACTGGTTCGTGTCATTGAGCTATTTAAGCTAAAATAAATCCCTTTATTTCGAGAACACGTCCCGCTTCCTTCGACTCGAGCCAATAACCGATGCCGAATGGAGACTCAGTTCAGTTCAAACCATGCGTCACTCAGTCAATCTGGCTGTATTACGATAAACATCGTGGTTTACTGGGGTCAAACTAAGCGTTTAACCTCCATCTAATGGATGAAAACATGAAACACGACCCCCGACATGCACGTGTACCCCACACCCGACACCAGCTTACGAGTGACCGGAATTTAGCTCCAGTTTTTGACCATCAGTAATTACCCATTGGCCAATTGTAGTTTTCTGAATAAAGAAAACGCTGAGATCTGATTGTATCAGTTTATGTACCCCCTTAATTGATATTTGTTTGCTTTTTAATAAACAAAGTAAGCAATTTGTTCTTTGAGCTACAATTTGCTTGATTCCTTAAATGGTGCCAGCAGCGTTTCGGTTCAGTCAGTCCTAAACATTCAGCGAATTTTTCCAATGTGTTCCTTATCTAGTTACATTAATTGGTTGACTTTAGCAAACAATATCGCGAAGCCGCATAGAGAGTATTGGCGAAGGGAACCATAAGAATCTACTAACTAATCGTACCATTCTGGTATTTACACGTATGCATATAATGTACGGGGCGCGGTAATGTCAATGTGTTTCCACCATTAGGTAAATAAAAGTTTTTTTGTTCATTCGTTTTATGTATTATATTATATTGTCTTGGGTACCTGAGGACTGAGAATGGAAATATTAAATATTTTTATACTATTTATATTTTAGACTTAAAAGATTATTTTTTATACGAAATTTTATACTAACGGTAAAGTTAAGTAAAAGACTATGTTACATGGTTTCAAAGATTACATCTTTTTTCTATACGAGATGTTAGGTAATTTATATAATATCCTCTAAAATTATTTTTATTAAAAAGTGGATATATGTTTATAGTATATTTTTGTTTATGTATTTTAAGCACTCAACATTCAAATAACGACGTTCATTTTGCACTATAAAATCAAATCTTACATTCAGGATACAGCTTATAAGATATTTCGATTCATCGATTTTGTAAATCGATTTTGTGGCAAAGATTGAAATCGTAAATTTCCTCGCCGTTATTTCATTTGAAAACTTTGTAACTTGAATTTTCAACGACAATTTTCGTTTTTTTTTATCGCATAACCTTGATATAAAAAAAAACGTAGAAGAAAGTAAATTCGATTAAGCCTAATATTAAAGTAATTAAATTATTTCAAGAATACGCAACATTTTGCTATCCCATTAATATATTTTTCCTAACGAGTCTTAACTAGAAGGTCCTTCTAGCTCCTACCAAGTTTAAGATCGTAGGACGAAGAATAGTGATCTATTAAATAAATAAACCCTATATTAAGACATGAGACCATACTAAGGCTGAGATTTATAGAGCGTACGTGGCGTAGTTGACTTTGTTGAACCACAGTTAGTGTTAAAACGAACAGACTTATCGGACATATCACGTCGTCTCATTAGAACCGTTTCTTAATACAGAGGTCAGGCTCATTCTATGGATAACGGCTTCTATAGCTTATACAAATTAAACATGAATATAATGTCTACGATTCAATCTCTGTTACAGAAATCACCATGATCAAGGATTTTAAAATATAAGATATTTTGAAATTACTTTTGTTACCCTCGCTATGTCAACATTACCAAGTTATTTAGCTGTTATTTATACTTAGAAGTTATGTTTATTAGTATTCTGTTATTTAACTTTATAAATAAAGGTGTTGTTTTATGAAGAGTTTTCTTTCAATTCAATTCATTTATTCGTTGCATAAACTGTGTTACATTGAAGGTCTTACACTTAATGATAGGCACAAACAGTTTGCCAATGTCTGGCGCTCAACAGATATAAGCATAACTAACTACTAACTAGGTTATTACATTATCATGATCAACCCATTACCGGCTCACTACAGAGCACGGGTCTTGTATATCCCTGCTTATCTAGTACTATATTAATCGAGGGTTCAGAGAGATGCTTTGCCTTCGATGGAGTATTATCTTCATTCAATTAGAGGGTTGAATATTTTGGTTCATCATCCGGTAATTTCTTTATTATTCAAAATTTTGGCTACGCATAACACATATGCTTATGAATAGGCATCAATATAAAAAAGTAATATCATAGAAGACCAAAATCTTCAGAAGTATCAGGTTATGAGATGTAAGCTAACAAAGTTTGAGTGGTGGTATGGGTGAAAGACCCATCCATGTTCGCCTTAAAAAAAATATTGCTTGCTATTTTAAGACAGGCTCCTTACTAAATACATACATATTCATAGTGATATTTTGTTTAAATGGCTAGTTAAAGTATAGTAATAATATTTTTTTCTTAAATATCCCGTCTTTCGCCTGTGTGACGATTTTGTTTGAAGTCTAGTTGGTTGCTAGTAATTAGACAGCTTTGCTTTCATTTCACACAAGATAGAATAATGGTTGTCAAATCTTGTTAAATGGAAAGCAACCACTGCCTGTCTTCCGAACCCACATATAATGATACCTAGAGGATGCCGACGCCATGTATGAGCCATAGTTTTTTTAATAGTGCCAAATACTCAGACATGACATTTTAATCCATTAACAGCCATTACAACGGGTTTCCTTTCAGCATAAGTGCGAGTTGCAAGACTTTACACATCTTTAAAAGATGATATAGAATGCTCATGCACACAGATTTCCTCAAGTGAAAGGCGAAAAATATTTAAGGCGAGTGCCGGTGACCGAACTCGGTCCCTCTGCATGGGAGACCCGAGTCTTAACTATTAGGCTTTCGTTGCTTATAAAGTACGTGAGCATACTTTAAATATTGTAATTTAATTTTTTTTAGGCTTTGCTTATATGACAATCGATAGGTTATAAAGCTCAAAGAATATATGGACCAGCGTTGGATATTAAGAAAAATCAATAAAACTAATTTCTTACATTAATTAAATTTGCCACTTGTAAGAAAAAAAAGCGTTGTAGCGTTGGTCGACCCCCAACTAGGTGGACAGGCGACATCAGACGAGTCGCAGGGAGCCGCTGGAAGCAAGCGGCCCAAGACCGTGAGCATTGGAACTCCCTACAAAAGACCTATGCCCAGACGTGATATGGACGTCAATCGGTTGTTAATGATGATGATGAAGAAAAAAAAATTTGGAAAGGCATATTAGATAAATATTTTTTGGCGACAAAAGTAGTTCGAGGTTGCATTACAAATTTTGAAAAAACTCTGACGTTGTCATTGTCAGCGCCATTCCAATTCCAAAAAAAGGTCTGTCACTGCGTTTTTAGAGCATATATTTTATAGTATTTGTTACCAATCAAAAAAATATAAACGCAATTTATATTATAATTGCGCCGTTAACAGCGACCGGATGGTTTTTTCGAGGATATATTTACTTTTTTGAGATATGGTCGGCAAAGGGGACAGCAAGAACAGCCGTATATTTACCCAGTGTTATTTGAAATGTTGCAAGCTCCAGAACCTAGTTCCTATAAACAATGTTATTCCCTCCGGTAACGGGAAAGTTCTCGACTTCTGCGTGGACAGGCTAAAGTACGTGGACTGGCCGCCCATCTTGAACGCCCTGAGCTGTGACCTTAGTTTGCATTCGGTGTCTATAAAATGTCGTCAACAAGTCAAAACTGGTGAGATTTTTTTGTAAAACTTCTTACGAACGAAAAAAACATTGGTTTTTCTCATAATAACGCTATTTTTAATGAAACCATTCAAAATTAACTAACAATAAACTTGAGGCTCCCTCCCAAGAATTTGGATCTAGAAAATTTGCACATGTTACAAAAACTTGTTTATTCTGTTTGTTTAATAAGGGCAGAATTTACAGCGTCTTGACTGTAGATGCTGATCAACTAGACCAATTGAGAATTTTTAGTACACCATTTGGAACATTAATTAGCGATCCTGGACCTGAATCGGTGATCGGATCCAGGCAGGGTCTCCGTGTTCATGTTTGTAGTCAAACATGCTAATTACAAGTATTGTACTAGACCAGCTAGGGAGTTAATCATACCTAACATTCGAATCCCATTAAAACGCTTACGAAGTTTGTTTTGTACTATTTAGTGCTAGAACAAATAGACTGCGAGCGTCTTGCGAAAACTGTGAACAAGCGGGCAGTCATCCTCACCAACTTTATGCTTAGCAATTTGATGGAAGCAATCGCCCAGTTACTCTCCAACACTACGCTCTTGACGTCGCTGCTGTTAGAGGGCTTACCGCTGAAAATACCCTATCTGAATCCTTTAAGCGAGGTGAAAATCTGTGAATGCTTCTACTACTTTCTTCTCCTGCTGTAACCCCCTGTACTTCGTATTAGATACGTTAATTGCGACGTTTTCTATACTTTTTTGCAATTGACTTGATCTTACGAGCATGAATTCAATAAATTCAATCAAGTTCTTGATTTAAACTCAAAACAGTCTTTCAACAGTTTGTTACCAAAATAATTGCAATCTTTTAGCAAAGAACATTTCAAAACCTGGCTAAGGCCTGGCTAAATATTATCCGAAAACTACTGTTGGTCATTGGAGTATGAAGCGTATTCAAAATATACATCGTTAAATACTCGTACTGAGATGGTAGTGTTTTGGGTACATGTTCAGACGGATTTCTTGCAGGTATTGCTTAGAAACAGTTCTCTTCAACACATTTACTTGCCAAGGTGTTTGATCGGTGACGCGGGCTGTTTAGCCATTTGCAAGGCAGTCCGATGTTTGCCTAACATCCTCACTATGGACCTCAGTGGTTGTGAACTAACGCCGCTTGGAGCTGGTTACATCGCTGATTTAATTAAGGTAATGGTTGTTTTTAGGTCTTGTAAGAAAGTACTAAGATACAACATACCTTTGTGTTCCGCCAAAAAAACCCAAAACCAACTTAATTGATAATTAATCATAGTTGTTAAATAAAATTTACCACTTCAAGCTAAATTGTGACCTCTTTTCAAGACTATTAAATTGGATGACATAAGGTAATTTCTTTCTAAGAGTCGATTTTATCGTAAACTTGATCAGCAGCTAAAAATTTGAATAAATACTAGATACGTTCTGTACAGTATCAAAAAATCCATCGCTACAGTGAAAACTGGGTGCATACACTGCGCTATCGGATGCCGGAATTAGACACGATGGCCGGTTTGAGAAGAATCACGTTATGCGGAAATCCGCAATTCGGGGACGCGGGTGTCAAAAAATTGCTTGACGTGCTCGCAGACGATTTGTGGATTAAAGGTATACCAGAACAAACAACAATATCTGTAGGTGTGGGATTATATAAAATCCATGTCAAAGGTGCAGTAAATATTACTATGCATACAATTTTCAGTTTCATAATAATTTAATATTAAAAGGCCTTATTGCAAAAGCTGTTTTGGTTGTGTGAGGAGTCCAGATTCTCAATGTTATATCGTTTTTAGTTCAAGTAATCAACAAAATTTATCGTAACCAAAAACTTTTACCCGTTTGCTTATATGAATAGCAGGTGATACGTGATGTAAACGCAATAAATGACTATTTTTTTCGGACTGACTATTAGCTGTGCTAACCCTATTGGTTACGACAGCGTAACTGAGATGTTTGGCGACATTCCGAAAGAAGCTCTGCCAGAAAAAACTAAAGGAAAATGACTTATGATGCTTATTAAATATGATGTACGATTCTTCTATAACTACACTGACCTTCTAAATCTCATCAGCACTGGATGTCCAAAACTGTGGTTTGACGGAAGACAGCGCGTCTGCTGTGCTGCAAATGATGGCATCAAACACAACTCTCGTGGTCCTTGACATAAGACATAACGCTCTGTTATCGATTGAGTCGCTATCCAAAATCCGGTCAGCACTCAGGGAAAATGAAAGGGGTTCTGGCGGTCAGGTATTTTGCTTTAATTTATTTGTGTTACTTCAACCCTCTTTCTTCGAAATTATTTTTGTTGGTTTATTGGTCCACTGAAAGTTCTAACTTTTTACGCAATCGTTAATACCTTCACAGAGACCGGGCTTGGTAAATGATCGGGATCTGAGATATTATTTATAAAACATATATATATCGTTGTAAACCAACTTTTGTTACACTTTATTTTTCAGTATGCATGGCTTGGCAATCTGAGTAGCTTTTCGAGTGAAGGCAGGATAATAAAGTCAGTAGCCACAAAGTAAGTATCGTTTGATAATCAATTTTGATGATCTCAATCCCGATATTCAGGACGAGGTAACTAATTTTATTCCATTATTGGTTACAGGAATGGAATTACCAAAGAACGAGTGGCGTCCAACGTCAGACCTGTACCCAACAAATACAACGTGAAAGCTAATATAGTTAAGAAGGAGAAGTAAGTGTTTAATACCATAACATTTCGCTTTGCCTAAACTAAAAATAGTTAGCGTAAATGACGTATGGTTATAATAAGTTAAAAGTTAAATATAATCTACAAATCTTAAGTGTTTGGACAATTGTCAGTGTAATTTCTTAATTTCGTAGCTTTCGTACACTTTCCTATTATCTTTCCTATTGTTTTTTGACGACCTCCGTGGCGTAGCGCGCGCGCTGTCGCGTTGTTGGAGGTTGGAGTTGTAAAGTTGGAGGTCCTGGGTTCGATTCCCGGCTCGAGTCTGGCCTGGTGGGAGGCCTCGGCCATGGCTAGTTACCACCCTACCGACGACATGTCGCCAAGCGATATAGCGTTCCGGCACGATGTCGCATAGAAACCAATTAGGAGTATGGGTTATGGTACCCCTAACAGGTTAGCCCGCTACTATCTTGGACTGCATCATCACTTACCTTCTGGTGAGATTGCCGTCAAGGGCTAACTTGTAGTGGATAAAAAACAAATCTTAAAATGCTCTAAACCACCGAAACATAAACTAAGAATTGTACTGGTGAATAAATCAAAAGATCTTCCAGAAAGAACGTCTTTCCTTGCCAGGTTCCGTGGATATTTGGTATAAATAAAAAATACAATGTAAAATGTTTTAGAGACTACACAGAAGTATTAGAAGAACAGTTGCAAGATGAGACAACCCATCGGCGGCAGCTTGAGGAACTCAACGAGAGGCTCGTGCAACAAATGCGCTCGCTCAAACAACAGCAACTTCAGCTGTGGCAGAATTCGCCTTCTTCCAGTAACTATAAAAATACTATCAACTATTAACTGTCTCAAGTCAAGCTAGAAGAGTTATAGACATACTGCTGCAGTACACAGGATGTAGAACATTCACCCATTTTAAACATTAAGCTAGCTAAGGGTATGTTATAAGCAATAATAGCAAATAAGACCTTTAAAAAGCTCTATTTTAGGAAGTAAATGTAGTTCATTGGGTGGCTTGGAGGTTTACGGCGAAGTCATAGACAAGGGAGCTTAGTTAGGCACTATGTTCTGTTGTCGGTAGGCAGCTAGGCCAAACTTATAAAAAAGAAACGTAATATTTATTATTTAAAAAAATATATATGAAGACTCAAAGCCGTCAGGGCTGTTTTTAGTAAGAGTGACGTCAGCATTGCTGTCGTCACGATTTTCTTTTCTTTCGCTCATAGTAATTAAAACCACAACTTGCGGAATTACACTTTTATTGCGACATTAACTAAGAGAGCCGAACGGTCCGACGTCTCGAGAAGTATTGTATTTTCGAATTGTCAGTTGCAGATGCGTCACCGAGGGTTTTTGGGGGTTTTTCTTCTGTGAAACTCGGACCTCGACTTAGGGTGACGTTGGGACTTGTTGGGTTTGTTGGACTGGTGTAACAATCTGAGCGCCCCCGTGACCGTGGATGAGACCCACGTCCGGATGACGTCAGATATCGGGGAACTCGTCTTCGCCGGCGAAGACGCTGTATTCTGTTGTGTGATATGTGTGTATGATCTACTTGGGAAGCGTTGTCCAATGTCAGTTCGTCGTCCGGTTCGTCAAGGACGTTCTTCGGTCTCCTCTTTATGGGAGGTGCGTTGGGGTCTGGGGTATAATTGGACGCCTCAACCACTAAAGGGTTGGGCTGTCGGGCTGCTCTCTCAAACTAGGTCCACGAAAGGCATCGACCGCCGGTATTTATAGCGAAGCATGCTTGTACAAAATTGAGAGAGGTAATTAACACTGATTAACAAAGAAATGATTAGTTATTGATTTAAAGAGTTCAAATATGGGTAATTATTGAATTCATGATGTTCTTGGCGCCGCTGAATGAAGTTAAAAACTCCTTCACGCCGACATATAGTTGTTTCATCTGTTTCAGGTTCAGAACAATCATTCCAAGCTAGTTCAAGATCAGAAGGACTGTCGACCAGCTCTGGTTCTACGAGTTCAGTTCCTATTGATCAGAACACACTATCCTACATACAGCAGGCATTCAAGGACATCTACGCGTTTATTAAGAATAACCAGTGCCAAGGGTTAGACGCCATTAAAACTATATTTGTCATGTCTGTTTCTGGTTTGTTAACTAGGATTTGTTTATCATCATCATCATGATCAACCCATTAACGGCACGGGTCTCCTCTCAATATGAGAAGGGTTTGGCCATAGTCCACCACGCTGGCCATGTGCGGATTGGCAGACTTCACACACCTTTGAGAACATTATGGAGAACTCTCAGGCGTGCAGGTTTCCTCACGATGTTTTCCTTCACCGTTGAAGCAAGTGATATTTATTTTTTTTTAAACTCACATAATTCTGAAAAGTTAGAGGTGCGTGCCCGGATTCGAACTGCCGACCTCTGATTAGGAGGCTGACGCCCTGACCACTAGGCTATCACCGCTTCTGATTTGTTTATAATTGTAACTAAAGTTTAAAGCGCTTTAGAACACTTCTCCTTTTTAATAAATTGTTAATAGTTAGCGTCACATCGAGCGAAACAACGCTGCGTAATAAGTACCCTTTTGGATTTCCGTACACTGACTCATCCAATCATTTTGACTGGTCGAGTTAATGTCTAAAACTTAGGTGTATCATGACATAATATCGACGATACTTTGAAAATCTCTTAATATTCGAACTGTACTACATAGCTGTCCTTAAACAAAATGTTTACAGCCAATGTCTACTCGACAAATCACGAGATATAGTAGAACAGAATGAGCAGATAGAAGAAACGGAAGTTGAACAATTAATAGAGTCGAAAGATTTACGTATGCCTAAGAAAGCTCAGAGCACCCACGTGAAACTGACAGAGAATGGTAAGGTGAAAAAGATGACCAAGTCTGCGCATTTGCTCGGCGATATGCGGCATCGAGTAAAGAATGAAACGGTATGTATTTTGTATTGTTTTGAAGGTAGGTAATCCTGTTTAAACTAAAATAAAATAATAACTTTTTTAATACTGTTATGAGAAATGACAAGAAATGGTTCTGAAGACCAAGAACCACGAGAATATAAATTTGTTTGTGCCCATTCAATTAACATAAAATAAAATTTATTCATGTATGGATGAAACATTTTATTACAATTTTGGATGTATGCTTTCCAGAAACTTGAAATGATTGAGAGACAAATGGGAGACACGAATATTATTCAGGGCGATGATCAAAGTATTTTAAAAGATGTGATTGCAGCTCAGAAGGATTCTAAAAGGGTAAGCTAAATATAGATTGTTTTAAAATCTGTTTACAAGATGCTTTAGTGACCTCGACATATGTGTGGAAAGAAAATCTTAAGAGTTTTGAATCGAAAGCCCTTTAGAATAGGTAGCCCAATCTTAATATGTGACCTAACGGTTTGCGCAGGTACAGACACTGAAATTATCCCAACTAAGATCAGGCTATTTAAACCGCGTAGTGTACAGATTGGATTATATTTTTGCTTGCATTGTTATTTGAAATTGCCATTCTTTGCATAAAAATACAATACGTTTGTTTCGCTTTAGGTATTACTAGCTAGTCAAATAAATACCTAGCCAACTTCACTGCATTTTGAAAATAAACGTGTAAGACATAGCTGATTGCATTTTTAAAATACCACAAAAACTATATGCGCACTCCTAATCGCATAATAGTTTAACGTTACTCAATTAATCTTCTTGGTCGCACACTTCATTGCTGAAGGTCGTGTCCACATGAAAGTGCCTTCGTCACGTTGGTAACTAAAGCATTTCACTGTGTACGGTCCTCAGCTTTTCTAATAGCGGGTGTAAGTAATAACTAACTAAAAGTAATGAATATAGGTCCCATTTAAAATTAATTTAAAGGTTCTTTTTTCAGAATGTACAAAACAGTCCTTGCAGTAGTGTAGTAAGCGACTCATCGGACACTCTCGTTTACTCGCCGAAATCACCACACTGCGAGAGTGTGTACCAGTCACCGTGCATCGAGACTGTATACAAGTCGCCTCGCCTCGAGAATGGATACAAATCTCCTCGCCAGAGCGTGTGCGATCCACGCGAGGGCGCAATGAACCTCGCAATGAACTCCCGCAATATCAACCTCAACCCTCGTGACGCCATGTATTCGTCGTCGGACGAAGATTCGTGATGGAAATGTTTTTTGTAATGCTTTTAATTGTTACTTTTGTGTCAAGATTAAAGATTTGTTTTTTGATACAAGTTTTATTTAAATATTCCTAGACTTGGTCTCCGTAGATTCCTGTGGGGGTAGGCAACAATCCCTATTATTATCTCATTCCCGTTCCCGTTTCCGCTCTTTACGATTTATACATAATTTCATGAATGTTTTATGTCTAACTATAGGTATGATATTATAGTTAATTGACTTAAAATTAACTTTATCATAGCCCACGATAACCTTGGATTTTCCGAGATAAAAGTAGATCCATGGTAGTATATACCCTGGGGTATATGTCGCGGAGTAAAGGAGCAACAAACATACATTTACATACAAACTTTTGCCTGTATAACTTAGTATTGAGAAAGTAATCTAGTAAGATTACTTTAGATTCAAATTTAGCTTAGTGTAACGGATGACACATCAGCGAGTGTGCCAATTTGTCTATGCCAAGCCGCCATATTGTCGTACCCTACCGCCGTGCCTAAATATGCCGCCATTATGGTTTGGTACGTCAAGCTAGCCAAAGCCCGCCATTTTTATGAAAACAATAAAAATATTTATTTTACCAGTTTTCTTTTCATTTTTGTATCTTACTACATTAGTTTTAGCGAAAGTTTTCATAGCATCCTGAAGATGTCAGGAAGTGGTTTTGCGACCCGGGTAGGCACTAGATGTAGTCACTATTATATGATACATAAGATACGCCTTTTTACTTTTTGCCATAGAACTATAATTTCCTGAGCTTGCTTTAATTTAGTCATACAAAGTGTTGTGATTCGAATGTTTCCGAAAATATTAAATTCTAATTGTTTTAAAATGGGCAGTTGGATAATTATTATTAATAAATCTAGATAGATAAGTTTGTTCTAGTTCTTAATTCGCTAAAATTATTTGAAAAAATGCTTAGGTTGATAGCTACGACATCAAACCAGCACCAGTGGTAGAATAAAATTGAATGTGAAAATTACAAGGAATGAAATTTGTTTTTTTTTATCGTGAATACCTCTGCACCACAGGGAGCAAAGAGGTTATGTCTTACTTTTACTGACTAAAACCCCCACGTGTTCCTACTCATCGCTGTATGGTGGAGCCACGGAAAAGCTTTCGCATACAACCGCAACTCCACCAGCGGGTGTCCGCCGGACACCACCTCGGGTACAACGTGAATAGTTTCGCCGATTAGAGGTGTGCCGGAACAACAGCCCACCAGCCAACTTGAGAACCGTACTGTGAGTGATGGACAACCCTGCTTCCACCGCCCACAAGTCCTCCGAAGGCACAGGAGCAAGAGAGGTGGAACAGGAACACTCTCGCACCCGGCCTCCCATCCTTCCAGCAGCTCACTGCCGCCCAATTCCACCTGCCAGTCCCATACCTGGACAGGCCTTCCACCGCACGGAGTAATGCACCCCCTGAGTCATCCACTGCGCTCTCAGCTGAGTCAGAGGAACGCGCGGAGACGCCCACCGCGTCGGGTCATTAGTCATCAGCTAACCATATCCCACAAGAGAAATTGTTAACCGGTCTTACCAGCCCGAATGCTGCTCTTCCCCCCGACGAATCAAGAGGGACCCACAGCACCCGGGCACACGTGGAGGTTACCAGACCTAGCACCCCAAACCCGACCTGGGTTGGGACCATCAGTGAAGTATTTGTTCACTGATGGACCCAACCCCTGGATGTAAAGTTAAAATGAGAAATATAATAGACACTGAATATAATTAACAATTTATTTGCCACTAAATTAAACCTACAGTAAATACAGTAATAATTTATAAAAATATATTAACACTTAGCTCTTTTCACTGATCTCAACACTCTTTTGCTGCAGCTTAGCAATCATCATCTTCTCCTTTGCCTCCATTCTTGCCTGCTTCTCTAGCTTCTTCTGTTCTTTCTCCCTCTTTGCTAGCATATCTTTGAAGCGTTCATCTCTAGGATCGAGGGTGAAGCCAAAGTGCCTTCTTACTTCCTCCACTAAACGCTCTTTCTTTTGCTGTGAACATAAAAGGTATTTTTAGATAGAAAGTATTTGTATACAAATATTTTCCTAGTAACCTGTGATAGTCTAGTGGTTAGGACGTCCGCCTCCTAATCAGAGGTTGGTGATTCGAACCCGGGCACGCAGCTATAGCTTTTCGGAGTTATGTACTGGCTTCAACAGTGAAGGAAAACATCGCGAGGAAATCTGCATGCTTGAGAGTTCTCCATAAGGTTCTCAAAGGCGTGTGTAGTCTGCCAATCCGCACATGGTCAGTGTGGTGGACTATGGCCAAACGATTCTCAAATTGAGAGGAGACCAGTGCTCTGTAGTGAGCCGAGAATGGGTTGATCTTATCTTAGGCGCAGGACAATGGATCATAAATATTATGATAAAAAAATTCATAACTGGCGGGTTTTGAGCCCACATCTCTTGGACAATAGTGGCCAGAGTGCTTTGTTAATGTGAGATTAATTTATGCCATTCAGCAACAGATAGCAACCGTTAGCATCATCTAGTAAAAAAACCTGGCTAAGTTTGTTGTGGGCTTCTTCTTAGACCGGGGCGCGTTTGGAACCCTCATAGCTTTAGTTTTAAGTTTACGAATCTAGTTATCACCATCAAATCACTACTATGTAAATTATTGACGCGTCAAAAGCGCCTTTTAAAGGACTATTTGAATAAAGATTATTTTGAATTTTGAATTGAATTTGAAAACAATATCTGATACAGGTTTGTATCATACTCTTGGGGATAAAATGATCTGAGCAAAATTTGTATTAACCACAATCACAGTTGTGTGGTAGAATGAAGGAACAAGATTTCGAAGTTCTCGACTAACCTCACCTCATTATACATTACAATCGTACCAAGCTATTGTAAAGGCTAATAGAGAAAAAGAAGATAATGCCTCTACCTTAGCCGCCTGCACCTCAGCAGCCTTCTTAGCAACTTTATCATTTAATTCCTTCTTCCATTGCTCTAACTTAGCAACTTTAGTTGCAACTTCCAAGTCCCGCTGTTCTATTTTGAGCTGCATTTTTCTTCTCTTCTCTTCTGCTGCATGCATCACCTGCTTTATTGTGTATGGATATGCTACAGCTTCATATTCTTTCTTCTCTTCTATTTCTTTTCTTGTAGGCCAGCATAGGCCTGTAAAACAATATGATTAACTATCAAGCGAGCAATCAACCTGACAATCAGGTGCTTAACCCGATTATTAATTAGCTCAGCTAGAATGCTTAATTTTATGCCTTACTATAAAGAAATTGTAATTTTTAGCATACAGCTAAGAAAAGTCCATAATAATGTATACCTATATCACTTAACAGTAAGTTGAAGCCAGCAAGTTGAGTAGAGATATTAAAATTTATACCAATGTATTTTTTTATCAGTATGAATGTTTGACATTCTCCTACTTTTTATTTAAATTGGTCAGTGGATCGTTTTGATTTATAATTGGACCAGTAGATAACGAGACGTAGGTAGTTTTGTGGAATTTCATGATTTTACTATGGCATACAGCTTTATTTATCTTTCATCTTTTGTACACCACAACAAATAAAAAAAGAAATAATAAGAAAAATAGAAACTGGTGGTTTTATTGCTTATTGATAGCAATCTCTGCCAAGCAATCTTAGGATTAAGAAGAAAAAAAATAGAAATTAGGTAGTGTAATATATAACCAATAACCTGTATACAAACAACTACTTATTAATAAATAAACCAGATTATGTAATTATACAGTAATAAATATTAAATAAATATACTAATATATACCATATATTACAACCTGTTACTGTAAAAGGTTAGAAATTTTATCAGAATAAAAATATATACATATATCGGTTTAGTTACATATACTCTATATATTTTTCCTCAATAAATATGGTTTATATATTGATAGTTATACAAAACATATTACAATAATTTAAAACGCATAACAATAAAATGAAATGCTGGCTAGTGAATTTGATTGTTTGTTAACATTATATTCTATACTATCATAAAGGCTTCACAATACGCAGGTATTAAGCAATGAGTAAAACTTATAATCAAGCAAATAATACCTAAATTTTTTAAATCTTACTTGGATTGACACCACTATCTACTCCATATTTCCCATACATTTTTCTGTTGTACTTGACAGTCAAATGGGCTAAACACTTAGGCTCTTCATAGGGACGTCTATCATTAACCAGGTTATAGTGCGCCGCAGATAGTCTCGACTTATTTCTCTTTATTCCGATTTCCGCTTCTCTGGCTTGCAAGTCTTCTGTCTCATCGATCAAGACCTGGTCATTCTGTTCAATTTCTGGTACTGTTGTTGATAAACGGTGAAGACTGCTAAAAACTCCGGAGCGAAGGAATTTAGTTCTCACGCTTAAGTTCATTTTTATTAACATTTAACAGATTAATCTTTCTATTTTTAATTGGTAGGTTATGTTTTGATTTTTGACACTACTGAACCACAGAAAATTTTTTTTACAGCCCTTGATAGAGATGCGACATACTTGAAAAAATTAATACCAGCGCTTTCAAGTTTATATGAGTACGTACAAATACCAGGGTTGAAAACGAGGTTTTAAAATACTTGAAAGTATTTGACAGTATTGTGTCTAGTTCGTACCGTAATTATATTCGTTTTTTTAGGTAAAATGAAATCTTTCCTTCCTACTTTTTCAATCACAGGCTTAAGACTGTCTGCTAAGAATATTTGTATTAAATTATTTAGTCTTGATCTAGGTTAGTATTAGCAGGCATAGTTAAAATATTTCAATTCATTTTGTGTTTGTACATGATTTTGAAAAGCTGTTATAAGTATTTTGCACGCTGCACGACGAACGAGCCCTAAAAGTCTAAACTCGCAACTTCCGAGTTCCGTAGAAAGTATCTGTGATATATAGAGGTGGGCATTATAACACCCAACGCATTATATATTAGAATATATTTTTATAACGATATAACACATTATAAAATATGCCACTAGACTGTTATAATATAAATTATTTCCGTAGTGTCAATTCGTTTGCAATTTTAATACAGCGCCATCTATGTCCACGAACGCTCATCCTAATCTAGATACTAGACATTGGTTATTTAAACTGATGGCTCATTTTCTTATAGTATTAGTTTAGTACGTGTCTATACATGCCTAGTGCTCATTATTCAAAGTAATGTGAACACTTCAGTCATCGTAATAAAAGCTATTTTTTCTTGCGACGAACAAAAATAAGAAACTTATAACACTGTTATTTTTGATTGCAAAGTATTGTAAACGCTCTGTTCATAAACATAAGACTTAGTTTTACTTGTGATGATTCGAAGATAATATTCAAAATATTTCCAAGGAAAATCATTTAAAAATAATTTATTAGTTTCGAATATTAAAACTGCCTACTGCCTAGTGCTCATTGTTCAAAGTAATGTGAACACTTTAGTCACCTGTATAAAAGCTATTTTTGCTTGAGACGAACAAAAATAACAGATTTATAACACTGTTATTTTTTAAATGCAAAATATTGTAAGCGCTCTGGTCATAAACATACGATCTAGTTTTACTTGCGATGATTCGAAGATAATATTCAAAATATTTACAACGAAAATCATTTAAAAAATAATTTATTAGTTTCGAGTATTAAAACTGCCTACTGCCTAGTGCTTCAAAGTAATGTGAACACTTTAGTCCCTTAATAAAAGCTATTATTGCTTGCGACAAACAAAAATATCAATTTTATAACACTGTTATTTTGGATTGCAAAGTATTGTAAGCACTCTTGTCTTAAACATAAGACCTAGTTTTACTTGCGATGATTCGAAGATAAATAATAGTTTTAATAAAATAACGCGACAATAACTAACAGCGTAAATTATTTTTATTATTATATTTTTATCGGTTAAAATTTACAACATATAATATATATTATAACAGTTTAAAATAACAGTTAGAAAAATATAACACAACATTATAATTTATTGAAAAATTATAACAGTTTAGCCCACCTCTAGTGATATACTGTTTTTTTTTTAGTTTTGAATTAAGCTTTGTCTTCTTGACATTGGCTAATTTGTGTAAAGCCATAAAACGAGAAAAAAAAAGCATTGTCTTTGGATTATTAATTTGACGTGAACGTTTGTCATCTTTGCCAATTATTATTTTTTATTAGAACTTGGAATACGGTACTTCCTATTTAACACCATGGATGATTTCGGCGATAGCTTCGTCCAGCCCGAGGTGGATCCTGCAGCAGACTTCTTAGCTCGCGAACAGAACCAGCTGGCAGGTCTTGAAGATGACTTGGAAACTAGTGCACCGCCCCCTGTAGCTACCCTATCTTCCAATGGATTTGATGATTTTGTTGGTAATTGTTATTAATTTGCAATATTAAATTAACTAAAGTAATATAATTTACATTACGTAAGGTAATGCAGAACTTCAATTAATGAAACCCTAAATAAATTGCTTCTTTTGAGTATTTTGGGATCCGATACCTTACGCTTCGCACTATTATGCATATTGTAACATAAACTTTGTGTTTTAAACCCTATCCCACCATTCAATGCATAACGTAACTAAGAGGGTGAATTATGATAAAAACCAGGAGTATCAGGAAAAATATTTGATGTAACTGAATTTGTGACTACAAGTCAACTTGTATCAGGTTTACTGTTCAATGCTCTATTCTCTCTTTGCTCTAAGCAATTCCTGGCATATTAATGAGGAAAATGATTATGATCTACTGAGAAAATGGCCAACTACTGTTCATATTACTCTTATTATTAATACTGCTTCCTGCTTTCATTTTCTATACTGACTATTAAAAATGGTTTTCATAGAAGTGCCAAGTGCAGCTACATTTGAGGCAAATGGCTTGCTAGACGATGACATTGCCCCTGCACCAGCACCCACACCTGCTGTAGCCCCAGTGTTCCGACAGGAACGTGAGGAGCCAGAGAAGATTAAACTATGGAGAGAAGAGCAGAAGAAGAGATTGGAAGAGAAAGGTATATATTGACTTGGTTCATAGTTTTCAATGATGGACATTCACTGGTAAACTAGTCTGTTGGGAGGAGTTGCCTACATCTATATGAAGATGATGACGAAGAATAAGTCTTAATAAAATGTATTAATAGTCTGTCTCTATAAACCTTTGTTAATACTTGTTTTCATCTGAGCCAAAGCATTGATATTTAACTTGGAGGAAACATTATTTCAGATGAAGAGGAAGAGAGAAAGAAGCAGGAAATGTTGAAAGTGGCTAAAAAGGAGCTTGAAGACTGGTACAAGACTCATTGGGAACAAATTGGCAAGACTAAGGCCGCTAACAGGTAACATCAATAATTAATGTATTGCTTCATATTTAAAGTACAATATTTATATTTTTTAGGATTCTTAGATGAAGAAAAAACTTAACATGGTACCCAAAAGGTAACTACAGGTAAATTCTTGCCCATAACTGGAACTTTTGAAACTGAAACTGTTTCAAAAGTTTTTGCTACTTAATTTTTGTTTAAATTGAAATACAAACAAAAAAAGGAAACCTATTGTAGTATAATTTAGATTACAATGAATAGAAGACTTATAAAATATATGTGCATGTATGTTACCCTATTAATTTCTTGTTTTTTTTTCAATGCTGACAGGGAGTCTGCTAAGTGAGTATATAAAAGTTACATCACTTATGGCAATGGTAATACTAACTTCTAGGGGATAATATCATGGTTGTTGGCATTGTTAAGATGTGTAATAGGTCATCCCATTTTATTTTATTACAAACATTTTTTAACAGGATGTCTTTATTCATAAATCATTTGTTACAGCAATGGACATTAAATGTTTTGTATTTTTTTCTCTGTTATTTAAAAGTGGTGAAAGCATTTGCATTATTTATGCATTTTGCGTACAGTAATTGAATATTTAAAAAAAGGTTAGATCTTTAATGTGAGAAGACTGATAAAATTCCAGAAACCAATGAAAATAAGAATTTACGTTGGCAAAGAGCAAGAATTACTATAAACAGACAGATTTAACCAAAAACTGTATATTTTGAATTAATTCATATGCAATGTTTAAATAAAATACTAACCTACTTTTTTGAACTCACATAATCAAGATACAAACCCTAGAGTGACCTAAAACTAAATAGTATTGTTTCACATTTGTACCCTTCACTTCACCCATTTTTAACCCAATTCCACAATACAATATGAAGGCAGTCATCAGTTAGATGTCTGTGGGTTTGTTATCCCCACATCCTATTCTAATCATTCTGAGGATGATTCTTCTAGCGTCTCATAATTTAAAAAAAAAAAAAACAAATTATTTACTATTTGGTCTTGTTATTATCTTTACGTTTTTAAATTTTTATCTCGGGAAACATAATCAATTTTACATGGCAAAATATTTTATGTTCATACCTCATAAAATATTGTTTCTCTATAACTAGACTTCAGGCAGATGAGAAACTTATCTTAAAAAACCGAGTGACAGCGAAAAAAAGTGTGGGATATAGGTTGATTTTACTGCAGGTGTAATAAAATTTTTTTTTTTTTTGTAATATAAAAAATATGTAGGTATTTTAGGTTTTTTAAGCAGAGTAGCATAAACTATATAAGTAATAGACATAGAAGAAAGCTAGTGTATATTATAGTATGATCTATTGAGTATAGTGCAAGTTATTCTAGGAATCTGGATTTTCTATTCCTTCCCTTACTTTATTCAAAATAAAAAATCTGAAATATATTTATTTATGTAAACCTATGACTCTTTAATTTGACTGTTTTTTAAACCCTATTCAACTGAAATAATTTAAGCAATTTAAAAATGTACTAGGAATGCAGAGAAGGCTCTAGCTCGGGGATCAGAAAGTGATCCAGAGGAAGGCAACGAGTGGGCGCGCGTGTCCGAGCTGTGCGACTTTGGCCCCCGCCGAGGCAGAGACGTGGCTCGACTGCGGTCCATCGTGCTGCAGCTGAAGCAGTCCGGCGTGCGGCCCAAATACCCGCCCAGATCAACTAGAGTGTGAGCATGTGACATATCTCTTAAGGCTTATGACCACGACACCATATCTCATAGAACTATATTTGCCTATACAAGTGGTAAAAGTATTTCTTTTACATTGCAATACATTCCTTGAATTTCCAACTGAGTAAGTGATGATGCAGTCTAAGATGGCAGCTGGCTAACCTGTTAGTTTAGGAGGTCCTACCTACGAATCATCGTGCAGGAACGCTAGATGGCTTGGCGGCAGATCCTCGTTGGTAGGGTGGTAACTAGCCACGGCCGGAATTTTCCACCAGAAGGGAGAAAAATAAAATATGAAAACGGGATCAAACTCGGAACTTTACGCTTATAAGACAACAATTCTCAACACTGCCCCAAGGAGGTTGTTAGTCATCATCATCATCAACTAATTAAAAAGTGCAGGTCTCCTCTGTGTGAGAAGGGATATGACTATAGTTCACCACATTTGTCAAGTGTGGTAGATTTTAACACTTCTTTATAAACATTTAACTAATGATAATTCCCAGTGTGTTTCTTCACTATTTACCATTGATATCTAATTTAATATTGGTAAAGTTTAATTTACAGTCTTCCATAACTTTTATTATAGTAATCTATAAGAATGATCTGCCAATAACTTTTGATTTTGAAGATCAGCCCGCCTGCCCCTATTTAGTAGCTTTTCTGAAAATTTTTAATTGGTTGTAACTTGTTTTGCATCCATATTTAGAAGTTGGAAAATTCTCTGAACTGAACAGCTATTCATTACCAACAGCTGATAATAATAATTTCCTTTAAATTCATACATTGTTATTCCAAATATTGGATTAAAGCAGGCAGTATTTTCTAAAGGATAGAAGAAATAAATATTATACATTAATAATATCCAATAGTGTAATTCAAATTCTTTCTATTTTATCAATAAATCTGAACTGTTTTTCAACTTATGAAACATTTTGCATAAATTCAATATTTTTAAAAACATATTTTCTTTGTTCACAGAGCTTGAATGGATTATGTATCCAGACATTAAGAAAACACTGTCATTAGCCTGAATATAACTCTATATCAGTCTGTGTTAATAAATCACATATAATTATAAATTAATGTTATATAAATAGAAATTGTTATATATACATGCATGTGATAACAGTGTTCTTGTATAGGGGTAGGACTTAACTAAGTGATTTCATCAGTAATAAAAAATACTATTCAAAATAATTTAAGTTATCCTACCCTAGATATACAAAAGCTTTCTGGGTCCTGTTTGTCTGTGGCATTAAAATCTTAACTGAACTCTATCCCACAACTCATGATTAAAACTCATAAGATAATCAGAGCCCAAGTGACTGTTATTTATTGAAATTTTTATTTAACAATGTTGTCAATATTGGCTTTGGTTAGCATATTCTTTATTTAAGTATTAAAATAAACTTCATTCCAAAATACATTGTGATTTGATTTCTATTTTACCCTGCCCTACATAATTACCAATTATTTTTCTTAATGCTCTAATGTAAGGTCTAACAGGTCAACATTTCTAGTATTAAGAAAAGTACAAAAATTGATTTAAGATCAAAATTCAATGTTTCTAAATATTTTAATTTCAAAGAATATTTCTTTATTTAAATTAGCCTAATATAACAATTGACCTATCTATAGATTTTTTGACTTTTTTAAATAATATTTTTTGTATAAGATTTAAGTTATATTCATGTCCCAATATTTTTTAATAATAAAGAAAGCAGGTGTGCCTTAATAAATACCCATATACCTGTGTGATATTTCTTTTCTCTAGCAAATCACAAAAATATTTTAATAAGTGTTTGTATCAAAATTGCCTATAAAACAGATAAGATTGATTTAAATGGAACTATGATGTAGGACAAAAAAAAGCAATTTCATATAATACTAACTGCAATTTCACCTATGTAATATCATCATCATCATTAAGAACTGATTGAAGTCCACTGCTGGATCTTTTGTAGGGAGTTCTAATGCTCACAGTCTTGGGCCTCTTGCTTCCCGCTGCTCCCTGCGACTCATCTGATGTTGTCTGATGATGTAATATCATTCAGTAATAACTTAATACATTAGCAGTTTTAGAAGCTATTTTAGGTACATCATGCTATGATCAGTAAGAGTGATTCTCTATAGTAAAAATAATTAAAGTAACTATGAGGTATCTATTATTAAAAAATTATGTTCATTGAAATAAATAGTTTTTTTTTTTTCAAAAAATACTGGTAATCATAGTAGATTAAGTATGAACTGATGCATTTTCACTTGACATTAACAATAGGCATAATAATGCAAACACTCTTAGGGCCCATTTAGAAATGAGCTGGTTCAACCATATCTGTTTTGTAGCTAACCAGCCAGTGTTGATACTTTTAAATATATTTATATTATTATGTATATATTGTTTTTAATAAGGAGTCCCAAGTGGAAACACTCCAGGTTATATGGAATGCACTATAGTATCCCTTTTATTTGAGTGGAATTAATGTTGTGTTTTGTTATAAGAAAACCATTTCAAGTAGTGCATTATTATACATTAATTTGAAAATAATTGTGTAGTTTTTTAGAAGTTTTAAGGACCTACAATTTAATTATACATTTGATCTTTAACAGTACATGACAGAACTTCTTAAAATAAATATTTTTTCTGGTTATTGCAACATTCTTTTGGAGCGTTACTCAAAAATAATTATTCAATTTAGACCAGTTCTTCAGATTAGTGTGTTCTAGTAAACAATCAAAATAAACTCTAAAGCTGCGTATAGATTAAGCGCGGCAAACCATCGAACATTGGCGCGCGGGGCGGCCGCGCTCTATGTAGACGGGATTGCCGCGCGCGGCGACGCGAACATTGCCGCGCTCGAACGTGCCGCGGGGCGATCCGCTCGCTGTCGGTTTTTGAGACCGCATCAAAGGAGCTTCAGTCGTTCGCTCGCGCGCAGTGGGGACGTACTTTGTACTTTTGGTTATTTGGCTCGCGCGGCGAATACGTTAAAATGGACAACGAAAAGTGGCGTTTACTAATACAAATGTATAGCGCTAAAGAATTTTGGTGGAACAGCAAATCCTCCCAATACCACAATCGCTGAGGTATGATGCGTGGGTAGAAATCTGTATGAAAATGCATATACCTATTCCTGTCTTGAAAAAAAAATGACTACACTTCTATTACATATAATTTTTTCATCTATCAACGCCTTTTTCTTTTTTTTCTTTTTTTTACAAATAAGATGGTCAATCACAATGAAAGCGGTAGTCGCCCGACCACGCGCGTCCATCCTCGCAGGTTTACAAGAGAACTGGTCTGACTATCCGCCGCGGTCTGTTCGTGATGGATCGCCTGCCGCGCGCGGCTGTCACGTACAACTTAAATCATATCTACATATTGGCTCGCGCGGCAAATGAACGTCAACTCTGGTCGAACATTGGCTCGCGCGGCTGCCGCGCTTAATTTATACGCACCTTTAAGCTTAATATTAGTATTGACTATATAAACTACAATTTCATATCCCTTGCTATATCTATATGCTTTCTCTTGTATAATCTCTCAACTAACTGCAATAACAAATACATTAAACTTATGACTAAGAGGAATGGCCATACTCCACAATTTAGATAACTTCTTAATTGTTGTCCTAACACTTTGTTCTTATTCAATAAAATTCGATTGTACACTATTTCAGTCCTTCGTGTTATATCCATCCAACTGTACATTTTTCTTACCATCTTATTGCACTCATAAGGACAGAGAATATTTCCAATTTTTAAATCTTTTATAGCTGATTCTATTCCAGTTACTATGCTAGTGACATTGGGTTCAGTCAAATATATCATGCTCTCAGGCAAAACTTCAGGTATGCCTCCCACTTTGGTTGACACTACTTTTAATCCACAAGATGCAGCTTCAACTATGGCCATACAATATGCTTCAGTTAGCGAAGTGTTTAAAAATATGTCACCTTTGACTAAGACATTTCTGACTTCAGAATGTTTCAAACTACCTAACAAAGTGACACAGTGTTGAAAACCTTTCCGTTCCCTAACTTCTTGCAATAACCACATCTTAGGGCCATCTCCACCAATTATAAACCTGAGGTTAGGATATCGTGGACACATATCAGCTATCACAGAAGCCATTAAGTCTACACCTTTCCTATAAACTAATCTTGATACAATAACAATTGTGACTACATTGGGATCTCTTTGGCTTGGGTCCGGTGTGAAAGTATATGCATCTACAGCATTTGGTATAACAGATACCTTGTGAGCTCTAACTTTAGCACGTAATACTGTGTTCTCTTTCCCAGTATGTGACACACAAATGCATGCATCACACTCGCATAAACATAGTTGTAAATACTTGTTGGTTAATACAGCTGACATGTCAGCAAAACCGAACAAGCTGTGGTCAGTGAACACTGTTTTTAATCCCATTAGTTTCCCTATCATGGACACCTCATGTGCTAAAACACTAAAAGCTGAATGACCATGAACAATTTCTATACATTCTCGTATTAATATGTATCGGACAATAGCAATATTGCATATCATAGTTGGCAAAGCACATTGGTGATAGAACACTCTGATTGGTAGGTAGTAAACCTTCAAACCTCCGGTTAAGTATCGTATTCCTACACGATCGGCGTAGCAATGAGTTAGCACGATAACTTTGTGCCCACGTTTGATCAAGCATTGCGATAGGTTGTAAATGTGCTCCTCTACGCCGCCAGTGTTTGGATAGAAGAAATCTGAGGCCATGCATATTACTAGTCTTTTCTTGTTTTTCGATGGCTCCTAGAACAAGTAAAGTAGAGATTTTGGCATAGAAATACTAAGGCTGAAATCTATACAGCGTAATTTGACTTAGCACAGTAAAGTTAGTTAGCAATAAATCGAGATAGATTTAGTGTCGAACATAACGTTGTCTCGTTTCCATTGTCTTAAGTCAGAGGTAAAGCTAGGCTCGCTTTACAGATATCGGCCTAAAACTATGGGTGTATTCTGTGGTAGTAATAAATAGTTTTAAGCAATATAACTGAACAAACCGTTTGAGTATTCATTATAGATTTGCAGTTATTACAATACAATAACTGCAAATTTATGCGAGAATCATGATAACTCTCGTATTTTTAAGTCATTTTACTAAAAAAATAGGAAACCCCAGTGGAACATGAACACAATCCACGACCACTGCTTCTAGACTGGCACTGGAGTAATTGTATTCTATGTCTATGGCCGCTGCCGGCTGCGATTGAAGTTAGTGATGTTAAAAATATCAATAAAGAAAATGGAATTAAACTTAGAAAAATAAAAGGTTGGAGTTGGAAAAAATCTCGTTCAATGTGAAGAAACTTTTTCGTCAACATATTTATAAATGAAGAAAATTAAACTTGAAATGTTCTTAATACTAGTTTTAAGATTATTTTCGAAAATTCTAACATTAAAATAAATCAATAGACATGTTAATTGTGAAAAGCATTATTATTGGAAGTTACTGCATAGGAAGGCTGGCATTATTATCGCCGTTAATAATAACATGATATCGGTTGTTCGCATAATTCTAGTCGTATTTTTGGTTTTTATTGCATATTGATTTGTATCTTGGTGTTTCACGGTGGTTTTATCTATTTGAATTTATTCTGTACCAATGTCACAGGAAAAAAAACATATGTCAATGTCTCTGACAAATACAAAGATTATCACAGAGTATTAAGGAAAAACCTATCAAATTTTTTATAAATTATTTTTAGGTTATGTTTATCTTAAAAGTTGGTTTTGTGATTAAATTTATAATTTTCGAAAATCTGTAAAAAATGGATGAAACAAAAAAGTGTGAACGAAAGAAGAAACGATTTGCTGCACGCCTTAAAAGTTCTAAAGGAGTCTTGTGCACAGATAATCCCGGTCCTGTACGTTTTGAAATATAAACAATGAAATTCATGTTAACAGGAGTTTAACACTTTTTATATATTTTCAGAGCATAGTCTTGTGTAACGTGGGACAAGCGACAGGTTTTGAGAAAGCAGACGTTCTCAAATTGTTAGATGCCATGCAGCTCAGTGAAAAACTTTTGAATTTTATAGCTAAAAAGGGTGAATCTCACTCTTTTGTAGTATTTAATAACACTGAAAGTGCTAAATCATTCTATGATAAATACAATGGTACCAAAGTATCCAAATGCATTCAAATGTATCTGAATTATGTAGATAAGGGTAGGTGTATTTAGATATATTAAAAAGCTTCTTAATTCAAGTTACAAGAATTACAACTTAAAATTAATATATTCAGCATACCAGACTATTTATCAGAATAAAAGCAAAAAATAAAAAAGTTTACGATGGGCCTGGTAAATCCTCTAAAACACACTCTATATATATTGTGCTATAAAATTCTCTGGAGATTGTCTATCTACATGTATCAAGCTGTTACTTAAGCTAACAGGATATCAATTCAAAGATTAAACTATTTTTATATTTAAACTCTTACAGAGTTGAAGTGTAAAAATAGTTTAATGTCAGAAATCAGTGGTTTCCCATTAGTAATAATATAAAATTTAGAATTTGGAAGTGTTCTGATAGTACCTTTTTCTTTTTTTATTTAATAGTTCCAAGTAACGAAGCTGTCTGCACATCAGAGATTCCTAATGGTTTAAAAATAATTGAAAACTTCATTACTGAAGACGAAGAACAAATTTATTTACAATTATTTGACTGGATTGATGAATCAAACTTAAAGAACCGTCAAGTGAAACATTATGGTTATGAATTCAGATATGGTAGTAACGATGTTGACTTAGATTCCCCTCTATCTGACAAGATTCCTGAAGAATGTGATGTGTTGTGGGGTAGGCTGAAGAGTCATGGAATTGATTTTAGGATACCTGATCAGTTGACTGTGAACAAATATATTCCTGGACAAGGTATGTATTGTTATATTTATCATTTTCTACTATAGATAGTAAATATTACCTGATCCTTATAAGAGTGCAAATTTGCTTGATACTACTTAATGGTATATAGGTCAGCTATAATTCATTATGGCAACTATTCAATATATTTTTTTTTAACAATGTCAGTCAATGCGACTAAGTTAAGATTGAAGGCTTGAATTGTTGCAGCTCATACCAAGTTCTTTTAATTGGGGTTTCTTTGCTTGCCTTAACTGTTCTGTCAGTTTGGCTAGTTGCTATAACTTTTTGAGCAAATAGTTATGTTGAGACAAACTACAATTTTATTTGTATGCAGAAACCATTTTTTATGTAGTTACTTTGCTATGATAGTCTCTCAAAAGGCTTTCCTCATTATCACCAACAGATTATCAAAAACATTAAAAGTTTTGTGACTTTTTAGGTATTCCATCCCATGTGGACAGACATAGTCCATTTGGAGACACAATCCTTTCCCTTTCTCTAGGCTCCTCGGTTGTAATGGACTGGAGGCATCACAGCGGTAAATATGTGCCCCTAAAAGTACCAGCCAAGTCACTGCTTGTTATGCAGGGTGAAGCGAGGTAAGTTCTTTTAAAATAACCTTAAAAACTTAAGGTTTTGAGATTGGAACTGTAAACACAGCTCCATGAAATTTGCTTCCATGTAAAACACGATATGGAGCGTTTATGCCCTGGATCTCTCTCTCCTACAAGGAAAGACCTGTGAGCAGTGCATTAATAGTTTGGAGGACTCCTATTAGGAGAAAGGGATTTGGAATACTCCAATGAAGGTGGGCTTACATGATTATTGTCATATTTGTGATAATAACTGGAACCCACAGTTTAACATAGTCTATAAAACAGATATTGTAATTCGGGCTGGTACCCCGCCACTTTGTCGTAAACAGAGTTTATTTTTTCAAGTAAAAACTTTCATATTATCTTTATAATTAACTAGTCGATGCCCGCGACTTCGTCCGCGTTGATTAGGGGTTTTTAAACACTATGTAAAAAGCCACCAATTCGTAGAAGTTTGCTATGGCAAGCTGAAGATTTAGTTATAGTTCATCGACGCGAAATTAACTTTTTCATAAATCCCGCGGGAAATGTGACGGGATAAAAAGTATCCTTTATCCGTCTCCTGGTTCTAAGCTACCTCCCAACCGATTTTCAGTCAATAAGTTAGCCAGTCAGTTATAAATAGTGTAACTAACACGACTTTTTTTAAATACATATATACATCAAGTTAATAACTGTAAACTAAATAACTGCACATTACATCACTTTACAATCGGCTAGCATGCACTCTGTCAAACTGTTTATCTTGCTGCACTTCACCTAAGATAGGTACGCTGCGTGATTTAATTCATATAACCTTTAACTATAGAAAATATTCTTCAAGTAGTACTTCGTATCGTGACTAGCGCGTTCAAACTAAACTAACCGACAAACACATTTACTTCATCATCATCATCATCATCATCATTTCAACCGATAGACGTCCACTGCTGGACGTAGGTCTTTTGTAGGGAGTTCCAATGGCCACGATCTTGGGCCGCTTGTATCCAGCGGCTCCCTGCGACTCGTTTGATGTCGTCTGTCCACCTTGTTGGGGGTCGACCAACGCTACGTTTACCGGTGCGGGGTCGCCATTCCAGCACCTTGGGACCCCAACGTCCATCGGTTCTCCGAGCTATGTGCCCCGCCCATTGCCACTTCAACTTCGCAACTCGCTGAGCTATGTCGGTAACTCTGGTCCTTCTACGGATCACATTTACTTAAACTGTGTTAAACAAAGTCAATTGCGTTTTATTAATGAAGCTAATCCAAGAATTCCCTAACCAGATACGATTGGCAACATGGCATTCAACCTAGGACGTGGGATCCAATAGTGGATATTCGAAAAGATGAAAACAACTGCAATGAAATCCGTGTAATAACAAACGACGTAACACAGAGACAAACTAGAATATCATTAACGTTTCGCTCCACGAGGAAGGGCGAGTGTGAATGTGGGTATAGAACGCTTTGCGACAGTGAAGTGAAGCCGGACACCATTGAAGAAGGAACTGCTTCTCGATTAGAAGAACTTCATGTGCATCAGGTATACCTGTTGTATAGAATTGTATTTTGAAGACCTCCAAGGCGCAGCGCGTGGCAACAGCGTCCTGGGTTCGATTCCCGGCTCGACTCTGGTCTGGTGGGAGGCTTTAGCCAAGCTATTTAGCGTTCCGGCACGATGTCGCGTAGAAACTAATTAGAAGCGTGGGTTTACCATTCTCCTAACAGGTTAGCCCGCTACCATCCTAGACAGCATCACCACTTACCACCAGAAGAGATAGCCGTCAAGGGTTTTTATTTTATGCAATTTTTTATTTTATACAATACATCGGATAAGTTGCTTTAAACTATTCAATATTGTTCCTCTCAAATTCAATATTTTTCTGTAGGCTTTAGGCTTTTCTTAGCAATTCTTCGTGCACTGTTGCATTTTAAAAAGTTGGAGGGTTCGTGGCTAGTTACCGCCCTACCGATAAAGACGTATCCCCAAGCGATTTGAGTTCCGGCAGGATGTCGTGTAGAAACCAATTAGGAGTATGGATTTACCATACCCCTAACAGGTTAGCCCGCTACCATCTTAGACTGCATCATCACTTACCTGTTGGTGAGATAGCCGTCAAGGGCTAATTTGTAGTTAAAAAAAAAACCTATATGTTATACAAATATAGTATATATATAAGCTATGATAACTGATCAGGAGGCAGACGTCCTAACCATTGGGCTATCACAGCTATTATCCAACAATATACTCGTATATGTTCCTCCTATCACTTACCATCAGGTGAGATGCCGTGAAGGGCTAACTTGTGGTGTATAAAAAAACGCTACCAAAAAAAAAATTCTGAGAAAAGTCTGAAGGAAATCTAGTCTGAAGGAAATCTAGAAACCTGCATCATTCAAGCCTATGTGCCATAGCATAATGTTAACAAACCTTTAACATTATGTAGTGAATGGGTTGTCTATCCCACAAATATCCTAGTTTGTGAGATTGCGCCTTTCAACATGACCATTTCCAGGTGTACGAGCGAATTGCAGGTCACTTCAGTTCGACGCGCCACAAGCCGTGGCCGAAAGTGGTGGAGTTCCTGCAGACAACGCCGCCCGGTTCCATCGTGCTGGACTTGGGCGCTGGGAACGGAAAGAATATCCTGAAACGTGATGATATTTTGCAGGTAAGTCCTCACCGCCAAGCGTTCCTCAACTAGAGGCGAGAGGGTAGTCGGTCTCTTACGTGGCTCGCCCGTCTTTTTTTATCCACTACGGATTAGCTCTTGATGGCAACCTCACCTGATGGTAAATGATGATGCAGTCGGTATGGTAAAACCATACTCCTAATTGGTTTCTACGCGAAATCGTTCCGGAACGCTAAATCGCTTTGCGACACGTCTTTGTTGGTAGGGTTTAGTAACCCTAGCCACGGCCGAAACTTCCACCAGACCAGACTCGAGCCAGGAATCGAACGTCACGGAGTCAGTCCTGACTGACTCTGACTGCATATGCTAATGTAGTTCGACTGTGTCATCTTTTTCAGACGTCTTTGCGTAAATATACGGCAGAAATTAATAGTGAATCTAATACTAAATTTTCATATAGCAGACCATTTTCCTATTTATAATATATATTTAGCCTAAAAAATAAAATAAAAATAAAAACAAAAACAGAAAAGCAACCAAACACGTACTCACGCACACGCGCACACACCCTCACACACTAAAGGAGCACTTTCCCAGTCACTCCGTGATATCAGCTTGGGTTATGCCTGAAAATCAGCGCTGCAGTCCATTTTGACGCAGCATCAAGCTGAGGCAGCGCCCTGTTCAGCCAATGTCTAGACACATACGTTTTTAGATGAGATGTACTTTTTTCTTTTAAAGGCTGAATAAACGCAATTTTGATTTGATTTTTATTCTTCCCTATCGATAAGCGCGATAATGGGGCTTTTAAGCACAGTGTTCTACCTGAAATTTCTCTTCAGTTCTCCCCTTTGCATCCCTTTGAACAAACGTTTGAACGAATCGAAACCTTGGATTAACTTTTGTGACCGTTATTAGCCTGCGTTAAGCGTTATCAACTGTTTTGCTTGCATACCCACCAGATAGCTGGTGAAAGAAGCTCGGGTCTCCTGCACGAATGCAAGTCGTACGCAGCGGACGTGCCGCGTGCGGACTGCGTGCGACTGGACCTGCTCCGAACGCCTCTGCGGAGCGAGTGTGCGGACCGCGTCATTTGTATAGCGGTGATACACCACTTCAGTAGTCAGGTAAGATATACTGCCGCTTTAGAAGTTAGAATCGATTATAAGTAGGTACCTGAGACTTCGTATATAGCGGGCGCGGTTTTTTCACGCTTTTCTTGAATTAATGTTTGTTGGCTAATTTTCAGGAACAGTTTCCATAAACCGTTAACCTTAGCAAACTGCTTCAGAGAAGCAAGCTTATCCTATTTTTTTTAAATAGTAGGCACAGTTTTCTTTCTAAATTATACACGGCTGGACTTACGAGAGCTATCGCCGGACTATGCCCAACTAGCTTCGATCCCACCCGGACCTCTTATTCATGAGCTAGCTAATACGCAGTGCAAATAATGAAATATTCAAAGCAACTTTAGACCTCGTAAATTTTAGGCTAGAAGACTAGAAGCGGTTTCCACAATAGCCCGCCTCTTACGGCCTGGCGGGCGAGCCCTGATCACGGTGTGGGCAAAGGATCAAACCAAATCCAACTACCTCTGCAAAGACAAAGAAACCCACGAATCAAACCTTCGCCTCACCGTAGACGGTGTTAATTTGCCCATACACGAAAACCGGACACAATTCAAACATAATGATTTGTTAGTGCCTTGGAAGCTGAGGGAAAAAAACGCGAATAAATTGGAGAACCAGTCAAATACTACATTGTTGAGGTACTACCATGTGTTTGAAGAAGGTGAACTAGATCGCTTGTGTGGACTTCCGGATTTGGTGGTCGAAAAGAGTTTCTACGAAGAGGGGAATTGGTGTGTTGTTTGTAGGAAAGTTTGATATTAAATTTGTTGCTAAAAAAAATTTTGTTTTAATTTATTACGTAGGTACTAACTCATTTTTTTTTTGGACTGACTATTAGCTGTGCTAACCCTATTGGTTGCGACAGCGTAACCGGGCTGTTTGGCGAGCTTCGGAAAGAAGCTCTGCCAGAAGAAATTTTGAGCTCTAGGGCTCGAAGAAACTAAGGGAACGTCTGCCTGACGTTTGGGATAACGGGGGGGTCGGACGGTGAGTGGTCCCTACGTCTCCGAGGCCGTTGCCGGGGACCTCGTTTTCGCCGGCGAAGACGGTGTGTAGCGTATGATGGTGTCAGTAGGTGGTACGAGTATGTTGTCAGTATCTGATCGTCAGGGTCGTGAAGGATATGTTTTGGTCTCCTCTTTCGAGAGAAGCGCTTCGATCGTGGGAGTCTAACTCAAAAAGATACTTTGTTAGAACAGATGTTTTTTCTTCATCTTTCACTCTTTACATTCCCTTAGGGTAACAGTTTATAAAGCTATAGTTGGGTTTTAGTGTATTTTCTTATGAGAGAGTATGGTATAGGTTAATTTATTTGTACGATGACTAAACGGTGTTTTCATAGGGATTTCAATAAAAGAATATCGCCAACATAACAACCTTGAACTTTATTACAATAAATCTTCTACAAAACAAAAAAATACTATACAAAACAATACGTGATACAATCATGTAACAATGGTACAATATGGATACGTTATATAGTAAACTGTGGTCTCAATGGGTACATATAGGTCTACCAGGATCTGATGGCAAAAAAAAATAATTAAAAAAAGCGTTTTTCATATAGCAACAAAAAAAATATGTCATCTGTCAACTGAAATTTCGAGGAATTGTTTTTGGTTTGGCTTCAAATTTTCTTTATAAAGTGGTGAAAATGTCGAAGAAACCTCTTCGATTGTAAGCAAGAAATATTGTTTTCAATGTTCATCAAAGAATACTTGATGAACAAGGTGCAGAACAAACACAATCATCGATATTAAGCCATGTGCAAGCGTTGACTGGTTAGTAGGCTTGACACGTCTTGATACTTTGGTTTATTGCATTTTTCGTGTGTATTATATTATGTATACTAAACTTTGGTTTATTTCAGGGGTTTCTAGTATTACCATAAGACGAATTATTGCTGAAGGCAGATCTAACAGAGACGTATTTAGTACGCCTGGTAAAAAGAGGAAAGGCGGCAAAAAATAAATAAAAGATAAATGAGTTTTACATTGTACGAAAAGAAATACCTACTGTCATGAAATTGCTACAAATTCGACTATTATTGGCGTAAATGTAAATTACTGGAAGTAGTGAAAAATCATAAGTCTGAACCTAAATATCAGATAGATGAGATTTTAAAATCACACAGTCACGAAGTCTTGAGGCTTCCACCATATCATTGTACGTTAAACCCCATAGAATTAATTTGGGGAATAATGAAACAAAAAGTTGCGACTAAAAACGTCAATAGACATGCAAGTGATATTAAATCGGTAACAGAAGAAGCTTTCTCTCAAATAGGGATCGATGAATGGTGAAAATCTTGTGAACATATAATAAAAATTGAAAATCAGTTCATAGAACAAGATCAATTAATTGAGATGCAGGAGGAAAGGTTTATCATAAAACTGCGTTTTCCTCGATTCCTTCCTTCTTCTTCCTATGAAAACTTTTTTATGGATGTGCAATATTTGGAAACATTTTCAAGTTCTGATAGTCTATAATTAATTAATAAACTCATGAACAGAGTAATTGGAGTTTTCATCTAAATTTCGAACCCCACATTCGCCACTGTAAGGTTTTAAAAAAATATCCTTGATCATAGGATAAATTTTTATATTTGCATGTGCACACACAATCAGCCGCTATAAGTAAAAAAAAGTATCAAAACGTTTTAATCCAATTTCCCTAGTATTGCTAGCGTCAATTTCTTTTTTCCCTTTTTGCCATCAGATCCTGGTAGACCTATAGTAGCTAACGATTAGGTCTATGAAAGTTCCTTACTTTAGGTCTTTTGTTATACATCTAAACTATATCTAAACATGAGGTCCATAGATGTCATACTAACTTAGGGTAGTGAGGTCTCTATTATGGTCTATAATAGCGTTAAAACAAATAAGGTACATTGTTGAGATCGATTTAAACTACATTTTTAAACGTCACTCGGCACTAAATAACAATTTTTAAAATAATATAAAAAAAAAGGAATTTATTTTATATCTGATGCTTTTAAAATAACAATATAGGTGGAAGTTTTAATTGTAGGTTTATTTTCCATTATTGCACTCTTATTTTATTGAGCGTACACACTTTTGGCCTAATACTGCGCAGGTTCAACTATCTTTATGAAATGCTATGACGTAAACTTGTGTTAAAATTCCCCGAAGTTAAATGGTTTAAAATCATAAGCAGAAAAGGTTAGCAATGAAAATGTCTTGACAACTCATTTAAGGTTTCATCAACGCCAGCTGCAACAACGGTATAACAGATATCGTAGATAGATCTGCCAAAACGGCGTCAACATTTTGTAAAGTGTTCACTTGAAAAATGTTCTCTTTCCTGAAACTTAGTATTGCAAGCGCCAGAAGTGGGAGGATTTCCAAACAATCGTAGCCGAGGATCGCGTCCCAGAGCAGTAAGAGTTGGTCCGGCGGCAGGTGGCCGCTGAATGCTCTCATTAGCCATTTGAACACCACGCGAATGCTGTAACAGTAAAAATAATTAAAGAGGGTTTTTAATTTCCCGCTTCCCTTGTTCTTGTTGTCTATGGTATTTTTAGTACCATTTTAATTATTTATATTTTTTTAAAGAATTTCTTGGGTCGTGAATAGTTGTGCGTTTCTTTGTCTATGGCAAAATATTGGTGTGTTTACAGTGTAGACATGTATTATAGACATGTTTTATTTTTTACTTGATAAATTATGTATAATACTTGTATACATACGGATTTATGTTGATATTCCTAAAATGTATCCAAAGTAATGGTTCGTTAGCTTCGAGCAATCTCTCGTAGAGAAGACATAGTGATACAATACCCTGAAAGATTAATAAATACAAGCAATCGTCTATATTATCTTTGATTAAAAAATTAGTGTAATGTTTCGTTATTTCTTACCTGTGGATGTGTTGAAATGTAATGTAACCGATGCCAATAGCGCATGTAGAAAGCGCGGAAAATATAATACAGTTGCACCGGCTCGTCATACAAATAACAAAATGGAGTCGCTGAAAAACAGATTCAATTTATTTCAATATATTTATGTCGATCATCCAAAACGAATGTACCGATCAAATACGAGGGAAACAAATGCAAATGCTTTGTGATGCAATATCAATGATATTTGAGAGAAAAGTAAAGTAACTTTACTTTTCTCGCTTGTGAAGTCAACATCTCCTGAGGATAATCCGGTGTCGGGTCGAAACGTGCGTAGAGGTTCTAGTGGAAGTGGCTCTAGTGTTATATTTAACACCACACAAAATCTTAATAATATAATATACAAATCTCCCGGTTGTCGGCGGCATATAGCAAATTATACTTGCTGTTTATTGTTTATCATGGACTTCCTTAAAGTAACGCCTGATTCTATTCATTATAATGATATTTGAAACTATACTCAAAGGGTATTATATAAACGATAAAAAAGCTTGGTTGTGAATTGCTCGATCTCCATAGGTACTATAGTTTATTATTAATTTTATTCATTATGTGAGATGGTGATAACGAAAAAAAAGAAAAACCCCGGCTAAGTTTGTTGTGGGCTTCTTCTTAGACCGGGGCGCGTTTGGAACCCTCATAGCTTTAGTTTTAAGTTTACGAATATAGTTATCACCATGAAATAACTACTGTGTAAATTATTGACGCGTCAAAAGTGCCTTTCTAAGGACTATTTGAATAAAGATTATTTTGAATTTGAATTTAAATTATAAACACGAACTAACCATACATAGTGAACCCGTGAAATGGTATGACACCGCTAGGTGGGAAGGCAGTCAGGCAGTCTGATCCGTGTCGGCCCTTCACGGCCACAGTCAGGGCAGCGCCTGCGAGTGACCGGATAGCGCTCAGCACTTCAGAGTCCCGGGAAAAGCACAGCATTACCTGATATAAAACAAGAAGAGCTTCTTTTTTTTTTGACGACCTCCGTGGCGCAGTGCGCGCGCTGTCTCTTTATATAGTTGGAGGTCCTGGGTTCGATTCCCGGCTCGAGTCTAGTCTGGTGGGGGGCTGCGGCCGTGGCTAGTTACCACCCTACCGACAAAGACGTGTCGCCAAGCGATTTAGCGTTCCGGCACGATGTCGTGTAGAAACCAATTAGGAGTATGGGTTTTCCATACTCATAACAAGTTAGCCCGCTACCATCTTGACTGCATCATCACTTACCATCAGGTGAGATTGCCGTCAAGGGCTAACTTGTAGTGGATAAAAAAAAAGTTCTTTTGGCAAATTATTTTTGTGCTATTCAAAGTCCTGAACTGGTCAATGGCTTCTAAAAGTATTGCACATTTACGAGCTAACCTCAAAGCCGACGGTAAAAATGTAAACAAAGAATGAATTTTAAAAAATTATACCTACATAGTGACTAACCAAACTAAGTAAACTTAGAATTGTGAAGGAACGAAACCAAAACACAATTCGAGCCATCAGTTTAGTTTAAAATGAAAATATTCTATATATTGTTAAGCTCGAAAGAGCCCAAAGACCAGTACTTAAAACTATGCTAAACAAACCTTACAGGTATCCCACGGACAGGCTTTATCGAGAGAGCAAAGTACTTACCGTGCGTCAACTATATTTTACAACTAGTCCTTAAGGTTCACCGGACAGTAATGTCCTCAAATGAATATAAAAGGTTGCTCAATCGTCGGGTTTTCAAGATCCCCTTGCCAACAATTAATACTTGTTTTGCTAGACGATTCAGTAAACGTATGTAACATTAAGCATTGTTCCGTAAGGCAAGCAAATCAATTGTGGGAAAATGGCTCGCTTCCTTAAACTACAAGGAAACGGAGGAGTTTTTCTTGCATTTAACATAAGGGCGTTCTCTTTGATACATCTTATTGGGAGATATACATATATATATTTTTGCAACAAAAATATAGTTAGCGTCAGTATTTTATAATTTAACTGTTAAAGCGAATAAGGTACCCACGAGACAGGATTACCTAGTGGGTACCATCGGAATATGTAAAACTGTAACTGTGTTTTTTGGTAAATAATTATTTTTAATTTTTATTTTTTATTTTTTAATAAAATAGTCTACACAATGAAGAGTTTGGTCACAAAATCGAACCCACTAATAAATTTGTACTCTGGGCGCTAAATATCTCAACAATTCAGTATCGATCGCAATCAATGAACTCTTAAATGAGGAATCTATATCATATAAATCTATACTTTACTTGATAAAGTAAATCTTCGAACACGAAGTATTGGTCGTCGTTTGATGCTGTCAGCTGTACATCTTTGAATATCAACTTATCAATCATTAAATCAACTTCAAGTACGCTTTTCTTCAGTTGATTAAAATAGTTGATTTGCTATAACAACAAAACAATATGGTCATACATAATGATGCAATGTCGTTCTATATTCTATGTGTCAATAATTTCCTGTGAAAATATCTAACGATCGATCGATTGAAATAATTGTTTTACAGAAAGTATCTCTTCATTATGATCAACCCATTACCGGCTCACTACAGAGCACGGGTCTCCTCTCAATATGAGAAGGGTTTGACCATAGTCCACCACGCTTGCCATGTGCGGATTGGCAGACTTCGCCTTTGAGAACGCCTTTGAGAACATTATGGAGAACTCTCAGGCGTGCAGGTTTCCTCACGATGTTTTCCTTCACCGTTGAAGCAGGTGATATTTTAATTGTTTAAAAACGCACATAACTCCCGGAAAGTTAGAGGTGCGTGCCCGGATTCGAACCGCCGACCTCTGATTATCAGGCTGACGCCCTAACCACTGAGCTATCACCGCTTCACCAGATCAAGTATCTCTTAGATTATTTTATATGACCAATAGTCTTACAAATCTAAACTCTACATGAGTTTTAGATTTGTAATTTGATTTGTATTTGTATCCTCATATTTATTATCAGATTCAAATGAAATGGACGTTTCGTTCGCTATCAGTAATCCGAATTATTAATAATAACACCTTAGTACATTTGAATTTAAAAAATAATTTAAATTTAAAAATTAAAATATCATTTGCTTCAACGGCGAAGGAAAACATTGTGAAGAAACCTGCACGCCTGAGAGTTCTCCGTAATGTTCTCAAAGGCGTGAGAAGTCTGCCAATCCGCACACGGCCAGCGCGGTGGCCTATGGCCGAACCCTTCTCATATTGAGAGGAGACCCGCGCTCTGTAGTGAGCCGGTAATGGGTTGATCATGATGATGACATTTGAATTTGAAAAGGGACAATATCACTTCACAAAAGCTTTATAGTGAAAAGCGTAGAATAAAGAACGAACACGCAAAAAACAAACCTTTGTTTTTTTAGAACGTCAATTAATCAAGAATCAAGATAGCGATTTACCTTTAATTCAGACAGGCAGCTTAACTGGGTTAGCGCAATTTTGTGAAATGGCTCTTAACATTTTTATTTCTAAATTTGAAGCATACCTGTTGTTTCACTTCGGCCCCCAAAACTTGTGACCATAGTCTGGCCCTCAAACATTGTGGGCTACCTTTCTTCAAATACTCCTGTATGACCGGCGCATAGCCCAATGCGGCCACTCTCTCACCGAGCCCTATTCGCTCTGCTTCTAGGGTAGCGAAACCTGGTACTGTACTTGGCATGTTTGGATTTACGCCTAGTAACGGTTCACCGTTTGTCCATTCGACATATATTTTCCTCTAAAATGAGTTTGTATTTAAATATAAAGAAATTTCATCACAGCTAAAGACATTTATGTATGATAAATATAATCGATTCATAATAATAATAGTTTTATATGAATAAAGCTATTTTGATTTGATTTGAAAACTAAGAAATTAAATTGAAATTAAAGGAATGTCAAACCAGTTGGTCCAAATTTTTCACTTGAAGAGGTAGATGCGCATACTCCCATTTCGGTTCATCCCTGAAATAAGAAATCAAGAGTGGAACTAATTAAGCAATACCAAAATAACGGTCGAAGTAATGTTCTTATCATCTTGATACTTACTCTCTGGTGTATGGCACATATCCAGATAAGGTAAGTAAAACATCTAAAAAGTCTTTTGGTGCGTAAACTGGTCTGTATTTCGACAAATCTAGAAAAAAAAGCATACTTCATATCAACTGCAAATTTTTAAGTATGCAAAATTTGTTATTAAGTTTACTAGACTTCATTACCTAAGCTATAAGTGCTTAGTTCATTCCATTTGTCTGCTAGCTCCTCGTGTTCGGTCTGCGGTCGAATTTTTGCTAATGAAGTTTCTAAATCTGAACACATTGAATTTAATGATTTGTGAATCCTTTTCTCCCATTGAGCACTGGCTTTAGACAACGACGTTAGAGGATCTAATTTCTGGAATTTTATTGTAATTATAGTAGGCATTTTTTTTTAACCATGGTTTCTTTATTGCTTCTTGAGCAATAAAGAAACTTGCGTGGAAATATGGATACAGAGCTGCGAGGACGAATTCTCCACTACGAGTACGCTTAAGGTCTGATCTACGGTCTGAGAAGATACAGGTATCTTCTTCAAGACATGTTGCTTATAGATACAGCAAACCCTAGGAATTTAAAAGCGTCAAACTTCGTCTTTGGCTTACCAGAAGTAAGCCAATCGTCTGTAATGCGCGTGATCTGAATTTCTAAGTCAATTTACTGACAAACATTAAATTTAAAAAATCTGCTTTGTTGTCAAGCAATTTTTTTAAACATTGGTTTCAATTTTGTTCTGAGCAGCCTAAGTTATCAGATGACATAGACTATCCAGGGATTTAATTAACAAACAAAATTTAATAAACTATGCTAGAATTAATGCGAAAATAGTTGAGCCTTCGATACGCATGTCGATAGTTAGCATAGCAGAGAAACAACATCCTATCTGCTATCATGGAGCAACAGCGCAAATTATAATTACTTGTGACGATGTTTTATTCCGCCAGGTTGCATCAAAGCTAGTGTCCACGTGTTTGCAAACATAGTTAAGTCACTACAGAACCCCAGTAAGCTGTTTGCGGATACTGGAACAACAGGCTCGCAGAGTATAACTATGCACATTTTCACACAAACCTCACATCACCTGTACACCAGCCGAACATGCGTGCCGTACATATTAGTTCAAAATTTCAAATTGGCAAAAATAGCAATCCATTTTCATATCAGCAGCATCCATTGCCAAAAGCAAAGATATTTTAATCAATTGGCTCTTATAATTTTATATCCATTTGATTCTCCTCGAAGATCATAAACTCTGGCTTATTTGCATTACCAAATAAAAATTACAGACATCTCAAATATTCGTTCGCAGCTCCATAGTTGTTCATTTATACGAAAGGATAAAAGCCTACATATAAAAATAGATTTACCTAGGTAGTTCATAAGCATGAAATCTTACATTTTTGTTCTGTGTTCTGACCCAATGAAAAACTGTATTTCTGAGCTTCGTGTCCAACCCTTTTTCTTTCATAGCTTGTTGTAATGTTTGCTTGAAGTCTTCTTTTTTAACATTCGGGGAAGAGACTAGTTTCTGTCGAACATTTATTTAATAAAATTACTTTTAAATACCTGTGTAGTAATTAAGGAATAAAATCTTGGTATCATGAGTCTAAATAACTTACTTGTACATCGCTATAAAATGATTTATAAATTGAAAGATTCTTAATTTCTTCTGCAAGTTTCATGGCTGTGTGATGTATAGCATCATCTTTTATGTCTTCCATTATCATAAAAGTATATCAAATTTAATAATTCCTAACAGAGAATACTGTGTTTACGTTTTTTTTATTAAAATCATACTCAACTCGATTACGGAATAGAGCAATTTTGTTCCTAAGGTAACATAATAACAAAAAAAAATTAGATACTCCTTGGTTATATAGTTTCATTTTGTATGATTTATTAAAATATAAAGTAACCCTATAGTCTTAAAAAATTTAAATTTATATTTTAATTTTAACATAAAATACATTTAGAACGTAACGTTCATTCATGGAGTCAGTTCAACTCGATTGGTCTTTCCTCTTACACTAGTCGCCATTTTTTTATTTAGTTTGTTTGTTTGGCAACACATAAAGGCATTCAAAAGGTTTAAAGACAAATTATAATATCATGAATAATTATTTATCTCGCATTTTCTCAAAAATGTAAAGGCTGAAAACAAAAATCTTTAAATAAATTGTAGATTTTAGCTAATTATTCCTATCCTAACGGATTGCAGCTTTATTTGTAAAGAGAAGATACAAAACTCACTAAACTTTAATTCATTTGCTAACTTTTTTATTCATCTTTGGCTTTTAAGAAAGGGGAAGAGAATAATTTCAGTATAATAGACCTATATGTCCGTATTTATGCTAATACACGTTCAATAGTCTACCACACTACACATATACGATAAACGTGCTCAGGTTTTTAAGTGGCATTTTACCGAACCTAAACATATAGTCAAAACGGATTGAATTCATTTCTACTAACTATTTTTATCCACTATCCACATTGATTTATAATATTTTAGTACGTAATGTGGTATTTGCCATCAGTATTCTAGTAGGTACTCTGTGATCATTTGTCATTGTGACGTCAATGTTTACGGTGAAATAACCTGTCATTGTCATTTGACAAGAGACAGAAGACATTGTAGAAAGTTTCAATTTTGAAAACAAAGAAAATTATAGAAATGGGAAAAATATTCCTGGATCACATTGGAGGCACTCGATTGTTTTCATGTGCTGCCTGCGATGTCGTGTTGACGAACCGTTCTGAATTAATAAGCACAAGATTTACTGGAGCCACAGGTCAGTGTTGTTTTGTTTGGAATCAGCTGTCCACCATAATATTTATATTTTTGTAGGTATTGTTCTTAGAGAGCTACATTTGGTTTGGCCCTTTCAATATCATCTATCAAAAATAGCATCAAGGTGAGCAGTTACTACTTTAACCCTTATACCTACAAGGATATGGCCTGAGTTAGCGATTCCTGTAAATTGATTTCTTACTGCTATAATATATGCATATACCGCATAAATATAAGTTAATCCTGCCACACAAATATATAATCAATCAGCCAATTGGTATGTTCAACTACAGATCTGAAGGTCTATTTCAGCATCAGGCCAAGAATTGCTAGGTATGTTTTTTGTTAATAATTCTTAGTCATAAATTTCTATACCACGGAGAGGACATTAAGCATGTTGGTTCCAACTTCCAGTTATAATTACAGATACAGGTATACACTAACTCTGTTTATTTTGAATCTTACATTATTTTGTGCAGGTCGGGCATTCCTCTTTCACAAAGTGGTGAACTTAGTGTACTCTGAGGTGCAAGACAGGGTGATGCTGACCGGCAGGCACATGGTGCGCGATGTCTCCTGTAAGAACTGTGGCACTAAACTTGGCTGGGTCTATGAATTTGCTACAGAGGAAAATCAAAGGTTAGTCCAGAACTAAATTAAACTTTTCTCATTATGTTGCAGTGTGGCATTTTTTGAACTTCATTTTTTTGGACTTACGGGTATGGCGCAGAAAGTAGGTTCCTATCACTATTGAAAAGATTCTTAGATATTGTTTTAAACATCTTTTTGGGGTTCAGTACCTGAAGGATGCCAATGGGACCCTATTTTGGCTTATGGTATATACTAGATGCATCAGTGAATGTTTATGTTTGACATAAAAACACATGTAACATTACGAAGTTACTTTCTACTAAGAATAATTTAAAATTGATGTAATTAAAGTGTGAAACATTTTTTACTGTTTAACTGTCCTGTTGTTCTGTAAACACCAAAAATTTACAACAAACAAAGTTACAAAGAATATTAAAATTATGTCCCATTTTGTTTACTTTTCAGGTACAAAGAGGGCAGAGTTATCTTGGAGAGAGCATTGGTGAATGAAACTGAGGGAATAGAGGAAATTCCTGTTAATAATGATGACTAACAAAAATTATTAGTCAAATTTGTTGAAAAAAGTTGAATTTTAGTGGTAGATATTTTACAGTATTGTAATTGTGCACTTTAAAAACAGAAACACACATCAGCATACTTTTTTTTTAATAATTTGGTGCACTTGTATTGTTTCTATCATTAAAAAAATCTCCAATAATTGAAAAAAATTTATTCAGCAATTTATAGACAGTTGGTCTCTTTTAAAAATACTTCAGATTTGCAAAATCTGAAGCGCTCTGTTAGTCTGTCTGTAAAAATATTAAAAAACATAATTATTAAAAAAACGGTAAGTTACCGTTTTCTTTTTAATATTTTTGTTTCAGAACTGTATGCTTATAATACTGATATCCATATTATTTTAATTTGAAATATTTGTTGTGATTTTTAAAATTTTCAAGTAGTTGTTGTTTTCTTTTTGATTTATAGCATTAAATGAATAAAGAGTGTTTACTTCTGATTTTTCTTTTTCAACAACATACACAACAAGCACTGTCCCTGTTGCCATTCTAGTCATTCTATTCGTCATAAGAAAAATATAAAATTAATATTTTAATAATGTTTCAAATCCTACATTTTTCCTAAATTGTCACATTGTTAGAGGCTATTCAAACATTCTAGAAGTCTTGATATTTTTGTTGTCAATTAATTCATAATTTAAATATCTATAAGATTACTGGTACTGGATGTTGTATGGAATTATTATAGACTAGCTGTTGCCCGCGACTTCGTCTGCGTAGAATTGCTGATTTCCCGTGAGATTGAGGTTTGCCCTGCTTCAGAAAGTTCTATTTACGTGTTTCTAAATTAAAAAAACATAGAACTTTCATACAAACTTCAAACCCCTATTTACCCACTTCGAGGTAGATTTGGATGAAAAAAAATTCTAACCTTATACTTACGCCCTAAAAGAAACCTATTTTCAAAATTTGAAGCTTGTAGACTTCATAATAAAAAATAAGCAAAAACTATCATCCTCTATTTTACCACACTTAACAGGTAATATTTAAAAAAAATTTGATGTACATGTTTTTTATTTATTATTATTAATCTTAATGTAAATTATTGTATCTCTAACTCTAAAAACAAAGAAATTTCATACAAACTTCCAAATTGCTAAATTATAGCTTTATACGTACAATAGTTTTTGTGATCTGGTGTTTAATTAATTAATCAGTAAGTATGTAAGTGATCTTTCGCTTTTATATATATATAATTTAGCAGAAATCGTTTGTCCGATAGTCATGCATCAGAGAACAGAAGATTTGGTACTTACTACTCTCTCTTTGATATTGAGGAATATAAATAAAAATTAATCGTAATTGTACAATATCACATTTTATTCTTTATTATATTATATAACACAACATATATCATTTGCAGATAAATTGGTTCTCTCTAATATCTCCATGCAATATAAGCTCAGCTTTACAAATTGGAATATATTACAAATAAAATGCCAACAACATAAAATGTTATTGAATCGTGAGCAATAATTTATTGGGAGTTTAAACATTTTTGGGAGTATATTGTGTAAGTAAAAAACTTTGAAAAAAAAAAAAAAACTCAAAATTTTATCTGCACTAAGCGAGAAGACCGACCTGAACTTATTTAAACATTTTGTAACTTTAACGAAGTTCAAATTTACAAAAATATCAAATTGAGACTGTTTTATTTTCAGTTAATTATTCAAGATCGATTCGCTCAAGTCCAGCAAAGTTGTTTCCAATTCGACTAATTATGTTGAATATAGTTGTAAATTCTATATAATAAGCATCAAAATTGTCTATTGTTCTAACTTTTTTTTAATGACATCGTAATTACCTACGATAACTCCACTTTTATGAGTGTCAATTTTTATTAGTCAAAGGAGTATTCCTTTGCAGACTACATCTAATAAACACTAATGCTATACCTACCTTACTTCACTTTGAGACTACCATCTCGCTTTCAGGCTCATGAGTGCGTAGTACAACATATTCGACAGCCTATGTTAAAGTACCCTAAATTCAGCCAATTATAGCAATTGCTTTAATCTTAATAAGTTTCATACTTCGCCCGACAAGTGGCTTAAAAACACTCCAGTGTTACGGTTGATCAGTTGAACTAGCAGTGGTTTTGAGTATCTTAAATTGTGATATAATCTAATCACAACATTGGCATGAAATCTCGAGTCCTGCGTGACCTACAGAAGCTGTGATTACATTCTCAGTACCTTTAAGTGATGTACTATAAATGCGTGTTCTTTCATAGAATTGTAATTTGAATTTGAAATAGGTAAAAGTAAATATAGATTTTCATATTTATAATAATAATTTATTGCTCAATCGACCCAATATTCACACATTATCATCTTTATTCAAATAGAAAATAAATTTCTTAAAATATATCGCACCAACAACGCCTAAGGCGAAAAAGGGTCAAATTCATATAATAATATAAGCACCTCAATTTTATAATATGCAAAATATAAAAAAAAAAAAACTTATTACATAGATAAATAAAGAGTAGAATATCAAAGATTATGATTATAAAAAAAAACTATTTATAGGTGGTAGAGACATTTGACATCTTACTAATACCTTATAGTAAAATAATTTTTTAAACATTTAATTTGGAGGTACTGTGGCCGAAAGATATATAAGAATTATGGTAGAAACACATTGACAAGACAACACCGTGTTGCTTTGAGACATTGATATTTACTCTAATTACAAGAAACATTGCTATTCAATATACTGACATAATATGTTTTTAATAGATCTAATACTAAATCTACACATTTTGAAGGATAATACATAGAAAGGTAATCGATAGTTTTTTAAAGCACGGTGTATCAATAGTGAAACTATTTTGATGACTGGCTTTATACGAGTAGAGTTGTCAATATGTGTTTCCACCATAAGTGATTTCCTATCTGTAACAATAACATTAAATACCAACCTTCAAACAAAATTCTACCAATTTAATAGAAAAATATTTACGCCACTATAATTTTATAACCTAATTTCTAATTTTGTCAGATGAGGCGAAATATTTCTCAATTATTTTTGAACTTTTATCTATTTAAGATGTTATTTTGGATAACTATTTTAATTGTGTTCTGTTATTCATGTGACGTCTTAAAGGGACCATTCGCCAATCACATCACACAATGTATTGCTTGTCACTTTTTAAAAGCAAGAAAAAACCGTTACGTTTACCTCTGACAATACGTTTTATGAGTCATCTGACGATGTATATAAGTTAGATTTACTACCCTCATACCAACACAATTTAGTTGCCGGCAGGGCCAAAGAGTATACAAACATGTTTCCCGTATAAGGGAACTAAATTGTTAACAGTTTAGTTTTGTTATGGAGAAAATTAAAGAAATTTTATTCTGGCGATCATGGCAGTCGCAAAAGTGACTAGTTTTAAGGTGAACATGCAGGCCGCATTGTGCTCGCCAACTACGAGCTTATATCGATCAAGCTATGCCAACGTGTGACGTTATCAAAAAATGGCCCCTACAAAAATAAAAAAATATCTACATCATAAAAGCGGTGTCTAATTCAAAATCGATTCGAGATCACTTTGAAGCCTATCTCCTTTCACAGGCTTCATATTACATTATGTAGTACAAATTTAAAGCAACAATTTGAAACATTTATCAGGTCTCCGTTTCATAGATATATTACTTTTTATCACCATCTCTAAACAAAGGTCAACCAACATTGGCGGCACGCACGATACGTGCATTTTATATTACAATTTCGATCTTATTGCCAATTCAGTAAGATGTATATTCGCGTGAAAATATTTAAAATTGCAGGCTGTGCTTTGTGCAACTGCTTTTTTTGTCCCGATGAAAAGCCTAATGCATCGTGTCATGGCCGATGTAAGTCAACCGTTATATATATCTTTTATTATACATTATTAAAATCTCAACCTCATTAAAATCACATATTCGAAGTATAGTATGCATTTACAGATCTACAGTCCGTGTTCGGAATGCGGACCAATGCACAGGTTTTTTTTTATGTAGAAGTAGCTAAAGTATTAAAAAAGTTATTTCCTAATCAAAACGGTAGGTGTCCCTTCGCTAGAACAAGAAGCTTTTAAACGCGACACTTTCGATGGTTAGCGGTACGGGGACGGGTAAGGGGGAGTCCATAAATTATGTGAGGTGTTTTTTTAATTTTCTGCCCCTCCCTCCCCCCCTGGTGAGATGTCGTGAGATTTTATTCAACCCCCTCCCCCATCCCCCAATCTCACGTGAGATTTTTCAAAATGTGAGTTTCTTACGTAATACAAATATGTTGGTTTGACAGTCAGTAAATGTATAACGTCGAAGTATGAATGAAATTATTTTCTTTCGAACGAATTAGTAAATGATCTTAATCGTATTACGATTACGCTTAAGATTAAATCTTAAGCATGTACAATCTGGATTAAATGGACCAAAATAGTATAATTTTTTTTTTGTTTCAATCAGAAAAAAAATTGCGTGATATTTGCCGAGACCCCCCCTCTCTCCAACGTAAGATTAGATGAGATTTGACTCGACCCCCTCCCCCCCTTAAACACCTCACGTAATTTATGGACGCCCCCTAAGGAGCTGGCAAAAACTAAATGACCATTCCATTGAGGACCATCGGCAGTGAGACACGCTAGCTGCTAGAACCGAGCACGCGTGCATTTGCCTCCTTAGCCTGTTACGAAATACTTTAATAACCAAACAGGCCTGAATTAAACCGCATTATTTAAAAATAATTTCCACAGATCATACAAAGCCGCACACTCACATGGGAGCATCTATGTTTTGTTCTATCATATCATTAAATTACACGACATTGTTTCTGACTAAGAAAGTTGTAAGTGTTGAAATGTCAACAATAATTAAGACATCCTTCTTACCCGGTAATACTCTAAGCACAGTAATATAATGACATGGACAATGAAAATGGATCGGAGTACCTGTATAAAGGATCTAGGCACCTCAGGACGCCATTTCGATTGCATCCTTCCGCGTTCAAACTACTTTGACAACGATACAAAATAATGTCTATAAGGTAAAAATTCCTTTCCAAAAAACATTATTGTGTCCATTCTAAATGGGACATATAAGAGTCGAGATTATTTCACTTCAACTTCACATCAATTATGTAAGTATAGAAATATATATATATATATATATATATATAATGTATTGCAACTATTAATAAATCTATAATAATCAAAATTATTAAACAGCGCAGATTCGAAAGATACACCTAACAAATCTAACAAGTTACAACACTACCATTTTGGGAGACCTTTAGTATCTACATATATCCCTCTCCTTACAATATTTTCGATTGATAAAGCGCTTAAAAAGATTTGTTTTCCTTTCCCGAAATGTACAAAAATATTAATGGATCTGGATTATATTCGCAAGGACTCCATCGCTTGCGTCGGATTTAAAGCCACTAATCCCACTCTCTGCTTTTCCGTTTCGATAAACTCTAACAAGGCCATATAAATAAACTTGTACTGCGCCTCATTTTGCACCATACCTGAACGCTGGTCGCGGACCATTTGCACGGTGCGGTGTACGTCGATTTCGCAATCGAATCCCTCCTTTCGTATCTGATCAAGAATCATGTCGATGACTATAAAGGTCCCTGTTCTGCCAATGCCGGCGGAGCAGTGCACGCACACGACGGCTTGGCTGGGCGGGTCGCTGTTCGTCATGATCTGCTGCAACCTGTAGTTGACGTCAAGCAGTATGTTCAGTACTCGGCCCGGCTCCGAAGGCACGCCGTGATCGGGCCACGCGATGAAATGGAAATGATAAATAGTTCTCTTCACATTCGGCTCCTCCTTTTTAGTAACTATGAACCGTCTCAACGTGTAATCCTGCGTCGATGACTCGGACTCGTTGAAAATAGTGTACTTCTTTATCACCTCCGTCTTGTTCAGCTCTGGCCAATACCGCTCGCACTTCACTTTGCCGCGCTCGATTTCTTTCGTAGTCATTATTATGATACGCACATCTTCCTGCCATATCATAGACCAGAACTGGTAAATCGTAGTCGAGAGACAGCCTTGGGTAGCGATGTAGATTTTATTGTACACCTTATCTGGACCTCCGTTTTCGACGGTCTCCTTTGTTTTAGGGATGGTTGTGTTCACGTAGTTGGGATTTGTGCGTAAAACGCTCGGCTCGAACGGCGGTAATAGCTTATGAGTTCCGTTACCGTACCCTTTTGAATGTTCCTTAGGTTGTTCTTCTATTATTATGACGCTCGTGTGAGTTGGGGAAGATTTATCCTTGTTCTTTGAACTTGTGCCATCCTTTGCATGCGGAGAGCTATTCTCGTTTCTGCCGTTTAAATCTTGCGACTCCGAATTGGAATCAATGAAGTCACAACGAATATAATTTGCGTTAATATAGTCGGAGCCCGGCGGGGCGTCCGGGGGGATGTCCCGGAGAATAACGCGAGTGTGATCGAAGGGTATAATATTTTTATATCGGTTCTTCCTTATGTTTTCTGGTTTGGATCCTTCCATTCTGTCGAAGAGCTGCAAGTTCTCCATCATTTGCAATGTTTCGAACTCCTCCCAGAAGCCCTGTTTGTAAGCCATGCTTTCGATCGGACCCTCGTTTTCCTTCTGCAGTTGTTTGACTCGCGTGTGAAAGTGCTGCACCTGAATGCGAGTCGCGTTGAAGGGTTGAATGAGCCTTAGTACATCGCCCGTGGTTTCAACCATGGGGTAGTTGCGATAGTGCTCCACGAGGCTGACGAGGTCATCAAACTGTAAACCGCCACCAACATCGTATTTATTGTCTTTTCGTCTAATAATAACATGCGTAACTCTATCACGCATCCGAACCGACAGTACGAAATCGCCAGGTTGCCTCTGCGACTCTCTTACAAGAAATGAGCCGTTTCTGCCGTTCTCGAGCATGATCCTTTCGGCTTCCTTGGCGGTAAGTTGTCCATGATACCATCTTTCAGTTGTCGGATCGGCACAATTTAGAGGAGTTTTTAAACGAATTATGTTTCCGTTTTTCTCTCTTAACTGACCCTGATTATCCATATAGAACTGCACTAACTCAGATAATGTAGCAAACTTTTCACCACCATAGAGGTCGAGAAATTCGCCATTATTTTGGATTTTTATGTGTGTAACCTCAGTACCTCTTTTCACGGATAAAGTGAAGTCGCCCTTATTACTCATGCTTGGTCGGGCTAGGAAGTATCCATCACGGCCACGTTCCAACAGTAGCTTCTCTGCATCCACCCCATTCAGTGATGGGTGAAACCATCTCCGCGTTATCATCTTACACTAACTAAGCACCACTTCAATACTTACTGAATCTAGAATTGCTTATCAGATTAATATTTTGTCTTCTTCCAGCTCAAATCTCCATAAGTCATCAGCATACATCTGCAAAATAAATTTAGATTGTTATGTATTTGGCATATTGGCACTATCTTTATTTGACTTTTACCTATTTTAGTGTAATTAATTCTAACAATAAAGAAAACAATGATTTTCTTTGAGTTGTAAACATACTTTATACAAGAAAGTAAAGTAAAGATTTTTTTAATTGTAAGATCGTGAAATTAGGAGCGTTACGTGTAGGGGGTAGTAGTTTACAAAACCTTATAATGATTTTTTTCTATTTGAATAAAAATGCCCTCTGTATATTACAAATTATTATTATGAATAATTCCATTCTTTTGATACATTGCTAGGGCAACTTGCAGATCTCCAGATCTAATACCATATTATGTATAAATACATTTAAAATTTGCAGGACACAACTGACAGTAACTTATTACATTGACATTACAGGTTAACTATGGTACATTTCTGTTATTTTGCTACTTATAAAAATCTTCTTCTTCTTGCCCTTATCCCACATTATGTGGGGTCAGCACAACACGTCTTCTTCTTCCACTCACTTCTATCAGCCATCACCTCACTACCCACACCTTTTACCCTCATATCCTCTTTTACACAATCCATTCATCTCTTCTTCTTCTCTTCTTCTTAAAAATCATATTTTGCTAATTATGACAAAGGTATTGAACCAAGTAAAAAGATCATTCACCTCTGGAGTTAACTAGACTAGCTTGGATAGAAGCAACAACTATATAAACCTTGAAAAATATTCATATCCTATGGTTTCGACAAAAAGCACAGTTATGTTAAGAGGCTTCTTCATGCTACAGACTAAAATGTATTTTGATGTAATTTGTGATTAATGTTAGAAAAATTTAAATCTTGGATGATTGATATAATTAGAATTAGCTGTTAATAGCTGTTTTATTATAATAACATTGACAAATCTACACTTATCACTACACATAATAAACTAATCAGTTTTTATGTTTCAACTTTAAATACACTCATCTAAGAAATAAGAAGTCATATTTTTCATTTGCTTAAGTTGTAAGGAGAAGGTTATTCAAAATAACTCTACAACCTTTTTTATATAAGTCATAAAACCATTGGGTAGTTAGCATAATTGCACTATCAAGAATTATTTATGCAGCTATGCTATAATATTTAATTAGGAAACATTTGCTCTTACACACATTAATTTCAAAGAAACTACTGGTCTTTTAATAAAATGGAGAGGTTTAAGTGATATAGGTATATATGCATCGTTAGTAAGTCTAACTATACAAAGTTATGCATATTATAAGGGGTACCTATAATACTTTGGCTATACATAAGTGTTTGAGATATACATACATGCACTCTTGATTTATTTAATAACAGTACGTGTTGTCCCTTACCTCATAAAGGCACCGCTGTAGCGTATATTCCGCAATATTCCTCAAAATATGATCTAAAGCTACACAAGTGTTGTTGCTAGGCTGACTTGAGACTTTTTGTATCACTGTTTTCAAGGGCGTATTCACGAGTCAAATAATGCATACGAATGTAGAAATAAACGCGAATCCTAAAACGGAGACAGCGCACCGTTAAATAAAATCTTTAAAAAAATTAATAATTCTAAACATTATTAAAAACGGAAAGTCCAAAATGAATTTTCCTTCATTTCATTAAATTAAATGCCCTGTGGAAATGTCAGTAATGTCACTCATTTTATGACAACAGACAAATGTCATTATAGACTTAGGTACTTGTACTTATATATATTCTGTGACTTGGGCACCTGAGCTGAGTGTAAGTGGCTCAGACTAAAATGTTAATACAAATAGATAAAGTAACAGCCGCGTGGCCGCACATGTAACAGAAGTTGTATATTTCTGGGTTGGGTATTCTTGCTATTAAGCAATTTTCACCAAATATGACTACAAAACAAACAATACGGAATGCTGAAATTGTTAAATTAAAAAATGAAATACTAATAAAAGTAAGGATCAATCAATTTATTTTTATTATTATGATTTAACAATTATCTTAATTGAAACCTGCTTTTAAGAAGCGCTTTTGATGCGTACATAATTTTTTACATAGTAATAGTGAGAACAGTGTATGTTTATAGTGACAGAAGTGAGAAGACACGATGCTTTGTCTCAATTTACTTACACAACCTTTATATGCTTTATCCACCTAACCCTCACCTAACCTGAAGTGAGTGGTATGATATTTAGTTCTGATTTCTTGACAGAGAATATACCTACGTTTTATTCGGTATCATTAGATTGAATAAAGATGATACAAACCTGATGGGTACTAGGTAAATTAATAAATTCGAGCGAGCAAACATTGAAGCAAACCAACCCACGTCACTTTTAAAGATTGGCAAGTCAGTGTACTTTTTTTTTATTTCTCGTAACACAACTATATAAGTGTTTGCATGGTATTCTATGAAACATTTTTTTTTCGACATAACCGCTCATATGAGCGATGTGTTGAAGATTTACAAAAAATAAAATGCCTATTGATTCTCACAATGTGCTTATTTATACAATATAAACTGCTGAATTGTAAATTGCATAAGAGAGAAACACTGGTTTTTCTCTCAAATATGAAAAGGTTACGTTTTGGTTTTGATTTATGAGACTGCGCCATATCAGTTCATTAGAATTATTGAGGCTCATTTCGCCTTTATAATGATCTCTTGTAACCCCATAGAAATAGTACGAGAAAATTGTACGACCCAACGTTGTCTCGTTGTGTCTTAAGTCAGGGGTTATAGATAAAGTGTAATACCACTATGACTCTGTAAATATTTGTTTTTGTCTCTTGTCTGTTTTTTTTTTGTTTTTAGTGTATATTTGTTTTGTTTAAACTTTTAATGTTATTATGTGTAATCATTTAATTAGTGTTATTGGATATTGTTCGTTCTAATTAAATTAAATTAAATAAATAAATAGATCTCAACATTAAGTAAGCCTATCACCACTAAAAGAAAAATTGTAAAAGAAGTAAAACATAACGCTATTTTTTTTTGATTCTTCTACACCTGGAGGAAATAAGGAAAAGGTCACCATCTGAATTATATTTTTTATTTATGCGCTATTAATATGTTTAAAATGGTGGAACTAAAACTGTATTATAATAAACAAGCCCGTGTGTGCTAGTGTTTCATAATTCATTTCATATTAAATTTTAAACCAAGTCATATTAAAAATATATTTAATCAATGATCCAAACTACTTTTCATTGGCATCAATTGCACATTTTTGCGATTTCCCAAAATAACTAGAGATCACTTTTCTAACAGCATGACGTTTACTTTGAGTTGATGATTCACCATGTTGATTTGATGACTTTGGCCAATGATCTGCAAAACTTTGACGCCTGAACACCTTACCCAAAGATTGCCACTTTTGTTCAGGATTAATTTCTTTTTCTTCAAAATTTTCTTTACTGCCCGAAGGTCGATCTCCCTAAAATGTTCATATTAGAATTATAAATATTTCAAACTAATTTTATAAATGTAAGCTCTATCCAATCAAAATTATTTTTCCGTAAGAAAGCTTATTCATTTAGCAAAGGGTAAATATTATTTCTACTGCCAGACATAATGGCATTTGTAAAGAAAGCTGCTAAAGAGCTATTATTATGCACACTTGTCGTGGTTAAGTATTACAGTAAGTAATTCTTACATCATTGGATTTTGTAGATCGAAGTTGATTGCGAAAAAAGTTTGTAATAGACTTTTTCCAATTTTTGGAACTTTTGTATGAATGTATTTCCAAACTTGCTGTGCCTTCTATAGGTATTTTTTTATTTTTCTTACAACACGACTCTTCATCTTTTAGTATGGTTTCATTTTTAAACGATGTTCCTTCTGGACCTAACATTTATTACAAAATAATAAATTACTAATAACTTTTAAAATAAATAAATTCAAATTATTTCCAATGATAATTTTCATGGAAACGTAAACAAATGCGTCATTTGTTAATTAAGTCAAAATTAAAAAAGGAATATTATTTTGCTTAGTCTTTTTCAAAGTCAACCTTCGTGTGACCTCATAGAAATTGATAAATCCTTCTTGGTGATTTGTTTTTATTTTATTCTAACATGAGTCAGGTGCTCGAACCTGAAAGAAAACGATACATTTAGAGACTAAGAGCATCTAAGCACTACAAATTATGAAATCATGAAAAATAAAACCAACACGATTAATACTATATACACACAGATCAGGCAAAATAAAGGTTTTGTTAGTATCCCTGGGTTGTATTCTTTTAGCTCTTCATAATTTTTATCTTTGCTCGGTTATGGTTGTTTTTGATTATTGTTTATGGCAAGGTCAACAGGGAGCTCGCAGCAGCTGCCTTGAAAAAAAAATATCGCACTGAAAAAAGGAAATATTTTAGCGGGAAAGTCAGGGTTTAAAATTAAATTCGGGAGAAAGGTGAAAGTAAACAAAAAAAAAAATAACTAAAGGATATTATTTTTCTTGCTTATAAGTATAATATTAATTATGAAACCCACAACGAATGTAAATATCATATAAAACAAATATAGCTACCTAAATATTATAAAATCCGCCTGCCTTAAATTTATAAGAGTATGTTTTGCAGGTTGCAGCGACTGAGTGGTCAAAGTTATTTCCAATAGCTTTGGAGGATTGTACGAGCTCTGCTACATTTATGAAGAAAATAACCATAATAATTATCAGCAGCATAACATATTTAAAAGAGGTGTTACCCCCAAGTAGCTTTATAGAGGAATGTTTCCAAGGCATAAGATTGCGTATTTTAAAAAATGATTGTGGCAACAAAATAGCACAGTTCGTAAGTAGGTCATTAGCGGACGCATTCGATGCGGTGGACAAAAGATACGTAAGTAAGAGTACCTAGTGCGAGATTTTCTACTTAGTCGATCGCGTGAAAGTTAACTTGACGACCTCCGTGGCGCAGCGCGTGCGCTTTTGCATTTTAAAGTTGGAGGTCCTGGGTTCGATTCCCGGCTCGAGTCTGGTCTGGTGGGAGGCTTCGGCCGTGGCTAGTTACCACCCTACCGACAAAGACGTGTCGCCAAGCGATTTAGCGTTCCGGCACGATGTTGTGTAGAAACCAATTAGGAGTATGAGTTTACCATACCCCTAACAGGTTAGCCGCTACCATCTTAGACCGCATCATCACTTGCCATCAGGTGAGATGCAGTCAAGGGCTAACTTGTGGTGAATAAAAAAAAAAACTTCAATTTGTATGTCATTGAAAGAGCGCCATCTATTACACAATATAACATTATTCACCCAATCACTCTGGACAGTATTATGGGCATATTACAATATTGTACACAACTCAAAAATAAAGAAAAAAAAAGAAAGTGTGCTCGTATCGAAATTGTATGCAACTATGCATTCATTATGTTGGTGTCCAAAAACTACTATATGAGTAAAAAATTTAATTGCGTCTTCAGATTTTATTTGTATAATTTTCGAATTTCCGTAGCTACACTTCTTTTTTCTTTTCCCGATCTTACATAGTCTTAATAATTATTTAGCTATGAAGTTATAAAAAGCTGTTTAGAGCTGTTAAGGTTTATTCAATGTTTTAAAAAAGAATTAAAATATGACTTCGATAAGCTTACGTTTTTATACAAGTGAATTTACGAAATGCTCAAACGATTTTTGATCAATATGCGCCAGATAAAATCTTTGCAGCTTTTTCTTAACATAAACCGAGACTCAAAAAGGTGGCCTGGAAGAGATCGCTTTAAGTGATAAGGTCGCCTTTTGCTTTTATATTATGTTTTTCTTGTTGTTCTCTTTTTCCTTTCTTTTGCATGCAATAAAATTGTATAAATAAAATAAATAAATAAATGAACTATTTATGATATACAGCTTCACAAACTTGCATTGTGTTTCTATGAGGGTGAATGCAAACTCGGCAACATGCTAGAGAGCCACGTGTTCGAGTACATTTACAACGACGATAGGTTATCCGTGAACATCACGTCCAAAGACAAGGATACGTGTAAACAAACGAAGTATACATTCGAGCAGCAAACGGTTAATCTTGTACAAGCTACTCTAGTTTTGATGGGATCCTGTCAAAATTTACTACCATTAACCTATGGTCTGAGTCTGAGGCTTTATTACAATGAAGGTGAGCAGGAATCTTAAATGTCTTATGTTTATTTGGAGGTAGTTAACACATTACTAACAAAGACGTGCCATGCAGGTTCGGGGCCTGAAATCAATTGAATAATGGACCTACCATTTATTCAATTTATTTCAGCCCCTCTGATTGGCCCACATTTCGGAAAATTAGGGAGTGAATTTTTTTTCCGCTACAAACTCTAATGCATCATCATCATCATGATTAACCCATTCTCAGCTCACTACAGAGCACGGGTCTCCTCTCAATGTGAGAAGGGTTTGGCTACAGTCCGCCACGCTGGCCGTGTGCGGATTGGCAGACTGACACGCCTTCGAGAACATTATGGAAAATTCTCAGGCGTGCAGGTTTCCTCAAGATGTTTTCCTTCACCGTTGAAGCAAGTGATATTTTAATTACTTAAAAACGCACATAACTCCGAAAAGCACAATCCAATAATGCAATATGATAGTCTATAATACAAAGCGTACACACAAATTTTTACTTCGTTTGAAATTATATCATCAAAACATTACGAAAAAACGAAATCTGGAATTAAAAAAAATCTGATCATAAATTAATAATAGCTTTACATTTAGTACAGTAAATATAAAACTAATTTCTAAATAGCCTTTTATAGGCTCCTCGTCCCGGATTTGGGAACATTATGGGGTACTCTGGGATATACTGGTTTCCATCACTTGTAAGCGACTACCTCCATGGCGTAGTGTTGAGCGCTGTGGTCTTACTAGTTAGAGGTCTCGGATTCGATCCCCGGCACGAACTGGTTGAAGGCTTTGGCCGTGGGTAGTTACCAATCTAACGACAAAAACGTGCTGCCAAGTGATTTAGCGTTCTGGCACGGTGTCGCGTGAAAACCTTTGAGTTCAAGGTATTAGGTTCTACCGCTTTAATCTTAAACTGCATCATCACTCACTACTAGGTGAGATTGCCGTCAAGGTGTAACTTGCAATGGAATAGAGAATAAACTACAGTTCTTGAGTGGGATTAAAAGATTCCTATTTCTAACTCTCAGCTTAATCAATAAATATTCAAAAGGTATGTAAGGTAAAGTAACCAACCTAGCTCATCGGTGGGCAGTTCAAGGTCCCTAGTATTGGACGACGATATCTTATTATGACAAAATAAGCGATGTATTATTTATTGGAACGAAGTTCCTTATCGCGCGTTGTGAAAGGGGACTAGACGGAAAAAATTCTTACGAAAAGTTGTCACGACACTTTTTGTTATTGTAAGCTGTGCGGCGTCGCATGTTTCTCTGTCTGTCTCTCTCTCTTATAGAAAGCAAGCCAGATATTTTCATTTCTATTTCGCATTGAACAGTGTGGTGTCGCGACGATTATTTTTGTTGAGTGTATATAATAATAATGAATCCTGACAGTGTTTCTGCACAAGTTCCGGATATTGCTGATGGAGTATAAAATTGAGCCTACTGATTAAGTTTATATAACATTATGTTTGTTAATAATAAAAAAAATATTATTATAACTTAAATAAAATAAAATTTTATTACAATTCCTTCACTAATTAATCGAAAGGAACTTCGTTCCATCCGGTGTCCCTTGACACCTCTCAAGTTTTTTTTTTAAATTGTGGTAAGCCTAAATATGATCTATACGATCACTCAGATACCCCGGACGACTACCATGCGCCAGGATTTACCCTCGACGAAGGCGCGGATCATTTTCAGCATTTTGCCATCAAAGGTCTCAAAGTTGGCCGAGTCGACACTGCTTTCCATAAACTAAGTCTGCTGTCTTACGTCAAAGAACACACTGCCGGAGCTAGTCTCGAGGTTATTGTAAGTGTTCATTTTTATCAGTGTGGTGATGCTGCGCTTCTGAACCTTGATGCCATTTTGGGTGTCATTCATCATGATCAACCTATTACCCATTACCGGCTCACTACAGAGCACTGGTCTTGTCTCAATATGAGAAGGGTTTGGCCATAGTCCACCACGCTGGCTTTGTGCGGATTAGCAGACTTCACACGCCTTTGAGAACATTATGGAGAACTCTCAGGCGTACAGGTTTCCTCACGATGTTTTCTTTCAAAGTTGAAGCAAGTGATATTTTAATTTTTTTTTATAACTCCAAAAAGTTAGAGGTGCGTGCCCGGATTCGAACCGCCGACCTCTGATATCTATATATATACTGCTATCACACCTGATGGTGAACGATGAAGCGAAAATGAGCGAGTTCCCTAAAAGGAGCCTATTTATTATGGTTTTGGAGGTACTTATATTCTAGGTGGGGGGTAACAAAACGGCCTTCTAGGTTTTTCTAGAAAGTACGTTTTAGTAACGAGGAAGTAATTTATATATAATAAGTTTGCATGGGATATCTGAACTATACGTATTAACTAAGAGGTGCGGTAAAATGTTCAGAAGGGAAAACACTTTCGTCAAGGTTACCGCTTATAGTCGGTCTGTATATAAATAGTGCTCAATGCATTGAAATCGCAAGATTTGAATAGAACTGTGTATATTTACTCGTTTATCACTTTTGGTTAGGTTCTTTTATGTCTGGATGTGGTATTGTACAGTTATATGCCACAAATGTCGCTTTTAACATTTTCCACGAAGGAACCATTTCTCTGAAAAACTCCTAGGGTGATATTTAACCTGTTTAAGGTTTAATTAAATTAGTGTTTTCAGCCAACGCAAAATCGCTCAATACTATCAAATAACACAGACGAAGAATTGGGTGAGTTGTTTTGATACTTTTGTTAAGATACCTACTAAATGATATTAGTGGTTGATTTATCAATTTCTAGTCTCGTTAAGATGTTCATATTACCTATGTAGAAAACAATTATCGATATAATTAACAATAATAGTATAATGAATAGAAGCAGGCGTTACTTTGCGGAAGTCCATGATAAACAATAAACAGCAAGTATAATTTGCTATATTCCGCCGACAACCGGGAGATTTGTATAATATAACACCACACAAAATCTTCCACTAGAACCGCTACGCACGTTCGACACGACACCGGATCATCCTCAGGAGATGTTGACTTTACTTTTCGCGCTTGTGAAGTCAACATCTCCGGTGTCGGGTATAGTTTCAATATAGTTATGTCGATCAACCAAAACGAATGTACCGATCAAATACGACGCAAACAAATGCAACAGCTTTGTGATGCAATATCAATGATATTTGAGTAACTTTACTTTTCTCGCTTGTGGAGTCAACATCTCCTGAGGATGATCCGGTGTCGGGTCGAAACGTGCGTAGAGGTTCTAGTGGAAGATTTTGTGTGGAGTTATATTATACAAATCTCCCGGTTGTCGGCGGAATATAGAAAATTATACTTGCTGTTTATTGTTTAATAATAGTATAATTAACGATAGATTTCGAAGACCGTTCAGCGAGAGATGCTCCCCGGATGTCGTGTCCGTGCACGAAGCACGACGATAAATCACGTCATGATGATGACGAACTACTCACCTGTCAGTAAGTCATTTCATTAATAACCGATATCCCCGGCGCAGTGTTGAGTGCTGTGGTGTTATTTAGTGGGACGTCCCAGGTTTGATCCAGGAAAGGGTCAATTAGGAAATTTACCATTTCTGTTGGAACGAAGTTCCTTATCGCGCGTTGTAAAAGGGGGCTAGACGAAAAAAATTCTTACGAAAAGTTGTCACGACACTTTTTGTTATTGTAAGCTGTGCGGCGTCGCATGTTTCTCTGCCTGTCTCTCTCTCTTACAGAAAGCAAGCCAGATATTTTCATTTCTATTTCGCATTGAACAGTGTGGTGTCGCGACGATTATTTTTGTTGAGTGTATACAGGTTTTTTGTAAATAATAAATAATAAAAAATAATAATAATAATGAATCCTGACAGTGTTTCTGCACAAGTTCCGGATATTGCTGATGGAGTACAGTTTATATAACATTATATTTGTAAATAATAAAAAAAATATTATTACAACTTAAATAAAATTAAATTTTATTACAATTCCTTCACTAATTAATCAAAAGGAACTTCGTTTCATCCGGGTGTCCCTTGACACCTCTCAAGTTTTTTTTTACTCTGTTCTGGTCTGCTCGGAAGCATTGGCAATGACTAGTTACCACCTATAAAGATGTGTCGCCAAGCGATTAGCATTAGAAACCACTAGGGGTATGGGCTTAACCCCTTACAGGTTAGACCGCAAACATCTTAGACAGTATTATCGCTAAAACTACTAGCTGATGCCCTCGGCTTCGTCTACGATAAACTTATTGCTCTGTATAATAATTACGCTGGCATCAGAACAGCCTATCGCCCGTCTCTAGCTATTACCTATATGAAACAATATTACATATATAATTTATTTATATTTTACCTATAAAAACAAAATTCAAACAATTTTCCGATTTGTCCTAATCACAGAGCAGAAACAAAGAAATATTGCTATGCTAAAAAAGTTAGGGTGTTCGATAGAACCCTATGCTATGAAAACGACTTTTAGACATCCTAGTGCTGAATACGACGTAGCAATATTCCTCGATGCATGCCATATGCTAAAACTTGTGCGCAACGCCTTAGAAAATAAGAAGAGGTTTCTTGATTATCAGGGCAATTATGTAGAATGGTCTTATCTCGTCAAGCTCAATAACCTACAAAAGTCTGAAGGTCTTCATTTCGGGAACAAGTTAAAAGACAAGCATATACATTTTCAGCGACAAAAAATGAAAGTAAAATTAGCTAGTCAGCTTTTTAGTAATAGCGTAGCTGACGCACTCCACCTTTGCGAAAAAAGTGATGTTGGATTCAAAAATGCAGCGGCAACAATTAGTTTTATCCGATTGATTAACAATGTCTTTGACATTCTAAACTCTCGAAACATGTGTCAGGTGGAGTACAAAAAACCCTTGTTTGAAAAAAATATTTCAAAAACAAAGGAGTACTTAGAATTCGCAAAATATTACTTGATGTATATAATAGCTCCTGATGAAGATAAGCCTGTTATCGTTACGAGCCGAAAAACTGGCTTTGTAGGCCTTTTAACGTGTATCAACAGTACTCTTTATTTGTACGACCGCCTGATTGAAAAAGGAAAGGTACTAAAGTATCTTACTCTGTACAAATTTTCGCAAGATCATTTGGAACTGTTTTTTGGGGTAACATGGAAGAGCTAATAATAATCCAACCTCACGCCAGTTTAAGGCAGCTTACAAAAAAACTCTGATAAATACAGAACTGAAAGATGGTTTCAGAGGAAATTGCATTCCTTTAGAGGATATTTCAATTTTGAATGAATCCTCTGTACAAAAAATTAATATCACATCAGCACGTTATCGGATTTTACAAAATGATTTGAGCTTGGAATCATTGAATGGCACGGATGTCGAACCCATGCCTGATGATTTGTTGTTAGAATTTGATGAGCAACTAAATACAATGACAGGTGATTTTTTGCGCCGTCAAATAGTAGCATATATATCTGGGTACGTAGTCAAATATTTACATTCCAAGATCAAATGTGAGAGCTGCCTCAAAGAATTGTATGCTGATAACTACGATGATGATGACCTTTATTTGATAAAAACTAAAAATAAAGGTGGTCTTACTTTCCCATCTAAAGATGTCATAAATATATGTATGCGAACCGAATGCAGTATCCGTTCAGTTAAATCGCAATCTCTGAATTCTCCTATTTTCCGTAAACATAAAATTGTATCGAATACATTAAAGTCCCTTATTGGACAAGATTGTTTTAAACAATCGGCCAACCACATGTTTGACCAATCACCGACTGTTAATCATGTTATACTTCTGATTAAATCTATATCAGAAAAATATATCGATATTCGTTTTAAGCATTTCGCAACCATACAAAACGATAGGGCAACCAACAGACAACAACTAACTAAAACTATTATTTTCTCAGGTAATTGAATTTTGTAAATAAAATTATGTTCGTTATAATCATTTGTCTATTATTTTTATTTATTTAATTCAGATTTACATCAATACAAGTGTTAGTAAGAATTTTATAACTGAAAAACTAATGTTAGAATGACATAACATAACACGTGTGATTTTTTGATTTTACGTACAATAAACTTATTTCAATTTCCTTCAATACAGGAAAATTATCAATTCACAAAAATCCAAACAATACAATATTTTTGCTTTCTTACAAATTTTAGTACGTAAGTACACATACAAATCAGTAAAAATGTTAACCCTTATTTTATTTATTTATTACACAAACTTTTTGAAGCTCAAAGTTCTGAGTACGTCCCATTACTTTCTACACTTATTGACATCTAGTGTGAGATAGCTGAACTATGTAGTGACATCAATATATCGATGTTAGATCGCTAAGCGAGTAGTTTTGCTACTAACCCGCAGATGTAAAATTGAGAAGTGGGCGGCGTTCCACAACCCCTCACCCCGCAAAATGTCACGCGATATTTCATAGGGAAATCTTAATACAACATCTCCTCTTTGTTTCTGCTCTGTGGTCCTAATTGTCTAAGTTAGAAGATTGTATGCAAAAATGTTTGCAGAATAAAAATTCTAATGCAATATAACGTCACAGGATCTTTATAAACCCATTAATACATGGAATTAATACAAAAACAGATACCGACTACTAAAGGAATATTTGAAATTGTGACGATCTGCGTGGCGCGGTCGCATTATAAAGTTGGAGGTCCTGGGTTCGATTCCCAGCTCGAGTCTGGTCTGGTGGGAAGCTTCGGCTGTGGCTAGTTACCATCCTAGCGACAAAAACATGTCGCCAAGCGATTTAGCGTTCCGGCACTATGTCAATTAGGAGTGTGGGTTTCGCATACCCCTAACAGGTTAGTCCGCTACCATCCTAGACTGCATCATCACTTACCACCAGGTGAGATAGCGGTCAAGGGCTACCTTGTAGTATAAATAAAAAAAATTAAAAAATCAACTCGGTTGAATATGTAGACTGTGCCCGGTTACGCTGTGGCAACCAAAAGGGTTAGCACAGCTAATAGACAGTCCAAAAAAAAAAAGTTATTAGTATCTTACTCAGTCACCGTCAAAGACCTTGAAATCTTTGTTAAATCACCAATAACGCCTGTGATTATAATTTCCTCGATCGATAAATAAAAAAATGTCTCCCTGTCAAGTTACTGCAACACGCAACAGCACGCGGCGTGCTTTGGCGTGTTCGGCGACGCGACATCTCTGTCGCGGCACTGTTGCTGCGCCTGTCGCGACGCAGACCCAACGCGGACACCCACTGACCTCAAACTCATGCCGCTGTCGCAGATTAAGAGAGCCGTGAGACCTTTTTATTTTCATCATGATCAACCCATTGCCGGTCACTACAGAGCACGGTACTCCGCTCAATACGAGAAAAGTTTGGCCATAGTCCACCACTCTGGCTATGTGCAGAGTGGCAGACTTCACACGCCTTTGAGTGCATTATGGAAAACTCTGAGGCATGCAGGTTTCCTCACGATGTTTTCCTCCACCGTTGGAGCAAGTGATATTTTAATTGCTTAAAAACGCACATAACTCCGAAAAGTTAGAGGTTCCGTGCCCGGGTTCGAAACCTCTGATTAGGAGGCTGGCGTCCTAACCACTAGGCTATCACAGCTCACTAACTAACTAACTAAAGTTATTCATAATTTGGCATATCTAGTGCCTCTGCATATTTCGCCGCACCCTGAAGTTTTGCTCGCACATCGACTCCGTGGACGCGTGCGCCATCTCAGACAGGTTCCGCATGTCTGTTGGAAACGCCTCCAAGCTGATGAAGATGCTGTACCGACACCGCGTCATCCAACAGGATCCGGATGAGTAAGATCGTCTCTTATTATCTCTCTTATCTTCCTAGCCTTCAGAATTTGTCTTAGCGATATGACTGATGATATCTTTTTTAAGTTTGAAGAGAAGTTTAGAGAAGTCATCCTTGCACTGCTAGACTCAAACTTCTTCTCTTGGAGGAGTGACAGATAATGAGCTTACAAATACATAAAGATGATATAAAACGTCTGAACTTTTAGTTTCTCTCTCTGATTATGCCTCACTGGGTTCGCACTCGTTTGAGGGTTTATTGACTTTTTCTTCCAGTTCTGACAATCCTCTGAAAATAAGCAAGAAACATCTGAAACAGGCCCTTATTAAGTTTTCCAACGAAAAACAAGAAAACTTAACCGATCGACTCATTGGAGAAATCGAAGGAGCCCTATCTCAGGAATCCTGCCAGTCCAACTTAATTGAGGAGGTCCTTACACCTATTGAGAAACAAGATATTCGCAACATTTCTAATCTTGGTAGGCTTATAGAAAAACCAGTGAAAAAGCTATTCGTTGAGGACTCCACTCTGAAGCAGTATAAAGAGGTCTTAGTTGCGGAGGAAATTAAAGATCCACTTAGAAACATCCATGATGGGAACGAAGAGCCAGCTAAAAGAAAGTCAGAGATCCCCGTTATGTGTGATACTGGAAATAAAAAAACTAGACTTCAACTGAAGTATAAAAAAAAACCATAAGTATTTAGTTAAAACCCAAAATATTTGATAAGCGAGATTTTTATGTAATTATAACTAATTTCGAATATTCCTTTCTTTCTTTTTATCTTAATTTTAATAAATAAATAAATTAATATTCTTTCCTTTCGAGTTAACGAAACGAAAACACTCTTAAAGGTACACTTACCTTTAACAGTTGCACGCTCGCAAATGTAGCTGTGAGAGTATAAACTACACCGAAGTAAAATGGAATTTAAAGACTAGGGTTTTAAATTCGTCCAAAATCAATATTGAGCGATGTTGGTGACACAGCTGTAAATTTAAGTCAGAAAAACAGAATTTCGACGTTAAAATCAGTATCATTTCAGTCGTTTTATTTTGAAGTTCTAAAATGAAACTACTAACTACCCCGTATGCGAGTGAAAGTCATTTACTACCTAAGACTATTGGTATAAAAATACATGAGTGAAGCAAATGACAAACCTACAACCGAATTAACAGTTCCTGTATGAAATAAAACTCATTCATAAAACCAAATCGAAATATTTTTGCTAATAATGTCGCAGACTAGGAACAGTTAATTAGACCGTACTATACGACAAGTACTTGATAAAAATAATTTATCATTTCTTCAGTAATTCATAATAATAATTTAATAATTTATTCATGTGTTTTATTTAATTCCACCTAAATACAACCATTTAGAGATAGAGAACCTTATGATTATTAAGACTAAGATAGAAGGGTAAGACTTGGTTTAAAGAAAAAAAAACAATTTAATAGAATTTAATTTAAGTAAATCAATTTATTTTGTAATAATTACCTTAAATTACTTGACTTCAATTTAATATATGATATTCTACGGAATAACGCTTGCGTCTATGGAATAATACTAGAAGATGTATTTCAATAATTGACATTTAGTTGCGGGTTTTTGTAATCACCGAAGTTGGTAAAAACATATCCCCAATACATAGGGTTTCCCGTCGGATCTATAAGCTTGTTGTTGGGTGGTACCACCGTTCGGTTAATTTTGGCCAACTCTTCAAGTAGCTGTGTTAGAACCGCCGGCTCTCTGAAAATATATATATATATATATTTTATCGCAACTGCATAGAGTGCGTGGCTCAAGATATTCACAATTTGACAAATATTCCATTAAACTATAGAACTCTTTACTGTCCTCATAAAAAAGTAATGGGATGTTTTTGGGAATGCAATCTAGGAAATTGTTCTTTTGCTATTATTTACAGACCCTTAACGTAAACATTCGACTGTCTCTTTTTAGGACCTTTAAAATAATTATTTTAAATCTATAATTGCTCAACAACGCGACACGATGTAATGTGCGTACGATTCTGGCTTCAGTAAAACATCACTACGTGTTAGGATGCAAATTGTATAGCACAGAATCCGAAAGAAAGTCTTTTTCGCAGATGAAAATGGTCAAAGGTGGGTTTGAAAATGAAACAGACTTTTTGGCTATACAACTATCTATATAATTATCTATCTATCTATATAATTATCTTGACTCGTGGTCCTCACTAGGATATTATATCTTGGAATCCTCTTCCCCCTTCTGACTGTTGATAGAGTAGAGAGTATTCATACGTAAAAAACAACTGATAGACGTCTACTCACTGGTTCGCAAGATTTCTCGTTTCGCACGGATCATCTTCGATGTTGTACAGGCAAGGTGCTTTCAGAGGATTGCAAATTATCTGGTTTTTTCTGTCACACTTTATTGTGGCTGCTTCTCTGCAGAAAAATTCCATCATTTTAATATTATTATTGCCTAATAGTTTAAGCTAGAGTTTTTCCATTACATATGTGCTTTCTCACTAAATTGAATGTGCGTCCACAACCTATCAATAGGATCGCTTGATTTCTTAGTCAGCTAAGATAGTGGAAAGGGCTGCAGTAAAGCTAATCTTTGTTAAATTAAAGTAATTAAACAGCCATAGCTGAGCAATGCAGAACATCTCTGATGGAATGGCAGCAGGATGCGGAAGTGCGAACCTATCGACTGCTTTGGCAACGTTAATGGATGGTTTTCTCGGAGAGTAACAACTATCAGATCCCATTGACTCGTTAGAGAACCTAATTAGTCAATATACTAATTAGGTTCTCTAACGAGGATCAGAATATTTTTGGTTTTTATTTTTTAATATTATTTACTATTTTATTTCATTTACTTACACCTTAAACAACTCAACTAAGTGTTGCATTATGTTCAAATCAAATCATTTATTTTGCACAGATTGTGTCGGTATACTGGTGTTACATTAAATTAGTGATGATTAACAATCTGCCGAGTAGGCATGCAAAAAATAATATTTTAAAATTTATGTTTATGGTAAATTAATAGTAAAAGTCAAATGTAAAATTTAATTATTTATAAATGTAAAATTTAATTATTTATAAATATATTGTTGTCTCTTAAATATTCTTCAATTGAATAGTATTGCTTTTTCATTAAAAATTCTTTAATTTTATTTTTAAATTTAGTAAAATTCAGTTTTCGGTCAGCTAATGTTACCGCACAATCAGAGACATTGTAAAATTTTAAACAGTATTATGCTCTATATCTTACTTTCTTAAGGAAGTCTGTATTAGTGGACTAATGAGGCTTAATCATGTTTAAATATCTGTATAAACAAAAAATATCACAGCTCAAAACGCTAGACTGATTGGACTGAAATTTGGCGCATAGTTTGAGATTTGGTAATTATATTTATATTTCACTGAGATTTCGATGGAAATCTGTCAGTTTTCCACACAAATCTCTAAAAAGTTTTGAAGAAACAAAGAAAGACTACGTCTGGACGAAACCTCGGTCAAAAGAAAGTTCCTAATAAAAACGTGTTTTCGTTTAACCTGAGTGCTAATATCTTCTCCTTATCGGGCATTAGACCCATTTTGCTGAGCGCGGCCCCAGCGAGCGACGTCTGCACTCGAGTGACGTCGTAACTCCCCTCGCGACCTCCCGGCCCGTACCAGTAGTCCCACGCACCAGCGTAGTTCGTACCTAACAAAAAATTAACCATTTTAGACGTATAAACGGATTATTTGTTAAATGGAACTTAATTAACTTGTTTTTAAACACTTTGGTCTATACAAATATATAAAATAAGTATGTATGTAAAATAAAATTAGTACCACTGAATTAAACAATAAACAGCAACAATAATTTGCTATATTCCGCCGACAACCGGGAGATTAGTGTAATTTTACTTTTCGCGCTTGTGAAGTCAACATCTCCTGAGGATGATCCGGTGTCGGGTCGAAACGTGCGTGGAGGTTCTAGTGGAAGATTTTGTGTGCTGTTATATTATACTAATCTCCCGGTTGTCGGCGGAATATAGCAAATTATACTTGCTGTTTATTGTTTATCATGGACTTCCGCAAAGTAACGCCTGCTTCTATTCATTACCACTGAATTTGCAACTCTAAATCGAGCACCATTAGTTTTATTTTACTTTGACGTTACAGTGTTAAGATACTCGCAAGTAAAATTAACGACTTGTTACTAGCGTTCAATAGTTAAGTATACTACGGAATTTCGGCCGCATTCTTTTAACTTCTTGTTTTAATGTTATCAGTTGTTGGTAGAAGTGATCCGAATGGACCGTTCTGCTCAGCGTTGAAAGCTCACAATGAATAAAGCCCTTCCTATCCCATAATATACACAGCATTACCTTATTTCGACATAATAACCCTGGGTTTGGGACAGTCAAAAGGGCTAAGCTGATTTGTGGTCCCTGGCGTAACTACTGATATGCCGATATTGCTTAACTTTTTTAAACATGGTTTCCACTGTCCATTTTATCCGTATCCATGGGATCGCAGCGAGATACATCTTTGACAATTCAATACCCGAATTGAAAAGGCTGTGCTCCGACAATGCATTAGGTACGCACTTTTTTTCACGCTTTGAAAAAAATCGTAGGGACCAGTTATCAATACACGAACTGTCAGCTATCTTAATAGGTCACACTAAACTGTTATTTTGTAAACACTTTATCATTAGGTAAATAGGTTCCTTTAAATAATTACCTTTAATAATTTCACATTTAATTATAATGATGGTATACCTAGCTTATATACAAACGTATAAGACGTTAAATAAGTATAGTTATAAACGCTAGTTGAAAAATGTTGATGGGATACAGTTTCATGTTAATGGAAAGCTTTTGTTCCACTACTTTTTCCTGTACCTTTTTAATAACAACCATTTTTTTTTTGTTTATACACCAACAGTTAGCCTTTGACGGCATCTCACCTGATGGTGAGTGATGATGCGATCTAAGATGGCAGCGGGCTAACGTGTTAGGGGTATGGTAAATTCATACTTCTAATTAGTTTCTACAAAACATCGTGTCATTTTTGGGTCACGTTTTACTATGGCAATAAAGATAAAAGCCCCCGTTAATATTAAGTCAATACTTCACACACACGTTCAAACACATCATGTGTAAACACAGCGTGTTAATGTGATCTAGAATCATTATTAGTTATGGTTGATACTAGATTTTTTATTTACGTGTTTAGACGCCTGCAACTTTCTATCTACTATTTATCGTATGTTGGTCTATAAGCGTACTATTATCGGATGCAGTTCTACTAATTTATTTTAATTATATCGAATGCACTCGACTTATCAGCTAGAGCTTAGTTAGGTTGGTTTTATTTTCTATGACTACCCAGAAACACTGTAGTATGGTATCTCAATTTGATATTAAAAGAAATAAAGGTTGAGGTTATGTGTTTTTGTTTTTAGTCTATGAAATAAATATAAATTATATGCTAAATCAAAAGATTATCTAGCTACAAGCAAATACTTAATCATCAACTATCGAAGTTCTGAATCTTGCATTTTTATATAGTCATTATGATCAAACCATTCTCGGCCATTTATAGAATCAGAAGGATATTGGTAGTCCACCACCGTGCGGATTGGTAGACTGCACACTGTCTTGAATTTTCTTGACCGTTAAATCATGTGATATTTAATTCTTAAAAGCATATAACTCCGAAAAAAGTTATTGATCGAGGAAGGTCGATGAACTCAGCTATCACCGCGATATTATTACTACATTTATGACAAATGATTACCATAATCTCTACCACACCTACTTTGTAATTAGCATCGAAATAGAGCTCATCTGCATTTACGAGTATGTTTAACTTAACATTAGTTTAAGGTTAGTGCCCCCACTGATAAACTCACTATGAGCGTTGTTGGTTAGTAATGAAGGGGGTTCGAACCTATAACTCTTCGAAGTTATGTTCGTTTTAACCAATTAAAATATCACTTGCTTCAACGGTGAAGGAAAACATGGTGAGGAAACCTGCACGCCTGAGAGTTCTCCATAATGTTCTTAAAGGCGTTCGAAGTCTGCCAATCCGCACATGGCCAGCGTGGTGAACTATGGCCAAACTCTTCTCATATTGAGAAGAGACCCGTGCTCTGTAATGAGCCGGCAATCGGATGATCGTACCAGACTTAGATTGATTCTGTTTTACAAAGTACATATTTACAAATTCATATTTTTTTTTTCGGACTGTCTATTAGCTGTACTAACCCTTTTGGTTGCCACAGCGTAACCGGGCTGTTTGGCGAGCTTCGGAAAGAGGCTCTGCCAGAAGAAATTTTTTGAGCCCTTGGGCTCGAAGAAACTAACGGAACGACTGCCTTAGGTGACGTTTGGGATAACGGGGGGTCGGACGGTGAGTGGTCCGTACGTCTCCTAGGCAGTGGATGGAGCCCACGTCCGGATGACGTAAGATACCGGGGACCTCGTCTTCGCCGGCGAAGACGGTGTGTAGCATATAGGTGCGTGGTACTCGTAGGTGGTACGAGTATGTTGTCAGTAGCCATCTGATCGTCAGGGTCATGAAGGAACCAAATTCATACTTTTTGTTCGGCACACCGCGTACTAGTCTTACTCTATATTTTATTTCTTTTAAATTTAACAAAAGCAGTAAGTGTCGTTGCTGAATTACGATGCCTATTATTGTTATATTTAATTTTAAGAATGTTTGCGTACTATTTCACTAGTTGAATGTTTGAGACACAATTGTAAGACCAAAATGTACCACATATTTGCAAATAAAGATATTCTATTCTATTCTATACTAATAACTAATTTGACAACTGGGAGGAGACTTCGACTTCGTGTGTTACCACTTTGCAGACAAAGTTACCACCTTGCAGACAAAGATATAACGAAAAGCGATAGCGACGAAAAAAATGTTTAAAATGTGCTTGTTAGAAAACGAAAGTCGGAAGTTTGTTTGTGCGAGCATACGGGTCGAATAATCAAGTTGACATAAATACCTTTATGCAATTTCCATTTTCCAACGGTTAGCGATGCGCTGCCGTAGATGTCATCAATGTTGTGGAGAATACTCGTTCTACATGCTTCTAGATCCTTCGATAGACTGTTCCATTGGTCTACTCCGTCTATGGCAGGCAATGAGCTGGAATATCATTTTTAATCATTACATATAAGATCTTATTAAGGCCAACGATAAGTTAGTCAATGAATTAAAACACACATTCTGTGGATAGAAGGATGGAGAGCTCCACGAGGTAGCTCCATCCCCAGACTTTACACCCAAAATACCACAACCACAAATAAAACTGATATTATCTGTACTATTTAACCGGAGTAACATAAAAGGCAAAGCAAGTAAATCATATAAAGTTAGGATAAATAAAATATTCTAAGATAATATGTAAAAAAACTATAAAAAGCGCCCGGTAATTCCTTTATTGCAATTTATAGTACAATTAAGTAGTTAGGTATTATACAATTGGGACGTAAATATTTTATTTATGAACTCGAACTTTTATATTTTGGTGACTATACAAAAAAATACAATAAACATAATTAAAATTGATCTCCGAATCTGAACGGTTTCTTAAATGGTAGGGTCCAACTTCGCTATCCTATTTCAACTCTGCCTGTTATTACTTCATTTTTGCCTTTACGGTTAATAATAAGCGTGTTTTTTCGTGTAAGTTGATTTTTTATAATATAATATATTTGTCGGCGCGAAGGAGTTATTAACTTCATTCAGCGGCGCCAAGAACCTCAAGAATTCGATAACTACCCACATTTTAACTCTTGATGATTTTGCTAACACAATTTAGACAGTGACAATCAATTTTGTACAAGCATGCTTTGCTATAAACACAGGCGGTCGATGCCTTTCGAGGAATTCTCGCTCGAGACGTCTGACTGTTCGGACCTCTTAGTTATTGTCGCAATAAAAGTGTAAACTCGCAAGTTGTGGTTTTAATTACTATGAGCGAAAGTTTGTTTACTTTCGCTCGTGACGTCAGCAATGCTAACGTCACCCTTACAAAAAACAACTCGGAGGCCCTTGACTCGACATATTTTATATATTATATAAAACATGTTACCTAATGTTAGCCCCCGCAACGCTGAGCAGCGTGGGGAGCCAGTCCACTAGATGGAACCGCTGCGTCGCCACGCGGGACTTCTTCTCGATCAGCGGACTCCATATCAGGCCTGCACCTCTCACTCCTCCCTCCCAGAGAGTATTTTTGACCTGTGATTGTTATACTATTCATCATCATTAGCATATTAGTGTTGCCAAGTCTATATACAATACATAAGTCGTAATGTCTGTACGCTTCTCGACTCTTCGTTGTCAGGTAGCGTGCGTGTGTGTCTTGATCTTATGTAAGCAATCATTTTACGTTTAAGTGTGAAGTTTGTTTTAAATACAATATATAAAAAAATAATGTAGTTATTTTTTTAATTACCTACCAAATTTTTAATGATCTTAAACATACAATGAAACGTAACAAAAGGATTTACATAAAAGACAAGTAATAGTAGTAGTAGATGTAAGAAAATGAGACAAAATATCGTATCTTCTGTTTCATACAGCGCGTCGGTTTTTCGCTTGGCGATCTTTATAAGTTTGCCAAAGAAAGAACTAGCATTACTGGGAACTGATTATATAAATGGGTTTATCTATTTATTCGTATGGATTATTAAAGAATCAATTATTTAAACAAAGCGTTTTGATATATAGCTAAAAGAGAAATGTCTGTCTGACTGATCTATCAACGCACATATCAAATCAATGAACTGATCAGGTGTTAATTAGCATATAGATAGTTATTACAACGATAGGCTACCTCATTTCGAGGAATTTTAAAAATCATTTCCTCTGAATGGACAAAATATTTGAAATTTGTTTGAAAGTCTATCAGTTTTTAAGTTAAAACATGAAGGGTAGGTAAAATCCTTCTGCTTGCTCCAGCTACGAACTCGTATTAGATATAAATTCTCGTATCGACCATTATCTGTAAAATCATACTAACTCCTCTCAAAGGGTAGTTGGATGCAGCGTTATCATTGAAGCCTTCTGCAGGCCCGCCGTTGTCAGTGGTGAATATTACAATACTGTTCTCCAACAGGCCTTTCCCGTGTAAAGCCGCCACCACTTTACCCACAGACTCGTCCAGTTTTGTTAACATCGCTGCAAAAATACAAATAATTAATCGATCCATCAATAACTACCTAGCTGTGAAATATATACGAAAGCCTAATTCAGTATTGTGTATTTATTTCGCAACTGTTTAATTCAAGATTCATCTGAAAATTCTAAGGACATGCATAATTCATAAGGACATCCCTGCATGGACGCACAAATAGTCGTCACAGAAGGAAAACTATTCTTTGTAAAAAAAAATGTTTTCAGAGTACCAAAATGTAACCGTTGACGACCTCCGTAGCGCAGCGTGTGCGCTGTCACATTGTAAAAATTAAAGGTCCTGGTTTCGATTCCCGGCTCGAGTCTGGTCTGGCGGGAGGCTTTGGCCGTGGCTAGTTACCACCCTACCGACAAAGAAGTGCCGCAAAGCGATTTAGAATTTAAAAAAAAACTGTCTTGTTTTTATTTATATACACTACAAGTTAGCCCTTGACGGCTATCTCACCTGGTGGTAAGTGATGATGCTGTCTAGGATGGTAGCGGGCTAACCTGTTAGAAGTATGGTAAACCCACGCTCCTAGTTGGTTTCTGCGCGACATCGTGCCGGAACGCTAAATCGCTTGGCGACACGTCTTTGTCGATGGTAACTAGCCACGGCCGAAGCCTCCCACCAGACCAGACTCGAGCCGGGAATCGAACCCAGGACCTCCAACTATTTTTAAAATGCGACAGCGCACGCACTGCGCCACGGAGGTCGTCAAACCTAGCCTAGTTTATATAACTGTATTGTGTATTTATTTCTCAACAGTTTAATTCAAGATTCATCTGAAAATTCAAAGAAATTAAATATGTTTGGAAAAATACGATATATGGCTAGAATGGCGAACAACGAATAAAATGTTAAGTTTCTGAGCAAAGTCGTCTAAGTATCTCTTCTAATCAGGCTATTCAAGTGCAGAATATGTTACGACAGTTTGCCAAAAGATCGTAAAACAGTAATTATTTCGAACGATAAGGATTTAGGCCGTTACTTATTAGAGATTATATCCTTTCGACACGTACGAAACGTTTTCCACTTGTCTATTACATACCGAAAACTCCTACAATGACCTTCCGGCATTCCTTTTACCTGCTAATCCATATAATCAAGAGTTTTTTTTTTTTTTTTCGGACAGTCTATTAGCTGTACAAACACTATTGGTTGCCACAGCGTAACCGGGCTGTTTGGCGAGCTTTGGAAAGAAGCTCTGCCAGAAGAAATTTTGAGCCCTAGGGCTCGAAGAAACTATGGGAACGACTGCCTAAGGGCGTCTCCTTTGAGACCGAACCTCGGCTTAGGCGACGTTTGGGATAACGGGGGGGTCGGACGGTGAGTGGTCCGTACGTCTCCGAGGCCGTGGATGGAGCCCACGTCCGGATGACGTAAGATAGCGGGGACCTCGTCTTCGCCGGCGAAGAAGGTGTGTATTGTATGATTGTGTGGTAGGTGGCACGAGTGTGTTGTCAGTAGTCATCTGATCGTCAGGGTCATGAAGGATATGTTTAGGTCTCCTCTTTCGGAGAGGAGCGCTTAGGTCGGGGGAGTAAAAAGAAGCCGCAACTACGAGAGGGTTGGGGTGTCGGATTGATTTCTCGAAATAGATAATCAAGAGTGTGGCATAATCATAGCATGCGGCATTTTCACTTATCATCAGAAGTGATTACTATGATACGCTGGGCAATAAGAACTAAAGGGATTTCTTAAAACTTAGCTGTATGTACCAGCAAACTTCCTCCGCTGGAAATTGTCGATGTGAGTGAAGTTGGCCAGCAGGTTTTCCGGCGCGCGGATGTATTCACTCGGGTTGCCAGAGTGTACTGCCGAATGCGCCACCATCAGGAATAAAGGTACAGTCTTGTTGTGGCCTTCTATTACCTGAAAATAGTTTAATACAATAACAACAATAACCTTGATAACAGCTACATTTTTGAGCCTTTTACAATTGGGACTTTAGGACCTAGAGCTCTTTGTGAAGAAATTTACAAAAGGGTTATCGAGTGTACCGGCGATCATATAGCTGGCGGTTACTTCGGCCAGGTTAGTTTGGCCATTGAAAGCAGAAATGCTGCCAGCTGCCTTGAATCTTAAGTACGATGCATTATTTAATGCAGATGTGTTAGTGCAGGTGCGGCTTAGGGTCCCAGATAAGTACGTGTATCGAAGGCGCAGGCCGCCGCTGCTGGCAGTGCCGAGGGGACGCACCAACCTGCTCAACCAGGCGCCTCTGACGCGCGCACTTATCTCTCTGAACGATGTCGCAGAGAGGCTGGACCTATTCAGTTGTAATCTGAGTGACCTCACAAGAGTGACATCATGGATAATATGTTATCGGATTTAAATTTAGGCAATTTTTATATATATACTTTTATATTAGGCTACTCTAGCAAATTAGGTTTTTATCCTGTTAAGCTAGAATAAGAGGAGATAAATAAATAAATAAATAAATTATTCCGGTGCCATCGACGACGTTTTATTTTAAATGTAGATTTATTTTATATGTTTTTTTTTCAATCATAATGTAAAAATATTATAACTACCAATAAAAAAATTTTTTTGGAAGACTAGGTACAAAATCCAATGTAAATTTTCTCTTTCAAAATGTTTATGATTAGAAGACAAATCAATATAAAGCAATGCTGTTCTCGAATTTCTTAAATTCCTTTTTAATAGGCATCATCATGATCAACCCATTACAGAGCGCGGGTCTCCTCTCAATATGAGAAGGGTTTGGCCATAGTCCACCACGCTGGCCAGGTGCGGCAGATTGGCAGACTTCACACGCCTTTGAGAACATTATGGAGAACTCTCAAGCGTGCAGGTTTCCTCACGATGTTTTCCTTCACCGTAGAATCAAGTGATATTTAATTTTTTTTTAAAGGCATATTCGGTGAATATTATCTACTAACGCAAAATAAATGAAATCTCAACATGTTTCTTTTATCTTTTATCAACCTTGACGCACAGGTGAGCTTTTTTGTTTATTCATGAGACGTTTCATATAGAAAGTTCAATAAATATCATTAAAATAAAATAACTGGCTTCCCAGTTATACCTACACATTCTAACATAACAGTATTCGTTTGTTCGACGAGTTCATAAAGATACAACGTGATACTCAGACTGTAATATAGCGGAATAAAACGCGTGGTCGAAGCTAACGTTTATTTCAAACTGACTTGCCAATTCAGTCGCTCTTAGGCTTGGCATTTATTATGTGATTACCCACAAATATCCCCCCCTTTCGATATATAAATACTTAACTATCTTATAAATAAACTTAAACGTAATTAGGACTGACTTCTTATACTATCAAAGCCGAAACGGACTGGTGGCCTTCGGTTCCGTTTATTTTGTATTGGTGATGTGACAGTACGAGACTCGGACGCATCACCAACATCAGCGTCACTCCCGTTACTAGTGATGCAATAGTCTGCTAAAGCTGCTTGAGCGGATATAGCAGGATGCCCACTCCGCGACGCCGAGTCTCCACTGTCACTCACCGAACTAGGCCGCAATCGAACTTCTACACAGACACAACTTGATGTAGAGAGCCTGTTGTACAATTAAATTCCCTTCTCACCTTGACTGCTTCCTTAGTGTAGATATCGGTTGCGTATTCACCGAACAGATCATGAGCTACTGAAAATCCTGGAGAAAAAAGTAATCATATATTAAACCTATTCGGAAAATTTCGAAGGTAAGTACCAGAATCTGAATATTATTTTGTCAAATCATTATCAGACTAGCCAAATATTGATCAGAGAAATTTGCGCGTGGTATTTTATGTCAGATATTTTTTTTATGAATCTGTCTTCCTATCTTCTGCATTGTTCAAACTAAGAGACTGAAAATATGTCCAAACTCCACAGGTGACAGGACGACTAGCAGTTGTTTGGTCAGCAAATTAATCAGTCAATTCAAAGTGACAAGCGTTTCTAGTTCCTCTAAACGTTGTTTTGTTTAGGAAGAGCAACTGCCGAAAGTAGTACCAGCTTCATCTTAGCAATCGAAATCTGCATTCCGAATCGGTGGTAGACTGACAACAAACATACATACTTGAACCAATACGAAGATGTAAGATAAGATAATAGCGCTATGCAAGTAAAGAACAATGATATGGATGTATGCCGGAATTTAACTCGTGGTTGAAATAAAATTTGTTTTAGACCATTCGCTCGAAACTATCTGATTACACTCATCAGGGTTGTATTGTTACATACTGAAATCCATACTGTACATACAACAGCTGTAATGGGATAAGCCCATCCTACCTCCGAAGCTCATTCTGACAATGTTTATAGAAAATTCTCTCCAAAACGTATTTCTGAAACGTAATATTTCGAGGTGTGAAAAGTACAATATTAAATGCAGCGGCTATGTAGTCTTGGTATACTTAGGTTTCTAGATATAACACCCTGCTAAATTATTATGTAAAAAAATATTTGATGTGGTATTTGGTTTACGCTGACCTGACTTCATCGAAAAGTTTACGAAAGTAACAAGCAAATTTCGGATGTGTTTCAAAATACGCAATTAATTAAAACTTCCATTTTTAATCTTGCATATTTATGAAGATCAACCTTAATTTTAGCATTGTGCTATTTCTGATTCTGATTATGATCACATTAATATTTTTTTTCGGCCGTTCATAGAAAGGTGAGATCTTTAATTATATTACCTCGTCTGAAATCGAAGCCCCACTGCCCTTTTTCTTGGTTGGTGTGATCGTACATGTCAATCTTGCCCGTCCAGAATCCGACATGGCTGTCGAATCTAAACATACAAATGGAAAATCTGGTTTGAATAAATTAGCGTAAACTTAATCATAAGCATATCATTTATATTTAAACATTGCCAAACATTGCCTGTTCAGAAGCTGTTTAAATACACAATATTAAAAGAAGAGTTCTTCAATGAGAAGATATTCATTAAAAAAGAACATCCTGTACAGACGCGGGCGATGGCGGCCAACCGCTTTAACATTACGCGCGCTAACAATACGTACGGCGAGCGAACGACCGCGTATTTGGTTCCACGATTCATGAACGAACTACCTCCAGCGTTCCAAAATTTACACATTAAAAATCTCAAACCGAAATTAAAAGAATATTTTTTGACTAAGTTGGACGGTTGACTCATTAGTGTCGACCGTCTAACTCAGTTAGGAAATGTTCTTTTCATGCCTAATATGCTTACTCAATTCCTTTAGCTTTAAGCTGTTATGTTACTGATTAGCACCGAGGACAAACCTCTTTGGTTTTTTCGGTGCCTTTATTATATAACTTATTTTATTCCTTGTATATTAATAATAAATAAATAAATAAATAATAAATAAGCGTGAACGACATACTCGTAGCTGTGATAGCATGTTACAGTCGTCTCACTTGCCGCTGAGGTGTTGGGAGTTTGAACTTTTTTTTATAAATAACTAGCTGAGACCCGCGGTTTCACCCGCGTAGTTTTCGTTTCCGTGGAAATACCGGGATAAAATATTGCCTAAATATAAATTGGAAATTGAGTCTTTGAAGTTAGGAACACACCTACATTTCTTAGACAACAGTGAGTGATTATAATTTAATATGAACTCTATTGAATAGAAATAAAGTTCAAATTGACTTCACATTTTATTTAGAGAACGTTTATATGGGAAAAAGAAAAGGGCTCTTTTTAGAGATTTCCCGGCAATTATTCGAATTTTTCTCACCTTTTAAACCTTCCCTAGACCTGCACAAACATTTCAAGACCAAGATAAGACAAATTCGTTCAGCTGTTCTCGAGTTTTAGCGAGACCAACGAACAGCAATTGATTTTTATACATATAGATAGATAAATAGATGATAGCCAAAAAAACAAATTTAAAGATGATTTAATTCACTAAGTTTAATGTGTGAATACTTACAGTTGTTCAAGTCATACCTTAAGGCTCCCTCGATAGCTTTTGAGTTGTGACTCGAGAGGCTCTTGAGGTTTAGAGTGTTGTTATAAGGCTGAGGTAACAGATCTTTACTTTGACTCGTACTTTGACTTGCCCAGTTAGTTAGTGTTAAAACAAGATAGATTTCTATCTGACACAACTTCGTCATTTTTTCTGTTGCTTATTTCAGAGATAATGATCTGGGCCGCCATAGTCAGAAAATATTTAGGAGACACTCGCAATATCTATTGCCTCATTTGGTGATAGAGGTGCTGTTTTTTATGATTAAGGCTGTTGTAAGAGCTAGAATCTAGTAGTAGAAGAATCTAGTATTCTTGGCAAAATTTTGCGCGTTCTGAGGTATGCATAATAATATATATAAAACACAAAAATTGCTTACAAGTAGCTATAGACTTTGTAACCGTGATGAATCAGATGAAATTAAACTTTGATAGGGTTTATATCTGTATATAATGTATTTTTTCATCATTCAAAGGTTACTTAATGATGAATGCCCCACTTGACTTGTGCTATACAACTGTACTGTGAAGTTGTGACTCAGTTGTTATTTTTAGTTAATTAATACATGAAAGTTTGAGGAAATAAATACAGGAAACGTTGACTTATATCACGTACGTGCTACTTACCCTCTGTACATAGGCAAGTATTCTTTCTTGTAGGAGCCAAGGTGCCATTTTCCCACTAAATGGGTTTTGTAACCAAGATCTTTGAGGTATTGAGGTAGAAGTTTCTCGGATAACGGTAAACCACGTGGTTCTGCACCGAACAAAACTGTGTGCTGCATACCTAGAAGCATTCATAATTGTCTCCATTACTATTGCTAAGTATTGAGCTGAGGAAATAGCTTTAATTATCTTGAATCATCATCATCATCATCGACCCATTCTCGGCTCACTACAGAGCACGGGTCTCCTCTCAATATGAGAAGGGTTTGGCCATAGTCCACCACGCTGTCCATGTGCGGATTGGCAGACTTCACACACCTAAGAATATTATGGAAAACTTTCAGGCATGCAGGTTTCCTCACGATGTTTTCCTTCACCGTTGAAGCAAGTGAATAGTAGCCATGAATTATATAAGGATACGATAACGGGTCACTTGCCCATGTGTATGGGGTATTTCCCGGTCATCAGCGCAGCCCGGGAAGGCGTGCAGATGGGCGTGACGTAGTAGTTGTGCAGTAGAAGCCCGCCACCCGCCAGCGCGTCGATGTTCGGCGTCGGGATCTGGTTCGAGCCGTGGAAGCCCACGTCGTTCCAGCCCTGCATGGGCACACAAATCGTCGCTACAGATGGAAAACTATTCTTTGTGAAAAAAAATGTCTTCAGAGTACCAAAATATAACCGTTGACGACCTATGTGGCGCAGCGTGTGCGCTGTCACATTGTAAAAATTTAAGGTACTGGGTTCGATTTCCGGCCGGAGTCTGGTCTGGTGGGAAGATTTGGCCGTGGCTAGTTACCACCCTACCGATAAAGACGTGCCGCAAAGCGATTTAGAATTTAAAAAAAAAAACTGTCTAGTTTTTTTATTTATAAACACTACAAGTCAGCCCTTGACGGCTATCTCACCTGGTAAGTGATGATGCAGTCTAAGATGGTAGCGGGCTAACCTGTTAGGGGTATGGTAAGCCCACGCTCCTAATTGGTTTCTACGCGACATCGTGCCGAAACACTAAATCGCTTGGCGACACGTCGGTTTGGTGGTTAGCATATAAACAGTAACGGGTTCTATTCCCAGGTCAGCCAGGGATTATCAAATCGAGTTGGAATATTAGATATATACAGTAAATCCACCGATTAATCTAAAATTAAAAAATATAAGTAGTTATTTGTTGTGATGTCAGTCGTAAAGTAACGTTAATTTCCATAAAAGTGAATATAGATTGTATATTATATAAAAAGAAAGATATGTCTATATTGCTGGATGTCGATGATTCAGAACTTTTGGAGGAACCTTGTCAATCAATCAATCATAATATTTATTCAAATAATCCTAAGGTACTTAAGACGCGTCTATATTTTACATAGTAGAGAGGTAATGGTGATAACTACATTCGTAAACTTAAAACTTAAGCTTTGAGGGTTCTAAACGCGCCCTGCTCTAAAAAGAAGCCCACAACAAACTTAGCCAGGTAAATTTTCTCGTTATCACCATCTCACATGCCACTTAAAATTATGTAAGGGCTATCTTATTAGAGCAATATTTCTAACATTTTACTTACTTTCTCGTGATCATCGCCGATTAGTACCTTGCACACTTATAGACCCAGACTAAGAATCATCATCATCATCATGATCAACCCATTACCGTCTCACTACAGATCACGGGTCTCCTCTCAATATGAGAAGGGTTTGGCCATAGTCCACCACGCTGGTCATGTGCGGATTGGCAGACTTCACACGCCTTTGAGAACATTATGGAGAACTCTCAGGCGCGCAGGTTTCCTCACGATGTTTTCCTTCACCGTTGAAGCATGTGATATTATAATTATTTAAAAACGCACATAACTCTGAAAAGTTAGAGGTTCGTGCCCGGATTCGAATCCCCGACCTCTGATTAGGAGGCGGGCGCCCTAACCACTAGGCTATCACAGCTGACTAAGAATGAAACCCTCCAATTCAACTTAACTAAGTAATTAAATTATACTTACCAAATCATCAGCAACAATCAATATAATATTGGGGGGTATTTTGTAACACTCACATACAACTAGCACAAATAAAAAAATAAAATAGTTCAACATATTCAAAATAACGTTTCAATTCAAATTTAATTTAGAGCAGATGTTCATTTGACCTAACAGCTCAAATTGAATATAGAATTGATTAGTTTTGAACTTTTAATAAAAAAAACTAAAACTTTATCTGTTTGTTACAATTTTATATATGGTCCGTGCTCCCTACAAGTCCTGCGCCCGCGCAGCGCTCGTTCAGACTATTTACTATGTGTGTCAATGTCAGCGGCGATACCGGCCGTTAAGTTCTAGTTAAGGGCCTACGTGCCGAGCGGAACATGAAAAGCACGGGATGCAACAAAGGATTTTTTCGAAAAGGATAATGCTGGTTTGAAAAAACAAGATTTGAAGCTAAAGCTGCGTATAGATTAAGCGCGGCAAACCATCGAACATTGACGCGCGCGGCGGCCGCGCTCTATGTAGACGGGATTGCCGCGCGCGGCGACTCGAACATTGCCGCGCTCGAACGTGCCGCGGGGCGATCCGCTCGCTGTCGGTTTTTGAGACCGCACCAAAGGAGCTTCAGTCGTTCGCTCGCGCGCAGTGGGGACGTACTTTGTACTTTTGGTTATTTGGCTCGCGCGGCGAATACGTAAAAATTGACAACGAAAAGTGCCGTTTACTAATACAAATGTATAGCGCTAAAGATTTTTTGTGGAACAGCAATTCCTCCCAATACCACAATCGCTGAGGTATGATGCGTGGGTAGAAGTCAGTAAGAAAATGGATATACCTATTCCTGACTTGAAAAAGAAAATGACTACACTTCTATTAGATATAATTTTTTCATCTATCAACGCCTTTTTCTTTTATATTTTTTTAGAAATAAGATGGTCAATCACAATGAAAACGGTAGCCGCCCGACCACGCGCGTCCATCCTCGCAGGTTTACAAAAGAACTGGTCTGACTATCCGCCGCGGTCTGTTCGTGATGGATCGCCTGCCGCGCGCGGCTGTAACGTCCAACTTAAATATATCTACATATTGGCTCGCGCGGCAAATGAACGTCAACTCTGGTCGAACATTGGCTCGCGCGGCTGCCGCGCTTAATTTATACGCACCTTAACACTGGAAGTCGTTACGCATTCGTTGGTTACCGTTTCTATTGGTTATGTGTTCTCAATAATCTTCATTAATTCGTAATTTGCATTCGTAGGCATATATAAGAAACGGGTTATTAGGCTCTCTCAGGGACTAGCAAGAATATATTAGTATTAAAAATGAATAGCTTTTGTCAGCGAGATACAAGCTTCTGTAAAATAATACCAAAAACCTACTTGTATGGGAGCCCTTCAACAATGTATTTTTATATAATAACTTTACATTTAATTCTTGGTTTTAGGCCATAGATTTACTAACTTCATTCGTTACTAAATTCAAAAGTTCAATGGTATACTGCCGTCGTTAAAATTGTTTAAATCATATCGTTATCTCCATTAAAATTCACTCAATTAAAAGACTCAAAATATTTATGATTATCTTCATATAACAGTGTATATAACTTTCTGTAGGTAGATAGGTATTGTTTAAAACTTGAATCAAAAGTAGCTTACATAAACGAGGCAGGCCCTTAAACTTGTTTACAATAAATTATTGAGACGAGAAAATATTCTTAACGTCACTAACGAAAAAAAACCGGCGAAGAGAGAGTTTGACTTGCATACGAAGGGTTTCGTAAAACGATTTTATAATAAACAAAATCAAAAAAACTCGTTTAAACTTATTTCATTCTTATCATTATAAAGGCAAATTGCCGTTCTTAATACCCCTCGGGGTGCCTCGGGTAAACCCTAAAAATATCGTAGTCATTTTTGTAAGGGCACATAGATGATTTATACTTTAAATTGAAACTTGCTGTAGATTAAGAATTATTCGGTTTATATTTATTGTTCCATCGATTTGAAAATATCTCGCCAAGTTTGATTATGAAAAGTTTTGCTTGGTTACAACGTAACTTTCCTAATTTTTTAAAGACATTTTGCGTCAGCCACCATCAGCTGACTTAAGACAAAAATTCTTAGAACTCTTTATGGGAAAGCCACGTGATGGAGTTGCCCCGGGCTATCAGCATGTTACCTTACTAAAAGGTTGCGGACTTAGGGTTCCCCTGAGGACCAGAGGTGTCGATGTTACGAGCCCCCTTTGTGTATTCCTACAACTTAATAACGCAGTTCTGGAGTTATTTCCATTATCGCCCCGGTTTTTTGACCGAGCCTGCCGTAGTACAAATTTCATACCCACCATCTGAATACCTCTTTATTTTGTAACTTGAAAATAATTACAAAGTTAGGTACTTTACTTGATTGTTACCATTGATTTTCATACTATACTCGTATTTGCTTCGAAATGAAAAAAGAATTCAATATGAAGACAAACATTTGTCAACTTTTTATTTAATCATATACATCACAGGTAAACGAGAACATGAGTCACCCGATGCCAAGTGATCACCAACGCCCTTGAACATCAGCTGTACCAGCCACCGATGCGTTTCCGGCTGAAACCATCTTCCGGCAGAAACCGGTTTCTACGCCACAACATACCGGAATGCTAAATCGATTGGTGGTATCTTTGCTACTAAGAGTGATAACTATAGTCTTCCACTAGACCAGACTCGAGTGAGGAATCTAACCCAGAACCCCTCACTTTATAATACGACACACACACACAAAAACGCCACGGTAGTCTTTAAAATCGCTCGGCGGTATGTCTCTATCACTCCGTAATATTAGGTAACTTCTGCTGGTACTCGAAAATTGTAAATGGAACTATAAAATTTACAAACATACATTCACGCTCATACATACACAAACACACACTAACAAACTCTTCAACTATAAATTAATATCATTAACAATAATGACTTTAATTAATTAATAGATATATACTATTGATTAATTACATAAATAAAATAAATCACTAATAAAATATTAACTAAATAATATTAATTAATTGAAGTATTGATTGTTTTGCGTGCGCAGCTGTCCCTTTCAAATATCATTCAGCGCTAGATTTACGCGTAAGGTGAGAATATGGGTTACACAATAAAATAATTTCATAGCAAATATTTATTTTATTATCATTGTAAATTACAGTCAATTGCTTGTACCCTTCACATAAGTTGCCTAAACACAAACATCGATTCGCGAATAACATAATACATATAAATATATGATTACTCATATTTCACTAGGGTTGCCACCTTTAATTATATTAATTTAAACTAAACAATTTAGGCCAAGATTTACCATAAACGTGTTAAATTACGCCCCAAGTTTATAATGTATCTAATAGAAAATCTTCAGATCTAACAATAAAGTTATATAGTTGAAAGAGTTAAATTTAATACCCCCATTAAATTTAACATGAGATGCGAAGACTTTTGATAAGATAGTTTTAAAATGTAGTTGGTAATTAAACACACAATATTTTATTCAGCGTAGTATTTGTCATCGGTTATATATTACGTATGACAAATTGTCGATTCAAACTATACAAAGAAGTTTGAAAAGACCTAGAAGAGTAAAGTAACAGTGAAAATTTGATTCTTCTTCTTCTTTAGGTGCCTCTCCAACTAGTGAAGGTTGGCAGTCAGAAAGGCTGAAAAGCTGGGCGGCACTCTTGATACCACTCCACTCCCTGATTGTACGCAACCAAGATTTCCTCTTGCGACCGATGCGCCTCTTTCCCGCTACTTTGCCCATCATCATATGATGAAATATTCCATTTCTAAGATGTTTATGCTTAAACCGATGGACGTCCACTGCCAGGCATAACACTCTGGTCTATCTAGAAACTAATAACCTAGTGGGGCGACTATCATCTACTAGATTTTAATGGTCTACGCCGTGTTAAGAGCAACCATTCGAATCCAACGTTTAATGTCAATGTCTCTTCAGACAAACATGAATTTGATTAACAATACGAGCTTCATTTATAAGTGTGAACGACCTTTTATTATTCGGAAATTTATAAAAGTACTTTAAAAAAAAAAGGTGGCAAACCTAACCTATAAATAATAAACTAATTCGTTTTCTATTTTATTAATTCTCATCTAGTCTCATACGGCATATCTAAAATTGTTAAATAACTACTATAAGTTAAACACAATAACTGCATAAGTTTAACAATTTTAGTTACAATGCAATGAATGGACTTTAGGGTCTAAATTGTCTCTAAAGTACATTCATGTGATAAGTACTAAGATTTGAATTCCTTTTTAAATGCGTACTTTTCTATCGATGAATGAATTTGCATTGAATTAATTAAACACAAAATATATACTGAAATAACAATCATTTAACTATTTCGCGTATTAAACAGAGTAGTCACATATTCATTAATACGATATCAATACATATAATAAATTGAACACAAACGTAAAACCACTACAAACATCATTCATTATTTTTATTTATATATTAATTACTATGTTCCACACATCTTACTATCAAGTTTTGCGTGCATTTCGCCGAGTCGCACCGTAATCGTAATTTTTTTACTTTGCACATTATTTTAACAAAAATGTTTTTGCTTTTTTGATTCTCACTGCAGATATTAAAGTCTATCCGTTGCTGCGCGAAAGGAGGACAAACTGGCAACGTTCTCGCATTTATTATTGCTATGAACACTCCAGTTAGCTGACATGTACGAAATCCATCTACAAATGATTCATTCCAATACACAACACTGGATTAATTTATTTGTATGCTCGGGAAAAAATCAGCGCGTCAATTTCTGGCTACTATGATTATGTGCATGCAAACAGTCTTGTCAACCCGTTGCTGCGTGAAAGTGGGAAAACTGACAAATACACTTGTATCTATAATCTCCTGTACCTCCTTAAGATATCGTCAGCGAGATTTGGTTTTGTTCCTGCGTTAAAGGTGGACATACCGATAAAACACTCGAGTACGATAAAAAAAAACCGACAGGTTACGTTGCGACCCACCGAAATGCGTGCAATTAAAATTAATAACATAAAATGCACGAGTAAATAAAAGCGAAAAAAAAAATATCTTACACCCACGACAGTATTTATTTATTGCAATAAATTATATATTATAATATGTTTAAATTTATAGTCTGCCTTATATAAAAAATAAAATAAAAAAAAACAACTGAATAAAGGAACGAACGTTTTGTTCGATGCTATAAGGACTAAAGAGTGACGTTTCTTTGGCGAACACAAAAAGAGTCTGCGAATCAATATTATTTATCATTAATACAGCGATGCCGTGGAAAAGTGAAAAATCCTATGCATTATTTTTCTATATCACCTATTTTGCTTTGTGTGATTATAATAAAAAAAAAACTTTGAGATTAAATAAAATACAAAACCGAAACTCGAGTGAAATTTTTCACCGGAGCTGACGTAAATCCGCAGTGTTAAGATATGATATTTACGTGTTTTCGAATGCAACATTGTTTCAATTTTAAAATGCCGCAGTAATTTTAACATTTCAGTGATGATTGGTTGTTAATCCCTCTGAAACTATTCATACTTGGTAAAGAGTTGAAATAAATGTTTGATTTTAACATAAACATAGGATTATTAAAATGCTGCAGTAATTTAACATTTCAGGTAGGATGGTTGCCACTGCGTACAAAAACTTAGTAGAAATCTCTCGGAAACTATTCATACTTGGTAAAGAGTGGAACAAATATTTGATTATAACATAAATATTGGATGGTCTTACGCCAACTCCTGTACGTATGTTTTACTTGCAAGATAACAATAGTGATAGTTAAAAATACTCTATTAAATAACCACGACATTAATGCAAAAACAATTCGCTGAAGCGTACACACTCGACGTACGAAAAATACATCCAACGAAATCTTCACAAACAAAATACTTACGGGTAATACAACGCAGTAAGATTTTTACCTTTACATATAGGACCGTGCCATGACTTTAGGACTTCAGTAATGAAAACTTGCAACTTCGTTAAATCTTTGAGTTTGTTTTGACATTAAAGTAAAATGGACGTGCTTAGTCATGTTTTAAGCTTTCATTTCGTTTACATTTCTAGGCAAAGACCAGCAGTATAGAATGTACGTCTTTAAAACGAGGAGTATAAGGTACATTTTACTTTAACATTTGATAATTTTCGATGCTCGAAAACGACTGAACTATTGTGAAATCTTTTACTCAAGGAAATAATGGATTCGATCAATTTAAATACCCTTATTAGTTATAGCGCTGTCCTATACATACACAGGTTGGAAAATAATAATAGAATTATACAATGCAATGTAAAGTAAATGAGAAGATTGGTCTATCCATCACCATTCGCCCTCTCGTTCTAGCAGCTAAAAGTAAACAATTATAATACGTATCACTCTCTTTCTCTCTTACTCCTTACGCGGCTTCCGTTTCCTCTGACCGTCGCCGGCGCCCTCCGTGTCCACGAGCGGAGTTGTCTGCAAGCAAAAGTATTTTTTAACAACTGAACATTTTTACCAAATATATAAACATATTAAATTATATGTCTGTAATTATATGTATTAAATTATATATGTGAAAATTGTTTACAAATGCAACAATAACTTTTAAGTCTTATAAATAATGATTTTTGGACGACAGCATAATGCAATTTCCTCACACACACATTCTCAAAAGGTTTGTTTTCAGAATGGCTGAAAAGACTTTGAATAATTATTTTTTGGTTAAACAACATCAACCAGTTAGGAGTATGGATTTACTATAACAGATTAGCTCGCTACCATCTTAGACCGCATCATCACAAACCAAGGTGACATTGCTATCAAGGGCTAACTTTATAGGAATAAAAAGCTCTACTTGGTAATACCATGACATCTAGAATATTTAAATATATAGAAATCTTCGTGTAGGAAATGATTGTTGAACACCAATCAAATACTTCTTAAGAGCTATATTTTTACTACGTCCTTCCGGTTATTTGTATTTTTTTTTTCTTTCTTTTAATTTTAATTATTATTACTATTACTTTTTTGTTTATATCACTCAGGTGTCAGCTGAAAATCAGTGACGTGTTTTTCATATAAGGCACGGCATATTATGCTAAGCTGTACACCCTTTCTGGTTGGTGATACAGACAGACATAGCATTACTTATTAGAATTAGATGTACTGTGTGTAACACCATATAAGAATAAATACATTTTCTTTCTTCTGTAAAGAATGATGATGAAGGTATATACTTACGTCAGTGTCGTCGGCTTGCTCGGGCCTCTCCAGATCCGCCTTGCTGGGCTTGTCGGGCTCCTCGTCGGCCCCCTCCTGCTCATCCGCCTCACCCTCAGACTGATGCGGGTCGTCTTCCATTAACTCGTCGGTTTTCTTAACAATTGCGTCCGTATCCTAAATAACAGGCACATTTTTAGCGATGCCGGCAAGTTGTTATTTATTATAGAAAATGGGAAAGTTTGTTTTCCAGAACATAGAAACCTCCGCAGGTTACAATATAAAAGGTGTTATAATTGCTTGACATCATTTTTCTTCAGTGCAATTGAGCCTGGGTTAGACACAAACAAACTTTCGCATTTACATTATTATAATCCTACTTTTTTAAAATTAGGCTCGTCAAGGTGCTTAAGCCCGTATACATGATTACCAGCAATCCGAAAAGTATTGTTTCAATTGTTAAATTGTAACTAAACTAATGTATCTTCTGCAATATGATCACTTGTTGCTGATACTTATAATCAATGACAATCGGTGCCAATTGTATTGTACATAAATCGCTGAGTTATAACTTTACTTATGTGACTATCCTTTTCTTAATAAGACAGAGTGAAAGGGACAGCAATACATGTAGTCATGCCTATTTATTTTAGTAGTGACTGCTAAATAAAGTTTTTCTTCATCATTAACATCTATAGTCGACGCATTTTAAACTGAGGCTTCGGGTCAAAAAATGTATTTATGTCTGTTTCGCTTGCACTTATAGATCTTATGGAGAGGTGTGTATATATATGCGATAACGGGATAGGTAAATTCTCCATTGTGCGTATTGCGTAGCGAAGCGTAAGTTATGTTGAGTGTCATAACATAAAATGTTATATTTATAGAAAAACAACAACACTTACTCGTAACGACCAATCAGGAGTCAGAGTGCTGATGAAGGTCACGATGACGCATCGACCCCGCGTGCTCAGGTAGCTAAGTATCGAGATCGGGTTGCATTGCGTGCACATTCCTACTGTCAGGGTCATTTATTGCCCGAAGACTCAGTTTAAAATGCGTCGGCTAAAATGGCCAATGATGACGTAATACTTACAGTGGCTGTACTCGGCCCAAAGCACATGTAGGCCGACAAGCCGACCAGTACGAACGAGCCGATGATGACCACGGCGTACACCCACGGGTTCTCGCCCGCGTACTTCAGCATCCTCTCCACCGCGGACTCCTGGGACATAGCGTACATCTAGCAGCTACGTAATCTAGCTACTGCTAATCTAGTTGTAGCACAGAATACAGTGCTTCAGAATAGCATATCGTGAATCGCCAAACGTTGGAAACAATCAATGGAATTTCAACTTTATCATAAAACAAATAAATGTCAATTTCATTAATGAAAATGCGGGAAATATTTTTACTTTACAGCGGTCTATAGAGATTATTATAATTCACACAGATACCCTTTAGAGACATAAGTGCCTTCTCTTTCCTTAAGAAAATAACGATAGTTTGTTTAAGTTATCTCAATTTGTTGGCCGCAGTTTAGAGGATTCAATATATCAACACTGTTATTCAAATTGCTACTTTAACAATGCGGAGGTAAGTAGGACTTTGCTCACATCCCAGTGGCTGTTATATGCGGTTTCCAAGACTACGGTAGTGTGATTTTTATTTTATTCGGACTGTCTATTAGCTGTACTAACCGTATTGGTTGCCACAGCGTAACCGGGCTGCCAGAAGAAATTTTGAGCCCTAGGGCTCGAACAAACTAAGGGAACGACTGCCTAAGGGCGCCTCCTTTGAGGCCGAACGTCGGCTTAAGCGACATTTGGGATAACGGGTGGTCGGACGGTGAGTGGTCCGTACGTCTCCGAGGCCGTGGATGTAGCCCACGTCCGGATGACGTAAGATAGCGGGGACCTCGTCTTCGCCGGCGAAGACGGTGTGTAGCGTATGATTGTGTGGTAGGTGGTACGAGTATGTTGTCAGTAGTCATCTGATCGTCAGGATCATGGAGGATATGTTTAGGTCTCCTCTTTCGAAGAGGAGCGCTTAGGTCGGGGGAGTGGTAGTGTGAAAAAACAACCTTAAAAATATAGCAATACACATAACAATGTAAACTAGCTGGTTTATTGATGACAAAACTGAAGGCTAAGGCTTTGCGACGCTGCCGACTCCATTTAATGAAACGCCCAGGCTGTTGCTTACGAATTGGGAATATATATAGAGAATAAAGAATTTATATAATTTATCGAAACTTAACTATCAATAAGTAACGACGCGACATTGCACTACGTCGATTTAGCAGCATCCAAAGCTTTAAGCAAAACTAGAATTTACTTTTTTTTAAACTTTGATTACTTTTCGGACTTTCTCTAAAGGTACACAACCATCGCCAACATTTTGTATGGCGAAAACCAGTTCGCAAATTTTGTAAACAAATCAACATCTCCTGAGGATGCTCCGGTGCCGGAGCGAAACGCGCATTGATACTTAAAGATCTGTATGGTTTGTTGTATAAATATTGAATTAATTTGCCAATTCTACGCGGATTTCAGTTAATTAAGCTCATTATATATTGGACGTTCCAAAGCAACTCCTAGTTACTTAAAATAAATATTTATTTCACCAAAAACACAGTTACAGTTTTACATATTCCGATGGTACCCACACTAGGTAATCCTGTCTCGTGGGTATCTTATATCGCTTTAACAGTTAAATAGTTAATAGTTGGGAGTCATGGCCTGCTAACTATGGTGGTAGATTGATTCATAATTATACATGGAATTGCATGATACCAACGTAATCAAACATAGCACACACGTTATAAGGTATGGATGACCTCTTTGGCTCTCCGTAATAGATATGTGACGTATGCAGCGACCGGTATCGAGCAATAAAGCGCGTACAGCGCCCACCACCCAGGCCGGTAGCCCGTGGCGGACAAAGCGCGACCCCACCACGTAAGCTGATTGGTGTGAAGTGTTGATTTTACCCTCAAATAAGACCAAGTTGAAATAACAAAACCATATATATATATATTTTTTTTTTTATTCACCACAAGTTAGCCCTTGACTGCATCTCACCTGATGGTAAGTGATGATGCAGTCTAAGATGGTAGCGGGCTAACCTGTTAGGGGTATGGTAAACTCATACTCCTAATTGGTTTCTACACGACATCGTGCCGGAACGCTAAATCGCTTGGCGACACGTCTTTGTCGGTAGGGTGGTAACTAGCCACGGCCGAAGCCTCCCACCAGACCAGACTCGAGCTGGGAATCAAACCCAGGGCCTCTAACTTTTTAAAATGCTACAGCGCAATAGCTGCGCCACGGAGGTCGTCATATATATATATATATAACTACTTACCCCTTAAATTAAATACCACCAGGAATTTCATGAAATGTGACACAATCATTGACAATATTTGTTAAATCATTGGTATTACGTTTTCAGGATTAGAAATCACGGACTGGTAAACGTGTCGAGGACACTCAGTCCGTTGGATAGATGGACATCAGAAGGTATGAACTTAGAAGTAGTTGAGATAGGCGATATATAAAACCGCTCTTTGTCTTTTTTTTTTAATTATTATTTATGTACCAAATTTGTGATATCAAACACTTACAAAAGAAGTATACAAAGGAAAGCTTATCTCTATAAGAGATCTCTTCCAGCTACCCTTTGTATCGTGATTTATCGTTAAAGAAAATAAAATTGACTTATAAAGATTGTCGACTTTCGCAATTTTAACAAACAAGTAAAAAGGGACAAATTTTGTTTGTATGACGTAAATTGGTCCCATTGTAAAATGAAGCAAGCGCTATATTGATCACGAACAATCAATCGAACCAGTCAACGGGCACTTATTACACACAGTAATAGTGTTCAGTGAACTATGATTTCAGTGTTGAATTAAGAACCACGAGTCACGATCGAAGAAAATGATTTTGCTATGGAATAAATTACTTTTACTATAGATATTAAGATATGATCATCATCATTATCAACCGATAGACGTCCACTGCTGGACATAGGTCTGTTGTAGGGAGTTCCAATGCTCACGGTCTTGGGCCGCTTGCTTCCAGCGGCTCCCTGAGACTCGTCTGATGTCGGCTGTCCACCTAGTTGGGGGTCGACCAACGCTACGTTTACCGGTGCGGGGTCGCCATTCCATCACCTTGGGACCCCAACGTCCATCGGTTCTCCGAGCTATGTGCCCCGCCCATTGCCACTTCAACTTCGCAATTTTCTGAGCTATGTCGGTAACTCTGGTTATTCTACGGATCTCCTCATTTCTGATTTGATCACGTGATATGTAAGAAATTAAAAGTTTGCTACTTATATTTGTGTACCAACGTAACTCAAAGTAGTTTGAACAAAGTCGAAGTACACTTTATAGATCTCATCATGTAGACTTAAATAGCAATCGAACAAGAGCGGTCAATCAACCCAGTTAACACGCACAGTGCTTATATACTGTGATTTCCGTGTAGAACGAAAAAGCACGAGTCACGGAAATGTTTTTAGATAGGAGTTAGTTTTATTCTCAGATTCACATCAATTGGGTTGTCATTTCCACAAGAATATCGCTTACCGCGTCACTGTCTATTTTGGCGCGCTTGAGATCGTAGCTCTGGCGGGCCCACTGCTCCGCGACCGCCACATCGTCCGTGATGATCAGGTTGTCGAATAACAGCTGCGGTGACATCGACCACAGCTCGAACCCGACCGCGTACTGGATAATACATGTGTTTAAAATAATATAGCTTGGGTTTCGATTTATTTTTTCAAATAGAGTAAATAGACGCTCATACTCATAAGATTATTGTCTAATATGGATTGCATGGCTATACCTATCATCTATAGACTACCAGATGAGGCGCATAACATTTTTTTTTAAAGATAAAAGATTTTTATTTGGAAACAAACAATACAGGAAGCTAAAACACATGAAAACGATGATCCTGCCGAAGTATAAACTGTGTGGCAGTAATCATCGCCCTCCAACAAATAAAATACAGTGTTCCACAAAAACAAAAGGATAAACAAAACAAAATACATAGGCCATTTGACAATTTAAACAAGATCAATTTAGAGAAAATTATAGCATTAGAATTGATAACATGAAAAATTTATGAATGTGTGTAATATAATGCTGTGAATGTTTGTGTATATGTAAGTGTTAGCCAAAGTGTATGTAATATAATAATGTGTCTGTGTGGGTATGATAGTATACATGTGTGTGTTTATGCAATGTTATGTGTGTTCATTTTATTTATAAGATATGGTCTGCGTCGATTAAGGGTTTGAAAAACCTGTGGTAAAAGCATGGTTTGAAGTAATTGAAGATTATTTCATGTCTTAATACTGTTTTCGCTTGCTTTTCAACATATACTACTTATTTTAAGGACGGGCTGGTAAGGTGTACTTACAATAGGCGTCATGCGGAACGGATGCTCGTCATTGAAGTAGTCCGGGTTGGGGATGAGCCGCGGTGACCACTTGCCTTTGTAGTTCGGGTTGGGGATGAGGGGCGCTCGCCAAACACCCTAGAACAAGTGCAGCTTATAAAAAAACAGAAAGAATAAACATCTTCCAGTGCAATCCCTTGTGGCCTACGTTAGATATATGCTTCTTTTTAAATCTAAGTCAAGTTTGTCTACCGAGAAGAAACTGCAAGTTTTTTTTCATTCCCGTTGAAAGCTTAGCCAGCTTCCAAGCAACTTGTTATTAAGATGAATTCATCAATTACATCACCTCACTGTATAATTATTTTTTTTTAACACATCACCTAAACCAATGGATTGGTAGGTCTATAATGACCATTTTATGCAAGCGCATACTCAAAAATACAAATTAATTCCGTACATTTCGTAGATAACATGCAGATCATTCAAAGGCTTCTGGACCTTCATTTATATTCACTATATATAACTACTTTACTACCTTATTTGAATCAATCAATCAATCACTTTGGTGATTCATTGTAATATTTCTTATAAACTTCTAATAAAAGTTATTACCATGAGTATAGTTCTCACAAAATCTCTGTTATGCAGTAATTTAACAATAAAGGTTAACGATTTTGCACAATAAATAGTAAGCACAGTGTTACCAATCCTACTAAAAACATTATATTTCACATATACCCAAAAAAAATGCACAATGAGGTTCAGGAGTATGCCCTCAAAGATTCGTAAACAATCGGAAGCTTATTCATGACTTTTTTCGCGAGGAAATAGCATAGATGACTGACACAGTCAAGTCGGGCGGTGATTCTGTTTAACTCCTCCGCAATTCCAGCTATGGCATATAGTGACCTTGTAATTGGGGTTGGGGATGCTGGGTGGCTTCCACTCGCCGCATCCGGGCGCAGTGCTACACAGCGGGTTGTCAATTAGTGGCGCTTCCCATTCTCCGTCCATCTCCTCATCCCAGTCCTCCGGCTTTTTCGCGTCTGGGTCTAGAAATAGAGATAAAAGGTATTGTGTAAGAGAACATTCCATAATCGAAATCAATCTTGTGAATCTTCCAACTAAGTTTCTTCACATAAAATCATGATTTGCAGTTTTTTTCCCTTGTAAACCGTCCATTTTTCTAGAAAATTCTGGGCTAAAAATATGCTATGACCATAGTTGCCCAATCCTTGTAAAGTTTCAATGATGTCATTTCAGTTGTTCAATTGATAATGAAAACGTAACAGACAAACAAATTTACTTTCGAATTAAAAGTATAAGTATAAATTTCATTTAATGTAAATATGATTATGGTGAAACATCACATGCCTGGGATCATTTCGGGGTCATAATCGAGCCAACCTTCAGGTTTGACCGCGTTGGGGTCGAGTATTTGAGCAGGGGCTTCTTCATCCCAATCGTCTGGCTTACTTGCTGTGGGGTCCACAATCTGGAATAATAATAATAATCATTATAAAGCTATTAATGAACAAATGCTTCATACTCGTCTCTCAGAGGGAGAGGGGTTTTTAGAGCAGACAAAACACATAAATCCAATGCAGACTAATGACATTCAGATCGACAATTTGCTTATCTTGGTCCATGGCGGACAAAACAGCACCAACTTCCTAACTTCGGGATAGTGCTGAGAATTTATAATAGAAAAATCCAATAAGTATGAATTTTTACTATTCGAGGTTGTTCTGTTTTTGCGTTCAAGGAAAAATCAACAAAAACACTTTCTCGAGATTACGATAACCATTCTGGCCAACTTTTCGACAACCTTACCTTTTCCCTCTCATCCCAGTCATCGGGTTTCTTATCGTTGGGGTCTTCAATCTCCTTTGGTGGGTTGACGGGCGGAGTGAAGTCCTCCAGCAGGGAGCCGGAGTTGGCCTCCTTGTTGTCCACTAGTATTGTGAAGGTGTTATCCGGACGCAGCACTAGCGTGTACAGGTGCGGCTCTTTGTCCTTGTAGATGTCATCGAGCCGCTTACTGGAAACAACACGTCGAATAAGGAGTCCCATTTCTGACTTAAGATAAGAGCACGCAAAACTCTATACTATAGGGGTAATTATTATTATTTATTTAAATTTTATCATTATTATTACCAGCCACGGCTTGAGTATCCTCTCAGCATGAGCAGGATTTTGGTGTAAGTAGGGAGACATTATGGGAAACTTTCAGACATGCAGGTTTAACAGTGCTTTCCTTCACCATTAAAGCAAGTGATATTTAATTTAAAATTGCCTAAATTAAAGCTCAATTAACGTAACTTTAAAAGCCAGAGGTGAGAGCCGGGCATCGAACTCTGTCTGTAAATTAGTAATAGCTTTATAAGTAAGGGGACCATTCCGTCTGCTATCATCCGAATATTCTATGCCATGCCTTATGTTAGCCCGCCACTATCTTAGACTGCACCATCAGATGAGATTGCAGTCAAGGGCTAACATGTCGCTGAATAAAAAAAAACTCACGTAGGTTTCTTGGCGTGTTTCTCCTCGATGGTACCATTCTTGGGGTTCTTGTGCCGGAAGATGAAGTGCAGCTTGTTATCGTTGCCGCACTTGTCGGGTCCAAACATGATGGTGTATGGCGTCTGATCATGGAACTGGCGCAGGTCCGCCTTCGTGTTCGTACCTTTGGAAAGCAACTTGATGTACGCGCCGCCGCAGTTTTGTCCTTCCTGATAAATTACATATAGAAGTTTAAATCCACTGGGTTCATCAGGAGGTTCATCCTTAATCGTCCTACTGCAAAAATTCTCTTACGGTTCAGGCCATTAAACTTTGGAATGCCCTGCCAATAGATATACGTTAGGCAGAATCTATCAGCTACTTTATGAAACGAGTAAAGGAGTCATTCAGGCATTTATAGGATTAATCGCTTCCTATAAGATTTTTTTTATTTTTTTTATCCACTACAAGTTAGCCCTTGACGGCAATCTCACCTGATGGTAAGTGATGATGCAGTCTAAGATGGTAGCTAACCTGTTAGGGGTATGGTAAAGCCATACTCCTAATTGGTTTCTACACGACATCGTGCCGGAACGCTAAATCGCTTGGCGACACGCCTTTGTCGGTAGGGTGGTAACTAGCCACGGCCGCAGCCTCTCACCAGACCAGACTCGAGCCGGGAATCGAACCCAGGACCTCCAACTTTATAATGCAAAAGCGCGCGCGCTGCGCCACGGAGGTCGTCAAATTATTGTAATTATTTAAAGATTTATATCTATTTATTTGTAGTTCGAAGTTATGTGCGTTTAAAAAAAAATATCACTTGATTCAACGGTGAAGGAAAAAATCGTGAGGAAACCTGCACGCCTGAGAGTTCTCCATAACGTTCTCAAAGGCATGTGACGCCAATCCGCACATGGCCAGTGAGCCGGTAATGGGTTGATCATGATGATGATGATTTGTATTTATATGTCTACATTTACATCGTCAAAAGTCTCTTTACGCCCCCTTTGTCGCCTAGAAGAGATCGCTATGCGCCGATAAGGCCGCCAAATTGTTTCTTTTACCTTACTATTCTATTGTATTAGCATTTTTTTATTAGGTATATTAGTACGGGTAGTCAACTAGTTCCAAAAATGTATTAAACCTTAACCAAACTCAATTACATCATTTTTTTATTCCACTACAGGTTAACTCTTGACAGCAATCTCACTTGGAGTTAAATGATGATGAAGTCTAAATTGATAGCGCTCTAACCTGTTACGGGTTTGGTAAACCTATACTCCAAATTGGTTTTTACGCGACAACCTTGACCTATAACTTAGTCACGCGCTGCGCCACGGAGGTTGTTGATCATAGATTAAATTGTAACAGCCCTACTATAGAAATGAAATTACCTATTTGTCAACTGAAAAGCTGCTAAAGTTCTAGATGTACCCTGTATTAATCGTATAAAGTTATGTTGCTTGAGATATTTTAATCTAATGTTTTAATATCTTTGTATTTGTTTTGTTTCAGTTAAATACTTTTAAAGATTAACCATAAATTCCAAACACAGAGAACAAACCGACTTTATCTCATACATGCAATAACTATTAATAAACTTTCAACAAAGACCATAAAATGCTTCTTAAACTAATGTTGGACCTGAGCCAAGCTGTCTTGTACATTATACACAATTTCTTTGTGATATTTTGGTACATTTTTTGTTCTCCTGTATATAGAATTTGCTTTGAACGTCAAAGCTTGCGCTTTATCTTTTATTTTTTATGCAAACTTTTCGTTGTTACTTTCTGTTAGATAATACGATCAATTAAAATATTTTTAGTCTGTGAATTAAAAATAAATACTACTAAGAAAGTACTAGCACTAGAAATACTACTTCTGCCAAACCCAGATGAATTTTTCAGAATATTGTTAATTCTCTCTTTGTCAATTTAAATTTTTGGTACCACTGAATCATTGTTATTTTAAGTGTGTTAAACGGTTAACAGCTAAACGGTTTCATTATAATCAGTATTTAGTAGCCAGTCTGATGTTTAAAATTATAAAACTATTTTCATGCAAGAAAAAATATTTTTTTTTATGCCGCCCATGAATCATTCTGAATAAATTGGTACCAGACGCGCTTAAGAAAATCTAAGTAATCTAAACAAATCTAAGTAGCTCATAACAAACTTGGCAGATAATAGTTACGTTACTTATTTTTGATAAGGCATCTTAAATTGATACCACTCTTTGATACCCCGACTAAGCAATTTATACAAACATTTCGTTTTTAAAGATAATTCGATTGATATTTTTAACGACAAACTACACAATTTCAAAAATAAAATAATAAAAACACTAGTCTAGTTAGATTTTGCATAGTGTGTATATACCTGTATATATATATATTCCTTATTTAGTTATTATAAACACAAGGTTTACTTTTCTGTTCCTTTGTAATAAGTTCCTTTTTGTGTTTTTTGTTATTTGCTGTTAGTTAATTTCCATATTATATTATTAGCGACATATTAGCGTCGACTTAAGTTATTATATTAGGCATGCTGTAGTTACCTCTAAATTGATTTATATATATATCCTAGCACTTAAGGTTTTTAAAATGTTTATTTTTTTACATATAAATCTGTTGGTGGCGCTTTGGATAAATAAATAAATAAATGACTAAAAGTAAGCTTCGCAAATTTTATTATTGTTATTTGCTTTCATATTGTATCGTGGTACGGCTCGCCCTCAGTCGGTTTTTCAAAATATGGCAATTTACTCGCAAATCATACATGTATAAAAAAACCGTACAAAGAAAGTTCTGGATAGGTGACGTAATCATACCTGCTATTATAACATAGTTGTTAAACAAGTAACGCTGTAATATTTCAAGTCGTAAAGCCAGTGGCACTAATTGGTTTATCAGCTTTGCATATAGCGCTGAACGGCTAGGTGGATATTTGAAAGCGTTCGCCTTTATTGCATCATAAAAGTGGGTTTTTGCATACAAATTCTGCATTTTAATCAACATTATCACCAGCCTTTAAGGACACACTCCAGTCCATCGGTGTACGCAAAGACCTCATCATCATCATCATCCTGATCAACCCATAACCCATTGCCGGCTCACTACAGAGCACGGGTCTCCTCTCAATATGAAAAGGGTTTGGCCGTAGAAACCACGATGGTTATGTGCGGATTAGCAGACTTCACACGCCTTTTAGAACATTATGCACTCTCAAGCATGCAGGTTTCCTCACGATTTTTTCCTTCACCGTTGAAGCAAGTGATATTTTAATTGCTTAAAAACGCACATAACTTCGAAAAGTTAGAGGTGTGTGCCCGGGTTCGAAGGCGACCTCTGATTAGGAGGCGGACGTCCTAACCACTGGGCTGTCACAGCTTCTAGGCCTCATCACTATGTATGATAATAGCTTACATCAGACTGCTCTGCTCCACCATCATTAACAGTCAACCAATTTCTATTAATGATCACACAAACATATCACCAGAGCTAACGGCTTAACATGCTCTTCATGGGCAAATGTTCAATATTTATCTAAGAACTTCTTGGTTGGTTTTGCTACCACACTCTTCTGTGCTTTATTTTATTTTCTCCTCCGGATATCTTTTATTTGATAAAAGTATGCTATACAAGTATTCTTTTTCAAGTTATATATCATATTTGTTTCTCGGAATTAATATTATTGAGATGAATATCAGAATCAATCACAAATCACCCATCCATAGTTTCGAAAGTTAGGATCAGTTTGAATGATGATGATAAAGAAAAAAAATAAACAATATGGGATTTTTACCAGTGCAATTTTGCCCTTCATCAGAAGATAGAACCTTCTTTGAACTTAAAATGAAAATGCGTTAAAAAAAACGCTAATTTGTTAACGGTTAACAAGACTTGAAAGATTCTTCAGAAGAACAGTGATCCCAAATTGGCTATGTAGCAATCCCATTAGTAGATTTCTATTTCTGGTGTAATGATAGCCCTAGACTTTGTAAACACAGCACCAATTTGATAAATTAAAGTTTATGACATATAGCCATAATTAAAAAATGACAGAATGTTGCTAATTCAGCTCATTGCTGCTGTATGTTTGTTTGTTATTGTGTGAGTATTTTTTTATCAGGTATATTATGTATAGATAGTCGTCTAGTCTTTAAATGCATTACAACTCTGTGTCACAATTGTTGATGAGGTAATAGAGCTCTCACGGGCAATACAATGTTCAAAGGTTGTGGTACCATACCTGCATTGTAACTTCATACTGCACCACCAGTGGCTTGTCCTTGAACTCGAAGGGCCGATCCAGAAGGGCCGAGATGGCGGCATGTTTAGCTTCCGTAGTCAGTACAAGGCCTAGATCGTTTTTCAGGATACGTCTTGCAGGGGATTGGATCTGAAATTAAGTTTGAGTGGAATCACAAAACAAAAAACAGCAATAACTATAGCCCACTAGTTTTGCACTGTATGATGCAAACCAATTCTTGACTCAGAACTAATTGACATACTCATATAAATCCAATCAATAACCATAATATTATAAAAGGACAAAAGACAAAAGGTTATAACAAGCAAGATTGAGATGTCTTAGTATGCATCTGTTTTAATATTTCCAATATGTGTAGAGCATATAAGTATAATTAATTCATGATATAATTTTGGTTTAAAGTAAGAAGAATGTTAATGGAATGACAATACAATAAAACAATCTGGTGCATGTGTATAAGACACACACTTGACACTCATTATTATGTATGACTATGTCATCAACAAATCAGTTCATAGGCATCAAATGTTATAGAGGCCCTCCCTGAGCAATAGTTTGATCAAATATTTGTACTACCTCCCATTTGCCATCATATTTGGCAATGTTTTCATCCACACCCTGTTTCTTGGCCTCAGATTTGATCCACTTTTTCTTGAAGGCAGCTTCATCATCAAAATGCTCACTGATATACACAGATGTACGATCTATTTGTGGACTTTGGTAATCTTCTTCTTCTTCAATTGTCTACAACAAAAGATACATTTACATAATAATACAAGTACAGGTTTACTCTGTAACCTCATTTAAATAGATAACACTGTTGCTATTAAACAATAAAGGGCAATTAAGATTAAACAGCATTTATTCTTTACCCTTTTATATTCATATATTACTTTAATAACTTTCAGAAGATAGTGTTCTGTTCTTTTAAAGAATAATTAAGATGAATATTATCTTAACAGTGCTTAATATACTTGAGTGCTTACCTAAAAAGGAGGTTTTGGGGTCAGAGTTTAATAAAGCATTCAACGTATAATATGAATTCATGTAAGATATTAATTAATAAAGCAGTGATAGCCTAGTGGTTAGGGCGTCAGCCTCCTAATCAGAGGTTGGCTGTTCGCATCTGGGCACGCACCTCAAACTTTTCGGAGTTATGTGCGTTTTTAAAAATTATAATATCACTTGATTTAACAGTGAAGGAAAACATCGTGAGGAAACCTGCACACCCGATAGTTCTCCATAATGTTCTCAAAGGTGTGAGAAGTCTGCCAAACCACATATGACCAGCGTGGTGAACTATGGCCAAACCCTTCTCATATTGAGAAGAGACCTGTGCTCTGTAGTGAGCCGGTAATGGGTTGATCATGATTAATTAATTTATCAATAAATCTATTGCAGGTTCTGCAGTGTTTGGCAGTAGTCACCAATTGTTGGTAATATATATTGCATGACACTTATTCTTAGACAATAAATTAAGGAGCATTGAAAGACCTTTGTAAACATATTATATTGCTTGCTAACTCAATATACTAAATGTAAATTTCTTATTTGACTGTGACACCTAGATAGCTAATGAGGTCAGAATCAGATAAGAAGTTTTGTTTGAATATAGTTTTGAGAATAACTGTATATTTCAGTTTATTATAAAAAAAAATATTGTGAATAAGAATTAAAGGGTGACTAAATTAAGAGATAAAAGTAGTCCTATGAAAAGGTAGGTAGTATAAATTAATTGTTTCATAAAATTAACACATTAATTAAGACACCAAACAACAATAAAGTCTAAAGCTGAAGAAATAAACTAGATTTTTTTTTTCATATTTGGTAATAGAAATTACTAAGGAACAACAGAAGATCAAATTTAATGTTATAGTATTATAGAATAAGTACTCATATTTTGATAAATAAATTTTATGCAGGCTACCAACATCTTTGTTTTGGAGCAAACTAAAATTGAAATTATCTACTTTTGTTGGTTCTTAAAAGCTTATATGTATCGGTGATACACTCAAAATTATCTGTACAAACTATTCCCGTGTTTGAGAGGGTCCAGACATTGTACACAATATTTTAAAATTGACAGATTTAAAATTTGGGACTCAAGGATTTAATTTGCCTCAAGTAAATAAACACTAATAAGTTAGAAAACCCATTTTTTTTATTTATTACCAACAATATATTTATGGTAAATGTAGCGATAGTACTCAAAATAGGTCAATCGTAAAGCTAACCTCAACAGAGATTCCATCATCAGCATCGTCGCTCTCAGCATTCACGAATGTAGACACTAGCAATACTAGAGCCGCACTAACCAACACATGCCGGTAAGCAGCCATCTGAAATGATTTACACCAATAACCTTACGGACGTCAGGTCCAATCGTAAACATAAAAGATCGAAAACCCACGCTATGGACACTCGTAATTAAATTAAACCTTAACTTGTAATGTAGGTACCGTGTATGCGGTTATGAGTTATGACAAGCGGATAACGGATATCCTCAATGAAAATAAATAAAACTCAAAGCAATCCTATTCCTATAGGCTAGAGTTAACTTAATTTGTCGGCATCACTATAATTTCGTACCTTGCTTTGTTGACTGCACTACCAATCATGAATTATATTGCGCACTTTAACCTACGTAAAATTTACTTATATCTTACTGAATTTAACCGAATGCAAATTTTACAACTTAAATGTAGAATTTCAATTTCCTCCGGGCTCAATGATTTGATAAATTCACGTTACTCAAATTTTGTCATAGACAAGACACTAGACAGCAAGAGTTTGACATTTCTGCCTTTGAAACTTGAACAAATTGATATATTTTTATGCTGTGTTAAAATTCAATTGGTCGATTTTGTGCTAGATTCCTTCAATTTGACCAATCACTAGTAAACAGTTGTCAGCAGTGGTCTGAATAGCCAATGATATTCTTATGTCGCAGTAGTCCCTAAAGTTGAAGTGTCATATGAATGCTGTTGAAGTACAATATGTAGCGAGAGGTTTCTTAGGCATGAGGTGCTGTGCCTGTGGCCAATCTGTGGTCTTTCGTGTATAAGTGAATTAATAAAATGTCATGTACTGACATTTGACGTTTGACATAATATAAAGGGGTCATTGAGTTTTTATTTTGTTGGAACAAATATTTAGTGGTGACTATTTGCGGTATTTATAAAAATAGCAATTTAAGAACTTGTTATTAAGCAGTTTATATGGATCTCATAAGATACGTCTTGTTTCTTAGTTGCTACTCGCATTAAAACGCCGTTTTGTTTATGAAGGAAGCCTCTTTTATTGACAAATACTATATTATTTAGAATCAATAAAAAGTTAATGGTAAGTGCAATTTAATATTAAATTCACCGTGAATTTCTAATTTCAATGCTGTAGTTCGTTTATTTTAACTTCCATCTATAATTAAAATCGTAAAGAAGCAGATGTTTTATCTTATCGTGATAATAATTAGTTATCTTATTTAATTTATTTTAAAAACTATTACGTACTTATCTGCATTTCGATAGAGGGCTGGCACTTTTGGTCTAAAACCGCTTTATATTCTAAACAGTCAAAGCTTTGTTGTTCTAATTTTCTATTGAAATATTATTTATTAATACAGGTCAGAGACAATACAGTTAAAGCTCTTTATTCGCAGGAGATATTTTCCATAAATATACCGCGAATACAGAAAACTGTGAATATGGAATAGTAATTTAGTTTGGGTTTAAAATTAAACTTGCTGTTTATTGTTTAAAATTGAAATAAGATGTATTTGACTTTTTTTATTAGTCCATATGACAGCATTCATAAAAGAAATTGGGTTGGACACCTATTGGAATCCTTTTTTATTTTTATTGGCATGACACAACAAGTTTAATTTAAAGTGTTAACAATAAGCATTAGATAATACTTACTCTATATACTTACTATAGTTACTTACTCTGTTTTGACCTCTTATGTGTATATTTGTAATAGTGTTGTTCTTATGTTTCCAATTCTCTATTCTATTCTATTATGTATTTACTTATTAGATCTGCAAATAAAGAAATTTTATTTAGGGTGATGATATTTTTATTAAATGGAAGTATGCAGTCTTTACATTGTTGCATAGCATTTGGCTAGATCAGAAGATAGCCCCTTTCCTGTAAGTATAAACCCTTAAATATTTATAATTAATTTGGTATTTTTGTTATTTATTTTACAGAATGGTATCAGTGATGAGGCGCTTTATTATAAGACTACTAAGGCTGCGTAATATAGTGATTTTTACGCTCATAGTGATATTACTGTATGCAATCAGAACAGTGACAGATGTGAAGACTTTAAATGATGTTGCAAAGCCAGTGCGCTCATCTCTCAACAGGATATTGTATAGTGACCATTTTGTACCCTCCAGCTTAAAGGTGAGAAACCAAAATATTATTAAAAAAATATTAAAATATATTATAAAATATTATTAAATCTATTTATTTTATTATTTATTTAATTTTTAATTTAATTAGAACAGACAATATCCAATAACACTAATTAAATGATTACACATAATAACATTATAACAAAAACAAAGTCTAAACAAAACAAATATACACTAAAAACAAAAAAACAGACAAGGGAGACAAAAACAAATGTTTAAGATCTATGACAGAGTCATAGTGGCCTGCAAATATGTCACAGTGAGGCGAGTCCGTCAACATTGTATTTAGGGCTGACAATGTGCGTGGGACGGGCGATCTAGCGCAGGCCACTGTGCGGCAAAATATTATGTTAAAGCCAGGCAAAGCTAGAGTGGCATAAGAGAAACAAGTAATGGCTGTAATTAGAAAACTTCATATAAATTTAACATAGGTAAATAACATTACAAAGTAACACTTTAGTTTTGGTATGATATAGTTACACACATTGCAAACTACTCTTGCTTCCCAATAAAAGATATGCTGTAACATTAAACATAGTACACTAAGTTTAGTCTTCCCTACGGTTATAATTTAGAGTTACATTTAGTACCATCTTCACAGAAGGCAATTTAATGTTCTACCAGCCTGTAAAGCTACCAGCTTGGTAAATTATTTATATTTGACAACCGGGGCGCCTTTGGAACCCTCATAGCTTTAGTTTTAAGTTAACGAATATAGTTATCACCATGAAATAACTACTATGTAAATTATTGACGCGTCAAAAGTGCCTTTTTAAGGACTATTTGAATAAAGATTATTTTGAATTTGAATTTGAATTTGGAAACATGTGCTTGAATATGCATAAAGTTATTTAATTTGATTTATACATAAAGCACATTTGTCCTAGATATTATGTGTATTAAAACTAATTCTGCAGGGTTGGCTGAAACTAATTTTGTAAAATAACTATTTGGTTGAATTTCCAACAAACTGGTTCTCACTGGTTCTGGTTTCCGTTCCAATACCTAAATAAAGTATATTTAAATATTAAAATTTATTAAAAATTCTTTGTATAAAATCAGCTTCTATATTGAATTCCAGCATTCTAAAACTTACTCATCACTACGTAATGCAGTGTGAAGAAATTAGAAACATACTAGAATATTGTTTCATATTGTTTCTAGGTTGTACTTTTGACATACTATGATATTCCTAGTTTAGGTACCTGTAGAGATTTTTGTTTTTTAAATATGTATTTTTTGTTATTTCAGAAAATAGACTGGCACAATTTGCAACAAATAGAATACGAAAGGCAGAGACTGGGTAAGTTTTATTGAACTATAAACTTTGCCTACATCTTCAATATCCGCAACAAATAAAGGACTCGTGGACTACAAGCCCTATTAGTATTGTCTTGTTCGAATCTGTTTGAAATTGTATTAAATTAAATACTGCTTTAAGGTATCGGTGAACAAGGTCATCCAGCCCATCTGTCATCAAAAGATGCTGAAATTGAGAAAGAGTTGTACGCCGTAAACGGTTTTAACGGAGCACTGAGTGACAAGATCCCTCTGAACCGTTCTCTGCCGGACATCCGACACATTGGATGCCATAAAAGGCTGTACATTGAGTCATTACCCACTGTCAGTGTTGTTGTGCCGTTCCACAATGAACATTGGAGCACTTTGTTAAGAACTGCATACAGTGTACTTAATAGATCACCCCAGTTTCTGATCAAGGAAGTATTTTTGGTTGATGATGCTAGCACTAAATGTAAGTTTTTATCTTACCTTTTAAGATTTCATGTTAAAGATAAATATCAAGTAATCATACTGTTTTCAGATTACCATCATGCAATGTAGATTTTGATCTAAAAACAACTAAATTATTAAGTGATGATAATTTTGTAGATTTCAATTGAGTTTATAAATAATAAGACCATTATAAGTTGATGGTTTCTTATTATTAGTATTTCATGAAAGTTTCAACTTTATTTTACAAGCTGTCTCTCGGGATGAATTTATGAATACAGAATGGATTGATTCCGTTTGTTTTTCGTGTTCGTCCACGGATGATTTATTACCATTAAACACATTTAAGAATCTCTTAAGGTGCTAAATATGTCATGCAAAAAATACTTTCCAGTACTTTTTGAACAGCAAATATGCCAGTTTATAGAAATTTAATTTTAGTTTGACATAGAAGAATAACTACAATGTTTCTTTTCAGCATTCCTCAAAAAAAAACTGGATGATTATCTAGAAAAGCATCTTCCAAAGGTCAAAGTAATCCGACTGAAGAGTAGGAGTGGTCTGATAACAGCTCGGTTGGCTGGTGCTAAGCAAGCTACAGCGGATGTCTTGATCTTCCTGGACTCTCACACAGAGGCCAATGTCAATTGGTTACCGCCACTGCTAGGTCTGTGTATGTATAATACGCATTTATCTATTTAAAATAGCAAAAGTAATTATATAGCAAAAGTATTCCTATTTTGAATTTTTCTTTGAATACTTGTCGGGAGTTACCTGACTAGTTTTGGATCCACCTGGGGGTCTTATTCATGAGCTTGCTCTCGCGCAGTACGGAGCACTCTGAGCGCAGAGTGGTAAAGATGAATAGTTGATCATACTTCGTACACTTGACTCGCGATAATTTAAATTCTTAAACCAAAGATTTGGCGGAATTCTAACCGTATCTTCTTTTTCTTGTCCTTATACCTACGTAGGACTGGCTTGAAAAATCTTCACATATTCCATTTAGACTTGAAGACATGTTGTTTTTGTTTTGGAATATTTATTTCAACCGCTTGCCTTATGATAATCCTTGGGTATAATCTATTAGATCCTTAACCGGATTATTCGGTGATTTCTCAAACTATTAAATAACCATAAAATTGACCTAAATAAATTTCTACCATGTATTAATGAACTAATTCAAATTTAAATTTAATAGAACTGCACACTATGGGTCCTTATAATAGACGTAGTATAGTATAACGTCGGATTAGTTACGCACTGTTTTATCAGAGCACCTTTTAAATTTCAGAGTATGACCAAATACTGCATAATTATAAGGCTTTTTCACTTCATCATCATCATGATCAATCCATTACCGGCTCACTAGAGAGCACGGGTCTCCTCTCAATATGAGAAGGGTTTTGCCATAGTCCACCACGCTGGCCATGTGCGGATTGGCAGACTTCACACGCCTTTGAGAACATTTTGGATAACTCTCAGGCGTGCAGGTTTCCTCACGATGTTTTCCTTCACCGTTGAAGCAAGTGATATTTTTTTTTTTTTTAAAAACGCTTTATCACTTACGTTATATATTAATATATAACGTATATATTAATATATAACGTAAGTAAGCGCGATATTTTATTACCGCGCTATAAAGAAATCATCTTATATATTCTAGAACCGATAGCCCTGAACTACCGCACCGTGGTGTGTCCTTTCATAGACGTGATCGCGTACGATACTTTCGAGTATCGAGCTCAGGACGAGGGCGCTCGAGGCGCCTTCGACTGGGAGTTTTTTTATAAGAGACTGCCAATATTGCCGAAAGATGAGGAGAACATGCCAGAGCCTTTCGAGTGAGTATTTACTTAATATTTTATAGCAAAAGATATATCTATAAAGGCTATATATATTTTATACCACACACCACAATAAAATAATTAATTTAGTTATTTCGGAAGACAAAAGTCCATTTAGGGTCAGTACTTATCTAGGTTAGTAATAAGAAAAACTTAATATCTATGCTTCGCTGATTGGGTTGCGGTCGAGTGCGCGGGTGTTCCCGTGACCCAGCCACCAGGCGACGCGTAGAAGCATCGCTGGGTTTTAGTGGGTATTCTGGTCGCCAGTCCGGCCGCCGGCGAGTCCCACATACCCCGTCGGAAGTCAAGACTGCGTCGCTTACGGAGGAGACGCGTAAACGCATTTCCCAACGGAAAAACAGAATGCTGTAATCTTATAACTAAAATGGGTTTACTCATCTGATCAGCTCTATTTATTAGAGGACTATCCAGTTTGTCATGTTCCGTATGGTTGACTTCCTTCGCTACAAGTTAGTCCAACGTGTAGAGGATAATTGAATAAGTTTTATAAGATACCAAAGGACTTCATATTTTTTATGATTTTTATTAGGTTTTGCAGCTGAACTACCGATTTTTTTCTTACTTAAACTGAACTGAAAACTTAAATATTATGTATGGTTTTGCCAAATTACAACTGAATCGTTTAATTCAACGCATTCCAAACTTGTTATTCGGATTATAAAACGACCTATTGTCACTCAAAGATTGTAGTCTCTATATCTGCGTCACCACCAGGTGAGATTGCAGGAAAACCAGTTTTTATCCAATACGTAACTCTTCAATTCCACAGGAGTCCAGTTATGGCAGGCGGGTTGTTCGCGATATCGCGCGTCTTCTTCTGGGAGCTCGGCGGGTACGACCCGGGGCTCGACATATGGGGCGGGGAGCAATACGAACTCAGTTTTAAGGTTTTAAACTTTTTCTTATTGAACTTACCCCGGGGACTACAGTTACCGAATTCGTCGCGAAAACGATAATTAATAAATAACAATTAACAAAAAGTAAAAAGCAATTATATTAAAATGTACTGTCTCCTCGTCTTTTTGGGCTGGAACGACGGGACGTGAAACTTCTCAATCCGAATTATTGCGTGCTCAATCATCAAGTAAGCGGACATTTAATTAGTATGTATGTCGCTGACAAACGACCGGACGTGTCACCTGATGATAAGTGATTACCTCTTCCATGAACACCTGCTGCAGCAGCGGAGCCACTGATGAGTTGCCGGCAGAACCCATTCTCCTATTTAGTTTCTAAGCGACGTCTATATTATTGTTATTAAAACGTTGTCTCGTTTAAACTCTTTCTAAAGTGAGATGGTAAAGCTAACCTCGCATTACAGATCTGAGCCTGAGCAATAAATGACTCTAATAAGTACACCTACTACTATCTACTACTAATAGTTATACCTAGAGAGTGGTGTACTCTAATAATTTTAGCAGTTAAAAATGACGTTTCTCATAAATAATCTGTTAAAGCAATATTTTAAAGAGCAACAATATTTGACTTACGTCATCGCAGTGGGTCACATACGAAGGGAAAGTGAAATCCGAATGAAGTATAAGACCTTCTCTCAATATAGAACTCTCTCTCTCTCGCTCTCGCTCTCTCGCTCGCTCTCTGTCTCTCTCTCTCGCTCTCTCTCTGTCTCGCTCTCTCTCTCTCTCTCTCGCTCTCTCTCTCTTTTCTCTCTCTCATTTCAGCCGCTTACCGATTAAAAATTAGAGAATTCTATCATAGAATATATTTTTTGATAGTTGGTCCATCCGGTTTGTATTTAAGTAATCCAACACTGCTTACAGATCTGGCAGTGCGGGGGTCGCATGGTAGACGCGCCTTGCTCCCGCGTGGGTCACATATACCGCAAGTTCGCGCCCTTCCCCAACCCTGGACATGGAGACTTTGTGGGACGGGTGAGTGCTATCTAACTACAGTTATCATGATCGTAGGAGGAAGAGGTTTGTGTCTAGTTACGCATAATATCTGAAATCTGAAAATTTGGTCAGGGAACGTTACACTTGATTGGGTGTTTTGTTTTCGCCAAATTTCAAGTTTCTAAAGTATCCAGGAATAGCTTTACGATTACCTTATAGACTGATTGAATTATTTCGCTGTAAGAACATTTTAAGCAAATTATATGTATAGACTCAATTACAATGCTTGTATAGAGCCGAGTCAGTTCCAAACTCAACAGATGATGAGAAAATGCATGAGGAGTTCTTCATCATAAGGCTGGTTTATGCTTTTTAACAATCTTTAAGCATGTTTCAGTCCAAAGTGTTTGTTTTTTTTGTAATTGAAAACCAAAACAGGTTAATCTTTAAATGACATGGCCGGATAAACAATTCATAATAAATAAATGATCAGTAGTTATTCATAAGTGGAAATTACTTTTATAATGAACTAAAAATATTCAATATTTCTTCACGTGTAAACCTTTTTTAATATTATTCCTGATATAATTAGTTTCATAACGTATTGTTCATGAATATTATGTCATCAAATATATTTAGGGGGATTTTTTTTTCTATCTCAGGATCTCTCGCTTGGTCTCTGATCATAAAACTTAAACTTTACTAATGGTTCTCAATTTTTCGCCACCACCGTGAAGACATCCTGGTTGGGTGGAAGACACGTTGTGTTTGGTAAAGTGGTTGAGGGATTGGATGAGTAAAGCAAGTGGAAGCTATGGGCTCTCAGTCTAGCAAGCCATCCAAGAAGGTTGTAATTGCGAATTGTGGGCAGCTTTGTTAAAATGTTCTGTAATATTTATATAATATAATCTTTTAAGTTTATATGTAATGTCGTCCTAAAGTAAACCTTCCCAGTCATTATGGTAACATTATGAAGTTTGAGGTCATTCCAATTCCAATTATTATGTTAAACGGATGTAAACACACACTTATAAGCTTTAATCAAATCAAAACAAAAATAGCTTTATTTATATAAACTTATTACAGTCATCTATGGATCGTTCATATAAATCACATTTATCATTACTTCTATTCGTGAAGTGTTGGTAATAACTACACTCACCAACTTTAAACTAAAGCTAAGAGGGTGATATTAATGAACATGAATATTTCAATTAGGGAACAGCTCCATATTCAGCCATGTCTTTTACTGTTATTTCGATCGTAGTGGAATAGTTTTGGAATCCTGTTATACAGAACTACAGAAGAGTGGCGGAGGTGTGGATGGACGAATACGCAGCGTTCCTGTACAAGAGGCGGTCGCACTATCTGCGGATAGACCCCGGCGACATCTCCGAACAGAAGGCGCTGCGGGAGAAACTCAAGTGCAAGTCATTTCGCTGGTTCATGACGCAGGTGACACTCATGATTTCACCGTCCGACCCCCCCGTTATCCCAAACGTCGCCTAAGCCGAGGTTCGGCCTCAAAGGAGGCGCCCTTAGGCAGTCGTTCCCATAGTTTCTTCGAGCCCTAGGGCTCAAAATTTCTTCTGGCAGAGCTTCTTTCCAAAGCTCGCCAAACAGCCCGGTTACGCTGTGGCAACCAATAGGGTTTGTACAGCTAATAGACAGTCTGAAAAAAGAAAAAAAAAACTCATGATTTTTTGTAGGTTATTTCAACTACAAGTTAGCCCTCGATGGAAATCCCACCAGGTAGTAAATAAGCGATGATGTAGTCTTAAGATGGTAGCGGGCTAACCTGTTAAGAGTATACCAAAACCGTACTCCTTATTGGTTGCTACACGACTTTTTACCGGAACGTTTAACGGTTATTAAGGTAATGACTATTCGTTCGTTTTGTGTAATTTTTTTGATTACAAAAGCTGTCTATTTACTATACTAATATTATTAAGAAACAATATTTATTTGTTAATATGAATTGTAAATAATAGGCTCTGAAACAATCGAACTGATCTCTTAAGAAAACAATTTAATTTGAAAATGAAAAATTGATTTTCAATCTGCATTATTAAGGAAGGTATTAATGAATCCTTATATGAAACCCAAAACACGCGAAACCCTTTTTTTAACGTTTTGGTTTTCAAAATTCTTCCTAGATTGTATTTCACGTAGTATGAATGCTGTTTGTGTATAGTCTGTTTTGTAATCTGTTTTCTGTAACAGCATAGTCTTATAGAACCTTGATCACCATTATAATATTTATCTATATACATCAATTTTTAATTATTTTACGAAAGTAAGACAAAATCAGACAAAACACAAACAACAAAAACAACAAAGAGACAAAATCTTATTGTACCAGTATCAGACAACAGACATAGAAGTAAATTTTCCAATAGTTTCATGTTCCGCTGTATGAAACAAAAATTGCGAACAAACCTTTCTTTCATCACTTTAATGATGCTAATTGTAAACTCAAGTATAACCTTTTCAGGTTGCATTCGATCTGACGGCCAAATATCCGCCCGTTGAATCGAACCCGTTTGCTTCGGGTCAGGTGAGTATTTCTTTAAGTTATTCTTATGTACTGTGAGAGCTCAAAAGAGCTCTATTTTTATAATTCTCTTATGAGATATATAGAACAATCAAGTTAAACCCGTGCGTACTTAAAAGAAAAAACATTTTTGTATAACTTCTTTAAAGTACACATAAATATAAAGTGTAAGAGGTCCATGGCGGGGAATAAAAGCAAGAGGACCAGAGAAAAAACTTGGTCCTCCTAGATGTGAGGCTGGAGGCTTAACTTAGTGGTTGAGATAATCGCTATCTGTTACAAGTTCCGGCCCCCTCCACTGCGACGTCATCCAATTGACGTGTTGCCATGGCAATAGATTATTGATATTGATTGAAATATACGGTTGTGATAACTATTTTAGAAAATACACAATTATTAACATTATTATACATACACGCGTAATATATCATCATGTTAGATAAAAGCTTCTTCTTCTTCAAGTGCCTCTCCATTACTGGAGGTCAGCAGTCAGTTTTTTGTAACGTTCCTTGTCCATGGCTAAATGGAACAGTTGTTCGACCGACTTGATGCCAGTCCACTCCCGTATGTTTCTGAGCCACGACTTCTTTCGCCTTCCAACACCTCTTTTTCCAGCAATCTTCCCCATCAAAATAGTTTGCAGCAGGCGGTACCTATCGTTACGCAATATATGACCTAGGTACGAGATCTTACGCTGTTTGATAGTTCTGACCAACTCGGTGTTCTTCTGCATTCGGGCAAGGACTTCAGCGTTAGACACTTTAGCCGTCCAACTTATGCGGAGCATCCTACGATAAGTCCACATCTCGAAGGCTTCAATCTTTTTTCGTAAGGCTTCCACTAAAGTCTGCCTAATTCCGCCGCCTAAGTCCGCCGAAGATAAAAGCTACTTAAGGAAATAACTAAACCCTCAGATCCGTCCCGTGACCCACCCGCAGTACTGCGTGGACGCGCACCACGGCCAGCAGATGGAGAAGTTGCAGCTCAAGCACTGCACCAGCGCCGCGGCCGGCGAGCAGGAGTTCACGCTCTCCTGGCACAAGGACATCAAGTACGCCGCTTTTCTATTACTTTGTAAAATTTATAGAATTCATTAGTTAAAAAAATTGGTTTTATTCATGACAAACTAATCATGGTATCTATCAAGTGTGTTTATAATCTGACCAAGCTTTTTAGCACGTTTGTACACACATCTAAAATCGATGACAATGCAATAATTTAAATAGTGCCATTATTATATATATTATCTTTAAATACTTGACGACTTATTTGTAATTATAACGCATTGCAGATGTAAAAATAGAAACATGTGCTGGGACCTGCCGGATTCTTCGCCGAAAAGTCCAATACTGTTGTACGGCTGCCATCTTGGCGGGGGCAACCAGTTGTGGCGGTATCATCCGGTGAGTAACTAAACAAGTTTAACTTCAAACAGTACTGTCATTTTATTATTATCAGCCCGTACTGTCCCAATGTTGGGCAAAGGCCTCCCTTTCTTTCTTCCATTTGTCATTTGGTACTGTCATTTGGTGCTCGAAAAAGTTCCCTCGGAAATGTTTTTAGATTTATGGTTTAATAGGTGCGTCCTCTTATTGAATTTTCATTTTACGTGTCATCATTTTCTAGGACACTCAGCGTCTCAAGCACAGCACGAATGACAACTGTCTGGACTGGGACCCCTCAACGCGCGACCTGTTCATCAACCCGTGCTCAGATACCAACACACAGGAGTGGATCATAGATAATGTAGACGTGGAAATGATGGCCAAGTGGGACAACGTCGCTAAACGCATCACTGGGCCTGTTGAGGACTATTAACACTAAGCAATATACTAAGCAGGGCTTTTAAGACGTGATATTGTAATATACAGTGATGGTTAACTTATTTAGGTCTAATTGTTCTGAAGGTAGAAGACATGGAATTAATCGCCATGTATCACAATTAGTGCGTTTCGCTACAGATGCGATGATAAAACGTTTCAGCTAATAGTGGTCCTGCAGAATTATTGCCAAGAGAATTTTACATGACATTTAAACGTACTTGGCGTAATAATTAATACGTAAAACGATGGCCTACTTGAATAACCTCGCATAACGAGACCCATAGCCTGTTTAAATATATAGTTTTTTACTAATAATACTTAATAAAATCACTCAAGATAGGTATGAAACACATAAAATAGACAGCAAATCTGTAGTCACTTATACTATGCAAGTAACTTTGTAAGTTTTTTCTATTTTTATAGATTAGATCATGACTGTCAAGTAAACAGAAATTGCCAAACATGTTAATAATTATAACATAGGTAGTAAAATAAAACCTAAATGCAGTTTGTATTGTATATTTTTACTGACTTTTGTGGGAAAATTTCATAAACTTATGTGATTAACACAATGCAATATGTAGATTAAGAAATTAAAGCCAAGTAAAAATGTGTATCAAAAGCCAGTAACCTATTTTTAATATAGTCTAGTGTGTTTAGAAAATAGTAAGCTGTCAGTACTGTCACATTATAATCGGAACTTAAAATGATAAATTGCACAAATAATTGTTACAAATAATAAAATAAAATATATATAAATATAAAATTTATTTAATATTTTGATGAGTATCTTTTTTGCATATTTCATAACTAAAACTTTTGTTGACTTTAAAGCTATGATAATTTACTATTTTCTTAACGAATTGACAGTTGAAATTAAAAAGCCCACATATTATGTAAAGTATGTTAATATGTACCGATAATAATTACGTTACGATTTTAGTAATTGGACGTTTCCTTTTAATGTTCAATTGATTATTTAATAGTAAATAGGTTTTATTATATTCTATTAATTTCAAGTGTATACCAATAATACTTATTTACATTGGAAATTCAGTGCATTTATCGACTATTTATGATATTGAGATTTTAAAAATAGTTAAATTGGTTTACAAATCAATGGCCAAGTTTAAGAAATAACCAAAGTTTACAAACGAAAATACAAACGATTTTCGCCAAAACATTAACAAGATAATACCGTACAGAGTCAATTGAATTACGAAACAAGTTATTTATTTCATAATGAAAAGATTAGATTAGCAAAATTCCTTTTGGTTGTAGATCCTAGTAGTTTATGTTACAAATGGAATATTTTTGTGCTTCTGTCAGTTGATAAACTGTAATACTTACTTTAGCCAGTTAGATATAACTGCCAATTCTGTACACACATATATAAACATAGCAAAATAGACAGGTCTACATATAGTGGCGCCTTTTTCACTATTTTGAACTATGAAAGTTTACAGACTCATGTACCATTATGATAATGAAAAGATATTGACCTTGGATATTTTTCAAACTTGACCGTTCATTTAGTTAGTAGTTAGAAATTTTTTATGGTATAAAATTGTCGACTTGCCTTGTTTGTACATTAAAGTTAAAGAATAGTGGGAGGCGTTAGGAATAAGAAACAGGGCAGAAATAAACATATTGCAAAAATGTTCTTCATAGTTCGATAGTGGTATAAGTAATCCGCGTACTTTGCGGAAGTTGATGATAATACATAGAAAATATTATAAGCTTAATTTACAATAATCCGCAATTTGCAATAAGTTGACGTAACGTTAGTCTAACGATCACAAGGTCTTGGGTTAGGTCGATCCGACCTTGGGAAGGTCAATTGCTCGATGTTGTGTTTTCTTTTAAAAATTATAATAAAAAAGCACCGGTAAATACCCAAAGCAGAATTGCATAAGTTGTTTTTAGCAAATAAGTGTTTCAGGTTTTTTTTATATTACTAATATGAAGCCACTATTAATTTTTTTAGATTTTTTTAAATAATGAATTTGAACTATACAGCATCTCACCGGTTCCGCCATTTTAATGTGTTTTTTATATATATATTTTATATTTTACTGTAAGCGTAATTAAAAATATGTTTAATAAAGGAAACCCTTATTATATATGTATAGTTATATATAAACCTTTTGTCGGATACGAAAAATTGTGCATATTTCTGGTGAATACCGAATGTCTGATGAGGTAAAAGCCATATTGAATTTAAATATATTTTTATGTAGTACGTTATTTTTTTATATGTATTTTTTTTTTGTTATAAAAGTTACCTACCGTAATTGTAACCGTACCGTAATTTGTTTACAACGTTAGTGCCGTGTGTTATCCCCGGCAAGGGGCAGTTTGGGACCTCTGAATCGGAAATTTCTGAACCTTTCTAGGCCTTGCTCATGCCGAGACAAATACGTGGCGCTAAGCGATTTAGCGTTCCGGTATGATAAGCGTAGGATGATAATGCGTATACCGATGGAGTATGGGTCAAATATAACTGCCAAATCGCTAACAGATTAGCCCGCTACCATCTTAGACTGCATCATCATTTACTTATCAACTTCATCACATTAGGTCAATTTTACTTGGAAGTTAGTGTTTAAGCAATGAAACGACTCGAAAAAAATTTGCTAGTTTCCAAATGCCATAATGTCCAGCCAGAAGTGGATTTAGATGTGGAAATACTGTTATTATAAATGAACTGAGTGTCTAGTCTCGAGTAACGCCAGTGAAATTGTAGCTTTATAACTATTTGGATGATTACAGCATACCTAAAAAGTAAATGCAGATAAATTACAGTTATTTTTTGTCTGGTGGGAGGCTTCGGCCGTGGCTAGTCACCAACCTGCCGACAAAGACATGTCGCCAAGCGATTTAGCATTCCGGCATGATGTCGCGTAGAAATCGATAAGAAGCCCGCTACCACCTAAGACTGCATCATCACTTAACATCAGGTGGGATTGCCGTCAAGGGCTAACTTGTAGTGGGTAAAAAAAACCACAATTTCTCGATGGCTGCTCGACATGAGTGCTATGACATTTCAATTTTCACAAATGGTGACGTCAAAATTAATAACTGTGTATGGAATTGTGTCAAAATACACATGCCGGACAGTTTAGAATAAAATGCCACGGACAATCAGGTCAAATAGCTATAATATTAACCTTGCAGACTATATGTCTAATCAAAAATTAGTTTTAGAAAAGGGTCTACAGAAGTTATTTTCAAAATGTATAGATTGCTTAGCTTGCATAAATCACCCAATTTTTTCTGTGTATTAATTATACAGATTGTATTGTCTTAATTTATCCAGATTTTGTTATTAATTAATAGGTATCAATAGGAAATATAAATATAATTTGTCAATTTAAATCCTAAAAGTATGTTCCATTGAAACATATCACTAGTTGTATGTAAGCACTTAATAGAATGTAATAAATTATTTTTATGTAACGATAATCTTTTTTATTATGCCCTCCAGTTGCCCGATTATTATTGCGACATACTACATTTCATCATCATCATCATGATCAACCCATTACCGGCTCACTACAGAGCACGGGTCTTCTCTCAATATGAGAAGGGTTTGGCCATAGTCCACCACGCTGGCCATGTGCGGATTGGCAGACTTCACACCCCTTCGAGAACATTACGGAGAACTCTCAGGCGTGCAGGTTCCTCACGATGTTTTCCTTCACCGTTGAAGCAAGTGATATTTTAATTTTTAAAAACGCACATAACTCCGAAAAGTTAGAGCTGCGCGCCCGGATTCGAACCGCCGACCTCTGATTTGGAGGCTGACGCCCTAGCCACTAGGCTATCACCGCTTAACTACGATTGGTCATACTTAAAACCATTAAGAGATTACCAGAATTACAGGTAGCTACGTGTAATTGTTTTGCGAATACAGTAGTGATTGGTTTGTGGGGAAAAAAAAAATTACCCATGTAACTACCACGCTAGTGTTAATTAAATTACCATTATTTCTACTGCAATTAGAAATTGCTAACAAACTCGTTTTTTACGTAAAAAAATATGTTTAATCTCTACCCCAGTTAACGTATATAGTTGAATAAAAAAGGCACCGTCCGACCCCCCCGTTATCCCAAACGTCGCCTAAGCCGAGGTTCGGCCTCAAAGGTGGCGCCCTTAAGCAGACGTTCTCTTAGTTTCTTCGAGCCCCAGGGCTCAGAAATTTCTTCTGGCAGAGCTTCTTTCCGAAGCACGCCAAACAGCCCGGTTACGCTGTGGCAAACAATACGGTTAGTACAGCTAATAAACAGTCCGAAAAAAAATAATAAAATAATACTTCCCAATTAAAAGACATTTCACTTGTTTCAAAGATAGTGTACTGTTGTTTGTAGAAACAAAGGAATATTCAAATGAAGTAGGAAGCTTTCTTAAAACTATAACTAAACTTAAAATATAACTTTAGGTTAAAAGAAGTCATCCTTTTTAATTTAACGTTAGTGTTTCGATACTTGAAAAGGAATCTAAATTACGGATGAGTATATTTATAGGTTTACATATTTTTGTTCTGTAGGTAGGTAGGGAAACAGTAAAACAAATGTTTTTTTTTTATTATTTTTTATTACATATTCCATTAGAATACTTTCTATATTTATTATTGTACATGCTTACAACGCTTTCCATAGCACGCACGCTGTGAACTAGATGATTGTACATTGCACTTAATACACATAGCATAAACATAGGATAGAAGTGATATAGATGCCGAATGTAGACCATAGACAAATAGGCCATCATTTTAGAAAACGTCCCACATTTAATAAACCTCTTTTTTCCCATAAAAGTACATAGTAATCCGAAAATATAGGATGCAGTTTTAGCTTTTAGGAAAAGAAGTGATTCAGATAATAGGGTCCATTCTGTTATGCACAAATCTTTAAACTCATCTTAATTGCTAGCGCTAAAAATACTACTTTCCTTACCTATAAACGAAGTAGAGAATAATTTAATGGATGGTACTACTTTCATTCTTTCCAATTGAGGTTGTTTTAGATATTTGTGTACAACAGGAATGGGCCCAATTGTCAATAAAATCTGTAAACTTTGTATTCAATAAAATAAAAATCTCTAATTCCCAATAATCATTTATTGAGAATTTACCTCAGGGCAAACGAAAAAAAGTCGAAATGTAGAATTTACGTTCTAGCATCAGAGTTCTTTTAAATCCAAATAATGAAAATTGTGCGTATATGTTTGTATAAAAACCTTTCGAAAAGCGAATTTGTGGATTTGAATAGAAACTGAATACGTAATTGTTATAACATAAACATTACATGATGAACAGATATCTTATACGGTTGTACACGAATCTCTACTAAAAGTAAAGTTATTCTTTTAATTGATGTGAAAAAGACAACAATACTCTTATAACTGTTAATTTAATTCAGTTTTGAGCTACGTAATGAAACTAATAAATATCAAATCCTTAATATTGACATTTATCATCAACTCTAGATTTTAGAGCATTTTGACAAAACTGTATAAGACGTTTAGTGAGAACTAAATATAAATTGGCGATCGAAATTCGACTTACCTACGTTGTAAAAAATTGATGTTAAAGCGCTCAAATGTCATCTACAAAACAGTAACCCCGCCTCAAGAGATTTCTTGGAAGCCCGCGGATCATCTGTCTTGAAAAGTTTCCGCAAGCGTACTTCTAAGCGGAAATAAGAAGAGCGTACTTTGAATTTGCTCAGTCAAGCAAGTATTATAACGAGATAGACTAATTTTTATTAGTTCGACACATATTATTGTCTCGCTTTAGCTGTTCACTAAGTCAGGAGGCAATGGAGAGGTATTGGATGGATGGTATGGATTTACTGACTTTAGAGATCTCGGCGATAGTTTTTAGCTATTGTGTAACTGGCAAAACTATTTCTCTACAATCGTATTGCAAAAAACAATTTTTTGTTATTTTTTTTTTTCGGACTGTCTATTAGCTGTACAAACCCTATTGGTTGCCACAGCGTAACCGGGCTGTTTGGCGAGCTTTGGAAAAAAGCTCTGCTAGAAGAAATTTTGGAACGACTGCCTAAGGGCGCCTCCTTTGAGGCCGAACCTCGGCTTAGGCGACGTTTGGGATAACGGGGGGGTCGGACGGTGTATATTCATTGGGATCCTACATTAATGTAGGAGAACAACACTATATGACAAGCGAAATGCTTTCAGATTGACTGATACTTTTTCGCTGTTGGCCAAAACTACTATACTAGGGCGAAAATATTAACATCCCCATACTGAACATTCACTGCTGGAAATAGGTCAATTAAAAATGTCAAACAGAAATTAAGAGAATATTTTTTAGTTGAGTTGGATGGTGGACTCATTTGTGTCGACCGTCTAATTCAGTTAAAAAATGTTCTTTTCATGCCTAATCTGCTTACTCAGTTCCTCTAGTTTTAAGCTGTTAAGTTACAGACTAGCACCGAGGACAAACCTCTTCGGTTTTTTCGGTGTCCGTATTCTTGGGTCGCTGCGTTTATTGTTACGGATTCGCTATTCCAGTAGATTGAAACGTTAACCGCCAAGTGCCCTGCTCATTGTTAGTTCAGCTTATGTTGGTAACTCTGGCTTATACGGATGTCCTCATTTTTGATTTGATCTACAATCGATCGTACAAATACTTCGAGCTCTCCCCATCGCTCGCAATGGGATCATCATAAGTTACGTCGTTGTCAGATTTCGAAACTTATGGATAGTAACATTGCGATGATGATGATGCATAAGATTCCAGATTGTGATCGTATAGTAAAGCTGCAAAAACAACTGCCATTTATCATTAAAGTCTACGTTACTAGATGATTCATAGAGTTAAGTTTATTTATTTTTATGAGTAAGTTGTCTATGCTATATGTATTATTGCGAACTAAACTTTACACAGAGTATTGGGGTCTAATCACCATTATCTACAATAATACAAATTAAATGCAGCGGAGATTCATTTCTACATGTAAATGCATTTATTCATGCATCCGTGAAGCTCTCTAATATGTCTAGAAGATTTAGTCTATGGTATGTTTGATGGTATACTAAGTGTTTACTGATCGATTTATTTAACAAATTTATTGAAATATACTGCAGAAAGAACATTTACAAAAATAAAAATTAATTATACATAATATATTTCGTATTGATACATATGAAAGTATTACGAAAATAAAACATTATGCCATTTTTCCGGTTTTAAAAATAATAAAAATGAACCGTTCAGAGGTACTTTTGTTAATAAGCTTTATGGCTAGACAGCTTGAGTAATCTGTTTAATATATAGTACAATTAACTCTGTATTCTAGAAACCTTAACTCCTTTATAAATAAACCAAGCGTAAAGATATGTACAATGTTTTTACACGTTACATCATTTAAGTACCTATTTACAAATTAGAATTCTTTATACATCATAAAAAAGATAACTATATGCTCTATTAAATATCACCGCAAAATCAATAACTACATTCACAATAGATAATATTATATATATATACTGTATTATTATTATATTATTATTATTTAATTATTAAATTAAAATACACCTTATAGTCACTAAATAAAAGGTAAGACGTATTAAATTACAATGTATTGCTTCGTTTAGTCACATTTTGCAAAAATATCACCATGCGTCGGCCTCCATGGCCCGGAGTAGAAGATTAAAGTTCATTCCGTTTTTTTTTTAAATTTTATAAACTCCTCGTAAAAAATATCGACGCCTTATCACCATCGCTCAGTCATCTAGCATTTAAATTAATACTTCTAACACGGAATAGACACCACAATTTAAATGAGACACATTTATGGACATATACCCTAATAAATCTACATTTTTTTTTTCTTTACATAATTATTCTTCTTACTGACTTACGACATGCTTACCACTATAGCAACTTGCACAAACACCAATGAGAATTTTGAGGTCACAGACACCTATTATTATTTAAAATATATATATATATATATATATGTTTCCGTAAAGTACACAAATCCTTCGCTTAACTGATAGGTGTAATAAAAGTGCCATTCTTTTTCTACTGTTCCTTTCCGCTATAAAAAACGGCACTACTTTATGAGCTCAGTACTTAAAGACTTGTCTACCACAGTATCCATTCAATTTATTATTTCATATCCGGCAAAAACTACATACGATTGAGTTTTAAATTTATTTTTTGTAGATTGAATACATATTTATTATACTTAAATAATTAAATATTTTATTTTACAAAAACACTTTTTATAATATTGTACAGACTATAATCTTTCAGGTATTCAGAGCGCACAATGACCACAGATACAAACAAATGGACCACAGATACAAGAAAATGAGTAAAATCAGTCAGTCTAAGATAAGTCAGCAAGAAGTATTGACCCTAGTCGGTTACTGGAAATCTACCATTCGATTATTGCACAACACACGGGTGTTACGTATTCACGTTACTTTTTTTTATTTATTTATTTTTTTATCTTTCCTATTTATTTAAGGACTTACTGATAGGGTTACATGAAGCAATTACTATGTTTTGGCAGTACAAAAAAATAACAGGCTTTTATTATTTCCCCAATATAAAATTTTATGAAAATAATTAAATTTAAATTAATAATAATTAGATTTTTTTCTATTGCTGAATAAAATTCGTTTATTACGTAAAATGAAACAATGTACTTTAAAATTGAAACTTTAACGTTTACCAATGTGTTTTAATGAGAAAAAACCCTCAAAATATCCAATTAAATACGCTGTAGAAATTGGCCTATTTCGAATATATATTTGTTTCATTGCGTAGGCGAAAATTCTTCTATGTGTTACTACTTTCGTGATTATGGGTTTTCTTTTAGTTTTTATAGTTACCTATGAAATTAAAATATTGGGTCAATAGAATAATTATAAGATACTTAGATAAAATATAAAATTATTATTGCTTACATAGTATAGTATTGCGAAGTAATAGAAGGACCTTAGGTCTAACAATACAAAAGGAACAACTACAAGAATAAAATATTACTTATTTACAAATACCTAAATGTAGGGATCGAAAGAAATATTTGGCTAAAATACGTTAGGAATACATGATTTTTTTTTGTGAAAAATTACTTTAATCTAAGCGACGTACGTATATAGGATTAAAAATAATGTAAAATAATATCAAAAATTGATTAGTAGGTAAGTTGTGATCGAGTATGAGTATTTCAGTTTTTAAAATATTATGCTCAGTTCATTATTAAGCGTTATTTAAATGTTTTTTTTTTAATGACTCGTTACCCTGTCGTAAGTTATTTCAAGAGATTCATTAAAGATCGATTAAGAGAGTGTATTATAAAACATAGGATTTTAAAAAGGGGTATGTTTTTCTAATATTAAGCGAACCAAAAGTGTCCTACTACCTTAAGATTCAAATGTGACCATTTGTCCGCTTCACAAATCTTATTCTAGCAGAGCCATCTCAGTAGAATTCTTCCATCAGTCCAGAGAAACCTAAATGCGTCTAAACTACTACCATCACAAGAACTTCACATACATAGTCCACCGAAAAACGTCAGTCCTATAAAAATAGTAAATAAAACTTTCTACGCGTATTCGAACGCAAGCGCCACCTTGTTTTGGCGCGGAACGTAAAATGGCGTGGGTTTATGGCACGTTTAGCGAAGTCACGACCGATGACGCGCGCGGCCGCTCTTTCTCCGTTTCCTTCTTCCGTCGCGAACAAATACTATGTTCGCGGGGTCGTCTGCTAATTGTGGGTATCTGGAGACAGAGTGGACATCCCTGGCCGCCCATCCGTCCACTATACCATGAGAAATAAGTTCCTCCTTTTCTTCCTCGGTCCAGGATCCTCTGCCTTCCCAACCAGCGGCTACTAGAGCCTTCTCTCTCTCCCAGGCTCGCGCAGCTGCCCTTTTATGAGCATGCTTAAGAAGCTTGATTCGTTCTTGTGCCGGATCAACACCGTAACGCAAGACTATCACCGCTTGGGCGGAACCTTTGCCAACAGCATGTACTCGAACCTAAACAAAGAAATTAAATTATTTATTGTAAAAAAATAGAGAATGAAAAAGTAATAGATCATTTTGTTTTTGTTTAACAATAACAATGTTGAAGTGGGTAGAATTTCTCTTCCTTTCTTAGAGATTACTTCACGCAAATCGTGCAGAATCGGTACAGTTACGTACTAAATCATTTTAAAGTAGTGATAGTAGTAGTTTGCACCAAATTATATTTTAAACCCCGTCAATACCAATTACAAATAATATTAGTAGAAATTAAATAGAACTTCAAATATCAAATATTTTAATTTTAATAACGTATTGTAATTGCTACCAACAAGTGATTCGAAATTTACCTTGTTAGGTTAGGTTTCGAATTCACTTGTAGACATGTTTGTTTAAGTTAACTGATTCCCTCCAAAGTAAGAGTGGATGAGAATCCCCTTGGTAAAAGCTTCTCAACTTTAATAAGAGTTCATCATTGCTTTTAATGAGTAGTAAATTAGCTAATAAAAAGTATTCATAAATCCTATTTACCTCTAAGCCTTGATCGTTAGTTTCATCCTGGGATACGTTGAATTTGCCAGACAATCGCCTTAGTTCCTCCATGTCATCTCTTATCTTCAGAGAATTATCCTTCACGAAGTAAAACACATCCTGATCATGAATGCTAAAGTGGACATCCAAGAAATACGAATTGTTGAATACAGTGGTTATGACATCTTCTACGACGCTGTTTGCGCCGTCTGCCACGCTTATGAACGCTTTTCCATCTACTCTGGATATTAGTACACCTTCTCCGAAAACACCACGTTTGTAGGAAACTCTTGGAAGTAGATTTCGTGTGATTGGTTCCATTTTTAGAAGAGGCGTCGGCACGAATTCGATGTCAGATAGTTTATCGTTCACCTACAAAAAAATAAAGCTTATGTGAACTGAAGAATAGTTGCCAGAGATAAAAACGGAGCCAGGCTTAAAATGTAAACTGAAATTATTGAAATGTATACTGAAATTATTACAATACACACGCGAACGCAATAAAAACATAACATTTTATAGTTTTACCTTTTCAATAATACATTGGAGACCAGACATAACACCAAAGTCAGGAGCAAGTTGAGGCGCCGTAACTGATGTCTTCGGTTGGAATATCATATCAGTGATGTATTTCGCGCCCATCATCTTTTCTAAGTCATAACCATACAGTTGAAGCCAGCTGGACAAGCTTGTCATATAAGGTACATTCTGTTCGCGATTTATTGGGTCGTTATTTCTAAATCTGTATATGAATATGTCTGTGGGCAAACTTAATTTCGTGGCTAAATGTTCCCAGCTTGGCGTCATCCATTGTCCTACCACTGGATCATATAAACGGTTCTCCAAGTAAATTAAATTGGTGTTATAGTCAAATATACCACCTTGGAAGTCAACGGGTAAGTAAAATCCTGGATTTGTATCTTTCACTATCTTTCCGAAAGGACTGCGTTTTATTTCTTTAATGATTTCACCGTTTACATCAAATATGACTAGAGGTGAGCCATTGTGGTCGGTAGCCACATAGAAACGTTGTTCCTCTGTTTCGATGCAGGTTAAGAAATCTCTTTGGTCGTACAAGAATCGAATAGTCTTTTCTGCTTTCGGGTAATGCATGTGCGTAATGAGATTGGGTGTTTGAGGATTTGTGTAGAAGAATTGTGTGATGTTGTCCTTATCATCCTTCCAAGCGACCAACCGGTTTCTATCGTCATAGTAATACCACATCTGGAACTTATCCCTTTCAAATGCGTGAACGAATTGACCACGGGAATTGTAGCGGTACTTTTGCTCTCCGCGTCGTATGACAAAACCACGGCCGTCGTAACTGCTGAATTCAATGTCGCCGTATTGAACAACTCTATCGCCGATATCGTAGCCAAGGTAACGCTTGTCGCCATGCTCAATTATGCCAATAATGTTGCCGTTCTCATCGAACACGTATTTCCAATCATCCTCAGATCCAACCACTTCCATAAGGTGTCCGTCGTAATTATAACTAACTCGTTCGTTAGATGATGTATCGCCAATCATCATCTTCTTCGATTTAATTCGATTCCTCACATCGTATTCCAGTTCGAGACGGAACACGTCGAAAGACTTGATGTTCATAAGAACTGTTTTGATTCTGCCATGATCATCGTAATCGGTGATCGTGAAGTATTGTTTGCTCGTGTCTTGCATTACCGAACGATTAAATGTGTTTCTGTAGATTCTCAAATCGCTAACGCCTTCCAGGATACCGAGATTTTGGTTGTACTTCAATCTTAATTGCGGCATTTCCTTACTATTAATGTTCATGTCTATTGTAGAAAGTCGTGCATTGCCATCATATTGATACTTGAAATGAGCATTATTCAGACCACTCTTTGAATTGAATTTCATCTTTTCGTCTTTTAGGATACCTGCGTGATATTTATAATCTTGTCTCAATTCATAATCTGGGTCGGATATTTCTACATTTTTCACGAGATGGGTGTTTTCGTGGTAAACGTATCGAATGGCTGATGCACCGGCTAGTATTGTTTCCAATTTACCAGTACTATCGTAAACGTAAAGGATTTTGCCTGATTGGTGTGGGAATATTTTCGCTAAAATGTGACCGTCATCGTTATAAAGAATTTCATAAGGATGTCTATTCATTGGTGAGAAGTATTGATACTTAAAATAGCCCAAAGAAGTCATTAGAGCGAATGTATGGATATGGCCTCTTGGTGTAGTGAGGTTTTGAAGTGCACCAGAATCATCGTAATCCAAAAGATAGTCACTACCTCTTGGCGTTGTAACTTTGAGAGGTAAGCTTGTGAACATATCTCTGAAAGAATAGGCTAAAGAAGAACCATCACCGTTTCGGATTTCGTGCAATCTTCCTGCTCTGTCATATCCATAGGTTTCATTTAACTCACCCCAGCGCCAACTAGTAAGTCTATTGAATCTATCATAATCAAGTTCCACTTCAGCAAAGATACCGCTTCTAGGACCCCACTTAACTGGTCTTGCCATTCTGTCATAGGTGACATTTAATAGTTCTACCTTATCATCCATGAATACTGCAACTGTAGATGTATCTCTATCATATTCCAGGGTCAATAGATTTTCTCCGTTAACTCTTAATTTACGACCTATCTGAGCGACTGCTTTGCTGCTCTTTCCTTTATTAGATTGCAGTCGACGTAAAAAGTATCGCCATTCGAAGCGATTAGCCAGATCACCACCAACTTCAGTTCTCTGCTTAGCTGGCACAGGATAGCTTTCACCTAGTATAGGATCGATTTCCGAGAGAATCGTATATGGGACAGTATCAGTGGAAATGATATGACCCCATGGCATGCTAGACGATATGCTACCATCAGTTGAAATAATTGTCTTCGTCTCGGCGTCTCCAACCTTTGTATTGACCGATGAACCCTTTATAAGTATTGACACTGGTTTCCTATTGTTTTCACTTACAAGAACAGTGGCACCTTTAAGACTTAAATCGAAAGTAAGGTTAATTATTCTTCCAGTTGGAGTTACAGCAGAAGTTAACCTTCCAAACTCATCATATTTGTAAATATAACTTCTTCCAGTGCTGTCGTATTTTGCTTTTAGTAATCCTGTTGTGCCGTGATAGTCGAAAGTCATATTAAAATTGTCAGGAGTTCGCAACTCTTGCAGCATTTTCATTCGTGACATTTTGAGTCTACACTTTTGACCTTTAGTATTCTCAATTGAGTTTACAAGACTGGAATAATCTCGCAACAGGAAGACTTTGTTGCCGGCGGCATCAGTCACAGTACTAAGTTTTCCGTTACTCGTGTTAACTGTATACGTGAAAACGTAATTATTTTCTCCAGTGAGAATGTTTTTGGTCATTACGTGTTGACCAAATCTATTGAATATGTAAGTTTCTTGTGTATCTGGTGCATAAATTTCATATTCTCTTATGCCACTAGCATCCGGAATGCTTGCCATAACTGACCTAATTCTGTAGTTCGCTTGATCAGCAATGTGCACAATACCGTCAGGGCTTACAGTGACTGCTGAGATGGTGTTGAATTTAGAATTAGACGCTAAGAAATGATCTGCTTCAAAACAATCACAACCTCTTTCTAAACAATTGCACTTCGATTCAGCACCAGCGTACAAAGAAATCTTTCCGTCAGTAGTAATAAGCCTCACTCTATTGATTCTTTGGGAATCGCTTTCCGCTACATACAAATCACCGGCAGCACCAAATGCAATGCTTTGTGGCATAACAAGTGTAGCATAAGTTGCCAGTTCCATGTCATACCCTGTTAAAGGTGATGGGCAATGGAGTGGTCTTCCAGCGATTACCTTCACTCTTCCATCAGGAGCCATTTGTAGAATCATATGGTCATCAATGATATGTAAGCTGTTATCCAGCAGATTGATTGCTAGTTCTGTCGGCCACCTCAAATGGACTTCTTCAACGCTTAAAGTTCCTTCACATGGTATCGGTTTCCAATGAGCTCGATGCATATGATTCCCAATGACTGTCGTGATAATACCATCTCTGTCTACCATTCGTATATTTGTGCCGTCGGCGAAATAAAGAACGTTATCAGTCGAAACAGCAACTCCTTTTGGATAAGCCAATTTTGCGTCTCTTGCTAGAGCTCCGTCGCCGCAATGTGCTTCGTCTCCTGGAAGACATCTTTCTCCCGAGCCTACAACAGTTTCCCAGTTCCTTTCGGGATCGCTAAAGTCATCTGTATTGCGAACTTTGATGATTTGATGGGACTCAGGATCGGAAATGTAAAGCGTTCCGTCTAATGGTGATAAAGCCATGTGGTATCGGTAGGAGACCTGCGTAGCACTGAAAAGAGAAAAAGTTAAGTTAAAATAGGCACAGGCAAGTGAAACAGAGTTTTAAGGCAAATTCTGGAATTTTTTGAGTAATATAGATCAATTAGTAAAAGTAGTAATTATGGACTTCAATTAAGACATACTTTGTTTTGGATATCAACTCATCATTATCATTATCAACCAATGACCAGTCAGTTCACTGCAGGGCGCGAATCTCTTGGCATGATGAGAATTTTGGTCGTATATATATATTTAAGATCATTATTATCTTCCCGAAAGTTCTACTTTTTTAAGGCGTTTTTCCTCACGATGATTTTAATTTACCGTAAGAAATTATAATATTTTACAACTTACTTTAATTTGACTACAGTTCGAACAGTGCCATCAGTATTGATCTTCCTGACGAGATTAAAGTCACCAACGAAGATCGAGCCATCAGGCGCTGCTACCAGTGCTACGGGAGCGAGTAGTCTTTGCTTGACCGCCGCACCAGAACATTCATTGCCACAGTCCAGTGCTCGCTGACGACCGTCACCCATTGCGGTGATTATGAGACGAGGTTTGTGTTTCAGATAGATGTTTGTACCGTCACCCTTTTGGAGTATACCTAAACAAAATTATAAATAAATTATCGGTGATTCAATATCGACGGATTATTAAATCTATTGGTTCTAGCTGAGTTCGACACCGTTCCTCTGCTTTATAGGAGAACACTTAAGTCTTCTCTAAAAAAAAAAAAAAATTTAGCTATAAAAAGCTAATATGTAGGAAGTTATTTTACGCATGCTTTTTCGTGTTCTAGTAATTATTACATGAGTCAGGTTAAGGATGCAAATAAGTTGGTTAAAACATTTACCTTCATGGAAATTGTATCTGTGATGAATATCTAAATTCCAGCCACCAACGTCAGAAATACTCATGTCGTGACCACTCAATTTCGTCGTCTGCACATTCCAGATTATATCTTTACAATCAGTGTATTGGTAACCAACTTTTACTAATGCTGTAGTCACTCCATACACTCTTTGTCTATACACGTTCAGTCGATTCCAGGGATATGTGAACTTAATTACTGGATCAGCTTCAAAGGTCTTCTCGAAAAGAATTCCTTCAATTGTAATTCTCAGATGTATGAGAGCTAAAGTGGCTGGTACTTTTTCTGGAGTAAGTTGGAGTTGGATTGTGGAGAGGTATCCTGCGGCTCTCGAGCTATGGTAGACAAGATTTAGGCCGGTGCCTGGGATTTGAAGGCTCTCTTGGACCACCTAGAAAATAAAAAATAATGGCTATTAAATATTTTTTAGTGTAGTCATCACCGGATTTGTTCAAGGGCGCTATTAGTAACAGTGTTCGCGAGAAGCTTGCCATAGAAAAACTTCTCTGCGTTGCCGTAAACCGGTCTAATGTCATTTATCATTCGTAAATTTTTTATCTTTACGACAGTCTAGGCTTAGGAGGAATATAGTGCGTAAAAAAAAAACCATCGCATTAATGGTGTCTCATGTTAATTGTTAAAACTAGTATAGTGTATTAAAGTATGGTGTACTGGTGCAATAACATCTCCCATGCAGATATGAAATTTTGAGATAACATCGGCATAAATACTGTGTCATCGATTTAACTAAAAAATCTTATTTCGTTAAACCGATGTGACATCATCATCATCATGATCAACCCATTACCGGCTCACTACAGAGCACGGGTCTCCTCTCAATATGAGAGGGGTTTGGCCATAGTCCACCACGCTGGCCATGTGCGGATTGGCAGACTTCACACGCCTTTGAGAACATTATTTAACGATGTGACATATTTATTCTTAATCTTTGAAAAGATTCGCTTTGCGAAAACTGTCGTCATATGAATTTGGGAACAAAGCTTTCTATCAGTCTATACTTTATTACTTTATATATACTTTATTCTGTACAATAATATATATCTCAACGCGACGCGTAGAAAGCGCCTTTTAAAGGACTTTTTGAATAAAAATTATTTGAATTTGAATTTTGAATCTGGTGTACCTGAGATTCTGCAAGTATAGCGCTCTTGTCAGGACAAGCACCCTGGAAACCATGTTTCCATGTGGCCAGGACCACCGGCTTCATAGCATCGTAGTCGTGAGCGAGGCATGCTTGAGGAGGTCCCAGACCACCTTTGTCGTCTAATGTTGTCATCACAACTTCATCGATAATCACAACCTGAAAGGAAGATTAATTAGTCCAATGTTTGAAGAAGGTGGCACTTTTTGTACTAACTCTTGGAAATTTTTAGATATATAAGAAAATAATCATAATTTTTTCGATTTTTTCGGTTTTACGCCTATCAAAATACTAAGTTTGAAGAGTCTTACCTCATTCCAAGGCACAAAAACGACCTGCGTTGATCGTTTGAAGGGCGCCCTCCCGAAGTGAAGAGTCACAGCCCCTCCTCCGTTCACAAGGAGATCGAACCAACCGTCCTCCCTCGTTAAAGTAAACCCTTCTAAGGGCGTGGAAGTGGACACCCTTACTCCGACTAAACCGGATCCCAGGGAAGTGACAACTCTACCCCTTATGACCGCAGAACGGCTGTAAGTGTGATTAAACTTGATGAATTAGATGATAGTAATTTTATAATTATGAAATGGAAAACATGGTTATTATTTAGGAATTCAGTATAACCATTGTGTTAATATTCTAATTTTACAAGAAATATAACATAACAGTAATAAGATTCAAAAAATCGATTTCAATGTAGTTAAATATGATGAAATGTCATAGTCAATTCAGAACTTCTACTACTAAGAAGGAAAAATTAAATATATGTGAAGTAAAGAATATTATTTCAATCAATATGAATTGGGTGACAAGTTGTTTTTTTTGGGTTTAAGAAAAATAATGCAAAATACAAGGTTTTATGAGTGGTTTGAAATTTAAGTAAGTGGAATTATTAAAATATTTTATATAGTAATACAACATTCCTGCTATTGGTAAATATAAATGTACTCGTATGTATGTTGTATAAAATTCACAAAAGTAGGTATACTATTGCTTTGTTGCTAATAACTTCACTAATCCAAAACCCCAATACTATATCTACGTATTTGTGAATACGACCTAGGAAATCTACGTTTATTAAATATAAATATTTTTTGACATTTATATAAAAAGCGTAACACAAAACTCACAGGACACGAATATATAAACGAATATACAACATAAAACATCATGCACACGACTATACTTGTACAAAATATGTTGGCTATTAGGATATGAGGATACCCTATATAAATGTATATCTAATACAAGTATAACTACAAATATGGGCACACACACCCCAACCTAAATTTGATTTCTATGTCTTACCTCGTGTTGAAGTGATTCCAAAACATACTGCGCAGCGGAAAGACGAGAAATTACATAGAATGAGTCACATTGGATACGACATCGTTAAAGAAGAAGAAACATTAAAATATGTGGCCCTAGTACCAAACTTTGATAGTTTTTATGACAATCGCAATCAATTTTGATACAGTGGAAATCCCATTGTTGGCTTAATTAAACAACTTTAGCTAGAGAACTGCAATTACAGCCAATAACAACTACGATTACCGTTATAACAAAAGTTCAGTACTAGGTGGATGTTAGTAATTAAGATTAAATAATAATTTATTTTTAAACAAAAATAACATGCAAGTGCCATTTTTTCTTAGACAACATTAGTTGGATAACGTTTGTCAAGTTTTATTAGTTGGCATGAAAACACAAAAGTTAATCTTTTACGTGTAGAAAACAAAAATGAAAGTGAAAACACTCTTATAAATAAAACGAAGGATTGACTGGGGCACAACATTGCGTATCCTATATATAGATATTTATTATATTCCAAAATCATATAACATTTAGGATCAATTGATGTATAGGAAATACCATCAAGTGACCTTTAGACATTAATATCTTATGCTAAGTCTCCACTTGCGTACAAGCTCGACGCTTTTTGAGTTGATTTGTAAATTTTAAATAGCATCTACAGTGCCTAGCGTTGCTTTCGTCGAGCATGTATCTGTCTGAGACTCAGCTTCAAGACTAATCTGACACCGAACATATATTGCTTACCTTTCGTTAAACGTTTCCTGTTTGGCGTAGTTTTGCAGACTACCTTCGTCGATGAGGAATTTCATTCTTTCGAAGAAGGATGCGGTAATTGCTGGCGGTTGCTTCCTGAGTAGGATGTCTGTTGGCTTCGGCGAGGACACACAAAGCTGACTGCCCTTGCAAGCGGCGCTTTGGCAGCATTCTGGATCTTCACAATCTACTAAGCCATCTACAGACGAAAGAAGAATAACAACAAAATATAGAAAAATATTAATGCGATTATTAAAAAACCATTCTAGGTTAAACAAAGTATGGTTTTATGGACGGGTTAATATGTTGGTCAAAGTTACTCTAATGGGACATCTTTACTAAATTTTAAGAATGGTTTCAGTTTAAGATACTTTTGTTATTTAAATAGTAGATAAACATACCTTTGTCATTATCCTTAGAATCGTCACAGATTTGTTCTTTCAATGTAGTGCAGTCTGGACCGTCCCATCCATCGAAGCATTTGCACTCCCAATGACCGTCATTTGCTACCCTACACTGACCATGTCCTGCACAACCTCTAGGACAGCCTTCCAATGTGCAATGTCTCCCATTCCATCCAGATACGCAGAGACAAGTGCCGTTTTTACATTGACCGTGGTCGCTGCACCGTGCATCGCAAAGTTTGGAAGTGCAATATTCTCCAGTCCAACCTGAATCGCAAACACAGGATTCTCCAACGCATCTTCCATGTGGGCCGCAGTCTAGGTCGCAAACCTCTGTAAAAACAATATTGTTAGTAGACGACACTAAACCAATTTTAAATATATTGCAATTCTTATAATCCTTAAGTTTAGAAATAAATTATGGTAATGTTTTCAATCTTATCCTCAATGCAGTAAAGGCTTTTGTCCTTTCCGTACACAAATTTGTATTTAGTTATTACAGTATATATACAATATAGTAATTAAAATATATTATTAAAAGGAGTCCCTTTAGGCGAGGTTCCGAAGATACTGGCAGCGCTTTCCCTTTAGATTGTAAGACTAATTCGTTGTCCAAGGTAGCTGGCAGCTCTTCGGTCGCCTGTGATGTCGATTAACCTTTTTACTATTTCCCTAAAAAGCCCTATAATGCTAGGACCCCACGGACCAAGGGTCTCGACACCGAATGGGACAAAATCATATTCAGAGCCTAGACCCCTGTATTTATATATATATATTTTTAAGAGTTTTAGTTTTAGGTTCAATTAAAGGTTTATTTTAAGTTTTTATAATACAGTTACATTGTTTTAGTTGTTAATTATAATTATAATCTAAGCAAATAAATGGTTCGTACAGTTAACTACGTAAATCTGTCATATCTTGATTAATGCATTTATTCATCTTCAGACAATATCTGACTTCAATCAAGTGAACACTGAGTTCTTTCGAGTTGTATACAAGATAATAGAGGAAGAAGCTATTGAATATCAAATTACCTTTAGAGCAGTCATCACCCGACCACCGAGCGTGGCACGTGCACGTTTGAGTGTCAACGTCGAATGTTCCATGTCCCGAACAATCCGGCAAGCATTGTAGAGCATCCTTATCCATCGTAGCACAATCTAGACCTTTCCATCCTTTCTTGCACACACAAGCGCCTTCGATACAAAAACCGTGGCCCGAACACGTTGGATGAGGACAATCGACTTCCTCACAGAACTTTCCTTTGTAACCTCTAACGCAGGAGCATTTGCCGTTAACACAGTGGCCATGGCCGTTGCAGTCTGGGACTTCACATTCATCGTGACGTAGTGAGCACTCTTTGCCTTTCCATCCAGGGTTGCATTGGCACTCTCCGTTTATATACTCTCCTCTTTGGCTGCATAAAACAGGGCACACACCTGTAAGAAAAGTGGAATTTTATTATTCAGGTTTTCAGTGGTCAGCAGTATGCGTTATACGAATTATTAAAGCAAAGAGGATTTGAAATTTCCATCATACCTATATATTTTATTTTGTATTGTATCGAATCGTAGAATTTTGTAAGTTACTAATGATTCGTCCCTAACTATGAACTTACGTTGTAAAAAATCCTATATTACGTAACGCCAAATACGCAATAAGATAAAAATATTGTATTTTTATTTAATTATCATCAACAAGGCGTTTGAGTTATATTATGATTGATTGTGAGTTTTACACCGCTTTCTGCACACACTTTAAAACGAGTATTAGTACAAAGATTCAAAAAATAAATTGTTTCCTGAATGTTAATATGTCTAATAAAGCTTAAATTAATTGTGTGAAAACATGATCGAGGATATTTGAATTTATTTGTACTCACTCTCACTGCAGTCATCTCCTCCAAACCCAGGCTGGCACTGGCAGTGCCCCATAAGACACTCTCCTTTACCGGAGCATCCGTTTGGACAGTTGTGCGTCATGTCATCAGCGACCATGGCTATGAAGGAAATTTCCTGAGGATCGCCATCGTCATTGTACAGAGAGAGAAACCAATGACCTTGCTCCATGTAGTGGGTTACTTCTTTCTTAACGGACGGCTGTTACAGATGATAATAAATATTAGATGGTTATTTGCATTTATGTAAATAATTTAATTTCATTTACTTAATTCTTGTTTAAAGTCTTTTAGGCACGTAGAGTACACGGATAGTTAACAAGATTGGACGATTTCCAGCCTTCCGAACAAGTCAGTTTCCGATAGGTTTTATTACCATAGACCACATTTATTTGATGTGGCAGGTAATACAGGAGTATAATCAGCCACTTTGCTAAGCTTTTGTAGCGATTATGAGATTAGGCTTTAATACGTCGGAAACTTGGGTTGTTAAGATCACTGAAGACATGCCGGTTCGACTAAAAATTCCATAAAAAATCGCTGGCATTACAGCTAGTTACATATAAAAACCCAATAATTGCTATTCCGTATGCTATAGTCGATAGGCCATAGGTCCTTATTCTTTGTAACATTAAAGTCATAATACGGACAGAGCTAGATAATAAGATGGATAACAGCTCTGACTTTTGCAATGTAAGTATTTCGTTGCGAAGGTATTAGAAGAATTTATTTCTGCGACTTGAATACTTACATGTGAAGCCCTCGTAGTTCGAGCTTTAAATCCGCTTAGGACTTCTAAGAAGTGATATTGAGTGTGCGTCGGCAGCGCGTTCCGCCTCGCGTAAACTCCTATGGACGCCCCCCGGGGTATCATGTAGTCGAATTTCACGTACGCAGCTTCCGATTGGTAAAATTGCATATTCCAGTAACTATATGGAGGGATTTCTTTTGATAATTTTTCACCTAAAGTAATTTGCTTAAACGTCGTCCCATCGGGAGGGAAAGATTGCGCAGGGAACGTTCGCGCACCTATAACACAAAACCGAATATTACCACCACGAATTAGCGAAAAGTTAGATGGTATTAGAAGCAATGTTTAAAAAAAAAACCATGCGATAATGTGATGATCTAGATTGTAAAATAAATTTCAATTTTACCGAAGTTAATATTTGCAAGAAATACAATACACGAATTAATAAAACATGTTTTCAGTTCAAATGATAAATAAGTTGAAAGTATTTATATTATAATAGGTTCATAACATGCAAAACAAATCTACGAAAGGCAGCTAACAGGATTCTAGAAATGTATTTAGATGAGCATGCGTATTAGTACGTTAGACACCAAAGTTTGAGAAGACCCGGTAGAAAATGGCTTGGCGATCGTTAGTAAATTATCAGAACGCAAATTTTTGAGACCTCACCTTCCAATATAAGAATTGGTGGAGGCTTTACTTTGGGGCATATACATTTTGGAGTCTCTGTAGACGTAAACGTTATCGATTCCGTAGAAAAAAAGGTTGAATCTGTAGTTGTCAAGTCATCTAAAGTGCTTGATTCTAAGGAATCTAGCGTAGTTTCATCTTTAGTAGTAATCATATCTGATATTGTAGAAAATTCTTTAGTAACATCCGTAGTAGAAACTGTCGTTGAGTAATCATCTTGAATTGGCTTCATTGACGCTGTGATTCTGGTTACATCTGAATTACTTGTTTTTAGTAAGTCTAAGGTTAAATTTTTGCTATAAAAAGACGTGTTTTCTGCACGATCTGTTATAATTCCTTTATTTGTAGTTGTTTTATCCAGATAATCATCATAGAAGTCATCTGCAGTAACACTAGAATCACATACCGGGCAAGAACATTCACAGCTTCCTCCCCAATTTTCTGTATTAGCCAAGTTTTTCGTAGTTATTACAGAATTTTCAATTGTCACTGGCTTATTAAAATTTGTAGGCATAGTTGGCTCAGTATCCATTGGCGTTATTTTTATTGTTGGTATTTCATTACTATCACCAACTGTAGGCACTGTTACAGTTAATGAATAAAGTTGTTTATACGAATCATTGTTGGCATCATCTGAAGATATAGTTAGATTAATCAAAACATGTTTAGCGCTTGGTATTGGATCTGAAGTTTTCGATTCAGTAGCAATATTTAGTGTTGAAGGCGCAGTAGTGGTAGGCTTTATTTCTGATTCAGTTGTAGTGCTAGTAATATTTACATCATCTGTACAGTTAGTAACACTCTGTGAAGACTGTGTTATTTTTAAAACATGCTCGTCTTGTAGGAAAGCGTTATGTGTGGTAAAAATAACTGGACTTGTCGATGAAGGAATTGTAATCTGTTCTGTTGAACTAGAATTTGTTACTTGTATTGACGCTATTTTGGAAGGCAATGTTGGCGGAGAAGTTGTTGTAGAACTTGTTTCTGTATTAGTAAGATTATTACGGTCTCTTTCGTAGTGGTATTTTTTAAGATCAGCGGCCAATTCATTAGGATCATTGTGGTAAATATGTAATTCTTCCTTAACTTCATTTAGTCTTGTAAATAGTTTTAGATACTTAAGTTTTTGTACGCCATATGAATAAATTGAAGGAAATGAATCGCCTTGCATATCTTTAGGTTCATAAGCGATATTTTTTTTATTTTTCAATTCAATTTCGGGTGGCTGATCATCTTTTATTTGATTGTATATTTTGGATTCATTTTCAGGTGTTATTGTTGTTTTTGTAGCAGTAACCCGTGATGTCTCAGTCGACTCGTTATTTGGCAAAAGTGTCGTTATTTGTTCTAACTTAGTTTTATTAGTTGTTAGATCACCAGTATTAACCGAAATACCAACACTGTTAGACACAGAAGCATCGTTAGAAACCATTGTGACTTCCGTTAGCTGAGTGGCAGTTTCCTCCGTAGACACACCATGCACTAAGCTACTAGTGGTCTCAGAAGGCGAAGTGATTAATTCATGCACATCTACAGTAAAAGAATCCATGGAAGAAACAGAAGGTAAAGAAGCATGCCCATCTATACTTCTACGTGGGCGCGAATGACTTTCCCCTTTACCTGAGGCAGACGACGTTGAACTTTGATGAGGCCTCGCTAAAGATTTGTTAGTTGACTCGAGTGTCGTCGCTTTGGATGCTGGAAACTTATCAGTCGAATCACCGACTAATACTGAACAAGGTTTTGCGTTCTGATATGACCAGTTATCAGTAAAATAGGACGCTGTAAACAAAAGCAGTACATCAGTTAGTATAATTCACATTCTGCAATATTTAAAATAATTAAATTCAAATAGAAACCCGACCATGCCAATCGATAATATATTGATGATTCAGACAGTTAACATATTTATGAAAAGAGGATGTAACCGATTGATTTGGATGAGTTTTTTTTTTATTTAATTGGTGCCATTACCTTACAAAATTTAAATTAACATATCGATATGACATCTATATGTGCTAAGTATTATTTATTATGGATACTTTGGTTGTACTGACAAAGTGGCTTCTTATACAAATATGCTATCAGTTTAAAAAAGATCGGGCTAATCGTAATTCTGGTAGATTAAAAATGCTACGTACCTGACATATAAGAGGCAATAGATAAAAGAAGCACAAATAAGACTATAAACACGATAGCAGTGCACTTCCAACTGCATCTCGAAGAAAGGCCCTTCCTGAAGTGGAACCGGGAGGCGGCCGGGGGGAAATGAGTTGCCCTGAGGTTATTCCTCACGGGGAGCACGGGCACGGGCACGCCAAAGGCGGGGTGCCGGTCGCTCCTGTCCATCCTCTCTAAGGTTCCTTTCTCTTGTTTCCCGGGACTGCTGCACGATGAGTTAGACTTGTAGTCCATAGACGGATTCTTTTGTATGTCCCCTGGAAAATATTTGCACTTTATTAAAATATCATTCAGTTTACTGTAAATGGATAATTCCTCGAAAATTAATTATTTCCTTTAATTTATATGCCTACTTTTTTTGATTCGCGAGGCAGATATAGGTTGGTTTTCAGAAACGTAAGGCCGTATGAGATACGAGGATTTGAAGTCTTCAGAGTCAAATACAAAAGTTCAACCAGGAAATGATGAGTTTATGTCGCAGTTCTAATTACCAAATGGTACGTAGAAGGTTCCAGAATGCATGTGACGCAGACACGAGGGTTCGAAGTCGACTAAGTCGGCCGGGTTGTGGTGAAGCGAACGTTCAACCAAGTCATAATAGGATTGTATCGTTCTAATTACCAGAAGGCACGTAGAAGTTTCCAGAAGGCGTGCGCACGAGACACGAGGGCTCGAAGTCGACTAAGTCGGCCGGGTTGTGGTGAAGCGAACGTTCAACCAAGTCATAATAGGATTGTATCGTTCTAATTACCAGAAGGCACGTAGAAGTTTCCAGAAGGCGTGCGCACGAGACACGAGGGCTCGAAGTCGACTAAGTCGGCCGGGTTGCCGGTGATGCGGCCGTTCAATCGGGACATGGTCGGGTTGCGGGGCGGCACATCGGGTGGCGGCCGGGGTCCGTCGAGGAGACAACCTGCAAAGAGGGGGACAGATTAGTAACCATTACTAAAATTATAGAAGGAATTTTATTATTTTTTCTACCTTATTACCCAAATTATACTAAGAAGTGTAGTACCTAAGATATGTGTTACGCAATTTGGGATAAAACCCCACACAGCTTTAGGTATCAAACATACAGACACTATTGCCTATTTCAGCGGGCATTAGTGAAAACTGTAACGGAAGCACTAACAGACCCTAACTTTAGCACATTTTTAATTATACTCATTATTGCAGAAATCTATTCCGCAGGATTATTTAAAGCCCAAATCTCACGAATTTTGTCGCGGGAATCAGCCAGTATTTTGGTTTGTAATATCTATGCGTATTCCAGGAATATGCCGGTATATACACGCTGTCGTTTTGTAATACATCGTTTATTACCAACAATTTTCGTTCAGGAAACTGCGGTGGTAAATTCATTACTCTCTAATTACAGTGGGGCGAATCGTTCAAAAGGGGCCGCTACAAAGAACCTTCAGCATTGTGCGGGGAACAGAACCCGGGTTTCTTTCCGCGGATGGAGCGATCGGTTGAAAAAAAAAAACAACACAAAAACCCTTTTAAAATTAATTGAGTTTTCTTGCGGCTACATCGGCCGCTTCAATAAATTAATTAACGCTAGAAGGAATCCTTAAAATTTGTCGAGGATCAAAAGTTGGCTGGCGGTCGGGAGATGTGCCTACTCGCGGCACGGCTTAGTAAGCTTACAGATCGCAAATGGTCATACATAGCGGACGAAGCACAAAGCCATGTGGGACCTGCACATCGATCTGGAGACCCGCCGGCTCCCGTCTTCCCTAATACCTATTATTTAGATTCCTTCTAATCAAGAGTGAATAGGCATCTAGGTATCATATCGAATCATCCGGTTTCATTGCAGGTAAGTGCTGAATAACATTAAAAAATATATATTGAAAGCTTACAACACAAGCGTTATTCAGCTTGCGAACTCGTGATAGTATTATCTATCCAATCAATCAATCATAAACTTATTAAAATAATCCTTAAACCTTTGACGCTTCAATAACTTACATAGCAGACTGTGATTACATTTGTAAAATTAAAACTAAAGCTATGACGGCTATGAGAAACTAAAACGAGTAATAATACTAAATATCTACTTCGTAAGGCTAACTTTAATGGAAAGATAGATAGATAAATTCTTTATTTTGCATATTATAATATTCGGATTCCAAAACTAATTTTAAAAAATAGTAATGATAATGCGCAAAGGCGGTCTTATCGCTTAAAGCGGGACCATACTTATTTTATTATGATATATTGTTAACAATACGGAAGGTTCAGTTACGATCATATTAAAAACTCGGCAGAGAAAGCCTTGGGATTGGCAGTTTGCAACAAAAACAGAAGTATTAATTTTATCATCATCATCATCATGATCAACCCATTACCGGCTCACTACAGAGCACGGGTCTCCTCTTAATATGAGAAGGGTTTGGCCATAGTCCACCACGCAGGCCATGTGCGGATTGGCAGACTTCACACGTCTTTGAGAACATTATGGAGAACTTTCAGGGGTGCAGGTTTCCTCACGATGTTTTCCTTCACCGTTGAAGCAAGTGATAAAAATTAAAAAAAAAATATTAATTTTATGGTCAAACCTAAACCCAGAAGGGATAGCTCAAACGTTTGCCAGTTTTCAACACGCGGTGTTACTGTGGGTGATCGACACTGGTCTTTATTAGCACTAACGTTTTTTTTTTTTCTTACTACAAGTTAGCCCTTGACGGCAATCTCACCTGATGGTAAGTGATCATGCAGTCTATGATGGTAGCGGGCTAACCAGTTAGGGGTATGGTAAACCCATACTCCTAATTGGTTTCTACGCGACATCGTGCCGGAACGCTAAATCGCTTGGCGACACGTCTTTGTCGGTAGGGTGGTAGCTAGCCACGGCCGGAGCCTCCCACCAGACTAGACTCGAGCCGGGAATCGAACCCAGGACCTCCAACTTTATAATGCAACAGAGCGGGCGCTGCGCCACGGAGGTCGTCAAAACGTGACGTCAGGTTGCGCCGCTGTAGGTAATGCATAATCCATGTTACATGAGGTTTGATCACAGTTGATAGTTCTGTCTTTGCTGGTGGAGTGGCGCGCGTCGGGCCTGCCTGTATGATTGGTTAGCTACGGCCGGGCGGTGGGGTAGATAATGCTTCGATTTTCCATTAACTTATATTAGCGATGGGAGAGGCAGCCGCGCCCGCGGCTCCGCCGATGGCTCCCGATCTAATATATTTCCTTTATTAACTAACCGCCGGAACACGCGATCTTTGATCCATTTCCATGGCCTGCCTAGTGCGTAGGCCTGTCCGCTATACCAGCTGTTGGAAGCTACGATTTAGTTTAATGATATTTGGATAATTCAATATTGTTGGTTGAACACTATTATTATAGTCGATAGATTACTACTTTCATTATGGCTTTTAAAGTCGTTCATTTAAGATCATTTGAGTCTTAAGTCAATTCAATGTTATCTTTTTTTTAATCTTTATTTATTATTCAGGACTTTTATATAATAATTAATATATGACAGTTCTATCTTACCTTACTATACAACACAAAAGTTATACGTACAAATTTGTTTGCAATCAAATCTCTAAATAAAATAATCACAGAAATCCATGTATTATGTATGTTATTTGGTAAGAATTGTTTTTCGATTTGTGTTTCATCGAAGAGTTATATTGTATCTAAGGTGTGTGTATGTGTATTATAAAATTTATTTCAAATCAGTGACTGCCATGAACTCTTTAGGGGTGTTAAATAATTATTGCTATCAATATAAATCTTTTGGTTCTTTTGGAGTGAAAATTTTAATCCGAAAATCAATGAGTCAAAATTATCTATTCCATTGTTACTGAACATAAATGTAGATGCAATGTTTGACTTCGATTTTCCGTGCGATCTTTAAGTGGGTACTGAATAAGGCATTTTAGAGAGTTATAACACGCAATGTTAATAGCCTAATTGAATAACACGGAACTTCATAGAAAAGAACTTATACTCCATTTTTTGTCTTAAAATGTAAGAAATAAACCCATTTTGTTTGTATTAAAAACAAAAATTCGCGAGAGACAAGGCAAAATATGCCAACAGAACAGTGTAGCCCACTACCATCTTAGACTGCATCATTACCTATCACCAGGTGAGATTGCCATTAATAGTTAACTTGTAGTGAATAAAAAAAAAACAATAAATAGCAAAGAAAAGATTGTTTGAAGAAAAAAAAAGTGTAATTTTTCTCATAACATAATACATCTTATTCGAAACAGAAATGTTGCCTTTCATTCTCTAATGAAGCGACATTTCCATAGTTTTCGACAAGTTTTCATTACAAGACAAGTCAAAAAAATGGCACATGCACTTAGTACGAACGCTTGAATTACGATGTGTATGAAAGATTCAATGGTAGACCATTTTACTGCAAAGTAAATCCGTTGTATACCTAAAAAAAAGAATAGGAGCGTTCTAACGAACTTAAGCTCGTTAGTTATTGCATACATTCTGATTAGCGTACATTAAGCGAGCTGTCCCTAATCTAAGCGGGGATGTAACGCGCCAATTTATTATCCGGCCCGCGCGGGGACGAGCTGCGATATGAAAAGCAACGCTAGTGGCTGAAGCAATGAAAAACTATTATAAATCATCATCTCCCTTAATTCTGTTTCCTTGGAAACGCCCAATAATATGAACGAATATTTGTTTCGAATATCCTGCCTATTAAGCGATGTCAATTGGTTAAGAGGTCATTACATTCTACCAAATTAATAGTGTGCAAATTTTTATATAAATTATTAAATTACATTATGAAAAATATTGAATGTCCAATCAAATAAAAAAAAAAAACAATAAATTAGATGTCAGCAAACATAATTCATTATACATTAAGTTTTATCCATTAAATATCGTTTAACGTCATAATATGATTTTTCCAGAAGCATTATATTGACATCTCACTGCTGGGCACTGGCGTCCTCTTGTACTAGAGATGATTTCATAGTAAAGAAACAATGCGCTTTCAATGCGGATAAGTGGCCTCATCTCATGTTAGTGACAATAACCGGCCGGCCTAACATGCTCTCCGATGCACGGAGGTGGATAGCGCCTATTTCTCAACTCTAAGCTGGTACTGAGAATTTTTAACAGAAATACTCAATATTTCACAAATATTCTCCGTGACTGGAAGCGGTGATAGCCTAGTGGTTAGGGCGTCAGCCTCCTAATCAGAGGTCGGCGGATCGAATCCGAGCACGCACCTCTAACTTTTCGGAGTTATGTGCGTTTAAAAAAAAATTAAATATCACTTGCTTCAACGGTGAAGGAAAACATCGTGAGGAAACCTGCACGCCTGAGAGTTCTCCATAATGTTCTGAAAGGCGTGTGAAGTCTGCCAATCCGCACATGGCCAGCGTGGTGAACTATGGCCAATCCCTTCTCATATTGAGAGGAGACCCGTGCTCTGTAGTGAGCCAGTAATGGGTTGTTCATGATGATGATGATGATTCCCCGTGACTTGAACTAAGGATCTTTAGATTCCAATACCAGTAAGACTTTTTAATTATCACAGAGATTATAAGCAAGACTAATGATTTAACGGGCATAAAATCCTAAAGGATACCAAGGACAAGTAGTGCGAATAACCTGGATTTTGGAGTTTGAATTCCAGACTTCGACATGGGTTTTTGATGTGTGAAGTGATTTCAACTTTTTATTGTTCTGTCGAGGCCTTGATCCTCAACAAGGGTCCAAATGCCTGGACGAATTCGCGTTTTAAACAACTACACTTATCCAATGAGATTATTGTAGGCACATTACAAAGGACACTTCTAAATGACCGCAGTAGGTCCTACCTAATTTGGGAGGACAAGCGCTGCCATTAATACACACGTCACTCTGAGTTCAAATACAAAATGGCAGCCATTTATATCGCGTCGGGGAGTGGGAATTATGTTAATCGGACGAGTGTCTTTTGTAAATAATGCCCAGCTTACACGTTTCCAGTGGCATTCTAATCTAGCTAATTTGTGTGTCGTGTAGCCTTTTTGTTCGCTACAAATATTAAAGCGTGTAAGCTTAAATGTTGCACAAGTTGGCAACTATCTTTAAACATTTTACACAAAAATCAAATTCAAAACGTTAGGTAATAATGGACATTATTTTTCATTAATATAAGCTGAATATGACAAGATTACGATTGCGTACATGCAAATTATTAAGGTCCCCCCAAAAAGAGTTTAACGTGATAAAGGTGTCATTGTATCTAAATGCCTGATTAGATTTCGATTAATGGAATATCATTTACGTCATCCCGCGTAGTACTAGCTATAAGTTTTATGAAATATAAACCATTACGACAGCTTTATGTCACCTTTTAAAATATGAAAATTAGGTTAGTTTTTGGCCTTTGCGTATAAATTTACTTAAACTTTAAATTTATTTAACTGTTCGTTCTTTAAAAGAACATGATAGGTGTCTAAAATGAATACAATAAAGCGTATTCTATGCGGAAGGTAGAGTACTAGAAGGGTGTAAATCGGGCTTTATGTTAATAGGACGAGTGTCTTTTGTGTGTAATGTCGGGTAATTACTGGGGCACCTCCCAAGGCTCGCGGGGACACTCTGTCTTGTGGAAGGGACCCCAAGCTCGGAGAATTCGGGAATTCGACACTCGTTAACCAAATCGTCTCAACTTTAAAGGGGAACGCGATTTTGAATGTCGCCCTGGGATTTGTCGATCGGAAAACTTTCTTCTTATTTTTTAACTGTCTCGTTGGTCGACTGGTTGCTCAACTGTAGACCCGCGTGGGCCTGATTGGATTCTGGCATACTGTGATGCAGTCTAAGATGGTAGCGGGCTAACATATTAGGGGTGTGGTTAACCCACGCTCCCTTATTAGTTTCTACGCGATATCGTGCCGGACCGCTAAATCGTATTTGCGACACGTCTTTGTCAGTAAGGTGGTAACTAGTTAAAGCCAAAGCTCCGACTTTATAATGCGTTGGTACGTAGGTAAACTAATACCCATCAATTCCTGGCCCAACTCGGAATCGAACCCGGGACGTCCACTGATCATGTTAACCACTACACGAAAAAGGCAGTAAAAAACTCACGTGATAGTATTCGTTTTTGCGTCTACGGCGACGAAGTTCGATCGCTTCATAATATTCAACCCATTACCGGCTCACTACAGAGCACGGGTCTCCTCTCTGTATGAATAGGGTTAGGCCATAGTCCACCAGAATGGCCATGTGCGGATTGGCAGACTTCACACGCCTTTGAGAACATTTTGGAGAACTCTCAGGCATGCATCTCACGATGTTTTCCTTCACCGTTAAAGAAAGTGATATTTTTTTTTTAAAACGCACCTAGCTCTGAAAAGTTAGAGGTGCCGGAAACGGATTCGAACCGCCGACCTCTGATTAGGAGACTGTCGCCCTAACCACTTAGCTATCACGACTTTCAGCAATTATTTTAATATTGACGCTATTTATCCGGAATGATTATCCTTATTTGAAGGACGTCAAGGTATAAGGTATGTCACGTAAAAGTGTCGTTTTGAAGTAATACTGCTATAAGCGATGATTTAAGCCCACAGGTGAATGTAAACTCGCATGAATCACACATAAAGCCCGGCTGTCAAACATACATCTCTTTCAAGCCGTTTCATACATCGCGACGTTGATGTATGAAGCTGCATTTTGAAGTCCGCCTCTGATGGTATGGATCGCGTCACGTAAAACGAGCAATGACGATGCACAGTGTTAATGACACTTCTTTTGAAAAAGCGAAAAGGCAAAAAAGTGTGACCTTTTAACAGGGCTAAGAACTTGCGTGAACTTATTATGCACATTAATCTGCTCGTGCGTTTTAAATCTGTGAATTGTTTGTCTGTAGCTTGTTTCCTTCTTCTAGCCTTTATTCTAAAACATGTTTGATTGGCATAACATTTTCAATTATTATACGTATTTTTATGACCGGCCGCTGCCTGACGTTACCCATTTTTAAACGCCACCTTTCGGTTTAATCAGTTAAGACATGTACATTTATACTTATACGTTCAATTTTATACGGTCTATTAAAACATTACTAGGCCGCGGCTTCGTTTACGAACGTTACTGCCAAAATAATTTTCTTTCGCATGTTAATATTTTCCGGATAAAAAGTATTTATAGAATAAATTAAAATAGATATAACTAGTATAGGTTCCCTTCCTTAACACAATATTTAATTAAGTTCAGCGGGCTTACTACCACCCCTAAAGTATAGTTGTAATATTGTTGACGGTCCTATTTCAGAATTAAAATCTTCATTTTGGGGATGACAAAGTGTAACATATTTAGTTGTTAGTAAAAAATAATACTGCTTTAAGTGATGGTAAAGACATGAAGAGATAGTAAGATTATTTCGTCTGTACCACGAGGACTACGCAACGTGAATATTATATATTTGTATTGTATTTTATTTATTCTCAACATTTAATATTTTTATAAGTGTGCTTTAGATCTATTTCTTGGACTTCCTTTAAATTTTTTTCCAGAATAAAGAGCAGCTGCAATTCGCAAATGATTTTATCAGCTCACGCTCTCTTTTTGCACGACGCGACTTACACTTGGATACATTTAGGCAATTTCAGCAGACGTGCAGACGTTGCCGTACACGTGCCGACTATCTTAAGCTCGTTACGTCTGGGGTGACCATTTTTAAACCTACAGAGGGACATTAAAATGATGCCTGACTATAACATTTATTAAGAGTTTATTTCAGACGTTTTCACACACAGATTGTTAGTATGTTTATTACGATTTTTCATAATTACTAAGATAGCATTGTTAGTTTATTAATACGGTTACAATAAATCGCTTAGCTAGGTAGCTATTATATATAGCGCTCTGTGTGGAGGTCCTCACAACGGCGCAGTTTAGGACAGGAGCAGTGAAATGTTTATGATTATGAATTCATAAGCATATCTGATGATCGCAGCAATCTATGACTGTTCGATTGATTTGGAACACACTCAGAATTGTTGCATGAAATTAACAAATGTCGCTGGATTTGATGCAAACGGAGCCCTCCGTGACAGCCAAAAATACCGATCAAATGTCACGAATGAATACCCATTAATTGTACACCGAAAAAAAATGACAAATATAAACACAACTTACAAATAAATATAACTTCAGTATATTAAAGTAAGAAAGATTAAAATTTTGTAATTCGATTAGAACATCCAGTAACAGAGAATCCGAAGAAACAAGAAAGTATGGAAATCCTAGTTATTAATAATTTTGCATACAACGCTTTTAACTGACAATGTAATACCGTCAAAGTTTCCAATTTATAAATCACTGTGAGAATACAAACATTCCTAACATTCATTCTCGTATCAGTGATTCGTTCCTACCCAGTTATAATTTAACATACTTCGACCGCACACCTCCGGTCCCCGATCTCCAATTTTAAATTTAGCACCAAAGTTGGTTCATAACACGCAATATTTATATGAGGAAGTGGAGCTGCGATTTATAGTTCATGAAACAATCGGAAACTTGGTCCGGCGTCGCCGTGACTTCGTTTTAATTAGTGCCCATTCATCGTGAAACAATTGAGTCCTCGAACAAATCCATTATCGGGAACTTTTCGATAGTCGAAAGAGGTGTATTCGAAGTTTGCGATTGTGATGATCTCAGGGACGGGGCTCTTTGTAGAACACGGGTGCCCGATGCACGGGTGCTAGCGATCTATCTTTGGAAATTTTCCATTCAGGCGATTACTTAGGGCCTTTCACGTGGAGTCATCAAAAGCAGGGTCGGCATTCGCCAAGGTATTTAAACTGCTGAATAATTATCCGGACAATTTATCTTTCGATGGAAAGAATTTTTCGAAAAGAAATTCAAAGGAAGAATACAAGATTTTTCAATCGTTTAGAATTTCCTCAAGATTCTCAAGAGATGTTTAGTCCACATTTCCGGTACATGTGCACTAAACATCTCTTGAAGATGAGCATTATCCTGTGTGAAAATGAAACGAAAGTTATTTTTGATGCGAGTGTTAATGGTTAGGTTAATCCCATGAATTCGTGTGAAGAGATAGCTATTTAGCGATAAGGCCGCCAATAGTACCTTTTATATTACTCTATTGTAAGTTTAATTTTTTTGTATACACTACAAGTTAGCATTTGATACAGTCTAGGATAGTAGCGGGCTAACCTGTTTGGGGTATGATAAAACCCACACTCCTAATTGGTTTCTTGTCAAGTGTTTCACGACACGTCTTTGTCGGTAGGGTGGTAACTAGCCACGGCCGAAGCCTCCTACCAGACCAGATTCGAGCCGGGAGTCGAACCCATGACCTCCAACTTTTCTTTCTAATGCGACAGAGCACGCACTGCGCCACGGAGGTTGTCAAAGTCGTTAGTACTATGTTATTAATTATAGCTATGTACTTACACTAACGCTCATTTTTACCTATTGCGCTTTAGTACTCTCTCTACTATTGCTATCACACGTTACCAGTTAACTTGTGAAAATAACCGATGGCATAACCTTCACTCAGAGGCAGCGGGGTGTTCAGCGCCTTTGTTCTACTGGCTAGTACGGGTGAATTCCTAAACAGAACAACCTACCTAAGTTTACGTGACTGGGAAATTGACACCAGGACATTGTGATTCGCGATCGAATTCTCCAACCACTGGACCAAGGAGGCAGAATGTTTGCCTGATTGCTGCATACAAACTATTATATATATAGGAAAGCTCGCGAAAAACCAAATATTGAAACACAAGAACTCGAGCATAAAAATACAAATATATCGAAACTTTAATTTATTTTTATAATTGGTTGTAATAGCGACATTAGAAGTATTAGACATTAGACATACTCTGTGAAATTGTCAACTCTTAACAAGGTTCATCACAGATAACCCGCTACCATGCAGACGCACTGGTGTACTACGGAGTTTCAGAAAAAGGGTCCCGTAACTAGTCTGGCACTCTAGGGTACAGAATCCCTAAAAGCACGCCAAAGCAGTCAAGTAAGTTATACAAAATTACAGAATTAGTTATAATTAATGTTGCTGATACCTAAAAGTACAGAAGTACTGCTTTAGGGATATTTCGTTGCGCGCAAGAGCCATTATTTATCAGGAGGGATTTTAAACGGCACCCCGGCCTGATAAGGCGAATTTAACGAAACCAGGCCAACTGAAAGCCATCGATAAAATACCTACATGCGTAATATCATTATACCGGGCGATTTTCCCTGAGAGAGTCGGTTTGCAATGAATCGTGACAATTTTTCCATCGGAGGATAGTTGTTTCTTGGTGTTGCTTCAATTGCAAAGTCCTTTATTATAACTATAAAATGTATAACCATATAAGTCAATACATAATTAGCCGAGCATTTTACCACAAATTGTCTGACTTTCCATAATTACCATAATAGTATTTAAATAATAACGAACTCTCGTGTCTTAAGAGTTGATAATGGTAGATGTTAATTTATGGTTATATTTTCACTATTTCAATTTCCTTTTGACAGTCTAATGTGAAAGTTCTGCGTTATTGGAGATCGATCTGGTCTATTATATTTTAAGAAAATATGTCAGATTGTTTACTATACAGACGTGAATAGATGCATTTCGCACTTGAATGTTTAATAAGTTTAATGTCATACGATATCTATAATGATATCTATAATGATAGATATCGTATGACATCTATCATTATAGATAACGTACACACATCAGTATCGTATGACAAAGGACGATACGACACAGTGAAAACCGGTTTTAACCAGAGACAAAATTCTACTTCCTTAAAAGAGATTTTTTCGCGTTGACGCTGCGGAATTCTTTATTAATATCCAGTCTCGGTGTTTAAAAGTTTGCGGAGGTATTCCGAATTTCCGAAGATTAAAAGGCCTTTGATCATCTTCTCAAGTGATTAATATACCTGCCCGACTCATTCAATGATCTTGGACCGATGTTTGCGAAGCTATTTCCTCCCTGAGTGTCTTTTAAAAAGTTAAGATTTTTGGGCAGCTCGGAATAATGATTTATGTTAAAACAGCTGTTTAATGGCCGATGGAGACCGATGGATGGTATGAGAGAATTTCTACTTGACGTAATAAGAAATACCATACTTCAACGTGTTGTGAAGTTAGTGGTAATGGGTGGCTATTTTATATATTTTATTTTTTATTTGAAGCGGTGATAGCCTAGTGGTTAGGGCGTCAGCCTCCTAATCAGAGGTCGGCGGTTCGAATCCGGGCACGCACCTATAACTTTTCGGAATTATGTGCGTTTTTAAGTAATTAAAATATCACTTGCTTCACGGTGAAGTAAAACATCGTGAGGAAACCTCCACGCCTGAGAGTTCTCCATAATGTCCTCAAAAGGAGTGTGAAGTCTGAAGCCACTCCGCACATGGCCAGCGTGGTGGACTATGGCCAAAACCCTTCTCATATTGAGAGGAGACCCGTGCTCTGTAGTGAGCCGGTAATGGGTTGATCATGATGATGATGATATTTTAAAAATAGCAAAACAAACAAATACATCATTTGAAATTCCGTGTTAAACACACACTTGAAATTAAGTTGCGTGCCGCGCGCAAGCACGCTCATGAATAAGAGCTCCGGAAGGGCTCAAAACTAGTCCGGTATACTCCGACGATAATGCACTTGAGTGTGTATAATTTAGATGTGAAATTGACCCACAACAGTTAAAATTCTTCGGTCGGTTCGGTCTTAAATAAATATAATATTAATACAAGTCGGTTATTTGTATCAAAGGCACTGGAATTAATAGAGCAGAAGTCGTTAGTACACCGACTTGGCGGCCGAAATTAATTAAAGAAACTGAGACCGCTCTCATATTTAGGGCTCCACGGCAAAAAGTTCAAAAGGAACCTTTAATGGTGTCTCGTTGATCCTTTTTGAAACTTGCACAAGCATAGCACCAATTTGGACTCGTTATAAACTTAATGGTGCTAAATCGGTTATTGTGAATTCGGTTGTTGAACTTCTGTCGCGAAGTGAAGTCATAATAATTGGTCTATCAATAAAGATGAAGAATAAGAAATGTATACATATAATAAATGTATAATGTGTATTTTATTAAGTAGAATTAAAGGTTTTACAAATCAAGGTAACAAAATGGTACTGAAAATACATAGTTTGTGTTTAAACAAATAAAAACAGTGTTTTAAACTATTTAAGCCAATAAGATGGATGATTAATTGATTACAATAATTATCATCTGCCAATAATTGTTTAAAATAATTGTTTGTTACGTATTGAGGTCATCTGTCAAGAAATTCTGTTTACTAGCCCGGAGTTAAAACATTGGAGTCTCCCATGCTCTCGGAAGACTAAGGGAGTAAGTGATAATAAAAAGAAAACCTATCCATATTTGAGCAAAATGGGAGGTCTAAGCTTTAAATCCCTGTCTCCTAAGAGCTAAGAGAGCTGTGGAATGATTATGATGACTTATTAACCAAAAAAATATATTTCGTTTCAGATACTAAATAGGTTTGAAGCGGTGATAGCCTAGGGTTAGGGCGTCAGCCTCCTAATCAGAGGTCGGCGGTTCGAATCCGGGCACGCACCTATAATTATTCGGAGTTATGTGCGATTTTAAAAATTAAAATATCACTTGCTTCAACGGTGAACATCGTGAAGAAACCTGCACATCTGAGAGTTCTCCATAATGTTCAAAAAGGCGTGTGAAGTCTGCCAATCCGCACGTGGTGGACTATGGCCAAACCCTACTCATATTGAGAGGAGACCCGTGCTCTGTAGTGAGCCGGTAATAGGTTGATCATGATGATGATGATGATGACTAAATAGGTTACATTAAAGTTTTCACCAGTAGAAATCATTATTCAATATGATTGAATTGGTAAAGATAATCGAAATTATATTAAAATAATCTAAATGATTTCATTTCTAAGAAAGCCATTGGAATTACCAAACTTTGTCACTATTACGATATAGTGTTACTTTATGCTTGTGGTAGAAATTTCAGTCTTTATACATTACTATTATTATCGAGTCTTGCTTAGAATCATGCCAATAAGCATTATCTCTAACTGTTTGTTACCAATTATTTATTAGAACATATACATACCAGTTATCCCTTATTTCACCCAACATAATTAAGCGTGTAAACCCGACTCCTATCATGAAATATAATACAATTAAAAGCATGTAAATCCATACCCGCTGCAATGTATCATGTCAAGCAACACCGTTTGGTGCTGTGATAAGATTACTAGACAAAGGAAGTCCACCCATATCACTACCACTAAATACGAGCCTTTATAACTACCATGTACAACGAAAATACAACTGCAATCAAAATTAAACCCTAAAAGGTATCAAATAGAGTCTAGTTTTATAAACGCTTGGTTTATTAGAATCGCAACGTCAACGTCGTCTTCGTTAAAGGACACTCAGCTTTATTAATGTCGACATACAGGCAATGTTGCTTTGTTTTATCCTTCTATTGTAGCAGTTATATTTAATTAAGACTTTATCTCTTATATAAATAGAGTTCAAATCAGTACACCCGTGCGATTTAAATAGTGATTCTGTTACGGGAATCTAGACTTTTTCAGAATGACTTTAGAGTTGGTATTTGATTGGGGGTTAAAGGTCAGTCGGGTGGTATCCGGTACGATAAGGAGACGTTGGCTAAGTCAGTACGTCACGCAAGCACTGCACTAAATTATGTTGCGATTTCAGATATAAGGCGAGTGGAGGCCACATTGCGCTGAAGGCGGTTTTTTTTTAAATTTCTCTTCTGTGGTCTACGTTAAAGTTAGGTATATCATGGGAGACAGGATTGAACATACAGCCACGTGAACTCGAATGTGGCATTAACATTTAAAAATCGATTATGTAACAGCTAGGAGATTCCTAGTCTTTTGAGAAGATATGAAGCGGTGATAGCCTAGTAGTTAGGGCGTCAGCCTCCTAATCAGAGGTCGGCGGTTCGAATCCGGGCACGCATCTCAAACTTTTCGGAGTTATGTGCGTTTTTTAAGGGATTAAAATATCACTTGCTTCGACGGTGAAGGAAAACATCGTGAGGAAACCTGCACGCCTGAGAGTTCTCCGTAATGTTCTCGGCGGCGTATGAAGTCTGCCAATCCGCACCTGGCCAGCGTGGTGGACTATGGCCAAACCCTTCTCATATTGAGAGGAGACCCGTGCTCTGTAGTAAGCCGGTAATGGGTTGCTCATGATGATGATGATGATGATGAGAAGATATCGTTTATTTAACAGCTAATTGCTATCGATATGGTATACGACTGTGTAAGAATCGGAGTGTAATTGTCAATCATTTGTAAATATTGAGGTAGTGAATGTTGAAAGTTAATACGCTGGCAAATAAAGAGCAAATTCAAATAATCTTTATTCAAATAGTCCTTTAAAAGGCACTTTTGACGCCAATAATTTACATAGTAGTGATTTAATGGTAATAACTACATTCGTAAACTTAAAACTAAAGTTATGAGGGTTCCAAACGCGCCCCGGTCTAAGAAGAAGTCAGACTGCGTTATTAAATATACGTGATAAGCCAAAATGTTTATTTTTACTAAGCATATTTTAATAAACTTAATCGATGGCAACATTTATGGTTTATCGGTACTATATAAATATAAATTACTTATACAAGTAAATTTATTTATTTGTTTATTTCCTTGCACATTGTGTACACATACCCAGTTTTGGTGTTGCGACTTGGTCAGGAATCGACCGTTACTTATACAAGTAAATTCTCACGTGTCTGCCAATATATTTTTTTTCATACTATATTAATGAAAACATATGTATTGTGTAACATATACATATTTGTGTGGTTAGTGAGATAGGATAGGTTAGATAGTGGTTAGGACGTCAGCCTCCTAATTCGATCCCGGGCACGCACATCTAACTTTTCGGGGCTATTACGGTGACGGAAAACATCGTGAGGAAACCTGAGAGTTCTCCATAATGTTCACATGTATGTGAGGTCTGCCAATCCACACACGGCCAGCGTGGTGGACTATTGCCAAAGCCCTTCTCATATTCCCGAGCTCTGTAGTGAGCCGGCAATGGTTTGATGGTGATAATGATGATATGTATTGACGCTTCGTTAGTACTTGTGGTAGGTAGATATCATTATAAATTTAATATTGATTGCTTGGTATACAACATTCCAAATACATAGTAAATAGTAATATTGGCAACAATTTACTTCTCATTAGCAGAGTTCAAAAGGGAATAAATTTATATCGAAAGCTTCAAAGCAATATAACGCAGATTACAGAGTTGATAATAGGGATGGTCGTCTCGTTAGAGCTCGGGGGAGAGCCTTCGTTAGAGTTTCCCAGGAAATGGTGGAAAAACGGATAAAAAGGCGTCGGCTCCGGTTACCCAGTCTACCAAGTCCTAGCATCTGACGAACGGTTAAAACAAAGGCTATTATATTATTTATACTTTCAGCCGTGTCCAACAGCTTCGTAAACAAAAAAAAATATATATCCAATGGCAGATGAGAAACATTGAAAACTATTTCGGAATTGTTCTATTTTCGGACATTGTAATTAATAAATAATTTGCGAGCTTTCTACGTACAAGAACAATCAAAAAATTAAAAAAAAAAACAGTGGGATTTAAAATGTACATTTTGTTTGATGATATTGACTAAACTTTATAATGTGAACTGTTGAATTAAACAATAAATTAAAAAATATATGAAAAGCTCCATTTAACGTGTCACCACGATAATCGCTGATCCGTTCCGAAATCTTAGGCATTAAATATTCTTGACTGGGAGCGTGGCATCTCCTGTAATCCGGCTACTCGGAGGTCGGGTTCAGAGGATGGTTTGAGGTCGGGAGTCCTGGTACTGTGTGCCCATGTTGACTGGACGTCCACACTAAGCCCGGTATTAATATGGACCCCCTGGAGGAATCTGGGGGGTGCAGGTTAACTAAAGAGGGGCAAACCGGGCCAGAGGGGAAACCCAGCCAAAAGTCCCCGTATCGGACGCCCGGGAAGTATACAACGGGACCCCCGGATGTCCAGTAAAACCTGCGAGAGGGACATGCCGTGGTGGTTTTTAGTTCGGGTATACCCCCTTCGGGGGTGGGAGTCCAACATAACCTCCTTCCCGCCCAAGGGTTGGAGGCAGCTTTAAAACTTTTCCACCACGACAAAAAATATTCCACATTCAAAATTTAAGTTCAAATCACAGGTTTTCCCATATTTTTCTTTCCCCGACTTCGCTGACATTGTCCCATTTCATAGTTTGAAACTAGCGTCAACTGGACCGAGGCGATTGGTATTTTCATGGAATTTTCCAATTTGAGCGCCCTAATCGACACCGACAGTTATCAGATCGCCCTCAAATCACGACAGGAATCAGTCACGGGTCCCGCTGCATTCTTCACAAGACAGCTAATTTGGGCCCCCATTTTCGTGAAACTTTGGCATCCGTCAGCCGGCCCGATTTCACCTGGGGTCACCAAATGCTTGCATTTTTCTGGATTATCCCGACAAATGGAAGCGTTGACCTGAATGACGAAATTCAATGGTATGGCAAATCACTCTCTCTCTCTGTCTTTCTCCAGTCGTTCCTTATTCGTGCGGATATGGCAAATATTAATACAAATAAAAAAAAAGAATAATATCACGCTATATTTCAAGCTGAAATCAGAAATTTTATGTATCGTGGGTAAAATATTGTGTAAATCCAAATAATTGATACATTTTAAATGTCAAACTGCAGAATCTCTTTAAATTTAACAGAGATTGTTTCTTTGAGGTCGATTTAGTTTACTTAAATCTTTATATATATATATCGATTTATCTAAATCTCTCTATCTCATGAGGAATTTAGAACTTAGAACTCCTGAAGGTAAATTTTAGTGGTAATGACTTTCTATTAGACCAGTTAAGTCCACGTCAAAGTGTGTCCACTTGACCAACATGGCAGTTATATAGTACTTATGTATATCACCAAAAAGTGAATTTTATTAAACTAGATTCCTTATTTATTTAGCATTATAAAATTTTCTAGCTGAAAAAGTATGAAAACAAAGTTTTTAAATTGGTCCAATCGTTTCAGTGAGGCCTGGCCACCCTCCGGCGCTCACTATCGGAAGATTCAATGAATGATAACGACTCTAATAAATACTGTGCTCCTTGGATGGCCGTAATTAATTTAATGGATTTAGACAAAGAAATATGTACTATGAGATAGTGGGATTAATAGCGAACGATAGAACGGAGCGCTACTTAGTAAAATTGAAAACCACTAACGAAATCAGTGTCTGGTGGGAGGTTTCAGCCGTGGCTATCTACCACCCTACCGACAAAGACGTATCGCCAAGCGATTTAGCGTTCCGGCACGATGTCGCGTAGAAACCAATTAGGAATATGGGTTGCCCATACCCCTAACAGGTTAGTCTGCTACCATCTTGACTGCATCATCACTTACTTACTTAGGTAAGATTGCCGTCAAGGGCTAAAAAGAAAAAAATATCACAGTCTTTTCCAAGACCTGTAAAAGCATAAGCTTGTAGTATCTTTCTTTTAGGTACATGATCTATTTATATTTAACGATGTTAAGCCAGATTCTTCAGTTACACAACCTTCCAAACTGAACTAAAGCGTCACGTCTAAAAATAGTGCACTTTTGCTGTTGATTTTGGAATACGAAAAGCACTATTTGGGGACTGTCAAGTTAGTTGCTATAGAGATTTTTATACCAAATGATCTGCACTACGTCGAACCAGTCCCGTAGATTCAATCTGGAGTTAAAGCACGCAAAACCAAACCTAGGAGCGTGAAAAACCCTTGTTTTAAATTATTAAGATGCTGATAAATGTAACGAAAAAATAATATAATAATAGATATACCTATTTGTTTTAAAATGGTAATCAAACTTACACCAAAAATAATTAAAGCAAAAATTCAAATTTTTCAAAAAATAATTAAAAAAAGCAAAGCAATTAGTAATATAATCAATAAAGACCATCTATCACCACAACTGGCGATGACAAAATCATGTACAGGTATTGTGTCTCTACCTGAAGCTAAACCAATATACCTACTTTGAATATACGAGTATATCTATATATACCTGAGTGGGTAACTTGCCAAAATCATAGCACTGCCAAGCGATTTCCGTACACATACGAACGATTTACGTCTCAAATTAGTGTAAGCTGTGTATTTGACCTTCGGAGGGCTTGTAGCTGGAGAGGTGGTGGACAATTTGATATAAATATTTTTACAAGAGCATTTTTTTAAGATACTGTTAAATAGTCACATTTAATCTTATTGAATACAAATTAACGAATACAGCATATACCAACAGAAAGAATTATACTTACACAAAATACGATACTATAACAATAATCAAAAATACTACCTAGATTCAATTCATACACTAGAAATCTGCTTGGCAAAACTAGAATTTACATTAAGTTTCACATAATATAGTTAGCACATATTCGACTTAAGACTTCATTACAAATCCGAAAATATGACTTAACCAATACGCTGCGCTGATCTAGACGGAACTTGGCACATACCTATAGCCTGGAACAAAACAAAATGGACGCCAAACATACTTTTTGTCGCGGTAAGACGAATAGTATTAGCGGAGTTTTTAAATTTATGTTAGCATTTTGTACAAGTTGTTGGTATCAGAAGCGGTGATAGCCCAGGGGTTAGGGCGTCAGCCTCCTAATCAGAGGTCGGCGGTTCGAATCCGGGCACGCACCTCTAACTTTTCGGTGTTATGTGCATTTTTAAACAATTAAAATATCACCTGCTTCAACGGTGAAGGAAAACATCGTGAGGAAACCTGCACGCCTGAGAGTTCTCCATAATGTTCTCAAAGGCGTGTGAAGTCTGCCAATCCGCACATGGCCAGCGTGGTGGACTATGGCCAAACCCTTCTCATATTGAGAGGAGACCCGTGCTCTGTAGTGAGCCGGTAATGGGTTGATGATGTTGGTATCAGGTGGGAAGGTAATCAAAAGTAATAAGGATTAAGTGTTTGTAAAAATACGTTCGTAAATGAAAATGCCAATCGTCAGCTAGCTCATTTGCTACAACGTCTAGGCCTTTCAGCAGGTTTTCGGTACGCGCCGGTACGAGATGGCCGATAACACACGCCTTCATTAACCTTCGCCCGAAAGCATTAATTACGTTAAACAAAAACAAAGTGAGCTGATAAACGAGGTTAGATAGTAACTTGCCTCTGCAGTGTCGTGTGGGGAGCCTGGGAATACGTCTTTTTTGTACTAGCCTATGTACCTGGCTGGTCCTGTGATAATTAGCTTATACCTTCTTTTCACTTTAATGTCGGCTGACGGGCTTCTTAAATTAGTACAAAGTCCTTCTGCTTCGTGAACTCTGAGCCACGACGGTCGGCTTCACTAGTTTTCTAACTCCAAAGAAATGATAATTTCTTGACAGAAAAATCCATCCACATAAATCCATCCAGTCATTTGTATATCGATAAAAACACTGTTAAAAAACTGGTAGATTATTAAATAGGTCCTTCGTGTTTTCTGGAAGTGCTTGCATATCTATCAAATGCAAAACAACGTCGCCGGTTCTTGGAAGAGGTCATATCTTTCGCTTTTTTACCGTCCAAGCCTGATAGAGATTGATGATCAGGCCATCACCCGCACGAGGGTGAGGGGCGAGTGGGGGTTAGCTCACGCGATTACACCGCAAAGGGGATCCCACATATATCCAAATTTGCCGTGATGGACGTTTTCTTCTGGATAAATACCCGCGATAATCTCATGACGTTGCGAAGAGTAATTGATCTTTTCAATAGCTGGGGCGAGGTGAATTATTAACGTAGCCTAGAAAGACATTATGTGTAAATCCGATAGTGGTGAAAATTCGAAGGCGCTTCCCATATTTTCGTATTTCCATACTGTTTCATTGTAACCATTTGGCATCTATTACGCTTTAAAAATCAATAAATTCACGTCTATTTTTTTTTTCGGACTGTCTATTAGCTGTACAAACCCTATTGGTTGCCACAGCGTAACCGGGCGTTTGGCGAGCTTTGGAAAGAAGCTCTGCCAGAAGAAATTTTGAGCCCTAGGGCTCGAAGAAACTAAGGGAACGACTGCCTAAGGGCGCCTCCTTTGAGGCCGAACCTCGGCTTAGGCGTTCACGTCTAACTACACTACTAGTCAAGCTATAAAAATAAATAATACATTTGACTGCCTTATCTATAAATATAATAGAAAAAGTGAGTGATTAACTGACTGACTGATTTAAAGCTCACTCAAAGTGGTGGACTAAAATGAAATTGCTATTTACAAAAATAAAAAAAAGAAAATAAAATCTGTTTATTTCAGACCATTGGCCCATAAAATGTTAGTATACATTTCTTAGAAACAATTTTAGTATTAATACAGGATTTATTATTTATTTAGATGTTTAGCGTCCGTTAAGATACTTATTTTTGGTAATAAATCTTTTCAGGAGGCTAAATAATTAATTGATATTTGAAATTCAAATTCCAAATAATCTTTATTCAAATAGTCCTTAAAAAGGCACTTTTGACGCGTCAATAATTTACATAGTAGTTACTTCATGGTGATAACCACATTCGTTAACTTAAAACTAAAGCTATGAGGGTTCCAAACGCACCCCGGTCTAAGAAGAAGCCCACAACAAACTTAGCCGGGGTTTGTATGAAAGCTGTCGGAAACAACAAGAAAAACTAGCTTAGTGGCCGGATAATTAAGGCGCCTGGCCGAGTTCAAACTGACCCTACATACACCAACCGAAACATAGCGGTATTTTCCAGAATTATCAAAAATAAATTTCGCATTCCGCACATTGCGAATAGCGGCGCTGCTCCTAATCGTCATTGTGGAATAGGCAAATCCGCAGGGAGAGGGTTGTATTGCGTGAAATAATTGCGCAATCATACCTATTATATCCATATTGCCAAATTGCGCTTAATTTTCAGCGGTTGCGCGCTAAATTTCATGCGGACCTAAAATTAACGCTAAAATTTGAACGCGTTCAATTTTATTCCGACGTTTTATTTTAGTGGCCACCATGCGGTTCGCGAATGGTATTATTTATGTCGGTGTAATGTAGGCGAAATAGGTGGACAAAGCTCAATAATTTATCAATAATATCCAATAAATAATTAGTTTTGTTATTGCTCCGGCTATTATTATAATTAATGCATTGTAAGCTGCCGAAACAAAAACGTGCGTTGAGCGCCGTTACTGCGATGTTATTGGCACTGTCAATACAAACGTGTCATAAATCCTTTATAATAATAAATGCATAAACGCAACGCAAAATAAACGGTTCCCATGGAATAGATCTTAGAAAATGGTGGTGCCGACCACCAACTGCCTAACTTTTTTTATTTTATTATTATTATACTACAAGTTAACCCTTTGACGGCTATCTCACCTGATGGTAAGTGATGATGTTTTCTTGCTGGTACTAATTATACTTATTAATAATTATTATATATTTTTTTATACGCTATAAGTTAGCCCTTGACGGCTAGCTCACCTGGTGTTAAGTGATTATACAGTCTAGGATGGTAGCGGGCTAACCTGTTAGGGGTATGGTAAACCCACACTCCTAATTGTGCCGGAACGCTAAATGGCTTGGAAATACGTTTTTGTCGGTTGGGTGCCTACTAGCCACGGCTAAAGCCTTCACCAGACCAGACTCGAGCCGGGAATCGAACCCAGGACCTCCAACTTTATAATGCGATAGCGCGCACGCTGCGCCACGGAGGTCGTCAATATATTATAACATATATATAAATTATACTAATTCGTAGTCCGACCTGGAATTCAAACCAAAAACTTCAAGCTTCTCTCCAATTTAATATAATGACCACTAGATCAATGAGGCATTTGGAGAAGTGACGCAAAAATATCATGAAAGCAAATGAACGTCCCGCATTTTTACCCGTTTATACGTCATTGCGTTCAAGTTTTTTGTTGTAAAGATGACAGACTGTTACCATACAACGCAATATACAGAGTATCAATTTTACACTGTCTGTAAATTTTTATTTCTGTCAGTTTGACAGAATTTTTACAAACGTCAAAGTCTCCCGTGTTTTTCTGCACTGAGATGTGCATTTATCACAAGCGATATGCCCGACATCTTCAATATGGAGTGCCATTCGACACCGACTGAGTGGGCCATTCACGCGCGCCAGTAGACAAGGGTTATTATACAAAGTAAAAAAGCTTGCAGTGTCTTCGCTTAATTGGCCGTGAACTTTAGAGTCCCCGCAGACTGCGAACTTTTGATCAGCTAATAGTTTTAGTCGATAAAGTCGGAGGCACTCTCCGATTCCCGTTCAATTTAATCGAACCTACACATACCATTGACTGATTGTAGGCATCTAATATGTATACTGAAGCGGTGATAGCCTAGTGGTTAGGGCGTCAGAGGTCGGCGGTTCGCATTCGGGCATGCACCTCTAACTTTTCGGAGTTATGTGTGTTTTTGAACAATTAAAATATCACTTGCTTCAACGGTGAAGGAAAACATAGTGAGGAAACCTGCATTCCTGAGAGTTCTCCATAATGTTCTCAAAGGCGTGTGAAGTCTGCCAATCCGCGCATGGTCAGCGTGGTGGACTATGACCAAACCGTTCTCATATTGAGAGGAGACCCGTGTTCTGTAGTGAGCCGGTAATGGGTTGATCATGATGATCATGATGAATAATATATAATGACGAGTAGATAGATACTAACGAAAATACAGAAACGTCGGGCTAATTTGAATTTTGTGTTAGCAAATTGCACAAAACTTTTAATAACGTGTTAATTTTATAATATTGACTTCAGTTTTGTACTGCAGTATTACGCCAAAAACAACTCGTTAACTAAGGGCTCCTACGGACTGTGATACCAGCCCATAATTTGGTTTCCAGAAGCCTTTCGGTTAAAACGTCACTGTAGTGCCGTGATATTTTAACTTTGGTACTCGCTCCTCTACGTAGTGCCCAACTATTTTTAAAATTGCCATCACTAGATGGTGACCTAGCAGCTCGCTGCAAAATTGATTACACTTTTACATGTGTCACAATGTATTAGTGTAATCAATTTCATATTTCATATTATGTTGGTAAATGCGCAACTGAATCAGATATCTTTCAATCGCATTAGAAGCTGCGATGTGGGTAAGTGCGTGCTCTTCTTCTTCGCAAACCAACGAGTTCGGTCTGCGTAACATACAAGATCTAGTTTAAGTCTTAGCCAATCAAAAACCTTCAGTTTGCAGGGCCCCTTACTGTGACCAAAATAACGATTTTTGCCAACGTTTGCTGCAAGAATTTCAGTAGTCCACCCCAACCCTGCGTCTACATATAAAAGCATGTAAGCGATTAATACTCTCTTGTCCAAAGTAGAAAGGGTTAAATTCGCGTGCACGTCGCGCTAGTTGTTTAACTAAGTGTAGTGCAGGTCGTAAGTAAACGTTAGGGTGGGTAGAGAGTGCTCAATTGCGGTAAAATCATATCGGGTATGAAATAAATCAGCAAGTTATATGCGGCGCCTCGGGACGGCTCGCGTTACGCCCCGATTCGTTATCTGCATTTTAAAATAAAATGGCGTCGCTGTGGGAGTTGATGTGACGTTGACAGGTGCCCGCTGTCACAGCCGTTTATGTTATCAAACGTTCCGTTGATTTTTGGATTATGATTGAATTTGAATACAACTAGAATAAAACCCGCTTTTGATAGGAATTACTTTCAAGAGCTTACTGTTTCATGTTGCCATAAATACAGTTATTTATATTCGTGTGCTGGAATAAAATTGCACAAGGATATAAGATTTAGGTAAAAATAGAAAAAATAGGTACATAGATTAATCGGAACGAAGTTTCTTATGCCGGCTACTGGTACGTGTTAACCGGTGGAACACTTTGTTCCTGGCCCCAACAGCAAATGTTTTTTTATTGGAGTTGTTCATCTGTGGTATAAAGAATAATTGTTTATTAAAATTAAATTTCTCTTCATTTAATTCTTGGTTCGGCTATAAAAACATGAATGTTGTATTTCAATGAACCCATTACCAATTTTTTATAGCTAAGTTTTGAAGTGAATCAAAACTTTATTCAAATAATCTTTTAAATGGTAGTGAGGTGATGGTGATAACTACATTTATAAACTTAAAGTTATAACTACGAGGTTTCAGAACGCGTCCTGGCCTAAGAAGAAGCACACAACAAACATAGCCAGTATAAGGATTCTATTAATATTACCATCTCTCATGTCACTTAAAACTATTTATTAAGAGCAATGGAATAGAGAGCAATATTTCATACCCAAGCTTTTTTGGTCTTATACAAATTAATCCTATTTAATATAATAGAACTTTTCTACTTACGTTTTATATAAACTTTGAACTTATTGAGAGACTTCCCGGAAATTAAATCCCAGATGTTCAAAGTTTAGTTATCAAATGCATCTGGGGTAATCAATTAAAATTACAGTTTTCATCAATTCAATTCATTGGCACGTATGACCTAAATACAGTGAGCAGGTACTCGTAGATAAGGATAATGAAAGAGGTTCGGAAGTAATACCCTTTTATAGTTTATTTAAGCTGTCTTTGGGAGTGATGCTCAAACATGGACCCAGGGCTACGGCGGCCCGGTCGGAACACATTCGGGGGTCAAGCACACTCGGCCCTTTGTATCCAAACAGACATAACGCCGTACATTAGCGAGGGATCCTTTTTCGCGATTTTTTTGCTCTTCGGAGATGGGTTTCCGGGCGTAAGGGGCTATTGAATGTCATTTTGATTTATACGGGTGCCTATTTTATGGATTTTCCTATAGGTATTTTAATAGGAAACGGTTTTAATTGAATATATGAAGCTAGTATTTTCGCTAAGGTATGATTATAATGAAAAACATTTCATTTTTATCCCATTATATGTAAGCCCTTGACAGCAATCTTACATGGTGGTAAGTGATGATGCAGTCTAAGATGGTAGCGGGCTAAGCTGTTAGAGGTATAGTACTCCAAATCTGTTTATACAGCGAAATCGTGCCGGAACGCTAAATCCCGACACGTCTATGTCGGGAGGTCGGTAACTACGTAGCTACGGCCGAAGCCTCCCACCCACTTTATAATGCGATAGCGCTGCAACACGCGCATGCTACCGCCAGTGCCATCACGTCTCGGGCGCCTCCCACAACTTCTCCCACCAATGAATCATTATCCGATTTCACTCATTCTTTTTTGAAAGGAGATCCTTTAATGTTTATCCTGTAATTATTTCAAGTAATTCGGGTTAGTAATCTATTGCTTTGTGATTGAAAGACAAACAAACACACTAACTCAACGAAGACGAAGTCGCGGGCATCAGCTAGTATTAAATATGCGGTGAAAGCCATAGTGTCAGCTTATATACGCGGGTAGTTACAGCTACATATCGTCGGGACGGTATAAACGTCCGTGAATGATAGTCTAACATATACCACGGTGGCTATACAAGAGTGATCGACACGCGGTCAAAGGGAAGTTTGTATGAAAAATGGTCTCGCTCGCCTTTAAAACCCATTTACAAATGTAAACAGCTAAACCGGGATCGAGATCCCGTGGCCCGGGATGGCCACTCCATCTATCTAAGTGGGCCTGACGGATGGTCTCGATATGCGGGACGACAATGGGATGACCCCGGCCATATTTGTATGCTAATAGATTTCTTTTAGGATCCGTGAGTTTTCGTGCATGTTGCTTTAGGTATTTACCTACTACTTCTGTACGAAGTAATAACGAACATTTGTATGTGTTTGTACTAGACTTGAACATTATTTGTTTATTACTGTTATTACAATAATTTATTTATTTATTAATTATGGAAAACCAACAGCTAATACATTTTACATGACCATTTTTTACCGTTGTGAGCTAATGTGAATGTTTAACTTAATACAGGTTTTCACAACGTTCACAAAGACCGTACATAAAAAAAATTCGCAATATAATTAACTACAAAGGCAACAATCAAAAACTAGTCACTACATATATAATCATACTACTTTGTACGTATTTAACTTCAATTCACTTCAAAGTTAGATTTTTTGAGTTAAAATTCTATTATCAAAGTCCAATACAAAATAAATGTATTTTCAAATATATTCCCAAATGAAGAAAAAAACAGAACAACAAGGACAAATAATGTCCTTTCAAGTCTAGAACAAACACAAAAATTAGACGGAGTTTTTTGTATTAAAATTCTAATATCAAAGTCCAAAAGCGAAGCGGTGATAGCCTAGTGGTTAGGACGTCAGCATACTAATCAGAGGTCGGCGGTTCGAATCCGGGCACGCACCTCTAACTTTTCGGAGTTACCTTTTTTTGGCGTTTTTAAAAAATTAAAATATAACTTGCTTCAACAGTGAAAGAAAACATCGTGAGGAAACCTGTACGCCTGAGAGTTCTCCATAATGTTCTCAAAGGCGTGTGAAGTCTGCCAATCCGCACATGGCCAGCGTGGTGGACTATGGCGAAACCCTTCTCATATTGAGAGGAGACCCGTGCTCTGTAGTGAGCCGGTAATGAGTTGATCATGATGATGATGATCAAAGTTCAATACTAAATGAATGTATTTTCATTTGGGAGCGATTTAAAGCTGTAAATAAATCCAAAAAGATTTTATATATAAAAGTGATTTATATATACTTTTGGTATCAAGAATAAATGCAATATGTTTTATAGTATACAGATCTATTGATACGCGTATCGGTAAAAGTTGATATGGGTGTAGGTAGAAGTTTTTTTTATATGTTTTAAAAGCACTCAAATATCGGCAACTGCAATGTTCTCTGACGTAACAGCTCTATTCCCCGCGGCGAAATAACTGCTAGTGGTTTTTAAAATAGAAACGTATTGATTTCGTTTTTTATAATAAACACTAACTAACAGCCGTTCGCGTAACACGGTATACAAATGAATTAAATGACTGTTATTACCACTAGTGTTTGGGATTTATCTTTGAGAAGTACCCGTAAAAAGTTTTTTTTTTAATCCACTACAAGTTAGCCCTTGACGGCAATCTCACCCGATGGTAAGTGATGATACAGTATAAGATGGTAGCGGACTAACCTGTTAGGGTATGTTAAACCCATATTCCTAATTGGTTTCTACGCGACATCGTGCTGGAACGCTAAACCGCTTGGCGACACGTCTTTGTCGGTAGGGTGGTAACTAGCCACGGCCGTAGCCTCCCACCAGACCAGACTCGAGCCGGGAATCGAACCCGGGACCTCCAACTTTAAAATGCGACAGCGCGCGCTGCGCCACGGAGGTCGTCAAAAACATAAAAATAAATTTAAAGAAGTTTACATAAAAATACGCGGTGACAGCCATTGTGTTTGCCCGCGTTAACTATAATCAGAGTACGGATATAACTTATAAGATATATCATAAGACAGGAGTGGGTTAATTTAACACGAAAACACGCGTGTTTAATGTAATGGATTATGAACCGAAACGATGTCATCAAATCCAGTCATCAATGGTGGGAGGCTTCGGCCGTGACTGGTTACCACCCTACTGACAAAGAAGTGTCGCCAAGCGATTTAGTGTTCCGGCACGATGTCGTGTAGAAACCAATTAGGAGTATGAGTTTACCATACCCCTTACATGTTAACCCGCTACCATCTTAGACCGCATCATCACTTACCATCAGGTGAGATGCAGTCAAGGGCTAACTTGTGGTGAATAAAAAAAAATCCACATTACGAGCAAGTGCGATAAAAAATAATATATTAAAGAAAAGAAAAATAATATATTGTTCCAAGGCATCCTTCCATTTTGAATCAAAATCCTTTTTACAGAACTGCGCTATCCTGTACATTTTTCCAGATTAAAATATGCCTATATTACTTCTGAGGTCAATAAAAAACCAAGTAATCCGTTGTTATATAGTTGGAGGTCCTGGGTTCGATTTCCATCTCGAGTCTGGTCTGGTGGGAGACGTGTCGCCGAGCGATTTAGCGTTCCGGCACGATGTCGCGTAGAAACCAATTAGGAGTGTGGGTTTACCATACCCTTAACAGGTTGGCCCGTTTCCATCCTAAATTGCATCATCACTTACCACCAGGTGAGATAGCCGTCAAGGGCTATCTTGTAGTATGTAAAAAAAAAATGTTGAAAAAGTACAAACCAACAAACACACCTTCGCATTTGTTGTATTAGTGGAGACTAGAATGCAAAAGTAGCACGCTCATTTTCCATCAACAATTTGTCGGCAGATTGGTGGGCGGCCATTTTGGTTCGATTAAATGCATCACGGAATAATGACGTCATCCATCAAGACAAGTTGACAGTTGCAGGCGACACTGATTCCATTACAAGATACGGGCCCGTTGGCAATTATAAGTTCTTTAACATTATAACTAAGCTTATAATGAAAAAGTTGTGAAGACGCTTTCTACAGCGCCTTAGTTTATTTTTGCGAAGCTTCGAACCACTCCAAAATAAAGGGGATTTATAAGAATTATTTACTCACATCCTTTACAGGATTTTCGAAGAATTTGTCTTTCAGACGCCGGTGTTTTATGAACGGAAAATTGTTTAAACGCAGCTAATATCGATTATATTCACTTATATTTGTGTTAATATTTTTTTCTACTACAAGTTAACCCTTGACTGTAATCTCACCGATGGTACACTTACCATGACTACGACGTGATTATATTTTTTCAATCATTGCATCATAGTGATGCAATGATGATTAAAGCAATGCATTTACTAACGAGAAATTCTCTTTTACTAGGCCTTATAGTCATATTATATTTTTTCAATCATTGCATCATAGTGATGTCCAGGAATATCTAGAATTCCAATGGATACATGAGTTTAGAAAGTAAGACCGATGTCTACTTGTATTGTTACACTATTTCTTTTTCTCATTATATTTAAGTTGTGTATGCATGGTTCATACAATTTTATTTTCAGTAATTTAAGTGATTATAATATATATATATATATATATATAGAAAAGATTTTTTGCAGATTGATATATTTTAAATAGGTTATACATAGCTTATAAGCAGTCGAAGCCACGTCCACGGGCGGGTTTAAATGATTCTGTTCAAATATTATTAATAGATACGAAAGAGCCTTTGTTAGTCTGTTTATTGAAGCAATGCGTTTATGTGATGTTTAGCATAAAAGACGTTTAAATAAAGGCCCGAAAACTGACTTACGGATTAGGGTACTTCTTAAAACCAGAAATATGCACATTTGATATAAAAATGTCTAATCTACCTATCACTTATACGTTTTCACATTTATAGCGTTTGTGGTTAAACAGGTTAGAGTTGATGCGATAGCGCGGGTACTTCTGGTGGATTATAGCGAACCTAAATAGGTTGAAAGTTGGCTCATACGCCATAAAGTGGTTTCAAATTTCACAGTCGAAATGGTGATTGATTCAGCGTGTTATGAGCAATACGGATTAGTGCGCCCTAAATCATTACCTATAACTATACGTACCGCCCACTTGTGACCTTCCATCGGATTATATTAATTCGATATCGGTGCGATTCGTTACTCGATACCATTGTAACAGGCTTAGCGGTGAGCGTTGCGGCGTTGGGCATAAGAGGTTTTGGGTTTGATGCTTCAAATCGCATGATCTAGTGCTTAACATGTTGAACTCATCATCATCATCATGATCAACCCATTACCGGCTCACTACAGAGCACGGGTCTCCTCTCAATATGAGAAGGATTTGGCCATAGTCCACCACGCTGGCCATATACGGATTGGCAGACTTCACACGACTTTGAGAACGTTATGGAGAACTCCCAGGCGTGCAGGTTTCCTCACGATGTTTTCCTTCACCGTTGAAGCAAGTAATATTTTTAATTGTTTTTTTTTAACCGCACATAACTCCGAAAAGTTAGAGGTGCGTGCCCGGATTCGAACCGCCGACCTCTGATTAGGAGGCTGACGCTCTAACCACTAGGCTATCACCGCTTATCATGTTGAACTACGGATCAGGAAATTTGCTTTTGTTTTTATTGGTCAGCTATATATATAGCTCTGGCTATTGTGGGCGAGTGTGCGAGCGTTCCTGTGACCCATCCACCAGGTGACGTGAAGGAGATTCGCTGGGTTTTAGTGGGTATTCTGGTCGCCGACTAGTCTCACATATCCGGGAGTGGCGCAGTTATGCCTGCCTTACGAAGGGGTTATTGTAGGAAGGACATCTAAAGCGCAATCAACAGGTATAGGTTTATTAAACCAGCTAAGAAAAAAGCTATATAGAATATGAAACCGCGATTAAAAATTAGCATACCCAAAATTCGGCACTACACATAGCGTTTCCCTCGGTTCTATATTTAGTACACGTAATTTAAAAAATCAACATTGTAGGTTATGATTATCAACCCAATACCGTCCTTTTGAATGGTCTACTTACAAGTGCACTTAGTTGGCCAAGTGCGGATTTTTGGGCTTAACGCACCTTTGAGAACGTTATAGAGAATTTTCAGGCATGCAAGTTTCGACTCGCTAGTTTTCCTTCACAGTTAAAGCTGTATGTAAAAGCCAAAAGTAATATGGGATCTGCTCCGAATTGCAGCTAAAGTCTAATCCACTAGGTTATCAGTCTCCGAATAAATAAAAAGAAAAGGTAAAATTGAATTCAGATTATAGGTAAGTTTAGCAGATCTTTAATTTAGTTTTGACAAAACGACTGGTACAAGCTTTTGTCAAGACTCTCGAAGCGAATAAAAACCCGGTTAAATCTCCACCCCCGGCTTTGCCGCCAAAATAAAAGACCCACGCCTTGTTAGCAGTAATCTAGTGGCTAAATAAAGGTCTGATTTATGGCCATGGTGTGGATTAAAAAGGGTATTTTTTATAATAATGCCTAACCGCCCCGGTAGCGACCGTAGACCCTTAGAATTCAATTTGTGTGAACTTTTCACCATGACTTTTGCGAAAACGGTGTCTAATATCGTATTTATATTAAGATAGAAAACTGGGAAGTGAAGTGTCCATAACGTCCGTATCATAATACATTTATGAAATCATTCGACATAATACTTATTTTCAAGATAATAATACAATCAAATGGCAAGGGTTATTTTTCAATAATGGTTAGTTACATCTATGAATCAAGAAAAGGTTGATGTTTAAGTTATTTATAAGTTTGAATGTAACAGTCTTTTTTCATAAAAATCTGAGGATTTCCTGTACAGCAGCAGACTTGACAGGAACAAATGGAAAGGAAAATGTGTAACTAATATTCAGAGTTATTTTTAAAGATCTGCTTCTACTCTCTGTGACCATCGGAAAAAGTCTCATTTATTTTAACTGGTATAACACCCAGCGCTTGACGAGCAACGATCCGACGTAACGCTTTTTACTTACGTGACGATTTCTGTAACTTAATTGATATCGCAAGCCAAAACAAACTTCGTTTCAAAAATGAAATAGGCATAAAAGTTATAGCCCTGTACATAAAATATCATTGGTTTCAGCGATGCCTCAACACATTTCCGAACCCTGGTACGTAAGTGTTTCGGCACAACAATGTTCCATCCCTATAAACTGAGATGCGTCGAGATGTTCTTTGGGCGACTGTCTGCGTCTACAAGGGTATTCCATCAACGGGTTCGCACCTCAACATTTTTATGTTTTCATAAATTCCCGCTCTGTACAGGGCTGCCATTTTGTTGGATATAACAATGAACAGCTATTTGGACAGGTATTGCGAGTGCCGTCTAGCTTTTCAGCTTCGCGAGAGACAAGGCAAAATATGCCATTCTGACTGCCAACCTTTACTAGTTGGGTTTACCATACCACTAACAGGTTAGCTCGCTACCATCTTAGACTGCATGATCACTTAACATCAGGTGAGATTGCCGTCAAGGGCTAACTTGTAGTGGATAAAACGTGCGGATCGTGCAATTAAATCACACTGGATGTAACACTTCGTTAATAATATAACAATTACTCACTCGTTATGTCCTCTGCAGTTTGGTTGGCTTACAGAGATCGCTTTTAGCGATAAGGGCGATAATTGCATAACTGTATTGTGTTGGTTGTGTCACTGCTATTGTATGTTAGTATTGTGTACTTAGTGTAATAAAAAAAATATATTACACCAAGAAATCATCATTATCACCATGATCAACCCATTGCCGGCTCACTACAGAGCGCGGGTCTCCCCTCAATATGAGAAGGGTTTGGCCATAGTCCACCACGTAGCCATGTGCGAATTGGAAGACTTCACACGCCTTTGAGAACATTATTCAGAACTCTCAGGCATGCTGGTTTCCTTGTGATGTTTTATTTTACCGTTGAAGCAAGTGATATTTTAATTGCTTAAAAACGCGCATAACTGCGAAAAGCTAGATGTGCGTGCCCGGGATCGAACCCCCGACCTCTGATTTGGAGGCGGACGTCCTAAACACTATTCTATCACGACCCAAGAAACTTATAAAATATATTAAATATTTTCTTTTGTCGTAAAAATTTAGTAAAAACCGAAACAAGCGCTCGAAGTCGCGGGCTAAAACTAGGTTTTGTAGATTTTTTTTTCATGAACTGACTGATTCTTACATGAAAGCCTGCCAACCCACGTTAGAGCAGCAACTCAAAAGCCCTCCTTTTTATTTGAGTGATGTACTGAATACCAGACGTGCGAAGCAAATAGCCTAAAGACGATTGGCAGATCCCGGTGCCTCACACTGTTTTATGCTGATGGTGGGCACGAGGGGTTTTAGTTTGTAAAAATCCCACAAACCTGAGATTTTCCCCAGTAATAGTCGGGTATCTCAGTAGAAGATTTCCCCCCGTAAACAAAAAAAAGGCTAAAGATGATTCCTTTATGTGGTAACCCTAGCCCTGATCAATATTAATATCCGCGAATGGGGATTTTTGCAAGTTCTTGGCGCCCCCCGCTATATTTACCCGGTTGTGGCCCCCGCGAGGGCGCCCGCTTGCGCCGCCTATATATATTCCAACGGAATTATATTATCTCTCTTTGAATTCCATCGTTGTATTGTTTTACGAGCCCGTCGAGGTTTCGTTCATTTAGCCGCAGGATGCAGGCGATTGCTGTAGCGGCATGAGATCTGAACGATCTTACTAGTCAATAGCTGATGCTCGCTACTAACGTAACATCAAACCGACACCGCAACCCTCTCGTAGTTGCGGCTTCTTTTTACTCCCCCGACCTAAGCGCTCTTCTCCGAAAGAGGTGACCTAAACATATCCTTCATGACCCTGACGATCAGATGACTACTGACTACATACTCGTACCACCTACCACACAACCATACGCTACAAACCGTCTTCGCCGGCGAAGACGAGGTAAATTTTCTTTTTGTTATCACCATCTCACATGCCACTTAAAATTATATTAAGAGCTATCTTATTAGAGCAATATTTCACACCCATGCTTGTTTATCATTTACATAATCCTTTACACTATAGTAGGACTTTAGACTTCATAAAGATTAAATTTAAAATTCCCATCACCTGGCGACCACAAGTTAGTATAAAAAAAAACACTGCGGAAACTTTTGACAATACGGGAAATCCTATTGTATTTTCGAAAGGGTCGTATATCGACTCGCAGCGCCGCCGCGCGTCCACGAAAACAGAACTCCGCCGGTATCGGCGTTAATAAAATATACTCCGTCTGTAACTATCAGTAGCAGGTGACAAATATTCGTAGCTGTGATCCAGTTTAGCTAGCGTACAGTTAGTATTTCGGATTGTTTATTGAGCGGTCGGAGCTACCGTTGGAGGTTCAACGTTTAAGTGCTATTGGTCAAAGGAATATCTTTATCTTAGGATATCCTTTACCACTGCACAATCTTGATTTAGGATCACTTTGTGCCTAAAAATATAATTGGTGCGAGACCAGATCTCACGCCCACGTAACTTTTAAAGGAAACCATGTACAGATGACATAATTTTACTTCAACGGCTAAAATTAAGTTGCATTAATTAATAAAGAAACATCACTGAGTAATATCACAATATGTTTCTTATGTTTTATTTATTTATACAACTTATTGCAAAACTTATAAAGGACACTGATAACATACAAGATACATTGGTAAATGTGTTGTAATTTGTAATGTAATTTGTGAATGTATACTATTTGAAGTTATTTATTTGATTTTAATTGTAATTTCTGTAGATTTTAAATTTGTCATCTTATGTAATCAACGGCTCTTTATCTTTAAATGTAATCTTCAAATGTAATTAATGATTAAATTAATGACTTGTAATAAATGATTTCTTACTATACATAAAAATAACTAAATAAACAGTAATTGGCGACTGTTTTATTAGTATAAAAATAAAATTGTATTTAGCAAGCGACATTGCGGGATAATTATGCATACTTTTTTATTATTTAATTGGTCTTTAAATTGGTGATATAAACATAATGATACTCATAAAATATTTTTCATTTACTACCTTGAAGTGACCTTTGGCTGCACCATTTTTCATACAAATACTTTAAATTGACGCTACCGAGTAAACGTTAGCGTAACCTTTAGCTGCCGCACTGTACGCTCGCTACGCTGTGGCATTATCCGTAGACCCTAGATATTATCCGTGGTCAATATAATTTATTTGGTGTTGCAAATAGGATTAGCCGCGGGAGGCGGGAGTGGGTCATTTGTTTCTTTCTCTCTTTTTGTCCTTTTTGTGCGCCGGACACAAAGCGGTCCGGCCAGGGCCCGTATCGATTGTGGCACGCTGCGAATCGCGGCGTGAATGTGTTCAACGGACACACAACGGACGTTGGAAATGGTTGCACTGTATCATTCCATTGAAATACTCGTAATAGATGATGTTGATGGATGGGCGGTTATATTTCGCCGATGAAAGTAATGTGTTTTTATAACGTACAGGGAAATTCTGAGCGGCGTTTCCCCTCGCCGGGCGACACCTGTTCGTCGAGAATCCCGTAGGTGGTATGCTCGGCAATGTTCATCTATATGAATATAATTGACGGGTGTATCTATTGTATTGTATTAAAGCTATGATATGCCTAGTGGTTAGGACGCCTGCCTCCGACTCACAGGTCGGGGGTTCGAACCCGAACACCTCTAACTTTTCGGAGTTATGTGCGTTTTTAAGCAATTAAAATATCACTTGCTTCAACGGTGAAGGAAAACATCGTGAGGAAACCTGCATGCCTGAGAGTTCTCCATAATGCTCTCAAAGGCGTGTAAAGTCTGCCAATCCGCACATGGCCAGCGTGGTGGACTATGGCCGAACCCATCTCATATTGAGAGGAGACCCGTACTCAGTAGTGAGCCGAGAACGGGTTGATCATGATGATGATGACATCTATCTATTTACACATAACATCATAATATAGTTAGACCACATGAGGCCCCGTCATGCAAGTTACAATAGTATTTATTTCGTAACATTGTTTAAAATTACAAATGTCGAATTAATATTATTCATTACTAATTGGAACACAAAAATTTACTATTGGAATTACTAGAAAATAATAATCAATTAATATGTCATTCAATATGTCAAAATGGTACGTCAGATTGATTCAGTAAGGTCATGGGTCATATGCTCTGTCACATTTTGATTAAGTATGTACGGGTATGTTCTCGAACATTTCTATAAAAACAGATCAGACTTTTTTCGATTAGCCCAGCGAGTGATCCTATACATTAAATTCAAACTAGCTCAAACAAGAGTTGACAATTTCACAATTAAAAAGAAATTTTGTTACAATTTTCTGTACAATGATGATAGCGGATAACCTTATGATGAACAGAATACTTTGAAATGGGGTGTAAGCTTTCGCCTGTAGTTAGGAACCAAAGTAGAAGACTTAGTGTTGTTAAAGTGCTTTTAATTAATAACTTTTCCATAAAATATCCCATTACCAATATTTTCCGTCAAGTGCTTGAACTCCAACCGCCATCATTTCATCTGTCAAAAATGACCGATGACCACAGATCAGATACAAAAGTCAGGCAATACTTATTGTTGCCTTTCAGGGGGGGACGCAAGATATGAGATGCTGCACAAAATAATTTGTAACAAAGGCGATTATTAATCCTGCTTTACCTTAAACCTTTAATTACATTAAAGTAGTGCAGTGAATGAGCCGATAATAGGCCACAAACACACACATTCAAATTCGATTTATGTCCAACAGCGGCCGCCTATAGATGAGGCCGACAACGATTATTAATGACAAAGTAATCCCACGAACATTACCTACACTGATTTTTAGCCCCTGATTTAGGGAAAAGCCAATCTTTATTACATTAAACGAGGAGCCAAGTTAAAATTCAATAAAGCATTGCCTCTAAGTTCGTTTAGCGCTTTTAAAGCTGCTTAGGGATTCGAGGCAGGCGGCCATTAAAAGTGGGCTCTGAGTAAAAATAAACAAAGTACGCAGGCGATGTAGGGCGCGGACGTGACAGGTGGCCCAAAAAGCTCGGGAATTGGCTGTAAGTAATCCGCGCCCTGGCTTATCCGATCTCTTGAGCAAATAAAAAATACTTATCACGTAAAAACCTTGGAGCCTTCGCGAAACTGTTTTGTCTGGTATGCTCATGCCAGGTTGGCATCACTTTGACTTACAATTATATTTATACCATTTTTTACATATTGCTCGCATTGAAGCCCATAAATAAGTATCAGAGATCATTACAATAGAAATAAATTAATATGATAACTATATTTTAACAAACCATTTTTTTTTATTTCGTAATAAATTGATATAAGTTTTAAAATAAAAAGTATCATATGTTACTTCTAATACCTCCAAGAATATGTGTACAAAGTTTTTTGACGATCGGTTGAGAACTTTTGGCGAAAGCGTTATAAACAAACTTACATTGAAATTTATAATATTAAGTATAGACTTAGTCTATTATAGTCCCACAGTTGGCCGCAGGACTCCAGTGTCGTAGGAAGAACGGATTTCTGGCAGACCTGGTTGGTTTGTGGACTTTACCTATATGCAATTACGTTGCGTGCCCTGTACGTAAAACGTATATATTTTAATATGATTTGGTCATGATCTCCTAAGCTAATAAGTCTAAATATTATGCTGTAAAAAGCAATCTGCATAAGATTTTCTTGATGACAAAATGATTTTTATTTTCAAGGAATAATATTTTACGCCTGATAATGACGATTTAAATTAGGTGTAAAGATAGTTTGCATCCCAGAGAAGGAAACAGGTAGATTTCATCCCCGGAAAGCATCTGAGAACTTTTCCTTAAGAATAAAAAAATTAAAACAATGTATCAAATGCATGGCTGAACAACAAAAGTAGTCATACTTTTTTTAAGATGATAAACGGTTCGCAGGGGCTTTTGAAAAACCCAAATAAACGCGTGTGAAATTGCGGGTAGTTTCTAGTCTTGTAAATACTCGTAATTTCTCTAACAGTACAGTGCAATCACTGACGTGTGTTTTTGACGACCTCAGCGGTGCAGCGCGTACGCTGTCGCATTATAAAGTTGGAGGTCTTGGGTTCGATTCCCGGCTCGAGTTTGGTCTAGTGGGAGGCTTCGGCAGTGGCTAGTTATCACCATACCGACAAAGATGTGCCGCCAAGCGATTAATCGTTCCGGCACGATATAGCGTAGAAACCAATTAGGAGTAAGTCTTCACCGTACCTTTAATAAGTTAGCCCGCTATCATCTTAGACTGCATCATCACTCACCACCAGGTGAGATTGCCGTCAAAGGCTAACTTGTAGTTTATAAATAAAATCAACTCGTCACTACAAAATTCTTGTGTCCTAACCATCCAACTTTGTCAATTATTAGATCATGGCGGAGTGTACAGTTAATCATGGTCCTAGTGAACGACGGGATGTTATCTAGCGACCTTTGCTCCCAAATATCCTCGCTTTGCTCTCATTTAAATGGTCATCGCACATAAAAAAATATTCAATGATTAATAATTCATTCGAATAGTCTATCTGTTAATGTGTAGGCTGGAACCAAAAAGTAAATGGGTATTATATACAAATAACGGATGCCACAGTTATTGTTGAAGCGAGTGATATTTTAAAAACGCTCCTTACTCTGAAAAGTTGATCCGCCGACCTCTATATAGGAAGTGGACGTCCTAACTAGGCTATCACAGCTTTCGCATAAGATATTGAGTTATATTGGACGTAATTTAAAGAAATATATTATTTAATGTATTTATAGATAAACTACAGCTTTCTAGATACTATCCTATATAAGTGTAACTTGAAGTGTAACACATTTCTTACTCCTCCCTGAGTGAAATATTTTTCTCCTTACAATTCATTCTTTTTAAAATTTCTATCCCCTGCTTCACACCTTATTTTAATTGCTCATTTTGATATATGTAACTTAAATACATTAAACCTAAAAGTCCACCCTTTTAGGGGTGTTTTTAAATAAATTATTACCCATTCAGGGGGTTTTTAAATAAATTATAGGGATTAAGCATACATCCTATTAGGTTGCAAGTACAAGGACTTCAGCCTACAGACTATAAAAAATAACAATTTAGAAATTGTAATTTATTAAGCCCTGAGAATAATTATGTAATCATCAAACTCCTGTTTAAGTCCCCTAAGTCTTAAGAATCATGTTAGGAAATAAAAGTCTTTAGATAGATAGTAGTTAGTTTTTAATTTCTGAAGTTTTTTATCATTTTTTTTATTTGCCAATTATTATTGTTGTTAGGATCCTTAAAGGGAATTCGCATAGGATCAGCATGGAGGGTCTATGCTCTGCAATTTACCCATCCATAAAAGCAAAGGCTTGTGCCCAGCAGTGGGACTTTAATAATTATAAAACAGACAGACAGCGTTGTCATGACACACACATTACAATTATTTATTGGTGTTGAATAATACCCAGGCGATAGCCTAGAGGTTAGGGCGTCAGCCTCCTAATCAGAGGACGACGGTTCAAATCCGGGCACGCACCTCTAACTTTTCGGAGTTATGTGCGTTTTAAAAAAAATTAAAAAAATATCACTTGCTTCAACAGTGAAGGAAAACATCGTGAGGAAACCTTCCCGTCTGAGAGTTCTCCATAATGTTCTCAGAGGCGTGTGAAGTCTGCCAATCCGCACATGGCCAGCTACTAAGGCCAAACCCTTCTCATATTGACAGGAGACCCTTTGCTCTGTAGTGAGTCGCTAATAGGTTGATCATGATAAATACCCAGGCATAACTTTTAAAAAAGTGTACTAAAACATAACAAAAATTAGTATTGCCACACAATTTATTCACGAACATTAAAACGCTCAATCTAAAAAGCAATAAAAAACAGTTGCAATATGTCATTGCAATACCTCCCTACGCTTACTGCTCTTATTCAAACAAGAAAGTACGTTTACGTAACGATAGAAATTACTACACAGTCGCATAGGTTGCTCCATTTCAAGTGAGTTTACTTCGTTGCTAGCCAACAAAACAGCAATGCACTTGATAACAAAATAGTTATATTATAGTCGAGTATCGCAGTACCACTTCGGCTTCCGTTTTGCTCCCCCAGTGCTTAGGGTTGGCGGCGTTGCAAGTTTATTTAATAATGTTTCTATAATTAGAACTTAACATATGAGTACACTGCCATTTACTAATAGACATTCAATGCCATTGGAAGGGAAGCTGTGATAGCCTGGTTAGGACGTCAACCTCTTAATCAGAGGTCGGGAGTTCGAACCCGGACACGCACCTATAACATGTCGGAGTTATGTGCGTTTTTAAGCAATTAAAATTTCACTTGCTTCAACGGTTAAGGAAAACATGAGGAAACCTGCACGCCTGAGAGTTCTCTATAATGTGCTCAAAGGCGTCTGTGAAGTCCGTGAAGACTGCCAATCCGCATATGGCCAGAGTGGTGGACTATGGCTAAACCCTTCTCATATTGAGAGGAGATCCGCGCTCTGCCTTGTCGGCTCACTGCAGAGCACGGGTTGATCATGATGATGATGATTCAATGCCATTCAGATACAAGTGTCTATTAATTGTGGCGGTGAACTGTTTCGTACTATTGTGATCTATTTGGTAGTGGCATAGCGTAGTCTTAAGACTACCATTCGGGCACAGTTCACACACCTATAACTCATCAGAGTTAGGTGCGTTGCTAGTTTCATAAAAGCATTTCGAAATAAAATATCACTTGCTTTAAGGGTGAACTAAACATCGTGAGGAAACCAGCTTGCCTCGGAGTTCTGCATAATGTTCTCAATGGCTACCAATCTGTACTTGGCCCGCGTGATAGATTTTATATTCATAACTATTCGTCGTTATAAGCGTTTTTAAGCAATTAAAATATCACTTGCTTCAACGGTGAAGGAAAACATGAGAAAACCTGCACACCTGAGAGTTCTCTATAATGTTCTCAAAAGGGTGTGAAGTCTGCCAATCTGCACATGGTCAGCGTGGTGGACTATGGTTAAGCCCTTCTCATATTGAGAGGAGACCCTGTAGTGAGCCGAGAATGGTTTGATCATAATGATGATGATGATTTTATATACCATAATCGTAACACTGCTCAAGCTGATGGGAAATGCAGTGGGTTCGCGATGGATTGATGATGAAGAATTATTCCGTTAACTTAGTTGTGAACCATTTGGTTGTGTGTCGGCAGCCCTGCCTCCTAGCTACTATCTCCCCGGGCGGGGCGTGGGGCGCGATAAGCACTTTTTATACGCATAATGCGGGATCTCGCGCTAAGCTGATAGAATTGTGGCGGAATCAGCGGGCCCTTTGAACTTCTATTAAATTGTAACACTCGCGAGTTCGCGCCAACGCGCCCGTGAAATTGTGGGCTTTATTGAAATCGTTACAATTTTTCTCTCCCCGCAAGAATTCGGATTAGAAGTGTGTAACTTCAAACGTTATAGTAACTGGCTAAGACCCTTCTTTGGCTTCACAGATGAGCCTCTTCCCAGATGTGGTTGATGGCGTATTCGGTATGCGATTTTTAGGTAATGCATTACAGGAAGATATAATTTATGACATAAATAAATTGATGAATGAATTAATTATAGTTACAATTAAATGTTATTTTTAGGAGTTAATTATTTATAGTTACATTTTCCGTTTAAAACGCAACTTCAATAGAAGAACAATTTGGCGGCCTTATCGCTAAATAGCGATCTCTTTCGATCGATGTTGATGCATTATAGGTAGGTAGGTATAACATAAAATAACTAAATTGTAATTAGATATGTTTTAATGTCACGGACAATGCAGTTAGCGTGGGGTTTCTTAAACATACATCAATCACAAAAGAGTGTTTGTCTGAATGCATTTTTGCTTGTCATCATCATATTCTTGTCTAATAACGTTCCATTTATATGCACAGACTCCCTCTTTTATGGGTAAGGAGGTTATAGGGCTATATACATAAACCCATCACCGTGCTGGTAGGTACTCGTAGGTTGGTTATAGGGTTATTGTTCACATCGATGTATTTTTAAAACATTCCCAACTCTTAAGAAGCTAAATAAATGATATTCCCCTTTACTACCTTGGCTTACGTAATATGCCCTTATTGGGCAAGTCTATTACTTAATTACTAATTTTTCGAATATTACACTTTTTGATGATCTATAACTCGCGATAGTTGGCTATTAAGTTTTCATTAAAAAGTTATCTTTAGCTTTCTGGTTGCAAAATATAGGTTTTAAGTAGATATCATCATCATCATCTTGATCAAACCATTATCGGCTCACTACAGAGCACGGGTCTCCTCTCAATATGAGAAGGGTTTGGCCATAGTCCACCACGCTGGCCGTGTGCGGATTGGCAGACTTTACACGCCTTTGAGAACATTATGGAGAACCCTCAGGCGTGCAGGTTTCCTCACGATGTTTTCCTTCACCGTTGAAGCTAGTGATATATTTTTTTTTAAACGCACATAACTTTGAAAAGTTAGAGGTGCGTGCCCGGAGGCTGACGCCCTAACCACTAGTCTATCACCACTTAACTTAAGTAGATATAATTAAAGATTAATAAGTGAATTTAAACAAGACTTTTTGGATTCTCTGCTCTTCTTCTCGATTGAGAAGCGTTTCGAAAAATCTAAAATCTATGACGCATGAAAGTTCTAAAATTGGCAATTGGCTTGTTTAAATATAAATATGTTTGAAATAAAATTTCCCAAAAGTTAGAAATTAGAGGAAACAAAAATACTTTAACAAAAATGATCGACGAACGAAAGCATATCTTCAAGTTATTCGAAAAACAAAATAGCGTAACAAAACCTGCAAATTTTTCCAACAGTTTCAAAAGAAAAGGCTGCATGCAAACTTTAAAAATAACACCGCAGAGAACGCGAAAGTCGTAGGCGAAAAGGCGCGAAAATAGCACCGGTGCAAAATGGCGGCGATATTTATAGTTTCAATTAACGGACTTTGCATGCCTCGTCCGGACTTAAAGCAGCTAACCGGTACGTTATTAGAATAAGTAATAAAAATTCTTGCGATAACAATTTGTAAAAAGCACTGTTTTCGTTTTATAAAATTAAATAAAGGAAGAAAGGGCTATATTTAATTTACCATACAACATAAGGCTCGTATTACACTGGCATGTTTTTATTAGTCCTGAATGAAACTCTTTTAACTTTTAATCTAATACATAGTTATTTATAGTATAGCAAGGAAGCAAAAAACTGTTAGCTATTACACACACTGAAATGAACATTTTTGATACGAACAAAAATATTCATATTAGTTTTTTACTAATCTTACATTAGAGTATTTTTTTTATAGTTTATAGTATGTACATAAAATAGTCGTCGTAGTAGTTAGCTCTTAAATGGGCTATATTATGTCAGTAAAAAATATTATGTAAAAAATTGAGATATAGTGTATAAGTCAGCAGTCACATTGTATACAACGTGGGCTTCCTAATAAATAAATAGAGTGTTTCTGACTCAAATTGTAATTTCATTGGTCCACCCACCACGCAGTTAAACTACGAGTTAGTGGACTGTGATAGTTTAAATATAAGTTATATTTACTTAATTTAACAAATGTAAGTACTAGTGAAATCTGTTTCATTTAACTAGCCTACTTCACTTTTTCAAAATACAGCTAGTCTGTCACGCTGGTGTTCACACAATAAGCGTTTTTGGCGAGGAAAGAACATAAAACTTATCGCATGAAAGTAATGGACGCATAAAGTCGCTCGTCAAAATTAATTCGTCATTCGAAACCGAACGGCTCATTTGGCCGACAATAATCAGAGTGTAAACCATTTTAATGCGACTTTAAAACCGCTGAAATAAAAGGAGGATAAATTAACCGCCTTTGACGACCTCTCTGGCGCAGTGGTTAGCGTTTATAAGAGCTGGGTTAGTTTGAGGATTCATTATCACTCTGAACGATGTCGCAGAGAGGCTGGACCTATTCAGTTGCAATCTGAGTGAACTCACAAGAGTGTCATCATGGATGATATGTTACCGGATTTAAATTTAGGCAATTTTTATATATATATACTTTTATATTAGGCTACTCTAGCAAATTAGGTTTTTATCCTGTTAAGCTAGATTAAGAGGAGATAAATAAATAAAAATAAAAATAAATAAATAAATAAATAAATAAATAAATTATTTTTTAAATTAATGTGGTCTGGTGGGAGGCTATAGCCGTTGCTATTTTTGATGTTTAGTCCCGCGGGAATAGTTGTACCAGACTTAGGGATTTATTAAGAAAGACGTTGGCTTGCTTAATTTTAAAACTATAACATCCACATGACTGACATAGCTGACATTAGCTACCAGACAAAAGATATACAAAATATATATAAACTACATACCGTCACACTATTCATCCTGGTGAAAAAGACGTGCCGCCAAGCGATAAAACGTTCCGGTACGATGTCGCTAGACACCGAGGGTATATGAGTTTAATATAGCTGCCATCCCCTTATCAGTGGATAGTTGTACTGCAATACCACTAGTTGGGATTGCAGTCAAGGGCTTACTTGTAGTGGATTAAAAAAAAAATAAAGATTAAATGTTTAGTTTTGCGAATTAATTTAGAGCGAATCTCTGCCTACTGAAGAGGGCGCGGATGCTGATGATTTAGTTAATATGGAAGCTAGAATGAAGTTACGCAGTTATAGAACAAAGTTGGCACTTTGTTATTTGGAGTACTTAAATATAATAAACCTGTTTATCTCTCTGTAAGTATTGAGTCTTAGAAAGGGACCCACACAGAGACATTAAGATCACCAAGGCGCTAAACTGTAACATTTTGAAGTAGCTCTAAATGTGCTGTCAACAAATGCCGGAACACTTTGGAAAACTCCAAAAGTACAAAGTTTGGTTTTTACATATTAATTAAAGTCAGCAACACAGTGAGAAAGGTTCCTAATTCCAGTCTTGATGATACAATTTTCTTCGATCTTCTTAAACTTTTTTTTCCGAGTATATTGTATCGTATTTTGTAGGTAGTTATTTAATGATGAGTTATTTAACATTAAATAATGTATGCAAGCATGCTGAGCACAATAAACATTCGCTTTATTTTAAGCCTTGACAATTTCCACGGAAAACGGAAACACAGTCGCTGCGTTTCAGGTGTTTCAGGCGAAAAGTCAAATAATCACATTTGCGATTTGAATTTCGTAAAAATTAAGCGAGAAGCTGAGCTGGCGCGCTCTGTAATGACAATTAAAATCAAGCGATTTCAGCGCTCGCAGTTTAACAGCGTCTATTTAGGGACAATTACGTCGCGTCATTGCCCATTGTCCAGCAGCGATTAAGTCCGAACTACAATGGGACCAATCCGAGCCCTAACGAAGCGACTTCGGCCGTTTCCGCCCCACTTCGGCCCGGCTCAAAGATGTGTAATTTGCGGCCACCGAATTGTAGAGCGGCGAGTTTTGACGGAATTGGCCAAAGTTGAACGTTTGTAAGTGGACCTTCGGAGGCGTTAAGCGAACTTGGCGAAGTTTGGCAGATTGGTTTAACAGGGTCGTTTTTGACGAGCAAAGCCTGCATAGTTGCTCCAGACAAAGCCAACGGCGATTAAAAGCAAAATTGGTTCTAGCGTTTAATATTAACCAGCGCGATATTTACACAGTACAACTTTTATCCCCTCCTATTTACAGCCCCTTTTGGTCTTGAATCTTATATATTCTTAGGAAATATTCAAAATGTTTCCAGTTTAGTACACTCAGGATTGGAATTTGAATGTTTCTTTAGCAATATACTGATAAACACAGTGACCGATAGTGTAAAGATTGGGTTAAACCAAAGCGTCCCATCAACGTTCGTATCACGTGCAGCATTACAATCAGTTGTTTAACACGGAATGATAAAGAAAATCCAATACCTTTAAATATAGATGAAAAATAAATATATAGATGAAAATTCTTAGAACGGGGCCCGTTTGGAACCCTCATAGCTTTAGTTTTAAGTTTACGAATGTAGTTATCACCATTAAATCACTACTATGTAAATTATTGACGCGTCGAAAGTGCCTTTTAAAGGACTATTTGAATAAAGATTATTTGAATTTGAATTTGAATAAAGCTTAAAATAGACCAGACCGCAGCGTGCACCCTACTTCCTTGACAGCGTTCAAGTTTGCGTCCTAGATGCGACCAATCACCAGACGCGCCCATTTTAGTGAATGTCTTGTAATTGGTCGAATCCAAGGCGCATGTAGTTGAACGCCGCCGGACGCAGACTTCACATGGACAAAAATTCAGTGTGTTTATTCGACGTACATTTGCGGACGGGTGTCTGCCTGAGTTAGCACCCAATGCAAATTTCTGTGGAGTAGTGATACTGCGGAGTACGGAGGTTGCGAATTGCTCACTGACCCGTTCAGCCAGCACTTTAATTGCTGCAAAATACAGCTATTGTCATTCGTAGCAGAGTGGCCAACCAGAGTTCTTGGTCAGCACCGGTATATATATATATATATATGACTGATAAGGTACGATGGCACATCTATTGATAAGTGATGATGCAGCCTATGGTTGTGCGCGCATTGTACACCACATAGAAAGTTACAGAAATATAAATATAATAGAGGCTGTTATATAGCGGGTACGATTCGGTGGCCTGGAGATAATGTATGTACATTTACTATTGATTTGAAAAAACTCATACATTAGGTGCCAGGGTTTTTCAGAATCCAGTAGGAATTCCAGATGTTTAAACAGTTATGCTTATAGAATATGAACTCCGCAAGTATGCATATCCTTACATTTATATAAAATAATTTTAAAAACTAATTCGTCGTGTTAAAAATAAATTTAATTCAAATTCGTGAGTGCATTTAAATTTTTCACGGGCATATCTAGACGAATGACTCATCCCACGCTACGCAACCTCGCGTATACTCGTATCTGATGGAAAGGAAGCCTTACTCGCGAGTTGTTGCAAAATTAGTAAAGTTCACACCACCATTATTGGCGTCGGCCTCACAAAGGGCGGCCTTTGTCAACGCATAATTGCAAAACCTCGCGTCGCCATCCGCGGCGCAAACATAACGGCCCAACTAACTATCTTTAGATAAAACTTCCCATTTCCGAACCCTGCGCTTTTGTTCTAGTGATTGGTTGGTAGAAATGTAATCACGCTTTAGATTCTGGATTTAATATCCAGGGTATTGTCAAAGTTTGAATCAGTTAGTTGGCCGAGTCAGTTTTCTAGCTCGTTTGAAATAACCTTTCATCATCATCGTCATGATAAACCCATTAACGTCTCACTACAGAGCACAGGTCTCCTCTCAATAGGAGAAGAGTTTGGCCATAGTCCACCACGCTGGCCATGTGCGGATTGGCAGACTTCACACGCCTTTGAGAACATTATGGAGAACTCTCAGGCGTGCAGGTTTCCTCACGATGTTTTCCTTCACCGTTGAAGCAAGTGATATTTTAATTTTTAAAAACGTACATACGAAAAGTTAAAGGTGCGTGCCCGGATTCGAACCGCCGTCCTCTGATAAGGAGGCTGACGCCCTAACCACTAGGCTATCACCGCTTAGATTATATATTTACTAATAACTAAAAATATCGCATAAAGTCCATATAACAGAACTTCATCAGAAGTTTCCCGATCGTGTCTCAACTAACAATATTAGCAAAGTTCCTAACCTTCGGAGGAAGATATTGACAAGCATTTGTTGTAGCTGGTGCGACGCAAGTACGTAACGCGCCCGTACATAACGAGTGATAACTAAAGGGCTTATCGGAGCCGGCAACTTCCGCCTCCAGTTCTAAAGCGGTGTTATAACGGAGTTGAAATTACTGCAACACAAAACTAGCGAAATATTTCTACTAACCTGTCATTACACACTAGGCTTCTACTGAAAACTAAACATGCTACTGCTGACGCTGTATATGAATACTACTATAATAATAATATTATTATTATAGTTATATACCTATTATATAATAACCCATTTAATCCCAAATCTAATAAAGTTATAAATGTAGAAAGAGTTAACATAGTAATAGTAATAATAATATAATTAACAATTCATAAAAAATGAATTAAGATAAAAACAAATTAACTTAAATTATTTTACCAATAAAAGTTTTTTTTTTATTTGGGTACTCATTTTCGGGTAAAGGCCTCCTCCATCGTACTCCAACGCGCTCTATCAGTTGCGAGCCTAGTCCAAGTGTGACCTGCGACAGCTTCACTATCGTAGATGACTATGGTGACGATTATATATCAATCTGAATTATCAAAACGATATATCTTTGTAACTAGCCATGGTCTTCCACCAGATTAGACCCACGAAAATTCCGAAAAGATGATTACCGAATTGCTTCTGCCGGGTATCAAATAATAAGGCTAGAACGCATATCATTTCACCAGGAATCGAACTAGTATTTCAGTAAGTGCTAGCGAGAAAGCAAGCAAATTCACATGATGGTAAGTGATTAATCCATAAACATCTGTAGTACCAGAAAAACTGCCAATATGTAAACGGCTTTAGGTATTTATTGATCCGCCCCCTAAAGAGTCTCATATTGAAATTTAATGGAAACGCCGAAGATGGAAGTTGGTTCCACAACATACAAAAAAATGGTCTGTTGAAAAGTGGTCGAGATTTTCTATCCAGGTGGAGTGTATATAATACGATTAGAGAATACGGTCTGGATACGGAATTTGTCTGGTGGGAGGCTTCGGCCGTGGCTGGTTACCACCCTACCGACAAAGACGTGTCGCCAAGCGATTTAGCGTTCCGGCACGATGTCGTGTAGAAACCAATTAGGAGTATGAGTTTACCATACCCCCAACAGGTTAGCCCGCTACCATCTTAGACCGCATCATCACTTACCATCAGGTGAGATGCAGTCAAGGGCTAACTTGTAGTGAATAAAAAAAAAAAACGGATTACAGTATTAGTTCAAATTCCCATTGTAGGTGGCACTAAAGTCAATACGATTTCTTACTTCCTAGTACTGTATAACATAAAAGTAATGCTTTCTATTTTATAATTACTATAACCTATTGTTGCTATAGTAACTTGTTATTTAATTCGCATCAAGTGACCTGTAAAGTTTTTTGAAGCAACGCGTGAGCGCCGACTTGACTATTGTCTTTTGAATGCTTCACTGCCGCTTCGGATGTCTACAGGAAACTTGTACGAACTCAACCAAAAATAAATCTTTGTTTTGTATTACAGAACAGTGCCGTAACGTACTGACTGATAAAAAAGAGTTAATGAGTGTACCAGTTTATAACAATCAACGATAATGCTAATTTAAATAACTGTTTATCATCCGCATCCGACTATGGCCAAAACCCTTCTCATATTGGGAGGAGACCCGTGCTCTGTAGTGAATCAGTAATGGGTTAATCATGATGATGATGATGATGAATAACTGCGGGTGACCCATAACCAAACCCAGGACCTCGAGATCCGTCGTCAAACTCGCGGTAGTATCCCAGAGCAACGAGCCATTTAACCTAAATATACACACAATTTATTCAAGTGCTCGCCGACCGCCGCCTTTTGTTCTAAAGCGTTATTTTCTAGAACAATAGACGCAAAATAATGAACGGCTCCTTAAGTTTCGATAAATTCTGCATCTCAATTATTATCGCGGCGCGCTCTGGCGGCGGCCACCGTAATGGCGGCCCAGATTGAAGAAGCACTGTACAGAGTAGCTATGCTGTCCCCCTCGTTTTATATCTAAGGGTTTAAACACATAAACACTATGTGACGTTGTTAGGTCACACAATGCGACATCTTAACCTTTTTCAATTTCGACGACCTCCGTAGCGCAGCGCGTGCGCTGTTGCATTTTAAAGTTGGAGGTCCTGGGTTCGATTCCCGGCTCGAGTCTGGTCTGGTGGGAGGCTTCTGCCGTGGCTAGTTACCACCCTACCGACAAAGACGTGTCGCCAAGCGATTTAGCGTTCCGGCACGATGTCGCGTAGAAACCAATTTGGTGTGTGGTTTGGAGTGTGTGTGAGTTGACCATCAGGTGAGATTGCCGTCAAGGGCTTACTTATAGTGGATAAAAAAAAATCTCAAAAACGTCTCGCCACGTCGTAGAAACTCACTATTCACTTCTGCGCCGGTGACGCGAATTTCTTGGCACGACACGATTTAAGTGCTTATGCCCTAAGACTTTTTTATACACGACAAGTTAGCCCTTGATGGCTATCTGACTGGGTGGTAAGTGATGATGCAGTCTAAGAAGGTAGCGGGCTAAAGGTTAGGATTATGCTTCTAATTGGTTTTTGGAATACTAAATCGCTTCGTGACACGTTTTCGTAGGTAGGGTGCTAACTAGCCACGGCCAAAGCCTCCTAGCGGAAAAGTCGAGTCGGGAATCGAACCGATTATCAGCGCACGTGCTGCACCTTTAAACTTTTCAATTATATATTATATCTTTATTTTACATTTATACACAACGTCTATATAAGCTTTTTCAAATTTTAGTGTTCCAATACTGATATATATTTATTTATATATAAAAGTATATATTTATATATTATATTTATTGATATTTTATTTTATGTTTTGAATTGCGCCATTACCCTCATATTTCAATTAATTCTTTCCCCAAGGGTTGTCTGGAAGAGATTGCTGAAGCAATAAGACCGCCTTTGCATACTTATGTGTTAAATGTTTTGTATTGTTGTTTCTTTAGTTTGTGTGCAATAAAGAGTATTTATCTTTATCTTTATCTTACGTTTTATTTCATTCGTAGGTTTCTCCTACCTACCTTAAAATGAAATCCTTGCTGACGAAGTCATGAGCTGAAGGTGGATAAGTAAGTTCTATCTAGAACTTACTCATCTGAGTAAACTTCAATGGAATGTAGTGAATATTAGAAATGTAGTTGTAATTGCACACTACAGTTGCCGCGGACTGCCTCTGGAGGCCCGGCGGAGCGCCCGGCGCGGTGGCCGCCATTACAATTTAAATTGAACCGCTAAGAGGATTCCGAGTCACATTCGTGTTATATAAATTAAACATTTGCAGCCTAATTACGTTTAGATCTTTGTCTGACGCTGCACTAGATGTTACAGCGCAGTTTCGATGCAGATGGGTTTATTTATATATCTACAAACCCACCCTTAAAAAATCCTGTGAAAATATTTTTTTTAAACATTACAAGTTTGCCTTTGAAGGCAATATCACCTGATGGTAAGTAATGATACAGTCTAAGATGGTAGCGGGCTAACCTGTTAGGGGTATGGTAAACCCACACTCCTAATTGGTTTGTACGCGATATGGAACGCTAAATCGCTTGATGACACGTCTTTGTCGGTATGGTGGTAACTAACCACGGCCGTGAAGCCGGGAATCGAACCCAAGACCTCCAACTTTAGAGGAGGTAGTGAATATTTGTTAATACTTGATATGAATTTCATTATCTCTATCTTCTCCAAAGTAAACTCGCACGAATACATTTATTTCAATTTTTGAAAAGCTTTCGAATTAGAAGTTGTCATTTTTCAGATTTTTCCGCTCACAACTTTAGTTCATACGTTCTACGAAAGACAGCTGTATCGCTATATTCTGTAATGTCTGTTTTTTTTATTATTATTTGGTTCGCTAACAGCCAAAACATTTTTTACAAGATTCAGTACCTTGCACTGAGGTGTAGCACAAGAATGCTTAGCCACCCACAGGCAAATACCGCATGCAATTAAAGGTAATGTAAATTAACTTATCCTAGTTATACTAAGGTATCTAACAATAAAACAGTAATAGAAAATGAATTAAAACAAACTAAACGCACTTAAACTACTACTGTTCAATCATGTCCCTAGTATATCGTATATAAATCACGTATATCATCGTTACTTTCAATTCTTCCATCACATTAACATCGTTTATTATTATTTTTTCTTTGTTTTTCTCTGTGTTAAGTTAGGTTAGATACCAGCCCTCTCATAGAATTCGTAACACATCTCTTAAATATCTAAGTGATGAACAAACGTAATTCAATCCCATTTGTAAGCGGACTCGTAACATGCATACCGCTTAAGTAATATACTCAGAACTTGACCGCAGTGAGCGAACTTATGGCTCGGGTAATGTTATGAACCTTAAACAAACATTTAACCTCGTCCTGAACATTGACATCGCTTTTAGAATAATTAAATTTGCTTTAAACTTTTAGTCCAGATAAAACTGCGCTGTCAAAACAAAACATACACGCTATAAAAGAAAATGTAAAACTAGGTATTGTTGCTATCGAAAAATAGAACCAATTATGATTTTTAGCGGTGATAGCCTCCAAGTCAGAGGTCGGCGGTTCGAATCCGGGCACGCACCTCTAACATTTCGGAGTTGTGCGTTTAAAAAAAAAACTAAAATATCACTCGCTTCAACGGCGAAGGAAAACATCGTGAGGAAACCTGCACACCTGAGAGTTCTCCATAATGTTCTCAAAGGCGTGTGAAGTCTGCCAATCCGCACATGGCCAGCGTTGTGGACTATGGCCAAACCCTTCTCATATTGAGAGGAGACCCGTGTTCTGTAGTGAACCGGTAATGGGTTGAACAATGAATGTCTTTTAAAAACAAAAAATCACGTGTCGCCAAGCGATTTAGCGTTCCAGCACGATGGCGCGTAGAAACCAATTAGTAGTATAGGTTTATCATACCCCTTACAGATTAATCTGCTACGATCTTAGACTGCATCATGACTTACCATCAGGTGCGATTGCCGTCAAGGGTTAACTTGTTATGTATAAAAACAAAAATAAGCTACAAGGGGGGTTTGCAGTCTAGGGCTAACCTGTAGAGAAGTAAAATAAGGACCGCAGACCGACAGACAGACGAAGACACCCTTTGGGTACGGAATCGTGTGTCGCTTAAGTTTCCTCCTCTAACATTTTAATTCACATTGCATTGAAGCTCGGCCGCTTAATTTAATTGTTTCCATTAAAAGTTATCCCGCAATTTAGTATCGCTATAAACCGGCTAGAACCGGTTTAAGCTGGATTTTTTTCGCATAAATTGCACTTTAAACAGCCTGCAAGCTAAACCGCGATGAAGGCATCAATCAAGTGGCGTGGCGAAATCTACCAGTTATCAGATCTGCCCTATTTGCTACTACTTATAAGTAATTTCCGCGAATCGATTTGTTTTGTCGGCATCGGTGGATAAAGCTGGTATAGGTTGGTTATATAAGCGAAAAGGTCATAGGTTACATCAATTTTGTGCATTTATGATCTGTGTGAAGTGAAGTGTGATCTGAAGCTGTGATAGCCTAGTGGTTAGGGCGTCAGCCTCTTAATCACAGGTCGGCGGTTCGAATCCGGGCACGCACCTCTAAATTTTCGGAGTTATGTGCGTTTTAAAAAAAAATATATCACTTGCTTCAACGGTGAAGGAAAACATCGTGAGGAAACCTGCACGCCTGAGAGTTCTCGATAATGTTCTCAAAGGCGTGTGAAGTCTGCCAAACGCACATGGCCAGCGTGGTGGACTATGGCCAAAACATTCTCATATTGGGAGGAGACCCGTGCTCTGTAGTGAGCCGGTAATGGGTTGATCATGATGATGATGATGATCTGTGTTCCTTGTCTATTGATACATTTTCTTTTCTTCCCGAAATAACCCTTTTGTTGTAAACACTGCAATCTCACCTGGTGTGGGACTGGTGATGCAGTTAGATGGATTTTTTTAATATATCGGGTGCAATTGTGTCATCATCATCATCATGATCAACCAATTACCGTCTCACTACAGAGCACGGGTCTCCTCTCAATATGAGCCATAGTACACCACGCTGGCCATGTGCGGATTGGCAGACTTCACACGCCTTTGAGAACATTATGGAGAACTCTCAGGCGCGCAGGTTTCCTCATGTTTTCCTTCACCGTTGAAGCAAGTGATATTATAATTGTTTTTAAAAACGCACATAACATCTATTAGTTAGAGGTGCGTGCCCGGATTCGAACCGCCGACCTCTGATTAGGAGGCAGACGCCCTAACCACTAGGCTATCACAGTGTAATACACATGTAAAGTGATTACAGCCGCCCATGAATATCTTTAGCACTTATTGCCATCGATGCGTTGCTGAACCAATCCTCCTACTTGATGTTTACTCGGCGTTATACCGAAATTAACGCGACTGCGACGGAAGCTGCCACCAGACTTGAGCCGGGAATCCAATCCCAGACCTCCCCCTTTTAAAGATCATCGTGATTTTCTGGATAGGGGTATTGAAAGAGTGAGAGTTTACTATTGCTAGTCTACAGTATATTCTCGGTAACCAGACTCCAGTTTATATTACGTATTTAAGCTTTTTTATAGAAATCATACAAAAATTACAATGGCAGAGTATAAAAGGGTCATATCAACCAACAGGCGTTCGGTGAAAATTATGTTAGTATTTCTCGCATTCTATTGCCACTTATTTCCAAGTTTTCTCGTTTAAATTACTTAATGAGGCTAACTAAAGATAAAGCTAGCACACCTCTGACAGGTAGCGAGATAATTAAAACGCGGCGGTGTGTCTGTTCAGTGTGCAGACAGCTTAATAAGCGCGATATCAACGAGGCAGGCAATCTATTGCGGGGAGGGCCACTTGTCAAAAGTCGGCGATAGACGTTGATTAAAAAATAATTTCCTTGGCTTTTGCTGCGCCAAGAAACACTGGTAGCCACGTGCTCACTAGTGATTCGCTCGAATCAATATCTTGCTTATAATTTAAAAAAGCGAAGCGGTGATAGCCTAGTGGTTAGAGCGTCAGCCTCCTAATCAGAGCTCGGCGGTTCGAATCAGGGCATGCACCTCTTTTTTCAGAGTTATGTGCGTTTAAAAAAAAAAACAAATATCATTTGCTTCAACGGTGAAGGAAAACATCGTGAGGAAACCTGCACGTCTTAGAGTTCTCCATAATGTTTTCAAAGTCATGTGAAGTCTGCCAATCCGCATATGGCTAGCGTGGTGGACTATGGCCAAACCCTTCTCATATTGAGAGGGGACCCGTGCTCTGTAGTGAGCCGGTAATGGGTTGATCGTGATGAATTTAAAAAAGCTCTCAGTGGCATGCGTTGTCTGGGCCTACAAGTGGGAGGTCCCGCATTCAATCTCCTGTAGAGGTAATATGGGAATTTTTGATTGCTGATTTTTCTCTGGTTGGATCTAATGGAAGACTTGTTTCGTGGTTAGTTACTAGTCTTTGGACAAAAACGTACCTCTAAGCGGTCTGTGGAAACCGATTAGGGGTACGGGTTCAATATGTCATTTTTTCTTTTTTATAATTTAGGCCACCTATCTTTCATGTAGTAACACTCACCTCTGAGTTATGAGAAAAAAAATATAATATTTATGTGTAAATAAGCGTATTAATTTATTATTTGAATGAACAAATATTATTTTGCTGAGAATAAGGAAGCCGGGGTGATTTCTCTTCTCATATTTACAGTATGTATATGAAATTAGGCAATGTCAAAGCAGAACTTCTCTCAAGAATATATCTTCTAAGTTACTGATAGACAACGCTTATGTCGTGCAATTCAAACGTTAAGAAAAAAATATATAAGGCGCCATAAAATCTTATTCTGAGCGCTCCGTTTCCAATTTAGACGCTCGAAATTAATCCAGCTTATCTAGCCACAATAAAAAAAAAAACAATTCGAGACTAGTGAATAGAAATAGTGCGTTAGCAACCCATTCAGCTAAGAACCCCCTTCAATATGACATCCAATTGTTTCTTAACACTGCAGCGAGGGTGGGGGTATAAAACGCACACTCATTAAAAACTTTTCAACGCTTAATGAAAATCTTATTGAACCGACGGCAGTGCACCGGGGGCGAGCCGGTCGGGTTAAGGGGCTGAAATGGCCCGGGTAAGTGTATTACAGACGGATCGCTGCCTTTGATTCGTCACATCAAAGACGATATCGTTCGTTCTGCGCTAAATCGAATCAGGGAGCTTTGTTTCTACACTACGGTAGGTAAATTTGTAAGGGAATGGAATTTTGTAGTTACGGGAATGTCTACTGGCTGAGAGTATAGGCATGAGTCTGCGTAACCATCACCATCAACAGTTTATTAAATCTCTTATTGCTACGAACAAATCTCTAGATGAATATAAAATTTAGACCAATCTAACTCGCTCAATATACATATAACTAGCGCTTCAAGCGTTAAAATGTTCATTTTTCTATAAGTCTTTGGGATGTTTTCTTTTATCCACTACAAGCCCTTGACGGCAATCTCACCTGATGGTTAGTGATGATGCAATCTTAGATGGTAGCATCTGCTGTAACCTGTATGTGCATCAAGTTTAAGCGCAAAACAACTAAATTTCATTGTGATTAATTTAGGTTTAAACCAATGAATCGAGTCAAGTGACTACTTATGTATGATTCATAGAATAGAACTTTTATAAGTCACTAGGAGACTTTCACACATTATTATTTTCAAATTAGAAATCTAATGAATTGGCTACAGATTTTGATGCAGTTTTTTATATTATACAGATAGGACTAAAGATCTTGCATGAAGAAATTAATACATTGTTTTTCTTTTCTCCTGCGTAGTTTAAGTAAACCTACCATTTACACAGCTAGAAATGCTCAAGAAATTTCACATAAAAATTTCTTGGATTACTACGTTCAAGAATACTGGGAAAGCATTTAAAGTTATGAAGGGAAATGTAGGCCAATTGTAGTTTCCGCAAAATAATTTTAAACACGGCTAAGGAAATTTCAAAACAAATTTCGCTTTTTCACCAGTCCGCTCGCGTAACTTTGAATAAGGAATTAAATGAGCTACCCAAATAAGACGTAGTTAGTCGAAAAATAAATACTAAAGTTGGCTTGAAGTAAAGTCTGAATTGGGTAGAGTTTTGGAAGCATAACATTTAACACTACACCGCACACTATTTGTCGAGACGACCGCAGAGGAGCAATAAAGCAACTGGGGGTTAATTCTACCCCAGTTGGCAGCGGAGTTGTGTTAAAAACTAAACCAATATACTTCTTAAAATTACAACGGCAGTCGAGGGTTATGTAAGCGCACGTGACCGGGGCTTTTGGCAAGCGGCCGGTGTGTTAAGGCACATCCATTCGGATTTTCAGTGCGATTTATATTTTTAAACGTGTTACGGGTCGAATAGTTATTGGGTACGTTTGAACTGGTTATCGGATTCGCGTTTTACTATGGAATGTTCGATCGAATTGAAATTATATGGGATACTCTTTTAAGGAAAAACAGAAGGTGACATCTTACGCGGTTACATCTCGAGGTTTCGGATTAGCTACAAGCAATAAGAAATATGTATTTAACTCTTGACAATTAAATCTGTATTTGTAAAAATAAAAGACTGGCTAACTAAATCTGATATTTCAACACAGCTTATGCCAAAGAATTGATATAGTAGTCCGCTAGGGCTAATAATTATTAAAAAAGACGGGTTGCACTCCGGGAGTGCCGGCAGAAGTGAAAACTTGATTATTAACGTTGAGCATGTTTGATATTTTGGAATGGTTAGGGAATAATTTTGCACCAATTGCTTTATCAGTATAAAAGTACTATCATTTATGTGGTAGAATACAATATTCATTTATTGCGCTATCGTACACAAACATGACAATTTATATTACATTAAAAATTTAACACTTTAAAACTATTACAATTATTTTACATTAAAAAGTTTATCTATATCAATTTCCATATTTTAAGCACTTTCCATTCACGAATTTTACGAATACACAACAATGTGATCACTACACAGACGGTCGAGCCATCAGCTGTCACCATCCATGGATGCGCGTGGCACGCTGTAACATACACGAACATTCGCGCAAGCGCCCTGCGCTGCCTAAACGAAACAGTAGGCCCAGGCATACATTTTCGCCGCGCCGTAGAGAGGGGATAGCTGTCTACTCTCCATCCGTCTTACGCTTTTTCGATCAGGTCACGTGTCCTGACGCGAGTTTAAGATTTTATACCCATTACAGAAAAAGTGCTCAACGCCGCTAAAGAAGTTTTCACTTCAAAAATTCATTCAATAAAAGAGCTAAATTGGCCGCGGCCATAATCTAGTAAAGTATACAAAAATAAATAACTCAATAGATAATAATCTAGTAAAGTATACAAAAATAATAATTCAATAGATATAAGTAAAAGATTGCAGTAATATTAATCATCATGATCCATCACATTTCATTCTCCATTTATGGACAAAATCGTCATCTACTGAAATAAACCTAGGTGAAATCAATCTTCAAACAAGATATGAAAGAGTAAAGGATTTTTAAACTTTTATGGAAAAAACGGTACCTATGTCGTACAAATGAATATGATGAAAGAATAACCTAAATGAGAACCTTGACATTTTTTTCAATTATTTAGTAATTATAAAATAAATAATTGAAAAAAAAGACGGGTTGCACTCCGGGAGTGCCGGCAGAAGTGAAAACTTGATTATTAACGTTGAGCATGTTTGATATTTTGGAATGGTTAGGGAATAATTTTGCACCAATTGCTTTATCAGTATAAAAGTACTATCATTTATGTGGTAGAATACAATATTCATTTATTGCGCTATCGTACACAAACATGACAATTTATATTACATTAAAAATTTAACACTTTAAAACTATTACAATTATTTTACATTAAAAAGTTTATCTCTCCGAAAAATCAACTTTCATCCATAATTTCAACGACTTTTTCACCATCATCATTACCAGAACTATCCATGGATGCGCGTGGCACGCTGTAACATACACGAACATTCGCGCAAGCGCCCTGCGCTGCCTAAACGAAACAGTAGGCCCAGGCATACATTTTCGCCGCGCCGTAGAGAGGGGATAGCTGTCTACTCTCCATCCGTCTTACGCTTTTTCGATCAGGTCACGTGTCCTGACGCGAGTTTAAGATTTTATACCCATTACAGAAAAAGTGCTCAACGCCGCTAAAGAAGTTTTCACTTCAAAAAATTCATATTTTTAATTAACCAAAATATATTTTTCGTTTTTATATATGAATAAATCATTATTGTTTATTCAAAACTCATATAGGAAGAACAAGATAGATAAATATTTTATGGAGCAAGATAGTTGGTACATCCTTTTGTTATCGAGGCAGGTTGAACATCGATTGTTAACTGGCGTGCCTGGCATGGAGCCGAGCTGGAAGCAGTCTTGTGGCCCACTTGTCAGCATCTCTGCTGCTGCAACTTCCAATTCGTAATATATTTGTGTTTGTGATGTCAGTCTGTATAACTACAGCGAGTTATAACACGTTAGTAATAAACGAGATCGTGAAATGCTATATGAGAACTCTAGAATTTTCTCTAATCGCTGAAATTTATTACCTTAAAATCAAGTATCAATAATATTTTAATGGTTCCGAAAATATTTCTATGCATATTAAATTTATACATTTGATATTACCTTCAAGTGTGAATAAAAAACACTAATGATAATAATCGTTATTTTATTTCAAAGAATGTTATACCTAAATCCCCGGCCCCACAAACTAGGATAGCCCATAACTAGAATACTCTTGGGTCAGATTCTTCCAATGGTGCAGTAAAAATATTATGACTATAGTTTTATGTCTTAAAGTTTAACTTAATTACATACATACATGTGGGTGTGTCGGTTTAAGTAGATGTGTGAGTGTTAACTAATAAAAAATAAAATTGTAAAAAAGCAATGTGTCATCCTTCATTGTTTCATTGTCTGTGTCATTTTAAGATTGATCTTTGAAATCTTTTCAAATAGATAAGATTGAAATTTAATACCAAACTTGATCAAGGTCGTTAGAACCGTTTTTGAGATACATGAAATATATTTATATGTAAACAAGTGCTACTATTTTTATAGTCTCGATATTTGGGTTGAATGTGAATGTATGTTAGATAACCTCCCGCTTTAAAATAGCATAAAACATCTTAGTTTGTAAAGCGGAAAGGACCGCGCCGCGCTATACGCATTGCAGTAATCTCGGTGCACCGGAAAGATTTTAATCAATCTCCCATTCACTTACAAAAACGAGATCGCAGAACTAGTTCGCCAGGACAGTAATAAGGTGGTATTCAGAACATTGCTGCTCCATGCTCGAGGCCACAGATATAAGGAAAAGATAGACGAGGTCCTCATATATATATATATATATATATATATATATATATATATATATATATTTTTCGGACTGTCTATTAGCTGTACAAACCCTATTGGTTGCCACAGCGTAACCGGGCTGTTTGGCGAGCTTTGGAAAGAAGCTCTGCCAGAAGAAATTTTGAGTCCTAGGGCGCGAAGAAACTAAGGGAACGACTGCCTAAAGGCGCCTCCTTTGAGGCCGAACCTCGGCTTAGGCGACGTTTGGGATAACGGGGGGGTCGGACGGTGAGGTCCTCATAGCAACTGTACTTACATATCACGCTTATGGGCTTAAGCCTCCACTCTCAAGGAGAGAGTATTTTAAAGCTTATTTTTTTATTACTGAAAAAGTATTTCATCTTCTAAAAAGATTTTCCTACAGTTATCTAGAGTATGCTTTGCTTATACGGGTGGTCTATAGAATAGGTCTTCAATGTATTTATGATGTTTTCTACGATGCATATTCATCAGGACTTTAATTCATATGAAAAATATTTATCTTAAAAATTCTCATTAACCGTTTAACAACGTGGGGTTCAAGAGTGAAATTAATAAGTTCAGTGAACTTGCTCACCGACGTCGTGTAAGTAGTTACTAAATACAATTTTATGCTTTTATAAACAGATTTGCTAAGTATTGTCTATCAGTCACTCCTTGTTGCGTTTTGTTTGGTTTTTCTCTAAAAATAAGCGTAAACTATGTCTAAAATGTGAGTAAGACATGCATGCATCTACGACGTACATATACTTCTGCTACTTTTATATTTATTTTCCGTCTATCCTTTTCGTGTAGTCCGTACTCGAGACCTAGTTTCGTCGAAAGCGCTCAACTCCACGTTAAGCTGAATTTTTTATGAGGCCCGTTTTTTCCGGTTGCTTTTTCTATAGTTAATTAATTAGTAGTTCATTTCATTTCAAACGAAATAATTAATGAGGCAAAACACGGAAATAGTTTAATTAATTTTGTGGAAATCCATATTCCGCTCGGCTGCGAAGTCGCTTGACATTGAACGCGAAAGCGGTCTAAACTGGCAGCGCAGTGTCATTCAGATATAAGGGGAAAATAAATTATCTTTCATATAAGGCGTCTATCTGATTTTATTTTTCTAAATTAGTAATTTACTTTTGAAAACATAATTAATTTAAACGAATAAAAAAAAAAAAAAACAATAAAATCTTTTGCATTGACTGTGTAAGTTCTAAATTATAGTATTCAATAACCGAATATCTGTTATAAAGGAATATAAATAATTATAAAGAAATTCACACACTAACTAATATTACGCGTAACCGGTTCTAATTATAAAAGATTTTGTTTTACATATTAGTAATTGTTTATGAAGCGATAAGGCCGCCAAATTGAATACCTCCTGTTTCTATTTTTTTCCTCTCTTATGGTGTGCAATAAAAGTGTATTTATTAGTGTTTTTTTGATATCCATATGCTTATGCCGTTTTTGCTTATATTCTCATCATTTCGATTTACGTCGAATTATCGTAAAAATTTAAATACAAGCCCTGTAGTGTGTATGTTCTTGCTATAACGTATGGTCTACGTTATAGCAGCTATCTGTATGTCCAAATTTCAGCTGTGCGTTGATAGTCTGTGGTATGATAAGTCAGTCAGTTGGCCACCTTCGCTTTTTTTATCCGGACTGTCTTTAATCAGTATTTTGTTTTAGTTTTTTGTTTAGACGTTAACCCTTGACGGCAACCTCACGTGATGGTAAGTGATGATGCAGTCTAAGACGGTAGCAGGCTAACCTGTTAGGGGTATGGTAAACTCATACTCCTAATTGGTTTCTACGCGATATCGTGCCGGAACGCTAAACCGTTTTGCGACACGTCATTGCCGGTAGGGTGGTAAACAGACTCCCACCAGACCAGACTCGACCCAGGAATCGAACCCAGGACCTCCTACTTTATAATGTGAAAGAGCGCGCGCTGCGCCACGGAGGTCGTCAATTGTATACATACGAGTATGTTAAATGTTTTTAAAATAAAACAATATCAGCAGTAGAAAAAATAATTCCATAATTTTAACTTCAACAAGTCATAAACATTCTCAGTAGTGCCAGCTCAGACAGTAAATTTTTACAAGCGCGTGTGCTCTTTAACACAAAATGGCTACGGCGTAGTTTGCTACGAGCTACGTAACCGCGTAGCAAACTTGTAGCACCTATTTCAGTCGGGCAGTACTCTACATAATATATTTAGTGAAGCCACTTTAGTTACCGGCTAGAATTTTTAATAACATTAAACGTGTTTATATTATTATGACTTGCATTCAGGTGTGATTCTGAGCAAGTTCACAAAGCACAATAATTAAATTCAAATCCAAAAAATAACTCTCTCGTTTATCGTACATTTTCCCCCAGAGCTGATATATTTCTCTGGTTAAAAATGTCAGAATGTTAATTAGACTTAAGGCCTGGATCTAAGAAGCCAAAATAAAACTCAGCTGGTTATTATTTTTGCTAAAAATAAAAAGCCGAAAGTACTTAAGTTATTGTCAGATCGTCATACATTTTAAAATAGTAAAAATATGTCATCATCATCATCATGATCAACGCATTGCCGGCTCACTACAGAGCACGGGTCTCCTCTCAATAGGATAAGGGTTTGGCCATAGTCCACCATACTGGCCATGTACGGATTGGCAGACTTCACGCATTTGAGAACATTATGAAGAACTCTCGCATGCAGGTTTCTCACGATGTTTTCCTTCGCCGTTGAAGCAATTTTAATTTTAATCGCTTAAAAACGTACATAACTCTGAAAGTTAGAGTTGCGTGTTCGGGTTCGACTTGACTTCTGATTTAGAGGCGTACGTCCTAACCACTAGGCTATCACAGCTTCATATAAAAATATTTTATTTACTATATTATATTTAAATGAAAATAATGTAGCCGTCCATTACATTTTTTTTTAAATCGTTATTGTAGTTTAGGTAAACTACAATAACGATTTGACGTCTTTGACGACCTCCGTGGCGCAGCGCGCGCGCTTTTGCATTATAAAGTTGGAGGTCCTGGGTTCGATTCCCGGCTCGAGTCTGGTCTGGTGGGAGGCTCGGGCCGTTCCTAGTTACCACCCTACCGACAAAGACGTGTCGCCAAGCGATTTAGCGTTCCGGCACGATGTCGCGTAGAAACCAATTAGGAGTATGGGTTTACCATACCCCTAACAGGTTAGCCCGCTACCATCTTAGACTGCATGACCACTTACCATCAGGTGAGATTGCCGTCAAGGGCTAACTTGTAGTGGGTAAAAAAAAAAAAGGTGTGAAACCGTAATAATCAAATAAACAAACTCACATTCTCACTTGTAATATTAGTTTTGATAATAAATTTGTAAATGTGTATAATAGCGATAAAGACCCGTTTCTGTTCTTTATGAATCCTTGCTTACAATTAGGAATGATGTATAAAGTTCATACCTGGCCGGGTCAATGAACCGGCGAGGTTGGATAACCGCGTCGCTACTCCTGTGTGTAATTAAGTGGTTTAACCTAATTCGTGTGTTAGTTTGTGTGTCATTCGGTTAAGAGGTCGCGCGTTTTATGTTCATTAGGGATTATGATTTATTCGTGTATCGAATTAAATCCTTGAGTTTATACCATTAACTGCCTCGTTAGTGTAGCGGATGACTTGTTTTGCTACATACAGCGTGGCCTCGGGTTCGATTCCTGTGTTGGGACAAGAATTTGAAGGCAGATACTTCATTTTATTAAAGCGAATTATTAAGCGCATTTTACGAAAGCGGTGATAGCCTAGTGGTTAGGGCGTCAGCCTCCTAATCAGAGGTTGGCGGTTCGAATCCGGGCACGCACCTCCAACTTTTCGGAGTTATGTGCGTTTTTAAATAATTAAAATATCACTTGCTTCAACGGTGAAGGAAAACATCGTGAGGAAACCTGCACGCCTGAGAGCTCTCCATAATGTTCTCAAAGGCGTGTGAAGTCTGCCAATCCGCACATGGCCAGCGTGGTGGACTATGGCCAAACCCTTCTCATATTGAGTCACGGGTTTCCTACCCGTGCTCTGTAGTGAGCCGGCAATGGGTTGATCACGAACGAACTTCATTTCACGGTAAACATTTCCAGCAATGATCTCGTTTACTAACGTGTTATAATTATTGTTGAAGTCCACAAACCCGCATTGGAATATCGTGGTGGGCCATTGGGATGCTTCCAGTGATTTCTTATACACAGACCGAATTTTCCGAATATATATGTAACTCGGATCGAGAAAAACGGCCAATCTGACAGTTTTATATTTTGTTTTTCGCCTGCGAGCGATTAGCTTAAAAGGTGACAAAAGTGCTGGCATAATTTTTTTGCGGTAAATATCAGCGAGGAAATGCATTCTTGTCACCATTTTTTTCATACACCACAAGTTAGCCATTGATGGTATCTCAACTGATGGTAAGTGATGTGCGGTCTAAGATGGTAACGGTCTTAGGGGGTACCTAAAGGGGTATGCTAAACACATACTCCTAATTGGTTTCTACGACATCGTGCCGGAACGCTAAATCACTTGGCACGCAATTGTCGCTAGGGTGGTAACGAGCCACAGCCGGAGCCTTCCACCAGATCAGATTTGAGCCGGGAATCGAACCCAGGACCTCCAACTTTTAAAAGGTAACAGCACTGTGCAACGGGGGTCGTCAAATTTTAAGTTTAAAAACGCACATTATTCAACGCACACAATTCATAAAAAATAGAGGTGCTCGGGTTCGAACCCACGACCTCTGATTAGGAGGCGGACGTCCTAACCACTAAGCTATCACACCTTTGCTTTTAATAGTAGTGAGTAAAAAAGTGGCTATTACAAACACGCACGCTATATTGCAGCCGCCCGGCCCGGATCGCAATAGTAAATTTCGCACGGGCCATTTCGCACGGCGCTCGAATTCTCTTTTTAAATTTAGTTAATAATTCACGTGGCGCCATCTGCTTGCCTTATTCCTTTTCTCGCGTTTTGTTTTATTTCATACCTCTTTTTCTTTTGCTCTTTATTTTTATAAATTGTTCCCATTGTTTATTTGTGAGCTGGCACGCGTGTTAATGATTTGAATTATCTTTTCGCGCGCAGTAGTAAACAGTAGAATAGACCCGTGTGCCGTCATGGCAAACGGTCTGACGCGTTCTCGTGCCGTCATCACCTCTACGTAAACCGACATTTTTTATCTGCATAACTACAAGAGATTTTAGAGATTTATTTATTATAAAACTACTTGCAAGATTTAATTAATGTTACCTCTAAATTACATACAAGATAATAATTTGCTACAAAAATTCTCCCTGATTAATTCAAAGCTAGGTACATCCACCTACTGACTTGAGTCAACACATAATCCACTAGACCATCCGCAAACAAAATAGCTATCGGAAAACACTTTTTTTTCGGACTGACTATTAGCTGTACTAACCCTATTGGTTGCCACAGCGTAACCGGGCTGTTTGGCGAGCTTCGGAAAGAAGCTCTGCCAGAAGAAATTTTAAGCCCTAGGGCTCGAAGAAACTAAGGGAACGTCTGCCTAAGGGCGCCTCCTGTGAGGCCGAACCTCGGCTTAGGCGACGTTTGGGATAACGGGGGGGTCGGACAGACGGAAAACACTAAAACGTAACATAATTATATAAATATATCAGTTAATTATACTATTAAAATTTCAGTCCGCTCGATTCTGTATTCCGCCATTGGTATAACTGGATATAATGAGCACAAAGGCGACTCCCGAAACCTTTTGTTTCGAGAGCGTATCACTCCCGCGGGACGCGCGGCGGCTTGTGCCCGAATCGGCGCTGGCCTATTAAAATGTTTTCGAGAAATGAATTCGCTATTTAAGCACCAATTAAGGGCTCGCGGCGTCAGATAGCGAAAGCGAAATTCGCAACTCAATCGCAATTATTTTCCACTCGCAAGAAAACTTGAGCGAGCGTTAATTGTGGGCCAGGCAGGCGACAAGTCGGAGAACACCTTTACAGATGACGAGGAGATGGCCTCACGACTTGTGATTCAAGTTACACGTTTTGGACGGCGTCGTTGGCAAGACACGAGTTCAGTTTTTTTAGCACATATTTTTTCGGACAAACTACTAGCTGTACTAACCAATAGGGTTGCGACAGCGTAACCGGGCTGTTTGGCGAGCTTCGGAAAGAAGCTCTGCCAGAAGAAATTTGAGCCCTAGGGCTCAATCTAGTATATATTACCAACTTGCATGGCTATTTCATCATGATCAACCCATTACCGGCTCACTACAGAGCACGGGTCTCCTCTCAATATGAGAAGGGTTTGGCCATAGTCCACCACGCTGGCCATATGGGGATTGGCAGACTTGACACGCCTTTGAGAACATTATGGAGAACTCTCAGGCATGCAGGTTTCCTCACGATGTTTTCCTTCACCGTTGAAGCAAGTGATATTTTAATTTTTTTTTTGAAAACGCACATAACTCTGAAAAGTTAGAGGTGCGTGCCCGGATTCGAACCGCCGACCTCTGATTAGGAGGCTGACGCCCTAGGCTATCACCGCTTCATAATTCATGCATGGCTATTTGTTGTCACATAAAATATAAATAGGCAATATAATGCAAAATTGTGTCTGGCTAGTGACCAAGATCAAATATGGTCAAATAAAATGTCAAAGTGCAGATTAATGTGAAGAAAATATGATTAGTTTCATAGAGTATTATTTACGGTTACTTAATTTTTTAGTTTCAGATAATGAGCTTGTTTATTTGTTATATGTATTTGGATCGCTAATACATTACAATAGATTTTAGTTTTTCATGGAATTGTTGTCAAAAGAATGTTATATATGAACGTGGAAGGGCAAAAGAGTAGAGGAAGACCAAAAGAGTAGAGGAAGACCAAAGAAGAGATGGATGGATTGAGTAAAAGAGGATATGCGGGTAAAAGGTGTGGGTAGTGAGGTGACGGCTGATAGAAGTGAGTGGAAGAAGACGTGTTGTGCCGACGTCACATAATGTGGGATAAAGGCAAGATGTAATTGTTGTCTCCAGAAAAAGGTGTAGTGTAGTTCGAAGCTTGTGCTTTTCAGAGTTATGTACTTTTTGTGCAAATATCAAATCTGAAATGAAATATCAACCGGATGGTGAAGGAATACATCGTAAGAAATCCGTCATGCCGGAGTGTTCTCCATGATATGCAGAAGCTTGTGTCTGCTAATCCGCACTTGGCTGGTGTATGGTGGACTACGGCCGCCTATATGGACTGTACACGTTTCATGTTGAGGATCCGTATACAGGCTGGTAATGAGTTGAAAATGATAACGATACTGCAAACACATCAATTAGTAAAACCTTTTTCCTACCAGTATCTGTTTTTCATTAGTCGTGGTGGAAAAAAAATATTCCTTTGGGCGACGATGTTATGTGGATCCCCCAACCCCCGTAGGGAGGTAAAACCCAACACGCCATGTCCCTTTCGATGGTTTTGCTGGACGCCCTGCCCCGTTGTATACCCGTATACAGGGATTTCCTAACATAGAAGCGGTGATAGCCTAGTGGTTAGGGCGTCAGCCTCCTAAACAGAGGTCGGCGGTTTGAGTCCGGGCACGCACCTCTAACTTTTCGGAGTTAAGTGCGTTTTTATAAAAAATTAAAATATCAGTTGCTTCAACGGTGAAGGAAAACATCGTGAGGAAACCTGCACGCCTGAGAGTTCTGCATAATGTTCTTAAAGGCGTGTGAAGTCTGCCAACCCGCACATGACCAGCGTGGTGGACTATGGCCAAACCCTTCTCATATTGACCTGTGCTCTGTAGTGAGCCGGTAATGGGTTGATCATCATCATCATGTGTAGATACGACTGTAGTACCGTGTTGCACTGATACGATGGAAAGCCAAAAGAATAATGGGTCAAAATGTCGCAACCTATAAATTCCCGATCATGGACAAGTAAGAGGTGTGACGTCATTAGCAATCTCCTCCGCGGCTGTGCTCGTGGCAAATTGAAGCAATTACAATGTACAGTTGTTTTGGTATCCCCTCCCCTCGCCCCGCACCGTCCACCCCTCTACCCCCACTTAAACTAACAATGCGTAATTCCAATTTCGATGACGCTCGAGTGACAATTTATTTAAAGCGATAAACTTTTTTTTTTTTTTTAATTTTCGAGTGGTTCCCGTATTCGTTGTATAGTGGCTATTTTTGGTCAAAGACAAAAGTTTTTATTGAAATTAGTAGACACTTTTGATGCGTACACATATATTTTTTAATTGTAATAGCGTGATTTTTATAATTTTCTGCATTTGTTACGAAAGCTATGTGGGTTTGCCTGGTGGGAGGTTTCGGCCGTGGCTAGTTACCACCTTACCGACAAAGACATGTCGCCAAGCGATTTAGCGTTCCGGCACGATGTCGCGTAGAAGCCGAAAGGATGGGTTTAACATACCGTTAGTAACCTTACAGGTTAGCCCGCTACCATCTTAGACTGTATCATCACTTACCATCAGGTGAGATTGCCGTCAAGGGCTAACTTGTAATGAATAAAAAAAAAAAAGGTTGCAAACTCAACTTGGTCAAAGAAGAAGCCCACAACAAACTTGGTAGGTTGTTCTCTTGGTTAAAGTTGGGTAGTTATTTTCGTTCATTTAATTTATTATTATTCATGGAACTTTCTTTTAGTATGAACGTTGCATGGAACCTTGCTTTAAGCGTGTAAAGTTATAGAATCAAGGATATATTTCGTTTTGTTTATTTATAATACTTTTGACATAAAACGTGACATGATTTACATTACAATTTATAGTATCACAAAAGCCACTCAGGTTTATTCAGATACCCGAACCGTCAACTTAGATTGAGGCGAAGAAAGGAAATATGACTTAATAATTATTAAATAACTTTCTCGTACCCCTTAAATTTTCTCTGGTTATTTTGGTATTATTGTGGTCAGCTCACAAGTGTGTACATAGTTCCGGTTAGATCCGGTTAGAGACAGATTAGTAAATAAGTGAGATACTATGTCTACGCTTGCTCGTTAACCGTATTTATTTTTCACAGATATTACAACTGACTTATTTAGTATTTTTTTTAGTGCTAAAAAATGCTCTTGTAAAGATTTATATGTTTTGCAGTGTTTGAATAAAATTGTCTCATATATCATATATCATCTTATATTTGAGCAAACAATGGCTTTTAGAAATCTAATTTGTAAATATCTAAGTATAATTTCAAATACGTACAAACACTTTCTGTTTATTCAGAAATAATAATAATATAATTACAGTTTTGAATTTCGATCGTCATGGCTACCTACTAGTTGTTCAAAAGATACTGCATTGTCATCAACTTCAAGCGGGAAAGTCTGCAGGATCGCTTTATGTAAGAATTCCTTAATGAGCCTCAATAGTCGAACTTTAATACGAAACTTGTAAATTGGATGTCTTAATAAGACGAGCGTATAGCCGGAGAGGTGGTGGAAAATTATGAGGAGGTGCTTGATTCGAGCCAAAAGTTTGTTAAATACCTGGCTCACATTCGTAGTTTCTAACATAACCATAGTATTCAAAAGTTGAGTTGTGACATTTGAATTACTGGTTAACTTGGTCGCGCTGTTTGTATTACTATTTTAATTTATTATTAGTTGTCATTGACCATTGATGGCCTACATCTATGTTATGTTACATAACAGCACAGCACTTAATCTAAACTAAAGGTTAATTATTTTAAATAATCATCAAAAACTTTATGTGAGTGACTTAGCTCCGATGTGGATTTGCAGAAAAATTACACGATTTTACAATTGGGAACTTCTGCGTAAGTACTTAATAAAAGGTGTCAGCTTTTACTAAGTACTTACGCAAAAGTTTCCACTAACTCTCGTACCAGTAAGACATGCTTATTATTTAACTTGGGGAATTTCAATATGGATTAGAATAATGCCACGCTCAAACTAAACTTGTTTTGGAACAAAACAAAACTTTTCAAATTAGATATCGGCCGGGGTCGGGGAGGGGGCAGGTCGATATCTGTTTGTGAGATCGACGAAATCTGAATGCGAATAAGACGTTCGAAACTGTTTACTAACAAAAAAAAAACTAAAACAACAATGTTCTCAAAGGCGTTTGAAGTCAGCCAATCCGCACATGGCCAGCGTGGTGGACTATAGCCAAACCCTTCTCATATTGAGAGGAGACCCGTGCTCTGTAGTGAGCCGGCAATGGGTTGATCATGATGATATTATTCGCTAAACATACGAGGCAGTTGCTAATGTGTCACAAAACTTATTTACTTCATTTCTAATATATCACAATCATATTTTACCTTCTCAGACTAATTTATTACGGAATTAATTACGTACATAATACAAATAATACGAGGATTTGATGTTAATAATGTTATTAGCCGTTACCTAATCAATATTTATTTGATTCGTAATTATATCGCATATTCGTAAGTATTACTGAGCAATTATTAATATATTTCTTTATAAATTATATTGAAGACTTCATGCGACAGTCTTTTACTATAGTTTACACAAGGAAACTTCGGCTCACGATGGGTGAAGGAAAGTTTTTTTTTATACACAACAAGTAAGCTCTTGACGGCCATCTAACTTGGTGGTAAGTGACGATGCAGTCTAGGATGGTAGCGGGCTAACCTGTTAGGGGTATGGTAAGCCCACACATCTAATTGGTTTCCACTCGACATCGTGCTGGAACGCTAAAATCACTTGGCGACACTTCTTTGTCGGTAGGGTGGTAACACCATGATGATGATTGCTTATAATCACAAAACTGCCAGCGAACATCAAAACCACAAAATTTTACTAAGTACTAATAAGTGTTTTAACATAATATCGTGTTAGGTATAAGTTATACCTTATATATATCTACGTACAGATGTTGCCTATTATTATAAGTTATTAGTTTAATTTTATAATTTTGCAGATCGTTGACAACGTTTTTTACGGCAAACAATTACTTATAAGAAGTTGTAGGCGAGTGAAACCACGGGAAACACTAGGTACACGCATAATTTCTAGTAATCCTTAAGCAGAAAAGGTACATAATAACACAGTATTTTATTTCGTTCTTGTCTTCTTAAGATAAATCCATCTTAAGAAATTCCATTATTATCGTCAAATATTTCTCCGCCCGAGTCTATTATTAGAATGTAATTCAGATTTTCTATTTTATTTTTATTGAGCTCGAGGCATTTCAAATAGCTAAGGAACTGAAGAGTTTACTTCGTTTTTTTATTTGTTTTACAGCAATCAATGACGTCGTGAGCAAAAAGTCTAGATCGTGAACGTTTTTCTTTTTATTTATTTATTTATTATTGATACACTTACAATATAAATAGAAAAAAATATATGATGGCAATCAGAGAGCAGCGCCATCTAGTTTTGGAGTCCTGTACGATAGACAAGAGAGTGGCATCCCCCCCTCTCTTTACGCAACACTAAGTGACGTATGCAGGTTCTTATAAGACTCACCGGCGCGGGACGGCGCATTGCATTGTTTGCACTCGGTCGGGTCGGACCGGTGGTTGTGCTGCGGTGGTGCATTCGTACTTGATGGAGCGTATAGTCTGCTTCTTAAAATTGCCATACCTATAATTGTAGTTCTGTTCTACCAAGAGCGTCTGGTCTCTTTGCCCGAAACTACCCACGTCTACCTAAATTACCGACAAAGACACGCACCCGCCCGTAGTCATCCTACATATACATTGCAGCAAACAAAATTGTCACATTCACCAGTATGCATATCGGTTACAAGTGTACGCGACATTGGTAGCAAAAGTTACATGTAAACGGCCACAAGAAAACAATTAAGACAGATTACAAACTAATTAAAAGAAATTAACTGAACAATCTACATATCCTTTCAGATGGGAGACTCACCGATCATGCCATATATGATCGATGAGTTTCTTTCTAAACATGACATCACATTTCTTTTTATATGTACATAGTGGGCAAACGGGGACATCTGATGAGTGGTGTTCACCGTCGTCCATAAACATCTGCAGCATCCTTGGAGCTACCAATGCGTTGCCAACTAAACCCGAATAGATTTCTACTTGGGTTCGTAACGAAATGCTAAATCGCTTAGCGGTATGCATTTGCCAGTAGACTAACTACTAAACTGCGATAGTTTAGTGGTTAGGACGTCCGCCTTCTAATCAGAGGTCGGGGGTTTGAACCCAACGCCCATTGATTCTTTATACGTGAGCTTACAGTATGGAATAAAATAAAAAAAAACTTGAGAGGTGTCAAGGGACACCCGGATGGAACGAAGTTCCTTTCGATTAATTAGTGAAGGAATTGTAATAAAATTTTATTTTATTTAAGTTAAAATAATATTTTTTTTTATTATTAACAAATATAATGTTTTATAAACTTAATCAGTAGGCTCAATTTTGTACTCCATCAGCAATATCCGGAACTTGTGCAGAAACACTGTCAGGATTCATTATTATTATTATTTTTTATTATTTATTATTTACAAAAAACCTGTATACACTCAACAAAAATAATCATCGCGACACCACACTGTTCAATGCGAAATAGAAATGAAAATATCTGGCTTGCTTTCTATAAGAGAGAGAGACAGACAAAGAAACATGCGACGCCGCACAGCTTACAATAACAAAAGGTGTCGTGACAACTTTTCGTAAGAATTTTTTCCGTCTAGCCCCCTTTCACTACGCGCGATAAGGAACTTCGTTCCAATAAATAGTTTGATTCTATATTTGAGAGTTTACAATATATAGACGAAATATGTTGTATTGCAAAGCCAAACCGTTGGATTTTGGAATAAAAGACGATCTAAGAACCACGGTTACCTTTCTTATATCTCGCATGCTTTATATCCTATGATATAGAAATAGCATTGAGACGGTAATTATGATGATTATTTTGCCTTATCCCGATGTGTGAAGAGTCTGCTTATCACCATTTGGGTGAGGGTTTGACGACCTCCGTGGCGCAGCGCGTTCGCTGTTGCATTTTAAAGACGGAGGTCCTGGGTTCGATTCCCGGCTCGAGTCTGGTCTGGTGGGAGGCTTTGGCCGTGGCAGGTTACCACCCTACCGACAAAGACGTGTCGCCAAGCGATTTAGCGTTCCGGCACGATGTCGTGTAGAAACCAATTAGGAGTATACCCCTAACATGTTAGCCCGCTACCATCTTAGACCGCATCATCACTTACCATCAGGTGAGATGCAGTCAAGGGCTAACTTATGGTGAATAAAAAATAAAAAAATAAAAAAAAAGGGTTCAAATTATCTTGTTCCTTGATAAATTAGATAAACGATTCGAAGTGGGCTAACCATTAGCTTTATAATGGCAATTTAGTGTGCCTTTAGCCGCAATTTGACTGCACAATAGGCGTGTGTCGTCGAACGGCCGACAATGCGAGATTGCATCGAATGCAGGACAAGTGGTAGACATTGAACGAAAGGCGGTTGAAACGGTCTCGTTAGTGAAAGATTTAGAACACGAGATTCACTTCACAGATACAATGAAATATTTGCAATATATATTCATATTGATATAGATTAATATTGTAAAGAGTGAGTGATTCGTAAATATATATATATAGTTTTATGTTTGTAAAAAAGTGATTGTTATTAACAAATTATGAGCTAGCAACTGCTAAGATATATATCAACAATACAAAAGTTTTACGAGTCATAATGAGAAAAGTCTATTATCGTCACTTTAACAGAATCCAACTACTGGGCTCAAGTCATCTCTCTCACAAGCGAAAATTAGGTTAAGAGCTATCTATTAGAGCAATATTTCGTACCCATGCTTGTTTATTATTTACAAAATCCTTTACACTATAGTAGGGCTTTTGTACAAGCTTACGTTTGTTATGAACAAACTATTCTTAATGTTAAAATGTTGTAAGTGTAGTCATAAGTAAACCAAATAAATAAAATAAAAAATAAAAATAATATAAATTTACTAATGCGGTGGTAAAATTCAAATTCTTTGAATTTGACCACTGCACTGGTTTAAGCGTTTGAGCTGTGCAATGGTACCATACGAGCGTACTTTACTTTCCATTCAATGAGGTACCTAAACCCCACCAGCCATTAACGCAGGCGAAACTGAAGGCAACAGCTAGCTGGCTATTGAATTAAGCGACTTTTCAACTATAATCGGTTGCAAATGTTATTTAAGCAACGACATTGTACAACAAAAGAGTTTTTACAAAGGCCAACTTAACTGAGCGAGTTTATTAAAGGGAGCCAAAGCGTAAAGTTACCGGCTTTCGGTTCAGACAATTACCTTTTTCGTACATTTTACTTTACATTCATAAAAAGGCTGGCTAGAAGCCGCGGTTGCTGTGAAATTTTTATAGAACTGTTTGTACTTTTATTATATTTTTTTTCATGTTTAATTAAACACCCACATAAAGTCACTATTCATTGATCAACTCATTACCGGCTCACTGCAGAGCACGGGTCTCCTCTCAATATGAGAAGAGTTTGGCCATAGTCCACTACGCTGGCCATGTGCGGATTGGCAGACTTCACACGCCTTTGAGAACATTATAGAGAACTCTCAGGTTTGCAGGTTTCCTCACGATGGTTTCCTTCACCGTTGAAGCAAGTGATATTTTATTTTATTTAAAACGCACATAACTCCGAAAAGTTAGAGGTGCGTGCCCGGATTCGAACAGCCGACCTCTGATTAGGAGGCTGACGCGCTAACCCTAGGCTATCACCGCTTCAAAGTCACTATACAGTGTCTTAAATTTGACGACCTCCGTAGCTCAGCGCGCCCTGTCGTATTATAAAAATTTAGGTCCTGGGTTCGATTCCCGGCTCGAGTCTGTCTCGAGGCTTCGGCCGTGGTTAGTTACCATCCTACCGACAAAGACGTAGCGCGCGAATTAGCGTTCCGGCACGAAGTCGCGTAGAAACCAATTAGGAGTATGGGTTTACCATACCCCTGACATGATGGCCCGCTACCATCTTAGACTGCATCATCGCTTACCATCAGGTGAGATTGCCGTCAAGGTTAACTTGTAGTGTATAAAAAATTTAAAAAGTGATTTGGGTTCAAAACCAGCTCGTTCTAAAATTTAGCATCTTGGATCTAGGATAATTTTTGTGGTAGTGTTTCCCGCGGGAGTTAATTAAATGGACTATGTTACTGTGCTGTATTAATGGTGTCAGAGTAACACCGATCCATGTAAGATTTTGTATGGAGATGGTTTGAATCAATTTAATAAAAATGGTAAGGACATAAGATATATTTTAATATGGGTGTACAAACAGTTCCCGCAGGACTGAAAAAACTTCGTTTGAGGAGAAAATATATAACATCCCCTTCTCCGTGATGCGTGCTATAAATGTGCAATAATTTCATGATGATCGGGCCAGTATTGAAGGAATGAGAGCGCATTAAACAAACATACTCACATTAGCGTTTATAATGTACCTTGTTGTTTGAAGTCGCTGGTAACAGCGTACGTGGAGGAAATGTTTCAGTTGAAACGTTCTGTAAAAAGGGACGACGTTTGAAATTTGTTAAAATGGAGCAAACTACTGCGAAGTAATAAAAGCAAGCAGTTTGAAGTTGACATCACTTGTACATAGTTGGGTCACAGTCTAATCACCATACAGTACTGGAACGGACATACGTACGAGGTTGGAAAGAGAGACAACACTACAACACTACTACAAAAGAGAGCTGAGTAGGTCACCCTGTGACGAAGGTGACGCAATGAATTAATTATTTTGTTGTTTTTCTTGTATTATTGTGGTCAATAATTTCTGTTTATTTAATAATAGTTGAAGTTTATCGCTTCATATCCAAAATTAATTTTTGTGATAGATAGTAGATATTGAAATTCAGAATAATATAACAATAACAGTTTATTCTCTTTCAATTTGTATAATAGTTAGAGAGAGAGCGAGATATCCAGCGGTATCGACTAAGGGCCCTAAACAAGGCACTAGTGCCAGTATTCAGCTTTATTAACGTATTTTTATAGTTGGTTTTGTTAGTTGTGCAGTGTACGTGGGACCTAAATTGCTGGCTGGGTAGCGGACGAGTGCACAATTGTTCCCGTGACCTAGCGATAAAACGACGCTAAGGAGCATCACGGGTTTTTAGTATTCTGATTGCCACTCTGGTCACCGGCGAGTCCTACATACCCCACCAGAAGCTTCGTAGTTTTGCTTTAGGCGAATCCGGAGTGGATGCGGAAATGCATTTCTCAGCGTAAAAAAAGGGACCTCACCTTTATAAAGTTTTGAAAAGTTAAACAAATTTACGAAAGACGAAATAAGTGATTTCGTCTTTCGTAAATTAACTATTCGCTCCAAATAATACACAGAAAAATAGTTTCCCGCTGGCCAATATTTCAAAATCCACCAAACTGTTCGTCTCTTTCCTAACTGAATGTTAGTTGAACTGTGGTAGGAGGTTGCTCCTATTTTACGCAGTTAGTAGTTTTGAGTGCAGGTGCTTATTGCTCTTGGGTACGAAGTTTTCATGAAATTTTAGCGTATTTTTACAAGACTTCTTGTACTCGTAAATAACGGACTCCAGGAAAGTAAAAGAGTGTGTCTCTAAAATTTTTATATTTGTTAATATATAAAACAATCAACATTGTTTCAAATTATAACGCTAAACCTCAATTATTATATATGTATTATATTATATTAATCATTAAAAATATTGATCGATCGTCATCATCATCATCATCATGATCAACCCATTACCGGCCCACTACAGAGCACGGGTCTCGTCTCAATATTAGGGTTTGGCCATAGTCCACCATGCTGGCCATGTGCAGAATTCACACGCCTTTTGGGAACATTACGGAAAACTTTCCGGCATGCAGGTTTCCTCACGATGTTTTCCTTTACCGTTGAAGCAAGTGATATTTTGATTGCCTAACAACGCACCTAACTCCGAAACATCAGAGGTGCGAACCCCTGACCTTTGAACAGGAGGTTGAACGGTAGTCCTAATCACTCGGCTATCACAGCTTTTTATCGTATCGATCGATCAAAAACGCATAATAAAACACATAAATTCTAGAATAACAAGCACGGTAATAAGTGATATTTTGTACTCTTTTTTTCAGATGTGTCTGGTTATTGAGATAATAGCAGATTAAGCGTAATGTTAACACGACATCAAGGAATTCCATAAAGAAACATTTGTTCTCTCCTATATAAATAAACAACAAAAAAACCAGTCTCATTCCGTCCAAAAATAAACCTTGACGAAATGAAATACTAATAATATGAGTTCATTATATGTAATTATCACGGAATTTCAAAATCAGTCAACGCGGGATGATAACCTGACTGAGCTTTCAGTTCTTTGATTGTGTTAATTAAACTTATTTTAATAACAGTAATTGTTTCGTCGAGTGTCTACTTTGATTTTATTTTATTTTAATTAAACTTCTCTTAATTGCTACATTGGGATTTAAATTTGCATTAAGCAAAAATGTATGATTTTAATACCTGAAATAAGGACTTTATTATTTTTTATCCGTGTTAAATTAAGCGTTGGCCTATACTGATTATAATTTTTATGAGCCAACTAGTACACGATTAACTTCATGTAGATATACTAATAGGTTTATTAATCTGTGGAGATATGATTTTTACGTAAAAAGTTATTTTTGCTATAAAAGGGTCTTCAGGGAGGTACAAGAGAAATCCGGTTATGTTCTGGTGATCATAAGAGATATGGAACGCGATCAAATCAGTCTAATTTTTTTATCCACTACAAGTTAGCCCTTGACGGCAATCTCATTTGATGTTAGTGATGATGCAGTCTAAGATGGTAGCGAGCTAACCTGTTAGGGGTATATGGTAAAGCCATACTCCTAATTGGTTTCTACACGACATCGTGCCGGAACGCTAAATCGCTTGGCGACACGAATTGGCGAATAGTTCGTTTAAAAGAATCAAAGTAATATTTAAAGCGCATTAAAGCTAGTTTTTTCTTTGTTCTTTTAATTATAAATGTTTGTGGAAGCAGGAATGACAATATTATTTCCCTCAACTTCGGAATGAAGTTACCGCGACCTCGGGCACAGTCGCAAGATAAACTGTAAACTCTGGGGCCGATACAATAAAGTTGGCGGAGGTTTTTTTTTTGCGCACGAATCGACTGAATATTTTAGAACACTCTGTATTTACGTTTCGACTTTGCGAGTTCGACAAAAATGTTGGCGAACTTTTTTTTCTGTACAAACTTCACGGAGTTATGAAGTTTCCGAAGTAATCGGATTTACAAATGGATTTTTCTATTTCATTATGTATTGTTATGTGAGGTTCATTAACTTAAGCGTATATAGGAATTTAATTATGTACATGATTTGATAAAGAAGCTGTGATAGCCTAGTGGTTAGGGCGTCAGCCTCCTAATCAGAAAGGTCGGCGGTTCGAATCCGGGCACGCACCTCTAACTTTTCGAAGTTTTGTGCGTTTTTAAATAATTAAAATATCACTTGCTTCAACGGAGAAGGAAAACATCGTGAGGAAACCTGCTCGCCTGAGAGTTCTCTATAATGTTTGAGAACAGGCGTGGGAAGTCTGGCCAGCGTGGTAGACTATGGCCGAACCCTTCTCATATTGAGAGGAGACCCGTGCTCTGTAGTGAGCCGGTAATGGGTTGATCATGATGATGATGATGATGATATGAGCTGATATAAAAGTATAAGCTTGTCTAATATAAAATTGAATATTTTTTTAACGCAATAAATTCGCTTAAAAGTTCGCCTCCCTATATAAATCTGGTTACTGTACTGCCCAAGGTTTCCACTTGTGTGGACTGTGATCACTTCGCGCACAGTTCAATTGTACGACAAGATCATTTTAATAAAGCACCTCCTCAAAATTTCAGAGGAGCTCTCCTACTATAAATAATATCCGATCGTTACATAGATAAGGGCGTTTTTCCGTTAAATCGCGCCTCTTCCGTTCTTAACGACATTGCCCTTCGTTAAACAGAAAAGTGATTCAGGTAGTCATTTATTTTGAGTGTCTTTTTTCATTTAGTTGGACGTTTAAAACCAACGACATTTTTTTTACGAAATGGGAATTTATGTCGATATTGCTCTTAGCAAAGAGATTTACTTAATGTATAGAGCGTTTAGTCGGAACATTTTTATCCTGTGGTCTGTCTGTTCAAATTTAGCAGTGTTGATTTATTTACTCAGTTTCCATGGGTTTCGGTGACTATAAATCTTGATCTTTGGAATGAGTCAATTGGCACCGTGCTATGTAAGAAAGATAACGACATTGAACTATTAACAATATGAAGATATTGACAATAGTTTGGATATGCAAAGTATTTACACAAAATATGCCTATGTACAAATGGTAACCTAATTATGTAGGCTTGTTATCCTGTTTATTATGTGGACCTATTACTTATATCTAGTTTTTAATGGGCTACAAATTGTACTGTAAAAAAAAGTCAATCTCTTATGTGTAAGACAACGACGTAATTATTATCAAAACTATTTAAAAATTGACCTGATTTTGAATCGTTATTGTTAGGGATAAATCCTTACAAATATATATATATATATATATATATATATATATATATATATATATATATATATATATATATATATATATATATATCAAGATAATCCTATGAAGAAAGATTCACTTACACGTGACGTTATATAGTTGTTGTTAATCGCTAAAGGTAAAAAGATTTCCTATCTATTAGTTACAGATGCAAGATAATTAAATATCCGTGTTAAAAAAGTTTAACGTTTATAAAATGAGAATATATAGATAATGTTACCTTTATGAGATGGAAGACGAAGTCTGTTCAAACTTAACACTTGCTTAAAAAACTTGCTTAATGGTGATTTAGTATGAAAACGAAATGCGCGTTTTTAAAGCCGGGAGTTTAGTCGTTTTTCACCATTATGAAAGTTTGATAAACTTGAAAAAAAAGGTAAATGCTTTTAGAGTTTTTTCGCCCGGTACAACCGTGGTAACATAACTTCTTCGTGAGTCTTTTGATTAAAATGTTTGACTACGGATCACGAAAATGATGAATGAAGTTTTTGTGTTTGATAGCTCATAAACACCGTTTATCAATATTCGTTAAAGTCTGCACTTAAGCTAAATTAAAACTAGAGCTACATGTTCCGTAGTCAATCATGCTAACTTGTAAAACTACGCGGCATCATTATCATCATAAGTTAAGATTTCCTTCTTCCTTTTCAAGTTTCTAATATGGTGATGAGTAGATACCAACTGCAGTTATTGGGTCAGTAAAATATACTCACTACTACTAATCTAATTTATTCTGCTCATATCAAGTAGTATATTCTTGCTTACTTGATATCGATTGTAAAATAGTTATCGAATATTTCTTATTCTTGTATTTTAATAATAAAGCTATAGGCTTACGAAATTTGCGTTTGATGAGCTATGAATATGAGCTATATTCTTCAGGTATGAGGATATTATGTGGTCAGTTTTATATTAAGTTACAAGACAGAATTAATATCTACAGAAGCCGAATAGCATGGGTGGGCTATGCGACGCGGTGAGTCGAATAAAATCGGTTATTACTTTATATTTTATAGGCAAAAATTACTTATCCGCTATTTATTAAAATTGAAAGGGATCTATTAATTGGGGACGCGGCAATTTTCGAATTCGAACTTTTAATTAATTCAATATTTTTCAGCCACTTTGTAATTCAAACGAATTGAACAGTAGAATATCTAAGTATTGCTAAGTCTGGAAAGTTATAAATTTTTGCCTTGCACGAATAAATTCTCACGCAATAACTTTGTTAGCAGCTTTTTGAGTGAGTGATTTAATTCTGTGAATCCTTACTCACATATATATTCACAACTATATACCATACTTTAGTTTTTCATACACTACAAGTTAGCCCTTGAAGGCAATCTCACCTGATACGTGATGGTAGTGGGTTAACTGGTTAAGAGTATTGTAAACCCATACTCCTAATTGGTTTCTACGCAATTTCGTGCTGGAACACTAAATCGCTATTCGACAAGTCTTTGTCGGAAGGGTGGTAATGGTACGGCCGCAGATTCCCACCAGACCAGACATGATCCAGGATCGAACCACGGACCTCCAACTGTTATAATGCGACGAATAAAAATAATATATGAAATCGTCATAGCCTGTAATAGGTTTATATGAATGAAGCTATTTAGATTTATGTACCGATACTGCGTGGTCCATTATTCAGCCTCCTTTCTAAAGTATATCTTGTGCTTGCTTGTTAATGCTTTGTTAACCTAAACAAGGTTGTAAATTCCTTACGGGGATTTAACAAACGCAACTAATGAAATAAATATCGCTCTTGGCTTCAACCATCATATTATTACCAGGCCTTTAAGGACCCACTGCTGGTTACTGGCTTCCAGTCGACTTAAAGGAGAAAGAGCATAGACCTACCAGGCTGTTCTAATGAGGGTTATTGAGTTTTATTTATTATGTCATGTTTAACTTGGCTCGACTAATTAACGTGTTCTGTGAACAGCGTCAATTACGAGTACCAAACACTAAGTCTTTGATGAGATTTTTGACGACCTCCGTGGCGCAGTGCGCACGCTGTCGCATCATAAAGTTGGAGGGCCTGGGCTCGATTCCCGGCTCGAGTCTGGTCTAGTGGGAGGCTTTGGCCGTGGCTAGTTACCACCCTACCGACAAAGACGTGTCGCGAAGCGATTAAGCGTTCCGGCACGACGTCGCGTAGAAACCAATTAGGAATGTGGGTTTACCATTCCCTTAACAGGTTAGCCCGCTAACATCTCTAAGACTGCATCATCATAAAAGGCATACATGTAGTGGATAAAAAAATAATAATAACAGAATAACTCAATTTTTGCCTAGGAATCAAACCCAGGATGTGATCCTCATTTGAAGATACTTACTTCTAGACTAAGAGGCAGGTAGGTTTAGGTTTAGAAATTAATTAATAGTCCCTATTATCAATTATTTATGTCAACGACATTTTGTTATTTCATTACGTCATTAATTTCTAACTGAACCTAATCAGTGGCTTCTTTGAACCAGAATTTCCACTCGATGAAGCAAGAATTGGGCATTTTTAATTACGCTGACTCGCTGCGCCGCCGGAATGAAACTCCTTTCATACAACAGCATCTTATAGTCTGAGAGCTAGTGACTGTAGCAGTGACGCCATTATGCTTATTACAAATATGTACCTCCTCTTTCATAAATTGGTAAAATTATTATAGAAATCTTTGAAGCGTGTTTTAAGTGGAAATACAACGCGCCCCTAAAGTTTGAGTATGAAAGGAACATTATTTATTGTACACCAATAAACTTAAAATCTGTATAGGATATAATTAGTAACAGTCGAGTAAGAAAAACCATGTAGAATATTAAAAAATCAAAACACTTAATAGGTACATACTTAAATATTATTACATAACACAATGAGAATAAGAGATAATGATGACATGAAATAGTTAAGTTAACGGAGACGAAGGACAGTGGGTTAAGACAAAAGATAGCTTAGGGAAGATATAAACCTGCTTTTACTGGTCGTTTAAATGCTAGTTATTGAGACACCATGAAGAGGCGTGGAATTCCAAAGCCTCAATCGAAAAGAATTTAAAGCAAAAAGAGGTATTATGTCGGAATTATTAAAATACATTTGCCCACCGATTAGAGAGAGCTTGCATTTATGAATTTAGAAAGTATAAAAATATCCCTATGGTTTTGTAAGTGACTAGTTAAACGTAATAAAATCCATGAACAGTAATTCAATGCGCTTGCAAATACATAAAGTGTTAATGAAACTAACATAGCTTTCTTCAAAAATCCATCTGCACACAAAATGGTAATAATATTATGATGCTAAAGAATGTTTTTGCGGATTACAGCATGTCAGATACTATAAAGGAAGCTTGGCTAAAATATGTAAAGTAGGCTTAACACTTTCCTATCATCTGTGACATTATGATTAAACTTTTTTTTATCTACGCCGCACACATAACCCACAACATAATGGAAAATCGGAGAATGGTTCAGTTATTAGTTTTTTATTATGTAGATATTCATCATCATCATCATGATCAACCCATTACCGGCTCACTACAGATTACGCGTCTCCTTTCAATACGACAAGAGTTTGGCCATAGTCCACCACGCTGGCCATGTGCGTATTGGCAGACTTCACACGCCTTGGAGAACATAACGGAGAACTCTCAGGCGTTCAGGTTTCCTCACGACGTTTTACTTCAACGCACATAACTCCGAAAAGTTAGAGGTGCGAGCCCGGATTCGATCCGCCGACCTTTGATTAGGACGCCTGACCACTAACCACTAGGCTATCGCCGCTTCGTTTAGATATTACGTCAGGAAAACTCTCAACTAAACCGAACGATTAGGAACTGGTAAATCACGTTAGCAGCGATTGTATACCAGTTTGATTGCAAGTTGGCGAATTTCAGCAACTAACTCCGTTGAGCACGTGCACGGCGAAGTTTGTTCAGCCGCCAACTCGCGCAGGTGCGGGAAATTAATACGCGGCGTTGGAACGTGAAAATTTGTTTACTAACTTTTTTGTGTTAAATTAAAGTAGAAATTAATTCTCAGGGCCGTGATTCCCTATTACATTCTAATTATATGTTAGGTAAGTTATTGTCGCTCATAACAGTATTTTAAGAAAATCTGTTGCATTTATAACAAACGCTATACATTTTTAATGATTCATGTAAGTTTTTATGTAGATTAGAAGTCTCATTAAAGATAAAGGGTATTCTGGACAGACATAATTTTTACAACTTCATAAATAAATTGCAATTTAGATGTTAGTTTATGAGAATTTGTATGGCCCACATTTCAGGTTGGATCTCAACTTTTAGTTTAGTTTATTTGATACGATAGATTCATTAGGTCCCTCTGAGGTACATCACAAAAATGTTCTGGCAGGTTAAAAATAAAATAAAATTAAACCAAACTATAATGTACTTAAAGCTAAATGAATTGACTTCCGGAATATGGGCAGAGAACCACTGTTTATTTCACTAGTTATTATCTCGCTGGTATGAAGAGGTACCATCCAAGGGACAGGGAAACAAGGTGAACCATCAGTTCCAATCGTTATAACTAAGACCTGAAGACTTAAAAAAATTACAAACAAATAATGATCAAAATAATGCACGTGAAAAGCATTTTTCAGTGTCAGAGAGAAACGTGCGCAGTTTGTTTCGGAGGTTTTGCGTTATGTGGCAACCTCAAGTAGGAGTGTGCCCCAATGTGTAGGTATTTACTGTAGAAATATTATCAGTAAGTATATAGTTGTGGGAGTTTAACTGAGACGATGCAACCGGATGGGAAAGTTTCGAGGACGTCTCGAAATTGATTTCCATGATATTGAACATTATTCTCGAACGGAACACGAATTAATATTCGCACGAAACTTACGTGAAACATGTGAAATTTGGGGAATACTGTACCAGCGGAGTGTACGGCTGAGTTTGTTGGGGGTTTCTCTTCAGATGATGTCGCGTTTGGAGCGAACATAATTGCCGAAAGGTAGTCTCAGGTTTCGGATAAATGATTAATTTGTAAATGGTGATAACACCGACAGAAGTAGTTGCATTCGTGATTAGATCTATCGTGCTGGATGTACAAACAGTTTTTGATTAGATTTGATTTATACTGATTGAATACTGAATGATCGAACTTATCGCCGCGATTCTAAGAAGCTAAATATATCTATATATAGCTTCTTATCCTTTATACATATAGATATAAAAAGGATGTATTTATTAATTAAGACATATATGTTATAAGTTGTCTGTAAGGGTTAAAATGTTATTAATCTGTATACGTACAAGAGAGTATAAAACTTGACTAGAATACTATTATTAATGTATTAATTTGGTTGTCATCATGACGTGCCGCCATTCTATTGGTTCCCGCCAAAACGGTGGCAAGTGATTGGTCCACGAAAAATAGCAATAACAATGGACGCCACAAGGACATTGCTATAAGTTTAGTGATATTTTGGAAGAAAGGTTTTAATTTAACTGGCGTATTTATCTAAGTCTTTACAGCCGAATCAACAACTTTCTGATGTTGATTCGATTGTAAAGACATGGAGTTAGTTACCAGGAATATACCCCAAACTTAGCAGGTACATTAATTTATGGAAATAGATGAGTATTGTTATTTTATATATGACTGTCGGTATTTTACAAAATATATTCTGGAGTATGCGCTTAAGAAATAACTTTATGTGGCTCTGGTTCATCTTTACTTGAAGTATCATCTGGCATCCTAAGATTCTGAACTTACGCAGGTATTATCCCAGAGACATGAACAAAGCGCTTAGCCTCCTCGTTTCTAATCCTGATGATTAGAAATGCCCTTTCGTCTTACGTTTTCCTTACAAGCCAACCTTCACAAGAGCATCTTCTAAGCGCACTCCGATTTAGCCTGCATCATCACTTCGGTGCCATTGCAGCAAAACGATTGTGTAATTATAAAAGAAAGTTTTCAACTTCTCATGTTTACCCTTTGTTGTTCTTAATTTTCGAATAAGCCAGTGAAATTTCGGAAAGTTAATTCTGCTAAATACTTGCTAAATATTAAAGTTGTATGAGTGTACGAGTAGGTAGTAATCTGTTGAACTGATACGATGCAACTAAATTCGGAACTTTCCAGATAGTCCCGAAATTGATTTCCACGATATTGAACATTATAGAAGGGAACATGGATTAATATTCACGAGAAACTTGTTTGTTATGTAATATGGAGTACGTGTGCAGGTCTAAACATTTAGTCGTCGTGGAGGTAATATGCCAATTGGGTAATAAAACCCATTGACTTTGCAAAGTTGTTTATGTTGGAAATTAGCAACTGCTACCTCGTACAAGAATCTGCCTTCTAACTTGATAAATACAAAAGATTTAAGATATGTGCTCATAATCTAAGCCTAAGCTACTTAATTTATATTAACTAAGTATTTTTGGATTGACTGAATTCGAAATTTCTAAGCGATTCAATCTTCTTTGTACTGACTCGTATCGACGTAGTAATAAATGCATGTTCGATGCCATTTTTTTTACACTCTACAAGTTAGCCCGCGCACTAACCGCACTGCATCATCACTTAACGGCTAAAGTAGCCGGTAAGTGATGATGACGCCTGGAAAACTAAACTAAACTAAATAATCAGGAGTCAGTTTAGTATTTTTTAATCCAAATATTTAAACGTCCGATTAAACTCCTAGAGGTGTTAAAGAATAGTGCTTAATTAAAAGTCAAAGGGATTAACTAACCGGGCACCGATAAACGTTAAAATATTTTCTGAATAAAGCGCGCGCTATCGGAAAAATACCTTTGCACCAGTTTGGTAAATAGAAAAGTTAGGTTTTGAGGTGGTTTATGCTACAAACTATTTTGAGTAATTAATATACTTCCCAAAACCATGTATTTTAGCGCATACTGATTCTGGAATTAAATTAATACTATATTATCAGTTTGATGTATATAAATTTCATTTAATACGAGTTACCTTATTTCGCTTGTGGTCATGGTCGACAACAGATCACGAGTTTGTAGGGTTAATTACCGGGTAGGTTGTTAGGAAATCAGCCGTACCAGACATACACCCTATATTGGACTGAATCAAGTGATAAAGTTATAAATACTACCTGAAAACACCCTGGTTGATTCAATTTCGTATACATATAATTCCAGTAATATGAAAACGGTTTATGTTGGCAGAGTGATGGATTTGCTCAATATATTCAGTAAATGGAAAAAATTGACGGCCATTATGTCGGTGCTTTCCTATGCGTTTAGTTTATTTTGCGCCAACTTTCCCGTTTATATCGCCCCAACCAGTACATACAATCCGATTGTACATTCGTGTGAACAAGTGATTCGTATTTAATGTAATATTGTTAGTTATATGTACTTGTGACCTTGATCACATTTCTTATTATAGGGCCACAGTAAATGCCCATGTTTCCTATTGCCTATAACGACTTATAAAACCAAAACATAGTTGTCTTTTTTTTTTAATTTTACGACACTTTATTTAGGCGTTGTGCGTTGTAAATCTGCGTTGTAAAATGAGTCAAAATAACGCTGATATTCCCAAGATACGGAGTTTTAGAGGTAAAAGTAATTTATAAAGAAAATGAGATTATGCTAATATAAAGTTAAGTTTAGTAAATTCTTAAGCAACTTAAATTTAATAACTTACGTTCGTGATCTGGGCGGTCGTAGGTAGATCTCAGCATGCCTGGAAAGAGGAAAAACAGATTTTAATTTTGAAACTCTTGACCCTAATTCATATTGCATTATGTTAACCAAAAAATATTTCGTTATACCTCCATTATTACTAACAAGTAACAATATGGTTGATATGTTAATTGCTTAAGTCGATGTTCTAAGTAATTATTTAATTGGTATGATTATAATGTCTATGATTGATGTTCTTAAAGATTATTCATTCAAAATAATATAATCTACCCATTGAATCCATAATGAACAAAAATCTGCTAAGTGCAAAATGGATTCACACTCGTAGGATTTCGTACTAAGATGCTATATAAAATAATAGCAGTATTATGATAAAACAAAAAAAAAACACAAAATAAAAATACTTTTTGTTTTGGAAAATATTCCCTTTAAGTTAAAACTTTATGTTATTTTTATCTGTTGTTAAACAAATTCTGTTAAAACTTAACTATACGTACTACGGTTCTATATTAGTATGGGTATATATTATTTGAACATTTACAACTATATATGATAATTATTGCCATTTATGTAAATTAGTGTGTATTCTTTAGTATGTAATTTTATGTAAGTTTTTTATTTATGCTCTTATTTGTACACCAACCACTTTAATACTATTAAATGTTTCCTGCATATAGCGGAAGCCTGGAAGAGATCACTTGCATTACATATAATAAGGCCGCCCTTACACCATTTTTATCTTTTTTTTATAATTGTTTTTGTATGCTTTGTTGTGGCAACATGCCAAACGTGGCAAACGTGGTGGACTATGGCCAAACCCTTCTCATATTGAGAGGAGACCCGAACTCTGTAGTGAGCCCGTAATGGGTTGATAATGATGATGATTATGCTTCGTCTTGTGTGTAATAAGTCATCATCATCATCATTAGCAAATGATTCACGTCCACTGCTGGATAGGTCTTTTGTAGGGAGTTCCAATGCTCACGGTCTTGGGCCGCTTGCTTCCAGAGGCTCCCTGCGACTCGTCTGATGTCGTCTGTCCACATAGTTGGGGGTCGACCAAGGTGTAATAAGTAAGTAATTTTTATTACTATGTATTACAATTGTTACGGTTCATGAGATACAGTCGGGTGATTGACAGTCGAATACAAAGGCTTAGTCTTAGTCAGTTACGTCTAATTGGCACCCTTCGGGTACACAACCCAAAAATAGGTTATCAAAGTCATACAATAAGAAAAATTAATCACCAACTAACAGAATATAATTGACTGACACCCTTCAAATTTTATTCCATTCACCAATTACAGCCATTGAGATAAAAGCGGCGCCCAATTAGTTTGTTTAGCGAGGTGCGATGCGTTGCCACGGCAACCGGTTTATGACCCTGCTAATTGACCGGCCCGCGCATGAAACTGACATTTTGTATCACTTAACACCTCCGGTTCGTGTTACATTACGTGTACAAAACGTAAGAGTGTACGTTCGGCCCCAAAATTGTCAGGGAAGCATTAAAATATAAAAACCCGATGAATAAAAGGGCCAGAAGTATCCACAGAAGTGAAAATACAATGTATAGTATAAGTATGCAATACCTCCATGTGGAGGTATTGCATATACTTACGCATCGCCAGGCTTGTGCAATATTATAATAATTATTTATTATTATTATAAACCTGTACCAACGTTGGGCAAAGTCCTCCCTTTCTTCCTACCATTTGTCTCTGTCTAGGGATATTTGGGGCTAAGGCCTCGAGTTCGTCACGTCAACGACGCCTCGGTCTGCCTCGACGTCTTTTTGTTTTTTGTGGCACCCAATGTGTAGCGGCCTTTGCGCAATAGTAATAATTAATATTAAATGTACCAAGTCCATATTTCTATTGTTATATAAGGTATTATAATAATACTTGTTTATTTAGGAAATAAGGTGTGAAAACATAATAAAATCAACGCGTTGGCTTGGGCACTCGCTACGAAGAAGTGCATGAATATATATTAGACAAATTTAAATTGATTTACAAGGAAGGTAATTCTTCAGTGTCCTAGCACAGTTTGAGTATAACGGCGCTTTTCTGTTACTTCCGTACAATATGGTATTTTTAAATCAAAAATAACTTATCAATATGTATATTATAAAATAAGATTAAATTTTGCAATTATATAATTCGAATTTAAAAATATTTATTTGTATTAAAATTAAATAAAACTAATGATACAAATTCAAATATTACAATTACATAAGAAATGTATAGTTATTCAAATTTAGCGCGCAATTACTATTAGAGCCTGAAGAAGTTTTTACTTCAAAAATCTCGTTGTAATTTTTTATCTATTGTCGCTCTTTTTCAATTTTCCTTCGACTCGTTTGGTTTCGTAAACATCCACCTGTAGATCTATTATGCACAGTACTGGATTCCTGGAATCTCAACAAGCGTCCTCTTTCCACTGCCACTTTAAATACACTTTAAACCAAATGCATACAACCCATATTCACTATTTGTATAACTATCCGAGAGTATACAAACGCTGGAACTGCACTATTTGTATTTCATAAAGTAAATACCATAATGATCAATATAGCACAGATAAATAAAAAAATAACCGAATGCAAAAGGATCTAAGCCCCTGGATTCAAGCAATTAATATTGAGTGTAAACTGAACTAACTAACTTATAAAGAGCAAACTTTTGGACTTTTCTTATGTAACTATAACTATACTCTCTTGCTTTTTTTTATCAGTACTTACTAAGAAAGCAATCTGTATACTGTTTGTAGTTAACCGATTTTTTTTTTCAATTTTTCAATAATTTAACTTACTTAACTTTTATTTAACTACGTAACAAAATGCAATTTAATATGGTACAATTGACAACTATTATGATATCAGATTGCATTTTGAATATAGTGAAAAGGACTACCCTCTCTTAATCTTAAGTATTTATTTTATTTCCACTTTTAAACGCGACTGTACTACACCTCTTACTATAATAATTCTTTAGAACCGGCGTCTCAATAGATCCTGACACATTGTGTAAACCTAAGGCCTGAATGAAATACAACAGTCACTCTGTGAGCTCGGTGTCTCTAAATTTGTTACTTTGATTGAAATACTTATACAAAATTGAAATTTACAATACAATTATTTCAATTAGGCCTTCTTTATAAGCGCTTTTGCCGCTCAAAAGCAAATGATTAAAGAAACTCCACTCGTAATTAAATTAATCAAATTGTCCAATTGTGCGTTGTAAAGATGTTTTTCATAAGAGTGCAGCGTACGTAAAGTAACTCTGGAAGGAAAAAGAAATCTCACTGGAGCTATCTAATCATAACGAATTCGGCTCAAAGTTTATTGAATAAGAACAAAAAAAGGTTACGATTTGTATTTAACCAACGGAACCTCGGTGTATTATCGTAAATCCACCTTAACCGCTGACCCATTCATTTGACCAATTCATTTAAACATAATCTCCATTCATTGTCCGGGTCGTCGACCTGTGTTGGGTCACAATATATACGAATACGCTTGATTTTTTAGCAAAATAAATAACATCGATGTGAGGGTACGTATTTTTTTTATGTGTAAAGCAAATTTTCCGCGTTCCCGGACAGGAAAGCCCCTGGCGTTGAGTTATATTAATAAATGTATTCGTCACATTGAATACGGGCCCGCGCGGCCTATGTATTTTTTTTTTTTCACTACAAATTAGCCCTTGACGGCTATCTCACCTGGTGGTAGGTGATGATGCAGTCTAGGATGGTAGCGGGCTAACCTGTTAGGGGTATGGTAAACACACTCCTAATTGGCTTCTACGCGACATCGTGCCGGAACGCTAAATCGCTTTGCGACACGTCTTTGTCAGTAGGGTGGTAACTAGCCACGGCCGAAGCCTCCCACCAGACCAGACTCGAGCCGGGAATCGAACCCAGGACCTCCAACATTTTAATGCTACAGCGCACGCACTGCGCCACGGAGGTCGTCAAATATATATATATAATATATATTTGACGACCTCCATATATGACGATATAATCAGAAGCTGTACTTTGTACTACTACGAGTACTTATCGGAGAAAAGGAATATTTGTTATATATTGCCATACTATAAATATGCACATTTAAATACTTTTTTACACTACATATAGATTGGTTTAATGGACAATTGAACAAAATTACAGTAGGTTTACTCAATCCTATCGCTGATGAGGTTTGGGAGTTTTGTTTTATCCACTACAAGTTAGCCCTTGACGACAATCTCACCTGATGGTAAGTGAGTATGTAGTCTAAGATGATAGCGGGCTAACCTGTTAGTTGTATGGTAAATTCACACTCCTAATTGGTTTTTACGCGATATCATGCCACCATAACGTTAAGTTAAATCTGTGGTTGAATTATTAAGAGTTTTTATTTAAATTAACAGTCATTACGGCTGTGAAACAATTTAGATACGAAAGCGAAGTTACATTTTGATATATTTCTTCAAAATTCTTTTTTAAATAAATTGATGATGCATTTTGCAAGTTTTTCGACCCGCGATCAGTATGTTGAAGCCTTTATAGTTTAGTATTGGTGTTTTTCTTGGCGATATGAAGTTATTTCAACAAATGGCCAGGGTCGGAAGATGGGACGATGTGGCGTTATTATGATTGCAAATATGAGTAGCGTACAGTCATAGATCATTGACAGACGGGGAATTTGAGTTGCATTATTGAAGATTCAGAGCTTATTATCATAGGCTGATTATAAACCTAAGAAAGTTTCAAATCATAATGTAAAAGATGAGGGAAAAATTTGCTTACAAAAGTATTTCGAGAAAAGGGTTGCGTTAATATTAATCAAAAACGGATGAATTGCGAGAAAAATCTGATATTTTAAGATCAGGGCGTTATTGGAACTGTCGTAGCATTAGTTTTAAGTTGAGGAATGTAGCTATAACTATCAACTTGCTACTTATTGAAGCATCGAAAGTGCCTTGTAATGGATCATTTGAATAAAGTTTTGGATTGATCGATGCGTTAATATTAATTAAAAACGGATGAATTGCGAGCAAAATCTAATATTCTTAGTCAGGGTGCGTTTGGAACTGTCGTAGCATTAGATTAAAGTTTAGGAATGTAGCTATAACCATCAACTTACGACAGTGTACTTATTGAAGCATCGGAAGTACCTTATAACGGATCATTTGAATAATGTTTTGGATTGATCGATTGATCACTATATAGCACTGAAACATCTATAGCGCGCAAACAGCTCTCCAGCTAACAGCATTAAACATACAAAACCAATACAAATCGCCATAAAATGGGTCAAATCGAGCACAATGCAACATGTTCGGCCGTCACTGCGCGCGTGCCGCTACGCTCGCGCTGGACCTCATTCATAATGATTATGTAAGAATCACCATGTTTATACTAATCCTTTTCGAACGGGATTTCGACTTTTTACTATTAATATTTGAATTTGTGTTATTTTTTTTTTTATCCACTACAAGTTAGCCCTTAACGGCAATCTCACCTGATGTTAAGTGATGTTGCAGTCTAAGATGGTAGCGGGCTAACCTGTTAGGGGTATGGTGAACCCATACTCCTAATTGGTTTCGTTCACGACATCGTGCCGGAACGTTAAATCACTTGGCGACACGCCTTTGTCGGTCCGCTAAGCTATCACAGCTATGTATTTAATAATACATAGCTGTGATAGCCTGGTGGTAAGGACTACAGCCTCCTAATCAGAGGTCGACGGTTCGAACCCGGGCACGCACCTATAACTTTCGGAGTTGTGCGTTTGAAAATGTCACTTGCTTCAACGGTGAAGGAAAATATCGTGAGGAAACCTGCATTCCTGAAAGTTCTCCATAATGTTCTCAAAGGCGTGTGAAGTCTGCCAATCTGCACATGGCCAGCGTGATGGACTATGGCCAAACCCTTCTCATATTGAGAGGAGATCCGTGCTCTGTAGTGAGCCGAGGATGGATTGATGATGATGATGATTAATACATAATGAACCTTAAAATTTGCGGAGTTTTATGCTTTTTAACTAATCAATTATGACTTGCTTTGACAGTAAAGGAAGACATCGTCAGAAAATTTGATTGCACGAGGGTTGACCATATCGTTTTAAAGGGTGTGTGAAGTCTATAGATCCACAATTAGCTAACGTGGTAGACTGTGCCTAGTGTTTAGAAAGCCTAAGGGGAGTCCCTGTAAAATGATATGTGGTGAAGTGGTGAAGGTTGGACCCTGTCGCTTGTATTTTTTTACCCACTACAAGTTAGCCCTTAAACAATGTTACCTGCTAACTTGTTACGTTTACGGGGTATGCTAGTACCATACTGCTAATTGGTTTCTACTCGACATCGTGCCGGAACGCTAAATGGCTTGACGACGTGTATGTCTATGTCGATAGGGTGGTAAATAGCCACGGCCGCAACCCCCGTCAGACCAGACACGAACCGGGAATCGAACCTCCGACTTTATAATGCGCGCTGCGGCACGGAGGTCGTCAAAAACCATGTCTGTTGGTATATGGGTACCAACGAGTGACGACAAACTCGTCGTGACGTTGGGTCGTGAATCGTCGCACGTGGCCGCGGTCGGAAGTCAGATAGCGTCACGAGCCGTGGCGACAGCCGCTAAGTAGGTACGATAAGTGGTCGTGACGGTGAAAACGGAAATTGTCTGTGTTGCATAAATGCATTTTCAAGCGAGGAATGTCTCTATCGGCTTTTTATCATTTCTTTTTGGTATATATATTTTTTTTTTTTTACCACAAGTTAGCCCTTGATTGCATCTCACCTGATGGCAAGTGATGATGCGGTCTAAGATGGTAGCGGGCTAACCTGTTAGGGGTATGGTAAACTCATACTCCTAATTGGTTTCTACACAACATCGTGCGGGAACGCTAAATCGCTTGGCGACACGTCTTTCCGTAGGGTGGTAACTAGCCACGGCCGAAGCCTCCCACCAGACCAGACTCGAGCCGGGAATCGAACCCAGGACCTCTAACTTTAAAATGCAACAGCGCACGCGCTGCGCCACGGAAGTCGTCAAATATATCTAAGTAAAACAGTCATACAGCTCTGCAATGCATTTACCTCCATACAATATTTTATGGAAGCCGTGATAGGCCATTGTTGAGGTTAATCAGAGGTCGGGGGTTCGATTCCGGGTACCTCTGATCTCTTTTCGGAGTTATGTGCGTATGATGTTGCGTAGAAACCAATTTGGAGAAGTCGTAACTGTAACTCTTAACAGATAAGCATTAATTATTTAGCATAGTGGTTAGGACGTCCGCCTCCTAATCAGAGGTCGGAGATTCGATCCCGCGCACGCATATCTAATTTTTCGGAGTTATGTGCATTTTAAGCAATAAAAATATTACTTGCTTCAACGGTGAACGAAAACATCGTGAAGAAACCTGCACTCCTGAGAGTTCTCCATAATGTTCTCAAAGGTGTGTGAAGTCTGACAATCCGCACATGGCCAGCGTGGTGGACTATGGCCAAACCCTTCTCATATTGAGAAGAGGCCCGTGCTCTGCAGTGAGCCGGCAATGGATTGATCATGATGATGATGATGATGATGAACCCTTAATCACGTGGAAATAAAGAGGGTAGTTGCAAAACAAGCTAAGTATACATCAATAACCATAATGAGGAAAGAAAACAAAAATGGCGGCTTAGCGCTAAGAAGCGATCTTTCCTAGACGACTAAACTGTACACAGTGACAAGTGGGTTATGATTTTTTAATAAGCTAAGGACTGAAGTATGTATTCAGATTAACTAATAACTCGACCTTTTTTTAACTATATTCTTGTCCTTTCTCTCTTTTGAATAACAATATTTATATATTTTCTCAGTATTTTTCCCTTTGTAATCATTTAAAGTTTATTAAAATAAAAGTCCAATTAGATACAAATCTAGGTCGGTAATAAGTAATATTTTATCTATAACAAGTCTATTTCTGAAACTTCATTTAACTTTTTTTTTTAATAATATAGATAGCATAAAAAAACAGAATATTATAAGTAACATGTACAGGTTAATTAAACTTATGCTTATTTATTAAATACAAGCTTCCTCTTCGCATTTGCCCGCTTTGTAACTCATGGTGTAAAACTCTTTCTGGTTCAATAAACATAGCTTCTCAATAATTTAAATAGCTAATGCGCCAAATTAAGTTGCCAAAAAGGACGTAATAATTGAACATTTTTCAAATTATAATATAGATAAGTATGGATGGCTTAAAAGTTTAATTTTTTACTCAACTAAGTATAATTTCAGAGAAATAGTTAAAAAATCTTATAACGCCTATTTCTGTAGGCGTTGATAGGCTAATGATGCAGAGGTAGCATCACCCGTACATTCAAAACTATTAAACTTTTTACTCAACTAAGTATAATTTCAGGGAAATAGTTAAAAAAGTGTATAATATAAGCGTGGCGGGATCTTATGACGCTTATTTCTGTAGGCGTTGATAGGCTAATGAGACAAAGGTAGCATCACCCGTACATTCAAAACAATTAATCTTTTTACTCAACTAAGTATAATTTCAGGGAAATAGTTAAAAAAGTGTATAATATAAGCATGGCAGGATCTTATGACGCCTATTTCTGTAGGCTTTGATAGGCTAATGAGACAAAGGTAGCATCACCCGTACATTCAAAACAATTAAACTTTTTACTCAACTAAGTATAATTTCAGGGAAATAGTTAAAAAAGTGTATAATATAAGCGTGGCAGGATCTTATGACGCCTATTTCTGTAGGCTTTGATAGGTTAATGATACAGAAGTAGCATCACCCGTAAATTCAAAACTATTAGCACGATCATAAGGCATGTGATGTAAACATACGTAGCAATTATCGCGTAGTGTTTGTCGGTCACGAGCGTGTCTCGACTCGCAACCGGTCTGCGCAGGCGCCAGATGGTTGTGAGTCAAGCGCAATACTTTTATTTACGGTCTCATAATTAATATTTTAATGCAATTCTCCTCGGCTGTCTCCATTTATCTCAATATCTGTCTCAATTACAATCGAAATGAATATTAAAATTGTTTTTGTTAACAATTTTTATTTCAAACTGTGTTTACGAAATTTACGATGATTTAATTCTTACGTTTAATTTATGTTAACGAAATGGGCAAGTAGTACCATCACCTCACTAATTAGGATAATGCAAAGTATATTATACTTATCTTCAATTTCAAAATTGCTTATTCCACAGTAGTTTTTAAAAACCCTATGTGGACGATGTTGCAGGCATCACCTTCATCATCATCATCATGATCAACCCATTCTCGGCTAATCACAGAGCACGGGTCTCCTCTCAATATGAGAAGGATTTGGCCATAGTCCACCACGCTGGCCATGTGCGGATTGGCAGACTTCATACGCCTTTGAGAACATTATGGAGAACTCTCAGGCATGCAGGTTTCCTCACGATGTTTTTACCACCGTTGAAGCAAGTGATATTCTAATTGCTTAAAAATGCACATAACTCCGAAAAGTTGTAGGTACGTCCCCGGGTTCGAACCCCCGACCTCTGATTAGGAGGCTGACGTCCTAACCACTAGGCTATCACAGTTTCACCTTACTAGGTGTTATATATAGCTATAATGTTAAAGCTCGAATGTCAGACGGCAGGTATGTGACCCTCATGACCGACTTTATAAAAAAAAACCGTAAATTTTTATTTGTATTGCAAAAGTCGTCACTTTATACGGTGGTTGGTTGTGGAAATTCATTTTATCTCTGCCCATATTTGTAAACGTAATCGCACGTAATGTATTGAAGCAACATTTATGTATGGTCGTCATATTCTTGTCGTTATTTCTTACCAGACTTTTTTCGAGTAATTTGTTCAACCATCATCATCATGATCAACCCATTACCGGCTCACTACAGAGCACGGGTCTCCTCTCAGTATGAGAAGGGTTTGGCCATAGTCCACCACGCTGGCCATGTGCAGATTGGCAGACTTCACACGCCTTTGAGAACATTATGGAGAACTCTCAGGCGTGCAGGTTTCCTCACGATGTTACCTGTGTTACGATGTGTTGTGTATAAAAAAACGGTCGTTTATTATGGTATTCTGTGCGATTTTTATGGTATGTTTTTGTTGTGCAAGGTTCTCGCTTTAAAAACGAGTTGGTATAGCTGCATTAGAATATTATTAACAAAAAAGGTGTTAGACATTATATTAAAATATGTTATAATATTAACAATAAACTCATTCTTATCTAAAGACACACACACATTCTGCATTGTTTATATATAAATGACTAATAACCCCAGCCGTGCATCTTGTGTATTTTGTATCCATTTCACAACGCGGCCGACCGCGCAGGTTTTATTCAGGTTTGCAATTAATATGTTGGATGGCAACAAATGTGCTCGTTGGTGGCTTCTTAGTAACTTTCTTTATATGGACTTATCGTGATTACCCTTACTGTGCTTGATGCTTCAGGTAGGGGCTTCATTCATAAGAGGAGAGCGATAACTATCCCATGGAAATATCGGGATAGATTATACCTATATGTTAAAAAAATACTGCAGCAGAAAAAAGGTCAAGATCTGTCTATCTCAATATTTTTGGCATTTGGAATAAGTACATATACATTACAAGTTAGCTCTTGAAGGCAATCTCACCTGATGGTAAGTGATGATGCAGTCTAAGATGGAAGCGGATTAATAATAAATTTTTAGGGTAAACATGTTCCTACGCGATTATCGTGCCGGAGCGCTAAATTGCTTGGCGACACGTTTTTGTCGGTAGGGTTTTAACTAACCTGGGCCTTTCGCGGCTCGAGTGTGGTCTGATAGACCACACTCGAGCCGCGAATCGAACCTCCAACTTTTTATAACGTGAAAGCGCACGCGCTGCGCCAATAAGGTACTCAAAATGCATATTATTATAATTATTCTAAAAACCTGAGAAACAAAGAAAGTTCTACGCTTTTAGTCCCATCAGAAGTGTAAATGCTGTGTGATAAATAAGGATTTATTATAATAAAAAAACAAAACGTGCTATGTTACCTTAGTACCTTCAAGGCAAGTGTGAATAGGCATTTTCTAGGCAGTGCTTTCTAGTACAAAACTATCTCAAAAAAAAAAAAAACTGAAGTTATACTAGTTAACTGGATGTGTTCAGTTGCATTCAGTTTGCATGGTCTTGAATTGCAGTTCCCAGATTTCATTCGGCTCTGAGAAGACGGCAACTTGTTTCTCGACAGAGATAATAATCCCTGTCCTTTAAGACGAGCTGGGAGTCTGAAAGGGCGTGGATCATTTCCCCTGAGATGAGCTCAATGGGCGTCTAGCAAAAAAGGCGTTTATAAACTTCTGTAGAAAATTTCACGCTTTGAGACCCAGGTCGCAGTTAGCACAACCTTCTAAGTAGATTTTATAACACAATATGAATCATCATCATAGTGAACAACCCATTAACGGCTCACTACAGAGCACGGGTCTCTTCTATCTGAGAAGGCTTTTTTTTTGGCCATAGTCCACCACGCTGGCCATGTGCGGATTGGCAGACTTCACACGCCTTTGAGAACATTATGAGAACTCTCAGGCGTGCAGATTTCCTCACGATGTTTTCCTTCATCGTTGAAGCAAGTAATATTTTAATTTATTTTAAACGCACAAAACTCCGAAAAGTTAGAGGTGCGTGCCCGGATTCGAACCGCCGACCTCTGATTAGGAGGCTGATGCCCTAACCACTAGGCTATCACCGCTTACAAAAATATGAATATTCAAACAAATGGGAATAATGATTGTATTAGGCCGCTTTTCTTCGTTGACTTTGCCTTACCGCTGCCCGCTAACTATTGCATCCTCAGGCTTAATGCATACCACGCCCAAGCTTTCCGCAAAGCTCCTTACAAAGATGGTATTGCGTAAGAAGGAGGTACAGAACTGGACACGCTCCGTTCGGTCAGTGTCAATTAAAGGCAATTATTTCTTTTAGTGTATTTAATGAAAATATAAGCTTACAGATTAAACAAAGTGTTGGCAAGACTGCTTTAATTTATAGCCGGTGTTATCTGATATACCAGTGATTGAAGGGTACCATATTCGTTAATTTTAAAACTGGTTTCCTTTTTTATACATTGTACATAATTAAAAAAAAAAAAGTTTAATAATTGCTAATTGGTTGATCGTGACTGCAAATAAAGGTTTTTGAATTAAGTGTTGCATTTTTAATAGTCTAAAATAGTTAATGGTTTTTTTTGTATAACGATTTATATAAATATTATCAAATACAAATAAACCATTGATAAAGAACAAAATGTAACCCAACGTATCCAATTAAAGCTTGCATTGGAATTAACAATATATTCCAATTATACCAATGATCGTGTCTTTTATTTCAAGAACTTACGACTACATATTGCAAACAAATCTTACAAACCGATTTTCATAACCTTTCTTGTGTATTCTCATAAAATATAAGGAATAACTTGGAGGGCTTATTTTCCGAGTAACGTATATATATAGACCATTAATTAGACAGCGAGTGAATATTTCGCTTTTATATTTATTAATTAATGACGACTTGAATTCGTCTGCTTTTGTTTCGCAAATCCTATGTTAAGTTTTTGTCTAGGCTAAATTATTCTATATATACACACACATAGTAACACAGACCCGACGACCTCCGTGGCGCAGTGCGTGTGCTGCTGCATTATAAAGTTGGAGGTCCTGGGTTCGATTCCCGGCTCGAGTCTGGTCTGGTGGGAGGCTTCGGCCGTGGCTAGTTACCCTACCGACAAAGACGTGTCGCAAAGCGATTTAGCGTTCCGGCACGATGTCGCGTAGAAACCAGTAAGGAGTGTGGGTTTACCATACCCCTAACAGGTTAGCCCGCTACCATCCTAGACTGCATCATTACTTACCACCAGGTGCGATAGCCTTCAAGGACTGACTTTTAGTAAATAAAAAAAAAAAAAGACAATCGGTTATTTTGGAATTATGGTGTAACATTCGTATGGGTATTGATTGTAAATAATGAGTTATATTATTAAATAATAATATGTATTTATGTAATGTGTATGTAGGTTTATTTATTTTTATCGATGTAAGCATATTATATCTCTTTTGGCGTTTATATGTATTTATTTTGCACACGGGCGTGAGAGTTCGGATATAGTGATAATAATAATAAAATATATTCATGTCAAGAATATGTAATGTTCGTTGTCTTCTGCATATTTTACGCGGAAAACCTATAAGAAGGAGCAATGGTTATGCGCAGGTACGTCCAACTTATCCCATGGTTTATTCCCATGATTTACGACTCCGCTGACAAGTCCGCATCTTTACGCCCCTTCAAGGTTTTTTCTCATAAAATAAGAGGTTAACGCATCCAAAAAGGATATTACTTCCAGAGATTACAATCTCGGAGAACCCTTTTTATGGATCGTGCCCTTTGAGGAAAATAGTTTTGAAATAAATTTAATCTATTTCGGTACAGAATATTACATTATGTTATGTCTGAAAATAGATTTAATATTACTTATTACCATCAATATAATTTCTATTCACGTGTGTTTATTGCTAGACATTTGTTATAAATATGTTTTTCGTAAGGATTTCTATACAAGGCCCTTGTGCCCTTTAAGTCGAATTAATATAATGAACATAAATTAGTTTAATATCTCCCTACCGAACTAGAAAAGTTTCGTTTATATCAGATCAGTGTCATCTTGATTACTCCTTGTAAAGTCCTTTTTCAGCATTTTGAAATTTATATATATAGAGAAAGACAATCTTTATTGCCATAATTATTATCGTACACGTTTCCAGTGGGCGTCAACAGGGTTAAATGCAAGCACTAACAAAATATTAACAGTTTCGTACACTTTATTAATCCAACTTTTATAATGCTGTGACTCACTATACGAATAATTACACCACAATTAATAATTAAGTACTTAAATCAAACAATTAAATCAGAATAGCGGATTCGCGACACACATCTATGTCCTTCTTTCAATTATCACCAAAAACATCCTCAAAATGATCCAACTCGATCAACAAACATTGCAAAAACATGCACCTGACTCCCGCATGAAAAACAAGATTGCGCCTCGACTCCACTAACCTCCATTCTGATTGGACGTCATTCAAAATAGTGACATTATTTTAAATAATGAGTAATAACGGCAATATAAAAAGGTTATAAATCAAATTAAATAAGATTAAGATTTAAAGTATTCTAAGTTGAAAACTAATATCTCGCGTATCATAGTCAACAATCTACTCTTATTTGACTACTTCCTCCGACTTATATAAATATATTTTTTTTAAAGATGTTAGTAAATCTAGAGTCGCAGATGGGCGTTGGCTATGATAACAGATCATGTGAAAACAAATTCACGTCGGCGGAGTCGCGTGCGATACTTAGTAACGAATATGTTCAGTTTCTTTTCAGAGTCCGACGTTTCACTTAACCCGCGTTATCAGGGTGATGTAAAGCTGGGGGCACACGGACAGAGATAAATTACCCGACACCCAGCAGATGCCTGTGTGCACGCGGCCTAATGGCTTAAAAAAGTAATCAGTCATTGCACTGGATGGCGGCGAGTGAAGATAAACATGTCGAGTAATTGTTGGAGAAATTATTTTTGGGTATTTAGGTCTTTTAGCGTATAAAATAAACATGCTTTGAATAGTAAATAAACTTGCTATACTCTTTTATTATATTATAAGAAATAATAATGAAAGGACCTTATTATACGAATAATTTGTTAACACGGTTTCTCCATGCTCCGTGAAATTGCATTTGAAATTTTGACCCTGTGTGTGTTTTTTTTGGGCGGTCCACATTCATCATCATCATCATGATCAACCCATTACCGGCTCACTACAGAGCACGGGTCTCCTCTCAATATGTCCATATTGGCCATAGTCCACCACGCTGGCCATGTGCGGATTGGCAGACTTCACACGCCTTTGAGAACATTATGAAGAACTCTCAGGCGTGAGGAAACCTTACGATGTTTTTCTTCACCGTTGAAGCAAGTGATATTTGATTTTTTTTTTTTTTTAAAACGCGCATAACTCCGAAAAGTTAGAGGTGCGTGCCCGGATTCGAACCGCCGACCTCTGATTAGAACTGACGCCCTAACCACTAGGCTATCACCGCTTCAGGTCCACATTACTATGTGTATATTAACTAAGCAAGCTATGCGAACTATTTCGAAGATTAAGTAATAGTTTATGTTATTGAATGTGCGCCGCGTAGTTCAAGCAAGCTTTTTCAGAGCTTTGATATATTCCACTATAAGTAGGCTCTTGACTGCGATATCACCTTTTGAGCAGGCTATCTATGGCATGGCTGTTATATAAAACATACTCCTAATAATTTTCTGCGCTATAATGTACCGAATCGGTAAAACTCTTGGCGGCACGTCGTTGATGGTACGGTGGTAGCTAGCCACGGCCCACAAGAACAGACAAGAGAAAATAGAGAAAACAATTTTCACTGCTTTTAATCTGGACTTCCTAATTATATGACCGCAGCACTCTACACTGCGCTAGGGGGTTATCAAAATGTTCTATTTTTTTTATATACCACTAGTTAACCCTTGACGGCATCTCACCTGATGGTTACTGATGGTGATGTCTGAAATAGTAGTGGGCTAACCTGTTAGGGGTATGGTAAACCCATACTCCTAATTCGTTTCTACATGACATCGTGCCGGAACGCAAAATCGCTTGGCAACACGTCTTTGTCGGTAGGGTGGTAACTAGCCAAGGCCCAAGCCTCCCAGACCAGACTCGAGCCGGGAATCGAACCCAGGACCTCCAATATTAAAATGCAACAGCGCACGCGTTGCGCCACATAGGTCGTCAAAAATCGTCTAACTGGTTCATAACTAATCCGCCATACTCCAACAAACTATTCGCATTATTATCATATAAAAACTGGTTCTTTGTCTGTTCGTTTTTGTATTAGTGCATGCTTAATAAGTACATTATTGACGTAAGTATTGGTAGAAAAAGAGGTTAAAAACATCCCAAGCGTGTTCTTTGCAACAGCAGGAGCAAAACATGACCATATTATGTGTCAACTGGTTGGAGGCGCGCTGTCCCAAGCCGCGCATTTGGACCGCGCGGCCGTTCCGACCCGATATGGCAACCGGTCGCTTCCTTGTACGGGCAGGGCCCAGCGCTCGCGCCTCGCTCCCAATACAAAGTTGTCGGCGATTCTGTACCCGCATCTCAGATCTACGGTGATATTTTCTGTTTACAGTCTAAGAGTTCACCCTTTTATCACGAGCCCAGATTGTTAACAAGTAGAGCATGACTGAGGTTATCTGGAAGAGGTCTCTTATAGCTGGTATAACAATCATTTGCATACCTCTTATATAAGTGTTTGTTATCACAGATTTGTACTAAAATAATACAAGAAAAAATTGAATGTAGGTCATAGCGAACTGGTTGCAGGGGTTTCTGGGTGTGTACCTATATTAATTATTGATTAGCTGTTGTTCACGTTTATTAATTTTCACAAATCCAACAGGAGCTATACATTTTTTCGGTATAAAGCAACCTATGTGTTAATCCTGCGTATCTATCTATAATCTATCTCCCTTCTAAATTTCAGTAATATTGGCTCAGCAGTTTTTGCCCGTAAGAGTAACAAACATCCGTACAAACTTTCACAATATGAGTAAGGGTATCGGCTATTATCAAACAGGAATTAACTCGTTCCAATGTCACTTAAAAATTAATAATATCTGTATAGATATTTCGGTTCAGAATTTACTTCTCAATACAGAGAACAAAAGTATGTCATGCGAAGAAATTCGCCAGATAGTTATTTGGATAAGTATAATAAAATTTCGGGTCAGGTAAAAAGGTCAGCCTTTGGGTTAGCCCAATGGGGGCTTTCACAAACGACGTTGCTAGAAGCGTTCTAGTTTATTGTATACTGCAGAAAATGTTAAAAATAATTCCGGGCGAACGAAGTCACAGAACTGCTATATACTGGTATAAATAATGAATCATCATCATCATGTTCAACCCATTACTGTCTCACTACAGAGCACGGGTCTCCTCTCAATATGAGAAGGGTTTGGCCATAGTCCACCACGCTGGCCATGTGCGGATTGGTACACTTCACGCCTTTGAAAACATTATGAAGAACTCTCAGGCGCACAGGTTTCCTCACGAAGTTTTCCTTCACCGTTGAAGCAAGTGATATTTTAATTGTTTAAAAAACGCACATAACTCCGAAAAGTTAGAGGTACGTGCCCGGATTCGAACCGTCGACCTCTGATTAGGAGGCTGACGCCCTAACCACTAGGCTATCACAGCTTCAAACAAGAAATAATGAATGCTTCATACAAATCTTTCACTCGCTCTTGGACTATTATAGTTAACAGGGCTCGTTTCGCTATAGCATGTGCTTTTGTTACAGGACAGCCTGTTAAAGAGTAAAAAAGTAAAGCATTTGTACTGCAACGTAAAGGCACTCCCTTATTCGTAACATGGTATGCTTAAGAATAGGTGTTTCGAACGGTGTCACTTCTCCACATTATAGGGATAATGCAAAGCGGTTCGAAATAAATTCCTTCGCACTAACAATCCTTGGAATATTTTTATGGAACAATATAGCTTATGTACGAGAGAGAGAATCAGGGTTATATAACGTTGGGCTGTTTTGGGTATTGCACCGATAGGCTCGAGTTGTCACCGCAATACCCAAAACATACCCAACGGTGAAAGCAATAATACCTGCACGCCTGAGAGTTCTCCATAATGTTCTCAAACGCTTGTGAAGTCGGCCAATCCGCACTTCACCAGGGTGGTGGGTTGCGGCTTAAACCCTTCTCATGCTTAGGGCAGACCTGCTAAGTGTTTTCAAAAATTTATAAACTTATTAGATATGTTATAGTATAACTGACTAGTTCGGCACAGTTCAACCGAGTTAGTAAAAAAAAAATGCTGTTAACACAATTTTTAAGTAAAAAGTTGGCGTATGGTAACATACAGTTAAGCACTTTGTTAATAGCAATAAAGCTGACTTTATAACTAATTTTAACACTTAACATAAACTTAAGCAAGTTATCATTTGTGTCAATGCAATGCGATGTCAACCTTAACATGATACTTTATTAAATTTACAATGTGATTCCAGAATGATTGTTTTTAGTAAGTATATTTTAATTGGCTTGACTGTATCACTAGTAACATGTATTATGGTTTATCGGTATTAGGTTTTTATTGGAATCAAACATACAATAATAAGACAAGTGATATTCTCACCAATTAGATTATTTTTTTCAGTGTAGTGGTCTTAGCGAAACGTCATATGAATTTAACAGCTGACAGCTGTTAATTGTTATTGTGTGTAGCGTATGAATACTGGTCAAAAAATGTATACCCTTATCTATAGCCTTAAAAGTATAATCTATATCTAAAGCAGAGAGCAAAATTTCATTGAAATCTGTTAAACTGTACACTCGTGATTAAGTTACAAACATATCTTCATCAAAACTTTCGCAATTACAGCAGTAGTGATACACTCAACTGATTAAACATACAAAAAAGCAAACTCATCAACTTTATAAATGTTCTCTTCAGTTGTTTTTATTAACTTATTAAATATAGATAAGATGTTCAAATAATAACGTGAATGAACCCTTACCTGTGATTAAAGCAGCAAAAAGCCCCGGTTATTTTCAAGGGTCTTAAGATCCGTTAATTACTGCCTACGTTCGAATTAAATACCGCTCACTTGGCAGAGAGGCCCTATTTAGCAATTTTTTTCTTTTCGCCATTGCTGGGAAATCTCATTATTCCTTATATTTTTTTGGTGCAAAAATAATGTTTATTTATGTAATGGTTTTGGTTAACTGCTACCTACTACCATAATAACACTAAAACCTCGGTTCAATGATAAGAATTGGTCGGGTCCTGGGTTTGACTTTTCAGGATAAAAACTGTAAAGCATTGTTTTTTTTTCATTTAACAAATTCGACGTTACGCGAAAACATGTTGAGGATTTTAATAAGCTTATAATGATAATGGTGATTAAACCGATATATACCGAACTAACTCTACCTTAATTTAATTTCGAAATCGAAATGTAGTTTTTTTAAGTATTTTTCATTAGTGAAACCTTTTTTAGGCCGGTTATTTGTAGTGATTCTGCCACTGGATAAGCAGATTTAACGGAGAAGCGGTCATATAACTCAGCAGTTGTTCATTTCCAAAAATATTTTTATTATATTGTTAGATACGAAGCATTGCAACCTGATTTCAAGCAACCATTAACTGTTCAGCTTCGCTTTAATAAATATTATGTTTTAACGTAATTTATATTCAGGGCTAAGTTTTTTGTGTGGCTTCTTGAGGGTGAGTTTTGTGCCCTCGTTATTACTTCAGCTTAGTTTCATGTTTACAAATTCGGAAAATTATCACCATCACCTTCTGAAACGAAAACCGTGACGACCTCCGTGGTGCAGCGCGCGCGCTTTTGGATTATAAAGTTTTAGGTCCTGGGTTTGATTCCCGGCTCGAGTCTGGTCTGTTGGGAGGCTTCGACCGTGGCTAGTTACCATCCTACCGATAAAGACGTGTCGCCAAGCGATTTAGCGTTTCGGCACGATGTCGCGTAGAAACCAATTAGGAGTGTGGGTTTACCGTACTCCTAACAGGTTAGCCCGCTACCATCTTATACTGCATCTTCACTCACTTTCAGGTGAGATTGCCGTCAAGGGCTAACTTGTAGTGAATAAAATATATAATAAAATAGTTCATACGTATTTTAAGTGCCTTCTACAAGTCTATTAGATAAACAGAGTTTTGACTTTGACCTTATTCATTTGAAACATTATTTACGGGGAGTCAGACGGGATTTAGCGGGAAGCGGTGATAGCCTAATGGATACGGCGTCAGCCTCCTAATCAGAGGTCGGCGGTTCGAATCCGGGCACGCACCTCTAACTTTTCGGAGTTATGTGCGTTTTTAAAAAACAAAATATCACTTGCTTCAACGGTGAAGGAAAACATCGTAAGGAAACCTGCACGCCTGAGAGTTCTCCATAATGTTCTCAAAGGCGTGTGAAGTCTGCCAATCCGCACATGGCCAGCGTGGAGGACTATGGCCAAACCCTTCTCATATTGAGAGGAGACCCGTGCTCTGTAGTGAGCCGGTAATGGGTTGATCATGATGATGATGATGAGACGGGATTTTCATTTTAGTGATAGTGTTTTCATATTCAAAAATTCATAATGAGATTACAGATGTCTAAAGAAATTCGATAACACAGCACAAGTTAGCAGCTTCCCTCACGGCTCTGGAGTAATCTCGAGAAGCCCCTCGTTCGCAATATTAAAATATGATTCGACGCGGGATCCAACTCAATCAACGATCGCACCTTCCCAATCCTCTTACACCATAACACTGAACCATTCAAAACACCACCTTAAACCAGATGGCTTTAAACACATTTTGCATTGTCCCACGTCCTGTATAATGTCCTTAAGCTGCTAGTACATTTGCCAGTATCGTGCATCGTGCAAGAATTTCAAAGTTGTTTGCGATTAAATATCAAATTCTTTGTTTGAAAATGGAATTATTATCGTAAATCTATCGGCAACGTATTTTTGTTTGATGACAAGTTAGCATTTGTAATGAGATAATCTTTTCCGTTATTTTTAAACATCATAGTTATGACTGAAACCTTTTCGGGGCGAAGTTTTGATACATCTTATTGAACAGTCAACTTTGTCGGTATAATTTGTCACTAAGAGTGTCATATTATTTGAATGTCATAGAGTATTGTGAGTGCTTTAATGTGCCGAAGCGGAAATGCAGATGCAGAAGTTAAATGGTGAGGATTGATGGAACAATTGTGCGGTGACCTGAATATCTATATATATATATATATATATATATATATATATAGTAGTCTGCAATCCTTTCCACTAATAGTAGTGGAAAGATTTTCAGATTTCAGACCATATAGGCTAGTTAAATTATGTATTTTAAAAACTATGCATTAATTTAAAACATTACATAAACAAACACCGACGATAATCATAAAGAGGAATGATGACAGAATTAAGAACTGCTTAACAATTCAAATTTACAAAAAGTAATATTCGAATAAATAAAATCGAAGAATCGAAGAATGGTCATGTATTCATAACCTACTTATCTTGGAACGATCCGTGCGAATTGATTTCCAAAAATTCAATGCATGCAGAGTATTCAAATGTGTCATCAGCTTTATAGGAGCGCCTTTAGATGTGTAATTATGGCGGAATTTTGGTAAAATTAATGCGTAGGTAAACCAACCTTCAAAATTGCATAAAGGTGGGCCTTGCGAGTGTTTGTAAGGTGCTGACTGATACAAGCTGTTTATTATTTAATAGCGAGATATTAAAAGTGTACGGGGTTATACTCTAAGTCTAATTTGCTGAATAATTTACAGTGGCTTTAGTGTGGGGTTATATAAGAACTAACTTCGTAATAAAGGTTTTTTTTTTCCGGAGGGGACGCAGGCAAGACTGCGCCTCTTCCGACGGGGTATGTGGGACTCCCCGACGGCCAGACTGGCGACCAGAATACCCACTAAAACCCAGCGATGCTCCTTCGCGTCACCTGGCGGCTGGAACACGGGAACACTTGTGCACTCGACCGCGGCCCAGGTAATAAAGGTTAACTTTGATCGGTCATGTGTATACAGTGGGTAAAAGTCATGATATTACAACATACAAATATGACAGATTAACGCCAAATTTTATGTGACACTTGTTAACTTTATCATCATCATCATCATCATGATCAACCCATTACCAGCTCACTACAGAGCGCGGGTCTTTTCTCATTATGAGAAGGGTTCGGCCATAGTCCACCACGCTGGCCGTGTGCGGATTGGCAGACTTCACACGACTTTGAGAACATTATGGAGAAGTCTCAGGCGTGCAGGTTTCCTCACGATGTTTTCCTTCACCGTTTAAGCATGTTAACTTTATAAGTTACTCTAAATGTTCAGATACTTTTGAGATTGACTTCTATTACACAATAGATGGCGCTTCTTTGAGTCAAGCAAACTGAAGTTAACTCTCACGCAATCGATTAAGTATGCTACCTCGTGCGCTGTCGTATTATGAATCCGGAGGTCCTGGGTTCGATCCTTGGCTCGAGATGAGCTAACAAAGATGAGCTAACAAGTCGATGTAGCGTAAAAATCGATTTGGAGTATGGGTTTACCATACCCCTAATAGTTCGACTGCTTCATCACTTGAGATGAGATTTTAAGCACCAGGCGAGATTGTCGTCCAGGGCTAGTTGGTAGTAGAATAACAAATAAAATGTGTACGCAATGATGAAAGAGTAATAAAAATAAACATAGAAGATTATAGATAATATTAGTTATAGATAATATTAAGTTATAGATAATATATCTAATATTTTTAAACAAACAACAGAGAACTATTACTAAACTCTATATTGTAGGGGGTACCATATTAAGTGTATAATGGATGAAAGGGTAATTATACAAAGAGATCTATTCTACCTACAAGAGACGTATAACTTGTTATCGAATATCTTCTCAACGGTAGGGTGACCACTGCGGTCGCCCAACGGTTGAGAAGACGATTCCAGTGAAGGGATGTGTTAAATTAAGTGTTGGCGCATAACTGTGTGTGTGCCAGCGTCGGTCGGGACCGAGCTGCCAGCACGCGCGCACAATCGAATGTGCATATCAATCGGATGTACTAGTGATGCGCTCGTCAACGCTATCGACATGAATATTACTTGGGAATTACAAAGCGAGTTCCAAATAAATTCACTACATAAAGCAAATCTTGCAATATGTCACTAAATTGCGGATTAAAAGTAATTTGTAATTTGATTTCTTGTGGGAGATAAATTTGAAGCAAATCAATATTTGTACTCTTTCGTTGGCAGGAGATTGTTTAGTAATTAATGTATTGATCAGTATTAAGCCGAAAGTAAGCCATCTAGCTAATACATTTTTTGAATTCCTAAATTTCAGAAACAAATATAATAAACTTTTATAATACTGCGCTGTAATACATACTTTTTTTTTGTAACAACACTGTAGTATCTGAAAGGGCACTCTCAGAAAGATGGCATATCAATATTTTGTATTTTTTATTTTTTATTTGACTTTGTTACATTCTAGCTTCGAAAGCTGCATTATGATACCCGAAGACAAGCGATGACCATATAGATACCTACAAAAGACTTTGTGTTCAATTAACATGCTTATTAAATTATTGATTGATTAAAGTGAGCCGAATCTCAGAAATCGATACCGGCGAAGCTCATCCCTATCGCAAATCGCAGGGCTTTAGAACACATTCCGCGGGAGCGCCCATTACCATGTCAAACGCGGCGCCGGGGCGCGGGTGCAGGGCTAGTGGCGGGGAGGGGAGAAGGGATGGTGAATTTTTAACAAATACGAAGCCTAAATCACCTAACCTAACCACCACGAAATGTAACAGAAACATGCAAGTAATTCTGGATTTTTAAAGTTGTACTTCTTACCATGTTGAGAGTCATTTTCATTTGTTGAAATTTATTTTATCTTCAACACACTGCTAAATACAGATCTTCCAGAATGCTTTCTAATTCTCTATGCACTCCGATACCAGAGCATCCTCGGGAGGTGTTAACTTTACGAACTACCGTAACGTAAGCAAATGCTAAGGAATTTTTAGGTATAAATCTTATTTTTTTTTAATGAAACGCGAACTTTACTTATGTTTACTACATACATTGCGTTTATTATTTATAATGTCTTTTAATAAAGATTATATTCGTCTATCTATTGTTTAATGCAGATTTTTTTCAGGCTGTCTATTAGCTGTGCTAACCCTATTGGTTGCCACAGCGTAACCGGGCTGTTTGGCGTGCTTCGGAAAGAAGCTCTGCCAGAAGAAATTTTGAGCCCTAGGGCTCGAAGAAACTAAGGGAATATCTGCCTAAGGGTGCCTCCTTTGAGGCCGAACCTCGACTTAGGTGACGTTTGGGATAACGGGGGGGTCGGGCGGTGGTTTAAATTCATTGAATACATCAAAATTTAAATCGTTATTAACGCTTAGGAAAACTTCTTAGATTCTACATGAGTAGAACGTATATGTAATATAACATATCCAATAGCCCCAGATACAGACGCGCGAATTCTGTCAACATATGAAGATGTGGTACAATCTGGGCATGGTTGAAACCTTTTATAATGATTTTTCTTTTCCCGGACGCCCTGTTATACTATCTCTCTTTTTTCTCTATTGAGTCTACTAGATTAAAAGACATGATTTTTATGATTGTCTCTGAATTTCGATATTACAGAGTTTCGGAGCTTCGAATTAAAAAACAGTCCCCCTGTCACAACTGACTCAGCAAGTGATACGCTTTGAAAGGCCATTAATGAAATATATTGACGGCTCCCCATTTATCTTTTCTAGTAATTTAACTTTATAAAACGCAAGTCAGTCAGTGTATGAATCTGTTACCGGGTATTCAGTCACCATTAGAAGGCAATGACTTATATCATAAGCCTCTTTGGTCTAGCGGTTAGAATGTTTGGCAACGCGTCTCAAGGTCGAGGGTATGAATTCTGGCTCATGATCAACCCATTACCGGCTCACTACAGAGCGCGGGTCTCCTCTCCATATGAGAAGGGTTTGGCCATAGTCCACCACGCTGGCCATGTGCGGATTGACAGACTTCACACGCCTTTGAGAACATTATGGAGAACTCTCAGGCGTGCAGGTTCCCTCACGATGTTTTCCTTCACCGTTGAAGCGAGTGATATTTTAATTGTTTAAAAACGCACATAACTCCGAAAAGTTAGAGGTGCGTGCTCGGATTCGAACCGCCGACCTCTGATTAGGAGGCTGACGCCCTAACCACTGGGCTATCACCGCTTTCTGACCGATCACCGAATTCTGGCTCGGCATTTCATTTTTATACACCACAAGTTAGCCCTTGACGGCTATCTTACCTGGTGGTAAGTGATGATGCTGTCTACGATGGTAGCGGGCTAACTTGTTAGGGGTATGGTAAACTCACGCTCCTAATTGGTTTCTACGCGACATCGTGCCGGAATGCTAAATCGCTTGGCGATACGTCTTTGTCGGTAGGGTTGTAACTAGCCACAATCGAAACCTCCCACCAGAACAGGCTCAAGCCGGGAATCGAACCCAGGACCTCCAACTTTACAATGTGACAGCGCAGGCACTGCGCCAAGGAAGTCATAAAAAAAAATGGTACTGAATCAATTTTTGTTTTATAATTAATATTACTATTATTAATAGTAATTTTAATTTCGGGATTGCTTTAAGATCTAGTGAATGGTAGTCTACTGGGTAAGTATTTTTATAAAACCAAGAAACCCTTCCCATAATCGTAACTCCAGTAGTGTTAACTCGAGACCTGACAGTCTCAAGAAACACTAAGCGAGGCGAATAGCTCTTTCATTGCTTAGTCAGGGTTACTGGTGCCATTAAGCGCCTTTCCTGCTGATATACTTACCAAAGATGCTCGCTCTAGTAGCACAAGGAATTAACTGTATGTTTTATTAGTATTTACAGAATAGCGTGGCGCCTTGAACGGTGGCATTCTCATCGATTGTACATCCAGCATGCATTTGGTTACTGTTCTATCGCACAAAGGTTCTTTATCAAGTTATACATTACTGGGTTCTGTGTTCTGTCTTAGTTTTTTATAGCAGGCAATTTTTTAACAAGCACTTCATAAGCTGGGCCTCATCATTGCTTTCTATCAAAACTGTTATCACAGTGGTCAAAGCGCAAGTTTCATCACTATCATCATTGTCAGCATTATTAATCCATTACCAGCTCACTACAAGCATAGATCTCGCTCTCTCTCTCTCTCTCTCTCTTATAACAAATGAGAAATATTTCTAATGCTGAGAGGATAATAAAAAAAACGCAAACATGCAGGTTCTATCACGATGTTTCACGAAGTGCCATTTCTTGTAAGTAATTTTTTATCATTATTTATTACACATTTTTTGTCAATCATACCTAATTTCAAGTGAATTTCCCCACCGTTTAGCGCATACATCAGAATTGAACTGTGTATCTTTGGGTTGAATATACCGATGTCCCCAGTGCTTATACCGAGATAAATCTACGCGAGCCCGCGTTAAATGTTACGTGACTCGGCGTTTTAGATTTTCATTTATGTAAGCACTATTATTCACGAGCTTGACTTGAAAATGTGACGAAAATTTGGGCATGCCTCTTTAGTTATGTTGCGTTGAATTCAGGCGAGATTACAAATCATACATAAAACTAGCTGACCCAGTAAACGTTGTTTTGCCATGTAAATAATTTCTAGAGAACGTGATAAATAATCACGGTTGCCCATATTTGCGCACAAATTATTAAAATTACTATTAAAAAGCAGGGGTTGGTGATAGAGTGCACAAGTGTTCCCGTGACCCAGCCACCAGGCGACGCGAATGAGCATCGCGGGGTTTTAGTGGGTATTCTGGTCGCTAGCCTGGCCGCCGGGGAGTCCCACATACCCCGTCGGAAGCGGCGCAGTCTTGAAGCGTAAAAGCATTTCCCAGCGCGGAAAAAACAGGGGTTGGTGATAGAAGAGTGAAAATTTAGGGTTGTATGTATTTTTTAATGCCATATAATAGAAAAATAAAACCCCTTATCACTTAGGGGTTTGAAAAATAGATAGTAGCCGATTCTCAGACATGCATAAAAAAATTCATAAGAATCGGTCGAGCCGTTTCGGAGGAGTATGGGAACAAACATTGTGACACGAGAATTTTATATATAAGATTATTACTAATGACGTGGTGCGGTGACATCGGTTTTCCAAAATGATAATCATAATAAGCTATTTAATCCCAAATTCAATACAGTTATAAATGACGAAAGAGTTAATAAAGTAATACTAATAGTAATAAAAATATAATAAACAATTAATAAGAAATGAATTAAGAAAAAAACAAATTAACTTTAAAGATTATTTTACTAAACAATAGTGCCCAATTTGATTTCTAATTAAAGTTATTCAAACTTAGTCTTTTTAGAATCATTGTTGTTTCATCATCATCATGATCAACCCATTACCGGCTCACTACAGTGCGCGGGTCTCCTCAATATATGAGAAGGGTTTGGCCACTGTCCACCACGCTGGCCATGTGCGGATTGGCAGACTTTTGATAATATTATAGAGAACTCTCAGGCGTGCAGGTTTCCTCACGATGTTTTCCTTCACCGTTGAAGCGAGTGATATTTTAATTGTTTAAAAATTGTTGTTTATTTATTCTTTATTTATTTGGGTACCCATTTTCGGGTAAAGTCCAACGTACTCCAACGCACGCTAACGGTTGCGAGCCTAGTCTATGTGTTACCTGCGACAGCTTCAATTCAATAAAACAGCATGTCAAAATGATAACAAAACTAATACTAGTTGGCACTGACATTAGCATGATGAAGGATAAGGAAGGAGCTGGAATGTTTCCTGCTAAGGAGGGGTAAAAGATCTACTAGAAGAATGATCTTAATTTTAAGAGTCCTGAACTAATGGGCACAGCCATTTGTTAGTTATCCGTAGTTTAAACATGTTAATCAAATCTATTGAGAAACAATGTTGGCAGTTTGAATACGGATCTCTTAAAATCCAGCAAACCCATTAAATTGAAATCGATAAGCGAAATTCGTAAAGTCTATTTCCTTCGGAAAGGAGTGAAAGGCCCTCTGGCTGAGTGCCGGTAGGGCGTGGGGCGAGGGTGTGCCTCTCCGTGCCTGGCACCTTGTAATAACCTTCCTCGGCCCTCAGCATAAAAGGGAATTAAGAGGTATGAATTTGCGGTGAGATTCCATTTAGTTCTTTCACCTGTAATTGGAGTGTAATTCTGTTATAGTTCCGTGAGTTATTTCCGTCGATCAATAATATATCCACTAGATATGAGGTCTAATGCAAAATCCAACCCAAAAAGTGGCTGGTTAATTCTTTAATTCAGAAATATCCATCCAAAAAGCCAAGTATGCCAAAATTGAAGACTTTAAATAGCCACCACCCACGGACTGAACTTATGGCAAAAAGAAGTGTATTTATTTGCGCCTACCTTGAATATTTCTAAATATACCAAGGTTAAGGTAAGTTCGCCTTTTGTACATTATTTTCTTGTGCAATAAAGATTTTAATAAAAAGTTAAAAGAATATATATTATAACTTATTATGTACGTCCTAACTTTGATGTTGCTCTTTTGGAGGTTAACGATAGTAAAAATAATAACGTTTTACTGTTTCAAAAAGTTAGAGACTTAATATGAAGACCCACTTACATTGCAAAGGCAACCTGTGTTGCTGAGGGCGATTTCTTCCAAGGATCTTATAACTAAGGAAGTGAAGTTACTAATACTAAATAAATTATTAAATTAAGTTTTTGACGACCTCCGTGGCCACTGTCGCACTTTAAAGTTGGAGGTCCTGGGTTCGATTCCCAGCTCGACTCTGGTCTGGTGGGAGGCTTCGACCGTGGCTGGTAGACACCCTACCGACAAAGATGTGTCACCAAGCGATTAAGCGTTCCGGTCGCGTAGAAACCAATTAGGAGCGTGGGTATACCATACTCCTAACAGGTTAGCCCGCTACCATCCTAGTCAGCAATATCGCTTACCACCAGGTGAGATTGTCATCGAAGGCTAACTTGTAGTATTTAAAAAAAAAGTTAATAACACATTGACTTTGTTATCTTGCTAATTGACACTAATTAGCCCCCAATTCATAAATGAACACATTTTGACGATTATATTTAATTTTTCACTGTATATCAGATACTTACGCAAAGTAACGCATGCTTTTATAAGTGACATATATAAATGTGGGAGTGTGGATGTTTTGCTTATTTCATGCATCCATATAGCGATGGGTTGGTGTTACTCTTCTTATTAAAGACAGAGGACTGGCTGGAGGATGAACTACTGGCCTGACATGTGAGCCACGAGATAATTATATTCACACATTTTCTCGTGACATATATAGTAATATGGTAGACATAATTATCTCGAAAAATAGATGGTTTCACGGATATAAATCTTAACTTATTTATATCTACTAAAATGGCTGGAAAAATTTCGCCAAAATTGGTAATAATGTATGCCCTAGAAGCCATAATTATATTTAAAACTCATTTTGTTGCTTTGTCTGTCTATCACGCAGCAACAAAAAGCTGTTTTTCTAGGAGAAATTTTGAATTGTAATAAAATCAAAAATATCCGTAAATTTATTGTGAATAAAAAGCATCAACTATTTATAATATTTTCTAGACTATAATCTATATTTGTACCAAATTTGCTTAAATTCCGTGCAGTCGTTCTGGCGTGATAAAGTAACAGACATACATCTACCCAAACTTAAGCATTTATAATAGCTGTAAGATTTGTATCTAATAGTGGAGCAGTCAGAATTCCCGTAAAGGGAGTACTACCATACATAATATAAATTTTAACTTAGCGAAGTCTAAAACAAACGCAAGCGAATCTGTGGGCACTATAATTCTAACTATAACATTATAAATGCGAATGTGAGCTTGTTCATTTGTTTTGTTTCTCTATTTCTTTGACGCATTTTCCCTAAACTAATTAAAACATATGTTTACCAATACAAAGCTACATTCATTATCATCATGATCAACCCATTACCAGCTTACTACAGGGCACGGGTTTCCTCTCAATATGAGAAGGGTTTGGCCATAGTCCACCACGCAGGCCATGTGCGGATTGGCAGACTTCACACGCCTTTGGGAACATTATGGAGAACTCTCAGGCGTGCAGGTTTCCTCACGATGTTTTTCCTTCACCGTTGAAGCAATTGATATTTTAATTTTGAATAACGCACATAACTTCGAAAAGTTAGAGGTGCGTGCCCGGGTTCGAACCGCCGACCTCTGATTAGGACCTCTTACGCCCTAACCACTAGGCTATCACCGCATCACTAGGTTATCACCGCTTCAAAAGCCACATTATGAATTAGGCATATGCAACCACGGGACGCAGCTGGGATAGTTAATACTAAAAAGGCCTAACAGCCTGTGTGCTGTGTAAAGTGACAGACTTTACAGCCCGGTTACGCTATGGCAACCAATAGGGTTAGTACTACTATTGTTTTGTGTATATGTTTTAAGTATTATCTTATTTATATTTTTAGTTGTACATATATTTAACTTTATATTTTCTTTGTATGATTGTACACCCCAACCTCGCCTCACTTTATATTATTTCCCTTATTTGTGCTAGGTTGCCTGACAGAGATCGCTCATTAGCGATAAGGCCGCCTATTGCACCTATTTATTTTTGTGTGTGTTTATTTCTTTTGTTTTTTTTTCTTTTTGTATGGTGTGCAATAAAGTATATTTTCATTTTATTTCACTTACAGCTAATAGACAGTCCGAAAAAATTAAAAAAAAAAGTAAAGTGACAATGATGGTGAAACCCGTACAGAAAACGATCAATCAAACTCATATATTGCGTCAGATTTAATAAAACACACAACGAGTGCTCATCACGCCTGATTCCTGCGTAAATATTTCACGAACTGCTGAAACAAATCCATTTGAAACTACGGCTATACCCACAAACGAAACCACAGCTGTTGTGGTGTTTAATAAATCAATCTCCATACCTACGAATAAGGGCTTAATCACATACGCGCGGTACGATATCACACCGTTGTACGCCACGATGTGAAATCGTATCGAAATTAATATGAATATTATACTTTTTAATTTTTAAAACAAATAATATATGACGAGTTAAGTGCGTCTGAGCTATTTTTTAGTAAGAGTGTTTTAGTTTTGTTTACTTTCGCTCATGGTAATTAAAACCACAACTTGCGGGTTTACACTTTTATTGCGACAATAACTAAGAGGTCCGAACGGTCCGACGTCTCGAGCGAGAATGCCAATAAAGGCTACAACCACCCGTATTTATAGCAAAGCATGTTTGTACAAAATGTATTGCTACCTTCTAAATATACTGATTAGCAAATAAATAATTAATTAGTGATTTAAAGAGTTCAATTGTGGGCAATTATTGGATTCCTGATTTTCTTGGCGCCGCTGAATGAAGTTAATAATTCCTTCCCGCCGACATATATTAAGGCTGAAAATAACTTGATAACGAAAGATAAGCTTGATATCACGCTCATTGTACGTAGCCACAGCTGGTCTGATCGGCCACATCAGATGGTTCACATCAGAAATCGTCCACTACAGGCTATTCTCTTCTAACAGGGCTTTTAGTACAGACAGCAGTACAAGATGTCACACGCCTGTCCGTACGTATCTGTAATTGCATCTCGATTTCTTGGCCACAACACACGACACAACGAAGATTAAAGGCCGTCACGGCTAATCAACGCAATTACACTGCACTCCCACAACACTAATTGCTCGACATACATGCTCTAAGGAACCATCTACAATCATGCTACGTATAGTGGTACTGGTATATCTGTACCATGTATCCATTGGTTTTAAGATCAGGAAGGATCTACTTAGCTGATTTTTATGACACAGAAACTTTAAGATTTGCTAAACAATTTATTGATGCCCGCAATAATGACTAAATCATATTACTTACATAACACCTCTAACATCTCTGACTTTTCGTTTTGCGTTTAAGCAATTAAAATATCGCTTGCATCAACGTCGAATGAAAACTTCGTGAGGAAACCTGCACACCTGAGAGTTCTTCATAATGTTCTCAAAGGCGTGTGAAGTCTGCTAATCCGCACATGGCCAGCGTGGTGGACTATGGCCAAAAACCTTCTCATATTAAGAGGAGACTGGTGCTCTGTAGTGAGCCGATAATGGGTTGATCATGATGATGAAGACAAAATTTAGACCAAAGTTTAGTTCAAAAAGACATAGCTTAATAATTAAGCATATTTAAAAAAGGTTGGCAGTAAATTATCTATCCTAGTAATACTTATTAATAATTTAAGACACTTGCAGATATGTTTATTATATACGTACATTAATTAAATACTCAACAAATATAATCTATCTATACATCGAAAAGTTACAGATGGTACACTATTATTCAATTATTTCTTAAATATAGCTGCCATTTGCGCTTACGTGAAATGTGTAAGCGCAAATGGTTCACGCAAATTCAAAAAGCCATAAAAGTTTGCAGAACACTTTATTTATTTACAAAGTGTTAACTCTGTTTAGCCGCAGGCAAAGAGTACTGGAAAATAAAATTGAATAAACGTTATTTTGTTAACACGTAGGCCAGCCCGCAACTCGTTTCATTGACCCATATACAAACTCAATTTACCCCGATGCTGTAGCGGCAGCAAAAGACCTTATAAAATTGTCCAAAGTGCCAAGAAGTGCAAACAAGAATATCAGGAGCTAAAATAACCGCAAGATGAGCAATAGACGAAGTGAAACGACCAATACTTAAAACAAGATGAGAAAGATTTTTAGAAAGAGAGGAAAGCGCTACAGTATCAAATGCAAGAAGCGAAGAGATCAGCAAAACCCGAAAGAACATGTGAAGAAACAGGAGCTACCGGACAAGAAGAGTAGGAGCCCAAGCAAGATGATCAAGGGTGAAATCTATAAAGCTTACTTAACTTAGCAAAAGTTAGTATTAAAACGAGACAGATTAATATCGGTCACATGACTTTATCTCATTATAACTGTATCTTATGTCAGAGGTAAGACGAAGTAAGGCTTTATAGATCTTAGTGCCAATGAGATTAGAGAGTAGATTCACAGTTTCCAAAGCTGAGTAAGTAACCTAAAATTCATGTTAGTGGTCACAGAAACCGCGTATATGTTACTGTCGATTTAAAGATAGAAACCGCACGAATCAAGAACAGTATTTCTTCTTACGAATACAATCCACTGGAGTTGCTGAAAATATTCGTTATATTTGTACTGCTAATAAAGTTTTCTGCATTGTATAGTGTGCTCTTGTACAATTTTTAATTTTTACGCCTTTACCCCTATAAAGATTATCCGATTAACCTAATTCTTTTTTTTTTTATCTACTACAGGTTAGCCCTTGACGGCAATCTCACCTGATGGTAAGTGATGATGCAGTCTAAGATGGTAGCGGGCTAACCTGTAAGGAGTATGGTAAACCCATACTCCTATCGATTTCTACGCGACATCGTGCCGGAACGCTAAATCGCTTGGCGACACGTCTTTGTCGGTAGGGTGGTAACTAGTCACGGCTGAAGCCTCCCACCAGACCAGACTCGAGCCGGGAATCGAACCCAGGACCTCCAACTTCATAATCTGACAGCGCGCACGCTGCGTCACGGAGGTCGTCAAAAACAATTCATTTGTACAATTCTGAAACTCCTTGTTAGTTCAGTTGAAACATTACACGTCATCTTGACAATACACGGTAGTGTTTCGCCGTATGACTTATCGATCTGACGATGCATTATTGAGCGTACGTTCGCTAAGTTTCGATATATTCCACTGAGGGTTGTCACCTCCATTATTGTCTCAATTGTTTGCTTTTCCTCATTTTGAACCTTTGTATGAGCAAACCTTTATCTGGCATCATATAAAAAATAATATATATAATAACATCAAAAGTTGCTATAGTAGAAGTTTCTGTGTATTGAAAGTGCTATCTATGCTCTTAACATGGCCTCAAAAAAACTAATTTGGTCGAACGTTTTCCAATATATGGGGATGTAAATTGATATCTTAGCCATAGGTATAGGGTGGTTTAGACTGTCGTTTTGGGACACGGCAATTTTAGTAATCTGGACCCTGGCACTTTACTACAGGACGTCGAATGGATCTGTGTTTCAAAATGTATGCAGTCAAAAATATCTTGAGCTGATCAAGCTTCTGAATTGAAAAATAGGCTCAACAATCAAATCAAAAATAGCTTTATCTATGAATCATTTATATTTATATATGTATATATATACACACACACATATATATATATATATATATATATATATATATATATATATATATATATTATTTTTTCATTATTTCTATTCGTGAAGTGATGGTGGTAACTACACTCGCCAACTCAAAACTAAAACTAAGAGGGTTCAAATCGCGCCCAGGTCTAAGAAGAAGCCCACAACAAACTTAGCCGGTTTTTTTGTGTTATTACCATCTCACATAATCAATAATAAATTATAGTACCTATGGAAATACAGCAATACACACCCAAGCTTTTTTATCGTTTTATATAATCCTTAATATCCTAATATGATTTTTCTATAAGATCTCGTTTTATAAAAAAAAAAAAACTTATTGATAGACACCTCCAGGATATCAATAGGTAATTTATAATAAAATGAAACAACCTGCTAGGATTTGCTTTAACAAAATCGGTATTGGTGAATACTTACTGAATTAAAGATTGTATTGATCAATAAAATAAAAACTGTATTCCAGCCCTACCGCCGCCGCATATAATACCGCGCTCGACATCAGGTATTTACCTTCTTGGCTATTTCTGGAAGGGGCATTGTTTATGGACTTCCTAATGCATGTAAAGGCGAGTTAGTAGTGACATTTCTTACAGCCGCCATTTTGTGAGTGTTATAATGACAGACTATTTCGTTCAGCACTCTGAATTCAAAATAATTAACACTAATTTAGTATTCACCACAATTCCTTAACGGTTTTTAATTGAATGTTTTGACTATTGAAATATTCATATAGATTTGTAAATGTTATCGATAGTGGCTATAGTAATTTCATGATATTGTATAATTATATTGCATACCACTCAAAACTAAACTTCGAGTAGATACAACGTCTGAAAACTGTTTCCCTTCGTAGCTAGAAGATCAAAGCTTCAAGATCTTTCAAGGTATATTGAAAAACATGGTCTGTTTATGTTTATTTTTATAATTTAGATGTTAGTAGAACTAAAATTTGTATTTATATTATTGTTATATAAAATTTGTATTTTTTAATTATTCCTAACTTAACGCACTGTAGTTATAAATAACAACTGGCAATCAAAGCTCAATGAACCTTGTGTTTAATATCATCATGATAACCCATTAACGGCTCACTACAGAGCACGGGTCTCCTCTCAATATGAGAAGGGTTTGGCCATAGTCCACCACGCTGGCCATGTGCGGATTGGCAGACTTCACACGCCTTTGAGAACATTATGGAGAAATCTCAGGCGTGCAGGTTTCCTCACGATGTTTTCCTTCACCGTTGAAGCAAGTGATATTTTAATTTTTTTTTAAAACGCACATAACTCCGAAAAGTTAGAGTTGCGTGCCCGGATTCGAACCGCCGACCTCTGATTAGGAGGCTGACGCCCTAACCACTAGGCTATCACCGCTTACTAGGCTATCACCGCTTATGTTTAATATACACAATATTTATACTTGATATTTTAATAAATGCAACGAAACACTATTATTTTTAAGTATCATTTACATTATACATACTATCTCCTCTTTCATTTTTCAGAGAGGGATTTAGCTCAGTCCTACCAACCTGTTCCTGGTAAAAAGAACCCATACATTAAACTTGCTGCTTGTTTGTTTTTCCGAGATAAAAAGTTTAATATATCAGTCTGCAATCAGTATGTAATCTTTTTGCTAAAATCGATAATTACGCTAAGACCGCTTCAGCTATGAACTATGAAGCTAAATAACGAATTTGAAATTTTTTTTTTTTAGTGTCCCCCTGGTACTAAACCACGTATAATTGTCATATTATGTCAAGATTGGTCAGGTAGCAAACTAACAAAAAAGTAAACAGTTGCGAATTAAATACAATGTGACATTACTTTAGCGTTGGACATTAACTGGTTTCCAGTAACGAAGCAGGTGATGCATTAATAAATTAGCCTGATTGTGTTAATTGAATCGGATTCGCTCCTCAGTAATTTCGCCTGCAAATACAGCCAAGTTAAATATTTACACTTAACACTAATTTTGCCCGTAGCATTTTTAATTGTGTTCCGGCAAAATTAAATGGCAGAACCCGCCCACCGGATTCACCATTTCTAAATCAAAACTGTAGTCCTCTGGCTCTATAAATTGGATAACTGATAACATTTAACATTATTAGGAAGATGATCGATATGGGTTATTCAACCGTGTATGCCTTTATTAAAACCGGTGATAGCCAAGTGGTTGAGACCTCCTCGAATGGGATACTGAGTTAGATCCCCGGCACGCACTTCTAACTTTTCAATGTAACGTACGTTTTTGATTCTAGCAATTTTAAATTAAATATTAGTTGCTTTGACGGAAAAGAAAATCACCGTGAAGGTACCTGCATGCTTTTCATTAGTTCTAGTTTTCCTTTAAGATCTCAAAGGAGTGTGAAGTCAACCAATCCCTTTCACAAAAGGTTGTCTGGAGGAGATCGCTTTAAGCGATAAGACCACCATTGCGCGTTATGTTTCTTACTATTTTTTTGTTTTACATTCTAAGTTTTAATGTGAAATAAAGACTTTATCTATCTATCTATCTATCAATGCTTGGCTAGTTTGTCGTTGCCTCCCCTGTAGTGGTCAGTAATGGATCTTGTTTCGGGTTGTGTTTATAAGGGGTATTATAAATATACAGTAAAAATGACGATACTCGGTTGCCATGGTTACCACAAGTTATATTTGAACACTTAAAAGCAAATTTTCAAAAATAGTCTAAAGAAAATTGAAAGTAAGAAATTATTGTGTGCCTTATGCTTGGGTAAGGCAATCTGTTTAAAGAAACTAGTAGTAAATAATTTAAAAGTAATGTTTAATATAAATAATGAGTTAAGTAAGCTTCAAAGTTCGTTGTCGGTTGCCAACCATAAAACCGAAGTCACCATATAAAATCCGACAAGCAATAACCGCGTATCTATTAATAAGTGGGCATACGCCTCGGCCGTTGATTAAATTCGGTTTGCCTCATTGTTCCCATTATTCAAGAATGTAATAACTGTCGGCGAATGTATTGTGTCCGTCACTTTTGTTAAGCCTTTGTTGCCATCGACGCTATGGAGATTATTATATCCTTTGTGGTAGCGCCTTGTTTCTATTTTGTGTCCTAATCTATTTATTCCACCTTTGGAATTTACATTCCTTTTAACTGTCTACCAAATGGAGTATTCTTTATCTTGGCACCAACAAGCAACCAATCCAAGAAGTTTAATATTTATAAGTATTCTTATGATCTTCTTAAAAAATTAAAATATCACTTGCTTCAACGGTGAAGGAAAACATCGAGAGGAAACCTGCACGCCTGAGAGTTCTCCATAATGTTTTCAAGGGCGTGTGAAGTCTGCCAATCCGCACATGGCCAGCGTGGTGGACTATGGCCAAACCCTTCTCATATTGAGAGGAGACCCGTGCTCTGTAGTGAGCCGGTAATGGGTTGTTCAAAAAACCGACCTCAAAGGCGCAGCGCGTGTGTTATAGTATTATAAAGTGGGTGATCCTAGGTTACATGCCCGGCTCGAGCCCCATGGCAGGCTTTAGCGACTACGCGACTAGTTACCACCATATTTAAAAAAAAATAGCGTTCCGGTTTAATTCAGAGTTGAAACCGATTAGGGGGATGGCGTTTCAGCCGGTAATGCGTCGCTGGCTTCTGCAAATGTTCATGGGCGATGGTAATCACTTAACATCAGGTGAATTGTTCACCTGCCTGTCTGTTTCAATATCACCATGATCAACCCATTGCCGGCTCACTACAGAGCACGGGTCTCCTCTCAATATGAAAAGGGTTTGGCCATAGTCCACCACGCTGGCCATGTACTGATTGGGAGACTTCACATGTTTTTGAGAACATTATGGAGAACTCTCAATAATGTAGGTTTACTCACTATGTTTTCCTTCACCGTTGAAGCAAGTGATATTTTAATTGGTTAAAAAACGCACGTGACTCCGAAAATCAAGAGGTATGTGCCCGGGTTCAAACCAACCCCTGATTAGAAGGCGGACGTCCTAACCTAGGTTAGGTTCGGTTATCACAGCTTCTGTCTGTTTACTCGCAATATAAACTTGTATGAGAAAAATTTGAATATAATAAATTCAAAATGCAAACGAATAACGAATTATTTACTATAAGACTACACAGACAATTGAATAAACTAAAACTAACACAAGTTAATGCATAACTGTCATAATCATTTAGAGAACTGCGCGGATGTGTGTGTGTAGACATGTAAACAGGGAGCGATCTGTCTGTGTTACGAATTTACAATTGAATATTGCATTTCGTACGTTGGAAACTTTGCCCATAGTTCCACGGTATTCGGTTGTCCTTTACTATGTATGTTGAAGTACTCTTTGTTTGCGGCTCAGTTTGTAATCGAACACTTTAAGCCGTCGCCACAGTTAGTATTAATAGCACGTTATAGTAATCTTGAAGTCTCGCCATACCGCCTTGTAGCAAGCTAGTCTGGTGGGAGGCTTCGGCAGTGGGTAGTTACCACCCTACCGACAAAGACGTGTCGCCAAGCGATTTAGCGTTCCGGCACGATGTCGCGTAGAAACCAATTAGGAGTGTGGGTTTACCATGCCCCTAACAGGTTAGCCCGCTATCATCTAAGACTGCATCATCACTTACCATCAGGTGAGATTGCCGTCAAGGGCTTACTTGTAGTGGATAAAAAAAAAAAGTGGTTCTTAGCTGTTATTTCTCTCATGAAAGAAAAGACAAGTGCGCAATAGTGTAGCGCTAACGTTTAGACGTTTTTTTATTCCATTACAAGTGATTCCTTGACTGCAATCTCACCTGATGATGGAGTCTAAGATGGTCTATTTAAGACGATCGGTTTGCTCATCCTTTAAGTGATGAGACACGCTTGACAATCCATCGCCATTGTTCTCTGACAGCTGCCTTCCACGAGCCCCTATGTGCCCTACGGGGATGTCTACCGCAGCTTTCACTTGATCAGCCCATCTCTCGGGCGAGCTTCCACGTGTTCTGGTGCTCTCGACTCTTCACTGGACAACTATACGTGACCGAAGACAGTAAGAATACGAGCCTGTACTGTGATAAACCCTGCTTGCGGCATCAAGCAGCGTCTATCTCTGTACATTTCTTCGAGAATGGACTTTTTGGTCGGGAATGCATTTCAAACACCTCAGTTTTTCATCATAACTAAATCTCTATGTATAACTTGTTATGGATATGTGGTAAACCAATACCCCTAATAGATTTCTACGTTGCATTACGCTAAATCGCTAGACAGCACGTTTTTGAAAGTAGGAAGGTAGCCAGGGCCGAAGTTGCATAGCCGAAGCTTCTCTCAGAAGAAAAGTAGAAGCACAGAAGATGAATGAAGTTATACGAGAATGAGCAGAGAATGGATATATATATTTTATATATAAATTTGGGGGGAAACGAGCAGATGGATCACCTGACGTCAAGTGTTTACTGTCATCCGTGAACATCTCCAGCATCAGAGGAGCCGATGCGTTGCCAGTTGTACCCTGTATCCTCGGAACTGATGTATCAAAACGCACTAGTGTTTACATAGACATGTGTGTGAGAAAGTAGTATTTAAACACGCCCCAATAATGAACTAGCAAAGCTGAAAACCATGTTTGGGCTCACGTGCTTCATATCAGTGCGTGAACCTATATAGTTTTTCCGAGCAATTAAACGTTAAGTAATGCCAAAGATTTCGTTTAATCACTGTATTTTATTTGCTGATACCACGTTACGATAATTGTAAACCGTAATTAATTCTTAATGGAAACATTAGCACCTTAAATAACATAGTATCAGCTAGTGCCTAATACTTCCTTACGTTCGTTATAGTTTTTTTTAAATTGATAATTTTAAAAGTTAAATATAAAGTCTGCGATGGCTTTACCCAGGATGCAATCTATAGCCTTGCCAATATTTATATATATTTTAGTGGTCCAGGCATTAACGAGTGGACGGACAAACAGAGTTACATTTTAGTCTTACTATACCTATCTACTATTATTATGAATGCATGAGTTAGGATTGATGGATGTTGGTTACACAAACACATCAGAACGATTGTATGGGTCCGAGTAATATTATGCACTTAGATAGTTTCTTTTATATATTTACACACAAACAGGCGGACGGATTACCTAATGTTAAGTGGTTTCTATTTCTCTCCAGTCGTTTCTTCATTACTGAAGATCGTGGTCCTGGTGGTGTCCTTGCAACTTCGTGCGGATTATTTGTTTCCACCGGCTTCTATCGGAGGCTAGTCTCGCTATTGTGTGAAATTTGCAATTAGTAGATTCCCTCAGCTGGTCGGCCCATCTGGTTGGTGAGCGGTCTCTCGATCTTTTGCTTCTATACAGTAGGCCAAATCACTTAACCGCGGCCGAAGCCTCCCACTAGACCAAATTTAAGCCAGTAATCGAAACGAATCGAAGTCGCAGCGCGTGCCACACGGAGGTCGTTACGAAGTATATCCTGAGAAAAATTACAGTTCCCATGCTTGGTATAAATATGTATATACATTTGATATGTACAATACATAATTTTACAAAACCTCCGAAAAAAAGTATATATATATAAATTTGGGGGCATTAGCATACTTTTTTTGAAGATAGTACTCTTGCAACCGCTACGCCAGGCGAGCTGGGAGGCATTACATTGAGGTGTTTGCCGATCGACAAAGGTGTGTAATGAGCTGACACCGGAACGGGAGAAGTGAGGGGCGGGGGCTAGATTATAAAAGTTTCTCTGTTAAAATAAAGGCGGAGATGCGGGTGCGCGAGACAGTTGCGTTCAAATTGACTGCTCGGGGCGCTCAAGAACTATACAATTGTTGCTTTAAGACGAGCTGATTTTCAACGAATACAGTGACCTTGGAATAGGCATTTTAATTATATATCACCTGCTTTAACGGTGCACGAACACATCGTGAGGAAACCTGCTACTTGAGAGTTCTCTTTAATATTCAGAAAGCGCGCGAAGGGTACCCATCTGCACAGGCTCAGTGGACTGCGGTCACAATCTTTCTCATGCTGAGAGAAGTACTGCGTCTAATTATGAGCAGATATAATGTAGTCAACCAACCAATCAAACCTTCTCTCGTATCCGTGGGACGTTAATGTTAATGAACCGCAAAGTTATGGGGGTAAATATTCTAACGTTTGTAGTTCTTCCATTGAAGAATGCTCTGTATTATATTTACATGATGTAGATACAATGTGTGGGGTATATTCCTTTGTGTAACGTTGATAATTAATAAGAGACTTGATATTGATGTGTGAACTGCATTTACTTTGATAACGATAATGATATGTCAAATGATATGATAATGAATAGAAGCAGGCGTTACTTTGCGGAAGTCCAACTTGAAGTCAACATCTCCTGAGGATGATCCGGTGTCGGATCGAAACGTGCGTAGAGGTTCTAGTGGAAGATTTTGTGTGGTGTTATATTATACAAATCTCCCGGTTGTCGGCGGAATATAGCAAATTATAGTTGCTGTTTATTGTTTAAATGATATGATGATTTTGATAGTGAGTGTCGCGTTGAGGGGCGGCCCGAATAGCACTGTCTTAGTTACGAGCACGAGGCTCGACGGTGGCGTAAACTGCTGACAGTGCAGTTTCGGTACACGCAGTGGCCCGAACACAATCATGTTCGAAATATTAATATTTTAGTGAAAGAAAAGTGGCTTTCTAGTAATCCAATAAATTAAACAATGTAACGAATTGTTCGAAGATTAGTATTGTATGTAAAAATACAGAATATAGCTTTTTACTTACTAGCAATTTAATTATTATTAGAGCATTATTTACTAGCAAGTGTTGACGAAACATTTGTCGAAGTTGTTTATAGGGAGATATTTAGTTATTTGGACAACCAACAAAATTACCTATTATAATCCTGGGTTCGATTCCTGGCTCGAGTCTGGTCTGGTGGCTTCAGCCGTGGCTAGTTACCACCGACAAAGACGTTTTGCTAAGCGATTTAGCATTCCGGCACGATGTCGCCTAGAAACCAATTAGGAGTGTGGGTTTACCATACCCCTAAAAGGTTAGCCCGCTACCATTCTAGACTGCATCATCACTACTACCAGGTGCGATAGCAGTCAAGGGCCAACTTGTAGTGTATAAAAAACCATGTAAACTTAATAAAATATATTGTAGTGGGTCACATGTAATTCCACTTATAGGCAGCCGTATCATGCATATATATGCAATATTCGAAAGGTCGTTTCCTGTTTCCTAAATTCAAACTAAAGTAAATTAAATTAAACAGATCATCATCATCATCATCATGGTCAACCCATTACCGGCTCACTACAGAGCACGGGTCTCCTCTCAATATGAGAAGGGTTATGGCCATAGTCCACCACGCTGGCCATGTGCGGGTTGGCAGACTTCACACGCCACATTTTTTTGAGAACATTATGGAGAACTTTCAGGCGTACAGGTTTCCTCACGATGTTTTCCTTCACCGTTGAAGCAAGTGATATTTTTAATTGTTTAAAACGCACATAACTCCAAAAAGTTGGTGGTGTTAACAGATAAATTTACACAAAGTCTAGAAAGATATTCTAGAACCAGCTGATGTTAGCCGACTGAAAGTTAATTAGTATCTCAAATTTGATGGTTAGAACGAACAACTGAACAAGTTGGAGGCGCCTGTGTAATATCGTTTGACAAAGGTGAGCGAGCGCAGAGGAGTATCGGTTGAATTACATAAGTTTCTGTGTTTAAATAAAGGCAAAGATGCGGGCTGCTACAGACGGTAACGTCTGAACCGAACTTATAGAGCGTGTGTACACAACGAACGGAATAGTATTAACATTTCTCTATATATGGTTTTTTATAGTAAGCTCATTGAAGCAACCATCTTGATATTAAGATTTACAATACGATAAAAAAAGCTTGGTGGGTTTAACTTCTTAGCTTATGTTAGTTATTCACTATGTGAGAGGGTGATTACAAATAAAAAACCCGGCTTAATTTGTTATGCGTATTGAAATCCTCCTAGCTTTAGTTTTAAGATAATTAATGTAGTTGTCATCATTTCTTAGTAATGAAAAATGTATTATATGAACGCTTTATGCCTGTATTGTAAACATTTACATAATAAAACTATGTATGATTTCTTTTTTGACATGGATGAAGCGGTAACCCTAAACTGAAAAAAAGGATCGTGAGAATTTCACTTGTTTCAGTATTTTAAGTTTAATTCCAATAAAATTATTATGGTGCAAACACCTTGCCAAACTTGTTCCTAGCGATAAAGTATAAATTATTCCAATATGCTGAGTAAAAATAATCGTTTTGAAATATCATTTTATAAAAATTAAGTGTAATGGCTGACATGGAATTACATCGAAATAAATGATAACCTGCTTATTTTAACTATGTCTACTATGTAGGCGTCAAATCAGTGATAAAGTAAGCTTTATTGGTAGATACATAAAGTTTTACTTGACAGCGTTAACAAAATTATTTTGGGAACAATTTTTTTTTCAGTGTAGTGGTTCAGACTTCGCCTTTGCGTCCACGGTAGGTAACTCTAACTTTTTAGAGCTACGCCATTTTAAATTTAGTATCACTTGTTTGACGGAGAAGGAAAACGTTGCGGGGAAAACTGTATGTCGTCTAATAGCCAACGTGGTAGGCTACGTTCGCATGTCTTCCCTCCCAACCATGGTGAAAAGAAACCCGCACCATCTAGTACACCGATAAAGCGTAATAATATAATGACATAAACAGTCAAGTGATAACTCAGAGGATAACCTAAGTCACTTGAAAGTTCTATAAAGATATACACTAGGAATTGGTACGCTACTTTGAAGCAAGCAATATGAGAACTTCTTTAGCAAAAGAATAAACACACCATTAATAAATCGTCAGCATAAAATAAAACTGCGTGAAGCGGTTACAACTGACGACGCCAATTATTTTTCCATAAAGGAAACGTGGTTTTTACATAAAGGGTTGAGAATTAGGTTGTCATCTGACCTTTCCAATACGCGAAACAAAACCTTTACACGTAAACGTTACGTACGAACATCTCCGCCAATTATCGCATTATTTTAACTTTCAGAAACATTTAATTAAGGCAAAACAAAAAGGCGAAATGAATACGTTTACGCAACGACAATTACGCTGGAAACACTTTAGCCCAAAACCTCATTGCCTTCCCTCATTACGGAATAAAAACATCTCCCAAAACTGTACTATTCTGTGAAGTCCTCGTTATAGTTAAGGAGCTCGTGGAAAATGTTTTTTTTTTTTTTGCCTTACAATGGTGACTCAGTAATTGTTCAGTGCCAGTAATTATGGGCAAAATAAAAAAAAAACATTTTATTAATTAACATGTGAGAATGTTTATTACTAATTTGTGCATTAAAAAGTTACCAAATTTTGCGGGTGTGAGTGCCATGTCGCAGTTTATTATTTAATATATTCAATATTTTGATATTGTGAGACGATTTACTCCTATTCCTTAAAAATAGTATAATATTAAAGAATACGAAATGAACATTTCATATAAGGTATCTTTTCGACTCAAGAAATTTAGTCGTCAAAAAATAAAGTCGTCGATTCTAAGTAGAATAATTGCATATTACCTGTGTTTAAAGTGCTGGTAGATTCTTTGATGCCCTCGATTTTGCATATTTTCATTCAAACTTTATTAAAATTTGTAAAAAATGTATAGGGAAGAACTTTCTAAAATTATAATCCAGTCCAGGTGTTAGAGCTGTGTGATTATAGATTGGGCAGTTGTGTAATACATTATTTTTATATTTTCAACTTTATCACTTATTTCTTCCACTAGCTCCTTTTCTATCGGAGCAAGGGTAGTAGAGGAAGGATAATGTCGTTGCGTTTAAATTACTTACCAACTAGTTGGTGGCGCAATTAATTCACAACCACGCGAAATTAAATCTACGAGTCAAGACAGAACGTTTATTCCCACCTTCTAATGTCTCACTTACACACTGTAAGATGCCGATTCTTGGCATTCATGAATGGAAGTAGAATGAATGAGGTGCACGCTCACAACGGCTATGTCTATCATGCAAGGTATTTTTGCAACGCATTCAAAACATCCCTCAGAGAAATACCCAGCATAGCCCTAGTGTTTCTCTGAGGGATAGAATCCGTAAAGAGGACATCCGTAGGAGAACAAAAGTAACCGACATAGCCCAACGGATTAACAAGCTGAAGTGGCAGTGGGCGGGTCATATCTGTCGCAGAACCGACGGCCGTTGGGGCAGACGTGTTTTAGAGTGGAGACCGCGTACCGGTACCGGCGAAGCGTAAGAACGACCGACGACCTGAAAAGGATCGCTGGTGGCGGGTGGATGAGGAAGGCGGAGGACCGTGACCGTTGATTCAAAACATTCTGCTGCAATCTGCTACAGTCTAAGATGGTAGCGGGCTTACCTGTTATTGGTATGGTAAACCCATACTCTTAATTCGTTTCTACGCGACATCGTGCCACAATGCTACATCGTTGGGCGACACGTCTTTGTCACACAGTGTAAGCAAGTCATAAGTACTGAATGGCTAAACAGGGTGTCCATATTTAATCCGGTGGTATCGGTTAATGCGGGTGTGTATGCATAATTCAGGGAGGTGGCGCTGCGTCGCGCATAATTTGACGTGACTTGTGGTGGGCAACAATTTACGTTTCATGCGTAAAACTTGGCTGATATTAGCTCATATCATGTGTGTGTTCATCATCATCATGATTATTTCAACCGATAGACGTCCACTGCTGGCCATAGGTCTCTTGTAGGGAGTTCCAATGGCCACGGTCTTGGGCCGCTTGTATCCAGCGGCTCCCTACGACTCGTTTGATGTCGTCCGTCCATCTTGTTGGGGGTCGACCAACGCTACGTTTAGCGGTGCGTGGTCGCCATTCCAACACCTTGGGACCCGAACGTCCATGGGTTCTCCGAGCTACGTGCCTCGCCCATTGCCACTTCAACTTCGCAACTCGCTGAGCTATGTCGGTAATTCTGGTCCTTCTACGGATCTGTTCATTTCTGATTTGATCATTAATGATTTGATTTGATGTGTGTGTTCGTCTTTGTACAAATACCCCATTGTTTCGGAATATTCTATCTACTAAAACAAGGTTAAATGTATTGTAATGATGATATTTATGTTGGTTATTTGTAAGAGATTGATTTAGCAATAAAACTGCCATTGCACACACCTTTTTTTTCAACGCTGGGAAATGCGTTTACGTATCTCCTCCGGAAGCGACGCAGGCAGAACTGCGCCACTTCTGGCGGGGTATGTTGGCTTTCCCGGCGCCCAGATTGACCACCAAAATACCCACTACAACTCAGCGATGCTCCTTCGCGTCGCCTCATGGTCACGGGAACGCTCTCGCTCTCATCCGCAACCATTGCACACACCTGTATATACATGTATAGGTGTGTGCAATGGCAATTATATGTGTGAATTAAATTTTATTTTTCTTGTATCCTGATTTTTTGTATAATACAATATCCTAATTAATAAATATAATTCTATAGTTAGTTAAAATGTAAGGGAAAGTCGAACTGACAAATTTCTTATTAAAAAAAAATTTAATTCATGAGAAAAAGTTTCACTCTGAAATAGTTGGACTATTTTAACTCATTATATATTTTAACGCATTTTCAATATTCTCATAGTACGAGTATAACGCACCCTTATTGCCCAGTTTTTAAAGGACACCTTAAGTCCCCAGCTGACTCAGGGTATTTGCGCTTTCCTAATATTTCTCACGTTTCGTGTCGGGTCCGACCGCACGTGTGTGTAATAAATATATTTTGTGGCATTATGAACTTTCTTCTTTATGACTTAAAGAATTTAGTTGTTTATTTATAGGTACAATTTACGGTGAAAGTTTTTACAAGGAGCAATTGCTTTCTGACCCTTGGGACGTGATCTAAGTAACACGTTACATTTTATTTATTTTGATAATGACGCTAGTGGATGGAACCAACTAAAAGCATGACCGATGCGTTGAACAAAATAAATTTGTCTGTGAAGCGATTTATTTTTATTTCTATTGCATCATCATCATCATGATCAACCCATTACCGGCTTACTACAGAGCACGGGTCTCCTCTCAATATGAGAAGGGTTTGGCCATAGTCCACCACGCTGGCCATGTGCGGATTGGCAGACTTCACACGCCTTTGAGAAGATTATGGAGAACTCTCAGGCGTGCAGGTTTCCTCACGATGTTTTCCTTCACCGTTGAAGCAAGTGATATTTTATTTGTTTTAAAAACGCAAATAACTCCGAAAAGTTAGAGGTGTGTGCCGGGATTCGAACCGCCGACCTCTTATTAGGAGGCTGACGCTCTAACCACTAGGCTATCACAGCTTCTATTGCATTAGATTATTATTAGTGTTTTGTTTTGTCAAGCTGTGATAGCCTAGTGGTTAGGACGTCCGCCTCCTAATCAGAGGTCGGGGGTTCGAACCTGGGCACGTACCTCTAACTTTTCGGAGTTATGTGCGTTTTTAAGCAATTAAAATATCAATTGCTTCAACGGTGAAGTAAAACATGGTGAGGAAACCTGCATGCCTGAGAGTTCTCCATAATGTTCGCAAAGGCGTGTGAAGTCTGCTAATCCGCACATGGCCAGCGTGGTGGACTATGGCCAAACCCTTCTCATATTGAGAGGAGACCCGTGCTCTGTAGTGAGCCAAGAATGGGTTGAGTATAATGATGATGATGATGAGTGTTTTGTTATCAAAGTACGGGTTCTAAGTGAAATAAAAAAAGATATGGTTTTTCTGAGCTTTGAAAAGCTTTGATTGGAATAGAAGAGTGAGTATGCCGGATGGACAAAAAAAAATTTAACGTTCACCTAAAAAAGTGAAAATAAATAATAATGAGTAAATAATAATCTGTGGTTAAAATTGACAGCGCGTTTACAAAGACTTTACAGAATTTATGTCAAAAAGCACAATAAGTGGCAAGCATAACTTTTACGATCATAATACTCGTGAAAGTAAATACAGACAGACGGATTGGTCAGATCAATAAAATGCAAATAAATTCGGAGGAATCGTTTGGTCCCAATAATTATTTGAACTAACCATCAGCGAAGTTTAATATTTAACTTTTATGATTCCGTTTAACTTGGTTTCCTTGAGTGCAAAGATTACAACTGTTTTCACGTTTTTTGTTTCAAAATAGCTTTTCCTCATGCAAACCTATTACAGGAAGCGTACATAATATGTAATATATTTTTCAGTATTTTAATTCGTGTGGTGATGGTAACTAGCTAACTACACTCCCAAATTTAAAAATAAAGCTAAAAGGGTTCCAATCGCGCCCGTTCCTAAGAAGAAGCCCACAAATTCAAATTCAAAATAATCTTTATTGAAATAGTCCTTAAAAAGGCACTTTTGACGCGTCAATAATTTACATAGTAGTGATTTGATGGTGATAACTATATTCGTAAACTTAAAACTAAAGCTATGAGGGTTCCAAACGCGCCCCGGTCTAAGAAGAAGCCCACAACAAACTTAGCCGGGGCAAACTTAACCGAGATTTTTTTGTTTTCACTACCTCACATTTGTTTTTTTCCCCACTACAATGCCTTTCACGGCAATCTCACCTGATGGTAAGTGATGATGCAGTCTAAGATGGTAGCGGGCTAACCTGTTAGGGGTATAGTAAACCCATACTTTTAATTGGGAACGATAAATCGATTGGAGTCACGTCTTTGTTGGTAGGGTGGTAACTATCCACGACCGAAGCTTCCCACCAGACCAGACTCGAGCAGGGAATCGAACCCAGGACCTCCAACATTACAATGCGACAGCGCAAGCGCTGCGCCACAGAGGTCGTCACATAGTCAATAAGAAATTATAATTAGCTTTGAAGTTAGAGCAATTCACACTCAAGCTTTTTTTATCGTTTATACAATCCTTAATATCGTAATAGACTTTTTCTATAAGCCCGTTGCCGGTCCCAAGAGATCGATACAGCGAGATGGGTGAACTGAGTCGGTCAGTTCTTTAAATTCCACCTGCAATCCACGTATTTAATTTGGCGATGAGCAAAATTTACGATCGCGTTGCATCCGCCCCCGGCTGTTAGGCTTTTCATAGCCAAAGCCGCGGGGAAATCTAATGATTTAAAGCTGATATAAAAAGGTAACGGGAGATCGTGCACTAAGATTAAATTTTGTATGCATTGTATTTTTCTTCGGTGTGTTTTTGGGTGAGTCTGCTGAGTGTACGCATAACGAATTTATTATACACTGTATTATAAATTCTCTAGTGTACTAGAGAATTACTTAATATTGAAACAAGTGATCAAAAAAAATTGAAACTTCACTTTTAAGCGACAGTGCTATATGTGTATTGTATATGTGTTAATAGAATATAGTGCACGAATAGACGGTTCCCCCCCGCTCGGCATTCTCGGTTGGTCATCGGTGACGAGCGTAAGGTACCATCGATTCATGTATTTTACTTACTGACTATTGGGTTTGATTTTAAGTCTAAGGCCTGAACAAGTAGTGGATTTCACACTATATAATAACCGAAAATCAAAGGCGTGAGAAATAAAGCCATATTAGCCAATATACTATGTTTTTTTTTCACTTAAATGGTGTAGAAATCTATTTAATATATAAAAAGAAAATCTACCTATGACATTGATCAGTTTGTACGTGAGGTCCTGTTTTCTAGTCCAAATAATAAAATGTTTATTTGTAATACACCATGGAACATTCCGTAAACATTGGTATGCTAAGGCAGTCTTATTGCTCTGGCAATCTCTTGTGGTGAGTGATCTCAAATTGCAGAGATTAGTAAATATAATGAATGTTGATGACGGTTTGTAGTTGTATCGTTAAACCAAGACTACATTTTGTTTCCATTAACAGAATGGTGATACATCATACTTTTCGCAATTTAGAAGCAAACAAAACAGCTGTGAGCGATATTTGAGTTCCGAGTATTTTCTGTACACATTAGCTAAATGAACAGCGGACGCGCTCTAACTCAATTTATATAACGAATGCCATATATTACCGCGTTTCAGAACCGTCTACTACTCGCTACACTCGGCAAGTTTGCGGGAATCCTGCAATGTCAACAGTGAGCGAATAAGGCCATTCGTCGTCGAGACGCAGAGCGGAGAGGACGTCTCATATTTATTTTATTAATAAATATGTTAATATCCCAGGTAAGTGGCGCGGCTGCATTATTCATCAGCAAAGGTAGCTCAGTTGACATAACCATGGATAGCGCCCATGCAAATTCAATCCGGCGAGATGGGAATTATCATAATTGTAAGTGAGGTTTTTGTTTCTATACCTGCGGGGAAGTTTAATCCGAAGTTTGCGCGACACTTTTAGTTTTATATAAAGCCGTCATCGCGTCGCCATTTGCAATTCAGATAGTAGGAAAAGGCGGACGAGTCGGATCCGTTCCGCGACAACTTTTGCTGGCGGATTTGTTTGAAAAATACACAGGTTTCGTCTTTTTCGGTCGGATGTTACGTAGCCGTCCCCGCTTTTTAGTTAAACAAATTGAATAATCTTTTTCGTAATGTAAACGCGAAAAGTTGCCGCCGGAAGGGAATTGATTAAAAGTTGTGCCGGAACAAGGTTGGCAACTATGTCTTGAAGTTGGGAAGCATTCCGGGGAGTGGTCATTAAGGGATTGAGAACGAGCGATTAATCACTGAGAGATTTCGGGGGCAGTGCACAGCCGCGGACATTTTTAGTTCCATTTATGAATTGCGCTCGGCGGAGTTTTCATTTGCGAAATTAGTATAAACAGTTTGACTTGACGTCTCGCAAGAGCCTGTTAAGTAGGCTTTCGTAATTTAAAAGACTTTTATGCAGCCCGTTTTCGCTGTATAATATGAAATGTGTTTAAAAAATTAAAAAATATATTTGGCGACCTCCGCGCATCACGTGTGATGATGCATTATAAAGTTGGAGACTTGTCAAGAATTGTTGGAGACAAGTCTGGTGGGAGGCGTCGGCCGTGGCTAGTTACCATCAAGCTAAGCGAACCGCAAAGCGGTTTAGCGTTCCGTTACGATGTCGCGTAGAAACCCATTAGTAAATGGGTTTACTATACTCCTAACAGGTTAGAGCGTTAAAATCTTAGACTGCATCATCACTAGCCATACCAGATGAGAGTTGTCAAGGGCTAACATGTAGTGGTTAAAAAAAATTGTAGTAGAGTGTGTGTTTACTATTTTCCTGACGCGAAAGAAAAATATGAGGAAGTTAAGGAATAAATATTTGTATAGAAAAAAAACCACAGCATAAAAAATTTTGCTTGCCCATTTCCAAGTAGGTAGGTAGGTTTACATTGAAACACATGACTTGTTCATGTCGAAGCCCGTACACGGAAGCGATAAGACGCCACCTTAATAAGCCGGCATGCAAATTTGCGCGATAAAGTCGGAATATTAAGGCTCTGATTTACATTTCATTTTAACGTTTTCATTAAAAATTCTACTACAAAATACACACACATTTTACTTTTTCACTCATTCGTTAGTTCAGAAACGGGTGAGTTGTCGTTGGATATCTTATACTTAGTTTATAATGTAGTATTTTAACGCTTTCGTTAAAATACTACATGATAAACTAAAACATAAAACATTGCAAAACGCAAGATCGTTTAACAAGCAAATATTTAGGGTAAGAGTATCTAAAAGTAACCTATTAAGACCTTACGTCTAAATAGAATTGTCATATCCTATAACAGTATGTTACTAAAACTAACCTATATTTCAATATTCTGCTGAAAAATTTAGAAACAAAATAAAAAAATAAAGACACTTAATTAATCATTAAAAATAATTTTAAGTAAATTGTTTTAAGGTTGTTTTAAAATTTTCATTAAAATAGTTAACTATACAATTTGTATTTTTGGCTTTTTAGTTAATATAATTATAGATTTTTAGCAAAGAATGTCTTAGTTTAAGTATAACTATTTACAGTTAGTAGTTTTAGATTACGCATATTGAGTGAGCCTGTAAGTGAGTATCCAGTGATAGTCCTAAATGTATATACCTACATAAGTTGTCATAAAATCATTATTTCTTTGTATATCGTTGGCTTCGTATAAAAATAAAACAAAATAGAACTTACCACATAAAAATAATAATTAGTTAATTGGCCTGAATTGCCTGAAACTGGTTAAAAATGAACATCCAGTGTGTCATGAACAAAGCGGCGTATTCACTCACAAAATATCTATCGAACAACAAAAGTGGATAACGGTTATTTGGGCCTTTTATTTGCCACGTTACAAGGCGTAAAAACCTAATGTTTTATGATAAAAAAAGGTCATCACGGCCTTAATAATCCGGTAGCCCCCAATAAAATCGATTCCGAATCGGGTGATTCCAAGTGTTCGTGCATTTTTACGATGACAAGATTACACGTCAAACGTTTACCGATATTATGTGCTCTTTTATGTCGCCATCACGCTGTAAATACGTACAGGGTGTTAAAGTGGGCCCTTGACTCGTAAATTCCGTCGGATTGCTCCAAGCTCACCGATCTGTTTTTATGTCACGAGGAATTGTCATCTGGCGTTTATGGCCGTTGATATTTTTTAATATGTAAGGTAGCACTTTTTCTTCTCACACGTGTTGTCTATTTTAATTTACAGGTCCAGGCTTAGCGAATAGAAATAAAACCGATAAAAAAAGATTCCTGCCAACAAGATTTTGTTAGAAATTAACAAGTAAAGGTTTGTATAACGTAACATACGAGTAAATACTTGCCACATAGCTCACTTTATCACTCATTTTACCACTTGAAATAGTCATCATCATCATCATGATCAACCCATTACCGGCTCACTACAGAGCACGGGTCTCCTCTCAATACGAGAAGAGTTTGGCCATAGTCCACCACGCTGGCCATGTGCGGATTGGCAGACTTCACACGCCTTGGAGAACATTATGGAGAACTCTCAGGCGTGCAGGTTTCCTCACGATGTTTTCCGGTGTGTTGCCCGGATTCGAACCGCCGACCTCTGATTAGGAGGCTGACGCCCTAACCACTAGGCTATCACCTCTTCTATATATATTGCTATCCGCTTCTTGAAATAGTAATATTAAGCAACTTATCAATGCCATGCCAGCCTCACCATGATACTTCATTAAATATACAAAGTATACCTAAATGATTATTTTTACTTAGTAGGTTATATTTTAATTATTTTGACTTTATCGCTAGTTATATATTTCATTATCCTTCTTTTAGTGCATTGCATTACACATTTTTGAGGCATTAATTGATCTAGTAGTATTACGTATATTCATTCTCGTGATTTTTACGTCGTCAACAAAAAAAACAAAATACGCGTAGTACATACAATGAAATAATTTTCCTTATCTATGCCGTTTTATACACATATTCAATTGATTGATTTAAAGCGGGGAAGGGATTTACGAGTTTAGCCGTCTGCCTGTGTTTCTCTTGCTGGATCATGATAATTTTTATAACTGTGTGGAATTTTGCCTTCATAGTTTTTCTTATACCGATGATTCCCTATTTTATTACCGTGTTGAATATATCTTACTACTACTGGACTTAGAAGGTAAAAATTCGGTTTCCTACAATTGTATGATTTTTTTCCCAGGCATAATACCTATATTCCCAACCTAAGAATCGAACACATAACCTTTTCATACGATCGTGAGAATTTTAGTAGGTTTAAGAACATAAGAATTATTTTAATTGCCGCTGCTTTTTAAACGATCAATCTATTCAGTAAGTCGACGGAGAATATTTCCATTTAGTATACGCAATACCCTCCGTTGCTAAACCGCTGAACTAATTCGAAATTTAAAAATTCCGGAGTTCAATTTTCGAACGTCGCTCGGCTGCCAATCAGAGCGGCGCGCGGGTCGCTTATTTCCGTTCCGTTACGATTTTTTTCCCCCGCGTCTTGACACGGACAAACTTGGCGCATTCATCACTTGGGCGGCACAGAGCTAGCATCCGCTAGAAACGGTATTGCTTATATTCATATTTTTCGGCTCTCAAGTTAAATAGGTGCACTGTTAGATTTGTAATGTTGTATTTGAATGTAAAAAAAAGGATTGTGTAAGGAATAAGGCAACGAACGACAAATGCATTAATATTTTATTGTCTGAAAATTATTTAATAGTTTTCCGAAGTTCAATCATTATAATATAAGCCACTTATTAGTATTAATTAGGTACTGTCAACTGAACCGTGTAAACGGGTCACCTATTTTATGCATTTTATCAAATATTATTCAAAAACACACATTCTTTGCAACGAAATAGCTTTATGTCGAAGTTCTAATGGCATACCAAAAATAATATATTTTTTGTATTGGAAACCAATTAATTTTTGACGAGCACCTCACGTGATAAGAAAAGATAATAAGAAAAGTAATTTTAAAGTTAATTAACACACAGAACCAACCGAACTGAGACTACAAACACGATGTGAAAGAACTGCATTAAGGAAAACCTGTATGTCATCCGTATGAGATTTCTTTAAGTCACCTTAAAACTATGTGATTAAGATTACATAATGGTTCACCGTCCGACCTCCGCGTTATTCCAAACGTCGCCTAAGCCGAGGTTCGGCCTCACAGGAGGCGCCCTTAGGCAGAGGTTCCCTTATTTTCTTCAAGCCCTCGGGCTCAAAATCTGGCGGAGCTGCTTTATGAAGAACAACCCGGTAACGCTGTCGCAACCAATACAGGGGTTAGCACAGCTAATAGTCAGTCCGGAAAAAAACACATAGTGCAAACGTACGAAGGTATATTGAGACGTTAAAATAATACATATTAATTGTTGGCTTCTATAGGGGTAAGGTAGAAGAGATTATGTTTTGTATTTTTTTTTCACTTTTCTTATGTTAGTCTTTTATAGGCGATAAAGATGTTTAAAAAAATCATCATCACCCTCATATACTCTTGACGTCCACTGCCGGACATAGGTCTTTTGTAGAGAGGTCCAAAGGCTGCAGCCTTGGGGCACTGATGAATTTAGGTCTTTTATCAATCAATCAATCAGCCTATAGACCACTGTTGGACATAGGCCTTTCCGAGAGCGAGCCACCACACACGGTCCTCCGCCTTCCTCATCCACCCGCCACCAGCGATCCTTTTTAGGTCCTCGATCCAGCGAGCAGGATCTCCGTGGCGCAGTGGCGCTGTCGCATTTTAAAGTTGGAGGTCCTGGGTTCGATTCCCGGCTCGAGTCTGGACTGGTGGGAGGCTTCGGCCATGGTTAGTTACCACCCTACCGACAAACACGTGTCGCCAAGCGATTTAGCGTTCCGGCACGACGTCGTGTAGAAACCAAGTACGAGTATGGGTTACCATACCCTTAACAGGTTAGCCCACCACCATCTTAGACAGCATCATCACTTACCATCAAATGAGATTGCCGTCAAGGGCTAACTTGTGGTGTATAAAGAAAAACAAAAGTTCTTTTATAGGGAGTTGCATGGTCCGCGTGTTCGCAGCAGCGTTTAAATACGTCGAATGAAAATATTGAGTCGACTCTACGCTATTGCGAGCTCTGCTTACGAATGCCACAAAGGTGGAGGTTTTAGCAAATGAGCGTCGGCGCGAAGTCGACGCCTGAAAAATTCGCCTCACTCGCATAGACAGAGCATTCGTCTCGTGCGTCAGGATTCACTATGGACTCTAACTTAATCATGTTCAACCCATTATCGGCTCACTACAGAGCGCGGGTCTCCTCTCAATATGAGAAGGGTTTGGCCATAGTCCACCACGCTGGCGATGTGCGGGTTGGCAGACTTCACACGCCTTTGAGAACATTATGGAGAACTCTCAGGCGTGCAGGTTTCCTCACGATGTTTTCCTTCACCGTTGAAGCAAGTGATATTTTAATTGCTTAAAAACGCACATAACTCCGAAAAGTTAGAGGTGCGTGCCAGGATTCGAACCGCCGACCTCTGATTAGGAGGCTGACACCCTAACCACTGGGCTATCACTGCTCTTCTAACTTAATATTTACTATATACTAATATAATATTTACTATAACTTAGTATTATATATGCGTATACTGGCCTTGTAGCTGTGATAGCTAGTGGTTAGGACGTCCGCCTCCTAATCAGAGGTCGGGGGTTCGCACCCGGGCACACATCTCTAACTTTTCGGAGTTATGTGCGTTTTTAAGCAATTAAAATATCACTTGCTTCAACGATCGTTACGAAACCTGCGTGCCGGAGAATTTTAATGTTCTCAAAGGCGTGTGAAGTCTCCCAATCCGCACATGGCCAGCGTGGTGGACTATAGCCAACCCTTCTCATATTGAGAGGAGACCCGTGCTCTGTAGCGAGCCAGAAATGGGTTGATCATGATGATATATGCGCCTCATAAGAAGTCACTCAGCGGGCGATGGAGAGAGCTGTGCTCGGAGTTTCTCTACATGGTCAAAACAATAATCAGTAATCCGTAGACGAAGCTGAAGAGGCATAACTCGGAGAACCGATGAAATGCGAATCCGCATCGGTAAACTTAGCGTTGGTCGAATCTCAACTAGGTAGACTCAACTATGTGGTTTCTACACGACATCGTGCCGGAATGCTTGGTGACACGTCTTTGCCGGTAGGGTGGTAGCCACGGCCGTAGCCTCCCACCAGACTAGACTTCTTCTTGTTTCTGTTTTTCTTATTATTCTCCTTGTTGTGGTGTACAAATAAAGAACAATAATACTGAATCAAGACGTAGTTATTCGACCGCGTTGTACATCTTTCGACACATCTTTGCCGGTAGGATGGTAACTAGCCACGGCCGTAGCCTCCCACCAGACTTCTTGTTGCTGTTTCTCTTAATATTCTCTATTCTCCTTGTTGTGGTGTACAAATAAAGAATAATATTGAATCAAGACGTAGTAACTCGACCGCGGTGTACTTCTTTGACACATCTTTGCCGGTAGGGTGATAACAGCCACAGCCTTAGCCTCCCACCAGTCTTCTGTTATTATTCTCTTTTCTCTTTCTTGTGGTGTACAAATAAAGAATAATATTGAATAAAGACGTAGTTCCTCGATCACGGTGTACTTCTTTGACCGATCGCTATTGTCCCACAGAGCGGAACCCGGAGCAAACTAATCAAAGGCCCCGCCACGCCGAGGTAATTCGGCAAGTTTTCAACTCAATCAGTCCTTTAATATTTGCACAAAACGAGAGTAATTTGGTTAAACGGTTTTCATTTGAGAGTTTCTGAAGTGAGGGATATATACACGTGGAGGAAAACGCTCCCCTCCCGCAACGTTTTGCCACTTGACGGCTCGCTCATGAGTGATCGAGCGAACCTCTAAGCTTCATACGACGTGACGGTATGTTTTTTTTTGACAATTACACTTCCTTCCAACTTTGTGATGTTTAACGATGAATAAAAAATATTTGCATCTCTTAGCGAAACATAGTAAATTATTATTGTAAAATTTAAGAAAACAAAAACTCCTACAATGACCCAATTATGCAAGTAATTTAGTTTGTTTTTTATTCATCACAAGTTAGCCCTTGACAACATCTCACCTGATGGTACACTTACCATCTAACATATGCGGTCTAAGATGGTAGGTAGCGGGCTAACCTATTAGAGGTATACCACTTATACTCCTAATTGGTTTCTTCACGACGTCGTGCCGGAACGCTAAATCGCTTGGTAACACGTCTTTGTCGGTAGGGGGTAATTAGCCACGTCCAAAGCCTCCCACCAGGTCAGAATCGAGCCGGGAATCGAACCCAGGACCTCCAAGTAGCCAAACTTTGCAAGGTCAGTTCGAGGTGGGCTCTTCAAAAAAGCGGACGCTTTCTACGTAATAATGAAACGTGTGTTTTCACGATAGGCTGTGTGGTTATTAACAAGCTGCGTATTAATCCCCCAATTAAAACTTTGCTTATGCAAAAACGTTCTCCAAACAACTTGTTAGGTATTTCAATGTTCACGATTCTTTTGAATTTAGCCGGTTTACCTCCGCTTCCGTCCTCATATACAACTTTTCCGCGGCTATTTGGAGATCTGGAAGACTTTAATACACTACAAGTTCGCCCTTGACGGCAATCTCACTTGATGGTAAGTGATTATGCAGTCGAAGGTGGTAGCGGGCTAACCTGTTAGGGGTTTGTTAAACCCATACTCCTAAATTGGTTTGTACGAGTCATCGTGCCGGAACTCTAAAACGCTTGGCGACACTTCCTTGTCATCTACACACCAGACTCGAGCCAGGAATTGAACCCAGGAGATCCAATTTTATAATGCGACAGCGCAAGCGCTATGCCACGGAGGTCGTCAAATACTTACTAGCCACGGCCGTAGCCTCCCACCAGACTTCTTGTTTCTGTTTCTCTTATTATTCTCTTTTCTCCTTGTTGTGGTGCACAAATAAAGAATAATATTGAATCAAGACGTAGTTACTCGACCGCGGTGTACTTCTTTGACCGATCGCTATTAATAACTATTTATTATTGTGAAAAAATTTGGAATTTTACACCATATTGATATTTTAATATTTTCACAGTGACCACATGTCAAACTCTTGCGGCAGCAATTTTCTTCTTTAAAACCCAATTTCCATATAAAACAGTACACCTAAAATCTCTGAGTGAGTTTGAGTTCTAGAAAAAATTAGATATTCGTCATCTTACATGCACTGTATCATACCTCGTGATTGACGAGTGACATACTGGAATTGTGATAAGCTACCTAGTTTTGTTTTTGGCTTCATTCACATTCACGTTACGAAAAGATTGTTATGTATGAACGTGGAAGGGCAAAAGAGTAGATGAAGACCAAGCAAGAGATTAAATTGAATGAATGAATGAATTATTTATAATGTTACCTTCAAATCCCAAGAACAAGTGTATACATGTCGACTGTCTTACCTGTGAACAAAAAAGCATCTATCAATAAAAATTCAAGTGTAAATTAAAATAGTCATCATCATCATGAACAACCCATTACCGGCTCACTACAGAGCACGGGTCTCCTCTCAATATGAGAAGGGTTTGGCCATAGTCCACCACGCTGGCCATGTGCGGATTGGCAGACTTCACACGTCTTTGAGATTATTATGGAGAACTCTCAGGCGTGCAGGTTTCCTCACGATGTTTTCCTTCTCCGTTGAAGCAAGTGATATTTTAATTTTTTTTAAACGCACATGTTTCCGAAAAGTTGTAGGTTTCGGACCGGTTTCGAACCCTCAACCTCTGATTAGGAGGCTGACGTCCTAACCACTAGTCTATCACAGCTTCATACGTCAAACGACATACGGGAGTTTAATTAAAAAAAAAAAAGTTATCATGTTCTGGCAATGCACGAATAGTTTTCTTTTCCAAACATATTTGTCAGACCGAAATTATTATTCATTGGTCGTTTTCCCGCCGCATATTTTCCCAAGACGCAACACACAGCAGTGTGTTTACATTCGATTATGGACATGTTTTTATGTGAAGAGTGAAATATCGAATAAATTCAACTTATAAGTTTAATTTTTTTTGGCTGCAATTTATTTGGAACAACTGTACATACGCGTACATTGTACAATAAATTTTCTTTTCGTGCTTCACTGTCCTTAAAACGTTGAGAAAGTAAGTTGGTAAAAAAAAAAAATGGTCAAATCCTATAGCAACTTGACTTGTCGGTTGGTAGGCCTTTTCAAATACATCTACACGTTATGCTATCGTATAAAATTATTTTTACACGTTATTTTTGACAACCTAATACGCGCGGTCGCATTATAAAGTTGGAGGCCCTGGGTTCAATTCCCGGCTCGAGTCTGGTCTGGTGGAAGGCATCGGCTGTGGCTAGTTACCACCCTACCGACAAAGACCCTACTACCCTACCAAGCGATTTAGCGTTTCGGCACGATATCGAGTAGAAACCAAGTATGAGTGTGGGTTTCACATACCCCTAACAGGTTAGCACGCTACCAACCTAGACTGCATCATCACTTACCACCAGGTAAGATGCCCGTCAACGGCTAACTTGTAGTATATAATATAAAAATGTCATTATAAACCTTTTAAAGAGCGTGCAGCTCTTATGGGTTTGTTAGAATTTAACAGAACTAACCAGTTTGTGAATGAATGAATGAATGAATATACATTTATTACACAACAAATAATAAAAAAATAATACAATAGATCGGTGAGACAGTAGGTACAATTTCGTGTTAAAAAAAACGGACATTGGGCACCTACTTAGTACAGCGCGTTGTGGAACTTCAAATTTTTTATTCGAATACCCCTATTTTTTAGCCCTTATCAATTTATATGCGGCATTGCAATGTTTAATTAATGCTTTGAAATTATAGTCTAGTGCTTATGTTATAAAGTGCATATTTCTTTAACGGCGAGTGTAACGCTGCGCGAGCTTACATCGTTACATCATTAATACTCTTAAATTTATTATATGAATCGTAGAATAATTAACAAAATTAACGGACTCGCATCAACATTGATATAATAAAATTAAGATACATAATATGTGTAGCAAATTTTCTTGTAGGATAAGATTAGATAAAATTATAAAGTTATTTTGTTGTAAGGAACTATTACCGTTATGAATTTATGGTTAAAAAGATTAGCCGTTAATCTGTAATTAATCTGTAATTAATCGTAGTCGATTACAGAGACAGATTAATTACGATTGAATACTAATTCAAATCGACATTTATATAAATAATGTTTCAAAACTAAACGAGTTGCGAAGCTAGAGTAGGAAAAAGGTAGATAAAAGCTCGTAGGGCCGATTGGCTTCCATATTTGGTCGCTAAGGTGGTGGAGTGGCGATATTTTACTGTAAAAACGTTTTCCAGTCAGACGATAATCAACAGACTATATAAATAATGAATACAGGTGGCGCAAGACCATGGGATGTGAAAACAAAAAGTGGAGTCAAATAGTGGAGGTTAGCAGAGTTTTAATAACCATGAAATTCTAATCTCTTTAAATATTTAATGAATCTTCAGTCATATCAAAATAAAAAATCAAACAACTTTTTCTCATTTAAAAGACTTATTAGAGGCATTTGTGAAGCGCTTGTATATTTTTGCATTATTGTGTACTGTTGGTAACAACTTAATATTTACGAGGATTCCAAAGGCGCACTAGCGTTGCTAAAAGCCCACAACAAACTTACTAAGGACAGACGACTAACTCCGTGTCACAGCGCGTGCGATGTCACATTAAAACTGTGACACAAATTGGAGGTCCTGGGTTCGATTCTCGGCTCAAGGCTTCGTCCGTGGCCAGTTAGTTACCACCCTACCGACAAAGACGTGTCGCGTAGAAACCCATTAAGTGTATGAGTTAACCATACTTCTAAAGGGTTACCCCGTTACCATCTTAGACTGCATCATCACTTACATCAGGTGAGTGCCGTCATGGGCTAACTTGTTGTGGATAAAAAAAAAGATTTTCAAGCGATTCAAAGTTAAAACTTTTGCTTGTACTTTTGTATATCATGCAATATTGTGTGACAAGTTAATATTGAGGAGAATTACAAACGCGCGAGAATTACGAAGCGGTGATAGCCTAGTGGTTAGGTCGTCAGCCTCCTAATCAGAGGTCGGCGGTTCGAATCCGGGCACGCATCTCTAACTTTTGGGAGTTATGTGCGTTTAAAAAAAAATATCACTTGCTCCAACGGTGAAGGAAAACATCGTGAGAAAACCTGCAAGCCTGGGAGTTCTCCATAATGTTCTCCAAGGCGTGTGAAGTCTGCCAATCCGCACATGGCCAGCGTGGTGGACTATGGCCAAACCCTTCTCATATTGAGAGGAGACCCGTGCTCTGTAGTGAGCCGGTAATGGGTTGATCATGATGATGACGATGACAAACGCGCAAACAAAAACCTATAACAAACTTAACAAGGACAGATTTTCAAGCGATACAGTGTTAAAACGTTTGCTTGTATTTTTGTATATCGTTGGTAATCCCCGAAAACACATTAACCCGCTCCGGCCCGTTGGCACGACGAAATATGGCCGCGCGCCGTCGTTATTTTTTTTTAAATATTTATTAATGAATATTTAATAAATTAATTTATAGCTTCATTTAAACGTAATTAGTAGTCATTGGTTGTGAATCAATTTACATTCATAATGCCGCGGCGTAGTTGTCGAACGAGTTACCAGATCGAATTAAGGTGCATTTTATCTCAACTTGCAACTGACGAGATAACTCGATGAAGTTGACCATTGAAATAGGAGTAAAACTGTTTATATGTGCAAACCATTAAGACAAGACAAAACTACCAAGTTTACAGTTTATGCTGAAGAAATGAAGTTAAAAACGGAAATAAAATCAAATCAAATGTAGTTATATTCATATAAATTATTTTATTCATCTATGAATCGTTTATATATATATTACATTTTCCTTTATTTCCATTCGTGAAGTATAATAAAACATCATCGTGAATAAAAAATATTTAACGCATAAAAATGCAAGCACTCAACACCCACACACAATAAAATAAAATTAGCACTAACGAAAAGTTTACTGTTCATATGTATTTTAACGGATATAACGCTTTTTGCATCCCGCTTCTTCTTGTTTCTCTCTTTCTTATTTTCCTTGAGTTTGTGGTGTACAAATAAATAACAATAAATAGTAAAGTGATACTCGTACCATGTGGTACGACACGTCTCTTTGTTTTTTATACACTACAAGTTTGCCCCTGACGGCAGTAGTATCTCGTGTGATGGTAAGTGATGATGCAGTCTAAGATGGTAGCGGGCTAACCTGTTGGGGTATGGTAAGCCCGTGCTCCTAATTGGTTCCTACGCGACATCGTGCCGGAACGGTACATCGCTTGGCGTTTCGTCTTTGTCGGTAGGGTTGTAACTAGGTGCCGAAGCCACCTACAAGACCAGACTCGAGCCGGGAATCGAACCCAGGACTTTCAACTTTATAATGCGACAGCGCGCGCTGCGCCACGGAGGTCGTCAACTTGCCACCCAATATTCACACTTGCAACAAAAAAACAGGCAGAGGCAAATATTGGGCTTTAAAAATAAAAAAATAAACCATCAAAATAACACCAGCAATGTATTCCCTTATATTACGAGGGGAGGTTCGGCCAAAAAGGATAAACACGTTAAAGGGTGCTGTTGACTGTTCGCTATCCACAAAGAAAACACTTATGATTGTACGGGGGCAGATAGGGGCAGGGAGGGGCAGGGAGGGGGCAGGGGGCAGGAGTCAATCGAAATTTCCCAACACTCCTTTCCTTGCTAGATGGAGCGCCAAACAAATGTAGACGTAACACGAAAATTATAAGAAAATTTTATTTCATTGTGTGTAATTTTTTTTGCACAGATGCCGTATTGTTATTTTTTTTATAGCCAGGGACTGATATGAGGGAAACAAATGCGAGATTTTATTATTTTGATCTCTGGCTTTTATTTGTATCATTTTCTTTAAAAGCCAAAAATTGTACTGTAATTTTTTGCACAGACAAAATTTTATGTTTAGACAATCTCACTTGCTCAAGTGGTGGTTGGTGTTTGGATGGATTTAAATTTTTGGGGTTACAGATTCTATTCTGATTGGGGACATTTAGAAATTCGTTGTAAGGGAGTCTTTTAGAGTATCGTTCAATATGATGATGATATTTTACGCAACAATACCATATAATATAATCAATGAATTTCGTTCGACTTAAAATGAAGGTGTTCATTTTAAGTCGAACGAAATTCACCTACCAGGAAAACTTACTATCATACTTGTATATGTAAATAACTCTTTTTTTTAACACTACTTGTTGCCTCTTGACAGCTATCTCACCTGGTGGTAAGTGATGATGCAGTCTAGGATGGTAGCGGGCTAATCCACACTTCTAATTGGTTTCTACGCGACATCGTGCCGGAACGCTAAGCGACACGTCTTTGTCGGTAGGGTGGTAACTAGCCACGACTGAAGCCTCCCACCAGACCAGACTCGAGCCGGGAATCGAACCCAGGACTTCCGACTTTATAATACGACAGCGCACCCGCTGCGCCACAGAGGTCGTCTACTTTAATGGAGAACACTCGATGATGATCGACGTTAAATGGCTGGGGATGAAGATGATTCCTGTAATTGGTCATTGGTCTCTCTCCCACACACAGCCACACACACACACATACACACACTCACACACACACACACACTGTTGTTATATCGTAACAAATTATTATGTTGTAAATTTTCAAAGGTTGCTAAATATTGTATGGTATTTGTTTTACACAAATTGTAATCTTATTTGGCCTTATTTTATGATTAAGTCTGAAATGTAAATAGTTTTAAACGCTGTTGATTACAAATAAATGAATAAAGTAAAATAAAATGTCTTAGCTCTAAAGTGAGACAATCAGAGCATAGACACGTAGAGCAGAGATGGAAGCATTAAACATTTTGGCGGGAAAGACATCTACTAATTCCGTAATAGAATTGCAGCTTGTTAGCGCGCAACGCGCGTCGAATACATGCTACGTACGTGGTTCGGCGGTGCATTGCGCGGTGCGAGTGATAGCGGGCTCATAAGCGTAGCGATTTTAACTTATGAACCAGACTGTGCGCATTTAGTCCATCGTTGGTAATATTGTAAATATGTTCGATGTTGGAATCTGGATTCAGTTTTCAATCCCGATACCCCGGCTAAGTTTGTTGTGGGCTTCTTCTTAGACTGAATGAAATAACTACTATGTAAATTATTGACGCGTCAAAAGTGCCTTTTTAAGGACTATTTGAATAAAGATTATTTTGAATTTGAATTTGAAATTTGAATCAAAAAATTGTTGATTATTGGGTGTTGCCAAGAAATCAGAAAGAATGATTATTTTTTCAGGGTATTTTCAACGTACGATAGTCATAGTTAACGTCCGTCTAATTTTATTGTAGCAGCATGGAGTGGATGCAGCCTACGCTCTAAATCCTAACCTTGCAAACGGGGCATTATAGTTCTTAGTTACGAACATGAACTTAAGTTTTAGTTACTACCGCGCATGATGTTGGAGAATCGCGAGAGACTGAATTCTTAATTACTTATTCAAACCATTAACGCTCTACTGCTGAATAAGACTCATCATTTCTATGGGCAGAGGTGAAGAGCTCATACCCTCCATTGCACTCCAATGCGAGTCAAAGGAATTTAAATATGATCATCATCAGTATAAACGCTTTAAGTGAAGTTAAGCTAAGTTAAGCTTTAGATGTCTCTTTTTTAGCACAACAAGGTCAGCTGATGACCATTATGCTGATCTATTGTGGATTGGTATAACTGACATACTTTAGAAACCATTTAGGTGAACTTACAGGCATACAGATTTCTTCGCATTAATGCAAGTGATATTTAATTGATTCAATACCGATATAGTTTTGCTCAGAAGGCTTCTTAACTAGTATTAACTGCATAGTTATTGAGTTCGTCACCGCTCACAGTGTGGCGGTGCGGATCCGGCGCTGCACGTTCCGCGCCCGAGGCGTTCTCGGATTAAGCGGGTTTCAGGCGTAAATATATGATGTTGTTGCTTGTCAACAATTTCTACAAGTAATACAAGTCGCACTGGAAACAACACTACTGCTTCATTTTTAATAAAGCTTTAGACGGGGGGGAAAGCGTTTCAGCAATTCTTTTTTAATTTTATTTCTACTATCAATACTATATAAAAGCCTATATAGCCTAGTGGTTAGGGCAGAGATCGCACGCACCTCTAACTTTTCGGAGTTATGTGCGTTTTTAAACAATTAAAATATCACTTGCTTCAACGGTGAAGGAAAACATCGTGAGGAAACCTGCACGCCTGAGAGTTCTCCGTAATGTTCTCAAAGGCGTGTGAAGTCTGCGAATCCGCACATGGCTAGCGTGGTGGACTATGGCCAAACCCTTCTCATATTGAGAGGAGACCCGTGCTCTGTAGTGAGCCGGTAATGGGTTGTTCATGATGATGAACAATACGATCGAATATATATTTTGACGACATTCCCGGCTGGGGTCTGGCCTGGAATACTCTTGCTTTTCTTGCCCTTATCCCACATTACGAGTATATAGGGGCGGCACAACACGTCTTCTTCTTCTACTCACATCTATCAGCCGTCACTTCAGTACCCACACCTTTTACACGTATAACCTCTTTTACACAATCCATCCATTTCTTCTTTGCCCTTTTACGTAGATACGAGTACATATGTGTTTTTTGGTGACATTATTGTAATATACCGATTTTAATTTGCGTTGAAATCAAGATATAGAAAAATATGACTCCCTTGAATATCACTTAGCAGAGACGATAATTCCTTTTAATATGATTTGTTCCCCGGCAAACTCCAGTTCTACTTTGATCTCATAATTTAAGCTCGTTTAGTACTATTCGTCTCAAGTAATCCAATTTGCGTTAAACACTTTTGAAAAACTTTCAAGCAGAACTCCTTAACGGCGCTCGAAATGCTGCTTCGATTTTGGCCCTTGTGATTATGCCAATAAAACCTACGTTCCCTTGCGAATCTCGAACGTTCTTTGAGTTATTGATTCTTTTACCGGTGCCTTACTTCAAATCTATACAAACGTTTATTGCATACGTTAATAAATCGTACGTGTTTTAAACTTCAGTAGTCACGGATTTTCTGCTAAAGAATATGTTTTTTAAATGGTCTGGGCTCTATACCGTTATAATCACACGTTTCTGAATAGTTTATGAATTTTAACTGCTCACATTTCTTGTATGGAGAACTGTCAAAATTTAAGGAACGCCTGCGTTTTTACAATTTTCTATTTCCATAGAATCAATATCTTTTTTAGATATTGTTGACTTGTGCTGTAGGAATAACAACCGAAACACTTAAATATAAATCTTAGTTTACACGACACATTTATATACCATAAAACGTGTAAATGGTTACTGCAGTAACCAGTCAATCAAAAGCCTGTATTTGCTTAATAAACACACATCCTCTGTGTTCCTCATTCGGCTATATCCCACAGATAAACAATAAACAGCAAGTATAATTTGCTATATTCCGCCGACTACCGGGAGATTTGTATAATTTAACACCACACAAAATCTTCCACTAGAACCTTACGCACGTTTCGACCCGACACCGGATCATCCTCAGGAGATGTAAAGTCTTTACTTTTCCCGCTTGTGAAGTCAACATCTCCTGAGGATGATCCGGTGTTGGGTCGAAACGTGCTTAAGATTCTAGTGGAAGATTTTGTGTGGTGTTATATTATACAAATCTACCGGTTGTTGGCGGAATATAGCAAATTATACTTGCTGTTTATTGTTTATCATGGACTTCCCCAAAGTAACGCCTGCTTCTATTCATTATTTATTCATTATATCCCACAGACTTCTTTAAGTCATCGATTCTTATATTATAAAGGTTGTCCCCGAGCTACACTTTACATAGATTCTCTAGAGCACAGCAGTTGCCAGTTTAGCTAGCTAACCAATATCCGGGGAAAGTACCTGCCCGAGTTACTTGAGCAAGTTATAAGCTAAGGACTTTGTTAAATGCACTAGTTACAGTTAGCGTAAAATCCAAAGTTTGGTATGAAAATGTTCTCAAAAACTACTTTGGCCTTCACACATATTTCTTTCGTTCATCATACACTTTTACTCGCAATATGCGGTATCAAATTCAGCCTGTAAGGATTTCATTTGCAGTAAAACAAATGTAAAACGTTTATTGTCGATCATCCAATTTGGATTGATCTTGATAAAAAATATTTAACATAAATATTCTCGGGTATTTCAAAACCGATTCCAAAGCGGATAAAGTAGCAATATAAAATCAATACTCAAAGTCAAAGTCATAAGTGTCAGATGAAAACAACGGTAATCTTCAGTCTGAACTCTTTGTAAATGTCCTTGTAAACTGAGTGGTGTTATCGTAGACACCCTTTTGGGGCAACGTTGTCTTTTTAGAGCGTAGGGCTTCATTTTAAACCTTTCGTGCTCGCCACTTCCCCTACTATGTTACTGGCAATTTTTAAAAATGACATACTTTGATCTTCCAGCATAGTATGAAAAGGGTAGCAGAACTGAATAGTTGATCAGGTAATATTTTGAAAAGTAATAATTCAATACCAACAGATTTTGAAAAAAATAGGAGAATATTCCTTTTTTTAAAGGTGATAACTTGAATGAAAAACATGGTTTAAAGTCAAAGATTAATCTAAATGTAACATGTAGTTATTGCTCTGATAACGTTATACTTAATAATCAAAAACTATTACTAGGAAACATCGAGTAGTTAGTGTCCTTTTACTTAAAGTTCATTTTTAAATAATTTTTACCTCATTAGTTTATTCTTTTAATTAAAAAGATAGAAAGATAGATACTCTTTATTGCACACAACTGTGATAGTCTAGTGGTTAGGACGTCCGCCTCCTAACCAGAGGTCGGGGGTTGGAACCCGGGCACACACCTGTAACTTTTCGGAGTTATGTGCGTTTTTAAGCAATTAAAATATCACTTGCTTCAACGGTGAAGAAAAACATCGTGAGAAAACCGGCATGTCTGAGAGTTCTCCATAATGTTCTCAAAGCGTGTGAAGTCTGCCAATCCGCACATGGCCAGCGTGGTGGACTATGGCCAAACCCTTCTCATATTGAGAGGAGACCCGTGCTCTGTAGTGAGCCGGTAATGGGTTAATTATGATTGCGCACAAATTTTAAAGAAACAACAACACGGAACACTTAACACACCAGTATGCAAAGATAATTTAAAGATCGGTATTATTGTTAATTTTTTAAATATATAAGTCTAGTGAGCGGGTAAAGCTAGGGTTATTTGTTTGGTAAAATAGTAGTTTTTAACTTTTAATAAGGAGCGAAAGGCTATTAAAAACGTGACTCAGAGACGTTAAATTACTTTTATTTATTTATAAACGTGGACGTTAGTGTACTTAAGTCATGCTATAAATCGTTTCCAACTACCACTTTGTTCACTCTTGTTAGGGCTTTGAACGTTTTTATCATTCACTGCTTTATCACTGCAAGTCACGACATGTGCCCAAGGTCGGATGATAATTATAGCTACCCAATTAATCAGAGGCGATTTTTAATACAATGTTTTTTTTTTTTTATACACTACAAGTTAGCCCTTGACGGCAATCTCACCTGATGGTAAGTGATGATGCAGTCTAAGATGGTAGCGGGCTAACCTGTTAGGGGTATGGCAAAGCCATACTCCTAATTGGTTTCTACACGACATCGTGCCGGAACGCTAAATCGCTTGGCGACACGCCTTTGTCGGTAGGGTGGTAACTATCAACGGCTGCAGCCTCCTACCAGACAAAAAGAATTAAAGAATGTTACAATTGCGAATTGAATTCCATGAGGCATTTTTTTCCCAATTTCACTAGTTTTTGTGGTACTATTTTTAAGTTTTTTATTTCTTATATTTACATCGCGGGTAAAACTCTAGAATGTCTTCGAATAAGTCTTCTGAACATGCTTCGATGTCAGACCGAAACTTGCGTTTGAGAAAGCATTCTGGAAGATCTGTATGGTGTATACAAACTCCCACCAGACCAGACTCGAGCCGGGAATCGAACCCAGGACCTCCAACTTTATAATGCAATATAATAATTAAAAATTCACTTTTAGATTTATGTCCAACGACACCACCCACTTTGCAAATAGCATTAGTGTTTTTGAACGAAATTTCCTTTTATCAAGCGTTACATCAGCTAAAAATAAGATTTGGGAATTTATTAGCTTCTTTCATGAACATTGAAAGCCTTATTGTTAAAATTTGCCTACAGAGAGACTTTGAAAGGTTATTTAATTTGCAGCGTATTTCCGTTAGCTTTTTATATAGGTTTCTTTTTTGCCGTGTGTTCTTTTTTGTCTGTTCGATTTCGTCTACATTTTTGTACAGAATCTTTGGTAACAAATAATGCCAATTTAAACTTACTTAAATTCATATATGTCTAAGATTTTGGCTAGCATTGAAACTCACACAGTGGCCTTATAAAAGCTAGCCACTTTACAACCACTTAAAATGTTTATTGAGTTTAAGCAATTTTACACTTGTGCAATGTCTGAAATTTATGAAAAAAAAAATCAACGTAAAATACACAATCGCAGCTTGTTCTTTAACATGAAATAACACAAATTACTTGATTTAAGACAATTCTTTTCGAAAGAACCTTTTCATAAATATTTTATTATTTTTACGAAAACGGACAAAATATAGAACAAAAGCACTTCCTTTGAAACCAGTCACAAAATGAGTTGCAGTGATCATTATACATTCATAGACGACTGACTGCGAAAGATTCTTTCGGCTTTTGCATACTTTCTGGAGTAATTTTCAAAAGTGTTCACGCTTTAGGGAGCTACCGCAGCGTAATAATATAATGGTCCGTATCTTAAAGGCTGTGGAGAGACGCGTTTTCACCGTATCCAAGTATTTCAGATAGTTCTTTCACTTTATGTAAGAGATACTTTGCTGTTTCAATAGTGTGCGTTTTGAATTTCTTGCCGGCGAAATATGAAAATACTCCTTTCATCCCACTGGCGAAAAGTCACCTTAATGCTTTCTTAAATATCCCGAGTAGAGGCACATTCTTTTGAATGATCCTTTGTTGTATTGGCCTTCACTATTTGACTCCAGTTTTTTGAAAAATTTGATAGTAATTAAGGTAGTTCGAATTAAAGGATTTACCTTTGATTATAGTGAAATCAAGGTTCCCGGAACTTTCTAAAGATCCAACCAAAATAACTTCAAACTAATTGGTGAGTGTAAAAGGAAGTAGTGTTTGTACAAAATCGTTTTGTTCTCGAATTTAATAACGAGTTGATTTAAGAAGCTCTTCTAGGCTTTTAATGAGAATGACACTTAACCATCATGATCAACCCATTACCGACTCACTATAGAGCACGAGTCTCCTCTCAATATGAGAAGGGTTTGGCCATAGTCCACCACGCTGGCCATGTGCGGATTGGCAGACTTCACATGCCTTTGAGAACATTATGGAGAACTCTCAGGCGTGCAGGTTTCCTCACGATGTTTTCCTTCACCGTTGAAGCAAGTGATATTTTAATTTTTAAAAACGCACATAACTCCGAATAGTTAGAGGTGCGTGCCCGGATTCGAACCGCCGACCTCTGATTAGGAGGCTGACGTCCTAAACACTAGGCTATCACCGCTTTCTTACACTACACTAAACCATACCACATAACCACTTTATAAATCAAATCAAATCCAATCAAACTAGCTTTATTAATGTAAACCCATTAGAGGCATCTATGAAGCGTTCGTATAATTATAATACATTTTCCATTGTTTTTCTTCGTGAAGTGATGGTGATAACTATACTCGCTAACTTAATACTTAAGCTAAGAGAGTTTCAATCGCGCCCAGGTCTAAGAAGAAGCCCACAACAAACTTGGCCGAGGTTTTTTTTCGTAATTCAAACTATTAAAAGCTAGTTTAAAGAATGATTTCAGTAAATCTAATGTGATTTATTGTAATCTTATTTCAGTAAATCATGAATTGCAACTTTTGGTAATATACCCTAAAAGTAAAAATATCAAATTCAAATTCAAATTCAAATAATCTTTATTCAAATAGTCCTTTAAAAGGCGCTTTTGACGCGTCAATAATTTACAAAGTAGTGATTTCATGGTGATAACTACATTCGTTAACTTAAAACTAAAGCTATGAGGGTTCCAAACGCGCCCCGGTCTAAGAAGAAGCCCACAACAAACTTAGCCAGGTAAATTTTCTTTTTGTTATCACCATCTCACATGCCACTTAAAATTATATTAAGAGCTATCTTATTAGAGCAATATTATATCGACTTATGATTTTAGTTATGTCATAAATAAGAATCAAACTGTGTTGGTTAGTGATTCACTTTGCGCCACGAAGGTGCGCCCCGTAAAGCCTAGGAGTTTTCAAATCCCTCTTTATTTATACGAAGAATAACTTATAAGTGCAAAGTGAAAGCTGATTCCGCTAATAATAATACATGAAAACATTATCCCGACTCCCCATTACCGAGCGTTTTACTCCTCACGGATAAATTACAACGTTATGAATAAATTTCACATAAAACTTGAAACTGCACCTTTGCGAAAAGAGAACGGCATGGACTTATACAGTAACGGCAACGTTAGATAGGGAGAAGAGATAGGGCGAGTCGTAATCCGAAAATTTCATTAAGAAGTCTGGCGATTCGAACAGTTCGCTGATATCTAGAATATTCGGCCGTCCTTATTAAGACGCGGCGAAATTTCTTCCATTCCGTGGGAGATTTTAATATAGTCCCGCTTTGGGGGTGCAATTATGCGAGATATCGATGAAGTTTGCACCGTTTTCTCGATTCCAATGAGTCGTTAGTACTTGATTAGTAAGTTCTTTCGGGTCGCTTTTCATTTTTATTTTTGTCAATAGTGGTGAATATTCGGTAGAAAATTTTGTTACGGAAACGTGATAAGGTTTTCATATTGACGCCTTTTTGTCATCATGAAGAAGAAAATCAACTATTTCCCTATTTCAATTTTACTTTTGTAATATGAAATAAACAAAGCGGTGATAGCCTAGTGGTTAGTGCGTCAGCCTCCTAATCATAGGTCGGCGGTTCGAATCCGGGCACGCACCACTAACTTTTCGGAGTTATGTGCGTTTTTTAAATAATTAAAATAGCACTTGCTACTACAACGGTAAAGGAAAACATCGTGAGGACACCTGAGAGTCTGCCAATCCGCATATGGCCAGCGTGGTGGACTATGACCAGACCCTTCTCATATTGAGAGGAGACCCGTGCTCTGTAGTGAGCCGGTAATGGGTTGATCATGATGAATATGAAATAGGGTAAATATATGGTTGTCATGATAAAATATTGTTAGCTAATGAGATAATGAAATATTGCCCTTCAATAATTTTAAGTGGCATGTAAGATAACGATTAGATTAGTTACCCGGCTAAGTTTATTATGGGTTTCTTCTTAGACCATTAGTTCCGTTTGGAACCCTCATAGCTTTAGTTTTTGATTCCGTATGTAGTTATCACCATAAAGTAACTACCTACTATGTAGGTCATTGATGCATCAAAAGTACCTTTTAAAGGAATTATATGATTTTTTATGATTGATTGATTGATTGATTGGTTACTTTTTTATTTTTATTTTTATTTCTTAGTTGGGTATCACTGCTCCAATTGGTATCTACTATGTACCTCACAAGAATGCTCAAATATTCAATTAACCTCCGTACACTCAGACTATCAGTACGACTATGAAAGTACCAGCGTAACTAAAGTATCTAAACTTTCATCTCGCACTTCAATACGCAACGTTGAAAAATTTCCGACTTAGCGGACAGACCATAACAATTGTATTGTAAATTTTGTATTTATGCTTTATAACAAAATCACTGAGTGTTGAAAACCCTGCAAAAGATATATGTTTAACCTATATTCGAAGAATCTTCAATGATAATCACGACATCGAGTATAAACAAAACTAATTTCAACATAAAAACAGGTTAAATATCAAGTAAAATCTTAATCAAAATCAACACCGACAAAAATAGCTTAATCACTCCATTTTAACATTTTTAAAACGTACGACGCCATGTTACACACCTCCATTAATTACACTCATAAAGTACAAATTTTTCGGTTAATCAAAAAAACCTGTCGGAGTTTCGAGGGTTCGTTTTACCCCTCCCCCCCATCATTAGCAGCCGCAATTGCACCCGACTTACTCCAAAGTTGATTCCGGTCGAATTTAATTCAATTTACAATTAAAACGGTCTCTGTTTATTTTATTTTTTCTTTCCTAATTTGCAGAACGAATTCTGTGTTGTTTTCAGTGAAAATAACCTTACACTGAATAAAAATTACCACCTTTTTGTGCTTTCTTATTCTCATAGTTTTTATGGTTGTTAAAGTTATTTAAATTCAATGTTCGGTTGACTATGCCAATATATATATCAGGTTTTTTTAAATATTTTGACGACCTCCGTGGCGCAGCGCGCGCTCTGTTGCATTATAAAGTTGGAGGTCCTGGGTTCGATTCCCGGCTCGAGTCTGGTCTGGTGGGAGGCTCTGGCCGTGGCTAGTTACCACCCTACCGACAAAGACGTGTCGCCAAGCGATTTAGCGTTCCGGCACGATGTCGCGTAGAAACCAATTAGGAGTATGGGTTTACCATACCCCTAACAGGTTAGCCCGCTACCATCTTAGACTGCATGATCACTTACCATCAGGTGAGATTGCCGTCAAGGGCTAACATGTAGTGGGTAAAAAAAAAAAATCTCTCCAATACTTTATAGAATTATATAGATATCATCCTTAATGAAGCTTAAAAAAATCCTAAAATATGGGGATATGGAACCCCATCTCTTCTTTATCTTAGACAATCTAATCTAAGAAGATACGTGATAATAAGTGTGTTCAGTCTAGGATATAGATGATGAAATTAAAAAATAAATATGCTTATGTAGTAGTGAAAACTTTAATGAAACCAAATTTGCGACGTGGCGATACAAGGAAAAATGGCTAAATCTATCAATCATGGCTTGACATATTTTTTCCGCCAGACTAACTTTAATTGTTGTTATATTTTCACTACATTAAGACTAAGGAAGCGGTGATAGCCTCGTGGTTAGGGCGTCAGCCTCCTAATCAGAGGTCGGCGGTTCGAATCCGGGCACGCACCTCTATCTTTTCGGAGTTATGTTTTTTTTTAAATTAAAATAACACTTGCTTCAACGGTGAAGGAAAACATCGTGAGGAAACCTGCACGCCGGAAAGTTCTCCATAATGTTCTCAAAGGCGTGTGAAGTCTGCCAATCTGCAAATGGCCAGCGTGGTGGACTATGGCCAAACCCTTCTCATATTGAGAGTAGACCCGACCTCTGTAGTGAGCCGGTAATAGGTTGATCATGATGAAGACTAAGGACTTAACAAAATAAACTTTCTTACAATTTTATGGATAAGTGTCAAAATAAATTTCCGAATCCTTAGGCGATACGGAGCCGGGTAAACACTTGTTTCAACGTGCTTCAATTAGTGTACATACTAACCATACAAGTAGCCGAATATTAAAATGCGTGCACACGTAAACACTCACACACAATTAATAGAATTATCATATCAAACGAAACCGAAAAAAAAAGAAACAATCATTGAAACCTTTCATCCTCTTATTAAACCGAAGGGTTACAAACCAACTTAACTAATGGACTTGCACCGAGCGATTTACGACTTTAAATCACACTGTGAAGAGTGATGTGTTGCGCAGAGTTCAGTTTGCCACATAACGAGCTTTCGCCATTGCAATCAAAGGTTCGGCCATTTAAATAAATCTGGATTTGAATCCGAAATGTAAAGCGTTTGGGGTGCGGTCACATCTGTTGGAATAGACTATAGAGTAGCTATTAAGTGTCACTAATGGGATACCTCCCTACTTTAAAGTGAAGCGTATTAAAAATCGAATAAAAATAAAACCGAGTTCGATAAAATCGCTAATCCGGGTTGCTAAAAGATCTGCGAAGCAGAAATTTTACAATAAAAGAATTGGTTTTTGACGGAGTTTTATTATTCTCAACCTCAATTTCCTAAAAAATCATCTGTCTTCTCTCAATTTAAATTTAAGCTCAAAACTCTGCTCTATAAAAGCTTACAGGGCTTAAACATTATTGTCACTTAACCTGACACTTCTTGTACAAGGAATCGAACCTATAGCCTATAATCGAACCCATTAGTTAGTCGTACATGATGTTGGTTCATATTATAACTTATGAATTTTGACTGAATCCATTATGTTTGACTCTTTTTTACACTTCCGGCTCAATATAGGTGTCATTTCATGCTTCCGGTGAAAGAGGCGTAATAACCGTGCACAAGAAGTTATTGCATAAATTGTATTCTTATACAAGTTACCTACATATTCCAACACAGGCCCGAACCATTCTAAATTCAACCTTATTGTGTGCAGGTAGATAAAAAAATGGCTCGTTAATGCACTTGCATAATTCAACCGTTTAATGTGTTAGAGACGTCAGAGGAAAAATGATGGGTCTTTAACCGAAATTAGTACCCGAAGGCTGATAATGAAGTACTGGACTTGCAGGTCGTGTTGCCCGAATTGCCATTCCGCCAGATAGTAAGTAGGGGCGTTAGGCTACGTCCACACTATCGCACACACTGCTGTCGTGTTTTTTCATAAACGATTCTGTTTGATGTGCTGGTCATTCAGTTTTGACGTGCCCGTAAGTAACGATGTAACAATAAATACTTCTGGAAAACAAGGTCAAGGATAGGCCTCACTAATTCAAACTAGAATCTCATTCACAGATACATCTTGAATGGTCAAGTCTTAATCTATTATTGTCAATGCATCAGAACTGCCACCTATGAAAAAATTACAAGACCGAAATCGACCAAAATTTCGGTAAGTACATAGTATTGTTAATTTACGTTTTTATTGTTAAATTTGTTCTGTTATTAAATAAACCTAATAGAACTTTCGAAGCATGTCTTTATAGTGAATATAGAAAAATTCACACACTTGAGAACGTTACTAACTTTTTCTGAAGTTTTCAAATTTTTGCGTATATATAGAAAAATGTTTCCGGATCACCACATAGGTCTTTTTAGAAGCCTTTAAGTTTAGCACACTTTATTTAATTGTCAATGCGATAAAATTTCGTATGCACACGGCGATAACTTCCCGTATATCGTTAAAGTATCCCCATGTGCTAGTAGCCTTCCTAGTACCCCCCAACCTGGAGGTTAGGGAGGTCTACAAGTTTAATGTCCGTTTTAATGTTCTTTATAGGCCGACCCTTTATAAGCTCTGCTTCAGTGTACGTACGTGATATTGGACGTGAGGAATTAAGAGTTATAGCTATATAATTATTGTTATGTAAAGATAGACAGCTCCACGGGAATATAGCGTAGAATTGCGTTCCCCGTGGGGCCTGTAATAATGTGGCGGGATAAATGTTAGTTTTCTATAAAAAGCAAAAAAGAAGCTCGGATGGTTTGTGGGCTTTAACCATTATCATGATATGATGACGTGCTGAGAATTCACAATGAAGAAAAGGCGTGTTCTCTGAGGCACGGGCCCCGGAAACTCCATCATCATCATCATCATTATCAACCGATTGACGTCCACAGCTGGACATAGGTCTTTTGTAGGCAGTTCCAATGCTCACGGTCTTGGGCCGCTTGCTTCCAGCGGCTCCCTGCGACTCGTCTGATGTCGTCTGTCCACCTAGTTGGGGGTCGACCAACGCTACGTTTACCGGTGCGGGGTCGCCATTCCAGCACCTTGGGACCCCAACGTCCATCGGTTCTCCGAGCTATGTGCCCCGCCCATTGCCACTTCAACTTCGCAATTCTCTGAGCTATGTCGGTAACTCTGGTTCTTCTACGGATCTCCTCATTTCTGATTTGATCCGGAAACTCCAATTGCCTTCTTTCTTATGTCCAATAGATAGGCAATCACATTAAACAATTTAACTCGGCATCACGACTATCGCAGCTGAACATGCTAACTAGCAGTTACAAAACAAAGAAGATGCGTCTTACTATATTACTTAAAGTGCAGAATCGATAATGTTGAATTCTGTTTGCAGTTTTGTCTGGTGGGAGGGTGCGGCCGTGGATAGTTACCACCCTACCGACAAAGGCGTATCGCCAAACGATTTAGCGTTCCGGTATGATGTCGTGCAGAAACCAATTAGGAGTGTGGGTTTTTCATACCCCTAACAGGTTAGCCCGCTACCATCTTAGACTGCAGCATCATTACCATCAAGTGAGATTGCCGTCAAGGGCTAACTTGTAGTGGATAATAAAAAGTCAATTTCATCGTTGAAAAATAAAATTTACTCGAACCGTGATAAATCTAGCTAATGCATAAGCGATTTAGCGTTTCGGCATGATGTCGTGTAGAAACCAATTAAGAGTATGGGTTATCCATACTCCTAACAGGTTAGCCCGCTAGATGATGGTAATCTTAGGCTGCATCATCACTTACCATCAGGTGAGATTGTCGTAAAGGGCTAACTTGTAGTGGTTAAAAAAAAAGTCAATTTTATCGTTGAAAAATAAAATTTACTCGAACCGTGATAAATCTAGCTAATGCACAATAAGAGATGATTTTTCAAAGCAAAACCAGGGGGTGTGTGCGCGACATAAACGCATCAATTAATTTTGCGAACGTCTCTCGGGTATATTAAGCGGTTTAATTCACAAACAAACAGCGTAAAGCAGTTGAAAATTCGATTAAGTTTTTTTTTAATCGATTGCTTGGCTTACACTTAATAACAATCAACGATGATAAACAATAAACAACAAGTATAATTTGCTATATTCCGCCGACAACCAGGAGATTTGTATTATATAACACCACACAAAATCTTCCACTAGAACCTCTACGCACGTTTCGACCCGACACCGGATCATCCTCAGGAGATGTTGACTTCACAAGCGCGAAAAGTAATGTGACTTTTTTTTATAGCAAATTATACTTGCTGTTTATTGTTTATCATGGACTTCCGCAAAGTAACGCCTGCTTCTATTCATTAATCAACGATGAATAAATAATGATGAGGTCTAGAATTGGAGTGTGCAGGTTTGCACGCTTCATACTATTAACTCTAGCATCTAATTCACTCGAATTGAAGTTATATGTGGCAGGAAACACTACCAGATTAGTTCTTACTTACGTTATCGACTAGTCGGTGTATTTTGTTTGTTATCGGTCAGGTTTCAGATTGGCAGGGTAGTATGTGACCGACATAGCAGCTTGTAAGATTTTTCATTAAAGGCATTCTTTATCTAAGTTTAAATGTGTTATTAAAATTACCTGCTATGAGCAGAGATACCCTAGTGCGCATAACTTCAGCCTGCGTGATCTCTTACAATTATGTTCAAATACAGCCAACTAAATTATATATAGGTAATTATTATATTTGACTGAGATTAAGATAATGAAATATAAACACTTGATTATAAACACAAACAATTTCAAGGAATTAATGTAATGCTTTTCCAGTTCAGTTCTGAAAGTGATCTGTTAAATTAATTTTCTGTTAGAATAATTAACACTGAATAACACTTTTAATATAGATATATATTTTTAAAATATAATATTGTTTCGAAAACGCTGGCCACTTGTAACTTAAAATAGTTCTACAGTAAACTGGGACAAAATGGTGAGACATTAATCTTTGGCTCACGAAAAGTATTGTATGGATTAAGTGGAGCCTGAGGGACTAAGATGTTTGCCCCGGCTCCGTCTGCTAATCATGGCAGAGCCGAGCTGGGTTGGCAAATAATGTTTAGCGGTTGTAAGGGTGCGTACTCACTCATCGCAGTGAATGTGAAGGGGTTAATTCAAACTATTACAATGCATTTATTACACTAGATACTAGATTCTATAAAAATTTTAATTTTAAATTTTGCTTGTGTCTTTAGTTATGACGGAAGACCAACTCATGTATTAGCACATTTTTTAACCAAAACCATTTTTTACCATTGTGAACTAATGCGAATGTTTATCTTTTTACAGGTTTTCACAACGTTCAAAACTAGTTTCAAAAGTAAGAAACATCTTAAGTCATTTGCTTGAGTCAATATACGATATATCATAATAATAACACTGCAATCTAAAAGAAAGGAGAACATTAATTAGAAATAATCACATAATATAATAAGTTTTAAACATTCAAGTCGAAGATTGATGATTAACAAATGTCAATTCGTATTATTATATGAGAGGTCAATAATTTTACGTCTCAAGTCTATATATTTGTTTATTTTTATTTTCTTTTAACCAGAACTGTGACATGAAAAGTAAAATAACAAGTATACAAGATAAAGTTAATGGCTTTTATATATTTTTCTAATTAAGTAACCTATGATTAGAGGAACATGATTTTACACTAGTAAAGCCCAATAGGTACGAATTGATATTAATCTATACTAATTAAATAAAGCTGATCAGTTGGCCTGTTTTTGAGTTCATCATTCATCATCACGCTCCGATCATCAACTCGGGTGAAACCGCGAGACACTGCTAGCGTATATGTAGATATAATATAAAAAACAAATCGGAATAGTGCTAAAAACTTTTTATATCCCGCCTATTGCCGCGGCACGCAAAGCGTGTTGAGTTACATCGAATCCTATGTATGTGATCAGCTATACCTGATGCAAAGTATTTTGGGATTTTATTATTATTTTCATAGAGAATCCTATTATTTCATTAAGCTTGACATGCATGTCGTGACATTTTAGCTGCACCGGATCCATGTTATTTTATTTGCCTAGTTTTACGATATCGTTGTTCAATATAATATTTCATCATTCTGGTCATCGATTTTCTACGGGCCTGAGTAAACTATTTTATAGATTATTTTAATTTAATTTAACTTAACTTACCTATACCCACAAAACTAAATATTTATAAGTATGAAAGAATTAAACTTATTTAGTGATGTGTGCTTTTTGACTCACTATTTTGCTATCAAGAAGTACCTTACCTTGAATCTTAATCCAAATTATTAGGACTGTTTCATCATCATTATCAACTCATTAGCGTTCCACTCACTCGAACGTCTAAAAAGGGTTTTCAGTTTTAGCGGAGTCCATCACGCTGGCCAAGTGCAAATTGAAAGACTCTTCACGGCTTTGAGAACATTAGTGAGAACTTTCAGGTATTCAGATTTCTTCAGACCACATTCCTCCACTATTATAAATTGCTAAATCTAAAACGGACGTAACTTCAAACAAAGAGGTGCGTGCCCAGAAACAAACTCAATCCGCCGAAGTGTTAATCAACTATCACCGCTTTTTGAGATAGAAAAGCTGTAGTTTAGAAATACGATCGCACGTTTAGCTACTAATCTCGACTGCTACAAGCATGTTTATTAATTAATGCTCTATATAACAGAGTAAGTTGAACAGCGAGTGGAATAACCCCCTTACAATAAAGGTCTTGTGTGGATATTAATCAGGCTGCGGTAAGGATTCACATTAAAGTAAATTCCAAACAACATGTCTACATAAATCGTCTTAATGGCCCGCGCCCCCGACTGGATACAGGGTGCAATGATTATCTAGGTATGCCCAAGTTTTGTTATGTGAGTACGCTACCTACTTAGCGGTATACGTTTTGACGACCTCCGTGACGCAGCGCGCGCGCTGTCGCTTTATATAGTTGGAGGTCCTGGGTTCGATTCCCGGCTCGAGTCTGGTCCGGAGGCACGTTGGCCGTGGCTAGTTACAAAGTACACCCTACCGACAAAGACGGGTTGCCAAGCGATTTAGCGTTCCGGCACGATGTCGTGTAGAAACCAATTAGGAGTATGGGTTTTCCATACCCCTAACAGGTTAGCCCGCTACCATATTAGACTGCATCATCACTTACCATCAGGTGAGATTGCCGTCAAGGGCTAACTTGTAGTGGAAAAAAAAATGCGATGAAGCAATCTACACCCTCTGGTGCTATATGATTCATTAAGTATAGTTTGAATGGTGAATTAATTTATTAGTATCGTACACTACACGCGGTGATAGCCTAGTGGTTAGGGCGTCAGCCTCCTAATCAGAGGTCGGCGGTTCGAATCCGGGCGCGCACCTCTAACTTCAGAGTTATGTGCTTTTTAAAAAATTTAAATATCACATGCTTCAACGGTGAAGGAAAACATCGTGAGGAAGCCTGCATACCTGTGAGTTCTCCATAATGTTCTCAAAGGCGTGTGAAGTCTTGAATCCACACATGGCTAGGGTGGTGGACTATGGCCAAACCCTTCTCATATCGAGAGGAGACCCGTGCTCTGTAGTGACCCGGTAATGGGTTAATCAATGTACAATACACTAAAGTATAGAAAATAATGTAATATAATAGTAAATATAAAATTTGGCAGTCAACCAATAGTGTACTGTACCGTTACTATAAAATTTGTTTGCTCACAATCGTAGCGTTGTTTTCGAATATCGAAACAAACAAGCGTCATAGTAAATTGGAACGTATCTGCCTAGGTTTATACTTCAAATTTGTCTACACTTTAATAGCTACCACAAGATTGTAAAATAGAAATAAGGAATGCGGAAATTGCGACTCTAAATTGTTAACATAAGGTCCATTTTTCTGTTTTGTTAAAGTGTTCCGATACTCGAAAGCGACTCGAAATTTTTAGTGTTGATTATCCACATTATCAGCCCATTATCGTTTCACTGTCAGGGTATCGGCCAGAGAGTATTTCAGGGTCTGCAAACTACACTGCTTCCATGTAAAACTATCGCTATTACTAATATAAATTTAATTTGTTTTTTTAAATGAAACAATATTTAAAAACAAGTGCAATTATAACTTGTTATTCAACCTTTTTTTTAGTGTATACCTTACAATTTTCAGTCTAACCGGGGATTAGAAACTGGGACCTCGTGAACCGTTAGTTTTACACAACACACAAATATGTTGTTTGTAATACTTATGGCTAAATGTCTGACTAGAGCAGGATTCCTTGTGGATTCAAAGGATAAGTACATTACGAGCTCTATTTTACAGCATTTTCCACGAAGCACGCTTGTTTGCGTCTAAGTTACCGGCCGCAGAGGGTCCTGGCACGCGCGACGCTATCTCGTATCTATATCGGGAAGTAAGTAGCAACTTGATAACATACCATATAAAGTGGCAACTACTTCCTAGATTTCTTGTTGGTAAGTCGAGAGTATGCATGTTTTTGTAGGGATTTTTACAACGCTTGGAGACAAAAAATGGAAGAAAAAGAAATTTATGCTGGATTACGGAAGAGTGTTTTAGCATTACAGTAAGGCGATTGATAAAAACCTACTACTCATTGGTATCATCTACAAAGAAAAAGCAATGGAGAGAGCTATGCTAGGAGTGTCTCTACGTGATCAAATCAGAAATGAAGAGATCCGTAGAAGGACCAGAGTTACCGAAATAGCTCAGCGAGTTGCGAAGTTGAAGTGGCAATGGGCTGGGCACATAGCTCGGAGAACCGATGGACGTTGGGGTCCCAAGGTGCTGGAATAGCGACCCCGCACCGGTAAACGTAGCGTTGGTCGACCCCCAACAAGGCGGACAGACGACGAACGAGTCACAGGGAGCCGCTGGATACAAGCGGCCCAAGACCGTAGCCATTGGAACTCCCTACAAAAGACCTATGACCTACGTCCAGCAGTGGACGTCAATTGGTTGAAATGATGATGATGATGATGACTCATTAGTAGATTTTCTTTATATATTTACATCACAGGCAAAAGAGACGGGCCACCTGATGCTAAGTGGTTACCGTCGCCCTTGAACATCTACAGCACCCATTCCGTTGCCAGCTAAATTCATTTGGCTAATCGGTTGCTACCAGGCATCATACCGGAACATTCCGACAACATACCGTTACATTTTTTTTTATATACATAGCGAGCAAACGAGCAGGCGGGTCACCTGATGTTAAGTGATTATTGCCGCCCATGAACATTTGCAGCACCAGAGGAACCGCCAATGCGTTGCTGGCCCTTGAGCAATTTGTTAATCCGCCCTTTGAAGATCCCCATATTATAACCATTAGGGAATACAGAAGATGGAAGCTGGTTCCACAATTTGCATCGCTACACACTAAATCTTTGCCAGTAAGGTTACTAGCTGCGGCCATAGCCTCCCACTAGACCTGAAAGAATCGAGACGGGAATCTAACCCACGACCTCCCAACCCATGACTTTTAATACAACATCACACACGTTGCGCAATGGAGGTCGCAGTAGAATTAGCAATGAAATCACTGGTGATTTCATTCATTAGCCTATAATAGGATAATTGCTGCCTATTAGTTTGCATGTTCAACTATGGATCCCCAAGGTCCAAGGTTTGGGGGTTATCTGTCAAACAATCTATTTTTATATTTCCCTTCAAGCTTACTTAGCCCTGGACTGCAACGTGACAGCTAGTTACGAGTACGTCTAAGGCACCAGACGAGAACCGAAGAATTCCCAAATTGCCTCTGCCGGAAATTGACTCCAGGAACTTCCACTTATAAGACCAACGCTCAAAACTGCACCAGGGTAATACCACTGGAGATAAAATCTCTAAAATGCCAAAACTGTTAGATATGCGTTAATTGTTCCCATTAGATTCCTTATCGGTAATCTGACGAAAGTAGTCGGAATTATGGTCTCACAAATACTGCAAAGTAGCAAAGTATTTGAAAGAAATAATATTAAATTTCATTTAATTTCAACTTTGACTACTTTTATTGCATTAAAACACCCTGACATATAAACCGATATCAAAAAGCCAAAGCAAAAAGACGGCATTACTCCTCTATTTCTCATTTAAGCCTTCAACTACGATTGCGCCTGACATTGCGGCTTCGTAATATCCTGCCTGACCTCTTCCAAAACAGGCACAGAACTGACTGTGCCGCGCTGTGTTGCCACTGTGCCCCGTCGCGCCTTCCACCGCAATAACTATCAGATTAAAACGACCGTAGCTGAAAAACGCTGATGTAACATCACTTACGTCTTTATTACAAAAGCAATAAAGGCTATATTTAGCGTCAAAGGTTTGAAATTAAAGCGTCGAAATGAAACTTCGACGGCACTTTGTCGTGTTTGTCTCGTTGACTTGGTGTTCTACTTAATAAAAGGACGTTTTAGTTGTGGTCGCCTCGTTTGTTGCAATGCGGTTTTGCATTTTATACATCTGCTTTGCTTGTTCAATGTTTAATGAATACATTGTTTTAGAGTGCTTAGGGTCTCCCTGAAGTTCGTTCTGGAACCGAATCGACAGTAATAAATACTATTGTTATGTATGTGCAAATTGTAAGGTGTGACTGATATTTTTTAATGATATATTAATTGAAAATTAATTTAATTTTCTCTAATCAGGTAAACTGGACGGCGCAATATTTTCTTAAATCTTTGTATACACCATACAGATCTTCCAGAATGCTTTCTCAACGTAACTTTTCAAACGTAAGGTTCGGTCTGACACCGAAGCATATTCAGGAGACTTATTCGCAGATGTCTTCGAATAAGTTAGAGTTTTACCCGCGATGTAAATATAAGTAATAAAAAACTTAATAAAAGTACCACAAAAACTAGTGAGATTGGGAAAAAAATGCCTCATAGAATTAAATTTTCAATTGTAATTCTTATTGTATTTTATAATTGTAATTCTTTAGTGTAAACAAAGGGTTAAAATTAATAAATCAGAAGCAAAAGAAGTTATGATGTGTCCTAAGAATCGTATTCAGTGTTAAATAGACCTATAGATAGTTGACGGCGGGAGCTAAAAGGGTTTTGTTTTAGTATTTACGGTGCGTATTGGAAACCAGGAAACAAACCGTTTCATACATATCAATGGAATACTCCTCTAAGAAATTACTGTTTTGTCACTACGCCTGACCGCACCTTCACCCGGAATAGCCATTACATTAAAACTGGAAAACGCTGACGTAATGCCACTTACATCTTTATTACAAAAGTAATAAAGTCTATATTTAGCGTCAAAGGTTTGAAATTAAAGCGTCGAAATGAAATTTTGACTGCACTTCAACGCGTTTGTTTCGCTCACTTGGTGTCTGTTTAATGAAAAAACGTTTTTTTGGGGTTTACTTTGGAGATTATTTCGTTGTTTTTTTTAGTTAAGTAAAAGAACAAATGAGAATTAGTAATTAACATGGATTCTATCACAATTGATGTGGGTCAAATATATCTCGGAATTCAGTTGATTCGTAAGTCATTTATGTTAGGGCAAAGATCGAAAGAAATGTAGGTAGTCGTATGTATTACATAAGAAAAAAAGCAATAGGTGCAATTTTATATTATAATTGTTTAAAAATATCGAACACTGAATTATGATATTTCATGATATCATCGTGCCAGAGTAAAATTGAAGTAAATTTCCCTAATTTCAAGTTACACACACTTTTGGTAGTTCAGTTAAGGAATGCGTAGGCACAAGTTGTACTAACACATAATATAGAATAAGTAAATATAATTACTATAACCATTGTTACTTATCGAACAAAAATGTCTAACTTTCTAAACACATGTTAATTAAGCTAATGCCATAATCGTTTAATGTCGAAATGAGATTAAACGATAATGTCTTCCCACTATTTTTAAAACAGAGCTACTGAAGTTAGCATCATCATCATCATCATCATGATCAACCCATTACCGGCTCACTACAGAGCAAGGGTTCGGCCATAGTCCACCACGCTGGCCGTGTGCGGATTGGCAGACTTCACACACCTTTGAGAACATTATGGAGAACTCTCAGGCGTGCAGGTTTCCTCACGATGTTTTCCTTCACCGTTGAAGCATGTGATATATATATTTTTTTAAACGCACATAACCCGAAAAGTTAGAGGTGCGTGCCCGGATTCGAACCGCCGACCTCTGATTAGGAGGCTGACGCCTTAACCACGATGCTATCACAGTTTCTGAAGTTAGGATAATAATCTTCAATTCCCAAAGAAGCTAGACGTGAAGCAGACGGCCGGTCGTAAAAGATATTATGCTAAAGCCAAACAATACGTTTGTATGTGCCAAGAACTACTACTATGCCTTTAAAGTCCGTTTTACCTACAAGCGATTGCAAAATTGCTTTTACGAATACCAGACGGTCAATTTAATAAATGGTCATTCGTGGGTGCATAATTTCTTTGACCTGCACAGCAATTGTGATTTGCAAAGCGGTATCGGATGCAAAGTAATCGGTTACAAGGTCCGTAACATAAATGAAGGTGTATTTCGGAATATAAAGAAAGATTTTGGTTTTCTTTCGATATTTATTTAATTATTACGGAAAAGCGACAGCTATTGCATTTTTCCATGACCATTTTTTGACATTGTAAGCTAATGTGAATGTTTTACAGGTTTTCACAACGTTCACAAACAGTTTCAAAGTGAGAAACATCTTAAGGCACTCACTTGAGTCAATATACAATATATAATAATTAATAATATTAAAGCTGTGATAGCCTAGTGGTTAGGGTGTCAGCCTCCTAATCAGAGGTCGGCGGTTCGAATCCGGGCACGCACCTCTAACTTTTCGGGGTAATGTGCGTTTAAAAAAAAAAATAAACAATTAAAATGACACGTGCTTCAACGGTGAAGGAAAACATCGTGAGGAAACCTGCACGCCTGAGAGCTCTCCATAATGTTTTCAAAAGCGTGTGAAGTCCACCAATCCGCACATGGCCAGCGTGGTGGACTATGGCCAAACCCTTCTCATATTGAGAGGAGACCCGTGCTCTGTAGTCAGCCGGAAATGGGCTGATCATGATGATGATGATGATGATATAATAATATATAATAAAACTGCAATATAAATATGTCGAGAATTAATTGGAAACAAATCACATAATATAATAAATTTCAAGCATTTAAATACAAGATAGATTACCTAAACAGATTTTTTATTAAAATATGATATAGCTCATTCGTCATTTTAAACCTGGTCCCGGAGCCCTTTAAGAAGTGAAATCTACTTCATAATGGTACAGATGGACAGCCATTATTGGAAATATGTCTTTTGTAGGGATAACCAAATACCAAGGATACTATACTTTATATTAAGTAATAAAACTCATGTAAAGTCATAAGGCTGCATACTTGTTATTTTGCATTGTTATCTATTTGTGTCTTATTACAATGAAAATGTAAAATGTGTTAAATTTGTTAATTAAATAAATAAACTTATTGCCAAATAATTAAAAATAAGTACAAATGTCCAGCTCCCTGCGTCCCTTTTGATTCACAAACAATTTAACCGACTTCTTTTATCGTATCCTTTTGGCAAAAGAACCACAGTTCAGTAAATAGATTCCGAATTTTTGATATTAAATTGAGACGGTAAACACGAAACCCGGTCCGCACGTGGTCTAGCATTAACCACGCGGGCCTGACCGTTGACCCACATGCGTCGTATTAACCTAAAACAAAATGGAGCCGCCCAACCAGCAAACAAATGCCTCTCGGATTGGTTTTAAAACCTTTGACCATAATCAGCATAGGTACGACTTTTATGATGGGTATTTTGGCTTATGTTCTGTTGTTATGAAGCCAATAGTAGAAAAAATTAAGCTTATATGTTTGTATATAAAACATTAAATTTAATTATCATTTATTTATTTTTTAAACAGGTAAAATTGCATTGTAGCGCATAAATACGATAATGTGAAATAAAATACGCGTGTTTCATATTGTATCCGATTACTATTTTAAACCGTTATAATAAGGTCGGTTATGTACGCTTTATTTGAATTGGAAATCTTTCATTTGATTGGATTAACTTGATCATTATTATTAGAATGATTTAGTTAGGTAGTGAGCTGACCCGTAAAAATCTATTTCCATTTGAAGAATATCAGCTAACTTAGTGTTAAATTAAGATAAACAAAGTTAACAAAAAATAAAAATCACTCGTAAATAAAACGTTTCATGTAAAGTAATCATGGACTGTACCGTAGCGTCTTCAGTTAAGAAGCGCAATCAACTTATCTTCAGAACCAAAAACCACACTACCTCGTAATAATGTAAATCGCAACACACGCGATCCAAACGACCCCCGCCTTGCAAGGAGAATTAATGGGGTTATTGTGGCAATAAATACTGAGGCGTCTAGCTAGCGACCCGCGGTCACGTGGCTCGAGGGAGACTCGAGAGGTCCTGTGTGACGCGCTTGCGACGTGAACACGTCAAGGTAAGGGTTAATTAACGGCTAGGACCTTTTGTGTGAAACTGTGTTTGTACGCCGTTAATTCTAACCCTTAGTTCTATAAAATACCGAAACAGTAGTAAATTGTTGCGCCTGCAACATAATAATAAAAACTAAAAGAAAAAAAAGGGTTTATTTCGTGCAATTTTGAATTGAAGTGAGTTCTTTTTGTAGATTTACTTTCAGTCACTTACAACTAAATTTGACGTTTAACTTATAAATAAATATGTTTTAAAAGTTTTGTCTCGCTGCCTTGCGATAAGTAGACTTTTTTATTTTTGGTAACCAAACCAGTTAGCAGATCCTGAATAATTTTATAGTCCAGTTCAGGTCCAATATAAAAAAGTTCTCTGAGAAAAAAACTAAGCAAAGGGGAATTTGTTTCATCGTTTTATTTAGTTAAAGGTAAAACATTTATTCTGCAGGAATTGATTCAAAAAGAAAAATGATTTTGAGATTTTATTTTCACCATATCGCCCATATTACACTCATTCAAAAACGCTCACTTGTGTATTTAGTTTCTAACGCCAATCTCCATAGCTCAGGGAACCCCGCGATATATCGGCCAAGTTGCTCCTAGCACTTGGACATGTGCAGTGATACGTGTCAGTTTAATGGGACGCTGCGACGCCAGTTTGGGAATCTCGCTACGTGTCTCGGTCTGATATAATGGGGCCTGGTTTTCAGATTGCCTATTCAGCGTAATACTATTCGGAACGATGAGTTGATTCTAGGTGTTTGACTGTTATTATTGATGGTAAGATTGAACTATTAATGTTAAAATTTATGGATGGTCGCACAGACTAATGATGGGGGTGTCTAATTGGGACAGCACAAATTAATTAAATTCTTGGTATTCCATTAAACTTTAGGATGATCAAGGATTACTTATAAATATCAATAAATATGAACCCATCAGATGCATATGTACATTACATGGACAGAATCAAACTGAAAAATTTTCTAAGTATTTACGTCATTGTATATATCAAAGCTTTGTTTTTCCATGCACCCAGTTTCTGAACGACTATTCAATTATCCAGAGAATCAACCTTATAGTCAATTATCTTTTCGTCATCATTGTTTTTGGTTTACAAATGGGTTATTTGTAAACAGTTTAGTTAGTTTATTAATATTAGGATCATAGTTAACTAATTTTGTGATTTTAGTAAAGTGGGTTAGTCAAACGCTTGTCCACACTGCACAAGAATGGCTAGCACTTACCGTGATGAGGAGCTCTTTGCATTGCAAACTACCTCGTATCATCACTAACACAAACACTCACTAACTATAGCACACTTCGAGTCAAATTGCAAATTGCAAAATTTATTTTGTAATTATAGCCAAAATGGTTGCAATCAAAATTCATCACTTGTCACCTTTAACTGCCGGTTTAGTCGGTGTTTTAGAAACTGGATAACTTATGGAGTGGACATCGACTAGTGGCAACCTTCCCCATTCATTAGGAGGTCGCAAAGCGCGAGCGTGTTATTTATCACTGCCATAAAGACAGGCCTACCCTAAGGCCACCCACGGGACATGCAAATAGCATCGTAACGATTCTTTCCACCCTCAGATGCAATAAAACAACTTGAATTAACTGCTGGAGGAATCGAACAGCGCACGCTTTGGTTTGGATCTGTATGAATTAGATCAGGGCTCAGATTCTCTGTTACGATTTAATTCATACTCTAGGCTACGTAACACTGCAAGAAGAATGTCATTATTTGAGTCACATTTCCTCCAGTGTGCAATATCCTGGATATTTAGAAAAAATAGATATAGTAGTGTAAGTGTGTAGTAGTGTAAGTGGTGATAGCCTAGTGTAAGCGGTGATAGCCTAGTGGTTAGGGCGTCAGCCTCCTAATCAGAGGTCGGCGGTTCGAATCCGGGTACGCACCTCTAACTTTTCAGAGTTATGTGCGTTTTTAAATAATTAAAATATCATTTGCTTCAATGGTGAAGGAAAACATCGTGAGGAAACCTGCACGCCTGAGAGTTCTCAATAATGTTCTCAAAGGCGTGTAAAGTCTGCCAATCCGCACATGGCCAGCGTGGTGGACTATGGCCAAACCCTTCTCATATTGAGAGGAGACCCGTGCTCTGTAGTGAGCCGGTAATCGGTTGATTGTGATGATGAGATATTGTAGCGGTGTACAGGAAATAGAATTGAACTGAGTCATACTAATTGGTTTATCTGATTACTGGCGCTTTATATATCAGTGACACGTAGAACAGAAGAATGGCATAGTGAGACAAGAATGGAGTTAACAAAATATGAACGTTAGCTAAATCTTGCTCCGGTAAATCAGACATTGACTAGGTCGCCGGTATTTGCCAGTACTTTTATTCACGGTGAGCCCTCCGCAGTCACCCTAGCCCTACAGGGGCACCTTAGTTCTTGACCGGCACAAATACATTGTTGTTGTTAATGAAATAGGATAAGAAGTGGAATTTTAGGGAGGACGATAATTGCCGGGTCTCCACGTACCGTTTTGGGGATTCGACATGTATTTTATTAGCTCATAACTTTAGTGCTCAGGACTTACGCAGACTTTTATTGGTATTGTGAAAGTTAACTCTAATTGTTATAGGTTATAGGGGTTAGGAGTTACAGCTGACTTTCTACACCCTTTGTGTGAGATTACCTCGAAATATGATCTTCGACTAGGTAATGTAACGAAAGAAAAAGGAAATTAGGAAAATCTTAGCTCGAAATACGATATACGAAAATACGAAGTCTTGTATAGATGGACGTACGATTAACTATGCGAAAGTCTATGATATAAGTTTATCATAATTCTTAGTGTGACGGTCAAACTGGTTTGTACAATGCAAGTAATTAATAATATCTATATTTCTATGTTCTGTCTTCTTTACAGGAAACCCACACAGATGCAATTAACTGTGCGTTGCTAAAACAAAATGATCTGAGGAAAACATGCTTAGAGAACACAATTTAAAAGGTGTTATTACTATCTTATTTCTTTTGTTACTATAGTTAGACTATCATCATCATCATCAAATTATCCGCTTGACGTCCACTGTTGGACATAGGTCTTTTGTAGGGAGTTCAAAAATCCACGGTCTATGAGGGATTATTATTTGATTACAGAACCCTGAGTAAAACTAATACCCCTTTTAATTTTGCCATCTTTGTATATCACGCGTAAAGAAAGGTTAAGTACCTTTACTTTACAGACTATAAAGTCATTAAGATGGTACCTTTACGTTTAAATTCTTCTTTAACTAGTTTATCCCTAAAACTTCAATCAATCAAGGTTCGATTTTTTTGAAATTAATAATAATAAAGTATCCAAGCTTAACGAAGGTTTAATTTAACCTTTTAATTGAACTCCGGGTCGCAAAATGGTAAAGTTATAATTAACGTTTGTCCGAGTTTGGTCCGGAATTGGGTTTGATAGCCTTTACAAAATTTCTAACTCCGGTATATTTACATTTTAATATCTATATTTATTGACTAAATCTTTGCGGTGAACTGAGACCATTCTGTTATTTGAGATTCATTTAAGCATTCGATTTTATAAGCTTCTTGACGACCTCCGTGGCGCAGCGCGTGCGCTGTTGCATTTTAAAGTTGGAGGTCCTGGGTTCGATTCCCGGCTCGAGTCTGGTCTGGTGGGAGGCTTCGGCCGTGGCTAGTTACCACCCTACCGACAAAGGCGTGTCGCCAAGCGATTTAGCGTTCCGGCACGATGTCGTGTAGAAACCAATTAGGAGTATGGCTTTACCATACCCCTAACAGGTTAGCCCGCTACCATCTTAGACTGCATCATCACTTACCATCAGGTGAGATTGCCGTCAAGGGCTAGCTTGTAGTGGATTTAAAAAAAAAACAAAGCTTCTTTTTTAAAACTGGTTTGTAAATTTGTCTGAAGTCAAATTATAGGGTTTAAATTAATATTAAAACAGACAATTTAGAATAGTCAAAATTGGTCCTTCTATGTTATGATAGGGGTGTTTTTAGATATAAAAGCCACAGATGGATGAAGTAAATTCAGTAAGCTTGCTTTGATTGAGATATTTAACGTATTTTTTCCAAAGGCCAAAATTAAAAGCCTTTATAAGAGATATAGCACTCTATGGATTAAAAGGGGTTTCAATAAAACTTTCGGGTTTGCTTAATGGACCCGACACAAATCTATCATTAATTTTAATTTGTGTAAAACCGAAGTTATGCTGCGGCCGACTTATTATCATGAATTATTACTTAAGTATTAAAAAATATATTGATTTTGTGTCGAATCCAATTTGGTCTATTTGAGTTAGTTGCAGATTCTCTCAAGAAAATGCTTTGAATGTACAATGTATACGGCTACGTTATCTTTCCCAAGAGTAATATTTGTTTTAATAAAGTTTTAGTTAGAATGTTTTGGCCTATATTACTTTCTATTATTATTTTATGTATTTCCTCAAAGTGTAGGTACTTCATTAAACAAATTAAATTACTTTCGCTATAGATTTTCTATGGAAGTACTGGTTCAAATATGTTTCTGTTTATTTTTAAAACTTGATTTAGTGCTTAATAATTGGTTGAGGGTCTGCTTCAGCAGACTGGATGGGTTACGGTCGAGTGCGCGAGCGTTCCCGTTACCCAGCTACCAGACGACTCGAAGGAGCATCGCTTCGTTTTTGTGGGTATTTTGGTCGCCAATCTGGTCACTTGCGAGTCCTGCGTACAATGCCGGAAGTGGTCCAGCTCTGCCTGCGTCGCTTCCGGAGGGGACGCATAAACGCAATTCCCAGCGTTAAAAATAAAAAAGTAAATTAAATTAATACATAAAATAAATGAAGCAGCCTAATTAGTATTTATTTACTGAACGCATGCCTCTTCCATTGGAATATCGTATTTTGAACCCACCACTTCGCCCGAGAGCATTTATGAGCTATGTATTAAATTCCAACTCTGAGGAAGCGTTCTATTATTACTATCGGGTTAAATACTAAACTACTGAACTGCCTTTCGACTTCGGAATATATCAATAAGAATGACCTACTGATAAGACATAATTATGGTCACCACGTTGCATAGATTCCAAGAGTCCAATTGTCAAACTGCTCGTTCATTACTCTATTGCTTAACTGTGAAATTCTAAAAACTTCAAAAGGTATTTTATTAAAGAACGAGAAACTACACACCTCAAAAGAGCTAATATTATGTATATATAAGCAAACACTTATGTAAAAAAAATCATGCACCCATAAGTGAAGGCTTCTCTAATTTTACAAGATCCTGTTAGTCTTGAATGTAACAAAGCTATATTCAGAGCTAGCAGTGCATTTGGACGGGATACAAGAAATGAGCGGTGTCTTCTCTATTAAAATAACTCAATGACTGATGCTTGTCATAATATAGCAATTGTGAATCTGCTCTATATGTCAGATACATTCCAACAGACGTTTGGCATTCGTTGTCTCCCTTTGAACTGTTTGCCAAAGTTTGCGACGCGGAGGTAAAAGAATTCCCCATTAAAAAAGGACAAACGGATCAAATTGGTTACAGTACCTAAACAATTCTTTCAGTTTGGTCTCTTATTGGTTTTATTGGCCCGTGATTAAGATTCCATGGATGCCATTGATACATTTGACAAACATTATACTAGATGTGCTGTAAACCTTCAAAAAGGTGCACAAAAAGGTTCAAAGGTGTGATTGCCATCAAGGGCTAACTTTTAGAAGAATAAGACAACAATAAAAGAGACTCTGCTAAATGAAAATTCATCTACCAATTGGGATGCTATTGTTAGTTAGCTAGTGTAGAAGCCAATGTGTTGGTGATATAGGTTCGAAAATGCAATAAAAATCACACATTTTATTTAACTATTATAATTGTGGTAATGAAACCATCTAACTAGATTTATCTCAATTTCTACATTTTCCTTTTTTAACTACAATTAAGCAAGTCACACCTGGTGGCAAGGAATGATGCAGTAATGTTTAATAGATAGCGGATTAACCTAACACTAAACACATTCAAAGGAAATCGTATTTTATTTAATATAACTTGTTTCAAAGTTTTCATGAAACGTAACCTTATAGAAAAATCCTATTACGATATTAAGGATTATATAAACGATAAAAAAGCTTGAGTGTGAATTGCTCTACCTCCATAGGTACTAACTATAATTTATTATTGATTATGTGAGATGGTGATATCAATTTTTTTTTAAAAGCTTCGTTTTATAAAAGCTTTGAACTTATTGATAGACATCCAAGATATCAATAGGTAATAATTTATTATAAAATAAAATACAAGCCTTCGTTGTTTGAGTACGGACCTCTAAAAGAAAAAGCCAGCGTACAACTACTAAGTCACCGGAATGCTCAAGTTGTACACAAACTCGAAGGTTTCCATTCAAAACGTTCTAACAGTCAAACTTAAATTCGACGTAACATTCCCCACAGTCGCGATTTTCATGGATGAAGTCTAACCGTTTAAGACATTCCACTCATCTCTCCGTCTAAATTTCTCCGTCTCTCCATGCGTCGTGAAAGGAGAGAAAACTTTCTCCATCTCCTTTAATCCTGGCAATGTATTTTGTCGCGCGCCATTGTTGCCGGCGAAACTTTTTTCTTTATCGCAACTTTTTTATCTTTAATTTTATTTCGGCCCCGTTTTATTTCACGGCTTTTATACGGTACGATTGTCGCAGGTTTATCGTTATTGAAATAGTTTTTTTTTTTTAGTTTGCTCGAGCTTTTTTTAGCTTTTGTTATAGTTTTATTATAAAAAAAGGTATGTTTTGTGTGTAAAGCTTTTTATCTGGCTAATACTGTGTTGGGCTTCTTCTTCGACAGGGGAGCGTTTTTAAAACTCGTAGCTTTTTCATGATAATGAATATAATTATCACCATCACTTTGACTCAGAAGCGGTGATAGCCTAGTGGTTAGGGCGTCAGCCTCCTAATCAGAGGTCGGCGGTTCGACTCCGGGCACGCACCTCTACCTTTTCGGAGTTATGTGCGTTTAAAAAAAAATTAAATATCACTTGCTTCAACGGTGAAGGAAAACATCGTGAGGAAGTTTCTGAGAGAGTTCTCCATAATGTTCTCAAAGGCGTGTGAAGTCTGCCAATCCGCACATGGCCAGCGTGGTGGACTATGGCCAAACCCTTCTCATATTGAGAGGAGACCCGAGCTCTGTAGTGAGCTGGTAATGGGTTGTTCATGATGATCACCATCACCTTACAACAATGAAAGAAAATGAAAGAAATTATATGTAAGACCGGTTATACGTTCATTTGAATAGAATGATTTTATGATTTAGTGTGTAGTAAACCTATAGTATCTTGAACTGTATTTTCTATATTGACATTCAAGTAGTTAAGTTCGTAGTACATAAATTACAAAGAGAAAAGATTTTTAAGCCATTCGACCACACGATACGATAATAATTATTATCTTTAACCCTAAAGAACTTGCGGTTACAATTCACTTTTGAAAACGAATTAAGCCCGCTGATTTTGTTATTCCTATTCAGTGGTAAACTTTATACTGTTTTTCTTTAAAGAAACGTAAAGAATATAATAATAAAAAATAAAAAAAAACTTTGCCCTGTGAGATAATATTCCAACGGTCACTCGTTCCATTCGAAATGTTATCTACTGAATTAATTAGAATTCTTTTTGTAGTCGTCTGCCTTATCAGAAACAAATGGCTCTTGTTACGACTTAAAACTGGGAAAACTTCAACGTGAACGTTTATAAATTCTAGATGTTTTTGCCCTACAACACAGAACTTTGCCAGTATTCCAAGCATAGTAATTTAAGTTATACATTTATGAGTTTTCTAACGACAGGCGCATAGCGAGTATAGCCGCATTGTCTGTCTGTATACTGTATCATATTAGAAGCTCAATAGAGGTACAATACATTTATTTTTAGAGCAACTTTTTTAGTTTGTCCCAATGACAAGATGGTGATGCCATGTGTTTTATGTTGCACCAAATTTGATAAGTTTCTCCAATTTTTAAGGTAATATCTCAAGCGGTTTTGTTACAGTGTTATATCAGAGTGAAGTTTCCATTTCGATGGAACATTATAGAACTGAAGTTAATTTTAAACATGTTCAGCTAACTCAGCTATGCATTTTAAGTTTAGGACAACGCCAATTTTGCTACGGAATAAGAAAAAAAATGTTTTTCTTGTTAATTGGGACCTAGTGATCCGTTGGATAACATGTGATACTACTCAACAAGAGATGTAGATGTTATTTACTAATCATTATCCGTAACGGTCACGAATCGGAAATTCGACCTGGAACGTCCTACTTTTAAGTTCAACGGCCAGCGAGGATTCCACAAACTCACACACACACAAATTTTACTGACACGAAACAAGTTGAAGCAAAAATAAACTATCACATTCGCCTAGCTTAAAACGGACTCCCGCCGAAAATAAATCGCGCGACGGGAATTTTAAAGCAGTTTTCCGGAAGTCAGTGTCTCGTTAGACGAATGAGCCGAGCCCGTGTGTCGGACACCACGTGTCACACCCCCTCCCTTTCCTTACCCCACCCAATTCACCTTCAGTTCCCAGGGGACCCTTACCCCCGTTGACCCCTCAAGCCTGTCGAACGCAGCCGATGCCTTTGTTAAAATTACGATATGTAATATAGTGGCCCTTCTAGGATTCTAAGTGCAGTCTTCGTTTTCCTTTCGCCTTCGCTAAGGTGGTCCGAGTTTACCATGTCTACAATTTCTACACAAAACTATCTATCAATCTATTTTTTTTTAATTAATTAAAATATCACATGCTTCAACGGTGAAGGAAAACATCGTGAGGAAACCTGCACGCCTGAGAGTTTTCTATAAAGTTCTCAAAGGAGTGTGTAGTCTGCCAATCCGCACACGGCCAGCGTGGTGGACTATGGCCGAACCCTTCTCATACTGAGAGGAGCCTCGTGCTCTGTAGTGAGCCGGTAATGGTTTGATCATGATGATCTATCAATCTATTTTTTTATAAGCATACATATATATCTACTCGACGCATCATCTGATGTCGAAGTACGTGGCGCAGTACGTGTGTTGTTGCATTATAAAGTTGGAGGTCCTGGGTTCAATTGCCGGCTCGAGTTTGGTCTGGGTACCAACCTACCGACAAAGAGGTGTCACTAAGCGATTTAGCGTTTCGGCACGATGTCGCGTAGAAACCAATTAGGAGTATGGGCTTAACCATACCCCTAACAGGTTAGCCTGCTACCATCTTAGAATGCATCATCACTTACCATCAGGTGAGATTGCCGTCAAGGACTAACTTGGTTTGGTGCCTCATAGCTTTACCTTTAAATTTACTTATGTAGTTATCATCATCATCCAACTACAATGTAAAAAATTGTATGTAGTCATCAAAAGCACCTTTAAAAGGTCAGTTTTAATAAAGATTCATTTAATTTTGAATATGTTCAATAAGTGTGGGTAAATATTACAACATATTGAAGAAGGGGATGTTAGTTCTCGCAATAAAAAAATGTAATAGACTCGTTTGCGTTATCCATCCAATATACTTAAGATAGACGTCAACCATTGAGCAAAAGGATTTCCATTATAAATCCAGTGCGAATAAACGACATGGGGGACTCGGGAAGGAATCGGATGTTGAATCAACAAGGTCTTGGGAGCCCGGAACTTTGTAGCCAGAGAGCTGGTGGAAAATTTTGCAGGGGCATTTGATTAGACAGGTGATTCAGATGGTACGACACATACATCTATACTGTAAAGCCATGTAATATGTTTCAGTATAAATAAAAAAGGCAGGCTTATCTACAAATACATAAAAAAAAATTATGTCCTAGTCTGTAGACCTGCCAAGCTATAAAGCAAAATGAACGTAAATAAGTAATCAATGCTTGAGTTAAAAAAAATACAAATACCTTCTTCAAATTTTTTTTATTTAAACAAAAAATTTAAAGTTTAGGACGTGATTGATTGGATTGCCGTAGAGATATGAGTTCAAATTCCGCCGTTCCTATAAACTTTTGTATGCACTTTAAATGTATAAATTTGGTGTGTTAGTGTAGGTAAAAACACTTTAATTTAATACAACATTAAAATAATAAAAGACAAAAACTAGGGAAGCAGAAAGATGTGGTTACAAATAGGGGCTAAATCGCCAAGTAGCGTCAAAATATAAAGCCCTACGATAGTTTCAAGCATCTCCCAAAATATTCCCACGCGCTCTCCAGCTTTTATTATTAGAAATCTGCTCCACGTCCTACAAACACAATATCTCAGATTAGGGAGAATCGGATGGTACGGGTACGTCGGCGTGCAAACAACGTGTTTTGTACATAAATTGAGGAGCGGACCTCTCCTCTGCCTCTGCCTCGGATACAGGACAAACAACGTAACGTGGCCTTATTACTTTAGATCGATTGCTTCTCGGTTATTGGATTGGCTGCAGTAAAAGGTTCTGTTGTTGGTTAAGCTGTCAGACATGCCATTTTTATTGTCTTCTCATCTTTCATTTCTTTAATGAACACGCGTACGGTAAAAGTCAAAACTTGTAACACCTCCCCATCACTGTCGTAATACACAGCTGGGCAAAGATCTCCTCTCTGAAATGAAAGAGTGCTTTTGCAGTTTAGATCTCCTTCATTTCTTTTTAAAAGGGATTAGATTTGAGATCTTTCACGGTTTATTTTTACATTTTAAGTCAGTGAGTTATCAATAATACGAGAAAATGAGAAATAGACTGTCGTGCTGATCTATATGATCACCGGCTAGGTTTATTATGAAGACTAGCTTTTGACATCGGCTTTGGTCACGTTCATTTCGTCCTTCTCGTGTTTTTAAATTTATAACTGCCTTACTTGCATATAAATTTATAACCCTTATTTTGTATAGGGGATGAATTTTCCAATAACCTTCTTAGCCTACGTAATAAAAAATATGGATCCCAAATTTTAGTACTTTGAACTTTGTGCAACATTCGCTCAGTAACTATTACCTCTCTTTTAAAAGATTAAGAAATGAGTTCGCCAGTTTATGTCAAATTTAGTAGAGCTTGTATTTCATGCCTACTCTCTCAAATATGTATATAATTGTCAAATTGGAGAAGCGGGCCATCCATATGAACTAAGCAAACACAGCGCAAATCATAACGTGAAACGTGACAGGGTTTCATTAATGAAACGTTGTTATCCGTTAAACAATTGGAAAACATTATTTCATTAGCGCATTTCAATCTAATAAAAACATTTTGTCGCTCAAATTATACAATTTTAATTAGTTTGTGATGTGCCATTTTGTTGTGTGGTTACGTATATTAAATTCAATTTTGGGTCAGTAACCGCTTTTAAAAATCCGTAATTTTCATCATGTTCAACCCATTACCGGCTCACTACAGAGCACGGTCATATAGTACACCACGCTGGCCATGTGCGGATTGGCAGACTTCACACGCCTTTGAAAACATTATGGAGAACTCTCAGGCGTGAGGGTTTCCTCACGATGTTTTCCTTCACCGCTGAAACAACGGCGTAATTTTAAATAACCGGAATTTATCTGAATGTCTGGTGCAGTGTTGGGTTTCAAACCGGTATATTGTCATTAAGGTCGTGATCTGTACAGCGCACTTTGACTTTGACTTTGCGCAGTTTAACTTAGAGGTGAGTTATTTATGTCGGACAAATAACGTTCTCTCGTTCTGTGTCTAAAGTCAGAGGTAAGGCTGAAATCGCTTTGTAGATTGGAATTAAACAGCCTTGTTGGTTGGCTAGTCGTAACACATCTCGAAGTCCAATATTTCATAACCGGGTCGTGACAAAACTTTTTGGTTACTATGCGGGTTTTTGTAAAAAAAAAATCAGTACCAGCCTAAGGTTTGAGGTTCATGTGCCTCAAAAATGACGTTAAGATGTGATCACCATAATAAGTTATTGACGACCTCGGCGCGCAGCTGCTGTTGCATTGTAAAGTTGAAGGTCCTGGGTTCAATTCCCGGCTCGAGTCTGGTCTGGTGGGTGGCTTCGGCTGCAGCTACTCGCTAAAACATATCGCCAAACGCTTTAGCGACCCAGTTTGTTGTCGAGTAGAAACAGTAAAGTATTAGTGACTCCTCTAGCGCTGAAGATATTCATGGGCGATGATAATCAATTCACATATTTTTTTTTTCAAAATTTCATAATTTGTAATTTATTTACTTTATATAAATTTCAATTTATTTGTCTGTCATCCGAGCGTCCAGTGTTAACTTAAATTGTTAATATCGGCGAATTGGGCCCCACGACACAGGATTACCTAGTGTGGGTCCCAACGGATGTACTAAGTTGTTTTTTGGCAAATAATTTTTTTTCATTTTCATATTTTTTCACATCAGGTGACACGTAGGCTCAATTACCCTTAATGTAAATATAAAAAATATATAAAGTTTATTTTCAAATTTCATTTTCATTCAAGATTAGCTCTAGCAATAAGGCAATTATCATAACCAGCTCCCTCATCTCTTAGCGCTAAGAAATAACAGTGTGAATTTAGCTGCGTGCAAGAAAATTAGCGCACCTCCATTTTGAAACAACTATCAAAGAAGGCTTAACACTCAAATATACAGAGGTGAAAGAGAATTCTTTCTCTCCCCGAGTAATTAGAACACTTAAAACACCGAGCGCAGAGCAAGTCGGCAAAAGTCAAGTGTTACAGTGGCAAGTTTTATTATTATTGTAGCTTTAACGTAACGTTTTAATTGTGTTATGACAAAAGTATAAAGAGTTCTGCGCTGCTAGGCATGGAAAATAAATTAAAGTGTTATTTTTGAACAACTCCCTGGCGCTATGGTGCCTTGGTACATACCTTTTTTTCGGACTGTCTTTTAGCTGTGCTAACCCTATTGGTTGTCACAGCGTAACCGGGCTGTTTGGCAAGCTTTGGAAAGAAGCTCTGCCAGAAGAAATTTTGAGCCCTAAGGCTCGAAGAAACTAAGGGAACGTCTGCCTAAGGGCGCCTCCTGTGAGGCCGAACCTCGGCTTAGGTTAGTTAGTTATCCTACCGACAAAAACGTGTCGTCAAGCGATTTAGCGTTCCGGATTAGGAGTATAGGTTTACCATACCCCTAACAGGTTAGCCCGCTACCATCTTAAAATGCATCATCACTTACCATCAGGTGAGATTGCCGTCATGGGCTAACTTGTAGTGAATAAAAAAAAACATAATACCCAGTTTTTGTTAACGCAATCCCTCCATCTCTCTCACACACGAGACGCTAGCACAGCATTGCTAGAGTATACGAGCTCATATAAAGGCATAAAGGGTAACTTTGTCTCTTATCCCCCATTATAGCTAGTCTCAAAACCCGCCCCCAGACAATGCCCTTCCTGTCAGCGTTCTGGCGTCTACATCCGTCACTACAGCTTATTGATCGGCTGCTTTATTATGAGCTAGACTTTCCGTACAGTTTCGCATTACTACTGTTTGTAAAGGTCAAGCCGCCATACATATATGTCGAGTCAAGGGCGTCCGAGCTGTTTTTTTGTAAGGGTGAGTCACGATTTTGTTTACTTTCGCTCAAAGTAATTAAAACCACAACTTGCCGGTTTACACTTTTATTGCGATAATAACTAAGAGGTCCGAACAGTCCGACGTCTCGAGCGAGAGAATAAGCCCCGAAAGGCATCGACCGCCCGTATTTATAGCACAAAGCATGCTTGTACAAAATTGATTGTTACTGTCTAAATTGTGTTAGTTCAAAATCATCAATAGTTAAAATGTGGGTAATTATTGAATTCTTGAGGTTAATAACTTCTTCGCGCCGACATATATGAAATCTACTACAACTTGAATTTAACTAGCTTGCTAAGATTATTCGCAATAGAAGTGATAACGAGAGTTAGGCAAGCAACATCTCTCTGTAACCTACTGAAAGACATTGGCCTGGCGAGGTCAGCTGTAAGTTGTATTTTAGAACGATTAAGTCCACGCTTATTAAGTTCTACCAAATCTGGCTTGGCAGGGATGAAAGCGAAATGAAGAGCAGTAGAGGGAAGCGTTGATTTGTCTTATCTACTACAAGTTAGCCCTTGACGGCAATCTCACCTGATGGTAAGTGATGATGCATTCTAAGATGGTAGCGGGCTAACCTGTTAGGGGTATGATAAACCCATACTCCTAATCCGGAACGCTAAATCGCTTGACGACACGCTTTAGTCGGTAGGATAACTAGTCACGGCCGAAGACTCCCACCAGACTTGACTCGAGCCAGGAATCGAACCCAGAACCTCCCAACTTTATAAAGCAACAGCGCGCGCGCTGCGCTACGAAGGTCGTCAAATGATGCGCGTCGCAAACTTACACAACAGGTCTTGGAAGTTGTTCCACGTGCCGCAAGATGGACACGGCATCCGAATGGTAAAACCATGGTTAAAAAGCTCATTTTTTTGTTGCGGGAACTGATGCATATGTCGCCAGGATGCGAGCTGGATGACCTTATTGGTTCGGTATGTCATACATGATCCTTTGACAACAGATACTTTGACCATATTTGCTTGGGTTTCGAAAAATTTACGAAAAATAGAATTGTTATTGTTTAATAAAAAGAAACTTTCACCTTTCTTATCTACCTCAATTCGTAAAAAGATTACGGCTAAGTGTTCCTCGGGTGATTTTTTGCCTATGTTGAACAAAAAATTGGTCACAATTTGTGGTAACAAATGTCATGGGCTTTGAAATGTCAAACGAGTTAGACGTAAACAAGTTGTAACAATATAAACACGGTTCGAGGTTCGATATATCGAGTTTTTAACATGTTTGGATGTTTGCACTTGTTTCGTCAGCGCAAACTTACTTTATCATGCATGTACCAATGCACTATCGAAGTCAGTTCAGTATTTTTAAAGGCCTCTCTTTTATCACGCTCAAATTAAAATTAATTTAGATTTATTTCTAATCAACCTATTTATTGTCTTTTTATTGTAAAATGCCGGAAAAAAGAAACAACATTTGCTCTTTTACAACATCAACATTTCAAAACTATTTAGACCCTAACGTCCCAAGTGTAAAGTAACGTAGTAGAAGATATATTTTCTCAACTTACACTAGCTGAAAAAATGAACAATATGTAATATATTATTATAAAAAAAATCTTTTATTTTATTATAAAGCCAAATGTGTTGTATGCCAAATTGTGTTCAAATTAATAATTAAATAAATTAATTAGTTACACTTTTATTTAGTAAACATACTTAGAAACCTTTGATTTTGTCAGATAAGTTGGCATTCTGAAGTAGAACTATCAAGTCTACCTTAACCTCTAATAGGGGGTAGGCAGTTTATGCCACTGTAACCCTTGCATTAAACAATTTACACCCCAACTCGGGCCCGCAGGTTATAAATATCACCTAACTGACGAGACGTTTCCGGAACACCTTTCAGAATGGGGGAAAAGCCGTGCACAGTTCGAATCTACCATGAATTTGAACCCTTTTACCAAAGTCATAAGGAAAAGTCAGAAACACGGGCATTTAGGCATTTAAGGCTAAATTGTAGCTGTACAATAATTGCTCGTAAAAATGCTGCAAGATTTTTCTACTAAATAAAGATATAAATATTTTTATTAAAGAGTTTCTAGGGTTTTCGACAAAGTCCCATATTTCTTAATTAGCAAAAGCAGTTATAGTTAAATGACTTCGAGGCAAATTACGATGATTCATTTTAAAAATCACAACTATTAATGTAATTGTGTTTTTTTCATCTAGATCTTTTTTTTTAGTCTGATTATAAAGCGGTGATAGCCTAGTGGTTAGGGCGTCAGCCTCCTAATTAGAGGTCGGCGGTTCGAATCCGGGCACGCACCTAACTTTTCGGAGTTATGTGCGTTTTAAAAAAAAATAAAATATCACTTGCTCCAACGGTGAAGGAAAACATTGTGAGGAAACCTGCACGCCTGAGAGTTCTCCATAATATTCTCAAAGGCGTGTGAAGTCTGCCGCACATGGCCAGCGTGGTGGACTATGGCCAAACCCTTCTCATATTGAGAGGAGACCCGTGCTCTGTAGCGAGCCGGTAATGGGTTGATCATGATGAAGCTCATGCGAGTGTTTATGTATGTATTTTTCTTGCCCTTATCCCACAGCATGTCTTCTTCTTCCAATCACTTCTATCAGCCGTCACTTCACTACTCACACTTCTTTCTTTTGCTGACATTACTTTCTGCCCTCCGCATTATATGACCATACCATGCTAGCTTATTAAACATACCATGTTCCGGAACAAGAATAAGAAACAAATAAAGTTATTACTCAAAAATTCCCTGTATAGAAATAAGAAACGTTCTTGTTTCATTCTCAAATAAAAATCATATTAAGTACAGCGCCGTACAGTTTCCCAGCTCGGTGGAACGCACGAAAACTTTTCCTATATGCAACTAAAAACTGTAAACTTCAACCGTGCTGGAATTTCCGAAATCGATTCTTGATGCAGGAGTTTATTCGGAACAAAGTTGCGTGTGCACAAACACACTCTACCATAAGACTTTTGCTTAAAATAGATACCTAGAAGAAATTGTTGTTATATTGAACAGGATTTCTTTGTATTGTTATCTCTTCCAAATAGCAGTAAAATAAAGGTCGAAATTGGAAACTACGAAGGAGTACTATAGTCATACAGGCAAGTGAGTGAGCTCACTCAGTTTACTATGTATGTGTATCTTTGTCAAATAACATCTTTTAATTAGAGTAAAAGCTATGGTAGAACTACAAGATATATAAAAGCCCTATAAAGTCAATAAATAATTATTATTGACGCTCACAAACAGAATGAGTTCATTAATTTCGCTATGGAGTTTGGTATTTTTGACAATCTGCAGACTTATATAAGAGTAAAAGGTTTATTTTATTGAATTTTATGAGGCATAATATACTATATACTTGTACAAATATATAAAAATAAAAAACAATGTTTCTATGTTTGTCCTCCAAGCGCTTCGAAACTATTGATCAGTTTTTTAAAAGTTTCTTCCACGACGGAGGGTACGGTGTGTTGGAGACTAACGTGAGGGTTTCACGTTAGTCTTTAACATTTTTATATTTAATCGCGGGCCATCTATACGACAGATCACCTGATTATAAGTGATTACAGTTGCTTATGAAAATCTTCAGCACCAGAGGAGCAACCGATATGAAGCCGGCATTACACCGAACGCTAAATCGCTGGCAGTATCTTTGCCAGTAGCGTGGTAGCTTGCCAGACCAAACTCGAGCCGGGAATCGAACCTGGGACCTCCTACTTTACAATACTGCAGCGCACGCAATGCGCCACGGATGTCGTACCTAGCCCAAATAATCTATATATAAATGTTATCTTTAACATGGCGGTGCAACGGTGTCAAATAAATAAGCTCATTCGATATTATACAAAACGCCCCCATTACTAACAATTCTACAAAGGAACATGTTATACTGAATGAAGGCACGCTTGACATAGGCTGAAAGTTTGGAAAGTGGTACTTGTTCTTTACTTCATAAACTCTTCATAAGTGTACTTTGGTAGTTGAATCTGTCTAACCAATTAAATTTATAAAACGCTTTTACGCGTTTTCCACTTTGTATATACGGTAAGTATATACAAAGTGGAAATATTTATCAAGTTATTTTTACGCTGTATAGTTAAACAGTGTTTTGTCTTCTTCTCAACATTGTCAAAGTACTTATTATAGAAATGGAGAAAGCGATTCATGACTAGTTGCGCTTATTAGTAAGGCCTTTTTTGTATAAATAAGTTTGTTTTAATTTACATACCGCGTGTTAAGTCACTCGTGTACTTGGTCAGCACTCACCTGAAACAAAAATATAATGTTATATAAAGTCATCATCATCATCAATCAATCATTATCAGTAATGTCCCACGGCTGGAAACAGGCCACCTCTAGCTATGATCTAAAACTCTGCGCTAATACGGGATAGAAACGATAACCAGGTAACTCGTAACTAAAAAATGTTAGCGAGTGTTAGTCACTCACACCTACTTTCTTCTACTTTCTCTTTTCCTAATCCTAAGGTTGCCTGGCAGAGATCGCTACTAAGCGATAAGGCCGTCTTTTGTATCCTGTTTCTTCTTGTTTTTCTTATTATTTCAATTTATATGTGGTGTACAAGTAAAGAATAAAATAAAATAAATAACGCCACAAATAAGTTTTCTCTACCAAAAATCGCTAGATGCGTCTAAAAAAAAATTAAAAAAGCTCTTCAACCCGTTACCCTGACATGTAAACAATGCATCGCAAGCGGAACCCAGTGTTATGCAATTATCTAATTACCGCGCGTCAAACATGGCGGACAAACATGGCGCCGTCGTCACTCGGATTACGCTGTTTGTGTAATTTGTTGGAGTTCAACTAAGATTCCTTGCTTACGAGATTTAGGTGCTGTGGAATTATGATGCAAATTTCTTGCCAAATTTCCCCTACAACTTCTGGTGGACCAACTTTGGACTGTTAATTTCAAAATCGAATGATTCGTTTAGCGTTCGAGCGTGATTAAAGTAAGAAATATTTACTACATCAATATGTTTAAGAAATAAAGCTTATTAATGTTCATACTACCTCTAACTTTTCGGAGTTATGTGCGTTTTTAAACAATTAAAATATCACTTGCTTCACCGGTGAAGGACAACATCGTGAGGAAACCTGCACGCCTGAGAGTTCTCCATAATGTTCTCCAAAGGCGTGTGAAGTCTGCCAATCCGCACATGGCCAGCGTGGTGGACTATGGCCAAACCCTTCTCATATTGAGAGGAGACCCGTGCTCTGTAGTGAGACGGTAATCGGTTAATCATGATGATGATGAATGTTCATACACTAGTAATTTTAGTGCAAAAGTTAAGGTGGGAGCGGAGTAAAAGAGTAAAATAAAATAGCATGTGTATATCAAAATATCTTATAAGTGCTTATATCTGCTTCATCAAAGTAATTTTGATTACTTTATTAATTTAAAAACTTGACTCTTACGAGACTTTCATCTTTTACGTAGTATATACGCTAAATCTAGCCAAAATACCTCAGTTTTTAGTTTTATAATTGTGGTTAAAAATATAAAGATAATTTATAATATGAATTTCCTTATTTAAAGTAAAATATTTCGATACGGGCACTTTTTCACGAGCAAACTAATAGTAAGTAGAAATTAAATTCTTGAGTAATTCTTTCTTTAAATTTAGTGTAGTATTTGATGGAAGTATAAAACGATTCAATATGGTTTATTTAAAAGGGAGTTATTTCCTCTCAAATAAAAATATCACTTAAATTAGCCAAAAAAATCCGTGTACACACAAAAGAAAAATATGTTTGGTGATGTTTGGTAACAGGTGGAAGTTTAGTTAAATTTTACAATAAAATGTTAATTAAGACTTATTTTTATCCCGTAAACGCCGAGACACGAATGTTTGCGTGGTTATTAATTAGTCTTTCCCGGGCGCCGTGGGCCATCCGTCACAATTCATCACGAAGAAGCGCCGGTGTTTACCCTCATCCTAGTGGAAATATTCAAAATATTATACTATAGAACTTTTTGTTTATGCAAAAAAAAAAAACAATTTTTACTAATGAGCTCATTAGTAAAAATTGGTTTGTTTTAGTTCGCCGTTTCTTTTGGATCCCATCCTTTAATTAGGGTTCGAGCGTGATGTTTATTTTGGTCAGGATGCAATTCTTTTATATAGTTTACATTATTTGACACTTAAATATGTGAGACAAATTATTGTACTGCAACCGAAGCATTACTTTATTTAGCTTCTTTTTTTCGTTAACAATCCCAGGCTATGCGTTTCTTGTCAGACTAAGTATGAATGAATGTAACTGAATAACTTAGTTGCAGTCTCAAATCAAAGATAATATTTAATTTTATTTAATTGCAAGTCGGAATACATAATGCCGGAAACAGAACCATCTGGAGAAACATCATACGGAAGAAGGTGATCCATGCTAAGGACCGCGACCCTCAGTAATGAGAGAGAGAGAATTGTAGTTGAAGTCGTTGTATTAAGTAACGTTGCGAAATAATTTTAAACTATTCGACAAACGATTAAAATTATGAAAATATTTCATTAAATTATTGTTATACTTTTTGGTCACACAAAAAAAATAATGTTTAGTCTGAAGAATATTGTTGAATAAAAATAGCGGGTATCAGCAACTACAGTTAGATATTTTGCAATCCTTGAAAGGTTTTTGTTAACCTAACAAACACTCAGCTCTCTATGCGGAGCATTACTTTGCAATTTCTTAATACAACCTATTTGCGTCGCTACTGTAGGGGATGAGGCAATCATTTTATTTCTTTACAGCCTTACATTAAGCCTTTATTGTTACGTGAAAAGTTTTCAGCGAAATTCTAACGCAGGTGAGAATATGAAGTCATTTGTTATTCACGGGAAGGGGGCTAGATAGACGCACAATTTGTGTATAACGCTTAAGGGAGAAGGGGGGGCTAATTGTATGGTATTTATATGGAAATTCAGCATATTTATGGGCGTAGATCGTTTATCAAAAATGTTAAAGGCGATTTTTTTAAAGAGCTGTAAGATTAGTAGAATTAAATAGTAAATTATGGCTGCCGATCACGTAGCTCTCATTTGTTTTACTATGAATTAAACGACCAACGTCCGGTGGTACCTGCAGTAGGTGTCACGCAAAAAGAACACTGGAAAGCAACCTATGGTTGTGCAAACGTCTCGTAGCTTTAAAAATAGCGAATGACAGATAACTTGCGGGGCAAATCAATAGATTATGATGTATGATATCTAATAACGATGAGTAGATTTTGTTCGACTCAGGTTTTCACCAAAAAATGCTGTAGGTAGCAAACCAAAGCGCGCTTAGGCCTTATAACTTAAAGTGATCTCTTCCACGCCACCTTCACACGCGGATCTTATAACTGAAAATCGCAATAAGAGAAATACATTCTAGTAAGAACATAATACAAAGTTCTTAATTATTTTACTCCACAAAGGGTATTGCAGTTATTGTAAACACATACCCTATCTGTTTCTAGTCGACATCGTACCGGAACACTTAATAGTTTGTCAGCACTTCTTTATCGGTAACTAGCTACGGCTATAGCTTCCCTCAAAACTAAATAAAATTGCATTAGAACTGTGTGAAGGAACTAATTTTCAATTCTTTGAGAAAGGGGGAACTTAGAAGTCATTAAAATACTGAGGATAATAGCGACGACCTCCGTAGCGTAGCGTAGTGCGTGCGCTGTCGTATTATGAAGTTGGAGGTTCTGGGTTCGATTCCCGACTCGATTCTGATCTGGTGGGAAGCTTTGGCCGTGGCTAGTTACCACCCTACCGACAAACACGTGTCACAATCGTTTCGGCACGATGTAGAAACCAATTAGGAGTGTGAGTTTAGCAAACCCCTAACAGTTTAGCCCGCTACCATCCTAGACTGCATCATCACTTACTACCAGGTGAAATAGCCGTCGAGGGCTTACTTGTAGTGTAAAAAAAATGTTCCCCAGAGCTCCAAGTTCATATTGAAAGTAACCAAATACGTAGTTAAATCGTTAGTGAGCTTTTTACCCGATACGATTTATACCTATAACAATTTTTAAATGATTGATAGAAGTTCCAAGTAGGTACTACTGTGGACTACTGTGTAACAGTAATAAACCAAAACATATGGCTTTTGGGCCATTAATTGATTTATGAGATTGAAAAGCTAAGAAATTACTTTAAACTTATTATACAAATTTAAAACCCCAATCCGCTTCCATCGGTATGCCAAATTTCAGACAGAACAAGTCATTTTATATACAAAGATTTTATAATATTTATTAATAATAATAGTTAGTAAGTAGGTAAGTATAGATCGATTGGTATCGATGTCAATATGATATTGATGCGGTACCTAACAAGGCGTGTAATATGTATACCCGAGGAGTGGATTAGTGTATGTGGTGACGCTTTGCTCCGGTGATCTGCGTTACGCTTGATAAAGTGCTCACTAGATTTGTGTTCAAGTGTTCACCTGTGACTGAATCGACATGATCAGCATCAGTAACATGATGTTAAACAAACGGTTAATGATATATGACGAGTTAAGGCCGTCCGAGTTGTTTTTAGTAAGAGTGACATCAGCATTGCTGACGTCACGCTTTTGTTTACTTTCGCACATAGTAATTAAAACCACAACTTGCGGGATTACACTTTTAATGCGACAATAACTAAGAGGTCCGAACGGTCCGACGTCTCGAGCGAGAATACCACGAAAGATATAATGAGTGCGAATACTTGTATGGATAAAGATTTTAAAGTGTTCTTAACTTACTCCCAGGATCGCCTTGTAAAGTTGTGCCACAGTGCATTAGAGGGGTCGTCAAATGACCGAAACACTAGGCGTGACATAACCGCTATTACCCAAATACTCTTGTTGTACCTTAACATTTTATGCTTAGATAAAAAATTACGATAGCATATATTTATATGTTAAGTAAAGCTATACGGATTACTAAAGCCTTAAACGTACCAGTGTATACTTAGGAAATTGTCGGTTTCCATTCCCGTGACTGGGAATTTAGGTCGGTCCAAGTCTTTATCATTTACATATATCGTTAAAGCAAAATAATTATCGTATTAGAGCAGCGTGTTAGATCTATCTCATACACCCTCTCTTCAGGCCTGTGTCCAGAAGTGTTACTTTAATGGAATTAAAGGTAAAAAAAATGTATCAATTTAACAGAAATAAGCAGAAGCAAATATCGATAGATTATAAGAAAAGTATTTCCCACTATCACTCCTTTCCCAATTTCATCTTTGAAGACATGCTGTTTTGGCTTAAAAGTTTATATTCAACCCGTCATACTCTTTAACTAATAATTGAATACATTGTAATGATTCATGAAATTCTAATGCAGCCCTTTTAAATGTTAACGCAGGAGTAATTTGATTTAACTTCCACTACTTTCCATAGAAACGACAAAGACAATAGCTACGAGGTATAGATGAACTTGTAACCTGGCAATCATCGCGCAGATCTCATGTTCGTGTCCGGACGGACAGAGCTCACCGTACACAGCGTGAACTTGGGAATAATACCGAACTATACAAGGATTTATAATGTAGATACTAATAAAGGCATAAAACATATTTATGTTCGGCTAATCGGTGGTGTAAGTTCTGTCTGTTAGGGTGCTTCGGCCGTGGCTAGTTACCACCTTACCGACTAAGTCGTGTCGCAAAGCAGTTTAGCTTTCCGGCACTATGTCGCGTAGAAACTCATTAGGTGTATCGGTTTACCATAACAGGTTAGCCTGTCATGATTTCCAAATGTTTCAGATTTTAGTGTCTTTGAATTTACATACATATAATATCTTAATCATTAAATGAGAATATATAATTGAAGTATGTGGTTTGACTTAACTGATTTAGGTATAATGTTATAGATAACAAGTATAGATATTGAAGAGTTGTGTTCCTTATCAATAAGTTGTGTACCATCCTGTAAATAAATAAGAATAGATACTGAAGAAGTGTGTTTTTTAACAGTTCTTAGACTGCAACATCACTTACACCAGGTGAAATTGCCGTCAAGGGCTAACTTGTAGTGGACAAAGCAAAAGTCTAATGTCAAGAATTTTTGCCATTGTATGTTTCGGTTTTACGTCAATCTCGCGTTTGTCTTCTCTGAATTAAAATTCTCCAGGATATGACATAGCACATATCCTGGAGAATTTTAATTCGGAGAAGACAAACGCGAGATTGACGTAAAACCGAAACATACAATGGCAAAAATTCTTTTTTTTTGTCTACGTCGGCTTGGCTATGCTATGCGTTTTTAACAATTAACCAAGATGAATAAGATAGTTTATCAAGTTTCGTCAAAATTGGTTTATTTATATATTTATTTATTTTACATCCAATTAGAACGACACACAATTAATGTCACTTACACTAACTAGATAACATAATTATACAAATTGTTTAATACATACTAAAAACAGAGCAGTCCACCTGTCATTGAATGGGTCCCATGGATCATTCTTGGTTTGAAAAACAAACACTTAACTTCAACAAATGGGACAAAACTAATAATAGCTGGTTTAAAAAAAAATGTAAACTCACTTAATTCTCTATCTATGCAGCCTATTAATTTTCTTGAACTGGGATTTAACCTCTATCTAACCAAATCTTAACATTCTTATTATTGATAATAACTTGTCCGAAACCTATAAGAACATGAATAAATAAAAATGAATAAACTACACATAGGAAACCTAAAAACCACACCTGTCCGACCCCCCCCGTTATCCCGAACGTCGCCTAAGTCGAGGTTCGGCCTCAAAGGGGGCGCACTTAGGTAGATGTTCCCTTAGTTTCTTCGAGCCCTAGGGCTCAAAATTTCTTCTGGCAGAGCTTCTTTCCGAAGCTCACCAAACCTCCCGGTTACGCTGTGGCAACCAATAGGGTTTGCACAGCTAACTACAGCTAACAGACAGTTCGAAAAAAAAAAAAAACATTAAACCCGATGTCAAAACATAGGCATACGGATATTATTATTTTGGTTATGAACAGAACAACATCTCAAGATGAATTTTATTTGATCATAATACATGATGTGAGGCCTTAAGCTTGTATGTAATAAATTTTATCTCCTTTAAATATTGCATCCAGTTCAAACAATAACAAGGAAAAAATAGAAATTAAAAAAAGATCAAAGTGCATTTCAAGCTCAAATCTACCTTTGCATAGTGACCAAACGTAGGGATTTCTTTAAAAACGTATATTAGCAGTGCACTCGAAACCACTCGCAGCCCCGCGCCCTTCAGCTGAGCTAATATCCTTGTAGTAGAGAGCACTTCAACGTTGATGATGGAAATCAATTCAATTCTATCGCATTTGCATCCAGAGTGAGGGTTTTAATCGAAAGATTACGCCATAATTACTTTGCGATGCATTTTTTGTACTGAATTAATGCAAAGGACATTCAGCTTGATTTCCTTTAATCCATTTCAACTAGAAAGTTCCATATTACGGCGTTATATACAAAAAAGCTTCTTTATTAGTAACAATCAACGCATATCTTTTTTTTATTTACTACAAGTTAGCCCTTGATGGCAGTCTCACCTGATGGTAAGTGATGATGCACTCTAAGATGGTAGCGGGCTAACCTGTTAGGGTATGGTAAACCCATACTCCTAATTGGTAACCAAAGTAAATTAACTATTTTGAAACTTCTTATAAATGCTTATAAACATTTAGGTGAAATGATGTCTCATCCATATTTGGAAGCGATAATTGGGCTGATACATTTAATTAAACTAGCTATCTTTAGATTTTTTTTTTTATCCACTACAAGTTAGCCCTTGACGGCAATCTCACCTGATGGTAAGTGATGATGCGGTCAAGATGGTAGCGGGCTAACCTGTTAGGGGTATGGAAAACCCATACTCCTAATTGGTTTCTACACGACATCGTGCCGGAACGCTAAATCGCTTGGCGACACGTCTTTGTCGGTAGGGTGGTAACTAGCCACGGCCGCAGCCTACCACCAGACCAGACTCGAGCCGGGAATCGAACCCAGGACCTCCAACTATATAAAGAGACAGCGCGCTCACTGCGCCACGGAGGTCGTCAAATTTGTCCTAGTTATGGAAGTTTAAATCTTATATGCATGACACATATATTGTTATGTGATGTGTAAACATCTTCTGGGGATACCGTGATGGAGCGTAATGTGCGTTGAAAACGTGTTGACGAAAATATTGACGACCTCCGTGGCGCAGCGCGCGTGCTGTCGCATTATAAAGTTGGAGGTCCTGGGTTCGATTCCCGGCTCTAGTCTGGTCTGGTGGAAAGCTTCGGCCGTGGCTAGTTACCATCCTACCGAAAAAGACGTGTCGCCAAGCGATTTAGCGTTCCGGCACGATGTCGCGTAGAAAAAAAATAGGAGTATGGTTATACCATATCCCTAACAGGTTAGCCCGCTACCATCTTAGACTGCATCATCACTTACGATCAGGTGAGATTGCAGTGAGGGGCTAAATTATAGTGGATAAAAAAAAACAAAAAAACTATTGCGGCCCATGTTCTCAGTAACGGTGGTGCTATGCCGGAGTCGGGTCGTGACGCGGCGTCGTGCTATTGCCGCAATTTGAGCGCATTACCAGCGTATCAGTTAAAGGTCTCGTGATGCTGAGGGGAAAGTGCTGTGGAAGGACCGTTTAAAAATCAAATTCAAAATAATCTCTATTCAAATTGGCCTTTAAAAAGCGCTTTTCATTCCTACCTACAATTGTAAAGACAGATGAGGACTTATAGGCTAGCATGGTATGATGTCACCAAAAGAATGTTATATATGAATGTGGAAGGGCAAAAGAGTAGAGGAAGACCAAAGACGAGATGGATGGATTGTGTAAAAGAGGATATTCGGGTAAAAGGTTGTCACGGCTTTTTGAAGTGAGTGGAAGAAAAAGACGTGTTGTGCCGACCCCATATTATATTGGATCCTTATCCCAAAATAAGAAAAAAAAAATGTCTACATCGTCGCCTGAAGACGATGATTTCGTAAACTTAAATCTAGATCTGTGAGTGTTGATCAGCTCAATTGAGTGAATATCAGCCGCATTTCCACATAACAAGTAACTAAAATAGAGCAGGCTATATATATATATTTTTTTTTATATACAAAGCGAGCAAACGAGCAGGCGGGTCACCTGATGGTAAGTGATTACCGCCGCCCATGAACATTTGCAGCACCAGAGGAACCGCCAATGCGTTGCTGGCCGATTGGCTGGCTATAGCGGTTTCTATGTCATATTACGTATTTTGTTCACTGCATAGGCAGCAGAACTAAGTCTTTTCGATAAATTAGTAACAAGGGGCCCCATAAAAATCTTATCTTGTGTAAATTCTTGTCTTATTTACCCCCTAATCGATTTCTCCTTTACATGATACTGAAACGCTTGATCGCTTATCGGTTTGTCTTTTCCAGTATGGTCGTAACTACCCGCGACCGAAGCCCCAAGACTAAGCCAGTCATCATCATCATGATCAACCCATTACCGGCTCACTACAGAGCACGGGTCTCCTCTCAATATGTGAAGGGTTTGGCCATAGTCCACCACGCTGGCCGTGTGCGGATTGGTAGACTTCACACGCCTGTTCTCAAACATTAAAGAGAACTCTCAGGCGAGCAGGTTTCCTCACGATGTTTTCCTTCTCCGTTGAAGCAAGTGATATTTTAATTGCTTAAAAAAAAACGCACATAACTCCGAAAAGTTAGAGGTGTGTGTGCCCGGATTCGAACCGCCGACCTCTGATTAGGAGTCTTTTCCAGTATGGTCGTAACTACCCGCGGCCGAAGCCCCAAGACTAAGCTAGTGCCGGGATTCAAACCTTCCACTTTACAACGCACGCGTTGCCTCGGTGGTCGTCAAAACCCATGAAAGATATCAAGTATTTTGGGAACACAAAGCAAAAAGATAACACAAATAAAGTTATGAGACCACAACGACCAGCTGCGCCAAGGAGGTTGTCAAAAAGGCAGAGTGTTAAGAAAGAAAACCGTTGGCATCCTTCTGGCACTGAACAACAAATAATGAAACATTGAAGCTCAGTTGGCAACACCGAGATTGGCACAACCCCTGTGAGTTATCAGCGGGCTGACTCCGGCAGGGTTGTAAAGCTAAATATTGGGTGGACCCGCGGGAGCTGGCGATATCTTTACGACTGTTGGAGTTAGATTGCTTTTTGTTCCCTGCGCTTATTATTACGAATCTACTTGTATGGGCTGTGTAATCGGTAGTACCAACATCTGAACATATAATAAGTAACTCTCCTTATTAAGAGCAAGTGTACAAGTCTATATTTATTTTTGACAACCTCCGTGGCGCAGCGCGTGTGCTGTTGCATTTTAAAGTTGGAGGTCCTGTGTTCGATTCCTGGCTCGAGTCTGGTCTGGTGGGAGGCTTCGGCTGTGGCTAGTTAAAACCCTACCGACAAAGACGTGTCGCCAAGCGATTTAGCGTTCCGGTACGATGTCGCGTAGAAACCAATTAGGAGTGTGGGTTTACCTTGCCCCTAACAGGTTAGCTCGCTGCCATCCTAGACTGCATCATCACTTACCATCAGGTGAGATTGCCGTCAAGGGCTAACTTGTAGTGGAAAAAAATATATATATATTTTCTATATTATACATAAGATGACGACTACCGTGGCGTAGTGGCGAGCGCTATTGTCTATTAAGTAAGAGGGGTTCGATAATTTTGGGAATTTATAATATCTGTATTTTCTCTGTTAAGTCTGATGGAGGCTATGGCCGTTAATAGCCACCACCCTAATAAAGATATGCCACCAAATTATTAAGTGATCCGATACGATGTCACGTAGAAACAAGGCTAGACTTAGGCTGCATCATTACGCAATTTTTCAAATTGAGATTAGAGAAAATGAGGTTAAGTTTACCTTCGTTACCCTTATGATACATAAATAGGAAATTAACTGTATTTATCTGTTAATTTCATGTTGAACACCTTTCAGTAAAATTTGGTAATAGATTGCTCCAAGCAACGCTTTTATTTTAATATTTTGGATACAAATGGTTTATTTTTTGCCGACGTAAACTGTTAAATAGTAGTGGGTCAAATTAAATTTTCTTTCGCATATTCTTCGGCCATCTTCGAAGATCGACACCCTCGATGGACAAAAGCAAATTACTAGCTCTCAATGCAATAGCCTCGCAATTTAAATAAATTATATATGTCGAGTCAAGGGCGTCCGAGTTGTTTTTTTAGTAGGAGTGACGTCAGCATTAACGTCACGCTTTTGTCAACTTTCCCTCATAGTAATTAAAACCACAATTATTACACTGTTATTGCGACCATAATTAACCATAAGTCCGAACGGTCCGATTTCTCGAGCGAGAATGCCACAAAATGCAACAACCGCCCGTATTTATAGCAAAGCATGCTTGTACAAAATTGATTGCTACCTTCTAAATACATTGATTAACAAAAAAAAATATTAATTAGTGATTTAAAGAGTTCAAATGTGGGTAATTATTGAATTCATTCAGCGGCGCCAAGAAAATCATTCTTGGCGCCGCTGAATGAAGTTAATAACTCCTTCGCGCCGACATAAAATAAAATAAATAACATAAATCGATTTTTTTAATCCTACACACAAATAATTTATTGCGGAAGTCCCAAATTATACGCGGTACATTACTTCCCCAGAACACCCCACATTCCTCAGTATTTCTGCGACGAAAACTTCCCAAGATTGATTCAAACGTCAGGCGTAGAGTGGCTAAATGAAGCGCCTTTGAACGGGACGATATTTCTTGCGCTGTTGCATTTAACGCATTTTTATCTCACTTGAATACTTAAAGGTTTACACGACCTCCGTGGCGCAGCGCGTTCGCTGTTGCATTTTAAAGACGGAGGTTCTGGGTTCGATTCCCGGCTCGAGTCTGGTCTGGTGGGAGGCTTCGGCCGTGGCTGGTTAGCACCCTACCGACAAAGACGTGTCGCCAAGCGATTTAGCGTTCCGGCACGATGTCGTGTAGAAACCAATTAGGAGTATGAGTTTACCATACCCCTAACATGTTAGCCCGCTACCATCTTAGACCGCATCATCACTTACCATCAGGTGAGATACAGTCAAGGGCTAACTTGTGGTGAATAAAATAAAAACAGCGTTACCCAACCTTTTACGAATGTGAAGCATTGCAGATAGGTTTAGTCGAAGAAAACCAATAAATCAGGCTGAACGTCATCTTTAGTGTACCTGCTGAGACAAGCTATTATTTTGTGTAATATGTACAATGTAAAAAAGGTGCCGTACCTTTAAAAGGTGATTACCGTCGCAAATTAACATTTGCAGTCTAGTTAAGGCTACCCGGAATCACATCATACCGGCACGCTAAACCGCTTTGCGGTATGTCTTTGCCGATAGGGTGGTACCCTAACCACGATCGAAGCTTCGACCAGTCTCGAACCGGGAAACGAACCCGGGATGCCCACTTCATAATAATAAATAATATATACTGCAGCGCAAGCACTGGCTAAGGAGGCATGTTCATAAAAGATTTTTTTCGCTAAGCTTGGAATACATAGCAGAAATTAAATCAAAGCTTTGCTATGAAAAAGTCACATGGACAAAAACAGCGCAAGATCATGGTGCCGTGTGTTGAAAGCCAGCCCCAAGAATCTGGTATTGTAATTACAAGTATTTTTGTAAAACTTTGCATACTTGTAATACGGTTGTTAGATCGATCTGTGATATTACAGTACAAATGACGACGACGATCTCTCCTATTACGTATTTTAATCAAAAGTGGAATAGTGTAATTGATCAGAAACCAATGCGTTCTTAGTACTGTCTACAGTCTTCCTACGAAAACCAACCATTAGATTGCAGCGCAATAGAAGCACGGTAAAATGTCGTCGAACGCAAAGGTACTATTATGTATTCCGTGGCAAATGTTCTGAAGGCTTGGGCAATATTTTAAATTTATTTGCATTCGCGATGCAAATTATGAAATAGAGATGGGGAGGGAGTTTGTTTTTTTTCTTTTATATATATTTTCTTTATATTTCCTTCCTTTAATCGAATAGGGGAGAGTATTGTTAATTCTGAGGGAATGAATGTTTACCTTTTTTCCTGCAATGAATTATAATGCATTTATTGATGGTTTTGTACCCTTTGATAGTTCGTTGAAATTCCTTTGAGAGCCGCGCTCGGGAATGTAAAATATACGAGGATGGAAAAAATAAAATTCTTTGATGATACTTTCCATATAAAACTATTCAAATTTGCAAAAAGGTTTTTGTTTGTTTTAAACACGACGTTGCGCGTCATAAATGTATATTGTGATATACAATGAATATTAAAGCTGCTATAAACCGCGAAAATGATTATTTTATTTATTTTATTTTTATTTATTTGGGACAGCAAACAATTGTATATTAAATACTAGTACAAGATAAAATTACACATAATAACTATAAATAAATACACAATTAACAGCACTATCCACGACTTAATGAAAATGATAATATTAAGGGCGTGACAAAATAATAAAAAAAAAAAAGATTAACAATATAAATAACAAGAAAAGAAAAATCCAAATTTAAACATGTGAAAGAGAAAAAAAAGAAAAAAAAAAATTAAAACGATTGTAGCAAAATAAGTTCAGTAAAATAAAAGCTTATTCGGGCCTTAATTTTAAAATGTCAGTTATATGTTTTTTGTATTTGCCTTCACACAGAGCAAATATGTCGACTTCGTCAAACATTTTATTGTAGGTGTCCACCAATCGACGTATGGGTGAACGGGCTCCCGCGTTGGTTTGCAGAATTTTACCGCAAATAAGTTATAGGAACGCACCTGTCGTCGATTAGCGTACCTGAGAACATTGATGGAAATTTTATGAACGAGGTCGGAGCAATCATATTTGTTATGAAGCAGACCATGCAACACCATTGCTTCCAACAAATTGCGCCTGGATTCGAGTTTCAGTAGGTTATATTTTCTGAGCAACGCAGCGTATGGAAGTCTGGCACGACTGCATCTATAGTGCATAGAACGGAGGAACTTTTTCTGGACCATTTCCAGCTGGTTCATGTATTTGTTATATAAGGGGTTCCAGATACAGCATGCGTACTCCAGCTGGGGTCTTATTAGTGCCTTGTACAGGCGTAAATACGTGGATGGTCTGAAGAAGTCCCTCGCGGTGCGCATCACAAATCCATACAGGCGAAGGGCATTATTAACTACTTTGTTTATGTGCTCGTCCAGGTGCAATTTGGAGTCCAGCTGAATACCGAGATCGCGAAGGGAGGAGACTTTTGATAATTTCACATTGTTAAGCGTATAGGAAAAATTGTAGGTGAGCTTATTTTTCGTAAATGTAATTGCGTGGCATTTAGGTATGCTTAACTGTAACTTATTTATTTTGCAGTATTCGGTCAAACGTAGCAAGTCTTCTTGTATTAGATTACAGTCTGATTCTTTATTGATTTGTAAGAATATTTTAAGGTCGTCCGCGTATAACAAAAAGTTGGTATGTTTGAAGCAGCTTCGAATGTCGTTTATATAGATCACGAAAAGCAAGGGCCCAAGGATGGAGCCTTGCGGCACACCAGACGTTACGGATACAGAATCAGACTTGAAACCATTTACAACGACCCTTTGACTTCTGCGCGTAATATACGAAGCAAACCACCGCAGGAGATTTCCTCGAATACCATTATAGGCAATTTTTCGAAGTAAAAGCTCGTGATCCACTTTATCGAAAGCTTTGCAAAAGTCAGTATAGATGGCATCAACTTGTATACCCTTATCGAGGCTTTCGTAAAGATGAGTTGTGAATAATAATAAATTCGTGACGGTGGATTTACGTTTAACGAAACCGTGTTGTTCGGGTATGATAATTTTGTGTAGAACCGGGTAGATAGCGTTGTGCACGAGTTTTTCAAGAACTTTTGATAAAATACATAGCAAGGATATGGGGCGGTAATTGGTAATATCATTCTTCGAACCACTTTTATGAACTGGCATTATATTTGCTTGCTTCCAAACGCAAGGCACGACAGCGTCTTTAATACATTTATTGTAGATAAGGACCAGAGGCTTGCAGATGGAATTGCACGTATTTTTTAGAAAAACCGCAGGAATATTATCAGGCCCAGCCCCTTTGGAGGCGTCAAGAGATTTTAGTTCTTTTCGAACTTGTTCTAAGCCGAAGTGTAAATTATCTATGAATGAATCGCTACAGGAATCGCCATCAGAAGGGGACCATGTTTCTAGACAAAGTGATGATGGTTCGTACACGGAATGAAAGTAGTCCGAAAACATATTACAGATATTTTCCGGATCATGAGAGCTCACGGTGTTGTACGTCATATTGGCCGGAATGCCAGCTTTGCGTTTATGATTTGCAACAAATGTAAAGAAGTATTTAATATTTGAGCGCAGGCTGTCCTCCACTGACCTTGTATAGACGGAAAAGCATTTAGCGCACTGAGTTCTAAATCTTTCCCTATAAGTAGAAAATTTTTCGTAGTCTGATACGTTGTTGTACTTTTTCCATTTAATCCAAGCATTATTTTTATTTTTAAAGATGTGAATGAGTGAGGGTGAGAACCAAACCGGATACTTGACACGCGCTACTTTGAGTGGAACATGTGATTTTATAATACTATATATTTGTTCATAAAAGATCTCAAGCATCTCCTCAGCGGTTTTGTTTGAAAATAAAGAAACCCATGGAATTGTTTCTATAATTTTATTGATCATTTCAAAGTTTCCCTGTCGGTAGTTATACCTAGGGGCATTATTACGAGGAAGAGAGGTGTCTAACTCGGATGTTTTTATAACGAGTGGGGGATGGTGGATAGATTCATTTAGTAGTGGAACGTCTGATTTATTGACGTTGCAATTGTTAGTTGATAAGACTATGTCCAAGATTCTACCCTGGTTATAAGAGTTGCGAATGTTGTTGAATTGAGCGGCATTTAGTGCAGACATAAAATTCCGTAACTCCATACACACCGGGGTGGTAGTGTCACATATCAGCCCATTACGTAGTGCATTTTGAGTCCATGATGCGTGGGGTAGATTAAAGTCACCAGCAATATAAAAATTGCCCGTGTTTGCTTCGTTCATTAGTTCAGAGATAATGTTAAAGTAGCCTCTGTATGCATCTATACACGAACTGGGAGGAAAATATACACCTGAAAGAATAAGACGTGTATGGAATCTATTTCCCGGAATTTCTACAGTGACATATTCTATAAATCTATGAATGTCGATTATTTCGATCACTGGATAAAGATTAGCGATTTTACGTTGTCAATATCTCCTGAGAATGCTCCGGTGTTGGGTCACTACCGTGAAACTTATCCGGAGTAGCAAATGTCACTTCGGACCGAAAAATTATGTTCATGCAAATAATTCCCATTTAATCGTTGCTGCGTGAAAGATACAGAAACCCACAAATACACCAACGCATTTATATAGATTTTAAAATGTAAAATCGCGTATTCACCGCGTGTGCTTGGGGTGAGTTAGGGGACGCGGAATCTTACGGCATCTTCGAATGACAAATTTGTTTCATCTTTGGTGAGGGGAGGCGATTCATTTCGCGGGTTTAAGGTAAATGTCGGCGAGATTGAGTGACTTATTTGGAAGTGGCTGTTACAATTTGTTGAAATGTTTGTCGCCGAGCTATTTTAAAATATCGCCCCCGCCTGTCGTGCGTACATTTACGATTCATAAAGATTCATGCCCTCGGATTTTTAAAATGAAACTGGAGTTTAGTCTTTATTTTTTGTGTAGAAGTAAGTGCAAGGTTCTAGGATACGGTTTGTTTTTATAAATTCAAATTCAAATTCAAAATAATCTTTATTCAAATAAGGACTATTAAAAAGGCACTTTTGACGCGTCAATAATTTACATAGTAGTTATTTCATGGTGATAACTATATTCGTAAACTTAAAACTAAAGCTATGAGGGTTCCAAACGCGCCCCGGTCTAAGAAGAAGCCCACAACAAACTTAGCCAGGGTTTTTCTTTTTTTTCGTTGTCACCATCCCACTTAATGAATAAAATGAATAATGATCTTACTCATCGTCATGATCATCATGATCAACCCATTATCGGCTCACTACAGAGCACGGGTCTGCTCTCAATATGAGAAGGATTTGGCCATAGTCCACCACTACTTACTTTGGGATCATTATGGAGAACTCTCAGGCGTGCAGATTTCCTCACGATGTTTTCCTTCATCGCTGAAGCTAGTGAAATTTTAGTATTTTTTTTAGTGATAATTGAATATAGGTGCGTGCCCGGATTCAAACCCCCGACCTCTGATTAGGAGGCGGACGTCCTAACCACTAGGCTATCACAGCTTCAATAGCGGGATCTTACTAATGTACATTAAAGAGTTGCATCGTCACATCGTCAGCATTAAATGCAGAAACCTTTGTGAAGTTAAGTGTACGCTCTTAAGTCATGATCCTGAAGGCCATTTACTACTTGCTATATTATATGAACTTAAAGGATAATAAGGTACAAGACCTTTACGATCATCATAAAACAGTTGATCAACATATACCTACCCCAGCGCCATCTCCTAAAATATTTATGAACTAGCACAGACACTACTGTGCCGTTTTTTGGACATTGGCGTCCGGAATAAATATTCAATCAAAACTGTAATCCATATGGCACAGTTTTTTTTATACACTACAAGTTAGTCCTTGACGGCTATCTCACCTGGCGGTAAGTGATGATGCAGTCTAGGATGGTAGCGGGCTAACCTGTTAGGGGTATGGTAAACCCACACTCCTAATTGGTTTCTACGCGACATCGTGTTTATGAGTAGTGCACTTCAATTGAGTCTCTATTCTATTGAGTCACGCAGTAGTCATGGCCTTTGGGCTTCTACCATACATCATGCATGATCAACCCTTAAATTAAGGGCTCACTACAGAGCACGGGTCTCCTCTCAATATGAGAAGGGTTTGGCCAACGTCCACCACGCTGGCCACATTGCGGATTGGCAGACTTCACACGCCTTTGAGAACATTATGGAGAACTCTCAGGCGTGCAGGTTTCCTCACGATGTTTTCCTTCACCGTTGAAGCAAGTGATATTTTAATTGTTTAAAAACGCACATAACTCCGAAAAGTTAGAGGTGCGTGCCCGGATTCGAACCGCCGACCTCTGATTAAGAGGCTGACGCCCTAACCACTAGGCTATCACCGCTTCAACCATACATGTCCAAGAAAATCCAGAAATTATAAATCCCCAAAATTGTCTCTGCCGGGGATTTAAGTGGGCAATATAACCGACTTAGTAAAACAAAGGAGATTCTCAATTACTTAGTTAATAATGTTGTACTTAGGAATAATTTGTAACTTTGAATCGTTTACTAAATTTATGTGAGCTCATCAATAAGATCTCGATGGTGTTTTTTTTATAAACTTTAATGCACAAAAACTGTACTTAAGGCGAACTTAATGCTAAAATTGGTATGGTTATGTTTTCATGAATCATACTTTACATCTTAGATATACACAAACATTAACCGCATTATATTACACACATTTATAAATTTTTCATGTTATCAATTCTAATGCTATAATTTTTCTCTTAATTGATCTTTTTTAAATGGCCTATGTATTTTGTTTTGTTTATCCTTTTGTTTTTGTGGAACACTGTATTTTATTTGTTGGAGGGCGATGATTACTGCCACACAGTTTATACTTCGGCAGGAACATCGTTTTTATTGTGTTTAGTTTAAGGAAGTTTAATCCTGTATTTATTTATTTATTTGCGAGTAATCAACAGCGTTATAATTCATTGGTATACAATTAAGAAAAACATAAAATAAGGCCAAAGAGATTACACAATATATATACAAAATATGTTAAATAGGTAAAAATTTAAAAATTTAAAATTTAAAATGTGACTAAGTGAAACTGACTAAGGTGAACAAGTTAACAATTATTGTTAACAAGTATTGTTTGTTTCCAAATAAAAATCTTTTAACTTTTATCTTTATCTTCGCGTTGGTGTACTCATTGTACTCTGTCTAAAGCGAAATATTAGTGTAAAAGTAAGTACGCGTATTATGTATCAAGTATTATCGCAATTTGCACGCAGCCCGCAGCGGTCGTGATCATATCTCTGCGACCACCGTCGGCTACCGACATGCGACACGCCTAGCGCCCACCACCGAGCGAGCCGGAACACTATGGAGTGTTTAATAATCAACGTTTGACGTTTATGAAATTTCATCACCTGACTCTATTTATTCTATATTATAATTTTTTCGCCGATCTCTGTGGCGAATGTACCTGTGTTTCATGATCAACCCATTCTCGGCTCACTACAGAGCACGGGTCTCCTCTCAATATGAGAAGGGTTTGTCCATAGTCCACCACGCTGGCCATGTGCGGATTGGCAGACTTCACACGCCTTTTTGAACATTATGGAGAACTCTCGCGTGCAGGTTTCCTCACGACGTTTTCCTTCACCGTTGAAGCAAGTGATATATTAATTGCTAAAAAATGCACATAACTCCGAAAGTTGTAGGTGCCCGGGTTCGAACCCCCGACCTCTGATTAGGAGGCTGACATTCTAACCACTAGGCTATCACAGTGTTTAGTTACCCCTAATTGCTTTCTACGCGACATCGTTGTGAAACGCTAAATCGATAGCGGTACATGTTTATTAGTAGGATGGTAACTGGCCACGGCCGTAGCCCCCAGTTCAGACCAGAGATGATTCAGAAATAATAAATTTCGCAATTGTCCCGTACAGCCCGGTTACGCTGTGGCAACCAATAGGGTTTCTACAGCTAATAGACAGTCCGAAAAAAAAAAAAGCAATTGTCCCGCAATCGAACCCAGGACCTTCCAATTATACCGCTAAGCACTGCGACAGGGAGTTCGTCAAACCCTATATACTAATCAACCACGTTAAAGATCTATGCCCGTAATTTATAAAGTGAGCTTGGCCTTACCCCTGCAGCCTTTTTAACGAAACATGAAAGGTACCTACAGGAAAATAAAACAAAATGCATGCAACTAAAAGGCTTTAAAATTTGAAAGCAGACTCCATCACGGCCATGTTCCGCCGGTAGCGGCGAGCGACTTGCGTCCAGAACAGCCCGCAGACCCAATCAATATAGCTCTGCAATTATGGTAATGCGTAACCGCCGGCCACTGTGAGCCGAGATGCTATTGAAAATGTAAACGAGGCGACCTCTTTTATCCCCTGATAGCCTGGTACAGCGTTTATCCGAAAATATTTATTTTAATCCAGTTTTGTACATCTTTTTGTGTCTAGTCAATCTGCCAAGTCTAGCAACACCGGACTTGAAATTAATCAGTGCTTCTAAAAGGATGGCACTTTTCAACAGTCCCGGCTTTTTTGTTTAGTACCGTTACAGATGCTTGTTTTGTTTTATATGAACGCTGATATTTTAGAGATAACCATCCTATGACAGCTATCTGAACAATTAAACAAAAGATGTGGTGGCGTGGGACATCAGATAGGAACGAAGTTTCTTCGGCTAGTTTAGAATCAACAAAGGGATGAGAGAACGAAAAGAAGGAGAAAGAGAAAGGTATTATACACTACTCGCTTGTGTATACGACTGTCGCACCTGCACACGTCTCATTTAACGGTTTTATTCCACGGACTTTTTCTTACGGTTTTTTCTATCACATTTTTTCAGTTCGGTCGCTCAGCAAAATCCCTGTCTCCTCCAAGCCTGCCGTAAGGAAGTTCGTTTCAATAATATAAACTATCCATCACCCAATTCAAGCTAAAATTGGTTTGATAACTGCAAATGGATTATATGATAATATAAGATAATTATTAAGCTTCATAGCTTTAATTAGAAGTTAACGAGTACAGGTCACACCACTATAGTGTTTTGAGTGTTCCAAACGTGCCCAGTTCTAAGAAGAAGCCCACAACAAACTTAGCCAGTTTTGTTTTGTTAACACCATCTCATGTACATGTGTCATTATCAAATAATAATTAGCAATGTAGTTAGAGCAATTCACACCCAAGCTTTTTATTGGTCATATAAACTTTAATATTGTAATAGGATTTTTCTAAAACTTAAAACTTTATTACTTATTGAGAGATATCTCAAAGATTTCAATAGGCAATTTGTTGTAAATAGAATTTGCTTTCAATGAGTTCCTAATATTGTGCAGCTTACTAAACGGCACTACATGTTTACTTTTACTACTAATGATCAGTGCGTTAAAGTTCATTTTTTCCTTGAATATTGAAATATTTTTATTTATGTATTGGTTTATGCACTATCATTATTTAATATTGTTTCAATAATTCAGAGTCAATATCCTCATTACCCAATAATAAAATACCATATGACATTATGCTATGAAAGTAGCTAAAATATACTATCTATTCATTATGATAAAGGCTTTTTTTATAAAGGATAAAGAAGTTTCTAGTTTGAGTTTACAAAACACTTCCTCTATGGCGTCAAAACTGATAGTCCTTGTATGAAGAGGTGTCTAAAGGATTAATTGAATAAAGAAGTTTTTAGTTTGAGTTTACAAAACACTTTCTCAATGGCGTCAAAACTGATAGTCTTTGTATAAAGAGGTGTCTAAGCGGCCAATATATTACTATAACAACCCACGAGATGAGTCATTAATTACCCATCATCGGATAGACATCCCATCATGCGGCGTTATCGACGTTTTGCTGACGTTTTGAGAAAAAATCTAATTACTGGGGTAAAATTAAAAAGCCCCGGTCAGTCCGTCTGGTGACGGCGTTGCAACGGCCGCCGCGGTAATTAAAACTAAAATGGGATTTCTCCAGGCCCTTGTTAGGTTCTACCCTCTCCTAGCGACGACTCTTCCTGTTTCATTGTCTTGTTTATAACAGTTTAGAGTTTTTGTCGCATTTTCTTTATGGCTTTTGTCTCGAATATTTATATACGGTATTTTCTGATATTTGACGACCTCCGTGGCGCAGCGTGCGCACTGTCAGATTATGAAGTTGGAGGTCCTGGGTTCGATTCCTGGCTCCAATCTGGTCTGGTGGGAGGCTTCAGCCGTGACTAGTTACCACCCTACCGACAAAGACGTGTCGCCAAGCGATTTAGCGTTCCGGCACGATGTCGCGTAGAAATCGATAGGAGTATGGGTTTACCATACCCCTTCCAGGTTAGCCCGCTACCATCTTAGACTGCATCATCACTTACCATCAGGTGAGATTGCTGTCAAGGGCTAACTTGTAGTGGATAAAAAAAAAAAAAATTTAATTGTGTAAAAGAGGATATGCGGGTAAAAGGTGTGGGTAGTGAGGTGACGGCTGATAGAAGTGAGTGGAAGAAGAAGACGTGTTGTGCCGACGTCACATAATGTGGGATAAGGGCAAGAAGAAGATTTTCTGATATGTAAGTGGAAATTTCGTTTTAACACCTACACTTTAATAGTTTAGTATCTCAGCCTTGTGATACTGTGTTATTATAACTTGTTTTTTTTTATATATTCCACAACAAACCCTTGTCCTTGTTGTATCTCACCTGCTAGGATGTCATGATGTTAACAAAGTCTGCCACCAGACTCTAGCCAGGAATCGAACCCGGGACATTCAATTTTATAGTGCGACAGTGGAAGCGCTGCGCCACGAAGATCGTCATATCTATCTATCTAGCTTTAGAAAGGACTACAATAATGTAGGAGCAGTAGAACGTATATCATGTTAGGTGATTTTGTATGCCAAGCGGTGATAGCCCAGTGGTTAGGGCGTCAGCCTCCTAATCAGAGGTCGGTGGGTCGAATCCAGGCACGCACCTCTAACTTTCGGATTTATGTGGGTTTTTAAACAATTAAAATATCACTTGTTTCAACGGTGAAGGAAAACATCGTGAGGAAACCTGCACGCCTGAGAGTTCTCCATAATGTTCTTAAAGGAGTGTAAAGTCTACCTATCCGCACATGGCCAGCGTGGTGGACTATGGCCAAACCCTTCTCATATTGAGAGGAGACCCGTGCTCTGTAGTGAGCCGGTAATGGGTTGATCATGATGATTTTTTATAATTGCAGACTGGCTTGTGCCGGTGGCTTTGCTTACATCAAATTTGTCATTATTGGATGTTTTATTTCAAAAAAGACTTGTCTACAGTTTAAAAAAATTGCAGAAGACGAATTTTTTAAAATCTTTCCTTAACGGACTGCTATAATAGCTATCTGTAGCTATACCAAGTGGTTTACGCTGTTCGTTGATAGGTCGGTCAGTCACGTTCTCCATTTTTTATATACGCAGATGACTTATTAGCCGAACTTCTTAATTAACTCGGCTATTACCTCCCAAGGGGGCCTAATCACTCCCTAGCACCTAACGGCAAGTCAATATTTCAAAGTTTCACTAATTAACGCAAAATGTACTCTCGCCTCGCTCGTATTTATTTAATAAATACCTATTAAGGCGAATTAAATTTTGTTTTGCTTTGTAATTTGTTTTAGTTCGCCAATACGTCAACTTATAACTCAAACAATTAAGTACAAATGGCCCTTGGAAGTTGAAAAATATATGAAGTTAAATGAAAAATATGTTGTGTTGCCTCCTGATTAAATACTAATTTCCATCTGTCAACAAACTCATCATCTAAATTTGTAAATTTTACTTCTTCCTCATTTGATAAAATACTTAATTCAAGAGAATAACTTAAATTTATGTATTAAATTTCAAGAATACATATATAACTTAAAATAAACCTTAATTTACCTAAAACTAAAAATCTTAAAAAATAAATAAATATAAATATATAACATCATAATTAAAAAGTATAAATTCTAGCAGGCACAAACTTCTATTCGCAAATGTGAAAGGGCTTAAAAGCATAATCTCATCACATTGTAGCAATGCGGGTTGGTGAGCTATCAATCTAATGAGGTCCAAACCAGTGGGTTCACGTTCAGTATATTTGAAATATCCATGGAAAGGTTACGTAGAAACCAACTACGGGTTGACCATACCCGTAATAGGTTAGCCCGTTACTATCTTAGCCGTCAAAGGCTGACTTGTAGAGTAAAAAAAAAAAAATCACTGGGACCGTCGCAGCTTTGGTGTCGTTTCTAGTACTCCAAATGTTCTTCGAACTGTCGATCTAACTATCAGCATAAGTCACTTGACTTAATCTACATAGCCGCCAGTTTTTTTTCGGACTGTCTATTAGCTGTACAAACCCTATTGGTTGCCACAGCGTAACCGGGCTGTTTGGCGAGCTTTGGAAAGAAGCTCTGCCAGAAGAAATTTTCAGCCCTATAACTCGAAGAAACTAAGGGAACGACTGCCTAAGGGCGCCTCCTTTGAGGCCGAACCTCGGCTTAGGCGACGTTTGGGATAACAGGGGTTCGGACGGTGAGTGGTCCGTACGTCTCCGAGGCCGTGGATGGAGCCCACGTCCGGATGACTTAAGATAGCGGGGACCTCGCCGGCGAAGACGGTGTGTGGAAACCGCCAGTGTTACGGACTTAGTGGACGGAAGCTCCAAGGTAAAATAAATTTTGGTAATTACCATCGAGGTATTTCTACTTATCGTTATTTTTGCTGATAACTCATGCTTTGATGTGATAAAGTGTAATACAAACCTAACCTATATTTGTACATATTTATTCTTCCCCCTGTGCTGATTAGTAGGAATGATTATAATTCGGGACGTAAAGTCTTTATTATGTGAGATCTTTCAGCTCTTCTTTTTTCTAACTTTTACCCATACTAATATCTTCATTTTGTCATTTTAATTCAAATTCAAATAGTCCTTAAAAAGGCACTTTTGACGCGTCAATAATTTACATAGTAGTTATTTCATGGTGATAACTATATTCGTAAACTTAAAACTAAAGCTATGAGGGTTCCAAACGCGCCCCGGTCTAAGACGAAGCCCACAACAAACTTAGCCGGGGTTTTTCTTTTTTTTCGTTATCACCATCTCACATTATGAATAAAAATCTCACATAATTTAGTATTGTATTAGTGTAAAGCGATCGCATCACGATGAGCACGTTTTTGGGAGGTATTTAGGAAATCATTAAATCATCGTTATAATTAAACATCCCACTAACAATGCGAATAGATGGCGGTGAATTATCTCATTTTCGGCACAATGCTGTATTGAATTAACATTTGATATCGTTCGTGACACGATCATTGACCGAGTGGACGACTTATTGTGCCAGTGATTGAATGAAATACTAGCTGTTGGAGTTCAGTCCAATTCCCCAGAATGAGTTTGCATAATATATCTAGAATTAATCGTTTACCTGAATATCCATTTCATAAATGAGTTCCTTTACATTACAATACTACTGAATCTTTTAGTAAATAAATGGATATTATCTTTTTTATTTATACAGTACAAGTTTGCCTTTGATGCTATCTTGCTAACATGTGCAACTTGTTTTGTGTTTTGACGTATTTTTTTTAAGACACTACATTTTAACCCGTGACGGCTATCTCACCTGGTGGTAATTGATAATGCAGTCTTGGATGGTAGCGGGCTAACCTGTAAGGTGTATGGTAAACCCACACTCCTAATTGCAGTAATGATGCAGTCTAAGATGGTAGCGGGCTAACCTGTTAGGGGTATTGTAAATACCCATACTCCTAATCGGTTTCTACGCGACATCGTGCCGGAACACTAAATCTCTTTGCAACACGTCTTTGTCGGTAACTAGCCACGGCCGTAACCTCCCACCAGTCCAGAATCGAGCCGGGAATCGAACCCAGGACGTCCAACTTTATAATGCGACAGCGCACGCACTGTGTCACTCTGGTTTAGCTGGAAATCAGCGACGTGTTTTTTAAATAAGGAACGGCATATGCTGAGCTGTATAGCCTCTCTGGTTGGTGTTATAGACAGACATAACATTTCTGTTATAATAAGATGTACGGTTTTTTAAACTATATGAGAATAAATACATTTTCTATCTTCTTAAAAGATACATACATGAAAATATGTCTGGCTGTAATATAAACAAGAGTACAAGTCATACTATAGGGGCATAACGATCTGGTGAAGCCAACGTTAATCTATACTAAAGTCTCTCTCAGACGCCAGACGGAGCAATGTGATAATTTTATAGTATTTCATAGAATCCATATTTTTACAAATTGTCTGTCTTGGAATTGTTTCGAGCGTCTGAGCGCTCTCCGGGGAGAGTTCTCATTCTGTTTCCAACTCTCCGGCATTTTCTCCGGCTTCGAACCCGGTAATGATCGTAATAAAGGGACGGAACGTATGAAAACGTACAAAATTACCTAGTCGGAGAGCAGGCGAACGAATTGTTATTTTCATAAAGGGAAAGGAATGAAGGACAATTCTATTTTAGTATTTTTTTTATGACAGATTGGATAGATGATAATCTATAATCATGCTTGATGCTCAGCAATGTTGTAAAGCTGTTGTAAGCCAGGATCGCGCTTGCCTATTTAATACCCATTCACTTTTTCATCAGGGAGGGAATTCCACGCCTTAGTGGACGTTGATAAAAAAAAATCATTTTCTATACAAGTTTTACAGTAATATATAAATAAAACCTTTCGTGCGTGCTGAATGTTTACTTGTGTGATCCTAAATAAGTACTTGCGTAATTTAAAATCAGCCATTTTATATATATATGCAACGCGGGCAAGAGAGTGGACGGGTCACGTGATGTTGAGTGGTTACTGCCGCCCATGAACCACAGGAGTCACCGCTGCGTTGCTGATCGCAGTATTTCTAGGCAGTTTTATTCCGGAACGTTAAATGGCGGCCATTGTATGGCGGTGTTTTGGCTAGAAGTTACCACTACCGAGACCGAAACCTTCCACCAGATCAGATATGAGCCAGGAACGGGACCGCTTTTGTAATAAGATAATTGAAGTATTGCAAATTATTAAGTGTATAAAAACATTCAGAAATTAGTTGACTTGCTCTTACAGTATCTAGTCTGGATTTGATTTGTAATTGCACATGTAAGGTTTCAACACAAAGGTCTTTAATTCCGACTTTCACGTCTAGTCGGGGGAATTCGGAAAAATGTACGACCATTTAGTGATGAGCAAGTAGGAAGAACCATATCGATATTTAAACACGATATCGATAGTTTTTTTTTATTTAACTTAAGTATTTTTACATAGAAATTATAGCATACTTGAAGCAGCAATTTGGATATTATTATAAGAACGTGTTTATTTTCAATATTATTATATTATTAAAGGGAAAATCATCGGCATTAGGGCGGAATTTAAACAAAATGCAACTAGGTGTTGCAAGTTAAATAACAAATTATATTATTTTATATCTATTTAATAATGTATATGAATGCTCTTAGTTACACTTTAATTTTGATTTTTGCTTTATTGTAACAATATTGCCTATTTAAAATAGTTAAATAATATATATAACAATCCTTATATAAATTGAAATGTGTTTATTTAATTTTCGGTTTTGTTTCTATCACATAACAACAAAGATTTAAACAAAACATTAAATATTAGCACAGATAGGGTAGAAAGTGACATGAGCATAACTTTTTTCGTGTAAAAATGATGGGTTCCCTGTGAAATAGTTATAATTATCGATGAGTATAAGTTATATCGATGTTATTCGCCCAAGCCTAGGAGCAATGATCACAGGTTTAATTGAAGAGTTTTCTGTCACAAAAGGAATTTCGTGAGCACCCATTGTTTTGGATTTAGCTCCTCTTACATTTCTACGACGTCACACTCTATATGGCACTACCTGTAACTTTTGAGGGTCAAAATGTAAAAAATAATTGTTTCACGACTTAAGATAAAAAAAAATATTACAAGCGTACAAATGTAAACAACCGATGAAACTGATATCTAGAACGAATGTTTGAATATAATCAATTCCTAATCTAGGTGTTTTATATATCTAGTATGTCTAGCTTTTTTTTTTATTATAATAGCTGAGTTCGATGTTATTCCCGGGATAAAAAGTAAATTGGATGGGCAATAAGCAAACAATAATAGTGCCAAAGGGCATATAGGCAAGCAATATATGTGCTAAAGTGTGTATAGTCAAGCCATATTAGTGCTAATTGGCATATAGGCAAGCCATATAGTGCTAAATGGCATATAGGCAAGCCATACAGTGCTAAATGGCATATAGGCAAGCCATATAGTGCTAAATGGCATATAGGCAAGCCATATAGTGCCAAATGGCATATAGGCAAGGCATATAGTGCCAAATGGCATATAGGCAAGACATATTAATGCTAACTGATGTATAGGTGAGCAATATAAGTGCCATATTGAATTAGAAGAGTGGTTTGAATCAAAAAGGCATCATTCATAAACAGACATATTTTGTCGTAGAGAAAATTCTCTTTGGCGAATCATATATTATATACTATACCTAGGGATGCTCTACTCAGCGCGTCTTTTAAACATGTTTTTTTTTGTATGTTGATTTTCTTGATTTTCTCATACTAAAATAAATAATACGAAACTAACTTCAGTCAGATAAAATGGTACACCTCCATCAAACACTTTGTATGGTGAAAAGAACAACATAGAAATATACATACTCAAAGACTCCACTGGGTTGTAACATTTTGGGATGTTGATTATCGAAATACATACCTGTAACAAAAAAATACATAAATTAATCTTTGCCGACGTCTTTTAACCGTAAGAGTTGGTAACAGCATCTGGTACTAATTTCGTTGAGCTGAAATCTTTAAATGAACTGAAGGTATAACAATTCTCTTTTTCCATGTAGAACACAGTCGAATTTTTGTAATTTAGAGGTTTGCCAAAAAGACGTCATTATAACACAGTGAGAATTCATCAATTTAGGTAAATATAATTCAAATTCAAAATTCAAATTCAAAATTCAAATTCAAAATAATCTTTATTCAAATAGTCCTTAAAAAGGCACTTTGGACGCGTCAATAATTTACATAGTAGTTATTTCATGGTGATAACTATATTCGTAAACTTAAAACTAAAGCTATGAGGGTTCCAAACGCGCCCCGGTCTAAGAAGAAGCCCACAACAAACTTAGCCGGGGTTTTTCTTTTTTTCGTTATCACCATCTCACATAATGAATAAAAAAACTATAGTACCTATGGAGATAGAGCAATTCACACCCAAGCTTTTTTATCGTTTATATAATCCTTAATATCGTAATATGATTTTTCTACAAGCTTTCGTTTTATAAAAACTTTGAACTTAATGATAGACATCTCCAAGATATCAATAGGTAATTTATTATAAAATAAAATACAATTTCCTTTGAATGAGTTACTAATTTTGTGCAGCCTACTAAATGGTACTACAAGTTTACTTTTACTTCTGATGTTCAGTGCGTTACAGTCCATTTTTTTCTTGAATTTATCAATATTTTTATGAACATACATTAAATTTTCATATATATATTGGCTATGCACTGTCATTATTTTATAATCTTTAAATTTATCTCTTAATGACTCTCTGGGACCTAATTTATATATCGCACGAACAGCCCTCTTCTGCAAAACGAATATAGTGTCAATATCAGCAGCATTACCCCATAATAAAATACCATATGACATAATGAGGCTTCATGCATTAAAATCAATAAATAAATCAATTAATCATAAACTTTAATCTAATCATGTTTTAAAGGGCACTTTTCTCGTGCCTTTAATTTACATAGTCGTATGTTGATGGTGATAACTGCATATATCCGTGAACTAAGTTGTCTATCCACCGACTGAGGTTGCAGATGAAAATATAAAGTAGTATTGGTATACTACTTCTCATTCATTCATTCATTCATAAACAACCCATTGCCGGCTCACTACAGAGCACGGGTCTCGTCTCAATATGAGAAGGGTTTGGCCATAATCCACCACGCTGGCCATGTGCGGATTGGCAGACTTCACAAGCCTTTGAGAACATTATGGAGAACTCTCAGGCGTGCAGGTTTCCTCACGATGTTTTCCTTCACCGTTGAAGCAAGTGATATTTTAATTGCTTAAAAACGCACATAACTCCGAAAAGTTAGAGGTGCGTGCCCGGATTCGAACCGCCGACCTCTGATTAGGAGGCTGACGCCCTAACCACTAGGCTATCACCGCTTCTCATCCTTTATTTCAGCTACCTCCGTTGGATAAGTTTATTTTTATAATAATTAAAAATTCCAGCTAAAGTTGCATTGAAAAGCAAAGTTCATCTTCTCCATTGCATTTCCTATACACGTATTTGAGTAGTTTTGAGACATGAGACGCTTTTGTTGACTTAATAAAACTCCTCTAGCACCCTAAGAGGTCGTAAAATCTCCATTTTACGGTCGTAGCGATTAGCCAAAAATAAACTGTTGTAAAACTCAAGCGGGTACAAAAACTTTCAGCTTGCCATCTGAATAATAATGTATAATGCAGCAAGTACATAAGCTCATAGAAATAAAAGAAAAGCTGATTTCACTTCGACGACCTCCGTGGCGCAGTGCATGCGCTGTCGCATTATAAAGTTGGAGGTCCTGGGTTCTCGAGTCTGGTCTGGTGGAGGCTTCGTCCATGGCTAGTTACCACCCTACCGACAAAGACGTGTCCCCAAGAGATTTAGCGTACTGACACGATGTCGAGTAGGAACCAATTAGGAGTGTGGGCTTACCTAACCTAACAGGTTAGCCCGCTACCATCCTAGACAGCATAATCACTAACCACCAGGTGAAGTGATCTGTTGCAATCGAACCCTATATAGTTTGGGCAAACAATAAACTTGTAATTATGAATGACTATATGGCATCATAATTTCAATGGCTGTAATGTCTCACAGCTGGGAACAGGGTTGTTATCGACAAGATAAATAATTACAGCTTGGACCCAACAAGTTGCTCCTATGAGAGGCTTTAAGTGCTTTCAGATGCGTAAGTAAACAGTGTCAATATCCTAACTCCAGGCTAGTATATATTAATAGAAAAACCCAATTAGTACACAACTCAACGACGTAAGGTTACTACCCTTTAGTCACGTGAGATGTGACACGTGTTTGTGTGGCTTGCAAACTTATCTCTAACGCTGTCTGTCCGGGAATTGAACCCAGGACCTCGTAATCCAACGATCAAAACGCATGGTGTTTCTTTCGCAAATCATAAAAGCTTTAATCAGAAATACACAAATATATAGAAACTTAGAGGAACCCGTCAATATTTTTTGTCCTAACCCGGAACCTAATTCAGGTCCTCGTTTTTTTTTCGGACTGTCTATTAACTGTATTAACCCTATTGGTTGCCACAGCGTAACCGGGCTGTTTGGCGAGCTTCGGAAAGAAGCTCTGCCAGAAGAAGTTTTGAGCTCTAGGGCTCGAAGAATCTAAGGGAACGTCTGCCCAAGGGCGCCTGCTTTGAGGCCGAACCTCGGCTTAGGCGACGTTTGGGATAACGGGAGGGTCGGACGGTGAGTGGTAAAGGTCCTCATAATCCTAAAACCTTAACGCGTGGAGGGTTGTTAAATGCAAGAAGATATAACAAGGGGTTTTTTTTTGTCGACCCGACACCGGATCATCCTCAGGAGATGTTGACTTCACAAGCGCGAAAAGTAAAGTGACTTTACTTTTCGCGTGGAAACGTGCGTAGAGGTTTTAGTGGAAGATTTTGTGTGGTGTTATATTATACAAATCTCCCGGTTGTCGGCGGAATATAGCAAATTTATACTTGCTGTTTGTTGTTTGTCATGGACTTCCGCAAAGTAACGCCTGCTTCTATTCATTAAGGGGTCTTTTTAAAAAAAAAAAAAAAAGAGTATGCAACCAAATATCAAATCAGAAATAAACAAAGAGCGCGCATCCAGCAACGAAGCGCAAGTGAAATGCGGAATGTATATGCCCTAAGCCATACACCTAATGTAAGTAGGACAGTCTGACTGAATAAATTAGTGCGCTGCAGCAATCCTGTTACGCTGAGCACTCGGGGGACACGTGACGTGGCTTTTAACTCAAAACTGGGCAAGCTGCGCGAAAAAATGTAATGCAAACCCAATAGATTTAAAAACGAGATTTGCATCTATATTTACTAGCTGTTGCCCGCGACTTCGTCTGCGTAGAATTGCTGATTTCTCGTGAGATTGAGGTTTCCCGTGCGGCCAATGCCCGGCTTCAGAAAGTAAGCTACAGGCAAATGTCAAATTGCCGATTTTCGTTTCTCTTAATTAAAAAACATACTACTTTCATACAAACTTCAAACACCTATTTTTCCCCTTCGGGGTAGATTTGGATGAAAAAAAAAATTCTAACCTTAAACTTATGCCCTAAAAGAAACCTATTTTCAAAATTTCAAGCTTGTAGACTTCATAATAAAAAAATAAGCAAAAACTATCATCCCCCTTTTTACCACCCTTAACAGGTAATATTAAAAAAAAATTATGTACATGTTTTTTATTTATTATTATTAATCATAATGCAAATTTTTATGTCTCTAACTCTAAAAACAAAGAAATTTCATACAAACTTCCAACCCCTATTTTACCCCCTTAGGGGTGGAATTTCCAAATATTAGCTTAGCTGACATCTCTTAACTATCAACTACCTACTTGCTAAATTATAGCTTTATACGTACAACAGTATTTATGATCTCATTTTTAATCAGTATGTAAGTGACCTTTCGCTTTTATATTATATATAGATTTTTTCTTTGCATATTGTGTGCACATACCCAGATTGGGTGTTGCAACTTGGTCTGGAAACCGTAGTAGAGAGACCGATTTCAACTATTTTTACTTATCATCGTTTAAAAAATCGTTTACTGTGTTATAACACTTCTCTAATAAAAAATTATTTAATACTGTGTCAAATTCATTTTCTTTTTCTAAGTTTCGAATGCATTTTATTAATATATTTGTAATCAACAAACAGCGTCACATACAATATAATTTTACAATTCAGACTTAATGCTAAATAAGGCCAAATAAGGCCAATCCCGCTCAACAATTTAAATGCAACTACTAACAACTATTAAATGCAACTAATTACAACAGTAGGTTTGAAGGTTTGAAGAGACCAAACAATTGAAGCTAGCTTTACAATTAAACAAGATATTTATATTAGTACAACAGTGTGTGTGCGAGAGAGAGAGAGTGTGTGTGTGGGTGAGTGTGTGTATGCATAATGATGTATGTAATTATGTACTATTATAATTATTATAGGTTATTTGTTATTATTTTTCCGATGTAAGTAAGTTATTTCTGTTTTTAATTGCATTTTGGATAGGTGAAAATTCTATATACAACAAACACTTTAGTGCGAATACGAGGGGCGACTGGTTATATATCATGGTGGAATATGAAACACTAAATATTACCAGCATTGTTTCACAGACAGTTTGACAGTTTTGTTTTATCTAATACAAGTTAGCCATTGACGGCAATCTCACCTGGTGGTAAGTTATGACACTGTCTAAGATAGAAACGGGCTCACTAACTATATCGCTTGGCGACACGTCTTTGTCGAATAGACCAGACACAAGCTGGGAATCAAACCCACCAATCAGTCACAGAGAACATTATTCATGTTTATGATAAGCTACGATCTGCGCTTGCAAATTTCATTATAATATTTTATCTAGTGGGAGACTGCATTTTTTACCATATGGTGAGATTGCCATCAAGGGCTAACTTATAGTGTATAAAAAAAAGAATAATATTTTAATACCTAATTTTACAAGTAAAACACGCTGTCGAAGTTTTCTTAGACTTCCCAATATGAAAGGTTGGACCAAGCGGTTCCCAGGTTTAACTTACTCAGAGGAAGATCACCCATTGGTACTGTCGAGCGTACGACCATAGCTCCCGCACCAACCCTAATTTCCTACTGTTGACCTTCGATATGTATATGGATCTCGAACTCGATCTCGATATCGTGTTTGGTTTTCGAAAACTATCTAACTCATACTAGGGATACAGATGCTAAAAGGATGAAGGAAAGCGGCTCTCAAAGCTGTGCCGTAAAAGTATAAGATACAAGATATACCGTGTTTATGGAATGGAATACAAACATTTCATAGTGTCTGGGAGGTTCACCTCATTCTTATTATGTTAGCGAGTGAGGATTTTCACGACAGCGTACCACGTTGCATTATTTATTGGCCGATACCGCTGATATCTTTTCCTCAAGATATAACGCATTTATTCTTTTCGGTGGAATAAAAGCCATTCTCAACATGATCATCATGATCAACCGGCCGGGTTACTACAGAGTACGGGTCTCCTCTCAATAAAAAAAGGGTTTAGCCAGAGTCCACCACGCTTGCCATGTGCAGATTGGCAGACTTCACACGCCTTTGAGAACATTATGGAGAACTCTCATTCATGCAGGTTTCCTCACGATGTTTTCTTTCACCGTTGAAGCAAGTAATATTTTAATTTCTTAAAAACGCACATAACACCGAATAGTTAGAGGTGCGTGCCCGGATTCTAAACCCCGACCTTTGAGTAGGAGGCGGACGTCCTAGCCACTAGGCTATCAAAGCTTCCTAAAAAGTGGTAAAGTCTTTTAAAACGAACCTGTATAATTATACCTGCTAGAAGCAGGTAATGTATATAAACTCATAATAATGTATCTTAAATGAAAAATTGTACAAATTAAAACTACTAGTTAAACCATAGGGAGTATAATCTTGGTTGTAATTGTTGAATAGGGAAGTGCTACGGTGTAACTCGAGAAATTATCGAATGGGAAATTAAATAAAAGTAATCAGTTAATTCAAAAATGTAGGTATTTATTAATCAGATTAGGGATAGGGAATGAATTTGCTATTAGTTCATTGTATTTTGTGGAGGTATACATATAAAAGCTGTGTACCGATAGGAGTGCAAAATTAAAAAGGTATTAGCAATAAATTCAGAAAAAAAATATATATAGTTTGGGCAAACCCTATATAATATAATATGGAGTTATAAAAAATAACTCTGTTGTACCGTGCATCTTCGATCTCATGTATCAATGAGCAAAACTTTATATTTCCACAACATAACCTAACAGATGCTTGGTTCACCTGTGGACGAACTGCGGCCGCCTCCGTCAAAGCAACATAAACACTACAAATAAGGTGATAGAGCTCATTTTTCAATGGAGTGCCGTAGTCGGTACATTTTTGTTTTCATAGCTACGTAATTTTCGTAGCCTGATTGTGTCCTGTAAAATGTTTTATTCAAATCCGAACCCGTACGTGGATGGTGAAATAGATTATTCAGCCGCCTGTGTGAATAGATGGCGGGTAAGTTGCGCTGGACAATTTTGAGTAGATTTTAGAAGCTTCAATGTGAGTGAGAGGTTTTTAGTTGTGAAACAACAAATAACATTTTTGCGACTTGGCAACCATGGAAAATGGGATAACACAACGAGCGTTATGCCGTCACACTCTACGTTAATTCTGCTATTGAACTTGTTGTGTCACATTTATATATTTTTAAATTATTAATCATATTTTAGACTATTAAATTATATATATATATTTCATTCGGCTAATATAATAGCATTTTTAACTATGGATGGTGACAATGTTACTTTAAAAGAAACAGAAAATTTTGTTGTGGGTTTTTTACTAGACCTGGGCGCGTTTGGTAGCCTCCTAGTTTTCAGTTAAATTAACGAATGTAGTTATCACCTCACAAATTAAAACTAATTAAAATATATTATATGAATATATTTCATGTCTGTATTTGGTTTACATGAATAAAGCTATTTTAATTTTATCGGTATAACGAGAACCTTAGTTTTTTCCCGAATCTGGCTTTGCAGTATTTAGTGGAAAGTTTCTATGCTGAGAAATTTTCAAAGACTTGTAAAGTATTCTGATTATTTGTCCTCTGGACGTTTCATTCTAAAAGGCGACCCGCGCCCTTTAGTACTGCGCTAATGCATTGATAATGACGATAAAGATATATGACAAATTAGTGATGGACTGCAATACTTCTTAGATAGTAGTTACAGATAGATAGTTTCATCAAAGTGTAAGAGTTACCCAGACTTTCCGGCTAAATCACTTAATTTATCTTCTAAACAGTAATTATTTACTTGGTCAAATATAAAATATTTAGCCACTCAAGACAAGGTTTAGACGAGAGATCACCGAATGAACAGCCGGTAAGAAAAGACCGTCTTGTAATCCTTAGTTTTTGTATTACTACATAATAGAATATATACTCTTAATTAGTGTTAATTCTATTTATTATTTATTAGCCAGTTATTGTGTATGCTAAAAAAAGTGTAAGGAGAAACACTAAAATAGTAGATTAAATAACAAGGAACATTCAAACTAACTGACATTGATCTGTGATAGTTACTATGGCGTACCTAACTAAAAATATGTAATATATAATTCAATACCAAATTCGATTCGACTAAGTAGTTTTTTACTGAAAAATGGAAACAGAGTGCACATACTGCCACGGTACTGTAAATTAATAAAGCTATTTTAAAACTACCTACTTATAGGAAACATTTAAAAACATACTTACAGGAAAGTTCATTGCTAAGAAAGGAAATAACTCCATTGCATAAAGAGTGCATACAACTCGTCTCTGCGAATGCATATAAAGTATCCGGGCGTTTCCAATATATTTATGAGCAGTAATGCAGTTCAGTTGGAGAGAATCTAAAGACCCGCCGACGCGATCGAGAATATTTTTCATCTAAATATCACATGTTAAAATGTGAGCTCTGGAGAATACCTCAGTTTATTTAGTGCTAGTAAATATATGGAGGGAAGACGTATTTAAATGTCATAGCGGGGACCTTAATGCCTTTACAACTGGCCCTCTTTGGTATTTCGATTCGTGGGTAAAGTCAAAGCCTATCTTTATACAAAGTGGTCATTTACATATACGTTTTTCAAATGCATAACAATATATTTTACAAGTCAGGTGATGATAATAATATTAAACTAGTAAGTGTAGTTACAGATTCTACCGAGAAGTAGCAAATAAGAAGTTTAGTAGTTGCGTTAATAAACAATTTGTTGTAATCCGGGGCAGTTGATTTCAGTTATTTATGTCATTAAGTTTAGGTTTAAAGATCTTTATTCTCAGAAGAAACAATTTCACTTAATGAGATATTGTTTTACTGCCATAATTTGTTCTAGTATTGTATAATCTTAACTTATGTCTATTTCGTGGGTTTAGATGTGATTTGGTTTAAAAGTAATTTGTGTGTGTATGTTTTCGGTTAATATTTTTCTAATTAGTATACATGATTTAACTTTATATAATTGGTTAAGGGAAAGTATGTTAGTTCTTTTGTAAAGTTCTTTAGTTGGAAAACGATAATCTAGGTGGAACAAGTTTAACATTTTTTATTAAGTGATAATTTGTTATTTAAATTTAACCAATGATGTACTTATTCCCATAATATTTTTTGTAAAAAAAAAACCACTAACTGCAGAGTTCTGTGTCTAGTAATTAAATTATCAAAGGTTTGTTTATAGAACAAACATTTTTTTTTTATAAACAAAACATGTATTTTATTAAATGTTAAATAAAAGTAATCGCCTGTCTTAAATTTTATTATATTAATTGAGAAGGCACGAAGGTATATTTATAAGATATCAACGCATATAAATGATAAAAGGAGACATAAAAAGATACGCTAAATAGGTCTCAGGATTTGTCAAAGAGCAAAGTTTTCTTACTAAAGGTAACAACTATAGTTTACGACTATTTTTATTTACATTTTGCTATGACTCCCAAGTCGTGATCTCTCCTGCCTTATGGGTTACGTGAGCCGGTTCAAACACACGACCCTCTCTGGTCCCGTCAGCTCAGCAGATTGCAGTGGAGCGGCAGTTTACGACTCCACTCTCTGACACACCCTTGAAACGATTTTCTTTACGACCTCCATATATTTCAGCGTACTCTTCATGTATTCAGCTTGCGAAGGATCTATAATTTTTATTTATTTTAACCATTTAGCACGTGAATTCCCTTCACGGAATATGTTGACGATACACAAATATAAACTATGCTAGTTAATAGATCACTAAAACCCAACAGCTGTGATCGAAGCTGTGATAGTCTAGTGGTTAATATGTCTGTCTCCTAATCAGAGGAGGTGTGCGATCCCGGGCACCTCTAACTTTTCGTAGTTATGTGCGTTTTTAAGCAATTAAAATATCACTTGCTTCAACGGTGAAGGAAAACATCGTGAGGAAGCTTGCATGCCTGGGAGTTCTCCATAATGTTTGTAAAGGTTTGTGAAGTCTACCAATTCAGATATGGCCAGCGTGGTGGACTAGGGCCAAACCTTTCTCATATTGCGAGGAGACCCTTGCTCTGTAGTGAGCCGAAAATAGGTTGATCACGGAAACGCAAAAAAACAGGAACGCTTGGTGATAAGATGCTACTTAGTTCATATACTTAAAATCTCTGTAAGACATTATAGAAAATTCCGCAGAGAAACCACCATAGTGACATTCGCTGACACCTTCACTTAGCATTTAACAAAAAAGCTCAAGTCACTATGCTAGAGGCTTGTTAACCTAATGTGATAATAATTGATTGAGCCCGTCAACTTGCATTATTAGCATGGAAGTTTTAATCTCTAAGCCCCTCTAGCATATACGATAGATCTGTTCCCAACTTTGGAACATTAATACGAGGATGATACTATTCTTTAAATTTACATTTAAATTTACATTGGTATATTAATAAATATTTAAAAATATGTATGCAATAACATAAAGTGTTTGTAATAAATTTGGATAACAAATTCAAGCTTCAAAGTCGTACGCTACATTTGACAGCTGCTAAAAATAAAATCACCGACCATATTGCTAAATTGAATTGAATTCACAATTCGCGCGAAGTGTTGTGTCACACGCACGCGGCTGCTTGCGACATGAGGGCACATTTCAGGGATGGGCTACACGCTGGTTGTTTTAACGATACATTATCGATAAAGAAATTAGTTAGATTTTTATGGTCCTTTTTACATCATCATCATCATAATCAATCCATACCACTACAGGACGTGAGTTTCATCTCAGCATGATAAGGGTTAGGGCCGCAGTCAACTATGTCGGGAACGTGCGAATTGGTAGATATCACACACCTTTGAGAACATTATGTGGAAAAGCTCAGGTATGCAAGTTTCTTTACGATGTTTTGCATCACCGTTAAAGCAAGTGATATTTACATTAAAAACGCACATAACTACCGAAAAGATCAGAAGTGGCTATATATTTAAAAAAATAATAATACAAAAAGAAAAATGAGAGTGGACTTAACTCTGATTTGGAGCCCCATTATTTTATATAGTTTAATCGTACCTATACTATAAAGAAAAGCGAAATGTAGCACGAAATAATAGCTGTAAAGTTGAGTTTTTGAAATTCGATGCATGTCTTTAATATACTCATTTAAATCATTCATTCACATCTCCGACGTGATTTGGCCCTTGCTGTTTTTTTTTTTGTGTCATACGGATTGATAATTATTTAAATAAACTCAAGAAAATTGTTTGCCACCTTCTATTCTAGAAATAATAATGTTAAAATTATAAAGTATCCGTTAAGAAAAAACAAGACTAATAGAAAAAACTAACATGTATAAAGAATTTTAAGTAAGGCCTAAACTGGGACTTTCTAAACCCGGATATGTATTTTTTGTTATTGTAACATTTATGGTTGCATGCAATGTTGATTGAAACGTCTTTCTGGCAAAAAAGGTTGGCTACAGAATCATGACACTCTTAATGCTGGTAATAAAGTTATTCAAATTCAAATAATCTTTATTCAAATAGTCCTTAAAAAGGCACTTTTGACGCGTCATTAATTTACATAGTAGTTATTTCATGGTGATAACTATATTCGTAAACTACTACTATTCTCTTGTATCGATATTTTTCTCTTGTATCGATAAGTGGTAGTAATCGACAACACTATGCCTTATGATGCATTATAACGATGCACCTGACAATGGCATGAGAGGATGGGCGTTCTTTGTGGATGGAAGAGTTTGCTACTCTTTTGGCAGCGATAATTAGTAACTTTATTAACAGGATTATGCACTAAACTAGGTTTTGCCCGCCGTTCGTCACGTCACGATTTTAAACAGACTTTACCCTCTTTAGTGATGGAAAGAATTTATGAAGATCCCCGTTTAATATTTGCCTGATGCCTGTGACTTCTTCCGGCTAGATTTTGGGTTAAAAAAAAACAGTTTGATAACCAATGTTTGTGCTTGAAAGTATCCCATGTCCCATTCTTAATTCTATATCCGTTTCCGTTCTCTTTCTCAACATCTAATTTCGGGGTAGTAATCTATACTTTGTAGGGCTATAGCTATTATTATAACTCCTCGATTTTAAATACAGTTTTGCACTAATGCCGCAGACCACAGATTTTCCTGGAAGAAAAATATACCTGTGTCTACATTCCAGTGTATAATGTACCTGAATTCTAAATTTGAATTAATAAATTTTTAATGTGAATAAATTCTAAATTTTGGTCTGGTGGGAGGCTTCGGCAGTGACTACTTACCACCCTACCGACAAAGACGTGTCAAGCGATTTAGCGTTCCGGCACGATGTCGCGTAGAAACCAATTGGGAGTGTGGGTTTACCGTACCCCTAACAGGTTAGCCCGCTAGCATCTTAGACTGCATCACTTACCATCAGGTGAGATTGCCTTCAAGAGCTAACTTGTAGTGGATACAAAAAAAGCCAAACTGGTTTCGTAGCTCCAGCGTGAAAGAGTAACAAACAAACACATATAGACATATGTACACTTACTTTAATATACATGCGCTTTACATGTTAAATCTAACTAATCATAAAAACTTTTTATTACAGTATAATCAGTGTTTTCCGCGATACGTTTGGGAATAGGGTTAAACTGAATTTCACGTTAATGAGTCAAAACTATAGCGGACTAGGTCGCTGGCATTAGCTTTTTTAATTTAAAAGAAAGTTCAATGTTTTTTCATGTCAATCATAATCATCATCATAATCAACTCATTGCCGGCTCACTACAGAGCGCGGGTCTCCTCTCAATATGAGAAGGGTTTGGCCAGAGTCCACCACACTGGCCGTGTGCGGATTGGCCGACTTCATACGTCTTTAACATTATGGAGAACAGGCGTGCAGGTTTTCTCACGATGTTTTCCTTCACCGTTAAAGCAAGTGATATTTTTAATTGCTTAAAACCGCACATAACTCCGAGAAGTTAGAGGTGCGTGCCCGGGTTCGAATCCCCAACCTCTGATTAGTAGGCGGACGTCCTAGCCACTGGACTATCACAGTTTCAATCTTCTTTCATCTTACATGTCAATACTATAAGCGTAATCTTCATTCATCACTTAAAAGATAATTAAACACTGAAAGATTCGGACTAGACTCACGGTATTGGAGGCTTAATTAAACCCATCAATACATGTTACGTTGAAACAGTACTTTGCTCCGCGATCTATAGCTGCTTAGGTATTTTGCTAATAGGTTGTGAATACCCTCGGTACGGCAGCGCCAGTTACAAGATATCGCGGAGTAATCTATAATTATTGCGTTTATTTTATGAAGGTTTGAAAAATTACAGTGCACTTACTCAAAATAAATCAGACAAGCGAGCGTGTTGTTCATTATCAAATGAACTCGCTGCTCGAAGCCGGTGTGTTTCCGTATTCAGGACAAATGTTATGGCAAAGCTAAAATTGTGTTAAATCGGAATTATATGCATCGTGTAAACCTCTAATATGAATTTTATCCATACTTTAAGATATGACTGCAACAACTTTATTTACAACTGTTCTATTAAGATAAAAGGTATTACTAAAATTACTAAAATGACGAATTATTATGACGAATAATTCGTACCTAAACTTGGAGACGACTATGGCTTAGTTATTGTAAATTTTTGTTACAGAACTATAATCCTAAATATAGGGACATCAATGTATGGTGTATAAAACACTTAAAGCGATGGTTTGGTCTGGTGGAAGGCCAATAAATAAGGAAGGAAGATAATGATGTACCCTACCGACAAAAACGTGTCACCAAGCAATAATGTGTTCCAAAACCATGCCGCGTAGAAATTGATGAAATATAGGTTTAATAAAATGCGATACATCTAACAGGTTTATCACCTTTGCAGTGGTTTTGCAGTCAGTGGTGGCTGGAGTGAAAAAACGTAGTGAGGTATGGGTTTGTGCATATAAAATATTATAGTATAGACGTACAGGGGTAAGCAATTCTTGCACGGGTGAAGAATTTATTTTTGAAGTGAAAACTTCTTTAGCGGCGTTGAGCACTTTTTCTGTAATGGGTATAAAATCTTAAACTCGCGTCAGGACACGTGACCTGATCGAAAAAGCGTAAGACGGATGGAGAGTAGACAGCTATCCCCTCTCTACGGCGCGGCGAAAATGTATGCCTGGGCCTACTGTTTCGTTTAGGCAGCGCAGGGCGCTTGCGCGAATGTTCGTGTATGTTACAGCGTGCCACGCGCATCCATGGATGGTGACAGCTGATGGCTCGACCGTCTGTGTAGTGATCACATTGTTGTGTATTCGTAAAATTCGTGAATGTAAAGTGCTTAAAATATGGAAATTGATATAGATAAACTTTTTAATGTAAAATAATTGTAATAGTTTTAAAGTGTTAAATTTTTAATGTAATATAAATTGTCATGTTTGTGTGCGATAGCGCAATAAATGAATATTGTATTCTACCACATAAATGATAGTACTTTTATACTGATAAAGCAATTGGTGCAAAATTATTCCCTAACCATTCCAAAATATCAAACATGCTCAACGTTAATAATCAAGTTTTCACTTCTGCCGGCACTCCCGGAGTGCAACCCGTCTTTTTATTTATTTATTTGCTTCCATATCTAACAGACATGAGGCCCGGTCAGGGCATTGCAAACAGTACAATTGTTATACATTGATGAATATTCTAATGTTAAACAATTCAATAAAAACAAAATTAAAATGATAACAATAATAATTCAATGAGTCAATCAGTCAATGTTATGATAGTAAAAAAAAAAAAAACTAATATTTTAATTGTTACGGATCATAGGCTGATGTGCAATTTAGTCTTGCCTAAAATCAGCTGTTCGCCTGTGTCTTGTAACGTGGCGAGCGTTTCTTGAGGCGGGTGTTTACTACGGATTCCCGTCTTATCGGGGCCCGCAGGCAGGGTCTCAGCGTATTTTTGTTAACAACTTCTTTTCAGAAATTTTCACTTGAGTTACATTGTTGCGGGGCACACTTTGATTTTCTTGTTATCGGCTTATATACAACGTTCCGAATGTAGCTGGAGGGACAAGTTTAACGTTTTTTTTTTTTTAATAAAGAAAGTTTTCATTTAACTCGGGATTAAATGGAGCGATTTTCTTTCATTCGCCAATGTAGTTAGTCCCAAATCTTCTTTTTATTGGTATTCTTACATTAAACACGGTATTTATAGCGTCAATTGGATCTTAAAATGTAATTAAATTAAATTAATAAATTTAAATGAATTATTTACTTAGTAAGGCACTTGCTGATACCTGTGAATTATCATTTTTAGGAGATGAAACTTTTTAATTGGCTTTATTTGTATTTTAATTGGGGTAATTTTTTTTTAGAAATGTACGCTCCAAATTTTTTATCTGTAAGATCTTTAAAGATGTTTTCGTTCTATCAGTTAGTATTTACTTCGATCAAGAGGCCGTTTCCCGGGTCGGGTAAATTTTTTGGTATTGGGTTTTACTGTAAAAAGATTGTCAGCAACAGCCAGGCTTAACGGGTTCTCCAAAGCACCCATGTATTAGACAACGCGTTAAGCCATCGACACGGTTTGAATAAAAATCCAAACCATGTCAATGTCAATTTTTCAAGTGAACCTATTACAGGCATCTAAGAAGCATTGATATTATATATTTTTTATTATTTTAATCCGTTATGATAATTACATTTGTCAACCTAAAACTAAAGCTATTAAGGTTCCAAACGCACCTAAGTCTAAGAAGAAGCCCATACTAAACTTAGCCGGCTTTTTTTTTGTTATCATCATCTCACATAGTCAATGAAGTTGGACAAGCTATGAAGTTAGAGAATCTCATATCTAAGCTTCTCATCGTTTGCGTAATCTTTTATACAATAATAGGTTTTTTTTTCTATTCTTCAGCGTTGAGGTTGTTTCTCTTAATTAACTCCTATGATCGAGAATTATGCCCAGGAGTAGGGGATTGATGGGATAGATAGATTCATTGTCAATAACATAAAAGTGTCGTACAACAAATTTTCTTCACAACTTTCTACCGTCTTAAACAATATATAACCTTCAAAAAGTTTACTAGAAGCCCCCTCCGACTGGGGAAAAATGCGAACACAGTATTTGTATTAACGTTACAAATTTATTTTGGCGCACACACTTCAGCGAGAATGCGACTTATGGTTAAAGAAATAGAGTTCACATTGCGTTTGTGTGCGTCCGGAGATGTTACTCGCTCGGTACCAAAATTGCCTCTTCCCTCAATCTCTTCTTTTCCTTTTGTTGCGACACAGCATTTCGGATTTGTATTTTATTTTCTATTATTTATTGCCGACGAAACGGATGTGTCAATATCAGTTCTAGTTTGTAAGTTCTCGTGTAATTCGAGCTTGATGCGAACACCGTGACGTTTTATTTCATTTGTACTACACCTGCCTAATGGCTTGTGCAATATCTATCGTTGACGAGAAACGTCTGTTAGTAACAATCGGTGTCACCATTTTTCCCAATACAAACAACACAAATTTTTCTTCTTAATATATCATCATCATCATCATGATCATGATCAACCCATTACCGATTCACTACAGAGCACGGATCTCATCTCAATATGAGAAGGGTTTGGCCATTGTCCACCACGCTGGCATCATCTGACATCTCCAAGTTAACAATATAGTACATAAATCCTGATTATGATAACATTATATAGTAACTTAAAATTTAAAGTAATCAATAAATTATGATTAGCTCAACCAACGCACTGGTCTGAACGAATTTTTGTGTAGAGACGGAGATATTACATTACTCCGAAAAGTGTGGGGGCTGCTCCCGCGCCAAGAAAATGAAAATATTATACATATACATATTTATTATTCCTATTATATATATATATATTATATATATATATATATATACAACAAAATATATATTTTTTTAAAGTGTTTTTTTTTAACTGAAAAAAAAAATGCTTGAAAAAAAAAAAACCACTGATAATCACTGATTTTATCACTTAATCACCGTTATCGTTTGTGTCAATGCAAAGCCCTGTCAGCCTCACCTATACTTTATTATATATTTTTACTAAGCATATTTTTATACATAAATGTTCTTATGTGCGAGTGAAATTATCATCAAGTTGCATGGTTTAAACAAAGATAGCTAAACATTTAATGAACGTTTTCCGCTGAGGCCGAAAAACTGAAAAGCGGAAAAAGTCGCCGACAACAACTAGTAAAACGTAAAATTGAACGCTACCTGTTATAAACAAGCAGATGATCGCCTCAAAGCCGCGGCACGAGCTCTCTAACGCCCTATTTACATCGTTAGCTTTCCATTTTGTACCCATTTTGCACCTAAAATCGTTGGTAAACGTGAAGGAACACTACCCATCCCTACCCTACCTAGAGACAATAAGTTCGTGTTAGCAAGGAATCTCCATATTTGTCCCTTTTGCTCCGTTTAATATACTGGTGACATGGATTTGAGGTGCCAAAAAAACTTCAATATAAATAAATCAATCATTAACTTTATTAAAATAATCCTTCATTATCACATTCGCCTGAAAGTTAAAATAATAGAAAATATATTATATGATTGCAAATACTATATGAAATAGATTAGGTTACATGAATAAACCTATTTTCATTTCATTTGTTCAATAATAACAATATATTATTGGAACGAAGTTCCTTATCGCGCGTTGTGAAAGGGGGCTAGACGGAAAAAATTCTTACGAAAAGTTGTCACGACACTTTTTGTTATTGTAAGCTATGCGGCGTCGCATGTTTCTCTGTCTGTCTCTCTCTCTCTTATAGAAAGCAAGCCAGATATTTTCATTTCTATTTCGCATTGAACAGTGTGGTGTCGCGACGATTATTTTTGTTGAGTGTATACAGTTTTTTTGTAAATAATAAATAGTAATGAATCCTGACAGTGTTTCTGTACAAGTTCCGGATATTGCTGATGGAGTACAAAATTGAGCCTACTGATTAAGTTTATATAACATTATATTCCTTAATAATAAAAAAAAAAATATTACAATTCCTTCACTATTTAATCGAAAGGAACTTCTTTCCATTCGGGTGTCCCTTGACACCTCTCAAGTTAATTTTTTTATTTGACGGCAGTAAACCCACTTTCAAAATTGGCCAATTTGTCGTTATAAATATACATAGTAGTTAGTTGTTAGAGTTAGAATAATAGTTCTAACATTCATCGTACTTTAAAAATGTTTTTATTGAACGACAAATTCCGGAATTTTGCAATATTGCACAGCTAAATGTGATTCTGGAGCAATACTTCCAATTAGATTCGTTAAAACTTGCAAAGCGAAAATTGTCGACAACACAGAACAACGACAAATCTCAAAGTAAGGCTATCCGCAAACCGCAGGCTTTTGATCGGCCGCTTATGAAGTCGCAAATGCCTACCGGAGTAACTTTTAAATGCCAAATTAGTGTAGAGTTACAATGTGCTCATTTTGCTTAACTACACGACCATGCATACAATTTCAAACAACTTACTTTTAAGTTGAATGGAAATTGGGGTGGTCTTATCCAATGATCCTTTTATAGCTTAGCTATTTTCTTATTAGTACACTATTTTTTTTAAAACGCATCAAATGCAACGATGTACCACCCAGAAGATAGATTTAACATCCAAAGCACATGTAGACACCAATGAACCTGAATCTCGAATAACCTTAAAATAGATATTTTCACTCTAAAAATAAAACTTCCAACTTGAGTGCATCTTTATTTTCATCAATATTTCAATTGATAGGTGTCCACTGTTTTACAAAGATCTTTCGTAAGGAGTTCCACATTCACGGGTTTTTGTGCCGCTTGTGTCCAGCTACTCTTTGTCTGCCCACAATGTGTAAGGGAGGGTTGGGAGCTTGGGAGCAACACTGTTACTGCTCCAGCAATTTAGGACTCCAACGTCCATCGGTTCTGCGTGTTACGCATCCCATCTATTGCCACTCCTCGTTCAGCTCATTCTTAGACTCTAAAACAGATTGCTTCACTTCAGATTTTATCCCATCGAGCTCTCGCTATGAGCTATGAGCTGTCTCCATTGGCCGCTGAGTTATTCTAAGCCCAGTTAATCCAATAACACACTTCTAATGCTAACTTGAGTTACAAAAAAAAATAAAGGATCATGACATTTCGCCATTTTCGTCGGTGATATCACAAGACGTAGTACCGTTGAAAGCACTACCGTCTAAACTAACGCGATCAAAAGTCTGCAGCAGTTTTTTTTTTTATCCACTACAAGTTAGCCCTTGACGGCAATGTCACCTGATGGTAAGTACTGATGCAGTCTAAGATGGTAGCGGGCTAACCTGTTAGGGGTATTGTAAATACCCATACTCCTTATCGGTTTCTACGCGACATCGTGCCGGAACGCTAAATCGCTTGGCGACACGTCTTTGTCGGTAGGGTGGTAACTAGCCACGGCCGAAGCCTCCCACCAGACCAGACTCGAGCCAGGAATCGAACCCAGGACCTCCAACTTTATAATGCGACAGCGCGCGCGCTGCGCCACGGAGGTCGTCAAAATAAGTAAAAATTTAGCCAAGCAAAACCACTCGAAAACTAAAATCTCGAGACAAAGGCTGGTTGGCAGCGGCCTGGCGGTGAAGGCGAACTATCGACAAGTTGCGATGCGAAAGACGCCAGCGAAAGCGAAAACTCGGCGGTTATTTTCATTTAAGTTTCAAATTGGCGGCGCTTGTTCGCGCAAATTGTATTGAAATAAGTATTCGGTGAAACGGAAAAAGTTGCAACGCTCCAAAATATATACATACTTCGCAGTAGGTAAAATAGCGAAAAATAAAATTTTCGCCGCCGGAAAGTACAATAGGAAACTAAGACAGGTTTTCGAAATCGACAATTGTCAAATATAATTAAATACCTACCCAATAAACGCTATGATAAAATTTGTGTTACAACTTATAAACTAACATAATCTGACTTAGATTTCGGTAACAGACTTTAAAAAGGAACGCGAAAATCTTTCTTAGTTTCCAATCATTAGTTCCCTTAGAATCGTGGAACAGACTTTATATGCCCAGTTAATGTGCGGAATATTGGTAAACACGTATGTACCATTTGGAAAACTATGTGTGTGTGAGTATCATCGATTTTAATCAGTTTTTTTGTATACACCACAAGTTAGCCCTTGACGGCAACTCACCTGATGGTAAGTGATGATGCGGTCTAAGATGGTAGCGAGCTAACCTGTTAGGGGTATGGTAAACCCATACTCCTATTTGGTTTCTACGCGACATCGTGTCGGAACGTAAATGTAAATTGCTTGGCGACACGTCTTTGTCGTCAGCCACGACCAAGGCCTGACAAAAATTTGTAATTTTAATTTACTAAATTCGATAATTTTGAATATATCTATATATATAAAAGCGAAATACCACTGACTGACTGACTGACTGATGATCACGATATCTCAGGAACTATAGAACGAACGAACTTGAAATTTGGAAGGTAGATTTCTTTTATGAAGTAGAGGTCAGCTAAGAACCGGTTTTGAGAAAATCCACCCCTAAAGGGTTGAAATGGGGGTTGGAAGTTTGTATGAAAGTCCTTTATTTTTGAAGTCAGAGACATGAAAATTGGCAACTAAGTTTTTTATTATAAATGATAAAGATCTGTATAATCAATGTTACAAAAATATACCCCAGGGGGGGTGAAATGGGGGTGGGGCGTTTTCATGAGGATTCTATGTTTTCGAAGTTAGGAACATGAAAATTAACATTTAGGTTATTTGTTTTAAATTATAAAAACCTGTGTACGCAATATTACAAAAATCCACCCCTAAGGGGTAGAAATGGGGGTTGGAAGTTTGTATGAAAGTCTCATATTTTTGAAGTTAGAGACATGAAAGTTGGCAACTAAGTTGTTTATTATAAATAATAAAGATTTGTATGATCAATAATGCGAAAATCTACTCCAAAGGGGGTGAAATGGGGGTAGGAAGTTTTCATGAGGATTCTAAGTTTTCAAAGTTAGGGACATAAAAATTGGCATTTAGGTAATTTGTTTTAAATAATAAAAACCTGTATACGCAATATTACAAAAATCCACCCTTAAGGGGTAGAAATGGGGGTTGGAAGTTTGTATGAAAGTCCTATATTTTTGAAGTTAGAGACATGAAAGTTTGGAACTAAGTTGTTAATTATAAATAATAAAGATCTGTTTAATCAATGTTACAAAAATGTACCCCAAAGAGGGTAAAATGAGGGTTGGAAGTTTATATGAAAGTCCTATATTTTTGAAGTTAGAACCATGAAAGTTGGGAACTAAGTTGTTAATTATAAATAATAAAGATCTGTTTAATCAATGTTACGAAAATCTACTCCAAAGAGGGTAAAATGAGGGTTGGAAGTTTATATGAGGATTCTAAGTTTTTGAAGCTAGGGACATGAAAATTGACATTTAGGTTATTTGTTTTAAATAACCTTTATACACAATATTACAAAGTCCACCCCTAAGGGGTGAGAGGGGTGAGGGGTTGGAAGGTTACAAGGGTAAGTTCTGCGTTTTTGGAATTAGAGAAATGAAAATTAGCAATTAGAGCATTACTTTTAAGTAATAATGACATGTAAGTATAAGCCTTTCGCAAAAGTGGAAACATAAAGAATGAAAAGGAATTAGGAAGTTAGGCCCTGCTTAGGCGTAAACATCGCTAAGAAAATATTTTGTCAACCACGTCGCAATAGAGCAATGGATCGACGTGATTTTTGAAAGTATCGTTGAGGACAGACCTGGAGAGTGACATAGGAGAGTTCCCGTAGGAATTTTTACAACTTATTCTGACTGAATTTTAAAAACTTATTCCACGCGGACGAAGTCGCGGGCGCCAGCTAGTTATCTATAAAGTAAAGATATATGGGTGATGGTAAATGCTGTTTTCATCATCTTCATAATAATTTGGTTTGAATAATGTCCTATTTCGCTGACACATTGGTCTAGTTAGTACTTTGTTGGCTACTTAACACGAGGTCTTGGGTGCAGTTACCGCCAAAACTTGCACAAGGTTATTCGGTCATGAAAGTCTTTGTGCAAACAGCGTTAGGAAGTTGCCTTTGTCTACCCGCATGCTACGGGGAGCACGTTAAGCCGGTGGTCTAAATAAATCATTTTGACTACCAAGACCTTTTAACCTAACCTTTTTTTTTTATTATTATTGTAGGAGGAAATCCTCATGGATGTCATTTGGCTTGGACCAATTGCCATGCCCGACTTCACAGAGAGTAACCTCTTTGTGCCCTACGGACTAAAACCTCCTACGTTCACTGGCCGTCCTTCCCGGAACCGCAATGCGCATGACTTAAGGAAGGGGGCTGTCTGCTCAGGCTTCGTTCACTTTTTGCCGATCCCATTCATCCTTTACTCGTCTTTTCATTATAGTTTGGAGCACTGTTGCACCCCTTGTCCACCCCTTTAATTTTTAACCTAACCTAACCTAACTTTAATGATCATACATCAGCATAGCAAGACTAAACTTTAAACTTCTTACTTGCACGAGAAAAGTCTTTACCAGTAACACCGGAAAAGCTTGATACCAGAACACTAAATAAATAGGTCTGTGTCTTGCAATGGTACACAAATTGAAGTGTTTCACTAATTAATATTTATTTAAATGTTTATAAGCTGTCGAGGTTCGATCCCGGATACGCACCTCTAACTTTTCGGAGTTATGTGCGTTTTAAGCAATAAAAATACAAATTGCTTCAACGGTGAAAGAAAACATCGTGAGGAAACCTGCTTGCCTTAAAGTTTTCCATAATGTTCTTAAAGGCGTATGAAGTCTGTCAATCCGCATATGGTCAGCGTGGTGGACTAAGACCAAAACCCTTTTCTATTGCGAGGAGATTCGTGCTCTGTAGTGAGCCGCCAAGGGGTTGGCAAATGGCATACAGATAACCATCACAGCTTTTTTAAATGTCCTATTATTGAGGCGTGAAGCGGTGATAGCCTAGTGGTTAGAGCGTCAGCCTCCTAAACAGAGGTCGGCGGTTCGAATCCAGGCACGCACCTCTAACTTTTCGGAGTTATGTGCGTTTTAAAAAACACTTGCTTCAACGGTGAAGGAAAACATCGTGAGGAAACCTGCACGCCTGAGAGTTCCCCATAACGTTCTCAAAGGCGTGTGAAGTCTGCCAATCCGCACATGGCCAGCGTGGTGGACTATGGCCAAACCCTTCTCATATTGAGAGGAGACCCGTGCTCTGAAATGAGCCGGAAATGGGTTGATCATGATGATTGATGATGATGATTGAGGCATAAAAGTATTTTATATTCTGGTAAGTCGCATTTATTTATTCTTATTTAAGTTTACAAACTCCCATCTTGTGTTCATGATGGCCGGGTGACGCGCAAATTGTACGGGAATAGGGATCGATAAGTGAATTGGAGGTGCGATCTTCTTGTAAGATGCGCGGCGTAAATCTTGGCGATGGAAAAATTTCGGAAATTGTCCTCGAGATTTATCGCCTTGCCGTGCCGCGGGTGAAATTGTTTTTTGATTTTGCGACACAAGCAAGGGTGTACGCGGAAGGATGCTTTTGTGGTGGCTTAGAACGTTTTTATTACATTTTATTTAATCGCCCGTAAACTTAGGCTACGATCTATACAGTGATAACTTCTAGTGACAAAGTCACACCGCCAAGCGATTTAGCATGCCAGTATATATAATATAACATCGTGAGGAAACCTGCACGCCTGAGGGTTCTCCATAATGTTCTCCAAGGCGTGTGAAGTCTGCCAATCCGCACATGGCCAGCTTGGTGGACTATGGCCAAACCCTTCTCATATTGAGAGGAGATCCGTGCTCTGTAGTGAGCCGGTAATGGGTTGTTCTTGATGATGATATATAATAGGGGGATGGGAGGATGAGGGTAGGCAACGAATCGGTGGCGCCTCTGATGTATATTGAGTGCCCTTAATCACTTAACATAACTTTTGACGACCTCCGTGGCGCAGTGAGTGCGCTGTTGCATTATAAAGTTGGAGGTCCTGGGTTCGATTCCCGGCTCGAGTCTGGTCTGGTGGGGGCGTCGGCCGTGGCTAGTTACCACCCTACCGACAAAGACGTGTCGCCAAGCGATTTAGCGTTCCGGCACGATGTCGCGTAGAAACCAATTAGGAGTATGAGTTTACCATACCCCTAACAGGTTAGCCCGCTACCATCCCAGACTGCATCATCACTTACCACCAGGTGAGATAGCCGTCAAGGGCTAACTTGTATTATAATCATAACGGGAACAGTATATTTTACGTTATTCGCTTTGAGGAGCTATTTCAAACAGTTCAGCAGGCTGTTATTAATAGTGTAGTAGGATGCGATAAACTAGGTTAGAATCTACTTCTTTTAACCACAGAGCTGCACGATCTTCAAGTTAAAGTAAACAAAAAAAATATTAAAAGGAAAACCGAAGAAAGCATCGAAATAATTTAGGACAGAGCAACTCGAAGACGTAGAAAACGTAATAAATTTTAATCTCGATTACATGGACCTCTTTCGTTTGGCGGACTTTACAAAATTTCAGATTATTTCCCCCGCATTTCTCAGGCCTTTGGGTTTCGCGAGGCAAAAAGATTTACATAAAAAGAAACTTTTCGTCGTCGAAATTATGATTCAATTAGTATTAAAGGATTGGATCCTCAAAGGGCTCGGACTTTTTCGGGTTTGCCGGGTACAACTGATGGAGTCCCCCTTTGTGCTTCCAAGCAAACTAAGCAGGTTTCGGCTTTGTATCTCGAGACTGTCGCATAAAGGTATTGGGTACGAATAACGAGTCGAAACATGTTACAGGCGTGTGGCCCTCGCGGTAAGACGCGAGCGGTTTCATTACAGGATCTCCTTCCCAAGAATTATAACCATGCCATTGCTACGAGAAAAATTTGCCAATTCTAATCGAGCACGTACATAAGAAAGAAAAGAAGAAGAATAATATCATAATATTATATATACTTTTCTTCAACAATATACCTAAATAAATAAACGGGATTCAAAATCCAATCTTTACCTTGTATTTTATATATTTTAATATTATACAAGGTAAAGATTGGATTTTGAATCCCGTTTTGATTTTTTTAAGTTTTCTTCCGGCTTAGAAAGACGCCCAATAGTTAGTTCTGTCTATAGGTTCCTTGTAATAAATCGTCAATATAATCGTGACCGTAATAAAGAGGACGGAATCTGTCACTGCTAGAATGTCATATTTGTTACCACCCCTTAACTATGGGATTAAGAAAGGAATTATGAATTTTTCTCTCGCTCATCACAACCCCGCGATTATTCCGGCTCGTTCGTTAACTTCGAGATATTCGTCTTGAGGATTACGGCGCTTTGAGTGAACGAATTTCACAGAACTCCCTTGACGGGTGGATGCCTCAAATCCGCAATTGCCGCTTGCAAATTGCAAAATAGCAAAGGCTGGGGAGGAAGTTCGTCTAAGATCCACTTTAGTGTTCCTTAAATTTTAGTGTATAAATTATTCAATAAACTTTAATTTTAAACTACACGTAAATAATATAAAGGCAAAACTTAGCAGTTATAGAGCGATAATTCTGTTATGAAATGTTATTTACCTCGCGACCATTCGCAACTTCTGACAGCCTGGTATACTTTAGCGCTCTCTGGTCTCTGATCCAACATTGGATTAAGATAGAAGGTAGGTAGGTAGTCACTACTACTACTACTACAGTCATTTTGCTAATAACAATCTGTTGATCGTGAAAGGTGTAAACAGAAAAAGCGTAACACAAATAATACATTTTTCTTTTTTTATCCACTAGAAGTTAGCCCTTGAAGGCAATCTCGCCTGATCGTAAGTGATTATACAGGCTATGATGGTAGCGGGTTAACCTGTTAGGAAAATGGTAAGCCCGCACTCCTAATTGGTTTCTAGGCAACATTGTGCCGGAACGCTTAATCGCTTGGCACGTGACATGTCTTTGTCGGTAGGGGGGTAACTAGCCACGGCCAAAGCCTCCCACGACCAGACAAAAAAGAAGGCACCTATAACCTTGTTAATCTTCTTGAATATTCAAAAGAATTCGAGTTTTGCAAGGCATCTATCTTTATTAAACATATTTCAGATATAGAATATAACCTCCGCCTGTTGCCACCCTGCATGTGACACTAATGAGGTCATTTCCTTAAAACCTCAGAAACGTTATCCTTGAAAAAAACTCACCTCATTTGTATAGCTATCACAGTACCCGGTAGTTGCAATACCGACTACTTTTATTGTTGTGAAAAAAGTATTTCTAACTCGGCGAGATAGCGTCAAGCTAAGCTGAGCTTCATTTTGTTATGTTTCTTAAAGAAATACTTTTCCGCGGGAATGTTTCACTTCATTTTGCTCTCGCTGGGGCAAGTTTCATTTTAAATAAAGTGGAATTACATAATCTTTTCCTTGCTAACTCGATTTTTCATGTCCTCTACTGAATAGCTGTGTAATAATAATCTCTTTTCCACTGTTATAGAATTGCCTAATAGTAAATTTTTTTTTCGTTCATCACGTTTAGATTAAACGTACTGTTTAGATACTGGTTTAGATTAAATGTACTGGTACTTAATGTTGCGACTAATCTTCGAGACAGAAGAAAGAATTGCTCAAACTTCTTCTGCTTGTCTGTTTTGTTCTATAAGAACATGGCGTGAAGATTTTAATGAATGTATGAATAAAAAAAAGGCCTGCCACAGGTTCTTATAATTCAGTCGTACATTTTTTGGATAATTTTGAGGCTATAGTGATGAATACAGTAATATTATAAATCTAATGTTGTGAGGGAAATTTAAAATAAATACTGCAGTAAGATAAGATTTTAATCGTAAACCACGTGTGCTATATAATTGCTTTGCAAGTTTATCTTCGACATCCTCGTGGCGCAGCGCGTACGCTGTTGTATGATAAAGTGGGATGTCCTGGGTTCGATTTCCGGTTTGAGTTTTGATTGGTAGGAGTTAGTTGCAAGCTGACTGGCAAAGACATACCGCCAAGCGATCTGTTATGGTCTGATCTGTTATCTTAGTTTTCCGCTATAATCTGTTATGAATCCGAATATAAATTAGGAGGATTTAGCCCTCCTCCTGCTGAGAGGAGACCCGCATCCTGTAGTGGGTCGGTAATGGGCTGATAATTATGACGATCATGTAATATTTTAGGTTGCACAAGATCAATAACTATTATAATTAAGGGTTAATAGACGTGGCATCAAGTTCAAAACTCAAAGGCTTCTAAACGGCGTACACGCATATGGTTATTTAAAAGAACATCCATTCATTAAGCAGTCACATAAAAATTTAACGAAGCGTCGCCATATTAACGTTACTTCCGGCATACACTTAAGAGTTCAGAAAACACTATTTGTCTCTGTCGTTTGTTTAATAAATGCACTTCCGTGTAAGGGGGATAGATATATGTTTTGATTGTGAGTCCATCTGTCTCTCGTCGGTCCATCGTGCATTTAATGGGGGTAATTAAGGGGCACACTTGTCTCTCTACGAAAATATCACGGGTGTAAAAATGTCAGTGACGCCGGGTATCAAATTTCGTAACACGTTCCACCGTTTAAGTCGCGGTCCTCAATTTCTATGAGAATTTTATTGTACTTAGTACAGCATTATCAAGTAGGAGAGAAAGCTCATTTAATATGAAACGAGCAAGCGATCGGATAAAAATATACTATTTTACTAATATAATTCTCTTCGAAATTTATCGAATAAGTTATCACTTTTAAACAAAGAAATCATCTCGAGAGAAAGGAATAGAGGGTTTATCGAATTAATGAAGGTGTACTACAAATTTTAAATTCAAATTCAAAATAATCTTTATTCAAATAGTCCTTAAAAAGGCACTTTTGACGCGTCAATAATTTACATAGTAGTTATTTCATGGTGATAACTATATTCGTAAACTTAAAACTAAAGCTATGAGGGTTCCAAACGGGTTTTATTCTCTGGTACCCAAAAAGTTATCGAATCACCACCTAAGAATTATCAAAAATATGGATTTTATTTATATTTTAAAAGTCAGATATATTTTTATATTAAAACATGATGGCGGCTAGGATATCTGGATCGCATCGCTTTACGACGCGGGACGCCGGCAAAAGTGTTTGTGGGAATGCAAAATGAAGCATGTGATTGCACGGGAATCGCATTACTGGAGAGCCTGGATACTCGTACACTGGAAGTGAATATCTAAATCCAAGACCCACGTAAGCCGACACGTGGTTTGTTTTAATTTTTGGTTATCAACCGCGGACCACACGGGCCTGAAATCGATTTCGGGTCAAAATTATTCGACCTTGAAATTTTTTTGGATGATATTATTCCAAAATTGGCATGGTTCTACCCCTTGCTAAGACGCACGCACGTCTAGCAGCTAGGCCGTTATTTGTCGAAGATCCAAATACATTGAAGTATAGAAGGTCAAAGGTCTAAATGTATTTAGTCCTAAAGAGGGACGACGCCCTTGACTAAGAGTAGGACACTACGTTACACTTTAATTATTAATGTTTACGTTATATGTTAATGAATATATATATATAGTAGTTTATTTATTTAATATTTATTATTGTATTGTATTATTTATGTATTAGTAGTTATTTTTATGCAGGTTTTTGTTCATATATTACGCAACCTACTTTCTATTTCTTTTCTATTCCTAATCCCAAGGTTTCCTAGCACAGATCGCTACTAAGCGATAAGTACGCCTCTTATATCCTGTTTCTTCTCGTTTCTGTTTTCTTTTTATGTCCATTTATGTTGTGGTGTACAAATAAAGAATAAATAAATAATAAAGAAAAAAAATATATATGGTAACAAAACATCATGAGACGGCTTTGCTCTTGAAGTAGTAGTAAAAATCGCTTCAGATTCACAGGTCTTACAAACACATGGTGTTATATGTTATTTAATTACCAGAACTGAAACCAGAATCTTCACCGGTTCTGATACCAGAGTCGAAATTAATTCAAAAACATAAATAATACGTAAACATTTTATATAAACAAAATTTTCAACAATAAAAAATAATGTTGTATTCCACAAATGACTCAACTCAGGTGACATATCCCTGTCACTTCCAGATAAGCTGACAGGCTCCAGACTTGAGAGGAACTCAGTGGCAGCTCAGGCCAAGGCTATATTAGGCGGCGATGTGACTTGCGAAAAAGTCAAGACGTACGACTAAAACGAAAAAAAACAAACCAGTTCAAGCTGTTCCATGCAATGTAATCGAGGTATTATGAATAGTTTCCAAAAATTGAATCTAGTTACTTTTTATCATAGATAGGATATCATAAGAGTCTTAAAAAATCTTGCAAAAGCTGTCTTTGTATATTTAGTGTTTAAGAAGACTGTCAGCTGTATATAGCCTTTATACAGTTCTACATCTTTAACTTGCTAATATTTGGGTAGAACTTACGTGACAAAATGTCATAACTATATGCGCCAATTGATTCAAATTCACAAGCGTTAATTTCACTTTGAGGGTTATTTCAAAAGTATTAATGAATTTAACCGACCTTTTATTTATTTCACGTAAGATCACGTAAGATATTTTAGGCTATCTGAAATGCTTTATTTAAGTGTCAATTCTGTAATTATTGCAACTCTCCCACCTAAATTTCAGATTTCGTTATTATTGTTATGTTATGCAAGACGAACACAATCCCTATACCTGTAAAATAATACCCGTCAAAAGTGTGTAATTTTGTTTACAATATACGGCTTGAACGCAACACTAATCTTTTTTACAAAAAGCTTACTTACAAGCTAGAAGACCGGTCTGGGGCACTTATTATCCCGAGAAAATGAAGGTTTTCATAAACACCTGTATTGTATTTATTTATGCTCGAATTCTATCCCGTCTTTCTATGTACGAGTATGTACGGTAGCAAGAATCTACAGTTTTTGATTTTCAGCATTATTTTATTTGCGTGTATTTTTCCCCATAACTACTAACTAGGACAAACTAGCAGATCGGTATCATGCATCCATTGGAATCTAGTTTATTTCTTACATTCAAAGTCACACACGTAATAAAACCTAATAAAGCGTCGACAATCAAAAGAGGTCGCGCTGCTAGTCTTGGCCTTATGTAGCTTCAGCCTCTCGTAGCGTTCTCTAATGGATTTTTATCGCGTCGCACTCCATGGAAATTGAATAGGAAATCCAACGGAGACCCGGTTTTAATTTGCCTACCGTAGAACTCTATAATCGGCCGAGATTTCATTGAATGCAATTAAATTGGAATTCATGCGATGGGCACTGCCCTCGGCTGCAGCCGATCGAGAATCGAATAGAATTAGAGGATCTCTTTAGAACCATTAGTAATCTAAATCTACCGCAGAAGCACTAAATTTGTTTTAATTAATAATTAATTATTTTGTACATGTATAAAATCACGGTGATAACAGCTTCATTACCTTTTTCACCCGGATAAGTTAGTTGTGTTTATACTAGCAAGGCGATAATCTCTAGATTCGCCACACTCACGCGCGCGTGCACAGTAGTATCATAGAGTACGAGGTTCTAAGTTCGATTCCGGGCTCGGATTTGGTCTGGTAGGACGCAACTAGTTACCACTAATACCTGCTGGGGATTTCATACCCCCCAGCGATTATGGGATTGAGAGGTTGTGCTCAGCCGGGAACGCATCGTCTCCTCCGGTGCTGTAGAGTTTTAGCGGTTGACCCAACAGCTAATACAGTTTTTCATGACCATATTTTAACGTTGTTAGCTAATGTGAATATTCAGCCTTTTTATAACGTTCACAAATAGTTTCAAAGTAACAAACATCTTAATTGATTTACTTGAGTCAATATATAATATGTAATAATAACTGCGATATAAAAGATAAGTCGCAAATTAATCAGAAAGTAATCACATAATATAAATTTAACTAAGCGCTTTTAAATATTTAAAAAAGCCAAGCGATGAGAAATACAGCAAACCATAATGGAAGTCCCAAGGTCAATAAAAATAAAAGGTTTGTGCAGGTTTAATTATAATGTCTGCAAATTTTGTATAATTTCAGAATTCATCTTACACTCTCCCCTTCCTCTTATCCCCGATGAATCCTTTTTGAATACGGATATTAATTGCTTGCCAATACAACATTCACCGTAGAGGGGTAATTAGTCGAAGCCAGAGTGTGCCAACAATAAATTCGTATAAAGTTTCAAAGTAACGTTATCCACAGGAATCTGAAACAGGAACGACCTTGGAAATTGGAGAGACTGTTCAACGTGCTGCAGGACCCAAACCACGTAGCTGGAGAGCTTGTGGCTAACTTTGAGATGGTGCTTGACAAACAACATTTAGACTCTCTCTGGCACAGCGTTGTGCAATGATAAATAGGAGGTTTTAATTTGAAATCGTTAGCACATGGCTGTGATATTACCAGATTGTGAGTAATAATGAAGTCTAAAATGGAAGTACACTAATATGAGGGTTGTTATCATAGTTTATAAGATTTACCCCAAATTATTTTTTAAGTGCCATTTTAATGTAACCCAAAATCCTACTGGATCAGACATTGGCTACTTTGGAATATATAATACTTTGGAACCTAAATTATACAGATACAGCGCATTCCATTCAGACTCCGTCCTTAGGATGAGCTTATCTAGTTTATTTAATTGATTCGCGACATTGCAACTAGATTTTTTTTTTTATACACTACAAGTCAGCCCTTGACGGCTATCTCACCTGGTGGTAAGTGATGATGCTGTCTACGATGGTAGCGGGCTAACCTGTTAGATGTATGGTAAACCCACGCTCCTAGTTGGTTTCTACGCGACATCGTGCCGGAACGCTAAATCGCTTGGCGACACGTCTTTGTCGGTAGGGTGGTAACTAGCCACGGCCGAAGCCTCCCACCAGACCACACTCGTGCCGGGAATCGAACCCAGGACCTCCAACTTTAAAAGGCGACAGCGCACGCACTGCGCCACGGAGGTCGTCAATATCATCGTCAGAATGCCAGCTTAGATGTAGCACTTGTTAAAAAATTCCCACTAGCTCTAGGTTGTAACTAGTTTTGCAAATATTACGTCCGAGCATTTCGGAACCCGAATGTTTTCGATGTTTTCCCGGTGGCTCTGAAAACTTTTCGGAAAACCGAGACCCTGTGTTTGTTTACATACAGTTTTTGGGGGGTCAAATTTAAACTATCGCTTGTAGATATAAGGAGCCGAAGATACGGAGCTAACTATAGAAATATATTACTTAACTCGCAGTGTCTTCCAGGCTATGGCATATACTAGTAGGTTTTGTCTAGCTTCGGCCGTAGCTAGTTACCACCCTACGACAAAGACGTGTTGCCAAGCGATTGACCGACACGATGTCGTGTAGAAACCAATTGGGAGTGTGGGTTAACCATACCCCTAACAGGTTAGCCCGCTACAATCTTAGACGCATCATCCACCATCAGGTGAGATACCGTCAAGGCGTGACTTGTGGTATATAAAAAAAAAGGTCATAGTTTGTGACTGTACACAACAAAAACATAATAAAGGTGACAAAATAATTGTCTTTCTAATAAATTTCAACTTAGTTTAAAATAAGAAATAAACGACTTATCAAAAATAGTGAACTCCACTTTATAGTACACAATAATCCAGAAAAATTACGATAGATTTTTTTTCTGCCAAATTTATAAGTAGGTAATTTTGCAAATTTATTAGTATGGCTAATAATTTAAGTTGGTCTTTAAAATTTGCATTGTATGTCAACATTGTGTTGTAGTCTTGTAATTATCACAAAGATGGCAGCACTTAACGCTGGTATTCTATTATCAAAATGAGTTCTGCGATGTTATCTAAGTGACATCGTCAAATTATAATTGGAAAACCATCGTATTATCATATAGTACAGTCATAATTGGAAAGTATCGTCTGCATTTACCTGTATTTGGAAATTAAGACTACCTTTAACTGTACTGTATATTTATGTGGTTCTAAATGTAACATTGCTTTAATTTGTAATTTTAATATAAGTTCCAACGATTAAGTATATCAATGGTCCTAATTTAAACTATCGTTGCTCTTATTTGTCGTTTAGAGCGACGTTTGTCCCGCCGTGGTCTGTTCGGCCTAAACCTTTGTTTGGGCAAAATTTGCCTCGGACAATGTTTTGCTTCTCCCAGAGTTTGGGGGATAATTTGTCGGGAACATTATGGGAGTGGTGTTAAATCTTTAATTCGGGTTGTCCTACATCCGCAGACTCCATTTTGCCTCGTGCGCGTTAATTTGAGTAAGTGGCCGCGATAATGCCGCTCTGTAATTAATATTAGTCAACCCATATTCGCCCTGTTTCTTGCCTGCATTCCCCCATTGCGGTTCGGGAAACGGGTTTTCGAAAACGATTCGTTAATGTAGTAACGTTGGGAGGTCATCCGAAATGGATGGAGGGACGATATGTTTTTTTAAAATACAGTATCAAGTTATCTCTGTCTAATTAAAATAGAATATGTAAAAAATTATAACAGAATCAAAGCTATCTAGCTTTGTAATTATGTGTGATCATAAGTATAAATAATCACTAAATAATCACTTGAGCCTCAAGTTCAAGTTAGAGATGGCTAAGGCTAAGGATAAGTTTTTTTTTTTAACTTTAATTTTGATTTTGATTTTAATTTAATTTTAATATTGATTCAATTTTTTTAATTATTATTAGTTATTTTTTGCCGCTATGTTCCTCATTAAGTTGTTAATTTTGTACACGTTTAGTTAAGTTCCTTCGCACGACTTATTTGTCTTAATCTGCATGCTGTAGCCTTCTATAAGTGGAATTATATGTTGACCTAAGGCCTAAATTATGTACAAGAGTGGTATGCATAATTCTGTTGGTGGTTCTAATAAAATAAATAAATAAATAAAGCGACCGACCGGCCCACAGATTGCTATTGCAATAGTGTCTCAAGGATCAATCAATAATATTTTTGCTTTAGCGAGAACGTTCAATTATTTCCTCTGAAAACGCTGTGTATGCACAAAATATTTTGATTAAAATATATATATATATATATATATATATAACTAGCTGAGACCCGCGGTTTTACCCGCGTAGTTTTCGTTTCCGTGGAAATACCGGGATAAAATATTGCCTAAATATAAATTGCAAATTAACTCTTTGAAGTTAGGAACACACCTACATTTCTTAGACAACAGTGAGTGATTATAAAGTAATATGAACTTTATTGAATAGCAATAAAGTTCAAATTGACTCCACATTTTATTTAGAAAACGTTTATATGGGAAAAAGAAAAGGGCTGTTTTTAGGGTTTTGCCGGCAATTATTATTCGAAATCTTATCACTTTTTAAACCTTCCCTAGACCTCCACGAATATTTCGAAACCAAGATGAGACAAATTCGTTCAGCCGTTCTCGAGTTTTAGCGAGACCAACGAACAGCAATTGATTTTTATATATATAGATATAATAAAAGGTATATGTTATTTTCATTTCTGTGATGTTAACGATCGACTGATAAGACCAAACTGAGACAAAATTGGAAGCAGATTTGGGCCAGTAATTAATTGGTGTCTTGTCTTTGGCAGTTTATTTTTGTCAAGAAAAACTCACCGTTTTGAACCAGCAGCGTAGAATCCCGCGCGAGCGGCAGCTCGGAGTCGGTGAGCGTGGCGTCAGACGCGTTATCGGAGGCGGAGGTGGGGGTCGTGGGCAAAGGGGGGGAGTCGGACAGGCCCCGGCGCGCGCGGCGCCTACCGCTGCCGCTGCTCGAGCCGCTGCCCGAGCCGTAGGGGTGCAGGCGGCCCAGGCCTGGAACAACAGATACATTGGTTCATTCTCATTTGTAGAGCAAAAGGCAAGCAATAATTTATACTTTTGTGTACGGTGGTATAAGTAAGGTAGTGCAATTTTGACAAGAAAACTTTGATCAACTAAGAGTTATAGATTCTATTGACTAGACCTAGCGGCTTTATCCGATTACAATATTGGAAACTATAAAAATATTTTTTTATCATTATTTTAGACTTCATTATTGTTTCTTTTTATTTAATTATTTGTTCTGATATCCCAATGTAAACACAGATTTATCTTGCGCGCCTGTCAGGCAAAAAGCGTTAGGCTACACTTTAATCTTAAGATCATTACGTGAATGTACCACGTTCCTGAAATAAATGAATTCGAAACTGAATTTAGAAGTAAAACGTTTAACTTTGTCAAGATAAAATATTTCATGTATATTTTCTTTGACTAGAAGACCACTCGTGGTCTCATTGAAAAAGTTGCAAAGTATTGCATTTCTTATCCGAGATATACTGTAGAGTAGTAATACTTCAAAAATGGACAGTTTCCTTTATGAAATATATACTTTGATCAATAATGTAAAATAAAACCAACAACTAACAAGTACCTTGGATTCAGCCCACCGTGTATGAGGAAAAACATGTCAACCTTTTATGTAACGCCGGAACAAATAGAAGCAACATGGAGACAATGCGTCTTAATACAAAACAAAAACAACATCAAACAGAAAACAAGCGTTAGACGGTAAGGAGATAACAATAAAACGTCGAAAGGAAACAACGTTTTTCAGCTTCATACTTAAAAAGCATTTTCTCGTGGTCCCACTCAATAATACGTTGTTTCCCTTTTAACATTAAACAAAACGTACTACTGTTTATATAGACCCAACCATTACATCCATCTATTAACTTAATGAAATACTTTTTAACGCGAAAAGTAGAATTTTACTGGCAGTGAGTCATTTATGGACTGAAGATGATGATGACGATACTAATATTATATAGTATATCAGTATGTATATGTGTGCGCACTTATTTGCTAGTTCTTCACACCAGAACTATTGGACCAATTAGGCTGAAATATTGTTTTATTTTTTTATACACTACAAGTTGGCCCTTGACAGCTATCTCACCTGTTGTAAGTGATGCTGCAATCTAGGGTGGTAACGGGCTAACCAGTTAGGGGTATGGTAAACTCACCGATACGTCTTTGTCGGTAGGGTGGTTACTAGTCACGGCCGAAGCCTCCCACCAGACCAGACACGCGCTGGGAATCGAACCCAGGACTTCCGACTTTATAATACGACAGCGCACGCATCGCTCCACGGAGGTCGTCAAAAATATATTGTTCACGGTTTTATCATGACTTGTCCGAGCTGGTACTGAGAATGTTTTATAGGAAAACCAATTTCATTACAATTTTTGGCCTGGGACGACCTTTTTTTTTTTTTTCGTCCGTTGGGCAAGACGGAGGTTATGTGGGACTCCCCCCCCCTTATCGTTGAGGTATACCCGAACTAAAAACCACCACAGCATGTCCCACTCGCTGGATTTGCTGAACACCTGGGGTACCCATTGTATTCTTCCCAGACAAGCCTGGGACGACCTAGGAATCGAACCCATTATCACATATTCGCAATCCGAAGATACTTTTTTGTTGGACTCGCATATGACTAAAATAATTCTAAAGAAAAAGTAAGTCATATAAATTATGATATTGATGAACGAGTAGCAACAAAAAACATAATAAATTCTGATGAAATAAACACAATAGAAAAAAGGATGAGAAATGAAATAATAAAGAAAGTTAAATAAAATATTTATTCAACTGTGATCAAATTAGATAATACGTACAAAAAAGACGACAAAGCCACGATAAAGGGAAAAGAAGCCGTAAATATAACATAAATAGACATCACAAGCGTAATAATTAAGACTAATAAGGCTTCGGTATATGACAAGGAGTACAATACAAACGTTCCGCAGAATCTAATGTAAATAAGGGAGTAACAGCATTACCTATTCAATATTTTACTTGGAGCCACAAGGGGTTTATAATAATTGTAATATTGACTTTGTGAAACGTCTGTTCGTGCGTTTTTGTGTGCTCGATATAATATAATGAATAGAAGCAGGCGTTACTTTGCGAAAGTCCATGATAAACAATAAACAGCAAGTATAATTTGCTATATTCCGCCGACAACCGGGAGATTAGTATAATATAACCCCACACAAAATCTTCCACTAGAACCTCTACGATATAATATGTAAAACATTGAAACGCAAAACACAATAGTGTTAACACCTTTTTTATGATAAGAAAATCTAAATTAAATTTAGATTACTTAAATTTTACAAAAGAAAATTAATGATCACAGCATAATTCTAACGGTGATAAAATAAGTAATCAAATCAATAAGTAAAGTGGGATAAACAATTGCAAAATAATTAATGAATCTCAGTATATTTACAAGATACAATCTGGCGAATAGACTATAATATGTCTTCAATATACCATGAAATTCCATATTGTTTATTAAATGTAAACGAATAACTTCTGACCAGATTGATCTATCAATGAATAGTTCATAACCACGTGCCGATTGAGCTGCAATTTCTAAAACAGCTATTATAACGTAAATATAGCGTCCGCTAAGAAAGGATTTTTGTAAAACCACTGGCTAAGGGCTTTCAAATTTTTTTAGAAAATCAGTCAGTTTTGAAATAGGAAGATGAAGATTTACGTGAGCAAATAGATAGTAGAAATAATAATCAAAGCTGGGGCCAAGTTTCCAATTGCAATTGTGTCTCAGTGACAATCCATGACATCGTGGAAAATAAAAGTTTACAAACGTCTAAAATTTTGATGCTATAAATAGTAAAGTTTTGAATAGGCATCAGGATACAAGATTGGCTATTGGGTATGGACATGAAAATTTTATCCATTGGAAAATTGTTTACACGTGTTATCATTTCCATTTTTTTTTTGCGTTAATACACAAAATGTCGTGATGAACCATTCAGTGACAATTGTATTAGCATTTACGTGTCTGAACATTTATCTTGGTTTTTTTTATACACCATAACTTGACGGCATCTCACCTGATGGTAAGTGCTGCTGCGGTCTCTCCATACTCCTACTAATTGGTTTCTACACGACATCGTGCCGGAACGCTAAATCGCTTTGGCGACACGTCTTTGTCAGTAGGGTGGTAACTAGCCAGGTAACTCCCACCAGACCAGACTCGAGCCGGGAATCGAACCCAGGACCTCAAAGTTTTTAAAATGCAACAGCGCACGCGCTGCGCCACGGAGGTCGTCAAAAAGTAATAAATCACGAGATAAACAGAGCGAGCTGTATTTTTTTATTTTAACACACAGGATTAAAGGAAATAGGTCAAGCCGCATATTGAACGGAGATTCATAGAATTACGATTACACCAACTTTCAATTACGATCAACATAAAAATAACCCCGGCTTAATACCATTCGGATCCGTTATAAGTACCGGGGCTCTCAAAAATATCTCATTATCAACTCCATGAAAGCTTATCCTACGAGCGGAGTAACATTAAAGCTGACTTTCCATCAGGCACGTGGATTATAAAGGAAGATTTTTTTTCCGTCCAATAGAGATAATATACTTATGTTATATTACATACTTATGGCGACCTTATATCTATAACTGTTTATTTAGAGTCTGTTTATTTGCAATGCTGTTGGAGTCTTGGAACAGAATTTGTCTGCGATTCCGATATCGTAGTTTATCAAGTAACCATATAGTTAGCTTTATTGTTTGTATTTTTATAATAAATAATCTCTATAATATTTTACTCTAAACTACTATTTAGGTATCTACACTTAGTTTTATGTGTAGTTTTATCATAGTCGGTACGTCTATGGCACTATCCTTTTATCCTTATACAGGGTTTCTCAATCGCAGGTTGCCTTATAGGGATTGCTAGCATAAAAGTACCTACTGAGAAGTTTTTTACAAACAAATACATTATTTTTTTGGCCAGGAAGGTGATCCCAAGTCGCGTTTTATGATGTAGTCTAGGATGGTAGCGGGCTAACCTGTTTGAGAACATTATGGAGAACTCTCAGGCGTGCAGGTTTCCTCACGATGTTTTCCTTTACCGTTGAAGCAAGTGAAATTTTAATTTTTAAAAACGCATTAACTCCGTAAAGTTAGAGGTGCGTGCCCGGATTCGAACCGCTGACCTCTGATTAGGAGGCTGACGCCCTAACCACTAGGCTATCACCGCTTCCTATGGTTCCTAAGTTATATTGTATATATGTACAACGCAGCTTTTACGTCTCTAGTGGAAACTTTTTAATCCGGTGAGGAAAATCTAATCGTATGAGACCATTAAGGGAAAAGTATCAGAGAGGAATGAACCGTCCACGTTGAAGAGCACTCTAGGCGAGTGAAAACTTTTTAATTCAAGGCAAATAAGGCAAACATCGCAAGAGGCTTCTATCAAAGGACTCCAAGAAAATAAAATTAGTTTGGGCCGTACCTCATTACCGGACTCGGTAATTGAATATGCAAATTGTATGTGAGTAGATTTTATATTGGGCTGAAGTAAGCAGACTTTTTGTTGGTTGTTATGTAATTCCCTAGGAGCGAAGGAAAAGGCCTTGCCCAGGTGTGGGATACAAATAGGCTATCGATGATGATGATTAACGAGAATTTCTATGATTTTGATAGTCTTTAATATTCTCGGTGGTTTATTTAATCAAACAGATAGCGTAATGAATGTCAACCCGTTGCATCATCATCATGATCAACTTATTGCCGGCTCACTACAGAACACGGGTCTCCTCTCAAAATGAGAAGGGTTTGGCCATAATCCACCACGCTTGCCATGTGCAGATTGGCAGACTTCACACGCCTTTGATAACACTATGGAGAACTCTCAGGCATGCATCTCATCACGATGTTTTCCTTCACCGTTGAAACGAGTGATATTTTAAAACAACACATAAATCCGAAAATCGCCGGGATCGAACCCCCGAACTCTGATTATTAGGCGGGCGTCCTAACTACTATGCTATGACAGCTTACACCGTTGCATTAAATATATCTGATACTTAAGAATTTATCCCACTTGTGCAGAATGGCGGAGTGAGGTTAATAGCTCTCATCACACCGCTCACAGCTCGGTTTATGACTTATCACTAATAATAAATAGCTTTTCATTATATACAAAACGATAGTCTAACTAAAGGTCTGATATTCGCATTAAGAAAATAAACTACCTCCTTGACGTAGTAATGAGTGCCGAGGTCTTATAAGCCGGAGGTCCCAGGTTCGATCCCTGGCATCTCCCAGGTATCTTAGGAATTTGGAAAGTTTTTACTAGGAAATTAACGATAATAATAATCACTTCTGAGTTAAAGAACTGATTTTAATAAATATAATATTAATTCAATCCTAACTATTTGCAGTAACTTGACATCAAATTTACGCGTGTAACGTGTGTGTTATGATTTTTGTCTTAATATTTATTCAGTTGCGATGGTAAATCGCGGTGATAGTCTAGTGGTTAGGGCGTCAGCCTTCTAATCAGAGGTCGGCGGTTCAATTCCGGGCGCACGCACCTCTAACTATTCGGAGTTATGAGCGTTTTTAAACAATTAAAATATCACTTGCTTCAACGGTGAAGGAAAACATCGTGAGGAAACCTGCACGCCTGAGAGTTCTCCATAATGTTCTCAAAGGCGTGTGGAGTCTGCCAATCCGCACATGGCCAGCGTGGTGGTCTATGGCCCTACCCCCACATATTGAGAGGAGACCCGTGCTCAGTAGTGAGCTGAGAATGGGTTGATCATGATGATGGTAAATACTTAAAAACGCATTGGAACATAAATTTACAACAGCTTATGTAATCAGCTCATCATTAGGTTAAGTCCTGTTAAAGTATTGAACTAAGGAAAATTTAGTGTAACAAAAGGTTTGCATCCTGCAATTTCTAGAAAGTTTGTTTTTTTTTGTGTTTTGGTTGGATCTTTATAATGCCAATATTATGGAATGTTTCATATTGCAAGCAACGTTTCGTACGCGAGTCCAACTTGGTTATAATCGCCTTTTTTAGCAAGAACTTGATGAAGGTTGGTTAAAAATAATATCAACTTGTTCAATAACCTAATTAGGAATGCAAAGAGAAACCTCCTCGAAAGACCAAACAAAAAGGACAATGTGCTCGTTAAGGGAATTCAAAACCCCCTTTCCTTACCGCGAAGAGTCGAGTTCGAGTAGATATTTGAATAAGAAATGCTAATTGGGGTTACATAACATACATAAATTTTAATGCAAAAATTGAATAAGTTAATACAGGTAAGGCTGCGGGGCATGGCTAGCTAAAATTAAGCTAAACACACATTGTCTTCTATACATTTTTATGGAACTTACGTTGCGTTTCTCTTCTTTACAATTTGAAGTTTTGACAAAGAGTTTAATGCTATTGATGATAAGGAAACACTTGGTCAACAAATCAACCAACTCCCTTATGATTACAGCACTAGTTAAATTGATATTAAAATTAAGAAACACACACAACTCAATTAACACGCGGTATCAGAAACTGTACATTCCAAACGCGTTCGTTGCAAAATATTCGCGACCTAAAACTGGACATTCTAGAATGTACATCACCCACGTGGGCGTAAGGGGACTAACATAAATAAAAACATTGCCTGTTTCCTCTCGCAGCGATAAGGAGTTTGATAATAACCCATGGAGCAGGATGTCCGCGGAGATAACTAGTGACCGGTCAATTTTAATGAATACACTCGGTTTTGCCAACTATTGTAATATTATGTACTTATACGTAACACATACAACTTCAGTTCCTTGAAGGCAAGGATAAATACATTTCATAGAATTAGTATAAATTTCAACACTAATTTTTTTTTTTCGGACTGTCTATTAGCTGTTCAAACCCTATTGGTTGCCACAGCGTAACCGGGCTGTTTGGCGAGCTTTGGAAAGAAGCTCTGCCAGAAGAAATTATGAGCCCTAGGGCTCGAAGAAACTAAGGGAACGACTGCCTAAGGGCGCCTCCTTTGAGGCCGAACCTCGGCTTAGGCGACGATTGGGATAACGGGAGCGTCGGACGGTGAGTGGTCCGTAAGTCTCCGAGGCCGTGGATGGAGCCCACGTCCGGATGACGTAAGATAGCGGGAACCTCGTCTTTGCCGGCGAAGACGGTGTGTAGCGTATGATTGTGTGGTAGGTGGTACGAGTGTGTTGTCAGTAGTCATCTGATCGTCAGGGTCATGAAGGATATGTTTAGGTCTCCTCTTTCGGAGAGGAGCGCTTAGGTCGGGGGAGCTAACAAACAATAACAAAATATCAGTAGACAATTCCTTCTTAATCTTTATGATCACAGTCCAAATGCAATCCAAGTTTAGTTCAAATCTCAGTTCTAAATTAATATTTTATATGTGACGTAAAGTGTAGCACAGCAGCAAGACCGGTTGTGAATTCGTAAAGAACTTGCTGCGAGCTTTGTTTTGAGTTTGTGATGAATATTACCAGACATACTAGAAATTTGTGAAACGAAAATGGAGCAATTTAGGAATAGAATTCCATCTCTCAACTTAGGAATTATTAAAACTCTTAGAAATGAATATTTTTAACAATTATATTTCTATTCGGGTAGATAATCTGTGGTTAAGATAAACATATACATCTATAGGTTGCCGTGATTTACTATTATTGGCAGAAGTTATTTATTGTATCGGTAGAGGATCGCTTGCGGTAAAACCGCGGCAAAACTACTGAAACGGAACCTTTAGTTCAAACAATCTATTATAATATATCAAGTAGACAATATATAGTTGAAATTTAAGCAGGTAAAATTTAGATACATAAACATAAAAAAAGCTTATTTAATAAACATTTTTAACGTCCTATTGTCTTAAAGAATATCCACGGATCAAAGCCTTAATCCAATTCAGAAGGGTCACCTAGTTATCTAACAAACGAATTTTATTAGGTTAACCTTGATTTGCCACATGTCCCTTGGTACAATCAAGTTTGCCTACACAAAAATCGAATTACAACAAAAATTCAATCCGGCAAAATAGTGAACTCATAAATATACAATTGTCGAGATGCTTTCGCAACAAAATCACGTCTACATGAGTAAGGAGTAACCCTCCCCAAAAGGAATTCGCGAAAACACACACACGAGTAACAAACGCAAAATCTGCTTTCCGCACGTATTGCTGGCACTTCGTTACTGGCCCTGAAAAGAAACTACAATTTAAATCGTACAAATTCGAATAAACGAACCGGTAAACCTGGAATCCCTGAGGGGAACAACCTGTCAGAATTCGTCATTGCTCAAATAGAAAAACCTCCTCAGAAATATAAACACTGAGTATCTATAGAAGCGTTATACGAAAGAGAATGTAGGAGAAAGGCGGGAGACTTCGTATATGGCGGGCGCTATTTTTCACGCTTTTCTTGAATTAATGTTTGTTGGCTAATTTTGAAAAGGACTGGTGTTGGTTGTGTCGTGGACAGTTTTGGTGTCGTTTGTGTAGTGGCTAGTTTTCTGAATGGTTAATAGGTATCAATTTGGGAAAGGTTTGAGGGATCCGCGTCCGCAGAGTGCGAATTTTCCCGCCATTTCTCCCTAACTTCTACATTGCTACAAATTTGACATTGGCTAATCTGTGCAAAGCCATAAAAAGAGGGAACTAATAAAATAATAAACTCGACATTGGCTAATCTGCGTAAAGCCATAAAACGAAAAAAAAAAAGAAAAAAAGAGAATGCAGGTGGATTATTGAATATATTTCATGTTTCAGTCGGTAGTTTATCATATATACTTCCTACAAAAGAGTTTTTAATGAATATGAATCTTTAATGTAACACAAATCTATTGATTATTGAAATCTACTGATTATTTTTTAATTTTGTCTGGTGGGAGGCTTCGGCCGTGGCTAGTTACCACCCTACCGACAAAGACGTGTCGCCAAGCGATTTAGCGTTCCGGCACGATGTCGCGTAGAAACCGAAAGGAGTATGGGTTTACCATACCCCTAACAGGTTAGCCCGCTACCATCTTAGACTGTATCATCACTTACCATCAGGTGAGATTGCCGTCAAGGGCAAACTTGTAGTGAATAAAAAAAAAAAAAAAAAATTGTCAGATACTAGATATTAGAGTTTGCTAAGTGAGATAAGTGGAGTAGCACCGCCATATGAATATGCGTCAATTTTATTTCCATCTCAGCTGAAAGTCCCGGAGGTCGGTTAAAAAAAGAATGAACAGAATTAGTTGAGTATGTAAATCAATATAAATTCCCGCAGCACCTACATCAGATATAATATTCTAAACACGACGCCTCGCGTTAAGGCAAACGTAGAAATTTGTCACATGAGCGATGGTTCACCTACGTGTTTCGCCGTCCAAATCCCAAATATAATCCGTTGTCGTACGAATAAAACGCACCTTTATTACTTTAACGGGAGATGTTTAAATTCCGTGCGACCATCTTCGGGGAATTCACATTTCACATGACAGTGGACCGGGATTATCCACTGAATTTATATCTTAGCCATGTTATCAAAAAGATCGTTTTTGATTGTGCACGTGCCTCTCGCCGAACTGAGTTGTAGCATCCAGGAGTGTGACTGCATGATTTTATGCCAGCCAAAGTAAAGAAGGTTGACAAATAGGTCGGGCGTGCCGATGTTCAGTTTTATTAAAATTAAAACGTTCTATCGTGACATTAATAAATGTTGCCTCGGTTGAAAATTGCGTGCACCTCGCCATATAAATTTAGAGTTAAAGAATACAGGGATGAACTGAACATTTTTATTATCATCGCGTTAGTTTATTGCATCTCGAGATTTCTTCACTATAAAATGAGAAGAGTTAAATGACGTGTCTGGAGTGTGTTGTAGACTTTACACAAAAGATTACAAGTTTGTTTCAAGGTAATTAAGTTGATTTGCTAATTCGTATAGATACAAAGGTTTAGGTTCTTATGCAGCCCTTATTAATGCATTAAACGTTGGTTTAACGATAATTATTAGATATGCTTGCGGTAAAGTAACTTTTTTGAGCCGCCAATGGAAAATCATTATTTTGCCTGAATATGCTTATAGTTTAAGTTCCAAAACCAAGCGTTTATAAGACACTCTTTGTACTTCGACTCAACTCTTTGGGCATAAGTAAATAGAAAATAGAAATAGAGTTAAAATTGGATCTAAGTAAATCAGCCAAGTAGCGAAGTCCCGTCCATAGCAATAATTCAATCTAAGTCGCACAATTTCACCGACAATTTATTCGGCATGAACTGAAGTTGTCAAATGCTGACGCTAACGTATCTGAGGAAGAAATGATAGACATAAAAGAGCTGAAGACAACATTGTCCCTCAATATTGTGATCACGTAGATGAAATGCCAGACTGGTTGGAGACGCAATCTTCGGAGTAAGAATTACATTTATACAAAGAATGGGGAAATCACTGGTAATTCGATGCATGAGAGCGATGAAACATAAGTAAATTATTGGGGGTAGAGAAAGAAGAAAATAAACATTTGTTTTAGCCAGATAGTTTCTGTGTAATTTGTGTTACTGTTACTGTGTAACATTCAATATATTATTGTATTTCTGTGACTTTCTCGAAAACAGCTTTCCTTTTAATTTAATTACACTTACTATTATTTATTTCTTTTAGGCGATTAGGTTGTCTTGCTGGTATTAATCAAATAAATATTAAGTAAGCTTCAGAAAATTAGGAGTTCGATGAGGTTTCCATTCATTGAACTTTATGACCCATACAACTTCAGTAACATAATTAAATAGTGTCAAACTTTGTTAGAAGAAAATTAATACATTTAAATAGGCATTGTCAGAACTATCAAAGTTACAAATTAGATCCGTTTATTGGAAGAGACAAGGGAGAATCCTATTAAGAGACGAAATTGTTTCGCTGTATAGATTTTAATCTGTTAATGTGCGAAATTCTGTTCATCTTTCAAATTCATTTTAGCCAGGTTGATTGAATGGTAACAAACAATTTTTATTTTATCTTTTATGTCAGTTTTGCCTGCTTGATTATGTCACTCCGACAAAGCCTAAAATAACTTTTATTCATTTAGAAAATTACGTCATGTTTAAACATGTTTAATGGTGTTGGGCAACAATTTAAAATATACAATTTACGAAATTAAACGCCGAATAGCGATACACCATCTGCACTAAGTCCTACTTTATACACCATAATTTTAAGAGAAGTGTTAATGTTGATGCAACAAACGGTCTGAACTCATTAGTTGTTATACTCCGAGGAATAAGCGAATACATCAGTCGATGATACAACCCACAACAAACAGAAAACATCAATCTTAACCCGACAGTTGTTTTGCTTGAAGATAATGACTTTCATCGGCATACTCCACCAATCCCTAAGGTACAATCGGCCACAACAAGCCAAATAAACAGCGACAATCATTGCGAATCATTCGGACTTAGATCCAAAAATCCGTCCTGCGAGTGTTTGTTTTTGATTTTTGTCTAACGAGACAATGGGGAAATGATGAGCACCGCGCTGCACGTCGCCTTTGGGAATTCACCCCAAACCCACACATCCCCTTTATATTGCAATCTCTACACGAGATTATACCTTGCAACGAAGTGCATAGGATATAAATTTTGCGGCAGTTCCAGAGGATTAAGGCTGTTTTGATGTTAGGAAGGTCACATATGGCGTCAAACGGGCTACGGCGAGTGACGGCATGCCACTCGAGGGAGTCAGATTGGCCTCTACTCGGGACAGATACTACATCAGGGAAACCTGGACCTTCAAGATTTAATACAATGAGATTGCAGAGATTTATATATACTCAGTTTTAGTGCTGTAATATACTCGTATATTCAAATGAAGATACCATTCATATACATTGCAACTAAGCTGTGATAGTCTAGTGGTTAGGACGTCAACCTCAGAATCAGAGGTCGGAGGTTCGAACCCAGGCACGCACCTATAACTTTTCGAAGTTATGTGCGTTTTTTAAGCAATTAAAATATCACTTGCTTCAACGGTGAAGGAAAACATCGTGAGGAAACCTGCACGCCTAAGAGTTTCCTATAATGTTTTCAAAGGCGTGTGAAGTCTGCCAGTCCGCACATGGCCAGCGTGGTGGACTATGGCCAAACCCTTCTCATATTGAGAGGAGACCCGTGCTCTTTAGTGAGCCGGCAATGGGTTGATCATGGTAACATTGCAAAGGTGAAAGTCGAGATCCATAATGGACAAGTCTTCTCCCTCCCCTTCTCAATGAATGATGACTAGTTTAGATCCACGTCACATACCTCTAACTTTTTAGAGGTTTAGTACTGTGTGTGTGTGAGGTAGTGTACTGTGTGCGTTTTAAATAATCCAATATAACTTTTTTTAAAGGCAGAGGAAAAAATCCGATGGAGAAAAATTCCTGGGTTTTCTCGACAACGTTGTAAGAAACGCGTAATAGTTACCAATGCTCACTTGGCCAGCGTGGTAGACTACGGCAGAAGCCTTTCTCGTTTTAAGAGGATACCGTGCCCTCTAATGAGGGAACTGTGTGGGCCGGTTATGTTTGGTTAATGATGAGGATAAGTGAAGATCCATGCATCTAAGACTTTTAATAAATGACATTATAGGGCATTATCATAAAAATCCATTGCTACACAGTTTGTGTTAATTGCTTTGGCAGAGGATATGGCAACAGAAAAAACTGAACGATAAAAAAGAGTAACCTTATATACGTTTATGCATTGGAGCTAATAATGAGGATGCTCCAGCCTTTGAGTGAAGGAGTAAAAGTGTAATGATCTGTGGTTTTTCGCTGACAATATATACCTAATGATAAAAGTTATACTTGGTAATGCTTAGATCTAGTTCAATGATTGTAATACCAGGTAAAGGTATCTTTGCACTTTTCGAGTCTCTCACAAGTAAATCGCTAACGCTATTTATTTCAAACAACGCCAATATGTTATAAACATTCGCGGTGAGTCAAATACATTTTTAATTATTTCTTATAAAAAAAAATATAAATTAAATCATAATTATAATTAATCTAACACTAGGTTAATTAGTAACGATAATATGTTATCGATAACGCAACATTACTAATATTCATGGCAGCTCAGAATATACAAAGTTCACTATAATAATGAAGTTACAAATTAGTGGAGTAAGATTTAACAATGTAGTTTGTAGTAACCGAAAGGCAGTGTAATCTGCTTAACAAGCCACTAATTAGACACGTTGTTTATCTTTGTAATGATCTCGGATCAAAGTGAACTGATAGACGGTGGTGTCTTGAGTAAACCGCTGTTCAGATCGCAAACTACAACCGAAAGCAGACATTCGTAATATCTTATTTATTTGTACCAATTTACAAATGTAAATAACTTTTGATTGAATTAAATAAAAAGCTTATGGACTATTGCAACTCGCCACTTTTATCCACTGTTCTGAATGACAATATCTCTTTTTTCCAGAGATGGCAGCCTTAAAGTAAATGGCGGTGCCTCTATTTTGAAAATGTCGAGACAGGACATATGGTTTTCGGTGATTACAGTTTTTTTTTAAATTCATAATTCCTCATCATTCTCAATTTCAGGGCCCATTGCTCCTTTCATAATCGAATCTGTTGCATTATCTACGCGTTATTGGTACCGACGACCGTTGGGGCAGACGTGTTCTGGAGTGGAGACCGCTTACCGGTAAGCGCAGCGTGGGACGATCTCCTGCTCGCTGGACCGACGACCTGAAAAGGATCGCTGGTGGCGGGTGGATGAGGAAGGCGGAGGACCGTGTGTGGTGACGCGCTCTGGGAAAGGCCTATGTCCAGCAGTGGGCGTCTATAGGCTGATTTATTGATTGATAACAAATGTTAATTTTTAGGCAGGTATGGGCACAGAGGTCGAAAACGCCAACGTGCTAACTCCGGGCTGGTACTAAGAATTTCAGAGAAAACCCCAATACAGCCAACCCAGAACTTCGTGATGCAAATTTCAATACACCACACGCTAAACTAACTTGGCAGTTAACCATATTCAATGTACAGAAAATCCTGCAGGAGTCACTCAGTGTAAACGCTAAGCTCGCGATCTTAAACTTGTGATTTATTTAAGTCGTTGGGTATTGATCGCCGTATGACGCTGGCGTTTCAGGGGAATTCACTCCGAAACCGGGTCAACAGGGACGATCTCATGTCGCTGCGACTGTTTGTTTAACGTTTTCTGTAAATAAGCTTGTCGTACGGAACGCTCAAACATCAAGACTCAGTTGCTGACTTCTTCAGAAGTTTTAATGGATTTTAAGTGCGTACTCGTATGACTGGGGATAGCGAAGACGTTAATTTTTGCTTAGCTTCCATCGGATTTCACGTTTATATATAGCTTTATAACATCTAAAATTAGTTTCTAGTGCCGTTGTAAGTTTAAAGGAATAGGTACCAAGTATCAATTTGATAATGAAGTTATGTTAAGTGGCAACGAGCAAAACACGTAGCCTTAAAACGGATGGGTGTTGGGGTTTCAAAGTATTGACGCCAAACCAGTAAAAGCAGCGTTGGTGGAAAATGCCCAACGAGCCCAAGGGAGGCACTGGTGTTTAAATATATTTGGTCGAAAATACGAAATGTTAATCCTTACGGTGAGAAGGGTTTGGCCATAGTCCACTGGCTATGTGCGGATTGACAAGCCTTTGAGAACATTACGGAGAACTCTCAGACGTGCAGGTTTCCTCACGATGTTTTCCTTCACCGTTGAAGCAAGTGATATTTTAATTGCTTAAAAACGCACATAACTCCGAAAAGTTACAGGTCCCGGGATCTAACCCCCGGCTTCTGATTAGGAGGCGGACACCCAAACCACTAGGCTATCACAGCTTAAGTTAGTAAATAAACTTCAGTAATAGTCAACATCGAATAGCCTTTAAGTAACAAGACCACACAAAACAGATGCCATCAGTAGATCCAGCGATATTACATACTCGTATTCTTAATGAGACGTGGATAGTTCAATAATTCACTGTAATGGCTGCAGCTTTACGAACGGGCGATTAAGCGATTGTATACAAACTTTGATTAACTTGACTTATGAAGCGGTGATAGCCTAGTGGTCCGGGCACGCACCTCTAACTTTTCGGAGTTATGTGCGTTTTAAAAAAAAAAAAAAAATATCACTTGCTTCAACGGTGAAGGAAAACATCGTGAGGAAACCTGCACGCCTGAGAGTTCTCCATAATGTTCTCAAAGGCGTGTGAATTCTGCCAATCCGCACATGGCCAGCGTGGTGGACTATTGCCAAACCCTTCTCATATAGAGAGGTGACCCGTGCTCTGTAGTGAGCCGGTAATGCGTTGTTCATGATGATGATGATGATGATTGATATGGATGCCGTGCATGATTCTGGGTTAAAAATAGCTTCTGATACTCTTTTATCCGAGATGATAATCGGCATTAAAAGTTAGATACGTAAGTTAGAAATAGAAGCGTTTCCTTATATTAAAATGCACTTGAACTCCAAGAAAGTTACCGTACATTCCGCGCTCGGTAACAAAATAAACATCTTATAGTACCGTTTAAAAATCTTTCTTCGAAACTAAGATCGTATCGATACGAATAGAGATGGTAGTTTAAACGCTATCGAAGTCAGTATCTACGTGTTGGTGATTCAGTGTTTCGTTGAATTTGTATATCACTTAAACTTAAGATGCGATAAAACTTTTTAAATAGTTTTATTCGGTGTCTATGAAAGAGCTTAAGTCCAAATACATACTTTAATGTAGAATAGTGATTTATAAATTTGTAAATGTTGATCTTTGGAAATAGATTAGCTTTTACTAGCTACAATTTGCCTTCAAAACCTAGGAAATAGAATTTTAGGAGTGTTTAAAAAATTTTGTGTTTTATTATTAATTAAGATAACAATTTTTTAAGATTTTTGAAATAAAAATGTTTATGAGCAAACGCGCGTGTGAGACGTAGATACTTGCGGTCCATCCATCAAAATAAAAAGCTGTTTAGAAAACACCTTTTTTTTTGTTTTTGATGCAGTCTAAATTCAATTTTTTTTTTGCAGACTTAGATTATCTGAATGCAGATGTTATCGATAATTAATATTGAACGTTTACAAAATTGGAAGCTGTGATAGCCTAGTGGTTAGGACGTCAGCCTCCTAATCAAAGGTCAGGGGTTCGAACCCGGGCACGCACCTATAACTTCGTAGTTATGTGCGTTTTTAAGCAATTACAATATTACTTGCTTCAACGGTGAAGGAAAACATCGTGAAGAAACCAGCACGCCTGAGAGTTCTCCATAATGTTCTCAATGGCGTGTGAAGTCCGCCAATCCGCACATGGCCAGCGTGGTGGACTATCGCCAAACCCTTCTCATATTGAGAGATGACCCGCGCTCTGTAGTGAGCCGAGAATGGGTTGATTATGTTTGCAAAATCAGTCCTAAAAATGGTCATTGCTAGACACGGTAATAATATCCTAATTAAACTAAAAAGACAGCTATAGCTAATGTTGTAGCAAATGGCCGCAAACTCAGTCTCATTACCAGTCCTTAGCTCAATACCTAGGTAAGTCGAACCACCCCATTGCGCCTCCTTGTATAACACTATATTACACACACCACATTTAACAATTCCTTACAAAATACCTCACTCAGTGCGCAAGTGGAATAGCATGACCAGTATTTCGTATTTCAATATTGAATTCTCTTTTATTGACACGCGAATTTTTCCAGCCAGTTAAGAATAATATGAAGAGAGATATCCTGGAATACAGCTAGTAATTAGTAACCGAATCGATTTGCCCAATGCGTTCATAATTGAAATTAAAGGAGAGCTATCGAATTGCACAGTAACAGTAAACCGGAGGTAAATAATTGAAGTAATTGTTGGGTCAGATCAGGTCAATTAATCATCGGATGCGGTCCGTAGCCACATTACCAATTTATGTCCACCCAAAATACGATGACGTGGCGCGAAGCGTACCTATGTTTTGTTGCCGGCGACTCGGCCGCTTAACTAGTCAAACATTTTCACGAAAACCCGTTAGCTATTATTAATCACGACACTGAAAAGTGTGTGTCGAGCTTTGTGAGGACATTAATAATATATGGACAATAGAGACAGTACTTTTGCCACTTGAAAGTACTTCGATTATCATCTGTTTAGTCGATTGATACGGATACTTAAATATATTTTCTAGCTGTTATTTTATACTAAGCCGTGATAGCCTAGTGGTGAGGACGTTATCCCCCTAATCAAAGGCAGGCACCTATAACTTTTCGTAGTTATGTGCGTATTTAAGCAATTAAAATATCACTTGCTTCAACGGCGAAGGAAAACATGATGAGGAAACCTGCACGCCTGAGAGTTCGCCGTAATGTTCTCAAAGGCGTGTTAAGTCTACCAATCCGCACATAGCGTGGTGCACTATGGCCAAACCCTTTTCAAATTGAGAGGAGAACCGTGCTCTGTAGTGAGCCGAGAGCCGGCTTCTTTCGTTTTTGATTCGGTTTTTTTAAAACCCCAAGAAACACCTCTGTTACCTCCGTGAATAATTTTGTTTAGATCGGTATTGCTATCCGAGTTTAAGATCTCTTCAAAGCCGTCGGCCTAAAAAAGGCAACTTTTTTAAATCGCACGATACTGTTTAACTATCAATAGAATATATGCTATATGTATAGATGTGATTTCATCAGCATTACTTTCGAATTTATGATATAAGTATAAAGTTTGGATAAATGAGGGAAGGTAAATTAATGTTAAATTAATGTACCACAGATTAGACAGATTTCTATCTGTCTAATATTTAGGTTCGACTGTTTGATTAGATCAGTTAGATTATGGTCAAAATCTAGATTTGTCAAATGCCTTCCTGCTAGCTCTAATAAATACAGTAATGTAGAGCATATACCCACAAACAGTTCCAGTGCAGTTTTCATTTGAAAGCCCAATTCTATATGAAATTTATACGACATTAAAGATGACTCTTAGAAACCAAATAAGTCAGAGAGAGTTCTAGGTGGAAACTAAGTGTACAAAGCGGATGGTTGGACGCGGCAAATCTGGATATACTATTGTGTCTATAAAAAATTGTATGGAAAAAAACACTTACCAGAAGTAGTGTCCGGGAAACTGTTAGACTAAATATAAAGTAAGACACAGTATGAATGAAAACAGGACCGATAAAGTGGCACTTCGACCGCCTACATGTCACATCGAGACGCATCGACCATTTGTACGAGAACCCCGTCTTCCTACGAGACCTATGCCGCGTTACCCACGTTGACAGCTCCCAGTAAACTTGTCAAAGGCGATGCAATATTTTTATTTTTCCTTAACACTATCAGAGTTTTATCGCGCCACCAACGTGGAGGACCCCCGTGCGGTGTTATGATATTGACACTGGAATATCCTCATCACGACCCATGATTTTATGGCCGCCATTATTTATCGCTTTATATGGGAACAGGAAATTTGGAATCACTTTCCTATAGATAGTTGAGATATTCGGATCGAATTGTTGAACGCAGTTATCGTTAAGGGGCAGAGTGTTACAATCAAGATAAAATCGGTGGATAAACTGCATCATCACATCGTCATCAGCTCATCATGATCAACCCATTACCGGCTCACTTCAGAGCACGGGTCTCCTCTCAATGTGAGAAGGGTTTGGTCATAACCACCACGCTGGCCATGTGCGGATTGGCAGACTTTGGCACGCCTTTGATAACATTATGGAGAACTCTCAGGCGTGCAAGTTTCCTCACGATATTTTCCTTCACCGTTGAAGCAAGTGATATTTTAATTTTTTATTAAAAGTTAGAGGTGCGTGCCCGGATTCGAACGGCCGACCTATGATTAGGAGGCTGACGCCCTAACCACTAGGCTATCACCGCTTAGTCATCAGCTCATTTATTGCCAATTGCTGGACACAGGTTATCCTCTAGTGGTTAGCATTTTAAAATTCAGATCACAGGGTATGATTTCCAGGCCCATCTAAATTTTTAGGTATTGTGTTTTCCAGTCGTGAAATTTTCAGTAACAGCCCGGAATCAACAAATTGGCCCTGTCCAACAACTGTTATTATTACAAATATATGATCGTTAGGTAAATTCCGAAAAAACATGCAAGCGGCGTGCTGGATTGTCGTTATAAAGTCTAAAACCATGTTCCCACGTGTAACAACGTTCCCAGGATTAATAACATTTCTTTGTCACGTATTATATAACTTTAAAGTATCATCAATCATATTCACTCTATTAATATCGGCTTAGCAGATTTGCACATGGATACAATTCTAACTATTCTATTTTTTTTTTTTTTTATAATTATCACTTGCTTCAACGGTGAAGGAAAACATCGTGAGGAAACCTGCACTTCTGAGAGTTCTCCATAATGTTCTCAAAGGCGTGTGAAGTCTGCCAATCCGCACATGGCCAGCGTGGTGGACTAGGGCCAAACCCTTCTCATATTGAGAGGAGACCCGTGCTCTGTAGTGAGCCGGCAATGGGTTGATCATGATGATGATGATGACAATTCTAACACCTAACAATTATTAGCCTGATCCAGAATCGCTACCTAGGACTCCATTCTCCATAGCTCAAATACGTTCTGACGACCTCCGTGGCGCAGTGCGTGCGTTGTCGTATTATAAAGTCGGAGGTCCTGGGTTCGATTCCCGGCTGGAGTCTGGTCTGGTAGGAGGCTTCGGCTGTGGCTAGTTACCAACCTAAAGACAAAGACGTGTCGCTAACCGTTTTAGCGTTCCGACACGATGTCGCGTATAAACCAATTAGGAGTGTGGGTTTACCATACCCCTAACAGGTTAGCCCGCTACCATCCTAGACTGCATCATCACTTACCACCAGGTGAGATAGCCGTCAAGGGCCAACTTGTAGTGTATAACATAATCTACTTAGCCAACGAAGCAACCAACATACCCCATCGTAAATATAATACCGAGTACGTGAACCAGAGTGCAGCGCCTAAAAGCGTCCTACAAAAACTTTTGTCGCGTCCGAAACAATAAAACCTTTGTATCTATGGCGAAGATGTTTTAAATTCACGCTAAACACAGATAGGACAATTACCTTAAAGTGGCCAACAAAAAACGGTTACATCCGAAAACTTGGATTTACAAGATCGCTGTTTTAAATAGTGCTCAGGATCGGTCTTAGCTCTATGTATGTATTCTATATGAAACAGAAGGAAAAGAAGTTCGACATCCATTGTAAAAAGAACACAAGATATATTTGTCGAGAGAGTTGTGTTTTGTTGATGTTGAAAACAAGCAAGTTTATTATAAAGAAATCCATGAAACAATTTGGCATCGAAAAGTTATAATTTTTTTTTTTTTTTTAACCACTTTCCTCCACACTTCTTAGTTTAATGCATACGATCGAGCAAAGTACACCCAAAATACAATTCTTCAAAGTTCTTTTTTGAATGACCTGTACTTTATACAATTATGTTATAGCGGCAATAAAAATACACGAGTTATGGTTCATGAGTTAAAGTTTTTAATACACTATAAGTTAGCGCTTGACGGCTATATCACCTGGTGGTAAGTGATGATGCAGTCTAGGATGGTAGCGGGCTAATCTGCTAGAGGTATGGTAAACCACACTCCTAATTGGTTTCTACGCGACATCATTAAATCTAAATCGGTTGGTGACACGTCTTTGTCCGTAGGGTGGTAATGAGCCACGGCCGAAGCCTCCCACCAGACCAGACTCAACCCAGGACCTCCAACTTACAATGCGACAGCGTACGCACTGCGCTACGGAGGTTGTCAAAAACCTGTTAGTTGCTGTCTCTAAGATGAGCAGTGAAATAGACCTGCTACGCCGCTCTGCGTTATAGTAAAGTATCTTGGTACCAACTGGGTGTGTGTGTGAGCAGTAAAGTTATCTTTATGTCTCTATTCCGCCAGAAATAGACGGCCATATGTTTACATCCACTCAATACTCACGAAAGTTGAATGCATTATGTCTGGAGCTCTACCACGGCCAATTTACATCATGGCGTTACGACTCTATCACACTAGCGTAACGGTAACGACGCTGTTTTTAAAATATACATACGTTCTTTTCTGTATAAGAGTTTTACAAATATGTAGACACACTCGTTGCAAGAAATATTTATTTTATCTGAAGAACAATAATTTACATAAAATAATAATAACTAAACATGAGAATTTGTCTAGATGCAGTTGAAAATATGTTGTCAAACGTTTCTGTTACATCCCTAAGCAACTAAAAAGCTGTTTATTTTTAAATCCATTTTTTACTACGCACAATTTTTTTTTAATATATAAATTAAATTGCTCGTACAAGTTAATTTAGTCAAAAAACTCTAGACAACACTCTGCACTACATATAATATCTGCGTGAGATACATATTAAACTTCTGCATTTAAAACCGGTATATGTGATAGTACCCTAATATATAACCCATTCAAATGATGTGGTATACAATATACCAGTTTATTGTATTTTGTCTAGTGAGAACCTAAAGTTTTTTGTTGAAGTTGAACCTTTGTTACCTAAAGTTATAGGTATAGGAACATATTTATTTCCATCAATCCTGACCGTGCTCGGCCACAGTGCCTGTTTCTGATTCCGGTTCAGAGCGCCGCTGACGAGCTCTCTGATGTCTTACACAGCCGGTTTTATTGCTAAACGTGCTGTCGCATTTACTGCGAGTTAACTCACCGAGATCCTTACCTCGTCGTGACTACTATTTCGACACTTTCGTGGTCACAAAACGCCGCCAATATGAATGGCCTTTTTTAAATATCTGTACACAGTATAAAACAATTATTCACAATATCCTATGTGGATGGTGATAACAAAATAACGTTAGTTTTTAGATTTGGGCGCGTTTGGAATTCACCTAGCTTTAGTTTTAAGTTTAATAATCACCATCACCTCGCGAATAAAAATAGTAAAAAATATATTAAAGGAACGCTATATAGATGTCTGTTTTATTATATTAATTAATGGTAAAACCTATATAATGTATATATGTTATACATTAACCGAAGAATGTTTATAATATGTTCATAATATGGGGATCTTCAAAGGATAAACAAATTACTCAAAAGCCAGCAACGTATTGGCGGTTCCTCTGATGCTGCAAATGTTCATGGGCGGCGGTAATCACTTACCATCAGGTGACCCGCCAGCTCGTTTGCTCGCTATATATATATATATATAAAAGAATTTATGATTTTTGTCATTTTTTGAATAAATGTGAAGTTGTTAAACTTTTTATACACTACCTATTGATTGAGCCGACCCTGAAATGGAAGCTAAGGATCTCGCAATCTCTTGCTGAACTTGCTAACCGCTAGAGCGACGAGGCGATGAAAATTCCCGTGACTAAGGTTCGTATATTTATTATCAGTAAATATGACTTCATTGGGGCCAATCGCCGTAGTACTGTGATGTGCACAACAAACTTTTCTTGTATACAAAAATTGGTTTAATCCGCTGGGCATGTCGGGATCCTGCTGGGAATCGAAGAACATGACGCGTCTAATTCCAATGAATGACAGTTGTTTCCAATACCGTAGTACATGTTTTTTTTTGTACTGGTAATAATACAATCTATATATATATAAAAATCAATTTCTGTTCGTTAGTCTCGCTAAAACTCGAGAACGGCTGAACGGATTTACGTTATCTTGGTCTTGAAATGTTTGTGAAGGTCTAGGGAAGGTTTAAAAGTGAGAAAATTTTGAATAATTGCCGGAAAACCCCAAAAAACAGCCCTTTTCTTTTTCCCCATATAAACGTTTTCTAAATAAAATGTAGGGTCAATTTGAACTTTATTGCTATTTAATAAAGTTCACATTAAATTATAATCACTCAGTGTTGTCTAAGAAATGTAGGTGTGTTCCTAACTTCAAAGAGTCAATTTGCAATTTATTAGACAATATTTTGTTCCGGTATTTCCACGGAAATGGGAACTACGCGGATGAAACCGCGGGTCACAGCTAGTCAAAGATGAAAATTCATCACGCAATGGTTGGTCTAAATTTAATTTTTATTCCACTACAAGTTCGGTAATTCTCACCTGGTGAGTGATGATGGAGTCGAAGGCCGCACTATCTATAACGCACACTACGCCTTTACTTAAGATATTTACGTAAAACGAGACAGACTTATACCGTTGTTTCGTTTTAACTGTGTCTTAAGGCACTGGTAAGTCTAAGCTGATTCTATAGATCTCGACCGAATATGTCAGCGGGCTAACATGTAAGTTGTATGGTAAGACCATACTCCTAATTGGTTTCTACGCGCTGGAACGCTAAATCGCTTAGTAGCACGAATTCGTCGATAGGGTGGTAACTAGCCACGGCCAACACCTCCCATTAACAGGAAAAAAATAACCGATGGTAAATGGTCCTTACCGGGAATCGAACCTGGTACCTCACACTTATAAGCCCACACGTCTAACACTACGCCGGGGAGGTCAGATTGTAGTGCGACTTTTTCAAGTTCTGAGAGAACAAATCGAGCTGTATAAATCATTAAAAATATTACGATATATTTTCTGTTAACAATTTATATAAGAGAAAGAATAGTTAGAATTTGCTTTGTGTATTTCTTTGACCTCAAACGCAGCTATTATCGGGTATCTGTAAGAAATAGAAGTCATTTGCCTAGTTTTGTGACAAACAATAAACAGCAAGTATAATTTGCTATATTCCGCCGACAACCGGGAGATTAGTATAATATAACACAACACAAAATCTTCCACTAGAACCTCTACGCACGTTTCGACCCGACACCGGATCATCCTCAGGAGATGTTGACTTCACAAGCGCGAAAAGTAAAGTCTTTACTTTACAAGCCCATACGCACAGCTTTACGTGCGTAGAGGTTCTAGTGGAAGATTTTGTGTGGTGTTATATTATACAAATCTCCCGGTTGTCGGCGGAATATAGCAAATTATACTTGCTGTTTATTGTTTGTCATGGACTTCCGCAAAGAAACGCCTGCTTCTACTCATTAGTTTTGTGACATCAGAAATATTAGATGAGAAGCCGCATTTCTATGGTTCTATGTAAATACACCCTAAAACATCAGTCGAAGGAGCGACATACCTATCTAAATACGTCATCACAACAATAAAGATGGCGGCGGGTAATTCGGCCGCGTTCGGAATAAGAACGCGATTAATATGGAACATGGCTCCCTTGCCGACTGTTAGCTGAGGTGATGTAACCTTGCAGCTATCTACGTGACGCTGGAAAAGTCCTTTTCTTTGCCAGTTCACATACCAAAAGGTGCTGTTTGCGGCCCTGTTTAACAAGTAGCTATATTATAGCAGCAGATAATAATAAAAGCTTTTAGCTGTACCTAGCTATGCTACGTAATAAATCGCACTCAGTAACACCTTAAAATACTTTTTTTTTTCGGACTGACTATTAGCTCTGCTTACCCTATTCGTTGTGACAGCGTAACCGGGCTGTTTGGCAAGCTTTGGTCTCTCCAAAGCTCTGCCAGAAGAAATTTTGAGCCCCAGAGCTCGATGAAACTAAGGGAACGTCTGCCTAAGCGAGCCTACTCTTATTCACACTGTTATCGATAAAAATATAATGCGATGGTATACCTAGCTGTTATTTTGACTCTGTATTTATTTGGTGGTATTTATATCGGGTAAAGGTCCAAAAACCGTTTCGAAAGGATTTAAAAACATAACCTTTTTTAAGTATGTACCTACTACGTACGTTTTAGACAAAATTTTGAATAGAGGTGGTTTGATTTCTAGAGCAGATGTACTTTTTAGCCAGGGAAAGACAACGGTACTGGCGGGATTTAAAAAAAAAACGTTAAACTATAAATTACACCATTTTGTAGAAATAAAATTACCAGCCCCAGAATTATTACTGCTTTATGACTATAGTTGTCAACACTTTTCATATAATGTCGGAAATACTATAAACATGTCAACTTACTTGTGTAATTATTTTCAGTCAAATAACTATATCTTAAGTCGTTCGCTAACTAAATAAAATATGCACAATATAACTAAAACTTGCACATAGTCATCATCATCATCATCAACCCATTACCAACTCATTACAGAGTACGGGTTACCTCTTATTATGAGAAGGATTTGGCCATAGTCCACCACACTGGCCAGACCAATATTAGATAAGTTTGCGACCAATATGGAGAACTTTTATGCGTGCAAGTTTCATCACAATGTTTTGTTTTTGTTAAAAAGAAATAAAATAAAAAACTAAGAAAATCAAACGTGCAATCTAAATACGTCATCGCAATAATAAAGATGGCGGACGGTAATTTAACGGCAGTGGAAATAAGAAGGCAGCAATATGGGACATGGCTCCCAAGTCGGCAGTTAGTAAAGGTAGCAGCGTCACCTTGCGCTGGCATTTTAATAACTGACTTTTTATAGGGCAGCCGACGTGCTTGTACACGTTGATCCAATCTGGGAATTTACTTTGTTTACTATATAATACGAGGCTAGTCTGTTTTATTTTTTGACAACCTGTCTGATGCAAAACCTAGCTTATATGTACTTATTCGCGGTCCGACGTAAATTTTTGTGTTGCTTACTTAAGTAAGAGTTCATTCATTTCGTGATTGTGAAAGCACGTAGTTTAGTTTACATAGTCATATTAAGTCATACCTGTAACAAGCCGAATTTGCTAAATTACCAATGGTAATAAAAAAGTTACAGGTCTCCGCTCAAGTTAATTTTTTTTATACACTACAAATTAACCCTTGACGGCCATCTCACCTGGTGGTACGTGATGATACAGTCTAGGATGGTACCGGGTAAACCAGTTAGGGGTATGGTAAACGTACACTCCTAATTGGTTTTTTGGGCCGGAACGCTAAATCGCTTAGCGACACGTCTTTGTAGGTAGGTTGGTAACTAGCCACGGTCAAAGCCGACCAGACTCGAGCCAGGAATCGAAACCAGGATCCCCAACTTTATAATGCGACGGCGCACGCACTGCGCCACGTAGGTCGTTAAAAAATCATATTGATCAAAGTAGACGAAGTTATGCAACTGTGAAGAATGTGGAAGTGAGAAGCGTTTATGTGGATTATTTAGGAAAATTGAGACATATCATCTGACTCTAATGACGATGTAATTTTTTTTAATAATTAATTATTATAGAATAATTATTTACTTCGAGAAATCAACCAATCAATTTTTGCATTTAAAACGGCAATCCAAAATTTCAAACTCGGTAGGACTTGAGTATCTCTTCTTATATCGCAGCCTGAATGCTTGCCCAAATAGGGAAAGGCCATACTACCTGTAGAACTCGAAATTTAGGTCTGCGCCTAGCTGTCTTAAAGCGAGTTTTGTCGCTTTTATTTTTGTATATGATTACGACTAGCAACATATTATGTTTTATAATGAGGATCAAATGAACAGATTGTATAAAAGAAATATATATAAGTTTACATTTTATTTCAACATAATCAGACAAACATACTTGTGCATTGTAACTTATGTATATTTTTATTTTGTAAACAAAAATCACCGTAATGTAACCACAAAATACGTTCTCAATTATGCGGATATACTTGTCGAATAGAAAAGAATGTAAAAGAACCAACACTTTAAGTATTTAAAGTGTTGTTTAAAAAATATCATCAACACACTGAGCAATAATAGACACCCACAATGAAGCCGATACACAGCTTATCTTCACAAAGCCTTTAAGAGGAAGAAAATTAAATAAGCATCGAAAGAACTGTAAGAGTAAATCATTTAATTACTTTCCGTGAATAACCGGGGCGATGAATTGGAAAATAAAAAGCAATAGAGTACAATTATTTATCGAAGCTCGAAACACTTTCAACTGTAGCGTTATTTGTCATTTACCACTTCTTCTTGCTCCAAATAAATTTAAATCTTTGTGCGAACTGTACCTTTTATTAAGATACATTCTCGTATTATTATTATATTGACGACCTTCCAATCGGTAGGTCGTTCAATCGAACGTTTGGAATGTAGTCCGTCTGTATTTCGATTTATTAAAAATACTGTGAGAAATGTTCGATACCAGGGACTTAAATCCATTTATAGGTTGCAAGCTATCTCTATGCAAAATTTTTTGAAGATAGGTTAAGCCATACATAGATAACAGGTATTTTTTTAAATCCCGCGAGAAAGTTTTCCCCTATATTTTTTTACCATCTTCAGGATGCAAAACTAGTGCATAGGTTGAACTAAACATGATTAATAAGTACATATACCATGAACCACATTTCACATTTATAATAAAAAGTACGGCTTCAATGAATTACAAAGCTATTTCATTCTTTACAAGCAGTTAAAAAGCATGATAGACATTCGTAGTCAGTGTAATATATGTGGAAAACTAAACGATCGAACTACACCGGCATTGGGAATATAGGCAAACAAAGTAACAAAATTCTAGTACCGAACGCACAAAGGTTTGATACGACTTTGTGACGCTCGCGTCGGCCTCTATAAAATATTTTTCGATACCGGGGCAAATTGGTCAAAAATGACTGCCGAACAAGATTATACTGGGCCGTCCAATAGGATACGCAAAAGGGAGATTTAAGGACATCGATTTAAAGTTTAATTTTGCACAACTTGACCTCTATTTTCATTTCGCGAAGACTCGTCTACTGTTCGTGTATTATGTAGGTTGTTCTGGAATATTGTTTCCATTGGTCGAGGTTTTGTCGGATTAGTCTCATTTTTCAAATATTTACGATTTCCATCATATTTGAAAATTTGACTCTTTGTGATGAAATCTGCAAGCATCATCACAACGAGTATTTAATTCCATTACATTTAGGGCTAAAGTAAGTTTCAAAATAAGTTTGTTTGTTATACAAATTTAATTAATAAAAATATATCTTACAGATATTTATTATAACTGTTAACAAAAATATCTGATATCTCCGTAACTTGTTTTACATTCAAACATCTCAACATACGAAACATGTATGAATATTCTAATATTAGATTTATTTGAATTAAAGTAAATTTTAGTTGTTTTCATTGCTCGAGAATACTTTTAAATTTTCCAAAGATCTTTGGCCAAATGTGGGTAAACTTAAAATACTCAATGAGTCTTGGTAACCGTAGAAATCTATTTGATGATGATTAGTTTATACTATAATAATTTAAATATATTTGAAAATAAGTATATGTAAAACAAACATATTACATGTTTATTTTATGTTGTATCGCCTAAATTCGTTATTTAACCATAAGACCACCAAATTGTACCTTCTACCATACCGCTCTATTTTAGGTGCATTTTTGTATTATTTTCTGTGGTGTACGATAACAACGGTATACTTTAATTTATTTATTTATTCATTCTATTGAAGTCAAGGGATGCTTTGATACTTCGTCCCGCTTCACGATTTGAAAATGGTGACTCTAGTCTGAAGCTTGGGAGCTTTATTTATTGAAACCTTATTACCTCAGCCTGAAGTCGATTTTAAACTTTAAGATATTACACTGTTCACAATGTACACCATTGTCTCATAGCAGAGTTTATACCTATCACGATTGTCATATTTAACTCGAAATATTCTGTGGACATATCGCTTTCTGTTCGGTGAATTTCCTTTTAGCTTTTTCTTTCACCTAAAGATTTATTGCAGAGTTAATATAACATTAAAGCCTTACTCTTTTAGATTTATGGGATTCATATAATTCTATTTTTGGTTTATGACTTTCAGAGGTAATGGGCACAAATTCACGTTAAATGGAGAGGAATCGGACAATTGTGATGATAATTTTAAATTAGTTTTTTTAAAAAGGATTTTAATTTTTAATACTACATACAGATACTATTTATGGATATATATTAAATGTTCATATAATATGTATTGTTATTCCTGCATTTTAAGGTTAACGCACTAACGTTTAAACTTTCAAAATATTAACAGAACAAAGCTCGTTACAATATTACAGATAGAATAACTTGTTAAAGATTTTTTTTTTACATCGAGGAAAACTTGTTGGTAGTCACGAAGAAGGCACCAAACAAAACACGAATTTATTATGTACTAGCTGACGCCCGCGACTTCGTCTGCGTTGAGTTATTGTGTGTGAAAGTGTGTTTGTTTGTCTTTCAATTGCGATTGATTACTAAACGATTAAACCGACGACCTTGAAATAATTACAGGATAATCTGTAGTAATAAAGTATCTCTTTCTAACAAAAAAATAATGAATGAAAACATTTTGAGTTTCGGAACGCGACATTAAATCCTCCAATACGTGAAGACTATTTTGAAAGGTTTGATTGAATTTGACGTTTGTGCAGCGGTAATAAATTGCAAATTGACTCTTTAAAGTTAGGAACACACCTACATTTCTTAAATAACAGCGAGTGATTATAATGTAATATGAACTTTATTCCATAGCAGTATAGTTCAAATTGACTACATTTTTTTAGAAAACGTTTATATGGGAAAATGAAAAAGGCAGTTTTTAGGGTTTTCCCGGCAATTATTCGTTTTTTTCTCACTTTTTAAACCTTCCCTAGACCTCCACGAACATTTTAAGACCAAGATAAGATAAATCCGTTCAGCCGTTCTTGAGTTATAGCGAGACCAACGAACAGCAATTGATTTTTATATATATAGATTGGATGTTTAAGAGTTGTGATGGGTGCTTGTTATTTAATCACGCGCGAACGGCTGAATGGATTGAAACTTGACTTAGAGTTAGATAGAAAAGCTGTAATAGCACTACTTAGCTACGTAGTTTCTTTTTATCTGATAAAGATATGCGATTCCTGTAGGATATATTGTTTGATCAGACCGTATGTTCCTAGTACCTACCAAATTTCCACGCTAACGTTTGCGGGCAACAGGTACTTACGTGAACGTTGGTTAACCGACTCTATATATAATCAAAACCGCCTTCTAATACTAAATACACTGAATGTGTTTTTATTATAGGAAGAATTACGAGAATGTATAAATTTCTTCGTTTTACGCGAACGTCCTTACACGGACACGTAATGACTCTATGTTACAGTATAAATGGCTCAGAAAAATAAATGTCCGCATTCTCCCCTTGCGAGGGTTTTTATTTCTCCTTTTCTGATGATACTGTAACTTTTATATACATATTTTATTTTATAAATTTAGTTAAGTACACATTCTTATTATTTGACGGCCTGGTTTGCTCTGTTCTTTCATTGCGCGTATAAATTCCATCTAAATTAGGCTGGGCGTTTGCTTCTTAACCGTATGATGAGTTGCTTGTATCAAAATCTACTTTGTTTTTGTTTATAAAACTAAGATTGAGAGATATGAAAAAATTGTCGAAAGGAGGACTCAGTAACAGCCAAGTTTATGTGCAGTATTGGATAATGTAAAGAATGCTAATTTAATTTTAATTTCCCATAATTTCACAATTTAGGACTATATATATTTGTTATTGCAGTAGATATTAGATATACGTAACGTGATTAAACTATTATACAAATATTTATTTTCTTCAACAAAGAGCTGTAAGATTCAATGTTCAAAAGTGTTTAGTTTATGCTCAGATGGCACGTCTCAAAATCCTTTAATAATGTCGGAGGTTTTTTTCTAAATTGTGACACATCTTTACTTAGCAAATATCCGATTTTGTACTTTTCGACATTAGAAAAACTACACCCGAAGGGATGCCGTTAGAAGACAGGATTACAAAGTTTTTCCATCTAAAACTTATACTATAAATCGTTACGGTTCAGGGAATGGTGACTATCAAAGCTTCTACTCTTTTTATTGACAATTTATGGTGGATTTGCATTTCTTGCAAGTAAATTATTTGCGTATTACCTTCAACCTTTCAATAAAGTAGGAATTACGCACAATCGTTTTATTGAGCACATAATTAACGCAATGGTTGGAATATGTTTAATAGAAATCATCATCATCATCATCATAATCAACCCATTGCAGGCTCACTACAGAGCGCGGATCTCCTCTCAGTATGAGAAGGGGTTGGCCATAGACCACCACGCTGGCCATGTGCGGTTTGGCAGACTTCACACGCCTTTGAGAACATTATGGAGAGCTCACAGGCGTGCAGATTTCCTCACGATGTTTTCCTTCACCGTTGTAACAAGTGATATTTTAATTTCTTAAAAACGCACATAACTTGGAAATGTTAGAGGTGCGTGCCCGGGATCGAAACCCCGACCTCTGATTAGGAGGCAGACGTCCTGACCCCTAGGTTATCACAGCGTAATAAATAATCTATAGAAATACTAGCATCATTTCTTGGTTTAAACACAGCATCCTCAAAAATACATCGTAGATTAGGAAAAAAATAAAATTTTAGTAGAAAGACATATTATCTTGTATTTTCTATCGTTCTTTACTCATTGTGATAAATAATAATATATATTAAATGGCTTGAAGGTGTTGATTCATTAATAAAGTCAATCTCTATTTCTGGCAGAGCTTTTCAAGTTTCAAAGAGCACGAAACTGTAGGCAAGCACTCAAACCGCTACATCTGCAGTGAGATTTTAATCAGAAGAATCTCTGTCGTGCGCTTAATCAAAGGAAACTTAAATAGCTCCGGCGACGTCAACTAGTGACACCCGAACGGTTGCGTCGACGTTGATTTGATTATGTCAGTAATTTCACTGTACAAGTTTTTTTTTTTTATTTCACTTTGATTTCTAAACTGTCGTGTGTGAGTTTTTAGTCTTTGACGACAATCTAACACGGTGGTAGGTGTTGTAGTAGTCTGTTTTTAGTTCGGGTATACCCCATCGATAACTGGGGGAGTTCTGCCCAACGGACGGAGGTAGCCATAAAGCTTTTCAACCAAAAAAAAAGCTGTTTTCGTAGTCTAAGCTGGTAGCAAGCTAACCTGTTCCAAGCATGGTAAACTCATACTCCTAATTGATTTTTACGCGGCATCGTGCTGGAACGCGATATCGCTTGACGAAACGTCTTTGTCGGTAAGTAGCCACGGCAGAAGCCAACACCGTCCGACCCCCCCGTTATCCCAACCGTCGCCCAAGCCGATGTTTGGCCTCACAGGAGGCTGACGTTCCCTTAGTTCCTTCGAGCCCTAGGGCTCAAAATTTCTTCTGGCAGAGCTTCTTTCCGAAGCTCGCCAAACAGCCCGGTTACGCTGTGGTAACCAATAGGGTTAGCAAAGCTAATAGACAGTCCGAAATAATAAAAAAAGGCAGAAGCCGCTCGAGCTTAGAATCGAACCCCGAACCTCCAATTTCGTACTGCGACAACGCACGCCAAAACAGGAGGTTGTCATAAAAGTATCAAACGCACCTATAATAGGTAGATCTGTATTCATGTTTATAAAGGAATGTTCCAATAAAATTTTAAAATACTTTTAAAAGTCTGTAATATTTCAAAGCATTATTTGAAAACAAAAACGATCTTGAAGACGAATTTTAATTGTAAACGAAGTGTCTTATTAAAACTAGAGTCAGTCTCATTACTTATACAGTAATCACTTATAATGGAGGAGCCTATTATACTTTATATAGAGATTCAGCTAAAAGCAAAAACGTACGTTGTAATATCTTCTTTAATACAGTATATATCGGCGTAGTTGATATATGCAACTCGCTCTTAGAAAGGCTTATCATTGGTCTTAGTTTTAAGATGGGTCAATATTAACGTCATGAAACGCATTTCCTCCGTAGTTAAGATTTGCATGACCTGTCTTCTACATCCTTTTGATACGAATCCAAAAAGAAAGGCAAGAATTTTTTCCACTACAATTTACCCTATCTGCAATCCCATCTGGTGGTTCACTTTAAAACGAGTGGACTAACCTATTATATTTAATGCTCGACAAATGTCTTGGCGGCACGCATTGTTTGCAGCCAATAACCAGCCACGGCCAAAGCCCACCAGAGGAAAACTTCGAAGTTGCTAATTTCAAATCACACCCGGCAAATGCTACTGAAGTTGAACCCAGGGTCGCCCAGTCATAATACTACAGCGCTCACCACTGCGCCAGGGAAGTCGTCATACCGCAGAGAATCAGGTTGTCTAACCCATAACCTTTGCATAGCTACGTCATTTTCTCCAAATTACTCTTCGCAGGGGATCGAGCCCTGGACCTCCAAATTACAACAGTACTGTGCGACGGAAGTCGTCATGCCATAGAGAATTAGGTTGACCTTCTTAAGTACACCGCAACATTCACGTGTTAAAGTATAACCTTTCCACAGCCGTCGCCAAGTCGCGAGAATGTTGGAAGTATGAAATATTGAGTTGATTTTTAATTCCCCGGTGTAAGAAACGCGAGTACGGCCGCCGACGGCATCGGCATCGATTTTATATTATCGAGTCGTTATACGGCGCGAATCGATTCTATCGCGTTACATTTGTGGACAATGCGGTCGGGCCGCGTCTGTCTGTGGTCGCAGGCTATTTTCAACCTTACTCGCCGTAGCAGAGCCTGCTATGATTTTGTATGGAAACAAACTTAGGTTTACTGTGTATCAAGCACTATATGTACAGGTAGAAGTTTGTACTAATGTATGTTTGTAGCGAGTAATCTTTCTATTATAACCAACGCTATGTCTATCTAGGTTGTACAGCCGGCCTGCTCGTCTTGACACTAGATGGCTGGAGTAGAGAGCTAAACGCGGAAACATAGACGTACAATAAGCAAAGGGCTCAAGTAAACAAAACTACATTAATCAATCAATCAGCCTATAACGCCCACTGCTGGACATAGGCCTTTCCAAGAGTGCACCACCACACACGGTCCTCCGCCTTCCTCATCCACCCGCCACCAGCGATCCTTTTCAGGTCGTCGGTCCAGCGGGCAGGAGATCATCCTACGCGGCGCTTACCGGTACGTGGTCTCCACTTCAGAACACGTCTGCCCCAATGGCCGTTGGTTCTGCGACAGATGTGAACCGCCCACTGTCACTTCAGCTTGCTAATCCGTTGGGCTATGTCGGTTACTTTGGTCCCCTTTATGGATTTTATCCCGTATATATACACTACAAGTAAGCCCTTGACGGCAATCTCACCTGATGGTAAGTGATGATGCAGTCTAAGATGGTAGTGGACTCATAATTATATATAGTATCACAAAATTTCCGTGTTCCATATAACTCTTTACGACTTCCAGCGTTTTCCACTTCTTGAAAGTTTTTTTTTAAAGAAGCTCATTTAAAATTTCTGTTCTACAATTTCATCCGGTCGGTACGGAAACATGGAACCCAAAATTGATGTTGCAACTAAGTAATACGTTCCAGAAGGTTCGCAAAGCGGAAGTGAACGTGTGCACTATACGGGACCACCCTTTCCGCTGCACGCGAAATAAATAGCGTTGGTGCGCGATAAAAATCATAACGCATAACCACGAGTGTACGTTACCATATTTCTCGGCGCACTGATTAGATATGGAGAATAGCCGTGTAAGAGCTGGTGGGCAATTTTGTTGATGTACTTGACAAAGAGTTTGTATAGATTTTCGCCTCACTGGGTCACTAATGCCCCGTACAGCCGCTTGATATCCTAAAAGCTAATCCCAATCTCTCCGTGTTGCTAATAAATAAATTCTGTGATGATTTAATTTTTCCGTGAATTCTTTAGAATAAAATGATTGTAATTAATATTTACTAACTTACAATAAAGCGTTGATAGTCTAGTGGTTAGGGCGTTAGCCTCCTAATCAGAGGTCGGCGGTTCGAACCCGGCTACGCACCTCTAACTTTTCGGAGTTATGTGCGTTTTTAAAACGCCTGCACGCCTGAGAGTTTTCCATAATGTTCTCAAAGGCGTGTGAAGTCTGCCAATACGCAATCCGGTTGTTCATTATGATGATGATGAACTTACAATCTCCAATCATTATGGATTAATAGCTGTTGCGATTTCGTCCACGTTAGTAACCTGAGAAAATAAATATCCCACGACTGTTTCCAAGTTATATGCAAAACCTATCTAACGCCCACCAGTTATACCAGTTATAGCTTTGGTCAACTCCATAATGCAAACCGTATGTGGCCAATTAAAAAAAATTGGTATACGTAGTTTCGCCGCTCTTACTTTCATTCAATTTATAATTGATTAGTGCTCAATAGATATACTCTCGTATTAGGGGCACATCATGCTGTTAAGGAACCTAGCCTAAACATGGGTGGAAAACGACTCGGAGATCGATAACCAACGAGATGCCCTGAACGGTTGAAAGAGTCCAACTCGTACGGATTATACCCTTTCCAAATGGTCTCGAACAGAATGGAGACAATTTACTAATTTGAAGCTGAGATCTGCTCATAGAGAGAGAGAGAGAGAAAAAAAGTGTGTGGACATACACTGACAAAGATAGACACATATATCTGATTCCTATTAATTAAAAAAGATTTAACTGGTTACAAATATTCAATAATTGGGTAATATACTAGATATCTTTATCTATCTATCTATATCGCGTCTCCTATATCAAAAGAAAGTGATGTCTGTCTATAGATTGAGGGCTAAAGTGCTAACGATAATAATGAGAAGTTATGCTTCAATACAAATATTAACATTGAATAACACTTATCAAGTGTATCCCTCATATTTCCCACTAGAGTTTGTACTATAATATTCGCGGGTGAAATAATATCCTGATATATGCGCTCCGGGGCGATAACGGTACGAAAGATGGCCCCCTTAATGGTCGGAACCGGTCGAAATTGACCGAAATTGGACAGAGCGTGCCGCACTAACCATCCACGGACGCGTATTTTTACATAACATTATTATGATTTTACCGGGCGCCATTGATGTGGTATTACTAAGATCAACACACACTCACAAAATATATAAGTAAAACATATTTAGTAATATTCTTTACGACCTCCGTGGCGCACGCACTGCATAAGGTCGTAAAGAATTATAAATTAGGAGGCCCTGGGTTCCATTCCCGGTTCGAGTCTGGTCTCGTGGGAGACTTCGGCCGTGGCTAGTTAGTACCCTACCGATAATACCGACGTGTCGCGAAGCGTTTGAACGTTCCGGCACGATGCCGCGTAGAAAACAATTAGGAGTGTGGGTTTACCATACCCCTTACAGGTAAGGACGCTACCATTCTAACTGCATCACCACTCACCGCCAGGTGAGATAGCCGTCGAGGGTTAACTTGTAGTGTCTAAAAAAAATGACAATTAGCTTACGCATTCCTTTAGGTATCATCAGGTTTAGGTATCACCAGAACCCTAATAATTTCCACAAAGCTCGCAAAATTTCATTTATGATAAAAGGCACAGACCGGTGGTAGCAGCCAACCATCACCGCTATGATCAACCCACTTGACTCAGGTTCCTATTATGCGGGGAGTGCAGCCCGGCGCGCTGCGAGAACGGACGTGTTGTTGCTGCGTAAATCATTTTTAATTTTTACAGGCAATTAATTCGTTTTGAGATATTGTACGGAGTTTAGTTTGGTTGTTCCTTTGGTTGGTCTTTTGGTTGGGTTTTGGGAGTTTAAGCTTTGTTTATAGTGTTGTTGTGTATCTATACTTGGGGAGGTTATTCTGAGCTTGCAGTGGTCATTAGTGGTTCTTGCCCACTTGCCCTGCAGGTGTCCGGGGGTTTGTTTAAAAAAAAAAACTAAACCACTGACACCCTTTCACTTTCAGACTGTCCGATTTCTGGGTGCTTTGGGTGACATTGGCAAGGTTTTTTTTTTTTTTTTTTTGTGTGTGGGTATTTTTTTCTTGTTTTTGGTTGGATTGGTTGTTGTATGTGGCAATTTTATTGGTGTTTTCGTTGGCTGTTTTTGTATTTGCTGTAAGTGGTATTGTGGGCTGTTGTCTTGTTGTTTTGTTTTTGTTGTTGTGGGAAAAGGAAAGGAAAGAAAAAAAAAATATATATATATATATATTTTTTTTTTTTTTTTTTTTTCTCTCTTTGTGGCTGGCTAGCATATTAGCCTTGGATTCCTGAATGGCGACCCGTCTGGAGCTCCAGACGGGGAGACCACCGCAGGAAGATATGGGGGGGTCACCCACGGGGGAAGACTCGACGTCGCGGGTGTCTCGTCGTCGTTCGATGGTTATTGCGAAGGAAAACCCTCGAACCCGAAGCCCGATTATCACTCGGAGCTCACGCGTGGTGCGCTCGCCTTCACCGAGCTCGAGGGAGTCCTCGATGTCGAGGTCGTCGACTCCGGTCCCGGTGGGGAAAACTGGGATAGCCGGAGCGAGAGCCGAACTGAGGGCTGCTCGGGAGGAGAGGAATGAGGTCGCCTTTAACCAATTCCTTAGGGACCGCATTGTCCGAAGAGAGGTACTGGGCGCGGTCCTTGACCCTGAGGAGGGAATTTTTAGCGAAGCACCCGTTGAGGAGGACCCAGCGCTGCTCAGCCCGGAGGAGCTACGGGCCGCCGCTGGTAAAACCGCGACGGAAATCATATTGCTTGCGACCAAGTCCGGCAACCTGAAGGGAACGTTCGTGAAGCGATTCAAGGACGCGGCCGCCAGGATGCAGGGCATGGTTGAGGCTCTGGCGTCAAGGACCGAGGCGGAAGAGACGCGCCGGCTACGAGCCGATAATGCCCGCCTCCGTAGCGAGGTAGATAACCTTAGGGCGGAGGTAAAAGCCCACCGGCGGGAGTTCGCGGGGATGCGGACGGAGATAGCAGCGGCGAGGGGTGCGGCGGCAAGTAACGCTGCGGGCCCTGGTCTCAGCGTGGATGCAATGGAAGAGCTCAAAGCCTCCATTGTTTCTTCCGTTGGACGGATGCTGGACGCTCGATTCGCGAGCATCGAAGGGCGCCTTTTGCCGGAGAGGGTCTCACGCCCGCCGTTGGCGTCGGACAAGAGGAAATCTCAGGCCAGGGTTACGGAGGCTCCGCAGGTGGCCCAGCCTGCAAAGGTGGCCCAGCCTGCAAAGGCACCCCAAGGTGATAGTGTGGCAGCTGCCTCCCCCGGAGCACCGGCGGCGACACCGGGACCAAGCAATGTGGCCTCCGTTGGAGAAACTTGGTCGTCCGTAGTCCGGCGCAAAAGGAAAGACCAGGTCAAGAAGACTCCTGCAGGCACTCCCTCGGCGACCCTTCCAAGAGCCGCCCCTGCGTCGGCACCTAGACTGACTCTGACCTCCCCTAAGACGGCGGCGATCATTATTACCATGGCCCCGGAGGCAGAGAAAAAAGGGGTAACCTACGCTCAGGTACTCGAGAAGGCGGAGAGCCGAGTTAATCTGCAGGAGCTGGGCATCGGAGCGGGAATGAGAATCCGCCGCGCAGCAACGGGGGCCCGGCTTCTCGAACTTCCGAGTGAGCAGACGCAAGAGCAGGCGGACGTTCTGGCCGACCGCCTGCGTTCGGTGCTGCTAGGGCTGGCAGAGGTCACTCGCCCCACAAAGACGGTTACCCTCAGGGTCACCAACCTCGATGACTCCGCCACGCCGGAAAAGGTGGCGGCAGCGGTTGCTCGCGCTGGGAGCTGCCCCCTGGCGGCAGTCAGAGTCGGGGAGTTACAGTTGGGTCCCCGTGATATGGGCTCAGCCACCGTCCATTGCCCGGTCGACGCCGCGAAAAAAGTCTGTGACGCCGGTAGGCTGCTTGTTGGGTGGAGCTCCGCAGACGTCCGTGCGCTTGAGCAGCGCCCTCTGCGCTGCTACGGGTGCATGGGCATGGGGCATACACGTGCCTTATGTCCCTCCAGGATCGACCGTAGTACACTGTGCTACCGATGCGGTGTCGAGGGACACAAGCAAGTGGGTTGCACGGGCGCTGTCCGCTGTGTCGTCTGCGCTGACGCGGGGCTCCCGTCAGACCATATTATGGGAGGTAGGACATGTTGCCCTCCCTCCACTAAAGGTGATATAGTGTCCCAACCACGGGTCGTTGGTGGGAGAGGTCAATCGCGGGAGGATGCTGATATGTCGTCATGAGTTCGCAACATATCAGCATTCTCCAGGCGAACATAAACCACTGCGCAGGGGCTCAGGATCTCCTGATGCAGTCCTTCGCGCAGTGGCAGGTCGACCTGGCGGTGGTAGGGGAGCCATACTATGTTCCCCAGAGTTGTCCAAATTGGGTGGGTGACACTAGTGGTCTGGTGGCCATCGTTTCTGCGAATGGCGCTAGCCACTCTCTTACTGTCGCTGAGAGGGGACCGGGGTATGCCGTGGCGAAATGGGGGGAACATACAATCATCGGAGTGTACTTCTCACCAAATCGCCCACTGGCGGACTTCGAGGCTTTCCTCGACTCAGTCGGTGAGGCCTTTCGCAGGCACAATGAGGGGCGTACTTTGGTTCTTGGCGACTTCAACGCCAAGAGCCAGGCTTGGGGCAATCGCACGCAGGACGGCAGAGGAAGGGCTGTCGAGGTTTGGGCTGTGCAGTTGGGGCTCACGCTACTTAACAGAGGCACGGCCTACACCTGTGTTCGCGCGGGGGGAGGATCGAGGGTCGACCTGTCGTTCGCGACGTCGTCGGTTGCTGACAGAGTTACCAACTGGTGGGTGGAGGAAGATGTGGAGACCTTGTCGGACCACAATTACATAAGGCTCGAGATATCTGCACCTACTTCCGCCGTTGTGGTTCCCTCCCGAGGCCCGCACCACTTCCCACGTTGGTGTCTGGGACAGTTGGACCGGGAGATCGCAAGAGAGGCCGCCATCGTTCAGCGATGGTCGTCTCCCAGAGCCCGTATAGGCGCCAGTGTCGGAGAGCTGGCGGAGCGACTGCGGTTGAGCCTGACAGAGGTGTGCGACTCCTCGATGCCTAGGGCTCGCGGATGGCGCCGCAGAAGGCGGGTGTACTGGTGGTCGGTGGAGATTGCGGCCCTCCGCGCCGCCAGTAACAGAGCCCGCAGGGCCTATGTCCGATGCCGAAGGCGAAACGGCTTTGACGTCTCTCTAGAGGAGCAGCTGCGGGAAACCTATCGCCAGGCTAAGAAGGCCCTAAAACGGGCGATATACGACGCCAAAGAGCGGGCCCGAGAGGAGCTGCTGGAGAGTCTGGACAGGGACCCCTGGGGACGCCCTTATCGTACGGCACGAAGAAAACTGCGCAGTCAGGGTCCTCCGGTGACCCAAACTCTCCAGCCGGAGTCCCTACGCCGAGTGGTTGAGGAACTCTTTCCGGACTCACAAGGCCACGTCCCTCCGACGATGGCCCCCTCGGTGAACGAAACTGACCGTGGTTCTGTCCCGCTGGTCACTGGGGAGGAGATGGACGTAGCCCTGGACCGCCTCCGGTGCAGGAAAACGGCGCCTGGGCCGGATGGCATTCCGGGGCGGGTCATACACATGATCCGAGAGCTCTTCGAGGTAAAACTTCGGGAGCTGTTCAACCACTGCCTCCAGGCTGAACAGTTCCCTGAATCTTGGAAAGAGGGGCTGCTGTGCCTCATTAGGAAGGAGGGGAGGCCGCAGGATGCCCCTTCAGCGTACAGGCCGATAGTCTTGCTCAGCGAAGTGGGAAAGCTGTTTGAGAAGATTTTGGCTGATCGGCTCGTTAGGCACTTGGAGACTGTCGGTCCAGGGCTCTCAGCAGCGCAGTATGGCTTCAGGGCGGGTCGTTCGACCCTTGACGCCCTGGAGTCATTGAAGACCTTAACGGATGAGGCAGTGGCCCAGGGTGACGTCGTCATCGCCGTCTCTTTGGACGTTACGAACGCCTTCAACAGCCTCCCTTTTGAGACTTTGCTAGAGGCGCTCCGGTTCCATGGAGTGCCAACGTATCTCAGGAGACTGTTGGAGGCTTACCTGCGGGATAGGTGGATATCCTGGGTGGGAAGAGACGGACGAAGGGAGAGGCGGCAGATGCTCAGGGGTGTTCCGCAGGGTTCGGTTTTGGGGCCGGTGCTTTGGAACATCGGCTTCGACTGGCTTCTGCGGACACCTTTGCTCCCCGGGATGGGGTTGTTGTGCTATGCGGATGACACCCTCATCACGGCGCGAGCAGGCACCTTTGAAGAGGCGGCACTTCTGGCCGGGATTGGGGCCACCTTGGTGGTCAGAAGAATTCGTATGCTGGGTCTGAGGGTCTCGGAATCCAAAACCGAGGCCCTCCTGTTTCACGGTCCGCGTAGGGGACCTCCTCGGGGTGCATGCATTACCGTTCAGGGTGCAGCGGTGGAGGTCAAAGCCCATATGAAATATCTGGGCCTCACCCTGGACGGTAGGTGGAACTTCAGGAGACATTTTGAGCTCCTTGCTCCCAGGCTCGTCAGTGCAGCTGCCGCACTGGGAAGGCTTTTGCCGAACGTCGGGGGGCCGTCCTCGGCCTGCAGACGTCTATACGCAGGGATTGTCAGGAGCATGGCACTGTACGGTGCTCCCATCTGGATCCACGCCCTGTCTCCGCACAACATGTCCCTTCTGCGGAGACCGCAGCGTATTATTGCGGTACGAGCAATTCGGGGTTATCGTACGGTGTCTTGGACGGCATCCACACTCCTGGCGGGTGACCCGCCTTGGGATCTGCAGGCTGAGGTACTAGCTCAGGTGCACCGGTATCGGTCAATGATGAGGTCTCGAGGGGAACGACCAGAGCTTGAGGAGATAAGAAGGTTGAGATCCTTAGGAAGTCAGGCCCTGGTCCAAAGATGGCGGGATGATCTGGAGGCCCCGGTTGCCGGTATCTGGACAGTGGAGGGAATCCGGTCCCACCTGGAGCGGTGGCTGAGGCGGAGACATGGCGCACTGACGTATCGTCTCGTGCAGGTACTTACCGGGCATGGGTGCTTCGGCAGGTATCTGTACGGAATCGCGAGACGGGAGGCAGCGCCGGTCTGCCATGAGTGTGGGGCGGCGGAGGACACGGCTCACCACACTCTGGCAGAGTGTGCATCATGGGCTCCGCAGAGACATTCATTGGTGTCTCTCCTTGACGGGGACCTCTCGCTGCCAAGCGTTATTAGTTTAATGCTTGATAGCGAGGAGGGCTGGGTCATTGTCGCCTCCTTCTGCGAAACCGTAATGGAGTTGAAGGAGGCCGCAGAGAGGGAGAGAGAGGAGGCGGCGGATGCTCCCCCTCTCCGCAGAAGGAGAACGGGTGGCAGGAGACGCCGATACGCGCACCTATTACCACCCCTGTAAGCACTAATGAGTGCACGGGCGAGTGCGTCGGGGTGTCAAAGTGCATGCTATCGCGATCCTTTGGCACCCCATCTGGGACGCAGGAGGATGCGCTGGGTTTTAGTGGGTAGTGTGGTTCGCCGCTTTAACGGTTGGCCTTGAGTCCCACATACCCGCCCGGAGCTTTGTTCCGGGCGGGATGCGTAAATGCATTTCCCAGCAGGAAAAAAAAAAAAGGTTCCTATTATGCGCAATACTTCACATATGATTTAGCGGCATTTCTACTCACCGTCCGACCCTCCTGTTATCCCAAACGTCGCCTAAGCCGAGGTTCGGCCTCAAAGGAGGCGCCCTTAGGCAGTCGTTCTTAGTTTCTTCGAGCCCTAGGGCTCAAAATTTCTTCTGGCAGAGCTTCTTTCCGAAGCTCGCCAAATAGCCCGGTTACGCTGTGGCAACCAATAGGGTTTGTACAGCTAATAGACAGTCCGAAAAAAAAAAAAAGCGGCACTTCTATTATTTCTATTCTCGTTCTATATATAATTAAAGCAGATACACGAGAATACGATGGTGCTTTTTAGAAAATTCCTATTTTAATCGTTAATGATATAAAAACGAGGTAAAAAATAGGTGTAACGTTTTCAGTGTAACTGTGCATCTATGTTTTTCCATATCACCAGCGGGAAGGAAAAATTATTGCGGTTTCTTTGCTTAGAGCATATTTTTCGAAGGTGCGTTATAAAGGCGATCCTTACCTCCGAGGGGCCGAAAAGGTATAATTATTGCACGTAATATTTTATAGGAGTTTGCAGGTATCCCTCCTTATACATTTCTGCTAAGGATATTTGTTAAGTTTTGTCTGAGTGTTGGGGTGAAAAATAAATACCCAATTTCGCTATCGAGGAGAGTTCGCTACCCTTGCTAGGAGAGGGTGGTGGGAGGCTTCGGCCGTGGCTAGTTACCACCCTACCGACAAAGACGTGTCGCCAAGCGATTTAGCGTTCGGGCACGTTGTCGCGTAGAAACCAATTAGGAGTGTGGGTTTACCATACCCCTAACAGGTTAGCCCGCTACCATCTTAGACTGCATCATCACTTACCATCAGGTGGGATTGCCGTCAAGGGCTAACTTGTAGTGGATAAAAAAAAAAGAGTTCCAAACGCATAAAACTATTGCGTACCGCGGTGTAGTATCAGCTAGTAAAAGCTAGACATTTTTATCCTTACAGGTTTCGTTATACCAAAGCAAGACGACACAAAAGCATACAAGATAACAGTCAGTGTTCAAGTGATTGATAGAAGCCGTGAAGTGTGAATTTTAGTTAGTTTACTAATTTTTCAGTCAGTACCTTCGCCCGTCAGAACATCTCCTGTCGGTGAATGAACGCTGGAAGGAAAAATTAAGAACAGTCATTAAATCGTATATTTTAGTTTATTTATTTATACAATTTTGTGAAGCTGTGATAGCCTAGTGGTTAGGACGTCAGCCTCCTAATCAGAGGTCGGCGGTTCGAACCCGGGCACGCACCTCTAACTTTTCGGAGTTATATGCGTTTTTAAACAATTAAAATATCACTTGCTTCAACGGTGAAGGAAAACATCGTGAGGAAACCTGCACACCTGAGAGTTCTCTATAATGTTCTCAAAGGCATGTGAAGCCTGCCAATCCGCACATGGCCAGTGTGGTGGACTATGGCCAAACCCTTCTCAGATTGAGAGGAGACCCCATGCTCTGTAGTGAGCCGAGATTAGGTTGATCATGATGATGATAATGATATTTCGTTTTAAATGAAACAAAATGTAAACATAAACAATGAAAAAAATAATATCAGTTTTATCTATGAACTTAGGTAATGGAACCCTGCGAGGACACTTACCAGATTTGTAAGAAGGCGGACTTATTAATTTAATTAGTTTAAATTATCATCAATTTTACTTGAAACGTTTACAGTAGTCAAAGTAATCAAATAGATCCTTAATAGGAGATTAATATTATACTTGCTTTATTAAACTTTGAAGGCGGTACCCTTGCGGTATTGTTCCAATTCAAAGTGGCGTAAAAGCTAAATGCCAGGTTTGATTCCTAGTGCAACTAATTCGCTAATTTATGACTGCCACGTTTTTCTAGCAAGCAAGTTCGCTACACGATTGCGCAGTCCTGGGTTCGATTCTTAATTTGAGTTGTGAGATACGTGGATTGTAAATCCACATTACCACCATAATGCTCTGAAAATAATGTTATCTTATAATCATCTAGTATATCTTGACATCAAGATGCCTACTCATGTCCTACTTATTATATAATATACTAGTATAGCTAAACCAGCAAGCTATCTGGTAGGCACCACTTATAGGTTTTTACTCTAAATCATTATGCTCAACAAGAGATGAGGTCCGTGCCCATCTTTGAAACGTTAAGTTTTACCTGGCTGTTTGTTGTGGGCTTCTTCTTTAGTTTTAAGTTTACGAATGTAGTTATCACCATCAAATCATTACTATGTAAATTATTGACGCGTCAAAAGCGCCTTTTAAAGGACTATTTGAATAAAGATTATTTGAATTTCAATTTAATTTTAATTAACGAGGATAACACTAAGAAAATGACACGAGCATAGCTTTTACCGTTTTGGTAAGTTCCGGAAGTTTCCTTATGGATTTAGCGTTACAATACTGCAATCTAAAACGGCATCATAAATGTTCAACAATTGAGAGTGCATGCAAGCAGTTTGTTGAAACAAATTATTGACACAAAAAAATCTGGCCAGAAAACGCCAGCAATTTTCATTGAATACCGCACAACGGATACAAAATCAGCACCATTCTATGCCATAGTCGAAACAAATGTGAACGTCGCATTCTGAAAATCGGCTTTCTGCAATCGAATGCATCCGACGAGGACGGAGGCACGGCAGCAACGGGTGCGAACGGGATGGACGCAATGCGGACAGCACCAGACGCGAATGGAATTGCAAATATGCGAACGGGCTAGTCCGCGACGCAGAACTAGTGCACGGGAGCGCTTATTTTTCTTTAGGGCACGTCAACGCTAGTATTTGTACGAGCACAACAAAGCGCGGTGCTGAGATTTGGAGAATGGAGTTTTTCTTTTCGGTGTTACATTACTGAAGTTATAAATGAACCCATCTACTTGAACAGAATTTCTGTTATCCCGATTTCCACGACCTCCGTGGCGCAGTGTTGCGTTATAAAGTTAAAATAATAATCATCATGATCAACCCATTGCCGGCTCACTACAGAGCGCGGGTCACCTCTCAATATGAGAAGGGTTTAGCCATAGTCCACCACGCTGGCCATGTGCGGATTGGCAGACTTCACAAGCCTTTGAGAACATTATGGAGAACTCTCAGGCGTGCAGGTTTCCTCACGATGTTTTCCTTCACCGTTGAAGCGAGTGATATTTTAATTGTTTAAAAACGCACATAACTCCGAAAAGTTAGAGGTGCGTGCCCGGATTCGAACCGCCGACCTTTGATTAGGATGCTGACGCGATAACCACTAGGCTATCACCGCTTCTAAAGTTAAAATTTAAAGTTTAAAGTTAAAATATCTGGAATGAAATAATGGAAGAAGCTGTGATAGCCTCTTAATCAGAGGTCGGGGGTTCGAACCCGTGCACTCACCTTTAACCTTTCAGAGTTATGTGCGTTTTTCAGCAATTAAAATATCACTTGCTTCAACGGTGAAGGAAAACATCGTGAGGAAACCTGCAAGCCCGAGAGCTCTCCGTAATGTTCTCAAAGGCGTGTGAAGTCTGCCAATCTGCACATGACCAGCGAAGTACTGATAAGAGCCGGAAATGGGTTGATGAAAGATTTGATATTTTAATACATGTGCCCGATGCCAAAATGAAATAATAACTTAAGGATGCTTAAGTAATAATGAAGCTTTTCTTTTACCCAAAAACACTGCCAATAACAAATGCAAATTGAGGAAGGCCAAATTAAAAAAGTTTCCAAATTGAATTTTTAATTATTTGCCCCGGCGATACCTTCTTCACGGTTCAATACGATAGTTTTACTTCGAGAGAAGTTTATTAATTGAGTTAGTGTCGAGCGGTTGGTTTATTTTTACGCTGTCATAGGCAAGGAGGTCGAATACGTGGGTAATATATTTTAAGTTAAGCTTAAATTAAGTTTTATATCGTCTTATATCGTTATATGTTTATCGTGACTTATGACTCAAAAATATGATAGGTATACCCTGATACGAGTAAAAAAGCTTCAGGGATTATTTCGTAATCATATCACAAAGAGATAAACGAGTGAAAGTGAGCGGAGTTATATTCGAGTATATAGCTCGGGGAACCGATGGACTTTGGATTCCCAAGGTGTTGAAAAGGCAACCCCGCAACAGTAAACCCCTGTCAAGGTGGCCAGACGACATCAAGCGAGTCGTAGGGTGCCGCTAGACGCAAGCGGCCCAAGACTGTGGATTGTTGGTATGATGATTTTTTCGAGGCCAACGAGCAGACAGGTTACCTGATATTAAGTGATTACCGTCACCCATGAACATCTGCAGCACCAGAAGTTACCGGATGCGTTACCGACAGCACCTCTAGAGTGGTGACTAGTCACGGCCGAAGCCTCCCCCAGACTAAACTCGAGGCGGGAATCGAACCCAGGACCTTCCGACTTATAACAGAGCACACGCTGCGCCACGGTGGTCGTCGGTTATGATGAAAGCTTTGTAAAAAAACCTTAAAGATAAAGAAAGATGGTCTGGTGGGAGGCTTTGGCCGTGGCTAGTTACCACCCTACCGACAAAGACGTGTCGCCAAGCGATTTAGCGTTCCGGCACGATGTCGCGTAGAAACCAATTAGGAGTGTGGGTTTACCATACCCCTAACAGGTTAGCCCGCTACCATCTTAGACTGCATCATCACTTACCATCAGGTGGGATTGCCGTCAAGGGCTAACTTGTAGTGGATAAAAAAAAAATGAATTTTCGGCTTCGAATCAAATTCAAAAAATATTCATGTAAACCTATTAAAGGCATGAAGCATTCATATATAATATAATTTCCATTATTTTAATTCGTAAGGTGGTAACTACACTTGCCAACTTAAAACTAAAGCTAAAAGGGTTCCAATCTCACATATCCATCCATTTTAAGGCAACTAACGCAACATACTTCTCTCATCCGATTATGCATCAGAAAACCTTTAATATATTTACTCATCAGCTCAATTCGAAACTTTATTAGATCGAAGTCCGATAATTAAATGAGTGTGAGACGCCGGATTGTTTTTAGGTCGGTCGCTTCGCCAGTGCAGTCAAAGGAAAAATCTTTCGGAATATTTTCCAAAGGTGAATCTCGGACTTGCAATCTCATTATTGGGCCAAGTTATCCGTGTCGAGTTTGTTTTCGAGAGCAATCCTATCCGGGAGGAATTTTTAATTGTAGTGGTGATTATTATAGTTGCTCAGAGAGTTGGTGTTCTAGAACGTGTAAAAAAATAACGGTTTGAATACCACATAAATAGGTAGATATATATAATATATGCATGAAATTTTATCTGTAAAACTCGAATTTTACTGATTTGTATTTTATGGATGATAATGGAAGCAGTTGAGATAGTCTGTTAATCAGAGGTCGGGGGTTCGAACCCGGGCACGCACCTCTAACTTTTCAGAGTTATGTGCGTTTTTAGCAATTAAAATATCACTTGCTTCAACGGTGAAGGAAAACATCGTGAGGAAACCTGAGCGCCTGAGAGTTGTCCATAATGTTCTCAAAGGCGTGTAAAGACTGCCTCAGCAAATGGCCAGTGTGGTGGACTATGGCCAAAGCCTTCTTATACTGCTCTATAGTGAGCCGGTTATGGGTTGATCATGGTGATGATGAATGGAAAGTGTGTACAAAGTGCAGTAAAACAATTTCAAAACAAGTGAATCGTGCAAAAGAACACATATTTAACAATGAACAGTTTATCTTCCACTCACTTATATAACTGTAACCGCAGTCATCTCCATGCTGTTGCGACTCACCTGGGAAAAACAAAACTGCAATTAATATCATATTCGTTTTCATAACGTGAAATCGAAACTGCTCCATTAATGTCCTATGGCTGGGCTCAGAACTCTTCTCTCATCAATATCAGGAGGATAAATTAAATTTTCCAATGTTGTGGGCTGGGATTTTTTTTTATCGTGGGTAAATCCTCATGGATACCTCTGCGCCACGGGGAGGCACAGAGGTTATGTCAGACTCCTACTGACTGAAACCCCACGTGTTCCTACTCACCGCTGTATGGTGGAGTCACGGGAAAGCTTTCGCATACAACCGCAACTCCACCAGCGGGCGTCCGCCGCATCCGACACTCCTCGGGCACGGCACAACGTGCCCAGTTTCGCCGGTTAGAGGTGTGCCGGAACAACAGCACACCAGCCAACTTGAGGACCGTACTGTGAGTGATAGACGGCCCCGTTTCCATCGCCCACTAGTCCTCCGAAGCCGCCTTGGGCTGTCTTTAATTGCTATATTTAGTTTAGATTTACCATGTTACTACTCGTTAGGTTTGGGTAGCAAATCGAATCAAACCAATTGTTAACCTAATACAGGCACCTAGGAAATGTTCGATAGTTAGTGAGGTGATGGCGATAATATACATTCGTTATATTAAAGCTAAAGCTAGTTAAAGCTAGTTCCAAACACACCCAGGTTAACAAGAAGCCTGCAACGAACTTAGCCGATTATCGCCATCTCAGATGGTCAATAATTAATTATAATTAGCCATGAAGCTAGAGCAACACCCAAACTTTTTAGCGTTTATGTAATCGTTAATATCAAAATAGGATTATTCTATAAGCTTATGTTTTATTAAATCTTTGAAATTATCGAGAGACACCTCCTTATTATTAGATTGTTAAGAAAGCAGGGGCTCGAGTGTGTATTTAGAATGATGCCATCCAATAACACTTTTGTACAAACGAAAACAGTAGTAATTAAAAATGCGTGCTAAATAATTTTGTAATGAAGAAAATTTCCGTTGGTACACTGCACTAGATAAGCTAAAGTACGTACCTACCTACTGTAGTTACGTTTTCTTCAAACTTGTAATATTAACAATTTCTTGCTAAGAATTATTTTTATAAAGAATACGATGATGGGCAGTTCATGGCAAAAATATAAAAAACTTGAGTATATTAACTGGGCTTAACCGAGAAAAAAATTAAAGCGTTCGTAACATGTGTGGCGGTTCATTTTGTCTTGAGTAGCATAAAAATTAATAAACGGCATCTATTGCTATCGGCATAGAGTTCAAAATTTATAGAAAAAATATTTCCACGTCGACCTTTTCTTAGTGAAGGCACAGGAACTTGCCGTGAGAACATATGTATTGGCATAACCAGACGAATTAGAACTCACTCTCTTGGTACGTAAGGTCTGTAATAGACTGCAAACATGTCGTCAAATTTCCTATGCAATCGTCACGGCGTATCGCGCTCGATCGTCACGCGGCATTAGATTTGAATCTTGAACTCTTTAAAATGGAATAATGGTGTCTTCCGTGTACCGAGGGGTGCAGTTAACTTCACGCCTTCGATTAGAAACGTGCAATCTATTTTCGTCCTTATAACTTTTTCGTGATAGTTTATAATCGTTTGTATTTGTAAAGATTCTTAGGGTGTAATTTAATATTGCTTAATTTCATCCATTAGACATACGACAACTATCACGAATTGCCGTTGAGAACTGTACTGTAGGATTGTTCGAATTGAATTTCTACTGGCTCAACATTTTGAAATATTATTTTGGACTCATACTGGTATTTAACTTAGAATTATACCCGTTCGATATTATTGGGGACACGGAGCTTTATTATCAGGCCACAAACTTATTTAAAAAATTACCATTTTTTCAACTAGCACTCACTAGAACTAACTAGCAACTTAAAAAGTCTTTGGTCCAATTTTATAAATATAAAATACTAGCTTTTGCCCGCGTCTTCGTCTTCGTCTCTAACTCTAAAAATAAAAGAAATTTCATACAAACTTCCAACCCCCCTTTTACCCTCTTAGGGGTGGAATTTCCAAATATTCTTTCTTAGCTGACAACTCTTAACTATCAACTACCTACTTGCTAAATTATAGCTTTATACGTACAATAGTTTTTGAGATCTCGTGTTTAATCAGTATGTAAATATGTAAGTGACCTTTCGCTTTTATATATATATAGATTCTTATCCTATTTTGATATATACTGCTTTTTCATTTCATCATAACTTAGCCGTCCAGTTTTCAGCCATAGATCAAATAAACTTATCTCGTTACACAAAGGCCTTTCAAAGTGACACTTTTTACTAGAAAAATATTTCTCCCTGATCATGAGAAAAAAAATGCGTAGAACGAAAGCCAAAAATTCTCATCGTCCGTAATGACGTAACTCTATACTTTATGGGCTATAAGGAATTTAATTTTGGCCTTTATTTTTACCCACGATATTCCGCAGGAAGCAGGACAGTGTGAATTTTTTAACGAATCACAAAAGGACCCGGCTAACCTATTTTTTTTTTGGCGAAAAATCTAAAAACGGAGGGCGTAATCAATCTCCTTTTGTTAATCCCATGTAATTATAATATTGGTTTGACAATTATTATGCTGTTATTATGAAAATTCTTAATTTAACTTCAATACATACTCTGTGCGGTGCGGCTGAAGCGGTGAAGCCTAGTGGTTAGGGCGTCAGCCTCCCAATCAGAGGTCGGCGGTTCGAACCCGGGCACGCACCTCTAACTTTTTGGAGCTATGTGCGTTTTTAAACAATTATAATATCATTTGCTTCAACGGTGAAGTAAAACATCGTGAGAAAACCTGCACGCCTGAGAGTTCTCCATAATGTTCTCAAAGGCGTGTGAAGTATGCCAATCCGCACATGGCCAGTTTGGTGGACTATGGCCAAACCCTTCTTATATTGAGAGGAGACCCGTGCTCTGTAGTGAGCCGGTAATGGGTTGATCATGACGATGATGATGACATATTCTGTGTCTAGTTTCCGTGTATTTCCCTCACATATAATAAAATAAAATAAAAACAAGCATTATATAGGTGTCTTCAGTACAGATTACATCCGACATAGTTTTTTATCGTTGACCACTGATATAGCCGTATTTTGGCGATATACGCTATTAAATATTGTCCAAGTTACCTTCCATGGTATATTTCGTCTCAAGTTATTTTTTATCAGTTATGTATTTCGCTTGTTTTAATTTTATCTCTACAATAACAAGTCATTGAATTAATTTAGAGCGTCCTTAGTCCGTAGAAGGTCCTTCCCAAATTCGATGACGTCAGGTGACAAGAACTGATCATTTGTTTTTGTATTTTCTTCATTTATATTTGAAACAACTAATATTTGTAAGAGAAAAAATTGGCAAACGGTTGATTAAATTAGAAATTATCATTCTCGTTCATATACCTATGTATATGAACTACCTATATGAACGTCCGTCTGCTTGTCTTTTAATGGTTTACAAAATACTTAATTTATTACAGAATTAACTAAAAGTTTACAAAATAAAACTGGGAACATAATGTTACGCTAATATTTTTGTAAAACTTATTATAATTAGCTTTAAATTTAGAAGCTGTGATATAGCCTAGTGGTTAGGACGTCCGCCTCCTAATCAGTGGTTAAAGGTTTGAACCCGGGCATGCATCTCTAACTTTTCGGAATTATGTGCGTTTGTGAGCAATTAAAATATCACTTGCTTCAACGGCGAAGGAAAACATCTTGAGTAACTGCATGCCTGAGAGTTCTCTATAATGTTCTCAAAGGCGTGTGAAGTCTGCCAATCCGCACATGGCCAGCGTGGTGGAATATGGCCAAACCCTTCTCATACTGAGAGGAGACCCGTGCTCTGTAGTGAGCCGAGAATGGGTTGATCATGATGATGATGATGATGATGATTATAATTCGTAGATATTGATACTACTTATCGAACGTTTTTAATTCCATACAAGCATGGGAACGAATAAGAACAATACAAAACGGTTATGGGATATGCAAACATACGGGCACATTGAATTATCAAGTACCACTTACGAGATAATGTGAGGATAATACAACCCTTTACATCCTTAAATTAAATTATGCCTAACTTTAACAATGCATTAGCGTTAGGAATTTTAATATGGTTGCAAATCTTCGCTCGCTGCTTTTGCAGATTTGTGAAATATTAATAAGGTCCAATAATTCTCCTACTTCTCCTTCTTGCCCTAAAAATAGTAAAGTTAACGACTCTTTGACGACCTCCATGGCGCAGTGCGTGCGCTGTCTCATTATAAAGTTGGAGGTCCTGGGTTCGATTCCCAGCTCGAGTCTGGTGTGGTGGGAGCCATCGGCCGTTGGCTTGTTACCACCCTAGACTGCATCATCACTTACCACCAGGTGAGATAGCTATCAAGGGCTCACTATTAGTGCATAAAAAAAACAGCTAATATAATTTAATGAACTTGAAGACATGTTTTTGATTGTGAATTTTTTTTGGGCCTGATGTTAACCCACTTTGGCAATACTTATTGTTGGTCAAATGAGTCCCACCATTCTGTTTAAAAGGGTGAGGTTTTAACCACCAAGTCCCTTTAATTTGTGCTTGACATTACTTCGGACACTTTCACTGGAGTTTTTCTTCGCAACAGCCTCATTGTTATCCTTATGACACAGGTTTTATTTCACCAGAAGTTCTCCGATTTCTTAGCTGTTATCATAATCATGATCACCATTAAAATTGTAAAATAAAACATTAAACAAACAGCAAGTATAATTCGCTATATTCCGCCGACAACCGGGAGATTAGTATAATATAACACCACACAAAATCTTCCACTAGAACCTTACGCACGTTTCGACCCGACACCGGATCATCCTCAGGAGATGTTGACTTCACAAGCGAGAAAAGTAACAACTTTACTTTACTTTTTGCTTTGCCACAAATTATACATAGATATAGATTTGTTAAGATAGAGTAGGAGTAAACAAATTTAAAAAGCGACTCAAGTAGCAGTTAGTCACCAATTACTAAGCATTTGTACCTTGTGAAGTCAACATCTTCAAGAAGACGACGCTTTGTCGTCGGAGCGAAATTTCCACAGAGCGGAAAATATGTGTGGTTTGATGTTCTAAATTTGGAAAAGTCTCATAAAGCACGGACAGACAGGTGCCTGGTTTATGCAGATTTTAGCAAATTAAACTTTTATGTAGATATAAATCATGAACTTCCGTAAAGTTACGTCTGCTTTTATCCAACATTGATTTTATAGACAGCAGTAAAAGAGGTCCCGATAGTATGTCAAATAAATAAATAAATAAATAAATAAATAAATAAATAAATACCCTATAAACCTCCGCTATGCGCGCAAATTACAGCGCTATCTGTATCCTCCTTAGTTGTCATAGAATAACCTAAATAAGTAACGTTATAAAAATAATATAGTGAACACTAGCCGCCAAAAAACTTTTTTATTGCAAATAATAAACAATAAACAGCAAGTATAATTTGCTATATTCCGCCGACAACCGGGAGATTCGTATAATATAACACCACACAAAATCTTCCACTAGAACCTCTACGCACGTTTCGACCCGACACCGGATCATCCTCAGGAGATGTTGACTTCACAAGCGAGAAAACTAAAGTTTCATGGACTTCCGCAAAGGAACGCCTGCTTCTATTAATTATTGCAAATCATGTTTTTCTGTTACAGTTTAATCGTGTTAATAACCACAACTATTTGTTACCTAAAAATTTATTGCTCTTGTATCACAAAGCATCAAATACGTCACGAAAAAGCGGTGCATAAATAAGTCAGCCCTTCTAACAAAAAAAGACACTTGGATTGTGTTTCTGTTAGACGAACAAAAAGTAATAGTTTTCTAAAGAGACGACAGATTAAAGAGTGTGTTGAAATGTCAACATATTTTTTAATTTAGATACTGACTAAACCACCAGTAGCTGAAGGCGGTAGGGGGCGACGTCTCTTCCGGCCGCGACGTCTGGGAGTTTTCCTAATGACGCGAATATTTCCCCTCCTGACGTTTAATTAACTATCAAAAGGGTGGGGATGGGAGGCGTTAGTTTGAAAAGGCCACTAATGCACCGCCAATCGTTATGGTGCTAAGAAAGTTATTAAAAACTGTGACGTAGGCATAAAACAGATTGAACATAAAACCAAAAGAAATCACGATTAAATATTGATTTTTTACACTTAATTTAAATAAAGAATTTTCAAATTGAGACGAGAGAACACCGAGACAAAATAGTTTCTCTCCATGTCGTATCATAAAAACCAACAATCTATTTTCGAGGTTAAAAAGTAGTACAGGCGCGCCAGTAATCGTGCGTTGCTGACCACAACGAGGTTTTTTTCACTTAACTCAAAAACCTTTTTCCTCAATCAAATAGTGAACTGACTTTTTGCGATCATCTCCGTGATCAATTTCAAAAACAGTCTTTTTAATCTCCTTACTTAGAAATGTTTGTGGGAAATCTTGGTAGGTAATTTGGTTTAACTAATAAACCAGTATTTGATTACAAAGATTTCAAACTATTATTATTTCAATAGTATGTTTTGAATTCCCACATTTTTGTGAGAGACCGTCGTCCGACATATCTCATCAGAGGTTTTAGAACATAGACCCGTTTAACTGCTCCATGCACGTGGGTTGGTGGAATTGTCATCATACGATAGTGACATTAACCGGAATTGAGGGCTTAACGTGCTTTACGTGGCAACCGGGGTTGGACATCGCCAATTTCCTAACTGGCTGGTATTGATAATTTTGTACAGAATAATGCAATATCAACATTTTTATCATCGTATTTTTACGTAACAAAGGTTCTTAGACATTTATTTTCATCGTAAATGTTTCTTTCATTTTACTTTTAACCTGGAGTTATTAAATTTTTTTTTTTTATTCTTTTAATGATTAAGTTATGTCCTCATTTTTTTATAGAGTGTATTCGAAACCAATACAGTGATGCAGTAATTTCGGTGGCAGTGGCGTGTAGCCCTTGCTAAGTTGGCTAAAGCACTCAAACTGCGATTGCCGGACCAAAATTTTTTGTATGCAAATTTAATATTTATAAAATTTATTTAAGTATACTCATGTTTCATTTAAGACATAAGTCTTACACTTGTAACTATTTTAATACGTTACAGTAAGTTTATATAAACGTAACTTATTTTTATACGAGATTAGGGTAATGCCACGAACCAAAAAAGAAATTGCCTTTGAAATTCTTAAATATTTAAGTATAAGTATACTACAAAACATTATACACATCGCAATTAATGTATTTATATAAAACACAAATCTGGCACAAACCAGACTAGACAACCTCGCTTACTCACACAGGTTTTTTTAACTTTACACAGACAAACTCGCAAGCGTCAGTTAGTTTTATCTATTTGTCGGTAAACCTTAGACAAACAAATTATTTTAATAATAACATCACTTTAAACCGCTTAATTTAAAGCCCAGCAATACGACCGAAGTATTGCACACTTAGATATGCTTATGCTAAATATGCCCTATCATTATGCCACTATCATAATCTAGCTACAAAGCACTAACAACCAATGTCAACCTTAACGTGAAGTCTTACAGTTCGAAATTCTTCACTCACGTGTAAATGCTTGCAGTTTTTCAAACCAACTTTTTTGTACGGTTTTATGAAGCTCTATATCAATAGTGTTAGGGTAGCGTTTTGCTCGGGGTGGTTTTTCATGAAATTTGTCCGCAAACACAAGTTACGCACGCTTGCCTTCACAAAAATAACGAACGATGTCATCGAGACAGTATAGTATCACCTCCTGAATGGATCTCTATTATGGAAAGGGTCTTTTTAACGTTTCAAAGGAATACGAGGGGTTTTTCTAATAGCTAATTTTATAGGGTGTGAATGTCATTATGGCTTATTTTGAAAAGTATATTTTTTTTCTACTGTAATTTTTAACGCTTTATACAGTCTGCTTGTTGTTATTGTTACTGTTTGTTTGTCACACACTTTCAACTTTTTGACAAAATCTTTATGTCGAAATAAAATAAACATCAAGTAAATGGTATCTGCAGATCGATATTTAGTAGAAGTACCTAAAAGTAAACTTGTAGTACCGTTTAGTAGGTTGCACAAAATTAGTATCCCATCCAAAGGATATTGTTTTTTTTTATTTTTAAAAATTACCTATTGATATTTTGGTGATGTCTATCAATAAGTTCATAGTTTTTATAAAACGAAAGCTTATTAAATAATCATATTAAGGATTATTTATATAAACGACAAAAAAGCTTGGGCGTGAATAGCTCTATCGCCATAGGTACTAATTGATTACTGATTATGTGAGATGGTTATAACAAAAAAAAAACCGGCTAAGTTTGTTCTGGGTTTCTTCATAGTCCTGGGCGCGATTTGAACCCTCTTAGCATTACTTTTAAGTTGTCGATTGTAGTTATCACCATCACTTCACGAATAGAAATAATGATGAACGATTCATAGATGCCTGTAATAGGTCTATGTGAATAAAGCTATTTTTGATTTTTGATTTGATTTGATAGGGCTCTAGGAACCCACTAACTACCCGTCATTGTACGAGTCTCTTTACTGTCTGGGGGTTGGGGGGGGGGGGGGGGGGGGGGGGGCGGATCAAGCTGTCCTGATCCTTCCTCTTTTAGCGCGGGAGCCCTATTGCTAAGGCTGGGGCAGCTGGTGAATGTTGGGAAGTATACAATGGGTGCCCCAGGCGTTCAGCAAATTCAGCGAGTGGGACATGCTGTGGTGGTTTTTATTTCGGGTATACCCCCACGATAAGGGGGGGAGTACCACAAAACCTCCGTCCTCGCTCGACGGACGGAGGTAGATAAAAAGCTTTTCCACCACAACGAAAAAAAAAGGGCTCTAGGATCCCAATGTTGCTGAACGTTAAAAGAATTACCAACTGGGTGTAATTTTACCGTTCACGTTTTTAAGGTAGGTATTGCTATGAAAGTTTTCGTGAAAAATCTCAATAAAATAACTGCAAGTAAACCGGTTGATTTATCGGCGCTGTAAAGTTCCAGTTACCAAGTTTAGTGGTAGCCGTAATGTGCAGGTCCGGTACTTTGTACCGTGTAGTTTTCAAATAACATTGATTTAGTGCTACACATGGGTTACTTTTGGGTAAAAATGGAATGTGCTATATAAGGTTGCCTATAAAATAGGCCTCTTTGGTCTATTGGTCGAGTACGGATCACGAAGTTCCTGGTTCGACTTTTGAGTCAGACAAATATTTTCTACATTGTTTGTATTTAGGAAAGTGTTGTTTTTTGGAAACTTTGGAACCCCCACCCATTGATTTACCACTAGCCGTAGATAGAACGCGTCATACAAAAACAAGGCGAGAATTTGTCACCAACTAACTATACATTCTTACATATCGGTATATCGATGTATTACAACCCGTCTAATACACTAGACATCTGGCCGTTATATTATCTATAGCGGCGCGTAGTGCTTTGTAATTCATTCGGATTATATGGCTCGAGTGTTAGAATCGTGACTTTCGTCTGGCCTTGTCACACACTGGAAAACTGGAAAGGAGTGCACGCGACGCTATTTGTGCACTACTTTTCCGTCCCATTTTTTGAGCGTTAATGATCGATCTACGGCTAGTGGTAAATCAATACCCCCACCCTCCAAGCTATGAGTGCTACAGCCGGAATCTTTTACGGATCTCGTGACTTTTAATATGATATCTCTCTCTCTCTCCATTGCCCTGAAGAACTTCGAACGTTCTTAAAAATAGTCCTATAGTAACCGCCATGTTTCGGAGATATGTTATCCATACACGTTCTGTTCATATATGAGTCAAACATACTAAAACACTAGTTTGTTTTTATTCCACTACAAGAGAATACTTGATTGTCTAGTTTTTCAAGTGAAAATTCAGTTTTATAAACATTGGGCCAAATTCAAAACTCGGATCAGACCAGATAGGGTTCAGGTATTGCCAAATAGCGCAAACTTATCGTAGCGTTCAATGTTGCCTTAGGGACTGCCTTTTAACGGCCTCCGTGACGCAATGCGTGCGCTGTTGCATTATAAAGTTCGAAGTCCTGGGTTCGATTCCCGTCTCGAGTATGGTCTGGTAAGAGGCTTTGGCTGTGGCTAGATACCACCCTGCCGACAAAGACGTGCAGCCAAGCGATTTAGCGTTGTCGCGTAGAAAGAGTGTGAGCTTACCGTACCCCTAACAAGTTAGCCCGCTACTTACTATCCTAGACTGTATCATCACTTACCATCAGGTGAGATAGCCGTCAAGGGCAACTTGTAATGTCATAAAAAAAGGAACGTCGTCAAAACTGCGCTAGGAGAGTTCGAGTGAAGTGAAATAAATTCTTGTAAAAACGGCAAGCTAATGAAAGAATTTTCGCGTTCAGCGCCGGCGCTCTCAGTTATTTGTCGCAGCCGTGGATGCACTCGATGTCGGCATTATTTCTTTTGGATTAGTGCAATAAAAGTTTTATTGGTCGTAAATAAATAGGACCGGTTCGCTTTCCGACCGCCTTCGCACGGTAGCGACCCAGTTTAGCTACTGTGCAGTAGGATATCACACATAAAACAATCTTAGTATCTCATAAATACGTACCTACATAGTTAAACGTACGTACCTACATGAAGAATAACCCGCGTATAAGTGTTGTGTTGGGAAAAGAGGCAAGGCGAGCTGTTAAAAGGGCATTCATAGCGAGTGAAACTTGGCAACGCAATATTAAGAGTAGATAGAAACTGCAAATTCCGTTTTAATAGTTTTGCTTTATGAATAACCGACAAGACTAAGAGATTATTACCTAAAGAAAGTAAATTGATATCAAGCCAAGAACAATACTTATGTATTTTTTATACAAGTGCTCTCGAACGGTAAGACCACATTATTTCTGGCTTTTTTTCAACATATCATCTTAACGACTATTGCGTCCGACGGATGCCTATCTCATTAAAATTATTTCATATGTTTTAAATATTTTTTTATTCACGTTTAAACATTCGAGTTTCTGCGTGTTATTCTTTTAAATTATGCTAGTTTGTAAGAGGCTAATATTGGTGATAGATATGTTACAGATACATTAGTCTTACAATCTTAGGCCTTAGCTTAGATCTAACTGTACTATTGCTAAATGGAGTTACTCCGGCATTGCATTTACACTAAAAATTATCGTAAAAAAGTGTGCTTTGCTTAAATCGACTCGCCAATACTAATTTGGGTTTAAAGGATCTATACTTTTAATAATTTCGGCGTTGGTGTGGTGTGGACTGCTGCTTACTTGGCAAAGCATTTAGGCCGCTGTTACCCGGATGTGTTCATTTCTTTTTTTTATATATACCACAAGTTAGTCCTTGACGGCATCTCACCTGATGGTAGGAGACGATGCAGTCTAAGATGGTAGCAGTTTAATCTGTGATGGTATGGTAAACCCATACTACTAATTGATTTCGGCCGGTTTCACTTTTTTTGGAAGCATTCTAAATTAATAATACGTGATTTGTGATTTGCCAACGAACATGCTAAACGCTAAATAAAACTACACAATTTGATTTAAGCCGAATACAAAACAAAAGGCAAAAAGCCGGAAAACTCCTAATCAGAAATCGCGTTTATCCTTACAAATGGACCACTTAATCATCAGCCGTGAGAGATGACCACCACTTAATCGACGGCTTTTTGTGCAACCCCTCACGCTAATCGCCGATTTGACGTTTGAACCGATGTTTAGGGTCATAAATGTGGACTCCCGGAATCATATGTCAGGCTAAAAGTTGACAGCATTTTTTTTACGCGGATAAACGAGAAGACGGGCCACCTGCAGCACTAGAGGAATCAAGGCTGCATTGCCGGATGAACCCATTCTCCTATTAATTTCTTCTTGTCATCATACCGGAACGCCAAATCGCTTGGCGGTATATCTTTAGGGTGGTAACTAGCCGAGGCTTCAGCCGGAAATCTAACCCGGGAACTTCCATATTATAATACGACAGCGTACTTACTGCGCCACGGAGGTCAAAATGAACGACCTGTGGTATATGAAAAGTATATAGTTAGCTGTGATAGCCTAGTGATTAGAACGTCCGCCTCCTAATCAGAGGTCCGGTTCGATTCCCGGCTCGAGTCTAGTCTGGTGGGAGGCATCGGCCGTGGCTATTTACCACCCTACAGACAAAAACGTGTCTCCTAGCGATTTAGCGTTCCGGCACGATGTCGCGTAGAAACCTTATTTTATTTAGGAGCGTGGGTTTATACAGGTCCATACTCCTAACTGGTTAGCCGCTACCAACCTAGACAGCACCATCACTTAGCACCAGGTGAGACAGCCGTCAAGGGCTAACTTGTATAACTGCGTATAAAAACTAAAGAAAACGCGTACGAAGCCGCGGGCAAGTATTTTATGTGCAATAAAAGATGGCGAAGTTCATATTATAAAGTAAAGGTTAGTGCAAACACAACAGTTAGTCCAACTCCGTACAGTTCAAGTATGGCCGTAAATCTAAAAGTCCGGCCGACGTATTAGCCAACTGTTAGGATTAGTCGGGCCACGCTCAAACTTTACGGCTATAAACTGAGAAATGGTGCTCGAGTTTATTAGTTTATTTGACGTACTACGATGTAAACTAGAAAACGTGTACCGTGTTATGACGATTTACGATTCCGGCTTCCTCTCCTTCATTCGAAACCCATTCAGCGAACATTCGGCGTAATTTGCTATAATACTAGATAAATCAGCCTCGTATTGTTTATTTATGGTTATGGTACCCGACAGGTGCCAATGAGACCGCTATCTACTGCTAAGACTTGGCTCACCATCAGCGGGTCCAATCTCATAAATCGTAATAGTAGAAATTTTTACAGAACCTGTATTATTATTGCTGGTTTAAAATATTTTGACGACCTCCGTGGCGCAGCGTGCGCGCTGTCAGATTATAAAGTTGGAGGTCCTGGGTTCGATTCCCGGCTCGAGTCTGGTCTGGTGGAAGGCTTCAGCCGTGACTAGTTACCACCCTACCGACAAAGACGTGTCGCCAAGCGATTTAGCGTTCTGGCACGATGTCGCGTAGAAATCGATAGGAGTATGGGTTTACCATACCACTTCCAGGTTAGCCCGCTACCATCTAAGACTGCATCATCACCTACCATCAGGTGAGATTGCCGTCAAGGGCTAACTTGTAGTGGATAAAAAAATATTAATGAAACAAATATAAAAATATAATCAAATTAAGTTAGAATTTCCATACAAGAAACATGTTTTTTTTGTATTTTAATCGTCCGTTTTAATGTTGATATTGTTTCACATTGCACCCAGGTACGGAACCCGTCGTATGCGAATCCGACTTAGCTGGTTTTAAAATTTGCAATATGATACTGATAGGAGGGGGAGTTTAAATCTACCTGTAACGTAGGAACTACGGGGCTAATGTTTTAACATTATTTGCTATAGTACTCACCATACGGGACGAAACCGCAGGGTACTGAATATTCATTACAATATGCAAAGAATAACATTTTTTTCTATCTTTAGTTAAAAAAAAACCTTAATAACGGTTACATTACGCCTAAAATGTTTAAATAACGAAATCAGACATTCATTCCGAACTGGACGCCCAATCAAAATGGTATAACCGTCGAAAATACATCGGAAATCCTTTAGCAAATTGAACCGCACCATACTAACAACACGACCCTTATGTCCCAAAGAATAGAGTTGAAACTCGTTATAAAATTTCAACGTTTTCCATTGAGAAAGGCGTAGGTCGTATTTAGTAAGGGGTAGAGTCGCGATTGTGTTGACATTTCCGCGTGTACACCGTTCCGTCATTAAGCGACGTGCAAACACGGATAGACGACAAACAAACAAACAGACAAGCTGTTGTAATCCCTCGGTACACGGCGGTACGCTAAAGGTTCCTTTCCTATGATTGACGTTAACTCGTTTATAGGATCCTTGTTTTCAGTTAAAAGTTCCAGAACGAAATCGGACCGTACCGTAGTACTTACATGGAGGGGCATAATGCTTTATCCTTACGTGATGATTTCTAAAAGTCGTACCAGAGCACGTTAAGTCGTTGGTCCCACGGATTGTCACAAATATTTATGTTAAAGCCCGTCAACCCACTTATTCTCTGAAACCCACCTTCCTATGAGTGAAGAGACTTGAATTCGGCAGTGTTACATTATTAGGTTAAGAAATAGGTTAAGGATGACCCCGAGGCTATAAGTCACCTTAAAGCTTGCAGCAGCTGCAGTAATATTTTAAGATCCAAGGCTAAGGTCCGTATTTGTAAATCGATATCAAGATAAGAACAGATTCTCAAGATTGGTTAAGCATACATTTTCCAGAACTTAAGAATCCGGTCTTAGATAGAGAAAGGTTTATAAAAAACGTCATAGAGGTCGTTATTAGAGGTCGCATTTTAAAGTTCGAGGTCCTGGGTTCGATTCCTGGCTCGAGTCTGGTCTGGTGGGAGGCTTCGGAACCCACCCTAGCGGAACGTCGTGCCGGTGCCGGAGTGTCGTGTAGAAACCGATTAGGAGTATGCGTTTACCATATCCTTAACAAGTTAGCCCACTACCATCTTAGACCGCATCATCACGTACCATCAGGTGAGATGCCCCAAGGGATAACTTGTGGTGTATAAAAAAAATACGGTTTTCATCATTTCGAAATATCTTATCAATTATCACGAAAATATCGAGTGGTTTTCCATAGCCTCTTTGGCTTTGAAAACCCGTATTTTATAATAAATGCGGTAGTAAGAGCTCGTGTAATAGCCAATGTCTGCCTCCACAAATGGGATAGTTAGAATCACTGAATGTACCATCATTTGGCAGGACTCACTGGCACTGAGGCTTACTAGTGATGGAAGGGGGCATAAAACATTCTTGGTGTCTGAACATTCAAGACTCGGGGCACATTTTTAGGCGTTCGTGAGACATAAGTTACTACTACCCTTACAAATACTACTATTCAGGCTGTAGGTAGTAGTAGTATTTTAATAAAAAAATTTAGAATATTCTCCGTTTTTGTTATTTTCTTTTAAATATATTTATTGCATACAATACAGCAATAATGAACAGTAAAAAAAAACACAAAATATATATGCAAAGGAATAATACATAATCATCATCATCATGATCAACCCATTACCGGCTCACTACAGAGCGCGGGTCTCCCCTCAATATGAGAAGGGTTTGGCCATAGTCCACCACGCTGGCCATGTGCGGATTGGCAGGCTTCACACGCCTTTGAGAACATTATGGAGAACTCTCAGGCGTGCAGGTTTCCTCACAATGTTTTCCTTCACCGCAAGTGATATTTTAAATTTTTAAAAACGTACATAACTCCGAAAAGTTAGAGGTGCGTGACCGGATTCGAACCCCTGAGACCTCTGATTAGGAGGCTGACGCCCTAACCGCTATCACCGCTGTCAGGAATAATACGAATGGCGTCAATCAGGTATTTCCAAGGACGGGTTAACGCAACAATTATACATTCATACACAAACTAAGTAATGATATAAAATCAATTTAATGTACTGTAGCGGAGATTCCGTGATATCCTTAACAAAAAATAACAAACAATTCGGAAGACACATCGTTGGACATTTAATATAATTCACATTTACGAGTATCGGAGGCAACGAGATTTACCACATCCCCGAAACAAAAGCCAAAAAGTCGGTTTGCTTCATCGCTCGTTATCTACCATTCGCAGTGGTTTTAATTGGTTTATAAATAACTGCCCTCCTGCCCTGCCCTTACCCTCCATAGCCCGCACACGAGTTATGACCTTAGGGCGGGTATATTAAAACACGGAAATCTTTAAACAATGCGCCATTTTAGCGGGAACCGTGTAATTAAATTTTCATACTTTGTTTCGTCGAGAAATTTTGTTTATTCCCAAATTTACGGAATACTTAAGCCTGTTCGTAAGCCTTACGGAAATTCTCGGATTCGACTTGGACTCCGCTTCAGCTGCGAAGTCAATTCTTGGGCTTTAAAAACAATTATATCTACGAAATGTAACTGAATGAAGATGGTTATCTTAATACTATTTACTGTTAATGCGAAAGTTAGGATGGATGGATGTCTGTTAAGATCGAGAAAGTGAGCAGTTGGAGATCAACATCTTGAAGATGATCTGATGATATTAATAAAAACCTTAATTCCACCCGTGCTCGTGTCATAAATGTATTATAATCTCCAGGCAAACCAATCCTGTGCAGATGTTTGTAACAATTGGTCTTAAAGGGCTATTCCCTGGGAGTCTTACATTTTTCAGGGATAAAACCGAGCGTATGTACTCTTCTAGATAATCATCTGCCTATACGCCAAATCTTATCCGTAGGGTTTCTGTTAAGGACTAGATGTTTTGTTTAAAACATTTCAGAACCCGCGTTTATATCAAACTAGCTGTTGCCCGCGACTTCGTCTGCGTAGAATTGATACTAAAAACAAAGAAGTTTCATACAAACTTCCAACCCCTATCTTACCCCCTTAGGGGTGGAATTTCCAAATATCCTTTCTTAGCTGACATCTCTTAGCTACCAACGACCTACTTGCTAAATTATAGCTTTATACGTACAATAGTTTTTGAGATCTCGTGTTTAATCAGTATGTATGTAAGTCAGTATGTAAGTACGAGTATGTAAGTATGTAAGTGACCTTTCGCTTTTATATATATATAGATTAGCGGTCAGTAACCAGCATTTGAGCAGCGAGGTTGGTGGGTATGCTCTAAAACTCTCTCTCCTATAAGAAGAAAGAAAAGGAGCCCTATACCTGTGGCATTATAAATACACAATATAACATTCAAGATAATGGCTTCCCCGAAAACTCATCATGTTTGTAAAAGACAAACGATGGAACGCATTGAAAATGAAGAAGCCATTTATATAAACATGGCTTATAAATACTAGGAATACATCAGTCGGTTTCGCGGTAACATTGGATTGTCGTAAAGCCTCCCTAAAAGCCTCCCTGTTGTATTAAAGCAAATATCTATAAAGTAATTTTATTTTAAGGCAAATTGTCTCAGAGGTAACTTAGTGTTAAGTAAAGCAAATAAAGTAATGCGCATTATTTTTTGAAACCAAATTATTACGATTTGTTTTTTCTTCCTTATTATGTTTATAAGGTTTGTTATTCCATGACAAAATTACCGTCCTAACTATTTGTTTCTGTCATACCATAATGATATGAATTTAGTCTATATTTCGTCACTTCGACATAGACTGCCAGAGAAGTACTTATGCATACGTCGGTTTTAAATTTGTCAATCAATCAATCATAATCTTTATTCAAATAATGCTTTAAAAGGTACTTTTGATACGTCTATAATTTACATATTAGCGAATTGATGGTGATAACTACATTCGTAAACTTGAAACTAAAGCTATCATTAGCCAAGTTAATTTTCTTTTTGTTGTCACCATCTCATATTATTTAAGTGCTATCTTATTAGGGTAATATATAAAACCACATGGCTTGTTTATCATTTACATAATCCTTTACACTATATTAGAAGTAATTTGCCATTAACAAAGATTGGAAATGAATGTATGTAATTCGTGTTTCGAAAATTTTACTATTTTAAACTCAAACTTAAAGTTATTTTCATTCGAATTGGCCTTTAAAAGGCTCTTTTCATGCGTACTTACATTTTTTAAAGATTGACAAAGAAGATACAATTCAAAATATCAGTTGACTAGTTACAATCGCGTCAACTATTAGTCGTAATGTGATTTTATTTAGCCATAATATGAAACGTGTACCTTATGCTTATGTCGTAAACTGAACTTTAAATTTTGCATTTTATCCTAAGCTTTGCGTCCAAACAAAAAGCGAAACAATTATTCAAATTGGTTATATAAATTTAAAAAACCAATTTTTCCTCTTTATAATCTAGATTTCTATAGCAAACAACTCGGCAGTTAAACCATGAGATTTACGTTAACTTCCAAAACAAATATTATTAACAAATATTATTTGACGACCGACGAGTTGGGGAGTCCTGGGCTCGATTCCCGGCTCAAGACTGGTCTGGTGGGAGGCTTCGGCCATGGATAGTTACCACCCTACCGACAAAGACATGTCGCCAAGCGATTTAGCGTTCCGGCACGATGTCGCGTAGAAACTAATGAGGAGTATGGGTTTACCATATCCCCTAACAGGTTAGCCCCATCAAAAATTAGGCTAGTTTAGTAGTTTGTCGGAAAAGTTTTCACCCAGCGTGGTTATAATACCAACCGTGTACTTTTATAAACACCACTTGTACATGAGTAGTGTTTATTTGTACAAAACCATAAACGGTTTAAGTACAATTCCACCGCATTAAGTCGCGAGCACAAAATGAATTTCAATTGAACAGCCATCATCTATTTGTATGCATGACACAGTCAGATTGAACGCAGTGAAAATGTCACTCAAGGGAGTTCCCGCTTTATGACATCCGTTGGAAGGAATCAATTTCCTATACATAGCAAAGAAAAGAGTCGATGTTTTGACATCATATCTAATGCTTTTTATGGGCCCATGTAGCTGTTCTAATCATAGAATCTTAACGGAACCAATAGTGCTCCTCAGTAGACGCCTAGAAAACCATACGGAGCTATATCTACTGTCTACTATAGATACTGACGACCTCCGTGGCGCAGTGCGTGCGTGTGCGCATTTTAAAGTTGGAGGTCCTGGGCTCGATTCCCGGCTCGAGTCTGGTTTTGTCTTGTGGGAAGCTTCGGCCGGGGCTAGTTACCACCCTACCGGCAAAGACCGAAATATGTCGCGTATAAACCAATTAGGAGCATGGGTTTACCATACTCCTAACAGGTTAGCCCGCTACCATCCTAGATAGCATCATCACTTATCACCAGGTAAGATAGCCGTCATGGGCTAACTTGTAATGTATAAAAAAAAGACAGTAGATATAGCTCCTGGATTTTAAATTATAAATAAACAGATAAAATGCTAGAATCGATATTATGCAATAACATTTCATATAAATGTGTTATGGAGTTTGGAAGGGTTTTTTGATGTCTTGATCATAGCTCGGTTAACCGAAAACTAGGTAAACTGGCAAAAATATTTAAAAAAAAAGAAATGAAGTCTTACGACACAATAAGCGGTAAAATAAATTTATTTCGTGATTAATATTAGTGTCACTTAAATTTTAAAATAAGATTACATATAAAAAAAATACATAGAACGCACATGCTGGAGTACGACTCGCACTTGACCAATTATCATAAGATACAAGATCCTTTACACCGTGTCATTCTTACATCATCTTTATTTAAAACGGGTATCGGTATTACTATTTGCATACCGGAAATTGTTACGAATATTAAAAGACATTGTAGTTGAAAAATTTGTGTCCTGATGCCTTCCCACTTTTTTATTACGCAGTACAACACTGCGTAATAAAAAGTGGCTAAAAAATTGGTTATACTATTTTATCTATTATTTATATTTTGACGACCTCCGTGGCGCAGCGCGTGCGCTGTTGCATTTTAAAAAGTTGGAGGTCCTGGGTTCGATTCCCGGCTCGAGTCTGGTCTGGTGGTAGGCTTCGGCCGTTGCTAGTTACCACCCTACTGACAAAGACGTGTCGCCAAGGGATTTAGCGTTCCGGCACGATGTCGTGTAGAAATCAATTAGGAGTATGAGTTTACCATAACCCTAACAGGTTAGCCCGCTGCCATCTTAGACTGCATCATCACTAACCATCAGGTGAGATGCAGTCAAGGGCTAACTTGTGGTGAATAAAAAAAAAAAAACTAACTTTAGATTTGATTCATTATCAACATTCGACAGATCCATACGGGTCGTAGCCGGGTAGCTATTTAGCATTCCGGCACTATGTCACGTAGAAACCAATTAGGAGTATGCGTTTACCACCTAACAAGTTACCTACTACTACCATCTAGGCTACCATCTTGACTGCATCATCACTTACCATCCAGGTGAGATTGCTAGCAAGGGCTAACTTGTACTGTAAAGAAAAAGTATTATAATATAATATAAAATAATTCGTCCCACGACATGTCGCTAGTGTATCTTCGCTTGTATTGTTGAGGACACAGCTAACGCGTTGCGTGCCGCCAGGCATTCATTTGCTTAACAAATCGGCTCGCTGACTTGCCACCGTTTTGTTTATACCTACTTTGCCAGTTAACTGATATAACTTCGCTTATGATATACGCAAATTGAATCGCTGCGTTAACAGCTGACCCGCGTTATGACTATCTTTGAGTGTTAACGTATTTTTTTAAAGAATTCATGCCATGGTTTGGATTTTCAGAATGTTTACACTTTAGCAAACACATCTTATATTGTGTAGGAAATTTTATATTATTGTATTTTATTTTTATGTTTTCTTGTTTTTATTTTTTTTTGTTTTGTTTTATGTTATTTTTTATTATAAGTTAGTTTTCAGGTGTTTCTAACTTAAAACTTAAATTATCTAAATCAGAATCCCTATCATCGTCATTTATGATGACTCACTTAGATCCTTCATGCTGCACTAATGCAGCTCGACGGGCTGAAGACAAAATGAAGAAATAAAAGATATTGCTCAATTTGAGAAATGTTACTTTAAATTCTCCACTATCCAGAACAATAAGTCCCATGTGTACCACAGCTTCCATACATTGCCCGGTCTTGGTAATAATAAGTCAAATAAGAAAAATGTAATCATTTCCCTTTAACAAAAAAGGGCCCCGTGAAATATGGACCTATCAATAGAGCGCCGACAGATTCCACCCTACAAAACTCCCTTATTATACTTCTCTTGAAATACTGCAAAAGATCGCATAGACAACGTATTGGGTCGCATCGTTCACCACCCCATTCTATAGCGAATGGCGTTTGATTAATGGCCCAGAAATAGGGGGGAATATAATTTCATGCATAATATAGAGGATATTGTTTTTTGAAAATTAAATCGTTCATTTCAACTGAGTTAAAACTATTCGCCTCAGTAAGATTCATTGGTATGTACTCTCTATTACCTGTACTAAGTGCTGCTACACGTGCGTACATTCTGTGTACTGGAGATCTTTCAAAGGTCAAAATTAAAGGTAGGACTAGTTTATTGCAATTGTGCAACGGACAATTATTTATTTTTATTTTTATTTATTTATTTGCATCTTACCCGGTCAGGGCATTGCAAACAGTAGATACAATTTTAATACAATTTTTAAACATATAATATTCTAATATAAAACAATTCCATAAAAATAAAAATAATAATAACAACAATAATAATTCAATTAGTCAATGTTAATCAAAATTAAATTAATACAGACTATTACTATGATTACAAATCCAATTAAAATTTAAAAAAAAAAAAAATAATAATACTAATTACTGTATCTGCAAACTCGTGGGTCCAACGAAAATTCCTGTTAGTATTTTTAACGAGAATTAATTTCCCACAAGCTGATGCCCGCGACCTCGTCAACGGTTTTGTAGGTTTTTAATCCACTTGTATAGTATAGTAACCACTTGTTTCCTTAGAATAAGAATTATACTTCGTCCGTCTGCAGGATACGATACAAAATTTCCCTGAGATCGATCTAACACACGTAACAAATGTATTGGCCTATATACCTGATACAAGTAGGGATTAAGATGCGTAAATGTACTCCAAACGTCAAGCATATACCCAAGATTTAGTATTATGTACATACCATCTAATTTGATTTGATCAATCATCAAAGAACGTCTCATTAAAAATTCCCTCGGGCAAAGACTCCTTTGTTGTCGGCTCAATCAATGGAGTAAAGTTATTGATGTTGATGATTTTGAGAGCATGATTTATAGATGAACTTGATGAGAGAACAATTGTGTGGGGGTTTTATGAAAATTGATGATTTGCCTGAATCAGTGTCACATTACTTTTGAATGAGACATCTTAATGATGAATAGAGTGCATCAAATTGAGGGGAACGGTATCCACAAAAAAATCACACATAAATTTACACAAATATATCTATTATATTAATTTAAATCATAATTCTCTGGGTGAAGAGAAAATTTAGATATGATGCTAAAAATAATGCTCTGTAAATGAGTTCTTCTAAGATCATGACGCTCCTAGTATCTTCCAGAATTCTTAGATTTAAGAAAGTCAAGAAATTAAATTATCATCATCACATAGCAACATTGAAACATAAGTATAAAAATGTGCAAAATTATAGTAATAAACCTATTTGCAAAAGGAGCGTTTGACGACCTCCGTGGCACAGTGCGTGCGCTGTCGCATTATAAAGTTGGAGGTCCTGGGTCCGATTCCCGGTTCGAGTTCTGGTCTGGTGGGAGGCTTCGGCCGTGGCTAGTTAACACCCTACCGTGTCGTCAAGCGATTTTAGCGTTCTGGCACGATGTCGTGTAGAAACCAATTAGGAGCGTGGGATTACCATACTCCTAACAGGTTAGCCCGCCACCTACTACACTGCATCATCACTTACCACCAGGTGAGATAGCCGTCAAGGGCTAACTTGTAGTGTAAAAAAAAAATTGAAATGACAAAAACAACACACAATTAATCACATGTTTTTATTTTTTATTAAGGTTAGTATCGTTTGATAAACTAGGCATATAATAATATGGGAGATGTCAAAAACGAAACAGCTCAATGAAGGCACATTCGCCCAGTAAACCAGTACTGTTCGCGGGACATTAGCACCGCGCGATGAAAAGTCTCTAGCGGATATAATAAATGTATGCAAAAAATAAAAAGATTGCCAGGGCTAGCAAGCACCGACAGCGGTACTACCCTTGGCATGTTCCAATACTTTGGTTTTAGTCACAAGACGCTACGCTTTTCGCATTGCGCAAGTTTTTGCGCGGTCCGAATGCCAAGTAACCAAGATATCAGATTTGTAGGCTAGGAAACGTGTAGCTGTTATCGAGTACCGAAATATTAAAGATCAAAGCAAAATGGTCCTAATACCCCTTGTATTGGAATAGCTAATGCTATACTATTGATTTTTATTTAATAAATCTGGATAGATAACTGAAGATAACTAGAGTTAATTTAAGTTTAAAAAATAGTATAAGTAAGTTACATTTAAGACGCCGCAGACGCCTCAATGTTTTTATTAACGAACTAGCTGTTGCCCGCGACTTCGTCTGCGTAGAACTTTCAACCCCTATTTTACCCCCTTCGGGGTAGATTTGGATGAAAAAAAATTCTAACCTTACTTACGCCCTAAAAGAAACCTATTTTCAAAATTTCAAGCTTGTAGACTTCATAATAAAAAAATAAAAACTATCATCCCCTATTTTACCACCCTTGACAGGTAATATTAAAAAAAATTTGATGTACATGTTTTTTATTTATTATTATTAATCTTAATGCAAATTTATGTGTCTCTAACTCTAAAAACAAAGAAATTTCATACAAAGTTCCAACCCCCCTTTTACCCTCTTAGGGGTGAAATTTCCAAATATCCTTTCTTAGCTGACATCTCTTAACTATCAACTACCTACTTGCTAAATTATAGCTTTATACGTACAATAGTTTTTGAGATCTCGTGTTTAATCAGTACGTCAGTAAGTCAGTATGTAAGTATGTAAGTGACCTTTCGCTTTTATATATATAGATTTACTTGCGAGAAAACAACAATTGATACTTAGGGTACAGAAGTGATGTAAGACTATATTTTACTAAGAGCTTGTGACTTAGCACCTTTACCGAAACACAAATACGTAATATTCTTAGCTGACTATAAGCAAAATTCACCAGGAGCCGCCAGGGAATAGTGTATTCGACCATCGATAGAATTCCACTTGCACGGTCGAATACGGGTGAGTAAAATTTTACCAAAATTGAATCGGCCGCCCGACGCCAGTAGACCGTAAAATTGGTCGGGCCGTCCAGCGGAGGTTATACGGTATCTTCTTTGGTGTTTGGCCGAATTATGTTTGTATGCTGGGTACACTTTCAACCTCCTGAATTAAACATGGCCGAGGCGACCTGTGATTTAGTACGCGGTGTTCCGGCGCGGACTGCGACACTTATGCCTTACATCCGCTTTCGTTTACATGTTTATGGAGATGCGAGGTTGGTGAACATTTTCGGTGGCAGATCGACCGATTTATGACCTATTTATTCGACCGTTGGATGGTATACAATTACCTTCATTTGCACCGAAAAATGTTTTGGAAGCCATCGTGATCTTTCCGTTGTCTTATTAAAATCTTACAAAAACAGTCCATTTCTTTGTCAGATTATAGGTAGACAATAGCTGTTCAAGTTTATAACCAATGCAATGACGTTGAACGGTTAACAAACCCCATGAATCTTTAGATAGATACTTTAGAAGTTTAGTTGGTTGGTTTGGTTTTGGTCGGTAATTTAAGAGGAATTAAAAGTTTAGACGGTAGGTTGGTAACGTGGTTAAATGACGGAGCCCAGGGATTGGCGGTAGCACTTATGAGAACGACAAGAGCCAAGCCAGCTAACATGATGTTGGAACCCAAAAATGGTTATATGCAAACCGAACTGATGACCAGACACATACTACATGCCAGACCTTTATCGGTTCTGGATCTTAAATTATTTAAAACTAGCTGAGACCCGCGGTTTCACCCGCGTAGTTTTCGTTTCCGTGGAAATACCGGGATAAAATATTGCCTAAATATAAATTGCAAATTGACTCTTTGAAGTTAGGAACACACCTACATTTCTTAGACAACAGTGAGTGCAATAATTTAATATGAACTTTATTGAATAGAAATAAAGTTCAAATTGACTTCACATTTTATTTAGAGAACGTTTATATGGGAAAAAGAAAAGGGCTGTTTTTAGGGATTTCCCGGCAATGATTCGAATTTTTCTCACCTTTTAAACCTTTCCTAGACCTCCACGAACATTTCAAGACCAAGATAAGACAAATTCGTTCAGCCGTTCTCGAGTTTTAGCGAGACCAACGAACAGCTATTGATTTTTATATATATAGATGCAAAACAAAACCAAAATGCAAAACAAAACCTGGCGCAACATATAGTCACAAAATTATATTCATATTCAAGTAATAATCAAGAAAGTGTGTATAGGATTATTACCGCGAGGACTCAATTCTTTAGTAGAAAGTCCCATTGTTGTCATTTAATTCACTAATGGATTCCTATATCTAAGATTAACGTTGAGATTGATTCTGATACCGCCCATGCGATTGAGAACATCTCTATTTTTTCTTACATTTTACTTTTACTGAAAAGAACTCATCAGTTAATACATAATAGGTACATTTCTGATGATAATATTTCTGCTACGCCCATTCAACTATCACATACATCTGCCCTAATGCCGCCTTTTGCAATACATTTCCGATTTCTTTCTCCTTCACCCCAGTCATTAACCATTTTTACTGCATCACTTCTTTGGTGCTGACCCCCAGAAGTCTTTTTCAATGGGCGGTATTGGCTATTAAATGCGGGGATCTTTTGTATTTCATGATACCGGGAAAAATATACGGTGTATAGGAAGTAACAATTTGCCCCTCTAAATGCGGTCTTGATGAGTAATCAGATATAATGCAGTTTGTTTCTTTTGAGAAAACATGTACGTTGATTTTGCTTTTATTTTTATTGGTTCATCGGTGCTACAGTAACGGCTGCACTGTTATTTCTAAGTCACCTAATAACCTTGGAAACAAAATTCATTCTCAAAATCTGCTTGATAAATTAAGCATTAAAGGATTAGAAGGGTGAATAAAAGTTATTTACAAATCGAACTAAGATAAATGTTAAATAACAAGCGATGATAGTACCGGGGATCCATAATTGAAATTAAAACTTTGCCTCAAATCTGAGCTGATGCCAAAAATTAGCTTAAAATGCTCGTGAGCGAACTTGCTAAGCCTCGCGCGCGAAAACGATAGTGGAACGAGCTTTTAAGCTAAAATTATTAAGCCCAACTTGCACAAGCTCCTAAGTACTACCTTAATACAACTTTTGGCGCTACCTCTTGAGCAAGTTTATGTCTAAAGTTCATGTAAGCTTTAATAATAATAAAAACCACTAAAAAACCGCTTGGTAAACATTAGTGAAGGCGTTTGTCATGGCTTATATATATAAATCTGTAAGCCATCACAAGCGCCTTAGTTTTCTCATAGCAAAAACTAAATGTTTCTTTTTCTTTTAATTCATGTTTTACAAGAATTAAAACTTGTTCTTTTGTTTCTATTTTTGAAGCAAATTCATAAAAAAAAATGTAATTTGTATTTTTTTTGCACCCTGTATCACGAATACAGGGTGCAAAAATTATGTTTTCTTCTTCTCTTTCTTACTTAATATACAGTATGTATAAAGTATACTCGTATTGCACTGATATAGAACAGTACAATGTTTGATTTTTTATATTGTATCCACTCAAAGTTTAGGTTCGTTTATTGTTCGTGTATTCGTATCGGCTCTGGCTTGTAGGAAGACAGGACGCGATTTATATCGCCCTATACCCGTAGATTTGTGAGCTCACAATCGTAGTCATTTTCGAATATCGCAACACAATAACGTCACAGTAAACTGAAACGTATCTTCTTAGTTTTAAAACACAAATTCGTAAACACTTCTATGTCAGCACAATTTTGTAAAATAAAAATAAATGGTACGAAAATTTCGACTCTAATCCGAAAAGATAAGGTCCATTTTACTTAGTCATTATAGTGTTTCGATAATCGAAAGCGACTCTACGTTTGCGAGTGTGCAAATCTCATACAAAGGCTGCTGGCGTAGAGTCTTTATCTATTAGTGCTTTCTTCTCCAGCAAAAACTATTTGTTATTGTGCCCCCGGTTCCTTCCTTTAGTGGCTTCCTTTTAGTGGAAATTAGCGGGGCGTCTCACCCTCCAGTTATTTTAGCGAATGCTTTCTAAGAGTAGATAGTGTGGTTTGGTTTTATCTATCTCTTTTGGTTAGTTTATTTTATGTTAACTTATCTTTTTTATAACAGGAAAACTATACTCAGCTGATTTTTTTTTTTCTATTGTTCCATTACAAGTTAGCACTTGATTGCAATCTAAACTAGTGATAATCATTCTAAGATAGTAGCATACCTAGCCAGGTATAGCAGTTATATGAAAAAGCCATTCTCTTTATAGGTTTTTATGCAACATCGTAACGGCACGCTAAAACGTTTGACGACCCGTCTTTGTCAGTACGTTATTAACTAGCCATGAAAGTTAAAACAGAATCATTTGATTTGTTCCGGGCTTATTCTAAACTAGTTTGGTTCAGGATTTTAGTAATTTAAGTATCAAATTTGACAAGTACCATCTAACGTACTCCACAGAATTGTGTTTTTTAATAACACTACTAGATAGCCCTTGACCGCAGTCTCACCTGGAATTAAGTGATGATGCAGTCTAAGATGTGGTAAGAGGCGGGCTAACCTGTTAGGGGTATGGGTCTGTTAGGGATATGGTAAAGCCGTGGCTGCTTTACCATATCCCTAACAGACCCATACCCCAGCCGTGAATGCTGCTTCACTTGGCAGCATATCACCATACTAGACCAGAAATTTCAGAAATGATAAATTTATAAATTGTCCTTGCCAGGAATCAAACCTAGGACCGCACAATAATAAGACCACAGCGCTCAACGCTGCGCCAGAGATGTTCCTCTGTGACCCTCGTATAAAGTTACTCACTGCAATTTGATAAATGGTTTATATTCACCTAGTGACTCTTAACCCAATGTTCTCCAATGGAGCGTCGATTACCATCAACGTTCCTCCAAACTGCGAATCTCTTAGCTGTGTAAGTAACTAAAGTTTTTCCAGGGATCTCCTTATTTGACTAACCAGGAAATATCTGAGCAAAGCTCTCTCCATATCTGGAAGGGTAGTTTTAATGAAGCCCATAGTCAGCGAAACGTAATTATCGCGTCCTGTTTGGATTTGATAGAAGCACGTCTGTCAGAAACAAATAAGACATGAAACGTTAAATATTAATTTTAACAATTTTAGCCAATTCAATTTAACACAAAACTCCCACGGGCACTTCGGGCGATGATCACTCTCCCGCAGTCTGGGGGTCCGAGTGAAATATCAATTCTCGACTCGCTGACCGCAAAAGTACGTTCATTTATCAGAAAGCGGTGCACTGTTTAAATAAAACATCTTGTGCGGTTACAACTGTATTTGTTGAGGTCGATTTCCGCTTGTTTATTTTATTTATATAACCTAGTATTTACCTAGAGTTTAGCCTCAAACTTACTTAAATTAGTACTGAGACAACATATTGTAATCAGACTATGTTTTTTTTAATACTTTACAAGTTAACCCATGACGGCTATCTCACCTGGTGATTAGTGATGATGCAGTCTAGGATGGTAGCGGGCTAACCTATTAGGAGTATGGTAAACCAACACTCCTAATTAGTTACTACGCGACATCGTGCCGGAACGTTAAATCGCTTTGCGACACGTCTTTGTCGGTAGGGTTGTAACTAGCCACGGTTGAGGCCTCCCACCAGACCAGACTCGAGCCGAGAATTGAACCCAGGACCTCCAACTTTAAAATGCGACAGTGAGGTTACGAATATTAGTGAGTTTATGAAAATTGCTGTGCGATGTGGTACAAGCACTTATAGGTACTTAGATTGTGGTATTGATCAGTGTTGAAATAAGCAATTGCGACCAACGCTATAAATACCCTTACCTTACCGTAGCACTATCATTTTATTTAGTTTCAATATATTCATGTTTAAGTGTGGTGTAGGTATATTGCAAGCTATAAAGGTAAGTTAAATGTGTCACAAAGAAAGCAATTTATTCCGTGTTAACTTTGGAAGAAAGCAGATTTGAAGATAATATGACGTAAAGGCGCGGCGAAGACAAATAACTTGTCATCGTAAAAAATACAACTGTATGTACGGTTTAATATTTTCTGTAACAAACGAAAGGCACTCGGGTGTTTTCTCGTAATCTACGATAAATACTTCTAAAAGCTCCCAGCTTCCACATCGTATAGCGGTGTGAATAGAAACTAGATTTGTTACCCAGGTCACTGCTAAATTTTTTAATGAGATTCGATCTAAATTCAATTTCAAAATAATCTTTATTCAAATAGTCCTTAAAAAGGCACTTTTGATGCGTCAATAATTTACATAGTAGTTATTTCATGGTGATAACTATATTCGTAAACTTAAAACTAAAGCTATGAGGGTTCCAAACGCGCTCCGGTCTAAGAAGAAGCCCACAACAAACTTAGCCGGGGTTTTTCTTTTTTTTTCGTTATCACCATCTCACATAATTAATTAAATCTTATGATGATACTACTTAACTAGGTTATACGTGGCAAGAAACAGAAGCGCTACTTATGAGAAACGTGGATAAAAAATATTTTCATTTTATTATTCTATTTCGATTACATAAGGATTCAACCGCTCCAGGCGTCTTACCGTTCTGTGGTGTCGAGGGAACAAGATTGTATAGTTCCTGAACACATTCACCGAAGCATTGTAAAACCTCAAATAAACAGTAGTTTTGGCTGTGTCAACGATCAGTCACCTAGGTATAATTTTGCTGGCTAACCCTGTTCACCATTTGTTTTGTTGTTGTCTTTTTAGCGATAAGGACGCCTTTTGTACCTCTTTTCTTTCCTGTGCATGTCTCTTTGCCGTATTGTGTTCCTTATTTTGTATGATGTATAATAAAGTGTATTTTAATTTTATTTTATTTTGTACTAACTGTAAATGGCGACCCATAAACTCACATATTCCATCAGGCAAAATGTACGAAAAAATCTACATTCTAGAGTTTAAAGTGTAAATGACTGGGTATTTTACCCTACACCTAAAAGCTGCCAGATTTATCCTCGTGACAAAATTCAAAGATTTTCATATTAGCAAATCTACAACGACACGAAAAAATATACGCAAAGCCCGTTTATGGATGGTTCGTTGTCTAAGCAAATACCATTTGAATAATGTGAAACGGGGAGTTTATTTCTGGTTGTGGATTCCGCGAAATGTGTTTCGCAAATCGAACGCTTTCAATCACTGCTTTATTTATGACGACCGTTATAAGGACGTCAGCTTAAATGAAATTGCAAACGTCGAACTATATTGTACGGTCTATAATAATACTGTCGTGCAGTATCGTGGCTACGAACTAATGTCACTGATCGATGCAAATTGAAAAGAAATAGTTTAGTCACATGTCCTGTAGTTTTTGTATCTTACTGGCATATGACCCCTATTTCATAGGGACATAGGTTTAAGAGCATATAAACATCAGACTCTAGTTACTAAACCACGCTGCTTTGGTGGTTTGCATGCAATCACGTTTTAAGCGGCAATCAAATCGCGTCTATGAAATGTTTCCCTTTTAACTAGTTAAGTAAAGTTTCATATATGCTATATCTAAAAGATATTATTTATATAAACTTAATAATAAATGCTATTTTAATATATAAAAAATGCCAAGGTTAAGTGACCATTTTTTTATTTATCATAATAAGTATGAACACAGCGTATGAAATACTGGTGTTATAGTGGTATTGTAAAGTGGGATGACCCGGGTTCTTTTCCGAGCCAGAGAGAGACTTCCGCCAAGGCTAGTTACCACTCTACTGGCAAATCCATAAAGCCAAGTAATTAAAAGTTCCGGTATGATACCGAGTAGAAAGCTATTAGAAGAATTAACTAAGCTGGCAACGGATAAGTGGTACCTAACGGTAAGTCCTTTGGTGCTGCATCTTCATGCGCGGTAATCACTCAACTACTTAAAACAAACAAACAGAAGAACATTCATACCACTGGCATCATGATGCCTTAATAGGCGTATTTAAATATTCATGAGTGTGTATCAAAGTGTATTTTATGTGAAGGAAGATAAAACACAACGTTATGAAGTTGTTACAAAAAGTCACGGATAAAACAAACATATGTTTGACATATCCAAAAGCCTGATAATGCTGCCTTTACTCGCTCTTATCTTAGTTGTGGCCCGAAAACTTCGTCATGCGTTGCTTAAGGTGAACTTTTAATCAAAACGCCGTTAATGACGCGCCTACATATTACACAATGTAAATATTTGTCGCTCATACACGCCGCGTCAGATTTTTTGAGCGATGGAATAGCGAAACGTGGATTGTGAGAGCTCTCTGGAAGATCTGCTTGGTGTGTTGTATAAAGATTGAAGAAATTATTAATTGCACCGCGTAGACCTGCCAATTTTAAGCAGGTTACAGACAACTAAGCTTTACGTTCATGTCATCATCATCATTTCAACCGATAGACGTCCACTGCTGGACATAGGTCTTTTGTAGGGGGTCCAATGGCCACGGTCTTGGGCCGCTTGTATCCAGCGGCTTCCTGCGACTCGTTTGAGGTCGTCTGTCCACCTTGTTGGGGGTCGACAAACGCTACGTTTACCGGTGCAGGGTCGTCATTCCAGAACCTTGGGACCCCAACGTCCATCGGTTCTCCGAGCTATGTGCCCCGCCCATTGCCACTTCAACTTCGCAACTCGCTGAGCTATGTCGGTAACTCTGCTCCTTCTACGGATCTGATTTCTGATTTGATCACGTAGAGATACTCCTCCCATAGCTCACTCCATTGCTCGCTGAGAGACTCAGAGCCTTTTTATGAGGCCCATAGTGAGCGACCACGTTTCGGATCCGTAAGTCATCACTGGCAACACGTTCATGTAAAATCATACATCTAGAAAAAAAATTGTGTGAGATACAAAGGCAGCCTTGTTTGCTCCGTTGGTTAGATACCTCATAAATAATATCATTATCATTCCAGAAGAGCAATACAAACGGGTATATGAACTAGGTATTTGTCGGTGACATCGAAAATCATCAATGCGTTACGAACGCTAAAGACGACGCGTTAGTAGCGCTGGACTCGAAAGTTCACCTTAACACTAAAAAAACAATATAACTGGTTATCTTTATAACTTAACCATAGATTAACGGGCGGTTACATTAAGGGGGTGATATGACCCCATGATTGTTTTACGATGCCATAAAGTACGGCTTTACAATTTGTGTTCCGTGCAACATAAATTGAAATATTATGGATCGTTGTTGTTTGTTGCTGCTTTAGATATTTCGGTAGGTAAATTAATATCGACCTGTATATTGAGAAACATGCGATGTTATGAACTCATTAGGATTACAATAAAATCAACGTTCAAAAGAAATAATTGGAAGCTTAACCTGATATTTTTTTTTTATTTATTTGAACAATTTAAATTTGTAAAGTTAGAAAGAAGCACAACAAAATAAAATGTGTAATATAAAAGACTGACTGTGTTTTCAAAAAAAAAAATAGTTTCAAAAAGATTTTTACTAACCTAACATGTGAGATCGGCAATCTAATTAACTTTCGTCTTAATTGAGGCAAATTACATTATAGGAGACAGGTGACAATTTTAGAAAATTTAGCAGCTCAGGTAATTGTTTGTTGTATAATTATGATGGCACAAGAGCGCTTTGTCTGACATCCTTCAGACTAATTTTAACAGCCACTTCAGAACTGCCAATATCGACAAAAGTAAGTAAGTATGTACTTTTGGAATATTGCAATTCGTTAGAAACACATGCGAGCATCGTCTATCGCCGTTTTATAACCTAAATAAAGAAATAATAATATTGGTACATTATTATAATCAATATATAAATCCATTTACAGTATAATCAATCAATCAAAAACATTATTGAAATAATCCTAAATTAAAAATAATTTAACTTAAAATAATCCAAAACCATATATTTCTCATAATATCAATTAATAAACGTCAAGTTGACCTATATAATATATAATATCCATTTATATGTAATATATTATATAGAAATATAATTATGTACGTACTGTATAATTTCCAAATTCACGTGCCACTCGTCAAAATAATTGACTCTTTATGACATTTTAATGTTGTCTGTGGATCCAAAAGGGGGTCGCTGTTCCAACACTCTAGGACCTCAACGCCTATAGGTTGCGCTCGCTGGTTACTGGTTGCTCTCATTCAAATGCAAAAGTTTTAAAGCAATTGTTAAAGTTAATGTCTTAATTTCATATAGTAAACCAACACTAAAGATGTACGATGAGGTAGTTACCCAACAACAAAGTTAAGAATCTCTATTAACGATCCTAAAATAAGGGGACATTATAAACTCTATAACTATAGCACTAAGAGTAACATTAAAAACTTTTCCGACCGAGGAAGGTCCCGTAGCAAAGTTTGTTATTGGTAAGCATGTGTGGCAAGTAAACAACCCATAAATTAGTTCGTGTGGACATCCCCACTCTTAGTTGATAGATGGACCGGGAATAGTAAACAGGGCAATAAAAGCTCAATACTTGTCCCGAGATGGGCAGTTTATTTATTTTTATTAACTTTCTACCGTTCGCCCGATGTTAGAAGCGTAGTACAAACAATGCGAAATGGAATAACGTTATTAATATCAACAGGGTCTTCTTGGACATACTAGAATAAAAAAAAAAATTATATTGCTTCACCACTCAATTATTTACTTAAGAAAATGACCTGGTTTGCCTGAATATTTTTAAATAAGTAGATTCGGTCATCTGACTTCATGATCAACCCATTACCGGCTCACTACAGGGCACGGGTCTCCTCTCAATATGAGAAGGGTTTGGCCATAGTCCACCACGCTGGCCATGTGCGGATTGGCAGACTTCACACGCCTTTGAGAACATTATGCAGAACTCTCAGGCATGCAGGTTTCCTCACGATGTTTTCCTTCACCGTTGAAGCAAGTGATATTTTAATTTTTTAAAACGCACATAACTCCGAAAAGTTAGAGGTGCGTGCCCGGATTTGAACCGCCGACCTCTGATTAGGAGGCTGACGCCCTAACCACTAGGCTATCACCGCTTCACTAGGCTATCACCGCTTCTTCTAGGCTATCATCTGACTTACCTTAACATTATGCTTTTTATATATTATGTGTAGCTATATTTCTTTGAGAGAGAATGCCTCTGCAAGTCTACAGGACATTGATAAAGGCGATGATGATTGCGATAGAAATTGCTAATCATCGTTAGTATTATATATCAATGAATTATGTTTAGTAAAAAATGTCATACAAAGTATTCAAGATCAATAAGTAGGCGCAATAAAAAATTGCATCGACTCATTCAAATAAGCTATTGCAAACGCATGGATATCTAAATCAGATCATAAAAAAAAAACATATAAATGAACGTTGAAGGCAAAAGTAAGTCGTAGTAAAACAATAGTATAGAAGTTCTACCTGGTAGCATGTTGTATCAAATCTGGGTTAGAGAATTACACGCACAAAGCGTTCATTAAATGTTAGATTGAAGAAGTAGGATTAGATACCGATGAAAATTCTTTTTAATTGGTATACGTAACAGGACTAACAACGCCGAAGTTTCGAGTTAATATTTTTAGATGTTTAAGTAATTAGGTTGTATTGCAAAACAATAGCTACATTTAATAATGTCATTAGGGTTTAATAAATGCATAGATCGTTAAAATAATCAAATATGTGTAGACTCTCATTAATCATTCACGTTTATATATAATTTTAATTATAAATTACTTAACATTGAAAATACGTTTTTAATGCCAACATCATAATTGATGTTATTTCATTTCTACTTTAAAATATAACTAAATATTTGAAAGTCTTATAGATATGTTGACAGATATTTTCTAATACGTTACTTACATTTGTTTGAGCTTACTTAGGTTGGATGAATTAAAAATCATTAATTTACTTTAACGAGTCACGGCCCTTATTTCTTCTGTGAACTCGAAGTTCAGTTAAAAAAACAGACAATGAAACGAAAGAGGAAAATAAAGGGCCTTAAATGGCCTCCCTGTTTACTCCTCCGGAGCTCCATAAAAAAGTTCGAAAGCAATTTAAACTGAAACCCTATAAAATTCAGTAGAGTTATCCTGAGACGCATGGTACATTCGGTGAAAAAGAATGCGAAACGGTTCGTGTAAATGCCGAGTCAACTTTTTCAATTAAATCAAATGAGTACAAAGAACTTATTTAAGCCTAAAACTGCTTAAATGACTTAATTATATAAAACTTTTAACTGAACTCAGGACCTTTGTTCATTTCTAAACAAAAATGCAAAAAAGTCACTATGATGTTTTTTTTTATATTATACAAGTTAGCCCTTGTCGGCAATCTCACCTGATGGTGATGATGCATTCTGAGATGGTTGTGGGCGAACCAGAGATTGTGGAAGAAATATTATTTCATCAGTTTAGTTTTGCTCAAATTGTTCCAACATGGATTACGAAATTATAAGCATTTTCCTTCCAAAGAAATCCTGTGATCAGCAGTAGAAGACTGAAGGAAATTTTAAAATAGAAGTAGAATTCTGAGACAGGCATTTTATAGCTATGATATTGCTTTGACTGCCTTGACCAGAGTATTATCAGAAAAGAATAGGATCGTGTTTAAATTCCAAGAACCTAATTGTATTCTATGTAAATGCTAGCAGCACAAGATAGATAGCTGGACAGACAGCGTTGCAGACAATGACAGAACTCTGAAGCCCGAGTTAGTACGACTACATAAATTACTAATATTTTGAAGGTCGATAGTACACTTCGTCGTTGCATCAACCAATGGAAGTCTATGGCTGCCTAGTGAATTGTAGTTGAGAGATTTTGTTAAAGAAAAAATATATCTACCTAGGGAGGTTAGTATGGACATTTTTTTTTTTTTTTTCCGCTGGGAAATGTTTTTACGCATCCCCTCCGGAGGCGACGCAGGCAAGACTGCGCCGCTTCCGACGGGATATGTGGGACTCCCCGGCGGCCAGTCTGGCGACCAGAATACCCACTAAAACCCAGCGCTGCTCCTTCGCGTCGCCTGGTGGCTGGGTCCCGGGAACACTGATGCGCTCGACCGCGGCCCAGCCAAAGTATGGACATTGCCTTCTCCTATGTTGTTTTGTAATTTCAGAAGTTTATGTCATACATGTACATGGATACTGACACTTCTGCTTAAAATTAAATGTGCCCATTCAACTCTTGACTTAATGATCATTCATGATCTACATAATGGCCTTATATGTATGAATTGGCCTTATATGCATGTTGTTGAGTTCTCACGACTAGAACTCGACATCGATTTTCGTTTTCGAAAATATCTAAAAATTTGCACTAAGAGTACGAAATGTAAAAATGAATACGGGAGGATCCGGTGAAAATGGGCGATTTAACTTTTTCAATTAAACCGAATACGCGGGTTTATTTCGACCCAGATCCGGAGTGACCGGAATATGCTCTGATGCGTTGCCGAAATGAAAACGTTTCGATTGTAGTTTGCGGCGAATAATAAAGGGAACAAAACGTGACCTCTGGACCGCCACCAGTGGATTTCTCATTTCAATAGTTTAGCGACTACCCGCCGTAAGTGATGCCATGTACGTTCGCGATATTTTTTTTTTAACCGACATTAAAATTCAATTCGACCTTTCATCATATATATTCGATTTACCGATTTAATTATATCTTATCTTTCTAATTTTATCTGCCTCAAACAAAATAAAAAAGAAATGTACCCTCAATTGTAAACTTTGGAGTCAATATCTCCTGAGGATGCCCCGTTGTCGTGCGTTCTGAGTTCGTTTGATCTGTATGTTGTGGTACTTTAGTGCAGATTTGCCTTCTTTACGCGGATATAGCAAATTCAACATAATGTTCAAGTCTATTTAATTCGGTTTATCTTGTTATTTATGTAAAGATGGTACTGGAGCAATGAATGACAAGACTTGGTAGCTTTGACGAAGAAGCATAATAATAATGCAGCAGTAAATAACAGAAAGCGGTGATAGCTTAGTGGTTAAGGCGTCAGCCTCTTAATCAGAGGTCGGCGGTTCGAAACCGGGCACGGGCACGGGCAACCAATAACTTTTCGGAGTTATGTGCGTTTTAAAAAAAATAAAATATCACTTGCTTCAACGGTGAATAACGGTTCTCCATAATGTTCTCAAAGGCGTGTGAAGTCTGCCAATCCGCATATGGCCAGCGTGGTGGACTATGGCCAAACCCTTCTCATAGTGCGAGGAGACCCGTGCTCTGTAGTGAGCCGGTAATCGGTTGATCATGATGATGATGAAATAACAGAAAATTTGAAGTACAGGATTATTATGATGACAACCATAAAAACACAAGATAGGATAGAAGTAGGTTAAATGAAATGATTCTTACCATGGAAACACTCTCGCATATAATTATTATTTATTTCGATAGTGTTTGTCAAATGAGGTTATTTACCAGTTAAATACGATAGCACAAAGCAAATTAATTAATAAATTCGCAGCATTAACTAATTCGGACAAATAGTACGATAATTGATCAAATTAAATTATGTAGATTCGGGGATAGCTTTTTGACGTGGATGAGTCAATTCTTTGAAGAAGGCGGTTGGATTATCAATCTACGGATCGCAAGGTTCTAAGTTCTCCCAAATCTTATTATTACACCAATTTCTCCTATGGGAAAAATACACTGTACAAGAGGCGTATACAGTATGGATCCAGAGAGTTTACATTCTCTGTTGAAGCATTGCTATTCGGTAGTAATGGTATGCTTTCTATTCTTAATCCTACAAAAACTGTTTTTGCAGGATTCGTTCGCAGAAAATTACCAAACTAAATTTGAGTGGATAAAATAAAATATATAGTAAGTCCACAAACAATAGATATCATAATGAAAAAGTACAGAACTTATTATATATGATCAAATTACCCTCATATAATAAGATATAAATTGTCAATTCAATTCCTATTTCGACCTTTTCTCATTTCCATTGACTATAAAAAGGTATACGGCCAAATGTCAATTTGGTTCGACCTTCCAAGATCGAGTTGTCGGCAAATTGTTTAGCTGCAAACATAATATAGATATATGAACATATCTCCGTTATATTTGCATGAGTCGACATCCCAATTTTCTTATATTTGAGCTTATCAACACAATTTTTCGCCTTTCCGCCCCGAATTGTGTTTCGAGGATCCTATTAGAAAATATGAAAACATCTCTCCGACACGGCATCAAGAATAATCCATCTTGAAAATAATAGATTTGTACGTTGTATTTTTTGTCGTACATTCCCAAGTTTCTTTTTGTTTTAGTAAAATCTATTTTAGTTATTTGCATAAAGAAGGTTATTTTGGTTAAACTGACGGTCCATCCGTTCAACCATTCATCTCTTGTAGGTTACTTCCTAAACCTCACGAATTGAACGGAAACTAGATAAAATTTTGTAAACATAAATCGTGATTTATGTTAATACTAAACATAAAAATGATACAAAAACATAACTTCAGGCTATAAATATCAATATTATAAGATCCATTTTCCCCAGGTCTATTACAAAAGCAATATATCACAAAAGCTCCCAATTTTATACAGTTGAAGTAACGAGTATGTTATTTTAAAAAATCGTCGGTTGACAGTTCGCACTATTTTGCGTGAGGCAGCCAATTAATACTATTTGTTAATAAATCAGTAGTAAGTTAATTGCAAACTTATACCGATAACCTTGTCCTAATTAAACTTGATCAAACTCCTTCCAGTGAAGTTGACACGCCAACTGTGAACTGACCGAATAGACGGCAGCCTGTGACCGCGGCAAGTATGACGGTTCTCAAGTGAGCCCGAAGTCGGCCGAACTTTGCCGAACGGGGCCGAAGTGGCCCGAGCGATCAATACCCCGTCCTGGCACCCGCGCCTCGCGGCAATTCCGGGGGCAAAAGTCACGCCGCTTTCGGGATAGTCGTCGATTTCTGACGGCCAGGTCCCCAATGAGTACGTGCTGCACCCTAGGTATGTACCTACGTGTACGTGTGGACGGCGATGAGAAATCTTGACATTTTTGGAGGCGTTCCGCATTTGAATTTTCAAATCGTTCTATTTTCAGTTCGAAACGTTAGATTTCTTCAAAAGGATTTTTCAGTTTCAGCATATGCTTCATTGAGATTTATTCTGTTACAACTGTTTTATTCCAACGCAGATATTATGCAATACAATCACAAGATTTATTAGAACGTAGACCATTGTTGGCTGGTTACACTTGATGGCTTGTGATTACATAGAATACGTATGTACATACAAAGGGCGTTTGCCTAAAAGCCGCCTATTCACTCTTGGTATAACAGTAGCCATTTTTTCTGTAGTGGCATAAGCCGGAAGGATATTCCAGATACTTGCAGAGCGTCTTACGTTGAGATCTTTAAAGCAACAGTAGATTTGCTTAGTCAAAGTTAGTCTTCAAGGGACAGAGAGTTATATGGGACACATAGCTTTGTCCGTTTTTAACTGTTTCTTAAGTCTTAGGTAAGCTATGCACGGCTTGTAGATTTCAGCATAAGATACAAGGAACTTGAGCTATTCTTATCGTCTAAATTAGTTAAATGTATTCTAAATGATATTTTATATAATGCAATAAAGAGCTTTACTTAATTATTTGTAACGAATTAAGAAAAAATTGTGTATTTTCGAAAAAAATGTTTAAAAAAATATTCAATACCGAGAGTACAATTAATTCAACATGGAACATTAAAGAAAGGTTGGCATGTTTATATTCAAACTTCGGTCTGAAAATAACGGATTAGGTATACTATTAATTAAGTTACAAATAAATAAGCAAACTAGACAAGCATGTCAGAATAATTGTAACAAAAATAACATGAAACGTAAACAAGATGTAAGTGGAAGATAAGGTTGGTAGCGCTTTCAATAATTAGGTCACGAAAGAGGCGAGATTAACCTCGAACCTTTCGCAAACTTGGTATACTACACGAAATTGTGGGTAGATTTTTTTATTTTACACTAGCGATTCCCTACTAGCGCGAAAAACTTAATATGAGTGAAAATAATGCCTTGTGTTTTTTTTTGTATTTTAATACAGATACGTCACATTTTCTATAACTTAAAAGATTCATAGAATCTCCCAGTTTCATTCTTGTATTAAATCTATTTCTAAGCGGATGCTTACTGCCATTCTTACAGACTAGACTTGTGATAGCCATAGACAATATTATTTAAGACGTGTATTTAAGTAACCTTTATGTTCTTATTTCGATGTCACAGAGGGGTAATTTTATTTTGAATTTATTTGTATCGATAAATATCCGTATACTCAAAAAAGCAACTTCAAAAAATATATCCCTTTGAACGTTAACCAATAGATCCATGCGGCGGCCAGAACGGTTATGTCACCTGCATTAAACACCAAACAAGAAAGTTTGACTTTGTAGAGTGATTGTACGAGTATTATCATCATGAAAAATAAATGAGTCAAAATCAAGTCTGGGTTGGTGGGATGATCAACCCATTGGCCGGCTCACTACAGAACACGGGTCTCCTCACAATATGAAAGAGTTTCCAAACTCCACATAGTCCACCACGCTGGCCATATGCGGATTGGCAGACTTCACACGCCTATGAGAATATTATAAAATCTTAGGCGTGCAGGTTTCCTCACGATGTTTTCCTTCACCGTTGGAGGAAGTGATATTTTAATGGCTTAAAAACGCACATAACTTTGAAAAGTTAGAGGAGCGTGTCCGGATTCGAACCCCCGACCACTGATTACGAAGCGGACGTCCTAACCACTAGGCCATCACAGCTTCACCGTACATTAATTTAATGCAATGCTATATCAAAATGATGTATTTTAGTCCCTCTATATATGGAAGAATAAAGAACTGTAACAATTCTTTCACGCTGTAAGCAGTTGGGACAGTTTTAATTCAATAACAGTTGGTTATTTCAGATCGCATGCCACAGCAATTGGATGAGACATGTCTGTGACAGAAATCGGCGCCGGTTATATGACTCGTCGTCTGCCAAGACCACGATTGACCTATAAAATGGGAAACTTATAGATGAAATAAAATTTATTCCTGTCGGTATAGTATACACACACAAACACACCAAAAGCACCCAATGCCTTTAATTCGTTAGATTATGTTTAGGGAACATATTGTGTATGAAGTATAATATGATTACAGAAACGTGATAAAATTCATTTACATTTTTTTTTATTTTTTACGCGGTATCCCACGTTTTACTAAAAAATATTTAACCTTTAGTGAAATTCAATAAACCTCGTCCTACACAATAAAGTTTCTGATTATTCATCAAATTTTAAAAAGAGGTGTTCTAGTTGGTTTGATGATTTAGTCAGGCTCTTAATTGTGTTTTATGAATATTTAAAACAATTTAAATATCGCTTGCTTCAACGGTGAAGGAAAACATCGTGAGGAAACCTGCACACCTGCGAGTTCTCCATAATGTTCTCAAAGGCGTGTGAAGTCTGCCAATCTGCACATGGCCAGCGTGGTGGACTAAAGCCAAACCCTTCTCATATTGAGAGGAGACCCGTGCTCTGCAGTGAGCCGGCAATGGGTTGATCATGATGAATATAGGTGTGAATTTTTAAATGTGTCGTTTGGACGCAAGGCGCTGCGAATCTTTATTAGCAAACATATCCTTTTAATGCTCTAATGCTATGAACATAGATCCGTAATAGAAAAAAATCATATGGAGCTTAGAGACTCAATATTGATCCAAAGCAGATAAGTGGTTTTACAATTATATCAACATTTCCATTGCTGGACATAGAAATTTCGTAAGAAGTTTAATTGTCCAAGGTCTTGGGACAACCGTTCCAGCGACTCTGTGTGACTCATTTGATATAGTCTTTTCACTTAGTTGGGGGTTAACCAACGCTGTGTTCACGAATGCGGGGTCGCCACTCTCGTATCTTCAGACCCAACGGCCAGCGGATTTCTGAGCTTTATGGCTCATAATTAGGCTTTGTGACTGGTAGACCTATGTCTGTAACTTTGGTATCAGGTATTCTTAGGTATCAGTAATATCCAACCATTCCATCTACATATGTATTTATATAAATATATATATGTATAAATACTGTCATAATGAATTACTGGAATTTCACACGTCTTCGTGAACATTGTGATGAACTGTCAGGCAAGTAAGTTTAACTAGGTGATATTTATTTGTCTCAAAAGTCACATACCTTTGAAAAGGCAGAGGTACTTGCCCGGGAACGAACTCGGTCATCCAGAAAGGAGGCTTTAGTCTTGTTCACTTTTTCTAGGATCTAACATCATAGAATCAGAAAAGATCTTAACTTACTAGCCGAAGCTCAGTAAATTTATTTTTGACTATGTGACGATGGTAACATAAAAAAACAGCTAAGTTAGTTCTGGGCTTCTTCTAAGACCTGGGTGCGATTGGAACCTTCTTAGCTTTAGTTTAAATTTGGCGAGTGTAGTTATCACAATACCTTATAAATTGAAATAATGAAAAATTTATTATTTGTATACGAACGCTTCATAGATGCCTGTAACAGGTTTACATGAATAAAGCTATTTTTGATTTTGATTAACGTAATTAAGCCAACGAATTATGCTATTTCATAAATATCAAAATTTCCTAAGGATCAATAGCAATTAGTTATGAGCGGATATACCGTACGGCGTAGAAATTTAGAAGGCCCGCGGAATATAGGTCACGGGCGGAACACTTCTAAACAGAGCGGGGGAAAAATACGATTCACTCGTAGCGCGGAACGACACGAAATTAAAATATGGCCGACGGGTGAAACTAGGCCTTTCATAGAATAAGGACGTCATTATTTCAGAAAGCAGGCGGTAGAAAAAAATGTCTCTACTCCCGCGCGGACCAGCGCGGCGTCGTTAGAAAAATTTGGCTTCGGCGCTCGCCATTGTGATCCTCAACGGCTTTTGTTAAATTTACGAAAATTATTTTGCGACTTAGGTCAAAGCTGCATTACGGGGTGGCTCGGCTTTTTTCTCTTCTTTTTACGTCATTACTTTTGGAACACTGCAGCGCTTTACGTATTGGATAGTCGTAACCTATTCTTTTATAACGTTAGTGCGATACATCCATTTTCTTTGACATGTTGCTGGTTAATCTTCTGTTAACATAATTCTGAACAGCCTATGAACTCACCACTGGACATGGGACAGGTTATGTTAATAATATACCCACAATGATGTTTCAAAACGGTTTGGTGGAATTTTGTGATTATTGTGATAAGTTATGATAACAATAGGAAACGACGGCTTAATGTGCTCTCCTGGGCACAGGAGTGGATCTATTTCCTAAATCCAGGCTAGCACTGGAAATTTTCAATATCCTATGAATCTGATGGTTACTGGTGCACGCGGTTTTCGAAATCAGGGCCTCGTGATCCGTAGCTAAACTAACCATTAACCAAAGGATTTCTATCGGTTTTAATATTTTTTTTTGTGTTTTTTTTAAACAGTTGTGTTTACAGTATGTTGCTCTTGATGGCTATCTCACCTAGTGTTAAGTGATGATGCAGTCTAGGATAGTAGCGGGCTAACCTATTAGGTGTATGGTAAACCCACACTCCTAATTGGTTTTCAGGCGACATCGTGCCGTAACGCTAAATCGCTTTGCGACAATCTTTGCCTGTAGGGTGGTAACTAGCCACGGCCGTGGCCTCCCACCAGACCAGTCTCGAGCCGGGATTTGAACCCAGGACCTCCAACTTTATAATGCGACAGCGCACGCACTTCGCCAAGGAGGTCGTCGTTTAATAATAAAAGTAACCTAACAAGGAGTTTTTACTCTCAACCATATTAAACAAACGTATAGTTTATTTTTCTATTTGAAAATATGTCACCAGGTTGTTGGTACACGTGAATTATGATTACTGTCATGTCTTCAGTGACACTGGCAAGGTTAAAACGAATGGGTTAACGTAAGAATCATCAAAATAGTTTTAGGCGCTTGACCTCTAGAGAGCCACATATGATCAAATATGAAATATAAATTTAACGCAAAACCGCCTCCTTTTCGACACGCATTCGGTTAAATAGTAAACTATTCTCACAAACTCCACTACATAAGGGCAGTAAGGTAATAAATCAAAGAAGATTATGGAGTACCGATAGAAATACATTGCTAAACGGAGCACTATTCTAGGTCTATCGTAAACAAATGGAGACCTCCCATGTCGGTCACATATCCAGTAGATACGGTTTAACTTTACACGGTTAAAGCGACAGGAAACTGTACATTGCTTATATGGTTAGTAAACATATAAATATATATATCTTTATTCTACTACAAGTTAGCTCTTGACGATAATCTCACCTGATGTTAAGCGATGATACAGTCTAAGATGATAGCGGGCTAACCTGTTAGGGGTAAACCCATACTCGGAATTGGTTTTTATACGAAACCGTACCGGAACGCTAATTGCTTAGCTGCACGTCTTGTCGGTAGGGTGGTAACCAGTCAGGGCTAAAGCCTCCCAGATCTCGAACCCAGGATCTCCAACTTTATAATCAATACATGACGCCATAGGTACGTATGAAAAAAAAACGTTTTAACATTCAACTATTTTGTACCATATCTTCAGAGTCAAAGGTAAAAACTTTTATTTAACCACGATACAAACTAGCCTAGCGTTGATATTTTGCAAAAGATTAAATCATTTTTTCACTTACCTAATTTCTTCGTTACCACAAGAATGATATACAATGATAGAAAATGAGATCTGTATAACATTTAAAGCCGTCGGCAATATCAGTAAACTTGTTGTAATATGTTAATTATTATGGTTTAAGCCCGCCAACCCATAATAGAGTTCGTTTGTGAGGTACCACTCTAGATCGATCTTTTAGAATGAAGCTGGTATCCAGCTAGCCAACGTATGCTGATGGACTGACGATTATAATAAAGACGATACGAATATATTTCAATTGCTTTTAGATAATAATAAAATATTACACACATAATTATCTGCGTTGTGTCAAAGTAATAAAATAAAAAAATTAAATGCATAAAAATCAACTTCATCATCATCATCGTGATCAACCCATGACCGGCTCACTACAGAGCACGGGTCTCCTCTCAATATAAGAAGGATTTGGCCTTAGTCCACCACGCTGGCCATGTGCGGATTGGCAGACTTCACACGCTTTTGAGAACATTATGAAGAACTCTCAGGCGTGCAGGTTTCCTCACGATGTTTTCCTTCACCGTTGAAGCAAGTGATATTTAATTTTTTTTAAAACGCATATAACTCCGAAAAATTAGAGGTGCCGGATTCGAACCGCCGACCTCTGATTAGAAGGCTGACGCCCTAACCACTAGGCTATCACCGCTTCACTAGGATATCACCGCTTCTTCTTGATTCACTAAAGCGTATGAACTATCGACGACCTCCGTGGCGCAGTGCGGGCGCTGTCGCATTATGAAGTCGGAGGTCCTGGGTTCGATTCCCGGGTCGAGTCTGGTCTGGTGGGAGGCTTCGGCCGTGGCTAGTTACCACCACCCTACCGACAAAGACGTGTCGCAAAGCGATTTAGTGTTCCGGCACGATGTTGGGTAGAAACCATTAGGAGTGTGGTTTTATCATACCCTAATAGGTAAACCCGCTACCATCCTAGACTGCATCATCACTTACCACCAGGTGAGATAGCCGTCAAGGACTAACTTGTAGTGTATAAAAAAAAAAGAACTATAAAAAAAAACATAGATAAAAAGTGCATTTATTATTAAAGAGAGCATTGAATCGAAGATGACATTAACCAATCAATCAATTATTTTATAATTTATGTTTATAGTAGCTGATAAACAAAATGAATTTTTATTTATTCACTTCGTTGGTCGTTAATTTATGCTGTGACAAGAACGATCGCATTGTTTATTGACAGATTACAGTTGACATTATCTAAATTATGGGCAACTACCACCATCAATTGGATTTCACATTAGCTGATAAGCTGATTCACATTTAAAATATAAATTAGTTTTTGCTCTAATTTTAACTTATAGGATAATAAATTTTGTACGCGTGTCTGCTCACGAAAAGTACGCCATACCTCTTTTTTACTTTTTTTTATTTATTTTTTTATTTTATCGTTCAAAAATAATTTAAAGCACATTTTAATTGTAAAGCTCACCGTCCGCCAGAAACTTTACGTTTATATACTTCGAATGTAATACGCTCATACTAATTTGGAACCCCAATTTTGTAAAATTCTTTTATTCGAACGTCGTCTACGTTATAAAAGCTATATTCTGTATGCCAATTCGACTCGATTTATTCCCGATCTGTGGTTTGAGAAGTGCTTTAAAAGATCAGTACCTACGTCAAGTAGTCACATTTTCCTTTATTTATACAAAGGAAGGGAAGATTAGAAGATGGGATTAAATTTAATTGATTATGCTTTTTTATTTTCTTATTATCATTTCGGAATTAAATGTATAGTCTTGTATAATATATCTGTGAAAGTTACTTCGAGATAATTAGTATATATAATAATTAATTATGATTTCAAAGATTTGACGAGACAAAAATTCGGACGAATTCAAAAATATCATAACGTTTTAATTTGCTTAGGGTATCGTGTAAATGACTATCAATCATACGGTCCTAGTAATAGGCAGCCATTTAGAATTCACATATTGCCGCTTCAATTTAATTAATTTGTTTAGATGTATAGACTATAGACATATAACATGGGTTAAGATTGGGATTTTTGTTTGATTTATTTACGCTTGTTTTATGTGACAGCCCAACTAGAATTGTCGGTAGGGTGGTAACTAGCCACTGCTAAACTAGACCAGACTCGAGCTGGGAATCGAACCCAGGACCTCCAACTTTATAATGCGACAGCGCGCGCTCTGTGCCACAGAGGTCGTCAAGTTTAATTACACCTGATGCAGAAAGTCGAAGTAAACACAGAATACAAAGATTAAATACCGAATATGGTTTAAGAAGATCTAACATAATCTAATAATAACATGGCGGAACCGCAAGATTCGTGAATATAATTAGAGCTAAGATTCTCTAACGCCTTCTAACGCCTCTTAATACTGTGTGACACGAATGGTTGTATTAATGAGTTTATCTGTTTAACTTGTAGTTTGCGAATTTGCGTTATTAACTGACAGTGACTGAGAGTAGCGCCCGGTACTGCTGAGAGTATATTGTCTTGAAAACAAAGACGAGATTTCTTTTTCAGGATAAACACTTTATGAACGTTTCTATAAGGAAGTTTTTCAAGGAAGCAAATAAGTAAACTGCCTCGTTGGTCTGACGGTTAATATGTTCATCTATGAACCACGGGTCTTCGATTCCCGGATCTGATTTTTTAAACTCCGTTAGTACTTTTTTTTTCATACTGATTATTAGCTATGCGTAACGTGGCTGTTAGGCGAGCTTCGGAGAGAAGCTCTGCCAGAAGAAATTTTGAGCTCTAGGGCTTGAAGAACTAAGGGAACGTCTGCCTAAGGGCGACTCCGGTGAGGCCGAGCCTCGGCTTAGATGACGTTTAGGATAACGGGGGGGTCGGACGGTGAGTGGTCCGTACGTCTCCGAGGCCGTGGATGAAGCCCACGTCCGGATGACGTATGATAGCAGGGACCTCGTCTTCGCCGGCGAAGACGGTGTGTAGCGTATGATTGTGTGAATCGTTAGCACTATAGCAGCGTCTATGCTCTAGACTTTTGTTTTTTTTTTTTTTTATAATCTACAAGTTAACTCTTGACGGTAATCAACTGGTAAGTCATGATGCAGTCTAAGATGGTAGCGGGCTAATCTGTCAAGGATATTGTAAACCCACACTCCTAGTTAGCTTCTAAGATGCATTAGATTGGAGAAGTCCGATTAGTAGACTGTTGAATCAGCAGATTGGAACGCTAATATATATATAGCCTCATGAAGATGGTGATTTAATTCTAGACTTCATTCCACAAAATAAATATATGATTTTGTAGCATGTCTACGGCGTAGCGACTATAGTGATATTATTTACTATAAGGACATGAGCTGAATTTGTGGTAAGATTTTAAGTTATCTTTAATTAAGTACTGCCATTTCAACCCCTTACCGTCCCCATACAAGGTATGTGACCTCAGCATTAAAGAGGTACATCTACGGATAGTTAATATGTTTAGTCAAATGAAGCAATGCTCTTGTTAGACATGTCCGTGTGAACGAGCGGTTCTCGTCGCGATCGTATCGTGGTCGTGGAGTGGAGTGGGCAGTGAACCCAGCCTCGGCTGAACATTTAAACGTGTGGCTTAATCCATAAGAGGTAGAGATCCCATTTCTCTTTAAGTGACTAACCGAATGTTCTGCTCTTAAATACAGCAAACACACCAGTGTGTCAAAATCAAGCGAGAACGTTTCCTCTGCCTGTAGGTAGGTATCAATAATATTCATTATTCCATTTTTGCACCTAAGTTAATCTTACATAAGCGCGTTTGGTCCGCGCAAAATTATTTCCAGCACCAAAACAAAATAAAAACTTCGTATTTCATCATCATTTCACAGTTGGGCCTAGATATCTTTTCTCCAAGGCATAAAGTCGCCGTGGCGTAACACTGCGGATTAGTGAACTTACGCAAATATTATTGCAAGTTTCGTATAGTAAAAGGGCGGTCCCAGTCGGCCATGGTGTGTACGGATAAGGCCTGAAGGAAGAAGAAAGATAGCCAGATTCAACGACTTAACGTGCTATCTTAAACACGGGGGTAGAAACCGTCAATTTCTTACCGACAAAGACGGGTCGCCAAACGATTTAGCGTTCCTGCACGATGTCGCATAGAAACTAATTAGGGGTGTGGATTTACCATACTCCTAACAGGTTAGCCCGCTACATATACCACTAGATAAGGTAGCCGACAAGGGATTGTACTGTATAAAAAAATACTCCATCCTTGTTATAAATGATTTATATAGACGTCTGCTTAGATTTTCGGCTCGACCTATCTATAGATAAAGGTGTCAACTTTTCCGCCTAAGTGCGCTGCAAAAGTCTGGTTAAACGTGCTTAGATACAAATAATTTGTTGTAACGTAATGTTTGCTTGGCGCATTGTGAATGTTGCATACACTATCAAGTATCAGTGTGTGTAATAATGTGTAATTATGTGGCGAGTGTATGATATGTATATTGTGAGATGGTGATAACGAAAAAAAAACCCGTCTAAGTTTGTTGTGGGCTTCTTCTTACACCGGGGCGCGTTTGGAACCCTCATAGCTTTAGTTTTAAGTTTACGAATATAGTTATCATCATGAAATAACTACTATGTAAATTATTGACGCGTCAAAAGTGCCTTTTTAAGTACTATTTGAATAAAGATTATTTTGAATTTGAATTTGAATTTGTTACTTTTAAATAAATAAATAAATATTCAAAAAGGCCTGCCCGCTCGCCGCTCACAGCTCGGCCGGGGTTGTAAAAGCTTACCGCACTAAAGTACACAACTTACCCTCCTGTGTGCCGTAAATTTACGATGCATGCGCTTCGGGAATTTCGTTACGGTACGCCTTAACCGACTTCGGATTTCATACAACGATTTTTCCACATTAGCAATTTGTTTTTATTACTTACTACCTACCTATGATACTTTGTGGAGTTTACATTTATATGAGAAGTAAGCGATTTCACTATATAGATAAGAAGGTTGCAGCTTTGAAAAGTGCTTTGAGAATGGCTACGATGGGTTTTATGGGCTTAAACTATTTTGTGTATATCATAATGGAAAGAACAACTTAACCTGCTTAGTCACAGCTTAACCTGCTTAGTCCAGGACAAAGTTGTCTTAACTTTGTAGCTCATAAAAATCAAATATAATCATGAATACCTAATATCTAACAAAATAATGGGCCTAACAAACGTAATTTTAAGTCCAAGCCCTGAAAAGAATCCCACCTTATAAATCTCGAATATTTGAAAAATAAATGATTGCGTAAAAAATAAATAAATTTTTGTATTTCGGTTCCCAAGACAACCAACATAGAAACAGTAGCCCAAATTTGTTCCTTTATCAAGAAGCTCAGTTAGATATTCACACAAAATCTAAGAAAGCGTATTTTAAAAACTAATCATAATATAGTTTATTCAAGCAGGTGTAACATATTTCGAACAGAAGCACTAATTAAAATCTTTTGGAGCTGGATTTAAAATGAAAACAATTTGCTTACAGTTTATAACGTTATTTGTCTTGCTTTAATTTCCATAAACAAACGGTCGGATAACGTGATTTAAGTAAATAAAAAACAAAAAGCACAAAAAGGATAAAATGGAACATTGTTACCGCTGGAGATTTACTTGGCCAATGCCCACTCCGAATTTCTGGTTTGTTGTAGTTAAATGACATAAATTCCCTGGGCTTAATCTGACACACAAGCAGAATACCTCATAATGGCTACTGATGTAACAGGTAAAATTTTGAACGGAACCATTATATGTACTTACATCATTATCATCATAATCTTGAACAACCCATTACCGGCTCACTACAGAGCATGGGTCTCCTCTCGATATGAGAAGGGTTTGGCCATAGTCCACCACGCTGGCCATGTGCGGATTGGCAGACTTCACACGCCTTTGAGAACATTATGGAGAACTCTCAGGTCTGCAGGTTTCCTCACGATGTTTTCCTTCACCGTTGAAGCAAGTGATATTTTTAATTATTTAAAAACGCACATAACTCCGAAAAATTAGAGGTGCGTGCCCGGATTCGAAACGCCGACCTCTGATTAGGAGGCTGACGCCCTAACCACTAGGTTATCACCGCTTCCACGACAACGACAGTAGTCAATTTCACTAAGTCGTGGCTCGACGAGCTCGATGATCGAGTTTCCTAAAGTAAACTGGTAAGTTGGCAACACCCATGCCCACTCCGCACGATGAAGCCAAGGTTACGTTGATTGACACGTCATATAATATCATTTACTTCTGCATATTAATGTCTCACATTACATTACTAAAATCGCTTTAAACTCAGCTTTTAACGACCGCCATGGCGCAGTGCGTGCGCTGTCGCGTTATAAATTTGGAGGTCCCGGGTTCGATTCCCGGCTCGAGTCTGGTCTGGTGGGAAGCTTTGGCCGTGGCTAGTTACCACTTTACCGACAAAGACGTGTCGCCAAGCGATTTAGCGTTCCGGCACGATGTAGCGTAGAAACCAATTAGGAGTGAGGTTTTACCATACCCCTAACAGGTTAGCTCGCTACCATCTTAGACTGCAGCGTCACTTACCACCAGGTGAGATAGCCATCAAGGGCTAACTTGTAGTGTATAAAAAAAAAAGAAGCGAAACCGAAATCCTAACTACTTGATCCTTAAACTACACAGTAAAATCGCAGACCAAGAGTAGAAAGTCAAAAAATGGCAAAACAAAGTCGATATTAATTACCCGGCGTTGTTTGTGCCTTTTTGTCCTTAATTTTCTCACTTTGCTTTATAATTATGCGAGAAACGTACGATCGTTTGAGAGTTCGTTTTGTCGGCGTTAAAAAAAAAAAAAAAAAGCTGCCACCACCAATTTCCCGGAGGACGTTTCTTTCGAGATTAATTCCGACGAAAAATAAAATACACTCGACACTGTTTACATACGCTTTTACGAATAAATAGACATTTACATATCGCAATCTTCGTTTTTGATTACGTGATGTGTACACACAGCTTTCGGAGTATAATCCACGACGTCGTAAGCACGAGTTTCAATACGTAGAAACTGTGAATGGTCTTTGTGAGTTTGGAAATTAAAATTACTTTATGCTACTGTTTTTAAGTTAGTACTGTTTTGAAGCGGTGATAGCCTAGTGGTTAGGGCGTCAGCCTCCTAATCAGAGGTCGGCGGTTCGAATCCGGGCACGCACCTCTAACTTTTCGGAGTTATATGCGTTTTTAAAACATTAAAATATCACTTGTTTCAACGGTGAAGGAAAACATCGTGAGGAAACCTGCACGCTTGAGAGTTCTCCATAATGTTCTCAAAGGCGTGTGAAGTCTGCCAATCCCTACATGGCCAGCGTTGTGAACTATGGCCAAACCCTTTTCATATTAAGAGGAGACCCGTGCTCTGTAGTGAGCCGTTAATGGGTTGAGGAGACTGTTTTTAAAGCAGTATAATTTAATTTCATACATTGCATAATATTTTCGATCTGGGCGCCGGTTCGGCTGTATGGTTAGGGTGAAGGTTTCTGCAGCCTACGACATACGTCGGAGTATAGTAGTTTAGTTTATCTTTTAAAAACTTGAGTATAGCGATATTTTTTCTTTAAATTAAATATATACAAAATATTAAAATTTTATTGGCGCGACACAATATTAAAACACTAATTTAATGTGTTAACAATAAGGCATTAGATAAGTTACTCTGTTTTGTTTTGTTATGAGTATATTTGTAATTGTGTTGATACGCTTATTTATTAAAATAAGCGTATTTCTATTCTATTCTATTCTAAAAATATAAAAACTATGTGCCAATTTTGTTCTAAATGGCGTAATAATGAATAATATCGAAATACACTTTACAAAACTTTATTTTTTCGAGATATGCTGTAACCGTCCGTACTAATGGTACAGTTAATTAAAAGTTGTGAGAGACTCTTCATCTGGAATTTAGACATGACGTCACAGGCAACACATTGAGGCTTGGAGATATTTAAAATTTTCAGAATATTATGGTTTCTAATAGGTAAAAACTTTGATATATGGATAAAGATTTACGGTTTATTAAAAGATATTAGAAATATTCCTGTTTGAATGGCCGTATTTAGTAGTGGAGTATGGGAATGGGAGTATTATTTCGTGGGCATTAGATAGCAAGTTTTGGGTTCTAAGTTAAAGATAATTGTAACTGTTATATTTTTTTACAACACAAGATAGAATGCATTGTGTGATATAGAAGAGACATGTCTTAAAATCTACACAAAAAATATGATCAGTTCCTATTCAAAGCATTTAAAAATAAAATATTGAATAATTAAAATACTTTGTTTTATTATAGTAAAAAAAAAAAAATGTGTGTTTTGGAAGCGGTTAGTAAATTGAAGAAATTAGCCCATTCGCTTTTAAAGGAAACACCTATGTTTATCATCAACAAGTTCCTAAATTATAAACGAATTTACGATGTCCCAAATAATATCGACATCTCAACACGAATACCTAAAAGCGTGCTCAAACGAAACCCGAGCACGAATGACGTCAGCCACAGCTGTGCGTACCCGACCATCCAATTCCTAGACCCCTCAAAAACAATACACCCTCCCCTCGCAGATCGAGTTTCTCAAGCAAACAAGGCAGCAGGGAAGGTCATGCATAAATAGATGGGCGACTCTCTTAATCTCCACTCAGTGACACTATAGATTAGCCGAACCAACGCCTGCCCTGTCAATCAGGGCAAGGAAATGGTTCAGGGGATTTGCATTCGGCGTTCGAAACAAAATGGCGGTGCTGGAAGCTGTCAAAATAAACATGAGGAGCTTTTGCAACAAATCTCTAGAAAATTATTTTGTCACCGGCAGTTTCGTCTGCAGCCTTTGTTTTAAAATTGGAACACCTTTAGTGGAAATAAAGGTCGTAGTCAGCAAGAAGTTCTTTTAAGATTCAACTACCTTTATTTCTACTTTTAAAAAGTCATTAACACCAAGCGTGTTACGCAAAACATCTTCCCTGCAACGATCCGAGAATAGAAATCCAGCGATCATCCATGATCATTTTCCCTAAAAATTGCAAAAGTAGGTATCGTCGAACTAGGTAGTGTACCCATTATAATACATATATAATACATTCAAAAACATTGTAATTTTTTTTTATTGAAAACTTAGGTATTTTAATTTTTTATGTAGTTGTTTTGTAAAGCTCTGGTTTTAAATTAACGAAAACAGATAATAAAATAGTTTTAAAGTGCAAAAGCTTTATTGCTAGCAATATGCGGTATGAATGAAGAATTTTAGAGTTTGAAATAGAATGCGGCAAAGTCGGATATATAAATACATTTTTTTAAAGTGGGTCAAAACTCCCAGCAGGTACATCAATCACAAAAAACAAGACAGCGTCGTCTACACGGGTATAAGTACGAGTATTAATGGAACTCAATGCAGCTCCTTATACGTCAAAGGATTACATAAAGAGACGTCTTAAAGCATCACTTCCAAAAACGGCACCGAATCTGTTGACAGTTACAAATGTTGCCACTCTTTCCCTTCATTATTATTCGTATTTAGTACCGCAATGAATGGCAAATGGATGGAGGTTTCGGAACTTTGGAGGCAGAAAAAATCTTCAAACTTGAAGAGTTGTTTGACAAATAAATCGGTCCCATTCAATTACTTACTGGAAGTTCAAGACTTGGCATGTACAACTTTGTATCGATGTTTGTCATGAAAAGGATTAAATCATCTTTTATTTCCTCGTAATCCAAAATCTGGAATACCACTTAACGCAGGCACCTACTTTCCCTTTCAAATACTTATAATTTTATTCTAAACACATTTTCATATTTTATTTTGTGACTTAAAGGACCTCGACTACCTTACTATTTTTATTAGTAGATTCTGCCTTCGTTATATAAATATGTAACAGTATTATATCATGTAGTTATATTATTTTATATTATGTAAGAGTAAAAAAGCGGTGATAGCCTAGTGGTTAGGGCGTCAGCCTCCTAATCAGAGGTCGGCGGTTCGAATCCGAGCACGCACTTCTAACTTTTCGGAGTTATGTGCGTTTTTAAGCACTTAAAATATCACTTGCTTCAACGGTGAAGGAAAACATCGTGAGGAAACCTGCACGCCTGAGATTTCAAAGGTGTGTGCAGTCTGCCAATCCGCACATGGCCAACGTGGTGGACTATGACCAAAACCCTTCTCATATTGAGAGACCCGTGCTCTGTAGTGAGCCGGTAATGGGTTGATCATGATGATGATGAACAGTATTATATTATGTATTATAAGTATTACACAAAACCTATATTATCGAAACTATCACACACTTACGTCATACTTTACTTGAACAAAAACGCTTTATTTAGTTCCAACTTCCACACAAGATGTATTTGGCATTCCTTTGATAAAATTCTACTTAATGTGATCCATTGTTGGTCCTGGCGTTGATAAAGAATAATGGTTCTAAAGTTCGAAAGAGAGTCATGACCGAAAATTTAAACTTACTGATATTAGTAGGTTCTGTAAATCTGTTCTTTTTAGTTAGAAAGCGCCTCATCTAGATATATCAAGATGAGAAGTCCGGCCGGGTTCCGTCGGGAAATTAAAACACAAAAGCCTCTATAATCCTCTGTTATATATTTCATGAAGCTTTGATAGTCTAGTGGTTAGGACGTCCGCCTCCTAATCAGAGGTCGGGGGTTCGACACAACCGGCACCTCTATCTTTTTAGATAGTCAGGGGTACCGAATCTAATCTGAAAAGATTTATGTCCGGTAAATGTAAATACGGTATTCAATGGTGAAGGAAAACATCGTGAGGAAACCTGCATGCCTGAGGTACAACTTAAATAGACAATTTATCAATATCCAACGACTGCGTTTTGGCTAAATTTCATTCAATTCCCGATCAATTATTTCATAGTGCGTATAAAATAAAAAAAATATATACTTTGTTTTTACATTAGATCTACTGTTAAATATTCAAATTCGAATTCAAAATAATCTTTATTCAAATAGTCCTTAAAAAGGCACTTTTGACGCGTCAATAATTTACATAGTAGTTATTTCATGGTGATAACTATATTCGTAAACTTAAAACTAAAGCTATGAGGGTTCCAAAAGCACCCCGGTCTAAGAAGAAGCCCACAACAAACTTAGCCGGGGTTTTTCTTTTTTTTCGTTATCACCATCTCATATAATCAATAAAATTAATAATAAACTATAGTACCTATGGAGATAGAGCAATTCACACCCAAGCTTTTTTATGGTTTATATAATCCTTACTATCGTAATATGATTTTTCTACAAGCTTTCGTTTTATAAAAACTTTGAACTTATTGATAGACATCTCCAAGATATCAATAGGTAATTTATTATAGAATAAAATACAATTTCCTTTGAATGAGTTACTAATTTCATTTTATTTTTTAATAAATAAATAACATATAAGGACACAATCATGTCACAACAAGTAGAATAGCTTAACAGTGACAACACATTTAGATTCATGCTGTTTCACTTAAAACGCTTTCAGTGTAAGAAAAGGAATACAAACGCCGCATAACGAAAGGCGGCAGATGCATCCCGGCGCAGGAAACTTCTTAATCCTCTCTGGAAATAATGACAGAACAAATACCTTTACTAGCGTACACTTTCCCTTGACTTGTCACGACGGTATTAACCTCGGCATTGATGTTTATTCACGTTCATACAAGTAAAGGATTAACAGTTACAATCTAGTAACTGAAGCTGTGATAGCTTAGTGGTTAGGGCGTCAGCCTCCTAATCAGAGGCCGGCGGGAAGAAGTTATGTTCGTTTTTAAATGATTAAAAATATCACTTATCACTTGCTTCAACGGTGAAGGAAAACATCGTGAGGAAACCTGCACGCCTGAGAGATCTCCATAATGTCCTCAAAGGCGTGTGAAGTCTGCCAATCCGAACATGGCCAGCGTGGTGGACTATGGCCGAACCCTTCTCATCTTGAGAGGAGACCCGTGCTCTGTAGTGAGTCTGTAATGGGTTGATCATGATGATGATCTAGTAGTAACTATAGTTCACAGACACATATCCATTATCGAAGTTTAGTTTTATTACAATAACTTAGAATAAAAAAAATGCTACCAATAGTCACAACATTTAATAACATCGATTTATTGTATTTAACGTATAACACAACGTTATATAACGTTATAACGTTCAGTCAATTACAAGCAAACAACGCATGCAAATATATAAGCTTACAACTAGTTAGAGAAAAAAAAATACATGGGGTCAAAATGTATCACAATAAAAAGGTTTAAGGGTTAATAACTAGCTGATGGTGATTACAAACGGTTTTATGCTGATAAGATAAGATTTTACGTCGTAAAAAGTAACCCTAAACCTAACCTTTACATACCTAGATTTATAAAATATTAACTGCGATTCATACTAAGAATAGTTTATTTCAAAATACGCTAAAAGTACGCTAGTATTTATAACTAGAACTAGTTATTCGTAATACTCGACTCGAAACAAATATAGTGTAAAAATAGAAATTAGACAATTAATTAAATTAGAAACAGACAACGTCATGAGCCACTTCCTACACATAGGTATGCAAAGGCGGTCTTATTGCTAAAGCAATTTCTTCCACCAAGCCCTGAGGAAAATTAGTTATTGATAGTTGACTTTTGGTTCAAAAATGCACTATATAATTGACAACATCCATGGTTCAGTCTTTCGTGTTTTAGAGCTATAATTGCAGTCCTTACTGTTTATTAACACAGGATATATAATTATTATGTAGCGATTATCATCGTAAATGATCATAATAGTTTTGGTTTTATGATTGAATAATGCAAGTAATTTGAAAATAGGCATGTGTTTAAGTAAGCAGAATTAAAATGTTTAAGAAATGGGAAATAGGAAGCGATTCATTACAAAAGTCACATAGGTGCTATAACGCGCACATCCAGAGAATAATCGTGTGAAAATTACAAGTACGCTTTAATAAAAGGAGGGTACATTGTACTGCATTGCTGCAGGCGATTTCAAGTTGGACGGCCACGTTATCTCGGTGACAGTGTTCGGTTGGAAATTTTTCGACCGGTTTTAAATTTTCCGAGGATGCTTCACTGAGAAAAAAATAGATAACTGGGACAGTGGGGCGGGCTACGCACGGAAATGTTGGACAAATGGCAATATGTCAACCGTTTTAACAATGCAACAGTGGTTTGTTGTCTACGGTCGAATAAAAGGAAACTTGTGTTATCAAGAAGAAAACAACTCGTAGACTGCTAGCCTCCATGTTGGGGCTTATATATACTACATTACGTATACCACGGCTACTTAGGTATTGAAACTGGTAAGGAACTCAAAACTCAAATCCACCACTATTCAAATAAAACTTAATTATCGTTAATTAAAAAAAAAACTTGAGAGGTGTCAAGGGACACCCGGATGGAACGAAGTTCCTTTTGATTAATTATTGAAGGAATTGTAATAAAATTTTATTTTATTTAAGTTATAATAATATTTTTTTTATTATTAACAAATATAATGTTATATACACTTAATCAGTAGGCTCAATTTTGTACTCCATCAGCAATATCCGGAACTTGTGCAGAAACACTGTCAGGATTCGTTATTATTATTATTTTTTATTATTTATTATTTACAAAAAACCTGTATACATTCAACAAAAATAATCGTCGCGACACCACACTGTTCAATGCGAAATAGAAATGAAAATATCTTGCTTGCTTTCTATAAGAGAGAGAGACAAACAGAGAAACATGCGACGCCGCACAGCTTACAATAACAAAAAGTGTCGTGACAACTTTTCGTAAGAATTTTTTCCGTCTAGCCCCCTTTCACAACGCGCGATAAGGAACTTCGTTCCAAAAAAAAACTAAATATTTGCTTCCAAGTCTAGTCTTAAAAGTAAAGACTTCTTGGTAAGAGAGCACGGGATAGCCAAAGATGCAAATGGTTTGATCATATATAGGCACTCCCTTATAAAGTGAAAACTTGTGTCCAGTGACTGGATGGATGTATAAGGACGTAAGAAACCTGGAGCTGGCTTCGCGCCGTATGGGTCTGTTACAAGATTGAAGCGTAAAATACCCATTCGCGATAGTCCAGATATAAAAGAGTTGCTTTAGTAAAATACCCATTCGCGATAGTCCAGATATAAAAGAGTTGCTTTAGTAAAATACCCATTCGCGACAGGTCAGATATAAAAGAGTTTAGTAAGGCAGAATAATAACTGAGCAGTGGTCATTCAAGCGGTGGTGCAGTCGCTGAATCAGCTGATTTTTGTCATGGCTTATCCAGAAATCTAAAGAGGGTACCTTGATTTAGCTTTATGAAAATTAGTGTATAAAGGAGACGGATTCAAAACTTCGTCTCTGTTTATAAGTCCGACAAAGAGGAGTTTGACGACATCCGTGGCGCAGCGCGCGCGCTGTCAGATTATAAAGTTGGAGGTCCTGGGTTCGATTCCCGGCTCGAGTCTGGTCTGGTGGGAGGCTTCGGCCGTGGCTAGTTACCACCCTACCGACAAAGACGTGTCGCCAAGCGATTTAGCGATTTACGATGTCGCGTAGAAACCGATAGGAGTATGGGTTTACCATATCCCTTACAGGTTAGCCCGCTACCATCTTAGACTGCATCATCACATACCATCACGTGAGATTGCCGTCAAGGGCTAACTTGTAGTGGATAAAAAAAAAAAAAAAAATAAGTCTGGGCAAGTTAAACTACCTATATAGATTCTTAAATCTTAAATTAACTTGTGCATTGTCTGTGCAAGACTTTCACGTGAATAATAAAATCAAGTATGCGCTAATTATTCGTCTACTCTACTCTTGTTACACAATTATCCCTGTGTCAGCTAGATTTAATGAAAGAAAGGAAAAACATGTTTCAGAACAAGAATTATAACTGTTTATCCATTGCAATGTTACGTAAGACGAACTGCATCGGAATCGTATCAACTATCAAATTGAATTAAAACCCCGCTTTAAAGTAGGGTACAATATACCGCATTGCTACAGGCGACAGCGAACCGCCAACTTATCTCAACGACAGCTTCTGGATTTAAAAATATCCGAACACTAATTTTACGGGTCGAAAAATTTTCGCCGATTATTTGGGGCAATAGAGCGTATGCCAAAGATTTGTGATATTATGTCGAATGCAAATCAGTTTGTGGAACCACTAAGTCGCTCGAGCGAATGGTTAGTCTCGTCAGCTCCTAAAGCTTTTTTTTTAAATCCACTACAAGTTAGCTCTTGACTGCAATCTCACGTGATCTTACCTGATGGTAAGTGATGATGCAGTCTAAGATGGTAGCGGGCTAACCTGTTAAGGGTATGGTAAACCCACACCCCTTAATGGTTTCTACGCGACATTGTTCCCGAATGCTAAATAGCTTGGCGACTCGTCTTGGTAGCCTCGGAAGCCTCCCACCAGACCAGACTTATGGAGGTCGTCAAAAGCAAAGCTCAGGGTGCGTTGGCTCCAAAAATTAATAGCTCGAGCAATTAATGTTTACTCCAATTAGAGTGACCAATGTGTTGCCAGCCTGTATGGTGCATTTCCTCACAGCGAAGCGAAGCGGAAAATCACAGATAAAATAATTGATACAAATTAATCGCCGTACGAGAATACATCGTATATAAAGAGAATCATTAATATTTAAGTAACTATTCTCGGCTGGAGTCTGGTCTGGTGGGAGGCTTCGGCCGTTGCTGGTTACCTCCTTACCGACAAAAGACGTGTCGCCATGCGATTTAGCGTTCCGGCACGATGTCGCGTAGAAACCAATTTGGAGTATGGATTTACCATACCCCTAACAGGTAAGCCCGCTACCATCCTAGACTGCATCATCACTTACCACCCGGTGAGATTGCTGTCAAGGGCTAACTTGTAGTGTATAAAAAAAACTATTATAAATCAAACTAGAGTGACTTTTCAATATTATGTTAACTCAAAAACACTGATGTTATTGTAAATACAATAAAGTACTGTAAAAAACAATTTTACAATGAAAATCACTATCATTTTAATAATTACTTTTAAAAGATACATTTTCCATTGCCAATTATTATTATCACCATTATATGAATCTGATTTTACGTAAAGTTGTACAACGTTTGCACGTGTGGAGCTCTAACACTATTTCATAATTAAGAACAATAAATATTTGCATATTTGCATGAAGGAAATATGCACGGGGAGCGCTACCTTAAAAATCCTATCAGTAATTTTATGGGACGAGAATTTTAGGGAATAAATCCGGGGCCCTAGTTACAGATGGCGAAGATTTATGGCATTACGTCAACTGTTTTGACAAAACAGCACTGGATTATTCCCGCAAGTTTATTGCTCGCTGGGAATGTTTTTCCACAGAAGATATGAATTGAAAATGTTTATCAGCACGTGTACATTGAACTTTATCCGAAAAAAATCATATTAAGGTAAAAATTTACAATGACAGGCCGCCAAATTTTGAGAAGTTCTTGATGAATTTATAAGTCGTGATAGAAAATGTGATAATGGTTAAGTTATTACTCAATACCCTAACAGAAAAATCTATTATTTGATATTTAATCTTGTATTTGATATTTATACCTGTCAATATCCTGTGTCCATGTCCAGGATGCATCCTATCGCTGAGTTGTATATAATAAAATATAATGGCTCCCTTACTTTTTTCGGCATATCGAAATATAAAAAATATATATAATCCATTACTAATTTACAATTTATTTTCTTATCTTTTCTAAAAAATGTATTCAGCAGTTTTTGAGACAGTGTCAGAAATAGACGTGAATATAAATAAAATTATATGGAATGATAATTTTATTCAATTGAACCTAAAACGGAATTGAAAGCGGTGATAGCCTAGTGGTTAGGGCGCCAGCATCCTAATCAGAGGTCGACGGTACGAATCCGGGCATGCACCTCTAACTTTTCGGAGTTATGTGCGTTTTTAAAAAAATAATTAAAATATCATTTGCTTCAATGGTACAGGAAAACATCGTGAGAAAACCTGCACGCCTGAGAGTTCTCCATAATGTTCTCAAAGGCGTGTGAAGTCTGCCGATCCGCACATGGCCAGCGTGGTGGACTATGGCTAAACCCTTCTCATACTGAAAGGAGACCCGTGCTCTGTAGTGAGCCGATAATGGGTTAATCATTTCATTAATAATTCATTTCAATTCATGATGATGAACCTAAAACATTAAATGAATTTTCCAATTAAGAACCTGTGATTTGCTCCCAGTTAATATAAAGTATAACATTTACACAGTAGCGCGATACCTCGGACGACTTCATGTTGGGCAGTATCGTAATCTGAATGACAGGCTTTTTGGTTAAAAAATTTCGATCAGTAAATTTTACGGGGTAGAAAATTTTTCGGGAAAATCTGGGGCACTAGCACAAGTTACGAACGGAAAGATTTATGGCGTAATGTCAGCCGTTTGACAAACTACCGCCAAACAGCTTGTTTTTATAGCCAAAAAAGCTATTTCAGGTGTCGGCCAACTAAGCGTTTGAAGTGTTCCCACAAACCACTAGTTCAGCATATTATGTAGTTTCCATTGAAAAGATTCTGGTTACCTACCATTCTAGTAAAATTGTAAAGTAATCATCATCATCATCAACCCATTACCGGCTCACTACAGAGCACGGGTCTCCTCTCAATATGAGAAGAGTTTGGCCATACTCCACCACGCTGGCCATGTGCGGATTGGCAGACTTCACACGACATTGAGAACATTATGGAGAAGTCTCAGGCGTGCAGGTTTCCTCACGATGTTTTCCTTCACCGTTGAAGCAAGTGATATTTCAATGACTTTGACCTCTGAAATTGTAAAGTATAAGTCAAGAAAGAAAGGTCAAGTAGTAGATGGTCATTGATAGACACAAACTCCGTACTAAGCGATAATAAATACTGCGTCAGTACACTTAAGGTATATTATTGGTAAACTTCTCAGGGGCTGAAAAATTTATATTATCAATCAGGTATTTATGTAGCACCATTTTACCATTACAAAAAAAAATACTGTGATTTCAAAGTAAGTATACTAGTTATTCAAAATTAAAATAGCTTACGCGGTATTGTTTTCATAGATGTTATATACGCGGTCCAGTGCACAAGTGTTCCCGTGACCCAGCCACCAGGCGACGCCAAGGAGCATCGCTGGGTTTTAGTGGGTATTCTGGTTGCAAGCCTGGCCGCCGGGGAGTCCCACATACCCCGTCGGAAGCGGCGCAGTCTTACCTGCGTCGCCTCCGGAGGGGATGCGTAAAAGCATTTCCCAGCTTGAAAAAAAAAATACGCGGAATGGGTCTATAAACGGTCCATTCTAAAAATTTTGATTAATATTTCGAATGCACTACGATTGATGTGGTATATTTATGTCGAACGTGCAAGTTAAGTGTCACCAACTTAGTTGGTTACTGGAACGAATGACTCACTTAGGAATTTCAGAATTTGGCATTTATCTTACTTTATTATCTGAAAGACTATACATTAAAATATAAAGATTCTTAATGGAATCGTCAGCAGCTATGATTTGGACACCGGTAAATGCACGCAAGTCTTTTTTTTATACACCACAAGTTAGCTATCTTACCTGATGGTAAGTGATGATGCGGTCTAAGATAGTAGCGGTCTAACCTGTTAGGGGTATGCCCATACTCCTAATTGGTTTCTACACGACATCGTGCCGGAACGCTAAATCGCTTGGCGACACGTCTTTGTCGGTAGGGTGGTAAGTAGCCACGGCCGAAGCCTCCCACCAGACAAAAGTCGGTATTGGACCAGCGAGGCCAGTCCTTACTTTGTATCTTTGCTCAGTCTTTACTTTGTATCCCTGCTCTCCAATGTTATCCGACTACAGATCCGTTGATGATGTAGCGTCTAATAAGGTAAAACTATGACCAAAAAGCGGTGATAGCCCAGTGGTTAAAGCGTCAGCCTCCTAATCAGAGGTCGGCGGTTCGAATCCGGGCACGCACCTCTAACTTTTCGGAGTTATGTGCGTTTTTGTGGACTATGGCCAAAACCTTCTTATATTGAGAGGAGACCCGAGCTCTGTAGTGAGCCGAGATGGGTTGATCATGATGATGATGATGACCAAAATGGTGGTAAACGTTGCAAATAGCTTCAAGAAATAAATAACTTTAATTTACCGTGGTTTTTATAAATTAAAAATCCTTATCATTGAAGAGGAGATGCGAAATTGTGTTTACCGAAGCCCCTAATGGCTTATTAAACGTAGCGTTGTCTTTCAAAATGTGGGAGTTTGCGTAACGTATGAGTAATTCTCTGACAAATTACGCTCCGCTCAGCTTCGGTTCGCGAAGCTTTATAATTTCTTATAACGATAGGGATTTGTAAATAGATTAGTGAGTTACAATTTATATTATAGTGAAGATCACTGTGTTTGCTCAAATTCAAAATTCCAATAATCTTTATTCAAATAGTCCTTTAAAAGGCGCTTTGGACGCGTCAATAATTTACAAAGTAGTGATTTGATGGTGATAACTACATTCGTATACTTAAAACTAAAGCTATGAGGGGTCCAAACGCGCCCCGGTCTAAGAAGAAGCCCACAACAAACTTAGCCAGGTAAATTTTATTTTTGTTATCACCATCTCACATGCCACTTAAAATTATATTAAGAGCTATCTTATTAGAGCAATATTTCACACCCATGCTTGTTTATCATTTACGTAATCCTTTACACTATAGTAGGATTTTTCTACAAGCTTACGTTTTATATAAACTTTGAAATTAAGTATTTTATGTTTAGTCAATTTATAAAAAGTTTTACGATACATTACGAGTTAGTCCTTGATTTTCACCAAGTGGTAAGTGGTGGTGTATATAATGTGGCAAGCTAACCAGTTAGGGGTATGGTATAATATGGTTGTAGCAAACCCATACTTCTAATTGTTTTCCATACAGTAACGTACTGGAATACTAAATCGCACTAAAAAAAGTTTCATCATGATCAACTAATTGCCGGCTCACTACAGAGCACGGGTCTCCTCTCAATATATTAAGATTTGGCCATAGTCCTCCACGCTGGCCATGTGCAGATTGGCTTGGCTTTTAGGCATGCAAGTTCCCTGTCGATGTTTTCCTTCACCGTTGAAGCAAGTATTGAATATATATGAATTGAAAAAGTTAGAGGTACGATCCCAGGATTGAACCCCCAATCTCTGATTATGACGAGCGACCTAACCACTAGGCTATCACAGCTTTTTTTAAACAAAGTTTATTGTTATTAGTAAGTGTCATATACACTGGCGCCGAGGTGATCCCTGGAGTCTTTAAAATCCTCTGCAGAAGCAATTAACGATTTTTATCTGATATGGTCTTGTGGTGGATTAACAAAGACGTGCTGCCAAGCGCCTTAGCGTTCCGGCACGATATCCCGTAGAAACGACGACCTCTGGCACAGTGCGTGCGCTGTCAAATAATAAAGTTGGAGGTCCCGGGTTCGATTCCGGCTCGAGTCTGGTCTGGTGGGAGGCTTCGGCCGTGGCTAGTTACCATCCTACCGACAAAGACGTGTCGCCAAGCGATTTAGCGTTCCGGCACGATGTCGCGTAGAAACCATTTAGGTGTGGGTTTACCATACCCCTAACAGGTTAGCCCGCTACCATCATAGACTGTATCATCACTTACCATCAGGTGAGATTGCAGTCAAGGGCTAACTTATATTGTATAAAAAAAAAAGAAACCCATTAGGAGTATGGGTTTGCCATACCTCTAACAGGTTAGCCCGTAACCATCTTAGACTGCATCATCACTTGACAGGTGAGGTTGCTGCCAGTATCAAACTTGTGTATTATTATTATTAGTTCTTTTTTTATGGCTTTGCACAGATTAAGTCAAGTTTATAGCAATGTAGAAGTTAGGGAGAAATGGCGGAAAACTTCGCACTCTGCGGACGCGGCTTCCTTAAACCTTTCCCAAATCAATACCAGTTAACCATTCAGAAAACTAGCCACTACACAAACGACACCAAAACTGTCCACGACACAACCAACACCAGTCCTTTTCAAAATTACCCAACAAGCATTAACTCAAGTCCCGCCTTTCTCAAACTTGTGTAATAAAATAAAAATTCAATGTAGTTACAGATTACTACTAATATCCTTCATAATGATTGGCATTTATGTAACTAGACCGAGAAATCAGATCAAATCAATTTAGTCCATTATGAGAGACTATTGGCTGTAATGAAATTTTCGGTCGATCACTGCTACAGTTGTACTATGTACCTAACTATAATTGCTGGCGCTTCTTCCAGTGTTTCTTATCATCAAGCCGCCTTTAAGCATTTATTTTGATTTTTATGGAGTCAATTTATTTGACGGTTGCTAATAATACATTTAAGTTTGTTTATTTTTAGTGTGTTCTTTCATAGCTTTGATTCTTCAGTTAATTTTTCTTCATCTTTAATAAGTGCCTTTTAAATACAGTCGGCTTAGTATACATCAATTAAAAAATAGGCGACCATAGGTGCGATGATGAAGTACGCATTATAAAGTTGGAGATCCTGGATCCGATTCTCGGCTTGAGTCTGGTCTGGTGGGAGGCGTTGGCCGTTGTCTAGTTACCACCCTACTGACAAAGATGTGTCGCCAAGCGATTAAGACGACGTCGTGTAGAAACAAATTAGGAGTATGGGTTTACCATAACAGGTCAGCCTGCTACCATCTTCGACCGCATCATCACTTACCACCAAGTGAAATGCCATCAAGGGCTAACTAGTGGTGAATAAAAAAATAAAAAATCGGCTTGGTGATATGTATTTGCCAGTAGGGTGGTAATTTGCTGCGGCTGAAGCCAGACCAGACCAGATTTAAGTCAGGAATTGAATACATTACCTGCCAATTTATAATACACAGACAGTACACACGTCTGTGTATTATAAATGTAGTTTTTTTTTTATTTATATCAAAATAGGTCTGGGCATGGTCAACAGCAAACTTGCAGTTAAAACTGTAAAACCGTACCGTATTCAGTTATCACCTATTTTACCTTTTTTTTTTTTTTTTTTGTCGTGGTGGAAAAGCTTTATAGCTACCTCCGTACCCTTGGGCGGGAAAGAGGTTATGTTGGACTCCCACCCCCGAAGTACCCCCCTTCGGGGGTGGGAGTTACCCGAACTAAAAACCACCACGGCATGTCCCTCTCGCAGGTTTTACTGGACACCCGGGGGACCCGTTGTATACTTTCCGGATGATCACCTATTTTACCTGAGAGTTGCAGATACAGATAAATGTGCGAGACCAAATAGGGCATCAATCAGGGCGGCTGTCCACAGAATTGATATCCGCGGGCTCACCATTCATCACTCAATCGCGAAGTGCGGTTACTTTAGAATTTACGATTAGGTCCTTGCCTTTTTAGCACTTTTCGTCCAGTCCAAACACTTCATCCAAATAAATCTTTAAATAGACACACTCATATTGTTTTATTTATGATTTTGCAGATATGAAAAATATCTGTAAAGTCATCTTTATTGTTAACCTAAAATGGAAGCCAGAAGGTAACTGTTTCTTTTTTTTTTTTCTTTTTATGGCTTTACACAGATTAGCCAATGTCAAGTCTATTATTTTATTAGTTCTCTCTATTTATGGCCCTGCACAGACCAGCCAATGTCAAGTTTATAGCAATGTAGAAGTTAGGGAGAAATGGCGGGAAACTTCGCACTCTGCAGACGCGGATCGCTCAAACCTTTCCCAAATTAATACCTGTTAACCACTCAGAAAACCAGCCACTACACAAACGACACCAAAACTGTCCACGACACAACCAACACCAGTCCTTCCCAAAATTAGCCAACAAACATTAATTCAAGAGAAGCGCAAAAAAACCGCGCCCGCCATATACGAAGTCTCCCGCCTTTCTCAGAAGGTAACTTATGCACACTTATTACAAAAAAGTCAACAAATAACTCATTCATGTATAGTCTGTGATACAAACATCTCTCAGGGTAGCCTAAAGTTAAGTAGGTACCATAGGGCGGTAAGGCAGCGGACGCTCTTCTTAGACCTGGGTGCGATTCGAACCCTCTTAGCTTTAGTTTTAAGTTGGCGAGTGTAGCTATCACCATCACTAATAGTAATAATGAAAAACTTGATATATATATGAACGATTCATAGTATTAAGTTTATATGAACAAAGCTATTTTTGATTTGATTTGATTTGAGGGCAGGTCAATGTCCATAAAACTCCGTTACTCAATAATAGATGGCGCGAGCGCAGCGTGACCAATCGGCACGGCCATTCATTGCCTCTCGCGTCGTTTGTAATTCATTCTAACTGATCGCTTTTGTAGTGATGCATACCTAATCGACAAAGGAGCCGGTCGTGCTTTTAAACTTAAGACATCATTTTGCCATCGAAAAACTGACCTTTGCTTGCAGCGTTTTCGGCTTAACAATTCTGGTTTTTAAATAATGAATAGAAGCAGGCGTTACTTTGCGGAAGTCCATGACAAACAATAAACAGAAAGTATAATTTGCTATATTGCGTCTCCGCCGTCTTTGCCTTTCGCGCTTGTGAAGTCAACATCTCCTGAGGATGATCCGGTGTCGGGTCGAAACGTGCGTAGAGGTTCTAGTGGAGGATTTTGTGTGGTGTTATACTATACTAATCTCCCGGTTGTCGGCGGAATATAGCAAATTATACTTTCTGTTTATTGTTTTAATTCTGGTTTTTAGTTAAATTTGTTTTGAACTGAAACCGTTGCGGGAGTAACCATTTATGATTGGTATTGATTGCATCAAAGCTTTGGCAGGGCGTTATTGAGCCAATTTAAATTAGGTAGACTTTGGTCGTCACAGGCCGGAGCCGATATCAAGAGAAGTGCAGGGAGCTGACATCACACAGGGACATCTAACTCTGTTTCATTATTTCTTAGTAGTACGCCTGATAAACGTTTATATTATTATCATGATCAACCCATTCACGGCTCACTACAGAGCACGAGTCTCCTCTCAATACCAAAAGAGTTTGGCGATAGTCCACCACGCTGGCCAAGTGCGGATTGGCAGACTTCACACGCCTTTGAGAACATTATGAAGAACTCAAGAATGTTTTCCTTCACCGTTGAAGTAAATGATATTTTAATTGCTTAAAAACGCACATAACTCCGAAAAGAGGTGCGTGCCCGGATTCGAAACTCACCTCAACAACAACCTCTAATTAGGAGGCGGACGTCCTAACCACTAGGCTATCACAACTTCAAACTTTATTTTATATATTATCTATAAATTATTAAGTTTACTAAACTTCCAGTTGATCACAAAGCCCTTAGCCCTTAAATTATTCAGTTATTGGGATTTTCTGCTAATAATCAATATCTGAGTAAGGAAATTGGAATTATCCAACTAACTCATGCCTATAAGAGCATATTACACCATCAGCACACATTCTATCACTAATAAAACTCATTAAAACCTACCTCAGTGGAGAAGCGTGGAAAGTCTTTAGTGCGGGATATATAAAGCGCGCTTATAGAGTTACCTCTAACTTAAGAAACGGTTAAAACGTGACAAAGTTATGTGATTGACATAAATCTGTCTCGTTGCTACACTAATTTTAGCTGAGCAAAGTCAAAGTATGCCCTATATAAACTCGGAAATACTTATTAAATACTTAATTCCTCTCTCTTATAAGATACCAGCGCTGGGCCCAGCAGTGAGATTTCAATAGGTTGGTAAGATGACCTTACAGACCGATACCACAATATTTTAAAGGTATCATCATGATCAACCCATTACCGGCTCACTACAGAGCACGGGTCTCCTCTCAATATGAAAAGGGTTTGGCCATAGTCCACCACGCTGGCCATGTGCGGATTGGCAGACTTCACACGCCTTTGAGAACATTATGGAGAACTCCTGAGAGTTCTCCATAATGTTCTCAAAAATTTTACGTGCAGGTTACCTCACGATGTTTTCCTTCACCGTTGAAGCAAGTGTATTTTTAATTAAATTTAATTTCCCGAATTCAAACCGCCGACTTCTGAATAGGAGGCTGACGCCCTAACCACTAGGCTATCACAGCATTTGGTATACAGAACTATGATAGTTAAAAGAACACGACAGTAGGAAGAAAACTAAAACATTATTCAACTTTATCTTGTTGTTATCAAGCGCAAGACAACAAGTATTACCACCAGCAAGAGAAAATACTTGTACAAAAATCCATTACGTAATCTTACAAAAACCTTTCGGAATTCCAAACATACTAGCTCATCAATCAATAGCTTGCCAGCAGGCTTCATAAGCCTCTCACTGTTTGGTAATAAGTGTTATCCATGCGGTGTGTATTGTGGTGGAAAATTGAAAAATAGTGCCGGCCTTATATAGAATTCATTTATTCATTGGTGCAGATGTGCCCTAACAATGAGAGGTGTTGTTCGGATTTTCCATATTTCGGGACTCCAGCTTCGGTATACCTACAGTATTTCAACTATAATCTTATAAGTTACCAGATATCAGTTGAATAGTTTATTTATTTATTTATTACGGAAAACCAGTTAATCCATTTTTCATGACCATCTTTACCGTTGTGAGCTAATGTAAATGTTTTTACAGGTTTTCACAAAGTTCACAAATACCGTTCATAAAAAAAACGCAATTACCCAACTAAAATAGAAATAATCAAAAACTAATCACATGATATAATAAAGTTATCAATTACACAAACACCATAACATATTACGCTACTATACATTATCGCAGAGTATTATGCATTATTGAAGCATTATTGATAGCCTAGTGGTTAGGATGTCAGCCCCCTAATCAGAGGTCGGGGACTCAAACCCGGGCACGTACATACAACTTTTCGGAGTTATGCGCTTTTTTAAGCATTTAAAATATCACATGCTTCAACGGTGAACGAAAACATCGTGAGGAAACCTGCATGTCTGTTCTCCATAATGTTCTTAAAGGCGTGTGAAGTCTGCCAATCGGCACATGGCCAGCGTGGTAGACAGCGATATGGCCAAACCCTTCTAATATTGAGAGGAGAACCGTGCTCTGTAGTAAGCCGAGATGGGTTGATCATGATGATGATGACACATTATCAAAGTCTGAAAAAGTTTGGTGAAGTATTAACAGCTGCATTGATTTTGATTAAATTTGGCACAAATATATAATTTTTATCCAGTTCAATTGGGAGTATCTTACTCCAAAATTAAATTAAAAAAACTCACGGAAAAAATATTGTGTGGTGTTTCCAATTTAAGTGAAGATGGAAAGTAATAAATAGTTTTAAAAAGTGTGAAGTAAGAATCTTTGACCCGTAAAAAGCGTAATAAATTGTCGAACTCTTATAAAAACCTACAAAGACGTGTCGCAAAGCGATTTAGCGTTCCGGCACGATGTCGCGTAGAAACCAGTTAGGAGAGTGTTTACCATACCCCTAACAGGTTAGCCCGCTACCATCCTAGACTGCATCATCACCTACCACCAGGTGAGATAGCCGTCAAGGGCTAATTTGTAGTGTATAAAAAAAAAAAAGACCGAGCCGAGGTCAGAACAATATACGACCTACGATTTTGATGCTGATTTATATAAAAACATCTCGTAGATAATGACAAAAAATCTTCATAAGACGTTCACTTAGCTTTCGGGTTTCTCGCACGATAATATTATGAATCGTTGTCATTAGCGCGGAATGATTAATGCTTAACCCAATTTCAGCCAACAGCTGGCCGCCACGCGCTCCCAAACTATCGCACTCACTATCAGCTTAATAATTACCAGAATATTAGCATTACGTAGCAAATTAGTCCTTTGTTAATCTGTTGTAGGCTTTGTTGATGTTTATGAAGCTCTCATAGTGATTAACGTGAATTTATTTGCATCATCCAAACATAGCCGCGGCTCGATATCGGTTACAATAATTATGACAAACATTGGTTACCGATATTTGTTGTAATGTGAATTTTTTTAATATTTTACAGATAAGTATTGTTTATAATTTATACTCAATGAGAAACTCTGTCATTTAAACAGGCTTATTAGACTTGATAAAGTTTGTAATTTATAAAATTGTTGCAGTGCTATTGAGTGTTTTCCTCAGTACATTTATATATATAATATATGTATATGTAATGATATATTATCTGTTTTTATTTTTGGTTACATATTATTTGTTTATTGCTATTTCAAATAGTATTTAAATAAAGTTAAAGGATAGTAAGCGGTGATAGCCTAGTGGTTAGGGCGTCAGCCTCCAAATCAGAGGTCGTCGGTTCGGATCCGGGCACGCACCTCTAACTTTTCGGAGTTATGTGCGTTTTTTGTTTAACAATTAAAATATCACTTTCTTCAACGGTGAAGGAAAACATCGTGAGGAAACCTGCATGCCTGAGAGTTCTCCATAATGTTCTCAAAGGCGTGTGAAGTCTACCAATCTGCACATGGCCAGCGTGGTGAACTATGGCCAAACCCTTCTCATATTGAGAGGAGACCCGTGCTCCGTAGTGAGCCGGTAATGGGTTCATCATGATGAAGTGTATATTCCATTCCAAAAAATAATGTTATAACGTTATTATCCGTAGTTACCGATTGTAGTTTTTTCGTTAATCGATATGGTTGTTTGTGTAATTAACTTAAAGCCACTGGGGTTTTTTGTTTTTTATTATCTGCAGTGGAAATTCGTAGAGTATCTTTACAGTACTTTATTCCTCTTAAAGTTTAAACGGAACCAACAAAAATGCACCAACGGCCAAAGGATACAGATTTGAAGAATTTTTCTATTTTCGTCTAATTAGAAACAATATCGATGATAATTGAACACCATCTCCTAAAAAAAATACGTGTTGCCACGCACCACGCAACCTTTGGTAGTCAATTAATTGGCAAAGTTACCAAAAGCATAAATGTTAGTTAAACGATAATGGAGACAAAGACCAGACCATTTCTAACAAGAATAATATTTCTGAATAAACCATTCGGTTTAAACGGAAACAGAATTCGTCGAATTTCCAAACATTTAGAATATTAACGAGCAACCAATACAAATTGATGAAAGCTACAAAAATGATAAAATAAATTTAGCTATAAATTTCACAATTTGAAATTGGCGACAATTGCGAGCGAAAAACAATGGGTATTGAGTATTACATTTTTAGCGTGATTGAGAAATATACTGTAGTTAAATATCCATTAAATTTGATGCACGGGCTCAACAAAGGTAATATTTTGCAAGATTGACAGGCATCAATTGCCTCAGAGCATGATAATAAACCTCACAAAAAGCAATATAACATGCCGGGGTCCTTTAAAACCAATTTGTACTGGCTTTACGATTACTCCGAGCCATCAAACAAGGGGAAATATTGTGTTTTTATGTCATATTAAGTTTTGATGGCATAAGTTACATTCACTTATATATTTAGTACGTAACATTATAGACCTAAATTTCTATTGATGTTAATATTAATTTTCTAGATTCCTAATTTAGATTTATTCTTTAAAATATGGGTATGATTTTCGGTCAGCAATTAAAATTTCATCATCATCATGATCAACCCATTCTCGGCTCACTACAGAGCACGGGTCTCCCCTCAATATGAGAAGGGTTTGGCCACCATTCTGGCCAAGTGCGGATTAGCAGACTTCACACGCCTTTGAGAACATTATGGAGAACTCTTAGGCGTGCAGGTTTCCTCACAATGTTTTCCTTCACCGTTGAAGGAAGTGATATTTTTTTTAATTTATTTTTTAAAACGCACATAACTCCGAAAAGTTACAGGTGCGTGCCCGAGTTCGAACCCCCGACCACTGATTAGGAGGCTGACGTCCTGATCACTAGGCTACCACAGCTTCATTAAAATTTAATAATAAAATATTATAGATACTCTTTTAATGCAATCTTTTATAGGTTCGATTTTATAATGCGATTGAATTAAGATTCTCTTAATGCCAATACATTCTATTTAGTTACTAACTCAATAACATACAAAAACTGTAATGTTATTATAAATGAAGTTTTGTAAACATGTAAAGCTCTAACGAAAGTGATAAAATTTATACATTTATTAAAGCACTAAATCATTTCGTCTTGTCATGTGAGAATTATGTAAATAATGTCAAATTAAAGTATTCATTAATTTTTATTATTTTTTGACGACCTCCGTGGCACAGCGCGTGCGCTGTTGCCTTATAAAGTTCCTATACATAAAGGTCTTGGGTTCGATTCCCGGCTCGAGTCTGGTCTGGTGAGAGGCTTCGGCCGTGGCAAATTACCACCCTAACGACAAAGACGTGTCGCCAAGTCATTTACCGTTCCGGAACGATGTGTAGAAACTAATAAGGAGTATGGGTTTACCATAAACTATTACTAACACTAAAAAAACTAATAAATAACAGATTAGCCCGTACCATCTTAGGCCGCATGATCACTTACCATCAGGTGAGATGCCGTCAAATGCTAACTAAAAATATTCAATGAAATCATTTTTCCAGCCTTCAACATAATAGGAATTACATCTGAATAAGCTTTGACGTAATTATTACGTAGGATTGCTTTAGATCCATTGTATGCAGCGTCCTAAAATTATAGGCTGAAGCTTATAATCGACGTACGATAATTACAGAATATGATTGCTGTGATGGTGTGGGGCAATTAGGGACTGTTTTTGTTTATGATGACATTCTGTTCTGGGAATGGTTTATATGTTTGTTCAATACACGTGGGAGTTCCGCGTCGGTGCCGTTTCGATGCATGTGTCGACCTCGAGTTAAATTAACCGGAACCTTTAAGTTTTGGGGGTATAGTTAAGATTCTGTGCATGTTTGTCGCAGTCAATAGTATTTACTAGTAGTTTATTATATTTTGTTAGAGATATTGTCCTTTGGTTTCCCTGGAACCCTCATAGCTTTAGTTTTAAGTTTACGAATATAGTTATCACCATGAAATAACTACTGTGTAAATTATTGACGCGTCAAAAGTGCCTTTTTAAGGACTATTTGAATAAAGATTATTTTGAATTTGAATTTGTTTTCTTAATAATTGTTTACTTAATAGATAATAGCTCGGTCTGTTGAAAACAAATCTCTTAACTGAGCAAAATAGGTAGGTCTTAAAGTAATGCCAATGTCAAATTGTTTAATTTAATTTACTCAAAGCGATTTTTTAACAACATGTAGTAATCCGAAGAAACTCTTTTTACTCTAAATATAAGTTTTTTAAAGTAAGATTTCGAGAGAAAGTAATACAAGTGTTAATATATTTGAAATTAACAAAATAGATATCATGGAATGGAGTTTACCAAGCGATTTAGCGTTCCGGCACGATGTCGCGTAGAAACCAACTAGGAGCATGGGTTTACCATACTTCTAACAGGGTAGCTTGCTACCATCCTAGCATCATCACTTACCACCAGGTGAGATAGCCGTCAAGGGCTGACTTGTAGTGTATAAAAAAAATGGAATGTTGATAAAAACTAAGTGATGTTTGCATTATTTATCAGTCTCTATTGACTAAAAATACACCTTTGTCCATTTCTTCTAAGTTATTAATTATGAGAAAATCTTTTTATTATTTTTTGCTATACAAAAGTGTTATCAACAAAATATATATATACAATAAACAGATATTCGAATGCGTGTCTTTAAAGTGAAGTAACGAAACAGACTTGTCTTGAACTTCCGACCTTAAATGCGATAAAGTAAAATTTGTTGGATATTAAATAAATTATATACACATTAAACACTTTTTGAGATTATGACTATTACTACGCCGCCCTGTTGTATTGAAGCTGATGGGAATGTAAATTCAAACAAAAACAAATTTCCATTACCGGTAGCAGATAATGTAATCGATAAGATGAATCTCATTTAAACTAGAATGCAACACGGCGTGACTCTGCGTTTTGTTTTTAAGTCTTAACGTACAAACAAAGGCTCAATTTATTAAGTCTTATGTTTGTTAATGTGATCTTTTATTTTAAAATTTAATATAAAAAGTATTCCCCAAGTTAAAGTAAAGAAATAAACAATGTCTTTTCATTTCATGTTAAAGATAGAAGAACACAAACCGTGTTCATTTTGTGTCTTACTTAACAATTTCTAATCTGATCCGTAAACGCACAATATGACATTTATGTATTTTCCATTCAAATAAATTTTATATTGAAAAACAACCGCAAGTTAAAGATAGAAGAACACAAACTGTGTTCATTTTGTGTCTTACTTAACAATTTCTAATCCGATCGGTAAACGCACAATATGACATTTATGTATTTTCTTTTGAAAAACAACCGCACAAATTTATTGTAATATTATAACTTCAAGAAATAGAAGTCAATATTGAGACACAAACGACTTCAACGATTTATGCTGCCGTGAATGAACAATTTGAGAACAGAACTCTAAAAAACGATCACCGGATAAGAATGGACGATGTAAATTATGTAAAAAGTGAATACGAAAGGGCGGAACCGAGTGACTTGATAGTCAACTCATAATAGCATCGTGCGTGCACGGGTAGATACAGCCAGTATCACACGGGTGGTCTGGTTAGCCTATATCAATATAGTTTTTTACTATTTGCAGTAAACCAAAGCATGTTTGTCCGAAGGTGTTGGAACAACGTGGAATGATTTGTTGACTCTTTATTGGCTATCGATCTCAATGGACAAACGAGGTTTCTTTTTGCTTGCGCTGTGATTTGAAATATGACTTTTAAAATGTTTGTATAGGACCGACGGACATTTTAAATATTTGTGTTGTCGATACTAGTGACTAGGGAAAGTGATTTTTAAAAAACTATCCGTTTGAAATTATTTATAAGTTTCAGGTTAACTAGTTATAAAAATGGTGTTTTTAACAAAGTCTAGATGGTTGAAAAATATTTAGGGTTATAAATTTTACTAACACAATTCAACCATTATTTAACCTATAGATATGATTTGATTTAATAAAGTACAACGTGTTATGAATTAACGTTTTTTTTCACACACAAGTTCAAATTCAAATTCAAAATAATCTTTATTCAAATAGTCCTTAAAAAGGCACTTTTGACGCGTCAATAATTTACATAGTAGTTATTTCATGGTGATAACTATATTCGTAAACTTAAAACTAAAGCTATGAGGGTTCCAAACGCGCCCCGGACTAAGAAGAAGCCCACAACAAACTTAGCCGGGGTTTTTCTTTTTTTCGTTATTTAGATTTTTTTAATCTAACAAAAATCCACTTATTTTTATTTATTGTGATAGACGTGAGTAAATATGCTATGACTGTTCTTTATTAATAAATGTCACTTATTTCGAAATATGATATACAATTATTGCAATATATATACCTATGGATGTAAAGCTAACAGTAATTAATATAATAGAGGAAAAAACCAATTAACACATCAAACAATCGAAATCATCGGGTGATGATTCAGTTTTTTGAGAACTAATGGAATAATCGAAACGGAGGAATCGCGGTTTACTAATGGTTTTGTTTACATTAAAGTTGATTACATTTTCTAATTATTGTTTGTTGTTTCATAGTGATTGAAATAGTTTCCTTTAACTTTTTAGTTTTTAATCAAAAGGTGATTTTATAACTTTTGAGCTACAATAAGTTAAAATTTAAAAAATTAAAAATATCACTTGCTTCAACGGTGTAGGAAAACATCGTGAGGAAACCTGCACGCCTGAGAACTCTCCATAATGTTCTCAAAGTCGTGTGAAGTCTGCCACACATGGCCAGCGTGGTGGACTATGGCCAAACCCTTCTCATATTGAGAGGAGACCCGTGCTCTGTAGTGAGCCGGTAATGGGTTGATCATGATGATGATGATGATGAGCTACACTAAATTATCAGTTGCTTTAGATGCCCAAAAATATGATAAAGAGAATGGATTATCTAATATTATTTCCAAAGAAATAGTAATAGTCTACATTGATAGTTCAAATGCGTGATAGTGTAACCTTATATACAATAGATTTAGAAATAACACTGATGTAATGAGAACTCTGTATTCTAAAGCATCGTAATTTACACAAATTACTTAAACAAATCACGTCAGTCACTACTTTCTTCGTTGGTAATTTTCTAAAGCTCTTAGCGCCTTACAAATCGTGTCGCTCAACTCGTCTAGCCCTTTATCGGCTTAATTGAACTAAATCATCATCAATTTAGTTAAACGGACCATCGTTCTTGTTGGTTTTAACTTAAAAGTTATCTTGGAAAAATAAACAAAGTAGCCACTGTGGTTGGTTGCTCATTAGGCGTAACATGCTTATCTCAAAGTGATACAAATGTTTCCGTTTACTGCTGCTTTTGAACACTGCTCGTTTGTTTGTGTTGTAATTATGAGAATCCTTATGTTTTCAATTTATTCCTATTTACATCTAACTTTGATATCTGAAGTATTTTCGGATGTTTGGAAGATGGTAATAATATTTTTCATGATATTGACCTAAGAATCAAACAAGGACGTCCTTAGATGAAATGTTTATTTAATCATAAATACTTTTCGTTTTTAACACTTTCATTTTATATTTTCGAAAGATTTATTGTGGAGATGCTGAGAATTTAATCCATAACAGATTAAATTTCTGGCTTCATATATTATTTCGATGAAATGAAAGTCAAGTTATAGTGAATTGGCTTTCAATTTCACTTGAATGTAGAGTTCTAGCATAGGGGTGAGAAAAAGCCTCACGTTGGTGGTATCTTAATTCAGTAGCCGCATTGCGAGATTTTCCTAATTACCGCAAATCCGCGTAACAAACCGTAACACTTACGTTGATCGAAGAAGCAGCGGTCCAGACCATTCATAACGTATATAACCGCATAGTGCACTGAATTCACAATTTTTATTTGTCACGTTCACAATCACTGTTGGTCACAACCTGCACTGAAAACAAATCACAGCGAATGTTCGATCTCGTTCACTGCACAACGTCAGGGCGGGTGCGTAGGGCACCTGCATAGGTTTGCCAGGACGTGTTCCCTTGGCGGCGGTCGGCGCGCGACTGGCTTGCGCGCGGCGCTTTAGCCGGCGGGTGGTGGTGGGGTGGGGAGGGGATGCGTGCGTTCGGAATCCGCTTCCCACGTGCTCTGCGCCGTCCCTTTCTTACAGGACGGGTTAGCTTTTTAAAAGCGCGGCCCGTCGACGCATCGATATGCCCGGGGCGATGTTTCTCGGTAACCTTGTTTATGCGTATTGCAGCTAATAATAACAGGCGAACACTCCGCGCGTTTGTTGTTGTTTGTTGCGTTTTTTATTGCACTTCACTTTATATGTTTGAGTTGGGTTCTTGTGCAATGAACAGCGAAAAGATTTCCGAAAGCACAGTGCTCTTATAAATATTTAAAAACAGACCCCCAGTTCCTGATACTAAACTGATTCGTCACGTCATATATTATTCGTGATAATGCATATATGAAATTTAATTTTAAAAATAAGGATTTGTAACATCATGAGCTTATAATAATCCAACCAATTTGGTAAGCATGAGCTTTGAAGTTTTATTATAACATAGGTTTGCGTAGCGGCAAAATATCAGATTAAGTACATTTTACTCGTGTTTAATAGCTTTAAGAGACAATAAAATATTAATCAAACATTCTTCAGGTCACCAAACTTTCTTTAACAACTTTCCGAACAATGTTCAACTATAAAAATATGTCACTCAAAAAAAAAAAAAAAGAATACACTTAGTGATGCGATAAGGGCGTAACGACAGAAATAGGCCTACTTAAACAAATGATTCATACAGACTACACACATAGTTAAAAAGAGACAACAAACCCAACCATATCTGTACAAAAGGGGACAAGTTCTAAGATAGGGAGACAAAAACCTAATGCGTTTCACGAAAAGTTATTTCTGTGTTATCGGCCTGTCACTCATCGCGGACTTTTACAGCGTTTTACCAATAGTTTTACAAAATACCAAAGATAGATGCGTTCGACTCATTGTTGAAAGCTTGCGTTTTTGATTTACGATCGCAGTGAACGGGTTGAATGATGTTATTTATTTTTTTATATATTTTTAGTTAGTTCGGTGCCTATTCCATGTCATGATGTGGAAATAAAGTGGTGGTTTATTTTTTTATGTTAAAAATTTTAACATATAATTTGACCAGAATTATTTAGAAAGGCATTTGTTGTAACGGAATCGTAATATTTGATAATCCTACCCTTTCCTAGTCATTATTTGGGGATCGCTGTTGACGAGAGCCATTTTCAAGTTTGTAAAAGCACCGCAAAAATCATGCTATATTTGTAAATTACATTCAGAAAGAGGAAAGCTATGCAAATGACGATCGCACTTTACCGATTTTCTTCTAACTTTTTTTCCATAGTTCTATTTGGTTTTTATGCGACATCGTGCCGGAACCCTAAACGCTTGTGCAACCGACGAAATACGTTGACTTTGTCATGTCAGAATCGAACCAATAGCCTCTCACTTTACAACGCTATAGCGTAGGCACTGAGCCACGGAGGTCACCAAGAAAAAGTTGACTCTTGTCGACCTCCGCGGCGCAGTGCGTGCGCTGTCATACTATAAAGTTGGAGGTCCTCGGTTCGATTCTCGGTTCGAGTCTGGTCTGGTGGTAGGCTTCGGCCGTGGCTAGTTACCACCCTATTGACAAATACGTATCGCCAAGCGATTTAGTGTTCCGGCAGAATGTCGCGTAGAAACCAATTAAGAGTGTGGGTTTACCATACCCCAAACAGGTTAGCCCGCTACCATCTTAGACCGCATCATCACTTACCATCATGTGATATGCAGTCTAGGGTTAACTTAGAAAAAAAAAAGGTGAAGGCAAACAGCTTTACTTCCGCTAAATGGTTCACAAGTACCGTGTATAATTTCGTTCTCCACGACCTCTCATTTCAGTTTCAATATCTTACACCCAAATTCGGTTCCACTACCCGAAGACAACCCGACCCCTTAATCACTCCGCGTAAATGTGTCCCCACTGTTTATTTATTAGATTATACTGCTTTGTAATGTTCTTAACACTCCAACGAGGAGTCCCTAATGGTGCCCATGGTACAGACGTGGGAGTCGCTTTAATTGAGATAGTGAGGGGCTTAATAAAATAACACATACATTACTTTTACTGCAGCATCCAGATCGGATAGTGTTTATGTTTTGATAGCGCTAAATGAGGGGAAATTAATACATACTTTAATAGTAAAAACCGGTTTATTGACAGTTGGGCTTGAACACGAGATTCTGTATCAGAAGTGGGATATTGAGATTATTGAGATTTTCCTATGACTCTTATCGGATTCTTTCAAATAATAGTAACTTAATTTTTTTTTTATCAACAAATATCTATATGAATTCTGGTTCATGTCCATTTGAATTCCCACTACAAATTGTTTTAACGATCACATATCACGATTATTAAAAGTTTTGGCTTGTTTTTTTTTATACAGTACAACTGGCCCTTGACGACCAATCTCACCTGATGGTAAGTGATGATGCAGTCTAAGATGGTAGCGGGCTAATCTGTTAAGGGTATGGTCAAACAATACTCCTAATTGGTTTCTACGCGACATCGTGCCGGAACGCTAAATCACTCGGTGACAAGTCTTGGTCGGCAGGGTGATAACTAGCCACTATCGAAGACCAGACTGGAGCCGGAAATCGAACCCAGAACCTCCAACGTTATAATGTGCCAGCACACGCAAACAGAATGGCAAAGTTTTCTCTAACTAATTTAGGATGTAAAAAACCTAGACTAGTCTAGACTAGCTAATTTCCGTACCAAGCTGCAATAAACACTTACACAGAATTAATATGACTGAGGGGAAAAAACACCAAAATGATATCTCTAATTTACTATATTATTTAATATTTATAATTTGGTGTTATTTCACCTCTCAGCCTACTACGGTCCACGATAATAGACAGACTTAGGGACAAATGGACGGACGTTTAAGTAGGTAATAGGACCGCATAGGAAATCTTTACTATGTATCAAAAAAGTAGACACTTACTCTACAGTACGTATTTCCAAAAATTTAAAGCGGTGATAGTCTAGTGGTTAGAGCGTAAGCCTCCTAATCAGAGGTCGGCGGTTCGAATCCGGGCACGCACCTCTAACTTTTCGGAGTTATGTGCGTTTTTAAATAATTAAAATATCACCTGTTTTAAAGGTGAAGGAAAACATCATGAGGAAACCTGCATGCCTGAGAGTTCTCCATAATGTTCTCAATCCGCACATGACCAGCGTGGTGGACTATGGCAAAACCCAAAACGATACCCGTGCTCTGTAGTAGAGTCGGTACTGGGTTAATCATGTTTTCAACTCTCAGCCTATTACGGTCCATGATTATAGACGGATGTGCTGAGGGATAGACGGGTGGACGTTTTAGTAATAAGATCGCATTTACAACATTTCATTGATCAACCCATTACCGGTTCACTACAGAACACGGGTCTCCTCTCAATATGAGAAGGGTTTGGCCATAGTCCACCATGCTGGCCATGTGCGGATTGGCAGTTTTCACACGCCTTTGAGAACATTATGGAGAACTCTCAGGCGTGCAGGTTTCCTCACGATGTTTTCCTTCACCGTTGAAGCAAGTGATATTTTAATTGTTTAAAACCGCACATAACTCCGAAAAGTTAGTGGTGCGTGCCCGGATTCGAACCGCCGACCTCTGATTAGGAGGCTTACGCTCTAACCACTTAACTTCATCGGCTATCACCGCTTAACACATTTACGATGACTTAAAAAAGTAGCCTCTACATAACGTATTTCCAAAAATTTTACGTACTCCAAAAAACTATTCCACATTAAACTGAACACTAGAAAACGTAGCAAACTCCGAGCTGACAACTTAACGTGATACCGGAGCTCAGTGCAAGTTTGGAACTCGCATAATCCCGACGTAACCGTCTCGTTGTCGTATCAAATTGCTTGAAGAGTAGTTATTCGCTAAGTGTACCATAACTTTGCGCTTAACAGACCTGCGCCTCGATGTTTCGTGAGATATTCTATGGAAATTTGTCTGGTGGAAGGCTTCGGCCGTGGCTAGTTACCACCCTACCGACAAAGACGTGTCGCCAAGCGATTTTAGCGTTCCGGCACGATGTCGCGAAGAAACCAATTAGGAGCGTGAGTTTACCATACTCCTAACAGGTTAGCCCGCTACCATCCTAGACTGCATCATCACTTACCACTAGATAGCCGTCAAGGGCTAACTTGTAGTGTATAAAAAAAAAAAAAAGATTAAAAGTCGAGGTCATCAACCTTTTAACATCATCTCAGGATTTTAGAGCGTAGACCCACAACGCTACTCTTTTTTTTATCCACTACAAGTTACGCCCTTGACGGCAATCTCACCTGATGGTATGTGATGATGCAGTCTAAGATGGCAGCGGGCTAACTTGTTAGGGGTATGGTAAACCCACGCTCCTAATTGGTTTCTACGCGACATCGTGCCGGAACGCTAAATCGCTTGGCGACACGTCTTTGTCGGTAGGGTGGTAACTAGCCACGGCTGAAGCTTCCCACCAGACCAGACTCGAGCCGGGAATCGAACCCAGGACCTCCAACTTTATAATGCGACAGCGCACGCACTGCGCCATGGAGGTCGTCAAAAGCTATGCAAGTTTAACGTTTTTCACCACACAAGTGAAAATAACCAGGACCTATTTTAGAAGGGAAATGCAAACTACGAATGTCGATTAATTATCATTATTAAATATAAAAAATGGTTTTAAGTTTCACTACAAGTTAGGTGTTGACTGCGATGTCATCTGATAATGAGTCTAAAATGGTATCAGGGTACGGCGGTTGTATTAAACCGATACTCCTAATCAGTTAGTACGTGAAATCGTACCTGAAAGCTTGGAGGCACGTCTCTGTTGCTTGGCTGGTAATTAGCACCGACAAAAGCCTTCGCAAACCAAACCAAACAAAACCAGACTAAAAAAAAAACAGAAATGGTATATTCCCAAGTTCTTATTGCCAGGGACCTCAACTTATAAGGCACCAGTGGTCAACACTGCGGCGGAGAAAAACATGACAAAACTAAATTCTACAGCTATGCAACCTTTAATAAAAAACTTATTTAAACTTGCCCAGACAAAATAAGTACGTACGCATAGGGACGCATTATAATCTGCCAAATTGAGAGCTATGACGAACAAACTAAAAATCCTAGAACTATTTTATTACTTCAATTTGATCTTGCACAGTAATCTATTAATACATACGTAAGTATTGCTATGTTGGTATAGTGGTAAACATGTTTGACGTTTCAATATAGAAGGTCAAGTTCGAGAAGAAGGTTCGAGATAGATCCCGGTGCCTTCCACGTTTGTGCTGATGGTGGACACCGAGGGTGTTTAGAAAACCAACATTACCCGAAATCTACCTCACAAGGTTTAGTTACTAAAGAAAAAATATCCGCCCTTTGGAAAAAAAAGCTCCGAAAATTTCAAGTTAGGTTGCTATGTTAGGGTCTCTGTGGGGAAATTCTCAGTATCCCAGTCCAGGAGTTATGAATTTGGTACTGTCCAACCCTGTTCTTCCGTAAGCTTAAGTACCAATGCACTAAAGCCTGCCCTCTGAGCCGTATTAAAACATCGCTAGGGTCTAAGCTCTATTTCTCTCTCCTACGAGAGGCACGCGACCTCAATGCACAGCGATGGGGCAGTAATAGGCTAAGGTAGAACTTAAGAAAGCATATTAATTAAAAAAAAAAAAACAGATATAATGTCAAAGGTTTTTCTTTAAAACGCGAGTAAGCTTAAAAGTATATATGTAATAAACCACTTATATAAAACATTCATACATACATGTATATACGAGTATATACATATTATATACTTTATAAAAATATAATATTAGGGGTTAAAGTATGAAATTGCCGATTTTTCGAAGTATTTTTTGTCTAAGCTGAATAAAAAAACAACTGAAAGTTGATAATCGAATGTTGCACATTTTTTAAAAGAAGAACTACATCGGTACCGTATTAAAAAAGTTTCACTGAAAAATCTCAAACCATGAAGGTCAATTCGAAGTATCTATTACAATAAAACGGCAATTTCATACTTTAACCCCTATTATTTATATATAAAAATTGGTCCTCAATTACTGACTGATTAGCGCATAGCTTAAAGCACCAGACGGATCATGCTAAAGTGTGACAAACAGATTGCTATTATAACGCCAATGTATACTAAAAAAACCTCTAATGTTGTAAAATAGGGGTTTAGAATTCGTATCAAAATAAAAAAAAAACAACTGAGCGAAGTTGTGGGCATAAGCTAGTTTTAATTATAAGATTGCGAAAGCGTATCGATTAGTTTGTTTGTTATCTTGAGTTGAGATAAATCTCTGCGCCGACAATGATAGCGAAATTAAGCATCTTGGAAACATGTGTTTTTCCGCTTTTATTAAAAAAAAACCTAAATTTGCTTTAGCAAACGCGGACGAAGATGCGGGTTACAGCTAGTTATGTATGTAAGTATAGTGTATCCCCACATTAGGCACACATGATGAATGAGAGTCGTTCCGCTAGATTAGTTCACAAATTGTGATAAACATCCCATAGATCTCCGCTCAGATATGACGTATTGTATACTCAATGCCTCTCAAAGCATTGAGATTCGTGAAAAATGTTTATCATTCTAGGTAAATCAAAAGGTCATCGGGGATTTGACTCCAGGGCCGTAAACTAAAATAAAAAAATAATAAATTATAACAGGTAAATTAATTGTGAAATCCTTAACTTTCTTTTTCTAAAATCGAAATATTCGATTTCCATTCGAAAAAAGAATAATAAAATATCACATTTACTGGATGTGGACCGAACGTAAATAAAAAAAAGAAACTTGAAAATTACGTCCTATTTTAATTTGAAAATAAATGCGACAACAATGTTGCTTTTGATTGTCGCTATAATTATGTACTTGTATTGCTAGGCTGCATAGTCGAGTATCTGTGCCTCAAGGAAGGCGGGTAAAAAAAACACCAACCACACACCAACTGTGGATACTAATAAAATATAAAAAAAAATGTTAGTGTATGTTCTATTAATTAAATTAAATTCGTTCCACAAGCAAGAGCTAGACTAAAGATTAACTAATTGATTGTTTGATCTTTTGCTTATTGTAAAATATTTTGTTCCCTTTTTCTTCGTAATTTCTTTCAACTACAGACTCCATACAAGTACCGTAAGTAGGTTTAAGTAAGCGTCGAAAGCAAGGTACAGTCCTGACGAGGGTTTATTATTTGACGCTTCTTTTATTATTTTTCTTATACTCCGCTGGCGCCATTTGCATGTGACGTCCGCTAGCGCCGGCGTCGCGCGCTTTAATGACAAAATTTAAAAGCGAATTGCCACACGAAAAAATTTTTATTTTTCGCTTTTCGCCTCCAACTGCTTCGGATTTTAGTCAAATGTTTTTAAAAGTTGGAATATTCCTTTTTGGTTTCGGATCCAACAAACATTTTACTGAATGAGTGGTTACTAAAATCATCATCATCAAAAATCTTTAAATTTTAAGGTTCTACTTGGGAGTATTGGTCTTCAAAACTCACAACGCTTTGCTATTCTATGGCTGCAGATGTCCGCCCATAACGTGGCGAAAATCTTTCGTTTTCACCAGACCAGACCAGAGTAAACTAAGAATTGATACTAAATTGACAAATTGTCTGGGGATGGAAACCAGGACATCCTACTTCTGAGAAACTGTGTCAGAGTAGTTTACAAAATTAATAACTTTTTATAGGGTGGAAACTTGCTAAAAAAAGTTATTTGATATACCAGTAATACTCGTATATAAGTTCCGGTTTCCGGTTTAGGTTAATCTAAGTTTTATTTCAAGTTTTATGTAAAATGTTTGATGTAAAATAAACTAGTTCTCGTTAAAACCTATACTTGAATATGGGAGAATATAGAGACTATGCCATCATTGTATTGATATCATTCAGATACAACCATTGTCAATATAAGACACAGTAAAGCACAGTTGGGTTGAACTGGTCCAGTTAATTTATTCCTAAGCAGTCGGTCTGTTGACTTACATATTTTGTAGATTTGCCGAAGTAATTTGCTTAGACGCTTCTCGCGTCAGGTCGGAACCGTTCAAACCTCATCGATTGCTGTAATCAGATTAAATTGGAGCGGTTGTCATCTGACGCGGCGCCCCCGGGGATTCACCCTTCATTGCTCGGAATTAAGTTATTGTCAAGTTTATTGCACTAATGCGGGGTTTGTTCCACTCGTGCGTGTCGATCGGCATTCGTATGTAAACTGTGGACCAATGTTTGTTCAAATATTCCAAGAATTGTTCATGAAACCGTGATATTAATTTTTCATATATATATCATAGCCTTATATCATTCAAGTGATAAAACTTCAGAGGCAAGTCACTTATAGCGTTAATGCGATATATTATAAAACGAAGCGGTGATAGCCTAGTGAAGCGGTGATAGCCTAGATAGATAGATAGTGGTTAGGGCGTCAGCCTCCTAATCAGAGGTCGGCGGTTCGAATCCGGGCACGCACCTCTAACTTTTCGGAGTTATGTGCGTTTTTAAACAATTAAAATATCACTTGTTTCAACGGTGAAGGAAAACATCGTGAGGAAACCTGCACGCCTGAGAGTTCTCCATAATGGCGTGTGAAGTCTGCCAATCCGCACATGGCCAGCGTGGTGGACTATGGCCAAACCCTTCTCGTATTGAGAGGAGACCCGTGCTCTGTAGTGAGCCGGTAATGGGTTGTTCATGATGATGATGATGATGATAAAACGAAGAAACTTTGTATATATAACTCCATTAAATCTTAACCGATTTTGATAATTATCTTTTTATTAGTTAGATTGTTTGAATAGTTTCGTGAATAGCCTGAAAACCCTCACTTAAGACTGAACGAAATTCAATTCATATATGAGTAGTCCACTTGCAAACCACGTTATGTTAAAAAAAAAACATTTTTTATCCAATGGCGCCAATCGGTTAAGGATTTAAAATATTAACGTCAGCATTTAATATACTGTGTTAAAACTCGCTATGATAAGAATAAAATGGGATTGAAATCTCAATACTTTTGCAAAAGTCGTTATGTTGATCGGCAGTCCACTTTCAAAAATCGCTAAGTTTGTATTAACTTGCAAACGACGCTAAGTTGCGTGGTGACTTTTGCAAAAGCCGCCATCTTGAGTGCCAGTACGCATAATACTGTCGAAGTGCATGCACGCGTTGCTTTCTTCAGATACTGCAGGCTTTTAAAAACGAGGTATTTTCTATTAAAATTATCATGGAGTATCAAGAACAAGAAGTTGTTTTGGCACCAAACAGAAGAGGACGTAAAAAGATAGCTGATAAATCTACATGGAAGAGAGAACTTGAGAAGTCGAAACGGTAAGATTATTATTTTATGGTTACCTTTTGTAAATAGGATAGATACCTGGTTATTTGCTGGGGATTTTTTTGCTCTATTGTTATTTATTAATGTGCCTATCTGTTTTGTTTTAGACATATGCCTAAGGGACTGCCAGTTATACCACAATGTGTACATGGAAATTCAAAACAGGGATACAAGTGTAACGACTTAACGGTTCAAGACTACAGTAAATTTCATCGGAATTTTTATTCAACTTCAGTTAAAGTCACCCAAGATACTTTTTTATTAAAATACTGTACAGCGCAAACTCCTAAAAAAGAAGGAAAGAGAAAATCCCAGACTATATGCTATTTTATACCAAAGCACGAAAATTTGGCTGGAAGACGCCGCGTCAAATTAATTAAGGTGTGTCAAAAAGCAATGACCACAATTCTGGGAATCTCTAGGGACAGAATTCAAAGAATTTGTAAACAGCATTTAATCACGATGGCAATGCCGAAAGAAAGAAGAGGAGGTAATAGAAAGTCCAATCTGTATTCTGATCGCACAGAATCCGTAAAATCGTTTATAAAGGGACTTGAAGCTTTGGAATCACATTATGTTAGAGGAAGATCTACTGTGCAATATCTGAGCAGCGATCTAAGTATAAAAAAATTGCATAAACTTTACAACGATGACGCTCAGAATGTGTCAGTGAGATATGAATTTTTCCGACGTATCTTTAACAAGTACTTTAATTTGAGTTTTAAGTCTCCCGCTACAGATGCATGTTCTAAATGCATTCAATTAAAAGAAGTTATTAAAAGAGAACGCGACACAGCAAAAAAACAGCTGCAAATAGCTCAGCTTCGTATTCACAAGCTAAAGGCCAAATGCTTTTACACTAGCCTCAAAACACAAGGCGACAACGAAATAATTTTCTCTTTTGACTGTCAAAAGAATTTGGTTTTACCAAAAGTACCAGACCAGAGTGCCTACTTTAGCCGACAATTGTATACGTATAACTTAACAGTATGTCAAGGGCCATCTCGTGGGGCTCAAAACTGTTTAAACACATTTATTTACACGTGGTTGGAAACTGAGGCAAAGAAAGGATCTAATCAGATTGCTTCGGCGGTATTTCATCGGCTAATGAATACCAATTTTGAAGACACTGTTAGTCATATTAAATTATTTTGCGACGGTTGTGGGGGGCAAAATAAAAACTCAATCGTTTTGGGAATGTTGGCATATTGGCTAAAAACAAAAGCTCCACGTCACATCAAGAAACTTACGCTGATATTCCCTGTAGTGGGGCATTCATTTTTGCCCCCCGACCGTGTATTTGGAAATATCGAAAGAGAAATACGTCCTTTAGAAGTCATTGTGGAACCCCAGACATATTTTGATATTTTTAAAAAGTATGGTACGGTTCTCAGACTAGGCAGCGACTTCCATTTTTATGATTGGAAATCAAGCGTTAAAAACGTACTTAAGTTACCTGGATCTTGGCACTTTCAATTTAATGCCTCTAAAAGATTCTTTTTAAGAAAGGATAAAAATAATAGAATTGCCATTAAAGGGGAACCTAATTATGTATCTGAGGTAATAAATTATGGCAACGTTTGCAAAAGAGGCAAATCATTCGAAAATATTGTGCCCGTTATGATGAATGTTGGAGTTCCAGTAAAACCAGTAAAGTTAAATGATGTGCGAAATCTTTTGAAAAAACATTTCGGTGAAGATTGGGCTTCTTACGATTATTTACAATATTACAATTTTCTTCAAGAAGAACCAAATGAGACTGTTATAGAAGAGACTGATAATGAAGAAACCATAATACACGAAGAAATAGACTTAAGAGTGTAATAATAGATAAAAATTGTAATTTCTTAAGAGTAGAGGAAAATAGAAGCTTATATTTGATTATTTCAAAACTGCCTATGTTGATTGCATACAACTGCAAAACTATCTATGTTAAAAAATCTTTTGCAAAACTAGCTATGTTTAATTTTAAAATGCAAATTAAATGATTATTATGAAAGAGTGATTTTATTTGCTAACATAATTTAATTCGATGTGCTACTAAGTTCATGTAATACACAAAAAAATGCATCTTAATATCGTAATTTTAAGTCTAAACATTTTAATTAGTTTTCTCAATTAATTGCTGCATAAACTTAACGGGGTTTGAAAGTGGACTACTCATATATTTATGTTGTAAATATTCCGATCACCTGGCACTTGTTAAAAATGGTAAGAAGTTTCTAGATGGACATTTGAATACAATTTCACTAATAATGTGATTTCGACCCTTACACGTTAATTAATTGTACTACTGTAACATTAATTGTTAATAATAAGAACCGTAAAAGAAGGAATCTCTTCCAAATCTTTAAAAAGGATAATCCACCCACTTAGTGATCCGAGTCAACGTTGCTTATTTTAAAGGTTTTTTTACTGTAATCCACATGGACTAAGTCGTTAGAGAATCAGCTAGATCAAAAAAAAAATCGCCACTTTTTTGATAGAGCTTCTCATTTGATAGGGTTCTTAAATAAGAATTTAATTACCCCATATTCATTTCCTCGAATAAATCGGGTTTTCATGCATATTTTTACCTACAAAATAGGTTCGATGTTTTACTGATCCATACATAATATGATGCCCCGTATGATGGGGTATTAATCGAAAAATATTTAATAAATTATTTAAAAATGTGAGAAGGCATGTAGTTTTATCAATTCAATAATTTAAGTTTTAAGCAATCTGAGCCCACCTCTAAGGGGGTTCAATATATTTTTTCTAGCTTATATGTAATAGCACTAATTTATAGTAATATTTATCTGCCAGAGGTCCACTATCACAATGGTATAGCTCAAGAGGCTTACTAGCATCGCTTAAACCAGTATTATTTTAACATCGCGATTTTAGACAGACACATCAAAGTGTACTATTAAAACTGAAGTTTTAAGAGAATACTGGTAAACAAAAAGGTGTCTTTGTCTGTGGTTTTAGTAGCAGGTGGTAGACAACCAAGCGGTTTAGTGTACCAGTATTATACGTCGTCAGACTTGCTTAGAGTTTGCGTACTCTATCAGAGTTCAATTTAATAATCCATACGTCATCTATTACTTACCAATATGTGAAAACGTAGTCAAGTGAGTTTATATCTGAACCTGTCCAATTATCGATCAGAAGCAGCTATTACCTGAAAAGAGACAAATTTAAATTAATATTATTAAATGCACATACTTAAAATTCCAATTCCAGCTGGATTCGTTTTGGTAGCCGCGTTAATACAGTCACAGAACATCCCCTCCGGAAGCTACGAAGGCATAACTGCGCCGATTCCGATGGGGTATGTGGGATTCACCCACTAAACCACCCACGCTGGTTGGGTCGCTGGGTTTTAGTGGATACTCCGCTAAAACCTAGCGACGCGTCGTCTGGTGGCTGGGTTAGGGGAACCCTCGCACACTCGTCCGCAACCCAACTAGGCATACCCTCCACCGGGAGCCTATGATCGAGGCCCCCTAACTCCATCCAGGCGCGCAAGGAACATTGAGCGCGCCTCACGACCCAAGTCACAGGACAGAGTGTGACATTGTCAATAACCTTTCAGTGCAGCAATTTAAATATTTCTTAGTAAATAATTATATCATATTATTAAAAATATTATAAATGTTGTATTTGCGTGGGTGCGCGAGCCACTTAATAGATTGTTTATTGAATTTAGGATAGTTTATTTTTAATTAAATCCCTAGATGGGTGAAATAGGAGATGAATAGGTATGTAATACCGTAATTTCCAGTATCATCTAAACATGTGGTTAGATGGTAATGTTTTATGTTTAAATGTTTACTTGTTGACGAGTGCTCATCGAAAATGAGTTATTTTTGTAGGTTGTGTGGTCATATTTCTTGAAAACACCTAAATACTCGTGACTTTGAACATTTTTAGTTTTGGCACCGCACCTCTCCGATTGATGTTTTGGAGACCCTTGGGAGCACTCCAGTCCATTAAGCTGCACATTCAGCTCTCACTCTATATATTTTTACAGCTGACATTTTAAAAATTAATCCATACAAAGAATTTCATGAAAAACTCCCATACAAAATTATTCAGGCCTGATCAGAGGATCGAGTAACCTATACTCGCGGATATACAGTTTTTTTTTATACACTACAAGTAATCCTTTGACGACTATCTCAACCGGTGATGTTGCATTTTAAGTTGGTAGCAAGCTAACTTGCTAGGGGTACGGTAAACCCACACTCCTAACGCGACATAATGCCGGAACGCTAAATCGCTTTGTGACACGTCTTTGTCGGAGCCTGGAATCGAACCTTAGAACTCCAAATTTATTATGCAGCGCACGCACATGCCATGGAGGTCGTCAGATAATATTAGTAATAGTGTCAGCAATAGTTGAATCAGCACATCGCTCTGTCATGTTATTATAACGGATGGGGCGCTCCACTATCGATCAAACCGGCGCCCTGTTTGTTATTGCGATGATGTTATTTATATATAATAACTAGCTGTTACCCGCGACTTCGTCTGCGTAGAATTGCTGATTTTCCGTGAGATTGAGGTTTTAAGCTACAGGCAAATGTCAAATTGCCTATTTTCGTGTTTCTAAATTAAAAACATAGGACTTTCATACAAACTTCAAACCCCTATTTTACCCCCTTCGGGGTAGATTTGGATGAAAAAAAATTCTAACCTTATACGCCCTAAAAGAAACCTATTTTCAAAATTTCAAGCTTGTAGAATTAATAATAAATAAAATAAGCAAAAACTATCATCCCCTATTTTACCCCCCTTAACAGGTAAAATTTAAAAAAAAATTGATGTACGTGTTTTTTATTTATTATTATTAACCTTAATGCGAGTTTTTGTGTCTCCAACACCAAAGGATTTTCATACAAACTTTCAACCCCTATTTTACCCCCTTAGGGGTGGAATTTCCAAATATCCTTTCTTAGCTGACATCTCTTAACTATGAACTACCTACTTGCTAAATTATAGCTTTATACGTACAATAGTTTTTGAGATCTCGTGTTTAATCAGTATGTAAGTATGTAAGTGACCTTTCGCTTTTATATATATAGATACGATAAAACCTCTTTTGATGTATTCTCCTCCATTGCCTTAACTGCCAAAGCCTCCAAACAGATTTCCACTTAAACAGAATCATTGAAAATGCAGAAACTCCATTTTGCACCAGCCGGTAATCGAACCTGGGACCTGCTACTTACTAACACCTCGGCGCTGCTGAAGTAGTTTTACAGTTCATAGTAACTCTCTATTCTATGTCAACGTAAATTAAAGAAAAGCTAATTGGTCCACGTGCCATCGATCGGGGCCAGTCGTCCTGGATATTTTCGTTCCCTTTTACCACCAACACAAACAAACAGACAGAAGCAATTACTTATAACGATCGTATGCACATGTGGGTAAGTGCATTTAAAGTTTCTGATAATTACTTTTACATTCTAATATTATAATGTATAAAACAGGGCTTGAGAGCTGTGATAGCCTAGTGGTTAGGACATCAGCCTCCTAATCAGAGGTCGGGGGTTCGAGCCCGGGCACGCACCAATAACTTTTCGGAGTTATGTGCGTTTTTAAGCTTTTAAAATATCACGTGAAGGAAAACATCGTGAGGAAACCTGCACGCCTGAGAGTTCTCCATAATGTCTAAAGGCGTGTGAAGTCTGCCATTCCGCACATGGCCAGCGTGGTGGACTATGGCCAACCCCTTCTCATATTGAGAGGAGACCCGTGCTCTGTAGTGAGCCGGTAATGGGTTGATCATGATGATGATGATGATAAAACAGGGACGATTGTCATGGCTTAAACAAACGTTAAGAATTAATATAAAATCTTAAAAGTGGTTGTTCTTAACTGGTGCACTAACTGGTAACTTAAATAGACGTTAAAACTTCGGCCTACCTTCGAATTAATGAATGAAAACACTTTATTAGACACCAAAAAAGAATACAGTTTACTGAATACTACATATATAGTAATTCCTATGTGTATTATTTGCTAATTAAACAAAATTTATTAGAGTTAAAATATAAAGGGTTAATAAAAAATGCATCTTGTAATTTTAATATCGGAAGGTAGCTTCATTTATTTGAAACAGATTGCTTAAGCAATAAGACGGCCTTTGCATACTCATGTGTTAAGTGTTCTGTGTTGTTGTTTCTTTAAAATTTTGTGTGCAATAAAGAGTATCTATTTATCTATCTATTATATATTATCCATATATGTTTGCAGCTGTGATAGCCTAGTGGTTAGGGCGTCAGCCTCCTAAACAGAGGTCGGCGGTTCGAATCCGGGCACGCACCACTAACTTTTCGGAGTTATGTGCGTTTAAAAAAAATATCACTTGCTTCAACGGTGAAGGAAAACATCGTGAGGAAGCCCGCACTTGTGAGAGTTCTCCATAATGTTCTCAAAGGTGTGTAAAGTCTGCCAATCCGCACATGGCCAGCGTGGTGAACTTTGCCAAACCCTTCTCATATTGAGAGGAGACCCGTGCTAAGTAGTGAGCCGGTAATGGGTTGATCATGATGATATATGTTTTACCTGAACTAAAAAATATATATTTTTTGATAGGTACCTACTCAACGCTAATTTAACATCAGGTTAATTATTTCGAAATCACAGACATACGCTTAAATTGTATTATATCGTTAGTGTAGGTATATATAAAAAAGTTGATTAGAAACAGACAGCCAGAACTATAATCTCGGATCTTAATTATAATGAGCTCTCATAGCAGAGACCTATGAACCTCCAAGCGGTATAAAAATAGGCATTGACCTCCTATCACACCGACGCGTATCGCTTGCGCAATTTAACTAAACGAACCAACGAACTTTGTTTTGCAATGCTCTGTGGAACATGTACGTAATGGTTTATGCATGTATAATAATTGTTGTTGGTAGTTTTGTATACGTTTGTTTTATTGGGACTGTCGTGAACCGCCTATTTATATATGTATTTATATACTAGTTGCTATGTATACGTTTAATGAATAGAAGCAGGCGTTACTTTGCGGAAGTCCATGACAAACAATAAACAGAAAGTATAATTTGCTATATTCCGCCGACAACCGGGAGATTAGTATAGTATAACACCACACAAAATCCTCCACTAGAACCTCTACGCACGCTTCGACCCGACACCGGATCATCCTCAGGAGATGTTGACTTCACAAGCGCGAAAGGCAAAGTCTGCCGAAGAAATTGCGTGTCACATCTTGTTTGTGTCTCAATAAAATATAAATAGTACATTTGAGCTGCTATATTTTGTGTTTATTTTGTTATAAAAAATGCATCTCGTAATTTTAACTTTGGTGGGCAGCTGAAATGTTTCACAGATACTTATATTATTTCCAAGTATTGGTAATAACCGACAAAGACGTGTCGCCAAGCGTTTTAGCGTTCCGGCACGATGTCACGTAGAAGCCAATTAGGGGGGTGGGTTTACCATAGTCCTAACAGGTCAGCCCGCTACCATCCTAGACAGCATCATCACTTACCACCAAGTGAGATAGCAATCAAGGGCTAACTTGTTGTGTGTAAAAAAATATATATAAAGAAAATAGAACCATGTTATATCATTATCGGATAATATCCATTCTATCGACTTTACTTTTGCTCACTTATACTCATTATCAGTGACATTTTCAGTTTATTTAGTCTCCCATTTCTGGATGCAGACTTCCTCTCATAGGAGAGAGCTAAGAACATCTAAAATAATCTCTCTAAAAATAGGTTGAAAAACATACAGCAATAAATGTCACATGTAAGTGATGTTAAACAGGACAGCCCAACGGTCCGTTTCATTATAGATGGTATATACGGTTTTAAATATTAATTGTGAGGTCACAAAATCTCTCTATAACCAATCTTCTCTGTAAGTTAAGTTCAGATCTTGGCTGTAAGTTTAATTTTAGCACGAGTCAGCAAAGCTGTGCTATCAGGTTCACAACCAAATTTGGCTTATCAGGGTGGGAATCCTGAGCACTAAAGGCCTCCTTTAAAGGAAGCGGTGATACCCTAGTGGTTAGGGCGTCAGCCTCCTAATCAGAGGTTGGCGGTTCAAATCCGGTCACGCACCTCTAACTTTTCGGAGTTATGTGCGTTTTAAAAAAACATTAAAATATCACTTGCTTCAACGGTGAAGGAAAACATCGTGAGGTAACCTGCACGCCTGAGAATTCTCCATAATGTTCTCAAAGGCGTGTGAAGTCTGCCAATTCGCACATGGCCAGCGTGGTGGACTATGGCCAAACCCTTCTCATATTGAGAGGAGACCCGTGCTCTGTAGTGAGCCGGCAATGGGTTGATCATGATGATGATGATGAAAGGCCTCCTGAAACCTACGCTCAAGTCTTAAAACTTGAGATCTACTCGGCGCTTCTCCACCTGTCACATGAAAGACTCGGCACCAGCATAGTGACTCTATGACATGCTGCTAAGGACTTCGTCTCTTAATGCCTATACTAGGAGGAAAGTAAAGTTTTTTCTGGTGGGACGCTTCGGCAGTGGCTAGTTACCACCCTACTGACAAAGACGTTTCGCTAAGCGATTTAGCGTTCCGGCACGATGTCACGTAGAAACCAATTAGGGTGGATTTGCCATGCCCCTAACAGGTTAGCCCGCTACCATCTTATACTGCATCATCACTTACCATCAGGTGAGATTGCCGTCAAGGGCTAACTTGAAGTGGATAAAAAAAACTGCTGAAAGGCTGGCAAAAGACGCACATCCCAAGTAAGTGCATCGGTGGTAGTCGAACGGTTGCTTACTCAAATAACTCAACGGCCGATAGACGGAGATATGAGGGCCCAAATTCCGCCCGATTTTAAATAAGCGCATTAAAATGTACCTATACGGTGTGGCCAGCGGTCCCCTACAAGTGTTTCCTTTGACCGCGCCTGAAGATCAAACGCGCCGCTCAAAGCGCACAGCTGATTGTATCAGTGGGAACCGAGCCTTTGTTCATCGCCAACCGCAGTAGGGCCAAATTAATATATCACATTTGACACATCATCACAATTCTATCACGTTACCTTGTATCTGCGGACACACAGTATTATGTTATGTTAATAGTCATAAAGTCTGGCATACTCGGTTAATTTTTTATTGTTAAAATGCATACCCAGCTTACAGCTTTACCCGGCTAAGTTTGTTGTGGGTTTCTTCTTAGACCTGGGTGAAATTTGAACCCTCTTAGCTTTAGTTTTGGCGAGTGTAGTTATCACCATCACAAATAGAAATAATAAAGAATGAGATATAATATATATGAATGATTCATAGATGCGTGTAATATGTGTGTGTTTATATGTGTTTTTGATTTCACACATTTTTATTGTAATAATTAATTGCCAGTGTCTTAATCTACGTGCTATATGTTATACCTTGAAATATAAATGTATTTAAAAATATATAAAACAAACATTTATCCGCTATTTTACACCTTTCGACACGGAATATTAACTCTGAAACGTACGAAGCACGTGTAATTATTTTAACTTAAACAGGTACCTGTTTAAGTTAAATTAATTACACGTGCTAACATATTATAACATATATCTAAATGTTACAAAATTAAGGACAATTATCACTGCATATTTTAAAACGTATGGTTTTGCCAAGAGCTAAGGCCACATAGATGTATAAAAACATGCAGACAAAGATCAATGAAGTCAATAAAATATGTGTTAGCGCCATCTATCGGGTGTTTTTGACTAGTAGAATAACATGCCTTTGCTTAAATCGACAGTATTTATCGGTGTAGTGGCGATTCTTCATTGAAATATACTTGCACGAACATAGATTTTATGCTACCAATTGCCTCAGGTACATAATTATATAATTGACAGCTTCTCCAGAAAAAGATGCCCTATAATATGATGAAGAAAGCTTGTGTGATTTATACGTTAGATGGTTATAAACCACTATGAGTATACCGTTTTTAAAAATCAATCGTAAAAACCGTTTTTAGAAATCATTAGTTAGTTGCACGTGACATACTTATTCATATGCGATATGAAGGTGCCCAGTTGATTGAAAAAAATCGCTGCTAACAAAATTTTGTCAGTATTAAATATACCAAGTAAAATGTTTACATACGAAAGCATAAACCACCTTGTAATTATAATTAAAGCTAACTTTACCAATGATTTTACCGCTTAAAATAGTAAAATAAAGCTACATATGGGAACACGAAACACCTTGTAACTAGAATTAAAGCTTACCGCTTAAAATAGTAAAATTAAGCAAGTTACCATTTATTTCTATACAATGCCATGTCAGCCTTACCATGATACTTTATTAAATTTATAACGAGATATTCAAAAAATTATTATTTGTACTAAGAATATTTTAATCATTTTGAGTTGATCGTTACTAAGAATTATGATTTATCTGTACAATAATTTTCTAATTGGAATCAAGCATAAATTATTTAACCGAGCGAAATTCTGACTTATCGGACCATCGTTATTTTTCTGTGTAGGTTTGGGCTGACCAAGCAGAGTGTTTAATGGCTGATATTCGTACTCTGGGTTCAAAACACCCAACGCAACGGGGTGTTGTCTGTTCGGGCTGCGGGTAGCGATATAAATATGTTTCCGCCTTAAAGTGTACCGATGAATAATTATTATGTTCCCGGTAACAAAACAAACCGTTGCATAGTTTATACTTCGTTACCGCCTCATAAAAGAGTCAACGAGAGGGCCCCGCTGTTTTATTGCGTTGTAAAAAAGAGTTAGAATATACTCTACGATCCGGTCTCCGCTATACGACACGACAATTTTAACGACAATGACAATTAAGAAACTGCGATACTTTTTGAGGATTGTTTTTTCTCTTTTAATAAATTTATATTAAAATATTTATTAAATAAATAAAAAATTATGATCATCTAGGTTAATTTTAAGTTTTTATTATCAGTATATATTAGCGCTCACGCCCGTGTGCAAAATAAATATATATAAAAAACCAAAAGAGACATAATAAACTTAAATAGATAAAAATAAATAAACCTACATATACATTACATAGATACATATTTGCACCGGGCGGAGGATTACACCCCGGCAGGGGAGACCAAACGGCCGGGGGTCAGGGCGACAGGTTGAGAAACCGGCGGACTATCCTAGCCGAGTCCAGCAAGACCGCTTTTTGCATCCTGGCTGCGAGCGAACTGCCACGGAACCCCAGTCGACTCAGATGGTGAGCGAGGCTAACTGGGATCAACCCATTCGCAGATATTACGATTGGGATGGTTTATTATTATTATTTATTTATTTATTTATTATTATAAATACACTTACAATATACATAAAAAAATACATTTCAGCATAAAAAAGTGTCACATTCAACAGTATGCATATCAGTTACAAGTGTACACAACATTGACTGCAAAAGGTACACGTAAACTGCCACAAAAGAAAAAATTAGGAAAAATTAAACACAATTAAAAATTAAAATAAATTAAATAACAGTCTACACATTTTGAATATATTAAAATTAAAATTATTAAACGATGGGAGACCGATCATGCCATAGATGATCGATGAGTTTCTTTCTAAACACAGAAAATGTGTCGTGGAATATGTAAATGCCAGGTACAGTCCGAGATGTTTCATTATATCTAGCACAAATATTTTTTTATTATTTTTAAAGGTTGTTACCCCATCTTGTGCATGCTATGTTCGCATCGAGAAGTCAATATTGAATAATAAGATATTCTGTATGTAATGAAGTATGACTATGCAATTTTCGTCAGCTTTGCGAACTAATAAAAAAAAAATATTTATTATGTCAATAGTCATTGCTTTAAAACATAAAGCTTAAAAGCTACCCCTATTACGAAATACAGCGGACGATCAATTTTGTTTTTAATTAATTATTTTATAAGGACTTTTATTTTGCATACCTTATAATATATTTCCTCTATTTTGACTAAGTGTCCTAATAAAAATAATCATAAACTATTTTTGCTTCTCTACAGAAGATGCAGAGGATGAAAGTTGATACATACAATCTGTATCATATATATTTCATTTAAATTACTTATATAGTCTATATTACATATAGGTGTAGGCACATCTATACCCCACATAATTGAGGGGTAGGTATTGATATATATACATTCTCACATTTATCAATGACAAAAAATTGAGTTGTATTGGACTATGGAGCAGAAGGACGGGTTCGGGTGAAAAAATGTAAAGTATTGCAGTTTTCTGTCATGAAGTTGAAGAATATGAAGAAGAAGACAGTAAAAGCTCCATAATATGAAATTCGCGGTGCCCACTCCCGTGCCACGGAGAGCATGTTGAGCCGTGGGTTCCGGTAAGAAAAAGTAACCAAATTATAATGTTATCATTTAAACTTGTCATCCCGCATAGAAGCAACGGGGTTATATAGTTTATTACTTGTATGAGAGAAGAGGCCTTATCCCAGTATTGGGATAAAACCAGGGTTCATCAATTCAGGAATTCTAGGAGCAGACAAACTGATTGACAACTTTCCTTTTTAAGCCCAAAAATAAAATATTGTGAGATATCGTATCAAGACCGTTAATTTTCAAACGCCCTTATCAGTTCGTGCGTTATGCATTCGCCACTCACACACAATGATCTACGAGTATCTATCTAATGCCACGCTTCACACAAATTTAATAAAGGCATGTCGAAGAGTTAAAAATATATAGTATCTTCCAATAAGTATAACATAATGTATGTATATCGTATAGTGATTACCATCTGCACCACTAGAGGAGCCAATGGAGTGTTTCGGGCTGATGCCATCCTCCTAATCTAAGCTAATAAACCTCCTAACCTAAAATAATAAATTATTATTATTAAAATTCAAATTCAAATTCAAAATAATCTTTATTCAAATAGTTAAAAAGGCACTTTTGACGCGTCAATAATTTACATAGTAGTTATTTCATGGTGATAACTATATTCGTAAACTTAAAACTAAAGCTATGAGGGTTCCAAACGCGCCCCGGTCTAAGAAGAAGCCCACAACAAACTTAGCCGGGGTTTTTCTTTTTTTTCGTTATCACCATCTCACATAAAGAAAAAAATTAATAATAAACTATAGTACCTATGGAGATAGAGCAATTCACACCCAAGCTTTTTTATCGTTTATATAATCCTTAATATCGTAATATGATTTTTCTACAAGCTTTCGTTTTATAAAAACTTTGAACTTATTGATAGACATCTCCAAGATATCAATAGGTAATTTATTATAGAATAAAATACAATTTCCTTTGAATGAGTTACTAATTTTGTGCAGCCTACTAAACGGTACTACAAGTTTACTTTTACTTCTGATGTTCAGTGCGTTACAGTCCATTTTTTTCTTGAATTTATCAATACTTTTATGAACATACATTAAATTTTCATATATATATTATATCCTAACTCTCACACCCGTGTGCAAAAAAAATGCACATAAAAACCAAAGAGATACCAATACTTAAATAGATAGAAATAAATAAACCTACATACACATTACATAAATAAATATCTGCGGGTGGAGGATTACACTCAAGCAGGGGTGACCAAACGGTCGGGGGTCAGGGCGACAGGTTGAGAAACCGGCGGACTATCTGAGCCGAGTCCAGCAAGACCGCATTTTGCATCCTGGACCCACCCCAAGTCGCCTCAGATGCTGAGCTAAGAGAGGCTAACTGGGATCAACCCAATCGCAGATATGACTATGCCTGATGCCTGGGAAGCTTTCCAACATTTCTTCCCTTGAGTCCCAATAATAAAGTGGAGGTTTTAGTTAAAATACAAAGTATTTCAGTATTTATTTACAAGGCGCGGTGAAATCAGCGCACGCCGAGCCCCACAAAACTTGTGTTCGAAGGAAAATGTATATTTCTTGTACGGGAGCAACTTGGTCGGAGTTGAGAGCTGCAACGGAGAATAAGCAGACCGCGGATGTATTACTGAGGCGATGGAGGTAAAGGAAAAAAACACTTATTATTTTTACTTAGATATCGGATTTTTCTGAAATAAATTCTAGCCCACAGTTAGGAAATTGCTGTTGCATCAACCAAGTATTTAAAAGAACACGCTAGGGTTTTAAAGAACATTAAGTAGATTTTTTTTTTTATCCACTACAAGTTAGTCCTTGACGGCAATCTCACCTGATGGTAAGTGATGATGCAGTCTTAGATGGTAGCGGGCTAACCTGTTAGGGGCATGGTAAACCCACACTCCTAATTGGTTTCTACGCGACATCGTGCCGGAACGCTAAATCGCTTGGCGACACGTCTTTGTCGGTAGGGTGGTAACTAGCCACGGCCGAAGCCTCCCACCAGACAGATATATAAGGGTAAGCTTTTGCCCATTCAAACCCTTCAAATCTATAAATTTGAATATGTGGTTCGATTTTAAAAACGCTTTTATTGTGGTTTTCAATGTTATGATAACTTCATGAATCGAGTCTGGTCTGTTGGGAGTCTTCGGCCATTGTAAGTTGCCACCCCCCGGTATAAGATATACCACCAGTGCTTCAGCTTTCCAAACCGATTCATTCTCTGGCGCAAAGTCACTGTTGCAAGACTTTGGGATTTTGTCTGGTGGGAGGCTTCGGCCGTGGCTAGTTACCACCCTACCGACAAAGACGTGTCGCCAAGCGATTTAGCGTTCCGGCACGATGTCGCGTAGAAACCAATTAGGAGCGAAGGTTTATCATACTCCTAACAGGTTAGCCCGCTACCATGCTAGACAGCATCATCACTTACCACAAGGTGAGATTGCCGTCAAGGGCTAACTTGTAGTAAATAATAAAAAAAAGTTAAACTCTTGGAACCTGACGGCTCGTACGTAAACAATTATATTGAGGAATCTGAAAGGGTTACCCATAAAGGGTTGGGAAAGATAACTCCTACTCCTCTCACTAGAGGGATTACAGATAGAGATTCGACAATCTGCCGCTGCAATGCGGAACGTGGGCTACCTATAACTATTCATAGTTTCCGTCAATGTAACCTCTACCTTACGCCCGCATATTCTCTTTTCTTTAAGGATTTTTCACATAGAACGGGCGGGAACAGAACAATTTACAACCGTAATACAAATCTAAACTTTGCCGCTACGAATTGAATAAAATGAAAGTAAAACACAGCCCGCGAATAAAATCGGGACAAATTAAACTTGCATCCCTATGGAAAACTAAGGTATTGTACACATTGAGCAATAGCCACTTGATATACTTAGCGATAGCTGGAGCAACTGACCAATTTATGGTGACACTCGCGATAGCAGTGATTTCATTCGCGTTAAGTTTATGATTTCAAGTAAGACGAATATTTTTTTAGGGGATTTACACATTATCTAGCCTGTCTCCACCAAAAATCCTGTAAAAATAAATTTAATTCTAAATTCAAATAATCTTTAATAATCACATAATAATCTTTTCAAATAGTCCTTTTAAAGGCACTTTTGACGTGTCAATAATTTACATAGTAGTGATTTAATGGTACATTCGCAAATAAATAAATATTTATTATAACAAAATAAATATTAGTTATTTTTGTCTTATTCTAGACAGGCGAAGCGAATATATATCTTTATCAAGTTACAACGAAAAAATGATTAGTTTTATCCTATCGGTAAGAAATGCATTATCTTCGAAGGTACAAATTAAATGTGTTGCCCATCGATTATTCAGATCATGTGACAAAATAGTGAAAAGTATGAACAACCATTGCACAATCTTAACGAGCCATTGTGGATAACGTCACGTAATCACACTCGTTTGTGACTACAAATCGATTTAAGGCGTTGAGCTCATAGACATTACTGTACTGTTTTGGACGCGCAGTTTATAACCTGCCGAGTTTGTTGTTGGATTCTTTAGTAGGCCTAACCAGAAGTGGAATCAAAGGAGTTGACAAATGAAGTTAGTGAGTACGATTCGCCAACTCGCATCGTAGCAACGTGGATTCTCCAAAGATACCATCTGAATTTACCACAATAGGATTAATAGGCTGAAGATAGTATATTGAAAAATATGATAAGTTGATTGTTCATTTCACATATAGCTCAGTTTTGTTTCGAGGGCTTCGGCAACCTGGGAAAGATATACCGCCAAGTGAGTTAGTGTTCTGTTATATTGCCGAATAGCCACCGAGTAGGAGGATGGGTTCAGGCGACAACGCATCTGTGGCTCTTCTGGTGCTGCAGATGTTGGGCGACGGTGATTAATAAACATCATGTGACTCGTCTGCTCGGTTGTACGTGATGTCATCATCATGATCAACCTATTACCGGCTCACTACAGAGCACGGGTCTCCTCTCAATATGAGAAGGGTTTGGCCATAGTCCACCAAGCTACATGTGCGAATTAGCAGACTTCACACGCCTTTCAGAACATTATGGAGAAATCTCCTGCGTGCAGGTTTCCTCACGATGTTTTCCTTCACCGTTGAAGCTAGGGATATTGTAATTTAAAAAAAAAAACGCACATAACTCTGAAAAGTTAGAGGTGCGTGCCCGGATTCGAACCGCCGACCTCTGATTAGGAGGCTGACGCCCTAACCAACTAGGCTATCACCGCTTGTACGTGATGTAATATAAAAAAAAAATTGTAGCTACAGAAAGTTCGAGACAAGTAAAAATGGGCATTTTATAGGCTAACCTCTATCAAATTTACTGTTATCCTTGGTTTTGTCATCAGGAATTGTCATGATGTGCAAGCTGTAGTGGATAAATGAAATAATATTGCATTAGATTTAATACGCATGCGCGCACGCACCGCACAACTTCATTCCAACTAAACGTGAAATACCCATTCAATGGTAAATGATCCGCTTCTGGGTCACGACGTTGCTATGCTGATTGCACATCTTACATAAGACGCACATGCCGCAATGGATTATTTCATAAACACCGCTTGCGCGTCCGTTTTACCACAACCCCAGCTGCGGGTAAGGGTAGATGGAGCCTAAGATCGGACGCACTTACCAAGAATATTCACTGGTATTTCAAAGGTGTATTCAAAAGGAATCCGCAAGATTGAGGAGATACAGAAATTTATAAGACTTTCCGGACCCTGGCCAGGCGTTAAACCGCCGATGTTAATAATCAGTCTAATTCATAATCTTGAGATAGCAAATTAAATTTAGTATTGCTCTCGTTTTCCTACTCTTTCCTGTAGATAAGAATGACGACACTATTATCTGAAGTTATTCAATTAAATCGATTATTCCCACCTAATGTAAGAAAAGTAAGTCAACATTTAATACATCGACATAATAGCAACTGATTTTCATATGTTAATTTTGCTTCTAACGCACATTCATCACCATCATTCTCATTTTTTTTGTTCGACTTAACAGTCGAAGAGTCTAACCTAATCTAACTACAGAATGAATTTTATTTTAACAACAATCTCACCTGGTGATAAGTGGTCGTGCAGTCTAAGATTGTAGCGGGCCAACCTGTAACGGAGTTTGGTATACCAATTCTTCTCTTGCTCCTCTCGCTTAATCGCTCTTAGGCACTTCTTTGCTAAGGTAGTAATTAGCCTCAGCCGAAGCCTCCTACCAGGCAAAATTGTAATTTTTCTGGGCACTGAGCACTCTACTTCTCTCTAATAGGATTACAGATACTACTCCATTGCTTTATAACGCTACATATTACACAGTTGTATGTCTCAGTAAACAGACGACGGTTTAACCTGCCCACCAATTTGCTAACTCTTACAACCTGGAATCTTTATTCAAATTCTCCTTAATCCCAAAAATTAGACCAACGAAGCAACTGTGTACATTACTCGATGATAAATAATTTGGTCTCATTCTCTTTTTTAAGTAATTAATAAGCGGAATGATGTATTATATCAGCTGTGAGGCACGCAGGCGAGCTCGTCCGTAACATGCGACCAGCATTAGTCAGAATTGTGTTTTGTTCCAATAATTTGATCAATTTACGTTTTGTACTGTACGCGCTTCGAATTTATATTGATGTTTACGAACTCGCGGTCAACATTCTTTGTGTTTTGATTGATGATCGTCCAGACATGATATAACATGAGCTGGTATTGTGTTATGTGAGCAGAATAGATAACTGTGCATACCAGACTAAACTTTATTTATATACTAGCGGACGCCTGCGACTTCGTCTGCGCAGATTAGGGGTTTTTAAAAACTCCTATGGCAAACCACGTTTGTATTTAAAGATTATTATCTCATGGCTCAATCTTGTTTCTGTTTCTGTTTTCGCGCCCTTTCCCAAGATATAAGTCGAATTTCGATATAGTTATAGATCATCAACGTGAAATTCACAAATCTTGAACTATGGCTATTATGATATTTGGCTACTCCTTGAGTAAGTGTCTGAGTTTTTAACCAAATGTATCTTCGAACGAAAGGTAAACTGATGTTTTGACTGATAATATTTACAAAAAAAAAAAAATCCAAATTTCACAATGGATAAAATGTATCCTTTGTCCGTCTCATGGTTCTGAGCTACCTCCCCACCAATTTTCTGTCGAATCGGTGCAGCCTTTCTTCATTTATAAATAGTGTAACTAACACGACTTTCTTTTATATGTATAGATTTATATTAAACGTCAGCCATTAGAAGTATATTGTTATTTGGCAAAACTGTCAGTTGCTTTATTTAACGGAATTGTAACACTAATTGCATACTTGAAAAATAAACTATCAACCTGTGGTGACGAGTTACCTCATTTTGGAGACCTATTCAGCGGTGGTTGGGCTTAATGAGTGGACCCGCTTGCATTACTGCCAAATCATGACGACCTCGTGGCACAGCGCTGTTGCATTATAAAGTGGGAAGTCTTGGGTTCGATTCCCGGCTAGAGGCTAGTCTGGTGAGAGGCTAGTCGTGACTACCACCACCCTACCGATAAAGACGTGTCGCCAAGCGTTTTAGAATTCTGGCACAATGTCGCGTAGTTGCAGGTACAATTAGGTGTATGCGTCTACCATACCCTTAACAAGTTAGCCCGCTCCCATCTTAGACTGCATCATCACTTACACCAGGTGAGATTGCTGTCAAGGACTTACTTGCGTAAGTGGCTAATAAAAAAAATATATATTTTATAATTTAAAAAAAAAGCAAATATATATATCTTTATATACGTAAAACATACGTGAAGCGGTGATAGCCTAGTGGTTAGGGCGTCAGCCTCCTAATCAGAGGTCGGCGGTTTGAATCCGGGCACGCACCTCTAACTTTTCGGAGTTATGTACGTTTTTTTTTAAACAATTATAATATCACTTGCTTCAACGGTGAAGGAAAACATCGTGAGGAACCTGTACGCCTGAGAGTTCTCCATAATGTTCTCGAAGGCGTGTGAAGTCTGCCAATCCGCACATGGCCAGCGTGGTGGACTATGGCCAAACCCTTCTCATATTGAGAGGAGACCCGTGCTCTGTAGTGAGCCGGTAATGGGTTGTTCATGATACGCAAAAGAATGAAACCATTGTTCTCATATTAAAAAATGGTTCCTTTAACCACGTTGTTACAGAAAAGCGTTATATAAATTAACTCAACCATTGTTGTGTGAAGAAATTAGACAAAACCAAAGTAAGTACTGTAACTATTTAGCGAGGCAACGCTAACTTGGCCGCCTTCGGCCCCGTTTTAAAATGTGAAAGAAACAAAATAGGGAATTTGAATCAGCATTTCGCATCTCGCTAATGAGTTTCCAATGCAATTACTTGAAATGTTTTTCAACTAGAACCAGTTCAGTAAATAGTTTGGAAGTGGGTCGCGAACTGATGGATCTACCGTACACGTGTAGTACGAACCATTTATAAACGTTAAATTTCCGCTTTCGAATATTTTTTTAAAAGTGCAGCCGTCGTTGAGAGTTGTTAATTAAAATGGGACTTAAAAGTGGTCAGATCTGTAAAAGTGGTAGATAGAGTGACTGAGGAGTCATGCACGGGACTATCAACATAGAGCTTAATCCACTGGTTGAATCAAGCTGAAACTTGGAATAAAGGCTTGAAAATTAATTTCCCAATGAATCTAAGACAAGTGTAGTCAGCCTCCTAATCAGAGGTCGGTGGTTCGAATCCGGGCACGCACCTCTAACTTTTCGGAGTTATGTGCGTTTTAAAAAAAAAAAAAAATATCACTTGCTTCAACGGTGAAGGAAAACATCGTGAGGAAACCTGCACGCCTGAGTGTTCTCCATAATGTTCTCAAAGGCGTGTGAAGTCAGCCAATCCGCAAATGGCCAGCGTGGTAGACTATGGCCAAACCCTTATTGAGAGGAGACCCGTGTTCTGTAGTGAGCCGGTAATGGGTTGATCATGATGATGATGATGAACCTTGTACTATTATATAGCTGTACTATTATTACATAGCTGGTGCCCACGACTTCGTCTGTATAGATTAAAGTTTCTTTTTTAATCAGTAGACATAATCTACACAAATTCTACTCTTATGAATGTATTCACGTTAACGTCCTTATACACGTTGCATTTGTGCTTGAGTTAAGTATCATTAATTCTTAAGTGACAGGTTTGCTGCTGTCTACTAAGATGTTCGGGACGCAGGCGACGGGCGCACGATCGCCGCCTGCCCCCCTGACGAGGAGCTGCGGGTGACGGATGAGAGGCATCCTCACCCAGCCTTATCTTCGTGTCGTGAGGCGCGTCCAGTGTTCCTGGCGCGCCTCGGACGGAGTTTGGGGGGCCTCCATCATAGGCCCCCCGTGGAGGGTCTGCCTCAGCGGATGCCGCTGGCTGGGTTGCGGTCGAGTGCACAAGTGTTCTCGTGACCCAGCCACCAGGCAACGCGAAGGACTGGCGCGCCATCGCTGGGTTTTAGTGGGTATTCTGGTCGCCAGTCTGGCCGCCGGGGAGTCCCACATACCCCGTCGGAAGCGGCGCAGTCTTGCCTGCGTCGCTTCCGGAGGGGATGCGTAAACGCATTTCCCAGCGGGGAAAAAAAGGTGTTCTGTTCTATTTATAAAATTACACTAACCACATCTTTAAAAAAATTGGGCCAAACTCATGAAACAACATTTAAAATTAAGAAGAAAAAACTATTGTTCGCCAATGCGCCACGGAGGTCGTTAAATTAGCAATCAATGTATCAATCATTAAGATCATATCATATCATTAAAAAGAAGATATCAGATTAAAGAGAAGATGACTACGAAATTATTTTTTATTTTTATACTTTAAATCTATATAGGTCATTTCTTTCAACTTTACTTTAATATTGTTTCAAATTTTTATATTGTATTTAAATTTTATAAGGTTTTATATGGGTCCCTGACCTGAAATAAAAGTATTTATTTTTTTATTTTTTATTAAAGTACAGGGCTCACCCAGTTAGTTTCATTATAAGTTTAGATATATAACGGAAGTAAGTCGAGCCATTGAAGCAGTCAGACAGAAATAATGGTGGTCAAATGATACTTATAAATGCCTCTTCCTAAATATAGCTCTCTCTCTTCAGTCGTTCCTTCATTACCGAAGATTGTGGTCCTGGTTTCCTTGCAACCTCGTGCGGATTATTTTTTTCCACCGGCTTATATCGGAGGCTAGTCTTGCAATTGTGTGAAATTTGCACTTAGCAGAGTCCCTCAGCTGCTCATCTGGTTGGTGAGCAGCCTCTCGATCTTTTGCCGTCTGTATTGCCTGTCACAATAAGTAAAATATAACAGTAGGTACTTAAAGCTCACAAAGTTACAATTTGTAACTGCTGTTAAAAATGAGCTTTTCAATTAACTCATTGACATGCATTAACAGTGTAACAAGCTGGCTGGCTGTCTGTCCGTGTGTCATATCATTAGTTTTATCGCTTTTATCTGATGTGTAAAACAATATGGCATTTAAAATATTCTCGAAAACGCTAACGGAATAATGATAACATTATCATATATTTTGCGTTATCGGTTTATTTACGCTTTAACTGCCTTAGTTTTCGATGGTGTAGTGGTTGATATGTACTATGCATCACAAAATCTTTCAAGTTCCGGGCCGGATATATATTGTGCAGTATTGTATTTTCGATATAACGAACAATTATTTGCTCCGTGACAACTAGGAAAATCTGCACGGTGCAATTTCTGTGTTTTCCAAATTCCAAAATGATCTTTCAACGCAAGTTACCGGAGATTCCAGGACATGTTCTGGGTTTTATGACGTGAAAAGATTAAAATATAAAACTTTCACTAAACAGATTTGCCTTGTTTTCGCGGATTATACCTTAAAGTTCATCGTATCATCATCATCATGATAAACCCATTACCGGCTCTCTACATAGCACGGGTCTCCTCTCAATATGAGAAGGGTTTGGCAATAGTCCACCACGCTGGCCATGTGCGGATTGGCAGACTTCACACGCCTTTCAGAACATTATGGAGAACTCCCAGGCGTGCAGGTTTCCTCACGATGTTTTCCTTCACCGTTGAAGCAAGTGATATTTTAATTATTTAAAAACGCACATAACTCCGAAAAGTTAGAGGTGCGTGCCCGGATTCGAACCGCCGACCTCTGATTAGGAGGCTGACGCCCTAACCACTAGGCTATCAAAATATACGTATATAGTAGACCAAAAAGTAATCACTGTTGCTATATATGTCATTTTGTTTTGCTTTCTATACAGCAACTTCTTTAACTAAAATAGGTATAACTTATTCAATTATAGTTAATTTAGTTTTAACTGCGATGCAAATTATCAAGAATATCTGTAGGAAATCTCTTCCAATAATTACCTCTTAACAGAAGACGACGAGCCTAAGGAAAGGGATATTAATTCCCTCGAACCAATGGAGCGAAAAATGCTCCTTCCAGGCCCTTTAACCAATTGTTTAACCATGCAAATCGGTTTACTATAATGTGAAAACCAACTGATTCTATTTGTATACAGCGATGGTATTGATCAAATTTAGAATTGAATTATATTGAATCATCTTGAACTATAACAATCTAGCCTACCAGTAATCAAAGATAAAGATTTTTTAAAACTAGTTTTTTTCACAACTTGGTAAGTAATTCTTTTTTAATATGGAAAGCCTATTTTATCAGTTCAGTGTTGCCCAAGTTTTTTAGTCTTTTTTTTCTACATCTAAATCTCGGCTAAACGAGTGAGCCCTTCCAATCGTTCTGCCCTGAAGTTAAGTGATTACCGTCTCAAATAAACATTTGCAGCACAAGAGTAGCCACCATTGCGATTTGAACCCTTAGTTTAATGTTAGTCGATTCGTTAATTATAATCTTCATCAAACATCCAAAGTTGGTCCATCGATTTACTAACTGAGTCAACGTTGTTTATGTTCGCAAGAATTAAAGTAAATAGCTAATCTAGTCGCAGATATCACATCATCATGATCAATCCATTACCGGCTCACTACAGAGCACGGGTCTCCTCTCAATATGAGAAGGGTTTGGCCATAGTCCACCACGCTGGCCATGTGCGGATTGGCAGACTTCACACGCTTTTGAAACCATTACGGAGAACTCTAAGGCGTGCAGGTTTCCTCACAATGTTTTCCTTCACCGTTGAAGCAAGTGATATTTTAATTGTTCAAAAACGCACGTAACTCCGAGAAGTTAGAGACGCGTGCCCGGATTCGAACCGCCGACCTCTGATTAGAGGCTGACGCCCTAACTGGCTGGGCTATCACCGCTTCGTAGATATCATATAATATAAAATTAATTGTAAATCTAATCATTGCATTTATAACAGTTAATTGTTTAAATATTGAAACAATGTATAGTTTAACCGTCTGACGCCTAGTTTATGTTTTGCAGTGCGCTGGACAGCAGTACAGTAGTATGTTTAATGTAGTTAACTAACATATCAGTTGTCAACATTCACAACCAGTCAATTAGTATCGGGTTACATAGAAACGCCATTCATTGTGTTGTTAATAGTTAAATTAATAAATTTACTCATACTACAATCAACGTTGTTTAAGGTCTCCACACACTTCACTTTCGGATAAACGAAGACATTGATGGCTCGAAACTAAGACCAGTTTTATAATATTTCATTCTTAAATCAAATGGTTAGTAAGCAAATTAGAAAATATTGAAAACAGACGGTCTTATGCGACGATGTGTCTAAACATGGTTCAAACTTCAAACGAAATTTATATGTTTTACTTGGTAGATATTATTTATTAAAGTGTCTTATGATGAATCATCATCATCATCATGATCAACCCATTACCGGCGCACTACAGAGCACGGGTCTCCTCTCTATATGAGAAGGGTTTGGCCATAGTCCACCACGCTGGTCATGTGCGGATTGGCAGACTTCACACGCCTTTAAGAACATTATGGAGAACTTTCAGGCGTGCAGGTTTCCTCACGATTATGATGAATAAACGTTGGCAAAATATTAATGGCATGAATTACTGAATAAAATCGTTGACCCTGTTTAAAAATACACACGGAACAACTATAATTTTTGGTCAATCGTTAAAATATAATCTTACTTCTATTTTAAATGCGAAAGTTTCAAAAAACGTAAAGATTATAGTATAGAATAGCATATAGGCTGCTTTTAATTATGGTAAAAATGTATGTTCCCGTGATTTGTCATCGTTGGTTTGAGAAAGGGGCAAAAATGTTTTGCATCCGTATAAACTTGTGTGATCAGGAAGAACGTTTTCGCAGATAACAGATTGTGGTTTATATTACCTTGTCTTATTATAAAGAATTCTAGACATGTCGTAACATGATAATTGTGCGTTGGTACAGAGAAAGTGAAATATTAAAAACAATATGGCACCATGTACCGCCAGATGTGCGTAGGCGCGTATTGTCTACATTTGGGTTAAGTGTTCATTGTTATACATAAAAGATCTCGCAATAAATAAAGAAACTGTCAAAGTTAGACTACACTCGTATTCCGATGGTTCCGTACCTTTGACGAGATTGATTTGATTTCTATAAATAGTTTTGGCCATTTCCGTGGCGCAGCGCGCACACTGTCACATTATAAAGTCGGAGGTCCTAGGCTCGATTCCCGGCTCAAATCTGGTCTGGTACAGCCGTTGCTCGTTTGCGCCTTGTCGACAAAGACGTGTAGCCTAGCGATTTAGCGTTCCGGTACGTAAAAACCCATACGAATAATGAGTTTACTATAACTCTAACAGGTTAGTCCATATTTAGCATATTAGACTGCACCATTATTTACTACCAGGTGAGATTAGAAACCAGGGTTTACTTGTAGTGGGTAAAAAAAGAAAAATTATCACACGTATGTCTATTTGCATTTCTACATTACGGGTCTTGTACCTTTTTTTTCGGACTGTCTAGTAGCTGTACAAACCCTATTGGTGGCCACAGCGTAACCGGGCTATTTGGCGAGCTTTAGAAAGAAGCTCTGCCAGAAGAAATTGTCTTGTACCGCTTGAACGAGCTCCTGTGGCACCTTTGGTGTTGCAGAACCGACAAAGTAACTCATGATAGATCAACCAACACTGGATTTTATAATGCGGCGTCACCATTCTAGCAACCAAAAGCCCATCAGTCTTCCGTGGTATGTGCTCCGCCCACTACCACCTTAGCTTTGCAACTTGTTCAGCTAACTGTAAGTCCATTTCTGTTCTGCTCTCTCCATGGTTAGCTGAGTTACTCCTACAAGTGACTCCTACAGCCTTCCTATGAGACCCATCATTGTAGACCTCGTTTCGGAGCCATAAGTCAACCCATAAATATTCACCTGCAAACCCGCGGTTCTGTACAGTGAATTTAACGCGACTAATTTCAATATCTTGTTTACAGTTTAACATAAAGTTGAATGATGTCGCTAAATGAAATTTTCAGTTAAATCACCTCAGGAAACTTTATGGACCATTCTGGGTACATAATAACGTCATTCTACAAACTTTCCATTAGGTACGTTGGAATAAACTCGTTCACTTAAGTTTCTTAAAGTTAAAATTCAATTAAAGTTTACAAATTAGTTTGATGTTATGTTTTTAGACTTGCGAACAGTTTAAGATACTTCCAACAGTTATTTAGTATTAATGAACGCTGTTACCAGTGCAATAATCATAAAATATAAATATAAGTTTTAAATTATATTCATATTACCTACTACTATGGATTCTTAGCTAAACGTATTAGTAACTTAACCAACGAAGTTTACTTTTTTGGTTCTCGGAATCATGATCTATTCGCACGCAGTCACAAAACAATAGTATAGGTGCCGAATAGCGAAATATACTAATATAATACCGATGTACTCGTATGCCGAAAAAATGCACAGTTCACAGTTAGAGCGTAATCCTATAATAATCTCTTTACGCGTGAACTATTCGCATTTATTAAAACACTAGGTACACCCCGCGGTTTCGACCATTTAGTTACCATTCCCATGTACGGGGAATACCTGCTAATAATGTAATGTTTTCGTCGGTGAAGGATTTTTTGATTTAGCCTTTAAAGCATAAACAACATTATCAAGTGACATTTGCATTATAATATTAAAATAAGCAAATCAATAGGAATTTGGGATACAGCACAGCCGCTGGCACTTTGAGTATTAATAAAAAGAAAATAATAGTTTTCCGGAATGCTGCATCCCACACGATCCCGTTCGATACAGTTCAAATGAACGCACCTACTCCTGCTCCCATATCTCATTTTGATTAATTGTCTTACGTTAGTACACGCATTGTTGGTACCTCTATCGTGTAAAGATTTAGTTGTAATGTCTATTTAAAATGTAACCTAATGGTATGTGGGACGCCTGGCCAGGTTTTGGACCTTTTTGTAGCGGCCTATTTATCGTCCATTTTAATAGGGAAGTGTGTCATTGAACCTTAAAAACAACTGAGATGTTTATTAGAAAGTAGCCGTTCTTATTTAAACATATTACCCCTTGACTATTTTACCTGGTGGTAAGTGATGATGTCTAGGATGATCTAGGATGATAGTGGGCTAACCTGTTAGGAGTATGATAAGCCTACACTCCTAATTGGTTTCTACGCGACATCGTGCCGGAACGCTTAACCGCTTGGCGCCACGTCTTTGTCGGTAGGGTGGTAACTAGCAACGGCTGAAGCATCCCACCAGACCAGACTCGAGCTGGGAATCGAACCCAGGACCTCCAACTTTATATGCGACAGCACACGCACTGCGCCACGGAGGTCGTCAAATCAATATTATTGGATTATCATTATAGGAGCCTCTAATCTCTTTCAAGGATGAAATCTTGAGTTGTTTTGTGTTACAAACAGAAATAATAAAAAAATAATAATAAATCAAAGATTTGATTCTGTTTTGAAACAGTTTTGAATAAAAAAATTAGGACCTAGTTTAGGTACCATAGCATAGATTACCGCAGGTCGCTTTTTATGCCGTAGAACGGTTTGTTTTCTGCGTTGTAACAGAAAGTCAAGCCATGAACAATGTCAAGGGAGCAAAAGTTGTATATAAACTTTAGTTTACGGAGACGTTACCTAAATTAAGGCTATAATGAATGTCTGAGGCGTTCAAATAATGAAAATAGCTAAATGAGCTTTTCTTATAAAACACCTTCTAATTATTTTCCCAGACTTTGCCCTCGTTAAACTTTAGTTTACAGAGCGTAATGAAATTGTTGTAAAATAGGTAATACAATTTAATAAGACTGAAACAAGTTTGGACTTTAATCGTTACTTTCCGTCAGGTGAAATTTCAGTATAGTACTACCCCTTTATCGAAAAGCAATGTTTGTCTAAAAGTCTGTTATACTACATAGAGTTTAAAAATCTTACCCAATTTTTTTAAATGGTGATAAGAACAATTTTGTTTGGATGTCGATGATTGAAGTACATACCTGCAATAAACAAAAACTTAATTAAATAATATATCATCATCATCATCATGTCAACCCATTACCGGCTAACTACAGAGCACGGGTCTCCTCTCAATATGAGAAGCATTTGGCCATAGTCCACCACGCTGGCCATGTGCGGGTTGGCAGACTTCACACGCCTTTGAGAACATTATGGAGAACTCTCAAGGCGTGCAGGTTTCCTCACGATGTTTTCCTTCATCGCAAATTATATTTTTTAATTTTTAAAAACGCACATAACTCCGAAAAGTTAGAGGTGCGTGCCCGGATTCGAACCGCCGACCTCTGATTAGGAGGCTGACGCCCTAACCACTAGGCTATCACCGCTTCTTAATTCTATAAAATATTAAAATTGAAAGCAAAATAAACACAAATAGGTTTTTGATTCCTAGTAACACTTAGACTGCTTTTAGTGACTTCACCGCCGATTTTGGTAATCGTATCCAGAATTCGTAATGGACATACACTACGTACTAACCGTTATACTAAGAAAACAAATTGGTTGTTATAGCATCAAAATGATTGTTAATCGTATAATATAATATGTCGGCGCGAAGGAGTTATTCACTTCATTCAGCGGCGCCAAGAAAATCAAGAATCCAATAATTACCCACATTTGAACTCATTAAATCACTAATAACACAATTTTGACGGTAGCAATCAATTTTGTACAAGCATGCTTTGCTAGAAATACGGGGGGTTGATGCCTTTCGTGGTATTCTCGATCAAGGCGTCGGACCGTTCGGACCTCTTAGTTATTGTCGCAATAAAAGGAAACACTTACTTACTAAAACAACTCCGGCGGCCTTAACTCGACATATATAATAAAATATAGTAATATATATTTAGGGTTCCTTGCCCAAGGAGTGTCAACGTGATCCTATTAATAAGCCGTCTTACATGTCCATCCGTCAGTCCGTCTGTCTTTCAGACTGTATGACAGTAAGCAGCAATTCGTGAAAATTAAAGTAGAATTTTATACACTAATATTTTCGTTTAGTAGCAATGAAATGAAGTCAAAAATTAAGAAAGAAACTTATTTTAGGTGTTTTCTTATCTATCTTAATAATGACATGATATAGTGTACCGGTTTTTAGTTATATGCTTTATCTCGCGCAGCCAATCCGTAATCTGTACATCTTGTAAAGTACAAGATACAAAGCGTGATAAAACAAGTGGGTCAAACTAACCACTAGGTTGAACGAGACTTTGTTATTTCTTAAACTTGGTCCCCGAGTGGCCAGAACTTGGACGATAATTTTAATGGCTTTTAGTTCATAGGGATATGTAGTCACATGCCCACATATTCATCGATTCTATAGACGTTGAGGGAATACCATCTTCGCCTTAACAATCGATGCATCCCTGTGGGGTCGATGCCGCCCACTCGTCTTCTAAAACACGGGCCTTAATTAACGCGCTCCTCAAGTATTATCATAAGTCCTCTCACAAAGATTCCAATTCATTATTACTTTGAAATAATGGCCAGGGAACAAAACAACTTAAACCTTATTTACAGATTTAGTACGTATTTTTATCAATGTCGGTTTAAAACTTGAAAACGAGCTTTTAATCATATGCTTATGATAACTATTTATTTTCGTAAACAAAATGACAATTATATCAATAGCTTATGACACACTATGTTATGACACACTGAGTTATAACTCTAATACTTGAGGAGCGCGTTAATTAAGGCCCGTGTTTTAGAAGACGAGTGGGCGGCATCGACCCCACAGGGATGCATCGATTGTTAAGGCGAAGATTGTATCTTCCATGTCTTATTTTTTATTATTTTGGTTTTAGAACGATCATTGAGTCAGTGTTTTGTATAGCCTATAAGTATGCACTGAGTCAGTGTTTTGCTTTCTAACCTATAAGTATGTTTTCCGTGGTGATGAAATTGGCTAAAAGAAAAATATTTATGTAGTCTGGTTCCTAGTTAGTACAGGGTTAGTGAACAGGGTTATTTTAACATTAGTTCAACGTCGAATACTGAAATTATGAATATACGTGTCTTGTTGAGAGAATAGCTTCATTGTAAAAGTAGGCATACAAGTGTAAGAATAACGTAGGCATGTAATTCATAAAAGAAATATAAAAACGAATGGAGATTATAATTTTGTATTTAATTTGTTGCCACTCCGATGGTAGGAACAGGAATGAAGTGCCTCGTTGATTTCTCTAGTATAGAAAGATCAAAGTTCTACTCCCGCTTCATTCCCATAACTACAGAAACATAGACAAATTAGCAATATAATACACTTTATAGGTAATGAGTATACAAACACTTTGGTATATATTAATATTAATAAAAATATATTAGCTTTATCTATTGAATAGTAATTAGGATAACTAAAACAATAGTGAAAAATATTGGAACAAGCGATCTTGCAAGTAAGAGATTTAATTTGACAACAATTTCAATGTAGTCAAATTAAATCACTTACTTGCAAGATCTTGCGGCAGTTAATAAATCGCTTCAACTGAAACTCACACCTTTAAAACATCGCTAGCTTCTACCTGCGACTTAGTCTGCTCAGAATACGCAGCACTTGAATTTTTTTTATATACTGCAAGTGTAAATTTAAAAAAAGTGTGGCAATCACACCTGATGTTAAGGGTTGATGCAGTCTAAGATTACTGTTTTGTAGAGTATGGCTAACCTGACCTGACCTGACCTGTTATCCCAAACGTCGCCTAAGCCGAGGCTCGGCCTCAAAGGAGGCGCCCTTAGGCAGTCGTTCCCTTAGTTTCTTCGAGCCCTAGGGCTCAAAATTTCTTCTGGCAGAGCTACTTTCCGAAGCTCGGAAACAGCCCGGTTACGCTGTGGCAACCAATAGGGTTAGTACAGCTAATAGACAGTCCGAAAAAAAAAACCATTCTCCTAATTGATTTCTGCGCGACATCGACGCTTCATCGCTTGGCGACACATCTTTGTCGGTAGGGTGGAAACTAGCCTCTGCTGAAGCCTCCCATTGGACCAGACTCGAGCTGGGATTCGAACCCAGGACCTCCAACTTTATAATGCGACAGTGCGTGCGCTGCGGCATGGAGGTCGTAATTTTAGGGCATATGTAGCCTATGTCTTTAGGGTGGGCCGCGGTCGAGTGCACAAGTGTTCCCGTGACCTGCCACCAAGCGACGCGAAGGAGCATCGCTGGGTTTTAGTGGGTATTCTGGTCGCCAGCCTGGCCGCCGGGGAGTCCCACATACCCCGTCGGAAGCGGCGCAGTCTTGCCTGCGTCGCCTCCGGAGGGGATGCGTAAAAGCATTTCCCAGCGTGAAAAAAAAGGGTATAAGCTAGCTCTATATTCCGTAAGTCATTAAAAGCGTAAAGTCTGAATAAACGAAACAGGGACATTTACAACACGAGCTAAGATAAATTCAAATTCAGCTCTCGTCTTCCTCTTAAGTGTTACTCCGGCAATTAAACACCTTAATCTGTATAAAATATTTTTGCTTTCTTCTCATTCTCGTACAATATTAATTTTAATTAAACGGGAATCAAGTCGCGTTGTTTTAATTAACGATTATTGTTTTAACGCGCTTTTTATGTCATTAACGTATCATTATGACGACGAAATTAATTACGTCATATATTTATGACAGAGCGTAGCGTCTCCGTTTTTTGTTAAACCAACGTATGTGAGTTATTTTAATCATTATCATAATTCAAAAATAAAATGTATTGCTTAAGGCCGCTCGCTTTAAGAAAGTTAAACTAAAGCAACTGTAGGTAGGAATTTGAAAAGTAATTTCTTGCCACAAAATCATTACTTATCTACGAGATAATGGCTGTGGTTTGTATTTTCTTTGTAGTAATAAACAAAGCGGTGATAGCCCAGTAAAGCGGTGATAGCCTAGTGGTTAGGGCGCCAGCCTCCTAATCAGAGATCGGCGGTTCGAATCCGGGCACGCACGTCTAACATTTCGGAGTTATGTGCGTTTTTAAAAATTAAAATATCACTTGCTTCAACGGTGAAGGAAAACATCGTGAGGAAACCTGCACGCCTGAGAATTCTCCATAATGTTCTCAAAGGCTTGTGAAGTCTGCCAATCCGCACATGGCCAGCGTGGTGAACTATGGCTAAACCCTTCTCATATTGAGAGGAGACCCGTGCTCTGTAGTGAGCCGGTAATGGGTTGATCATGATGATGATGATGAATAAACAAATAATATAAGGCACGGGGAATACCAAACTCTTCTTGTAACCGTTATCACAATTTATTTGTTATCATTAGACATTATCGACATTGTGTGTATACAAAGACATGTAATTTGCATATTATAATCACACTAAAGCAGAATGTTGGTTTGGAGGTGTGTATGTTTGTTACGCCTTTACGCCGGAACCACGAAAGCAACTTGGTTGAAATTTAGAATAGAGATAGATTATACAATGGATTAGCACGTAAGGTACTTTTTATCCTGGAAAAATATATGGTTCACCCGGTGTTCAAGCAGAAACTAAACGCGCCAAGTGGTGGAAGCCCATTGGTCCACGTGGTGCCTACTGGGCATAGATTTTGGATTTCAAATGTCAAAAGTAAAAAATTATAACCGTCTTTGGCTTGTAATGCAAACGCGCACCACTTTCACTTCCATGTAACTTTATACGAAAAAATTATGATTTAAACAGTACCCAAAGGATTCTTTGATTACAATACGCAAACATTTAACGCGTAAACACCCGGGATTTGACAAACTGTAATTCATGTCAATGAGCGTAGCAAACCTCCTAAGTAGATTTGTACAGTATGAAAGGTAGCGAAAACGTAATGAGCTATCTTACAATCTATAAGCATAACGATTGTTGCTTCTTCTAAAAGAGTTTTTAAAATCTTCAATCGACGCGTAGTCCGCTAATATATAATAATTGTATAATATATCTAATTAAGCTGCTTATAGTCTATTGGTTAGGACGTCAGCCTCCAAATCAGAGGTCGGAGGTTCGAACCCGGGCACGCAATTATAAATTTGGGAATTTTGGGAGTAATATGCGTTTTTAAGCAATTAAAACATCACTTGCTTCAACGGTGAAGGAAAACATCGTGAGGAAACTGCATGTCTGAGAGTTATCCATAATGTGCTTAAAGGCGTGTGAAGTCTATGGCCAAACCCTTCTCATATTGAGATGAGACCCGTGGTCTGTAATGAGCCGACAATGGGTTGATCATAATGATGATAATATGTAATTATAATACATAATACACTTGAAATTGTTTTGTTATCAGTTAGTGCTATGTTTCCGTTTGTGCAAGAACTTTGTCGAATTTAAACTGTACCAAATCTTTGAGCTCTGTTTAATAATCTATTGAGCTTTATTGATAAGTTTTTTGCAGCTTTACCTCATATTTGAATTCTGTAGACACCGCCCCTCCATCGCCCACTCAGGGTTTCTAAACAGGTCCATAGTGGGAATAAATAACAAATGTTCATTCGCATATGAACCCAGACAGATATGGTTTCTATTGCGTTGTTTTTACGGTATTTTAAATAACATGATCATTAGATACCATCGCTGTTGAACTATGTAACCTTGTAGTAGGCTGCCCTATACACCGACACTTGTCAATTATAAAAAAAACTGTAGAAATAACGAACGAACTAAAGCGGTGGCAAAATTTATATCCTTTCTTGGCTATTGATTATTTATGACATTAAAATATTGGCACGCCTTGTTTGTGCAATAAATGGCATTTGAATTTATAATGTCCAGTGACTATTGTCTTGCTATTAGTATGTCAAAATACATAATATTGCAGGTCAAGTAACTTATTATTATCTGGAATTTATTCGTGAAGAACATTTTTCTTTTTGCCGGTATGTCTAATTTTTGCTAGTTTTGAAGGTTGACAGGTAAATAATGCATTTTTATATACAATATAAATTCTTAAGGATCATATCTGTACATGATACAAAATGCGCAGAAGAAAAGTTTAGTCATAATATAATATCGTTAAAAATTATAAAAAAAAAAACTTGAGAGGTGTCAAGGGACACCCGAATGGAACGATGTGCCTTTCGATTAATTAGTGAAGGAATTGTAATAAAATTTTATTTTATTTAAGTTGTAATAATATTTTTTTAAATATAATGTTATATAAACTTAATCAGTAGGCTCAATTTTGTACTCCATCAGCAATATCCGGAACTTGTGCAGAAACACTGTCAGGATTCATTATTATTATTATTTTTTTACAAAAAACCTGTATATACACTCAACAAAAATAATCGTCGCGACACCACACTGTTCAATGCGAATTAGAAATGAAAATATCTGGCTTGCTTTCTATAAGAGAGAGAGAGACAGACAGAGAAACATGCGACGCCGCACAGCTTACAATAACAAAAAGTGTCGTGACAACTTTTCGTAAGAATTTTTTCCGTCTAGCCCCCTTTCACAACGCGCGATAAGGAGCTTCGTTCCAAAAAACATTCAATTTGTATTCGACCGTCATTTCGAATTTGCTGTGCCAGCGTAACATACTGTGATACTTCCGCCTTATTTTTGCGTGAAATGTTTTAGACTACGCCTCACTAACAAGAACTGTGATATTACTGTTACGCTACAGTGTAACACGAGGTCTCTCTAACGAACGATACGGAACGGTACCGTTGGAGTAATAGCGTCTAATTGTTTAGCTCGTATCGACAGATCGGATAGCATCCCGATAACCTTTTACCATTCGACGGTGATTCTTCTTTTTCTTTTCTTTTCTTCACCGATTCCGTCTGCGTGATTCTAAAGATACGTTTCTAGTTGTGATTTAATTATTGTGTAAGCTCTTAATGTCTACCGTTACTGTTCAGCTCAGATTGAATACAAAGAGATATAGCCATAGTGGCCGAACATGAAAATGCAATATATTTATGTTATTTGACCACCGCCGTATCGCAGCGCGTGCATAATCATGATCATGCGCTGTTGCATTTTAAAGTTGGAGGTCCTGGGTTCGATTCCCGGCTCGAGTCTGGTCTGGTGGGAGGCTTTGGCCGTGGCTAGTTACCACCCTACCGACAAAGACGTGTCGCCAAGCGATTTAGCGTTCCGGCACGATGTCGTGTAGAAACCAATTAGGAGTATGGGTTTACCATACCCCTAACAGGTTAGCCCGCTACCATCTTAGACCGCATCATCACTTACCATCTGGTGAGATGCCGTCAAGGGCTAACTTGTGGTGTATAAAAATAAAAAAAAAATCATCATTATCAAGCCATTCTCGACTCACTACAGAGCGCGGGTCTCCTCTCAATATGAGAAGGGTTTGGCCATAGGTTACAGGTGCGTGCCCGGGTGACGAACCCGCGACCTCTGATCAGGAGGCGGACATCCTAACCACTAGGCTATCACAGCTTCTTAAGTGTCTGACACATTATTAAGTGGAAAGTCCTGGGTTTGATTGCAGACTAAAATCTGACCTGGTGGGAAGCTTCAGACGTAGTTTGGCACTAATCTACTTTTAAAGACATACCGCCAAGCCTACTGACGAAGACCCGCCGCCAAGTGATAACGTCAGGGTTAGTGTGGGTTTAATATTTCTAACCACTACACTTCTAGCAGGTTACCCCGCTAACTGATTGGAATTTGCATTCCAATCAGTTAGCGGGGTAATATTGAACTTAACTGCCGTCACGGCGAACGGTATAACATTATTACGGCATCACGTCCCCTGTACTTAATTTTTTCTATAGAGTTTGATGTTTAATAACTATATTCATTACTCAGTGACTATTTTTATAAATTGCAATCGCAATTTAAAGCGATAATCGACCAGTTAAAACAGTAAAGTTAAAGTTATATAACAGATTTGTTCCTAAGAGCAATTTTTTGTGAAAATTTAGGGTTTTTAATATTCCTGTTGAATAAGCTTAATTTTTAATTGAAGATTATTCTATCCAATGTCACATTCCTGTTCCCGTTTCCACTACCTTTTTAAACTGTTATATAAACCTAATTTCAACGAAGTTTGCTATGGCATAATGTAACCATATATCGTGATCTAGCGGGTAGCATGAATTTATAAGTCCAAGTTATAATCTATGTATATTCAAAATTTCGTCAAATAGATTCAGTCGTTCTGGCGTGAAGGAGTAACAAACATATAAACATACACCCAGACATAAATACTTTCGCATTCATATATTACACATTTGTGACTGCCACTTCATTTCATTATTTTATTTTTTATTTTATAATGTATTACCTATTGATAAAATGGAGATGTCTATCAATAAGTTCAAAGTTTTTATAAAACGAAAGCTTATAGAAAAATCAAATTACGATATTAAGGATTATATCAACCATAAAAAAGCTTGGGTGTGAATTGCTCTAGTTACGTTAATATATATATCACATTTTTCTATTAGTGACGGTCATAACTACACTTTAGCTATGGATAGCTATGGAGATAGCTATCCTAATTTATAATTGATTATGTGAGATGGTGATAACAGAAAAAAAACGGCTAAGTTTTTTGTGGGTTTCTTCTTAGACTCTTAGCTTTAGTTTTCAGTTGGCGAGTGTAGTTATCACCGTCACTAATAGAAAAATGTGATATATATTAACGATTCATAGATGCCTGTAATAATAATAGGTTTACATGATATTTTTGATTTGATTTGATTAGATTTAAAAGCACAGCGGTTGAGACGTGCACAGGTAACAAACTAGCAAATTAACAAACAGACACCCGGCTGCATATAATATGTTAGTATGCGTGCATCATAGATCTATGCACGGAATATTTGCAAAACTATACATCTGATAAATTTTAATATGAAAAAATTGCCAACCCGTCGTCTGTACGTAGACGGAATTGATTTCGGAGTTCGGATTGAATAATAAATATCAACGAACGCGAATGCAAATTTCTGTTTGTGTGTGTACAATTTTTTTTACACTTGAATTATGGCGATCTGCCATCTGATTTATATCTGCTAAGAGCGGAAAATGAATCTAGGTAGCTTATTGAACATTGAAGCTGTGATAGCCTAGTGGTTAGGGCATCAGCCTCTTAACCAGAGGTCGGCGCTTCGAATCCGGGCACGCACCTCTAACTTTCGGAGTTATGTGCGTTTTTAAACAATTAAAATATCACTTGCTTCAAGGGTGAAGGAAAACATCGTGAGAAAATCTGCACGCCTGAGAGTTCTTCGTAATGTTCTCGAAGGCGTGTGAAGTCTGCCAATCCGCACATGGCCAGCGTGGCGGACTATGGCCAAACCCTTCTCATATTTAGAGGAGACCCGTGCTCTGTAGTGAGCCGATAATGGGTTGATCATGATGATGATGATGATTCAACTTTCAAAATGCAAAATTAATAAATCTCATATACGCCTACTTTATATCTGTCTGTATGCAGTGAATACACATATATATATATTTACCATATATTGTAACAAAATAACTAATAATGCTAATAATCCACTAATATGTGGCGATAGGTAGACATCAGGACATTCTGGCGAACTCTCAGGAATGACAGTTTCCTGCGATATTTTCATTAACTGTTTGTGCAAAGTATTTTCTATTGCTTAAAACACACATAACCCCAAAATGTTAAGGAATTTGTGACGGGGATAGAACTCGGTCCAAAGGCAAGGCCGAATTTTTAACCAATAGGCCATCACTGCTTTTCTAATGGGCTATCACTTAAAAGCTCGTTTTAGTAATGACACTGTAACATTGATTTACCACTAGCCGTAGATAGAGCGCCTCATACAAAAACAAGGCGAGAATTTGTCACTAACTAACTATACATTCCTACATATCGGTATATCGATGTATTACAACCCGTCTATACATCAATCTCAAAAAATACACTTACCCGCGTAGTGCTTTGTAATTCATTCGGATCATATGGCTCGAGTGTTAGAAACAGTGACTTTCGTCTAGCCTTGTCACACACTGGGGGAAAGGAGTGCACGCGTCGCTATTTGTGCACTACTTTTCCGTCCCATTTTTGATCGATCTACGGCTAGTGGTAAATTAATGCACTGTAACCACAAATATTAAAAAAAAAAAGACGGGTTGCACTCCGGGAGTGCCGGCAGAAGTGAAAACTTGATTATTAACGTTGAGCATGTTTGATATTTTGGAATGGTTAGGGAATAATTTTGCACCAATTGCTTTATCAGTATAAAAGTACTATCATTTATGTGGTAGAATACAATATTCATTTATTGCGCTATCGTACACAAACATGACAATTTATATTACATTAAAAATTTAACACTTTAAAACTATTACAATTATTTTACATTAAAAAGTTTATCTATATCAATTTCCATAGTTTAAGCACTTTACATTCAGGAATTTTACGAATACACAACAATGTGATCACTACACAGACGGTCGAGCCATCAGCTGTCACCATCCATGGATGCGCGTGGCACGCTGTAACATACACGAACATTCGCGCAAGCGCCCTGCGCTGCCTAAACGAAACAGTAGGCCCAGGCATACATTTTCGACGCGCCTTAGAGAGGGGATAGCTGTCTACTCTCCATCCGTCTTACGCTTTTTCGATTAGGTCACGTGTCCTGACGCGAGTTTAAGATTTTATACCCATTACAGAAAAAGTGCTCAACGCCGCTAAAGAAGTTTTCACTTCAAAAATGAAAAAAGATCTCCGTTTTATTGGTGTTTTTATGCTAATTAATTATGTAAATTTTAGGTAGTAGCTTATTTAAGACGGTCTTTAATGAATTTTGTATTAAATCTCAAGCTTTTACAATCTGGCTTTTCCCAGATTTTGACGGCTATCTCATCTGATGATGATGCAAGATGGTAGCGGACTAACCTGTTAGAGGTATGGGGAACCCATAATCCTAATTAGTTTCTACGCGACATCGTGCCGGAACCATTATATCTCTTGGCAACTGTCGGACGGCCAAAGTTTTCCAGTAGATCAGACTCGAGTCGGGAATCGAGCCGAAGACCTCCAACTTTATAATGTGACAACGCACGCACTGCGCCACGGGGTTCGTCAAAAGTAATTCTCTGGAATTACTTTTGACGTAGAAGTTATTAGTAAATATTACACTTATTTTAAAAAATTCGTATCAACGTAATGTTCGATTTCTATATACTTATATAGAATTCCCAAAAATATACATAGAGTTAATACAAACGTATGTCAATCGAAATCCCGTATTACCCTGTGTAAATACCGTCACATTAGCGCAACCGACAAATTATTTCTGAATATTTAATGCCGCTTCACATTGCCTCCATATTGTTCAGAGCATAATACTGACCGGCAAACAATGGAAATTCAACCTTGTTTTCGGGACAATAAAGTCGAATATCAATTATCATTTATTTCTGTGTTGACTGTCCGGCAAATTTGACCTATGAATTTCAACTTCATTTCAGCCAACAATAAAGTTCGTTTTCAATTGTCCATACTCATTGTTGACGAATATAATTTATGCGGTAGACTCGATAAGCAACCTTGAAACCTAACAGTCACGGTCCATTATTGCTTGGGAATTTAAATTTATATTAAAATTATCCCAAATTTACGTTCAATAGAAATTGAATAAGTTATAAAAGTGTGACTTCAAAGTTTAATTTTATAGTCACATGAATTTAATAAAAAATGTATATTTTTCTGTTCTGAAAATTACTATATTTTATTATTAACAGTGAATTAACTGACGTGTAATAAAAATAACATCATTTAAAAAGATCTCAAAGTTTTTTTTTTTTATCCATTTTTTATCCACTACACTTTAGCCCTTGGTGGCAACCTCACCTGATGGTTAGTGATGATGCAGTCTAAGATGGTAGCGGGCTAATCTGTTAGGGGTATGGTAAACCCATACTCCTAATTGGTTTCTACGCGACATCGTGCCGGAACGCTAAATCGCTTTGCGACACGTCTTTTTCGGTAGGGTGGTAACTAGCCACGGCGGAAGCCTGCCACCAGAGCAGACTCGTGCCAGGAATCGAACCCAACTCCCATCGCGAGCGCTGCGCCACAGGGGTCGTCAAAAATGTATTATTATTATATTCTTTCGATGTATTTCATTAGCCATAGAAAATCTCATGTGTTCATACCATGTTGCTTTTTTGCCACAATGTCTAAAGCCAGATTTTTGATTATTGGTAAATATATATATTTTTTTCCCCGCTAGGAAATGCATTTACGCATCCCCATCGGGAAGTGGGACGGGGTATGTGGGACTCCCCGGCGGCCAGGCTGGCGACCAGAATACCCACTAAAACCCAGCGATGCTCCTTCGCGTCGCCTGGTGGCTGGGACACGGAAGCACTTGTGCACTCGACCGCAACCCAGCCAGACATATCTTTATATACATTCTTCGCGTGTTTGTCACTGAAACTAATCTAAACTGCTGGAACGCGATAAAATTGTAAAAAAATAATTATCGTTTTAAATATATTCTATGAAGCAATAATGAAGATGGGACATAAAGCTATGTACAAAACATATCAATTAGTATTTTCTAAGTGCTTCCATGATTGAAATGTGAAATCAGTATTTTGACAGAACGCATTGGTAGTTCCATAAACTCAAACCATGATAAAAATATTTTTACGGTTTGACACGGAAATTTAATATGATTATTAAAGATTTTATCTTTAATGTTTTAATGTTTGCTACCTGGAAATGGCAACATTTATTTACTACCGTCCGACCCCCCGTTGCACAAACGTCGCCTAAGCCGAGGTTCGTACTTAGGCAGTCGTCCTTTAGTTTCTTCGAACCCTAGGGTTCAAAATTTCTTCTGGCAGAGCTTCTTTCCGAAGCTCTCCAAACAGCCCGGTTACGCTGTGGCAGCCAATAGGATTTGTACAATTATAGACAGTCCGAAAAAAAAAAATTAGTGACTGATTAAAAAAAAATTAAGGGATACTTTTAGATCGGTCTCATAGAAAAAGCATTAAAATCGATTCCATGGTTATGTTCTTTAAATATTTACATCGTGGACAAATGCGCAGAACATACACCTTATGTTAAGTAATAACCGTCGCCCATGAGCATGTAGTACTCGAGTAGCCGCCGATGCTTTGCAGGCTATAGCCAATCTCTTAATCGGTTTCTACCTGGCATCAAACCGTAATGCTAAATCGCTTGGCGGCATGTCTTTACCAGTAGGGTGGTAACTAGCCAAAGCTTCCTGCCAGATCAGACACGAGTGGGAATTCGAACCCAGGAACTTCCAACTTTATGATAAAAAAATTTACAACAAATGACATTAAACTTTATGTTACGTACTGATAAGTACTCTATTTTGATTGATTGATATTTCTTATACAAGTACCTACCTACATAAAAATTATTTATTACTCTGCAATTATTGCGGAAATTGAACCCAGGACCTTACAACAACGACGACGACGACAGCTCACGCGGTATGACACGGGTATCGTCAGAAATGATCAGACCAGTGTGAATACGTATTTACATAAGAAATTTAAAAAAAATTTACAGCATTGCTTACACAAAATTTGTTACAATGTATAACTTGTAACAAATTTTGTATAACTTGGAAAACAGATGCAATAAAAAGTAGGCACTTTTAAATTTAACTACATTATTTACGACTACACAATTAACAATATTTATTTTAAAGAGTCATGATGTACGGCGGGTAATTTAAATGAATGTCAAATAGGTGACAATCAAATCAAATTAGGCGAGACTGTCGGGACGGACGGACGTGCGACGGGTGCCGCGGTATAATTGCACAGGTAAGGCGGGGCCGAGTGACAGCGATCAGCGGGTACAGAGATGCAGTGGAACTCCTTCCAAAGGGAACAAGACTGTTGTCGTTCAATTTTATTGATGATTAGCTGACGCCCGCGACTTCGTCTGCGTTTGAGTTAGTGTGTTTGTTTGTCTTTCAATCACGAAGCAATAGATTACTAACTCGAATTACTTAAAATAATTACAGGATAAACATTAAAGTATCTCCTTTCTAAAAAAAAAAGAATGAGTGAAATCGGATTTTGATTCGTTGGTGGGAAAATTTGTGGGAGGCGCCTAAGACGTGATGGCACAGGCGGTGGCATGCGCATGAGCTGCGCGCGGTACTGGACAGTACTTGGACATTGCAACATTACTTTATTTTTCTAAAATAAAAGATTTTTTCTAAAATAAAAGTAGCCTAAGTTACTCCTTATTACATCAGCTACCTGCCAATAAAAGTCCCGTAAAAATCGTTCCAGCCATTTCAGAGATTACCCGGAACAAACAGACAGACAGACAGACAGACAAAAATTGTGAAAAATATTATTTTCGTGTATGTACCGTTTACATATTCATATGCATGTAGTAAAAACGGTTATTTCAATATAACAAACAGACCCTCCAATTTTATTTATTTGTATAGATGTGTGGGCCGGGCAATATTGCGACTTAGTGATACGCAGCCTTATTTAAATCCTATTATTGTGTATTAGGGGGTATCTTCTTCAAAATTAGCCAGAGACTTACTTTAAAAATATCAATAAAAGAATACATTTAAAGTATTTTGCGGAAGTCTATGATTCCTGATATACGAGTACATTAAGCTTAATTTCCTAGAATTCACGTTTCAATTTACAATCCCTTTATTCTTGTTCACTCGTGTATCATACAAATCATCCAAAATACGCTTTCTGCATAACTTTTGAAGCATTTTCAGGAAATGATGTAATTACAACGTACAATTATTTTTCTGGACGAATTTGAAACATTAACTTATTTTATAATATTTTTAATCCGCTTTCCGCTCTGTATGGGCCATCGTGTACCATTTATTAATTGGTCCCATTACGCTGGCAGGCGTGGCATACAATTATCGTGTCTATTTGTAGTTCGTTTAAAAACATTAAAAAATTACCTGCAGAAGCGAATGAGGCGCACGCACTTTGGGTTCCGTACTATTCTTACTTAGTTCAAAGGCGTAGGAGAAAATTTATTATTTACTTTTCGCGCTTTACTTTTCACGCTTGTGAAGTCAACATCTCCTGAGGATGATCCGGTGTCGGGTCGAAACGTGCGTAGAGGTTCTAGTGGAAGATTTTGTGTGGTGTTATATTATACAAATATCCCGGTTTTCAGCGGAATATAGCAAATTATACTTGCTGTTTATTGTTTAAAATTTATTATATTTTGATCCCCACTACAAGTTAACCCTCGATGGTAATCTCACCTGGGGATAAGTGATGATGCAGTAAGATAAGATGGCAGTTGGCTAACCTAGGGGTATGATAAATCCATACTACTAATTGGTGGTTGGCGGAACAATAAATCGTTTCGCAACACGTCTTGGTCGACAAGCCTCCCACCAGACCAGACTCGAGCCGGAATTCAAACCCAGGAACTCCAACTTTATGATGAAAATAATTACAGCAAATGACATTAAACTTTATGTTACGTACTGATAAGTACTATTTTGATTGATTCATATTTCTTGTACAACATCCGCCAGTGCCTACATCAAATTAATTTATTACTCTGCCATTATTTGGTCATTGAAAGATCAACCGTTTACTTTATCATATCCATTTTACCTTTTATATATTAAAATTTAAGTTTATTTCATAAAATTAAAATCTAATTATTTAAAATTAAAAAAATGTATTTATCAACAAGCGGCCCAAGATCGTGGACATAGGAACAAAAGACCTATGTCCAGCAGTGGACGTCGCTCGGTTGATTTGGTGATGATGATGATTTATTTAACAGAATAAGATTTTATAAAAGATAACAAGTTTATTTTTAGTTCAGGTTTACTTAGACCTAATTTAAAATATATACCACCTTATTAACTATACATACTTGTATGTTCGTGTACCTACTTTTTCATATATACTAAACTTACCAGTGGGCCCTACACTTGATGAGGCGTTGAGAGATAATCCGTAAATATTCTTTTTGTCACTGTACCTAGATATACCGCTCCTTTAATTCCTATTCATGGGGCTTTCATCTGCCTGTATTGGTACAAGGGCTTCCAGTTTTTTTTTTCACGCGCGGAACCCTCCAGCTAGTGAAGGCTTCACGACGACCGTTACATAATTACTTTGTTAGTAATCAAGACTCAGGTTGAGTGTTAAGTGGAATTTGATGGGCCACGAAGGACTGATGGGTTAATTTGTTGAAGGTTCTTATTTTTACATTTTGTATGGAATTTTACTCATACATAATAATTAAGATTTTGGTAAGATTTTTTTCGTTATTTCGAATTATGAAAACTAATATGACGTCAACAACCAACTAATCCGGATCCTAATAGACATTGTAGGCCCCAGTTGCATGTGTGGGGTCAGTACGAAGCCGAGATAAGAGGGCCTACCGACTCTGCGTCTACTGAACCACTTATGATAGGAGATAGCATATTACAAAAAACAAGCTATTCGAGTGATTAGCGTGTGCTGAAAAGCATTAGCTTTTGAACCGATAAACACTTCGGTTTTTACGAAAATTTTAATAACTGGCAACACGGCAAACATTGCCCGAAGGAGGCTTGGTTATAATATAATACATACTCGTGAAGCGGTGATAGCCCAGTGGTTAGGGCGTCAGCCTCTAATCAGAGGTCGGCGGTTCGAATCCGGGCACGCACCTCTAACTTTTGTGAGTTATGTGCGTTTTTAAACAATTAAAATATCACTTGCTTCAACGGTGAAGGAAAACATCGTGAGGAAACCTGCATGCCTGAGAGTTCTCCATAATATACTCAAAGGCGTGTGAAGTCTGCCAATCCGCACATGGCCAGCGTGGTGGACTATGGCCAAACCCTTCTCATATTGAGAGGAGACCTGTGCTCTGTAGCCGGCAATGGGTTGATCATGATGATAATACATACACTATTTAATTATTATCCTATTGATGTCGCACTACTGGAACTGGAGCCTTTTTTTCGTTCGAGAGATTTCTGCAGTGTTCTGTAGCATAGACCCGACACGCTGGTTAAATACGAGCTAGCCTATCCTAGGCTAGTTCCGAGAATTTCTTGTTAGATACAATAAATTAGGTACTTAACAATTCTTACAGTGATAAAGCCGCCCTTACACCCTGTTTGTGTTTTATGTGTGTAATAAAGCTTTCTTTATTTTGTAATTCTTTGCCCGGGCAAAGATAAATAAATCCAGGACCAGTAAAACGTGCTGACTACTAGACCAACGAGGCAGTTAAGAAACGTATAGTTGAGAGCAGTAACTCAACTAAGGTCACCAAATACTAATCAGCACACTAATCTTGTTTGCATGTCAAACCAAATCGCTTAAACATTGGCAAATGCTTCACAATCGGCAACGGAAGAGGAGCCCAAACAAACTCTGATAACAGTAGCTCTACCATTCCAAAATGAACTTTAAGTCATATTGTAAACAGAGTTCGTAATCGTCCAAAGTGCGAACACTGTCAATAGCGGAATTAAAGCACGCACGCTTATATTTACAGAACAGTGTTTTGACTGTGATAATGAGATACGACAGTGCATTGCGGACCTGTAAAGCTGTCACATGATGCCCTAGAATATGTAGTTACTACATAATGCATGAGCCTATCAAAAGACGTCCTCCGTGGAACAGCGTGCGCGCTGTCGCTTTTTAAAGTTGGAGGTCCTGGGTTCAATTCCCGGCTCGAGTCTGGTCTGGTGGGAGACTTTGGCAGTGGCTAGTTACCACCCTACCGACAAAGACGGATCACCAAGCGATCTAGCCTTCCGTCACGATGTCGCATAGAAATCAATTAGGAGTGCGGGTTTACCATACCCCTAACAGATTAGCCTGCTACCATCTTAGACTGCATCATCACTCATCATCGGGCGAGATTGCAGTAGATGGCTAACTTGGAGTGTATACAAAAAATGATGATATTAATAGGATGATGAGTAAAGGTTTACCCAAAAAAAATTAAATATGAAATGAGTGATACTTCGATGAATGATACGTAATGTGTTCGAAACAAAACAAAGTGCGGAAAAAGAAATTTCACTTACGACTTGGGAGCCTGTTTCCGTTAGTTTTTAATATAAAAGCAAATATGTTCAAGGCCTAACAGTAGTTTTCAAGTAGCCAATATTTCAAGCAATTAACTTTACTAGTTGAAAGCCACTGGATATCTAATTAGGCGTTTCAGTTTTAATAATATTTTAGCCTCTATTATGCCGATGGTGCGCCGTTAATATTTGGTGTATTTTCCGTTAACACAACGATTTAAAGCGGGCTTTAAAGAGCTTGTGTCGTCGGCCATTTTGCCATGAAATACACCATCATTTAATTTACTCCTAATTATTGAACGCTGTTGTTCTCCAATAGGCAGTTTGTATGGCGAACCGAAAACTTTATTATCTATCCACGCAGTGGTTTGCGCAAATCTATGAAGTGTATTTTCATGAACTTTATAATCGTTTGATTCTTTTCGGATTTTATGAGAATTCTTGTTTGGGTACGTTGGGGGGCGATTTCTATTTGAATAGGAATTGAGAGTATCATTACAAGGTCACATTAAAACACATAAATAAAAAAGATAGACTCTTGTCTAATCATTATCCTGATCAACATCCTGCCGACTCACTACAGAGCACGGGTCTCCCCTCAATATGAGAAGGGTTTGGCCATAGTCCATCACGCTGGCCATGTGCGGATTGGCAGACTTAACACGCCTTTGCCGAAGCGGTGAAAATTAGAAGTGCGTGTCCGGAATCGAATCCTCGGCCTCTGATTAGGAGGCTGACGTCCTAACCACTATCACAGCTAATTGTATGTATATATTTTAATACATCTCAGGCAAAGTATTGAATGTGCCAAACAATAAAAGTTGCTTCAAGCAAACATCTAAACCAGGAAAGAAAACCAAAATAAATACGTATTCGGCTCTAAATTCAAGTATACAAAATCACAACAACGGGACCGCATTACATTTTTATAAAATGACGCTATCTAGGAAACCCTCCCTCCAACAAGGTGTTGGGCGCAAATAATTTATTACTCTCTACAAACACAGACAACATAAGCCGCAAGAAAAATAAGCAAACTACCCACTTAAAAGACGCGGCAGTCTCGCCCGGCCCGTTACCAAGGAAATCGAACCTTCTTGCGGCGGTCGAAATTCAAAAGTCAACCGTGCGACTGCGGTTGTGGGGTCTTTACGACACTATTGAGGTGGTAGTTTTCTACAAAGGGGTATAAATTTCGAGCCCCGCCGAGGAGCGTCGCGTCGACCTTATTTAATTTCATAATAAATTGCAATAATTGCATTAGACGGGCTGGCGAGGGAATAAATCAGGCGATACGGACGCCGCGCTCGGTTGTCAAGTAGCAGAAACGACGTGCTATTGGCTAGCAGTCATGTTTTGGTGCGTTGCCCCGGCGTCGTAAACTTGGAAATACGTCGTAAGGAAATAATAGCGATTCTATCAATGCGTTCGCCGAGTGCATTACACTTTGATATTTGCTATGAATCATAACAAGAACTGTTGTTAATATCAAAACGTATCATTTAGATAGAGACTAGCTGTCTAGATACATTAACTTTATCAATGCAATAATATTATTCAAGCCGTATATAAGTAATTTAAACTAATATTACTTTTCTATCGAATTTCATTCGTGAGTAAAGTATTATTTAATGTGACTGAAAAACACCACAATTTAATCCTTGGAAGACCTAAATACGGTACTAGATACGGTTTCGTGGAAACAATTAATGAAGCTATGACTTATCGATCTACTTATAACCTTCAACCATCATTCACCAATCGGAAACTACTAGTAAAATCTACCACTATTTAATCCAATTAATTAACTTCATTTACTCAAATTGACGGTGTTTCGTCTATCTTCAAAAGTATACTAGCGATTTTATTACGAACCTTTTAAACTTTTAGAGCAGTAAAACATAACAATGCTCCCACGACTCAACATTTTTGGATCAATTGCACCATTTGCACAAATCACTAATGCTATGATTTCAATGTATTATCTATGTCAACCAATTATATATCAACAGTTCACTGACAGAGTAATATCTGTTTTTTTATGATATGTATTGGACAATATATATTAAAATATAATTTTGGTATTTTATTACAGTTCTATGCGAAACTTATAACTATAAAAACTTAGTTACAAAAAAGATCAACTACTATAACTGTAGTAACAATGATATTGCTATCACATTGAACAGTATCCCAAAAACTAAATTGCTTAATCCTATTAAGCAGGACGCTGTCGAAACCAATTAACATTAAACATCCAAGCTTATGCCTAATACTGTTATTGCATCCATATATCTCCGTAGACAAGCAGCAGACTAGCATCTAACCCTCGCAACTCTATTAACAACTAAAAATACCCCAGTACTTATGAAGATTCGATTAAGCCAAGCCAGATTAGGTCGACCCCGATAAAGATACACGGAAAAACAATTAACGAAAATACTGAAACAATGACAATGTATAAAGTTTGCCTTTGTTTTCCTATATCTTAACGTGCTTGCGGTGGGCGGGCCTGGCGGACCCGTGAGGGGATGTTCCGAGCTAAAATAGGTGCGGCATTTGAGGGTTAAACAATGTGCGCCGTTACAGTTGAATTTATTGTTTTTAGATAAACTTAACTGGAGATTAGTGGAAGAGTTTGTGCGTTAATTAAAACGAGCACAAGACTGTTTATTGTGTAAAATTTACGACGCGTTTTATTTGCGTACGGTTTATATTGAAAAGTTTCCGGAATACCATTTGCATGCATTAAAACTTGTTACAATAAGTTTGATATAATGTTATTATTCATAACGTAGCTGCTTCTGAAGTATGATTTTTATCGGAGTTGTTTAAAATTAAATAGTGTTTGTTATTGTGTTCAAAATTATTATAAAACTTAGATTATTTATGTGAGTATAATGTGAGTATTCTCTTAACAGTACCGATACCTTACTTTGTATTGCATCCTCTAACTTCGCAATCGAGAAAAAATATTCATTGGAGCATCGTAAAATTGAAGAAGTTCAAACAAAATCGTTCAGGATTACATGGAGATATATAGAGTGTTATGAAATATACAGACTTATAAGTCGGAAAGGGTTTATAAAACTTAGCATTCTTATTATATTCCTTTGAACGTGCTACTTTGTATAAAGAGGGTTCATAACACCACAGCGCGACACCATAGGCCATAGTCCACCACGCTGGCCATGTGCGGATTGGCAGACTTCACACGCCTTTGAGAACATTATGGAGAACTCTCAGGTGTGCAGGTTTCCTCACGATGTTTCCTTCACCGTTGAAGCAAGTGATATTTTTTTTTATAGCAGGTGTGCAGATTTCCTCACACTGTTTCCTTCACCGTTGAAGCAAGTGATATTTTTTTTTATAGCAGGTGTGCAGGTTTCCTCACGATGTTTCCTTCACCGTTGAAGCAAGTGATATATATTTTTTTTATAGTATGTTAAAGATACAATTTTTAATATGTATTTACATAGCCGGAAAATGATTTGACGGGTCACCTGATGTTAAGTGATCACCGTCGCCCTTGACCATCACAAGGGAACGCTTAATGCATTATGTTTTTGTCAGTGGGATGCTATTTAGCCGGTGTCGAAGCCTGACAAAACTCGAGTCAGGAATCGAACCCAGGAACTCTCACTTGATAATACGACAGCGCACGCGCAGTGCGTGAGCTGTCGCATTATAAAGTTGGAGGTCCTGGGTTCGATTCCCGGCTCGAGTCTGGTCTGGGGGGAGGCTTCGGCCGTGGCAAGTTACCACCCTACCGACGAAGACGTGTCACCAAGCGATTTTAGCGTTCCGGCACGATGTCGCGTAGAAACCAATTAGGAGTATGGGTTTACCATACCCCTAACAGGTTAGCCCGCTACCATCTTAGACCGCATCATCACTTGCCATCAGGTGAGATGCAGTCAAGGGCTAACTTGTGGTGAATAAAAAAAAAAAACCAATTAGGAGTGTGGGCTTACCATACTCCTAACAGGTTAGCCCGCTACCATTCTAGACAGCATCGTCACTTACCACCAGGTGAGATAGCCGTCAAGGGCTAACTTGTAGTGGATAAAAAAAAATGATACCAATGTGTCACGATATTACGTTCAAACAACAAAACAATTACATGCAATTTACAGAGCCATTGTTCCGTTGTGAATAAACCTCCACACGAATATATCCTATCAGATAAAATCGAATAGAAAGCATAGGATCTTCAATATAAACAATGCATAAACAAAGACTCGGTAAGAGGCGAAAAGTACCCTGGCAAGAAGTAAACGCCTGCGAAAATGACGCGTATTGTTATGGGGTTAAGGATTTATGTGATCTTAATAATAGTTATGGTGCAACGTCGTGTGTAGACGGTTCGTGCATCAATCGAATTCTGCTCCGCATACTAATAAACTTCGGAACGACATGGTTATTAATATCATAGCGATATGATTTTCTACTGGATATGGCCGACATCAAATTAAACCCTTTTTAATATTCCATTGAAGCGGTGATAGCCTAGTGGTTAGGGCGTCAGCCTCGTAATCAGAGGTCGGCGGTTCGAATCCGGGCACGCACCTCTAACTTTTTTATCACTTGCTTCAACGGTGAAGGAAAACATCGTGAGGAAACCTGCACGCCTGAGAGTTTTCCATAATGCTCTCAAAGGCGTGTGAAGTCTGCCAATCCGCACATGGCCAGCGTGGTGGACTATGGCCAAACCCTACTCATATTGAGAAGAGATCCGTGCTCTGTAGTGAGCCGGTAATGGGTTGATCACGATGATGAATATTCCATTCTTGAACGGAATGTGTCTTGTCGTGTCACGTGTTTTACAACCAAAATTAAAATAAAGTGGGGAAGAAAAGAAACCTCAAATGAACATACAAGAAACCAAGTAAAAGAAATAATTGCAAAAATAAAGTTTATTATGTCGGTTTCATCTTTCCTTCAGTACTTTTGTGTTGGGTAAGATGAAAATTACCGATTTAGTCAACAATTTGGCTTTATAATGCGACAGGTATTATTTATCACACACACGCAACTTTGTACTCGACGTTCTAACCCGGAAGTTTTTATTTTAATTTAATTTAATTTATTTGGTTTTCTTACGGCTAAATAATAAAAAAATAAAATAGTACTTATTCTTAACAGCTTACTAACGTAGTGTCTATTTAAAAAGTTAACATCATTTATAAATTAAGTAACAATAAAGAAATAATACAATAATAAGTCGATAGAAATATAAAAAGACATGAAAAAAGTGTATTTAATAATATAAATTATAAAGCATGACTTAAAACGTATTTAAATAATAATATAAAATAAATTTGCTTTGATATATTTTACTCACTACTGAGTTTTTATGTAAAAGACTCTTGGGCGCGCCATTTCAAAATCTATCATTTTGTATGAAAGGACATGCACCAGAATTAGCAACTAATCAGATATGACATATTAACGTAACTTTTAAGTTTATTAACATTAAAGTTAAGAATATGCATTGGAATACAAGTCTAAGATAATCGAATCTTTATTGTTTATTACACTGATCTTACATGATGCATTTTTTTGTGATGTAATATTTGACACATTAGATGCACACAAGTTCGCTTAACTAAATTAAATTTATGTCATCATCAGCATTATATGAACATAATAATGGAAAAGTAATTCTTTTTTCTGTTATTTCCTTTTATCTCGCCTTACTCAGTAAAAATAAATCTAAAGGCCTTGTCTTATCCAGTGTCTCTAGGTACGAGTATGATAATTTGTAGAATTCCTATTGGATATCGAATGACCCGAGCATTGTTTTTGTAATTTAACGATCGATTCTGTCCGGATAATAAAATCACCAGATGTCTTACCGAAAAGGTAGTTAGAGCGGCTTTTGGAAGGCTAACTGGATGGGGGGGGGCTAAATAATAATATGATCTAAACTTTTACAACTAGAGATAAACATAATATTTTTATAATTCATGAGAGATTCTATCAAATAGAATAAGGGGGCATGTTGACAGTTTTCTTCACAATGAAATTTGACATACAAAAACAAGTTAACTAGGTTTCAATTGACGATAGACACGATCAAGATAAGTGACAAATGTTTCGTTGTTTCAAAAAAGATCCATCCATTATTTATCATCCCATCTTTTCTTTGCACTTTTGACGATCTCCGTGGCGCAGTGCGTCCGTTCGAGTCTAGTTGGGAAGCTTCGGCCGTGGCTAGTTACCACCCTACCGACAAAGTCGTGTCGCAAAGCGATTATGCATTCCGGCACGATGTCGCGTAGAAACTAATTAGGAGAGCGGTTTTACCATACTCCTAACAGGTTAGCCCGCTACTATCCTAGACAGAATCATCACTTATCACTAGGTGAGATAGCCGCCAAGGGCTAACTTGTAGTGTATAGAAATAAAAAAAATCTTATATGTATAATGAGAATAACAATAGTTTAGATTACTGTAACGCACTGTTACGCACTGAACATCAGAAGTAAAAGCTTCTTCTTAGACCGGGGCGCATTTGAAACCCTCATAGCTTTAGTTTTAAGTTTACAAATATAGTTTTCACCATGTAATAACTACTACGTAAATTATTGACGCGTCAAAAGTGCCTTTTAAAGGACTATTTGAATAAACATTATTTTGAATTTGAATTATATATCCAAAGGCGTAGAAATGAGGACGTCAATTCTATGACAGGTTAACTTCATCACGTGAGTTCTTTTCACGCTTGCTGCCATTATGTCCCAACTGTCACTAAGTCAAATATCCGAGTTACATCAACAGAGCGTCGGCTTATTATGTAAGACGCTGTTAAGTAGATTTTATACTCAAATCTTATCTTGTAAAGATACGGCGATACCGCGGTTGAGAATGTTTTAAGATAAATCCGTAGGTGACTTATCGACACCTACATAAGTGTGATGAGTTACTTTGTAGGTACGTACCACGTGTTGCCCACAACATTGTTGGTGCGTTTTTATACACATATATTTTAAACCCCGATGACTATTAGTTTACCGGGATAGAAAGTATCCTACTTTCATTTCCAGAACGCATGCCATCTTACTCACTTATCTACCGTAGCTCTAGTAACAAAGTTTCTTTCAAATCCTTTTTGTGGATAAAATTAATTCTTCGGATGTAAGCTGTGTACAATTTTATCAAAATCGGTTGGTTTGTTGATCTGAGCATACGCAATAAACAAACAAGCAGACAAACTTTCGCATTTATAATATTAGTATGTTATGTAAATAAGGAGAGAAAGACATGGGAAGAGCTGGGGGGGTCTACGCCAAAGAGGCGATTTCTACCAAAACCTTATAACCATATTATAATAACCCAGAAAAATAATTGGATCGATAATTGATAAAAAAAAAAACTATGACATCAAAATAATTATTTTTGATTTTGGCTTTTTTATTTTATTTTTTTATATTTATTTTTATTAGTACACATATAAGACTAGCTGTTGCCCATGAATTCGTCGCATCAAAAAAACATACACAAATAAAACAAGTACTAAGCTGCACACCACGAGATACTTACGTAAATCCATTAACTCAGTTTACAAGATGGAAATAGGACATGATAACTGTAGATATGTTAATCTCGTATTGTTTTTTTTGATTCATTAATTATACTTAACAATTTATCGAACTCAAAACGTCTTTATAATCAAAGACAAGTTCGTTTATATGCTACTTTGTGCAAACTGCGAATAATCATCAACTAGTGTTAAAATTTAACATATCACTATGTGTTATTGGTATGTGGAAGCTGTGATAGCCTAGTGGTTAGGGCGTCAGCCTCTTAATCAGAGGTCGGCGGTTCGAATCCCGGCACGCACCTCTAACTTTCGAAGTTATGTGCGTTTTTATATAATTAAAATATCACTTACTTCAACGGTGAAGGAAAATATCGTGAGGAAACCTGCACGCCTGAGAGTTCTCCATAATGTTCTCAAAGGCGTGTGAAGTCTGCCAATCCGCACATGGCCAGCGTGGTGGACTATGGCCAAACCCTTCTCATATTGAGAGGAGACCTGTGCTCTGTAGTGAGCCAGTAATGGGTTGATCATGATGATGTGTTAACTATCACGGTACCATAATAGTGTAATGCTGGAAGTGACATAGTTTTTAATTGTCTGCAAAAAAAAAAACAAAGAGAATATTCAATAGCCCGTCAGCCCACATAAGGGCAGCGTGGTAAGTATTTTCTCTAAAACTCTGTCTTTTGAGAAAGAACGCCGGTGTTCAGTTGTGAGTGATAGAATGTGTAGAGACGCGGTTTATGTTTGCGTCGCAGATATTCATGGGATCGATTTTATAATCAAAGTGGAGTAGTTAAGAAGCGCCGTCAAGTCATAGTTGGCAAGTTAGTTTGAAATTAATCGATGCACCCATTCAGTGCCCCGCTAACTTACCAGAACCGATATAATAGTTTCCATGTGTAAACATACATTGTATAGATAGATAGATCTTACTACATAAAATACTAGCTTCAGCCAACCACTTCTATCACTTCTACTTACTACTTTCTATGATCAAAACTTAGAGATTTTTGCACTATTTCCAGTTGATATTTTGCCCCTTAGGGGAAGAGTTTTAAAACTGATTACTACTACTAATAGATAATGATTTTTTGGCGATGTCTGTGACGCAGCCTGCTGGCAAAGACAAACCCTTTTCTTTAAGTTTATTTAGGTATCAGATTTACATGACAGATTTGTCATTTTCGGAACGAAGTTCCTTATCGCGCGTTGTGCGCGTTGTCGAAGCGTTGGGGGCTAGACGGAAATTTTTTTTTACGAAAAGTTGTCACGACACTTTTTGTTATTGTAAGCTGTGCGGCGTCGCATGTTTCTCTGTCTGTCTCTCTCTCTCTCTCTTATAGAAAGCAAGCCAGATATTTTCATTTCTATTTCGCATTGAACAGTGTGGTGTCGCGACGATTATTTTTATTGAGTGTATACAGGTTTATTGTAAATAATAAAAAATATTTCGCCCGATTTCGCGTAGAAACCAATTCGAAGCGTGGGTTTACCATACTTCTAACCGGGTTGGAGTATTGTAAACCTAGATATGGTTAAGGTACTTCTAGTGTATAAAAAAAAAAAGGTTGTGTGTATAAAAATCCCGTAAAGGCATACGCTTTATCTGTGCTCCGACGTTCTAATCTATATGAAGCTTTATTTACCGAACGTGATGCCAATATTTTTCGGGGCCACTATCTACAACTTTTTTTATCATAAAGTTGGTAAATTTGTTGAACTCGAAGGAGCATAAAAATTTATCAGTCCCCGCCGTTGATATACAAACTCCAAGACGTAGACTTGAACATGGTAAAGTTAAAACACTTATATCTAATTTAATTGTAGTTTAAATAGATATAAGTGTTTTAGAATCAAAGGAAGTTTCAATTTATTGATTTATTGATAATTAGTTGTACATTTTTCGAGACAAGTAGACAATTAACTCGTGACCGTTAGAACATACAGTCTTTAAAACATTCGGCCGTAATTAAAACAATCTTTTTTGTAAGTCCAATTAATTGTCATTCTTAATTATAGTTTTTATCCAATTTTCTTTTTTCGTGACATTAGACTATAAAATAGACTTAAAAATTCGGTAAATCTTAGCCAAGTTCCACAATTATTAGTATTTTTCTAAACGTGGTGCTGTTAAGTTGATCCTGATTACCGAGATTTAATAAATATTCTAATCAACTGCAGCTAAAAGTCTTGCAAGTAAAGTAACAGTTTACTTTTCACTGTTAGTTGATCTAACTTAATGTATAAAATCAGAGACTACACTATTATCTCTTTTACACACAAAAGCAATCTGTGTGTTTTTTATATCGATGTACTCTACGGTAAAAAAGGCACGTTTCATAAAACGTAACGATCGCGCCTGACCCAGTTGGCTAAAAAGAGATCCCAGGGTATATCCCGGTTGCCAATTGAATAATAGTTATACCACACGCCCATGAGAATCATCCATAATAAGAAGACTGTATATTTTATTAACACGGCCGAACCGTGGAAGTCCGCGTGGAATTTAATTCATGTACTATATTGAACAGCAGCTCTAGTAAGAACGTCCCTAACTTTGTAATAACGACCAAAGTCACAAAAAGTGAAACGAGCATGATAAGTAGCTCAGACAATAACATCCCCAGCTTGGTATTGAACTAAATTAAATATAACATCAAAATGGATCGTCGAGGTATGAGTAAGAGTGTAGTATCATTTAGATTCCTGAATTGCCAGGTTTACCAGCTCATGGTGGTCTTACACAAATATCGAGCGACTGAAAATTGGCGTTATTCAACCATTAACCATTCTTTACTAAACATTCACGAGCCCTTAACGTGCAACAACGTCATTGGTACTAGAGAGCTAGATTTCCAATCACTTACCCGATTATCAAGATTTAATAATTAATATCAATTAATTATTAATGAGAAAATTTCATAAAAGAATATCCCTTAGTCCTAAAGTAGCTGGTATGGTTATGGCGAGGGTGACATGAATTAATATCTAAGCTTTCGCTATCAACCCCGATGACTGTGACTGCCAACATTTAATGCACGCGTTTTGAAAGCTGCGCAGAAGATGATGAACCTGGAGGAGGCAGTTCGAAAGTCACGCTGAGATAGGATAGGAAGAAAATATCAGAATGTCCAAAGAAAGGGGGACGATTCGCGAGTCTTTGATCCTGAGATAGCAAGGTTTTCTCAAGTTTATTAGTTTCTGCGTCCTCAAGTCCCTCGTCTAACCATTATTCAATTGCTCCAAACTTGCAAAAATAAAATTATACGGTTACCAAGGTTACAGATCCAAGATGATGAAGTCTAGGTAACATACAGATCGTCAGAAATCCTAAAATAATTTCAACCTTGGTACCAAGAACTCATTGTTACATAATACACCTCCATTGCCTTTAAAGGCTTTATTATTAAGATGGGGGTAGATCCTAAACAAACACACGGTTGCCAGCAGTTACCTGACCGAGCAAACTATAATAAGCTGGGCTAATAAACGACAGGGCACTATGTTGGTATAAATTATTGACACTTAATGTACATTAGACACACGTGTATAATTGCGTATATTATTGTTTAATTAGCTTCACAAAATATGAAACTAGCATTTACCCTGAAACTCTCTAGAATCTAGACCACACTGAAGAATTAATTACCACCAAATACATTACCAAATGTTTTTGGCATTTTTCTTATCGTTTCTATTCAATATGTTTTTGTATATAATGTAATGTAAATATTGTGTATTATAATGTCCCACAGCTGGACTTACTTCTCTTTTATAGGAGAGAAGGAGTTTGAGCTGTTTTGATCAATTGTTACTGATCAAATATGGGTTAGTTGACTTGCACTTTACTAATATTTTCACAAGTTAGTGAGGAAGACCGAGGTCAGCTGACGTTTCCCGTTTATTAAGATATAAAGCCATACTAATATTATAATTATAAGCGGTGATAGCCTAGTGGTGAGGTCTATGATTTTATTATTGCAAATCAGTTTTTTTTAACGCTGGGTGATGTGTTTCATCGGAAGCGTTAGTTGATTCGATTACGGCGGGGAATATGGGACTTGCCGGCTGCTATACTGGTGACCTGAATACGCTAATACCAAACAGTCTTTTGCGTCGGCGTGCTTTGCGTCGCCTGATGGCTGGTACACGGGAACGGTCGCGCACTCGTCCGCAACCCAGCCAGTGGCGTCCACCGACGTAGCCTCTCCACTGGGGGCTTATGTTCGAGGCCCCCTAACTCCTGATTTCGCGAATAAGTAATGTTATGGCTTCGTTAACTTTCACCCTTCCATCATTAGTTTTGCTAACACTTGCAAAGACTTTATACCACGCAAAAGGAGCGGAGTAACGTTTTCGGTGGTGGGTTTCCCCAACTAAAGCCTCCAACCAGGTCAAACTCGAGCCAGAAATTGAACCTGTGACTTCACACTTCATAATACTACTGCGCACGCGCTGCGCCCAAGAAGTACGTATCTGCCGTGTTGGCAGTTAGGCGTGTACTTTAATAGCGGTCAATTCGTTGCCGATGTTCGCATCTAATTGCAGACAGCGTCCTCCCAAAGGAAAAAACAAGCATTAAAAATTAAATTGTCTGCCCATTCAATGCAAATGTATTAAGCACGCAAATCAAAAATTGCATCCCACCTACTTCACACTAAAATGTATTCTATGACAATGTGATAAGATAGTTATTTGTATGCCTTTATGATAACCATCCTTATAATGTATTCCGTAGTTGTGTATTGATGATGCATCGATGTTAAATTTTGTATTATTATACAGAAATAAATTCTGAATTCTGATTAAACTGAACAGAAGTACTAAAAAGGGGAAATAAAATAAGTACAGGAGTAAAAAATATTAATCATCAGAACAAATTATACAAATACTTTATCATTTTCATCTATCTTAAATATTTTGTAATTAAATTTTATTATGACAATGTGTAAATATAAATATTTTGTTCTTGGTTGCATTATTTTTATCCTATTGTAATTATATTATCTACTGTACATGACTTCAACCGCAATAGTAACGGTCGTAATGCAAACTTTTTTATATGAACTTTGTAAACACAGACGTAAATTTTCCCAGTTGGTAATTTTTTTTTACATTAGCATATTTTATGTATCGTTTTATATATAAAAATCTGGTTTTAATTCTTGAATTATTTTCGTCTTGAAAATGAATTTTGTTGTCAAAAACAAATCTAAGAAAAGCAAGTAAATTATTTCAAGCATCATTATTATTACTACTGAAATAATATTCAGCTTATATTACTGCGCGATTAAAAAGCTATAGAATGATAAAAGAAGTATTAAATAAACACAAGAAACAAATGATTTCTTTTTGTAATGTTACGATTATGAATAAGCCTCCTTAATCACACAATGCTTCGAGAATAATACAAATAAACGTAGATTCATATCGATACACATTTCCCAGAATATAATAATATAAATTACAGTCCAATATTATCTCATCACATAATTATGTACACTGCGTATGTGAATAATAAAAACATTTGGAACTGTCTACTTTAACTAATGACAATATTACATCGAACAATACCTTCGTTATTTTCGATGTCAATGCATATTTCCACCTTAGCGTTATAAAGTTAAAGTTGAGATTAGTTTGTGGGTGGGATTGTGTCAGATTAGTTTTTTAATAAAAATGAAATTGACTATGAAGTTGTTTTAGAATATTTTTAGAGATGTGTAACAGTGTTTCGAGATAGGACACACGGTACGTGGGCGGAAGGACGATGGGATAATGGACGTTGTTTGAGTTACCAAGGGCCACAAACTTGTAGATTAAACGCATACTTTATTTCAACGCCGTGAGGCTTTATCGGCTTGCACTAGACCGGTTTCTAGTGCAAGCCTTTATAATCCTATATTAAGCTATTCGAGGTTATACCAGATATATATTTATTGCGGGAAGTCGTTTCATCCTGTCTTCTTCTCAATATAATCTGCCTTCCGAACTAGCTCAGAGTAACTAAAAAAAAAGACGGGTTGCACTCCGGGAGTGCCGGCAGAAGTGAAAACTTGATTATTAACGTTGAGCATGTTTGATATTTTGGAATGGTTAGGGAATAATTTTGCACCAATTGCTTTATCAGTATAAAAGTACTATCATTTATGTGGTAGAATACAATATTCATTTATTGCGCTATCGTACACAAACATGACAATTTATATTACATTAAAAATTTAACACTTTAAAACTATTACAATTATTTCTGTCACCATCCATGGATGCGCGTGGCACGCTGTAACATACACGAACATTCGCGCAAGCGCCCTGCGCTGCCTAAACGAAACAGTAGGCCCAGGCATACATTTTCGCCGCGCCGTAGAGAGGGGATAGCTGTCTACTCTCCATCCGTCTTACGCTTTTTCGATCAGGTCACGTGTCCTGACGCGAGTTTAAGATTTTATACCCATTACAGAAAAAGTGCTCAACGCCGCTAAAGAAGTTTTCACTTCAAAAATATAATTTTGCTTATAAAGTAAGCCGATTTGTAATTAATGGATTTTATATTTGGTTTTTTTTTTGACAACCGAAGATTGGGTTGCAGAACTTAAGTTGGTGTCGTCACGTTGTGGTTGGTGTGTCACATCTGGTGTCCTCCAGCAGTAGATATCCTTTGCAGGTATATGGGGAACTGCTCTTCTCTTGAACTGTCTTCATTAAGAACAGAAACAGATTAGGGCTTTAAGGTATATCGATGTAGAATTGCGACATTTTTGAGCTAACAAAATGTAAGTTTGAGTTAAAAATATAAGTGAGTAGAAATAATTATAATTTAAGAATAACACAGTAATGCTGCCGCTTATTTTATGAGTTTGTGGCTCACTTCCTATTTAACATCAAAGTAGAACCGGTACCTTCATTTAAATCAGCTCTGTGTTTTATTTTGTTGAGTAGAAGCGGTCAAATGAAATTATGTTTCAATAGATTTTGGACCCCTTTTTCCGTGGGGAAATCCTCGTGGATACCTCTGCGCCACGGGGAGGCACATTGTCAGACCCTTACTGACCAAAACCCCACGGTGTTCCTACTCATGTTAGGTGGAGCCACGGAAACGCTCCCTTACACACCGCGACTCCACCAGCGAGTGTCCACCGCATCAGACCAATCTTGGACACAGTGGGCCCAGTTTGGCGAGCTAAAGGTTTGCCGGAACAAGAGCCAACTCCAGAACCATACTGTGAGTCATGGACGAGACAATAGATTTTGGACCCTTGCCACAGTCGAAAAATCCATTAAAAATCCATCCACTATTTCTAACACCCTATCGTTAAAGAATGTTTTTTTTGGTTTAAAATCATCAATGCATTTCTCACTTGACAGAAGAGTCTTATCGACATTTACGGGTTCAATTAATATGAAATTAAGGGTACTGATACGTAGTATATAGTGGGATAACGTGTGCTTTACGGATTTGGAGGAACTTTCAAGAGATAAACTTAGAGTTGTTACTGCAGTATCAAGTAGTCTGCAGGATACCCGGGCTGGTTACTAATAATTTGCAGCATATAGCGTGTTACAACTAGTAAGTGGTCGATCGATAATGATCCACATGGTGAAATTAATATAGCTTTTGTCAAAGCACGTGCTGCCAAGCGATTTAGCGTTCCGGTACGATGTTGTTTAGACCCGATTAGGCTTATCGGTATAATATAACTGCTATACCTCCCTACCCAATACAAGGGTTGGGCATAGTAAAGTAAAAGTATATGTATATATTTACGACCAGGTGGTATAACAGTAATATGCTAATTTGTAGCGGTTAAAAAAACCATCACTATTGCGAATTCTATTGCAATGGGGGCTATTTACTATTCCAGTACCTCCAACATTCCCCAGTCGCTAGTGTCAGCTGTGCTGTAACGGTTCCTCGTTGTGCTGTACCGGTTACTTTGATTCTTTAACGATTACGATATCGATTTGAATCGATCGAGCATGCTATCTCTGAAAATGATAAATCTTCAGATTATGAAATCTATGATTTCTAATGAGCCCTACGTTAAGCCATCGTGTTTCGGTGAAATCTGTGATCACGAACTTAAAGACCTTGGTCTAAAGACATCGGGCGTTTAAGTACGAGAAGAAGTCACCAGGATTCCAGAACTTTAAATGTAACTTCAATTAATTGCTAAACGAGATGTTGCATTAAACTTAACAAAGCAGGAATTGCAACAAAGGAATTTTAAGGAAAGACAATAGTGTAGCCGACCGCCATTGTTCGAGTTTCGCGATCCACGATCAACATGTGTTCACTGTGATAACACTTGAACTCGCGATAACAGCGTCTTCTTATATGTACCGTTGGGAATAAGGCTTCTTACACGGGGCATATAAAATAGCTACCTACAGATTTAGTGGTAGTCTGCATATATTGTAAACATAGTTTTTTTTTTTTTTCGGACTGTCTATTAGCTGTACAAACCCTATTGGTTGCCACAGCGTAACCGGGCTGTTTGGCGAGCTTTGGAAAGAAGCTCTGCCAGAAGAAATTTTGAGCCCTAGGGCTCGAAGAAACTATGAGAACGACTGCCTAAGGGCGCCTCCTTTGAGGCCGAACCTCGGCTTAGGCGACGTTTGGGATAACGGGGGGGGGGGGGGGGGGGGGTCGGACGGTGAGTGGTCCGTACGTCTCCGAGGCCGTGGATGGAGCCCACGTCCGGATGACGTAAGATAGCGGGGACCTCGTCTTCGCCAGCGAAGACGGTGTGTAGCGTATGATTGTGTGGTAGGTGGTACGAGTGTGTTGTCAGTAGTCATCTGATCGTCAGGGTCATGAAGGATATGTTTAGGTCTCCTCTTCGGAGAGGAGCGCTTAGGTCGGGGGAGTAAAAAGAAGCCGCAACTACGAGAGGGTTGGGGTGTCGGATTGAGTAAACATAGTAGTTTATACACTAGCAACGCAAATGACAAACTGTTAACACAACCAGTACTTAAGAGATTTTGGAAACAACAGCAGAGTGAGTTAATCATATTTGCAGTCATAGGTTCAATGGACCAGAAGCACCATGTCTCTTGTGGATACAATTGATGCTCCGAAGGCCAAAGACGTATGGCTGCGGATCATCTGATCCTGAGATTTTGGTGTTCGCTTACCAACTTCAGTAAGGGGTTGGCCCTTGAATTAGTGCTATAAATTTATGCCAAAATCTGGTGAGTACCTAAAGCCATTGGTCCCAGTTATTTGTATTACCATGTGACAACAACCATTCAAGTCTGCCAACCCGCATTGAAGAAGTAGCGCGGATAGTGTTAACTCTAAGTTAGTCATCTTTTCTATCGTCCTAACTCCACAGTCGGGCGATATTAACTGCGACCCAGTGTTGCACTAAAGCAGTATTATCAAAATGTTAGTTTTCAAAATTACCTTTAATAAAAATATTATTTGTTCTAATTTTCTTATTTTGAGGAACCAATAACTAAATAAAACTGAATATTGTTCCCTTTGCTTGGTTATATGTATAACAATAACACTATTTCGTTAGTGTGTTAGCAATGGCTTACTATTAGACTAACGAAGTAGTATTTTTTTTTTAAGTTAATTAGTTGAATAGGTTAGGGATTAGGTTCACCTTAATCAATATATTAAAATATCATCATAATCATCATGATCAACCCACAACCGGCTCACTACAGAGCACGGGTCTCCTCTCAATATGAGAAGGGTTTGGCCATAGATTACTCACGATGTTTTTCTTCACCGTTGAAGCAAGTGATATTTTATTTGTTTAAAAACACACATAACTCCGAAAAGTTGACGACTGACGACCTCTAATTAGGACTCACCACTTGGCTATCACCGCTTCTTACTATTAAAATATATCACATATTTATTGAAGTTATTCACCAAAGTCAAACAAATGTAGAAGAAAATTTTGAAACCTTTTTAAGTAAATATTCTTTCGGGGATGGAAGTATATTTAACGTTAGTGCCTTACACAATTACCATCTAGACAGTAGACGCTAAATAACAGCATCTTACAGTTTCCTCATTACTTTAAGCGACTCTACTTACTAACGATACATAAAGACAATGGTGAGGAGAAAATAATATAAAAGAGAGAATTCCTTACTATAATTACGGCAGGACAATTGTTGAGAGCAACCTTTATTATAAGAATTCTTAGGAGGTATTTGTACGCGTTCGTAGGAGGTTTACCTCTCGTATAGCATAACTATTAAAAGTTATCTCAATTAAACTAGGTATCAACAGCAAAAATTCGCACATATCGCAATATAGTTAGGGTGCAAATTTTACTCTTTTTCTTCGTTATAAACATCATAAAAAGCGGTTCATAAACTAATATTTCGGTCGCTGGTCAGGAAGGTAAAAAAGTTTAATCAAAACATGATGATGCAGCCTAAGATGGATAGTTGCACAGTAACCCTAATCGTACCGCAATGCTTTGTTGGTAGCTTTGGATGGCAACATGCCACAGCCGAAGCCTCCCACCAGAGACCAGAGCCAGTTGTTGTAACAATGGATTGTTATATTGGAATATAGGTTAGTATAATGGCAAGAAGATGAAGGGGTTTACATCATCATCATCATCATTTCAACCGATACACGTCCACTGCTGGACATAGGTCTTTTGTAGAAAGTTCCAATGGCCACGGTCTTGGGCCGCTTGTATCCAGCGGCTCCCTGCGACTCGTTTGATGTCGTCTGTCCACCTTGTTGGGGGTCAACCAACGCTACGTTTACCGGTGCGGGGTCACCATTCCAGCACCTTGGGACCCCAACGTCCATCGGTTCTCCGAGCTATGTGCCCCGCCCATTGCCATTGCAACATATATATGGGGTTTTCATAATAGGCCATTTAATTTAACTGATTTTGATACCGATGGACGTTGGGGTCCCAAAGTGCTGGAATGGCGACCCCGCACCGGTAAACGTAGCGTTGGTCGACCCCCAACTAGGTGGACAGACGACATCAGACGAGTCGCAGGGAGCCGCTGGAAGCAAGCGGCCCAAGACCGTGAGCATTGGAACTCCCTACAAAAGACCTATGTCCAGCAGTGGACGTCAATCGGTTGATAATGATGATGATGATGATGATACGGTTTCATTAAAGGCTACATTTGGTGCAATATTAGGTATTTGTTATAATCAGGTGTTGCGACAAAAGTTTGCTTAGGAGATGGAATTTCTTTTTTTATATTATTAAATTGGATTCTATAACAAAGAGTTGACACTCACACCAACTGTTGCGTTAACGTTATTCAAGTAGGAGTGTCCGTGGGCGACCGGACGCCACGCCGACAACTTACGAAGTGGTAACTTCAATGAATCAGTGCCCCCGGGTCGAAAGCGTGAACTTGGCACTGCAAGATTACTCGTAACTTTACTGCTCGGGTCAAAATGAACTAGCAGAAATTCTATTGCTGCCAAACTTGGTAATACGAAGATTGCCACGATCTCGCTGATAAAGACTCATAAACAGGAGTATATGGATTTGGGAATTGGTAATGCCTTAATTGACTTTGGTCTGGTCTTAAAGGAGAGTTCGGTCACAGTCGATTTTCTCTATCGCTACGCTCTCAGTAGTGACAAATCGATAAAATTTGTGAAACTTTAAGTTTCATGAAGCTGATCTTATACGAAATGTTGCATGTGTATATTACCAGGAATATAATATAATATATAATTTGAGAAATAAAAGGATCGTAATCCAAGACATTTTTGACAGAAAAATGATTTGGTACACACTAGTATCCAAGATACAGTTGGTTTGTAAGTAACTAACTTTAAAATTTAAACCTAATTCAACCACTTAGAGTCACTTTGTAATGGACAGAGTAAAGACAAAACGATTTAGTAAAAAAAAAAAAAACTAAATTTAAATGATGCGAAGAAGAACCACAGTTACCGATAGCGCTCAATGTGTTGCAAAGCTGCTTTAGAAAAGAAGGTTAATAACCAATGAACGCTAGAGTGTACAATTGCTGGAGTGACACCTTCACGCCAGAACAACCAGGTTTGGCAGACTCGGTCAGACGACAATACAAATCACAGAAAACCACTTCACATAAACGCTGCTAGACCATTTTGATATCCTAAATTTTTTTCAAGTAATAAGTTCCACGTAAAACCTGAAATGAAAAAGACGAGTTAGTTAGCGTGAATACTAACCATCAAATGAATTGCTATGTACCATACCATTTTACCTGCATTGGAATAGCTTTATGATTTAGCAATATTCTTGTTCAATGGGATTCCAATTAGGCTGATGTTGATGATAATAAATATGATGGCTGTACCAGTGAACGGAATTCCCTGTAGCTACATATTATTAATTGCTGATTTAGATTTACAAGTTACAAATTCATGTCCATTTGCTTGTTTTAAAAGGGGTCTGGCTCAACTATCATTTCTGTATTCAGGGGTACATTATCGCTATCCCATGCTTAATGGAATGGGACACACAGTCAGCCATATTCATGAGCACTAATAAATATATTTTGACCAGGTTATTGTTAAGCTGTGATAGTCTTGTTGTTAATACGCCTACTCTGTGTAACGATTTTGGCTCTAAATACCCTCAGTACTCCTGTCTATAGGGAAAGATCAAAGTACTAGAAACTTCTAACTTTTTCCCAGAATTTTTAATAAAATCAGCTCTTTAGAGAAAGGTATTAATGCACTAAAGGATGGCAATATCAAAAATAGTGTTTTTAACACCTACGCATTTGAACTGTCTCACCGTGCCTCTCATTTATCTAAGTATGTGGACGTCAATAAAAACCTGTTGCAAAAGTTATCTAATATTCACAAAGCTTAATGACTTTATAATGCTGTATTGAAAACAATGAACAATATACAAGATATAAAATTAACTATTATATTCGTTTCTCCTAACAAAGAAGGAAAAACAATGGAATATCTTCCACCAACAGGCAACGAATATTGTTGAAGAATCGGCTAAATAGTAAAATATGCATTGTACGGGTTTAAATAAACGATAAAAAAGTTTAGCTATATATTCCTTCATAGCTCATTATAACTATTGACTATTGACATTCGTCTTAGACCAGGGCCTGATTTGATTATCACTTATTTAGTTTGAAGTTGACGAATTTAGTTAACACCAGTACCTAATGAATTAAAATTATGAAAAATATATTTAAACTGTATTATAACAGAAATTTATCTTCTGTGATATTCTCCACTCTTTATGGCCGCATGTCTCGTTACTTATAGTGTTGAGTCAGCACAAGGCAAACACAGTACCCCACAGTAGTGGGGGTGCAAAATTTTACATTCGCCGACTGCGTGGCGCTCCAAAATTATTGATTTATTCATTAAGTTGCGACTTAGTTTCGGATTGTCAGGTTTACGCGGCGAATTTATTGGGAGACGCACTCATGCGTACGCGTGAAGTTTCTCCTATGAAATATCGGCTGGAGTTTGCTGAGAGCTACCGATCATGGCGATAAATAAACGCCGGTAATATTTCCTATGTGTACGCGATTTTAAAGGTTTTGTATTTGCTTTTTATCTGTGCGCTGGAGTCATCTTTTAACCTTTATTAGAACTTACACTTGATATTAATCCTATCCAACAAACATTATAAAGTAAAGTTTATATTCACGCAAAAATCACTGTACAGATTTTAATAAAACTTTGCAGTAATATGTAGGTATACATAAGATTATAAATTGGCTATAATTTATAAAGATGTTAAGATAATTAGTCAAATTACAACGGTAGGTGTCAAGTAAGTCGAAAAAATATTCTATTTATGAGCTATTTCGACTGCGGTGTATATATTATTTAGATTTTTTGTTTATTTTTTAAATATGGTGGCTTATAAAAAAATATATTATTTCTGTCGGAAACAAAAATTGTATGCTGAAGTTTGTAGAACTATATTGCAGTAAGTAAAAAGGTTCAAAATACAGATAATTATCGGAGTCTGCGTGGAAAAAGTTCGGGTGGAAGCTAGACTTCAAAGAGTTGCAGTTTTTCCTTAAACTCGCATATCTGCATTGGAATAACATGTTGGGTTCTAATACACATTCTTTAACAATTTATAGGATACAGACAGAAGGACGGACGGACAACGAAGTCTAGTATTAGGGTTTCGTTTGCACCCTTCGAAAACAGAGCTTTATAAAATAAAGACAAGGATAAATATGCAAGGGAAATTCACAACTTCCTAACCATTAATTTCTTTCCTAATACTTTCCAAGAAAAAAGGAACTCTTTTGCATTAATAAATCTTACTTAAATGTTAAAATTACAATTATTAGATTTGAAATAGGACCCTACAAAGATCCAACAGCCCTCGAGATTAGAGAGTAGGGTTTTATTGGGGGCAAATAATGAGTGGCGATAAGAAGAAGGTCCCTCGAAGTATTCGGTGTGATACGTCACAAATATAATTTTCTGGTGATTTCAGTGATTCAGTGCAGTGCCATGCAGTTTCATACAAAACTCATAATATAACAAGTGATTGGATAATGATCGCAGATTGCGATTGATTGAAATAATCTTTTCTCATAAATATTTTATTAAAAAAACATATTGTACGCAAGTAAGGAAACAGCGCCATGTCTCTTTCGTCGTACTCAAACTGGGCTACGAGACTGGCATTTAATCAATATAGTCCTGGCTACTATATTTTTTATTAACTTCAGTCAGTGGCTAAGCCAACACGTTGTTTTTTTTTATATTTCCACACCAAATTTCCAAGATGCAATTTTTTTTTAAATTTAAGTTACATGAAACCACTGTAGATATCACAAATGCATTAGTGCTCGAGACATTCAATTTATAACAATAATAATATGGTGTATGTAATAAATTACATTATCTTTAATAGACTATGTCATAAACTTGACTAACTAGCCAAACATAAAAAAAATACTTAAATAAGTGCGAATTTCACAAGATTAAAAATTATATGTTTTGGTTCTAATACGAAAATAATACCGATAAACCATACATATCAAAATGATTTAAATACAACGAGTCAAAATAATCATTTTTCACTATCAATCAATCAATAGAATACCTTGTAAATTTCATAAAATACCATAACATTGACGAATTTCTGTCCTAACCTGCATAATTTAAAATTTTAAGTTATAAAATGAGTGATGATGTTAGCGTCATCATCATGATCAACCCATTCTCGGCTCATTACAGAGCACGCGTCTCTTCTCAATATGAGAAGGGTGAAAGCTTGCCATATGCGGATTGGCAGACTTTACTTGACTTTTTTGAGAACGTTATGGAGAACTCTCAGTCGTGCAGGTTTCCTCACGATGTTTTCCTTCACCGTTGAAGCAAGCGATATTTTAATTGCTCGAATAGTTAGAGACGCGTGCCCGGTTTCCTCGACCTCTGATTAGGAGGCTGACGTCCTAACCACTAAGATATCCCAGCTTACATAGTGCATAGCTTTATTTCTAGTTACAAAGTGCTTAATGCTCCTCTATGTGAACATTTTACTTGAGACTAAGGTAACAAAATTTTGATGGATTCGATATATTTTTTTAAAGAATTGAATCAAATCGTTTTAAAAATCAAACGGATGAATTTATATCTAAACAAATTATAGGTAACATGTTTACTATTCAAATAATTCTAGTCATGCCCCAAGGTGATTGTTCTATCCCCAATTTGATCTTAACTTAAACGAAGTAGATACTAGAGTTCCCCCATTGTACAATATAAAGCCAGCGGTCAACTAATGAATTGATTTAGCACTCTTTACGTCAATTGATGAATGGGAAGATCGATCGTGATAACCTTACCTTTTCGGGGTTCCCTAATTTCTCTGGAGACCTCATCATTATAACTGGAAATTGGGATGGAAGGAATAAAAAAGTGCGTTGATATCTTTTGTAGTATTTCAGTTGGTATGGGAAAGGAACATGTAGTTTCCCAATTTGAAACTTTCATTCATAGAGTAAGCAAATGTACTTACTCTATTAATGAAGATTGGAACTCCTCAACGATAATCACACGCTAATTAATTAAACAATTACTTTAAAAAATTGTTCGCTCACCTCTAAATTTCAGAGTCAGAAACCTGTATGCCCATAGTGTTCTTAAAGGCGTGTGAAGTCTGCCAATCCGCACATGGCCAGCGTTGTGGACTATGGCCAAACCCTTCTCGTATTGAAAGGAGACCCATGCTCTATCATGAAAAGGTACTCGTATATTATTAGACTCGGAATAGAAACTTAAAACTTTTTATAATGCTAGATTAAACATGAAACCTTTATACCTCTCTTATCTTTACGAAATAAATGCAACCGGAAAGGTACTGCATATGATTTTTTTTTATACACCACAAGTTAGCCCTTGACGGCATCTCACTTGATGATAAGTGATGATGCAGTCTAGGATAGTAGCGGCCTTACCTGTTAGGGGTATGGTAAACCCACACTCCTAATTGGTTTCTACACATCGTGACGGAACGCTAAATCAGTTAGTGACACGTCTATGTCGATAGGATTGTAACTAGAAGTGACCAGACTCGAGCCAGGAATCGAACCCAGGACCTCCGACTTTATAATGCAAAAGCGCGCGCTGCGCTACGGGGGTCTTCAAAATGGTATGGACTTGTTGTCTTTTAACAATAAATTTAATACCAATATGATGGTATGCCTTTGCGATTGAATTGTGTATTCACTTTAATAATCCGGTTACTGACTTGTGTCATCAATCACTTGATAGAACAAACCACAGCCAGGTTATACCACCCTCGTGGAGCAACATTATCTGCCATTTCGATATAAATCTTAGTTTATTACCGATAGTAAAGGATTTATTCCTCAGTCGAAGGAAAGGACGATGCACTTGCCGTGTATTCGCCCTTAAATCACGGGGTGAAGGGAATATAAAAATGATAAGACGCTCCTGAAGGAAGGGGGTTGGGTTTTTATTGCTTTGCTTAAAACAGGACAGGGGATTTCGAAATGTGTACGAGTCATGCAATGAGTTCCCTAATTATCTTTACTGACAAATAACTTGTAAGCACAACAGTCATAGAGCACAGTATTGAATGCTCATGTGGAATTTTTTAAACAGCTCTAGAACTAAAATATCATCATCATCATCATGATCAACCCATTGCCGGCTCACTACAGAGCACGGGTCTCCTCTCAATATGAGAAGGGTTCGGCCGTAGTCCACCACGCTGGCCATGTGCGGATTGGCAGACTTCACACGCCTTCGAGGACATTAAAAACTCTCAGGCATGCAGGTTTCCTCAAGATGTTTTCCTTCACCGTTGAAGCAAGTGATAAAAATATACTATGTTACATTTACATATACGTCTTTTTTGTTAATATAATATATCTCAGGCCAGCGAGCAGACGAGTTGCCCAAGAGTTCATTACGCTCGCCCATTACATCTGCAGAACCGGAGGAGCTACCAATGCGATGCTGGCTAGACCCCTTCCTCATTATCGGTTTCGACTCGGCATCATAGTATGTCTTTGTCAGTAGGGTGGGATTTTGTAGACATTCATAACAAAAAAACATCTTTTCCATGGATTTGATTAAGCTTCACTTTAATAACCAAACCTGAAACTGCCAATACATCATTTTGAGTAATCTGTGAAAAACAAATGATGTTTTTGATCATTTGTTGTGAAAAAGGCTCAGCTCTGTGATAGCAAATATAATAACAATAAGATATCATATAGCAAATATATTTGCGAAAATAAAATTATAACATATTAAAATGTTATGTTCCGAACCGGTAGTAGATTCACAACAAACTAGCTTGACATTTGAAAAGTGGTGTTAAAGAAGGCCTCCTGGTAATAAATGAATTTTGACTTGGAGTTAAATGTACCGTCATTAACTTTTTACAATTTAAAGACATTACTGGAAACGCTTCCCGAGTTCTCTATAATGGGATAGTCACATAAAATAACGAGCTTCCAAGCGTAGCCACTGAATTTTATACAAGACACTCTTTCTCCATTAAACTCAGTGAATAAATTAGAGATACAGCAGACTCACTTAAAACATAAACCGAAAGTTTAAAGGATCTAATAAAAATCTTACACAGACTACCAAGTAGTCGAAAACTTAATACAAGCACTTTTAGATAGTTTTAAAACCTTACCTAGTCTGCGTGGAAGACTGTAGCAGTAAAACAGGGGGCGGTCGTAAAATAAAAAGTGTTTACTTACCCCGGAGATAACCGGGAACAAAGTTCGCTGATAAGTTTTTATTTCCTTTGGGGGAAAGTGGGTAGGCAAAGGAAACGGCATTGCCGTAATCCGTATTGTTTTAAGATGTTTCATTTTCTTCAGACAGTACGAGTAGCAGACTTCCCTCCATGGGAGGAAGGGATCAGACACTCATTATTCCTTGATTTTCATATTTTCCTAATTCAGCCTTGCAGCTATTTCCTTTATTTCAATTTTTCGCTTGGTCACGATCTATTGTGTAACTTTTCTAGACTTTCTATACAAAATCTACGACGAGTTCACGATAAACGCTGTGCAGTCGTTAATTGTGTGTAGGTGCAAGATCGCTACTAGTTATCCAATGACAGAAAAGTTACGGTCTCGTTGCCTACTTAATAATTTATCTAGTATTCGAACTTTAGATTTTGTACAATGATGTTAAAAAAAAACAATCGTTTTATTTTAATAAACTACATAAATGCTAAATACTAGAACAGCTCTCACTGTTTGTTCTAATGATTTATGTGAGTATCTATATTTCGAGAATAGTGCTTTTTTATGCACTACAAGTTAGCCCTTGAAGACTATCTCACCTGGTGATGATGCAGTCCTGTTAGGGGCACACCCCTAACAGTAAGCCCATACTCCTAATAGGTTTCTACGTGCCAGAACGCTAAATTGCTGGGCAGAGTGATAGCTTGCCACGGCTTCTTTCCAGACCAGATATGACCTAGGAATCGAACCCGAGACGTCCAACTTTATAATGTGACAACACACACGCTGTGCCACAGAGGCTGTCAATAAAGAAGAAAGTGTACTATCTATATATCAACCAAACTTAAGAAAATTTGAATAGGTACCATTCGAGAGTTTTACCTATTGACAAAAAAACAATCAGTTACAAACAAAACTACCGTATCACTGCAATTACATTGGAATTGCTATTATTACGATTTCGAAGAAATGTCCGAAGTCAATCAATATTTTGTCCACATGTCATTTACATAATATACACAAGACAATAATAACATCGACCATTATTATTAAGTCGAGTGCACACTACAGTGAGTTCTATAAAAGGAGAGTCATAAGTCAACCGTTGTAATTAGCCTGTCACACGCTTAAAACCGTTGACGTATAAAATTTCCACATAATAATGGCGACGGTGGATTTAATGACCGCTGCCGTTGATACAAGAACGTCAACAATACACAAATCCTAAAAAAACATGTCTCATGAGTGTCTTCATTATGCAATTCCAAAAGTTACCCAAGCTTTTATTTATCTTTATGTTTTTTTTAAATTGAATTTTTTCTAGAGCAAATAGTGTCTGATACGTGAAAAGTATAGATTTATTAATTCTTAGACATCACAACTTTTGAGACGTCACACGTCGAAAATAATCGAAAAGCGCTGATAAAATGTCACATAATTATCGATAGATGTCGACGTTATGTCATAAATTTATCTAAAAATGACGATATTACCCCAACTTTCGATAATAGTATGTTCAATAAAACCACTACGAATAATTATAGTAACGTTTCTGAATACCATTTCTGGTTCACAGAAACTTCAGTCATGTATTATAATATAATTATATCCAATTTGTTTACTGCTCTTATGAAATGAACAGCAACAGTACTCTAATAAAAATAAATATTTTCTAATATCGTAGTTTCTACAAGGTGTCGCTAAAACACAATAAACCATGTATTTAAAGTTATGATTCTTTTGGCGCAAACCAAAAGCTATCATTGTTCAAGAATGAAATGACATGCACGTCGTCTATTAACTGACTGATCTATCTATTTGAATGCTTATATATTTTTAGTGGTGTAATTACTTACCTATTAATGTACGTTCAGGCACATGTTTTGTTAATAACGTTACGATTTTATACACATTCTCTCTAAAGAGCTTTACGATTATACATACTCGTATCTTTGGTTCTTATAGCAATGTCCGTTCGTAAAGAAACGTTGGCTAACCCTTCGACGTGCCTTTGCGAATTTGACAGCTTCATTTAACAAAAGGTGGACACTTAGCAAATAATAATGACGTTTTAGTACCTTCAGTACGACCCTTTCATATTTTTACTGCGTGTTTATTGGCCATTGAAGGCGGTTTGGAGGCGACTGCGTTCCGCGCGACCACTAAAAGTGATTAATCTGCTGAAGTGGAAAATATTTGGCGCGTTATTTATATAACGTCATAAATACATTCAAAATAAACCAACCATTTTTAAAAATCCTGGTTAAATAGTTATTAAATAAAAATTAAAAAATAACTATCTAATCAAGGCGAAGTTGGTCCTAGATAACCCGAATAGTTGCTAAACCGAGATAAATAAGCAAGTTATACGGCGGTTATATAGAAATTTTAGTAGTTTTTTTCTATATATAAGAAGTACTGAAGTAATTAAATGAAATTTCAATCTCTAAACATAGAAATGCGAGAGAGTTGGACGTGCAATACTTTCTATCACCGGCCAGAGTGCATTGCTTATTTTGCGCCAATGGCAATGGCGTGATTTTATAGTTTCGTTATAATATACTGGTAAATATAATATTAAAAATTATATTTACCAGTAATGTTAACATTTCAATCTAAGTGAATAAAAATGCATTGAGGCATGAATAAGTAAAATAATTCATAAAGATCTGAAGTGGAAAATACTAGCGCATTGCCCCTTGAAAGATTTTAATATCGTCCTCATCCATTTCTTAACATAGCCCAAGAAATTATCCTGGCGAATTCACCGCAAGGATGTTTAATCCTTACAACTGTGACAGAGAGGATACAAAATAAGTATTGCCCTAATTGGTTTGAGGCCCTTGTACCTCTTTTAGTAAGTGTCAAAGTTATTAAAAATTAGCCTTTATCATCTTCATGAAATCGGAACTTAAAAATCACATTTTTGTATCACAACTAGCAAACCAGGCAGTTGTCTTGCTTTGGAAATAAGCAACTACTTCAAGGTCCGCAAGTTCTTGTACTAGTTCAAGGTCCGGAAGCATTTTTATGCCTTTTATTAAGCCTCTCTGGGTTATAGCTGCAATATCTTTGAACTAATCGCAATATTAGAACTGGCCAACCGTTATTAGTACCTTCCATAGTTGCCAAGGTGTTCCACCCCTCGATAAATCTTCTCTAATTTGTGTGTAATTACAGCACGGGCACAGTTCTCGTTGTAACAAGGAGTGCGTACCAGCGGGGAGCCAGCGGCACGTGCTTACGCGTGATTCTACTTATATTAGCTGGAAACGATTTATACGACAGCATCATGACAATGAAAAATTAACCCTGAACGATAAACATTAAGATTCAAATTTGGACGCGGGAGATGCCATTGAAGATTTTGACGAAGCTCTCGATAAATATTTCGCAATTCACATTACTACGTCTAAAGATATAAAGCACATTATCGCATCGCTTCCTTGGACAAATGTTTGCCGAATTTCGTATTACCTAAAAAGTAACTCACCGATAAGTTGATGCTAGAATGCAGATAGCAATGTGTTTTTGAGTCTTTGACCCCTTGTAGAGATAATTTTAATAGTGAAATTGGAGGGTGCACTATTTCAAGTCAAATTAAAGTTGCGTTATTGTTCTGCAGACCCTTACGTTCTCAGCGGGATCGCGAGAACTAACGATTTAATTAAAGGGGTTCATATTTTTGGAATGAACATTATGAGAGTTGAAGATCAAAGTAGGTATTTTGAAAGTATCCATTTAAAAGATAGGTTGAACTTCAACGAGCTGATGAATTAATATGAACAATTATGGCTTGTGAACTTTTGTAGATAATTAATTAGTTTTAGATAACGTGAGCCCATATATCTGATGTTATAAACAGATAGAATATATTTCAAGATTACGCACATTTTAAGTTTTTAAGATTGTAAAAGAAACATTTGAACCATTATTTTGTTAGTAGCCCCATAAGAAGGCTCAGAGTCACTCAGCGAGCAATGGAGGGAGCTATGATAGGAGTATCTCTACGTGATCAAATCAGGAATGAAGAGATCCGTAGAAGGACTCGAGTTACCGACATAGCTCAGCGAGTTGCGAAGTTGAAGTGGCAATGGGCGGGGCACATAGCTCGGAGAACCGATGGACGTTGGGGTCCAAAGGTGCTGGAATGGCGACCCCGCACCGGTAAACGTAGCGTTGGTCGACCCCCAACAAGGTGGACAGACGACATCAAACGAGTCGCAGGGAGCCGCTGGATACAAGCGGCCCAAGACCGTGGCCATTGGAACTCTCTACAAAAGACCTATGTCCAGCAGTGGACGTCTATCGTTTGAAGTGATGATGATGATGATACTTTTTATCCTGCAATGTTATGTTATGGTAAAGACCATTCCTTTTTAAAGTATGTATGTGTTGTAGATGATAAAGTACAAATTTCTTGGAGTTTTTACCCCATGTGAAGCCAGGAGAAACGGCTAGGTAGAATGTTAGAAGCCCGAAATGGATGTCGTGCTTAAGCCCTTGTGTCCCTGTATAATTAGAGCAAGCGACATCACGTTGTGAATAAATTGAGATTTGATATAATTGCTATTTGAGTCAAGCGTCAGCCATTTGAATAAATACTATAACTATAGACCACTATTTTATATTTTAATAACGATGTATTCTTATAAAATGATGGAAGATAGATTAGAATAATGAAATAGTTATATAGTTTAATAAAGTTATAAGGTTTATTATAAGTTATATATGTATTCTTGAAATTAAATATAAATGGTTATATAATATTATGTTTGTAATATTATGGCGATAAACAATTTAGACTCAGTACAATGATTACTTTACTGGGCTTGTCTGAAATAATCAACTTCACAGTGAATTTAAAATGTTATAATATTTTTAGAAACCCTAAGCTACCAGAGTATTAATCGCCCCCTAAGTCATACTTCTATATTAGTATAGAAGTATGACTTAGGGGGCATATTTTTAAAATTTATATTTTTAAAACGTCAAGTTTCTATCGAGATTAAGCTGGCAAGAATCACAGCAACTGTTCTTTTCTAATATTAACATTTCATAATTCAACAAGCTGCCTTGTAATTTCGTCATATTGCCTAATCACTAAAATAATATAACCAATGCTCTGATTTCAAAAGTACATCAGTAGCGAAGAGAAGTGAAAAGAAAAGCACGTAGGTAAGTAAATTTTTATCAAGGCGAGACGATTCCCTTGAGTCATCATCATCATGATCAACCCATTGAAGGCTCACTACAGAGCACGGGTCTCATCTCAATATGAGAAGGTTTTGGTCATAGTCCACCACGCTGGCCATGGGCAGATTGGCAGACTTCACACGCCTTTGAAAACATTATAGAGAACTCTCAGGCATGCTGGTTTCCTCGCGATGTTTTCCTTCACCGTTGAAGCAAGTGATATTTTAATTGCTTAAAAATGCACATAACTTTGAAAAGTTAAAGGTTCGTACCCGGGTTTGAACCCCCGACCTCTGATTAGGAAGCGGACGTCCTAATCACTAGGCTATCACAGCTCCCTGTGAGTATACACCGATAAATACTGATCAAATTTTCACGCGGACGAAGCGGATAATACCTACTTATAAATAACTTATAATGGTAATATAGTTAATTATAATAACTAATGATTATTTAACCGTTTTTAGTATCTTTAACACCAGATATAAATATAAGAGGCTGAAAATTACAGTAGATACGACAAAATAAACGAAACTGCCTAAGAAGACCATCTTACGATTATATTGATATAATTTCTATATTTTTTTAAAGTACGCTAGTAAACTAGAGTAGACCACATGGCCGCCTTGCCGGGTTAAGCCCTTTCATCCCCACGTGATTAGTATAACTCAATGTGTTGAATAAATTCAGTTCGGCTACAATTGCTATTTGAGTCATACAAATAAATCCGTGTCATTTGCTATACATTCGTCGCGAACACTGCCGCTTTCCATCTATCGCGCTCCGATCGAATACATTTCCTATTACCCCGCAATTTAGCGTCCAATTTACTATGTAGAATAAATCTGCATACTCCGGCATTGCAACCCCAAAAAGTTGTTTCGAGTGTCGATACGAGTCTGTTGTACCATTTACGAGCTTGATTGAAATTTCGCAATCAACAGGGGGAGAATATAGCTATGATCGAATTATTCGTGTACATTTTTTGCCCTCAAACTTGCGGAGGTTATTCCATTATAATGGCCCTACGGAATAGAAAATTTACGGGGGATTTAAGATCGTAATCGCGGGCCACTCGGTTGTTCAAAGTGATTATGCGCGAGATAAGGCCCCGAGCGGAGCGGGTCGTCCCACACGGTGCGATACGTCCTATAATATGTATTGCCTTATACTTGTATCCGGCGCTTTGTGCCGTTGTCTGGGAGTACCATTAATTGAACCGCCGTTCGACGATTATTATTAATGTTTCGAGATAATTGCTCAAATATTCTCCGATAAGAGCGTCCGTACTAATTGACTGAGGTAAGCATGAAGACGAAGCTCGTTTTTATCGTTTAAAAGATACGACATTTACATTTCACATAAATCGATAAAGGACCCAGGCAGATGAATCTATCGTTTGAAATGAATGAGACCTTAAATAGGAACAACTTGGAGGAGGCTGGTGCATAAAAAAAGAACTCACTGCATTAACTCTGGGCTATTACTTGAAAGACAGCGAATTCAATAATTATCATTCCGATCCGGAAATCGAACCCAAATCGAATCTTGTGATCCGTAATCGCGCACGTTATTATTCGTAGTGTTAAGTTGTATATTTATAGTGTATTACTTAGTATTTTATTAAGGTGAACGCGCCGTCCGCCCCATAAACGTAGTTTCTGGAGGACAGTTAGATTTATAATTAAAATGTGTTTCTCTGTATTTTGAACAAGCAATAATTGTTAATACCGCTGATCTGAATTAGAGCAGCGTGGTGGGTTAATACTGCAATATCCACTCGCGTGTGAAAGAAGGCTTGTCCCAGCAGTAAGATAAGAATAGACTGATTATTATGGACACCGGAATGAAAAACACTAGTTTAAAAAATAATTAAAAAAATAAATTTTGAAATAGGACCGAATTGTATATTTAAGCCCTTCTCGAATCCACGTAAAGTCACAAAAAAAAATATCTATTTATTTTATTAGATCATTAATCTAATCAAAATCTAAATATAGACAACAAAAATACAAAAACAGAAGAATAAACATGAGATGTATATAAAGATTTCTAAACTAATGTGATCAGACATGTATAACTTGAAAGTACAAGCTGGAATTATGATTATTTGTTACCCTACTAGAAAAAGGACTTAAGTCAATTTCCAGATTACTTATTTTAGACTTTATTTCAATTGTTTTTTGTATCGTTGCTGTGATGAGATGCAGCAGTTTTCACGTAGTTACACGCTAGCAACGTTGCGACACATCTTTCTCATTTTAGATTCATATTTTATAGAACACGAGCATATAATGAAAGGAATCTAGCTAGTAACATACAAATGGGTGCATCTACCGATAGGAATGTTTCAAGTAAAGCAGTGAAGTACAAACCCTAAACGCAAATACGGTATGCGAGTAAATACTGTTCGAATGGTTGTTTTTTTTAAATTATTTATTTATTTATCTAAAATAAAATACATTGCTACATGCCCGTAACCGTGTGACGCTTTGTCAGAGCCTGTCCATTCGTCTAAATGTGAACAGAAACCTAAACATACCCGTACGTATGATATTTTTTACTAACTAGGCACCTTTAAATACTATTTGACGACCTCCGTGGCGTAGTGCGCACGCTGTCCCATAAAGTCGGAGGTCCTGGGTTCAATTCCCGGCTCGAGTCTGGTCTGGTGTGAGGCTGCCGTCATGGCTAGTCACTACCCTAACAACCAAGATGTGTCGCTAAGCGATTTAGCGTTCAGGCACAATGCCGCCTAGAAACCAATTAGGAGTGTGGGTTTACCATACCCCTAACAGGTTAGCCCTACTAGGCTGCATCATCACTTACCACCTTAGGTGAGGTAGCCGTCAAGGGCCAACTTGTAGTTTATATATATAAAATATAAACTACAAGATGGCCCTTGACGGCTACTAATAAATAATAATCGGAGATATAGATAGATAACAACATTTACTATACATAGTTACCAAGAAGAAGGTAAAAGTAACTAACACTTCGACACAATGTTCGAACAAAAAATTATACTATCGCTTGAAGCTACCTGGAGGAAATTGGAATAGTACACTTAAAAGAGAATGAAATTATATAATATTAATATAATTCATTATATTAATTTGCGTTAGAGTTATAATTTGCGTTAAAGTTAGATGATCAGTTTTTGTATTCATCGTTGTTAGTGTTATTCAAGCTACGATTTACAATGAATCTATATATTTTCGTATATATTTATCTATATATATATATATTTTCGTTAGTTTGGTCACAAAATCAACCGACCAATTACGTGGTATCGTAACAAACGGTTCTAAATCGTTATTAGTAATTATTTAAAAATGTACATAAGTTACGCCACGTGGGTACTGTTACGACACATTCATTGTTATTACAAATGATTGCATTAGAAGTAGCTTTATGTAAATGCAGTACTTACTCGTATATGAGATTGACGTGCCTCTGCAGCCTACTCTATATTTACACCCACATTTCGGCATTCTGAAAGGTGCATACGGAGCTGTGTTTAAAACATCTTGTGTGGTCCTCTCATGTCGCTGTCTTAAGATGACACTACAAAAAGTTTGTCAGAGACGAGCAGTAGATAAAGAAAACAATTTTTCTATGACAGTAGTTAGGTAAGGCTAGTATTTAATCTTCTTAATAACAAAATGAGGCTGTTTGTAAAAGATCCATTTATTAATTACAATTTATCATTGTATATCGATATAATATTGGAGAAATTAATTTTATTTTATTCTAATTTTTTTTATAACCTTAAAAAAATTTACTATCTAAAACCATAATACTGATTCGACATTATAGTTCCCTGTTTATATGGATTATCATTTATACACGGGTATCAAGGTGTGAGTGATAAATTGTTGTAAACAGAACTATGACCTTTGTTTATTAAATTTAAAAAAATAACTCCATTTCTTAATATACACATAATATTTTTATAAACACTTTGAAATATTAGCTTTTTGTATAACAGATTTAATCTTTGGAAAAGTTGTATCTCAAAAGTTTATTACTCTTATAAAAGCTGTCAATAACGCATTAATATTTCCTTCAGACTTTTTATTTTTATTTTTAAGAGGAAAATTCTTATTGATAGAATCAGCTGTCCTTTGTTATTTAGTGACCAACGGACTAAAAACTTCGGACATTAGAAATGCACCTTTTTTAGCTAAGTTTTGGTCTTCTGCCTATTCCATTCTGCATCTTCCCGATCCTGTTTTATTCCTCAGAGATCTGAATATAAGTATTTTAGGAGTTAATATTTCCGCAATCCCTAAAGTCATGTTTCTATCATATTAAAACATACGGTACTCAAATAGTGCATGTAGTGCGGTGTCATTTTCTTCATAATATACACGTCAATTATAGCTTTCCCTGTGGCATGTAATTTTTTTTTTTTTATACACTGCAAGTTGGCTTTTGACGGCAATCTCACTCGATGGTAGGTGATGATGCACTCTTGGTAGCGGGCTAACCTGTTAGGGGTACGGTAAACGCACACTCCTAATTGGTTTCTACGCGACATCGTAAAGTAAGGTGGTAAGGTGGTAACTAGCCACGGCGGAAGCCTTCCACCAGACCAGACTCGAGCCGGGAATCGAACCCAGGACCACCAACTTTATAATGCGACATTTTTTTTTGGACTGACTACTCGCTTTACTAACCCTATTGCGACAGCGTAACCGGGCTGTTTGGCGAGCTTCGGAAAGAAGCTCTGCCAGAATAATGCGACAGCTCACGCACTGCGCCACGGAGGTCGCCAAGTAACTGTTGGAAGACTCCATATACTCAAATTCTTGTATCATAGCCCTAGTGTTTTTGTGAAGGTAGAACAAGTTATTGGTAAAGCATTTCAATCCGACACCCCAACCCTCTCGTAGTTGCGGCTTCTTTTTACTCCCCCGACCTAAGCGCTCCTCTCCGAAAGAGGAGACCTAAACATATCCTTCATGACCCTGACGATCAGATGACTACTGACAACACACTCGTACCACCTACCACACAATCATACGCTACACACCGTCTTCGCCGGCGAAGACGAGGTCCCCGCTATCTTACGTCATCCGGACGTGGGCTCCTTCCACGGCCTCGGAGACGTACGGACCACTCACCGTCCGACCCCTCCGTTATCCCAAACGTCGCCTAAGCCGAGGTTCGGCCTCAAAGGAGGCGCCCTTAGTCAGTCGTTCCCATAGTTTCTTCGAGCCCTAAGGCTCAAAATTTCTTCTGGCAGAGCTTCTTTCCAAAGCTCGCCAAACAGCCTGGTTACGCTGTGGCAACCAATAGGGTTTGTACAGCTAATAGACAGTCCGAAAAAAAAAAAAAAAGGTGAAGCATTAGTAAGTCTATCAATAAGCAGTTCAATGGACTACCAACCACTGTGTGCCCCGGCTGAATCAACGTACTTTGCTCTAGAGAAATTTAATCTCACTTGATTTACAGTTACGCCCTCTCAGTCTACTCGAAGTCATCCTGATTTATTGGGATTACCATTACTTGGCGATCAAGCCAAATGTTACTTGCTAGTTAAATAGGAGTCTCCACTTGATATGTACTGGAAACATCTGCTAAGTGTGTTTAAACTGACCTTCGTACTAAAGATAGAATTCTGAAAGTACAACATTTAAATCACTGAAATTCAACGTTAAGGTAGACGCATACTGAAATTATATGTGGAGAGAAAATGACTACTAGATAGAAAATGAATAATAGAGCGCCTTGTGATATATCAGCCAAATAAAAAATAAACAATTCAAAATTTGATTTATTATAAAAAAAAATTATATATTTTTATGTTAAAGTTATTTGGTAGGCGACTCTACAGAGAAAGACGTGTCGCCAAGCGATTTAGCGTTCCGGCACGATGTCGCGCAGAAACCAACAAGGTGCGTGGGTTTACCATACTTCTAACAGGTTAGCCCGCTACCATTCTAGACAGCATCATCACTTACCACCAGGTGAGATAACCGTCAAGGGCTGACTTGTAGTGTATAAAAAAAAAGCGGGAAAATAATGTATATATTTTTTGCTATACGCTAATATTCCAAACAACCATGCTATATGAAATGCATCAACGTAGTTAATAAATCACACGTCTCATGTCCACTGTTTATTTTCAATTACTGGCGGCGTGAATAATGCCAGAACAGCTGTTCCGCTGGCAGATTAGTGAGTTATTGTGGGGGGGAGGTGGTTATTAATTAAAAAAGTTGAGAATTTTGACCGTTCGCGCCGAGTTGGTAAACTGGTGACGCGCTTTAATGGAGCCGAGGGTTGGCTTTATATTTTTATAATTGCATTTATTTAAATTTAGCTATACATTTTAAGGATTTATTTAATAAAGAAATAACATAATCTGACTCTTCATCATCATCTACCTCTTACAATTCCACGTGCTGGTCATCGCCCTCCTTGCTCCAGAACTAGTTAATTGCCGGGCATGATTTCTAAGTCGCGCGGGTGGACGACACCAATTTTATACTTCGTTTAGATAAAGAGATTTCGTGAAATACGAAGGATTGAAGAGATTGGACGTCTTGGGTTCGATTTTGCAATTGACTGGAGTGTACAAAACCTGGATGGCGGAGAAGTCGGAAAGTCAGTTTCCGAGTTCCCCACAACCATCATATAGTTTAAAAAAACATAGCCAATAACTGACAAAGACGTTCCTGAAAGCTATGGGGAAGCTCCTTTGTGAGTTGAGCGCGATTACAAAAGCTTGGGATTGTTACAATTTTACAATTGTGCAACTTTGTGTCTGCTTTTAGCATTCAGCCAATAATTATTATGGCCACTTGGGTCTTAATTGTAGCGCTGGGCTGAAAGCTATTGAGGTGTACGATTTTATGCAAGTCTTTGACATAGCGCATCAATTTTACCACCAAATGCACAAAGGGGAAATCATGTTAAAAAGTTTACCATCAAAGCATTCTCCGCTTTTAGGAATCCTTCGCTCAAATCAAATCAAACCAAAAATAGCTTTATTCATGCAAACCTATAACAGGCATCTATGAATCGCTCATACATAAAATATTTTACATTATTTAATTTGTGATGTGATGGTTCTAAAGGATGTGTATGTATCCGATAGGAACAAAATAATGAAAAGGGACGTTAACTTCCTTGTTGATTGCATGCTGTCCAGTTAAGAGAATTGGCATAAATGTGGCAAGACAAACAAGATGAGGAGACATAAAAAAAGAAAAATATTAACCACTTTTTGGTTCCGTGCTTGGACGATCTTAAATCTGAAATCTGGAGTAGTTTGGTTAGATTAAACACTTCATTCTGTCTTTCATAGTAACTTTTTGTGTGTTTGTGTTACTTTTCTAGTTTCTATATGTAATAAAATTAGCGTAAACTCCCTCAGTGCACAATGACTGCAAAATTATTGCTTCAAATGGTATGGGGTGCTATTTAAAAAACGGTATTATTATACAGTGCGCCATACATATCTTCTAAAATACACTATGTGAGCACGTCGACAATGCAAAGACCAGAGCATCCGCAAATGTTCTCTTTACAGACCATAATTCCTACCTTAACCAAAGCCTTAATTAAATAGGTAACAAAGATTATATTGATTGTCTGACTGCAGCTTTAAACAAATTAAACTTAAAATAGCATACAATGGACATTAGACGGTGATAAAGCGGTGATAGCCTAATGGTTACGGCGTCAGCCTCTTAATCAGAGGTCGGCGGTTCGAATCCGGGCGCGCACGGCACCTCTAACTTTTCAGAGTTATGTGCATTTAAAAAAAAAAATATCACTTGCTTCAACGGTGAAGGAAAACATCGCGAGGAAACCTGCATGCCTGAGAGTTCTCCATAATGTTCTCAAAGGCCTGTGAAGTCTGCCAATCCGCACATGGCCAGCGTGGTGGACTATGGCCAAACCCTCCTCATATTGAGAGGAGACCCGTGCTCTGTAGTGAGCCGGTAATGGGTCGATCATGATGATGATGGACATTAGACTTAATTTCCTGTAATACGACGGGCAAATCCAGATGTGCAGATCTGCCGGTTTTACGCAAATTACACCAAATTATCTCAATGTTCATTGACTTCCGCGAAGTTACTCCTGCTTCTATTCAATGCTTAATGATGACGTCGATATTACTTCTTCGGTTCTATATGTAAGAACACTGCATTTTTATTAGTGCGTTTTCCAATCTAGGAAAACTTCTGAAGAAAACGAAGAAGCTCATTAATTTTTTTTCTAACATCAATTTCCACAATAGCGGAGATGAGAGCGAAGTTATTATCGACATCTATTCTATTCTACGCTGCGGTGAATCGGGCCTCTGTGATTACCGCGGTGTATTTCTCGCGGGAACCATCGCTTTTAGTTTAACGAATTGCGCGGATGCATGATTAAATGGATGAGAATCTAAGGTTAACCTCACAGTATGAAAAATAAATGTATGATATGTTATATGCCCATTTGCATTGATAATTTTTGGTTTGATTTTAGTTGGTAACACAATCATATGATGCTTTTTTTTTACTACAAGTTACCTCTTGACGGCAATCTCACCTGATGGTAAGTGATGATGCAGTCTAAGATGCAAGCGAGATAACCTGTTAGGGGTATGGTAAACCCATACGCTTAATTGGTTTCTACGCGACATCGTGCCGGAACGCTAAATCGCTTGGCGACATGTCTTTGTCGGTAGGGTGGTAACTAGCCACGGCCTCCCACAAGACCAGATTCGAGCCAGGAATCGAACGTAGGACCTCCAACTTTATAATGCGACAGCGCACGTGCATTATGCCAACATTAATATTATAAATGTGAATTTCAGTATGTTTGTTACGCTTTCACGCGAAAACTACTTTATCGACCATCATTGAAATTTCCACACATATTCTTAAAGGTATTAAAAGTATGATATATATTATGATAGATTTTATGACAAAAGAAGTAAGAAATATAAAAAAATTGTTTGTTAAAATATAATTAACATATTACTTCATTTCTATTTTCTATGATCTCTGATACTTATTTAGTGGCTTCAATGGGTGTGAAGCCGCGGGTAAAAGCTAGTAATAATATAAAGGAGAAGGTGACTGACTGACATACCGGCTGACTGACTGATTTATCAACGCATAAGTCAACCGGAACCGGAAGCTGTGATAGCCTAATGATTAGAGGTCGGCAATTTCAATCCGGGCACGCACCTCTATCGTTTCGGAATTATGTGCGTTTGTAAAACAATTAAAATATCACTTTTTTCAACGGTGAAGGAAAACATTGTTAGGAAACCTGCAAGCCTGAGAGTTCTCCGTAATGTTCTCGAAGGCGTGTGAAGTCTGCCAATCCGCACATGGCCAGCGTGGTGGACTATAGCCAAACCCTTCTCATATTGAGAGGAGACCCGTGCTCAGTAGTGAGCTGATAATGGGTTGATTATGATGATCATGTTGAAGTCAACCGGGCGGATCGGGCTGTTAATTTAACATACTGATAGCTATTATAAGGTAAGCGTTACTTAGAAAGTATTTTAGTGGCAATTCATTTTTGCAGGCTTTGAAATTCGTATGAAAATTTTTCAGTTTTGAAGTTTGAAACAACAGACAAACTCGAGCGTAGTCGAGACTAAATCTTGTAAGTTCATGTTTTAATTATTTCTATGTCTGTAATTGTGTAGCTTTGCGGTACTATAATAAACATTATGATCTCATTATCAGTTAAGAGTTCAATAAATGGATTTATTAATATTTTATGTTTGACCTGTGTTTACCTTCTCTGGTTTTATTCGGAACTCACCACTGACAATTAATTGTAGCCTAGGGCTGTGAGAAAAAATATAATTTTTTTATACACTACAAGTTAGCCCTACAACTTAGATAGTTAGCTGTCAACAGCTATCTCACCTGGTGGTAAGTTTAAAAACAAAAACAACAAAGATTTTAACTATGGTTCAAAACGTAAACGATTCATGAGCCTGGTATATTTACGTCAATCTTTAACCATATTTATATGCTTCGATGATACCTTTAAAAGGGCAACATGGCGCTTTAAATAACTGGGTAATCACAATTTATGACAATGATAATGTAACGATTATCCTTATTAGAGGTACGAGCTGGTTACTTCATATCAGTGCAGTAAGTACACTGCGCCATCACTGATACAGCAACTATAGCTCAATTTATAAGCCATAACTATCTAAAGCGGTGATAGCCTAGTGGTAGGCCGTCAGCCTCCTTATCAGAGGTCGGCGGTTCGAATCCGGGCACGCACCTCTAACGTTTCAGCGTTATGTGCGTTTAAAAAAAAATATCACTTGCCTCAACGGTGAAGGAAAACATCGTGAGGAAACCTGCACGCCTGAGAGTTTCCATAGTGTTCTTAAAGGCGTGTGAAGTCTACCAATTCGCACATGGTCAGCGTGGTGGACTAAGGCCAAACCCTTCTCATATTGAGAGGAGACCCGTGCTCTGTAGTAAGCCGGTAATGGGTTGAACATGATGAACTATCTCTCTATATATAAAAGAGACTCGTTTAAAAAAATTGTTTTCGAAACTTACGTCAGTGACGACATTTGGTGGTGTCAACGTGCCGTTTTGTTTCTATTTGTTTTAGAATATAAGTTTTGTAATGTACAATAAAGACTTTATCTGTCTGTCTATCCTAATTTCCTATGCGATTAGGTGTTATACGCACAAAATTAACGAGACTGTTAGATTTGACTATATGCAATAAATAAGCTAAAATAGTGTGTGGGACATAACGATTGCTTCTTAAACTGTCAAATTAAATGTTAATTAAAGAAAACCGAGTTACGCATAATAATTGAATATCAGCTTCGTGTCCATTTTTTATTTTTTTCCTTAATTATTATTTTTACAAAGTATATCGCTGGTTTATTGGTATTATAATGATTTTCTTATTGGTATGAAATTAAAATACTTCAACTGTTGAAGTCGTGTTAAAAACTTATCGCCAATCAAAGGTGATATTAGTGAAACTAATTTAGGTATTTCTGCGCTGAATATTTCGGGTAATAATATGCTGTAGTTTAGAAAAAAATTAAAAAAGTACTTCTTGTCCTCATATTGGTAATTCAATAGATTCTTCCTATTCTTTTTAATATAATTTTTTTCTACTTTTGTTTGTTATATACATTTGGTTTTGTATTCGTTTTTTTCTCTTAGTAATTTCTAAGCATGTTGTGGCGACCTCTAAGTAGGTCTGCAGTATTGTAGAATTCCCCTTCTTATGTATTTTTATAGTTTTTAGTGTTCCTGTTGGATACCATTAATTAAATAAATAAAATAAAATAACAAAACATGTGTAATTCTCACTTGTTAGAAAACTATACTTATTCAGTGAACAAAAAGTAAGGAACATTTATACTAGATAAAAACCTAAGTGTTTCGGTAGGTTTTGTATCGGAAAGCTAAATATTATTGGTCGAAAAAATAACACATTAAAGTGAGTTATATTTTGTTTAAACTATTAAACGTGACATTCACAAAGAAATCATTGTAGGTAGCCGTCCATTATAATTAAATGGCTGACCGACGCGCCACTGGGGCATAAGGACGCTCTCGGATACCACGTATTCATCCTTTATGAGCTCACTTTATAGTATGTGGTTTATTGAAATTACCTAAAATAGACACGTTCATTATCGTCATCACCTATTAATGTTGCTGGAAATAGGCTTGTCTCTTGCGAGAGGGATTATTAGCAGCATATACCCACCACTATGCCCATTAGGCGGGCTTTGACGACCGATATCACCTGTTTTTTATACCCCACAAGTTAGCCCTTGACGGCATCTCACCTAATGGTAAGTGATGATGCGATCTATGATGGTAGCGGGCTAACCTGTTAGGGGTATGGGAGACCCATCCTACTAATTGGTTTCAACACGACATAGTTTAAATCGTTTGGCGACACGTCTTTGTCGGTAGGGTGGTAACTAGCCACAGCCGAAGCCTCCCACCAGACCAGATTCGAGCCGGAAATCGAACCCAGGACCTCAAACTTTAAATTGCGCCAGCGCATACGCTGTGCCAAGGAGGTCGTCTTTTGATAGGCTCATTGTAGCTAACTAACTAGTACAATATAAATGTGTTTGTCAAACAAAATAATTGTTTTTTTTATTCTGTTACTTATAATCACTCAGCCTCTGCGTGATTAGGTATAGGTCGATTTTCGGTAAGGCAATATATAGATGGCTCAGGATGGATTTAAGCTGAATCTATCTTGGTTGAAATTGTGTAATAGATAGCGTGTATAAAAGACGCGGAATTGCAATACTTTAAAAAACGGGCGAACAAACGGTTCCTAAAAGATTTCAAAAAACCAAATGCGGACGAAGTCCGTGACAACAGCTTAGTATGTAATGCGATTCATTAAAATTAGCTTAAATATACCCGTTAATTAGATAATAGTCTATTGCAGTAACAAACAAGCAAATAAATTGAATAATAGTTTATTAATAGCAAATATTAGCTGAATTACTATATTAACTGTACACGCTCATTGATATAATTATATGTAATTACCAGGAAAATTGTAAATTATTGATATCATACTGTCCTATATTTTATTAAATGAGTATTGCTTGCTCAAGGTCCTGGGTTTGAATTCAGGGTTAAACTTATAAATATTCGGTGTTGAGTTGATCTTCTTGGAAATTTTTAGTACCAGCCTTCCTGAAGTTAGGTAATTGTCTCTGCTACTTTTGAGAAATTTGCTTAGAAAGTTAAGCCAGTAAGGTCCAGTATATAATGTTGCGGTCGAGTGCACAAGTGTTCCCGTGACCCAACCACCTGACGACGCGAAGGAGCCTCGCTGGGTTTTAGTGGGTATTCTGGTCGCCATTCTGGCCGCCGAAGAGTCCCACATACCCCGTCGGAAGGGGCGCAGTTTTGCCTGCATCGTTTCCGGAGGGGATGCGTAAACGCATTTCCCAACGGAAAAAAAAGGTCCAGTATATAATAGTAATCTAACGGGTTATGATAATAGTTGTTGATCAATCAACCATAAACTTTTGATGCTTCAATAACTTACGCTGTAGTGAGTTGACGGTGATAACTACATTTGTAAATTTAAAACCAAAGCTAAGAGAGTTTCAGTATCACCCCGGTCAAAGAAGAAGCCGACAGAAATTAGCCGTTATATTCGTTTTGTTATAACCATCCCACATGTCTCTTAAAATTATTTAAAAGCAATCTTATTAAAACATTATTTCATACCCAAGCTTGTATTTTATTTACATAATCCTTTACACTATAATAGTTCTATTATTTCTATAAGCTTTTGTTATTACCACCGCACCGCATTCGAGCAGCGTGTTGGGTCTATGGACCAAATCTCGTATGAGTGACGATTGTGCCCTACAGTGAGACATAAAGGGTTACGATGATGATGAGTGTCATCATCGTCAAGAGTTTAATTAATTCACTGACATTAACTTCACCGTAATGTTTGAATGCCTCTTCATCATGATCAACCCATTACCGGCTCACTACAGAGTACGGGTCTCCTCTCAATATGAGAAGGCTTTGGCCATAGTCCACCACGCTGGCTATATGCGGATTGGCAGACTTCACACGCCTTTGAGAACATTATGGAGAACTCTCCGGCGTGCAGGTTTCCTCACGATGCTTTCCTTCACCATTGAAGCAAGTGATATTTTTTTTTTTTTTTAAATGCACTTAACTCCGAAAATTTAAAGGTGCGTGCCCGGATTCAAATGGCCGACCTTTGATTAGGAGACGCCCTAACCACTAGGCTCACCGCTTATGAATGCCTCTTAGGGGATGAAATTTAAAAAGTATTTTTGCAGTGAACGCCGCCTTTACATTAGCTATCTGTTTTTAAAGCTGGTAAATGCATTTACACATTCCCTCCGGGTATGTGGGACTCACCACTGACAGACCAGAGTTGCAACCGAATAGGCACGAAAACCTGGCGATGCTCCTTCGCGTCGCTTTGTGAGCCAGATCTGTCTAGATGCTTGTCTATCAGGCAACCTCTTAGTGTATATCTTATACAGATTTCTCCTCTTACGAAGCAAAGTGCATTAGGATTGGTACAGCAAGTGCCGTTTTAAAACCCTACAATTACTGAAAAATCCAAGACTGCATTATCACTTAAAGCCAGTTGAGATTGCAGTCAAGGGCCAACTATTGATAAATAACAACCCTGGAAATTACATGATCAACCCATTCTCGGCTCTCTACAGAGCAAGGGTCTCCTCTCAATATGAGAAGGGTATGGCCATAGTCCACCACGCTGGCCATGTGCGGATTGGCAGACTTCACACGCCTTTGTGAATTTTACGGAGAACTCTCAGGCATGCAGGTTTCCTCACGATGTTTTCCTTCACCGTTGAAGCAAGTGATTTTTTAATTGTTTAAAAACGCACATAACTCTGAAAAGTTAGAGGTGCGTGCCCGGATTCGAACCGCCGACCTCTGGTTAGGAGGCTGACGCCCTAACCACTAGGCTATCACCGCTTCACTAGGCTATCACCGCTTCGCCCTGGAAATTGAACCCACATTATCAACAATAACCCAACAGGCAACCTTACAACCAGGCAGTAAAAACGAGGCATCATTACATACCATATTCAAATAGCACAAACCCAAGATGGCAGTATGTGTCCGTTATAATTGCCGGGTCGTAATTTCTTTAATGCGATTGTGTGATTGCACAATTAATGGCCATTCACTTGTAGAATGTACCGCTGACAACGTTTCGTACCACTCTCTAGATTCAATTTCAGGCTTTCAAATGATATAATACCGCTCAAATTCGCCTACACAGCAATCATGTTATGATCTAAAGCATGTGTTCTGTTTACAGATCAAGAGACCACCAATGTAACTATATTGGCACTGATAGACTAATAATAACCAGCCTATGGCATGATGCTCAGACAGAATTGTATTTGTTCAGTTACATCGTTACCAATTTTAGTTACATAGTCACAGTGCGTAGTAAAGAAGTGACAACTCACTCAAGTGACACTCAAGTTTTTGCATACTTGTACTCCTGAGGTGCCTGAGTCAAGCACCCGATATTTTTTTATATCTACATCACGCGCAAATAAAAACACAGGCCACCTGAAGTTAAGTGATTACCATCGCCCTTTAACATCTACAGCAACACAGAAGATACTGATGCATCGAGGGCTGAACTTGTCCTCCTTATCGGTTTCTACTCGCTTGGTGGAATGTCATTGCCAGTAGTGGGAACTAGCAGCGGCAGTAGATTCGAACCAGACCAGTCCCTATATCTCCTAAATTGTAATACGCATATTAAATGAGCCAGAAGTTATCAAAATCTCCTAGTCAAGAATCAATGAACATTATTTTTAATGTACATCATACAAAAGTACAAATAACCGACACAATATATCGTATACAATGTATAAATAGCGTTTTCTTTTGGGCACGTAAAACACAGTAAAGTAGAAAAGGTGCATAAGTACGCAAAAAAATGTAAATATACAAGTTAAAACTATAAATCAATGATGATGGTTTGCATTGTCCGAAAAACTCGGTTGTTTAAATTTATTAATTTGTTTATGGCATAGTGGCGACTGTCTCCTTTACTACGCGTATAACATACAACCAAGAATCAGCTCGACGCAGCCATAAATCAAAGTCATGAGAGACCTTTTCAATTAATTCTCGCCGGAGGGCCAAGAAATATTTGCATCAGAATATGTAATAGCTGTAAGCGCCCATTGTCGGCTGTTCTTAGCCCGTAAAAAGGGTCAAGATTTGTTCAGCGGCCTATTGTGCGATACAGGACTGTTTGTCTTTTGTACCGTGGATGTTCATATTTGATTTTGGTGTTTGCTGCTCAGTTGAGTTAGGGTTGCCAACCATTCCAATTTTCCCCAAATTTATCGCACAAATAACCCTGTCCTTCCTGGTCTGTGAATGAATGAACGCATGAATCAATGATTGTATTTTATTTTTCATTCATCTGTCTGATAAAGTTTCTACGCATCATCGTAAGAAAACGCTGAAGCTCTTGGCGGTACTTATAACTTTTGCACGTGGGTATATTTTGTAAAAAACCGACAAACATGCAGTACTAAATGACGTTACCACGTGTATCACCCATGATTAATCATAGCTGGTACTTCGCACTGTCAAATTATTCCCCAATTCATTGAGACAGCAGATGTGATCGTTGAGTTGAATTTTCCAGTGTCATACTTCACTTAATATAAACGAAAGGAGTTTAAAACATTCCACATTAGGTACCTAACAAGCTCCAAAATATCTCTCAGACCCATTACAACTAGAAGGAGAAACCCGGGCATAATATCCCGAATTCCTCGTTCAGGCATCCACTTTATTTAGACCCTCGAAGTTTCCTCACATTACCGTAGAATGTATGTGGGGTTTGAATACGCAGGGAGGGGTGGGGGCTCATTAGAAGTGGTAGTTACATACGAGGCGAATAGTTACGACCGACGATAAAGTTCGCGTTTCGTAAAGAGTGAGAGCGCTTAACTTGATGCTAACCCTACGTTTGTTTTTAATGTGGAGAACATGGATATACTGCAGCATAGATATAGCTGTGGTAATGATTGTTAAATCAACACTCACCGCGACGAAAGTGGTCCAATACTCAGTTCTTTGGTTCACGCTTTACTGGGATTTAAAAAGTATTCAGAAACGGCTTCTTTGATGTTGTAGCTTTCTGATGCCAATTTTTTGCTCAGTCAGTATAAGAGCGTAGGGTATCAATGAAATATAATATGATTTTTTAATAATAATACTACTTCAAAAAGTTAAACACAAAACGTTTAAAATTATTAATTGTCTGATTAAGGATTACTTGGGCTGTGATCACTTATTAATACATTATCTTGCTGGGCACAGGTCTAATACAAAATATCACATAGATAGAGAGATTAATCAAAAAACTAGTCCACCACACTCGTCTTTACCTCAAATTTTAAAATTAAGAAGTTGTTTATTTTGATACTAGAAGGGACCAGCTTGTTTAGCAAGCAGTGCCAGCAACGGAGCACCGCGAGTATTTGAGTTGGACTTGTACAGAGTGGCCGTATAGAACAGCCGTTCGAATCAAGTCAATAATGCTTTATTCATGTTAGTCTAGTACAGGCAGGTGATCTTCTCACATTGTAGATATGCACGGTCACGTCTGTACGCATTATTCTTAGGGTTTTTGATTAAGCCAAAAATATATCGCCACTTAAGATACCTCTGACCCGTAAAATCTGGATTTTTCGGCTACGCCCTGTCCAGAAAACCCCGGTTCTGAGGTGGTCGCCAAGAAAGACGAACAGAGACTATCACCTCATCGTCTCTGTTCGTCATGCAGGGGTTCATAACTGTGACATAACTGCTTTGAGGTGTAATCAATTGATTGACTTCGAGCTCTCTGGCGTGCGGTACAGTATTTTGAAGTGGTAGATGAAGAAGTGGTAGTTTATTAAACGAAAAATAATATTTTCATAACATTAGGAAATAAACAGAGACACCTATTGTATTGACTCTTTTCGCAAATAAAAAGAATCCATCGCATATTTATTAACATTTTTTTTTATATACATAGCGAGCAAACGAGCAGGCGGGCCACCTGATGGTAAGTGATTACCGCCGCCCATGAACATTTGCAGCACCATAGGAACCGCCAATGCGTTGCTGGCTCTTGAGGAACCGCCAATGCGTTGCTGACATGACATATTGACATGACATTAGTTACAAAAAAAAAAAAACTTATTAGTTACAAAAAAAACTTAACGCAGTACCGACCAACATGTCCACCGGCTACATAGCAGCATCGAGAAGATACTGAAAACGGTGCATCTTTAAATCAAGCTTAAGAGCACTTAGGAACGGCGCTCCTTACGAGTATTTTAATCAACAAAATAAATGTTGCAATTAAATAAGTGATTATCGTGCACTATAGTCATCATACATTACCAAGCAAGTGGTTCGGTCCACCCCCCCCTCCCGCTCCCCCCGCTAGCGATGGAGGCTGAAATTAAACATTTGGGGGGCACTAACGGGTTACGTACGTGCTACTCTCTCACCATAGAATTTTTCGCTAGATGTGGCAACTAACATTGAAATGTACATAACATTTTCTTTAACGTATCGTTTTCAGAAAGCTTATATTAAATTAGTAAAATGTGACAATTGTTTGATAAAAAGGCCATCAAACACATTCATATCAATATTAAAATTCTTTACATTGATATCGATATTGTTTTGGTTGAAAACAACCAGCCAGTGGGTTGGGGATAATGCCGGGTAGACCGTCTTTAACAGACCGGTCCGATTTTTGTGACGACGAATGTATAACATACGATATTCCCAAAGACCGATGCAAAATGATTGATGCTTTTAGATATGTCGCTACATACACTGTACTCTAAAGCTCAAATTTATTCTTGCAAAGCGGACTTAGATGCAAAGCAAGTCTCTCCCAAAAGATTTGATATAGATTTCTGACAGAGATGTTTGGATATATACATTATTTTTTTACTCTTGGTTTAGTTTCGTAAAATATGCTATTATTTTATACGTATAACATGAAAAACGTTAAATATTTTGTCGATAGCGTTTTATAGTTATTTTATATCTAACTGGAAACTGGAAACCCAATATAAATAGTACTGGATCTAGTTCTGAATAATCATATAAAAATAGTCCAAATACTGGTATGCATTTAAAAAATAGTATAAATTATTCACAAGAAGCAATGGGAGTGAAGATGGAATGTGGTCAGAGATTCCTTCATCTCCAACACCTCAGCCCATCTAGTTGCTATATATCCATAAAAATTAATGTGTAGGCAGTGTATATTCGCGTGTTCATTTTGCTCGGGATGTGTTATTAGAAATTCAGATTTTAGGGCTTTGTAGGTATATTTTAGGTAGCCGCCTACCTGTGCGCCGCTTAGTTTTTACGAGCCACGTGTAATCGTAAAAGGTTACGTTAATAAAGGCCTTAAGTTGGATCGAGATTAAATAGTATGTTATTAAGCCGTTGATATGTTTTACACATTACAGAAATGTTAGTCGTAGATGAATAATTATCTATTCGTTTTTTTTTTCTATTTTCTATTGATAAGCATGGTGCGTCGTGCTTGTAGTGTTGCTTACTCGTTTTACTATCATCATCATCATCATGATCAACCCATTACCGGCTCACTACAGAGCACGGATCTCCTCTCAATATGAGAAGGGTTTGGCCATAGCCACCACGCTGGCCATGTGCGGATTGGCGGACTTCACACGCCTTTGAGAACATTATGGAGAACTCTCAGGCGTGCAGGTTTCCTCACGATTTTTTCCTTCACCGTTGAAGCAAGTGATATTAATTGTTTTTAAAAACACACATAACTCCGAAAAGTTAGAGGTGCGTGCCCGGATTCGAACCGCCGACCTCTGATTAGGAGGCTGACGCCCTAACCACTAGGCTATCACCGCTACTACCGCTACTCGTTTTACTATAGATACATGAAAATATACGTTATGCTTTTATCGCTTTACACACCGCAATGATGAGAAATGCCCGCCTTGCTTTGGTTTCCTCCTTAATCCATTGGTTGATTAATCAAAACCCTATTCCTTCTAGGCTAGCATGCACCTCCTTAGGCTTCGTTATCACATACGACATATGGGGTGATTGCAGCCAAACTCTAGTTGAACTTAACTCATATTAGGAATAAGTGATTCGTGTCGTGTAACAGTTATATTTTTAAACAGTTCAAAAAAGAAGGAGTTTCTTAATGCGGTTATATTGTTTTTTACATAGAAACCCATACTTTCGTAATTGGTTTAAATTAGTCTAAAGGAAATTTCATCAAAACTGAAACATTTGATAGTTTTAACTAGGTTTTTGTAAAAAATCTTAAAAATGTATGTCATCATTAATTAAAAAATAATAATTTTGTACCTACAGCCAAATATAAGGAGCTTTTGCAGTAAAAATAAGAAACAGAACGAAAGTTATTAATACTATCGAGACTAAAATTGCCAACTTAGCGTGCTGTCTCACAGAGACAGAGAAAAGGTAAATAGCAAAAACATATCTCATGTTAACCAACAATCCAGCGGTGTTTTTGTACTGTATATCTTTAGATTTCTTATCCATGTTTTTGTAGTGTATATTGAAGATATGAATTTAAAACTCCCACCTTCAGAGCAGGTACGTGTATGGAAACTTTGAAACGTTAACTAATTTATTAGTGAAACATTCTACCGGTATTTCGTAAATTATTTTAACCAGTAATTGTGTGTTCTAGTATAAAACTGTAATAAGTAACATACTGTGTTCTTAACAAACCTTGTTGACCCTGAAATAAAAAAAAATTAGCTCATATGAATATGGTTTTCTGTTTGTCTTTGTAATCTATTCTTTGGTGTAAGTGATATTTTCTGGGGCTCCGACAGACTAGTTAATACACCGAAACATATAGGGAAACGCACAAATATAAAATTATGATAAAGTTATAATCGATTCTTATTTGATCAAAGGTCCATTAAAAATTACAAAATAAGTCGTAAATACCAAAATATTGTAAATTTTTGAATGATCACATCCATTACAAGACTAAATCCAACTAAATGAGATGGAACTGTGTATCCCTCAGGTCATCCACCTCCATACAATCCCAAACTGACCTCTGTAAACCGGCCGAATAGGAGTGTTTAATATGAGGTCCTTTCTCACTAACGGGCACAGTATAGAAAAAAACGGAACTTTGTAAGTAAAAAACATTATGTAATCGACTGAGTAATAATTTCGCCATTTCATATATGAACAGTTATTATCATGTGGATGGATTTGGTGTAAATAATTTGTAATACCTAATAGTTAATACTAATATCAGTAGGCATATTAATCCAATTATGTTGTAATATTTGTGGGAGATCGGAGAGAATTTGTTATACATGTAAACTCTATATTTTTTTTATTGTAACGTTTTATAACTGTTTATTGTATTAAATAGTATCATGAGGTTGGCAAGGTATCATGCCTATTGTTACTCTCTTGTTCTATAAAAAAGTATCTATATGTTAACAAATCAGTTTTTGTCCGTCTTTGTTAATATTTCACTAACAGGTCTCTGAAAAGGAGAACATCCGCAATCTTTTCAAAATACCATATCATCATACCATGGTGATGAAGGGGTAAATAAATTTGTCCCACATTTGTGAAGGGTTTACCATAATTTTTTAATTCAATATTTTAAGACCACTTCCACGGTAATTAACATGTATGCAATATTACACCTTTTTGGCACTAAGAATGGAAGGTGGAAGGACGAAACTTTATTATAATTATATATTATATTAAGCTGGCTAATATATATAATATATTATATTATTGACTATGTAAGTTGGTGATAACAGAATAAAAACCGGGCTGTTTGTTGAAAGAGCCCGTCTTTCTTAGAATTGGGCGAGCTTGGAACGCTCCTACTGTTAATTTGGTGCACGTAGCTATCATCATCATCTCACGAATTAAAAGAATTAAAAATACATTTTAATATATATACGAACGCTTCATAGACACTTGTATAATAAAGGCTATAATAAAGTTTGAATTTGAATTTTATGACAGAAATGCTTCTTGTATAAAAACATTTCATCTCCGCAGTGCTATCTTACAAATTAAGGCGGAAGAATGAAATATTCAATCAATTCGGTTAAGATTCATAAAGTGGACTTCAACCAGTTGACCCAAATGCATCAGTTACGCGGCACGCAGCGACAACCGTGACTGACGGCTTAACCAGCTTAACTATCTAATCCCGGCACCCTGTCTATGTGAAATGCGCCTAGCAAGGTCCGACTACCCTCTCTGGCCAACGGAATTCGGGTCCCAATACAATTTTCCGCTTGGATGCATTTTGAATTTATAACTAGCAAATTGGTTGTGCCAATCTCTCTACTTTGTGAACATCCTAAAATTAATTGGTAACGGCCTAATGGGGTGACAGGTACAATACAGCTACGCGCGAGTTCAAACAAATGGATTTTATTAATTAACATATTGACATTATGTGAGATGGTGATAACGAAAAAAAAGAAAAACCCCGGCTAAGTTTGTTGTGGGCTTCTTCTTAGACCGGGGCGCGTTTGGAACCCTCATAGCTTTAGTTTTAAGTTTACGAATATAGTTATCACCATGAAATAACTACTCTGTAAATTATTGACGCGTCAAAAGTGCCTTTTTAAGGACTATTTGAATAAAGATTATTTTGAATTTGAATTTGAATTTTGACATGCCCGTTTTTCTTTTTATAGTTCACATGTTTAAATCAAATCAAATTAAATCAAAATAGCTTCATTCATGTAAAGCTTTTACAGGCATTTCTGAAGCGTTTATATATATAAATTTTTTATTATTTTAATCCGTGAGGTGATAACTAAACTTGCAAACTTAAAACTAAAGCTAACAGGGTTCCAATCGCGCCCAGGTATATGAAGAAGACATTTAGTGATGTGTTATCATATCTGTTTAGCTAGAAAAGGCTTACTAAGAAGAAGTCAGACGGAAGAGAAAAGGACTGTGATTTTTTTTTTCACCACAAGTTAGCCCTTGACTGCATCTCACCTGATGGCAAGTGACGATGCGGTCTAAGATGGTAGCGAGCTAACCTATTAAGGGTATAGTAAACTCATACTCCTAATTGGTTTCAGCAGGACATCGTGCCGGAGCTATGTCGCTTGGCGACACGTCTTTGTCGGTAGGGTGGTAACCAGCCATGGCCGAAACCAACCACCAGACCAGACTCAAACCCTCTCCGACTCGAAGTCTGACTTTAAAATGCATAAGCGCACGCGCTGCGGCACGGAGGTCGTCAAAATAAAATATTAAATTAATAAAATATGTCTTAACAAGGCTATCGCTGATCGCTTATATTTAAACATATTTTTACGCTTTATAATATTATTTAAAGAATTAAAGTTGAACCGCAAAATAAACAGGACAGTATCAGGCTTATCGTGAAGTGTCACCCATTTGACATTTTTTACCGAAACCTTTTAAATAACCATCTCGTTTTACAGCCCGAAAACTAATCCTCGTAGAATAAAGTGCCGCAGCAAAAAAACACAACTCTCGTTAAAATAACAGATTGCGGGAATCCAAAAATAAGGATAATACTAATAAGCCAGATTGAGATTGGGTTAAAACAAAAACCGGATTAGAGTGGTTAGACTCGTGTGGCGGGAGTTTTAAAAATTTATCGGGACTTTAAAGACAGACAGTTACCGCTGGGGTTGGGTGAAGGGGAAGCTCCCTCAGGAGTTGAGCACCGAATCAGGATGACATCAGGAGAACGTATGATAAGTAGCTCTAACTTTTCGGAGTAATGTGCGTTTAAAAAAAAAAATAAAAATATCACTTGCTTCAACGGTGAAGGAAAACATCGTGAGGAAACCTGCACGCCTGAGAGTTCTCCATAATGTTCTCAAAGGCGTGTGAAGTCTGCCAATCCGCACATGGCCAGCGTGGTGGACTATGGCCAAACCCTTCTCATATTGAGAGGAGACCCGTGCTCTGTAGTGAGCCAGTAATAGGTTGTTCATGATGATGATGATGATAAGTAACGAAGGACCAATGCTCCAATGCGAGTTAGTCACTACTACTTAACGATTGCTATTATTATCACATGTAAGTGATAATTACCCGTAAGATCGTGAATGGCTTAACGTGTTCTCCGGAGCACGAGGGTAACACCTGCTTTTTCCGAACTTCGACCTGATACCAAGAATTTATAAACAGAAACACCTTTTGTTTATTTGAATGTCAAGCTTTTTTATGTTTGTTACCTACAAGTATTTTTAGTTTAAGCTTTAGCTCAATCAATCTTGTTAATTTAATAAATAGATAGTTTGCATTCTGGAATATGAGATACATGAATACTTTTATTCCAAGATAATAAACCGTTCCAGCGCTGTTAACAAAAACCAACCTGGTTTCCAAGTTTATTTTTACAATCAAAATAGATATAGATAAGACACATTTCGAGATGACATTGTCCTACATTCGCAAACAAGACACGTTTGAACATGTTTGGGGTGTTGGAAACAATAATAAACAAAGGTCTGCAACCCGAGCTTAGCGCTCCCTTACGATATCATGAAGTTAAACCATGGTTAAACCGACCCTGTCACTCCAGCGCCGGACGCCGTGAACAATTCTAACATAACACACTGCATTGAACTTTGTAATCTATTTCAAAGGGATTTAAGTTCAAATTTAAATAAGGATGACGGCAATATTGAACAGTAATGAATACTAATTCGGAATTTTAATTAAAAGACGTTAAGGTTTAATATTGCACTTCGGCGGATGACATTTAATATTGAAAATTCAAAACAGTTTTTAGTTTACCGGCCACGTCGCAAGGTTTTGATCTAAAGACAGAACCGTACTGCTCACAACCAATAACTTAATTCTTTTATTTATTTCCTATGCCTTCATCCGCCATTGTTTCAGAATTTTGAAAATCTCGCTGGATCTGATCTGGCTTGAAAGTATCCCATATCTTTCTCGCAATCTTACAATACCAGCAAACTATATGCTAACATTTTTAAGTTTTTTTTTATCCACTACAAGTTAGCCCTTGACGGCAATCTCACCTGATGGTAAGTGATGATTCAGTCTAAGATGGTAGCGAGCTAACTTGTTAGGGGTATGGTAAATCCACGCTTCTAATTGGTTTGCTATCAGCTATGATGTAACGGTTCCTCGATGTGCTGTACCGGTTACTTTGATTCTTTAACGATCTTCGCGACATCGTGCCGGAACGCTAAATCGCTTAGCATCTTTGTCGGAAGGGCGGTAACTAGGCACGGCCAAAGCCTCCCACCAGACCAGACTCGAGCCGGGAATCGAACCCAGGACCTCCAACTTTATAATGCGACAGCGCACGCGCTGCGCCACGGAGGTCGTCGAAGATTGGTTTTGGATTTCGGTGTAGATACATAACAGTAGGTTCATTTGAAAAATTGGTGAGCGAATTTTCACCGATTAGAATATCTATATCCGTTTTCATGATGAAAGTTCTGCCCCTGTGTGGTTTAATTGTTAAGACATGTACAGTATTTTGGTAAAAATGAAGCAAATACACACTTCTATAATACTGGTACGTACAATCTTCAAGTAGGTATATGGACGAGTTTGCCATAAACAAACACACATAAGCTTAATGTTGCGTACGTTCGCGTCGCGTTTGTAAGTGTATTTCCGGCCTTAAACGGATACTAACCGTTGCTAATTTGCGATGCAATTAACTGAAAACTGGTGGGTTCGGTACTGAAAGGGTGCTTTGTTAAATTTAAGCGCTCAAGTTTTGTCATATTGACTTGAGTATCCGTTTACAACTCAAATATTCTCCGCATCACTTTTATTAAACTGCTCAGATTTCCGAGAATTCGAAGAAATAAAAGAGCAAAACTTTTGCAAATTAATATTTGGCTCTTTGTTTGATTGGATGTGTTTCATTTTATTTCACTACAAGTATATATCTTGATAGAAGCGATGATAGCCTAGTGGTTAAGGCGTCAGCCTCCTAATCAGAGGTCGGCGGTTCGAATCCGGGCACGCACCTCTAACTTTTCGGAGTCATGTGCGTTTTAAAAAAATTAAAATATCACTTGCTTCAACGGTGAAGAAACACATCGTGAGGAAACCTGCATGCCTGAGAGTTCTTCATCATGTTCTCAAAGGCGTGTGAAGTCTACCAATCCGCACATGGCCAGCGTGGTGGACTATGGCCAAACCTTCCTCATATTGAGAGGAGACCCGTGCTCTGTAGTGAGCCGGTAATGGGTTGATCATGATGATGATGATAGATAGATGTGGACTGCAAAGCCACCTAGTGGCTTGTGATGATACTAAAATGGTAGCGGGCACTGGTTGTTGGTTTGACAGTTTTGCATATTTAACCCAACCCGCTTTGGTTTCTACGCGTTATCGGTAGATTGGAGACAGAATTACATGTTCAAAAGTTAAATGTGTTTGAGCTAAATCAAGCTTTCTTTCAGAGAGCATTTTTATATTAATATTGCTGGCATCTGTTTAATAGAATTCTAACCCTATTTCCCTAACTTCATAAAACACTGTAATCATATATTACTATTGAAGTTTACCTACTGTATCCGACTACAATGTTTCTAACTAACAAAATGGAAATAAAACAGAGAAAAGTTGATAAAAATCAAAATTAATTAATTATCTCTAATTAAAATTACATTTATAATATATTGCGTGCGTTAGAAATAGAAAAGTAACTAAATTATCGTGACCGTAATGGATTCGGAAACCCCATAAAACAATCAAGGTTGCAAACTAAAGCTTAACCGTGGAACACTTCAGTGTTTGCTCCACATGTTACAAATACCGGGGTGGTCCTAGCCTAAGAACCCATACCCACAAACTTTTGTATTTTACATATTTTTTATTAAAATCTAGTAACACGTGTTTGCAGATACGCCACGTTTCTTTTAATATTACGAAACGGAGACGATACGACATTGCAAATTATCACATGGATCATCATTATCAGCATATGTAATTCCCACTGTTGGATAGAGGAATTCTTCCTTAGAGAAACGTCATAAGAGCATTTTTTTATGGACTACAAGTTAGCCTTTGACGGCATCTCATCTGATGGTAAGTGATTTTTTTTTTTTTATTTATTTGGTTCGCCAACAGCCAAAACATTTTTACAAGTTTCAGTACCTTGCACTGAGGTACAGCACAAAAGTGATGATGTGGTCTAAGATGGTAGCGGGCTAACCTGTTAGGGGCATGGTAATGGTTTGTACACGACAACGTGCGGGAACGCTAAATCGCTTGGCGACACGTCTTTGTCGTAACTAGCCACGGCCGAAGCTTCCCACCAGTCAAAATTTTCCCTTTTCCAACGCTACGTTTACCGGTGCGGGGTCGCCATTCCAGCACCTTGAGACCCCAACGACCATCGGTGCTACATATCTACACTGCTAGTGACGCTTCAAATCAAAAGTGCCTTTATATATTAACAGTGAAGGCCTACCATGTTCTCCGAGAACCGGTTCCTCAAACACCCCCCGCCCTGAATGCCTCCAATTAAAATATTAAAATTTTTAATATGTACCTTTTTAACAATAAATAATCGCAAAAGATATAATCCATATGTATATAATGTATATTATCTCTTCTTATGTCAAGGTTATCATAAGTCAATCTCATCATAATATTGTAAAAGATTTCCCTGAAGCTACACATTTTCTGAAAGTTATATATATCTGATACGTATATGTCTGTAATTAATATAGTTATTTCGTTTTTCTATTAACATATTTTAACATGGTTAGCGTGAAGAACTTGGGTACTACTAAAATATTTTCGAGTGTTATTTCGGATCTGTTATACGATAATTGAATTTCACATTTTGATCGTGGAAATGCATTTTCCTTGTTTCCTATTATCGCTGCTCCAAAGCCGAAGTGACTTCCTGGCTATGGCCTTGCGTTGATTATGTATAACTCGGCTTTAGCTCAGTCCAAACAAATAATTCAGCGAAATCTTATCTTTCGTTGTAAAAACTAACATTTTAAAATATTAGATTTTAAGCAGGCCTGATTTATCGCCAGTGGTACTGTCGTGAGACAAGTGGCTTCCTAGAAATGTGACACAAAAAGTTCCAAAATGTTTTTGTACACTTTTTATAATAGGTAAGTTATATTTTGAAATATATTATCTAAAAAATCACTTACATATAGAATATGTAAGTAGAGAAACCGTGCAATATAGCAACTAAAAATTGAAAAATGTTTGCTTAACCAACAATATATCGATTTGCAACCCATGACCCGGCTAAGTAAGTTCTAAACTCGGAGTATACTTGAGATTGATCTTTGTCCTTCTTTGGAAATCACTTTTTGATCAGAGCAATAAAACTGCTATGGAAAGAATTTGCTACACGCTACTAGTGAATGGAGTTAACAGTTTAAGAGTGAACATGCGGTCTAATATATGTATCATTATCATCATCATGATCAACCCATTACCGGCTCACTACAGAGCACGGGTCTCCTCTCAATATAAGAAGGGTTTGGCCATAGTCCACCACGCTGGCCATGTGCGGATTGGCAGACTTCATACGCCTTTGAGAACATTATGGAGAACTCTCAGGCGTGCAGGTTTCCTCACGATGTTTACCTTCACCGTTGAAGCAAGTGATATATTTTTTTTTTAAACGCACATTATATTATTTAGGAAATATTCTCCGGGTAAACTTTACAGTTGCCCGATATGTCTTACGTAATATAAACAAATAAAACGATAATTATTAATAAACTTCTCAAATAACAACATTTTTGAGAAGCTAAAATTATAATAATAGTCTTTTTCTATAATATTTTAATAATAATGGCATAGCGTTGTAAAATAACAGAATAACAAATACCTTTTGTCAGTGATGGCAAAAAGCCCTACCTCATAGTTTTAGGTACTGTTTTTAAATAAAAGATCTTTAATTAGCCCAGTTTCTAAAAGTAAATTCTACTTTAGTGATAAAACATCTTATATTTTGATATAATTATTATATTTTATTATTCATACGAATGATGAATCTTTCAAAATAGCAACAGATCATTAGCAATTGATGTTGTTAACTTTTAAACTGTGAACAAGTTGTTAATTAAATAACCTTTTGACGACCTCCGTGGCGCAGTCCGTGCGCTGTCGCATTATAAAGTTGGAGGTCCTGGGTTCGATTCCCGGCTCGAGTCTGGTCTGGTGGGAGGCTTCGGCCGTGGCTAGTTACCACCCTACCGACAAAGACGTGTCACCAAGCGATTTTAGCGTTCCGGCACGATGTCGCGTAGAAACCAATTAGGAGCGTGGGATTACCATACTCCTAACAGGTTAGCCCGCTACCATCCTAGACTGCATCATCACTTACCACCAGGTGAGATAGCCGTCAAGGGCTAACTTGTAGTGTATAAAAAAACCTCATAATCTCTCAATATTAAAATAAAAGTCATTGCTTTACGCTTCAAAGGTAAAATGTATTTTAAATGCAAGCTACACCGCGCATGCATTATAAAATTGCTGTTTCAAAAAGCAATGCGTTTAAATCTATATTTTCCTTGTATGTAATTATAATTACATATTATAACTACTCATATTCATAATTTGTGGTAATTTTAAATTATTAAGGGAAGCCCTTAGAGCTTTAAAGTAACTTTATTACCGCGCGATAGAATCCTAGTTTTGCTCCATGTTTTCTCACAAGAGTATACCGTCTGTCACATAACCATCTTAGGACGATAAATCTCCCAATGCCATCCAATTGTCCGCAACTAGGTCGTCAGATTGTCCGCCTATTTATTCTTCTCCTTCATCTCAGTAACTAACACGTTAGAGAGTGGACATAGTGAACATACATTCATCTTCTCATGAGCCACATTTATATTTATAAATTAGACATATTAAAGAATCGAGTGAGATTTGGTACATCCGAATTAATAACATATAATAAAACCTAATTATTTCAAGCAAGAGTCCACTAAAGCAGCGACTACATTACAAGCAAATGCTTCCAAAAGGCGATAAATTTAGCAGTTGCTTTTTACCTGAATGAAACATGAAAATTTTAAATCCTAATAATCGTAAGGTTAGGTCCAATTATACCCAAGGGAAAGAGGAGGTTTATCCACACGTTTAGTTTTGCCTCAATTTATTTTCATTTGTGTAAACAAATATCCATACTGATATTATAAATAGGGAAGTAAATCTGTTTTTTGTTATATTCGTTCAAATAATACTGATGAAATTTGGCACGTGTATGGACACAGGATACTGTTGATTACGTAACATCGGTAACGCTTTCGGGTGGTAATTTAAAAAAAAAATGTTGACTAAACCGATCTTAGCCAAATTATGTATAGATCAAGCTTGCACTTCAATCACTCATTTCAATATGTATCATCCGTTAGTTTCCCATTGTGAGCTTTAAAAAAGCTGTTGACCTTGCGGTCGTGATTTTTGCTAAGGAAAATATGGCATGTAACGTTTCTAATCCTACGGGAGGCTCAGCGTTGCTTTTTGCTTTCGTCGTCGTACATTTTAGTTTTTCCCTGTTTCAATTTTCCTTTGTGTACGCAATTGTATTAAGTTGTTTTGTCTGATAAATTCGTTGGTGGTGCGCTCAGAAGTTCTGTTTTTGAATCAGGAACGAGGTCAGAGCTTATGTCGTTTTTGCTCTTTGTAAAAAGCTAACGAGATTCATACGTTATAATGAAAGTGGGTTTAGAAAAATACAGAGAACTGTAAGGTTTTATACAATTTCATTTCATGCTCTGTGTAATTAACTAGTTTCATTAGACATAGACAAGTGTTTGACGACAAGCAACTTCAAAAACTTTATTGTTATAAGGGGTATAAAGTTACGTCATGTAGGACTGTATTAAAAAAGTAAAAATTAAGTTAAGCTTATAGTTCTCCTCTCAGAATACAAAACTTAAAGTTTAACTGCAAAGTGTTTTCGGGTCTCTATTGATTATTATCACATTATTTCTGAAAATAATAACTGAACGTGCTCTCCAAGGCATTGGGATGAAAAAGGCCGTCATCTTTACTTCGGGCTGGCACTTAGTCAGATGTTCGTGCTAGAAAATTTAATATTTAACAAGTTTTGTGCAGGCCAACAAATAATAAAAACTTGAGAGGTGGCAAGGGACACCCGGATGGAACGACGTTCCTTTCGATTAATTAGTGAAGGAATTGTAATAAAATTTTATTTTATTTAAGTTATAATAATATTTTTTTTATTATTAACAAATATAATGTTATATAAACTTAATCAGTAGGCTCAATTTTTGTACTCCATCAGCAATATCCGGAACTTGTGCAGAAACACTGTCAGGATTCATTATTATTATTATATTTTATTATTTATTATTTACAAAAAACCTGTACACACTCAACAAAAATAATCGTCGCGACACCATACTGTTCAATGCGAAATAGAAATGAAAATATCGGGCTTGCTTTCTATAAGAGAGAGAGAGACAGACAGAGAAAAATGCGACGGCGCACAGCTTACAATAACAAAAAGTGTCGTGACAACTTTAAGAATTTTTTCCGTCTAGCCCCCTTCCACAACGCGCGATAAGGAACTTCGTTCCAATAATACAAGCTATATATCCAATCAGAAATTGTATATATGCTATGAACAGATGACGGTTATGCGCCCATTCGTAATCGCTAATCCCCTCAACAAAGCATCTAAAATTGTACAGAGTACTGGTAACACGCCTCCACTATCTGCGTCGGCCGGCTCCATGACAGGTATGCATCGACGCCGAATTCGCCAGGCTGCAACTTAAAGACTTCTAGCGGGCCCGGCAGACGGTTCCCTCCTCCGAGGCCTTATCGTTAGTTTTCGTTAAGGAAACTCACTCACAAGTTATAGCTATACTTTTAAACTACATACAAATAGATAAGGGCTAGCTTATGTGGGTTTACACAAGGGACTCAAAAATGTTTAAAAAATATACCTGGAATCTAACAGGTCAGGCAACTTCCAGGTGTTATTATAAATCTTAACCGTCTTGGGTCCACTTTAACTGATTCTTTTTTTTTTCCCCTTGGGGAGGAAAAAATCCCTACGGACTTCTGCCTCGCAGCAGGGTATCTCCAACTTGCACGGACTAAAACAACCTCCCAAATTCTGCCGAGTCAACACGGAACCGCTTTGCATTACTTCATGCTGACCCTCATTTAAACTGATTCTAAGTAAATAATATCACAAGTACAGAAGAATTACTATATGGCAAAGAAAGACAATTAGTCGTGTAAATCTGTGTAGACCCTCTTTCTGATCCTGTAGTACAGCCACTTCACAGACAGGCTTGAAATTTTAGCAATAAGCTAATTTAAATAAATTTGAATTACTAACTAGTTGCCGGAGATTCGAAAAATTATTGCAAGAGTGATTTTTGGGTAACGTTTAGGCACATTTCATGACTTGAAAATAGAAGAAATTTACTATAAAAAGAAGAAAACGATATATATATTTTCTTCTTCTTCTTTAGGTGCCTCTCCAACTAGTGAAGGTTGGCAGTCAGAATGGCATATTTTGCCTTGTCTCTCGCGAGGCTGAAGAGCTGGGCGGCACTCGCGATCACTGTCCACTCCCTGATGTTTCGCAACCAAGACTTCCTCTTGCGATCGACTCGTCTCTTTCCCGCTACTTTGCCCATCATTATAAGTTGCAGGAGACTGTATCTGTCATGTCTAAGCACATGCCCCAGATAAGCAACTTTTTTCTTTTTGATAGTCTTCCAAAGTTTGTTTAGTATATATATTTATAGCTACACAAATCGGGTGTGTGTTTTTTGAATTACGATAAGGTTGGTCTGAACGAAAATTGGTGCTGATGTTCTTTATAGCCATTTTATAAAAAGTAGTTTTCAAATAAATTTCTTATCTTTTTAACTCGCTAAAGCTTAATTTTCGCACCACAAAGATACGAGTTTAGGGTCTAGCGAGTGGACTTATTTCATTGGGTATTAGTCATGATGGCAGGGATTTCTTGCCTTGGATATTTCCTCGTTGGACATAATTAATAGGGCACGCCTATTAGCATGCCCTATTGAGTGTCAACTGACCCCACGACAATCGGGCATCTGCGATAACTATTCCCCCATCTGTTAGGGTTTGAATTTGATCGTTATAAAATATTGGTCCTAAAGACAATTCCATACTATTAGTATATTTAAAACCAAAAAAGAGGATTGCTCTTAAGTAGTTTAAGGTTACAATGTGAGATGGTGATAACATTAATAAAGCCCGGATTAGCTTGTTGTGGGTTTCTACTTAGACCAAGGCGCGTTTGGAACTCTGGAAGTTTACGAATGTAATCACTATCATGTAATTATAATAAACGTTCAAGTTAACCAATATGACTAAGCGACCGCCGTGGAGCGATCGATGTCACATTCACAGGTCATGGGTTCGATTCCTGGCTCGAGTCTGATCTGATGGGTCTCTGGTCTGATTATAAAAAAACCGTTGTGTTTATTACCTTTATACTATTGACTTCACAGTATTCTGTACAGTCTTAGACTGTATTCCAAAATACTGTAAAATCAAAACACTAGTATAAAAAACGAAATATACGAAAAATAAATTTGTTGATACCCAATGGTGTTACGTGCCCGCCGAGGAAAGAGAGTCCTGGTAATGAGATTTTAAAACAATAAGTCCAAAACTAAACAATAAGCCAAAACCTGGAATCGAATCTAGTAGATAGGTGTTTACCACTTACCTCTAGACTAACAAATTATTTTAAATAAGTTGACTTTTTTTTCCAAAAGCGCCAATTAATTTAAATAATTGGCATTCGGCAAGCTCGCAGCAGAGGCTTTATTTAATTTCCCAAGTAGGTACTAGGCTTATAATAGTTCTTAATTTGCTTGCAAGAGGTCGCGAACCACTTAGGTTCGCGAGTCCTTTGCCCCGATTCTGAATAATTAGGGGACGGAGGGAAGTTTTTGTAAAATAATACCTTCAAATAGGTCAATAGGGAAGGAAAGAATAATCAGTTCGTTAGTTTAATTGATATAATGTTTTAAAATGAGGCATCCAGTTTTTATCTTTTGAAGAGTCTCAGTACCGGCCCAGAGCTAGGATATTCTTGGTATCGAGGCCCATGTCTTCGAGAACATGATAAGCCGTCAATAACATGTGACTATAAAATCTTTGAAGCCCATAAACCGTCCCTCAGACATGTTTTTTATTTTAATAATTAAGCAATTTCTGTTTGAATTTCGCTAATCATAGGAAAGATCTGTCACGAACAGTTGAATATGACGACCTCCGTGGTGCAGCGCAAGCACTGCGCTGTCGCATTATAAAGATGGAAGTCCTGGGTTCGGTTCCCGGCACGAGTCTGGTCTGGTGGCTAGTTATGACTCTACCTATAAAACATGTCACCAAGCGATTTAGGGTTCCAACAAAATGTCGCGTAGAAACCAATTAAGAACCAATTAGAAACCAATTAAGTAGGTTTACCATATCCCTAACAGGTTAGCCCGCTACCATCCTAGACTGTATCATCACTTACCAACAGGTGAAATAGTCGTCAAGGGCTAACTTGTAGTGTATAATATAAATAACTAGACTAGTAGCTTTGATGATGTTATTGGCAAACAATGTTATGACTTATCAGATTTTGATAAAGTTCAAACAAGTTTATGACTCAGCGCTATATAGTGGATAATATGTCCCGTACTAAAATCTCTCAGGTAGTTTTTGTTATCGGCCTAAACCTGGGTTCCGTTCGGCGATCCTAAAACCGGCAATACCGATCGTACGTGAGATATTAGGGGACAAAACATCCATAGAGATCTACTTATACGTTAGAAAGGATGTTGAGAATGCTAACATAGTATAAAAATTTAGTTTATTATTATAATTTCACACATCAAATAAGCTCACTTATGTAAAAATGTAGTAAAAATGTAATTCAATCGGTTTTTTTTTTATACACTACAAGTCAGCCCTTGACGTCTATCTCACCTGGTGGTAAGTGATGATGCTGTCTAGGATGGTAGCGGGCTAACCTGTTAGAAGTGTGGTAAACCCACGCTCCTACTTGGTTTCTACGCGACATCGTGCCGGAACGCTAAATCGCTTGGCGACACGTCTTTTTCGGTAGGGTGGTAACTAGCCACGGCCGAAGCCTCCCACCAGACCAGACTCGAGCCGGGAATCGAACCCAGGACCTCCAAGTTTTAAAATGCGACAGCGCACGCACTGCGCCACGTAGGTCGTATTCATTTAATACTTATTTTTTCAATTGCATATATAACTGGTGTTATTTGATACATACACAATATTGCCAAAATACTCTCGTAAAAATATTTAACACATTGACAGTGCCTTTAAGTTGCTTTTATTTTTATTGCTATTATTTCACTTGTTTTAATGCGTACTAGTGGAGTAATGATATCTAGCTTAGATGACAAGTATGTACTGATATTAACACGCCGATAATCTACGTAATAGTTAACAGTGGTAATGTTCTATTTTTTTCTAGAATAATAATGGCTTATCGTCTCTTTTTTAATCTCACGAATATTATCGCTTTAAAATTGCAGCTATTTTTAAATTGATGCTGCAAGGCATGCATGTGATCATTACAAAATATCTCAGTACTCTTGCTTTTACTCGGTACTAAAATTGTAAGATCATGCATTGACGGTGTGTGAGCTCATTGGCTCTATATTAGTGACACAGTTTTTGTTCCTTTATCCTATCCGTGAATAACATCGTAAATCTCTAAGGACGTATCAGATTTAAGTGATGCCTTAATGCTAGGCCCACGTCTCCCTGCTGACCCTCGTTTAGTTGGACCCTCGTAAAAATTGTTTGCAATCATTTAATTTCAAAGTTTGCATGTACTCGTAGGAGCGCGATACAAAATAGTATGCTGTATTCAATAACAATCAGTAAAATCGGGGTAATATATATGTATATAAATATTTTGTAGTAAAAGTGATTTTCCTAAAAAAATATTATTATCATGGAATTTTTTTTGGATAAGAAAAAAGTGATTTTCCATAACGATTATTTTTATGCCGTCTGTACGGCATATTATATAATTTTATACGGCAAAAGTTCGAGAGGCCGCTAACCAACCAGATGGGCAGACCACTAGGTTGCAAGGACACAACCAGGACCACGATCTTCAGTAATGAAGAAACGACTGGAGAGAGATATTTTTATGACTTAATTGCTAGTAAAACGTATGTTTCATTGAATAATCATTCATAAAATAATTTAACAAGCGATATTCCCACTTTTTAATTTAGATAATCTAGCTTTTCTGTATAGTCTACGGTTAAAGGTATTATTATTAATATAAAACAATATTCTACTAATACACTTATTAGTTTTTCATATGAAATATGTAACATACAATAATATTAGTATAAAACAATATTTCTTTTATATGTATGAATACTTAATACAAACCGGATGATTGATCACCGAGCTCCGTAGTGCGAAACTATGAGACCAATTACTTATTAATTAACCATATCGGAAATAGCTGATGAGCCGCCTTTAATTGAACTATAAATCATACTCGGAGGTCCAATCGGGCTCATTCGCATGAACTTCTATACAAAACCCAACATATTACACAGTTTTGTATGTTAAATTATGTTCAAACAGCGCCGAACTTTTAGGAATGATTATTATTAAATCATCCTTATAACCAAATATCTTCAAAATCTTTTCTAATAGATAGATTAACTAATAGTCTTAAAAGAAGAACCTAAAGGAAATAAGAAAAAAAAATAGAAGCGGTGACAGCCTAGTGGTTAGGGCGTCATCAGCCTCCTAATCAGAGGTCGGCGGTTCGAATCCGGGCACGCACCTCTAACTTTTCGGAGTGATGTGCGTTTTTAAAACTATTAAAATATCACTTGCTTCAACGGTGAAGGAAAACATTGTAACCTGCATGTCTAAGAGTTCTCCATAATGTTCTCAATGGCGTGTTAAGTCTCCCAATCCGCACTGCCTGGATTGGGACTGCACTGGTGGACTATGGCCAAACCCTTCTCATATTGAGAGAAGTCCCGTGTTCTGTAGTGAGCCGGAAATGGATTGATCATGACCTGTTAAAGCGACGGCGATGGTTCCAAACATCAAACCTACGTCTAAAGTAACATTCAAGTTTGCGTCTGCGCTGGTCACCGCTGAGGACTGGCGGCTGGACGTTGCGTTGTAGGCCTTGGATCAAGTTTATTGTGGGCTTTTTAGACTAATTAAGTAACTTAACCAATATATTCATATCCATTGCTAGTAGTATAATTTAGTCAACACAAAACTGTCTACATATAACCAAATCTCTCTTAAAATAGTAATAGTATTTTAACATAAAAACAATATTAAGCGACAAAAATGGCAAAGTGTTTACGTCTATCCTTTAGTAATGTTCCGAGGTTAGATCGTGAAGAGATCGGCAGCAATAATTTTACGATATAAAAGTGGTTCTTGTTGAATAGCTAAAAAGAAGTAGTCGGAAATTTAATTTTCTATTGTAAATTTTTCTCAGTTTGTCTTTTAGCTAACATGTGACCTGATCAAATAATGGCAACGCATTGGAATTCTCTGTCAGAGAATTTTCAGTAAACCAGTCCCAGTTCACGAACAGAAGTTGTGCTTTACTTAGCCAATGCCTCACCTACCGTCCCGGGCACTAACGCGTTTACCTCCGTGTTCCCTCAAGTTATTCAGTCCCCCGTTCCGAACGTTTGTGAAGTTCGATCGATTCGCATTCCCTAATTGCCCCACCCGAGTCATCATCAAGGTCATTCTGTATACCTCACTGTGTCCCATACTGTGTCGTTTGTATAAACATTGGCGCCGCTCGGAGGCTAAGAGCCGCCTTTGTCTCAACAATAAAAGAATAACCTCATTTGTTCGAACAATGGAACAACACTATTGCTTTACTTAGGGAAATTGATGATAAACTACGGCGAGAGGGAAACAGACGGAATACGGTTCCAACGAAACTTTTATGTATCTTTTATTGAATAAAACCTGCACGGATATACCTGTTAAGTTTGTACAGGCCTGTGCTGTGTCCATTAAGATTATTAAAAGACAACATAAACTTTTTTTTAAATATGGTTTTTAATCTAAATTTGCATTTAAGACAAAAAGATTATTTTTTATTATGTTATATGGAGGCTGTGATAGCCTAGTGGTTAGGGCGTTCGATCCCCGGCACGCACCCCAAACTTCTCAGAGTTATGTGCGTTTTTAAGCAATTAAAATATTACTTGCTTCAACGGTGAAGGAAAACATCGTGAGAAAACCTGCACACCTGAGAGTTCTCCAAAATGTATTCAAAGGCGTGTGAAGTCTGCCAATCCGCACATGGCCAGCGTGGTAGACTATGGCCAAACTCTTCTCATATTCAGAGGAGACCCGTGCTCTGTAGTGAATAGTAGTGAGTCTCAGTAATAGTTTGATCATGATAATGTTGACATGGGGCTTTCTACCATCGTTTAAAGCAGTATTATTGTAATACTGTTGACGCTCTTATTTCTTAATTATATGTCTTAAATCAAGGTTTACCGTATACTTTACTAAAAGTACTTTTAATTATAAGTATTCACCATTCATAAATGACCTAAAATAGATATTTTCGGTTAAGATGGGTGTTAGAGGTATTTGGTATATACCCAGGCTAGTGGGCTTAATTATGAACCGCTGACTCTTATTCTCATATCCAGCCTGTCATCCTCTTGTAGGCAAGGATCTATCCTCAAAGAAAGCAGATTCATACTATCGACTCCGTTTAATTCGAGTTGCCAAAAAACGTTGGTTCAGGATAAATAGTCAGACGGTTTTACAGACATACAGACAGTGATCCTATAAATTTATGAAATTAGCAGCAAAAAAAAACAGGAAATCGAACACGGGACCCACATAAGGCCATAACGCACACCTCCGAGTATTCGGGAACGCACCATATTTTGTCACCACATTAAAATTTCACTTGCCATCTGCAAGCCGGGCGATTGACGCAGCTCATGCGAGTCGTTAAACTTCGGTCGGGTTCGTAACTCGTCGGTTTATATCTTTTAAGCCTCCCAACTTTGAGAAAACCGCATCGTGTATTCTATTATCGCGGAATATACAAACATTACAATATTAGCAGAGGTGGCAAAATAATGCCAGTTTCATAGCCAGATTTTTTTAAATAAACATTGAGTGATTTTGCGTAATTTCAAACAATTTATTGTACCGAAAACCAAAAATATGTATGGTAAAAGACATTATAAATATATGCTACCAAAAATTCTTCAGGATCTTCCGACCTCCTTACAATTTCCTATGGTTGGCAAGCATATATTAATAAAAAAAATGTAAAAAACATTTTTTTTGTCATATTTAAAATTATGAATTAATCATAGTTTTAAGTTCTAGTTAATTATTTATAGTGCATAAGTTAGCAATTTATTAAGGTGAACTCGTCGTCTTCCCCATAAACGAAAAGTTTCTGAAGGACGGTTAGCTTTACAATTAAAATGTGTTTAAAATATTTTGAATTAAATAAAAAAATATATATATTTTGTAGGCTAAAAATCGGACATGCGACATGTTATCCAAATAACATTGCTCTAACATGATTGCTCTTAAACAATTTTAAGCGACAATGTGAGATGGTAATAACAAAATAGTACTTACTCGGCTTTATTGCGGGCTTCTTAGACAAAGACGCATTTGGAACCTTCATAGCTTTAGTTTTAAGTTTACAAATGCAGTTATGACTCAACTGACTACAATGTTAGTTATCTGTGGAGCCGGCCACCTTGGCTCTCGTCGCCCTTTATTAAAAAAAAAAAAAACAATTCTCTCGCAGCCATGCCTGTACAGGCATGAATTTTTTTATGAGATAAGCATATAACAGTAAAACAGAAAAATGAAAAAAGAAACGTTCAGAAACATATGTCTCATTTTTACCCAAAAAAAAAAAGACAAACGGTAAATTTCAACACAAGGTATCCTAACAGACTCATATTCCCAACTCTAGAACTGTAGCTTTTAGCAAAAGTTGTTGCATGTCTGTTAAAATATATAACAAATTGCAGTTGAAAAGTCTTTGAACACAAAACTCGATTGTTAAATTATAGCATAATATTACATAGATTAACTTGTCCGTAACACGTTAACAAACTATCACATATACAGACGAATGATAATGAATTAATCATCATCATCATCATTATCAATCGATTGACGTCCACTGCTGGACATAGGTCTTTTGTAGGGAGTTCCAATGCTCACGGTCTTGGGCCGCTTGCTTCCAGCGGCTCCCTGCGACTCGTCTGATGTCGTCTGTCCACCTAGTTGGGGGTCGACCAACGCTACGTTTACCGGTGCGGGGTCGCCATTCCAGCACCTTGGGACCCCAACGTCCATCGGTTCTTCGAGCTATGTGCCCCGCCCATTGCCACTTCAACTTCAATGAATTAATACTGACAGTTAATCTCGCCTTTCTGGCCACTTCAGTGGTATTCCCGTCTCTATGGTCCATCACAACCCATTATCAACTTCTGAGAACACAAAACACGAACGCAAAGTTACGTCATATCATAATAGGTGCGATCGCGCCCTCAAATATCGTTTCAGGGGCACTTAAGGATAACTTTCCAATAAACTTAATATTTTTATGTGACGGCGCGGCTGTAAAAAGCTATGCCCTGACGTTTGTTGGGCTATTTCGCAGAAATTCGCGTTTAGGCTATGATTGTTATGAGTCTGGTAAAAAGGTATGTGGTACGCCCGTTGGAGGGGAGACGCAATGATCATCGTTTCGTTGTGCGAGTGAATTGGACCATCTGGTCCTGTAATATTTTGTTTATCTGAAGAAATTAAAACTACAAGTAGAAGAACTCAATTTCTAGAAAAAATAGACCTTGTGTTAAGTGATAGTGATATGTACATGTTTGACTTATTTTTATACACTACAAGTTAGCCCTTGACGGATATCTCACCTGGTGGTAAGTGATGATGCTGTCTAGGATAGTAGTGGGCTAACCTGTTAGGTGTATGGTAAACCCAAACTCCTAATTGGTTTCTACGCGACATCGCATCGCATACGAGCTAACTAGCCACGGTCGAAGCCGCCTACCAGACCAGACTCGAGCCGGGAATCGAACCCAGGACCTCCAACTGTATAATGCGTCAGAGCGAGCACGGACTGCTTCGAAGTAACATCGTTATAATTATAGTTATTATGATTCCAGCCGTATGATGTTAACAATATTATACAAGTTCGACAGGTAAACGGAAGAATATCATCAAAATACAAATAACACTTTTTATCTCTATGAAGCCCCGTGTTGCTTAGAATAACCCTAGTGAACATTTTTGTGTGGTGATGAGATTTACTAAAATGTTAAAGATATTATTTGGATGTTATATAAATTTAACGTTACTGTCCAGTTTAACTCCATGTTATCGTTTGTTACCTAGAAAAAGAGCCTATAAAGAATATTGCCTTTCTAGTTTAGTTTACGCTGTTTCTTTTAGATGAAGGTTATAGTTATTTTTATTTTTATACTTTAATAACTTAACTATTTCCCAGCTTAGCATTTTCTGTTTAATTAAGTTATGGTTCGTTAAAAGGTATGTATTGAAGGACTTACTAATCAACTAATTAAAAATAATTACTAGGTATGTTTTGGTTTTGAACGCTGATTGTAGAATTATAATATTTTTTTTAAAGAAAAAAACGTCATATATAATTATCCAATTTCTTTTCTTTTATCCACTGCGAGTTAGCCGTTGACGGCAATCTCACCCGATGGTAAGTGATGACACAGTTTTGTAGCGGGCTAACCTGTTAGGGGTATGGTAAACACATACTCCTAATTGGTTTCAACACGACATCGTGCCGGAACGCTAAACCGCTTGGCGACACGCTTTTGTCGGCAGGGTGGTAACTAGCCATGGCCGCAGCCTCCCACCAGTCCAGACTCGAGCCGGGAATCGAACCCGGGACCTCCACCTTTATAATGCGACGCGCGCGACGGAGGTCGTCACGTCAGGTTCTGTCACCACTAATGAGGAACATCTAGACTTCCTTTAATTAAATAAAGAACAATTATTAAAACTGACAATATTGGGCATAAATATTTGTTTGGAACAATATAAAAAAAAACACCCAAATAAATCAAAATCAAAATTCAAAGAAATAAATGCATAAAAAGCGGCACCAGCTAATAAATAAATAATAATTTATGCAAAAAACTTGACATGACATTCTAGAATGCAATAATCACCCCAAAACAAACTTGATCGAGTCAAACAATAAACAAGCACTAAAACAAAAACAAACTATGGAACGCTCAGTTGACTAATAACACTGTACTAAAGGGCCATCGGATCTCAAGTGCGGGCTAAATTGAGGAGGGGGTCTGATAAAACAAAAGACGTATAGAATCGGAATAAATTATTGCATGTAGGGTTCGTATCGAGGTAAAGGGAACAGTCTGTCTTTTTATTACTGCTATGCATTTCGGTGTTTATTGAAAGGGTTGGAATGGCTCGCGCCCTTTATAACCATTTGGTTATAAACTTTGCGAATGAATAACGGGTTTATGGTCGGTTAAGTCAATGTGCTCATACACGTTTTGGTTTTCAATTTCAACGAAGCATCTACTGATAGAAACAACGCTGTTTGATAATTTTTTGTTAACTATAGACTCACAACCTTTACGAAATTAGCAGTTGATCACTATTTAAATAACATATTAAATAAATATTCGGTTAAATAAATTAAGTTGGAGTCAGAAGGTCCTCGAGTGGAGACCACGTCTCGGCAAACGGTGTGTGGGTCGTCCTCCGGCCAGGTGGAGCGATGACCTCCGAAAAGTGGCAGGCATCGACTGGATGCGAAATGCCGGAGACAGGATGAGTTGGCACTACTTCAAAGAGGCCTATGCCCAGCAGTGGATTAATGTTGGCTGATGATGATGATGATGAAGTCAATGTTTTCATACACATTTTGTTTTCAATTCAATTTTAATTTCACCAAGGCAGACCGACCTCAAACACTTTCTGAACTAACGTTGTTTGACGCTTTTTTTTAATAACTGTAGACGCCGCTTTTAAACCTAAATGAAATAGAAATTTCTTCAGAATTTTTTCTTTCTTCTCTTGCTTAGAACGCCCGCACCTGCATCGATGGACGCAGAAAAATTCATGGCAGAGAACGAACTCGGTTCTCCAAAAGTGAAGTTATAGTGTTCACCACTGGGATTTCATCGCTTCACCATAACACAGCTGTGATCGAAGTTTAACTGCGGTTATGCTTGTATCGATATTCGTGAAGTCTAGCATAAGTGCACTAAGTCATAGGACTCGCAGGGCATTCGTGAATAATCAAAGACTTATGACGCTCACATAAGACAACGGAATTAAACATTCAGCTCGGATTCGGTATCGTGGTGTTCAACCGTCCAGTTGTAAGGTCAGCAAGTTAAATTATTAAGTCAGTTACTACACACAACAAGTGGAGTAATGTTTTTGTGTGTGTGTGTCTATACGTTGTTCCTCATCACAATAAGCGTATTAATATTCCACTGCTGGGAAATGCCACCTTTTTCATATCAGAGAAGGATAATATTGGTTATTTCTATCTGGGTTGGCGATCTCTTAAGATTATTTTAAATGTTAGCTATAAAAAAAGATATTGACAGCTTAACTTGCTCACAGCGCACATTGGTTGTCAACGATAATTTTATTCACAAACATTACAAATACAAATTTATCTTTCGTATAACTCATCCGCTATTTTGTAAAATTAAGTTTGTCTTGAATCTACCATCGGTTTGGTATGCTTACGCTATTGACAAGAAACATAGCTTTAGCTATATTTTATTGGAAACAAACATTTTACATAATAATGAATAGAAGCAGGCGTTACTTTGCGGAAGTCCATGATAAACAATAAACAGAAAAGTAAAGTACTAAAGTAAAATACTGTAAAGTACTGTACTGTATAGTACTAAAGTAAAGTACTGTAAAGACTTTTACTTTTCTCGCTTGTGAAGTCAACATGTCAACAGTCAACTGAGCATGATCCGGTGTCGGGTCGAAATATTATACAAATCTCCCGGTTGTCGACGGAATATAGCAAATTATACTTGCTGTTTATTGTTCAAACATTTTACAATATATTAAACTAGCGTGAATGTGAAATGAAAATTCATATAGAGCGGTAGGATATGCTTTCATTCGTTACGTACATCTTTGTCATTAAGAAATCATATTTTTTAACTTAACTTGTCTTAACAATGCTCTATTACACATTTTTTAACTGATTTTAGACTCTTGTTATCAATACGTAAACTTAACCCCGCAAAGGATTTCTGCACTCTGCTCAGACGACATGACAGTGAAAAAAGTTCGTGACTATTTCTAATAAGTCCGATTGAGCGAAAGAATACGAGACAAAAAGTAGCTAATACAAATCGCTGATAAACGAATGATGTGGTGCAGTGAAGTAGTAAAAATCAAAATTGACATATTAGTAAGGAAAAACTCATTGAACTCATTGTCATTGTCAACAAACATTGTCATAAACCTATTCTTATCTGCCTATCTATAAAAAATGTATATAATAAAACTTTTTTCCTGTCCGTACTAATACATCATGCATTATAGTCAGCATCGCAAACGCGGCCGGTTTCCATTGTGATATTGTGACCTGATTTCACGTCTCTATTTATAGCGCGCGACTTTTGACTTAGCTCTAGACATGCTTTTCGAGGCATATCTAGGACTTGGATTTGTAGGACTGTGTGTTACAAAATCGGAACCAGACCATGCAATTTTTATTTTTTGTTTCCTGTTTTTATTTTAGTACACTTGCCAAATTGTCTATGTGGGTGTGAAATGCGATTTTGCTGTATTGTACGCATATTATAAATGGGTGATCATCATCATATTAGTTATCATCATCATCATCATGATCAACCCATTGCCGGCTCACTACAGAGCGCGGGTCTCCTCTCAATATGAGAAGGGTTTGGCCATAGTCCACCACGCTGGCCATGTGCGGATTGGCAGACTTCACACGCCTGTGAGAACATTATGGAGAACTCTCAGGCGTGCAGGTTTCCTCATGATGTTTTCCTTCACCGTCGAAGCAAGTGATATTTTAATTACTTAAAAACGCACATAACTCCGAAAAGTTAGAGGTGCGTGCCCGGGTTCGAACCCCCGACCTCTTATTAGAAGGCAGACGCCCTAACCACTGAGCTATCACTGCTGTATTAGTTATCGCTTGTAGGCTATTATAGTATTTTTTTAGGTAGCCTAATTAAAAAAAAACTATGGAAAGTACCTTATTTAATGTTATCCCGTGTGTTTTCCCTGTTCCTGTTAAAGTCTCCACTTCCGTTCTCAACAAATTAAATCATTTAAGTTATAGATTAACAAAAAAGGTACATCATCACGTCAGAAATAAAAAATAAAAAAACAAAAAAACCGTTTCCCAGTAATACCCAGAAACCAAAGATTTACTTAATAAAAAATAACCTGTATTAATCTAGAGTACAATTAATATCTATTCAATAATTTCAGTCATATTGGTTCAATAGTTTCGGCGTGAAGCAATAACAAAGATACACTCACACACACATATACACACATTAACACACATACAATTTTCGTATTTATAATGTTAACGTGATTAAACGTTTAATTCGCACGGAAAACACTGACGCCTCAGCGGAATGGAAATTTACCTGGCGAACTAACAATTGGATTATTTATAATTATTAAATTTACAAACAAATAACATGTAAGGTCACAGTTATTCACGTATTTAGAATAAAGCTTGGTATTACGATGAGATTTTTTGAGATCAGTTTTGTGAGATGATGATGATTATGGTACCTGTATCTGTATTATAAAAAAAGCAGACAAGCTCAATTAGGCAGTATTTATTTAAAAAAAAATGTAGATTGGATCAATTCATAGCATAATTTTACTAAATTATGAACTTGTTATTTTTTTGACTCAACCTACAAATTGACATAAACTACAAATTTATAAAACAAATAAATCTCTACCCACCGATTCGCACATATTGTCATCTTTGTTTTTCTCCGTTGGTGCTTCTAACATGAAAACTGATGGAATTTTACTTATATTTCAAACCACAATTTTGCTAATAAGAGGATGAGATTTCAAAAAATACTTTAAAAACTGGGCGCATATTGCAATAGCTACTGTATGTCAAATTCCAGCTCGGTTCTTAATTTAACGTGGGTAGTCAGGTAGTATCTTTGTCGTTTTTTTTTATATAAACATAGCACCGTCACTCGGAATAGCACTAGGGTTTATCTTAACGCACCAAATTAATAATCATTTCCTTTAATATCTAAAAAATAATATAAATTCAAAAATCCAAGTTAATTTGCGTTTGTCCGACATTGTCTACGTGAACTGCAGTTTTGGGTACACAAAAGAATTATTAGTTTTTAGGAAAAACACTATGTTTAAGTAATAAATTTAAACTTTTACCTTCGAGATATTATTGGGAGTAGCCTATATTATGTTTAATTCAAATTTAGATAGGTTCCGTCATTGTGGCGTGAGGGGTAACAAATAGAATAGAATAGAATACTAACAGGCGAAACAGAGTGTCTGTTGTGGCGGACGCCCGCTGGTGGAGTTGCGGTTGTATGCGAAAGCTTTCCCGTGGCTCCACCATAAAGCGGTGAGTAGGAACACGTGGGGGTTTTAGTCAGTAGGAGTCAGACATAACCTCTGTGCCTCCCCGTGGCGCAGAGGTATCCATGAGGATTTACCCACGATAAAAAATATATATAGATATTGACAACAATATATATTCCAATGATAAAGTGATTAATTTTAACAAAGTAAAATTATTTGTAATGCTATGTTACGAGAGGCTTCACCGTGATACTTTATTAAATTTTCAAAATGATATTTTTACTGTATAAATTAAGTATATTTTATTAATTTTGACTTTGTCGCTAGTAACATGCTTGTTTTATCGGTTAAATAATTTGTTTTATTTCCAGTGCAAAGAAAAGATTCGCTTAAATCACACGAGTCGTCCAATATAAATGTCTTATCAAAAATAGTACCTCGCGGCCGAGCCGGTATACCATGATGTGTCGGGGGGTGATAACGAATGCGCCCTTTGAGATAAAAATCACCTCTACAGCCGCACTTCGCATTGGAGCTTGCTTACACTCTTTGTCGCTATAGGTTTCATTTTCAACTCTGTGCGAGGATGTGGGTCAGGAGAATAAAGAAACATGTTTTTCAACGATTCTCGCGACTTCGACTACGCAGATTTAGGGGTTAAAGATTTCTGAAGAAGCAACGCTTGCAACTGAAGAATACATTAAAAAAAACATTTAATTCACTATTTAATATATTTAAACCTTATGTTGTTAAATAATTAGACGAAATATTTAAAATCATTATTAAATAACTACAGAAGGTAAACCCCCTGGACAGGACTCGTTTAGTCGGATTATCTCATGTGTCATTCCTGTTCTCGTGCTCGTTCAGGCTTCCTGTCCCAATATATATTAAATCTTATTTTAGGAGGTTTCCTTTGGCAAACTATAGCTATAATTTTTTTTTTTTTTCACGCTGGGAAATGCTTTTACGCATCCCCTCCGGAGGCGACGCAGGCAAGACTGCGCGGCTTCCGACGGGGTATGTGGGACTCCCCGGCGGCCAGGCTGGCGACCAGAATGCCCACTAAAACCCAGCGATGCTCCTTCGCGTCGCCTGGTGGCTGGGTCACGGGAACACTTGTGCACTCGACCGCGGCCCAGCCAGCAAAACTATAGCTATAATGGTTTCTCATCCACGAGATATCGTTAAGGGTTTTAAAATCTATAAATAAAACGAAGAAATTATTTATTTGTATCTATTATATTTTTGTCTTTATCTTTGGAATTTTCAAACAACCGTTAGTGCCCTTTGAAATATTCATAACTTCTTCATAACTACGTTTTGAATGGCGCGCCATTTGCTCTGTGGCATTTTAATCAAAGAGGGCGCCATGGAATTAATAGACACCGTGAAGTTGATGGAAATGTCCCATGGGTGATACAGCGTTATTATTCCCAGAACTATGTGGCTTATGCTCTGTGAATATTTCATTTTTTGACTTAGATGGTAGTTTCTGAATTCCAACGTTAGTTAGATTAATTGATTATTATAAAAGACACAGTTCTTTTGTTTATTTGCGTATCACAACTGTTGTACCGCTTTTGAGGCAGGGAGATACCATTGCATTCCCTGATGTTTTATTTTTAAATACATTCAATGTACGTACAGAAATCGTCTAGTTATAGTTTTAAGTATAGATATAAAAAATCTTAGCTTTTTTTTCTACAATTGTTTAGTTCACGTGGCACGTTGGCCAGCATTTCATAAGACATTTCATTCTCGTTTGTTCGTTATCGTACATTCGCATTCACGCGCTACCTTTTATCTGGTTCAACTCTATGACCTGCCAAATTCATACGTTAATGTTACGTAAAAACTTATTTATGGTCTAAGTAAATTTAATTAATATCTCAGCAAATAAGTATAGCGCCTAGCGCTTAACGTTTTATTAACTATTAAGGATGTTATCTAAGAGACATAACGGCATTTTTCTAACGTGACGCTATCTACCAAAAGTCTTGATTTAGATCTTGGTTGGATTAGGAGATCTTAAGAAAAAATGCATACAGTCATACAATCTTCTTTTTAAGGTGATTCTCCAACTAGTGAAGGTTTGCCGTCATAATAAGCATATTTGGTCTTGTCCCTCGCGAGGCCAAACATCTGGGTACTAGTTCACTCCCTGATGTTTCGCTACAATAAACCTCCTCCTTATTTAGAGTCGGCTAAAAATAAATATATCAAGCATAAAATCCCGTCATTTATAATCTGTCCGTCACATCAGAAGTAATCAGGTGTTAAAAGCGAAATAAAGCGGGTGAAATCAGTAGGTACGAAGGGCGGCCGAGCGTTGACCTTTGGGGTAGACTCGGGAGAAATTAAGTGGACAATGAGAGGGATTTTTCCAGAAACTTAATCTTATACATGTTGTATTATTAGTATTTGATTAGCGATAAATAAAATATCTCGACGAACTCCTTGGCACAGTCTTATCGTGTCGTTAGTGAGTTAGGTGGTCCTGGATTCGATTCCCGGTTGGAGTATGGTTTCGTGAGAGGTTTTGACGGCGGCTTATTACGATCCTACCAGCAAAGACTTAATGCAAAGTGATTGATTAGAAAGATGACTTGGTTGAGACTGAGACAATCACAAAAAAACACATAAATTTACTTTAACTATTGTTGTTGTATTTCTTACAAAATATATAGAATATTGGTTTTTTTATTTAAATATAAAAACAAACCAAAAAATACTTAAATTAAAAACAAAATCTTTGGTGATTTTCCTTGTAATACGGCTGTTTTTTATGAGAGAATATTTAAATATTATCGTGAAATTTACAGTTGAGCTTATATATATTAAAACATGGGTTTAAGGTACCCAATTTTAAACTTGTTTACAACAGCTGATTCCCCAGATTTATCTCTTTGCCTAATTTAACATAAATTTAAACAGGTGTTTCGATGGGAAAAGGTAAAAAAACTATCTATATATATATATATATTCTATTAAATACAAGACAAAGCCTTTTTTTTTATACATCACAAGTTAGCCCTTGACGGCATCTTACCTGATGGTACGTGATGATGCGGTCTAAGGTGGTAGCGGGCTAGCCTGTTAGGGGTATGGTAAACTCCTAATTGGTTTCTAAACGACATCGTGCCGGAACGCTAAATCGCTTGGCGACACGTCTTTGTCGGTAGCCTACAAGTAAAAACACCGCAATGATGTATGAATGAACATACAACTTGAAGTGTATCAGGTTAATTATCATCTAGGAATTTGTTAGAGGCATTTTACTACCTAAAACGCTAGTAAAGCACACCAACTTACAAATAACAAAGGGTACTCACTATTCACCTTTTTATTGCCAAAAAGTATTCAGCACTCGTTTAACTAAGTAGATAATTTACCTGAAACAAGAAAAAAAACATGGAGGATTAAAAAGTTTCGCAAAAGAAGCTTTTTCAGGAAAACATAAAGAATTCTCTGTCAAAAAATCATAAATATCCGTGCGGCAACGTGAATAAAGAGTAAAAAAAAATCTCTTTGCATTTTATTCATTACTTATATATCCTGAGTTAACTTCGGACTTAAAAAAACCCTTTCGTGTTCAACCTAGATATTTCGTTAAGGGCCCTCGCACATATGCTTACTCAGTTCCCCTAGTTTTTAGCTGTTAAGTTACTGATTAGCACCGAGGACAAACCTCTTTGGTTTTTTCGGTGCCTTTATTGTATAACTAATTATATTCCTTGTATATTAATAATAAATAAATAAAAATAAAATAAACATAGCGTACCTCATAATTTTAGGACACAAACTCGCTAATGGTAATATCATAAAATGTTATCCCAGGTTGAAATTTGGCCTGGAGTTGAAAATACTTGAGTAATAAAAATTGCTCGGTAGACTTCGGTTGCCCTTTCGGGAGGCCTTGAGGCATTTTAATCGTAACAATTATAATTTATTTTAAATTTAATATCGCTTTATCGGTGAAAGTATAAACGTGCATGATTGAGAATTCTTCGTAATATTCTCTATCACTTCGCGTGCTTAGTAATAGTCCACTACATTACTAATTCCAGAACCCAAAATTATTGTAATAAAGATATAACAAAAAAGGAGAAAATTAAATATACGCGAATATACTTAACGTATATAATCCGTAGTGTACTTAAATCTTGGAATCTTTAAATACAAACCCACTTTCGGATTTATAAAATGAGTTAGTATGCATATTATATGTAGTAATGAATATTAGTATAACCAAACAAAATAGGTCTACACAAAACAGGTTCTATTATTGAAGAGGGCTACGTTTAGACTTGAGTACCTAGTATAAGATTCTCGACAGAATGCGTGAAAGTTAACTTCAATTCATATGGGATTGAAACAGCGCCATCTATTGTGTAATAAATGGCGATACAGAATAGTTTGTGCTCTTTCAGTTAAAATTTAAGTTTACTTTCACACGCTCGATAATTTGAAAATCTTGCCAAAGACTCTCTGGTAGGCATTACCGGAAAAACAAAATTACATAGTTCATCTAATATTTGACCCCATTAGGGATAGATATAATTAAAGCAACTGCACTTAGTTTATAAAATAAAAAACTTGAGAGGTGTCAAGGGACACCCGGATGGAACGAAGTTCCTTTCGATTAATTAGTGAAGGAATTGTAATAAAATTTTAATTTTTTTTTATTATTTATTATTTACAAAACACCTGTATACACTCAACAAAAATAATCGTCGCGACACCACGCTGTTCAATGCGAAATAGAAATGAAAATATCTGGCTTGCTTTCTATAAGAGAGAGAGAGACAGACAGAGAAACATGCGACGCCGCACAGCTTACAATAACAAAAAGTGTCGTGACAACTTTTCGTAAGAATTTTTTCCGTCTAGCCCCCTTTCACAACGCGCGATAAGGAACTTCGTTCCAAAAACATTTTTGCTACTATCAAAACATTTTAAAAGCAAACAATCATTATTCATTACTAAAATATTGCGATAACAATTGTTAAAACCAATTAGATTTGAGGCAATGTAAACGGTCAAAGCACAAATCCCCTATCTCCTATGAGAGATGAGTCTTGTTCCCAGCAGTAGAGCCCAAACCAATACTGTACCGACGGCTTAACGTGCTCTATGAAGAAGCAGGGGTGGAGAACGCCAGATTTTCTACAGCTTAGAATTATTTGATAGAACAAATTCATGCCAAAATAATTTATATTGTGTGAAAGCACCCTTAGTGAAAACCGTAGAAGATAAAATTTGGCAGCTAGCAGATGGTAAGCACTATTCTGAACGAGTGACCCACATTTGGATTTACATTTCACGGTCATTATGTATTTCAGCGGAATATTCTGGCATTTCTGTGAAAGTTCCTTTGCCCTTTGCTTCCGCAGTTCTTTAAACCGCCACAAATTAGAGTGCATTTTGTATTCTGTGTGGATGTTAGTTAGTTAGTGCCGAAGTTAAAACAATTTTTACAGAGCTGGAATTACGTAACTGCACACAAAATGTATAACTAAATTTCAACGAGGGTACTTTTTTATGACTTTCTAATTTTTCAACTTTCACGATGAGTTTACGTCATTAAAACTTAATTATCTATGCATTTCGCAAGGGCTTGTTATTTTCTATTTTATTTGCATGACTCATTATTCACGTTACATTTTAACAAGGTTTTTTTTTACAAAAAGTGTTGCTTGTATACTCATTGTTCTGCATGTTGGGTACTTATTACCCTATCAAAGTGTTTATGCATATCATATCTGCTGTTTTGTATCTGCAATTAAAAATAATCAGGTTGGTAACCATTAAAAGGAATGTAATCTATAGTTTTCCCGTACGGTACGGAAATGAAAAATGAATAAATATTTATTTGACTAAAAACACCGTTATACAGTTTTACAGTTTTCCGATGGTACCCACACTAGGAAATCTTGTCTCGTGGGTATCTTATTCGCTTTAACAGTTGAAATAATGCATTACTGACGCTCGGTTGACTTTACTATACTTTTGTAGCAAAAAATTTATTATATCTCAATACAAAGTGTGTATGGAACGATGTATTGAGCTCAATTTAGTACATCGCCTTAAGGTTAGATATAAGTTTTAAGAGACGCGAAGCACGCAGTATATTGAGGCCCAGGTAGTCGCAATGCATTAACTGCATAGCATATGAAATTTAATATTAAATTGAGGACTTCTTGCATTCCCGTCGCGATTTCTACTCTCGATGCATGATGGAAATAGGGAAGAAAGATACGGACCACTTAAAATGTAAATTCTTAGTTTGGTTGCGGTATTCAAACAAGGAGATGACTTTATAGGAATACTAACTAAAATTTTTTAGTGAGGAACGGTTGGAAATTGAACATCACGTGTATTTTTAGTACAATATAGCACAACTCATAATGAATTGTTAACTAAAGTCTTATTAAAAGATAATTTTGAGTGTAATTTCAAGACTAAGACGACTTGTGTGACTAGTTTTGTTACATGAGAGAGAAAAATGATGTGACGTAGATGCTCGGCACGTTTCGCTCTGACATATATTTTTTTTAATCCACAACAAGTTATCCCTTGACGGCAATCTCACCTGATGGTTAGTGATGATGCAGTCTAAGATGGTAGTGGTCTAACCTGTTAGGGGTATGGTAAACTCATACTTCTAATTGGTTTCTACGCGACATTGTCCCGGAACGGTAATCGCTTGGCGACACGTCTTTGTCCGTGGGGTGGTAACTAGCTATAGCCGCAGCCTCCCACCAGGTCAGATTCGAGCCGGGAATCGAAACCAGGACCTCCAACTTTATAATGCGTCTGATATTCGGAGGTCGTGACATATCAAAATCGAATCTCGCGGGAACCTTTCCCGAGATAAAAAGTACTCAAAAACTGTCTTCAGTAGGCATTAATCAATATAGTTTTTAGTCCATAGGTAGGTATAGTTAGCAAAGTTTTTTAAGTTCCTGCGAACTAACCCCGCACGCTTTTCTGGGATGTAAAATATTCTATGTCAATCTCCAGGATGCAAGCTCTATGGGTAATTTTTTGTTAAAATCGGTATGGTGGTTTTTCCAAGCAAAGGTAACAAACAAATACAAATTTGCTTTTTTAATATTACTGTGGCTTAGTGTGGATTGTAGGCTAACGCGCCCTTTACGTTAAAGCGTCTCAAAGCCTTCTTGATGGAATGAATATCATATGTTTTCACCGACCTTAATTTTTTAAAGGAGCATATGAACATTTAAGCATAAAAATTTCAATTTATCACGAGATCTTTTAGGTCTATGGGGTGAAAAAATGGCGTCGCTTTTAAAGCGGGTGAGAAATAATTAATCATGTTTGTTTGGCGGGTCCGTAAGAAAATTTACATATCATGTGTCTTTTTTACGTATTTTATATCTCGACGAAAACAATTTTTCATACGGGAAATATACTTTAATGGCTCTAAAATGATAACTAAATAATTAACAATGTTTTAATTACCTTAATTAGAAGATATATTAATTTTCTACTGAATCACTGCTTCTTACTGCTGTAATCGTTTATATATATATATATATGTATATATATATACTAGCTTCTTCCCGCGTCTTCGTCTGCGTGGACTTTAGGATTGGGTCTAATGCTTGGCTCATCAATTTTTAATCTTCCCACAGGAACCACTTAAGGAATCGAGATGAAAGGTAGCCTATGTTCTTTTACACGCCCAAAGGCTATATGCAAGCCAAATTTCAGCCAAATCTGTTCAGCTGTTTTTGCGTGATTGAGTAACAAACATCCACACTTTCACATTTATAATATATATAGGAATATAGAATATATATACATAGGGGAAAGGTGATCTTTAGTGTCATCATCATTATCGTACACGTTTCCTGTGGGCGTCAACAGGGTTAAATGCAAGCACTAACAAAATATTCAAAGTTTCGTACACTTTTTTAATCCAACTTTTACAATGCAATTTTAAAAAAGAGGTTAAAAAACATTTAACAGTATTGCAAGATAGTTAGTCAATTTTTTTTTTTTACGATTTTTAGTTAAGTTTTTTTTTTTACAAATAATGTCTTGTCTGTTATTACGCATGCTGAGTTAGCCTATAAGTGGAGTGTACAACATTGCAAGAGATCTGTAGAATGTGTCCTTAGATTAAGATAGTTGTATACACGTTGGCTTCCTAATAAATAAATAAATGCTGTAAATCTCTAATAATTAAATAAATAGTCGTGAATTCCACATTTTGTTTCGCTCTTTATACCAGAAAAATATGAAGTACGCATAGGATACATTAAATATATATTTTTTTATATACATAGCGAGCAAACGAGCAGGCGGGTCACCTGATGGTAAGTGATTACCGCCGCCCATGAACATTTGCAGCACCAGAGGAACCGCCAATGCGTTGCTGGCCCTTGAGCAATTTGTTAATCCGCCCTTTGAAGATCCCCATATTATAACCATTAGGGAACACAGAAGATGGAAGCTGGTTCCACAATTTCATGACCAGTTAGTTATAGATACACGAAATATTTCCGATGGTTTTTTTTTAAATCCCTTCATTTCATTTGGATAAAGGTATTCTGTCTCCGAGATGCACGCTATGTCTGTGCAAAGATACTCTTTCGCGTTGAAAACTGACTTGACTCTGTCATTTCGTGTCCATCTTGTCATCAATATGTTTGTCATAAAAGTAACAGGAACTGCTAAGCTGCATGCTACAATACATTTCTAGATAACGTAATTGAAATTATATTTTGGCTTTAACGTCCTTATAAACCAAATTCTCATATTTTATCCCAGAATAGACTGCGACTTTAATCAAATTTCGGCAATGATCATAAAAATGTTGATAAGAAAAATATCTATAGAAAACTTATTCAATAAAAAGCCAATAACATCCTTTGACAGACAGGGCTTAGTATAAAATATTATTAGCAAATATCCTTTAGAGGAATATAAGATAAAGTTATATTTGGTACAATAGAGCTGGTCTCTAGTAGACTAGAATGTCAAATAAAGCGTTGGATTTAATCAAAACGTCCGAAGTAAAAATGTTGAAGCGCTTAGCTTCGATAACTTAATAAGTAGACAATTTGAAGATGTTTCATATTATGTTATTGTGAGTTACGAGAGAAACAGAAACTTAATCAAGCGTGCAAATCGCTAAAATACGCAAAATTGCGCGCGTATGTTAAGCAAAAATAGAGTCGAGTTTGCTGCAGCGATATACCGTTAAGTCCACTTTCGCAAAATGTCGACAATGTAATGATTTTAGGTCCTAATTAATAGTAGTATTTTAGCTGGCTCTGAAAATATGTTCGGATTGAGTTGTTTGAAATTGTTGCGAACATATGGTTTTGATACACGCTGAATATCAATGTATCCGCTAAATGCAGTCATTATTTATTTATCTTCCTTCTTCTTTCCTTTGCCCTTATCCCACATTATGTGGGGTCGCCACAACGTCCTCCACTCACTTCTATCAGCCGTCACCTTACTACCAACACCTTTTACCCGCATATCCTCTTTTACACAATCCATCCATCTCTTCTTTGGTCTTTCTCTACTCTTTTGCTATTCCACGTTCATACATAACATTCTTTTGGTGACATCACTTTCTTTCCTCCGCATTATATAACCATACCATGTTAACCTGTTACTGCTCATCTTTTCTGTCACTGGCGCTTTGAGACTTCTCCTTAATATTCAATTCTTATCTCATCTCAACATTCGCATTTCTGTCGCATGAACTCTTCTTTCATTCGTTCTTTTAACCGCCCAACATTTTGATCCATACAACACGACAGGTCTTACGACGACGTTTTTTATAAAAAATCCCCTTAAGTTTAAATGGTTAAATGTTAGATAACGAAATTTTTTATTAATAGTGATTCATTACTAGTGATTTTATTATTTTGTTAAATTTGGACAATTGATTAAGATTTATAGTTAGAGCCTAAGTGATATGTTGCTTCTGCAAGCTATCGTATCTGGTAAAATTGACTGTCCCGCTTTGCTGGAAAGCTTCTCACTAAATGTCCCCTCACTGAATACCAGCTCATCTCTTAGACCTCGACAAAAGCGCCTTTTGACTGTACCTAAAGCGCACACAAACTATGCTCAAAACTCAGTTCTTATACGTCTGGCTAGCACCTACAATAAATCTTATTACAATTTAGACCTATTTCACTCAACTAAACTGCAGCTAAAAAAAGAAATACAAAATCTGCCTAAATAGTAATGTTTTTACCCCTTTCAACACGTGCCCATACATACATACACACACACACACACACACACACACACAAACAAACTCACTCACTAACTTACACACTCACAATTACACATGCACACCCACTTACTTGTTAACTTGTTCACCTTAGTCAGTTTCACTAAGTTACATTTTAATTTTTAAATTTTTACCTATTTAACGTATTTTGTATATATTGTGTAATCTCTTTGGCCTTATTTTATGTTTTTTCTTAATTGTATACCAATGAATTATAACGCTGTTGATTACTTGCAAATAAATAAATAAATAGTTATTTAACAACACATTTTATAAAGTGTACCATTAAAAAAAAACTCGAGAGGTGTCAAGTGACACCCGGATGGAACGAAGTTCTTTTCGATTAATTAGTGAAGGAATTGTAATAAAATTTTATTTTATTTAAGTTAATAATATTTTTTTTATTATTAACAAATATAATGTTATATAAACTTAATCAGTAGGCTCAATTTTGTACTCCATCAGCAATATCCGGAACTTGTGCAGAAACACTGTCAGGATTCATTCATTTACAAAAAACCTGTATACACTCAACAAAAATAATCGTCGCGACACCACACTGTTCAATGCGAAATAGAAATGAAAATATCTGGCTTGCTTTCTATAAGAGAGAGAGAGACAGACAGAGAAACATGCGACGCCGCACAGCTGACAATAACAAAAAGTGTCGTGACAACTTTCGTAAGAATTTTTTCCGTCTAGCCCCCTTTCACAACTCGCGATAAGGAATTTCGTTCCAAAAACACCCTGACGTTATTTTATCGACAGAATTCCCGAACTGCGTAGCGAAAACTTAAAGTTTTCTTCCTCTACGGCAATTATGATACGCACAATCCACCGTCATCGTTGCGTGCTATACAATACGAAATAGGTCAAGTAATCCTACATTTAAATAAAGGCGTTCGTGTAATAATTGTCTCTATTCCAATTGTAATACGATGTATTTTTCAACACAATCGCTTTGTATTGGATACGGAGCACTCAAGGGAACAAACTTTTGCATATGAATAAGAGCCTGATTGAAATTTTACGCTCCTGAAAATTTTTACGCATACGTTAGTATACTTTGCGCCCTTAAAAAGCAGGTGTTTTACGACTATCCCGGTCGTTTCCCCCGGGCCTGTTTATAGATGTCGGATTTATCTAGCTTTTATGTAACATGAATATGTTTTTGGCAATTCCGTAACAGAAATGGTGAGCTGTTTTTTTCTTACATTTCAGCAGTTTATTTTCCTCATAATTTATAGATGTTTATTGCTCAAACAGGGTATGAAATAATAAATGGTTTTTGATTTCAAGAATTTTACAGTTTGAAACTAGCTATATAGATGTTTGTGCTACATACAACTACAACCAGACAATTCCGCATGGTGCAACTTTTAACACTTTTATAGCGTCACACTGCACAGATTTTGACGACCTCCGTGGCGCAATGCGTACGCTGTCACATTATAAAGTTCGAGATCCTGGGTTTGATTCCCGGCTCGAGTCTTGTCGTGTGGGAGGGCTTCGGTCGTGGCGAAACGATTTAGCATTCCGGAATGATGTCGCGTACAACCAATTAGGAGCGTGGGTTTATACCATACCCCTAACAGGTTAGCCCACTACCTGGTGAGATAGCCGTCAAGGGCTAACTTGTAGTGTATACAACAAAATATCACCCAAAAAATACTGGCACACATTTCGGGTGGACATCGGAGCATCAGAATATTTCGACTTCGAAAATACAATTGCTAATGATTAAATATTATATCTATTTGTAAAAATATTAATTTTAAACTCCCTCGAAGTGGATGCTACTAGAGTTACGCTTGCTTTTATCTAAAGCTGTACTTCTTTAAATTAACAATTTCTATTTTAGATCGCAGGTGAAATTAACAGGAATCCAAGGCCGGAAAGAAAGTAGCAGAAAAAAAAAAGATTAATAAACTAGACAGGACATTCATGATTAATGTCCTATTTGATAAAAGGGTTATGACGAACCTTCCACGATTTTAGAGTCACGTTTTAAAATCGTGCAAACCTAAAGAGGAATTCAGACGATTTCCTCCATACTGGTCCACTGTTTAACGTGGTTTTCTGCAAAATAACAAGTCTCGAAAGTACTTCGAATCTTAGATACACAGTGCAATAACTTCAACTGTTTTCTGGATTGGAAGATTATTTACCATCGTAGTTGTGGTAATCGTGGGTAGACCTATTGGTTTAATATGGTACATATGGAGGCCTAGCTTCAGCAGGAAAACATATATGTCTTTCTGCTGAAGCTAGGCCTCTTCTGGAAAGAAGGATGTACGGTTTGGATCCTGCACCTTTTCATTCATTTTTCATTTTTCGAATTGTCACTAGCAAATAACCATAATAGTTACTACTGCGTCACCGGGGTTTTTTGGCGAGCATGAAGCTCAGCCTGAGAGAGGAGTATCTGGGCTCGACGACTAAAGGCGTCTCCTGTGAGACTCGGACCTCGACTTAGGGTGACGTTGGGATGCACCTTTTCTTAAGATAGTAATAATCCGACTGACAGGCTTACTTTCGTTACTCCGGGCTTGTGTTGACAAAATGACACCTCCGTGGCGCATCGCCCGCTTTTGCATTCTAAAATTGGAGGTCCGGATTCGATTCCTGGCTCAAGTCTGGTCTAGTGCGAGACTAGTAAAGGTACCACCCTACCGAAAAAGACGTGATACCAAGAGATTTAGCGTTCCGGCACGATGTCGCGTAGAAACCAATTAGGAGTATGGGTTTACCATACCCCTAACAGGTTAGCCCGCTACCATCTTAGACTGCATCATCACTTACTATCAGGTGAGATTGCCGTAAAGGGCTAACTTGTAGTAGAAAGTTGCTGTAGTGTAAAAACCTCAGTACCTACAATTACTGATAGAGAATGCTTAGCTTTAAGTTCGCCTTTTGTACATCATTTTATTGGGCAATAAAGTACGAGTATTAAAAAAAAATTGATCCGAAACAGGATTGGAACCCTGGAATTCCTGAACTGTAATCGATCTTTCTTACCACTAGACCCACGAGGCAGAGACATAAGATATTATGTATCTTATTTCTTATTCTCATCTCATCAACTCTTTAGACTAGTTTGTTCAACCAAAAAAATATATAACTAACCTATAAAAATAAACTTTTATTTGAGTGGACACAAACACAAAATACAAAAGTAAAATTAAAAGAAGTACATTCTATTGTAAAAACTAGGAGTTCAGTTCGGCAATGCACCGGTGGCTGCTCGGGTACTGCTGATGTTAATGGGAGACGATAATAACCCACCACTTAAAATCAGGTGCTCGTATAAAAAAAAACTTGTAATAAATTACTAAGAACTACACGTCACTTAAATTGTATAATTGTTATGATTGAGTGATTAAAATATAGAGAGAACATTAGACAAACTTGCCTTTTTCATAGCAACATAAAATATAAAGGACGAAACATCTTTAGACGAGCACAGAACTACATTGCCAGGAAGTTAAAAATAAATTCAAGTGGGAGCCCAGTATTAACATTTTCATTGTTTTGCCCTCCAGCGAATGCATTGAAGCCGAGGGATATTATAAGTTACAGTACTTAAAGGTAAACTTGGCGTATACAAATTAGTATCACGAATATACCACCCCGAAACATCTTGTAATTCTTATGACTTGAAAAATAAGGCGCTTATTCCCTTAAACTTTAGTTTTTAAGTGGTGAAGTTTAGTTTGTTTTACGATGAAGAAAGCGTTCATTCATAGACGAGGGATGCTCCCTTATTTTACTTCCCCTCGCAGGTTGTCGACGTAATTTTTTTAATCATGTTTTATACCCGTATTAATTTACTTAACGAGCATCTTAGTCGGGAGGTTTTTTTTGAATGCCCCGTCGCGTTTTTCGATGAATAAGGAATGAGCCGCGGGATCTGACTTGCTTCGTAAACTGATCATTTGGAAAATCATTTGTGATTATGAAATTGGCTACTCTGTAATGGGACGCATTCGCAATACGAAAGTTAATATCCTCATCTGAAATTCTAAGCCGATGTGGCTCACGTCTCTGGTTAACTGCTGAACTGTTTGATAATTGTGTCGCTTGTATTAGTATATTATATATTATATACTTATAGTTAAGGGTAATACATAAACCTGGCGTCTCAACTGAGTCCTTTTGCTTTAAAATGTGTCCTTCGAGCATCCATCGTTTGCTCGTTTAGGCAAGAATCTTGCTTTTTAGAAGATAAACGTCACGATTTAGACAGTGCTTTTGAGCCACGAGGTTACTAATACAACCATCTCACCTGATGGTAAGTGATACAGCATCTCACCTGATGGTAAGTGATGATGCGGTCTAAGATGTTAGCGGGCTTGTTAGGGATATAGTAAACCTATACTCCTAATTGGCTTGACGCGACATTGCGCATGAACGCTAAATAACTTGGCGACACTTCTTTATCGGTAGGGTGGTAACTAGCCACGGCTGAAGCCTCCCACCAGAGCAGACTCGAGCCGGGAATCGAACCCAGGACCTCCAACTTTAAAATACAGCAGCGCATGCGCTGCACCACGGAGGTCGTCGAAAACATGTTAGGGTCCCTGTATTCATCACTCTTCTAAGCTATGTGTATAATATAAGTTTCAAATCCCGAGGGAATGTTTCCCGGGTGCTTTATAAGTAGTATATATATAGTTTTTTAACAATGAAATGCGTTTGCGCATCCCCTCCGGAAACGGCGCAGGCAGAACCGAACCGCTTCCTGCAGGGTATTTGGAACTCGCCGGCCGCCACTGTGGCGACCAAAATACCCACTAAAACCCAGCGATACTCCTTCGCGTCGCCTGGTGGATTTACTCATGTTCAGAAGATTCGTAGTATGTTTGTTCTTAATAACTAACTTTATTCTACGTTCTGTTAAATAGGAATAGAATATCATCCCAGCGTGGGCATTTGTCTTCACCATGACCTGTAATATTAGAGGTATATTAAAGCACAAGTGGGGTTCCATGGAATACTTATCACAGAGTAAATTGGAAACCAAATAATTGGGAAGGCTTTCTATAATGCAGAATCTATATATAATACTTACTTACTTATTTACATACTGATTAAACACGAGATCTCAAAAACTATTGTACGTATAAAGCTATAATTTAGCAAGTAGGTAGCTGATAGTTAAGAGATGTCAGCTAAGAAAGGATATTTGGAAATTCCACCCCTAAGGGGGTAAAATAGGGGTTGGAAGTTTGTATGAAAGTCCTATGTTTTTTAATTAAGAGAAACGAAAATCGGCAATTTGACATTTGCCAGTAGATTACTTTCTGAAGCAGGGACTTGGCCGCACGGGAAACCTCAATCTTACGAGAAATCAGCAATTCTACGCAGACGAAGTCGCGGGCAACAGCTAGTAGGTAAATTAAAGCACAAGTGGGATTCCATGGAATACTTATCACAGATTAAATTGGAAACCAAATAATTGGGAAGGCTTTCTATAATTATTTTGCAGAATTAAAGAAATAAAGGTTCATTTCGTTTCGTCATAACTGTACAGAATACAGGAAGGTATGAAATTCCCTGAGGGTGAACAACACCTCCGTTAGAAAGGGTGTTTGAAAGTACAAATTTCTATATTATAAAAGAGTTAGTTGGAGTGTTAGCTACACTCGAGTTAATAACGATACTTAAGTAGTAAAACACTGCAAATTTCATGTCATTTTAACTTTTCTTTTACCATAAAATATAAATTAATGCAGCTGTTAAATTTTATTTATCTCGTTTTAGAGCAGGTAGATGAAGACTTTTCTAATTATTCACAAACAACTTTGAAAATGCAATAAAAGAATATTCACCTCTTAATTGTAATATTTCTATTAAATTTTATCGGAAAAACTTTAATAAAGGGTTACAGACACTAAAAGTTAATTTCTAAACTTGTTGTATCGAAATGAGATGTAAATTTGATATTTTAATCTTGCGATTTGGATGCAAACTACGTCATTGTGTAGGGCGCCTAAAGGGCAATCACCTTTACTAATGACCGTTGCACACGATTCCAGTAATTTAAGCTAAATTCTTAAAGAGCACTTGAATGGATCCTTATGTTTATTACAACAAGGAAGATCTTGGCTATCATCTAGTTCCCTCTACTATAGGCTTGCACATTCGAAACTATAGAGAATTTGGCAGTGTCAAAATGTAACGTAAGATAATTTAAATCTCTCGTAGGATTTTTTACATAATATTAATTATTAAGCTGTGATAGCCTAGCGATTAGGACGACCGCCTCCTATTCAGAGGTCAGGAGTTCGAACCCGGGCCCGCACCTGTAATTTTTCGAAATTATGTGAGGAAACCTGCATGCCTGAGAGTTCTCCATAATATTCTCAAAGGCGTGTGATCCGCACATGGCCACCGTGGTGAACTATGGCCAAACCCTTCTCATATTGAGAGGAGACCCGTGCTCTGAAGTGAGCCGGCAATGGGTTGATCATAATGATGATGATGATGATTAATTATTTGCCGTGTCATATCATTCTATGAAAATACCAAGATGCACTGTCATTGCGTACGTAAGCTAAGGAATCTGGTCACATGTCCCTATGTGACCAGATTCCTGCGCACAAAACATTTTAGTGTTCGAAGGGCCAAAATACGTCCTTGCCGTACCTTCGTAAAAATTAAATCTTTAGACAGTAGCTACATACGGTATTTTACTATATACGGTACATGTAGACTTGGATAGTGTAAAGCGATCATAAATTTTGGAATAAATTAGATAGCCCTGTTAGACCATTATCCAAATTTAACTATAATGTTCAGACATCATAAATTTTTACGCACATTTGGGGTGCATAAGTTAGTACTGTTCCTTCGCTTATAGCAACTAAGCATATCATCATCATGATCAACCCACTGCCGGCTCACTACAAAGCACGGGTCTCCTCTCAATATGAGAAGGGGTTGGCCATAGTCCACCACGCTGGTCATGTGCGGATTGGCGGACTTTACACGCCTTTGAGAACATTTTGAGAAAGAGAACTCTCAGGCATGCGGGTTTCTTCACGATGTTTTCCTTCACCGTTAAAGCAAGTGGTATTTTAATTGCTAAAAACGCACATTAAATAGAAAAGTTATAGGCGTGCCCGGGTTCGAATCCCCGACCTCTGATTAGGATGCGGACGCCCTAACCACTTAGGCTATCACAGCTCGCACAGACCCGTGCTCTGTAGTGAGCCAGCAATGGGTTGTTCATGATGATGATGATGACAGTAGATAAAAAAAATCACACCGTACAGATTTTTCTAAACATCGCGGATTACAGCAAACTAACTTACGCCCGAAATTAATAATCAATCTCAATCCATTTCTTTCTATCTAAGACAGATTTTTCAATCTATTTTTTGGACTAAGCATGCCAATAACCGATCCTCGGATTGAGTTTGGTATCTTTGGAATCAATCGATCTCTGGGAGGGCAGATTGCAAATTAAAGATTGGCCTCTGTTCGAAAATGACAGTTTGTGCGTGTCAATAACCAATCCGTCAGATTTGACATTAAGTTCGATCGGTGTAAACAATCCAGATTGCAATCTGAGAAAGTCGTGGGTTTGTTGAGTAAAATAAGAGATAGTAGACTCTGTGATTGTTTTCTTTCATAGAAACAAATATAAGCGTTAAATCATTTTAATACCTCTTCGGAAAATGGCAGTGTTATTTGATAGTGACGATAGTGATATGGAGATACTTGCTCAGTTATCGGAATGTGATACAGATAGCGAAGAGGAAGAAAGGCAACGCGCACGAAAATTAAAAAGGGTCAACTACATGCAGAGTCTGGATGATGCCGAGTTCACCTTTAGGTTTAGGTTATCGAAACCTGCAGTGAATAATTTGCTAATACAGTTAATGCCGTTTGTCCGTGTAACCTCTACCAGGTAGGTACCTACCTAAGCATGTCTTTAGACTTGAAACTTTTTGTTCTCATACATAGCAGTATATCTAATAATTCATGTTTTATTTTACAGGAATCATGGTGTGGCACCACTCCATCAACTGTTGTTAACATTAAGGTTTTATTCATTAGGTACTATGTTAATTTCTGTAGCCGATTTTGTTGGAGTCTCCACATCAACAGCAGGTCGAATTGTCAGAGATATCTCATCAGCAATCGCCAACTTATATGATGAATATATTGTTGTGCACCAACAAAGTGCAGAAAACTTCTACAGATTTGCACAGTTTCCTCGCGTTCTTGCTGCAATTGATTGCACTCATATACGTATCCAGTCGCCATGTAAGTGTTTAACAGCTCAATAAATTATTTAATATTATGTTCTTAATGTAATAGTAAAGTGAAATAATTATTTCTTGCAGGTGTTTTAATAGGTGAAGAATTTCGAAATCGCAAGGGTTACTTTTCCTTGAATGTCCAAGCAATCTGTGATGTATAAATAAGTACTTGTCTACAGCTCAATGTGACGCAGGTCTGTTTGGTAATCGTTGGATGCTTGGTGACAGTGCTTATCCAAATAGACCTTATTTATTAACACCACTTTTAAATCCTGTTACTCAAGCAGAACAACGATACAATGAAGCACACATCAAAACTAGGAATACCATAGAGAGGTAATTTTAAAAATAGCTTCTCTAAGTTACTTTGATATAACTTGCCAGACCAATACCTATAATAAAAAAGGCTTGTCTTTGTGGTTAGACCATAAAATTGGGTGGCGAAGCCCCTCCAAGTTGTTATAGAAATATTTTGAATGTTTCAGAACTTTTGGCATTTGGAAGAGGCGATTTCCTGTTGTGGCTCTAATGTTGCGTTTATCGTTACCCAAAGCCCAAGCAGTAATAATTGCCACTGCTGTGCTTATTAACATTTGCAGGAACTATAATTTAGAAGAAGTACCTGCAGAAGTGGATCTACCACCAGAAGACAGTATTTTAGAATTTAGTACTGAAAATGTAAATAATGAAGGCCATGATATTCAAGAAAGAGCCATGCTTATAAGTAATTATTTTCAATAACAGAAAGTATAACTCATACTTTCTGTTACTAGGATGGGTAATAATATGTTAAAAAATAATTAAAAACAGTTGTTTTAATTCACGTTTTATTTATTTAAACATTCTGTAACTTACACATAACAATAATAAAAAAATAATACAAAAAGACGAAAGTGCTATTGCTTCTTTAATGCCTCTAATTCTACTTTTAATTTTTCTGTTTCTAATAACAATTTATTGTTTAATAATTTTAAATTTTCGTTTTCAAGAGCAATATTTTTTAGCCTCTCATCTAGGCACTATTTTTTCACTGAAAAATATTCAGCAATGGCATTATTTTTTAGAGTCCTGCTGTCATCGGATCTAAATTTCTTGCCCACTGAAAAATAAACAAGTATTAGGATTGCTTGCAGATTGATTGCATCTATGGTTATGTACTGTATAATTGAGTGGCAGACAACATACAGAACAACTATGGTTGCTCTGTATTTTGTTCTAAAATTTACAATTTAGATGTATGTATTCCTCGACAGTCCAGTGCACTTGGACTTTGCTTAGATTTAAAATAATACAGTTTTAGTATACTCTATAGATTGGGCTTCCAGATAACACCCCAAAACTAATTAATTTATTAAACCATACATATTAAAACACCTACCCAATAATACTAAAATAATTACCTGTCCTAGGTGTACTTAATGTGAACCTCTTTGGTTTATTTGGTGTTATCTTTTGGTCATTATTCTGCAAATTAGCATTATCGTGAGTAGCATTACAGACTAATGTCTCTACACTATTGTCAATAAATATTGGCATCATATCTATATCTGATTCTATGGATACCTTAGCATCAACAGTACCATCACCATCCCCACTAATACTACCATCACCAACATCAAGCCCCATTACTTCTTTGTCACCCCCAAATGGCACAGTAAATCCACTGGCAGTACTTCCTAGCATGCCAGTAACTCTGTCCAATATATCATCTGGGGGTATATAGTCAGCGGGACCACCACCTGTCTGAAAATAATAGTTGAAATAACTAAAATATAAGCCCACTATATACTAAAGCATGCAGTTTTATTATAAACAAAAATATGTATTTATTATAACTCTGTACTGGCTTAACTTTAAATTGGTTTACCATTACCATAATTATTTACATAAAACACATCTCATCTATTCAGTGTATCTAGTGTATTCATAGGCTTCTTTACAGTAGATATTTTTTAATCCTTTTTCAAATATGTTTATCTAGCTGTGAGAAAGATAAGAAAACAATAGATATACATAATTCATATCTTTATGCTATGGACAGAAACCTGAATATGGTTCATTCTAATTCTTGTACTACGCTTCCGAGCATTCTTTTTTAGATTTTCCCATTTTAATCTTAATTGCTGCGGTGTTCGGAGACAAGAGGTAGCAGTGGCATTGAATATATGAGTTATATTCTTCCATTCATCCAGTTTCATTTTGTTGCTGGCAGCATTTGTGGTCTTAGTGGTTATAATTTTGCTGGATTCAATAAGCTGTAGAAGAGCTTTAGTCTCCTCTTTGGTTAAGGGTTTACCTTTTACCTATAAAATAGAAAAGGTGGTTACAGAATAAAAAATTATAGAAATTACTTAAACCATGAAACTAGGTTAATGAGGCTTTACTACATTTCTTATAATATAATATATAAACAGACTAATTCCTGAGTTTTCGCAAACTACATCATTACGACGACTCATGAATTAGTTAAGGCAACAAGTAATATTATTTATTCATCCCTTAATTACCATCCAATATCTAACTAACTGTAACGTATGAAATCAAACTTTATAGTCAGCAGGGATCTTTTATGAGGAAAGAAGTTAATTATTGTTGTAACAAATAATATAAAATTACTTTATCACTTACGGTTACCGAATCCATTTTTACACTGTTGTTCTCAAATTGGTAAAAAACAAAGATTTATAAAAAGACGCAGAGTAATTAAACGTGGTGTTAAACGTAAACACGCGCAAAACAACTTGACTGTAGCCGTTAGACAACGCCAATCCTAAGCGTCATAAGTTCGGTTTGCGTTCCAACTTATGCAAATTCTTAACTTAAAGACAACGGTCTTCGGTCACGTTAAGTTCGACGTTCGTTATTGTATTTTTAACTTTAAAACTTACCAAATATCTTTTATGCAGCTATATATTTCACAATCAGACGCCTTCGCAATAATAGCAATCTATACATTTAACATTTTTAAAAGTCGACTTAAAAAGTTTTATTTTTCTAAATGCCATATTAATGAATAGTTTATTTGTATTGATATTTATTTATTTATATATAAAAGTATATATTTATATTTTATATTTATATTTATTATATTTATTAATATTCTTTCCCCAAGGGTTGTCTGGAAGAGATTGCTGAAGCAATAAGACCGCCTTTGCATACTTATGTGTTAAGTGTTTTGTGTTGTTGTTTTTTTAAAATTTGTGTGCAATAAAGAGTATTTATCTTATCTATATGCCAAATCAGCCTGACCCATCCAGTTATTTGAGATGTGCTTATATCGATTATTCAGACAGAATATTTTGCCTTTTATACATATATATAGATTAATCTAACTGTTCATTGTTAACAGTTTAATTCATATTATAGAGTTTGTCAGAGTAACGCGTGCTTGCGTCCGATATCATTAGAGATTCGCTCGTGTCTTAAACATTAAGCCTGTTTACACCTTCGTGCGAATTCCGGAGGTGTTGTTTACCCTTAAGGCGATTTACTCCCAAGTATCCGCTAAGCCTATAATTAGAAAAGTTTTTCAATTAGTTTAAATTCGCCCGTAACTCGGCAAAGATTTTTGAAGCTTAGCACACTTTCGCGCGTCTGATAAAATAATTTCACTCGCAAATTTTCCCCAACAATGGAAAACTGAGTACAAGTAACTAAGTTGTTACGTTGGAACTAACGTAATCACGCTTTTGTATTGAAATAATAATGGTAACTCCGGCGGCTACTGGCTAACTTCGTAGCTTTAACAAACTAGTGGTAATGCGAAAAGGTCAATAACCCAGGAGTTAATTTGTTGCTATATTATTTTATACTAGCTTTTATCCGCAGTTTTAAATAATTATCAGATATCATCACAGTAGAATCTGATAACTATATTTTTTTTAATATAATTTAAATTTATAAATTAACTTTAAATTTATTTTGTAATATTGCATGCCATCTCTCAAAGGCTCAATTTGGCTAGATGTAATTGTATCTATGAAATGAGACCTACCTATTGTGGAATCCAAATTCGCAATAATTAATTAATTTATTGATTGATTGATATTTTAAAAAACCATTTTCATTAAATTAAAAGTATCCTATGTTACTTCTAGTAACACCTCCAAGAATATGTGTACAAAGTTTCATGACGATCGGTTGATTAGTTTTTGCGTGAAAGCGTAACAACCTTGACGACCTCCGTGGCGCAGCGCGCGCGTTGTCGGATTATAAACTTGGAGGTCCTGGCTTCGATTCCCGGCTCGAGTCTGGTCTGGTGGGAGGCTTCGGCCGTGGCTAGTTACCACCCTACCGACAAAGACGTGTCGCCAAGCGATTTAGCGTTCCGGCACGATGTCGCGTAGAAACCAATTAGGAGTGTGGGTTTTCCATACCCCTAACAGGTTAGCCCGCTACCATCTTAGACTGCATCATCACTGATCATCAGATGGGATTGCAGTCAAGGGCTAACTTGTAGTGGTTAAAAGAAAAAAAAAACATCCGTACATTCACATTTATAATATTAGTAAGGATAACCAGCTTACTAGTAAGTCTTCATCATTTTTGCTTTAAAGTTTTTATTCATTTACACAGCTTTAAGACCTAAACCTAACCTAAAGATGATACACTTAAGTGTTTTTTTTATGGGATCGTGCTGGAACGCAAAAATCGCTTGGCGGTACGTTGCTGTCGGTATCTCACCTGGTCGTAAGTGATGATGCTGTCTAGTATGGTAGCGGGCTAACCTTTTAGGGTATACCATACTCCTAACTGGTTCCTACGCTCCAAATTAGTAAATCACAGAATCGCTTGGCGATGTCGTCTATCAACCTGTTCAAAAGTCAACCAATCCTGCATTTCCCGATGTGGGGTGGCCAATCCGATTTCTCAAATCCTAAATATGTAACCGCCAAGCGATTAAGCGTTCCGGCACGATATCGTGTAGAAACCAATTAGGAGCACGTGTTTACCATACCCCTAACAGGTTAGCCCGCTACCATCCTAGACTGCATCATCACTTATAATCAGGTGAGATTGCCGTCAATGGCTAACTTGTGGTAGATAAAAAAAGCATTCTCGTATTGACTTTGCAACGTACATTGCTTAGTGAATATTGGGCTATCACGTAAACTATGGTTAATCAATGGATTTCTGACTAGCTGTTTCCCGCGTATTCACACGCTGCGCACACGCTAGCTAAAAGTTTTACCCAGACAGATTTATCAGTCAAAAGTTTGTTTAAGATACAAATTTAAATCGAAATTTGTAAACACGCCGTTTCGCGACAAAGTTAGTTTTTCTTGCGCCACTAGTTCCGGCGGAGTTATTGTGCCGGCAGACGCGACGTGAAGTCACGCTGGAGTTTTAAATTTAATTAAAGACTGCGCCGCCGTATGCTTTGGTAAACGCGGAGCATGCGCAGACGAGCGCTTAAACAAACTCCTAAATATATGCAGTAGGTATTCTATGTGTATAAACACATATTATTCAGGTATGATAGCCTAGTGGTAAGAAGGTCCGCCTCCTAATCAGAGGTCAGGGGCTTGAACCCGGGCACGCACCAATAACTTTTCGGTGTTATGTGCGTTTTTCAGCAATTTAAATATACCTTCCTTCAACGGTGAAGGAAAATCAATCCGCACATAGCTAGCGCAGTGGACTATGGCCAAACCTTTCTCATATTGAGAGGTCTCTTCTGTAGTGAGCCGAGAATGGGTTGATCATGATGATGATGATTCAGGTATTAACAGGATCTACGATTCTTAAAATCAAATAAGATGGGTTTCGAATACTATTTATATATAGTTTGCATCATAAACCTAATACCTATATCGCTATATTTTTGTATTGCAAATTTAACAGCATTGAAATCACGCATTCCATTTCTAACGATAACCTCTCAAAAAAGATGTTAAATTTTTTATCTAAAACGTAATTTCATAATTAAAATCAGTTACCCGTAAATTAATAAGTACACAAAACAAACAAATATATCTTGTACGAAGAACTGTTCTCAACAATTTGAATCCAAACAATGTATGTCAACCGAAAAAATCAGGTCCCGAAACAATTTTTGAACTACCTTCTTGTTGTTAAGCGCTGTGATTTTTAAGTATGTGGTCCCGATTTCAATCTCTGACAGGAGCAATATTATTTTATTCATATTTTCAAATTTTGTATCGATCTAGTCCGGTCAGAAATTTAGATGTTTTAGTTCTGCTTAGTATTCCGGTATGATGCCACATGGTAAGTGATAAGGATTCTGGGTTACTAAATCATACTCGTTATCGCCGCAATTCTAAGAAGCTATATTATATTTATAAATTAAGGTGTATTTATTAATTAAGACATATATTTTACAATTTGTTTGTAAGGGTTAAAATGCTAGATATTAATGTGCATACATACAAAAAAAGTAAAAAACTTGACTAGAATACGTCGTCGTCTTTGAATCGTCGTCATTATGTCGTGCCGTCATATTTTGGAGTCCGCCAAAACGGTGGCAAGTGATTGGTCCACGCAAAATAACAATAACAATGGACGCCACGAGGACATTGCGTGAATTTGAATGTAACTGGTGTATTTATCTAAGTTTTTACATACTCTTCAAAGATTATCTCGATACTACCTTCGACTGCACCATTTCTTATCCTTTGAAACTGCAGGAAACGTAGCGAGACTGCGTGCAAACCAAAAACTACCCGTAATTTCTTTTTGTGGTATTAAATAAATTGTAGTGTCTTTAACCCGCCCGCCTGCGTGAGCCGGGCGCCACGTGTTGTTTCAACCCAGATGCGAATAAGAAGTACACGCACGCCCTGTGCAACTCTGCATCCCGCCGGTGGAGACATATTGCGCTTTGTGATTCCTTTAGAGAAGGGGGTGACAGAACACGTGACATATTTTTAATATTTCTGTCTGTAAAATTTATTAGTCTATGGACGAGAGGTTATCCAAGACGGGACGTTGTTAGTGTAGATATATTATTTTTATAATTCTTTTGTGTAATTAATTAAATATTTTATTATGAATATATAAAATATATGATATTAAATAAGAAGCGGTGATAGCCCAGTGGTAAGGGCGTCAGCCTCCTATTCAGAGGTCGGTGGTTCGAATCCTGGCACGCACCTCTAACTTTTCGAGGTTGTGTGCGTTTTTAAAACAATTAAAATATCACTTGCTTCAACGGTGAAAGAAAACATCGTAAGTAAACCTGCATGGCCTGAGAGTTCTCCATAATGTTCTCAAAGGCGTGTGAAGTCCGCCAATCCGCACATGGCCAGCGCGGTGGACTATGGCCATACCCTTCTCATATTGAGAGGAGACCCGTGCTCTGTAGTGAGCCGGTAATGGGTTGATCATGATGATGATGATGATATAAAATATATGTAAGTATATATAGTTTATATGAATATAAATTATGTGAATACGTGTGTATACTAAAATTTTATAATGTTGCCCACAATAGTCTCGTTACACATTTCTAAATTGAATTTATAGTGAGTCAAAAACACATGCTAATTTTAGCTTGTGTTTTTCTACGTAATCAGAGAGACTGACCAGAAAACGAACCTGTGTTTATGAAAGAGTTTGGCATGGTGTCGCGTAGAGTTCGATTAGGAGTTTATCATAATCCTAACAGGTTAGCCCGCTGCCATCTTAGACTGGTGAGATAGCCGTCAAGGGTTAACTTGTAGTATATAAAAAAGTGATTGTCGGACTCGACTGATTTATCTATGCATAATATCTCCAACTAAAGGAAGCATCGGCCTAAAATCCTATAACAGATAACTATCCTATCGAAAGTCATAAAAAAATGTTTGGGAAATTCATTATTTCTATTGGGGCATGAAATATAAAATATGTGATTAATAATTTCTTTATAAAGAAAAAAAAAATTATAGACGTTTGTTGTTTTGAAGAAAGTAATACGAGTATAATAAATTTAGCGTGAGTGAAGCCGCGAGGAAAAATTATTATTGTGTCATAATTTACTTAGGTCTCATGGGAAGGAAGGCCAAGATCGCTGCAGGACAATAAAACTAAAATACTATATCAAGAACAAAGGGAAAGAGTTAACTTACCACTTTTGAACAAAGCAGATCAAACGCCACAATACAGGCGCCTTATTTCATTTCTGTTCCCATCTATTTTATTACTCCATAAATAAATGTAGTGACAGTTTTTATTGCACCGAAACTCAGTTCCGGAGCTTGCGGGGAGGTGATTAACATCTGTACACGCATTCGGAATACGAATAAGTGATAATCCACTGTTTCCGAGACCAACACTATGATTTGTTGTTTGAGGAAATGTGATTGTTGTTTATTGTTCCTTGTTCAGGGAAATGTATTGTTGCATACTTGGGCTTACATTGAGAAAGTTTTCATGAAGTTTTATGCGCAATAACTTTAATCAACCATAAACTTTATTCAAATGAATTCAATTATTTACATAGTAGTGAGCTGATGGTGATAACTAGGTACATACGTGAACTTAAAATTAAAACTTCAATAATTCAAATTCAAATTCAAATAGTCTTTCTTCAAATAGTCCTTAAAAGGCACTTTTGATGGGTCAACAATTTACATAGTAGTGAGTTGATGGTGATAACTAAATTCGTAAACATAAAGCTAAAGCTATAAGGGTTCCAAACGCGCCCTGGGCTAAGAAAAAGTCCACAACAAAGCTGAGTATTTTTTTTTGATATCACCATCTCACATGCCATTAACATTTCACACCTAAGCTTGTTTATCATTTACATAATCCTTTTCACTATAATTATTAGACAGTTTAACAAAACTTTGAACTAAAACTATCTCAGAAATTTTATTTGGTAATAATAAATGTAAACATTTTATATTTATGTTATGGATTCTTCCTTAAAAAATGCATGCAGAAACAATTTTTAATTGTATTAAAACTCAGTTTTGTAGCTTATCAGTTGTTTAACATATTATGTACGCTTTCGAAATATGAATCAGTGATAGATGCCCCTTTTTTGCGCGACCAACACAATGAATTGTTGTTTGGGGCAATTTGATTGTTGTTTAATGTTCCTTGTTCAGAAAAACACAATATACATACTGTGTAAGCTTACTTTAAATTATCTATGGTAAATAATGCTTAATATTTTATGTCTAATAAAATAAATAGTCAGTAAAACCCATTTCTGAAGGTAACGGATAGGTGATTTAAAAATTTGTATTTAAAGTAACTATGGTCCACCCAATTTCGATATTAACATTATGAATGTTTGCTGGAATAATATTGACATTTATTTTTCCTTCTTAAAAAAAATAAGAAAAAACTTGAGAGGTGTCAAGGGACACCCGGAAGGAACGAAGTTCCTTTCGATTAATTACTAAAGGAATTGTAATAAAATTTTATTTTATTTAAATTATAATAATATTTTTTTTTATTATTAACAAATATAATGTTATATAAACTTAATCAGTAGGCTCAATTTTGTCCATCAGCAATATCCGGAACTTGTGCAGAAACACTGTCAGGATTCATTATTATTATTTATTATTTACAAAAAACTTGTATACACTCAACAAAAATATCGTCGCGATACCACACTGTTCAATGCGAAATAGAAATGAAAATATCTGGCTTGCTTTCTATAAGAGAGAGAGAGACAGACAGAGAAACATGCGACGCCGCACAGCTGACAATAAAAAAAGTGTCGTGACAAGTTTTCGTAAGAATTTTTTCCGTCTAGCCCCCTTTCACAACGCACGATAAGGAACTTCGTTCCAACAAATGTAAGTTGCAAAATATTTGCGTTTAAATTAATCTAATGAAATAAATATTATTCAATTATTTTTAGCATGTGACGTGAAGCCTTTAGCTATTGATTTCGCTCTTCTAAACGTTAGAAGAAATGTGTCCAGATAATATGAAACATTAACATGCTGGTAATTATACCACGGGAAACGGAAATGAAACTCTGCGCAGACGAAACAGTACTTTGTAGAATAAATTGAATAGGAATAAAAATCGAGTGGAGGGCTATCAAAGATAGAGTTACTGCATTAAAATGGTGAAATTATCGGAACTTAGCAGAATATCGCCCGCGGCTCTTCCGTACCTCCATAAATTCCCGCCATCGCCATAAAGTAATGAGATTAACCCTCGCATTCGCTTTTACGACATGCGCTTTTCGAATCGATCGGAATATATATATTTTTGGGTTGTATACTAGCGGCAGCAATAAATGCCAGACTATACCGTATCATAAAATGAGTTTTTAGTTGAATTTTCTGTATAAGTACCTACAGGGTTTCTGATCCTTTAGTATTCAATGTCTTGTCGATCTAATTGTGCAAACGACAGATTCAGACTACGAACCAGAGTATTTTATATTGGGAGACCTAAAAATTTAAACAACAACTGAAACATAAAATAAACCTTAGATTGAACCTAAAACTAAAAATCTTAAAAATTTAACATCATAACTAAAATATATTATTAAAAGGAGTCCCTTTAGGCAAGGTTCCGAAGATACTGGCAGCGTTCCCCCGTTGAACAGCTACACTAATTCGTTGTCCACGGTATCTGGCAGCTCTTCGGTCTAGTTTTAGACAATTTAAATAAAGTTGTGGGTCTTAATTCTTATATAAATGTGTTATGATTGACTTTTATACCGCAAAAGCCATGCCTTTGATTGCAATCCCCATTATTGTTATACGACTTCGTACCGGAGCGCTAAATTGCTTGACGGCTTAGTTAGTAAGGTTGTATAAACCACAGCTGGAATCCCGACCTGACTAGATTGGAAACAATTGAGGAATTATTAACTCACGTATTTAATGCCTTCAATACGAGCGAAGCCGCGGGAAAAAGCTAGTATCTTATAAATTTAACTGTTCGACTTTATTTGTTCTGTAAAACATTTTTGTTACATATTAGTATACAATATATACTCATGATGAACCCATTACCGGCTCACTACAGAGCACGGGTCTCCTCTCAATATGAGAAGGGTTTGGCCATAGTCCATCACGCTGGTCATGTGCGGATTGGCAGACCTTACACGCCTTTGAGAACATTATGGAGAACTCTCGGGCGTGTAGGTTTCCTCACGATGTTTTCCTTCACCATTGAAGCAAGTGATATTTTTTTTTTTTTAAACGCACATTACTCCGAAAAGTTAGAGGTGCGTGCCCGGATTCGAACCGCCGACCTCTGATTAGGACGTCTGACGTCCTAACCACTAGGCTATCACCGCTTCAATATATACATTCCAACTTAATTATATCTGTTTTAAGATAACATTATGAAATTCTACAAAATGGCACCACCTATTCCGATAACTGGTCGTCACAGAACCCGCCATATTGGTGGTAACTGGTAATAAGTTTAGACACTGTTTATTTAATAATAACTGTTTGATATACAATATAGTAAGTAGGTAGGGCGGTGCGTGAGAAGTGGAACTCATGTTTGGCTTTTCGGTAGATTGAGTTACCCCAAACCGATGTCCAATTTTATTAAGGACCCGTCATACAATGAATAATACTAAAGTAAGCAAATTCTATGACCAAAATTTTTATATTACGCAAATATGTTTTTTTAATATGTACATATATATAGTCCCCCATTAAAGTCTGCAGCAAAAGAGGAGCCGCATTGCTAGCTGAATCCATCCTCCTCATCTGTTTCTACGCGGCTTCATACTGAAACGCAGAGTCGCTTTGCGTTATGTCTTGGGTGGTAACTAGCTTCCTATCAGATAAGATTCACGCCAGTAATCGAACCTGGAACCTCCTATTTAATATTACTGCGCACGCGCTGCGTAATGCAGGTCGTCAAAAAAGTATAAATAAAAAAGATATCAATTTCAAATCGGGACGAATTTACGAAATAATAATTATACTTGTATATTTAACCGACAAAAATGTGTTGTCCTACAAAAATGGTTTAATTTTGCGCTTTTTTTTTATTTCTTATTTACATTTACAGTTATTGATGGCAAACTGACAGACGTCAGGAACGCATTTCTTCAGCGTCTGCATTGTTTGCATACCGTTATATTGTTTTAATACTCAACAATACTGCCTCTGTTAAAACGTCTACGCCCTTGTAGTAACACTTCAATATCAACATTTTGTTTAATGTGTAGTAATTGTAATTCTTTACTGCTTCCTTCTCTCCTGCCGAAAAAAAAACCCTGAGTAAAAATATATTTTTTTTTTTATTTTCCTATAAAACAAAGTAGGTTAATTACATAGAATGATAAGAAAACATAATTAGCCATCGTTAAAAAAACGAACCATCATTAAAGTAAAGACGGTGAAAACGATGAATAGACTTCCCCTTATGGTAGTATCAAAACACCGCGAGTAATTGATACGACTTTTTTGTTATATTTGTGGTTTTTAGATGAGCCGCCTCCTGCCGAAGTTACGAATCACCAGATCTACGCGATAACCTGAGCAACTCATTTGTAGGCTAGGAGCAAGTCATTGTTTACATCGGTGGTAAAAGACACTTAACTTATCCTAGAAGCTTACATCAGTGTCAATTTTTTCTTACAATTTACTATAGAAATGGTGCTAATTCTGCTACACACTTAATTAAATTGATAAGTCTTAAAAATAATTATTTAATTATCTACAGGGAACCCTGAATAGAACAGGTTAGGTAATGCCTAAAGACATATTTAATAACTATGACGATTAAATAAGCTTATAGAAGAATCATATTACGATATTAAGGATTATATAAACGATATAAATGCATGGGTGTGGATTGCTCTGACTTCCTAGCTATTTATAATTGGTGACACCAAAAATCTTATACAGTGACAATGGAACCAACTTCATCGGAGCGGATAAAGAACTCAGATTAGAATTTGAAAATAAAAAAGACAAAGTAGAATAAATACTATATGGGATGTCAATGTCAAGTGGTGAGATGTTGATAGCAAAAAAAAAACAGCTAAGTTTGTTGTGAGATTCTCCTAACTTTAGTTTAAGATTGCAAGTTATTGCTATCACCTCACGAATTAAAATAATGTTGTTTGCGGTATGGTAAGCCCAAACTCCTAATTGGTTTCGACATCATGCAGGAACGCTAAATCGCTTGGCGACGCGTCTTTGTAGTAGGGTGGTAACTAGCGGTATTTCTTTAGCAGTGGGGTGATTACTAGCAACGGCCGCAGCCCACCAAACAAGACTCGAGCAGAGAATCAAACCCAGGACTCAAACTTTATTATGTGACAGCGAACGCTCTGCGCCACGAAGGTCGTGTTGCTCTTAGACTATTTGTTTGGACCCGTCCAATTTCACGGCTCCTATTTCATCTTTATGAAATAATTTGGAATTAAAAGGATAGCCGATTCCGCTTCCCTTTTTACGCTTATCAGCATTTATTATTTTGTGATTGAAATGAGTTTCCGTGAGCTTTTTATTTAATTAGTACTTTAACTAATACTACTTTACTATTTCGACTGTGAGATATTTTTTATGTATTTGAAGGGAGATCTGTAACATATTAGTTAGGTGTATAATTGTGATAGTTTAGTTTTACTGTGATCTCAAAACTAACCCTTATAAACATTAATTCTGTCCCATTTATTTTTTTAATTTATTGTTCAAAATAGAAACTTTAGGTTAATGGGTCGGACGGCGAGTACTAACTGATACACTATAAATAAAAAACTTTAAACTATGAATAATGCTAGAAGTATTTAAATATAAGATAAGAAATTAATATTGATTATGTCAGATGGTGATAACGAAAAAAAAATCCGGCAAAGTTTGTTGTGGGCTTCTTCTTAGACCGGGGCGCGTTTGGAACCCTCGTAGCTTTAGTTTTAAGTGTACGAATATAGTTATCACCATCAAATCAATACTATGTAAATTATGGACGTGGCTAGTTACCACCCTACCAATAAAGGCGTGTCGCCAAGCGATTCAGCGTTCCGGCACGATGTCGCGTAGAAACCAAATAGGAGCGTGGGTTTACCATACTCCTAACCGGTTAGCCCAATACCATGCTAGACAGCATCATCAGTACCACCATCAGTAGCATAGGTACTTAATATAACAAAAATAAAAAAAGAACCTCAATTCGAACATCTCACAAGCAATGTTACATCTTTTGTCCTACCTACACAAAGAAAAGGGGCATGAATAAATAATACCTCTAACTTCTATACGTGGTTAATTATTCGACCCCGTCGATATCTTAGTGGTATTTGACTGGTCCCGGTAATAAGAGCGTAGGCGTCAAGACACAGTGTGCGGTCTTTATACCGGCCAACCGAGAAATTGATCTACTCCCCAATGAAAATTAAACCTTCCATTATAAGACATAAGAATCAAAATTTAAAACTACCCAAAGACATGTCACTGCAGAAATTCAACACAGTTCGTGGAATTAAATTTCAACCCTCGCTCTTTAAAATTAAAGTATAATTTTGAGTGCTAGTGTTTGATTTACACTATTAAAATAATGAGGACTCATAAGGGTATCCCAGTAATTTCTCATGTGTTTCGTCCTTTATTTATTGTGTAGCAAATAAGGCTACTGTTTCTCATTGTTGGATTGTGAGTCTGAGACGCTCGTAGATGAAGTTTGCTCCTTTACTCTTATAAAGCGTTTACGCTTGACAAAGGTTTATTTGAATTACTGCCGGCGCCGAAATGTGATTGTTCCTTTAATATAGAGTTTCGTAGTTTCACTCCCGAGCACTCACAGTTTGAAACTTCTATGGATTGCTGTCTTTGGACGAAACTTTTATCAGACATCCAACTGGGACGAAGAGTTTAAACTCTTGGAGTGTAAAAAGTGGCTATCATCAGCCTATTGAAGTCCCACGGCTGGGTCAGACCTTTTTTTTTGTACACTAGTACACAAGTACAAGTAAGCCCATGACGGCTATCTCACCTGGTAGTAAGTGATGATGCTGTCTAGCATGGTATTGGGCTAACCGGTTAGGAGTATGGTAAACCCACGCTCCTATTTGGTTTCTACGCGACATCGTGCCGGAACGCTGAATCGCTTGGCGACACGCCTTTATTGGTAGGGTGGTAACTAGCCACGTCCATAATTTACATAGTATTGATTTGATGGTGATAACTATATTCGTACACTTAAAACTAAAGCTACGAGGGTTCCAAACGCGCCCCGGTCTAAGAAGAAGCCCACAACAAACTTTGCCGGATTTTTTTTTCGTTATCACCATCTGACATAATCAATATTAATTTCTTATCTTATATTTAAATACTTCTAGCATTATTCATAGTTTAAAGTTTTTTATTTATAGTGTATCAGTTAGTACTCGCCGTCCGACCCATTAACCTAAAGTTTCTATTTTGAACAATAAATTAAAAAAATAAAAGGGACAGAATTAATGTTTATAAGGGTTAGTTTTGAGATCACAGTAAAACTAAACTATCACAATTATACACCTAACTAATATGTTACAGATCTCCCTTCAAATACATAAAAAATATCTCACAGTCGAAATAGTAAAGTAGTATTAGTTAAAGTACTAATTAAATAAAAAGCTCACGGAAACTCATTTTATATTATGAGAGGGTAAATTCGTAAATATTGTGGAACTTCAATAAGATAATGTTTAAAAATGTGGACCATAAACGTGAGCATAAAATTGTTTTCCAAACAACACTTCCATGGTTGCTTTTTCAGAGATTGATGACCTACGTGGAGCTTAGCGCGTGCGCTGTCGCATTATAAATTTTTATTTGTTTGTTGGAGGTCTTGGGCTCGATTCCTGGCTCGGGTCTGCTCGGGTGGGTGGGAGTGGGACTAGTTACTACCCCACTGACAAAGACGCGTTGTCAAGCGATTAATTGATCCCAACTCATTTTAACATAGACACTATATAATATGCCCATACATGTATGTGTTAGGTTTATACTCGTATATACTCTTCTAGAAGAGTATAATAGAGACTGACTGGACATTCATAAGCCTGCTATGGAGACAGGTACACAGGCTGCTGTGTGTCTCCAGCCTGGCGCAACACGTCACTCAATCCGACACCCCAACCCTCTCGAAGTTGCGGCTTCTATTTACTCCCCCGACCTAAGCGCTCCTCTCCGAAAGAGGAGACCTAAACATATCCTTTATGACCCTGACGATCAGATGACTACTGACAACATACTCATACCACCTACCATACAATCATACGCTACACATCATCTTCGCCGGCGAAGACGAGGTCCCCGCTATCTTACGTCATCCGGACGCGGACTCCATCCACGGCCTCGGAGACGTACGGACCACTCACCGTCCGACCTCCCCGTTATCCCAAACGTCGCTTAAGCCGAGGTTCGGCCTCAAAGGAGGCGCCCTTAGGCAGCCGTTCCCTTAGTTTCTTCGAACCCTAGGGCTCAAAATTTCTTCTGGCAGAACTACTTTCCGAAGCTTGCCAAACAGCCCGGTTACGCTGTGGCAACCAATAGGGTTAGCACAACAAAAAAGCAACACGTCACATTAACATGTCGCATGTTGGTGACGCGATAAGCTGTGCCTTTTCTACAAAACGCTAAAGTTTTTCTAAAAAACGCTAAATCAGGGGGGTGTTGCTGCGCGCGTCCGTAGGATTTACCATCTCATCCTCTTAGAGACTCACCCTACACGTGCCCCCTGGGTGGTGCTAAACGCGCAGCGACGATCTATTCGGGTGGTAGACAAAAGAACCTGAATTGAAGAGTGGTTTTCAGTGGCCAAAGGAACTGTTCCTAAAAAGACTGATGCGGAAGGATCTGGGAGCCCACCGCATTATTATTCCCAAGAAAACCCCAAACACTTATGACAGCAAAGGAAATAGAGACACGATTGTTGGACGACCCGACTAACGCTCGGCGTCATCCGGTACCCGGGCTGGATGATGGGAAATATGCGACCGAAGCCGCTGGAGAGGTGTCTCGTCAGGCCTCTCTGGATGTGAATATTACTGGCGACGTGAAGCAAGTTTCGTGCAAGACCTCAATACGAGCCCAACACCGTATTGCCACCTGGAATGTCAGAGGTCTTCTAGGACCAGGAAAGTTAAGCATTGTGGAAAAAGAAATGGAGCTACACAAACTCTCTATATTAGGCGTCAGCGAAACACATATGCGCGGTCAAGGCCATTTTAGGACAGTCTCAGGAAATACTCTGTACTTCTCTGGATCAGAAGACTCTAGCCACCATGGCGTTGGAATCCTACTACCTCCTAAAATGAACCAACATGTTCTAGGATATAACCCCATATCTGACAGAGTTATATCACTTAAACTCAGTACTAAGCCATGTACCCTCAACATTATCCAGGTTTATGCTCCTACATCCCAGGCCTCAGAAGAAGATATTGACAACTTCTATAGCACACTTGAAACAGCACTTGACACAATACCAAACCGTGAAATAGCAGTCATCATTGGTGATTGGAATGCAAAAGTAGGCAATACGACACAAGATGAGCATATAAGGAAAATAGTTGGTAGACATGGACTGGGAGTTCGAAATGAAAGAGGTACAAAACTACTGGAATTCTGTATTGGTAGAAATTTAACCATACTAAACACATGTTTCCAACACCACCCACGTCGGCTATATACTTGGAAGTCACCAGGGGATAGGTTTAGAAATCAAATCGACTACATTCTTATTGATTCTAGATGGAGATCTTCAATCTCAAACACAAAGACCTTTCCTGGAGCAGAGTGTGGATCCGATCATAACCTTCTTGTAGCTGACTTTGCTCTTCGACTCAAAGCACCCAGAAAGCGAATACAACCTATAAATCAACTTAAAACCTCAGAGCGATTTCTATTCCAAAGTACCTTGGAAGAGAAACTTAAAAGCTGTCCTCTGCCCCAATCTGATGCTAGTTCGCTTTGGGAAGATTTCAAAACACGCATCACAGACACGCTTACTGACATCTCGAAGTCAAGAAAGCCCAAACCAAGGAAACAACAATGGCTAAGTGAAATTACCTGGGACTTGATAGATAAGAGGAAAGCAATTAAAGTGGGAGGATTGCAGGATCCAAAAGTGATGGAAGATTACACCAGTATATGTAACGAGATCATTAAAAGCTGTCGAGAAGACAAGGATAAATTCATACAAGGCATATGCAGGGAAATCGAACTTCACTCTAAAAAATTCCAGACATCAGATCTGTTCAAGAAAGTCAGACTCTTATCTAAACAGTTCAAACCAAGATCGTGGGTCATAGAGGATTCGGAAGGTAATCCTATAAACGAGCTTGACGCTATAGCTGAAAGATGGCGTGCTTACTGCGAGGACCTATATAAAAACACTACCGAATCAGAAACTTCCGAAGCGAATTATATCAATATGGAATTGGAGCCTAGCATACTACGGTCAGAAGTACTCACAGCTCTAAAATCCTTAAAATCCAGGAAAGCTCCAGGGCCGGATAAAATTACAGCTGAAACTTTGACCGCTCTGGGGGATACAGGTATCGACATTTTGCACATGATTTGCAACCTAGTTTGGCGTAACGGTACATGGCCAAAAGACTGGGCCCTTTCTATTGTGGTCCCTTTACACAAGAAAGGGTCAACACGAAAATGTGGCCATTACCGCACATTAGCACTCATCAGCCATGCCAGCAAAATTCTGCTCTACATCTTGAACAACCGGATCCGATACTATCTGGATTGGCAGATCCCGCAGGAGCAGGCGGGTTTCGTCAAAGGGAAAGGCACCCGCGAACAAATTTTAAACATACGGCAACTGGTGGAGAAGGCTTACGAATTTAATACACCAATGGTCATGTGTTTCGTCGATTATAGTAAGGCTTTCGACTGTGTCAACTGGAGCTGTTTATGGAAGGTTCTTCTAGAATTGGGCGTACCACAACACCTTGTTACGCTACTCAAGACACTATACCACAACAGTGAAGGTGTCGTTAGGATAGAAGAGATAACCTCCAAACCTTTCAAATTTCGTAAAGGTGTAAGGCAAGGGTGTGTGCTTTCTCCCGTTCTGTTCAATATCTACGGGGAATACATTATGAGGCGGACGCTCGAAGACTGGAAAGGTGGCGTCAGTATCGGTGGAGTAAAACTGACTAATTTAAGATACGCCGATGACACGACGCTCCTAGCAGCAAATGAGGCAGAGATGGCTTCTCTGTTGAGCAGGATGGAGGAAATAAGCATAGAGATGGGTCTTTCCATAAACAGATCTAAGACAAAAGTCATGGTTGTAGATCGTAGTAAAAAACTGGAACTCACCGGTTCACTTAATCTCGAAACGGTGGAGAATTTTATATACCTGGGTTCCAACATAAATGACGCTGGGTCGTGTGAAGTCGAAATCCGAAGGCGCATCGGAATGGCCAAGAATGCTATGTCTCAGCTGCATAAGACTTGGAGGGATAGACACATTTCCATTAACACCAAAGTGCGTCTTGTCCGTGCACTTGTGTTCCCAATATTTATGTATGCTGCTGAGACATGGACAATTAAAGCAGCTGATCGGCAACGCATTGACGCCTTCGAGATGTGGTGCTGGAGAAGGATGCTCCGGATTCCATGGACTGCATATAGAACCAACGCATCGATTTTAAGACAACTCAAAATAACGAAAAGGCTATCCACCATCTGCCTACAGAGGATTCTCGAGTACTTCGGTCACATTGCCCGACGGGAAGGTAACAACCTGGAGAAATTGGTTATCACCGGCAAAGTGGAAGGAAAGAGACCTCGGGGACGAAGTCCGATGCGTTGGTCAGATCAAATCCGCACCGCACTCGACACAAAAGTCCACGATGCTCTACACGTCGCAACCAACAGAGCAACATGGCGCGACATCGTCCGCAAGAAAGTCTTCAGTGAAAGGGGTCACGACCCTCAGTAATGAGGAATACGACGCGCAGAGAGAGAGAAGTACCTATGCTACTGAAGAAAAAACTTTAGCGTTTTGTAGAAAAGGCACAGCTTATCGCGTCACCAACATGCGACATGTTAATGTGACGTGTTGCTTTTTTGTTGTGCTAACCCTATTGGTTGCCACAGCGTAACCGGGCTGTTTGGCAAGCTTCGGAAAGTAGTTCTGCCAGAAGAAATTTTGAGCCCTAGGGTTCGAAGAAACTAAGGGAACGGCTGCCTAAGGGCGCCTCCTTTGAGGCCGAACCTCGGCTTAAGCGACGTTTGGGATAACGGGGAGGTCGGACGGTGAGTGGTCCGTACGTCTCCGAGGCCGTGGATGGAGTCCGCGTCCGGATGACGTAAGATAGCGGGGACCTCGTCTTCGCCGGCGAAGATGATGTGTAGCGTATGATTGTATGGTAGGTGGTATGAGTATGTTGTCAGTAGTCATCTGATCGTCAGGGTCATAAAGGATATGTTTAGGTCTCCTCTTTCGGAGAGGAGCGCTTAGGTCGGGGGAGTAAATAGAAGCCGCAACTTCGAGAGGGTTGGGGTGTCGGATTGAGTGACGTGTTGCGCCAGGCTGGAGACACACAGCAGCCTGTGTACCTGTCTCCATAGCAGGCTTATGAATGTCCAGTCAGTCTCTATTATACTCTTCTAGAAGAGTATATACGAGTATAAACCTAACACATACATGTATGGGCATATTATATAGTGTCTATGTTAAAATGAGTTGGGATCAATTAATCGCTTGACAACGCGTCTTTGTCAGTGGGGTAGTAACTAGTCCCACTCCCACCCACCCGAGCAGACCCGAGCCAGGAATCGAGCCCAAGACCTCCAACAAACAAATAAAAATTTATAATGCGACAGCGCACGCGCTAAGCTCCACGTAGGTCATCAATCTCTGAAAAAGCAACCATGGAAGTGTTGTTTGGAAAACAATTTTATGCTCACGTTTATGGTCCACATTTTTAAACATTATCTTATTGAAGTTCCACAATATTTACGAATTTACCCTCTCATAATATAAAACCCTCATGTGGTCTCGATCCTTGCCAGAGCTATACGATCAGCTTAAACAGTCGCAGCCGACAAAATCGACCACCAGTCACGTTTGGAATAAAGCTATCGAGTTACTCCGTGAATGTTTATCTGTTTGTTTATTGCTTTTTTCGAACTCATAAATAGAAACGGATTAAAATATCAGGTTGAATGCTTAAGTGTTACGGAGTTTGAATATGATGTAGTGCCGCTTATGTCAACAACTAAGTTTGAATAAAAAAACAGAATATCATATTACATAATATTTTATTATGTTTATTGAAGCGGTGATAGCCTAGTAGTTAGGGCGTCAGCCTCCTAATCAGAGGTCGGCGGTAGAATCCGGGCACGCACCTCTAACTATTCGGATTTATGTGCTTCAACGGTGAAGCAAAACATAGTGAGGAAACCTGCACGCTTGAGAGTTCTCCATAATGTTCTCAAAAGCGTGTGAAGTCTGCCAATCTGCACATGGCCAGCGTGGTGGACTATTGCCAAACCCTTCTAATATTGAGAGGAGACCGGTGCTCTGTAATGAGCCAGTAATGGGTTTATCATGGTGATGATGATTTTGAGAATTAATATATTTTATTTATTAAAGTTAATAATCTGAATGTGATACTTATGTACATTTACGAGTAAATATTCTACAATTGAATATAATGTTTGTAGCACCATATAAATTAAATTTATATGGAGGAGTGCAGAGAGAGAAATTTAAAATAATAAGAAATATAGGCATTTCGACAACTCGGCGGCTACTACCGTACTTAAAACTGAACAGTTTAGTGTAGCATTACAAAAAATATGACAAAAACAATATTATTTCAATATTATTTTAGTTTGAAATCTGTCTATTGTATATGATAAAAATTAAACTGTAAAACCATAATATCGATAAAATCACCTGACCTGCGTGGATAACTAAGACAAAACTACTCATGATGGTAGGAACCCGGAACCTTGTATTAGCGGGTGATAGAGGTGGTAATGATGAAGCGACGGCAGTAGGCCCCTTTATCTTTTGTGTCCCAGAATTGCTGAATGTTACATTGTACCTGAGGATTACAATGTTCCTTTGTAAATTGAACTTCACTGAAAAATCTGTCCCACATTTTGAAATCTCTAAAATACAGTAACATTGTTAGTGTGGAGCAAAGTCCACTCGGATTACTTTCCAACATGACTCCTGATGGTAATCAAATTATGGAACTAGGGCAAAGCACTTTAATTGTTGACTGTACTTCACTGTACTACTAAATTACATATCGTTGGATTTTCTTTATTATTTCATGATGTATAATAAATAGCCTTATCTTATAGGTAAGGATATAAGCTGATGCTCTTGACTTTATCCGCGTTTTCGATACTTAAAAGTTTATTTTTCGCAAGACATAAGAGTATCGGAAGTGCGTCTTCAGGTGACAAGCTACCCTTGCGCAAAAGCTTAGTAAATCAGGTTATCTGTAAAAAAGCTATTTTTTAAATTAACGGAACCTCCAGACTGCTTTTCTTCAATTTTCATTTGAAGAAAATCAATAGGGTCCCCATAATAAAAAGTACGTATATTTTTCATACGTATAGTTCACAATAATATTAAAACTATATGTATTTCATGTAGGTATACCTAGCACCTTGGTTCGTCGATTTATAGCTGTATGCTTCGTTTGAGCGATAATTTTTTAAATTTATGTGTAAGTTGTGTATAAGCTATCTTTACATGTTAATTATTTGCTTTTAGGGCCGGCTTTCCATTCGCCAAGTTGTCTGTATCTAATCTTTATCGAAAAAGACGTTAAGCATTGCTCAAATTGAAGTTTTAGCCTGATAAACGAAAAACTTCCTTATTGGAATTATAACGCATTAATAATAACCCTAAAAGTATGTTAAATCTAGGAATTCACTCACGTTCATCATCTTTTCATAAAATCTAAAGTAACCATTTCGGAGAGAAAACTTTATCTCTTGGTACAAATTCTTAAGTTATATCTATATATCAGTGTTGTAAGCTTTATTGGTAGTTCGGGAATTAACCATTTCCTTTTGATACGAGTATATATATAGTAAAATTTAAATATTTGATTTAGTATTATAGAAACAGGTCTAAGTCCAACAGTGGGTCAATAATTAGCCTCGATGACGATATACCTATATCACGTAGACTAATTTTAATACATTTCTAAAAACTTTTAACACTATTACACTGTAGATTCCACATAGATTACTTTACAACACAACTCGGTACGGTAATTAAATTGTGGTCTGAGAACGAAGCACTTTAATGGACACCGAGATTTGCAAGGACTTGCATTTATATTTAAACAAAATTTAAAATAAAATTGCAGTGCTGTTTATCAGACAAAAAAAAAACATTTAAATTCCATATTATTTTATAGTGAACGGAGATGATGTCTCTAAGTTTGTTTAAAGTTTTTATAAAAAAAAGCTCATAGATAAATCCTATTATAACACAAAAAATTATATGAATGATTCTTGGGTGTTAATTCCTATAACTTCATAGCTAATAGTGTGAAGTCTGCCAATCCGCACATGGCCAGCGTGGTGGACTATGGCAAAACCCTTCTCGTATTGAGAGGAAACCCGTGCTCTGTCGTGAACCGGTGATGGGTTGATCATGATGATGATGATTAATGTTAAAGAAAATTCAACGAAAACAAATGTACAAAATGTACAAAGGTTGACATGAACTAAACCAAATGTGGCATTTAAACGTAAAGTTAATATCTTATACGGATTTATATTCACGATAAACTTTTAGTGACCCATTACATATCCATTTGCTAGATGATTCACACATAACGCCCCCCCCACTAAGCTCATAGAGCTACAAAAGATCACTAATAGGTATTAAGTATGGCTGTAATTAATCTCACCCCTTTGCTGACTTGCACTGACCACAGGAAACGGGGCCTGAGTTGCAAGTCATCCATAGAGGAAATAAAAAAATATCGTTTACATTACGTCCGTGCGATTTGAAGTATCTACCTCAGATATGTTTTAGTAAAACTACGAGATAAATAAACATACAAACATTGCAAATAACTAAAAATAAACTTGTCATAAAAAAACAATACCATAATGTTACAGCAATTTAAATTGTACCAAGGTTCTTTTCGTGCAATACCTGTTTAAAAATTATGATATATATTTACCATTGTGATCATTTCAAAGAAGATGGATTTTATTCTTTCTTCTTCAAAAGGATGGTTATTTTAATTGATCTTCATAGTATATTTTAAGGGTGTATCCTATTAAATTTTAACTTATATTTTAATTTTTAAAGCTCTTAACGAAATCCTTGCAGATTTCGATCAGATCTATTATGGAAACAGTCTACACGTTACTAATTCAACAGTGCTAAGAATATATAAGAATGAGATCAAAAATTAGAAAGAATCAAGCCTTGACGTTTTGTAACTTTATGTACATACTTTAGGTTTTGTTAATTAAAGATATGTATTTATTGAAGTTATGATGGTAATATCAAAGTACTGAACAGTGCATTTCAAACTAAATAATAATCGACATAAAATTTCATAGGTCAAATATACAAAGAAGTGGCTTATTGTTGAAACCAGATTGCCATGATGCTGAAACATCTGAAAAAAAAAGGTCTAAATATCAGAAATAAAAGATCAAATATAATCAGTGAATTCAATTAATACATCGTACAGACATAGTGTAAACGAAACCCGAGGATCCCATTACCCACTAGTGAGTGGATTGAAGTCAACAAAGGCAGGAATCAGTGTACAATGAACAAACGCAGCGATGTCCGCCGATGTATGGAAACGGATTACGTCTTAATGGTTACGGATAATGCGTTTATTGCTTCAATACCACGGTTATATTATGTATACAGTATTGTAACTCGGCCGTATCTTTGAAATAAATACCTACAGCCGCGTGGTACATAAACAAATACATACACAACACACAACAATCTATACAAATAAATAAAATTGGAGTGTCTGTTTGTAATATTGAAATAACCGTTTTTTACTACATTCAAATGAATATGTCGGTACATACACCAAAATAACATTTTTATAATTTTTGTCTGTCTGTCTGTCTGTATGTCCCGGCTAATCTCTGAAATGGCTGGACCGATTTTTACGGGACTTATAGTGGCAAGTAGCTGATGTAATAAGGAATAACTTAGGCTACTTTTATTATAGAAAAAGTCTTTTATTTTAGAAAAATAAAGTAATGTTGCAATGTCCAAGTACTATTCAGTACCGCGCGCAGCTCACGCGCATGCCTCCGCCTGTGCCATCATGTCTCGGGCGCCTCCCACAACTTCTCCCGCCAACGAATAAATATCCAAACATCCGATTTCACTCCTTCTTTGTTTTTTTTTTTAGAAAGAAGATACTTTAATGTTTATCCCGTAATAATAATTATTTAAAGTAATTCGGGTTAGTAATCTATTGCTTCGTTTGAAAGACAAACAAACACACTAACTAAACGCAGACGAAGTCGCGGGCGACACCTAGTCGTTAATATAAGCGTGCTGAGTGTATACATACATGCCTGCTGGCAAATTTAACTGTGCACTGTACATTGAACAATTAGAGCGGCTTACTCTCGGTCTACAATTTGATTACCTTCCCGAGTCAAGTTAGAAAGTAATTTATGTGGACCTTTCTGCATAGTCTGAGGCTGCGATCTATAGAGCGTACTCTGTCTTTGCTCAGCCAAAGTTGGTTTCTAAATAAGACAGACGCATCTTTAGACTAAGCTCGCTTTATAGATCTTAGTCTGAATATTGAATATATAGATAGATGGATACTCTTTATCGCACACAAATTTTAAAGTAACAACAACACGGAACACTTAACACATGAGTATGCAAAGGCGGTCTTATTGCTTAAGCAATCTCTTCCAGGTTACCCTTGGGGAAAGAATTAAATAAAAGATGAGGGTAACGGCGCAATTTTTAAATATAATATAAATTAGCAATAAATATAATATCCAAATATATACTTTTATGTATAAATAAATAAATAAATATATATATATATATATATATATATATATATATATATACTATACGGGAGCGGTGATAGCCTAGTGCTCAGGGCGTCAGCCTCCTAAACAGAGGTCGGCGGTTCCAATCCGGGCACGCACCTCTAACTTTTCGGAGTTATGTGCGTATAAAAAAAAATATCGCTTGCTTCAACAGTGAAGGAAAACATCGTGAGCTTACTTACGTTGCGCTTATTTTAAGGAGGTTTAATAATTGTTTATTAAGTGCGATTATTTTAGCAACGATTCGACAAATCTATATTTTAGAGCGACAAGAGAATTTCTTGCTACATGACAGAGATTAATGCTTTAACTCTAAAATCTGCCCACTAAACAGTTAGAAGAAAAACTATAAACATACATGCTTTCAAAAGTGCTAACAACTGTTGACTCAGCACGGAAATCGAACCCAGAACCTCGTGATTTATCAATCCAACATGCAAATTATTAGAACAGCGAGGCAGCGTAGTATGTTGTTAAATGTTATACTATTAATGGGAAACGCCGTGTCATTGATAAAATCCGCATAATAATAATAAATGAGAGGCAATAAATTTGTATTGTAATCCTTAAATAAACTGCGAGATAAAAAGTGTCATCTGCCGCAAAGTTTACAAATGTAATCCCATATCTTGTTTTCAATAGCCATTTAATGTTGTATTGACCACGTTTTATAGTCAGTGAGCGAGTGGAGTATTTCTGTAGCATGAGTTTAACAATGAAATTAATGGAATATTTTTTGATATTAAAAGTAGTGCCAGTGACAGTAAAGATGAGGAGTATGGCTAGCATGGTATGGTCATATAATGGGTAGGAAAGAAAGTAATGTCACCAAAATAATGTTATATATGAATGTGGAAGGGCAAAGGGGCAGAGAAAGACCAAAGAAGAGATGGATGGATTGTGTAAAAGAAGATATTCGTGTAAAACGTGTGGGTAGTGAGGTGACGAAAAAAAAAGAAGAATATATTTTGATATATACGAGCACATCGTGGACAAGGGAGCAGACAGGTCAACTGATATTAAGTGATTATCACCGCCCATCAGCATCTGAAACTGGCATTATACCGGAATGCTAAACTGCTTGACGGTAGGTTCGAGTATTTGCCAGTAGGGTGCTAAATAGCCGTAGCCAAAGCCTCCAGACAAGACTTTAGCCGGGAATAGAACCCGTGACCTGCCACTTTTTATGCTACACTGCGCAACGAAAGCCATCAAATTTTTTCTTAGTAATATTATACCACAAACAGTTTTAGTTTAGTCAACAGTTATTTTTTTTCAGTCACAAATAGATCTTCATCAGTTATAGTTCGGTATAATTAGGATTTGTGCATTTATTTTCTTAATAAAAATAAGTTTTAAGAGTATTACAATTTCATAGTCCAAAGGAGACCCATGCTCTGTAGTGAGCCGGTAATGGGTTGATCATGATGATGACAGTCCAAATAATGACACCAAATAATTCAAACATAGCTAAGACAAAACAAATATGTCCTTAAATAGTTATGTAAATAATTTTATTTTGCACGATTTGCCAGATTCCAAAAAATGCAAAGTTTTATTAAACATTTTTAAAACACATATAAATAGTTAATATGCGATGTACCATCTCTTAGACTACATAGAGTATCGCGAGCTATTCACAACTGCATTACACACGTAACTTAATCCGATATGTTACACTTCGAATTATTTGCAACTTTAAAATGAAAGTGTGAAAGTTTACTTTTGCATATCAATCGCCACGCTATCGCCTACGCGAACTAGATGCCTTGATATATTTTTAGCATCGCATAAATAAAGTTTATTTTCCAAATACAACATTAAAACGAAAATGTGATATTTCAATATTTTCGGTTACAGTTATCTCTAGCTATATAATATTCGTAGTACATAATAGATTAATATTATTTATGTTCTTTCTGTTTGTAGCGTAGTACGAATGAATGAAAGAATGAATAAACTTTTATTGCACACCACAAGATAGGAAATAAAAAAAATATTAAAAAAAAACAGATAATAACACAAAACCAGCAGGTATACAATTTGGCAGCCTTTTCGCTACATAGTGATCTCTTCTAGGCAACTAAAGATGTAAAAGATATCGAGATACGGAAAGGGGAAGGTAGTGCAATTATATATGCAATATAATATTATATAATTATAAAGTATACCAAATATTTTAAATATTCTTATACAATTTTGTGCTACTAATTATATATATTTAAACTACTTTACCGAAGCTCAAAATCATAATTAAAAAACAGGGCAATGTATAATAAATATAACAAACTTGCTGCCATAGATAATATAAACACGCAGAGACTAACTTGTAAAACCCCCTAGAAGTTTGATAGTTTCTTTTTTTTTATCAATGCATTCATCTGAGAAAGCATTGCGTAAATACTAAGATAGTATTGAGGTTCTCAATTTCTAAATATAGTAAGACAACAAAACATACAAACAAGCATTAAATTTATAGTATTTGTGAGGAGACGTTACTACCGCCACCTCGGTATGACATCGCGGGCATAATGGCCCGATAAATTCGTTCCTGCCCGTCCCTAAGCTATTTTTGCTTTTATTCCCATTTTGTTTGAGCTCTGCGTTCCCGTTTAGAGCGTGGGCGATACTGTACCACTCGTATTTTAATCTTTCTTTTTTAACTTGCTGCACTGTTTGTTCATATCTACGCGTCATGATCAACCCATTACCGGCTCACTACAGAGCACGGGTCGCCTCTCAATATGAGAAGGGTTTGGCCATACTCCACCACGCTTGGCCATGTGCGGACTGGCAGACTTCACACGCCTTTGAGAACATTATGGAGAACTCTCAAGCTTGCAGGTTTCCTCACGATGTTTTCCTTTACCGTTGAAGCAAGTGATATTATAATTTCAAAACAAAAATTACTTACACAACATTTCCAGCAAATGCACTTCACTTCCAATACAAAAGGGGTTTATGAAATGATTTAGTATTTAAGATAATTCATTTAATTACAAACCTTGAAACATTTAAAAAAATCAACATCAATATATACAGGTGGGTAAACGAAATATGTTTTACGTAAACTCAAACCCTACCGACAAAGACGTGTCGCTAAGCGATTTAGCGTTCCGGCATGATGTCGTGTAGAAACCAATTAGGAGTATGGGTTTACCATACCCCTAACAGGTTAGCCCGCTACCTCTTGACTGCATCATCACTTACCATCAGGTGAGATTGCCGTCAAGGGCTAACTTGTAGTGGATAAAAAAAAAAAAATGTCTCTTGTAAAAGCGTTGTTAAGCTCACCTCTTCACCAGTCCATCCAGTGAACTCGGTTTCTGGCTCTGCGTATCTTCATTTTTTACACAGGATCATGTTGCTATCTGTCGCTTCGAGCTCTCGGTAACTAATTTGCATTTCCTGCGTTTCAACTGCCGCCATATTTATTCCGGGAATAATCCACACCTGTGCCGTTCACATCAGATGCCAAAAAGCATCGCTGTTTTTCTACTATTCAGAGAGGCGATGACTTATTTAGAAAAGTACAAGACCATTACCAATATACCTATAGACGACCTCCGTGGCGCAGCGCGTGAACTGTCGCATTATTAAGTGGGAGACCCTGGGTTTGATTTCCTGCTCAAGTCTGGCCTAGTGGGAGGCTTCGGCTGTTGCTAGTTAACACCCTAACGACAAAGACGTGTTGCCAAGCGATTAAGCGTTCCGGCACGATGTAGCGTAGAAACTAATTAGGAGTACGGGTCTAGCATATCCTTAACAAGTTACCGCCCGAGTAGAAGCCCGCTACCATCAGTGGAAAAAAAATAAAAAAAAGGATTGAAAGGAAACACTGAATACTGAATGTAGATGGTACGTGCAGTTTTTCAGATACCTACAAGCTTTGTACAGTAGTAAAACGAATTTAATTAATTTCAAATCTGAATTTTCAGCTATATTGTTTTTTGTGCGCAAGTTTAATACAGATACTCGTATATTATACTGAAGTAAGTTATTTGAATTATATATGAAGACAAATTAAGTCCTACTATTTTCTATTACGAGAAACATATACGACACAAATAAGACGTGATTAGGTGTCAGATGAGGTATGATTCTGTACTCATAATACTACACTGTACCAGTTCAGGTAGTACGTTTTGACGACCTCCGTAGCGCAGTGATTGCGCTGTTGCATTAAAAAAAAGTTGGCGATCCTGGGTTTGATTCCCGGCTTAAGTCTGGTCTAGTGAGAGGCTTCGGCCGTGGCTAGTTACCACCACACCGACAAAGACGTGTCGCCAAGCGATTTAACGTTCTGGCAGCTGGCGTTCGATTTCGTGTAGAAACCAATCAGAAGTATGGGTTATGGGTTTACCATACCCCTAACAGGTTAGCCCGCTACCATATTAGACCGCATCATCACTTACCATCATTGTATCAGGTTAGATGCTATCAAGGGTTAGCCCTTGTGGTGTATAAAACACAAATAACAAGTAACAGTGTTAATGTACCGAAGAATTAATTATTTCCGAGAGCCGAGAGCGCCGTGTCAACTCCTAGCCATGATGCTTATTGTCAGTTGGTTTTCCATTTCCATTTGCACCTCTGTCTGTATGCGGTTGGGGGTTTCATTTAATAATTTCTTTGTTTTTCGCGAAAATAGAAATACGATCACTCTTCGGGAATTCCCAAAAAATTCCTACCATACACGTAATCCGGCTATAGAAGAATTATATGGAACAATAATAAAATGATAATTTTATATTTACTATTCAAGTAAGTGTTCGACATTTACTTGACTGAGGTCGCTCAGTTTTAAATGGGTAAGTTTTTTTTTTACACACTACAAATTATCCGTTGACGGCTATCTCATCTGGTGGTAAGTGATGATGCAGTCTAGGATGGAAACGGGCTAACATGTTAGGGGTATGGTAAACCCAAATTCCTAATTGGTTTCTACGCGACATCGTGCTGGGGACATCGTGCCGGAACGCTTAATCGCTTGGCGACACGTCTTTGTCGGTAGGGTAGTAACTAGCCACGGCCGAAGGTTCCCACCAGACAAAGTTAATAAAGGCACAAAATTCAAGCAACTGTGTTTCATTTCTACTACTGAATTTTTCCAATACTTTCTACTAGTAACAATAGGTAAAGAAATCCATAGTGGAACCAAAACAAAATAAACCATAACTGTCTGTTTCCGCCAAAATCCAAAATCTCTGAGCTTGTGTGTTCTTGCATCTGTTCACGTTTAGCACATTCAACTTAATCCAGCTCACATTTCATTTAAACAGAAGATTTTTGTTGCTGAGATCTATAAAGCTTCTAAGCCTGAGAAAAAAAAAATAAACATATTTAATAGACGCGGATCTTTATTTGCGGAAGTAATTTGTATCAAGTGAACATTAGGCTAGTTATAAAAAATAAGAAAAACCTTCTAATACCACCTTCCGTGTTCTCCAGTCGCACTTTTCGTCGTAGAAACAAATATCATCCTCACCACCTGGATGCCTGGTCCTCTTCCACCACCCGCTATTCCAGGTCATTTCTGCCACGCACCTGCATATTGTGGAACCAGCTTCCATCTTCTGTGTTCCCTAATGGTTATAATATTTGGATCTTCAAAAGGCGGATTAACAAATTGCTCAAGGGCCCAGCAACGCATTGGCGGTTCCTCTGGTGCTGCAAATGTTCATGGGCGGCGGTAATCACTTACCACCAGGTGACCCGCCTGCTCGTTTGCTCGCTATGTATATAAAAAAAAACCTTCATGTTCATTGTGTACAAAATATACTCGTATATGTTTCCACTAAAAATCGACTTTGTTTTAACACTAACTCTGGGTGAGAAAAAGTATACGCTCCACAGATATCAGCGTCAGTTCGTGCCCACAAAAATTTGCATAATAGAATCCACAAATAGACATAGGTGGTGCCAGTTTCCTGATTACTGAACGGGCGAAGCTTGCAACCAGCAGCACTCCATAAAACACATTACTTTGCTTAACTGGGCCACGCATATGGGACGTGGCTGCCGCCTATGCGACATGGGCATTATCCATAGGAGTTACACAGCCTACGAAAAGCAGTCTATCCACCGGACGTACTTGTGTACGGAAGCATTTTGACGACCGCTCATTGCACAGTGGTGAGTGCTGCGGTGTTTTTAATTGGGATTTTATTTTTAATCTGCACGTTTGATCCAGGTTTGGGTCAATTTGGAAATTTATAATTTCTGAAATAAACAATAAACAGCAAGTATAATTTGCTATATTCCGCCGACAACCGGAAGATTTGTATAATATAACACCTCTCAAAATCTTCCACTAGAACCTCTACGCACGTTTCGACCCAACACCGACTCAGGAGATGTTGACTTCACAAGCGCGAAAAGTAATTTACTTTATATTATACAAATCTCCCGGTTTTCGCGGAATATAGCAAATTATACTTGCTGTTTATTGTTTATCATGGACTTCCGCAAAGTAACGCCTGCTTCTATTCATTAGTAATTTCTGAAATGTCTCTCCGGACAAATAGAGATACAAGGGATCAAGTGCTCCGGTACGAAAACATGTAGGTGGAGACGATGGAGTATGAGAGCAATATTACTGCTATGCCGCTAATAGGTAAGCCAACTTAAGCAAAAACGTGAGATATCCCTCCTCGCCAGTGCCAAGAGAACCTCAAATTTATCACTATTTTGGATTAATAAACCAGAGATGAAGAGATGAAAAGTGGATTAACCAATAAATAAATAAAGCTACATAGGAATATATTTTATATCAAAATGGGATAGTATAAAAAGGACAGAAACCTTTGGAACCTTGGAAAAACAAGATTAACCATGATAAAGGGTTAGTGGACTTGCACAGCTACTATGCCAAAATTCATAAAGCTACCAGAGAATCTCGTAAGGAAGTATAATTTATATCAGTATTAAAGGTAAAATTACACACATGGTTATAATTTTTGCATCTTTTAGAATATAATAGAATAGACTTATTATCTAATATTTATTGTAAACACTTTAAATTAAACTTTTAATGCTGTGTCGTGCCATAAAAAAGGTACTATTCTATATGGATCAAAATAAAATTATAATTATTATTAAAATTATAACATTTTAATTTCTGGTACACGGCATTGCACAATGCTTTAGTTGTCAATTGATTACTTGATGATTATAATTTTGCTGAAAAGAGTGTATGGCGTCGCTGTAGCGAATTAGCTGCATCCTTAGGCTATGGTAGCAGTGTAGATTAATGTTAGTGGGTAGGACAGTCGCACGTTCCCGATAACAAGCCGGACGCATCTATATTTGGCGCGCTGTGGACTATAATAAGCCGTGATGGACTTGAGGAATCCAATGCAGCGGACAATTTTCAAACCAGTGATGCTGCAAATGGTACTCTATGGCTATTAAGTTAACAGAATAAAAAAAAAACGATTGAAAGACACGTGACAGTAGTGGAACACCGAAACTATTTTGTTTATATTAAATATGCATAGTTTATAAACGTATTTCAAAATCTACATAACAAACAAAGCGTCTAATTAATCCATTAGTTAATTTAAACTAATGGATAAATATGTATGTGATTTCATTGTTTTGGTATTGTCATAATATGTCGAAATGTCAAATTTATACATCTGTTCAATGATAATATTCAAAATATTGAAGCTTAAAAATTTAAATAATATATGGAAATGAAAGAATAGGTACAGGTTTGTCAAGTAAATTATGGAAGGTAACAAATAACTTATGCCAAAAAGTTCTTCATAATATTGCGTGTTACGCAAATACGCTCTTGTCTCTCTCTCTCCTATTTCCTTAGAAAGAGAAGAGAGATTCATAAGTGAATATACAATAAAAAACTCCTAATCAACTCTTTACAGGCTCACTACAGAGCATGGGTCTCCTCTCAATATGAGAAGGGTTTTGGCCATAGTCCACCACGCTGGCCTTGTGCGGATTGGCAGACTTCACACGCCTTTGAGACCAATATGGAGACCTCTCAGGCGTGCAGGTTTCCTCACGATGTTTTCCTTCACCGTTGAAGCAAGTGACATTTTTTTTTTTTAAAACGCACATAACTCTGAAAAGTTAGAGATGCGTGCCCGGATTCGAACCGCCGACCTCTAATTAGGAGGCTGACGCCCTAACCACTAGGCTATCACCGCTTCACTAGGCTATCACCGCTTCAATAAAAAACTAAAAGGTGGCAATTAGGCTAAACCAGTCCCACTTGTACCATTTTTAATTCCACTTTGGGTTTTAATTACCTAATTGTATGCCTAATCTCCTCTCTCATTGTCCGTCAAGACAAATAGGCGATTCAGTGGCAATATAGTACAGGAGTAGATATTCGCGATCTGGGCTCCCATTCCGCCTCTCTCATTTCACGCCTATTAGTTAAACTTGTTACGTACGCGTGGCTCTCCATTAAAATGCAAATTGAACGCCCCTGAAAATGTTTGTATAATTTTTTTTTTTCATTTATTTTCCCGCTCGCGGCTGTTTTCACTACTTTTTTTTGTCAAAAGCTATTGTGTTTTATTTGGAACGTTTAAGATTATTTAGAGGTTTACTGTGTCAGCAATTGTGTCCATTGAAGAAACATAAATCGAGCTTATATATAGCATTATATAAAACTCTTTTACCCCTGTAAAATTTTAATCATTTTGATCAAATATTCGTAAACATATATATTGCGGGATATTATTCAGGATAAAATTGCATTTTTACTACAAATCAAAATATTATAACTGTAGATATTTAAGCATTTCCAAAAAAAAACAAGGTTTTTGAGAGTATAATAATATAATATACAACGTTCAATATCCCATCCCAAACCGTCCATGACACCGTAATGGGTGTTTTACTTTTACACAAAAATATTTTGGCTGTGACACCCTCACATGTGTAGCCGTCTCATTCTCGATGCACGAAATCAAAAGTATCTCCCTTAGCACCATTACTTACATCTATTGTATTTTGACGACCTCCGTAAAGCAGGGTGTGCGCGGTCGCATTATAAAGTTGGAGGTCCTAGGTTCGATTTTCGGATCGAGTCTGGTCTGGTGGGAGACTTCGGCTGAGGCTAGTTACCACCCTACCGACAAAAACGTGTCGCCAAGCGATTTAGCGTTAGAAACCAATTAGGTGTGTGGGCTTACCATACCCCTACAGGTTAGCCCGCTACCATCCTAGACTGCATCATCACTAACCACCAGGTGAGATAACCGTCAAGAGTTAACTTTGTAGTGTATAAAAAAAAACGTCTTAACATTTAATATACATCATAAAAATTCACGCCCAGAGAAATCGCAAAGAAATCTCGGTTGAAAGCGTATTGCACAACACGATACATCTTGTAATTCAACAAATACAACGTGAACCGAGGCCGCGGCGCGCTCCCACTGAAAATATGTTTTTGTGGCGAAACACAGCTCAGGTTATGCACTTATCATATGCGACTGCACGCCGCAATATGCCAAGATAGCGCTCCGGACAGCTTTATGTGGCGACAACATGGAGATCAGGTGACGCGCAGAGAGTCCTTTGTGGAAGCAGTATATGCCTAATAATAGTTTGGTTGAGATTATAAGACAGGTGAAGCTGTGATAGCCTAGTGGTTAGGACGTCAGCCTCCTAATCAGAAGTCGGCGGTTCGAATCCGGGAACGCACCTCGAACTTTTCGGAGTTTTTGGTTTTTAAAAATATCTCTTGCTTCAACGGTGAAGGAAAACATCATGAGGAAACCTGCATGCCGGAGAGTTTTCCATAATGTTCTCAAAGGCGTGTGAAGTCTGCCAATCCGCACATGGACAGCGTGGTGGACTATGGCCAAACCCTTCTCATATTGAGAGGAGACCCGTGCTCTGCAGTGAGCCGGTAATGGGTTGATCATGATGATGATGAATTTGACAGAAACGTTGTAAAGATTTCAGGCTCGAAGTCTGATCTAGTGGAAAGCTTTGGCCGTGTCTAGTTACCACTCTTCCGCTAAAGCAATTTAGCGTTCCGGCACGATGTCGCGTAGAAATCAATTAGCAGGCTGCATCATCACTTACCATCAGCTGAGTTTGCCGTCGAGAGCTAACTTGAGGGGTATAAAAAAATAAAACATGTTTTCTCATACAAAGCATGAGTCTAAAATATTGTTGTTATAATTTTTCATTGAACACAAACACACATAATGTGTTTATCTACAACTGGGCACAGCACTGACTTATATAGAAGAGGGGATTTTAGAATATAGAGGTTTATAGTCCCACCACGTAGCTCCAATGCGGTTAGTGGGCATAACGGCTTTAATCACATAACTGGGACCGACGACTTGATATACTCAGTGTAGCAGTGTGTTTAAAAAAAAAGATTTTTAAAAAGTTTTAAATTACATATTAGTAGTAGTGTCTGTGCAAATATTATTCGACCTCGTTATCAAGGCATTTCACTCATAAATTGTGAACCCTCTATTTCAATACAATATTCTTTGTTATACATAGATCTTCCTTTCTTATTTAGAATCATATTTCGTTTGCCAGGCCGATTGTTCTGTCAGGATCAGCACAACAACACTGTCCTTTTACCGACTGCACAATATCCGCTGAACGATGAATGTTGCCACTTGGAACACTAAATATTTACTCCCAAGTATGAATAACAAGAAACATATTTTTGTGGCAATCGCAATGAGTCGTTCGTTGAAAATGATATTATATTTTTGCTTATTCTACTTGTGATTTTCATATAGAAACTGGACTGTCATTTTATGTAGTTTTATCGTAAAAGTTACACATTATAACAGCATGGGGGATCAAAATCAATCACCAATACCAATCTGGGTCGAGAAGGACCTGATGATGATGATGATGATTGTGAAATTTTCTCTCCATTTAACAACAGGATATGCTGTTTGTACGTTAATTATAAAACTACAAGTAAACATTAATTTAGATAGATAGATAGACAGATAGATACTCTTTATTGCACACAAATTTTAAAGAAAAAACAACACGGAACACTTAACACATGAGTATGCAAAGGCGGTCTTATTGCTTGAGCAATCTCTTCCAGACAACCCTTGGGGAAAGAAGTAAATAAACAACGCAAAGTCCAACTTGCCTGAACCTTGCAATCTGTTGCACTTGCAAATAAATAAATAAATAAACAGCGTCTTTAGCCACGTTTATACTCAAACCATTTGAGTAGGTGAAATATAAATAAAGAAATACCTTTTTTTTTTAATCAAATATTACGCTGGATGCGGTAAAAAAAATATCATAAGCTGGTACACGAAAGATGTTAATAAAATTGACTCTTTATGAACCGCTGTCAGAAACTCGAGCCTTGACTTTGATGAATCATAATTAACATTCCTTCGCGGAATTCCATAACGCCTAACAGACGCGCGGATTCTGGAACTTGAACAAAGCAGAAACGAATGCGTCATTATACGCTTAATTAATGGTAATTATTGTTCAGTTGCGTTCAGCAAAACGATTCGGCTGGATTTTTAATATCGGACGTTAACATCATTGATCGTGTAGCTGGCACCAGAGCGTCGATACAAGCATTAACATTTTACGGCCTAAGCGGAAAAAGCATTTAGTAATGTTACTGGCATCAGAAACAGAAATATCTTTATTGAAATATTTACTGTTTAGTATATTGTTTTAAAGCGGTGATAGCCTAGTGGTTAGGGTGTCAGTCTCCTAATCAGAGGTCGGCGGTTCGAATCCGGGCACGCACCTCTAACTTTTCGGAGTTATGCGCGTTTTTAAAACAATTAAAATATCACTTGCTTCAACGGTGAAGGAAAACATCGTGAGGAAACCTGCACGCCTGAGAGTTCTCCATAATGTCCTCAAAGGCGTGTGAAGTCTGCCAATCCGCACATGGCCAGCGTGGTGGACTATGGCCAAACCCTTCTCATATTGAGAGGAGACCCGTGCTCTGTAGTGAGCCGATAATGGGTTGTTCATGATGATGATGATGATATTGTTTTAAGCCCCTTTATCTTTTTTCTTTCACAAAGTTAAAGCTTTCATGGATTACGGACAATATATCCAGCTGTTATTTACTTTAAATATTTAATGTGAACCGTTGTTTTTCATGCAAAACGCATAATTTGATTGCGATATTTTTATTCTGATCACAAATTTTGTATAAAGTTGGCAATACAAACAAACAATAGAAAAGTTACTGGGAAAGGTGTTTTATATATTTTTAGATATTTTTATGTATTCATATGAAGAAAGACACAAAAAATTCAACCAGGTGTAAGTTAGGTACAGCATGTTGCGCTACCTCATCATCATCATCATGATCATTATGTCAGACTTACTCAGTTTCCTACTGAGCACCTTTAGCCACCTATCGTCATAAGCCATTGAGGGCTTGCATATTAAAATTACTTGAATGCGGTGTAATTCAAGGACATATATTCGATCTATATTGTGTGTAGTTTACTCTACCGTTCAAATGTCATATGATATAATATATAATGTGAGGTAGCCAACGAATTGAAAATAATATATCGTTGGATTCAACTATTTCAAAATTAAGCATTTGAATGAAAACTAAAAATTTTGATGTATTCATAAATGACGTCACATATTTAGATCATTTGTATGGATTCTATGAAACAAATAAATCATCTTATGATCCTCTTAATAAAATTCTAATGGTATCTTATTATTTATGTTTCAGTTTAAAGAAATTCTTGAGATGTTTTTTCATCCATTCAAAGCACGTTATGCACATCGACAATCCGTATTATTATTTCTTACATGTAATAATAATCGTAAAGCAGAAGATGAAGAGGCTAACCTATAAATTCTTTTGCTTAGTGAAAAAGGAAGAGTTTGTCTAAGAGAGTGCAAATTAAGTACAATAATAAAAGATAATGGTGGGTAATCCTCCACCTTTGAACCTAGCATAAATTTAATAATTATAAATTTGCATTAAGAAATGCAGAAATCTCTCCTTCTTTATAAATAGCTTCCCCGCCCACAAGCATTCACGTGTGGCAAAAGATTTTCAAGCGCTTGCGATTTATTGTACGCACAATCAAAACAAGGCGGTCTAAAATGGCGAATGGTTCATAAAAGGAATCAAGTGGTGGCTGTGCATTGTGAGAGAATTTATAAGGCATGAACTTTTTATTAGCACAATAATTTGTTAACAATCTTGTTTTCTAAAGAAAGAAAGTAAATAAAGTTTAACAATACACGAACGCAATACCGAAGAAAATGAAAATAAATGTAGTATTATAACTACTAATGCAAGGCTGATGTTTTATTGTTTATGACATCAATGTCATCTTCCCCATCAACATTTTTTCATTATTATTGGGTCATTAAACTGGTCACAATCAATATATTAAGGCTAAAAACAGAAAAGAAGAGAATAAACATGAGACAGTGACCTTCTTGAAATGATCACAGCATGCATAATTAAAATTAACCTTACATCTTAATCTAAATAATTCAATTAATACCTGTAATGCAGTAATGGACAATTTAATATTTTTCTGGTGGTGGCTAGTTACCACCAGTAGTTATCGACAAAGACGTGTCACAAAGCGATTTAGCGTTCCGGCACGATTTCGCGTAGAAACCAATTAGGAGTATGGGTTTACAATAAATATGGATGTAAACCCACACTCAGGGGTATGCCCCTAACAGGTTAGCCCGCTAACATCCTAGACTGCATCAATATCACTTCCCATCAGGTTAGGTTGTTTTCAAGGGCTAACTTGTAGTGCATAAAAAATATATATTCCTATTCTTTATCACAGAAGAATCAATAGCTTAGATTTCCAATACTTTACACTGTGCTAATTTTCTGGGTTATATAAAAGTGTAATAAACTTAATACGCTTAAGAGATTTTTTTATGCGACATTTTAATTCAAAGAACAATTTAAAATAAATTAGTGGCTTAGACTTCAAATATTTAGATAACATCGTTAGTGAGCGATGTATCTCCACGTTTTACAACTGTTTACTCTTCGAGAGGAATAGTTAGCCTTGTCCTCCCACTTCGATGCTGTATTTGTTTTAAACATCTGCTCCACGTCAAGTGGGAGTCGTAAAAACTTTAAGGGGGTTGGACGACACAAAGAGCCCTTTGTAATGTAAATCTATATCAACACTAATAATATAAATGCGTTAGTGCTGTCTGTCTGATTTTCTTGTTTGGAAACGCACCTGTCAGATGTTCGTACGTATCATGAAGTATTGTGGCAGCAGTCACCATCTCGTGAAGATGGGAGTCGCCTCACAAGTATTGGCTACTTTCACCGGCGGCTGACTGCCTGTTACACTCATATCATCATTTTTTTTATACACTACAAGTTAGCGCTTGACGGCTTTCTCACCTGGTGGTAACTGATGATGCAGTCTAGGATGGTAGCGGGTTAAACTTTTAGGGGTATGGTAAACCCACACTCCTAATTGGTTTCTACGCGACATCGTGCCGGAACGCCAAACCGCTTGGCGACACGTCTTTCTCGGTAGGGTGGTAACCAGCCACGGAAAAAGCCTCCCAGACCAGACTCTAGCCAGGAATCGAACTCAGGACCTCCAATTTCATAATGCGACAGCGCGCGCACTGTGCCACGGAGGTCTTCAAATGTCTTCAACAGCTTATAAATTAACTCATATGAGTTAATTGCTTTTGAACCCGTCCATTTTGTCCATCACACTTTTTGTGATGGACAAAATGGAAGTGCCCAAAACCTACCATACATACCTACTTCTATAAATAAAACAATGAGAGACTTTGACTGACTTCTGCTCAAAGGGAGCGCGTTCCACAATACGATTGCCTGCACTGTAAATGATTGCTTATAAAATTTTGTTCCATGGACCTTTATATAGGTGGTCGTCAAAGAAATGACGTGATGCAGCCGTGGAAGTCGGGGATGTGTGTTTTCGCAGCCGCTAGAATCGGCGACGAGCTGCCGACTACAAGACCGCTCTACGAAACGGAGAAATAGAGTCGTGTTTGTTTATCCCCAGGCGCTTGTTAACCACATGTTAGTTTATAGTCTAGGAGCTGGCGGCCCGTATTGATAATTCACCTATTTGTTTTTTAGTTGCGTCACAGAGTAGTTTTTCTTGGTAGAATCTGCCTTCCGAATCACTGGTGAAGTCATAACAGAATAGTTTCAGCTACTTGAATGTAAAGAATTTTGTATACTGACTGACTTCCGCTTGGATTAGGGTTTTTTTTATTCTCTTTTTATACCTTTACACAGATGTCAAGTTTATAACAATGGAGAATTGAAGTTAGGGAAAAATTGCGGGGAAACTTCGCACGGCGGACGCGGCTGTCTCAAACCTTTCCCAAATGAATACATGTTAACCAGTCAAAAAATTAGCCACTACACAAACGACACCGAAACTATAATGTCCACAACACAACCAACACCAATCCTGTTCAAAATTAGCCAACAAATATTAATTCAAGAAAAGCGTGAAAATACCGCGCCCAACAAATACTAAGTCTACCGCCTTTCTCGATATTAAACTTATTTTCATTAGGGTTTTTAAGAAATCCCGTAAAAACTTTTTCTTTCAATCCCCATTAGGAACTATTCGGTATAGCATCTATTATTTCCATATTTTCTCTCATATGGTTTGGTAGGAAGCTGGCGGAAGTTACGAAGTTACCTTCTATCTAGACTGCATCACTATGTGAGATTGCAAGACAAAGTATGTTCTGTCTCATACAGCGTGCCGTTTTTTTTGTTGGGCTAACTTTAAAAGTAAGCCAACCAAGGTACAGATAACGTCCACTGTTAGTTCCTGCATTTTGCACTATTTCTGTCTTTTTATGTGGCTGTTTGTTCTGATTATTATTATATTTTTGTTATTTAATTTTATTATTACTATTAATATTATGCACCTGCAATATTTGGTTTAATACAGCATAATAAAACCTACTAATACTTTGTTATAGCTCCTAGATTACTCTGAGTCACTATTGACTCATACCGTAAAGGTCACCCGATTGATTCCTAAGATAACCATCACGAAATCTCGCCTGTAAAGTTTTATAGCATTTTTTATGAATATGCCTACAAATACAATTTTGAAAGTAGATAACGTTTTATGACTTTTTTATGTTCTATTGCAAATTATTTCACTTACCTAATGCTTTATTTATCTTTATTGTTATGTCTTGTTCTTTTATCTTTAACAAGACTAGTTTATTAATGTAGATCTACATTTTGGTACAGAGATCATATTGTAGTAAAAAGTATTGGTAAGGAGTATGGTACACTCACGCTCCTAATTGGTTACTACGCGACATCGTTCCGGAACACTAAATCACTTGGTGACATGTCTTTGTCGATAGGGCGATAACTAGCCACGACCGAAACCTCCCATCAGACGAATATTGTAGCGTAGTGTATTTTTAAAATTCCTTATTTAATTATTTTTTATGTTATGAATGTTAGAATTATGTCGAACCCAGGAAATTGTGACAGGCATACTAACTACTAGATCAATGCGGTAATCATTCTCAGCCAAATGTTATCGATGAAACAAACATTTCGATCATGCTGATGTACAGTCGGCCAAACAATTTGTACACCGGCATAAACAAAGTCAGTTCATAAGTTGGATCCACGACGTCGTTGGTACCGGAAATCCACCGGCGACGCTCGCTAACCCAATTTTTTGTTACTAAAGCTGGTCTAAAATTACACACAATATAATGATGCAGATGCATTCAGTTTTATGGTCCAGCAAATGAATTTAATATAATATTTATATACTCCGCGTACTTCCTGTGTATTTTATTACTGGTTTTAGACTTTTATTTGTTGAAATTCTATGAGCAGTTGTTTTAAAGTGTAGATTATATTGATTCTTAACGTATTCTTTATTACGACTTGTTGACGAGCGTCGTGGTCGAGTTGCGGTGATAGCCTAGTGGTTAGGGCGTCAGCCTCCTAATCAGAGGTCGGCGGTTCGAATCCGGGCACGCACCTCTTACTTTTCGGGGTAATGTGCGTTTAAAAAAAAAAAACAAATAAAAAAGAAATATCACTCGCTTCAACGGTGAAGGAAAACATCGTGAGGAAACCTGCACGCCTGAGAGTTCTCCGTAATGTTCTCAAAGGCGTGTGAACTCTGCCAATCCGCACATGGCCAGCGTGGTGGATTATGGCCCAACCCTTCTCATATTGAGAGGAGACTCGTGCTCTGTAGTGAGTCGGTAATGGGTTGATCATGACATGACGACCGTCGGAGCATAAATCTCGGTCAGTAGCATTATCATGTGGGTGGTCCCTATTAAATACATAGCGCCAAAATATATTTTTTGAATATATTTAGGTGATATTTAATATGGACGCTGTTCCATTATACAGTTGGAGATTTTGGGTTCGATTTCTGGCTTGAGTCTGGTCTGGTCTGGCTGAAGCTGCGGCTCGTTACCACTTTACCTTACCGATAAAAGACTTGTATGTAAAAGCCAATAATCCTAACAGGTTAGTCCCTAGCATCTATACTATCCTACATCAATTACCATCAGGTGAGATTTCCATCAAGAGTTCAGTTCTTGTAAATAAAAAAAAAGATTACTGCAGCTTTTGAATCCATACCGAATCAATATGGATTAAACAGAATTATGATATTCACATATAAGATTAAAGCTGTATTGTGTTTCAATCTACCTATGAAGACATTAATACAATATGATGGTTTTTGTCTCGCTCAAATATACTGCTTTCTCGTTCGCCCACGATTTGACAAGTATCAGTTACATGGTTTGTGTGAATAGAATCGTAAATGCAATATGATAGTTTATTGTTAGGGTTCCGAATCATAAAAGAGAAACAAACCTAAATAATAAAATAATCAAACATGTTAACACTTTATTCAATGATCAATATGTTTTCAGAGATATTAATATTTAAATTAATTAAAACATTTTAATTTAAAACTAATGAAGTTGTGGTAGCCTAGTGGTTAGGACGTCCGCCTCCTAATTAGAGGTCGGAGTTTCGAACCCGGACACCTCTAACTTTTCGAAGTTATGTTTAAGCAATTAAAATATTACTTGCTTCAACGGTGAAGGAAAACATAATGAGGAAACCTGCATGCCTGAGAGTTCCTTATAATGTTCTCAAAGGCGTGTGAAGCCTGCCAATCCGCACATGGCCAGCATGGTGAACTATGACCAAACCCTTCTCTTGCAATGGGTTGATCATGATGATGACGATAATTATTTTAAAACATAACAATTTGCATTTGCATTCTATTATTTTCATAAACACGAATACAAATCGATTATTTGAACTAACTATCCTAATCACACAAATTCTTTATCATACAATCTTTAAATCAACGGTAATGATACAGTTACCGTTTTAATAAGTAACCACTTACTTTTTCTATATATATAAAGATTAAGCTGACTCACTGACTGACTCATCAAAGCCCAGTCTAGATTAAAAGAATAAGATAGTAGAACAAGAAGAAACAAAAACCAATATAGTATGTCGATGTTTTTGCATGCTGAGTATTTCCTACGGAACTAATCTTCGTAAAACGTCTCGCACTTTGCTGGATTTATTTATTTTTTGTTCCACCTCGAAGGCCTTTCTATTTAAATAGGTTTCGACTTGACCATCACTCCAGCATGTAAGGTGAGGGCGCTGTTCACTTGATAGTGAAATTGATACTGTTTACGTTTCACGTGTTTTGCTTTCTAATGAAAGTCAAGTGACCGTTTTTTTTGTCAATCGTTTTTTAAATGTGTACTTAGAGTGATATTGTGAAGGTATCTCAAGTTTGTGTTATCTACTTTGGTTATTTCAACAGAGATCTGACGCGTTGGTTAGTAATTTATATTACTTGAAGAAAATATCTCGTACACTTTTTAGGTTTACTATGCGAACGAAGTAATGTGAAATTTGCAAAAGTTGAAATCCTGAAATAAAACATATCGGACGAATTGCGTTATTTAAAACTTTATCAAGATTACTATGAATAAGACTATTATTAGATCATTTACATTTATTATTAAGTACACATGCACCAAATAATAATATAAATACAACGCCGAAGGTACTGCAATGTTTGACTGGATCCATATTACTAGATTAAAATATGCAATCAATTGTTATAACGTACCCTTCACTATTTGTAGTTCTACTTAAGTCTAGACAATGTTGGAAGAACTTATTATGTATATTTATAAAGTACGTATGCACCAAATAACAATATCAATACTGCACAGAACTGCTTTAATGTTCGATTGGGAAGTTTGAACAATGGAGTCGTTGGACGGCAAAATTATTCGTTTTCGGCACCTTGCTGACATTTCGGAGGCTGCATTGCGGAGGTTCGCCCGCTACGGCAGAAACTCGGAATTTGCATTTTGATACATTTAAACTGCAATTCCAAATTAAAGCTTCTTTTTCGAACCATGTGCTTACATTTTGTTTAATTAATGTTTTTATAAAGAAACCAGGCGATGTTCGCGACTTCTACCGCGTAAAATTCTTGTGAAATAAGCAACGTTTTTAATTATAGATTATCCTGTTTTGTTTCTGTTCTGTGCATTTTTAAAAATTTTATAATATCACTTGCTTCAACGGTGAAGGAAAACATCGTGAGTAAGTGACCTTTCGCTTTTATATATATAGATTATTTCTAGTTCCAGCACAAAGTCGTAACAAACATGCACACTAGCATATAAACTTTCGCCTCTATACTATAATTGTGATAGCGATTCAGTTAGACAAAAATGGGTTAAAAAATAAAATTGTACGGTATCATTTTAACTTACGCGCATTTAAAAATACAGCCCGGTATCGGAAACCAAAACAAAACCGGACTGGAATTGTATATCGCTCCTCTGTATCAGCGATGGCTACCGACAGACATCTTTACGCTTTCTATTTTGATAATTAAATTAAATGTTATCCTTCACACCCAATTACGTATCTTATTACAATGTGTGAAGATCTTTCACACGGTGAATACGTCGTCAATGTAGATGCAAAATAAGAGTTTAGTGTTCCGTAGTTTTGATAGTATTTAAGGTTATTACGATATTAAGGATTATATAAACGATAAAAAAGCTTGGGTGTGAATTGCTCTATCTCCATAGTTACTATAATTTATTATTGATTATGTGAGATGGTGATAACAAAAACCCGGCTAAGTTTGTTGTGGGCTTCTTCTTAGAACGGGGCGCGTTTGGAACCCTCATAGCTTTAGTTTTATGTTTACGAAAGTAGTTATCACAATTAAATCACTACTATGTAAATTATTAGCGTATTAAACGTGTCTTTTAAAGGACTATTTGAATAAAGATTATTTGAATTTGAATTTGAATATATGTTTATTTTTGTCCACTAAAAATTAGCCCTTGACGGCAACCTCATCTGATGATGATGCAGTCTTAGATGGAAGCAGGCTAACTTAGGGGTATGATAAGCCCATAATTCTTTTAGGTTTTTACGCGGCACCACGCCGGAATGCTCAACGTTTGGCGACACATCTTTGTCACTAGGGTGGTAACTAGCTACGACCGAAACCTACCAACAGACCAGACTTGAGCCGGAAATCGAACCCAAGACTTTATGATGTGACTATATTATTTCAAATAAAAGAAGGGTCATCCCTCGTATATTTGTTAATACAGTCGCATATATTTATGTGTTTTGTCGCAATACTGATCTGTCCATTTATCTTTCTGCATCTCGTAAACCTTTGAGAACATTATGGATAACTCTCAGGCATGAATTTTCTTCACCGTTGAAGCGAGTGTTAAAACGCACATAACTCCGAAAAGTTATAGGTGCGTGCCCGGGTTTGAACCCCCGACCTCTGACTAGGAGGCTGACGTCCTAACCACTAGGCTATCACAGCTTCATAATATACTATAATAGTATGTATTTATGGTAATAATTTTTACAAGATGAATCCAAGGACAAAAAAAGAAGATAAAGAAACCTGCTTGCCCAATTTCAGCTATCTAGATCAAAGGCTAGGCGTTGATCTGTCTGTCAGTTCTATTTCGATTTACTGAGTTAAAACAAGGAACCCTAAATTTTACCGAATTTAAACAATATCATAAGTGTGATGTTAACCCAAAAACGATGTAGCGGAGGAAGCAATTTATTTAGAGTGTGTTTTATCTCTTTCTATTTCTGGACGCGTGATAGAGATAGATTGTTGAGTAATGTGCACGTCATAGTTAATTAGCATCAGCTTATGTTAAGGGGAAGATTCAAACATAAAGAAGCACAAGAAAAGTGGAATAGCGCTGATGATTGTACTATTAAATCTGCTATAAAGTTTAGTAAAATGTTTTTATACTATTTTAGTATATATGTGGGTAATCACATAATAAATGCTAAACTTCAGAGCGACTCTGAATTGGCAAGTCAGTTTGAAATAAAAGTTAGCTCCGACCACGCGTTTTATTCCGCTATATTACAGTGGCGCAGTGGGTAGGTTTTTTTTCTATACGGATATATTTTCGTATTGATTTTTTATATTTAGGAGTATGAATTCGGGAACGCATTGGTGGCTTTTCTAGTGCTGCAATTGTTCATGGGCGGCGGTAATTTCATAACATGAGGTGGTCCGTCTGCTTCTTTACCCTCTAGAAATAAATAAAAAAACAATAAATGACGTATGTATGAATGAATGAATACACTTTTATTGCACACCACAAGATAGGAAACAAAAACAAACAGAAAATAACACTAGCTATACAGTTTGGCGGCCTTATCGCTACATAGCGACCTCTTCTAGGCAACCAAAGATGTAAAAGATATAGAGATAGGGCAAAAGAAAGGTGGTGCAATATTATATACATATTTATATACATAAATACATATAAATGTATAAAATATGAATGTATAAAACGCACTTATTCACTAAAAGATATATTTTAATACACAACACAATATTCTTTTTATTACAATTACAATGATTCTATAACATTTTAAAATTCACATTCATTAAAATCAGCGGAAAAAATCTCGCGTCGCTTTAACTGATGGAAGGACGGTTTTTTGGAAATTTTCAACTTTCAATTTTAGCAATAATTCTGTTTTATATCTTTCATGGTGAAAAAAAGTTGAGATTTTTTTAAGTACCTAAAACTACTCCTTAACATAAAACGCTCTTCACACGAGCCAAACAAGTCGGGCGCCATCGCTTTCGGACGAGCATTTTTCGTTGTAACTTTCCTTAATTGAGGCCACATGTCCCCGATATCAGATGGATCGGAGATCACAGATTGCATTTACAGCGCTTTATCGAGAGCGTAATTCGTGCAATTAAAATTAATTAGTTTTTGTTTTAACGCGACTTCATTTATTTTCAACCTACTTCCAATAGCAGAAGTCATCAATTTGAAGCCATTTTCATGTTAATCTGTAAAATGGGAGCTGATGAGATGTTTCATATTCATTTTTATAGGTTTTACTGTTGATGATTGAAGCTGTGATAACCTAGTGGTTCTAACCACGCTCTAGCGTCAGCCTCCTAATCAGAGGTCGGCGGTTCGAATCCGGGCACGCGCCTCTAACTGTTCGGAGTTATTTGCGTTTTTAAACAATTAAAATATCCCTTGCTTCAACGGTGAAGGAAACCATCGCGAGGAAACCTGCATGCCTGAGCGTTCTCCATAATGTTCTCAAAGACATGTGAAGTCTGCCAATCCGCGCATGGCCAGCGTGGTGGACTATGACCAAACCCTTCTCATATTGAGAGGAGACCCGTGCTCTGTAGTGAGCCGGTAATGGGTTGATCACTGTTGATTTGGTATCATAGTATAAGGATTAAGTTCTTTAGGGCCAGTTGACGAAACTCCTCAACGGTAAAGAAAAAATACTATTAGTAGTACAGTAGTTAACTATGAGTAAATTAATCTTAACTAACTCTTATGAATTGGTTTTCATGAGCGAAGGCATGCTGATGATTCAACATAATCATCAAGTCTTACGAGCGAAGGTCTCCTGTCTCATAGGAGCATTTGATGGAGGAGCTTAGTTCATCTGCCCCAACCCCAGCGGATGAGTCTTTAGACACTGGCTTTTAAAAAGAATCAACTTTCTTGAAAAAAACAAATTTTGGCGACTGAGCCAAAATTTCCTCTCAATACCGGTTGAGCGGAAGTGGAATGTCCCGAGTTCGATTCCCGGCACGGGAAGTTTGCAAAAATTATCATTTTTGAATTTTCTCCGGTGTGGGTTGGTGAAAGGCTTCGGCCGTGGTTAGTTACCACCTTACCGATTTACACTGTTACGTTACGATGTCACGTCTACACCAATAATGAGTATTGGTTTACCGAACCGTATCATACCCTATCAGGTTAGATCGCTACCATTTTAGTCTGCATCATCACTTTAACACCAGGTGAGTTTGCCGACAAGGGCTAACTTGTACTAAAAAAAGCAAGCATTTAAAAAAAATCCTAACAGCTTTGCACACCCAAATTATAACCTAAAATGGCTGTTAATAAAATATTCAGGCGTCAAATTGATCAAACAGGGCTAACGATTAAAGGGATACGTCCAAAAATATCGTAAAGAGATCTTATCGGGGCAACCCTATCAAACCCTCTACACGTGGCATTGAAAAAATGACTATAACTTCAACGACATAGCGTTCATATTCCAATAAAAGGTAATCATGTTGTGGGTTACCTACGCACCAATTTACGGGAATCGCCCGAGTCACAGATAATTAAATAACAAAAAGAATTGAAACAAAAAGCGACTGATTTATTTCGTGTTTGGACAAAGTGTGGGTGAGCCTTTATATTACGGTCGTTAAGGTCCGTAATCACTTAATTACCGTGTATTGTTGGTACTTTTCGATGTGTAAAGTGTGTCACTTATAGTGATAAATTAATTTGTCGAACACGCGCATGAAGTTACTTGATTTTTTTTTATATTTCAAAGCTTTTTATATTATAACGTCGTAACGTCATATCATTGTAAAAATTAATCAAATTTGCTTCAACTGTTCAACTGATTTGTTGCTATGGGTTTTTAGGTTCTCTGGTACGTCTTAGTGTGACGGTAAAGTTTTTTTTTTCAAATCTTTATTTAAGGAGCTTCATCGAGGTTAGGATTAGAACGGTAAAGTTATAACTTTGACAGTTATTAAATTATTAAAGGACCAAATTAAAATATATATAATTTTATTTTACCCGCATTGTATATTTTTTGGGATTTTAACTTTATTATGTTATTATTGTATTATTGCACCAGTTCGAGAACGTATCTGATCATGTCATCATCATGTTCAACCCATTATCGGCTCACTACAGAGCTCGGGTCTCCTCTTAATATGAGAAGGGTTTGGCCATAGTCCACCACGCTGGCCATGTGCGGATTGGAGGACTTCACACCTTTGAGAACATTATGGAGAACTCTCAGGCGTGCAGGTTTCCTCACGATGTTTTCCTTCACCGTTGAAGCAAGTGATATTTTAATTGCTTAAAAACGCACATAACTCCGAAAAGTTAGTGGTGCGTGCCCGGATTCGACCCGCCGACCTCTGATTAGGAGGCTGACGCCCTAACCACTGGGCTTTCACCGCTTCACAACGTATCTAATGTGCTAAAATTAAATGAAATCAAAATAACTTTATACAAGTAAAACTATTACGGCCATCTATGAAGCGTTCATATTCGAGTACTAAGTATATCACATTTTCCATTATTTTATTCGTGAAGTGATGGTGATAACTACTTACAACTAAAGAGGGTTCCAGTCGCGCACAGGTCTAAGAAGAAGCAACAAACATTGCCGATTTTTTAATTTGTAATCACCTTCTCACATAATTAATTATAAATTACAATTAGCTATGGAGTTAGAGCAATTGACACCCAGGCTTTTTATATAATATAATATAATTTATTTCAACTAAATACAATATTTCTTAAATTACCCTGACCCCCAAACTATTTTGCCTTAAAGTTTACTTAACCACATTTATACATGAGTAAGAAATGAGTGGTTGGATGGGTGTGTGTGTGAGTGAGTGGGTGAGTAATACGAACATATTTTATAGGTGTGTTTATCGTTTATATAATCATTAATTTCGTAATTGGATTTTTCTATAAGCTTTCGTTTTATAAAAACTTCGAACTTATTGATAGACATCTTCAAGATATAAATAGGTAATATATTATAAAATAAAATAAAATTTCCTTTGAATGAGGTACTAATTTTGTGCAGCTTTCTAAACGGTACAACGGCGATTGGAATATCCAGGGTCACGAGAACACTTGCACACTTAAACAATAAACAGCAAGTAGAAGAAGAAGAAACGTGCGTAGAGGTTCTAGTGGAAGATTTTGTGTGGTATTATATTACACAAATCTCCCGGTTGTCGGCGGAATATAGCAAATTATACTTGCTGTTTATTGTTTATCATGGATTTCCGCAAAGTAGCGCCTGCTTCTATTCATTACTTGCACACTTGTCCTAAGCTTCTCACCACCAACATATCGGTTGCGTTGGACAAATAGCCCCTGTTTTTTCATGGGTCAAAATAAACTTAATTTTCTACCGAACTCGGGAATCAGTATCGTGATAACATGAAATCCGCAAACAATGCGACTATTTTAAAGTATTTTACCGACTGACCGAAAAGCCTATTTAAAAGTACACGTGCTCAGTATACGGTACAGGCATAAGCGGAGTAAGGAGTGGTAATTTTTGTGCATTATTATCAATATATTAATATCGTACTGTTAGGCACTGGACTCTTCTCTCACAGGTGAGAGAGTTTTAAATCATAGCCACCAGGGTTTAGTGTGTAACTATTGCCTCAGTGGCTCAGTGCGTGCGCGCCCGCATTATAAAGTTGGAGGTCCTGGTTTCGATTCCCGGCTCGAGTCTGATCTGGTGGGAGGCTACGCCCGGTGCTAGTTGCCCCCCTGCAAACAAAGACGTGTCGTCAAGCTATTAGGTGTTCCAGCACGATGTCGCGTAGAAACCAATTAGGAATGTGGGTTTACCATACCGTAACTGGTTAGCCCGCTACCATCCAACACTGAATCATCACTTACCATCAGGTGAGTTAGCAGTAAGGGCTAGTGTATTGAAAAAAAGTGTTTAATACCTCAACTAATGGTTTGACGTGCTCTCCAAGGCACAGTGCTAGACCATGCTAAATACCTATGTCTGCGCTGAAACTTGAGATTACCCGTTTATCACAATGTTTATGCCAGCAACTTTTATAAGAGCAGAGAAGACAATCTAACCCCTTAGTCTCATGATTCTATTGCCGGAATATGGTCTGCATCCAAGTGTAACAGTACAATACTCTGAAGAAGATGATAGTGCAAAAGGCAGGATCATAGTATATTAAAACATCGTTGTCATTATAAACCCCTGTGTTGGCCACGTGCGTATTATTAGACTCATATTAAATGAAACTAAATAAAATTAGAAAAACGTACGTAGGTAGCTCTGAAATGGAGGTGCGTGCGGGGGAACTCGGCCCCCAAACTCTTAGTGAAGTCTTAACTAGGCTTATAACTTAATCAAGGCTATCAGCACTTCGTCTTTATGCATTGCCAGACTTTATTTGACACTAATGAATAGAAGCAGGCGTTACTTTGCGGAAGTCCATGATAAACATTTAGACTTTACTTTTCGCGCTTGTGAAGTCAACATCTCCTGAGGATGATCCGGTGTCGGGTCGAAACGTGCGCAGAGGTTCTAGTGGAAGATTTTGTGTGGTGTTATATAATACTAATCTCCCGGTTGTTGGCGGAATATAGCAAATTATACTTGCTGTTTATTGTTTATTTGACACTGCAGACGTGGTTTCCCCCGCTACTTCGTTAATCATGTACCACGCGCAGGTATCGCCATGGTCTATATTATACACGTCCATCAGCGGTTTCCTGGCGTGGAATTCAAACAGAACGGATTAAAACACCGCTAATAATTCGCCGATCGAACTACACGGCTCACAAATCCCGCCGCCTATAATAATATTAATTGTTTTTGCATTAAAATGGCCGCCAATGCAAACAAAGTGGGACGTGTATTAACGTGCTTGGACTTGTGCAAGCGTTGGGGCAGTTATAACTTAATTATTAACGAGTCAATATCGGATGTGCTCAATGAAATTGAATATTGTAAGAGATAATGCTTGTAATACTCGATGTGAGCTGATATGTGGCGCCATTATGTCGTATAATTGAACAAATTGCGTACAATTTGTAATTTAATATATCGAAAGCCGGCCAAATATGTATTAACATTATTTGTGTAATTTACAATTGAATAATATAAAAACCAAAACCAATAGTTGTTGTTGAAATAATTCTAGTACCTATGTACCTAACGAGAGTAGTAATGGTTGTTTTATATACCAAGTGGTTATAGGTAAAGACAATTTTAAAATGTAAATTTTAAAATGATACCACGCTCAGCGTGCTTGGTTCGTTATGTTAGGAACCTCTGTTATGACCAAATTTGCAACGAAGAAATCCGTAGTAACATTCAGAGATAGAGGCCAAAGAGAAAATAGGCTGAAGTAGCATTGGGCTGAAAAATATGTCATAGGGGCTACTGTCAATCGCAGTGAGCAATGACCTTCAGAACTCGCCGTAGAAAATCTGGAAACCGCGACATGAGAAAGACGTAGGACCACCATGTCCCACCCGGCTCGAGTCTGGCCTGGTGGGAGGCTTCGGCCATGGCTAGTTACCACCCTACCGACAAAGACGTGTCGCCAAGCGATTTAGCGTTCCGGCACGATGTCGCGTAGAAACCGAAAGGAGTATGGGTTTACCATACCCCTTACAGGTTAGCCCGCTACCATCTTAGACTGTTTCATCACTTACCATCAGGTGAGATTGCCGTCAAGGCCTAACTTGTGGTGGTTAAAAAAAAAAATGTGTGGGGGTGCGCTTACGAATAGGTATAATATGTCAAGCAGTGAATGCAAATAGTTTGAAAATTGGTTAAAATCATTATCACGACATTTCAATCTTACATGACGTAGAGAACTCCTATAATAAAATGAAAAATTCATGGACTTCAAAGAATATACACAATGTTTCTTTTATTAATGAAACAGATAACTAATTAATACACCAGGCAGTAAAACTAAGTCGAAGTAATAAACGTAAACATAAAACGTCGGATTAATTTAAACACGCAGTGGTCACTAAAGTATTCAGCCCGTCAAAGTTACCCGAGTGAAGACATCACCGGGGACTGTAAATTATAGAATCAATCCGACATAAACACTAACAAGCACAATGTGGGAAATTAAACGTAATGTGTTTAATTTTTAGTGTGTGAAATAAATCTTTAGACGAGAAAAGAAATGTACAGTCGAAACGAATAGTATACTGAGAATTAATTTAAACTTTTAAGGTTTTGATGACTTCCGTGGTTCGAAGCGGTGATAGCCTAGTGGCGAAGCGGTGATAGCCTAGTGGTTAGGGCGTCAGCCTCCTAATCAGAGGTCGGCGGTTCGAATCCGGGCACGCACCTCTAACTTTTCAGAGTTATGTGCGTTTTAAAAAAAATATATATATCACTTGCTTCTACGGTGAAGGAAAACATCGTGAGGAAACCTGCACGCCTGAGAGTTCTCCATAATGTTCTCAAAAGTCGTGTGAAGTCTGCCAATCCGCACACGGCCAGCGTGGTGGGATATGGCCAAACCCTACTCATATTGAAAGGAGACACGTGCTCTGTAGTGAGCCGGAAATAGGTTGATCATGATGACTTCCGTGGCGCAGTGCGTGAGCTGTCGCATTATAAAGTTGGAGGTCCTGGGTTCGATTCCCGGCTCGAGTCTGGTCTGGTGGGAGGTTTTGGTCGTGGCTAGTTACCACCCTACCGACAAAGACGTGTCGTCAAGCGATTTAGGGTTCCGGCACGATGTCACGTAGAAACCAATTAGAAGTGTGGGTTTACCATACCCCTAACAGGTAAGCCCGCTACCATCTTAGACTGCATCAACACTTACCATCAGGTGAGATTGCCGTCAAGGGCTAACTTGTAGTGTATATAAAACCACCCGAAAAGAACTAGATAAGACGTTGTTCAACGCTATCGCTAACAATATAAAATGACCTAATATAATATTATTATAATTCTAATTCCACCTTCCGTGTTCTCCAGTCGCACTTTTCGTCGCAGAAATAAATTTCATCCTCACCACCTGGATGCCTGGACCTCTTCCACCACCCGCTATTCCAGGTCATTTCTGCCACGAACCTGCAAATTGTGTAACCAGCTTCCATCTTCTGTGTTCCCTAATGGTTATAATATGGGGATCTTCAAAGGGCGAATAAACAAATTCCTCAAGGGCCAGCAACGCATTGGCGGTTCCTCTGGTGCTGCAAATGTTCATGGGCGGCGGTAATCACTTACCATCAGGTGACCCGCCTGCTCGTTTGCTCGCTTTGTATATAAAAAAAAAATGACGTATCCTAATGAGCGCGGCTTTAACGCACGGTTACAGCACTCAACGCAAAATACGATGTAACACGGATATATTGTCGAGCTCTGAAATTTTAGTGCCGCTACCTAACAAGTTTACAGGATTTTCTTGTTATGAAACGCATACTTCGACCGTGGCACTGGTGAGCCAAAATGGATGGTAAAATATTTAAATTAAACATTATATTTAAAATGTTACGTAATAAAAACGTCTTAAATCAAACGTATTTTGTTTTAGTCGAGTTACAATCCACGTGAAGAAGTACTTGCTTCACCTCGTTTGTCTGTTGGTTCATTTTAATTTTTGATCACGAGCCACGGTAGGATTCTTGGTACGCTTAAAAATCCACACATATAATGTGTTGTGTATATCTGTTTGTTTGTTATCGATGTTTTATATAGGACACTTTATAGGCTTAGGAAGATAATAATAATATACTTTATTTGCTAAATACACGTAACAATTTTAGTTTTTTATAAACAGTGTATGACAATGAATTTGGCTAGCAATGTTACAAAAAAAAAACATAATCAAGTCATTCAATTATCGATAATAATAAAATAAAAACAATGCTACGTATTTATTTCTATTACCAGTAAGCCCTCGATTGCAATCTTATCGGGATGTAAATGATGATTCAGTTCAAGATGAAAGTGACGACTTCCGTGGCGCAGCGCGCGCGCTGTTGCATTATGAGTTGGAGGTCCTGGGTTCGATTCCCGGCTCGAGTCTGGTCTGGTGGGAGTCTGCGGCCGTGGCTAGTTACCACCCTACCGACAAAGGTGTATCGCCAAGCGATTTGGCGTTCCGGCACGATGTCGTGTAGAAAACAATTAGGAGTATGGGTTTTCCATACCCCTAACAGGTTAGCCCGCTGCCATCTTAGACTGCATCATCACTTACCATATGGTGAGATTGCCGTCAAGGGCTAACTTGTAGTGGAAAAAAAAGTGAATTAAAATGTATTAAAACATATCTACTAATGGGTTTCTACGCGAAGTCTTACCGGAACGCTAAATCAATGCACGTCCCTGTCCTCCAATTCCCAAATTGCCTTTGTCGATGATCAAACTCCGTTCAACTCCAACTTGCCAGACCACACCGCTCACTACTACGATACACACTACGTTCCAGCCTCCACTATACCCAGCTTAAAATTTAATTCGTCTGCCGGCACACGTTCATGTCCACGGAATATTACCCGGTGAGTGCTCCAGCCCCACTATTAGTGTAACTGTTTTATTGACCATCATTAAACTAATTGACGTATCACAAAATCTCCAAACTCGCAGCGCTTTCATCGTTAATTCTTTTTAATTTAAAGTCGCTGTTGCGGATTTATTGCTTCGGTTATTCGTTATGTTGGTTAAGGATTTGATCTCTCCACATTTTACCTATTAAGCCTCCTTTGTGAGTATCTATATATTTGTAATGCAGGGATTATTTGTTCATCAATCAATGTTTAGCGATGGTTTAAAGCTATATATGTATAATATCAGTTCAAGTCTAAAGCTTTATTAGCTTTTCTCAGTTGTCATATAAAATTATCACTTCTTTTTAAAGCTTTGTACGTAATAAGTTTTTACATTTCATATTTAATTTTTTTATTATTGTATTGATATAGCTATAGGTATGTTTGAAAATAAAGACTGATTTTAGATACTGATTCATCATAATTCAGGTGTTGTGAAAAGAAGATGAACATTTAGCTTGATTTGCTGTAATCCGCGTAAACCAGGTAAATTGTAAGTGGTGCAATTTAAAAATTATCACTGATACGTTATGAAGTGTACGTCTCATAAAGATGGTGTCGGAGCGAAACGTGCGTTAAGAGCGCATTCTCGATGTATGTGTATAAAGTTTTTATTTTTTATTTTTTATTATCCACTACAAGTTAGTCCTTGACGGCTTAGATGCAGTCTAAGATAGCAGCGGGCTAACCTGTTAGGGGCACGGTAAGCCCACACTCCTACTTGGTTTCTACGCGGCATCGTGTCGGAACGTTAAATCGCTTGGCGACACGTCTTTGTCAGTAGGGTGGTAACTAGCTATGGCCGAAGCCTCCCACCAGACCAGACTCGAGCCGGGAATCGAACCCAGTCAGTACCACTTTAGTAAACCACTTTAAGTCGTTTTTGACGACTTCCGACAAACAACGACGACGAAAGATTGGATAAATTATACATTACAGCCAATCAAGCCTGTTCATAATAGCTGCTTAATAGATATATTTTCTATTATGTTCCAATATCAAAAAAATATATTTGTACTATCATGTATGATTGTACTTTAAAAAAGAGAAAAGTTGCAGTTGTCCAGAGCCCGGAACTCAGATAATCCAGTACCGTCTGAACAAACCCTTACAAAGCGAGTTTTAACTGCAGTGTCAAATTTCAATAGTTCATGTAGTTTTCAAACAAGCTCGTATTTCTTCGAAGTCAGTACCTACTCCATAAATTGCCAGCATACAAAGTTTACCTTACTGATTTAGAACCAGATAATACAGTCTACACAGCTCCGCGGATTACTCATAATATGTTTTGACGACCTCCGTGGCGCAGCGCGCGCGCAGTTGCATTATAAAGTTGGAGGTCCTGGGTTTGATTCCCGGCTCGAGTCTGGTCTGGTGGGAGGCTGCGACCGACAAAGGCGTGTCGCCAAGCGATTTAGCGTTCCGGCACGATGTCGTGTAGAAACCAATTAGGAGGTTAGCCCGCTACCATCTTAGACTTCATCATCACTTACCATCAGGTGAGATTGCCGTCAAGGGCTAACTTGTAGTAGATAAAAAAAAAAAATGTTTTTTTTTATTTTCCGATGTAACTGTTTAAAATTAAATATTACGCTTAACAATATTTATTTACATGTGAATGTCACTTTTGTGCTTTTTCAAAAAACTCACTGTCACAGTGCTTTTACAAAAAAAATTTCTAGATGAGAAAATTTTGAGATACTTATTCGGTGTAAAGGAATATGTGACATTTTAAATCTTTATTTTCACCCCTTAATTCAAAGAAAGTACAGTCAAACAAACAAACTTAATTGAGTAAAGGTGAGCCGTCCTCCTAAACTAATTAAGCGAAAGAAATCCACTTCTCATTCCTCGGGCGTCAGCAAAAAAAAAAACCTTTTTTTTTCTCCTTAATTTGTCCCTTTATAAAATTCATTCATTAGAAAAAACGGCAAATAAGGTACACGAGTAAGATGTCCGTCATAAAAAGCAACGAGCCAGCTCTAATGAGGGTGAAACGTGTTTTTATAAAACAAAATCAATTTGCTAAAGTGTGTAAAATGTAGCTTGTGCTAACATCAAATTGTTTTATTACGTTTGATAAAGGCGGAGTAAAATTAAGCATTGTAAATGGTTCGCGTGGGATCAAATTCTGATGAACTTTTCCAGTTTATTTTACGAGATACCAATTAACATGGGAGATAATAATTTAAAACATTGGATTGAAGCTACTCAAACACAACACCGATTTCGCTGATTGGAATTATTACAAAGCCAAACGGATATTCGACTAAACATATTTTCAATAAGACAACAATAGTAAATATAGCTAATATTTTTAGCCAAATCTTTGAACTTCTCAGAATAACCTTAAGGCTTAAGAAGTAGAAAATTCAATCACCATCTTCTTCAGATTCATTGACCCCCTGGAACATGCTTGTTCTTTCAACAGGAGAAAGAGATTCAGTCAGTTCAGCCGCATTATTGGACTTTCAACAGTAAAATAAAATATCTCCAAACTGCTTTCATGCAGATATGAAACTTAACGGTCAAGAAATAAAAAAATAACGAAATTTTGGAAGCGGTGATAGGCCTAGTGGTTAGGGCGTCAGCCTCCTAATCAGAGTCGGCGGTTCCAATCCGGGCACGCACCTCTAACATTTCGGAGTTATGTGTGTTTTAAAAAAAAATTATTATCATTTGCTTCAACGGTGAAGGAAAATCAATCAATCAATCAATCAGCCTATAGACGTCCATTGCTGGACATAGGCCTTTCCGAGAGCGCGCCACCACACACGGTCTTCCGCCTTCCTCATCCACCCGCCACCAGCGATCCTTTTCAGGTAGTCGGTCCAGCGAGCGGGTGGTGAAGAAAAACAACGTGAGGAAATCTGCACGCCTGAGAGTTCTTCATAATGTTCTCAAAGTCGTGTGAAGTCTGCCAATCCATACATGGCCAGCGTGGTGGACTATGCCTAATACCTTCTCATATTGAGAGAAGACCCGTGCTCTGTAGTGAGCCGGTAATGGGTTGATCATGATGATAGTCTAGTTGTACTGTGTGAACTTTACACACATGGGTATTCAAGTAAGACAACCTAGACCGCAGGTCACAGTAAAATGTTCAATCCGATTTGTGAGCTGAATTGAAAATTCAAATAAATGAAAAGCCACATCGCATATTTCGGATATCGCTTAACTCGCTTCGTACAATCCATCACTGCCGAGACTCCTGGAACATATTCTTTCACGTAAAATTTTATTTTATTTTTTGGGCGTTAGAGGTTAATTTCCTGCGAATCGTGTGGGCTTGTATGATGTATGGGACTATAGGCAACGTTGAGTGACCGGATCGGTCATTGTTTGCTAGGAACAATGAGGACACGTCGTGTTGGAACGCTGGCATCTGCCTATCGTTTTGCTTAAACCTCGGTTACGTATTGAGGGTTCTTAGATCTACAGATATAGCTACAAAATAATACACCTATGCGCCTTAGCTTATGTAATAAAATTAGAAAAATTGATCAGGGGCTTAAAGATACAAGATCGTTTGTGTCAGAGTAAGAAGTCTACATAATTTTTTCGGATAATAAAGTTCATTTGTGTTGTGAGATGGTGATAACAAAAAGAAAATTTACCTGGCTAAGCTTTCTTTTGGTCTTCTTCTTAGACCCTAGCGTATTTGGAACCCTCCTAGCCATAGTTCTAAGTTTACGAATGAGTTATCACCATCAATTCACTACTATGTTAATTATCGACTCGTCAAAAGTGCCTATTAAAGGATTATTTAAATGAAGATTACGATTGATACACCTTGATACATTGTGATTTCATAATATTATTTTAGTAAGTAAATCTGTCTAGTCACTGCTGTGTAAATTGGCACAGCATGATATAGTTATCGCAGCTGGACCTTGAAATAAAATTTTGACCCACATAGCACAACTGTTTATCAATTTTAGTCGATGCTCTTGTCAGTTGGGCTATAATAAGGTGTCATCGTCATCGACATTTTCAAGGAACACGTCCATTGCTGGACCTTAATGTTTTGTAGTGAGTTGCTAGTTTCCATCGGCACTCTGTGACTTATTAGATTTCATCTGTCCATCTAGCTGGGGGTTGAACTGATGTTCAATCTCCAACAATTGTTTAGTCACCTTGGAACGCCATGATTTATTGTATCCACATCGGATCTGATATAATAGGTGTTAGGAGATATAAATTATAAAAAAAAAATTATACTTTAGAAAGATAAACTCTAAAACAAAGCACGGGTTTAGCACCCCTTTTATGTCCAATTAGCTAAAACAAGACACACACGGTCGCGTATCAAGTTATCATGTAATTATTTAATTTTCAAGATAATTATTTTATTTTTTAAAACAAGATAATAAAAGTGTGGTAAAATTAACAACAACTTGATAACTGGATTCACTAAACCAACGGAGAAAAGATCCAGCAACCCTCGAACCCAGAACCATTTAAACCCACATTTCTATCGGAACATCGGATTGGGTGACAGACATAAACGCACAGAAAGATGTAGTGTTAAAATGGCAATAACTATTCATCTTTTTGCGTCGCGGGTCGAAACGAAGCGCCAAATAGAAAGTGAGGAAAATTCCCAACAAAGGTTTAAGTAAGCAAGTCTTTGTTGTATGTGACAAGAGTCGAGCCGAAAGCTCCCGACAAATTAATGGCAACGTACCGGCAAAGCCTCTCCATAAAGCCGGGGCTACCTTTAGCGTACATTTTTATTAGTTCCAAGGAAAAGGTAACTTTCATTATGACGTAGAAAGAAAGGCCCTTATTACCCGTAACAAGGGCGTAACACTTAACGTTTAATAGCAACTTAAATCCAACGGGCAAAATTTATATCAACCGAACGTTTTAAGCTGCGTGTATACACTCAAACCTGCTCGCTTAAAGCGCTCGGATTACACGTGTGTAACTAGTATCTTGATTATTGATTTATCTTAAACCAGCGGCAAGATGTCAGTAGTGGCATTCTTATATGGTTGTTATCCAATAAAGATGTTTAGCTCACTAAGTTTAACACATCAAGTATTAAATTTACAGACGACCGTTAATCTTGTACATAGCTATTCAAGGTTTACTGGATAATGCACTCATGAGTGAAAAAATAGTTTCATGTCATCAGCTTAATAATGCCTCGGTAAACGTAGATGACACGTGACACTCACTGCAGAGAAAATCTATTTCTGTTACGTACAATTACCTAACCACGTTGTGAAGTGAACATCCCCTGAAGATGTTCTGATGTCGGTGCGAAACGTGCATATGGAGCTCATTTTGGAAAAGCAGTGTTGTGTGGTGTACAAAAATTATAGTATTTATAAATAACACCGTACCAGTGTCCTTGTTATTCATGGATTATAGCAAATTAAGACTAATGTTATAGTATTTCCGAAAAAAAACCCCTTTTTTACTGCCATAAAAGAGCTCGATGTTGCCAGACATACAAAATTTGCTTAAATTAATCAAAGCTTAGCGAGCATTGCGAGTATACTCGTACGGACAAAGCGTTTGATCTGCAGCAGGCTTAAGTTGCAAAAGCCAAAAACAAAAGCTAATAACATCGTTATGGACGCGGGGCACTAAGTGCCGTCATCTGCATAAGTAATTATTACTTTGGAAATCGGTCGAGTGGGAGTCGCAGGCCTTAGACATTTTCTCCTTTTGTTTGCTTTCTCGTATTTTACACGATGACCAACCACTATTTGAAGGCAATCTCAGCAGCGATGTAAGCTTATGTTACGGCTGAAATACATAAAATTATCAGATAGAACATTAAAGTAAACAGTGCAACCTTTTTTCTTCTCTTATGTTCTACTCATAGATGTTTCATCTGCCTACGTTTTTAGATATGAATATCTTAGTTATTATAGATTGAAAAAAAACCTAAGCATATCGTAGTTATACATACAGATTAATTTTGGACGTTACATGGCATCCCTTACCTAAAATAGGTAAGGTGGTTCACTGCAACCACTATTTCAGTCATTTAATGTATTTGCTGTTAGGTTATATTTAACGACTACATACTACTGAGTACTCTAAACTAGCCGCAGCTTAAATCCTCCACCAGACCAGACCTTATGAGTTCTTCAAAAATTATATCCAGGCCATATTCAGTATCAATAGCCTAGTTATAGAGGGATTGTTGAGAACACATCTCCTGTCTCCTAAGAGTGCTATTTGATTATCGTTGTGATGAAAAAATGGGTCAATCAAAGAAATCCGGAACCTTTTGAAAGAAATTCACAAAGTGTTCCTAATGACAAATCCGATTCGGCAATTGTATGAATTGCTCGCATAAACATTTGATTCCAGTGTTTTGGTTAAGGAAATAATGTAACGTAGGGCCCTCGGGTCAGCGGGTCAATATACCGCAAGGTACCGATAGTGCGACTGCTTACAATGTAAGGTCGGCATAAAAGTATCCAGTTATTATGTTTGGGTGTTTTTTAAATAAGACATAATAAAGCAGGATAGGTACAACAACAAACAAAAGGTAACTTATTGACTGACTGACTAAGATTAACATACAACTAGGGGGTGATCTGTGCATACAACCCAACCTCTTCAAGGATGGGGATCAAATTTGACATAGAGTTTATAGTACCTAAGCATAGGCTATAAATGGATTTCTAAAAACTCCTAAGGGAGCAAAATAATGTTTTTATTTTTATGAGACTTTAAAAGAGTTTTAGAAACATCATAAACTTAAAGTGAGCTAAGTCGCGGTCTTAGCAAATATAAGTATCAGTAAATTCGATTGATTCATGCAATTCGGTGCAACAGCAATCAAAACTTTATTTACTGTAATCAAAACCACCAATAAATCACAAAAAAGTTTTCAATAGTTTTACGGGGTTTGTGCAGATATACCGAAGTCGTGACTCCCTTGGAACTCAAAGACACTGAGCAAGCAATGGAGAGGGCTATTATGGGAGTACATTAAGTCAGAAAAAAAATAGATCTGTTGAAGAATTAAATTAATATTAATACCTAAGCGTGTTGCGAACCTGGGATGGTAGCGCGCGGGGCACTTTGATGGATGTTGGGTCCCATGTTGCAAGACAGACGACATCATAATTTGAAGGGAGTCTACTAGTGGAGATTACAAGTTGGATGCACCCCTATCATTTGGCAATTTTTCCAACAGTCCTAAGATGTCAACAGTGGACGCCCGGACGGATAGGTTAATATGAAGACGATCCTTTTGTTTTGGATTGTGTGATTGTGACCCCAAACGATTCCGAAGTGTTGTTGGTTACAGCGAGTACGGAACTTCGCTAGAGGTTTTGGCTAGAGGTTAGGGCTCGAGACACATGTAGAACCTTTTTCCTATAGCCTTTTCTATTACATCTGTGACGCTCAGATCTCTACTTAGACTGACGTTCCGAATAATAGCATCGTTGTTGGTCTGAGATTTTTAAAAACCGATATGTAGAGTTAAAAGCCTTAGTTGTTTTAGTATGAGTGACGTCACGCTTTTGTTTACTTTCGCTTATAGTAATTGAAACCACAACTTGAGGGATTACACTTTTACTGCGACAATAACTAAGTCCGAACGGTCCGACGCCTCGAGCGAGAATGCCACGAAAGGCATCGACCGCCCGTATTTATAGCAAAGCATGCATGTACAAAATTGATTGCTACTGTCTAAATTGTGTTAGTAAAATCATAAAGAGTTCAAATGTGGGTAATTATTGAATTCTTGAGGTTCTTGGCGCGGCTGAATGAAGTTAATAACTCCTTCGCGCCGACAGATATTAGAGCTTTTTTTTTATACACTACAAGTTAGCCCTTGACAGCAATCTCACCTGATGGTAAGTGATGATGCAGTCTAAGATGGTAGCGGGCTAACCTGTTAGGGGTATGGTAAACCCACACTCCTACTTGGTTTCTACGCGACATCGTGCCGGAACGCTGAATCGCTTTGCGACACGTCTTTGTCGGTAAGGTGGTAACTAGCCACGGCCGAAGCCTCCCACCAGACCAGACTCGAGCCGGGAATCGAACCCAGGACCTCCAACTTTTATAATGCGACAGCGCACGCACTGCGCCACGGAGGTCGTCAAAATGAATGAGCTGAAATAATAGCATGAGATTAAGTGATAATGTAACGATGACATGTATAAGCGTGATAGCCTAGTGGTTAGGGCGTTATAAGCGTGATAGCCTAGTGGTTAGGGCGTCAGCCTCCTAATCAGAGGTTGGCGGTTCGAATCCGGGCACGCATCTCTAACTTTTCGGAGTTATGTGCGTTTTTAAACAATTAAAATATCACATGCTTCAACGGTGAAGGAAAACATCGTGAGGGAACCTGCACGCCTGAGAGTTCTCCATAATGTTCTCAAAGGCGTGTGAAGTCTGCCAATCCGCACATGGCCAGCGTGGGGACTATGGCCAAAACCCTTCTCATCTTGAGAGGAGACCCGTGCTCTGTAGTGAGCCGGTAATAGGTTGATCAAGAAGAAGAACGATGACGGTGAAAGTACTAAGCACAGATCTTTCCGGAATCTGCTAACGCTCCAAGAAATCGTCATAAAACGCGATGCACCGGTGTTATTGCAACAAGTTAATTTATGCCCGCCGCGTGAACCGATTCATCAGTGCTTTGTAATGCGGCGTTATTCCCGCCGGCTGCCCGGGGCGGTCGAATGCGTGCCCCGTCGATGCCGAGGCAATTCATGGGGTCCAACTTAGGATAGTACTCAAATAAATGGGATGTTGAAAATTAATGTGCTGTTTTTGCATTTGATATAGACATAAGATAGACAACGGTTCCCACAGCTAGCATATTACCTTGAATCGCTTATATATATATCCTGTGTAGATTGGCAGATGTATTTTCCATTATATAATTTGGGATAGTAAGCGGCATTGATGGCTTAACGTGCTCTTTGAGGCAATGGATAGCGCTAATTTTCTAAGTGCAGGCTGGTGCTAAACACTTCTTGGCGGAATATAAATGACATAACAATTACAAGCCAAGCAAGAAAAAATATTTTTTTATACACCACAAGTATAGCCCTTGAAAACATCTCACCTGATGGTAAGTGATGATGCGGTTTAAGATGGTAGCGTGATAACCTGTTAGGGGTAATGGCAAACCCATAAATTCAAATTCAAATAATCTTTATTCAAATAGTCCTTTAAAAGACACTTTTGACGCGTCAATAATTTACATAGTAGTGATTTAATGGTGATAACTACATTCGTTAACTTAAAACCAAAGCTATGAGGGTTCCAAACGCGCCCTCGTCTAAGAAGAAACCCAAAACAAACTTAGCTGGGTTTTTTTTTTTTTGTTATCACCTACCTAACCTACTCATACTTCTAATTGGTTTCTATCTATACGACATCGTGCCGGAATGCTAAATCGCTTCGCGACACGTCTTTGTTGTTAGGGTCGGAGTCCAATATAACCTCCTGCCCGGGCACGGAGGTAGCCGTAGAGCTTTCCCACCACGACAAAAAAAGGGTGGTAACTAGCCACGGCCGAAGTCTCCCACCAGACCAGACTCGAACCTAGGACCTCCAGCTTTATAATACTACAACACGCGCTGCGCCACGGAGGTCATCAACAATAATCAAATCCTGAGCCTAGTGGTCAATCAAGAATATTATCGCTGTGAAAAAATGCACTAATTACTTCTAGTTAAGTGCATTGACAGGTTGAAAGTATGAAAAGACGACGTTACGTTTCTAGACGTAAAATAAACAAGAATTTCTTTTTATGTTTATACGAAATTATATTCCCAAAAAGAGTATCAAAACTGGCTTCCATAAAAGCGAATCCCCATGACCAAAACAAATCGCAGCGTCTGACAGGCGAAATTAAAGTTCCCCACCTGAACAAATCCACGGAATTAAAAACCCAATCTAAGTTATCCCATACAATTACCACTCACTTACCACACCCTCCTGTTTAAGGGTGGGCAGTAATAATAAGGAGGCGTCACGTAGAACGATTCCTTCGGGAACTTGGTCTTAGGGGTGGTGCAACCTGCATTTGTTGGGGGGTAATAGACTCGGCGTTAAATGGAGTCATTTTATAAGTTAGAAAAGAAAATTGTCTAACAAAATATTGGTAACTAGCATGTTTTATATTATATACTAGTAGTTACTAATAGTTATGAATGTTTCTAGTGGTGAAGTTTAAAAGTATATTTTTACTAATACATATTCATTAATCGTGATTAAAAATATTAATTTAGTAAAGCGGTGATAATATATTATTATTAGTAATTACAGTATTTATTTAAAATAAATAACAGTTTTTAATGAAAGACTTTAGTAACCATATGGATCATCATACTGGAAATAAATTTGAACAACATTAAAATAATACTGCTTTTAAATGGCCTGTTTGGTACAACATGACGTAATACAATATTTTAGCATGGCAACCGTAACTTTGTCATGATGATATCTTTGGACCCCCCAACCAATGTCTAATTGAAACCGATTGAAGCATGAAATCCTCAAAATGGAGGGGATTTTTTTAAGAAGATGATCGCCTAAAGCCCTTCTATTAATGGAGACAATAAAACGGTTGTCGTAACTTGAGGGTTGTCAAGAAATTGAACCAATTTTATACTAACTTATATTCTTTGTATACCAAGAAATACTAGTGATTTTTTTTTTTACGATTATCTACGGAGCTGACTTATAAAGCAAGAAATTTGTACTTAGCTGTGTTTGTAACCAACTGGGGACAAGTAAATAAATGATACAAAGATTTACAGTAGTGGACGACGCATAAAAACTTTAAAAAGTCGTTCATCCAGAAAAAATAACACCGCATTTTGTATTACACTGCAATGTTTTTGTTTCTATATATCTTTTATTTCCTTATTCCTTACTTAACTCGTAAATAAATTAAATGACAGAAGATAGCCCTTCCGGCTGATGTCTGAGAAATGACACTTGAATATGAAAATATTAGTTTTGTAACGAAGATCTTTGTGCAGCTTGCGGTAGAAGGTAGTAGGAATCGTTACGTAAGGCAAAAGTATTACAATCCCTACATAGGTTACAGTTTAAATACTATCGTCAACTTGAGAGCATGTGTTGTTTAATGGAAGTTTTCCGATGGTTATAGTACAGAATTCATTCCTGACTGCATTCGTTTTTATTTGTTTATAAATACTAAAGCAAAACCGACGTACAATAGTGAGGATGCCCAAAAGATGCGCTTAATTCTGAACAATACTATCATCATCATCATCATGATCAACCCATTACCGGCTCACTACAGAGCACGGGTCTCCTCTCAATATGAGAAGGGTTTGGCCATAGTCCACCACGCTGGCCATGTGCAGATTGGCAGACTTCACACGCCTTTGAGAACATTATGGAGAACTCTCAGGCGTGCAGGTTTCCTCACGATGTTTTCCTTCACCGTTGAAGCAAGTGATATTTTAATTATTTAAAACCGCACATAACTCCGAAAAGTTAGAGGTGCGTGCCCGGATTCGAACCGCCGACCTCTGATTAGGAGGCTGATGCCCTAACCACTAGGCTATCACAGCTTCTCAACAACAATACTATCGTCCAGTTTAAAATCAGTAATTTGATAGAAGCATAATATATTAGGTCGATTAAAATAAATTCATAACCGAATAAATTTAGGATATAAAAACTATTTTGCACTATTTTGGTTTTGGTTACTAATGTACCCAAGAGATATTTAGCTTTTACTCTTGGCAATAATGCATCAAAAGTAATAGGAAAGAGTAAATCGAAAAGTCTAGTCGCGAAGTGCAATAAAAATTTTAACGATCATATTAGAAATTCAACTTCGAGTTACGACCGCCATGACGAATTGAGTAGGGAAACTTATAGCAGCAGTTTTTATTTGACATTATTTTACACATATTTTACACGAGCATATGTCCGCGTGGATTTGTTTTCTTAGATAAAAATTGAACTATGCTCCAATGGAAAATCGTGCCCATATTGAGTATAGGCACGATTTTCCAACAGAGTTTAAAACAAAACTCCTCACTGGCTTAGTTACAGTTTCTAAATTTCATTTTGTCTTTTGTCTAATTTTTTTTACCTTGTAGCGAAAAGGCACAAAGAAGAAGAGTGGTTCAAGGTTTTTCAAGGCACGCGTCTACGTATTTATTAAAGTTACTATTGGAAATGTGGGACCATGACCACAAATTTTATACATCCTTTTATTATAGAACTTTCCTGTCATTATTCTGTATTAGAAATATAACAGTGGTAACCCTACGCAAGTGAAGTATCGACGTCTACATAAAACGTTTTGTCTAGAGATTTCTTAAGGCTCACGACATATCCTCATCCTTTTGTACTGTCTATTAATGAACTATAAAACCCGTATTTTGTATTCTTTAAAATATAGGATTCTTTCACACTAATTACAACCTTATTCACAACAGTTAAGACTCAAAATCATATGCTGCAATTTTTTCATCTCCTTAGTAGGTATAATCGGATTAAAGTTGATTACATTGAAAAATTTTGAGCACCTTTTTTATTTTATTTACAGCTTATAGCTGAATAGCACGTGGGAACAAGTTACTTAAAAAAGTTATGCTTTCCTTTTGGGAAGGTTAACTATTTGCCTCTTTTGATATAATGTATCATAGGTTAAACATGATTAGCACAACCGCTCCACTGTTGATCACGGGCTTGGGCTGCTCTCATAGAAGAATTCAAGGCATATAAAAAGGAGAGCTCAGGTCCACCACGCAACTCTCACGTGGTTCGAGGTTTAACTACTTCATATATTTTGTCTGGTGGGAGGCTTCGGCCGTGGCTAGTTACCACCCTACCGACAAAGACGTGTCGCCAAGGTTTACCATACCCCTAACAGGTTAGCCCGCAACCATCTTAGACAGCATCATCACTTACCACCGGGTGAGATAGCTGTCAAGGGTTAACTTATAGTGTATTAAAAAAAAAATTGATTGATTGCATTGATTTTGACATTTTACCGCTTGAAGGGATTGTAGAGTAATTGAATTAATAAAAGTATAGGAAGTGCAAATAGATACCTAACTTCTGTTATTGAGAAAATGCTGCCTATAGATAAATAGACAAACATACGGGCTGGGCTATGCAGTGATAATTTAAGGGTTGTTTGTGTTTTACGTACTAAAACCAAAACACGCCCCATTTTTTGTGGAAGGGGTTAAAAACTAACATAAATAACGATAGCTGTGAACAAAGTAAAAGTGGCTCGACCATTATTGTTCATGATATTGTACCTATTTTTTAAAACGAGAGCACAAAAACATAAATTTTTAAAAGCGCCCGGCATAATGAAATTGTTATTCCTGTAATTTCCCATCGAGCTCCCGGTATCAAAGCAAAGATTTATGCAGTTTGAGCAAGTTTATAAGGCTGTGTATTTTACGGTCCGCCGACAGCGTCGAGAAAAACCGAGCTCATTTTATGATGAGTTATTGCGTCACAGGTGGCTGTTATTATGACTCTAGCTTGACGCTTTTGACTTTTAACATACCCGAACACATTTTCAGATGCCCTTTGTCCGATACTGTGAAGCCAACGCGTCACACACATTATTTTATAACAATTTTTTCTATTATTGCTGGGTTAGTCTGAAAATTATCATTGCAATGAACTATCATCATCATCATGATCAACCCATTACCGGCTCACTACAGAGCACGGGTCTTCTCTCAATATGAGAAGGGCTTGGCCATAGTCCGTCACGCTGGCCATGTGCGGATTGGCAGACTTCACAGGCCTTTGAGAACATTATGGAGAACTCTCAGGCGTGCAGGTTTCCTCACGATGTTTTCCTTCACCGTTGAAGCAAGTGATATTTTTAAAAACGCTCATAATTCCGAAAAGTTAGAGGATTCGAACCGCCGACCTCTGATTAGGAGGCTGACGCCCTAACCACTAGGCTATCACCGCAATGAACTATGAAAAAAATAAATTATTAATACATATAATCATCAAAGCAAAGATGTATGCGATTTGAGCAAGTTAACCATATAGGTTACATAACGATTCGTTAGCGGCACCGAGAAAAACAGAACTTATTTTACAGTGAGTCACATGTAACAACTACATGATGAGCCCAGCTTGACGCTTATAACTTTTAAAGTATGTATCCAAAAACGTTTTAGTTTGTACTGATACTCTAAAACTATATAGTCACATTCATAGCATAGCGTAATTAATTAATTTTTTTATATATAGGATATGGGATTTGAGTTTCGTCAACATCGAAAACAGAGTTCATTTTATGGTGAGTTATTGCGTCAGATTGCGGTCGTTATAAAACTTGACCCCTATGACGTTAACGGTTCTATCTAAATACATTTTTTTTGTTTCGCAATTATATTACTGAATTATGAAGTTTGAAAGCACAAATTTCAGTTTAAAGTCCGAAGTCCGAATAACTGAATTATAAATTCCCATTTTTTTTCAATTTATCGGCTTACCCTTGGGTTTATTCATAATTTTCTTTGTTTTAAACCCCCGGTATTGAAGCGATACAAATAACAAATAATCTAGCAATTTTGAGTTGGTCCACTGCTAACAATTTTATATAGGTATATAAAAAGTCACTGTAAAATCATGTTCTATAAATATGTATATTTTGTCAAAGCAAACATTTATGCAATTTGAGCAGGTTTATAATGCTGTTTGTTTTACAGTTCGCCGACAGTGCCGAGAAAAACCGAGCTCATTTTATGATGAGCTGTGACGTCACAGGTGACGTTTATTATAATAAACGACACGCGGATCTGTTTCGAGGTCGCATTTTAAAGTTGCTACGTGTTTCCTATTGTTCTTTCAAATATTTAAGTAGGTCATAAGGGTGAAACTACACACGTTACATGTTTCTAGGTGGTTATGTAAAAATATTGGAGGATTGGTTCGATTAAAAAAATTAGGCCTATAAGACAGTTTTCATTGAGTAACCTAACTCAAAAAGACAATTGTAAAGATGTAAGATTTTTTTATTTGTTATCGATTAACTCGGAAACTGCTGGGCTGATTTTAATAATTGTCTCACCAGTGCATGTATTTGTGCAGTGCAGTGTATTTTATCCCGGAATAAAAAAGCTATAGCCTAGTAGAAGCTGTGATAGCCTAGTGGTTAGGACGTGAGCCTCCTAATAAGACGTTGGGGGTTCGAACCCGGACACGCACATTTACTTATTCGGAGTTATTTGCGTTTCTAAGGAATTAAAATATCACTTGCTTCAACGATGAAGGAAAACATCGTGAGGAAACCTGCACGCCTGAGTAATGAATTCTCCATAATGTTCTCAAAGGCGTGTGAAGTCTGCCAATCCGCACATGGCCAGCGTGGTGGACTATGGCCAAACCCTTCTCATATTGAGAGGAGACCTATGCTCTGAAGTGAGCCGAAGATGGGTTGATCATGATGAAATAAGTTTATTATTTCTGCCTCCAACAATGGCATATGTAACGCAAGTCAGAAAGAAAACCGCTTTATCTTTATCTTTATTGAAAATGCAGGCCATGCAAATATTATAAATGTCCATGAGCGACGTTAATCATTTAATATCAGACGAACCGTTTAATAATTTTCTCGCGATGTATTACATGAATAACAATACAAAATTAAGTTTTCGTCTATTTTCAAACGCGAAAGTGATAAATATCAAGGACCACTTAAAATAATATTAAGCCAGCTTCCACGCTGATAATCTCGCGACTGGCGTAGGCTCGAGAACATCTTTATTTTCAAGTGACGAGCTCAAGAATCGCGTTCACCTGAATTTACGACGCGCCGTTATCGTGTACTCGGCGAACGAGGCACGAGGCGGGCCCGCCCGGGAACATCCATCCTGAACTGTACACTTACTTTGACTATATCAATTTTTTAACTTCAAATAATAGCGGTTTATTACCCTTAATATTTTTATCACAGCGTTTTTCAGGACCTTGACGACATCTTTATAATATATAAGACATCCGTGGCGCAGCGCGTGCGCTGTTGAATTTTAAAGTCGGAGGTCCTGGGTTCGATTCCCGGCACGAGTCTGGTCTGGTGGGAGGCTTCGGCCGTGGCTGGTTACTACACTACCGACAAAGACATGTCGCCAAACGATTTAGCGTTCCGGCACGATGTCATGTAGAAACCAATTAGGAGTATGAGTTTATCATACCCTTAACAGGTTAGCCCGCTGCCATCGTAGACCGCATCATCATTTACCATCAGGTGAGATGCAGTCAAAGGCTAACTTGTAGTGAATAAAGAAAATGAAGATTTATCCTGACTGACTGATCTATCAAGTTATCAAAGAACAGCTCAAACTCTGCACGTATCAGGCTGAAATTGGACATACGACTGGTTTCTATAAAGTTTAACATATGATAAAAAGAGGTTTTTGAATTTTAGTTGGTATGTTTGTAAAATTATAATTTTTACAAAAATATGGAATTAGCCTTCACTTCACTTATCTTCCCCTAAGTCAGTCATCATCATCATCATGATCAACCCACTACCGGCTCACTACAGAGCACGGGTCTCCTCCCAATATGAGAAGGGTTTGGCCATAGTCCACCACGCTGGCCATGTGCGGATTGGCAGACTTCACACGCCTTTGAGAACATTTTGGAGAACTCTCAGACGTGCAGGTTTCCTCACGATGTTTTCCTTCACCGTTGAAGCAAATGATATTGTATTATATTTTTAAAAACGCACATTACTCCGAAAAGTTAGAGGTGCGTGCCCGGATTGGAACCGCCGACCTCTGATTAGGTGGCTGACGCCCGAACCACTAGGCTATCACAGCTTCTAAGTCAGTAAATACTTATAATTAGTAATAAGCTTGATCATATGCTTAAAATAATGGTGTAGCCACGTTTTACCTAAAAGTCAAAAATATGTTATATGGATATTGTATATAGATGCTCCTAAGGTATTATGGCATCACTCAGTCCGTATAGGAGAACCCATAAAACCGTTTACGGCTGCTTTGTTGGCGGTAATGCAGCTAAAGTACCGCAAATTATCTGTTATGTTGGTACCGCCGTTCATTGTAATACTGAGACCTAGATTCTAGATCGTTACCGGTTGTGAGTTAACTGGAATAACGTCTAGGTATTTGGGTAACTACTAGCAAATTCAAATTCAAATTCAAAATAATCTTTATTCAAATATTCCTCAAAATGGCACTTTTGACGCGTCAATAATTAACATAGTAGTTATTTCATGGGGATAGCTATATTCGTAAACTTAAAACTAAAGCTATGAGGGTTCCAAACGCGCCCCGGTGCGCCAGGTAGCATGCTGTAATATCGCTGAACGCTTTGTCAAGCTGTTTTCGTTTAACAACACGTCTTTGTCAGTAGGGTGGTAACTAGCCACGGCCAAAGCCTTCCACCAGACCAGACTTAATGACTCGGAATCGAACCCAGGACCTCCAACTTTTATAATGCGACAGCGCACGCACTGCGCCACGGAGGTCATCAAAAATAAATATTATTAATTAATTTATTAATCCTACTATAGTGTAAAGGTTATGTAAATAATAAACAAGCATCGGTAAAAATATTGCTCTAATAAGATAGCTCTTAACATAATTTTAAGTGGCATGTGAGATTGTGATAACAAAAATAAAATTTACCTAGCTAAGTTTGTTGCGGGCTTCTTCTTAGACCGTAGCGTGTTTGGAACCCTCATAGCTTTAGTTTTAAGTTACTTTTTTACGAATGTAGTTATCACCATCAAATCACTAGTATGTAAATTATTGACGCGTCAAATGTGCCTTTAAAGGACTATTTGAATAAAGATTATTTGAATTTGAATTTATTATTCACAAATAGTAAAAGCGATAAGTTGATGGGTTATAAGTCACTAGTGCAGCAATGAGTTTACATATAGAGTCAAAGTGATCGCTTAGCCGTCCGTTTTGACGGTGCCATTGTTACCGGCTCTTGTTCCGCGCCGATATGTTTGACGTGCTCAGATAGTTAATGAGATAACGCCCGTGTCATAATGTACTGATGTGAACGACGCTTTATGCTGCGAGTACCGTTCACGGAACAAATTCATCGACAATATTAACCAATATTATGAATTCGAATGGGATTTTTTTTCTTAGTTTTCTAGCCAAAATTACTTATCCGATTTTAAAAAATTCTTTCACTAATGGAAAGCTGCATTATCAGTGAGTAAAATGAGTTATATTTTATCCCTGTATTTTTATGGGAACGAGAACAATGTGGGGGAAATCGCGGTTAGTAATAGATACACGATATAAAAATAACATTTGCTAGATTTCTTTCGTAAATTCTTTCATGCGAATTTTTTTTTTTGGTAATATGACCAACATTAATCTTTTTAATAATACAGATATATGCAAAATGTATTTTTGATTATTGTGTGTAAAGGTACTACTTGAAAAGTTAAAGCAAACTTTCCACAAATTAATTCTCACCAAAAAAAGATTCTCTCCAATGCCAAAACAAATTAAAAAAATAATCATAATTTCTCCGGTTTCATTGACAGCTGCTTAAAATGTTAAAGTGCATAAGAGCTCATTATTTTTTATAGAAATATTTTAATAGACCACTATTAAAATATTTCTATAAAAAATAATTTTAATTTCGCAAAATCTTCGAAATTCAAAATAAAACCAGCGCGACCACTTAACGGAGAAGAAACAATTACACGTCAGTTAAGCAGATAACCTATTTGATGATGACGTCGAAAAAAAAGATTAAAAATCAAACCCCCTCGTCAATGCCAGCGCATAATTAAAAAGTTTTAGTGAATATTTTTCTAATTTCCTTGCCGACGCTCCCCGAGGTTGTCCGCTTCCATTTTTACTTTTTCTCTTTTTCCCATTAGTTTCTTAATTAATACCCCGCGCGAGACCCGAGTGTGAGCCGAGTCGAATCAATCATAATCACCCGTTATAAAATATTTTAATTTCCAGAGCTAAATTCATCAGAGTTCAAAATCGGTCTTTATGGCCCCAGTAGAGACCGTTTACATTATCGTTTTAAACGTAAAAAAATTTCGGTGACTTATGCTCTATTCTATTTTGTTTTAATAAAATTAAAGTAGAGCTTTTTCATATGTACTTATGTAACGTCATTCTATTTGTAGTGAATGTAAAACTGCAACGGTTTTGAAGGCTGATTCAAATTAAAAGAAGCAGGTGAGAAACGCAGCGAGTACTGCCTATAAAAATTTCTTTTGCATTTTAAAAATGTTCTTCTACCTTGGACACAAGACTTAATATGATGGATAACAAGCAATCTTTTCATAAAAAATATTAAAGATCGAAATATTAAATTTCATCGTCGTTAGCTCAATTACTTAAAAAAAATTGTCCGCCGTTTAAAGATCTGGCAGCAGAATACAAGCTATTTCTGTGAAAAGTTTCGTTACGATCGGCTTAGTCAAAAAGCCAATAAAATAGATAATAAAAGCACATTATTTTTTAGTATAAGCAATAAACAAACTTATAATAAAACGAAAACTTTGCGTTCTAAATCGTTTGACAACTTTATTTTAAAGCAGTCTCAAATCAAAGAAAATTATTCAATATCTTATGAATTATTTATACCTTTATTTGTATAGATACTTACTCGTATTTATAACGCTTATTTTATTATCTTTAGCAGTCTTTTTCAACGGCTTCTGAGAATCAGGTTATCTTAGAAATAGCACTTTTAGTGAGGCTGCCTATAAGTGCAAGGATTGAACCTTGCGTTATTTCCGAGGATGGTGTTGCTTGGATATGATAAATAGTACGTGGTAATTTAGTGTATATGGTACTTAAGAGTGCATTGTTACAAATAGTAAACGAGTTATATGGTTATAAATGCACAATAAATAGCCATTATAATTAATTATATTGCTCCTCTCAGCTATTGTTAAAAGTATTACAATTTTGGTTTCCAAATGCATTAATTAATTACGATAAATTTTAAGTGTTAGTCAAACTATAAGATAAGATAATATTTTATTGTTTAAAAACGATTTACAATATCTATAATTTGTCCCTACCCTCTGCACTAGGAAAACCTGTATTAAAATAAATAAATAATAAAATATTTTTATTGCAGGTCCAGGGACCCATATAAAACTTTATAATTTAAATTATTATTGCAGAGGGTAGTTCCTTCCAGGGATATAGTACATTTATTCTTAGAGATAAATTATCTAAACTAAAGCTAACATTATTTAAGCGTGCATGAGCGTGTGCGTATATGTATGTGTGAACGACTGTGAATGTGTGTTTGTGTATGTGGGGACAACACGAATACCTCTAAAACCTCCGTTTGACGACCTCCTAGCGCAGCGCGCGCGCTGTCACATTAAAGTTGGAGGTCCTGGGTTCGATTCCCGGCTCGAGTCTGGTCTGGTGGGAGGCTTCGGCCGTGGCTAGTTACCACCCTACCGACAAAGACGTGTCGCAAAGCGATTTAGCGTTCCGGCACGATGTCGTGTAGAAACCAATTAGGAGTATGGGTTTACCATACCCTTAACAGGTTAGCCCGCTGCCATCTTAGATCGCATCACCACCTACTATCAGGTCAGATTGCCGTCAAGGGCTAACTTGTAGTGGTTAAAAAAAAAAAACTAGCATTTAGCAAAATTCTACCAAGAACGTAAACCATTTTCCACCACCATGTTACTGTAGTGTGTACACAAGCTATAGAATAATGCTGTAATAGCCTTTATAAAGCTCAAATAGCGTTTTAACTCCTCGTGCTAATTGTATTGATTGCTTATAGTAACTTTACTGGCTGGATTTGCGCGCTTGTAATCGAGTCAAGAGTCACCTCGAAACACCCTCTAAGATATATGGAACGAATGCATCTTGTTTTAAAGTCGTACCGGCACAAATCGTCACGTAACAAAAACGTGTTGATCTTGATGTGATTAACCTAAGATAATTCGATTGATATTTTTAATGACAAACTAAATAACAACACTAGTCAAGTTAGATTTTGCATAGTGCGTATATACCTGTATATATAAATTCCTTATTCGTTATTATAAACACAAGGTTTACTTTTCTGTTCTTTTGTAATAAGTTCCTTTTTGTGTTTTTTCTTATTTGCTGTTTGTTAATCTAAAATTTTGCATATTATATTATTAGCGACATATTAGCGTCGACTTAAGTTATTAAGCATGCTGTAGTTACCTCTAAATTGATTTAATTTATATGTATATAGGTTAGAACTTAAGGTTTTTAAAATGTTTATATTTTTCATATTTTAAACCTTTGGATAAATAAATAAAAAGAAGATAAATAAATAAATATAAGCTGTAATTACCATAATACAGACCTTGTAACATGCATTTCTTTAACCGTAATGGCTGTTAGGCTCATATATTTTTTGACATACTTAATAACCATACATACTATAGTGACATATTTTTATTAGGTGTAAAAGTTTCTCGTATCTCAAATAATAATTTAAAAAAAAAACAGAATATCCAAATTATAGTCGCAGTTGAAGAAAACGCACGAAAGACTTCGATCTTAACGCAGATACCCGATTGCATATGTTTTTATTTGACAAAAAATCCTCTAGGAGCGCTGGCAGTACAAATGAAATCGAACTAAATCGCTCTTAATTCATATCCCAGGTAAATTAAACTCTGATTAAACAGTATATAAACTTTCACGTAATATAACGTTAAAATTGTAAAAGAGTATTTTACTATAATAATCTATCATCTTATTCCTAAAATATCTTTAACGCCATCAAACAAATAAGTGACTATGACAATTAGGTAAATCTCGGAATACACACAGTAATATTTGTTTTACGTAAACAAAAGGCGAACAAATCTGACAGGCAAAGAAGATTGGCCGAAGCTGCGTCGCGGTGTTTTAAGAAAATCCCGGGAAAACCTCTTTGTTCCTCTGATATTCCGAGAAATGCAGAAGATCGAATACTAAAACCACCCGCTCAGCGTTCGACAACCTAGTATGAGAGATAGGGGCCAGGAGCGGCGTGCACTGAGTCTTTGACTATGACACATAATACAATGTTACTAAATTCTTCACTATAATAGATATCTAATGATAGGCCATTAGAATATGGCAATGCTTTTAATTTTATACGTGCATTAAATGCACAGTATTCTTTCTAAGTTTGTTTTCCGACAAGACTAAACCGAGGTGGATTTTTCGCATACATTATACTATATTTCTAGGGTATGCACTGTTAAAATGCATGTTTGAACTGCACGCCACTAGAGACTATTTTTGTACATATTTTACCACCACTTTAACATTATAATTTTATTTTTGAAGTGAAAACTTCTTTAGCGGCGTTGAGCACTTTTTCTGTAATGGGTATAAAATCTTAAACTCGCGTCAGGACACGTGACCTGATCGAAAAAGCGTAAGACGGATGGAGAGTAGACAGCTATCCCCTCTCTACGGCGCGGCGAAAATGTATGCCTGGGCCTACTGTTTCGTTTAGGCAGCGCAGGACGCTTGCGCGAATGTTCGCGTATGTTACAGCGTGCCACGCGCATCCATGGATGGTGACAGCTGATGGCTCGACCGTCTGTGTAGTGATCACATTGTTGTGTATTCGTAAAATTCGTGAATGTAAAGTGCTTAAAATATGGAAATTGATATAGATAAACTTTTTAATGTAAAATAATTGTAATAGTTTTAGAGTGTTAAATTTTTAATGTAATATAAATTGTCATGTTTGTGTACGATAGCGCAATAAATGAATATTGTATTCTACCACATAAATGATAGTACTTTTATACTGATAAAGCAATTGGTGCAAAATTATTCCCTAACCATTCCAAAATATCAAACATGCTCAACGTTAATAATCAAGTTTTCACTTCTGCCGGCACTCCCGGAGTGCAACCCGTCTTTTTTTTTATATAACCCTGCTAAGCAGTTCATGTTGTAAAGAAATGTTGGATGTACAAATATTTTAGATACGCAGCTCCACACAAAATGGGATCCAAGTTAACAAGTTTTGATAAAAATTATTATTAGAACCTCGAGGAAATGATATAATTATTTGTTTTCAGCCATGATATTAAATCTGAGCCCTATAACTTTAGGGTGGTCACCAAGGCATGAAGGCCAAAATATAATATTCTCTATTCGGTTACCCACGACCTATATCAGCCCAAATCTTTTTTCTGTCACTCAATGTTACAGGTACGGTAGGTATATAAAACCTGTCAAAAAGAAAAAGCTATTTTGTGGTACCTAGTAGTTTGCAATAATTTGTTACTATTTTTGTTAATAGAAACTACTTTATGTGGTTGGGCTGGTGACAATCTATTCCTATGTTAAAGAATGCTTAGTTACACTTGCTTGATATGCTGAAACACTGTAAGAAAAATATAGGCATGATCTTTGCCTATTCGTAATAGTAACCACGCCGGTGCAGCGGTTGCGTTTTTAAATCGCCATTTATTTTCGCTTTTATTGCAAATTTTTATTACGACTTGAATTAAAACCGCGTTTTCGTACCGCCGTGCATTTTACAGATACATTCTAAATGTAACTTTATTGCGTTCAATGTTAAGCTCGATTTTCGCATAGCAACGTTGATGTTAATGGGTATAGGGGAAAATTAGGTTGTTTAAAATTTCGTTGATGGCATTTAAGAACCGACATCGATAACAGGAAAAAAATTACAAACACTAAGTAATACCTACCTTACGTTATCGATTTAGATAAATTTATATAAATTAAACGTAGCGTTGGTCGACCCCTACTAGATGGACAGACGACATCAGACGAGTCGCAGGGAGCCGCTGGATACAAGCGGCCCAAGACCGTGAGCATTGGAACTCCCTACAAAAGAGACGCTATGTCCAGCAGTGGACGTCAATCGGTTGATAATGATGATGATGATGATGATGATGATGTAAATTAGATGAGTCGTTTTATAAAGAACGTCTAAAACCTCCCAAAACTCGATTTCGTCTACATTTTATTTTGTTTAATATTCGTCAAACTTCGATGGAGGTTCTTATGAAACACTGGCAACAATGGGAAACTTTAACCTACGAAGTTTGAATTATAATTATACACCTACTTTAATAAAAGTACTCGTAATTGCGTTGGTGCGTGTAACCGCACGCATAGCGAATATATTTGAATTGAAATAAGAATAATAGATTTTTTTTTAGTAAACAGCACTGTTGTGAAGATTTTATTTCTTCTTTCATTTGTATTTTATTTTAGATATTTTTTCGTAACCATGTTTTAACCTTGCGAGCATTAGTATTAACATTAGCTTTTTACACGTTTTCACAGTCATTATTCATAGTCACAAGTCATTTGTTAAGTCAATATCATCATTATCAACTAAATTAATTTAGTAAATTTTTTAAATTTTAATTTTTTAAATTAAAATATCACTTGCTTCAACGGTGAAGGAATACATCGTGAGAAAACCTGCACGCCTGAGAGTTCTCCATAATGTTCTCAAAGGCGTGTGAAGTCTGCCAATCCACGCATGGTCAGCGTGGTGGACTATGGCCAAACTCTTCTCATACTGAGAGGAGACTCGTGCTCTGTAGTGAGCCAGTAATGAGTTGATCATGATGATGATGATGATGATGAATTTTAAAAAATGTTAATAATTTAAACCTATAGGGTTTTATTGCTGTGAAACTATCAATACGTGCCAAATGAATGCTGGAATTGCGTTTCACTTTAACATAAGGTTTTACTCACATCTTGGCTCAAGTTAAGTTCGTGTTTTGCTCCCTTAAGGGATACACTATCAAAAATTTTCTTTTCGCAATACCACACTTGGTAATAGCAATCTAAATTAAAATTTTCTACCCATTTCGACCATCGGCGACCATTAAGTTCTGGGTTGAGATATCAGTGACACAATCACTAGAAATTGTCACTTTATCTATTTATACATAAAAAAACGACGACCTCCGTGGCGCAGCGCGTGCCCTGTTGCATTTTAAAGTTGGAGGTCCTGGGTTCGATTCCCGGCTCGAGTCTGGTCTGGTGGGAGGCTGCGGCCGTGGCTAGTTACCACCCTTAACAAAGGCGTATCGCCAAGCGATTTAGCGTTCCGGCACGATGTCGTGTAGAAACCAATTAGGAGTATGGGTTTACTATACCCCTAACAGGTTAGCCCGCTACCATCTTAGACTGCATCATCACTTACCATCAGGTGAGATTGCCGTCAAGGGCTAACTTGTAGTGTATAAAAAAAAACAACAACATACCTAATTAATAAAACATTACGTAACGTTTGTGGTCGATGATATGAAATGATAAATTGATCTGATCTTTGCTTTCATACCAACACAAAAAAGAGTTCGACATTGTCGTAACCACATGGTAAAACTATGACTGTATCGTAAATAAATGCGGTTTTTTATTTGCACATCCAAAAGCACCGATGTTTATTCGACCAAAAACCCATTACCAATAACTTTGAGTCCAATCCATTAGGCGGTTCGTCAAAATATGCGAAAAAACATGACATTTCGCACAGTTACAGGAAATACCTATCTCATGATATTCACCTATAATTAAAGTAATGATCATTAATCATGCCGATCTCCGGGTCCACATTAACACACAAAACACTCATCGCGAAGCCTCATCATCAGCTCTGGTGCTGAGACACCTTCCTCGAGGGAAACAAGCTTCTTGCCTCGATTACCCATTTTTCGATAGAAGTGTCCGTAACTACGTCAGCTCATAAATATAGATAAGATAAGATAAGATAAATACTCTTTATTGCACACAAATTTTAAAGAAACAACAACACAAAACACTTAACACATAAGTATGCAAAGGCGGTCTTATTGCTTCAGCAATCTCTTCCAGACAATCTTTCCCTTGGGGAAAGAATTAATTAAAATATGAGGGTAATGGCGCAATATATATAGTTATTTTTGCTCTCGTATGGTTGTATTCAATTCAGTTTCGTTGATGTCATTCATAACAAAATGTAGGTCTATTTTGTATAACTGGCAAATAATTCAACTTTTATTATAGGATAAGAATGGGAATGGGAAAAGTTTGACCAGTATTTTTTTTTATTCATTACAAGTTAGCCCTTGACGGCAATCTCACCTGATGGTAAGTGATAATGCAGTCTAAGATGGTAGCGGGCTAACCTGTTAGGGGGTATGGTAAACCCATACTCCTAATTGGTTTCTACACGACGTCGTGCTGGAACGCTAAATCGCTTGGCAACACGTCTTTGTCGGTAGAATGGTAACTAGCCACGGCCGTAGCCTCCCACCAGACCAGACTCGAGCTGGGAGTCGAACCCAGGACCTCCAACTTTATAATGCGACAGCGCGCGCGCTGCGCCACGGAGGTCGTCAAATCGTCGGACGTCATCCAGCTACCAAGCTGTTAGAATAGGCAATAATTTGCAAAAAAAAATCTGCAGAGATCTAGTCACCAGCGCATGGTGGGTGAATTGATTGCATATAAATTGATGTTCCATTATATGTGTAAGATTGTGTCAGAAGAAACTTCCTCGAGAGGCTGTTCCAAGCATGATGTGGCCCCCGCTAATGATTATGACCGACATTGGTCGACATCGTGCATAATATTGATGAGGGACGGTTCACGCTTGACCGCCTTTTGACCCCTGTTTAAGTTTAAAAGCCTTCCAGCTCAGGTCAAGTGTCAGATTGGACTACTTTGATGTTAAGAGGGAAATTAATTATAGTAAAGTATCCGTACATTTTAGTTAGAAGAACTTTAGTGAGAAGATTTTGATTTTGAAGGCTTCATTATGAATTTTGTATTTGAGGTTGCGTGTGTTGTTTACAAGCATTCCTTAACTCATTTTAATGCAGTTTTTTATACCATGTTACAATTCTTAATAGTTCGCTTACACTCTGTTTATGAAGGTAACTTCATTTTGTGTTTTTTTTTGTCAAGACAAGTTACCGGAATATTTAGTTCACTGACTCACTATTAGTTTCTGTTTTTTTTTCGGACTGTCTATTAGCTGCTTGGCGAGCTTCGGAAAGAAGCTCTGCCAGAAGAAATTTTGAGCCCTAGGGCTCGAAGAAACTAAGGGAACGGCTGCCTAAGAGCGCCTCCTTTGAGGCCGAACCTCGGCTTAGGCGACGTTTGGGATAACGGGGGGGTCGGACGGTATACTATTAGTGTGATCTCAATCTAACGAAGAAGTTTAACGAAGTATACGGTGAGGCTATTCTTATAGGAGAGAGGGATTATAGTTTTGATTCTCCACGCTACTTTATTGTTGGTAGTATATCTTTAACAATCATTATAACAAGTTAGTTATAATCACGACGGCTTAGTGTGCAATTCAAGGCCACCGAGGTCTTCAAAGGTGTACGACGCTATTTTACTTCCCACTTGCAATGTAATCAAATTTTCTTCACTAACCTAATAATCTTTGGCCCTACGCGGGAATCGAACCAAGGACCTCGTTATGCGTCAACAAACATGCTAAATATTAACCAGACAAAACAGTAAGTACCGACAAAAACGTGTCGCCAAGCGATTTGGCGTAGAAACCGATTAGGAGTATGGGTTTACCATACCTCTAACAGGTTAGCCCGCTAACATCTTAGATTGCCTCATCACTTACCATCAGGTGAGATTTTCGTCAAGGGCAAACTTTTATTGGATAAAAAAAAAAAAATTACGAGGCATACTTTATTACAGTAAAGGGACATTCAAAATTCTTGCAAATTGTTTTTTTATCTTCTTTAATTAAACCATACCATGGAATGAAAAACACGCTAACCGCTTAAATAACAAAACTCGACAACCGTGCAACTTAACATACGAGTGATGACGTAAAATAACTCGCATTACAATTCCGAATCCATAATAAAGGGTCCCTGTGGCTCTGTAATCAGCGGCCATAACAGTAAACGATGACAAAAGTGCTCTTTGAGTGACCAACAATAAATAATTACAGAGTCTGTTGGACCTCAATCTTACGGTAGCCTGTGGAAATTCAACGAATTGTTGTGCATACCGAAGACAAGGACCCTACTATTATACCTCGAACTATTATCATTGCCAAAACAGTCAGACATTGAAATAATTCCACAAAGTAATGTACGAAAGTATATTTTGTAAAGCACTAACTTTTTGATATAATATCTTAATGATAAATGATATCCTATTCACGGTCCATGAAAACAGATACAGTAGTAGTCAAAATTTATAATCAAGTAATTCAAATAAATCCATACCATTGATTCTTATTAAATATTGCATTAAGTATTCGTCGTTGTTTTTTACCCCCAAGCTTCTGGAAAACCTTCAAACTTGAGCAATGCCTGTAATTTTTTGTCCCTAATACATTGTGAAGAATAACTAAAAGCGCACGAAAGTAGATCTTATTTGCTTAAATAATGCAATTATATTTGGTTCTCATTTGTCTTATAAAACGATGGGACATAAAATTTCACAGAAAGCCTATTATCATCATAATGAGGAAAGAAAGAAAAATCTTTTTTGCAATTAAACTTATTAGTCAAACGAAATAACGACATATACAATTTATATTAAAATAACTTCGTGAACAAGTAGTAGCGTCTCACAAGCGTACCTGTTGATATCAAGGAACGGTTAATACCTGTTATTATTCCTTTGTCCCTTCCGCCATTTTAACAGATGATGCGCCCGCGCAACCGTTACGGCTCACCTGTTGCCACTTTGTTACTGAACAACCGTTTAATTTCAAATAATAAAGGGTTAGTGCTAACTTATCAATTGACTTCGAAATAAACCAGTTCTTGTTCTCTTTAGGTAAAGTATTATTGGTTTTTTTTTATTTACTATTCTGTACACATCTTTCGCATCGGGCTGCCAAAGCTGGTAAGTATTCAGATATAATTATTTAACTTCATAATAATCACTACACAGTCTATAGTAAAACTGTACGTAGAAGATACCTGGTATTCGAATATGCTACGATTTTTTTTAACACAAACGCAAGTGAGCACTCGCATAACAGGTGAAGGGTAAATTGTAAGAAATAATAAAAGCAAAAATAATAAAATCCGTGCAGTTCCGGATAAGAATGCAACTGCTCCATATCATCCATGGATGTCGTAAAAGGCGACTAAGGGATAAAGGTCGTAAAAGTGGGTAAGAGTAGAACATTATGGTATACTGTTACCCATTTCTGCGATTTAAAAAAAGGGGGATATCAGCGTGACCCTTGAACCGAAGGTGGCGGTTAATCCACCAACGAAAACATTCCCAAAGAGGGTTGATGTCAGGCAGGCGGCCGGTCGTAAAAATATATGCCAAAACCCTTACAACAATGTCAAGTTTGAACGGAATATGCGAATATGTTAGGGCGTACCCTGGAGGCGACGCGCAGGTGCTGCACCCGGCACCTGTGGGAAATGGGCAAGGGTTGTTGCATCAGGGACGGGTGCAACGTAAGAAGCGAGTCCGGGAAGTAAGAATGAGGATGGTAAGCTGGAATGTAGGTACTATGACTGGAAAAGGAAGAGAGTTAGCGGATGTTTTAGAAAGAAGACGAATAAATGTTGCATGTTTACAAGAAACCAGGTGGAAGGGTACGAAAGCTAGAGAACTTGGGGTGGGATATAAATTTTTCTATAGCGGAAGTGATGGCAGGAGGAATGGAGTGGGAGTAGTATTAGACCAGGATTTGAAAAAATGTGTGACAGATGTTAACCGAGTAAACGACCGAATTATAGTGGTTAAGTTAATATTGCACAATTTAGTTGTAAATATAGTAAGTGTATATGTACCGCAGATAGGATGTGATGATGTTATGAAAGAGAATTTTTGGAAGGATTTTGATGGAGTAATGATAGGTATCCCACAACAGGAAGAGATCTATATCGGAGGGGATTTTAATGGTCATGTAGGAAAAATTAATCGAGGTTATGAGAGAGTGCATGGGGGTTGGGGTTTTGGGATCCGAAATTTGGAGGGAGAAACATTACTACAAGCAGCTTCTGCTTTCGATTTGGCAGTAGTGAACACATTTTTTGAAAAACGGAACCAACATTTAATTACATACAAAAGTGGCAATCATAGTACCCAAATTGATTACTTTCTCATTAGGAGAAATAACATAAGTTCAATAAAAGATTGTAAGGTAGTACCGGGGGAACCGTTAGCATCCCAACACAGACTACTACTAATGGAAATTAAACTGAAGATCCAAACTGCAAGTAGTAAGCCTAAAACCCAACCAAAACTAAAATGGTATATGATCGAAAAAGAGGAATGCGCGAAAGAATTTCAAAGGAGAGTGTTGAATAAAATGATTGATATGAATGGTAATTTAAAAACGAAATCGGTGAATGAGTGCTGGAATGAAATGGCTTCATGTATGAGGAATGTGGCGAAGGATGTTTTTGGAGAAACAAAAGGTAAAAGAATGATAAATAAAGACACGTGGTGGTGGAGCGAAGATGTACAAGAGGCAGTAAAAGGAAAAAAGAATGCTTTTAAAGATTGGAAAAATGTGAGTGATAGTGACATCAGTATGAAAGGTGATCTAAAGAAAGTATACATGGAAAAGAACAAGAAAGCTAAGAGAGCTGTCGCTATCGCAAGACGAAAGACACAGAATAGATTATATAAATCACTTGATAGTCCTCAAGGCCAAAAGGATTTGTACCGTTTAGCGAAAGTGAGAGAAAAGAATGCAAAGGATATTATACATATTAAGTGCATAAAAGATGATTTAGGAAAGGTATTAATAAATGACGAGGAAATAAAAGAGCGATGGAAAGAATATTTTGAAAGGTTAATGAATGAAGAAAATGATTGGAGTGGAGAATTAGAGAAAATACCACTCAACTTGGGAGTCGTAACAGAAGTGAGTATAGACGAAGTAAGAATGGCAGTGCAGAGTATGAAAAATGGTAGAGCGGTAGGACCAGATAGTATACCAGCTGAAGTATGGAAGTTTCTGAAAGTAGATGGATGGAGGTGGCTGACTTCATTTTTCAATAAGTTGTTGCACGAAGAAGCGATCCCTGAAGAGTGGTGCAAAAGTTCATTGGTACCTATATATAAAAATAAGGGTGATATACAGGACTGCAACAACTATCGAGGAATTAAGCTCATGTCACATACTATGAAGATTTGGGAGAAAGTGATAGCAAGAAGAATGAGAAACGAGAGTGAGGTAACACCAAACCAATTTGGATTTATGCCGGGGCGGGGAACGATGGACGCTATTTTCGCACTCCGACAACTGTGCGAAAAATACAGGGGTGCACACAAAAACCTGCACATGGTATTCATTGACCTTGAAAAAGCATATGACAGAGTTCCCCGTGAGGTTTTGTGGTGGTCTATGAAAAGGAAAGGAGTGCCTGGGAAGTATGTGAGTCTTGTGAAAGAGATGTATAGAAAAGCGACCACGTACGTCCGGTCAGAAGCTGGCGTTACTGGCATGTTCAGTGTGGAAGTGGGCTTGCACCAGGGATCGGCTTTGAGCCCTTACTTGTTCCTCCTGGTAATGGATGCTCTTACATCAAACATACAGGAGGAAGCACCCTGGTGCATGTTATTCGCTGACGACATTGTTCTTGTCGGAGAGGATGCGTCTGAGGTCCAGAGCAGATTGGCAAAATGGCAACATAAATTAGAGAGCGTGGGCCTAAAGATAAGCCAAACGAAAACTGAACATATGTTTTGTGATTTTGGCGGCCCCTCTCGTTTCTCCGAAATTGCCTTAAATAGTGTATCCCTACCAGTCTGCTCGGATTTCCGGTACCTCGGCTCGCTCTTCCAAAACGACGGTAATATTGACCGAGATGTGTACAATAGAATGAATGCGGGATGGATGAAATGGCGACAGGTCTCAGGAGTGATATGCGACCCACAAATGCCCCTTAAACTTAAGGGGAAAATTTATAAAACAGTCGTAAGACCTGTCGTGTTGTATGGATCAGAATGTTGGGCGGCAAAAAGAACGGATGAAAGAAGAGTTCATGCGACAGAAATGCGAATGTTGAGATGGATGTGTGGTGTGACAAGAATGGATAAGATAAGAAATGAATATATAAGGGGAAGTCTAAAAGTAGCGCCAGTGACAGAAAAGATGAGGAGTAACAGGCTGGCATGGTATGGTCATATAATGCGGAGGAAAGAAAGTGATGTCACCAAAAGAATGTTATATATGAACGTGGAAGGGCAAAAGAGTAAAGGAAGACCAAAGAAGAGATGGATGGATTGTGTAAAAGAGGATATGCGGGTAAAAGGTGTGGGTAGTGAGGTGACGGCTGATAGAAGTGAGTGGAAGAAGAAGACGTGTTGTGCCGACCCCACATAATGTGGGATAAGGGCAAGAAGAAATCAATAAAAGCAAAAATAATAGGGCTTGGATCAAGCCTTTTGTGAATTGTACTTCATAACTCCTATAAATCTATGAGTCTGAATTATTTCTTTATCAGAGAGGATGTTTCATCCGTTAAGATTTCTCCAAATTGTATTAAGATCTGGCGAGTACTACGAGACTTAGCGATACATACTAAAACTACACATACAATTTAAGTGTAAATACTCGTATAATATGGAAGTTATAAATTATAACTATAAGTTGATAAATGAATGATAATTGAAATTTAAAATGAAAAAAATAAATGATATTAACTGTGATCCAAGGACGCCAATTCCCCTATCAAACCTCCAATGTTAGACCCCCATCCGCTTACTGATTTGCCTATTTCCACAGGTTTTTTTTTATTACTGGAATATTGGAATTGGAATGTGAATGTTAGTTCGTAAAGAAAATAACATGATAATCCTACACAGTGAAAAAGTAACGATAAAATAGGCGGAGTGCGCACAATAACGAGTACATACGCGGTTTAAACGGCCACTCGTCAATTTGTACGCCTCATGCATGTATGCATGAGGCATGAGGAAAAACGCACCTACTCGTACCATGCATATGTTTCATACGACTTTGTAAACATCGGTTAGTGTGTTCAGTTTTCAACAACGTTACACGTTCATGTTTTCTTGTGACTAAAATTAGTTATTGTTGCCTAAAATCCAGGATATTCCGTGTTTGCATGTAGATATCACGTTTAAAGAAATTTATTCTCAATAATACATACACCAGTCACTTACTTGAGAATACATTTACACTTACTTAAAATTTAAACATTGATACATCTGTCAATCAACTATTACTATTTGAATGGCTACACAACCACCCACCCAATGCATTTTATCCAGATTTACTCGGTTCGGTGTTCATAATAAGTGATGAAGAAGAAGCGGTGATAGCCTAGTGGTTAGAGCGTCAGCCTCCTAATCAGAGGTCGGCGGTTCGAATCCGGGCACGCATCTCTAACTTTTCGAAGTTATATGCGTTTTTAAGCAATTAAAATATCACTTGCTTCAACGGTGAAGGAAAACATCGTGAGGAAACCTGCACGCCTGAGAGTTCTCCATAATGTTCTCATAGGCGTGTGAAGTCTGCCAATCCGCATATGGCCAGCGTGGTGGACTATGGCCAAAACCCTTCTTATATTGAGAGGAGACCTGTGCTCTGTAGTGAGCCGGTAATGGGTTGATCATGATGATGATGAAATACCTTGCTAGGGGGGTTTTAAATGCATTAAGTGAGTGTGTGCGTCTTATGTGCTCTGGAAGCTTATTGAAAAGCTGTGCTCCCTCAAAAGTAAATGCTTTCTTACCATAGCATATTGTCCTCGCGCTAGGTAAAACCAATAAATTAGCTCGTCTGTGATTGCGTATATCATCATTATCATCATAATAGACGTCACTGCTGAAAAAAGCTCTTTTGTAAGAAGTACATCTTTATGAGCGGCGTAATTGCTTATACTCAGGGTGCAAAGTACGTGATTTTATACTTATTCGATCACGCGAAACGTAATTTAAATTTGTGTCAAATCCAAAAGTACAACCTATTGCACGATAGATGGCGCTCTTTCGATTCTATAAAGCTAAGGTTAACTTTCACGCGATCGAATAAGTAGAAATCTCGCACTAAAACATTCAGGTCACCGGCGAGCAAACGACGCCCGCTCATTTGTTCGCTATATTTATGATATTTTTATAAATTTAAGACACAGGGTAAACATGTAATATAAGAGTAGTGTTGCGATAACAGTTGCCGTAGTATGAAACGTGTCGCAACAATTATTGTTCAAAAAATTATCATGTGGAAAACCAGTACACTGAGACCCCAGCGTAACTTCAGCTACGTTCTTGTATGGTATCTATTCCGTTTTGTTCACGAAGCTCTCTCGGTCGCCCACTGAGTGACTCTGAGTCTTATATGTGTAAATAAATCTGATTTCTCATCGTTGAAGCATTACGAGATGGTAAGTGGAAGAATTGACTGCATGTTAATGCTTTAAAAATAGAAATTATTTTTCTGTTGTCATAGCCAAGTAAATAGGAAATATTTCTAGGTATAATGAAGTAGATATTATAAATAACGAAGTAGATAGTATAAATAAAAGTGCTGCTTGTGCATAGCCTTGTATAACCATTGGACATTATTTAAGACGTGTCCAATGGTTATTTAGGTCAATAACTATGAATACAACCTCCGTGGAGCAGCGCGCGCGCTGTCGTATTATAATGTTGGAGGTCCGGGGTTTGATTCTCTTTGGCTCGAGTTTGGTCTGGTGGGAGGCTAGTTACCACCCTACCGACAAAGACGTATCGCCAAGCGGTTTAGCGTTCCGGCACGATGTCGCGTAGAAACCGATTAGGAGTATGGGTTTACCATACCCCTAACAGGTAGCCCGCTACCATCTTAAACTGCACCATCACTTACCATCAAGTGAGATTGCCGTCAAGGGCTAACAAGGGCCGTTATTTTTGTCCACTACAAATTAGCCATTGACTGTCATCTCATCTAATGGTAAGCGAGGATGCAATCTGAGATGGTAAATGGTAACCTTTAAGAGGTATGTTTTTTAAACATACTACACATTAGTTTATAGTGGGCATCGTACCGGAGCGATAAATCGCGAGCCGCCACCTCTTCGTCGCTAGGTTGGCAGCTAGCCACAGCCGAAGTTTCGCTAGCAAATTTAAAGAGGACAGAATGGGCATAATCACATCATTGATAAATAGACGCCATTTGAATAGCACTAGCACGGGAACAGTCGAATATCCCGCGCAATAGCGCATCGCTTTCAATATGTCAGCGCCGCACCTGCAACTGAAGGCTTCGAAGCAATAGCGGCGACGCTGATGGATGTACACTATTTGAATAAAATACTCGCAATGAAACAGTTTTAAATATTTTAATATATATAGAATTTGAAATGACTAACATCCACCTATCTAGATAGATTTATCTTCTTCTTCTTCTTTTAGTGCCATCTCCTACCGGAGGTTGGCAATCATTAAGGCTAATTGGATCTTGTTGACTACCGCCCTACACAATGATCTTGAGCTCATATTAAACCACTGGCGAAGGTTCTTAAGCCAGGATGTTCTTCTTCGGCCAGGTCAGATAGATTTATATTAATCACCAAAAAGAGCTCGACTGTTAATACCAATTCATATTAGATTACTGTGTTTTTGTAAAGATCATCATCATCATCATCATCATGATCAACCCATTACCGGCTCACTATAGAGCACGGGTCCCCTGTCAATATGAGAAGGTTTTGGCCATAGTCCACCACGCTGGCCATGTGCGGATTGGCAGACTTCACACGCCTTTGAGAACATTATGGAGAACTCTCCGGCGTGCAGGTTTCCTCACGATGTTTTCCTTCACCGTTGAAGCAAGTGATATTTTAATTATTTTAATTATCTAACGAAGTTTTTAGTTTAGTTTTTAAACTAAAAACTTCGTTAGTCCTTAACTAGGCAAGTCATATAGTTTTTCTTTCGGACTGTCTACTAGCTGTGCTAACCCTATTGATTGCCACAGTTTGGTTGGTTGAAGATAATATTCTTTAAAACATTAGTCCATTAATACTCTAATGACCTCTTCTTTAATAAATAAAAAGAGTTTTAAAAACATTTTATATTGGTTAAATCTTTTTGAATGACTAAATAAATGATTTGCATCATCACCTGTAAGATAGGTCTAGGCTTCGAATATGATTTTGTCCCATTCGGTGTCAATACCCTTGGTCCGTGGGGTCCTAGCGCTATAGGGCTTATTAGGGAAATAGCAAAAAGATTAGTCGACATCACAGGAGACCAAAGAGCTGCCAGCTACCTCGGACAAAGAATTAGTCTAGCAATTCAAAGGGGGAACGCTGCCAGTATCTTCCGAACCTTGCCTAAAGGGACTCCTTTTAATAATATAATTTAGCTATGATGTTATATATTTATTTTTTTTTTAAGATTTTTAGTTTTAGGTTAATCTAAGTTTTATTTTAAGTTTTATGTAAAATGTTTGATGTATAATAAATAAAATTGATTTATCTTTTAATTATTCTCAGAAGACTCATTTGCATACGTGCAAGTTTGTAACTTCGCCTTTTGTCACCCGGCTACATGAAGTAAACACGTATACAGTAAGTGGCCGACCGAATTATCCGTATCAGTAGTAGTTTCAAAACGACGAAATAATTAAGTGAACGAATAAGAAGAATGCGGTTTGGTGCATAAGGATTGAAGTTCGTAATCCAATATTTTTTCGTTAAAAATTCAAATTTTATAATTATTCTCAGAAGACTCATTTGCGTACGTGCAAGTTTGTAACTTCGCCTTTTGTCACCCGGCTACATGAAGTAAACACGTATACAGTAAGTGGCCGACCGAATTATCCGTATCAGTAGTAGTTTCAAAACGACGAAATAATTAAGTGAACGAATAAGAAGAATGCGGTTTGGTGCATAAGGATTGAAGTTTGTAATCCAATATTTTTTCGTTAAAAATTTTTTTTTTTAAATTATTTTCAGAAGACTCATTTGCATACGTGCAAGTTTGTAACTTCGCCTTTTGTCACCCGGCTACACGAAGTAAACACGTATACAGTAAGTGGCCGACCGAATTATCCGTATCAGTAGTAGTTTCAAAACGACGAAATAATTAAGTGAACGAATAAGAAGAATGCGGTTTGGTGCATAAGGATTGAAGTTTGTAATCCAATATTTTTTCGTTAAAAATTTTTTTTTTTTGATTATTTTCAGAAGATTCATTTGCGTACGTGCAAGTTTGTAACTTCGCCTTTTGTCACCCGGCTACATGAAGTAAACACGTAAACAGTAAGTGGCGGACCGAATTATCCGTATCAGTAGTAGTTTCAAAACGACGAAATAATTACGCAGCTTAGATTGCGCCGAGCCTCTGCGTAATTAGTGACAGTAGTCTCTCGTCGAACGGCCGAACGATTGGAGATCCCATTTAGGATAATGGCCGGCCGTAGTTGACTGATGACCGTGTTCCAAGCTCTTTCATTCACTCGTTCACAACCATTCAGCTGTTTATAGCGACGTTCGAAATAGACTCTAGTAGCCGATTCCGTTGCATGACGCGATGTATTTTGGCGCCCGGCGTTCCCGTCTTTTTGATTTTGTTCTCGTGCGCACATTACTAAGTGAGATATTTGCTTCTAATAGTGTGACTCATAAAAGCATTTGCACTAAAGAACGTCTATATAATGTATTGTGATGTTTCACAGCAGGTTAATTTTTATTCGGGATTCGTGCGCGTATCCTTTCATGAAACTTTTGTATTAGACTGTTAAGCAAAGTTAAGATTTTTGCGTTAAAGATAACGTCAATATTATGATTAGAGGTTTTAACGACCTAAGTGGCGCAGTGCGTGCTCTGTCTCATTATAAATTGGAGGGCCTGGGTTCGACTCCCGGCTCGAGTCTGGTTTGGTGGGAGGCATCGGTTGTGGATAGTTAGCACCGTACCGACAAAGACGTGTCGCCAAACGATTTAGCGTTCCGGCACAATGTCGTGTAGACACCAATTAGGAGTGTGTTAGCCCGCTACTTCTTATCTTAGACGGTATCATCACTTACCATCAGGGGAGATTGCCGTCAAAGGTAAAAATTGTAGTGTATAAAAAAATGTGATTTTGATAAACAAAGTATCTAGTTAATAGTTCGAAACTCCATTAAGTTAAAAATAACAGAAACGGAAATGCTTTAATAATATGCCAATAATGACTTAATTGTTTTAATAGTATCGTTTGATTAGTGAACTTGAAATATTGTTTAAAATTATGCTTGAGATATCGAATAACAATATACATAACGGATAAAACTAACGTTCGAAAATTTCCTCACAATGCAATGTATTCAAGATTGTAAAACGTCGAAAGTTCTAGATAAAAGCCAGCGCTCTAGGCTTTTACCTTTACAAAGGCATTTCGCAATCGCTGTAGGTATAAGCCTCATAACAATTGTTCAAATAGATAAAAGAACGGTATCATTCACTGCTCATTCGCGATGAAACACTTCAGTCAGCACTCGAATGAGGCAAACAAGTCTCGGACGGGATCGAGTACAATCAGATCGAGTTGAAACGAAAAATCGATTCAATTCACATCACTATTCAAATGGACTGTGTTGTTCTATTCAGGGATTTGAATTTGGAAAGTTTTAAGTCCATTGTGCCTTTGATTTGCGAAATTGCTCTCAATCCGATCTCGTGTATGTTGCCAAATCTTCGCCCAAGTACATCTTGTATGCTATAGCTATAGAACGGCAATATGTTAAAGGCGGTACATCTGTCTGTCATCTGAGATGTTCAATCATAAACGTCATTTATGCCAGAGGACCATAGAGACTGGACCATATAGAGGACCAGCTTATCATGGACTATATAACACTATTATACTATATTACTTTATTTTTGATTTTTTTTTCTGTTATATGTCGACTATATAACAGAAAAAAATGCATAAATAAAGTGAAACTCTTGTTTTTTTTCCCAATAAATCATAGGATAATATATTTTTTTACAATACAAGTTAGCCCTTGACGGCTATCTCACCTAGTGGTAAGTGATGATCCTGTGTAGGATGCTAGCGAGCTAACTGTTAGGAGTATGGTAAGCTTCTAATTGGTTTCTACACAACATCGTGCGGGAACGCTAAATCGCATAGCGACACGTCTTTGTCGGTAGGGTGGTAACTAGCCACGGCCGAAGCCTCCCAACAGACCAGACTCGAGCCGGGAATCGAACCCAGGACCTCCTACTTTATAATGCGCATTGCACCATGGAGGTTTTAAAATGACCAGTATGAAATGCAAGATATAGAAAGTGGTTAGTCAAAAGTCGAAAGTAAAGTTCCTAACAAGTAGGTAACTGCAAAAAAATAAGTGGTTTTTTTTTAAATTTCAAATGCATATGCATGCATGCAACTGTATCTACACTGTACAGTGTAGATACAGTTTGAATTAAAAATAAAGTATTCAGTGTCGTCTAACGTTACCATAACGTTACCATAATAAAGTATATCACAAAAACAATTTGACGAAAGTCATCAGGCCCTACAACTTTATTACAAACAAAATATACATGTCAATAAATTACGAATAAATTAGGATTTGCGGATTAAACCAATGCACAATAATCATTATGAAGTACTGTATGTCTATTTAAATTTCAAAAGCTCAGCCGCTCGTCAAAGTAGGTTAAGAACTGACGCTATGGAAACGCATAAAGCAGTAGGTAAGCCGTCACGCGAATTTAACACGCGAGAGAAGTGCTGCCTTGCTAGGGCGAATCTTGAGGTTTTCTTTATGAATTTTTACTATATTGTTTATATTAATATGACTTTATGTACCCTGACGATCAGATGACTACTGACAAAGTACCACACTACAATACACTACACACCGTCTACGCCGGCGAAAACGAGGTTCCCGCTATCTTACGCATCCGGACGTGGGCTTCACGGCCTCGGAGACGGACCACTCACCGTCCGATTCCCCCGACCCCCCGTTATCCCAAACGTCGCCTAAGACGAGGTTCGGCCTCAAAGGCACCCTTATGCAGACGTTCTTTTAGTTTCTTCGAGCCCTAGGGCTCAAAACTTTTTCTGGCAGAGCTTATTTCCGAAGTTCGCCAAACAACCCGGTTACGCTGTTGCAACCAATAGGGTTAGCACAGCTAATAGACAGTCCGAAAAAAAAAAAACTTGAGAGGTGTCAAGGGACACCCGGATGGAACGAAGTTCCTTTCGATTAATTAGTGAAGGAATTGTAATAAAATTTTATTTTATTTAAGTTATACTAATATTTTTTTTATTATTAACAAATATAATGTTATATAAACTTAATCAGTAGGCTCAATTTCTACTCCATCAGCAATAACCGGAACTTGTGCAGAAACACTGTCAGGATTCATTATTATTATTATTTTTTATTATTTATTATTTACAAAAAACCTGTATACACTCAACAAAAATAATCGTCGCGACACCACACTGTTCAATGCGAAATAGTAATGAAAATATCTGGCTTGCTTTCTATAAGAGAGAGAGACAGACAGAGAAACATGCGACGCCGCACAGCTTACAATAACAAAAAGTGTCGTGACAACTTTTCGTAAGATTTTTTTCCGTCTACACGAGTTTTTTACGTCTTTCCTTTCACAACGCGCGATAAGGAACTTCGTTCCAATAAAGATTTGAAATCGTTATTTTTGAAGTGAAAACTTCTTTAGCGGCGTTGAGCACTTTTTCTGTAATGGGTATAAAATCTTAAACTCGCGTCAGGACACGTGACCTGATCGAAAAAGCGTAAGACGGATGGAGAGTAGACAGCTATCTCCTCCCTACGGCGCGGCGAAAATGTATGCCTGGGCCTACTGTTTCGTTTAGGCAGCGCAGCAATGTTCGTGTATGTTACAGCGTGCCACGCGCATCCATGGATGGTGACAGCTGATGGCTCGACCGTCTGTGTAGTGATCTTCGTTCCAAAAGTTAACGCACAATTGCAGAGTAATGTTCGCCTTTTATCGCCGACACGTTAGCGCAGTGAGTACCCCAGACATATGAAAGCTCGGGTATGTACTGTGTACATATTTTCCATGCAATTATGTTTCTCCGCACGAGACATTTCAGCGGGCCGTAAAATTGTGGAATAAATCGTTAATTGCTTTCTGTTGTTTTTTTTTAACTACTCTCATATCTTAGCGTCCTTTTTATGAATACAAAGAGAGTATATAATCTTAGGGTATAGGTAAGGTTAGACTTACCCTAAGATTATATACCCTATGCTAACATAACCCGAGTTATTACTTATAAAAAAAAAAATTACACGAAGACTTATAAAGTTTTATGTTTTATTAGCTTAATCCTACGTAAAGTTGTCACTTAAGTTCTTTAACATGAAGACCTGGTGGCAGGCTCTGCTGGGGATTTTCTGCCTTCTCGTTGTCAGTGATGACAAGACTTAGTGTGTATAGGAAGCAAGACCAACGCACCTTGAACATTACATTCTAAGGGTTTTTCTTTATCTTCACATTTATACTTTAGATATGTATTATTTGTATTGTTATTATTTTATATGTGTAGTAGCATTAGTGTGTATGTATGTATATATATATGCAACTTCCGTGTAATTTTTAATTCATCGGCTTCTACGAAATGGTTACCTGGAAGAGATCACTATTAGTGATAAGGTCGCCAGTTGCTAATTGTTCTTGTAATTTTCATGTATGTTATGTCCTATTGATTGCAATAAAGTTGTATAAATAAAATAAATAAATAAAATTTATTTTGCATCTTTGATGATTTTTCGTCTTTCCTTCTCGCCTTTAGAAGGATTCCTTAATGTCCTTTAAGATTTTAAGTGGCATGTTAAAGCCACTCTGTATCACTTAGCTGTTAAGTCAAGCAAAGTATAAAAGGCTTACAATTGGTTAAACCGGCGTTAAACAAGTCTTAGTCATACCCCATTACTAACTGTTCCACCATCCATCAATCCGACCGTCCGTCTGTCTATATGTCAGTGGGTTGTATCTCATGAACCGTATTAGAAGGCTGAAATTTTACAGGATATTTATTGATGTAGTAGTTTGACGACCTCCTTTGCGCAGCGCGTGCGATGTTGCATTATAAAGTTTGGGTGTTCTGGGTTCGATTACCGGCTCGAGTCTGGTCTGGTGAGAGGCTTCGGCCGGGGCTATTTACTACCCTACCGACAAAGACGTGTCGTACAAGCTATTGAGCGTTCCGGCATGATGTCGCGTATCATTACTAAAATATATTATTAAAAGGCAACCTTTAGGCAAGGTTACGAAAATACTGACAGCGTCCTCCCTTTGAATAGCGACACTAATTCTTTGTCCGAGGTAGCTGGCAGCTCTTCGGTCTCCTGTGATATCGACTAATCTTTTTGCTATTTCCCTAATAAGCCCTATAGCGCTAGGACCCCACGGACCAAGGGTATCGACATCTAATGGGACAAAATCATATTCGAAGCCTAGACCTATCTTACAGGTATAGTTTCCATATTGGTTGCACTTCTTCACCTGCCAATAACACTTACATAAGTATGGTTTATATATTAGTTGGCCTACCAGGAATACTTCGACAGGCACTAATCGATAGACAATTACTTAATATACCTAGCATTAGTAATTAAATCCATTGCCGTCAAACATCGAATTAGTTCTATAAACTAGTAACAATAGCCCGGCTGAAGAATGCTGCAACAAGTACGGGAATAAAGCCTCTATCACGAACGTTTTAGACACGTAAATCCCTCGTCTTTTCGAATAGCTACAGCCCGATAAATTTGAAGAGGCACTTGCCTTTTCAAAACCGAATCGGAATGCCCGGAGAGGCGTTCAAATTTAGCTTGGACGCAGAAACACAGCCGAGTTTCCAGATCCTAAAATAGACGGTCTTATTCCAACAATACTGAGTTCAAAATGAAAGCACTTTTCAAATCTCGCATAATAAATGGTCTAACATTCTGTTTTGTATCTTATACTTATTGTATTTTATAATATGCATTTAATAAACGCTTTTTTAATTCAATAATTATGCTGATTTTAAAAGCAAGTTTATTTTACTCGCGATATAAGTATGCGTGGGTCAAATTATGCAACATCGACCGAACAAGCCGGAGTTTTGCATACATGTTAAGTTTGAATTATTATGCACTCTGGTTAAGTGACATCATTTTAAAACCAAAATGGTGGATTCGAAAAAGTGGGGAACAATTATTCGATTATATTGATTACAACTAGAGTTTAAATATTACTCAAATAAGATAGCTCGTGAATAATTTTAAGTGGCATGTGAGATGGTCATAACAGAAAGAAAATTTACGTGGCTATGTTTGTAGCCGGCTTCTTTTTAGACCAGGGCGCGTTTGGAACCCTCATAGCTTTAGTTTTAAGTTTACGAATGTAGTTATCACCATGAAATCACTACTTTGTATTATTATTGACGCATCAAAAGTGCCTTTTAAAGGATTATTTGTATAAAGATTACGATTGATTGATTGATTGATTGATTGAACTATTTTCTGAAAACACAATAATAATCTGTTTCATACAAAATAAATAAATCAGTAGTTAGCGCTTTACATACTTACTTGCTTATATCTATAGCTCTGGAGGTGGTGATGCCATCTCGGATGGAAGCACCTACCATAACAACCTTAAGAAGTATTTTATGAGTATTTCCATTTTCATGGCGTCATAGTCGGCTAAGAGCGCAATTCTTTTGGATTCATGAGGCGACTTTTTTGATTTTTGTCTTCAGACAGACTACAAAAAATATATTTTAAATTTTAAAAGATATTTAAACAATTGCTTAATTATTTTATGTTTAATACCAATAACAAATTATAGTACCGATAAACCTACGTGTTACATAAGTCTGACGTCAATAAAAAGTTAACTGAACAAGTTAAAGGAAAGAAAACAGCGAGTCATCCATTTATTACGATTAACTGCGCAAAATCATAATTTATTATTAATTAATTGCATTTGAAGCTTACATTGTCTTAATATTTTTAAATTATAATACTTAATCATTATCTAGTGCAATTTATGTCATGAAATACTACATTCTTAATGCAATTGCACTACGGGCTCTTTGCTTCAAGCTGTCGAGGCTTAAAACATTCAAATTCAAATTCAAAATAATCTTTATTCAAATAGTCCTTAAAAAGGCACTTTTGACGCGTCAATAATTTACACAGTAGTTATTTCATGGTGATAACTATATTCGTAAACTTAAAACTAAAGCTATGAGGGTTCCAAACGCGCCCCGGTCTAAGAAGAAGCCCACAACAAACTTAGCCGGAGTTTTTCTTTTTTTTCGTTATCACCATCTCACATAATGAATAAAATTAATAATAAACTATAGTACCTATGGAGATAGAGCAATTCACACCCAAGCTTTTTTATCGTTTATATAATCCTTAATATCGTAATATGATTTTTCTACAAGCTTTGCATTGCTCAAAGTATTTTGAGACTCAGTGTTAAACGGTCTTTGCTCAACAGTCAAACACCTTAAAAGAAAACACCGATAATAGATACCGTTAAAGAAACCAAACAACTATAAAAAGAAACAAACCAAACTACATCGCAGCATTCCCGTTTCTGTCTACAAAAACGAAGAAATAATAGTAGATAACATCAACTGACAGAACTGAATCGTACGTCACTAAATCCACTAATTTATCGCCTAATATATTAACGACTAATCTCGAATAATACCCGGTATAAAAAACCCAGTTCCCGTTACAAAAGAAAGTCCAATCTGATTAAATCACTATTTGGTAGTGTGGCACATTAAAAATAAACTCGGGAATACCGGAGGCGTAAAGCCGTTGACTTAGTATAATTACAGATTTTACTTTACAATTTGTGACAGCCTAGTGGTTAGGACGTCAGCCTTCTAATCAGAGGTCTGCGGTTCGAACCCAGGCGCGCCCTATAACTTTTCGGAGTTATGTGCGTTTTTAAGCATTTAAAATATCACTTGCTTCAACGGTCAAGGAAAACATCGTGAGGAAACCTGCATACCTGAGAGTTCTCCATAATATTCTCAAAGATGTGTGAAGTCTGCCAATCCGCACATGGCCAACGTGGTGGACTATGGCCAAACCGTTCTCATATTGGATGAGGAGACCCTTGCTTTGTAGTGAGCCGAGAATGGGTTGATCATGATGATAAGGACTTTATAAGTGCTTTTACTTTATAGTTATTATAAGTGAACCAGTTCTCGACTGCTTCGTAGATATTGAGGTAAGCACATTTGGGTAAGGGTCACGAGGTCATACGTGTGGTCAATGATAACTATTGTTGGGTATTGGAATTTTCTAAAAAATAGTACATACTGCCAGCCCAGAGTCGGGACATTGGTAATGTTTTTTTTTATACACTACAAATTAGCCGTTGATGACAATCTCACCTGATGATAAGTGATGATTGCAGTCTAAGATGGTAGCGGGCTAACCATTTTAGGGGTATGGTAAACCCATATTCTTTATAGGTTTCTACGCAACATTGTACCGGCGACTTTGTTACAAAAAGCGCTACAAAAAGTAAAAAAAAAAAACCGAAGCATGGATTAGCATTACGAATGATAGTCGAACTACTCTATTTCTAAATTGAAATTCAATAATTCCGCAGAATCATATTATCTCTCCGCGACCTTCCCACATTTACGTAGGTACTTATCAATATAAAAGAAAATGGTAATCCCTTTGACTTTGGTCATAATGAAAGGAAGTCTTTTGATTCTTAAAAGGCTATTAGTTCCTAAGGGCTTCTTTGTGAAATTAGGATTCAGATTATTAGGTACTTAGTTATGTACTTTTACTTTCATATCTATATAAAAGGTTGTTTGTCAAATAGTAGTATTTGTACTTGAATTGGAGCAAATATTCAAAATGCATAATATTACTAACATCCTATGTCCAAATGAAGGTATTACAATAAATTAAAAAAAAAACTGTTATGGTTATATAATTCAAGATAACATTCACATGTGTGTGCGTGTGAATGTGTGTGTATGTGAATTATTAAAAGTAGGCACAGCTGATGCAATAGTTGTCACTGCGTATATTTGAGAAGAATTTATCTTAGGAATGATGTGAACATTTTTTTTCATTATTATAAGTACCGCAAAACCGCTTTTTAGTGTTTTCGTGTATTATTCGCACGTACGTATGCTTCAGCTTTACCCAATGAGCCCATTTTTTGAACTAATAACTAGTCTATGTTATTTTCAGGTTCATAACATTATCATGATCAACCCATTACCGGCTCACTACAGAGCACGGGTCTCCTCTCAATATGAGAAGGGTTTGGCCATAGTCCACCACGCTGGCCATGTGCGGATTGGCAGACTTCACACGCCTTTGAGAACATTATGGATAACTCTCAGGCGTGCAGGTTCCCTCACGATGTTTTCCTTCACCGTCAAAGTAAATGATATTTTAATTTTTTTTTAAAACGCACATAACTCAGAAAAGTTAGAGGTGCGTGCCCGGATTCGAACCGCCGACCTCTGATTAGGAGGCTGACGCCCTAACCACTAGGCTATCACCGCTTTTACTAATAACATATCTCTTTGCAAATAAAAATACGTCATCCTATCATTATGTCGCCGCTTGAGTCAATGACAAATCAACAAACACAATTTTCTTTTTATAATATTAGAAAGTATGTCTAGTTTAAACATTTTCTGGATTGTTCAATGCTAGAGCACCGTAGGTACGCTGTCTTGGAAAGAAATTAAAAAAAGTTATGCCTGATTTTATCTCGTCCTCCCTGCTTCACCAATGCATCTCTAGAGGACCCTCTGGACATAAAAACCCAGTAATAGCACCTTAAAGGCACTAAAAAGGTCGATCCTGTACACCTGATAATAAATCGTTGGAAACAAAAAGAAAAATCCCCCATAAATCGGACCTCAATGCAATATACGTCTATTAGGTTCGCACTTGAAAGCCTTTAAATCTTTCTCTACCCCCAAAATACCCCCCGTTTTACAGCTAGCTAATACCGAGATTCAAGTGTAGACAATTTCTTCCATATCCTATCCATTTACTTTACATTAGTGGTTTGATAAGAGCATTTAAGTATTGTTTCAAACACAACGCGCAATGGACGCTGTGTAATTTGAGAGTGCCTAAATAAGCAGACAGGTAGCGTGTTTCGTAATAGTTTTATCGTATGTTGTTGCAGTAGAGGAATATCCTCTGCAAGGCGTTTGATAAATTTTTAATACTGAAACAGTACTCGGGGGGTTTAATAAAGGCCTGAGGTATTGCTTATCTATGGAATATATTATAAGCGAGGGTTGATTCTCCTTGGTTTTTGCGCGTTTTCTTCGGATTTAGACTTTACCCTTTTTTTAACACTTGACTACTCGCGTTTAAGATAAATAACAATAGGGACTGCAAAAAAACAAAAAAATTACAGTTTTATAGCGTCAGTGAATGGTAAAATATACTAAAATATATAGAGTATAAATTTCTGATTAGTTTTGTCTAAAGGTTTGATATTGGAATACAAGATTTTTATTTTTATTTTCCTACCGTCATTACTACCGTCGATTACAAATACTCGTAATATAATATCTAAAAATGGTATTGTTTCTTTATTTAGACAGATTTCAAGGAATCAAAAACATTTTATCTTATTTGTTATTTATTGTACATGATTAAGAAATCCATCAACTCTTTTTGCCCCATAGTTCTTTATACTATTAAATATTTGGATAAAAGCAGGCATTTCTTGTTGAAGTCTAACAATTAATATATTATGTACCACGATGCGTTACAGCGAAACGTGTTTAAGATTATTTTGCGACATTAACAAATGCTGGAGAATAAGGTGATATTTGCAGTTATTGTACATTAGCGGGAGAGTTAATTTACAATTTATTTTGGTTTCAGTATGTTCACTCTCCGTTGGTCTAAATTAATTATCTTTTACGCGAAGTAAACTATACCAGAAAATTACTAAGAACTTGTTAATTCTTTGGCTATTTGTATAACAATATTTGACACGTACCAATAATTTACTAAAGGTGTGAGATTATGATTTATGGAACATTTAAAATTGGCCAGAATATGCACACATTGACAACACAAATAAATGTTAAGAGTGAGCTCGTACCACCGTTGCACCATTTTTTAAATTAATAATAATGACAAACCTTAAGTAAAAGGGTAAATGCAAAGTATTATTGTTTTCACATTTTTTTTTTTTAAATAAATTTAAGCTACATACACTATAGTAGTAGTCGAAGTTATGTGCGTTTTTAAAAATTAAAATATCGCTTGCTTCAACGGTGAAGGAAAACATCGTGAGGAAACCTGCACGCCTGAGAGTTCTCCATAATGTTCTCAAAGGCATGTGAAGTCTGCCAATCCGCACATGGCTAGCGTGGTTGACTACGGCCAAACCCTTCTCATATTGTGAGGAGACCTGTGCTCTGTAGTGAGCCGGTAATTGGTTGATCATGATGATGATGATGACACTATAGTAAACGATTTGCATCTTACATGCAATCTTACAGGTTACCCTAAAGTGTTGATGATTTACTTCTAAAATACGCAACCCTCAGTGCCCAAGCTCGAGCTTTCATTTGATGGTTTTATTTAATCGAGAATCGCCGTCTTTTCGGAGGTCGGTAGAAAAAAATCAAATGTAAGTAAATAACAATAAAGATAACAGCAATAACTCCTCACCGAGCTGACATCTCACGCATTCATTACGCCGGAATGTCTTTATTAACTCCGCGGCATTTGTCTCATATCATATCTTATCTTTATCTTTTACCCCCTTTTGCTCCCCATTACCCCATTTTGCCCTCTCCCACCTCGAGTGATGTATGTAATCTCGAAATACTTACTCTATTCTGTGTCCACATAATTTCTCTTCGAATATAATGCTGTTGTAATTAAAGCTGTTACTTTTTGTTGGTTCGTAAAGAATTAAGCTGTGATAGCCTATTGGTTAAGAATTCTGCCTCTTAATCATAGGTCCGGGGTTTGATCTCGGGCACCGCTAACTTATAATATACTTATAACTTATAATAATATACGACAAGGAAAAAAAGGGAATACGAATGAGTAATACCGCAGCGTTAGAATTAGCAGAGTTTCTTCTCATACGCCGACTTTCTCGACTTATTGTAGCGTAGAGATGTGAAGAAAATAGGCAAAAGCTTATTAAAAAGGTTTATTCGTCGTTGACACTGTGGTAGTATTTAGGCTTGATATCAGAGTCGGAAGCGGTGAAGCGGTGATAGCCTAGTGGTTAGATCGTCGGCCTCCTAATCAGAGGTCGGCGGTTCTAATCCGGGCACGCACCTCTAACTTTTCGGAGTTATGTGCGTTTTTAAACAATTAAAATATCACTTGCTTCAACGGTGAAGGAAAACATCGTGAGGAAACCTGCACGCCTGAGAGTTCTCGATAATGTTCTCGAAGGCGTGTGAAGTCTGCCAATCTGATATGACATGACATGTCCAAACCTTTTTCATATTGACAGGAGACCCGTGCTCTGTAAATCTGTGGCAAAGGGTTGATGATGATTTTAGATATACGAAATACCTTATATTCAGTTTTAGTATATCTTTTATTCAATACTTTCAAAGCCCTGGTTTAAATCCTTAGGAGATGTTTTTTGAGACAAACATTTGTAGCGGACATTTACGTTGTAAGTATAAATTATCTCCACAAAAAATTTCAGCCCGTTCGGAACAGTGGTTTGAGATGATATATCACCTTTATATTTACAGATTTCCTTATATTTGTTTTATTATGTTTTTATGCTTTGTTTGACCTATAACCTTTTGACAGCGACATTAAAGTTTACTTAAAGTAGACTGTGAACTTTAAACTGTCATATTATGACACAGCAAGGACGTCTCTATTATCTACTCAGTTGAAAGACATGGGGGTGAAGATAAGCAAGACGTGATTTGATATAACAAAAATAAGGTCATACCATTAAATTCGGTTCCTGTAGTTGACTAGAATCGGTCAACTATCACGAACATCAGCTTTAGCTTGCCCCCCTTCTATGGACTGGCCTCCTCTATCATAGGAGATTGACCACATTATTCTAATGCAGGTTGGCTTACACGGTCATAATGGTAAAGTGAAAATAGCTATAACTGCGGCTCAACGTGCTCTGGATTTCATAATGGTTTAATTAAGCTGACTAATATAATGGAAATGTATGTTTGTTGTACCAAAACTACTCCACGGATCCCCATGAAATTTAGCAGATATACAGATCGCGTTCAAGAACCAGATTTATCCACATAGCACAGTGAGTTGCGAAGCTGAAATGGCTATGGGCGGAGCTCGGAGAACCATCCGTGGGTCCCGAAGCTCTGGAATGGTAACGCAGCATCGGTAAACGTAGCGTTACGGCCCCCAACTAGATGGACAGACGACGTCAAACGAGTCGCAGGGAGCCGCTGGAAACAAGCGACCCAAGATCGTGGATTTTGGAACTCCCTACAAAAGACGTATGTTGAATGTATGATACGATGATTATGATAGCCAGCGTTTAGAAGGAAGACACAAAATACTTTTCACTCCGGGAAAACTAGCTGAATATATACCGATAAAAACGGAGAAGTCAAGAATAACAGCTAGTTAAGTAACTATATCTGATGTGATTTTAGCCAACTAGCCTTGAACTCGTAGCCTCGTAATTAATCATTTTACGTGCTAACTACTGAACAACAGTGCACTCAACAACAACCACTAAAAACTGCCTTACTCAAATAATATACTAAATTGAGAACATTGGAAACGCTTTTAAATCAATCATCCGTTTGTAAACGCCGACAGCTCGTTCAGGAGTTTCAAATATAAATGGTTTTACATTTTGGAGCATTGATAAATTGACGACCTCTTCGACACAGCGGTACGGTTAGCGACCTTCTGGAGGAGGTCTCAGGTTCGATATTTTCATTTGCACATCAGTGTTTTTTTTTATTACGCTACAAGTTAGCCCTTATTGGCCATCTGGTAGTATGTAATGATGTAGTTTAAGATGGTAACGGGATGATATGATAAATTCATACTAATAATTTGTTTCCATCCAAACACCTCATTGCGCTAAATCGCTTGGCGGCATGCCGCAGATAAAACCTCTCAACAGACCAGACTCGAGCCGGGAATCGAATTCAGGACCTCCCAATATCAACCGATGGATGAACACTATCGTATACCTATGTGAGTTCAACTGCTGTTTGAAAAATGAGTCAATAAAAAAACTTAGATTCGTTCTCGAATGAGTTCACACAACTGATTATTTTATGTTTTTCTAACTATAAGTGCCGAAAAAGTTACTTCAGTACATTCATATTTTTAAGCTTTTTTTGTCAGACAGTAATGAAACAATTATTAAAACCAAAACTAAGCGAGCAACAGCGAGAGCTGTGCACTTAAAAGACATTAAAACATAACAAGGGCGGCCGAAATACTTTAAAAACAGTGTTTAACATTAAAAAGTGATTTGGTGGAGCTGCCGTGAGGCACTATCATTTGTTTGAAGACTCCCGGCTGAGCGACATCTGTGAGTGAGCACTTAGCAAAGCGAAACTGAGCTAAGTACATTTATTAAACAGGACAGAGTGCAACAACTCAAACTCAACTCGTAGAAGTCTATCTGTCATTAGCAACGATTTCAAGCCGCTCATATCTTTCGCTCTATTGATTGATATTTTCTTAAACAATAAACAGCAAGTATAATTTGCTATATTCCGCCGACAAATTTATCATGGACTTCCGCAAAGTAACGCCTGCTTCTATTCATTATTTGATATTTTCTTTTCTTTATTATGTTGATTGGGTGACTTTCTGTGTACAACAACAAAAGGTGTCTTTCAATTCAGTTTTATTGTCTTCTCGATATGTTTTCATTGATGAGATGGCAATTCTAGCATAACAAACTACTTTAATCTACATATCAAATAAAAATGTCTAATGCCTGTTCTATTAGCGGGACTGCAATTTGGCAAATCAATTTTGGTCTAAACCGGCAAAGTCGTGTCGCCAAGCGATTAAGCGTTCCGGCACGATGTCGCGTAGAAACCAATTAGGAGTGTGGTTCACCATACCTTTAACAGGTTATCCCGCTACCATCTTAGTCTGCATCATCACTATCAGGTGAGATTGGGGACAAGGGTTTATAAAAAATTAAAAAATAAATGAATTATATATATTTTTTAAAAATTACAAATTAGTTCTTGCAAGGTATCTCACCTGGTGGTAAGTGATGATGCTGTCTAGGAAGGTAGCGGGCTAACATTTTAGGAGTATGGTACACCCACGCTCCTAATTGGTTTCTACGCGATATCGTGCCGGAACGCTAAATCGCTTGGTGACACGTATTTGTCAGTAGGGTGGTATCTAGCCACGGCCCAAACCTCCCCCCAGACCAGACTCGATGGGTATTGAACCCAGGACCTTCAACTTTATAATGCGACAGCTTACGCACTGCTGCACGGAGGTCATCATTCTAAAAGATAATGGGTGTCATGAAACCATATCGTCTCATTTCAGTTATATTATGAATGGAGCCGGTTCTGAATGAAGTTTTGTACAGAAACAGATTAAAGTATGGAAGAGTTCATAAGCTTCACTTTACCCGGATAAATATAAGGGTCTCAATAGACAGAACTTTTTAAGAGTCCATGGTGACTTGTAAAGTCGCGGGCAGCGGCAATTATTTATTAGTCGAAATAATATAAATAACTAGCTGACCCGGCAAACGTTGTTTTGCCATAAATTATTTCTAATTTTAGTCGAATTAGAGTGAAAAACATTCACAATAAAGACGAAAATTGTTCAGTTTTCGACCGGAGAGGAAAAATGATTAAATTACTAAAATGGCTATTAATAAATAAGGGTTGATCGTAGAAGGGTGAAAATTGAGGATTGTATGTATTTTTGTATGTTGTATCATAAAAAAATAGAAATTAAAAATTTTGAATAAAAAATAAAAAAAAAATTTAGGGGTGGACTACCCCTAACATTTAGGGGGATGAAAAATAGATGTTGGCCGATTCTCATTGATACCGGATAAGCATAAAAAATTTCATCAAAATCGGTCAAGCCGTTTCGGAGGAGTATGGCAACGAAAACTGTGACACGAGAATTTTATATATTAGATTTGACTTACACCCCTCCGCATCAGCGGCACTGATATTTTAATCTGTTTGAAGAAGCTGCATAAATATTTATATAAATATTAATCTCGACTGCATGCTAGTAGAGTCAAGTGCGAGACGGTATGAGAAACAACCGCAGGGTTGGCTTTACTAATCCGTGTCACTTTGTTTGACAAACTGTAGCAAAAAAGACAACGTTTTTACATATTGAAATAATATTATGCTATCTTTACAGTTACTGAGGGAGATTTCTTGTAGTATCTGCGTGATTAATAAGATTATAGCGTGAGAAAGAAGGGGATATCAAAAATAGTCCGATTTGCCTCCCACGATTGCAGGAAATTACTTCAAGCGATAAGGCCACTTTTGCGACAAATAGATTCCAAATTATTTTTTAGATTTTTTTTATCCACCACAAGTTAGCCCTTGACGGCAATCTCACTTGATGGTAAGTGATGATACAGTCTAAAATGGTAGCGGGCTAACCTGTAAGGGGTATGGTAAACCCATACTCCTTTCGGTTTCTACGCGACATCGTGCCGGAACGCTAAATCGCTTGGCGACACGTCTTTGTAGGTAGGGTGGTAACTAGCCACGGCCGAAGCCTCCCACCAGGCCAGACTCGAGCCGGGAATCGAACCCAGGACCTCCAACTTTTTTATAATCTGACAGCGCGAGCGCTGCGCCACGGAGGTCGCCCAATGTTTACCACGTGACCGTCTCATTGCTTTTTTATATACATCGCGGGTAAACTAGTTCTTGGGTCACCTGATGTTGAGTGATTACCGTCGGTCATGAAAATCTGCAGCACCATAGGAGTCAGCGATGCGCTGCCGGCCGAACCAATTTTGCTAGTTAGGTTCTCTGAGACCTCAAACCACAATACCTTATCGCTTGGCGATTACGTATGTCTTCGCCAGTAAGGTGGATACGAGAAAACTCCCAACAGACCAAACTTGCATCAGGAATCTACATTCGCGTTACGTAGGTCACAGTCTCACAAAACGTCAAAGCTCTTGATCAAGAGTACAACTACCCGTACAAAAGGACTGAAACTATATTGACAGTAGGAATTTCATTTATGACTTTAACCATCGAAACATGACCTCCTACATATTAAACGTCCTCCGTGGTGTAGTGCATCCACCGTAGCATTATAAAGTTGTTGGTCTTGGGTTCGATTCACGGCTCGAGTCTTGTCTGGTGGGCTTTGGCCGTTTCTAGTTACCACCCTACTGACATAGACATAGACATTTAGCGTTCCATACCCCTTTTTGTCTTTTTTTTCACGCTGGGAAATGCTTTTACGCATCGCCTACGCAGGCAAGATTGCGCCGCTTCCGACGGAGTATGTGGGACTCCCTGGTAGCCAGGCTGGCCAGCAGAATACCCACTAAAACCCAGCGATGCTCCTTCGCGTGGCTGGGTCACGGGAACACTTATGCACTCGACCGTGGCCCAGCCAGCGTTCCATACCCCTAACAGGTTAGACCGCTAACGTCTTAGATTGCATCATCACCAGGTGAGATAGCCGTCAAAGGCTAACTTGGAGTGGATGCAAAAAACCCACAAGGGTCGGCGACTTAATTATATGCTACTTTTAATTTGATAATAGCAATAAAGTCTAAATTTGTCTATTTATCTAATAACATTAAGTTATAATTATCGTCAGTATTACACAGACTTAATTGAAATTAAATGAAAATGAAAAAATGAAAATATAAAGTAAATTTTCATTGCACACCAATACAGAAGAAAAAAAAGAATAGAAATAGGCACACACATAAAATAAATAGGTGCAATAGGCGGCCTTATCGCTAATGAGTTTGTGTCTGTTAAACTTCACACCATTCATCATCATCCTCGAACATCATGCACACTATTTGACTGCCATAGGTCTTCTCTCTTATAGAAGAAAAGAAATAAGTGTGAGATATAGTCTACTAACTGTCGATAAAGTAAGAACAATTTCAGTTAGGTCAATATCATGCGAGCTGCAACTGCAAATAAGTTCCAAAAGTCATCATCATCATCATGATCAACCCATTACCGGCTCACTACAGAGCACGGGTCTCATCTCAATATGAGAAGGGTTTGGCCATAGTCCACCACGCTGGCCATGTGTGGATTGGCAGACTTCACACGCCTTTGAAAACATTATGGAGAACTCTCAGGCGTGCAGGTTTCCTCACGATGTTTTCCTTCACCGTGGAAGCAAGTGATATTTTAATCGTTTAAAAACACACATAACTCCGAAAAGTTAGAGGTGCGTGCCCGGATTGGAACCGCCGACCTCTGATTAGGAGGCTGACGCCCTAACCACTAGGCTATCACCGCTTACTGACGCCGTAACCACTAGGCTATCACCGCTTAGTTTCAAAAGTGTATTCCGGTAATTTAAAAAGTACCTCATTGCCAGCTACATCTATAGACGTTCAGAACAGGAACTCCTAGTGCGATGACCGGCTGCGGTTTGACCCAGTGTGATGACGTATTAGTGTACAGTGCAATCAATCAATCAACGTTGTGACTTTGGCCACACTTACCTCAATAATTAAATGGATGTTGGTCGAACTTTGGTGATCTTAACTTTGGCTCAAGCACTCCATCTTTGCATTAAGAGCATGTTATGCCATCGGTCCTAGTCATCATTAACAGGAAAGTATACACAGAATCACTGAAAGCGTATCTGTAGCGTATTTTTGTTTTATATACTACAAATTAGCCCTTGACGGCTATCTCACCTGGTGGTAAGTGATGATGCTGTCTAGGATGGTAGCGGGCTAACATGTTAGGAGTATAGCAAGCCCATGCTCCTAATTAGTTTCTACGCGACATCGTTCACTATCGCATTGTGACACGTCTTTGTCGATAGAGTGGTAACTTACCATGGCCGAAGCCTCCCACCAGACCACACTCGAGCCAGGAATCAAACACAGGACCTCCAACTTTTTAATACGACAGTGCACGTACTGAGGTTGTCAAAAATCTTAAGCGTATTATTTTACCTATTAGTCAACTTATTCATTATTATTATGTTTCTAAATTTGAGTACTCGTACATATATTGAGTCGGCAACGATACCGGTCCATTAATAAATTAACCGTATAGCATCTAAAATGATTTTTTAACAAAGCAGACTTTATTTATTTATTCATTAACATCATAATCAACCTATTATCCCACTAAGGGGCACAAGTCTTATTTCAGAGACTTTCGGTAATCCTTGGTGAGAACATTATGGAGAACTCTCAACCATGCATTACTTTACGATCTCTTCCTTCACCTTAACATGTGCTGTTTTTTTCTTAGGATTAGGATTTACCTAATTTCTAAAAAGCATATAACTCCCTAAAGTTTATTTTACGTACCGGGGATCAAACTTGGTCCCCCGAAAGGAAGACTAAAGATTTAACCATTAGGCTATCATAGCCTTTTTACAGATTTGAAGTGTCAATTTTGACAGTCACACGTATATAAAATGGCTACTAATCACGATGGCGTAAAAGATGATACTTGGTCTTATATTTTTGAATATTACAGATATTGGCTTAGACGGAGCCCAGAAGTTAATTCCAGGTCTTTGCTGTGCAGAGAAATGGTGAAGCAAAGCGCTTTGTGCAATCTCGATTTAACCCTCCGAACGGCGCACGTAGGCATAATATTGGAATACGAAACCAAACTGAAGCGGGTCAGTAATACCCCACGCAAACGGTTATGGAATAGGTACAGTGTCAGTGCCAAAGCGATGTCCAAATATGTAAATAGCCTCAACGGGTCACTGGGACCGAACGCAGAGAGAAATTAATTATATCGGTATACACCATCTGTCGTATCAATATTCAATCCAATTGCTGGGGAAGTGTAGCTACGGTATATTTGAATGCTACTTAACTCAACTACCATGGTAGTTAAGTTAATGCTAAACAATTTATGCTCATCACAATGCATATTAGTGAAGTTTGACGACCTCCATGGCGCAGTGCGTGCGCTGTTGCATTTAAAAGTTGGAGGTCCTGGGTTCGATTCCCAGCTCGAGTCTGGTCTGGTGGGAGGCTTCGGCCGTGGCTAGTTACCACCCTACCGACAAAGACGTGTCGCCAAGCGATTTAGCGTTCCGGCACGATGTCGCGTAGAAAACAATTTGGAGTATGGGTTTACCATGCCCCTGACAGGTTAGCCCGCTACCATCTTAGACTGCATCATCACTTACCATCAGGTGAGATTGCCGTCAAGGGCTAACTTGTAGAGGATAAAAAAAAAAGTTTAGCTAATATTGGACCTGGAGAACTCCTCAAAGATTAACGCTCCAGCATCGGGAATACCATAGCGTTTTAAAATGTGACGAGTGTTTGTCATTTGGCTAATGAACCTTAGATGGTTGACAATGAGACCAACTTAAATATGAATAATAAATCTACTCCAGCAATAACTATGATGTTTTTTCCCCTATTTTTCTTTTTTTTTAATGTATGTGAGATAACCAGCTAGTGGGGTCCCGAAGCCGGACCCTCCACCGAAGGTCTATCTGCGAAGTCCTCTAACTCAAGATCCGAAGACTACACTTGACGGATAATGATGCCTATAATTTGATGATGGCAGTCATACGAGAAACCAAAACGATGGTTTTTGCAAAAAAATATATTTTAAAGTTCTTTATCAAGGCTTGCACCGCTCTTGTTTCTAAGACAGATACGTTTTAGTAATCGCTTCATGCAAATGATACGAATCATCATGATCAACCAATTACCGGCTCACTACTGAGCACGGGTCTCCTCTCAACATGAGAAGGGTTTGGCCATAGTCCACCACGCTGGCCATGTGCGGATTGGCAGACTTCACACGCCTTTGAGAACATTATGACGAACTCTGAGGCGTGCAGGTTTCCTCACGATGTTTTCCTTCACCGTTGAAGCAAGTGATATTTAAATTTTTTTAAAAACTCACATACCTCCGAAATGGTAAAGGTGACCGCCGACCTCTGATTTGGAGGCTGACGCCCTAACCGCTAGGCTATCACCGCTTCAAATGATATTGACTCAATACAAAATGAGTCACTACGTATGCAATATTTTACACACATAGACGTGATTGATAAACGATTCCGTCTGACCACACGTCGTGTAGACTGATCACTCATGCCTTAGTCATTGTTTTGGCTTGTAATGAATAATCAATAAGTACCGAGTAAAGTAGAAACCTTGCGGTGTTTTCCTGTACCTGCTTACCTACATTTTAGGTTCCATTAGCATATATTGTGTAAATAACGCTCCAAAATACTTTACACATCTAATACCTATTTAACACCTAATAATCTGACGACCTCTGTGGCGCAGTGTGTGCGCTGTCACATTATACAGTTGGAGGTCCCGGGTTCGATTCCCGGCTCGATTCTGGTCTTGTGGGAGGCTTCGGCCATGGCTTGTTACCACCCTACCGACAAAGACGTGTCGCCAAGCGATTTAGCGTTCCGTCACGATGTCGAGAAGAAACCAATTAGCAGTGTGGGTTTACCATCCTAGACAGCATAATCACTTACCACCAGGTGAGATAGCCGTCAAGGGCTTATAATATAACTTATAGTGTATAAAGAGTTGATAATGAAAGTTTGGAAGACTCGAGCCTGAAATCGAACCCAGGACCTAATACTTTATAATGCGACAGTGCACGAACTGTGCCACGGAGGTCGTAAAAAAAGTTAAGTTAAAAAGTTAAGTTGTTTTGGTTATAAGTTTTTTATATTTAATTAGGAGATGATGATGATGATGGGGCTGGCATTTCCGTTTCGTACAAAAGTCCCAAAAAAATAGATTAAAAAAAATTTTACTTATAATAACGACGTCTTACTATGCAGTGACTTCTTCGGTAAGCGTGACATCACGGCAGCGCGTTTAGAGCATTTTTTATACTATAAAGTTAAGTACAAAATGCGTGCTCATACATATTGTATGAGGGATCATCGCTTGGCCGGATAAAATAAAGGCGCGGGCACAGTAGTTAAGTCGGGATTTCAATAATATCAAGTGTATTTCTTTGTAGGGTATCAAGGAAAATTTTGACGACCTCAGGGGCACACTGCGTGGGCTACCGCAAAATTTGGAGATCCTGGGTTCCATTCCCGGCTCCAGTCGAGTCTTAGTGTAGGCTTTGACCGTAGCTAGTTACCACCATACCGATAACGACAAGTCCCCAAGCGAATTAACGTTCCGTTTCACGATGTCGCGTAAAAATCAATTAGGAGTATGTGATTACCATACCTTTCATAGGTTAGCAAGCTACCATCATAGACTGCATCATATTAGCCTGCATCATCACCAGGTGAGATTGCCGTTAAAGGCTAACTTGTGGTGTATAAAAAAAAATATATACTTATTTTAACAGCCTCTGCAAAATATATACAATGCGTTTTCAAAGAAAAGCATTCCATCTCAAAGAAGACGGCTTCGATGCGACTTTTTGCGTGCGGGGCAGTATTATAAAGTGGGGAGTACCAGGTTTGAATCCCGGCTCGAGACTAGTCTGCTAAGTGGCTTTGGCCGCGACTGGATAGCACTCTACCGGCAAAGACACCGCCAAGCGATTTAGAGTTTCACTATAATGCCGCTTAGAAGCCGAATCAAGGACTTCTTCTTCTTCTTTAGGTGCCTCTCCAACTAGTGAAGGTTGGCAGTCAGAATGGCATATTTTGCCTTGTCTCTCGCGAGGCTGAAAAGCTGGGCGACACTCGCGATCCCACTCCACTCCCTGATGTTTCGCAACCAAGACTTCCTCTTGCGACCGATGCGCCTCTTTCCCGCTACTTTGCCCATCATTATAAGTTGCAGGAGCCTGTATCTGTCATGCCTAAACACATGCCCCAGATAAGCAACTTTTTTCTTTTTGATAGTAGAAACAAGGACAAAAAATACTAAAATTCAAATGAATTTATTTGTCAGCTTTACAAAGATATATACACAAACATTTTCGCTAATAATAATAAATTATCATTATTATACACTTACGTAAGGCAAATACCCTAATGTACTCACACCTTTACACGCCTAAAACGCATCCGGTCATATTTTGACCGCTATTAAGAGTTATTGCTGCATTTTTATTCATGGGACAATTTAAGAAATACCCGGTTTTAGAGTTTAGGGGTAACCACTATAAAGGGTGGATGTAAGGCGCAGACTATACGAGCGTACCGGTCCGGGTTCAGTTAGTCAATAAAGTTTATTTATGATTGACTAACCTAAACTTTCGAGTAATCCTAAAAGTTAAAATTTACATCTGCTAAGTATAAATACAATGTTTGATTAAATAAATAGATATTTAAAGATACCATCGAAAATGTGGGCTTTCGTCGAAGGCACGCCTCTACGTGGTTGTTCGCAAACAAATTAAAAAGATCTAGTCCGAGTTGACAGACGTTCTTCATCACAGAGTGTATGCCATCAAAAGAAACTTTATCAAAAGAGTTTCTTTTCGATTTCCTGATCAAATTACACTCTGCCAAGAGTGAACAACATAGAAGATAAGAATACAACAATCAGACTAAAGCCCTGCTCGTTTGTTCACAATGTGACGTGACATGACACCCATTTGTAATTGTGTTGTAATTAAGATAAAAAAAATACTTTTTAAGTAATGCACATCCAGGAAATTAAAGGTTTACTTTAGTCATTGATAGTACCTACCATTCCTTTGTATTGTATCATCATCATCATCATCATCATGAACAACCCAAAACCGGCTCACTACAGAGCACGGGTCTCTTCTCAATATGAGAAGGGTTTGGCCATAGTCCACCACGCTGGCCATATGCGGATTGTCAGACTTCACACGCCTTGTTTTCAACATTATGGAGAACTCTCAGGCGTGCAGGTTTCCTCACGATGTTTTCCTTCACCGTTGAAACTTTTATTTTAATTTTTTTAAAACGCACATAACGCCGAAAAGTTATAGGTGCGTGCCCGGATTCGAACCGCCGACCTCTGATTAGGAGGCTGACGCCCTAACCACTAGGCTATCACCGCTGTATTGTATTATATTTATGTATTTAGAAGGATACATCCTGGACTAGATTGCCGCCGGCTCAGGGCCGGATTGCTAACGGTTCCATGTGTAGTCTAAGCCTTAAGCTGGCCCGTAATATTGGATGATGTAAATGCGTTACCGACATATTTGACCGTCGAATAGTTCTCCCTTTTGTATGAATGTATGAATGTACGGCATCCCATATGTCGCAGACGCGTAAGAGTATAATAGGGTTCACTGAATAGTCTAGATAGGCATAGGCGTGACAATGTAAAGCAATCGATTGCGTTGGCAAAGCAACATTGATGTTGGCTAATGGATGGATATAGAACAATTGAACGAGCAACGATTGCAATCAAATTTAAGAGAATAAGGAGTAAAAGGTGTTCTTTAGTCTGCAGCACTCTGACGACCTCAATTGGCGCAGCACACGCGCTGTCGCATTATAAAGTTCGAGGTCCTGGGTTCGATTACCGGCTCGAGTATGGTCTGGTAGGAGGCTTAGGTCGTGGCTAGTTACCACCCTACCGACAAAGACGTGTCGCCTTAAGCGTTCCGGCACGATGTCGCATAGAGACCAATTAGGAGTGTGGGTTTACCATACCCCTAACAGGTTAGCCCGTTTCCATCCTAGACTGCATCACTTACCACCAGGTGAGATAGCCGTCAAGGGCTAACTTGTAGTGTGTAAAAAAAAGCAGCAGGCTACCAGTTTCCTCAAATTGAATGTATAGACTATTATTATACTATTATGTATATACTATTATTATATTACTGCGTGTTTCATCATACGAACAACATGGCACCGACTTGTTGAAGCTGAAATGTTCAAAGCCTAAATTTGTATTGCCGATTTGATGTTATGATGACACTGAATAGCAATCGTTGTGATTTTGATAGGATTTTTTGTTGAGATCTTCTTTTAAGATTATCTTTTACCCTGAATCCCTTATTTAATTGGAACCCTCTTAGCTTTAGTTTTAAGTTGACGAGTGTAGTTATCACCATCACCTCATACAATAAAATAAAGAAAAATATCATATGTATGTAAACGCTTCATAAATGTCTGTAATATGTTTGCATGAAGAAAGTTATTTTTATTCGATTTAATTTGAATGATACAATACAACACATTTATTCGAGGTCCGTAGTAGTTTAAGAGTATCTTAAGAACTATCGCTAATTTATTTATGAGTCAAATTAGTATAAAATATTTGATCAGAGGATCTTTTCATTTAATTTATTTAGATATTTTAGTGTAGCGAAGAGACCAAAAGCATGATCAACTGATACGAGGAGTGGTGGATTCGCTATAATATAAGTTTACATCAGTGACAAGGCTTACACAGGGTTGAATTTTATCTGTATGTTTAAATGGAAGAGGTGATCTGATTTTCTCATATATCAACGCAAATCAAGATATGGATCGAGCTGAAATTTATCACGTAGATAGTTTTTGTAACGCATGCATCTATTAAGAAAAGATTTTTGAATATTCATCCTCCAAGGCAGCTAAATAGGTGTTTCAAAAAGAAAAGTTTGTCAGTTTTGAATTTGGGTACACGATATGAAAGCAAACGAAGCCGCGGGTAAAAACTAGCATGTAAATGGTACATTAAGTAATGTTACATATTGTCAATGTACTTAAACTCTTACGCAGAGCAGAGAATGTTGCCAAAGAAATTTAAGATGATGTCACCAATAAACAAAAACTTTAAAAGTAAACGGATGTATAACATTTGTTTATTTACAAACTTGCTCCAAAGGCAGTGACGTAGTTTAAGAACCTATCGCGATTAATAGCTCAATCTTAGGGTAATGGTAAAGCCATAAACCTGTCGGAGAGTACGAAACTGGCGAATGTCCTTGAAATTAATTAAAACTACCCTCCGAAAGGCGTAGCAGTTTAGCAAAGCCATTGGTTGATCTTGAATCGATTAGAAGGGTTATATTGAGTTATCCGCCGCTTAGCCGGTAACGATATGTGGGGCTCCTAAGTAGACTTCACTACAATGAATACGAGTTGGTATTTCATTGCTATCTAATGGTTCCGCTCATGACTTGTTACAATATTCATTACTAAACTGGCGGTTCACCTGTAGTTTAGGCGTAGCGTTGTTAGTATTTAAGGTATTAAAATAGAAAAATAGAAAACATATTCACACATACATATACACATACACACATACATATACACGTACCCTGAAAATCATAGATACACGCTCATAATTGTTTAATTTAACCTTTATTTTTCTTTGTTTAATTTTGGCTGTGTAAATTTTGTTATTTTTGTCAATCGGTCAAAAAAAAATACGGATTGGCCCCAGATAACCCTAGATAGAGACAAATGGAAGGAAGAAAGGGAGGCCTTTGCCCAACATTGGGACAGTACGGGCTGATAATAATAATTGTCAATCGCATATTATTGTACCAATAGATATAGGGAAGACACTGTCTCCTGTAACACAGTTTAAACTATCACAGGAGACAGGGCTTCACATATATAAAATGTAGTTATGCTTTTGATAAATAAATAAATCATTAAATTAAATTAAATTAAAGTATTAATTTTTTGTCTGATACTGTTAACGTTTTCATCAGCGGTGACTATTTTCATATATTTTTAAGTATTTTATTTAAATAACCAATACTTTGGCATGCTAGGTTAAGCACTTAATTGACTTGCTTGAGATTAACACAATGCTTTCGTGTGTTTCGGGTATTGTAAATATTTTTAGCTTCTAAGATTAAATAGGTCTACACTTGTGGTCCTGCCTTATTAATTTAAACAAACAAGAAAATATATCTGCCTTAGATATACGACGATTACATTGAGGTTAAAGCGACCAGATTCAATTCAGTGCTTTCTTAGTACAACAATCATTATTGTCACCATCCTCAATCTATTAAATTCCCATTGCTGAGTACAACTCTTTTTTTTTAAGAGGTGAGTTTTTTGAGTATTATCCAACTATGCTGCTTATCTTCTGGTGGTTTATAGCAGCCTTGGGCCCTAGATGAGTAAAATAGAAACTGATAGTAGAAATTGCACACAAGAAGTGTAAGTAGTAAAGTCCTACTATAGTGTAAAGGATTATGTAAATGATAAAAAAGCATGGATATGAAATATTGCTCTAATAAGATAGCTCTTAACATAATTTTAAGTGGCATGTGAGATGGTGATAACAAAAATAAAATTTACCTGGCTAAGTTTGTTGTGGGCTTCTTCTTAGACCGGGGCGCGTTTGGAACCCTCATAGCTTTAGTTTTAAGTTTACGAATATATTTATCATCATCAAATCAATACTATGTAAATTATGACGCGTCAAAAGTGCCTTTTAAAAGACTATTTGAATAAAGATAATTTGAATTTGAATTTGAATTTACACAGACGCGGGTCTGCGACAGCAAAAGAGAACGTTAGGCCGTTTGCCATGACGGCATTAGCTTGATTAAACCAGCCTTATTTATTTATTATAAACAATAATCAACAGTTTAACCGTACTAATATCTACTCTACCTGCAGTTAGATAGTCTCTTAGCCAATCGATATAACATCGATGCTTAATTTTTACCGCTTGTCATACAAGGCGCAACATTTGTTTCACGTCAGTCGGAATTCTACACATTTGGGTATTCCGGGCGGGTCCCGACAACGAGCAAACTGCGGTAGATTAGTACGTGACTCGCATCGCGCTGTCTCGCAAACAACCACACATAACTGGCGCGGCTATTACTGGATCTGAGTTGAGGCAAATGTCGCCTCGTGTATAGCGCGCCTTATTGTCTACTAGATTAGCGTCTGACACGTTTTCAGTAACTCTACTTCCCTAGTTCCCTAGTAATGTAAAAGGAAAGTTGCTGCGAGAAATAATTACAAAACAATCAAATATTAATAAACTTTATTCAAGTAATCCTTCAAAAGGCACTTTTGATGCGTCCATAACTTAAATTAACATAAAATTAAATAGAAAAAGAAAATTGTTTTGTTCATGTAAACCTATTATACGCATCTATGAAGGGTTCTTATAATATATTTTTATAATTTTATTACGTGAAGTGACGGTGATAACAATATTCGTAAACTTAAAAATAAAGCTACTTATAAGGTGTTCACTCTGGACTAAGATACCCGCAAAAAACTTAGCTGGGTAAGTTTAGATTAGTACAGTCCTGTATTTTTGTTATTACCATCTCACATGTCCCTTAAAACTATTTAAGATACATTAAACAATACTACTACAGCAACATTTTATACAACCTAAGCTTTTTCATCATTTACATAATTTATTTACATTATAATAGGACATTTGTACACGCTTTTTTTTTTTTTTTTCCGCTGGGTAATGCTTTTACGCATCCCCTCCGGAGGCGACGCAGGCAAGACTGCGCCGCTTCCGACGGGGTATGTGGGACTCCCCGGCGGCCAGGCTGCCGACCAGAATACCCACTAAAACCCAGCGATGCTCCTTCGCGTCGCCTGGTGGCTTGGTCACGGGAACACTGATGCACTCGACCGCGGCACATTTGTACACGCTAACGTTTTAAAGCAAACAACGAATGATTGCATTTTTAATACAAGTCAGTATTTTGGACTATTATTCCCAGTGTATTACAAATGATCGCATTTTTAATATAAGTGACTGCATTCCCAGTGTATTATTATATTATGTATTAATCTATAATATACAGAAACATGACAAAACTAATTTCATTAAAATCATTGAGGTGTTTTAGAATTTCAGAATCGCAGTTTTCCGGGATAAAAAGTATACCTATAGCCAATTCACTTCTGCAGCTTATCAAAACTATCTGCAAAAATCACGTCAATCAGTTACCTAGTTTAATTTTTTTCTTTTTTTTCTCTTTCACATGTTTTAATTTTTATTTTTATTTTCTTGTTATTTATATTGTTAATCTTTTTTTTAATTATTTTGTCACGCCCTTAATATTGTCATTTTCATTAAGTCGTGGATAGTGTTGTTAATTGTATATTTATTTATAGTTATTATGTGTAAGTTTATCTTGTACTAGTATTTAATATACAATTGTTTGCTGTCCCAAATAAATAAAAATAAAATAAAAAATAAAAATAAATAAAAATAGTTGGAGTGTGCTATTACAAAAAGCCATTATATACTATAGCATTAATAATATCAGTACCGTTTATTATTAATGCTAGACGTTACCACATGATAGACGAATACGTCTATCGTCCGGTTATGTTAAGGGCACCAAGAAAGCGGTTCTACAATCGCCGTTACTGTAACCCGCCTTAACGCGTACGTGCCTGTTCTATGGAATAGACTCTATAGCTAGGCCCTGACACTCGATGTTAGATGTCCAAGTCAAAGATTTCGATTGTGACATTTATTACGACTGCGTGTCATACAGCGTCTCAATTTATGTTAGTTATTTTTAATTTCTCTGTTGTGTCTAAACTTAAAACTATTTTTTTTATTATATACCCGTATTTAGGTTTTTTATTTAGGTCTTCTTTTCTTTTTAGGTTATATTAAGATTATAATACCATATCTCATATATATTGAAGCGATGATAGCCCAGTGGTTAGGGCGTCAGCCTCCTAATCAGAGGTCGGCGGTTCGAATCCGGGCACGCACCTCTAACTTTTCGGAGCTATGTGCGTTTTTACACATTTAAAATATCACTTGCTTCAACGGTGAAGGAAAACATCGTGAGGAAACCTGCACGCCTGAGAGTTCAACATAATGTTCTCAAAGGAGCGTGAAATCTGCCAATCCGCACACGGCCAGCGTGGTGGACTATGGCCAAACCCTGCTCATATTGAGAGGAGATCCGTGCTCTGTAGTGAGTCGGTAATGGGCTGTTGGCATGATGATACCATATCATAGTGCGTAATGAAAATCTGTATCGACTATATTAACTGAAAGTTTTAACGAAACACCATTTTTTTAAGAGTGGCCTGGTAGTTCAAATTCCTAAACTGAAAATTTTCATTGTTAACTTAAGTTCGACCAAAAGGTCAAATCTAGGACTTCGTGATCAGTAATCTAAAATGCCGACTATTTGGCAGGAACCATTGGTTAGGTGTAAAAAAAAGTGTTGCGTTTGTGACAATATTGTTGTACAAGTTGTAACTATTATTTCGGATGCGGAGGTACACGTGTCGCCGGCGGCGGAGTCGGTAAATACACCCGCTGTTTGTATTGGTTAAACAGTTCCATTTTGGGCATTCGTAATCGTAATTTTTAGTCAAATAATAATAGAGCAAATTTGTTCAGAACAGTTCATAAAGTTATTATAGCCAAAGTATAAACTTCATCAAACAATCAGCGTGATTGCGACTAGATTTATGAATAAAACAAAATTTTTTTTTTTTTTTAATACACTACAAGTTGGTAGACGGCAACACACCTGTTGATAAGTGATGTTACAGTCTAGGATGGTAGCGGGTTAACCTGTTAGGGGTATGGCAAACCCACACTCCTAACTAGTTTCTACGCGACATCGTGCCGGACGCTAAATCGCTTTGCGACACGTCTTTGTCGGTAGGGTGGTAACTAGCCAAGGCCGAAGCTTCCCACCAGACCAAACTCGAACCAGGTTAGCCCGCTACCATCTTAGACCACATCATTTGTTGCGGTCGAGTGCACAAGTGTTCCCGTGACCCAGCCACCAGGCGACGCGAAGGAGCATCGCTGGGTTTTAATGGGTATTCTGGTCGCAAGTCTGGTCGCCAGGGAGTCCCACATACCCCGTCGGAAGCGGCGCAGTCTTGCCTGCATCGCTTCCGGAGGGGATGCGTAAACGCATTTCCCAGCGGAAAAAAAAGACCACATCATTTCTTACCATCAGGCGAGATAACCGTCAAGGGCTAACTTGTAGTGCATAACAAAAACTACATGATCGGCCTAACCAATGTATCTTGGACGGTTGGATATTAACGCCCACTCGTTCTGTCATGTTATTTGACGTTTGGAAAATAAAAACAAAACGTTGTCTAACTATACAAACACTTAATTACGTTTATTAGTAATAGTTTAAGTCAATAAATGCATTCATAATAGCGTCTAATTATTCCTACAATCCAATATAGCTTCATAAATTTTCCATCGTTTCGCGGTAACAAGTTGTAAGGTATTAATTACTAAGCGGCAATGACGGTTCGTCTGTCAATCGTCGCTATTAACCGCACAGCGTTCAAGAGGCTTTATTTATTCATACGCGAAGTTCGCCCGTACATTTCAAATGACGTACTTACAAATTATTCGCTAATTATGTTCGATTAAAAAGTTTTAATAGGCCAATACAGAATAATTCTCGATTTAATAACACTCGGCTCTGTTCTTGAATTGTTGCTCGCTAATACGTTTTGTGGTTTAACGTGTGTATTTTATTGATTGATATGGATCGATTGATAGTGACGAGCGTTACCGTGACCCAGTAGCTTTTTGCGCTTCATACCATATCACTTTTAGTCACGTTCTTATCTAAAGATACGGGTATAGAACATATTGAGAGGTGACGATGTCGTGTTGTATGGTTTTACCAAAGTTTTTTCTTAGTAATTATTTTACTGCAGTGTAGCTGTGTAAAGCTTGTATTGACTAGATTTATTTCTACGACCTTTTTTTTTCTCCAAATCTTTAGAATTTAAGATAATCCAATCCCTATTCTTTGTCTTTTTGTAGACAACTATAGTCGTAGTCCAGTATTATCGACTTCAGAGAATAAAATATTGTGCAATTTTATACTGTTCTAGATCTAAAAATTTGGGCTGTCAACCATCGAGACTTTTTGCCTTATTTTAGTTTTTTAATAGTTTATTGAGTGTTGGCAAGGAAGGAAGAGAGGAGCTAGTCTAAATAATTTTGTTGACCTGTTTATTTGATAGTTTAAACCTTTGTAACGTGGTAAAGTGCGAAACTCGTCAAGTGACTGCGAGTCACTGACTCAAGCTCGGCGTTACGCTGAGCGAATTTTAATGCGCGCCGTGGGGCCTGATCCAAGGCCGTTTCCCAGAAAATGACGCTTGCAGTTTTTTAAACAATCCCCGTTGATATAAAACCTTCAATCAGCGATACATTTTGTCATCTTTTTAATCCAGTGTTATCGATCAATACATACTAGCCGTTTAGTAGAATGCACTCACTCAATGGAAATTGATTTTTATAACAAATTACCTACTGTAACCCTGGAGATGACTTTAAATAAGTTTTTAGAAAACGTAAGTATATAGAAAACCCCTATTACTATATTAAGGATAACATGCTTCGATGAATGATTGGATAACGATAAAAATGCTTCGGTGTAAATTGCTTTTACTTCAAAGGTAATTATTATTAATTTTTAATTATGTGAGATGGTGATAACAAACCGGCTAAGTTTATTATAAGATTTTTTCTTAGTCCTGTGAGCCTAGAATTTAGAATGTAGTTACTACTATCAACTCATGAATAAAAATAATGGTAAATATATCTATTATATGCATGCTTCATAGATTCCTGTATTAGCTTTCCGTGAATAAAGCTATTTTGTATTTGAATTAAAGTAATAAATAAAGCAATGGACTTACTATTTTTTTATCTATAAGTTACTGGCTTATAACATTAGAAGTGTTATTGCGCTGTCATAGGTGCAAAACGTCTGATCATTAAATCTAAGGTTTTGTATATCGATGACATTTCCGTGTAATTTCTCGCGAAAGCTTTCAAATTCGACGACAAGTTACCAGACGCTTAAGCAGGCTCAAGTTATTTGTGCCATTTCCGTCAAGCATCTTACTTGAATTGGTTTTGTGGTTTTTTAAAGCATACAGACATAAAGTAGAGTCTACTCACTTACCTTTCACTCGTATAATTTTCCCACGGCAAAAATGAGAATGTTACTAATTCTATACATATCTATAGCAACTTCTATCATTCGATCGGAAATAAAATCGGGCAAATGAAAATTCTGATGTAACCGATCACCAATCTGAAGTGTTGGAAAATCTTGAGCAATGTAGCGACGTCAACTCTCTCAATGTTTTCTATCGCTTTTCTGGAGAGTATTTTGAAAGGTTGTTTGAACTTGATACCTTACTTACATGACTCATGACTCTTTGCGTATTCTCTACTATCTGCATAAAAATGCAAATTATGGAACAAGCGGTGATTTCAATATGGGGGTTAATTACTTTAATATTTTTTTGTGATGGCTAAATAAATCCCTTAAATATTTTATAGAAGTCGGAGCTACTTTGCGGAAGTCCATGGCATGAGCATTAAGCTTTATTTGCTGTAATCCGTGCAAAATTGACAAATCCGCAAGCTTCACACACCACACCATACATATTCCAGTATGCGCTCTCAACGCACGTTTCGCTCCGACACCGGAGCATCCCCAAGAGACGTTGACTTCACAACGTTCAATTGCTTCGTCTTTGCATTGTTCATTGACCCTATAAAGATCGAAGAAATTATAAATTGTAAAATACAGTTTTGTCAATTTTCAAAACTAGGAGATAATTGATGACAGCAAATTAAGCTGAATAATCTTAAACTGGAAATATATCAACAATAATCACTTAACAATAGGTGAAAACACTATACACTTTAACGTTATTAATTAATTAAAAAAACTTAAGTAGGTAGATTGATATTTTCTGAATTTTAATTGTACAACTAAAGTTTTTAAAAACAAACTGCGAACATTGAATCGTTTCTATGCTTTGGAGTACATTTGAAGTCCCTAAATAAATAGCTATACAAGCTACTGTCCATACAATTTGTCTCAACAGCTTTTCTCTCAGCAACTTGCGAGGTGTAATCGCTCATGAATAGCACCAAGTGATAACTAATTGTTCAGCCAAAAGTAGGTAACCAAACAACACATATTGTATGAAAAGTCCATTAATCACAATCTTATCACATAAATAATACATAACAGAACAGTCTCAACCAATACCAATATAGAACGTAAAGTAATGAAATAAATGTCGTTCCACGTGAAAAACACAAACACATCAAAAACCAGCGTTTCATTAAGCTAACGTACAGCCTCATTAATTTAAAACACGACAGCGCGAGTTAAAAATTAAACCGCCGCATATAGGTGTCGTGAAATATATCTCGTGGCAACGCAAGGCTTACTACAATCGAGTGGTTAAACGAATTAACAACCAGACGACGGTTCTGACGCCGTATTTCTAATGACATTCCATTGCATTGTTGAGCTAGTATTTTAAATAATGAATAATGAAGACCAAGGTAAAATTCCTGGGTTATTTAAAATGTGATAACAGGCGTTGTTTTCTGTCAGCAAATAATGTCTTTAACAGCCCGGGGTCAGCTGTGTATCGTAGTATTTCTTACTAGTACATACAGCTATCTCGCTCGCTTATAAATTACTTTAACTGGTTAATATCAATATTTTTTTATTGGATAATTAAATAGGTGAGCATTTAAAAGTGAGCAAAACTATAGACGCGTGTGAAAAGGTGAGTGAAATAGTCTTCGATTCCGTAGGCAACTACCCGTACGCAGCCTAAACACTGCATATATCCATTGTATTGGTGATTTTATAAAAGGAAACACAATAACAATAATACCAAATGGTGACGCAAAGATAACGCGCTAAAATAGTATTGTGATAATACTTATGGCCTAAATCCACTTAGTCTCATTTAAGCCACGCTTTCGTTTAGTACAATCAATTAAAGTTAATATAGATGATTTATTTAATTATTTTTAAATAAATTAATTTAAATTTGTCATTGATTTCATATGTCCTTTACATTTTTCAAAGATCTAATAAAATACAGCTTTAGAAATGGTGTTTAAATTCGGGCGTGAAATCGCATCGTCAGCTATTTAATATTAATGATTACTCTCAAAACGAGAGTTTTAAAGATCCATCTTTGATTTGCTTATTTTAACAGACATTGGTGTAAGAATAAGCAGATACTCCATTATTCAGCTATGACCGAAATTAAAAAAAATATTAACCATGAAACTTTGAAATGAGTTACGTACTTAAGTACATGTGTCTGAAAGCAATTACACGCGTAGTTAGTGGTCACCCTAAGACATTTTGATGTGTTCGAGCGCTCGCGGCACGGATCAGAAATAGAGTATCCAATTATGATGGCCGCCTCCACCAAGTGGGTAGGGTTTTAATCAACTCGTGAGTTCACGGCGGAGCTGAGACGATGAGTTCGCATTTTATTATCTGTCTTCGGAAGGCTTACTGGTGCTGAGCTAGACTGCGATTTTATTAATATTTACGTCTCAAGCGCTCGCTACAATTTTTTAATAAAATACTCAACTATAAAACATATTACTTAACCTTTAGTGTATATTATTTTTCCATAATTCTAATGTTCTAAATACCTGTTAAGCTCCATTTTACAAAAATCTTTTAACTTAATTTTCAGGATAGTGCTTTACGTTTTACAATATTTCACAATCAAAATTTTATGACTTATTTTCCCTGTCAATTTACATATAACATAAGTAATTTCTTCTACCACCATAATGTTATTTTTTATATTAATATATCATCTGTTAAATTCACCCGAAAGCCATTAAATTTATACAAACATAATGTGCAAGTCTTCTTCTCGTAATAACTATAACTCACAGTTAACTTAATAAATTATTTCTAGTCGAGAAAGCGAAATGTCTCAGTCCAAGAAGTACTGACTTCTAACTCAGCCTTGTCCAGCTGGCGGCCGGACGTCCGGTGCCTCGAAACTTATTAATTGCGAGATCCTAAGGCCGCCGCAAATTTACTGGTGAAAGTAGAAATAAGATTATATACTAGTTCTTCGCTTCGCTTGCCTAATGCTTATACTATTTGCATGTCCTTACTGAATGTGTAATTTGCATTTATTAATCGTATGTTTTTCAGGGTAAAATGTGCTTACTATTTCAAGGCCATTTGGCCGGTTAGCGAACTACTAAATATAAAGACATAGGAGTTAAATAAATAATTACAATATAAAATTATTAAGCAATAAAGTCAACTTTCATGATTTGTACATATTAGCTAAAATATTACGATGGTTTTGAATATGTCAGGAAAAAAATCAGACCAACTGGGAGTCACAGGCGTGCGCCGCATAAACCATGCATAAAAGTTAATGTGTTACGGTATTTTGGTTCTCTCAAAAAATAAGGTAAGCTGTAGCAAATATATATCTAAGAATAAGACACAATAAAGTAAAAATATTGCTGGAAATATTACATATTTTAAAATTATTAATTCAAACGATGGTCTATTTAGAATTTATTAGACCATCGTTTAAATTTAATTAAAAAAAAAAAAAACAAATTATATTTATACGCTTTCCTACCCATGGGACGAAATGATAGAATAGTACTTGAGATCTATGCAAATTTATTTGGATCATCACGCCCAGGTTTTGATGATCAGTGAAGGGCGAGTACCCACTAAGGATACCTCAGTATTGAGTTTACGTTTCTATACGAAACATTTAGCCGTTTAAGAGAAAAAAGGCCAACAGAGTGAGAAAAACTATACAATTGCTATCTAATGTACTTTAAATCTAACTTTTTAAATAACCTAGCTCCTAAGTTTATCACTAGTTTCAGGATATATCTTATGATTACCAAACTATTGGTTCAATTTTCAAACAGAGTAAATTTACTCGGAACAACTTACAGCATCGCATAGTAAGTTTTATTATATTCTTCGGTCGAAACATTTCACAGTAGCTCCATTGATTATTATAAGCGGGCTGTCGCCCCGGGCGAGCTGATAAAACCTGGCCAGCCACTGCAATTCGCAGGAGCACTTTCCAGATAAAACCGTTCGATTTCCTTGTCTTTGCTGATAAAAGTTGTACTATTATTTCTGCAGCGTATCTACGTTGCTCCAGGCGCTTATGAAGAGAGCGAGCGACCGGTAGCTACAGCGTCCGATTATCGAAGGAATCTTGTATGAATTATGTATTTAGTCGAGAGAAAAATTTGTTTCGCGATATGAAAGATTTATGCGGAAAGTTTTATTGCTTTTTGTCTTATTTATTGTTGACGTATAAATGCGAGAGAGGTAATTTGGTAGAAATATATTTTTTTGAGGATGATGTGGCCTAGAGAATGTTATTCAAATTCAAATTCAAAATAATCTTTATTCAAATAGTCCTTTAAAAGGCGCTTTTGACGCGTCAATAATTTACATAGTAGTGATTTGATGGCGATAACTAGATTCGTAAACTTAAAACTAAAGCTATGAGGGTTCCAAACGCGCCCTGGTCTAAGAAGAAGCCCACAACAAACTTAGCCAGGTAAATTTTATATTGCTTAAGGTACATCTTTAAAGTCTCTAATTAACTTGGAAGTTTATTGCAACTATACTTATAGAGCGGTCTTTATTTAGTAAAAAAGATAACGTATATACGTAAGGCAAAAGTACGGGCCCGATAACTATTTAAAGATACCTATTCAAGTGTCTATCTCGTTTCGTATACCGAACCAAATTTCTTTTAGATTACTTAGGATCTGAAATTTTTATCTGACTTCCAATGAGTTGCATTGGAGGTCAGACGAATTGCCATGGCCACCTAAAAATTACGTGCCGAATCCTTCGAGAAGGTGTCGATGCTCCATATCTTCATTATCAACTAGCTCCAACGTGCAATAATGGCTGCAACATTTGCTGAATTAATGTTTACTAAAGCAAAATATGCCTGCAGAAAAACTTACTAAAAATATTGTTTTATAATATATACGTTATATAAATAAGAGAGAAGAGTTATCTTCTTATATGACTGGTGCTGATGTAGAGAAACTTATTTAAGGGTTTTATTTAAGAAGACTAAGATGCAACTCAATTTGACTAAAGCCAGAGTAGTCGAGTAACTTTTCTGCAAGTTGCTAACCTTCTCTGAGCATCTTCGTACAAAATTCGCATTGTATAAGCTTTTTTCCAATTCTGCTGACTAGCCGTCGCAGCTGGTGGTAGGTGATGGTTCAGTATCTGAACCATCACCTAATTTATGTGGCACTGTGCCGGCATTCTTAATAGCCTGGTGGCACACCTTTGTTAGGGCGGTAAATAGTTACTGCCGAAGCCTCTCACCAGACCAGATAAGAGAAAATTGAGAAATGGAAATTTCTGAATTATCCCTGTCTGGGAACCAGCTCGGCCCTATCACATATAAGAACACAGCGCTTAAAATTGCGCCAGGTCGTCAAAACCGTGAGGTTATCAAATAGTCTAGTGGTTAAGACTTTAGCTATCTTGCACGAACTTTTCGCACAAGTTTATAATTATAATTTCAACCACACAGTTCAAAAGACAAATCTGTTTGAAGTTAAGTTTAATTGTAGTATTTTGTTACGCGTGAGAAAGCGTGTAAAAAGTGTCATCAAACCATTAAACTAGACCCTCGGACACAAACACTCGGTAATTGGACATTACTGCACCCGTTTGTGCCGAGCACGCGATTCCAGATAATGACTATAATGACGCGTAATGTCATCATTCGTGTCATCAGTTTACTATGAATTAATGCTTTTCGCGTTTAATACTATCTCTGTTATTTTATAACTGGTCAGCTGCTATGTATACATTTTAGCAAAATTTAGTTAGTAGATAATTAACTTTATATTCTATCTTTTTATTTCAGGAATAAAATATTTTTGTTCAATGTTTTTAACTAGATAAATGGTGCGTTTTAAAGAATATTCCAAATTCAATACATATTCGTCATTTTGTGTGCCGGAAATTAGATTAGATTAGATCCACAGAAGAACCAGATTTCCTGACAAAGTTCAACAAATAACGAAGGAAATAACGACATAGCTCCGTAACTGGTGATGCTGAATGTAGCTGGAATTGTAACCCCGCACCGGTTAAGGCAGATTTGGTGTTCCCTAACTAAACTGCAGATGCAACGACCAACGAGTTGGTTGGTGCCGCTGAAAACATGCGGCCCAAACCGTTGACTTTGAAACTCCCTATCGATGGTCTATGTCCAGCAGTTGGACGTCATTTAGCTCATATGATTATGATGATAATGTTCATAATGTGATGCTGACAAAAACCTACTAAGGATTACAAAAGACTCATATTTTTTTTCGTTTCAGGTTATTTTTAAGTTCAAAGGCATTTTTGTTTTCTACAAAGTTTTATAGATATTTTTGATTGATTCTAAGTCAAGGCGAAGCCAAGTCAGTTCAGTTAGAAATATTGTAAAGAACTTGACTCATCGCATTTAACTCGGATGTTATATAAACTGACCCTTACGATGGTCTTTATTGAATAATTGTCACGTGTATTACATTAAGCTTAGGTTCAATTATTCAAATCGCGTGTAATTCATTGTGTACAAAATTTACATATCACTACATGTCACGTAATAACTGAACACACTCCACTAGCGAATGCTACAATCTAGCCTCGTGTAAGATTCGCGCGAATATAACACAATCTATACCAATTTTATGAAACACAAAAAAGTCAGAATTAAATATAAAACCTTATACATACATGCATACATGATCAACCCATTACCGGCTCACTACAAAGCACGGGTCTCCTCTCAATATGAGAAGGGTTTGGCCATAGTCCACCACGCTGGCCATATGCGGATTGGCAGACTTCACACGCCTTTGAGAACATTATGGAGAACTCTCAGGCGTGCAGGTTTCTTCACGATGTTTTCCTTCACCGTTGAAGCAAGTGATATTTTAATTGTTTAAAAACGCACATAACTCCGAAAAGTTAGAGGTGCGTGCCCGGATTCGAACAGCCGACCTCTGATTAGGAGGCTGACGCCCTAACCACTAGGCTATCACCGCTTCTTAAAACCTTATATGAGATAATAATCAAAGACTCACATAGTATAATTCCTCACCCTCTGTGCTAGGACAACGTGTGTTGCAGTGTTCCCTTCTTATCTTAAAACTTGTGTGTCTGTGTATGTGTGCGTGTATGTAATTGCGTTTTAGAGTGCGTGTGCCCGAATGTTTGTGGATTTATGTGGGTTATGATGATGTGATATTTTATAAGCGGTGGAAGCGGTAATAGCCTAGTGGTTAGGGCGTCAGCCTCCTAATCAGAGGTCGGCGGTTCGAATCCGGGCACGCACCTCTAAGTTTTCGGAGTTATGTGCGTTTTTAAAAATTAAATATCACTTGCTTCAACGGTGAAGGAAAACATCGTGAGGAAACCTGCACGCCTGAGAGTTCTCCATAATGTTCTTAAAGGCGTGTGAAGTCTGCCAATCCGCACATGGCCAGCGTGGCGGACTACGGCCAAACCCATCTCATATTGAGAGGAGACCCGCGCTCTGTAGTGAAGCGATAATGGGTTGATCATGATGATATTTTATAATCACAATATAGTAGAAATTTTGATTTTGGATCATTTTTGGATTAAAATCATGATGTTTTTTTAAGTATATTATAGTTGATTTTATTAGTTAACGTAACACGGCTTTGAGAACATTATGCAGAACTCACGTGTATGCAGGTTTCTTGAGGACGTTTTCTATAACGTTAAAGCAAGTAAAATATAAGTTCTTATATAATAATAAAACGTGCATAAGTCCAAAAATGTTAAAAGTACCATCCACTAGGTCTTTTCGAAACGAAGGTCGAGCTCAACCACTGCTGGGCTAACTTTTGAGGTAAATGACTTTATTTTATCCGGCCGTGTGTCCTAGCCCGGAAAAGCTTGGTTAGTAAGCTACTTTATTTGCATTAGAATGGAAAAAGAAAAAGGAATTTAGTTCAGGGCAGTTCACGTAACTTTCTGTCTGTAACTTGTTGTTTCGTTGCTGTGTGAAACAAGTACAGTCGAGCTGTACGACTCCCAGATAGTAATTAAAGTCAGTTCAATGAAAACATTACTTTGATTCGAGTGAGTTTATTTCACTATTTTTGGATAAATTCATGTCGCTAGAACAATTTAATTCGTATTTGGACTTATAAATATACCATTGCTTTGCTTGCCTTAGGATATTCCATTGTGAATCGGTGTTAAGAACTAAATATTTAGTTAGTAACCCAGTTGGTAAGAGTCTGGCCTTTTCTTTGTGGTGGACCCATTTCAATATTCAAACGCACCTCTTTGGTTGCGAAAAATGTGCTTTTTTTAAAATTTAATTTATAAATCATCAGTATTTTAACGGTGAAGGACATTGTATGCCTGAGATTTATCTATAATTATGTCAAAAGCGTGTTTTCTAAAATACTATTTATTCTGAGTAACAACGAAATTACCCGTGCCCTGTCTCTCTCCAGTCGTTCCCTCATTACTGAAGATCGTGGTTCTGGTGTCCTTGCAATGTGCCCTGTATCATACTGTATACCCACTGTATAATACTGGGTAATGGGGAAATAAATAGTCGGTTGATAATGACCAAGATCAAAGTAAAATATGTAATTTAATATCTTCTAGGTAGGTATATATACCTAGGTTATGTCACTCTCCGGTCAAAGAGCGTTCTCGTATGTAGATTTTGAGTGCAAGTAAATACATCTCGGCTAAAACGAAAAAGTTTACAACAAGCTAAAACTAGGTTACAACTGTAAAATGGTTTAAGGGCTGTTATACAGAATGCAGTGCGAGCTATAGCTGTATATAGTGAGATAATGAGATGATGTAGTGATATATTTTTTATTTTTTTATTTTGAGATAGGTTTGTGCTTGACGTCAATCAGTACCAGAAGGCACTGATGAGGTCTAGGTTGGAGCGCGCTTACCTAGAAAATGCCTATTCACCCTTCCCTTGCAGGAACTAATGTTATACGTGGCTGGAAAAACAGATGCTGGAAGAGAGTTCCACACCTTAGCGGTTCGATTCAGAAACGTTGTTCCAAATCGTTTCGTCCGAGTAGGTTGGATTTTAACCACGTAAGGGTGCCAGGGATAATGTATGATTAGATCTAGAGCTTATTACACCGCCTCGGCATTCATACATCATCATTATCATTGACCCACTGCAGAGCACGTGTCTCCAACGAATCGGGTTTTGGCCTAGGTCTACAACACTGGCCAAGTGCAATTAGCTTATTGTTCATCATCATCATGATCAACCCACTCTCGGTTCACTACAGAGCACGGGTCTCCTCTCAATATGAGAAGGGTTTGGCCATAGTTCACCACAGTGGCCATGTGCAGTTTAGTAGACTTCATGGCTTTTGAGAACATTATGAAGAACTCTCAGGCGTGCAGGTTTCATTTTACAAGTGACATTTTAATAGCTTAAAAACGCACATAACTCCGAAAAATTATAAGTGCGTGCCCGGGTTCGAAGCCCCGACCTCTGATTACTAGGCTGACGTCCTAACCTACTAGGCTAATCGTTCAGTACTTTGGAAAACAACTCTCATACATGAGGATTAAACCACGATTTTAAATTCACCGTTAAAGCAAACGATATTTAATAACTTAAGCCACATCTGTAAAAAAAATGACGTCAATCCGTTTTATTGTTAATTTTTATTTGTTTCACTTCTAGGTAATTAGCACTTGACGGCAGTTTCACTTGGTAGTAAGTGATGAATCTGTCTAAAATGGTAGAGGATTAACCTGTTAGGGGAATGGTAAACCCATACTCCTGATTGATTTCTACGCGAAAAAGTTTCGAAACGCTAAATCGTTTGGCGACACGTTTTTGTGTCGATAGGGTGGTAACTAAACCACGTCCGAAGCCTCACACCAGACCAGACTCGAGCCGGGAATCGAACCCAGGATCTCCAACTTTATAATGCGACAACGCACACGCTGCGCCACGGAGATTATCAAAACGCATCATTGCTCTTGATACCTCTCTCTTATGAGAAAGACAACTGTGCCCAGCTGTGGAAGATCATAGACGGCAATTTCACTTCATAATAAGTGAAGAAGTAGAAGCGGTGATAGCCTAGTGGTTACGGCGTCAGCCTTCTAATCAGAGGTCGGCGGTTCGAATCCGAGCACGCACCTCTAACTTTTCGAAGTTATGTGCGTTTTAAAAATTAAAATATCACTTGCTTCAACGGTGAAGGAAAATATCGTGAGGAAACCTGCACGTCTGAGAGTTCTCCATAATGTTCTCAAAGGCATGTGAAGTCTGCCAATCCGCACATGGCCAGTGTGGTGGACTGTGGCCAAACCCTTCTCATATTGAGAGTAGACCCGTGCTCTGTAGTGAGCCGCTAATGGGTTGATCATGATGATGATGATGATGAAGAAGAAAAATGTTAGCGGGTTAACCTGATAGGGATGTGGTAAACCCATATAATCTTGATTAGTTTCTACGCGACATACTCGTATTGTCGCAACGCTAAGTCGCTTGGCAAGTGTTTGTCGGTGGATGGCAACCAGCTACTGGTCAGGCCTACAGCGCGGTAGAGAGCACAAAATAATAGTAGGTAATGCCGCAGCTACAGTTAAATAAATCACGTTGCAGAATATACAGCGTGTTCCTTAACAGCTTTATCACGGTCTACCGCGCGCTGACCGCCGGCCGGCAAAGTTGATAACTCAGGCTGGACACAGGCCTCTTTGTCGCCGAGCCATTTATTAAGGACTTCGGAGTTCAGACTCATGTGAGTTTATCACATAGCGTATGTAGATTTTGAGTGCAAGTGAACACATCTCGACCAGAACCAAAAGTTAACAGTAAGACTCGAAAATAATTATATTAATATTAACGAAAGTCATAACAATAAATAGGAAATAATATGCATAAGGAAATACTAAAAAATACAATTGGGAGTGAACTAACATCCTACCTTATTAATAAATGTAGTAATTAATAAATGTATGTAGTAATAAATAATTATGGACTACTTGAAATAGTGATAACTGTTGGGGTACACAATTATTGTGTAATAAATATTTAAAAGAATCAACACTGAAGAGTATATACTTCATTATCGGTCGCAACGCAGGTAGTACAAAAACAAAAAAAAAAACAATTTATTTCTTTCCGGCTGGGATTTTGTTTATCTCTCGTAAAAAACGTTGTCTTGAGTAGCTTTGACTAAGTAAATAATTATTGTGTGGAAGATAACTAACCGTAAAGTCTGGGTAATTCTTACATAACGAAAAAACTGTCTAAGTTTGTTGTGGGATTCTTCAGAACTGGACGCGTTTGGAAACCTCATAGCTTTAGTTTTAAGTAAACTAATGTAGTTACCACTATCATCTCACGAATTAAAATAATGAGAAATATATCATAGGAACACTTCATAGATGCCTGCATTAGATTTCCTTTTTGATTTTATTAACCTCCTCCTCGCTCATTATAAATTATTACTAGACGCACCCTAGACCTTGGTTAGTTGCACGCACTAGAAATATTACTTTTATTTCTTAACTTCGGAAAATATGAAGTCGCTTTACTTCAAACATTACTTTTTAACATCTGGGTTCCACAGGCCAAATCACAACGTAAGATTAACTTTTAAAACGTAATCCGACAACAAAATGTGGGGCAGATGTTGATGCTAAACAGCGTAATATTATCTGGGCAGACGTCATGTACACGGAACATTTTCCGCGCAGAATTGGGTTATCATAGCACAATGGAACGGCCTCAACTCATCTGATAGGCGTCTTGCCAGGACTGACTTGGCTCGGGACAAATATGAACCGTTGTGTCATAGGTACAATAGTTTACCCTATTTTTTAAATATTATGTTGTTTAATTTTAAAATAACATTTGATTTATTGCTAAGCATGATCAATATAGATCACGAAGTCCAAGTTTCGTTTCGTTTAAAAATGATCTTTTTCACATAGTTCTCTGGTTCAGTTTAACGCGTATATCCATTAACAGTAAAGCCAATTAATTTAATTCTACTTGGAGACAGCTGCAATTTAGAGACAGATATAGAATACCCTGAAAAATAATATAGTTCTCGTAAAACTAAATAACAATTGTCATCAAATACATAATAATGTTTTAAGGTAAACATTACTTAGGCATTCACGGAGCGTGGCGCGAGCATCCGTGTCAAAGATTACGATGAAATGATGTCGAGTGCAGCATAAATAGCCATTGTTTAATACCGCACAATGGCTCCGAAAGTCATGTTTAAGTTAAATTGAATAATATTATTTATCGCAGTCTCGCTTCACTAGGTACTCGTCAAAGCTTTGGACTAGGAATGCAGAACTATGTAGGAGCTAGCTGCACTTGTTAAAGCATGACCATGCAGACGCGTCCAACCGGCGTTGAAATTAGTTTGGGGGCCTTGATAACTATAGTTGGTATCGTTAGTTTGATGATCTCCCACAGACACACTGGGCGCAGATGTCCTTCTCATAGGAGAGAGGGATCAAGAGCTTTTTGACGTTCGTTTTCTTATCAGACAGTGCTCATGTGTGTAAAAATTGTACGATAGCCTTTTTAACAGGTTTTTTTTAACACACTACAAGTTAGTCCTTGACGGCAATCTCACCTGATGGCAAGTGATGATGCAGTCTTAATGGTTTCTCCGCGACATCGTGCCGGAACGCTAAATTGGGAATCGAACCCAGGACCTCCAACGTTATAATGAGACATCGCGAGCTGCGCCACGGATGTCGTCACATACGAAGATTTTTGCTTCCTCGTGTCTAATAGTCACCGCAATAATCTAGCAACCGCAATGTCTTATAGGCGTCTGATTTCTATTCTCTCCTACCCTGTAATATACCTAGCGTAGCATAAACGTCGTAGCATAAGAGTACAGGTATCAACTCTGTGAGGTTTTGGAGCCACCTAGCCAACTTCACCACAAGTTGACAGGCTTCGATATGCTCTTATGTCTCTTTATCGGTACTGATATTTTGTTCCCAAAGAAATATAATAATTTATGGCCTGACCTGGGAATTCCGAATCTTCCGATCTGTACTTGAATATGATAACTACCATAGCATCGACGTAGTTTATGTATATGGGCCTTAAAAACTATATCATGCAAGTGCATTAGCTGCGTTAACAGGTGTGATACCATCCAAACGCTCGTCAATATTACATCATCATCATGATCAACCCATTGTCGCTCACTACAGATCACGGGTCTCCTATCAATATGAGAAGGGTTTAGCCATAGTCCACCACGCTGGCCATGAACGGATTGGCAGACTTCACACACCTTTGAGAACATTATGAAGAAGTCTCCGGCGTGCAGGTTTCCTCACGATGTTTTCCTTCACCGTTAAAGCAAGTGATATTTTAATTTTTTAAAAACGCACATAACTCCGAAATGTTAGAAGTGCGTGCCCGGATTCGAACCTCCGACCAGGCTGATCGAGGCTGACGCTCTAACCACTAGGCTATCACCGCTTCAATATTACATAAAAATACCCAAAATTAACGTACAACAAAAATCACTTTTGTGCGCATTTAAAAAAAAAAGGACAGCCCGTTAGAATAGAATTCGAAATTTTTTGCGCCAACATCCATAAATAAATGCATTGAAATGGTTTTGGAAAATGAATTTCGCATCGGTACGCGAAAAAAACAGCTGCAATCCTGGTAGTTGGGTGTTGCATTTTTGTCGCACGGAAGCGGGTCGTAGGCCGCACGGCGCGTGCATTATTGAGTGCCGCTGAGTGACGAGACGCGTCACTGCGGCCTGTTCGGGCTTACCAGCCAAGTGGAAACTGATTTAATCTCTGCCAGTAGCTATTACATCCAATTCTTAATTTTTTTATGCACTACAAGTTAGTACTTGACGGTCATCTCGCCTGATGATCATGCAGTCTAATGTCAGGGGTATGGTAACCCATACTTCTAATCGGTTTCTACTTTTTTTTTTTTTCGGACTGTCTATTAGCTGTACAAACCCTATTGGTTGCTACAGCGTAACCGGGCTGTTTGGCCAGCTTTGGAAAGAAGCTCTGCCAGAAGAAATTTTGAGCCCTAAGGCTCGAAGAAACTAAGGGAACGACTGCCTAAGGGCGCCTCCTTTGAGGCCGAACCTCGGCTTAGGCGACGTTTGGGACAACGGGGGGGTCGGACGGTGAGTGGTCCGTACGTCTCCGAGGCCGTGGATGGAGCCCACGACCGGATGACGTAAGATAGCGGGGACCTCGTCTTCACCGGCGAAGACGGTGTGTAGCATATGATTGTGTGGTAGGTGGTACGAGTGTGTTGTCAGTAGTCATCTGATCGTCAGGGTCATGAAGGATATGTTTAGGTCTCCTCTTTCGGAGAGGAGCGCTTAGGTCAGGGGAGTAAAAAGAAGCCGCAACTACGAGAGGGTTGGGGTGTCGGATTGACGGTTTCTACGTGACATCTTGCCGGAACGCTATATCGCTTGGCGACACGTCTTTGTCGGTAGGATGGTAACTAGCCACGGTCGAAGCCTCCCACTAGACAAATTGTAATGAAAGACGTGCTGCAATCCTAGTTTAATCTCTGTTGGTATCACCTTCACTCTGAAGTGCGAAAGCGCTGCAATCCTAATATTCGAAGGTTTAGTTTTAATCGCACGCAAAAAATCCCAGTGCTTTATAAAATAGATGTTAAATCTGTTATACAGATAATGTCATAATTTGTCATCAAATACAGCTGCCATCAGCTGTTAGGTTTTTTATGCCAATACTTGCAATGTCAATCGATATGATGGCCATTGCTAGTATTGTGCGACTACTATATAATATAATTTATACACATACTCATAAAACGCTAAAATGTTGAACGGATTAATACCAAAATGAAAGCAATATACACGAATGTTGTTGCTTTTATACAACTTATAAATTTAATTATTAAATTATACATACCGTATATATACATCCAAATTATTTAAGATTTTAACCCTGGTTAAGTTTGTTGTGGGCTTCTTCTTAGACCGGGGCGCATTTGGAACCCTCTTAGCTTTAGTTTTAAGTTTACGAATATAGTTATCACCATGAAATAACTACTATGTAAATTATTGACGCGTCAAAAGTGCCTTTTAAGGACTATTTGAATAACGATTATTTTGAATTTGAATTCGAATTTGTTGACTTTAGTATAATTGAGCTGACCTGTCTATATTAATATAGGTTTAAGCAAAGTGGCCAGGCTAAGCAGGCGAGTATGTAAACCGACGTGAACGCTCCCGCAACTCCACTCGACGCCCCACCGCGTTCGAGCCAGACGCTTTTCTAACTGTACAAGTATCCGCCTGCCGACGCGACGTGCAAATCCAAAAGGATTCAGTTTCATATGAAAATAATTTGAAAACACCACGCACAGACTTACATTCAGACCGCTGTTACTACGCGCTGCCTGCTGCACGAATATTACGTGCTAATGTTGCGGGTTATAGTGTAAGTTTGCGGGTGTATTGGAATATACGCATCTTGGAAACGATAGGTACTGTGCACAGTTGTCACTCGAAATGATTAGAACAAATGACAATGATTTGTTTTTGTACTGCAGTCAAAACTCACGAGTAATAACAATACAGCCATGTTTTTAATGAAATATAACTATAAGTGCTGGAAGCTGTGATAGCATAGTGGTTAGGACGTCCGCCTCCTAATCAGAGGTAGGGGGTTTGAACCCGGGCACGCACCTCTAACTTTTCGGATTTATGTGCGTTTTTAAGCAATTAAAATATCATTTGCTTCAACGGTGAAGGAAATCATCGTGAGAAAACCTGCACGCCTGAGAGTTCTCCATAATGTTCTTAAAGGCATGTGATGATGATGATCATGAAATAAAAGTGTTGTCTTTAATGAAATATGCTCTTAAAACCACTACTTCAGCTATGTTTAAATTAACTATGGCCAAATTTTATGTTATTACCACAAAAATCCTCACTTAATTTCACACCCACGTAATCGTGTTAATGTCATGTAAATTACAAATAGAGCTAACCAAATTTTTCTACGTGATTTTTATATGAAATTATATTTCAAAATACCATATAATTTTTTTTATGATAAATATTTTATTACATATTTAAATCTACTATCTATAATTTGCTGTAACTTTAATTTATATTTCGTTGAAGTCTAAAATTTATTTCTATTGTTGATAAATAGATCAATCGTTAATTGCATATTAGTGATACTTTTTATGGGTGGTCTTGTCAATCTTTTTATTTAAAAATGAACGTGAAATAATTTTTTGCGAAAGTTTTACCTGAAGGAAGTAAAATACAAAACAAAATCACTGTCGAATTAAACTATTATTAACATTTCTCGGTGGCCTTATTTTGATGTAATGGTAGGTAAGTATTCTGTATATTTATGCATTGTTGTAAAGCAAGGTCATCTATCCTGATAAAGCGTTGTAGACAGCTTTTAGCTTTTAACGTTACGGAGTAATTTGCGTTTATTTAATTGCTTTAAGTGTGCAGAAAAACATCGCTTGGAAACCTGCATGCCTGAGAGTTCTCCATAATATTCTAAAAGTCGCGTGAACCCGCACTTGGCCAGAACAGTGTACTAAGAGTAAATTCTTTCTTATTCTGAGACATTCATGCCTTGCAGTGGACCGACAATATTGGGTTGATAATGATGATGACGATTCAAAACGTCACATCCTGATTGAAGGACAAACCAACAAAAGTGATCTTGCCTTCCCGCGGCCTCGCACGCATGTATTATTTTCACATACTTCATCGCCATTCGCTCAATAATATTATTATTAATGTGAAAGCGTATTTAAACGCATAAGTCACCACTGAAATGTGTTATATCTCTATTCCATAGGACCTTTGTTTTATGTTTCGGGAAATCATTTATTTTTTCTCTCTTTCACTCTTTGTACATGAATCACGTCAGTAGTTGCTGTGTGATTGGAAAAAATTACAAGAATCACATTTTCGTATTATTCCATAATTTTTTTTTGGATTGGTAATGGAAAGTTTTAAGCAAATTCGTTTTATGTAAAGCTGTGCATTCGATGAAAAATTATGTGTCTATGATCATTATCAATTCCCGCCTATTTATATGTCACGGCTGGATACAGGCCAACTCCCTCATGATGTGTACGAGGGAAGCTTGGCCAATGTGGAAAAAAAGGTATTGAATGGACAACGCTCATTTCCTAGCCTACTCCTAATTGTACTCCTACTGTAAATTAAAAACTTGATTATTTTATTATGCGAGATTTGAAAAGATATCAAATAAAATTCATTTTCGGAACTGAAATACCTTGCCAGTTAATTTTTTGGTTTTGCATTTTAAATTTACAAATTAAAAAGTATTTGGATGCTTCATGTGTATTTCTTCACAAATTACTCTGTAGCATTCAGGTATGCATTTTTTTTTAAGTTGTGCAGTTATGACAATGTAAGCAGAGGTATTGAAGTCGGTTTTAATCTTTATTAATAGTATTCTTCATGCAACTTTTAATAGAGGTAGAAAATCACTTCATTTTGTAGAAGCATCATAAATATTTTTAGTATGCACTAATACTTAGAAAAACAGACTTATTTAACGTGGATTAAACCGCAGTGTTTAATTAGTATAGTTATAATACAGGAAATTATATTTTTTTAACAGATTATTATCAAATTTTCCAAGAACCATTTTATGCTAACAGGGTCCTTAAGCACGCTGACATGATGGTTTATTAAAAACACATCATCCACCATATTTGAATTTTCATATCTACATCCACAATCCCCCCAGCACTTGAGACGGCTGCAGTCTGCGAGGGTGACGGCTGAACAAGTTCAAGGTTGCATGTAACCAGGTATTAAATAGCGTACCTCACTTCCCATATGCTCTGAAGCACTTTATAGACAGACATAAGTGACTTAGGGACCAAGTTAGTTTATAAACTTATAAGTGTGTTTGTTTAAAACTTAATATCTTTTATTGGACGTTTAACTAAACGTTCATTCATTATCCCCATTTGCTCTAAGGTGTAAATATTACTACAATTTCAGCGCTTAACGTTTTTTATTAAAATATTAGAATTTCTTGGGTCACTATTTATTGGTATAGTAATATATTGATCTACTATTCGTTTTTTATCGGGTAAAGCATTCACGCCCTCACTCACGTGGCGTGTGTACATGAGATTTACTGATCTCCGCTAAGGAGTAGCTATACTGGCGCATCACGGAAATATTTACACTGATACGGAAATAGTACACTGCAATATGAATCTTCGGGAGATGCTTCTACTAATCTCCAATAACGTTAGCGGATTTTCACGAAATTTGGGCAAAACTAAACTGTTCAAACGACCTTTTCTAGTGAAAGTTTTGATTAAATGGAGTTATCAAGTAAAATCGGGACAAAAAAAATATTCCAAAAAAAAGTTTTTCTTTTAGGATAAGAAAGCCTTTGCCCTGCATTCAAATCAGTAAAGTAGTTTTGAATGATCTGACAGAGAGATTGAAATTTTTTATAATAAAATATAAAAAAAACTTTTGTTTAGTTTTGGGTTCCTTATCGATTACACCCGACTGGAATAGGAATGACAAAATGTTTATTGTGTCTCAATTTACAGATACACATATGTATTACTTTAAAAACTGTGTATGTGTGTGTGTGTGTGTGTGTGTGAATGGTCCAGTTACTAATTAAAAATTCAAAATAATCTTTATTCAAATAGTCCTTAAAAAGGCACTTTTGAAGCGTCAATAATTTACATAGTAGTTATTTCATGGTGATAACTATATTCGTAAACTTAAAACTAAAGCTATGAGGGTTAAAAATGCGCCCCGGTCTAAGAAGAAGCCCACAACAAACTTAGCCGGGGTTTTTCTTTTTTTCGTTATCACCATCTCACATAATGAATAACAAACTATAGTACCTATGGAGATAGAGTAATTCACACCCAAGCTTTGTTATCGTTTATATAATCCTTAATATCGTAATATGATTTTTCTACAAGCTTTCGTTTTATAAAAACTTTGAACTTATTGATAGACATCTCCAAGATATCAATAGGTAATTTATTATAAAATAAAATACAATTTCCTTTGAATGAGTTACTAATTTTGTGCAGCCTACTAAATGGTACTACAAGTTTACTTTTACTTCTGATGTTCAGTGCGTTACAGTCCATTTTTTTCTTGAATTTATCAATATTTTTATGAACATACATTAAATTTTCATATATATATTGGCTATGCACTGTCATTATTTTATAATCTTTAAATTTATCTCTTAATGACTCTCTGGGACCTAATTTATATATCGCACGAACAGCCCTCTTCTGCAAAACGAATATAGTGTCAATATAAGAAGCATTACCCCATATAAGTATAACCATAGATTGATAACATATTGAATGATTGGACAGAAGTATAATATCGGCCAATAGACTTGACGAGTATCTAGATAGTTAGTCTGGTTCACTTACGAAAAGTATGCCTAGGTATGTAAAACTAGAAGCGTTGAAGTGAACCCAAACAAAGTGTCTCGCGTGTCGGCGCCCAGACGTGAGACGACAAACAACGCACCCCGCGTTTTATTATGAAATTACTGTAAAGCGCCCCGCGGGAGTGCCGGTGCTTCATTTTGATCCATGTAGGCTTTTTGTAATTGCTAGACAATTTATCACAACAAGCCTGTTGGCTAAACCTATGTATTTAATACGTACTTTCAAATATTTAGCGTTCGCGAGGAAGCGGGAGCGTTCTAAACTAATCTCGTCTTAACCGTGGAAAACTTCAACTCTCTTCGAGAATATGCTCACCAATAAACCGTTTACGTTTTTTTTTATCCACTACAAGATAGCCCTTGACGGTAATCTCATCTGATGGTAAGTGATCGTGCAGTATAAGATGGTAGAAGGCTAACCTGTTACGGATATGGTAAACCCATACTCCTAATCGGTTTCTATTCGACACCATACTGGAAAGCTATATCGCTTGACGACACGTCTTTGTAGTGGTAACTAGCCACGGCCAAAGCCTCCCACCAGACAAACGTGTGGGACTTCCTAATAATATCCGAAACGGACTATACCCATGAGAGCGCATTATTCTATTATTATATTTTGACGACCTCCGTGGAGTCGAACCCAGGGCCTGGGTTCAACTCCTGGCTGGAGTCTAACCTTTTAATCCACTTTTACCTTCTAATCCATTGTGACCAGACCATACCACAAGGTTGAGTTCCCAGACGAAACAATGTCCATGTTCAATGTTCAATTAACAAGGATGAACCCCAAACGTAGCAAAGAATATGCATACAATTAAACGTCTGGTAAAGGCGTCATGTAGATCCTTAGGAACCTCCTCTGACCATCCCATAATTCACAGATTTGAACAATAATGGCGGCTAGCACTTAATCCGAAAAGGCCTATCCGTGAAGGGTGTATTATTCTATAGGTAAGTTGTTTACAATAACGTGTAAGTGTAGTCAAAATCTAGCTCAAACAATAAACCTGCCTACTAAGAGTGAGGTATGCAATCAAAATGACCGATACACGTGTACGCTTTGTATGTGACAGGTGAGCTTGCCTGTATGCATTAGTACATCCATCGAAACGCTATTCAAACATCTCTATATTAATAAAGGCCATAGAACCTCCCGTCCAATAACCAACGCATCACATACCGAAATTCACAAGCAATTAATTAAACCCCAACGCGACAAATCAAGTCCCAGTTAGATATTAAATTGATATCTAATAACCTAAGTGTGGGCTAACAAAAGGGCTCGATTCCATTCGTTTACCCTTCCGCAGGGCTGTTTAGGACGCGATCAGGACATAATTGCCGTCCCCACCTGGTATGCGTGCCGTCTACAAAATATGCATTTAGATTTTAGGGCAGCTTCGTAATGCAAACTATGATATGCAACGCTACTAAAAGCTTACTGCATTCACCTTCAAAATAATAGAAGCATGTGACTACTTCAGAACAGTAATCCACGAAGAATCAATATTGTATTTTACAGGATACAGCCAAAGTCAGTTGTATGCTGAAGAACTCTACACTCTGGAGCCTCTTAAGTTTTTAGTTCTTTAGTAAAATGGTGAAGGAAACATGGCCTTTTTCAGTATTTTACTATATAACTGGAAAACGCTGTGACCTTGGCATTTTTATGAGTTTGATTTCCAAGAATATTAAGACACAATTTCCATCTTCCATGTTTACTTAATTTGTTACAAAAAGAACTTACATGGATAAACTCCGAACGTACAAAACATCGTTTTCTATTGACATGGATTAATATATAAAATTATTAAAATGGTTATGAGTCGAAATGTCCACTTAAAAACAGCTTTTTTTTGGAACCAGGATCCTTCTGAACCTTACTAAACTTTTATCACAATCTGATTAATAGTCTAGGAACACAGATGACAAGCTTAGCAACACCAATTTTTATTTATATAAAAAGATAAGAATGTGCACTCCCAAATTAAATAAATCGTAAAAGTCGGTAGGAAGGAAATAAGAAAGTATAGGAAGAAAACTTATTTTTCCAAATTTGAAATTTTTGATTAAATTTGAAAACGAACATGTAATTTTTATGTAAGAAAATTATAACCAATAAGTAAACATAACATCACAAGGTTAAAAAAAAAATTATATAATTTGTCTAAGATTCGAATGGTCATCTATGGCAATTTAGAATCGAGTGGTACAAGCCCAGACGTCGGTTCAAGCACGACATTAAGGTATGGTATCTATACCTATAGTTGAGTATCCTATAATCAAAAGCAGCAGTAAAGTAAAAAAATATAGGCCTTGTCCTGAAAAATTAGCTTCCGCCCCTCGTGAAGTGAGATTGCGCCTAAAATCACCCCCTAATTGTGACAATATATCGCCGCTGGATTGGGTGAAATCAACCAGAACGCGTCTGTCTGGCCGGCGGCGCAGCGGAGCGTGGCGGACACTGGTACACGCTACACTCTGTGACGTAATGGCATTAGGCTTTTTACGAGGCGTGTTTACGTCCTATTGATTCAGATGGACCATTTTTATTCGTTCTGACCTTGAGATTCATAAATCCGCGGAGTTGCAATATCGCACCGATCACATATAGATAGATTTTAAAATTAATTGTTACGTGCCAATTAATTTTAAAATAATAATAATAATAATATTCATTTATTTCGACTAAAAACAATATTTCTTAATCTACCCTGACCCCCAAACTAGGATAGCCCGTATCTTCGGGGTCAGTCTCTTCCAAATGTGCAATAAAAAATAAACTATTGTTTTGCCTTAAATTTTATTTATTTAAATTAATAAATTGCCTTAAAGTTTACTTAATAACATGATTGAGAAATGAGTGGTTGGATGGGTGTGTGAGTGAGTGCATATGAGTGTGGATGTGTGTGTGAGTGAGTAATGCGAACAATATAAAGAAAAGTTGCTCTGAAGAAATTAAGATTTTGATGAAATTAAAACACCATATAACTCTGAGAAGTTTTGCTGCGGATCCATAACGTGATCACCTGAAAAGTAGTCGGACTCTTAACCAGGTTATTGAGTTATTTGTTATTTTACATACCTTGGGTATAATACATAATATTAGTGAACCATTCGTCGCCTATGTCTCCGCTTGCTGAGAACACCCACGAAGGTAACACCACTCACCTGAAACAAATGATATGAAACGTTTTATGTCGTCACGAGCTATGGATACAAATTAATTGATTACTCATTTATAGATTCAAAAATCCAATATGTTTTGCAATGACGAACTTGGAAACTAGTGTTGTTCAACTGTTTGTATCCAATTGTCTATCGATAGGGTCATACGCTTTTAAATTTAAATATTGTACGTCATATGTCTTGATTAAAGAAAAATTAATAAAGTTCTGTTCCTTCCTTTAACCCCTTAAGATAATTTTACAAGTTGTAAAGGTTTAAGTGTCTATAAAATAGACAACCGGCCTATATTGAATAATTTCTAGCTATGCAATATGAGACGCCGCTGGCTTTGGTATGTAGTGGCTAAAATAATCATATATTTTATGTTCAGCTTTATCAATTAATTGCTTTTAATATACTAAGTTTACGAAAATTACCATACATTTTCATGCATATTGCGCAAAAACTGTAGCGTTCCACATTCAATACGAAGGCAAATCTCTCGACGCATTGTTGAACAATCGACAAGATTAATTTCCACATACACAGATTGGTTTAGCAACGCACACACTAACAGGTGTACCGGAGCCAACTGCATGGCATAAATATAGCAAAACACAAAGTTATCGATGCCCACTAAGCCGCCTTTATTGACTATCGTTGCATCACTAGTGGTACGACTAAAGCTCGGGTCATTTTTAATATTTTGAACTCTATCACCTTGTAACAAGGTTGCGGTTTGTGGCTTTTGTTTGATAGGGATGTTTTGTTAAGCGAAAGCCGAGTACGGTCCTGCAATAATGACACACTGACAGCGTTGTGTGCCGACTGCGTTTCATATCGTTAATCGATAAGCTGGTATCGCATCTGAATATAAATTGCTTTAAAGTGTTGACTATGAGGCGATTTAGTGGCTGCTTATGTCGCATGAGCGAATTTAATTTGGATTCCGGTAGTTTCCGTTTGCCTTAAATTGAATGTCAGTTAACTGCAGTGTCGCTCGCCTTTTTCATAGTAGGAATATATTTTTTTTTATTATTTTGTGATCCATAAAGTTTTGATAAGCAGTCCTTTTGGAACTTTGGTCGATAATGCAGACAATTTTGTATGTTTAATATTGCGTGTTTGCTTTTAATATAGTGTAACGAAACCCTTCGGGTGCGAGTTACAACTGAAACTTAGCCACTTTTAGCCACAAACAATTTTGTAGCTGATTTAAAGTATGGCATTTCGGAAATAATTTTGTCACTGTACAATATACAGAATCAGGAAGCTAGAAAAGTTGAATAGTCCCAGTAAGTACGTATTATTTAGTTGTATTCCCAAAACGATTTCATTTATGTAGCAATCTTCCCGCCGGGCTGCAATCTAAGTTTGCAGTGCACTTCCTCCCCCCCCCTACACTACCTCCAATTTAAGTAATACAATAGACGCTACAAGATTTTGTATCAATATTTCATTCTTCCTTATTGTTTGCTCGTCCTTTTCACTTCTTTAATACTCTTAGTATCAATTCCTTTAAAGGGATTCTGACCACATCTACGGCGCATCGGTTCGCTTTGTTTTCTACAAAGCGGGGTTTTATGATAACATCTAACTTGACTAACGGAACCGAATGACTTGTAACGAAGCGGGATATGAAATGAAATGAAAATATACTTTATTGCACACCATATAAAAAGGAAAAAAAACAAAAGAAATAAACACACACAAGAAAATAAATAGGTGCAATAGGCGGCCTTATCGCTAAAGAGCGATCTCTACCAGGCAACCTAGCACAAAAAAGGAATAAAATACACACAACACATACAACATTTTTTTCTTTATGTGATAAATTCTGCCAGAAAACTCTTAGCGCAGGCCGCGTTAAGGCGCTCAGTTAGTTAACAAAAACTGTTTTTTTAACAAGTGTACATATATTTTAGCATACATTGCAGCAGTGGTATTTGTTATATTACATCCTACTTCGTCTATGTAAGGCGTGGGATGTAGGTTTACATTATATCCCACTTCTTTTCACTTTTGACGACCTCCGTGGCGCAGCGCGCGCGCTGTCGCATTGTAAAGATCCGAGATCAATTCCGGTCTGGTGGGAGGCTTCGGCTGTGGCTAGTTACCACCTTTCCGACAAAGACGTGACGCCAAGCGATTTAGCGTTCCGGCACGATGTCGTGTAGAAACCAATTAGAGTATGGGTTTGCCATAACAGGTTAGACCGCTATCATCTTAGACTGCATCATCACTTACCATCAGGTGAGATGCATCAAGGGCTAACTTGTGGTGTATATAATATTTATATATTCTTCTATATTAGGCTCGGGCTGTAGGTGAGGATTATGGTGATGAAAATTATTGTTAAAATTGTAATCAATGTAATCAAACATCTGACTGCAGGCTCGAATGTAAGGACATCGAGACAATGGTAGCTGGCGCACAATTAGCCCCGTCTCGCCGAAGCCGTACACACAGTATAAGCCGGTGTCAGACGCCTCCGACGCCACTTTTATCCCGCCTATATCTACAACTCGGTACATATAACACACGCAGACTTCTAACCCAAGTCACATGGTTAAGCCTTAGGGCTTTGAAAAAGTGCGTAACATAAGCTGTTATTTGTCACCACTTACGACTATGAGTATATATACGTTATGATTTTATATTGTGTAACTTGCCCAAAGGTGATTTTTGATTAGAAACATCCTGTGTTTTTGCATATTATATACCTTAATAAAACAAAACAAATCCAATGAACATTCAAGATTCCACGGAGTTTAAGGGACTCGAAAAAATAAATTGGTGTTATAGGCCATATAAATTATATTTTACTAAAGTTACAATTGGCATAAAATTATAGATATTTAGTTTTATTTCTATGAATAGTCAAAAATAGCTTGGTTTTTGGAGAATTTGTATTATCCAACATATAAAAGTAGATTAAGCCATCGATCCCTGTAATGTTTACTTAAATTAGCTTGGTTGCTAAGCTTCTCTGGAAGTGATTGCATAGACAAATGTCTTAAGAAGTTTCCCATGATATTATTTGTAAGTAATTTGTGGGCAGTACAGCATCTATGAATCTAATAATTGTTATAGCCCTCCAACGGATATCCTCTAAAGAGCTCTTTTCTATGAGACAGAAGTTTGTTTGAGGATGATAATATAATAAAAAAAAGACGGGTTGCACTCCGGGAGTGCCGGCAGAAGTGAAAACTTGATTATTAACGTTGAGCATGTTTGATATTTTGGAATGGTTAGGGAATAATTTTGCACCAATTGCTTTATCAGTATAAAAGTACTATCATTTATGTGGTAGAATACAATATTCATTTATTGCGCTATCGTACACAAACATGACAATTTATATTACATTAAAAATTTAACACTTTAAAACTATTACAATTATTTTACATTAAAAAGTTTATCTATATCAATTTCCATATTTTAAGCACTTTACATTCACGAATTTTACGAATACACAACAATGTGATCACTAAACAGACGGTCGAGCCATCAGCTGTCACCATCCATGGATGCGCGTGGCACGCTGTAACATACACGAACATTGCTGCGCTGCCTAAACGAAACAGTAGGCCCAGGCATACATTTTCGCCGCGCCGTAGAGAGGGGATAGCTGTCTACTCTCCATCCGTCTTACGCTTTTTCGATCAGGTCACGTGTCCTGACGCGAGTTTAAGATTTTATACCCATTACAGAAAAAGTGCTCAACGCCGCTAAAGAAGTTTTCACTTCAAAAATCAGTAACTAATAATCAAAAACCCTTCCATTTTGTCTGTTGCAACTACGTGCCAATCAATTTTTTCTGAAGCATATTAATTATTTAAATCTGACCTTCGCAGAAGGCATTCAACCGTATCTATAAACGAGCTCTTTTTTAATATCTGGAATAAGAATAGATTCATATGAAAAGAAAAACATGCAAATCCAGGGCCAGTGAGAATAGTAATATTTAAATTAGTCAACTGGTAACATAAAAGAAACTGGCAACATTAGCATGATATAAAAAGAGAGAAGTTTGCACGACAACATGTGCTTTCCCCAGCAAGGAGTTTAAATGTAGGGTATTAAAAAGAAATCCACTGTGTAAGGAAGTGCCGCGTCTTACTTCGAGCTAGTGATGTCCTACAAAATAAACTGATAGTTTTTTTTTAAGATTGTAACTAATTCGTTCGATTGTAACTTTAATCAACTCTTTCAAATATTGCAAGACCCTTGGTTCAATATCCGACCGGGTCACTGTCTGTAATTTTCTTCATGAAAATTTCTCAATAGCAGTCTTAAATTTATGTTATTTAGCTAGCGAATTTGGGTAAATTCTAATTTTGATCACCAAAATGGCGTATTATTTAATGAATTAAGGCAATTAAGCGGCGTGATAAATAAGTATACAGGATTCAAGATATACGATTTAAAAAGATATTTGACCCAAATATAGATAACAAATTAACATATTCTTTCAGTGATAAAATAATTATCAATCCATTACCGGCCCACTATGGAATTGGTATTGAGAAACTGAAGCGTTTTTGTCCAACGCTGGCCAAGTGTGGATTATTGGACTTCAAATGCCATTAATTTAATTTTTCTTATCAAAGAAAGTGATATGTTAAAACTGTATTTAAAATAATACATATACTCTAAAAGTTACGGATATAGGTCGCAGATCGAACTCGGTTCACTAGAAATTAAGATCGGCGTCTTAAATACTAGAATATGAGGTTACATTGTAAATCCGTTTTTCTCAAGTTTTATCGATATAGTCCCATCACTATGGCGAAGACGATGAAGAGCTGTGGATATAATGTAGTGCTTTCAAACATTGAGGCAAAGTTTGCCTACAGAGCGGCGGACAAATGACAACGGGCTCCAGGCGGGTGCTGCGATATTAGAAGCCTTTAAGATGGGAAAAATAGCAACTTTTACTCGCTAGTGTCCTATGAGTTGTGCGACCTAAGTTTCAGGAGTATGTTAACTTATGATGATGATGTTGCTCGATTGAAACTTGCCTGCATGCATTCGGTCTCAATTTGTCGTTTCTGACTTCTTTTTTAGGCTTAACTTAGCTTGGCTTAGCTTTACTAAGACTCAGCTGTCCGTCCATGCGTCTTTGTTGGCGGGCCGTATCACATGAACCGTAAGTATTGTAGATACAATTTTATTGTTACGTGTATTTCTATAGCCACTTTAATAATAATAAAGATTGCAAGTCAAAGGGGGCCCCATACAAGAAATTTGTCGTTACTGAACTGTTTTATCGTAAGATCTAAATAGTGTCAATACTATAAATGTTTCTTGTGCAAGTCCAACTATGGTTATTTTTCTTCTTGGATATGGTTAAGTTATCGCATTTTAAATATAAATGAAAATGTAAGTGTGTATGTGTGTTTGTTTGTCGATAAGCTTCAACTTAAGCCATACTCCGTCTTAGCAAAATTACCCGAAAATAAATGTATATAATGGGAAAGAAGCGGAAACGGGAACGGGAACAGGAATGGGTCATGAGATAATTTTCAATTACAAACGTTGCTTATTCCACAGGAATTTTTATAACCCTATACATATGCGAACGAATCAGCTTGTGAAGCAAGTGGTCTAATGGGAGGCTTCGGACGTGGCTAGTTACCACCCTACCGACAATCACGTGTCGCAAAGCGGTTTAGCGTTCTGTCATGATGTCGCGTAGAAATCCATTAGGTGTATGGGTTTACTATACTCATAACAGGTTAGCCCACTACCATCTTACACTGCATCATCACTTACACCAGGTGTGATTGGCGTCAAAGGCTAACTTATATTGGATAAAATGTATATATAAATAAGGTAATGTTTTTTTATGTTAATTGTTATGGAGAAGACCTTTATCTAGCAGTCATCGTCATCATCATGATCAACCCATTATAGGCTCACTACAGAGCACGGGTCTCCTCTCAATAATATGAGAAGGGTTTGGCCATAGTCCACCACGCTGGCCATGTGCGGATTGGCAGATTTCACACGCCTTTGAGAACATTATGGAGAACTCTCAGGCGTGCAGGTTTCCTCACGATGTTTTCCTTTACCGTTGAAGCAAGTGATATGTTAATTGTTTAATGCGTTTAAACAATTAAAATATCACTTGCTTAAAACTTGCTTAAAACGCACATAACTCCGAAAAGTTAGAGGTGCGTGCCCAGATTCGAACCGCCGACCTCTGATTAGGAGGCTGACGCCCTAACCACAAGGCTATAATCGCTTCGCACCGCAGATAAATTCAAATTTCCCCTTCTTCTCGCTCTTATCTATTTATTTTACACATTATATAAAACATACCAATTAAACGTTGGCGTACAATAACCTTTCTCAACACCGCTATAGATCGTAACTTACTCCACTAACACCGGCGGTGCGCGAAGCCGAAGGGAGCATGGAATAAGTAACGACATTTGTAAGGAATGACAAAACGTTGTGAATTAAAAACGCTTCTCTTGACTACAGACCGAATCCAGATTTATGGAAACACGGAAATAGTGCCATACTTTATTGTGTAAATTTGTTGGTTGAGTACGCGAGCGTTCCCATAACCCAGTAACCAAGCGACGCGAATGAGCATCGTTGGGTTTTAGTGGATATTCTGGTCGCTATTCCAGCCGTTGAGAAGTCCCACATACCCCGTCAGAAGTGGGAGACGCGTAAACGTAGCGTTAAAAAAGCCAATCTCGCCTGGTGCTAAGTGATGATGTAGTTTAAGCTGGTAGTGGACTAACTTGAAAGAGGTATTTAAGCCCATACTTCTGAAGATGTCACGTATAAACCAAAGTACACATGTTACGGTTTAACAACTAGCTTAGACCCACTTAGATTACCTAAGTTTTTAAGAGACGTTTGATCAGATAAGCAAATGGATGATTGACAGACTTTGGAGCTTTGAAGTAAAATAAGGAAAACAATAATATTAAAAAACATCAAAACGGTTGAAATAACAATCTTATTGACTTGTATGTAGAAGTTTAACAAATTAACTTCGTACAATTTTAACAAGTTTTCTTTCTCGTGGTATATGACCGTCTATAACATATCGATATCCGATATGTGCAGTCACGCATAATTATTTTTTGGGCTAAACTATGCTAAAATAGCTGAGACAGCTACATAGACAGACTGAAAAAAAAAACAAAAAAGAAAACAAACTGTCAATTTTGTAGATTTTTAGGAGTTATTGAGGTAAAATCAACGAAACAGTTACTCCCTATCCGAGAGACCCATTTTTCGGTCATATAAAATTGTTCTCAACAAACTTTGTTGTAAAAATAAAAGCTTTCGTCTTAAAAGTTTCAACAAAATAAGTCTCATTAAGCATACAAACAGTTGTATTAGAAGATTTAAAAGACTCAATTTGAATTATACGAATTAAATTGCGCTCCACTACGAGAAAATGGGAATGCTTTAAATATTTTATTTGAAAAAGTTTCAAAGTTAATTCCTTTAACCACCAAGTCGACACTCGGCCACCTAGAAAATGCTGGGCGTCTAGAGAATAAAGATATCCAACTAGAAATATTCTTAAAGATTTTCTTTCTAGTCATCTTTTTATCAACCCCCGAAGCCAAACTGCTTCGTTGTACGAGTATAATATACGTTTACTATATACGACAGCAAATTCCAAGGTTTGATTCCCGGGTTGAGACTTAAACTGTAAAGTGTGAATATGTTGAAGTTCTGTTTTATCACTATCTGTACATACGATGATGAATAAATGAATGAATACACTTTAAATATATATCAGAGAGAAAAATCAAAAAATGCACATGTAATAGACCAGTAAGGTATAAGGTACAATTTGGCGGTCGAATAGTCACAAAGTGATAATTATTTCCTATAAAGAAAGTACTCTTAAACATATAAGTCCAAAAGTCAACTTAAAAACACACACATAACAACCGCAAAACAAACCGTGTAAACATTCATTCATACATACACAAACCTTTAGTCGCCAAAAAAATATATATTAAGACTAGCTAGAGCCATCTAGCATTCAAAAAATTATAATCTCCTCAAAAGGAACCTTTTTTCGATCAAAAGGCCAAGATCACACAGCTGCAAAATTCTCGAAGTATGCATAAATCTTACTTTCCTTGAAAGAATCTCGCTATCGCACAGCGAGAATAAATTTTTAAATTCTAACAAGATAATACTAAGCCAAAAGCGGACCGCCCAACGTCCAACGTTAACGACTTCCCACGAAGGATGGAATGGAAAACGCGCGGCGACGTCGCAAGAGAATTGTTGGGAATATTCTTAAGCTGAATGTATTTTGTATTTTATTATTCACAAATAGAAAGATAAAATTCATTGGAAATAAAAATAATTTTATAAGTAACCTACACATTTCAAAGACAAATTATAAATATAAAATTTAATTTAACAATTAAGATGTTTAATTACTAAAATTCACGTGGATGTAACTCAGTTGAAAGTAAATTTAAATAAGTGGTTCATCTTAGTGTCTCAAGGTCAATCGTGGTTAAAAGGACAAAGCTCTCGATTCGTGCAATACGCTATTGACAAGGTTTCGGAAGTGTAGTTCACGGTTTATTGCCTTTAGTAACCACTTTAACAACAACACAAGATGGATAAATGTAGTTTGCTTATTTTAATACAAATGTTATATTTATCGACATATTAATTTTAAAACCATCTTAATTTTACATCTAGACATGAAATATCGCTTGCTCTGAATAACTAGCGTGTCAAGCCAATACCACAAGTATTCTGGTGATCCAAAAACCTACGCTCTTGACCCAAAAAGAAACTCGAAATCTAAGAATCTATACTGGAATGAAGCAATCTGAAATGTAGTGTGACGTCACATGGGAAATCAGGCTGCCTCCAGTCACTCCGGGGCCTACGATGTATATTTATGGTGCCCTGTCAGAGGTCGATCGACTCCAGAGGATTTGGGGACGGGGAATGACCTCAGACGAACGACTGGCATTAAGCTATGTTACTGTACCTAACTCTATTTTTTCTGACACATTATTCGAACATACTAAAAGAGTGTAACGACGAAAAAGAAGAAAATAATTATTTGTAAAATATTATTAGTTTTAGCGAAGCAGTGATAGCCTAGTGGTTAGGGCGTCAGCCTCCTAATCAGAGGTCGGCGGTTCGAATCCGGGCACGCACCTCTAACTTTTCGGAGTTATGTGCGTTTTTAAACAATTAAAATATCACTTGCTTCAACGGTGAAGGAAAACATCGTGAGGAAACCTGCACGCCTGAGAGTCTGAGAGTATTGTTCTCAAAGGCGTGTGAAGTCTGCCAATCCGCACATGGCCAGCGTGGTGGACTATGGCCGAACCCTTCTCATATTGAGAGGAGACCCGTGCTCTGTAGTGAGCCGGCAATGGGTTGATCATGATGATGATGATGATTAGTTTTAATCAATAAAAGCTAATAATATAAAAGCTACTTTGAACTGCGTGGTAGGTTACTAAGGTTCTAATCCCCTTCTTATATGAGAAGGCCTTGGCCCAATTGTAGGACATAGAAACGCTGACAATAAATTATGTTATAATCATAATTAATCGGAAACGTTTACACAAAAATGAATAAATAATTATCTATATCAGAATTTTTGCTTTGTGTCATTATAATACTTAAAATATTGCTAAATTATAAGATCAAGGTTGGAAGGAATACCAATAGTGAACAAAATTATATTGAATAAGATGTATCAGTGGCTTTTTGGCAAAGCAACTGCAGTCGCAAAAGAAAGAGAAATGCGTATTAGAATCCCAGAGGTTACAACTATGAAACTTTAATGTGTTTAATATTTTCAACGAGCTTAGAGATGAATTTTCAAAAAATATTCCTTAGAGATCACCACTGTTATAGTAAGAAAGTCCTAAAACCCAAAGTCAATTCCAGAAAACCAATCTTTTAGTCGGAGATCTCATGTAGGGTAAATGCAGCATTAGTCCACCCCAAACTAGGTAGAGTCGTATAGACCCGCTGAAAACAAGCTCCCTAAGTCTTATGACTTTGGAACTCCCGTCTGGGTCTCGCCGTGGACGTGTATCGGTTGTAACCACGTTGACGATAGTGAATGTTTTGGGCTTTATTTAAATTCAAACCAGACCTTATATTCAGTCATCATCATCATGAACAACCCATTACCGGCTCACTACAGAGCACGGGTCTCCTCTAAATATGAGAAGGGTTTGGCCATAGTCCACCACGCTGGCCATGTGCGGATTGGCAGACTTCACACGCCTTTGAGAACATTATGGAGAACTCTCAGGCGTGCAGGTTTCCTCACGATGTTTTCCTTTACCGTTGAAGCAAGTGATATTTTAATTGCTTAAAAACGCACTAACTCCGAAAAGTTAGTTGTGCGTGCCCGGATTCGAACCGCCGACCTCTGATTAGGAGGCTGACGCCTTAACCACTAGGCTATCACTGCTTCAAATGTGTTCATATAATAAAAACAACATTAATCTATTGGATCTAACTGACCCAATTTTATATCGCAATTAACAATTATTGATACATCTGTTGGTGTACCCCTTTAGGTGATCCAGTATTGTGGGTGCAATAGCATTAACAATATTATTCTTTGAAAATTGGTACTAAAAATTATACGAGACTACAATAACAAACATGGAAATCTTATTCTAAATTACTGTAATGTGCAAACAGCATTATCAGGGCACTTTTATATAAAATCCTATACTAATTTTGAGTTAACACTACGTCTTCTTCTGCGGTGGTCTAAATATACCCACGACTACAGCGTGGTCTCTCTCATAGGGCTCCAAAGTTAACTGTTCCTGAGGTTTTAGTTTATCTGCCTGTAACTTTTTGACTTCAGCTGCAAAAACTGCCTCGGGCTGCGCTGTTGAGTCTATACATGAAGCCTTAATGGATATAACAAAGTGTCCTCCATTCTTGAGAAAGTGTTGGGCATTCAAACTAACAATTCTGGCTTGGTCAGGTTGCGCTACATCAGCAAATATTGTGTCCACCATGCCAACTAGCATTCTGTATTTTAAAGGATGTCTTGCATCTTCTATACTAGGTATAATATTAGTTATATACTGTACTAATTGTTAATTCGTGACGTATCGACATCGTTGTTTCATCCGTTTCATCGAGGACAAACCTCTTTGGTTTTTTCGGTGCCTTTATTGTATAATTAATTATATTCCTTTTATATTAATAATAAATAAATAAATAAATAAATAATATAAATATGAAATCCATCAAATTTATTCTTCAAACAGATCAGAAATCGTGTTGGTATAATACCTAATTATTCCAACACGATTTCTGGATCTTTAGGATTCGTCCAGTTACAATTTTATTATAGTCTGATTTAAAGTGTTACAATTAAACATGGACCTTTTAAAGTGGATAGCGACCAGCAGAAATGCACGTCCAAGTTTTTGCAGACGCCGACTACACGTCCAGAATCCAAAATTTCATATCTGTTAATAGAGTGGTTGGTTACAGGCAAGTTGGGAACTCGTCCCTCTCATGTTAATTGGGTAGAATGGGCCATTTTACAGCCAGTCTATTTTGATGCGATATTTCACTGGAACTTTGTTAAGCAGGTTTGCTCTAAATAAAATTATCCACGCGGAGTTTGTTAAATTAAATTCGTTGGGCCAACAATAAAGTACTTGCGTATCTACATGTAGCGATATTTTTCGTTCATTAAAACCTTATTGTTTTAGCGTACATCGCGTCAAGTGTTAATAACACATTTTACTGAAGCAAAAATCAAGCTAAAATGTTTGAAATTGTTGTGTATTATCGTTATATCAAAACACTTTTTTAATTTTATTATTTCAAAATAAATAACATTTAACATTTATTTCGTTTTAATATTAACAATACAACTAATCAAATAATGCGGGGAAGCTACCGTCGCGTCGCAACGCTTCGCAGCTGATCGCGTCGCGTGGTGGCATTATGTCTGTATGTATGTACTTGAGCAATATAATCTACTGCCCCTGATTACTCTCCTAAAATTATTGAACCACTGATTGAGTGTATGTGTGTGTGTGTGGGTGGGTGGGTGTGTGTGTGTGTGTGTGTGTGTGTGGGTGTGTGTGTGTGTGTGTGTGTGTGTGTGTGTGTGTGTGCTTGTGTGCTTGTGTGCGTGTATTCGTTTTATAACTTAATCCGAACCTAAGACTTCCAGCAGTTTTTCAGTTTCACCGTATGATTTTGTGAGGAACCACTCTTTTACACCTAGCGAACTTATCAAAGATCAACTCTACCACAATTATGTTAAAAAACCGTGTGATTTTGAACTCCCCACTAAAGACTATGTCCAGCAGTCGACATGCTGTTGATATGATGATGATGATCTCTGTCTTTAAATGGTACCCTAAACCTGTCACTATGTTCATCACACGATATGTATGATGAACATATATGTCATCAAATCTATTCCTAGCTTTTCCATCGCTTCAATTTTAACAAAAATAACAAAAAATAAAAGTAGAAAAAGAATTACTTAATTTGTTTACTGTCAAAACACCTAAAGAAATCAACGTCTAGTTAAATATTTATGGCGCAGTCAACAAAAACCTTTCGTAGAACATCCGCCATATTGATTTTGCGACTTAGGGCCCTATTGCATAATGCGATCCGCTGAATATTGTATTGGGCTTCGAATTCGTTTGAATAAGACTCTATTCGTCCTCTTCCTTTTTTGGTTCGCGCAGTAATCGCTAATTCTATTAGAATTAATGTATTTTTACAATACTTTAACAACAGCAATCTAAATTGAAATTTTTCTTGAAACGGTTTTTTGTTTCAAGTACGCCGGATAGTTAGAGGTATTTTGTAGGTGGGGATTATATTTTAGTGTGATTAGAAAGTTCAACTACAGAACGTCGATGTCTTGGGTTCGATTTCCGGGTCGGACCCGTTAAGTATTGAGTTTTACTGTAATGAATTTCTCAGTAACAAGCCGGAGTTAGAAAATAAGTGGTATTTAACACAGCTTCAATCAGTTATGGTTAGTATATTAATAATTTATTAGGGGTATGGTAAAAATGGTTTATATAAAACGTAAGCTTGTAGAAAAGTCCTACTATAGAGTAAAGGATTGCGTAAATGATAAACAAGCATGGGTGTGAAATATTGCTCTAATAAGGTAGCTCTTAACATAATTTTAAGTGGCATGTGAGATGGTGATAACAAAAATAAAATTTACCTGGCTAAGTTTGTTGTGGGCTTCTTCTTAGACCGGGGCGCGTTTGGAACCCTCATAGCTTTAGTTTTAAGTTTACGAATCTAGTTATCACCATCAAATCACTACTATGTAAATTATTGACGCGTCAAAAGCGCCTTTTAAAGGGCTATTTGAATAAAGATTACTTTGAATTTGAATTTGAATTTGTGTAATATACCCCGCTACCATCTCAGACTGCCTCATCACTTGTAGCGGATAGAAAAAAACTATTTTCTTAAAATGGCCACTGATAATGGACTGTAAGTCGTATCTGCGTAATTTATGATTCTTTGCCACGTCTTGTGAGTCCTGCGAGGCGGGCGAACGGAAGCGGATGCGGGCGCGTCTATCGCCGCTCGCTCGTTTCGGGCGCGGCGCCGACTGACGCACGACGAATTGACACCGGCACACTGATGGCTCTGACAAATTGATTGGACTCCTGCTAATGGCTTGAGGCAGGTCGCAGGAGGCTAATGGCAAACCAAATACACTCAACACCGATTCTGCTAAAATCTTCTTTGGAACGAAGTTCCTTATCGCGCGATGTGAAAGGGGGCTAGACGGAAAAAAATCTTACGAAAAGTTGTCACGACACTTTTTGTTTGGCGTCGCATGTTTCTCTGCCTGTCTCTCTCTCTCTTATAGAAAGCAAGCCAGATATTTTCATTTCTATTTCGCATTGAACAGTGTGGTGTCGCGACGATTATTTTTGTTGAGTGCATACAGGTTTTTTGTAAATAATAAATAATGTAAAATAATAATAATAATGAATCCTGACAGTGTTTCTGCACAAGTTCCGGATATTGCTGATGGAGTTAGGTAAGTAGAGATTATATACAGATAATAATAAATGCTTTTGTATTTTTAGCAAGTACGCACTATAACCTCTCTTATATTAATATTATTATAACTTAAATTAAATAAAATTTTATTACACCTTCACTAATTAATCGAAAGAAACTTCGTTCCATGTCCCTTGACACCTCTCTAGTTTTTTTTTTTTTGAGTAAGTTGATAGTAAATGATTACGTAGTCTAAGATAGTAGCGATAAACAATAAACAGCAAGTATAATTTGCTATATTCCGCCGACAACTGGGAGATTTGTATAATATAACAGCACACAAAATCTTCCACTAGAACCTCTACGCACGTTTCGACCCGACACCGGATCATCCTCAGGAGATGTTGACTTCACAAGCGCGAAAAGTAAAGTCAAACTTCAAAAGTCAAACCTGTATGGTAAACCCATACTCCTATTTGGTTTCTACGCGACATCGTGCCGGAACGCTAAATCGCTTGGCGAAACGTCTTTGTCAGTAGGGAGGTAACTAGCCACGGCCGAAGCCTCCCACCAGACAAATCATCCAGATCACCAGACACGCGTCTCACGCTTCGAACAACAGTTTAACTCGCTCTTAACACGTCAATAATGAAGTATTTTACCGTTGCTTATTTTTTTTAGATTGTAGAATGTTGAATAAATTCGCTTAGAAAAAAATATATATAAAAGCAGTCTACTAGATATGCTTTCGTCACAAACCTTTTGCCTCATTTTTATATTCAACATCTTCCTCAGCCTTTACTGGGCCTAGAGCTAGGCTGCTCGAGTGCGGGTTGGTGGGCTAATAAATAATACTTAAAATAACACTAACCAACAGTTTAATATACTCTCCTACGCACGGGGGTGGATAGCACCATTTCCCAAGCTGGTATTGAGAATTTAAACAATCAAATCCAATAATTAATAATTTTGGCCCATGCATGCTAACAACTGGACCAGCGAATGTAAAAAACATCATTTTATTTGACAAACAAAAACTAACAGCCGTATTTATTTAATTGGGTGCAATAGAACCTAACTAACTACATATATTGTGTCTCAATGTATATTACGAATTATTTAGTATTTAGTACTATTACTGTGTTACCAACATAGCTGAACGAGTGGCGAAGCCTTAGTGGTAATTTATTTATTTTTATTTATTTCTCATTGAGAGTCGGAGAGAGGGAGGTCGTAACAAATACATTCAAAACCGGAATGGTTTTGAAATTTTTCAAATATAAACTGTTTCGAATGAAGGACTTCCGCGTCCCTAGTAAATCATGTTAACCACTAGACCAATGATTCTCAACCACTGTGCCACGGCACTTTTGTGTGCCGTGTGTTGTAATTTCAAAAGTGTGCCGCCAAATTTTGCAAATATATAATAATTAATAATTAATCCCTTAATAATCGTTTAGTTATTATTGTAGTAATTATTAGTTTATTTCGTATATTTAAAATTTTTGTCATAAACTATTTACGCAGTGCTTTGTAGGAAGTAAATAATTTTTATCTTTTTCTTTGTGTGTCGCCAAATTTTGAAATCGTTAAATATGTGCCGCAACAAAAAAAAGGCTGAGAATCACTAGTGATTGACAATCATCTAGTGACTAGACCAACGTGGCAGCAAGATATATTTAACACAATGTTATATAGTTTCACAATATGCAAGCTAAATCTCTCATGAGGTATATCTCATGAGGTATGTCCCTTAATGATGTATCTTCTTTGTTATTTTTTTTATTAATACGTTTCCTTTAAGTAAACCTTTAAGGACCCCTCAACTGGTGTTCTGTGCAGCGCAAATATATATTGTAACCGTTTTGTTATCTATGGCTTGGGGTAAGAGTAAATTAAAAAACAATGTTATAGTAAAAAATTCAACGTTCAACGTACACGTGCGGGAAGACCAACTTCCCGAGCAACTATTACCAAATTCTTTCCGCCATTAGCCCATTACAAATTCGGGTTATGCTCGTGTAGGATGCAGCGAGCCTACGCTTGCGAGTTGGATGTCGCGCTCGCAACTTACTAATTAAGTTCCACAACTCTTGAGTTAACATTTAGACATGCTGATTAACTGGGACTGAATACTGTTTGGTGGAAATTGTTATTGTAACTTCACATGTCGTGTATGCACTTGCTGAATTTTAACAGAACTGCCCTTAAAAAGCATGTCGACATATGTACGAGTGAGTGTGGTCTTGGGAGGTCCCGTTTGGATCTCCGGCAGGGTCAATTTGGGTACACCAGGGATCGAATCCATTGGAATCACATAGCCTAACATGATGTGCTCTGCTGTTAGTCTAGTTAGGCAGCTAGGCAAGCATACAAGTTAGGCAGCTAGGCAAGCATACAAGTTGTCTGGGAAGAATACAATGGGTTCTCCAGGTGTTCGGCAAATCCAGCGAGTGGGACATGCTGTGGTGGTTTTTAGTTCGGGTATACCTCAACGATGGGGGGAGTCCCACATAACCTCCGTCTTGCCCAACGGACGGAGGTAGGCATAAAGCTTTTCCACCACGGGAAAAAATAAAAAAGGCAAGCATACAAGTTAGACGTTGACTGCAATCTCACCTGATGGTAAGTGATGATGCAATCTTGGATGGTAGCGGGCAAACCTGTCATCCATTTAAATTCTTATTGCAACCAACTAAACTAAACATGGAACATTGAAATTGTTTCGTGACAGTCTTGGAACTCAACCTCATAAAAATACCAAGGTCACAGCGTTTCTCAGTTACATGGTAACATCTTAGCTTTTTTTCTATCCACTACAATTTAGCCCTTGACGGCAATCTCACCTGATGGTAGGTGATGATGAAGTCTAGGATGGTAGCGGGCGAACTTGTTAGAGATATGGCCAGCACATACTCCTAATTGGTTTCTACGCGACAGCGTGCTGGAACGCTACATCAATTGGCGACACGTCTTTGTCGATAGTAGTAACTAGCCACGGCCGAAGCCTCCCACCAGACCAGACTCGAGCTGGGAATCAAACCCAGGACCTCCAACTTTATAATGCGACAGCACACGAGCTGCGCCCTGGAGGTTGCCGAATAAAAAAATATATATTATTCTATTCAAAATAATTCCCGTATTTAGGCTCATCTATTAATGAAATGCCATAGATAATAACACGATAACAGCAGGCTACCCCCACCTTTAATTCCCTCCACCACACTATTAATAAGTCAGTGCAAATATTATCCACCGAAATGGGATTAATTTTAATTAATCGAACAAGCTGGGTGGATTAAGCGCGTCACGTCTAATGAATTCATTAATAATGGCGCCGAATTGCGAATACCAGATCGGGGAGGCGTTTGAGTGTTTTAGAGTTGTCTACGAAAATGTATTTTAAATTTTTAGTCAATGGTTCAACTCAATTGAGAAGTTGTTGAAACTCAAGGCTATAGTCAAAATTATCTCCTACCTTCTGTCATAAACTACAAATTACTTTATATTTAGCATAAATGAAACTGGAATTTTTGGTTTTTTTTTTTTTTTAATACACTAGAAGTTAGCCCTTGACGACAACCTCACCTGATGTTAAGTGATGATGCAGTCTAAGATGGTAGCGGGCTAAGCTGCTAGGGGTATGGTAAACCCATACTCCTCATTAGTTTCTACGCGACATCGTGCCGGAACGCTAAATCGCTTTGCGACACGTCTTTGTCGGTAGGGTAGTCACGGCCGAAGCCTCCTACCAGACCAGACTCGAGCCAGGAATCGAACCCAGGACCTCCAACTTTATAATGTGACAGCGCGCGCGCTGCGTTACGGAGGTCGTCAAAAAATGGATTATAACCGACAGAGGTGCAAAGAGTCCTGATACGACGCCGCGTACAAACTAATAATCTTATTAATAATTTGACTACTTTACTTGCCAAAAAGTAAAATTGCTGAAAACAAGATATTCCGGAATTGGTAAAATAATTGCAGTAATTTGTGACGTTTAAGCCTCGTTGTGTTTCCCTTAACCAAAAATCGTTAGTACATAGGTACGTGCAACAAACGACGCTTATTGAATCGAGTCGCCCCTACACAACTCGGCGCAGTCACGTCTGTCGCGGTGTACGTTAATATGTCGTACGTGTGCAGCCTGCCTAATGCGACATGCCCGTATAAAACGTGTGCGCTGCATTCGACTTTATTCTCCTTTTGATTGTGTGGACGTGCGTATCGTGACGTCACGTTGCGACGCGATTTTATTTTCGCGTACAAATTATAGCATTAAAAATTTCGCTGGCGTGCAAATCTCGTTATTTTAAACGAAGTTTATCTATATATGAAAATGAAATATTTTTAGTGTTCAATGCACGTGAATAGCAATGGCTTGTTAAGGTTTTCACTCCTACCTAATCTGCCTTAAAAACCGGTGGAAGATAGTTAAAAATAAATTTAAGATTGAACCGAATGGCCAAATTTATTAGGCTGTCACATATGGCCAGACATATTAACAAACTTATAAAGTATATTGTAATGTAAGTAATAAATATAAAGGTAATATTCTGATAACAGCCGAAATTAATTACCAATTTAATCCAATCTTCAGATCAAAGATTAAATATATTTGTGCTTTACTTTCTTAATGATCCCTGTTGATAAGGGTGGCTCCACTATCTGTACTCTTCGATCTAATGGTTTTGTATTCTCTGGCCTTTACGATGGAGCTTATGGCCTAATACGCTTTTTATATTTTCAGCCCTTTTTTTTAACGTGGGTAATCCTCATGGATACCCCGCGTCCGAGGAGACGCGGCGGTTATGTCAGACTCTTACTGACTAAACCCCCACGGTGTATATCCTTTCCCGCCGCCTGGTGGCCAGGTCACTTGTTTCGCTCGCGCACACAACCGCAACCAGGCCGGCTTATATTTTCAGCCCTGTTCGATCCCCAGACGCACTTCTAACTTTGCAAATTATTGCGCGTTTTATTTAAAGTAATGAAATATCACTTGCTTGCTTCGGTTAAGGAAAACATCGTGAGGAAATCTGCACGCTAAAAAGTATAATATTCCCAAAGGCGCGTGAAGTTATCTTCTCATTTTTTCTGCGTACTTCAGCTTGGTAGTTAAATTATCTGACTACATATCACAAGACTTTCTGAACTCTGGACGTTCAGATAATGGGTCCCCTCATGAGATTCCTTTATATTAGAGTTTTCATCATTATCGGTAACGTGTGCTTATATTAATATAATGAAAACCAACATATAAACAAATAAAAATTCCACTCTCTCTTACAAATAGTTTGTGGATATTGATGGCACTTAAAAGAGGTAAAATTACGGAGTACTGTACAGTGTAAACAATTTGAAAGAAAATAATATATTTACAAATGAAAGCTGAATTAGGAAAGTAAATTACCTCGTATATTTACAGTAAGTTACCACCCTTATCATGTGGTATAGTCTTACGTATGAGAAAAGTATATTATTTTAATTAGGACTTCATGTTAGAACACAAGCGAGGGTTAATTAATGGAACCTTTACAAAGTTTGTACATACAGTCCGCCAGGTAACGCGACCCGTTATCCGGCTCGAAGGACCATGTTCCATTATGTCCTAGGATCCAAGATGGCCGTGATAACGTTATTATCGGCCAGGCAATAAATCACCTCGCTGTCGCGCCGGCGGAGAATTCAGATTTTCGATCAGCTAAATCTCAATTTGTGTCCACGAAAAAGATCATAACGTTTTTGAAGCATAATATTAAACTTTTACGTACGGTACGTGAGTTTTATAAATCTTCGAGAGAGTAACTTTTTAAATCGGCATTAAGGATAAAAGCCTGATAAATATTTCGTAGGACCAGTACGTTTGGCTTTTCTTTTTGTTCCTGGCGTTTATCTCAACAGTGGTATCAGGTCAGGACTATTTTTTGGACAAAACCAAAGGTTATATCTGTTGCTCTTTGCAAAAGCTTAAATTTTATCAGTCGAACACACTAAGCAATGAAGACTATTTAATTCTATATGACGTGCCTCTTCTGCGATGACCTTTTAAAATCTAATTGATTATATTTAAAGCCTTAGTATCTATTATAAGGTAAGTTTTGTTCAGGGGGTATCTTTTTTTAATGAATAATAGAATATTCACAAATTTGGAGAACTTAAAATTATCTGTAATGAAAACAAAGTTTTTGAAAACTCCACTAGTAAAATAATGAAACGAAACCTCAAGACATTAATTTCTATATACAATTATTTTGAATACATAAAACACAACGTTAACACGTTCTTTAATATAAACCCTTGATTTCAAAATAAAAACACATACATATTGAATTCTATAAAATGTTTATCGCATATTTGACTCATTAAGGCTTTACTGGGTCAGTTAAGAATTGCCTAGGATTAAATATATTGTTAATACCAGCTAAGTGTAAGGATTTTTTTCTAACCCGTACCTTGGAGAGCACTTTAAGCCGTTAACCTGGTTAACATATAGTGGGGATTGTGACTTAAAGATTCCTTTATTACTACTTTAAGTCTCAAACCCCACTACAAATACACAACTATGCTTCGAACAATATCTACCCATTATACATACCCATATCTACCCAACTATTGTTGGTCCCTTCCATTAACCTCATAAGTCAGAAGAGAAGAGCTATGACCAGCAGCTGCGGAGGAACATTAATAGGCTGAGAATGGTTGTGGTGAACGCGAAGGTCAAGATGGATTTGAAGTCGGTTTTCTAAGAACTTTGGATTTTCAGTGCACTTCTGCATAAATTATTCTAAGCGCATTCCTCGGGCTCGAACAATATCAAACCCATAACGATGAATTTGTTAAACCAAAGTTCATAAAATTTCAATGAGAATGTGGTATTCGAGGCATCCTCAACTGAATATAAAAATCACGTGAATCGGCTTTGTACCGCAGAGAAATTGGCGTAGGTACATACGTGGACAGGCCCTGAATTAAGAAACGGTGGCTTTTTGCGAGTAGGTAAGAAGTGAATATAAAACAGAACTTAACACCGAAATCGGCGACCAATCGATCAACATCACGTTTAACCCGCACCTCGGCCAATGACGCGTACTGAATGCCTGAATAGAATATATGCTCCATTACACCAAAACTAACACCGGCCACCATCGACATACGACACCTCAGATATATACTTAGCCGACCGCGTGCAAAAGATTCTGTTAAGTACATTAGAGATTTTCCAAATGATCTTTGATTGATCTCATCGTGGCTCAACTTTTTGAACACTCCAAACGGTTTGTCTCAAATAACCATAGTGAAATTAAAAGTAAAATATTACAATGTGATATATATACTACGGTTTCAAGGTTAGTATTATCTAAGATTTATTTTAAGTTTTATAGTTATTCTTGAAATTATATTATAAATAAAGGCTAGAGCTGCATTATTTGGGTTCTTAGCACTATGCTATTTATAATTTTGAATACAAAAAAAGATAAAGCCACTGTGTTGCCGCATATGAATAAGCAACATGCAACTACGGTTTCAAGGTATTATCATATTCTACGTTGTCATCGTGACCGATTGACGTCCACTGCTTTACATAGGTATTTTGTAGAAAGCTACAAGTCTTTAGCCACTTGTTTCCAGCAGTTATCAGCTACTAACGATAATTGATATCATCTGCCCTCCTTATTGGGGGTCAACCAACGCTCCAATTGCTGGTCGCCTGTCCTCACCTTCGATCCCCATTTTTCTTCTGCGGACATTAAAATACAATGTCCATCATTTAACTAATTATAAATGGAAAACGTGTGTCTAACTGATTAGTCACTTTCAACAGCAAATAAATAACAAATCATAAATATTCTTACTTACTACTAGTAGTAGTAGTAGTAGTACTTCTTACTACTATTACAAATTATGTTACATTGGCTACTTTTTATATCGTAATAAAATCCACGTCAACAAAGTGACGGGCCAATTTAAGACAGACTTACGGCTATGTTATATGTTTAGTGTAGCTTTTAAAACATTACGCTTAGTCGCAGAAATTAAAATTGAAAATATCGGCATACATACCGCTGTCGATGATCAAAATATATAACTATATCAATGGTGCTTACATCAATGGCATGTACGAGCGGACCCAATAGGGTCCATGTCGACTCGATCAATCATCGCTATCAGTTCCATTCAAAGCTTATTTATGTACAGAGGACATTTACATCGAGGGATGCAAGATTTACATAAAACCGCTCCGATGATATTACCACCGTCCACGTCAGTCAAATGAAAAGTGGGTAACCTAAACGCGGATGGCACCTAATGTTACGTTGATAATTTTTTGATTTCATTTCCTAGCGCTACAAGGCTTTTTAAGGAAATAGCAAAAAGGTTAGTCGATATCACAGGAGACCGAAGAGCTGCCAGATACCTCGGACAAAAAATTAGTCTAGCCATTCAAAGTGGGAACGCTACCAGTATCTTCGGAACCTTGCCTAAAGGGACTCCTCTTAATAATATATTTTAGTTATGATGTTATATATTTTTTTTGTAAGATTTTTAGTTTTAGGTTAATCTAAGGTTTATTTTACTATACTTAAAATTTAATACATAAATAAAATATATTTTATTTTTTGACTGATATCACGCAGTGTGATGACACGTTTGATTTATTTAAAATAACATTGAATGAAGTTACTATGAAACAAAATACATGCACAAATCAAAATAAAATAGCTCTATTCATGTAAACATATTACAGGCATCTATAAATACATGTAAAGAAGATAATATGTATGTTTTTGTTCAGACATGCCCAGTGTAGAAAGGTCAGTTACATCTGTATCACAGTTTGCATTGTTCCTAATATTTTTTCGCCTTCTACGTCGGAGCAAGGTTTGTGGTACAGGTCGCTATATATTAGGTCGGAGAAAAAGTATTTTCGCATATGGTATGTACAAATTTTAAATAAAATTTCTCTCATTTCACAAAAATATATAAGATATTTTTTCATTTATTTTTCTTTTTGCCGAAATGACAGAATGTATGTTTCGGTCTCTTAAGTTTTTTTTTTATCAAAAGTCCATAGAGTAGCATAGACCTACCATACTGTAATGGAGCAGCTGGGTAGGTCTATGCTCTAAATCTTCTATCCTAGAAGCGAGTTCCGGCAGTAGGACGTTAATAAGCTGATGATGTTAAACTAATGTAGATATAGATGATAAAAAAACTTGGTTGAGATATGATATGATGGTAAGTGGCAATAAAGTTGAAATGAAAACGGACTTACCTAAAAGGGGTATTGCAGTTAATGAAATAAATACTATAATAAATAAGTGAGAGTTAGAGTACAATGATAATAAATAATATAATAATCAGTTGATACGGGACCTCGTACTGAAACGCGAAAATGCTAAGTGATAAGATAGTGTGACATTTCACGGTTGTCCAGGTTTTTCTCCAGTCTAGGTCGTAGGCAATTAAGCAAAATAATAAATTTCATAAATTTATTAGTTTCGTTCTTATTGAACTCAGTTCTTCCGAGGCCACAACGCACTGCGCCAAAGTAGTATCCAATAATGTCTCAAGATAAATGACTACTTAGTTTAGTTACGAACTTGTTTGAAAAATATATCCAACAAACTAAGTGAACGTTTATAAATAAGAGGCGCAATATAACACATGCGGTATAATTTTACACGGGAAAAATATATATCAAAAAGAAGGAATTTATTTCCCAAACTATACAGTATCTCATGACAAAGCTACAAAGTATAACCCGTTTCGCAGACACGCACTTTTATAAAAGGAGATTTGTTTATTCAACAAACGTATTATCCAAGGTCACGTCCTAAGGGCCAGGCCTCGCTAGAAGGGTAACCATGACTTACATTATGCTTATAGGATATTAGTATTGTTGTTTATGCGGCAAAGATTCTCTAAATTTCTTACATGGCAACATATTGCGGGTCTGGCGTAAAACATAGCTGGCTTAAACCTTACAAATTAGATCTAAAAAAATAGTATGTCTTATGTCTAAACCTTACAAACTAGATCTAAAAAAATAGTATGTCAATAGTATGTGTATGAATCAGAGTACATGTCAAGGACACGGGCCCTCCCTAACTTAATACTTCAGAGAATGAACTTAAGTCGTCAATTAATTCTTCTCGTGCATATATAATAGTATCCGATTATAAAAGATTTTAAAATACATTTCCGGGATTTCAAATATTGTTTGTTGTTTGTTTTACAAAATTTGTTAAAACAAATGACAAGTCCAGTGACCGCAGTTCAGTTTCAAGGAACAATATTTAATTTGTAATAATTTTCCATTTTCTTTTTCTAAGCAATACACCGAACTCTGTGTTTTTTTTTTAAAGGCTGTCCGAATTAATCTGTTTGATCCTCGTCGATGGCGTGCAAATATATTTGTTACTTACAAACATTCACAAAAAATGCTTCATCATCATCATCATGATCAACCCGTTGCCGGCTCACTACAGGGTCTCCTCCCAATTTGAGAATGGTTTTCGCCATAGTCCACGCTGGCCATGTGCGGATTGGCAGACTTCACACGCCTTTGAGAACATTATGGAGAACTCTCTGGCGTGCAGGTTTCCTCACGATGTTTTCCTTCACCGTTGAAGCAAGTGATATTTTAATTGTTTAAAAACGCACATAACTCCGAAAAGTTAGGGGTGCGTGCCCGGATTCGAACCGCCGACTTCTGATTAAGAGGCTAACGCCCTAACCACTAGGCTATCACAGCTTCACTAGGCTATCACAGCTTCACTAGGCTATCACAGCTTAAAAAATTGCTTAAACCTCATAAAATTCGGATCGTTGCACACAATAGAATAAACAATTGTCGCCCTACGGAGCCTAAACAGTTGTTTCGTCACACTTACAAATTCTTCCTGTTTAGTCTCCCCTTATTTTGTCGCGAATTAAATTAAGATTTCTCAAAGTCACTGGAAGAGTATTTTGAAGAACGGCCTGCGATCCTTATTGAGTTTGCCAAGGGGCAGGGGTTTGTATACAAGCGTAGACACTACATTGATTGTCTAGTGGAAAATTCAGTCGAGTGTGGCCCCTGGCTGACGTTAGCGTTCGTTGCACAAAGACGCACTGTTTGTGTCTTTTGGAGCCTTCGATAAACATTTGCAGATGTTTCGATGCTTTTGTGTTTCCTTAATGAATCGCTTTATACTGAAATGGATGTAAGCACTTTGCCAATGGCATGATGGTTTCCGAACTGATTGTGCTTGTGCATTATGACAATATTAATAACTAGCCGATATCCGCGACTTACGTAGGAGTAGATTAAAGGTTTTTAAATTGTCTGTGAAATAAGCAACGTTTTTAGTTGAAGATTGTCCCGTCGTATAATTTAATTGGTGGAATAGACATGTTGGCAATATAAAGAAAAAGACACAAAAATATAAATATGTATCATTCGCATGTCAATAAATTTGCTATGTTAGATTTTGTATGAGACTTAATATTAACTAGTTGATTACTTACTGTATTATCTAGCTCCTAGAGAGAAATAACAGTTACATTGGCCGTTTCACACATACGCCTGACTATTCAAAATGGTAACACTGCTAACATTGTGAGATAAAGTCTTAACTAGCACGAAAAACATAGTATATGTAATTAACAATGTTAAGTAAAGTATGTTAAAGTTTAGTCAAAGTACTTCTGTTCATGTTTGATGACAATTTTTTTCATTGCCTCGTTTCATTTTGCACGATATATTTTGATAAGAATTTATTACTTTTATACTTTGATATTTAAAACAATAGCGGATGTAAAAGACACATTCCATTAAAACATCGATAAAATGCCTGTGGAATTTATATTAATAAATTCCAACTCAGTTATAGTCTATACCCGGAATTTCGAATAAAATTTATTGCAGGTTTGATGATTTATAGCATATACTAGTACGTAAATTAAGCACGTTAAATTAACAAATCTTATTACACTTTTTTTCATCTTAATGGTACCTCTTTATTAACTTACAATCTTGATAATTTTTAACTTATGAAGTCATGCATAAAAACTCGCTTTAACGGTGAGAGAAAACATCTTGAAGAAACCTACATGCCTGAGAGTTCTCTATACTGTTCTCTATACTGAAAGGCGTCTTATGTATACCGGTCCATTCTTGGTCAACGTGGTGAACTTCCACCATTACCATCTGTCATGAAGAGACCCTTGCCTTGTAATGTACCGGTATTTGGATTTATAATAACAAAGAGGGCATATAGAGGTGTATAATTTGCACAAAAGTGTTTTTTTTTTATATTTATATCGCAGACACAAAAAGTAAAGTGATTACCGTTCCTATGAACATATGCAGCACGAGAGGACCGAAGCCTATTGAACCCATTCTCCTAATCGGCATCATACCAGAATGCTAAATCGCTTGGCGGTTGTCTTATTCAGTAAGGTAATAACTAGCCGCGTCTATCTGTTCTAACGTGACGTGATGGAAGCCGTATGCAAAAGCTAGTTATGTTATGACTGCGCTGCACATTGTTGCGTAATAATAGTCAATTATAACTTATCTGAAGCGGTGATAGCCAAGTGGTTAGGGCGTCAGCCGCCTAATCAGAGGTCGGCGGTTCGAATCCGGGCACGTACCTCTAACTTTTCGGAGTTATGTGCGTTTTTAAACATTGAAAATATCACAAGGAAAACATCGTGAGGAAACCTGCACGCCTGAGAGTTCTCCATAATGTTCTCAAAGGCGTGTGAAGTCTGCCAATCCGCACATGGCCAGCGTGGTGGACTATGGCCAAACCCTTCTCATATTGAGAGGAGACCCGTGCTCTGTAGTGAGCCGGTAATGGGTTGATCATGATGATGAAGATGATAACTTATCTTCTTATCTTAAGTTAAAATTTAAGACAAACGACAAGTTAATTAACCGATAAATTCCTTTAAAAACGAAAAACAAACAATAAAGTCAATGTGATTCCATCGTAATTGGTGAAAACAAGGAATATTTAATTTCCTTCATCAGCCGAAAGTTTTTCATGCCTCCACTTATTACTATATGTTGTGTAATCAAATCAGTGTTGCATGAGTTCGGATGCTGCATACTGTAATAACGTAGACGAAATTATTTTATTGATATTTATTACTCTGGTTCAATCACGATGACTACGGAATTGTTTTTTTTTATTACCCGTAAATTGGAAATACTGCCTCATCTGATATATGTACTGGTACTTACTAAGATGAGGTGTTGTAAGATTATGTCTTTGATTATCCTGGGAATCTGTCTTAAATAAAACGTGCCCAGAAAATTGTCAAGTTAGCTCAGAAGTTAAAAACTAATTTTTATATCCTATAAAGTTTATCTTTAACGACAGTGGGATAAACAATTGTTTTCAACTGGCATAAGAAAAAGCTTTTAGAGAAATATAAATAAACTTTTTTTAACTCTGCATACTCTGCAAGGATAGGAAATCTTACAAATAAATTTGGTACAAAATGAGTGTTAAAAAATGTGTCAATATTTCTTCAATCGTCGTCGTCGTTAATTAACTAATTATTAATATTAATTAACTAATTAATTATTATTATTATTTTTTGCTGTGACGTAACTCAGCTGGAAATCGGTGACGAGTTTTTAATAATGCACCACATATTATGCTAACGTTTTCTGGTTGATGTTACAGACAGACATAACATTTCTGATTAGAATTAGATGTACTGTTTGTAACTCTATATGAGACTAGGTAAATACATTTCCTTCCTTTCTTTCATTTTTAAAAGGAGCAAAACCTCGAAGTCAAAGTTTAGGTCAAAAAACTAGTCAGCTATACATAAGTAAAACTAGGCTGCGGGGAACTAAAATGCGGGTTGCAAACAAATCGTTAATAAGGAACGAGCAATCCATCAACTTCCGAGGTTTTTCTAGAGACTCCCTGATGGAGGACGTGTTTACTACCGAAAGATTCTCTCTTGCGATGTTTCACTTTTTTTCTTCAAAAAATTTTGTTTTAAAACAAGTGACTAGGCAGTTATTTTTTTAATTGAAATAGCAAGCAAAGCCAAGCCCAGTATTAGCTTTGGAGGTGGGTTCCTATACATTAATAATAACAACTGGGAGACATTGACTATTTTCTCAATTAAATGTGAACCCAATAGCGAAAAAATTGTCTCATATAGATGTCTCACCCAATAGAACCATAAAACAACCATTAGACCATCTACGTAGTCATCATCATCATCATCATTTCAACCGATAGATGTCCACTGCTGAACATAGGTCTTTTGTAGGGAGTTCTAATGGCCACGGTCCTGGGCCGCTTGTATCCAGCGGCTCCCTGCGACTCGTTTGATGTCGTCTGTCCACCTTGTCTAACTAGTACCGTCTAATAAATGAAGCTCATATTCTTCTAATATAAAATATGACCTTATAATAATATGAACCCGATCATTTGGTGCAGCGGTGATAGCTTAGTGGTTAGGGCGTCAGACTCTTAATCAGAGGTCGGCGGTTCGAATCCGGGCACGCAGCTCTAACTTTTCGGAGTTATGTGTGTTTTAAAAATTAAAATATCACTTGCTTCAACAGTGAAGGAAAACATCGCGAGGAAACCTGCACGCCTGAGAGTTCTTCATAATGTTCTCAAAGGTGTGTGAAGTCATATCACACATAGCGTTTGCATGTTTTTTTAAGCAAATACCAAAATGTAAATAGTAACATCATCGCATACATTATATGATACAAGGTGTCTCAAAAGTAAGTTCACATTTGCTTATCTTATTACGCGAAAGCAACTATTCTGAGGGGCGCGGGGGGTATGTCAGTCGGTAGTCTGGCTCTTGGGAATTTAGTCGCTATGGAGCGTTTCTCTGGTGCGGACCGTGCGTTGTGCGTACGTGAGTTTTACAAAAACGGTAATTCGGCGACTGTAGCGCGTAGAAAATTCTGCAGTATTCGACATATTCGTCACTTAAATGATGCGCCTAGCACTCGTCTCATTGCAAAATGGGTTGAGAAGTTTGAAGAGACTGGGTCAACTCTGGAGAAACCAAAATCTGGGCGACCAAGAACATCAAGAACAGCCGAAAACGTGGACAGTGTTACTCAGTCTATTCGAGATGATCCAAACCTCTCGATTCGGAAGCGTGCTGTTGCTTTAAATGTGCACAGATCTTCATTATGCCGCATTTTACACAAAGATTTAAAGCTGCACCCGTACAAAATTCAGTTAGTGCAAGAACTGAAGCCTCAAGATGCTGGTCAGAGGCTTGCCTTTGTAAATCAGATGATTGAGCGCTTTCCAACGTTCACCAACATCTTGTTTTCCGATGAAGCCCATTTTCATCTGAATGGGCATGTAAACAAGCAAAATTGTCGTTACTGGAGTGCAACCAACCCAAAACAAAAACATCAGAAACCGCTACATTCACCCAAAGTCACCGTATGGGCAGCGATGTCGGCGCGAGGAATTATCGGCCCTTACTTTTTTGAAGATGGAAGGGGACGCACACTCACAGTGAATTCAGAGCGTTATGTGGAGATGTTAGACGAGTTTTTCGTACCCCAACTGCAAAACTTTCCTGGTTACAACCAAAGAACATGGTTCCAGCAGGATGGAGCAACTTCACACACGTCCAACAGATCTCTGCCTCGAGTTCGAGAAATTTTTCCGAACAAATTAATCTCCAGGCGAGGTGACATAAATTGGCCTCCACGGAGTCCCGATTTAACGCCTATGGATTTTTTCCTGTGGGGTTATGTCAAATCAAAAGTTTACGCTAATAAACCGACTTCCCTGGCACAATTAAAAGAAAATATCCGTCATGAAATGGCAGCCATCACGGAGACTACCTGCCGAGCTGTCATAGGCAATTTTAGTGCCCGACTAAATGAATGCCGAGAGCGCAACGGTTTACATTTGGACGATGTTATTTTTAAAAAATAAATTCCCAAACAGTGTACTTCAATATAAAATAAACATTTTTTCAATAAAGCTAAGACTTTTCTTTAAAAAAAAGATTTAAATGTGAACTTTCTTTTGAGACACCTTGTATTATATATTGACGACCTTCGTGGCGCAGCGCGTGCGCTGTTGCGTTATAAAGTTGGAGGTCCTGGGTTCTATTCCCGGCTTGAGTCTGGTCTTGTGGAAGGCTCCGGCCGTGGCTAGTTACCACCCTACCGACAAAGACGTGTCACCAAGCGAATTGCACGTTCCGACACGATGTCGTGTAGAAACCAATTAGGAGCATGGGTTTATCATAACCTTAACAGGTTAGCTTCCTAACATCTTAGACCGCATCATAACTTACCACCAGGTGTGATGCCGTTCACACTAGTGATGAATAAAAAAAAAATTGAATACGAATAATATCAAAACAAAAGAGAAAACGTTTGAAATAAAGAAGATGAGATAAATCATCGTCTGTCGTCATGGCGACGGTGACAATCGGGGGACGAAATTAGAAATAAATTACATTCGACATGCAGGGGTTCAGTCGCAGCATTTTATTGGTGTGTTCCAACTCAAATGCAGAGCATCAGGTGTGATAAATGGCGCCGCTTTTGCGCTTGATGAGTTTTTCTTCTGGCTTAAGAGCCGATGAACGGATTCACTACTCTGTTAATACAGAACAGATTACGTCAATTTCAATAGCGCACTATATTATCGGTATAAGACACACGTTATTTCCAACACATAATTTCAAACGTCCGTTATACACGTTAATTTCATCGGAAGTTGGAGCATTGAATTCGAAAGTGATGTCAGCTGTCAAAGTGCACATAAAATATATCGAGCAAGTCGCACGCGGATGCTTAAACGAGTATTTTCATCAATAAATCCCTAACTAACGGGAGATTTTCACTCTCGAAAATGCAATGCAATCCAATGTATAATGTGTTGTTATTTCAAATTTGTAACTTCGGCAAACCCCAAGTGTGGAGTCTTCATCCCCACTATAGCAATGCTATTAAGTGTGAGTTGATAAAACTAGTCTACAGTTTACTCCTTAAGTTTAAGACTACTATCCATATTTATGTGTATTATCTGACTTGGGCCTTATTGGTCCAATTCTTTAAATAGTTATTTTAATAACACGGATGAAAATGCAATCATGCAATAAACTTAACAAATGCTATGTGAATTTTTTAATGATTCGTGAAAATATGTGCACAGAAATCTTGAATAAACCGTTAACAAGCTCTCGGGCTATGCCTGGTCTTCTTAAAAGAATGTATGGAGATTCTGTTTCTTTGGCTTTTACGTATCGGGGATATTTTATTGAATTTTGAGTTGACAGATCTCATAAATCGTGTCCTCATTGATAATTCAAGAGTGAAATATCTAGTTTAAAGTAACAAATGAATCGTGTATTTAAATATACAACTCTATAGCTTATATTATTATACCCATCCTCTGTTAATTTATTTTCTTCTGGTCTACTTTTTCACTGGAAAGAGGGAGACAAAAACTGCTTTAAAACTTATTTTCCTTTGGAAGTCCAGAGAGAGAGAGAGTGAGATGGGTTTACCGATTAGGTGGATAGGTTCAGCCGGCAACGCATTGATGGAACTCTGGTGTTGCAATTGTTCACTGAAGACGGTAATATAGTAAGTCTAGAGAACAGTATTCGCATAGTTGAGCATATCGTGTGCAAACGGTATAAATCTTCCATTACACCTTTCTAATGCGTCTGTTTTTAATCATAGAGAGTTCATAGCAGTAATCTTTAAATAAATACATATATACGAATGTGAGGCGGCGATAGCATAGTGGTTAGGGCGTCAGCCTCATAATTAGAGGTCGGCGGTTCGAATCCGGGCACGCACCTCTAACTTTTCGGAGTTATGTGCGTTTTTAAAAATTAAAATATCACTAGGTTCAAAGGTGAAGAAAAACACGCGAGGAAACCTGCACGCCTGAGAGTTCTCCATAATGTTCTCAAAGGCGTGTGAAGTCTGCCAATCTGCACATGGCCTGCGTGGTGGACTATGGCCAAACCCTTCTCATATTGAGAGGAGACCCGTGCTCTGTAGTGAGCCGGTAATGGGTTGATCATGATGATGATACGAATGTAAAGAACAGGTGTCATACCAATAAACATAATATTAGCCTGAAATTTGGCATACAGATAGCTGTATTAACGTCGATGCCCGCTGCGAAAGGTTTTTAATCTTTATAGAGGCGACATAGAGGTTCTGAAATTAGTATAAAAAGTTGACAGTTTTATAGTAAGAAACGTGCTTGATTCCGCGAGCAAACGCCGGGTAAAGTTAAATAAAAGAGGAAAACATTTAACTTTGAAAAATCCAATAACATAAATCACTACTAAAATAAACGGAGTCATATAAACACGATTCTGCTCAAATATTTTATCTGGGCAAGTTTTTGTGCTCTTTTTCCAAACAACTAAATTTTTTCATTGGAAAAGTGCAGCAGCCACGGCCTGGGGGATAAAGTTGACACAAGTCCGATGACCATACGGCCGCGCTCACACTGGCAGTAATCAGGGAATATCTTACAACCGTTATAAATGCAAACATTTGGTTCCAAATTTGGCTTATAAAACATGTTCACAACAAACTCTTGAGCCCTGTATTTTTACAGCAAGGTTGGTCTACTCTCTAGATCCCTCTAACAGGTCTGATGTGGAACATATCCTGAAGATATGATGGCTTTAGTGCTTATTAATAACCTTTAAACTATTATTTTACCACACTGAACAATTATGAGTTTGTCCATCTGACTGATATCACTACAGTATTTAGCAAAATGTATATCAATACATCAATTAATCAATCAATCAATCACAAAAGTCCCCTGACATTATCAAGCGTTAAATTTTTAGGTTATATTGGCGAATGATAAACCGGCTCACAGTATAATTTAAACTTTAGTGTGAACATACCTTTGCTCTGGTGGTAGAACAATCCAACAATGGCGCGACATCGCCTTCGGCGGTCGCCCTCCAAACAAAAATTTGACTATTTGACAAGCCTTTTTTTTTCAAAAGATCCCGACTTACATTTGAATAATAAAATGGATTATTATTTTCAATCAATAATGCAATAATGTTGATTGATGAGTAATGTACACACGGTCTTTGTAAAATATATCCTAAACTTATACATGATCAGCAAGAGCGTACTAAACTATATTAAAGATTTGATTATTGAAAGAGATTTTTTTTTCTTTATTTATACACCACAAAAAGTAAATAGTAAATTCAAAAACAGGAAGAAGCAGGATACAGAAGTCGGCCTTATCGCTTAGTAGCGATCTCTGCCAGGCAACCTTAGGATTAGGAAAAGTAAAAGAAGAAAGTAGGTGGCGTAATATAATAACAAAAATCTGCATAAGAATAACTAAATACTAATAAATAAACCAGGTTTTGTATTATTTATTTAATTAGTAATAAATAACTGCAATTATATTACAGTAATAAATATATCTAATAAAATGTACCTTATAATATAAATAACAATAAATAATATAAAAAAAGTCGCCATTTTTGCGCAAGTTAGTGTAAAGTTATAAGAAAATTGGAACTCCATTTGCATTGTTTGACTTCACATTTATATGAATGATTTTTCAATATTATATGAATGGCAGGTGTGTCATTTCTAGTTTAAATATTTTTACTACTCTTTAATTATAACCTTCAACCTATAAGATTTCTGTTGCCATATTAACCCCATTCGAATATTGACACGGCTAAAGTAATGGTTTACAGTGAATTATTTATTCAAACTTTAGTACAGTTAGCATTGATTACCAGTTATACAGGAAGCCTTTCATTAAATTGTTTACTGTGATACCGCCCTTCTAACTAACCTTATTTATAAATAGTGTAAGGGAAAGACAATAACGTAATCGTGCGGTCTAACTCGTAAACGAAAGATAAGTTGGTCTACTTAGAAAATGAGACACCAAAATCAAAAAAATTAGAAGTAGGATGTTATGATAAATTCTAGGTTAAGTAAGTGAGGCAATAAGTTAAGAGCAGCAACTTGCCAACAAACTCGTTTGGCGAGAAATAGTTGTAAAGCCATACTTGCGTATATTATTAATGAAATAAATAAAGTCCTTTCGAATGATTACTTAAATTTGTACGAATTATTGTGGTAGTAGTAAAACAGTTCAAGTCATCTTCATCATCATGATCAACCCATTACCGGCTCACTACTGAGCACGGGTCTCATCTCAATATGAGAGGGGTTAGGCCATAGTCCACCACGCTGGCCGTGTGCGGATTGGCAGACTTCACACGCCTTTGAGAACATTACGGAGAACTCTCTGGCGTGCAGGTTTCCTCACGATGTTTTCCTTCACCGTTGAAGCAAGCGATATTTTTTTTTTTTAAACGCACATAACGATAAGTTAGAGTTGCGTGCCCGGATTCGAACCGCCGATATCTGATTAAGAGGCTGACGCCCTAACCACTAGGCTATCACCACTTCGCCATATAGTTTCGACGACTTCCGTGGCGCAGACGGTGCGCTGTTTCATTATAAACTTGGAGGTCCTAGGATCGATTCCCAGCTCGAGTCTGGTCTGGTGGGAAGCTTATGCCGTAGCTAGTTACCACCCTACCGACAAAGACGTGTTGCCAAGCGATTTAGCGTTCCGGCACGATGTCGCGTAGAAACCAATTAGGAGTGTGGGTTTACCATACCCCTAACAGATTAGCCCTATTATTAGTTATTCTAGACAGCGTCATCACTTACCATCAGGTGAGATTGCCGTCAAGGGCTAACTTGTAGCAAATAAAAAAAAATCGTTTATTCGTTCAAGTACAAAAGACAAATGTGTACCACGAGAACACCACATCCAATCCGGGTCGATCCATCATGTGTTACGAAGTGTACGACAAACACGCACAATCTTATTATTCATAATAATTTGTCGCGCTTTCAACTGTGGCTATAAATTACTGCGCGCGGGTGATCCATCAAGGTCGGGGGATAGTGGCTTAAATAACGCCGCGTTTGGGATTAGCTATGATCATAGGACATGAGGTTGATCGCTTTTTTTATATTAAACCGCGGGCAAACAATCCGACGGATCACCCGGTGTAAAGTGATCACCGTCGGCCAAGTACATCCACGACCGGCATCAAACCGTAAAGCTCACATTGCGGTATTTCTTTGGCAGTGGGGTGGTAACTAGCCACGGCTGCAGCCTCCCACCAAAGAAGACTCCAGCAGGGAATCGAACCCAAGACCACCCACTATAATCAGCGCACAAACTGTGCTACGGTTGTCTTCAAAATGTATAAAATAAGCTCCAATTTACTAACAGTATTAATAGATAATTTACCTCTTTGAATAGTACGTGTTTAGTTTAAAAATGGGAAGGTCCCGGGTTCGGTTGTGACTAGCTATAATCCTGCTGGCAATGACTTCGCCAAGCGATTAAGTTTTCGGGTATGATGATGAGTAGAAACCGATAAGGAAGATGATTTCAACTGACAACACAATATCATGTCAGGAACCGTCTACTGGTTTGTCCGGGATATAAATATTTAAATTCAAATTCAATTCAAGATAGCTTTATACATGTAAACCTTTTACAGGCATATGATCCACACATGGTATGATATTCATGACAAGAACTCGCATATGAATAAATATATTACTTTATGAATGCATTAAAATCACCCAAAATATATACAAAATTGCATAATTACATAATATAATCGCATTTTCAGTGCAGCTATAAATTTCTGTGAAGGAACAATCAATCAAGTGGAACGGAAAATAGTATTTAAATTAAGCTTCTTTGGGAATTATCATTTACAATTACTGATGTGCTTACTTCATTTTAACAAGTATGCAAAGACTCGTTAAAAGCACTGATTCAGCCATTTTTTTCCTCTGCATGAAATTGATGTATTCCTGCGGGACTTTATTATATAAACGGCAAAAAACTTTCTTGTATAGCAATATAACGAGGAATCTCAAATCTATTTAACGATTAGCACCGTTCTATTATAAACTATGTATAACAGCCCATTATGTGTGTTTCGTTGCGTGCATTCATGTGTGAACGTGTGCATGTTTGTGCGTGCGCGCACGCATGTGTTTGTATATGTGTGTGTGAACTAACGTTTCCTCTTTCTTTTGTTCTACGCTATGTGTGCACAGCTGAACCCGGCTAAGTTTGTTGTGGGCTTCTTCTTAGACCGGGGCGCGTTTGGAACCCTCATAGCTTTAGTTTTAAGTTTACGAATATAGTTATCACCATGAAATAAGTACTATGTAAATTATTGACGCGTCAAAAGTGCCTTTTTAAGGACTATTTGAATAAAGATTATTTTGAATTTGAATTTTGAACATATTCAAATTCAAATTCAAATAATTTTTATTCAAATAGTCCTTTAAAAGGCGCTTTTGACGCGTCAATAATTTACAAAGTAGTGATTTGATGGTGATAACTACATTCGTAAACTTAAAACTAAAGCTATGAGGGTTCCAAACGCGCCCCGGTCTAAGAAGAAGCCCGCAACAAACTTAGCCAGGTAAATTTTCCTTTTGTTATCACCATCTCACATGCCACTTAAAATTATATTAAGAGCTATCTTATTAGAGCAATATTTTACACCCATGCTTGTTTATCATTTACGTAATCCTTTACACTATAGTAGGACTTTTCTACATACATAATATCTTTACGTATTCTATTTATGTTTGATAACGATCATATTGTTATAATTTTGGCATATTTGTTACCACCGCCAGCCTGCTTGTCGTCTATTATTATTAAACCAAATTAAATGATATAATGTACAATCTTATTTCCGTGATTTCGTTTGCATATTTATGATTTTTCGAAGACCAAGACCAGACAACTAGTTCACGACAAAAATATGTTAAACGTCCATCTCCAGTGTAAATGGTTAGGTCAACAAACTTTTTATAATGCTAAACGTCTATCTCCAGTGTAAATAATTAAGTCAACAAACTTTTTATAATGCTAGTGCGGATTATCGACGCTCAAAAATAAATGAACATAACAAAAAAGCACGGATTATCGACGTCAAAAAATCATTGAACATAACGAAAAATATGCAAGCGAAATCGCATAATCACATCCTTCATAATATGTTGCGTTTTCAGTGAGGACTATAAATTACCGCGAGCGCGCAATCAATCAAGGCGGCGGGAGACAGTGTTTTAAATTAAGCCTCGTTGGGAATTAGGGCTCAGCTCGCGCACGGGCTGACGTCGATCGCTTAATCTCGCTTAAAAAAATCCTGTACGCCGTATTTAACTTTTAAAAAGCTAGTTTTTGTATTCCTTTTGATTACTTATTCCTGTTTTTTTTTTTTAAATTTTACGACTGATATCTTATTTGAGTGTATACCAGTTTGGGCAAAACATTAAATATATTTTACATACAGATTGGTTCTATTTTTAAAAACGATGTATTGCCATCTTCAAAATTGAATAAAGACGTGACGTTCCGGCACGATGTCGCGTAGAAGCCAATCCAAATTAGGAGCGAGGGCTTACCATACTTCTAACAGGTTAGCCCGCTACCATCCTAGCATCATCACTTACCACCAGGTGAGATTCCCGTCAAGGGCTTACTTGTAGATTAAAAAAATAAAAATATCAAAAGTACGTTTCTAAATATCGAAGCCCCAATTTAATTTAATTTTAATTATTCTTTGTGAAATACACACTCAGTGTAAATTGCGGTTCATCATAGGATGGTAGGACGCACTGACCCTTAAATAACCAAAAAATGAGCCAGCTAAATCTATATATATAAAAGCGAAAGTTCACTTACATACTAATTAAACACGAGATCTCAAAAACTATTGTATAAATCTATAATTTAGCAAGTGGGTAGTTGATAGTTACGAGATGTCAGCTAAGAAAGGATATTTGGAAATTCCACCCCTAAGGGGGTAAAATAGGGGTTTAAAGTTTGTATGAAAGTCCTATGTTTTATTTAATTTAGAGACACGAAAATCGGCAATTTGACATTTGCCCGTAGCTTACTTTCAGAAGCAGGGCATTGACCGCACGGGAAACCTCAATCTCACGGGAAATCAGCAATTCTACGCAGACGAAGTCGCGGGCAACAGCTAGTATATTATATAACTTACATACCAGCCACGCCAAAGGTTAACTTGAAACAGCTCAAGATACATACCTGAAAGATAAAAATCCCAGCATTAGTCGAAACGTAACAAATGCACTGACCTACGTGAGGTGAAAGGAGCAAATGAACACCGGCTGCCGGATACAAAAAGAGAAGTGATAAATTTAGTTCAAACGCCGACAAAAAGTGGAAGTTAGGGTAAGTTTCACGCGCATGCTTGCTCGGCGAACAAGCTCGGCGACGAGCATAGCAACGGTTGATGTTTTACATTTCTATCAAGGAAGTTAGTTTGTTTTGACGACCTCCGTGGCGCAGTGCGCGCACTGTCGCATTATAAAGTTGGAGGTCCTGGGTTCGATTCCCGGCTCGAGTCTGGTCTGGTGGGAGGCCTCGGCCGTGGCTAGTTACTACCCTACAGACAAAGACGTGTCGCTAAGCGATTTAGCGTTCCGGCACGATGTCGCGTAGAAACCAATTAGGAGTGTGGGTTTACCATGCCCCTGTCAGGTTAGCCCGCTAGCATCTTAGACTGCATCATCACTTACCACCAGGTGAAATAGCCGTTAAGGGCTAACTTGTAGTGTGTAAAAAAAAAAAATTGTGCACATGATAAATTATTATTTAAGTTTCATAAGCAACAGCTACTGTCGAAACATCAACCAATCATGACATCCTTTTAATTGTACACAAATCTCTGAACAATGCAAATTTTGGAAAATAATAGCACTATTCTAACACCTGGCAAATTAGTTTACTTAACAGTGTACCATAGAATTGGAACCATTATTTGGCGATTTATAAAGAAGCCTTTGATCATATAAGCTGCTTAGTTTCATATATAAATATATAATTCAGTCGACCCAGGTAATAATAATATTAATATCTAAGTGTACATCTTATTAAAATAACGTTTATTGACATCTTAAATTGTTTTATTTGACAATGTGTCACTTTAATTACTAACTGTATTTTAATCAAGCTGTTTTTAATAACTTTATTTGAATTCTTCAGAAAAAATACCCAATTAACGAGTACAACGCTGAATGTACCAAATGATCGGAACAAGGCATCATTTAGTGTGTATCAGCCCTTATACTAATTAACCTATGTTCCGAAACGCATAAATCGAGTCCAACTGTACATCCCTCTTCGTTACCGCGTACTTGGGCCATTTTTTCGGTATCTAGCCTGTTTGTTTGTTTTTGTAATTTACGTAGCCCTATTTTGATCCGTGACAAACGGCCCTCTATGTTGTTTCCTTATTTTTTTTTTACAAATCTATATATATAAACGCGAAAGGTCTCTTACATACTAACATAATTACATACTTACTGATTAAACACGAGATCTCAAAAACTATTGTACGTATAAGGCTATACTTTAACAAGTAGGTAGTAAGGTAGTTGATAGTTAAAATATGTCATTTAAGAAAGGATATTTGGATATTCCACCTCTAATGGGGTAAAATAGGGGTTTGAAGTTTGTATGAAAGTCCTATGTTTTTTAATTTAGAGACACGAAAATCCGCTATTTGACATTTGCCTGTAGCTTACTTTCTAAAGCAGGACATTGGCCGCACGGGAAACCTGAATTTTACGGGAAATCAGCAATTCTACTCAGACGAAGTCGCGGGCAACAGCTAGTTTGTTAATAAATTTCACCAGAATATTCCTAAGTACTATAAATAAATTTATTTAATCGGAACACTAAATTAAAAATTTACTAATCTCACCAAACTGTATGAGCTGTTACCATTCTGATGCCGCTTAATATAACTCTGTCGAAACAAAACAGTAATTATATTTAAACTAGACAAATCAATAGTCAGTAAATATCTCCATAATAAAACTAAATCATCATCATCGTGATCAACACATTACCGGCTCACTGCAGAGCACGGGTCTCCTCTCAATATGAGAAGGGTTTAGCCATAGTCCACCACGCTGGGCATGTGCGGATTGGCAGACTTCACACGCCTTTGAGAACATTATGGACAACTCTCAGGCGTGCAGGTTTCCTCACGATGTTTTCCTTCACCGTTGAAGCAAGTGATATTTTAATTTTTAAAAACGCACATAACTCCGAAAAGTTAGAGGTGCGTGCCCGGATTCGGACAGCAACCTCTGATTAGGAGGATGACGCCGTAACCACTAGGCTATCACCGCTTCCAACTACAATAAAACTAAATATCTTTGGTATAAATGTATGATAAATAGATATGGTCGGCTATGAAACTAGCAAATAAATCAGCGCCATCTCTTAGAATATCCATGAACTACCACGGACCAAGATAGAACTGCATCATTTTCGTTTCTATTTAATTTACTTGACATTACTTTGCCGGCACGACTTTAACACACTACCGACAGGCGAAGGATCGATTGATGTATTCAGTAAAATCTTCCGTCAGCATTTCAAGTAACCTTGTGCGCTCAATTGGTGCTCTTTTAATATTAAGCACCAAGAAGTTGATCAAGTTTTTTTGTTCAGTGAGTAGAGTCGGAGTCTGTCATTTAAATATTATTATGATATTTTGACGTTTTATCTTCCTAGCAAAATATCTGATAGCAAATTTTTTCTTTTAATTTAGAGCTGCGAGATTGAAGCTTACCATGACTCCAGCTCGAGCTCCAGCTGCAAAGATTCATCCTGTGCCCCTGCTCTTTAAGGCCTTTGAAGAGCTAAGTCCTACCATTTCTCCGTAATGGAGACCAAATAGCAATTCCAAATTAAATGAAAAATATTGTGTTAAAGACGTTACAAAGTTTTTATACATACTGTCTTTAGATGAAACTCTTCATAATGATAAACTACAAAAAATATCTCATTTTTTGAATCCTTAATAGATTAAACTAGTTTTGTATAAGCTGATGAAGCAGTACTATCTGCCCAAAAAGGTATTTGAAAAATCTGCTTGTCTGTTATTTTAATAACTTACTAATTCAAGTAAACTCTTATTATATACCATTTGAAGCGCTGATAGCCTAGTGGTTAGGGCGTCAGCCTTCTAATCCGAGGTCGGCGGTTCGAATCCGGGCACGCACCTCTAACTTTTCGGAGCTATGTGCGTTTAAATATCACTTGCTTCAACGGTGAAGGAAAACATTGTGAGGAAACCTGCACGCCTGAGAGTTCTCCATAATGTCCTCAAAGGCGTGTGAAGTCTGCCAATCCGCATTTGGCCAGCGTGGTGGACTATGGCCGAACCCTTCTCATATTGAGAGGAGGTAATGGGTTGAACATGATGATGATGATGATGATATACCATTTTGACCGTATTCAAATAAATAATTTCGTTTAAAAACTTAAGTTACGAAGTACTAAGTAGGACTATACTATGCATGTAACTTGTAATACACACTATTACAACTTTGATGTACTATGTACATTATGATACATACAAATTTAACGGATATATCGTCGCCTGGCTACATACGTCACTGATTGAACATAGCTCACACATAATTAACGACGTCATCGTAGTAATGAGATAATACATTCAATTTACATGCGTGCCTAATGCTAAATTCAGTATCCTTACTATGAGTTAATGTGAGATAGTATGAGATTGGCAATCGCATATTCGCTTTCGAGAAAGTTAACGTCAAAGTAAAATAGTCCGAACCTGTATTGCTATAAGAAGTTATTCGGTACAATTTATTTTTATGAACATTTGTACCTATAGTTATTCTTATTCACTGTTTCTAGTAGAAACGGTGAACAATGGATGCTCTAAGCTTCTGCTAACCTCCAGTGTAAGCCAACCATCCACTGACTTGAGTCAACCTTACTTATTCACACAAGTTTTTTCTAAAATCTATTTTAAGAGTAGCAAGTATCAGCTAGTAGACACTCTTTAACCAATTTTTTCTCGATAGTGAAGTCTTGACAGACAAATTCTACCATCAAATAACAATCGCATACGGTTCAGAATTTTCTTGTTACACCAAAAATGTAATTTCCCATCGCCCCGTTAAGACGGGATTGTATGAAATTACCTTCAGCTCAGGTTATTGAATCACACATGGGGCTCTTTCGACTTCGTATCGATCCTAATTAATCCGTAATATTTAGGGGGAACCTTTGCTAATTTCTGTGAGCCGTCCCTCGGGTATTGTTACTTTCTATCTTATTAAATATGGATTAAATATGTTCGTGTCATATAGCTTATTTAGCTGTAGGATCCAATTCATCTGATACGATAGCGCAATCTAGTGCAATGAACTAGATTATGCTAGGTAAGCTGTACTATGCAACTTAGTAAGCTGGGTAACTTTCAAGGACTTTATGATTCTTTCATAGTTTCAGAAGTCATAGTTAATGGTTAAGATTACAACATTCATCAGATGTTTAAAATTTTGTATCTAGTTATTTTTTTACAAATTATTTTATTTGATCTGTCAACCGATACTGCACTTTCCGGTGCGGTTACCACTTATATCTAGGCAAATCTGCTGTTATCAATTACATCTAGGTAAATCAACTTTAACTTATCCTTCAACGTATGAACCCCAAACATTACCAATTTAGCTTCGTGACTCGTTGAGCTATTTCAGTAAATCTGATTCATCTACGGGTTTCCTGATTCATATTCATATTTTTTTAACATAGAGATAGAAGGTGAAATAATATTTTGCTTTAACAATTCACAATGCGAGCGGAACACGAAATATGTTAACGTAATGACACGAGCGTCGGATTAATGGAGTGACAATAATCTTATGGTATCACGTTCGGAGGGCACGGGATTATCCCGAATTTAATCAGTGGGAACCGCACATCCATTGAAACCGACTTGCTGATGCAATTCAATGGATTGGACGGCTTTTATGATACAAAAACATTGTTGACAGACTCACTGTTGCATATGGGAACAAGAATTGTTACTCTGTAAATTAAAAAAAAACCAGATTAAATCAAATTGGTTAGATGTTTTAGCAAGTGATTATTATCATTCTTATTTAATTTCTCACCTCATTCAGTAACTTTTCCAACAAGGTGCCAACGGTGCGTCTACATATTTAGCAAATATTTGACAAGCGTCAGTTGTACGAGTATAATCAATGCAAATTTTGTATGACGATTGATAGCAGGTAGCCACCGGTTAGCAACTTCCAGAAAAACAAATAATGAATAGAAGCAGGCGTTACTTTGCGGAAGTCCATGATAAACAATAAACAGCAAGTATAATTTGCTATATTCCGCAGACAACCGGGAGATTAGTATAATATAACACCACACAAAATCCTCCACTATTTGTGTGGTGTTATATTATACTAATCTCCCGGTTGTCGGCGGAATATAGCAAATTATACTTGCTGTTTATTGTTTTTCCAGAAAAACACTGATTTGAATGATTTGGGAGAAAGGTGGGTATTAAGGACATTTTATTAATGTATGCATTGTAATAGAGTTCAGTACAGATTTTTTTATTTCGTATTCATATCGAAATTGTGTATGTATCATGAACTTAGCAAACGTAAGCGAATTGTTGTTTCTGCGGATAAGGACAACATTTTTAAAAAGCGAATTGTAGTTTGTCCGGATAATGACAATTTTTTTAAAAGTAGTTATATAAAGGAAAGTATATAAGTATGAGACCATAAGTTTGCATTCAATTTTAACAAAAAATATCATACATTGTATATGAAAGCTCAGGGTTTCAATCAACCAAACAATCAGTGACCGAGGCGGTCCCTTGTAGGAATCATTAAAATTGTAACATTATAAAATGGAGGGGTCTTTTTATAATGGAACTTGTATGAGGGGGACTTTTGTGTGGACCGGGTAATTTACAAAGTGTAACCTTGGCTAGGACAATTGCGCAAGGGGTACTGCAACATAAATAGTTACATTACCATTGTGAACGGCAAATTATTGTGATTTAGCACATAAATAATGTTGGGGACGATGAAAAATTGTTATACGGTGATGACAAGCTAGTTTTGTTATCGATCGTTGATAAAGTTTTATTTCTCCGCCGAAATTTCAACATGTGAAAAATTGTTCAATGCAGATAATATATCCTTAAATAAGTGAGTCAATTCTGTTAGTTAGTAATTAATTGTTTTTTTTTACTTGTAATTGTGTATTATCTCCAAATTATATGTCTAAGAATTTTTAGTAGCTTACAAATAAATAAACATACAAAAGTTTCCTCTTTATAATATTAGTATAGATGGTGAGTTAGTGGTTTGATGGAATTTTACCGAATGGTGCGTAATAGTGGAACCTATTAGTTAGCGTGACGCACTAAGCGATAATAACTCTTGAACGAAATAAAGTTTTTTTTTTTTAAATCCACTACAAGTTTACCCTTGACGGCAATCTCAGGCCTATGTCCAGCTGTGGACGACTATAGCTGGTATAATGATGATGATTAGACGACCTCCGTGGCGCAACGCGTGCGCTGTCGCATTATAAAGTACAAGTCCTGGGTTGGATTCCCGGTTCGAGTCTGGTCTGGTGGGACGCTTCGGCTGTGGCTAGTTACCACTCTACCGACAAAGACGTGACAAGCGATTTAGCGTTCCGGCACGATGGCGTGTAGAAAGCCATTAGGAGTATGTGTTTACCATATCCAGGTTAGCCCGCTAACATCTTAGACTGCATCATCACTTACCATCAAGTGAGATGCAGTGTAACTTGTGCTGTAAAAGAATGATTTCGATGTTCTTTTGCCCACCATGTTATAAAATATAGTAATAAAAAAAACTTTTAACTGACTTTTACGATTGCTTATGGATTTTGAAACGTAATATAATGAACATTAAGCTGTAATCCGTGTAAAATTGGCAAGTGGTGCAATTTTTAATATCTTCAATCTTCATACACCACACCATCCAGATCTTCCAGTAAGCACTCTCAGCTCACGTTTTACAAATAATGAATAGAAACAGGCGTTACTTTGCGAAAGTCCATGATAAACAATTAAACAGCAAGTATAATTTGCTATATTACGCCGACAACCAGGAGATTTGTATAATATAACACCACACAAAACCTTCCACTAGAACCTCTACGAACGTTTCGACCCGACACCGGATCATCCTCAGGAGATGTTGACTTCAACATCAACCTCAACTGTTGTGTGGTGTTATATTATACTAATCTCCCGGTTGTCGGCGGAATATAGCAAATTATACTTGCTGTTTATTGTTTATCGGACATGAAATCCTTAAGTGATGTTAACTTCGCAACGTTCAATTGCTTAGCAACCAGCAGGCCAGTGGATTGCCTGGTGTCTTCGCCCACATGCGTACGTGAGCCAGCCCGCTGACGTGGACTGGGCTGGGTGATGGATGGCGCGGCGTGTCATCGCAGTTACGAATAGGGGTCGCCCATTGAACGAGACTCGTTATTGTGTTAAAATCAATTTGGCTCATCCCTGTCGCGCGTTTTCTAGTGATGTGGTTAAATATCGATGTTTAAAAATTCAGTAAGGTGTGATTCGATAAAGACCGAAAGTTTCATAATATTTTAATTTTAATATTTGAATTGTGATTTCCACGACACAATGAATTCGTGTGTGGAAATCATAGTTATTCTTAAGTTTAATTTAAAACAGCCTAATTCTATTAACTAATATTGATTATGTTACAGCTGTATATTTCGTAGTGATTTAAGTATTGAAATAAAGATTATTATTATTATTTTTTATAATACCAGCCGACTATTACGGGGTACGCGTTTTTCTTATAATACCAGCCCACTACGGAGTACGAGTCTTTTCTCAGGACATGAAATTGTGTGGCGTATGCCTCTGCCAGAAGAGTTATTCTAACCGTGGCCGAAGCCTCTCACAAGACCAGGCTCGAGCTAGGAATCGAACCTGGCACCTCACCACTTTACAATACTACAGCACAAGCATTGCGCCTCGCAGATTGTCATCGTGACAGAAATGTGAGATTTAAACTTTATCGATAGGTACATAATCTGTCGATATTTTTATCAAACTCCATGCACTACCCTTTCAAAACAACGCCTACATTCGATGCAAAAGAATAGTTTTTAGGGCTTTCCACCCCACAGAGCAACAATGACCGATCCAAAGCGATCCTATAACAAAAGTCACACACAACCCCGAAACTCAGCTAATACGACACAAGCAATTTTTTTTCTACATTTTCTAGGGTTCCGTACAGACATTTAGTGCCGATTTGTTTGAATGCAAAAATAATGAATCATTATTATACGTGCTACAAAAATAATAAAGTTTCTGATGAATGATGTAATTTTGACAATACGAAACACGTACATGTTACGTGTGTTACATTAAATTAATTAAGAATTTCGTATAACTATAATAACAGCTAAAAATATTTGCTGAGTTAATAATTATGTTTTCCAATTCAACTATGCCATCTTAATTATATTTAATTTCTAGCTTAACTATTAGTAAAAAAAAAATACTTTACCGTAATCGTTTAGTATGTGTAGTCATGAATAATGATAAAGCAGTAAGGATAAATAAATACCTATATACATATAGAGCAAGAAATCTAATTGATAATACCTATTAGTGTAGTATATTTGAACACGCATACATGCACACAAAATGGCGTACATACTCTCACTCAATGGCTCACAGAGTAGAACTCGGCTCGTGCATCTTGTATACGGAACCCTCAGAACGTCAGACCGGTTCGTGCTTCACGGAGTATTATTTTTTATTTCCAAGGGTGTCCGGTTGCGATTTAATAGGGATTTGTTTTGTGGGACGGCGGGTGTTTCGTTAAAGGGTAATTTTGTGTGATAATTTGATTCTCGATGACAGTTACCAAAAAAAAAATATTCTCTTTTATTTTAATTGAAGCCCCAAGGAATTCCGAGTGTTATCCACGAAGGCATGTTGGTCCACAAAACCTTTCCATGTTCAAGAACAAATTTGATCTTATACTAAGTTTCTCAAACTCAAAATAGCTTTATTCATGTAAACCTATTACATGCATCTATGAATCGTTCATATATATCACATTATTTCTATTCGTAAAGTGATGGTGATAACTACACTCGCCAAGTTAAAACTAAAGTGAAGAGGGTTCAAATCGCGCCTAGGTCTAAATACAAACCCACAACAAACTTAGCCGGTTTTTTTTGTTATCACCATCTCACATAATTTCATTATTAAAATTCGCGAGGTCATAGTGACAACTACATTCGTTATCTTAGAACTAAAGCTAGGAGGGTTCCAATGCGCCCAGATCTAAGAATAATAATAACAAACCCATAACCAATTTAGTCGGATTTTTTTTTATCACCATCTCACATAATCGATTATACATTATAATAAGCTATGAAGTTAGAGCAATTCACACTCTTACTTTTTTATTGTTTAACTAGTTCGGAAAACAGGTGCATAATGGTAGTGTAATATATTAGACAATTTAAGTTATAAGACTTCTGTTGTAAACTACATGTACGTGTGTCTAAATTTAAAAAAACATACTTTCATACAAACTTCCAACGCCTTTTTTACCCCCCTTAGGGGTAAAATTTCCAAATATCCTTTTTTTAGCTGACACCTCTTAACTATCAACTACCTACTTGCTAAATTATAGCTTTATACGTACAATAATTTTTGAGATCTCGTGATTAATAAGTAAGTATGTAAGTAAGTGACCTTTCGCTTTTATATATATAGATTAATCGCAGTGGACAGGAGATCTCACTTCGTGTAACAATATTTATACTTTTCATTTTTAGAACAGTACAAGTGTGAAACGAAACCTACAAATTAAAATGTCGAGCTATTTCGGCTGGGTTACAAATAAAATATCGTCTCGTCACAAACGACGGTAGCAACTGTGAGATCGCGATGTTTCTAAAAGCGTCCACGGAATTAGGTTATTAAAGAAATCTCCGAGCTTTTAGAGTTCCGGGGTATGTTCACCTCAATGCACGTCCATAAGAGTTACGGTTAGACGCGTTTGACGACCTCCGTGGCGCAGCGCGCACCCTGTCGCATTATAAAGTTGGCGGTCCTGGGTTCGATTCCCGGCCCGAGTCTGGTCTGGTGGGAAGTTACCAACCAACCTACCAAGCAGGACGTGTCGCCAAGTGACTTAGCATCCCGGCATGATGTCGTTTAGAAACCAATTAGGAATATGGGTTTTCCATACCCCTAACAGGTTAACCCGTTACCATCTTAAACCGCATCATCACTAACCATCAGGTGAGATGCCGTCAAGGGCTAACTTGTGATGTATAAAAAAAAATTGTCTTCTTGATTTCATATAAGGAGCATCAGTGGCTTACGCAAAATTATGTAACTAAAGAAATTTATAACCATGAAACATTCTAGGATTTCTGGGCCACTGGAAACAGTTAATCATGTTTGATGATATAGTATGAAAATCTGTCTGTCCACCGCTGGTAGTGATAGCGGTTTAAACAGCGGGTTAACTTTTTTAAAATTATTTCTTTTTTAATTTAATTAACGTCATTTCTGATTGAATATCTCTAATATCACGAAAACTAAGAGTTCTCCATAATGTTCAGAAAATCGTGTAATATAATAATTTCGCACTTCACTCGATTGTATTGGACTACGCCCACAACCCTTCTCAGCATGAGAAGATACCCGCAGCCAGCAGCGCGCCAGTAATGGGTCATGATGATTATGAAGATGAGGAAAATCTGCCAGTTTTAAACTTGAAACACGAAAGACGAATTGAACGACGAATTTAACGTAGCGAATCCGAAACAAAATGTAGTAGGAATAAATGAGCCTTTAATATATGTAAAGCTTACATCCCCAATCTTTATCAAACTAATTTTGCATCAATTACGCTAAGTCTCATGTCTTACGTTCTACAATCGCAGCCAGAAATGAATTCAAATGTAATACCTACAATTACACCTATTTACCTTATAAAGGAGACGATCCAAAATTGTATGGAACTTAGTTCTGTCCGTGTACAAGGTTAAATACATTAGCACAATTTGTTGAACCAATTTTGAGTGTTAAATTCAGGTATTCATGTTTATTTTGGTGGTAAATTTGTTTATACTCACCAAGAATTAGGAACAGTAATGGCGGATTTGCCTATTTTTGACGCTTTTTCTCAACTGCCACGAAGTCTGATAAATTTTCATTTGAAAATACCACAACTTGAGGAGAAAGTAACGTTTTATAGAAAACCAACAAAATATGATGTATACGTGTACTATTAATACGTAAAATATAATTATTAATAACATTTGACAACCAGATCTCTGATCTCTGGACGCCATCTTGTTAGCGTATGGGAAAAATTGGAATTCTTTTTTTAAATATTTTTAACGAGGTTTGGTTTTAAAAATTTCTATTTTGATAAAAACGATGGTTATGCAGCTGGCCTAAATTGAATAGTCTGCTTTGGAACTTATTTTCCTCCATTTCTTATGTGTCTATTCCATTCTCTATCTACACGCGCCCTAATGCAACAAAAAGGCCGTAACGTCGCATACTTTGATCAACTCCACAATTGCATTTGATTCTAATTCGTTCATTTAAAATAATGAACCAAATGGATTTCTGTTTACACAACAAACTGGCATGTTCCTGGTTAGCGTATTTCCATTGTCATTTACTGTAACTGTATGACGTATCGTAAACTGTCAGAAAGACCTTTTGAAGATAATAATTTTTACTAAAATATGGCGAGGAATCCTCAAACAGAACCAAAGGTTGGAGAGACATTTTTTTTTATCCACTACAAGTTAGTCATGGCAATCTCACCTGATGGTAAGTAATGATGCAGTGTAAAATGGTAGCGGGCTAACCTGTTAGGGGTATGGTAAACCCATACTCCTACTTGGTTTGTACGCGACATTGAGCCGGAACGCTAAATTGCTTTGCGACACGTCTTTGTCGATAGGGTGGTAACTAGCCACGGCCGAAGCCTCCCAGCAGACCAGACTCGAGCCGGGAATCGAATCCAGGACCTCCAACTTAATAATGCGACAGCGCGCGCGCTGCGCCACGGATGTCGTCGTGACAATAAATTTTCTCCTTTCCCTCCTTAATGGTCCTTTGATAATTTTCGATAACTTTAATACATGATTTGCAGCATCATATTCTATAGGCATTACTCCAAAAACACACGTTTGTTTTTCTCAGTGTTTTTTAATATCGAAATACCTCGAGGAACTTATTATTTTCATTTTTAAATCATACATTCCATACTAACCTCCTTTCTTTATTTTTCGAACCTTATTTTCGGCCTAAATGAGAGATGGTAATAGATCTGTGGGCTAACTATTTTCCATCATTATCTTTTGAACTTAGTAAAAACTTCGATTTCACTTTGATGTTGAATTTGGAGTTTCAAATGTTTATTATGGAATTTTGGACCGAAATCCCTAAAATAGAAACTTATCAGACGAGAACAATGTAATTTGTACAAGAGATTAACTATTTCTCAGACTATTGCGACGTTAGAACAAATTCGAAAATTTTAAGATGGGGTGTAAGTAAACAAGTCAGAGAAAGCCGTGTTTCCATTCGCTTTGGTAACGGTTTTATTATTATATGAAAAAATTATATTTTGATGTTAGTATAATCGAATTTTTTAAAACGACAGTGCCTAAAATTGATTCGATGAATTGAACTTTGCTGGTTACTTAGTAAATCACCCTTTTCATTTTGTATGGAATATAAAAACATTAAATTGTACCATATCAAAACCTTTGTGTATTTGAACAAATGAAATTAGTTATTGATTTTGGAAGGGTGAATAATGGTGAAGCTATGTAATGGTTTTATTTGGTAGTATAGAAACCGCTAAAGGAAATGAAATGGAGAGATTTAATGTACAATTTACGTTTTATTACTAGAACTTAGCTAATTGACGTTACAGACAAAATTTACTAATAATTTAATTAGACTTACAAGTTAATATTCGTTTATGATTGTTTGATGACATCTAACCGTTATAGCCGTTATAACCTGCACGCCTGAGAGTTCTCCATAATGTACTCAAAAGAGTGTGAAGTCTGCCAATCCGCACATGGCCAGCGTGGTGGACCAAACCCTTCTCATATTGAAAGGAGACCCGCACTCTGTAGTGAGCCAGAAATGGGTTGATCATGATGATGATGAACCGTTATAGGTTAAATTCACTCGATTATCTTATTTTTTTTTAAATTATTTTTTAATCTTTATTGTTCTAGAAAGCTTTACTAAATAGTAGAGATTTCCAAAACGGTACAACTGTATTTTCTATATTGAGAATTAGAATCGGAGTAATAAAGGTAATATCCAAATAAATAATAATGTTATTACATTAAAAAAAGACGGTAAAATATAAAACCGTGACGCACGTGATTATGAAAATGAGCCCAACTAAGTAAGGAGCCAGTTTCCAAATATTTGTGTAGCAGAATCATCCGCGGGCTACGGTGTAATATCGTGATGGATGACGTCAGTTATCTCAGCTTCCACGGGAATTATTATTGTAACCCCCTTCCCGACTTACTTATGAGCATTGTTTGCTGGGGGCCGTAGGTATGTTGTCAGTGTCATATTAACCTTACTATCTTAGGCTTTGGGTGGTTTGGCTTTTGGGTGGTTTGGCCCAGCTTTTTATTAACGCCAGTCTGTTGAACTCCTCTCTCAAATAGAAGGGGTATTTAGAGTTTAGGTTGCCCTTTACTTAATGATTATAAAATTTAACTGAGAAAAAATGTGCCAGTGTATAGCACCACCACCTATTAAAGGGTTGTATCTTCAAATCAAGATTAAACAGGGCATTGTGCTTAACTGACAATTATCGCATACCTACTACCTAGTTAGGATTACAAAGTCAATAAAAAGTTATCGGTATGGATTGTAAAAGATCATATAACCAACATATCATCATCATCATCAACCCATTACCGGCTCACTACAGAGCGCAGTCTCCTCTCAATATGAGAAGGGTTTGGCCATAGTCCACCACGCTGGCCATGTGCGGATTGGCAGACTTCACACGCCTTTGAGAACATTATGGAGAACTGTCAGGAGTGCAGGTTTCCTCACGATGTTTTCCTTCACTATTGAAGCAAGTGATATTTTAATTTTTTTTTTTTAAACGCACATTACTCCGAAAAAAGGTGCGTGCCCGGATTCGAACCGCCGACCTCTGATTAGGAGGCTGACGCCCTAACCACTAGGCTATCACCGCTTTAACCAACATATATACTACAAGAATCTGCTGCTTCGTTAAATCTGGTAAAAATAAAAAAAAAAAACAAATAGTTGGTAGCGTACAACGCAAAAGCGCGCCGTACAGTTTAGTTTAAATTCCGAACAAGTTGACAAAGCAAGTAATAATTTTTGCTAACTACCAGCACACATCCGGCACGGTGGCGAGCGACAGGCTTTTGGTGCCTTCGTCGCTGCCTTCATTTGCAAGTTCACGCATAGCTGCTCACCGGTGCCTATTCTCTGAGCGCGCAGCGTTGCATTCAACGCTGAAACAGCGACGAAATTTTGCATGTTTCACAAAATTTTCTATTATATTATTTTCTTATTTAAATCTAAAGTTTAAGTGACTACACTTTTTTTAAACAAAATTAAGCGTTGTAGTTCAGCAGGGACCTATATTATATCCAATTAATTTATATTCAGCACTGTGGCAGGCCATCGTAGTGTAAATATGCAAGTCTTATGCAACATGGTTCCTTTTCTATAATTGCGTATTTATGGCTATGTGTATACTAAGTGTTTGACGCGGTTTTTCATAAAAACACAGTTAGAATGAAATTCTTTCATATACACTATCCATTTATCATTATCCTCAGCCTGTATTCGATATGCTTTCATATTTAGTAGAGGGAATTAGAGCACTGAAACATTGCACACATTCAATGGTTGGCTTTAGCGATTATTAACATAATGTGTTAGTGCCAATAGTCTATGTATATATGCCAATAGTCAAGGGCTAGTATTAGTATTACAAAACCAAACATTTGTTTGGCCCGATCTGAGACTCAAACCCAATCTATATGATCAGTAGTTCACCATATTTACCACTATACCAACTAGCCAGTTAGAAAAACATTTGTGTAATTCTAAATAAAATCTGGTGCAGTGGCAAGTGACAGCCTTTTGGTGATGTCGCAGCTTTCATTTGTATGTTCGCGCATCGTTGCTCAACGGGGGGTTATTTTCTAAGCGGGCAACATCGCCGACACAGACTTACAGAACTTTGTTAACATTTATTTAAAAAAAAATGCTTTCTACCAATGAATTTCCAAGGTTTGAGCATTTATTTATTAATTTATTTAATAAAGATATTCTGAGAAAGCTTAGTTTACGAACATAATGGGCAGATAGCATATTCTGAAGATAGTTACTATATAAAATAAAAATAATAAAAACTTCCTAAAGTTAAAGCTAAAGGTTTGAAAATCATAGCCTGTAAGAATTAATTATTAACCATTGTCCAATACAATGTAGCAATTTCTGGGCACTTTGAATTAAATACATTGGGTTTTCATATTAAAGATTACTTCTTTCCATAATGGCAGGTTTTAATCGTAGAGTATAGAGTTTAATCCTGGCATCACTTATGTAAGTAATTATCTATACAAACTAGAAAAAAATATATATATATATTCTGTTAGATTGTATAACGAGTTTCCATTTCTAACTATGTTGTATCTCGCCGTATGAATATGGAGCTGCATGAATAGAGGTATTCATACCTTGCGTCGATACCTAAAGGTACACGTGTTTGAACACTTTTTGATTCATTTCAAAAGCTCACGTGTATTATAGCAAAATATATTTTCTCGTAGGCAAACATTTTTTATGAAATTTACTGGATGAAACATAAATATTTCATGCAGTGTAGTAAACAACATACTGTGTTAATAATGCCAAGAGCTGAATTATTTAAATACATTGCAATAGTATTCTGGGTTTCGTTTTATCAAAGGAAGCCACTTTTTTAATATCATCATCATCATCATCATCATAAGGAAACCGTTGTATATAAACCTAGTACAGGCATCTATGAAGCGCTCATATAATATTATTTCATTATTTTAATTCGTAAGGTGATGGTGATAACTACTACATTCGTTAACTTAAAACTAAAGCTGCGTTTAGGAGGGTACCAAACGCGCTCGGGTCTAAGAAGACGCCCATTACTTAATTTTTTTTTTTGTAATGTTTTCATTATCTCACTTAACCATCATAAGTCATCAATCATCATCATAAGTCTATTAATGTTCCACTATGCCCAGGACATAGAAAAGAGGCTTATAGGGCATAGACACTCACCATGACGCACAATGAGATAGTGTTAAAAAAAAAACTTCATGGAGAACACTTGAGTCATACAGAAAAATGGCAAGGACAATGGCAATAATAAGCTATGATTAAAATAGTTTTTAAGTAAGTAAAAAAATAATATAATATGTTTTTAACAATTATCGGTTGGAACATGTTATTCCACTGAAATCGAATGAATCCTTCACAATCGACTAACAACACTAATATTCACTCCGTCGCTGCGTGAAAAAAAGATAAAACGACAGACCAACAAAAAAAAACATCTGTTATAACACGACGTCTTTTCGAGCACGTCGTTAGGAAGTTGGAAAGTAGAATTTCATAAAATGCAAGTCGTACGTAGTCGTGTATGAAAAACCTTCATAAAAACCTCGGCCAGTGTATAAAATTAAACACATTCCGTTATTCAACACAGTTTGATGTCAAGGGTCATTTAGTAGACGGTGGCTTTTAATATCTGGTATTTTTATTGGAAGTGGCTATTGACCTAGATTGTACAGAACTAGAAATAGTCATGCCTTGCGATGTAACAGCCTTATAACATCAGTTTAATCGCCCCGGCTTCGCACACTTACACACGTATTTATTTGGAATAATTTGTACACAATTTCTTTCCGCAAATTCTATGAAATGAAAATATATTTTATTGTACACCATAAAAATAAGACTGAAACATACATATACAAATTAAAAAAAAAACTTGAGAGGTGTCAAGGGACACCCGGATGGAACGAAGTTCCTTTCGATTAATTAGTGAAGGAATTGTAATAAAATTTTATTTTATTTAAGTTATAATAATATTTTTTTTTATTATTAACAAATATAATGTTATCTAAACTTAATCAGTAGGCTCAATTTTGTACTCCATCAGCAATATCCGGAACTTGTGCAGAAACACTGTCAGGATTCATTATTATTCATTATTACTCATTATTTTTTATTATTTACAAAAAACCTGTATACACTCAACAAAAATAATCGTCCCGACACCACACTGTTCAATGCGAAATAGAAATGAAAATATCTGGCTTGCTTTCTATAACAGGGAGAGAGACAGACAGAGAAACATGCGACGCCGCACAGCTTACAATAACAAAAAGGTCGTGACAACTTTTCGTAAGAATTTTTTCCGTCTAGCCCCCTTTCACAACGCGCGATTAGGAACTTCGTTCCAACAGCGATCTTTACCTTTCTATCAATTCAAAAATAGGCAAGGCATTATCTATATTGGACAAATTTTTGTAACTTGGTATTTTTGTTTAGGCAGCCTCCCATTGGTGCGATGTCGAGCGATGTGGTCTTATAAGTGGGAGGAGGGGACAATTTAGCAATTTATCATTTGTAAACTTCCTCTAGTTTGGTCTGATAACTTTGGCCATGGCTAACTAGCCATTCCGAACATTCTAATCGGTTTCTCAGCCTAACTAGGATGAGAAACCTTACTTTCCCCGATTAGAATTACCTGATTAGAATGTTGGGTTCAGCCGACAACGCATCCGTGATTCATCTGGTTCAGCAGCTGTTCATGAGCGACGGTAATCACTGAACATCAGGTGACCCCACTGCTCGTTTGCCCTCGATATAATACATAAATAATTATATATATTTTGACGACCTCCGTGCGCTGTTGCATTTTAAAGTTGGAGGTCCTGGGATCGATTCCCGGCTCGAGTCTGGTCTGGTGGGAGGCTTCGGCCGTGGCTAGTTACCACCCTACCGACAAGGACGTGTCGCCAAGCGATTTAGCGTTCCGGCACGATGTTGTGTAGAAACCAATTAGGACTATGAGTTTACCATACCTCTAACAGGTTAGCCCGCTACCATCTTAGACCGCATCATCTCATGCCATCAGGTGAGATGCAGTCAAGGGCTAACTTGTGGTGAATAAAAAAAAAATCTTACGCGTTTATTATGAAAGAATAGAATAGTACTTATTATATTATCCACCCTAAGACATTGAAGTGACTTGACATACTTTAGCGTGCATACGTGTGAAGTTATTTCAATTACAAATTTGCGAAAGTTGTTGGAGGATGGAGGGATGTTTGTTACGCAAATCATTGCTTAAGTTTACGAATGTAGTTATCACCATCAACTCACTACTCTATAAGTTATGGACGCATCAAAAGTGACTTTCAAAGGATTTTTATTTTTAAATAACAAAATCAACAAAGAGTTAAAAATATATCCTATGACGAAATATTTGGTTAAAACCAAAGTATCCCAACAGCTTTTACAAAAAAATTACATTCAAACTGTGGATTTGTTACCTAAAACTTATAATAATGCCCATATTACGTACGATGACAACACACACACACACACACACACACACACACACACACACACACACACACACACACACATGCGCGCGTGTACGCACGCACACAAGCACACACACGCACGCACACATTCTTTTATTTTTATATTTTTCGGTTAATTTAGTATATTTTTCTTTAGAAGAACATAAAATTATTAATGTAAGGTTCGGAGGTGGGCGGCGGCTCATGCAACATAGTTTGTACTAAAATAATGCAGGGCCGTCCTTCCCATGTGTCTGTATGACTTAAGTGTTCTCAATAAAGATTTTTATTTATTTTTTATATAGACTGGACTAGCACAAAGGCTATTTTTGTTTATGATTTTTTTAATCAGGCGCCATGTGTTCACACATAACGCAGTCTATGTTGTTTTGTATATAAGATATTATAATCTCTTTTCCAGCGTGTTTTATTTCGCTAGGTCGGTGGAAAACCAGCCTTATTACCAGCATTACGTACCTACGGTTGTATAATGCATTTGATGGAATCCCTTCGAAAGAACGATCAATACAGCTCAATTACATGATTGAAACCCGGCCATGAAAGCGGAACACGGCTCTCTTGCAACCGTGTTGTTTGTACAAATATTTTTTTCATGTAGTATAAAAACGCTTTTGCAGCACGTCTGCTATATTGCATCAGAACATTTATTAATAATAACAACAAATTATCAATTTAGACATATATTTCGATCGTAAAGAAAATTTTCAAAAGTTTTTTTTCAGTTGAAACCAATCTTGGTGTTCGAAATGGTCGTCTGGAGTTAATAGACACAAAGGTAATAGAAAGAAAGTAAAATTAATTGATAAATTTCAAAGGGATATTTCATTTGGTTGACTTGTTCCTTTCAGGTGGGCCAAGTTCGATCCCTGGCACGCACCTCTGACTTTAAGGAGATATTCGTTAGTACGTGTTAATTTAAGCAACTTAAATTACACATAACTTAACTGTAAAAAAATATCTTAAGGAAACCTGCATGCCTAAGATTCTCTATAATGTCCTATATATGTTTGAGAAACTTAAGCAAAAAAATTGCATTAAACTAAATTTCTTTAGTCAAGTAAACTGTTTTCATAGGGTTTCTACTATACCTAGTTGCCAGCAGTAAAGGTAACTGTACCACTGATATAATAAAATTGAGCAAGTTATCATTCAATCTCATCAACCTATCTTAGCATGGCAGCAGGACCATGATGATTTATTTTAAATGATATTCCAATATGATTATTTTCACTGTGCATATTTTATTCATTTTGATTATCGCAAGTAACATGTTTGGTTAATTGGTACTATAATTTTTTTAATTATTTCTCAGTTGTTAGACAATCCTTACAATACCCCCAATAGAACCACGTGATAGATCTATACTATAAATTCAAGTTTGCTATAAGTTGCGAAGCTCATACCCAGCAGCGAGACGTTCATAGCACGATGAAGATAATAATTATAATGAAATCAGATCATTTTCAAACCTATAACGATAAAATTGTATCACATTGATAATAGCTAATAACGAAAACAGATGCATAGAAATAGCCCAAAGTCGATTCAGTAACTTTTCGAATAAGTTGTAAACTGTTCCTTTTCATACAATTAGCATTATGTAACTTGGTAACAAGTGTTAGTTTGGCACTTATCTCAAATATTGTATTGAGATGACAGGTCGCCACCAGTCAGCAACTCCAAGAAAAGTAACTGAATTGAGGGAACAATTCTTTTTACTTTATCACAGAGCAGCTTAAAACTACGAATTAATATCTAGTTAAGTATAGTTATTTTAGAAAATAAATGTTATAATCTGATAATATAAGGTAAACTCATCTTGCGCCATAGATGTAACATGAGACAGTCCAGTGAGGCGATGTTCACACGGGTGCTCTATTATATATCGCGCTGGTATAAACCAATTGCGCCGGAGTGGGTTTATTGAATAAAGGTGCCGCCGCTCTTTATCCCAACGCCTCACGTTGAGTCACTTACGGTCACATAGTTAGACTAGCTGCTGTTTAAATATTAACAGATCACTTTTATATGGTAATGTTTTATGAAAGAGCTAGACAACTGTGCAGTTTTGTTTCAATTATGACGAATTGGATTATGGTGAACGGGAGTTCGTCTTAAACTAACAAAAATAATGTGTGTTTATGAATGACGCGCCAGTGTAAGCGGATAAATTTGAGGTTATATCTGAGGAAGACCAGTAGTTACCAGCAAAGACGTGCAGCCAAGTGTTTAAGCGCTCCAGTACAGTGAAGATACAAATTAGAAACAAAATATTCGCATAACCCCCAACATACGGACTATCCTAGTTTGAGGTGTAAGAATAATTTTTAGTTAAATTTGTTATGGCTTTTTTGTTAAAATTAGCTATTATAATAATAGTTAATTTTAACGCGCAGGATTAGTATTTGAAGTAGCTTATATCATGACATTAAAATTAATTACTAGACACTTATCATCATATTTTGGACAATTTACACAGTATGTTTATAAATTGTAACTTACTTGTTATTCTGATCTATAAGCTATATTATTGTAAAGTTTCATAAAAATCCATTCAGTAGTTTTTACGTGAAAGAGCAACAAATATCCATCCATCCATACTTACAAACTTTCGCATTTATAATATTAGATCACTTTATAAGCATCTTTGAAAGATTAACTTTAACGGATTAACGGATTAACAAAGCAAGAGTCAAAAAGTTGTCGAAAAGTTGATGATTCAAGCAGGAGATTCTGAGTAGAGTCTTTTGTGCGTGTGAAACTAGAAAAAGACCCAGCTAAGCACTGGAAGGGTTTCGCTCAACACTGCAATATATAACACTACATAATGTTGCCATTATTGAGATCAAGCAAAAAACACCAGTAAACACGTTTTACTGGTGTTTTTTGCTTGATCCTGTTATAGTTATTTTTAATTATAATTATATTTGTTACAGCATTGCTAGAAGTACATACGAGTATTATGCTAGTATTTCAAAACAGTCAATCTGTCACGGGTATGATATGCATTACGCTGACAGACAGATGGACGGAAAGACGAAAAAACGGACGGAACTTTGGTTCCATTGTTTCTCAAGAAACCTGTTACTGCTAGTAACGTCATTAAAGTGCAAATTGCCACAGTAGAAAAATGGCCGTCCACATAAATCGCGAGAGGGACCTGAGAAGAGTCGCGCAGAAGCGATTTGTCTCTATTTCATTTTAAAATAAAAATGAACGAGCCATCCCAGTTTCTGGGCCAACTGAATATGATGACAAACGATCTAACAGTTAAAGTTTAACTAGCTAACGAGATTTCCCAGAACTTGGTAACTTTAATGCGGTTTGCTAAGTTACGCGGCAACGCATTTAGAATTCATTTGGAATATTCAAGTATCAGTGAAAACAAGATGAGTGGTGCTGGTAGATCTTTATGAGATTTAAATTAGGGCAAGTTAACATAATTCCAGTACCATTGACATATACCACTGATGTTCTTGGAATAATGTGAAGAGTGGTCTGTCTTTCATACAAAAATGCTATTACGGAATTACCGAATACCTTCAGTAAGTAAGTAGGTAATGAGTTTCTGCAGGATAACGATATTGTTCATTGCGATTTTGGTTATAACATTCCGAATCAGTATACAATTTATTTTAGCGTAAATTAATATTTAAATATTTATAACAATTTAATTTCATTTTATTAATTGATTTCATAACTCTTATTTAAAATTGACATTAATGTTTTTTTCGTTGTAAGTTTTTTGTTGCTCGCCTTTTAGGCAGAATGTGTTAGGCTACCCTTTAATCTTAAGATCTTGATATCAATGTACCACTTTCATGCAATAAACGAATTTGAATTTGAATTTGGTTTTAATTTTACTTGCCATCGTCATTACAACCAATGGATGGGTGACGTAACATAGATCTTTGGAAGAGTTTTCTAAGAGGCAATCTCTGTTACAGCTCATGCAATTTTCTTTATAGTCATCTTTGTTCACGTACGAGTACATCTACAGCCAAACAAATTCAAATTCAAAATAATCTTTATTCAAATAGTCCTTAAAAAGGCGCTTTTGACGCGTCAATAATTTACATAGTAGTGATTTGATGGTGATAACTAGATTCGTAAACTTAAAAGTAAAGCTATGAGGGTTCCAAACGCGCCCCGGTCTAAGAAGAAGCCCACAACAAACTTAGCCATGTAAATTTTATTTTTGTTATCACTATCTCACATGCCACTTAAAATTATATTAAGAGCTATCTTATTAGAGCAATATTTCACACCCATGCTTGTTTATCATTTACGTAATCCTTTACACTATAGTAGGACTTTTCTACAAGCTTACGTTTTATATAAACTTTAAAGTACACTACACTTGAACATAGTTCTTCATCAGTTATTACCGTACTACAATATCTAATCCAGCGGCTCCTTGTACCTTATTAATTGTAATATGAGATCGCCATTACAGCTCATTTCCATGCGTCAATTGATCCTTATGATACCGTCCATTGCTTATAAGTTTAGCTATAAGCATTTATAGCATATGAGTATGTAGAATTCAACTAAATCAGATTCCCCTGAAATTCAATGGGGCTTACTAACTCCTGAATTAACTTATGAATTCTCATTCTATTGCTGTCCCATCCAAAATCTTTTGATCAAATAATGTAATTAAGACATTCTTATCAATAGAGGAGAGTAAGAAAATTGCAGAACTATTCAAATCAAAGGTGATCTTAATATTCAAGGCTAAATTGATTATTTATCAATAAAACAGAATAGATATTTATTCAGGGACCGATATAGAATTCATTTGGATTTTTTTTGATCGACTCCAAATTAGCCCTTGACTGCAATCTCACCTGATGGTAAGTGATGATGTAGTCTAAGATTCATCATCATAATCATCATGAACAACCCATTACCGGCTCACTACAGAGCACGGGTCTCTTCTCAATATGAGAAGGGTTTGGCCATAGTCCACCACGCTGGCCATGTGCGGATTAGCAGACTTCACACGCCTTTGAGAACATTATGGAGAACTCTCAGGCGTGCAGGTTTCCTCACGTTGTTTTCCTTCACCGTTGAAACAAGTGATATTTAAAATTTTTTTTTTTTAAAACGCACATAACTCCGAAAAGTTAGAGGTGCGTGCCCGGATTCGAACCGCCAACCTCTGATTAGGAGGCTGACGCCCTAACCACTAGGCTATCACAGCTTTTACTCTAAGATTATAGCGGTCTAATCTGTGAGGGGTATGGTAAACTAATACTCCTAATTGGTTTCTACGCGACATAGTGCCGGAACGCTAAATCGCTTGGCGACACGTCTTTGTCGGTAGGGTAAACTAGCCGCGGCCGAAGCCACAAGACCAGACTCGAGCCAGGAATCGAACCCGGGACCTCCAACTTTACAATGCGACAGCTCGCGCTGCGCCACGGAGGTCGTCAATATCAGGAATATTCCTATATCAGATGCAACAAGATGATGAAAGAAGATATCAGATGCAGAGTAAGTCTATATATTTTTAGGTTACAGTTTGCCGTAGCAAACTCTTACATAACTCCAGCCGAACTTCGGGCCAATAATTTATACTGACGCTGTATTTCTACTGCAGTAACAGCGGTCGATAGGTGACGTTACCTCCTCAACGATATAGCTTAATGTATCTTAAAATGAACCCTCAAATGATAGTATTGAAATAGAACACAAACATACGATGGAAATAAAAATAAAAAAATCTATTTCTGATTGACTCTTTTAAGAACAGTCTTAATTTGTTAAAATTATTATGCCATATTAATTTTATAATAAAAAAAATTAGGTTTATTAGAACACTGCCAACGGTTATTATAATATATCAATAAACTCAAATAAAGCAAAAAAAAATTTTGTTCATTAATCTTTTTAAAATGACTTTTGTTACATTAGGTACAAATTAATAGGTCACAATTATTTTTGTCATTTTTTGTTGTGTAATAATATTTTTACATGCATCGTGGTAGATTTCGCTCGACCAGTTTGGTAATATTCTGTAACAGCTATTTGTTAACGGCTGTATATTATGCAAATAAAGATATTCTTATCTATATCGATCTACTCCTTTCTATAAGTAAGTACAGGTAGGTATTTGTTGTAAGCCTGCCATTACTAATCCCTTAGCAAATTAAAATATTTAAATAAATCTTAATATTTGAATAAATGTTTACTCCGATTTTGGTACGACCTTGATAACGGATTAGTAATAAACATGGATTACGAATACCTTTGAAAATTCAGAAGGCAATTTATCAAGATTGTCACTGCTTAGAGTCGAGGAAGAAAATGAAACCAAAATATAATACCTACAATTTTCCATAGCAACGTCTAGGTCGCTTTGTTACTATATCAAGTCGACCTTGACATTGACCGCTCGGGAGCAAGACGTGGTAAGAATCTATCATTAAAATAAAGATGATGCAATCCAGTACTTCTTGATCAACCCATTGCCGGCTCACAACAGAGCACGGGTTTCGGTTGATCCATATTTCTTTCATCCATAGTTCTTGTCAGCAGCCTATTTTTTTTCATAAAACCCGAATCCAAACAAGTTATCGATCGACTCAGGAAACAATATAATAATATATAGATTCATTTATTTGCTATAAAACATGGGTACAGGATAACAGATGTCGTTATAAAATACATATATGGAACCAAACATGTTTTGCCTTTATAGGCGTGCAAAATATTTTAAGTCAATTAATTATAACTTTTACATAGATAATAATTACTTAATGAAAAAAAAAACATAATAATTGAATTCAAATTAATTTAAATCTAATGTCATATGTTATAAAGCAATGTCAATGTTATTATACAAAAATCATCTGCTCGAATAAATTCTCATGTCGTTTTGCTTATTTAAATTTAATTTTAAAGTAATCATCAATATCATAAATACCATCGTGTAATAATTTATAAAACATAAATGTTTTAAACCTGTTGAACGTCCAAGGATATTATGATGTCTAGTTGAATATGCAAACTTCCATCCAACGATGCACTTTTTATAATTTAGTTATATAATAATCATCTCCTAGTAACTTGGCATAATTTTTAAACCTGTCAGTTTGATTTAATTATTAGTAGGTCTACACATGAACAAACAAGAATTTTGCCACATCAGTAGATCCACTCGGCACACTTTTCGTTGCCTAAAATAAGAACCGGCAGGTATTAAAATAAGAATCAAACGGAATCCGCAGATTACGAAAGCGCTTACGTAACGTTTCCGTGTAAGCGGAGCGGACGTAATGCTTGCCAGAATCTGCTTACTTTCAATTTTTTTTTTATTGTAATTTTCTGAAATCGGAATTGAATTCGATTTGGAACGTTTTCCAAGACGACAGTTTGGGCCTTGTGAGTATTTTAGTGGAATACAAATTGAAATAAATTGAAAAAGGTACGTTCAGGTATATTTCTAGAGCTAGCATATACATTTTGAAGACCTGCTTGCCGCGGGGTTGAACGCTATCATTTTGCGATATCTGGGTTTGACTACCCCCGTGGCGCAGCGCACGCCCTGTCGCATTACAAAGTTGAAGGTCCTGGGTTCGATTCCCGGATCGAGTCTGGTCTGATGGGAAGCTTCGGCCATGGCTAGTTACACCCTACCGACAAAGCGCCAAGCAATTTAGCGTTCCGGCACGATGTCGCGTAGAAACCAATTAGGAGTATGGTTTTACCATGCCCCTCACGGGTTAGCCCGCTACCGTCTTAGACCGCATCGCCACTTACCTTTAGATGAGATGCCGTCTAATATTAAATAATAATTAATGGCTAATTTGTGGTGTATAAAAAATATATAAGTTTGAGTTTAGGGTACCATCCCCAATACGGATGTTTAGTAAATATAATTTATGACTTTTTATCATGTCTGTCTGAAATATCGTTAAATTGAAGTTAACTTTCACGCGATCAGACTAGTAGAAAATCTCACACTAGACACTATCCTACCAGTCACCCTAAAAATTAATCCTTAGGTCCGGAAATTATTTTAAAAGCTATCGTCTCTAGATATTTGCATTGTGTAGTATTATTGTTGAAATTCCACCAAGCCAAATTGGGGCATCACTAAGGGCCTAACCTCTAAACAGATTTATAGAGAGATGAGATTTCTCTTATTTGAGAAACATCTAGTAGGACGATAAAGTTCACACATTCAGAATATTAACGTTATATGTTTGTTTGTTTGTTTGACCTCAAAATACATACATTTGTAGAACGGGCTCACCGTTTGCAGCGATCCATCAGCATCGCTTGCATGTGTCCACATGACAAATGCGTACTTAATCTCTCAGTTCAGCATATAAATTCAATGTATAACTATTTGTCGGCAGCACACGAACTGTACAACTTACCGGTGTAGTAAATCATAGTACGACGACCTGATTCTAAGCAAACGGTGAGACAAATATGATCCATTAATTTCATATGGGTACTTTCCGGAATATTTTTTAAGTCGAGTGTTACATACAACTAACAATACAGTTCAGTAAATTTACCACCCTTTTCTAAGATAAACCAACAAAAATTGGCCGGCAAAATGATTTTCCAAAATTCGCTTTTTTATGATATTGAAGATCTGAATGAGTTGTAATTGTGATTTTTGTGCGTAAATTAAATTTTAATTTTTTGTTGCCAGCATATTTTATACGTATTATATTTTGCGTAAAATGAAAGTGGATCTAATTATAGCCAAGTCTATAACTGCCTCGTTTGTCCAGCGGTTGACGTGTTCATGAGGAGATCCTTATGAACACGTCGACCGCTGGTTGTCCGGTAATCGAACCCAAATGGGTTAAATTAATTGTTAGGAAATGGATTTTTGTGTTAAAAATACTGAGAACAGCTTAAATAAGAAAAGTGGTGGTGAACACCCTCATGCCACGGAGAGCATATTATGCCATTGGTCAGTCTCTGTTATAATCACTAAGGTGTTAATAGATGTTAAAGCCCACGAACTCCCATTGGTGCTACGTAGTAGCTCTATACTCTAAAAAGATTTATCTAATGAGAGAGATAAGAACACCAGGTAGACGTAAATGGGCTGAATAATTCTTTATTGAACGCAGAGAAAATTCACTCAAATGCAGGTATACTACATTAGAGTAGTAAGGTAGAAGTTACATTTTGGTGCTTTATCGCTACCAAATCCACGGTTCAAATTCACCACGCTGTTAAAATGCGGGACAGCGATCACAGAAAAAGGGTTGATGGTCCAAGGATGATACATACATGAAAAAAAACTGACAAAGACGTAAGTGTCACGTCATACATTTTAAAATTAGCCCTGTTTGTAAACGTCGCTTGCAGCCAATGTCAAACATCTTAGAAACAAGAATATTTTGGCGGAGAGATAATTTTAAATTTGTCAATTCAGGCTTGGCACGGGCGGAAATTAGGCCGGATGTTGTTATTTGACGTTATTTTGTGAGCCGCGTCATCTGCGGATGATTGTGAAATCTAAACGTTGTGTCTAAATATAATATCATAAATGTAGATTACAGTGTTGCCCGCGACTTCATTCGCGCATAAATTGTATGCGAGAATTGAGGGTATGATCAAAATATCTACCGCTCTGCAAACATGTATCAACCAATCAATCATAATCTTTATTCAAATAATCCTTTAAAAGGCATTTCTGACGCAGCAATACTTACATAGTAGTGAGTTGATCGTGATAACTAAATTCGTAAACTTAAATCTAAAGATACGAGAGTTCCAAACGCACCCTGATTTAAGGACAAACCACAACAAACTAAGCCAAGTAAAATTTGATAGATTCCGTGCTATGTCTTAGATGTTTATGTCTTAAAAACAAATCTATCCCTTAGATAGTATAAACATATCTGAATGTCCTTTGCATTTATAATAGTAAGAAGTAATATTAATTTTAAAGTATGTATAAATATAAAAAAAACTGTGATAGCTTAGGACGTCCGCCTTCTGATCGGAGGTCGGGGGTTTGATTCCGGGCACGGTGAACCAAAACACCCTGAGGAAACCTCTATACCTGAGAGATTTTCATAATGTTCTCAAAGGCGTGTGAAGTCTGCCAATCCGCACATGGCCAGCGTGGTGGACTATGGCCAAACCCTTCCCATGTTGAGAGGACCCGTGCTCTGTAGTAAACCGGCAATGAGTGAATCATGATAATGATGATTATATTATAATAATAATAACCTTTGCTTAGGATCCTACGGAACACTACATATTTAAGTTTTTATTCAACCAAGTAGCGGTAACTCAGAAGAGTAAAGACCTGCCCAAAAAGGGCTTATTAAACCCAATCGGTAAAAGCGCGACAATAGACAATACAAAACATTATTAACTTATTATATCTCAAACAGGACCGATTGTTGCAAAGCTGAAACTGGGTTATAATATCACCGAAGCTCGGTCGAAACTACGGAACAGAACATTAGAGATGCTATGTACAATAATAACGTTTAATTAACCCGGTAGCATTCAGGCGGAACTATTACCATATTACGACGACAAGAAAAAAGTTTAAAATAAGCATTAGACATGTTTAACTTATATTATAGACTACTTCGGTATAAGAGTAGAATTTTACAATCTTTTTGATGTCAGGTCTCCGTTGAGATATTAAGGTATTATATACAACCATAATTATGGGAGAAAAGAAAAATGTATGGAATCTACTTTTTAGGAAAAGTTTATATCCAAAAAGCAATTGCAAATAGAACTGATTATCTACATTTTCATTTTACTTGGTTCACCTACAAGCTAGCCCTTGACGGCAAATTCACCAGGTGGTAAGTAATGATGCAGTCTAAGATGGCAGCGGGCTAACCTGTTAGGGTTATGGTGAGTCATCCTCCCTACGTGATACCATGCGTTAAAGCTAAATCGCTTAGCGACACGTCTTTGTCGATAGGGTGGTAACTAGCCATGGCCGAAATATAGTGAAAGAAGGAATACAGGAAAGATGAAACAGCTACAGGTTTGAGATAACTCAGATGCAGTATCTCGGAGGTGTCATCATACCATACGACATGGAAAAGGGAAGAATGAAACTGAATGGGGAAAAACGTTATCAGACAGGGTAAAAATATAACTGAGTTGTAACATAACTACTGAATAAAACACTAGAGATGCACTGAACTGTTATAGGGTTTAATTAACCCGGGAACGGTGTCACCGGGGATTTATTACCATAATATACGACGAGGAAAAAAAGGGAATACGAATGAGTAATACCGCAGCGTTAGAATTAGCAGAGTTTCTTCTCATACGCCGACTTTCTCGACTTATTATAGCGTAGACATGTGTAGAAAATAGGTAAAAGCTTATTAAAAAGGTTTATTCGTCGTTGACACTGTGGTAGTATTTAGGCTTGATATCAGAGTCGGAAGCGGTGAAGCGGTGATAGCCTAGCGGTTAGATCGTCGGCCTCCTAATCAGAGGTCGGCGGTTCTAATCCGGGCACGCACCTCTAACTTTTCGGACTTATGTGCGTTTTTAAACAATTAAAATATCACTTGCTTCAACGGTGAAGGAAAACATCGTGAGGAAACCTGCACGCCTGAGAGTTCTCCGTAACGTTCTCAAAGGCGTGTGAAGTCTGCCAATCCGCACATGGCCAGCGTAGTGGACTATGGCCAAACCCTACTCATATTGAGAGGAGACCCACGCTCTGTAGTGAGCCGGTAATGGGTTGATCATGATGATGATGATCAGAGTCGGAAAAAAAAATGTGTTCCAAAACCCACTCTCTACCAGCCATTAGTTAGGTAAACTTAAAGAGTAAGTTTTCTGTGTCCATTTAATAGACGTTAATAAGCTGATAGTTCAGTAAGTGGGATTAGTAATTAATAAAAACCACTTAAAGAACCTCGTACTAATAATATAATTAGCATATTTGTTCACTGAATATCAACACAATCATAAAAATCTATACTAAATGTATACTGATTATACGATTGGGATTAGTACAGTTCTCCATCCGAAGATCTAAATGTTCAAATGAACCTTAGGGTTTTATATATTTAAAATTCATACAGGAATTTTGGAATCCGGTGAGAAAAAGAATTTATGCGTTTTAAATTTATAAAGTTTTAGATTTCCTCCAAGGGTAGGTTTTCACGACCTCCGTGGCGCAGCGCGCGCGCTGTTGCATTATAAAGTTGGAGGTCCTGGCTTCGATTCCCGGCTCGAGTCTGGTCTGGTGGGAGGCTGCGGCCGTGGCTAGTTACCACCCTACCGACAAAGGCGTGTCGCCAAGCGATTTAGCGTTCCGGCACGATGTCGTGTAGAAACCAATTAGGAGTATGGCTTTACCATACCCCTAACAGGTTAGCCCGCTACCATCTTAGACTGCATCATCACTTACCATCAGGTGAGATTGCCGTCAAGGGCTAACTTGTAGTGGATAAAAAAAAAAGGTAAAAATAATAAAATACAGAAGCTTTAAGTCAATCGCTCGTGAGATGCGATGTTAATAAACTCGCCCATGAATCATGAAGTATGCGCGCGCGTCGTTTTGATTTACGCGTCCATTCGCGACGTCACTCGCTCGACAGTTAAATCTGTTAAACGAGTGCGAGTACAGTTGTTGGCGAGTATTTATTGCACTTTGTTCGTTATATTTAATCAAGTGTGACTGCAGAGTAATATATTTTTACAGGCATTAATTGAACTGCCTCGTTTATCTAGCGCTTAACTTTTTCGATTAAAGACCACGAGGAATTCATTTCTCAGATTGGGCCCTTAGGGTGTTAGGATTATGGTGAAATAAAATTAAATCACGTACAATACACACGATTAATATTTACATTATAAATTATGATATTCAAGAAATCATTCCGTATTGAAAAAGAGACTAGTCAAATATTTAATTTATCTTTTATTTGGTCTTTTGTTTAACTTCTAAAAGCTCACAGAAATATTTCTTGTTGTATTTTTCCCTCATTTATAAACAAATTAGATATTTATATACTTTACGCTATATTTTATATTTTTTAGAGTAATTTTAATTGCGCATTCTTTTCTTTTAACGTGCTTTTAATATCAGGTATAATTCTCCAATTACGATTTGTTTAATTTACTTTCTGACTTACTTTAATCCAATAAACATATCACAAACAAAATACATATTTATTTACAATTATTTATTGAATTCAAGTCTTTTATATGTTCGATTGTAGATCATTTAATTGAGTACTAAAATTGCTTAAGCTTTTTTAGTTTTTCTGTGAAAACAATTTAGTACCCGAGTATAAAAAATCATTTTTTTTGGAAAATTATTTGTTCAGTTTGAAGGCAAGACCAGAGTGGCCTTCCTTGTGACCGTAATCACAATACCTACGCCATACCCCACTTGTTTCTTGCGGTGTAGTTTTTTGACGACAATTAGGAGTGTGGATTTACCATACCCCTAACAGGTTAGCCCGCTACCATCTTAGACTGCATCATCACTTACCATAAGGTGAGATTGCCGTCAAGGGCTAACTTGTAGTGGATAAAAAAAAAAAAAAATCTTCCATGGTTATGCTCTTTGCTAAGACTTGCTACAATGGTGCTGCGATGCGCAGAAGTGCTCAGGGCACGTCAGTATACTTAACGTGCTAGGGTTATAAAGAGACTTTTTTAAATCACAAATAAAATACATAATTTTGTGGAGTTAATCACACGAAAAAGCGACGTTTAGAAACTGGTGATATCAATAGATTCAACTGGGTCATCGACTTGAATGACGAAGTGGACTCACAATCGACACCGTTCACTCATAATCATTCATTCACTTGAGCTCGTTAAAGTTCCCGAACAACAATAAACGGGCGACCGGGATGGAATAAATATATTTAGCTTCTTATATGCATTTGCTAGTAAATTAGATTTTGTTATATCGTTGTCTATATACTATGAACTTCTTTTTTTTTATATTTTATCATTATGATCAACCCATTCTCGGCTCACTACAGAGCACGGGTCTCCTCTCAATATGAGAAGGATTTGGCCATAGTCCACCACGCTGGCCATGTGCGGATTGGCAGACTTCACACGCCTTTGAGAACATTATGGATAACTTAATTTTATAGTTTGGGTGTTTATATTTTTTCCATATATAATTTTTTATTGTACACCGTAAACCTACCTATTTTGGTATTATATAGTGGGCTAGGTTGCCTGGTAGAAATTGCTTTTTAGCGATAAGGCCGCCTTTTGTAACTCTTTTCTTTTCTGTGTTTGTTTCTGTCTTGAATTTCTTATTTGTATGGTGTACAATAAAGAGTATTTTATTTCATTCAAATTGCCTGCTAATTCCTCCGCGTTATCTTAGATTTTTTTAATCCCGCGGGAACCATTTCTTTTAATGGGCTTGAAGTAGTCTACGTCCGTTTACAGGATGCGAGCGCTGTTTAAAAAAAATGTTGAATATCGTTTTGCCGCTAACACAGATATTTTTATTTTTTAATCCTGGAGGAACAATTCCAGGGTACTTGCCGGGGATACAAACTATCCAACATCCGTCTTCTGGATGCGAGCTTTTTATCAAAATTTGTGGAATGGTGACCTGAAAATACGACCAAACAATAACAGTAAATGAAAATGTTAAAAAATCCAGCTCCACTGGTGTAGAAAATACCATAAAGATCAATTATGTATCCAAGTATGTTTCAATGAAATAATAAAAAGAAATCGACTTTATTTCCCAAAAACCCACTCATAACAAAATACCTCACACGGGTTGGAAATAACTTGTGTAAACACTGCCTAAAACATGCGTACAACAAACATGTTTGTAAGTGATTAAAACACTGAAGTTAATGAAGATTATTACGTGACGTTAAGCTTAAAACTTCATCAAATATGACAACAAAGTTTACAAGCTCGAAATGAACATAACATAAACTTTTTAGTATATTATGAAAATACGAAGACAACATTAGAAGTGGTTTACTAAGTTGTTTAATCAGGGATCATAACTATATAGGTTAGGATGTTTTGTTTAGATAACCTACATTAAATATCTCATTATTTCTCACAAGACAAAGTCCTCAGAAAATGAACTGAGTAATATAGGCAACATAATGATAGTAGAGGCTTATAAATAACATAAACTTTTTAGTATAATATGAAAATACGAAGACAACATTAGAAGTGGTTTACTAAGTTGTTTAATCAGGGATTATAACTATATAGGTAAGGATGTTTTGTTTAGGTAACCTACATTAAATATCTCACAAGACAAAGTCCTCAGAAAATGAACTGAGTAATATAGGCAACATAATGATTGTAGAGGCTTATATATAAGAAGATAAAACATAATAGCAAAGTTTAAGAAGTCAAGGAGCCTAGTAAATTCAATGGTATTTATAAAAATACTAGGACAGTATAGAAAAGAAGAGGCTAATAAAATTGCCGGGTAATAAGCATAAACTTACCTACACCAAATATCACAAGAATGTTCACAAAACGTAACACAACAACAAATCACATCAGAATCAGCTGTTACGAGCTCACAACACAACACGGCACACAGTACACCGGCCCGGCGAGTACCCGGTCCGACCGGCGGCGCGCCGTAGACTGCCGCCCGCCCGCCTTGGCGCGCCAGCCGCGGAGCCTACTACAGGAAAACTTCGCTGCACTATGCAGATGTGTTCAAGTCTAAAAACTACATACAGATCATCTGCCTTGTATTTTTTACCTTAACTCTAACTCTTTAGGCATGGAAGATAGATAAAAGGCTAGCTTAGACTGCGCAATTAAACTATTCGCGCTTTATAAATAAGACCTTTGATGTATATCAAAACTCAGGAAAATCAACAACATCGAGATGTTTTTTTTTATTCACCACAAGCCTTTGACTGCATCTCACCTGATGGCAAGTGATGATGCGGTCTAAGATGGTAGCGGGCTAACCTGTTAGGGGTATGGTAAACTCATACTCTTAATTGGTTTCTACACAACATCGTGCCGGAACGCTAAATCGCTTGGCGACACGTCTTTGTTGGTAGGGTGGTAACTAGCCACGGCCGAAGCCTCCCACCAGACCAGACTCGAGCCGGGAATCGAACCCAGGACCTCCAACAGATGTCTAGTTTATAAACATGTAATATGTAATATGTAAAATTAATATTAAATTAATAACCTTATTGAATTTTGCATACTGCTACTAGGGTTCCAGACATAGGAAGAGAGTTCATGGTAGGTGTTCCGAACGTAAATTTCACACGACACTGAAATTTTATTAAGGTTTCTTGCTGGAACGGCTGTGTGGAGTTATTGTGTGCCACTTGGCATTCTTCTTTTTAACGTCTTCAGTGGGATCAAGTGGAGCGGATCTGGTTATCTGGGATAACTTTCTTTTAGTGTTCCGTCGCTGAGTTATCTTGTTACCTAAGTTTTATACGTAAGACCATTTTAAAACTGTTTAACTTTTGTGTTTATTTTGTATGTTTTATTTAAGGTTACAACTTACAAGATAGGTTTTGAGATGGAAGGATTGTTAAATAAAACGGGGAACAATGAGTCAGACACTCGCATCAAGGATTCCGTATCTTACGAATGCGACGTACAATACTTGTTTAGTTATGACCATGATTTAGTTTCTTTCCAAATATTGTGCATTTATTAAAAACTATATTAGTTATAGAATTGTTTGAAGTTTTCTGTCTTGCAATAATGAGTTTCTCGCAACGCACAACTTGAGTATCTTTAACATAAAAGTTAAAAGAAAACTCAAAATTATTCTAATGATGCTAACCGATTGATGTTAAGAATTGTAATAAACCTTTTATTGAAAAAAATGGGAAAGCGAATAGTTACGCCTTTTTTAAATGTTTTTTTTTTAAATTATTTTTTCACATTTCAAGTTTAGCTCCAGAACATAGCTCGTTCTGGATCTAAACGTTTTTAAAAAAGCTAGTGAAATACCTAACGTAAAACAGAATTTTACTGAATTAATTTTCTCCACTCGTAGAAATATTTGGTTATAGCTTACATACATGATTCCAATCTCCAAGTTCATGGATGTTCATAAGCCATATATAATTTTAATTGTTTACGCTATCTTATATCTCTCTCATTTTAACTCAACTAGTACTCAGAGCTAAAAATAACACGAACAACTATAACAAGTCGAGCAGGTTTATATCTTGCAAGAAATAATCTTTTATTAGGGTAAACATAATGTGTAAGTAACTTTAATCGTTCAACTGAACGAAACTTTCATAGCGTATCAAGTAGGTACTGAAATAACGCTGAATTCATTATAATATGATGTTAGTTACATTAGACTTTCAATACAGTTATTTACAGATTAACAGTTTTAATAAGTTCTGTTTTGAGTTTAAGAATGTAGTTAACACCATCAACTCACTATTATGCAATTGCCGCATCAAAAGTATTTCAACTTTATTAAGACTATATACAAGTTTTTTTTTATCCTCTACAAGTTAGCCCTTTGACAATCTCACCTGATGGTAAGTGATGATTCAGTCTAAGATGGTAGCGGGCTAACCTGTAAGGGGTATGGTAAACCCATACTCCTATCGGTTTCTACGCGACATCGTGCCGGAACGCTAAATCGCTTTGCGACACGTCTTTGTCGGTAGGGTGGTAACTAGTCACGGCCGAAACCTCCCACCAGACCAGACTCGAGCCGGGAATCGAACCCAGGACCTCCAACTTTATAATCTGACAGCGCGCGCGCTGCGCCACGAAGGTCGTCAAATAATGCTTTACACATTATGCTAGTAATTATGGAATATCACTGGAATGCCACTTGTAAAATATGAAAGCCAGTTATCAATCTTCGCTTCTAGTAGAAATAATATTTCATTTACGCAATTATATAGAAAACGGTTTTAAATCAGTTCCAAGCAGCAATTAGTGCGACTCCGAATGAACAAGACTTCTCAATATAATATTAAGTATAATATCTAACAAAAAAGAAGATTCTTGTTGAACTATCAATCAATAGTAGTAAGTCACACATCGTAATCTGTTACTGGACAGGTATGCAAGCAGGCAATTAGATGATAACCTGTTTTTTTTTAATTTCACTGTAAGGCTTTGACTTTGGTGTAGCAGCGTTTGATAACAGTATGTTATTTTGTTGTTACTTAATACAAGAGTCGACGTTGATAAGGATTTCAGTTTTAATATATTCAAATATTATGTCAAAAATTAAATGAAAGCATTGCGATGCGATTTGGTTGTATATACTCTGTCATAAATGAACTATCAACTGACTACTATGTAAGTTATTTTATTTGATTATTTGAATAAAGTTTGTGATTAAAATACTTGGTATTAAATGACTGGAACATCAAAAAAATTATCTATATTTGTATGGTCAGTTTTTGTACCAAGTATCTTTTCAAGCGCAACTTAATAGTCTGGTGGGACTGGCCTCGTCTAGTTACTAGTAGAGACACCGCCGTACGATTTACCGTGCTGATATGATAGGCATCAGCCTGGTAAAGTAATTTTTCAGGATTCAGCCGGCACGCATCAGAGGCCTATGGTGCTGCAGATTATCATGCGCGATGGTAATCATTTTACATGGGGTGACCAGTCTGATAGTATGCCCGCGATGTAAATATGATAAAAACCCACTGAACCAAGGAAGTCGTCAAATTATTCCAGTCGCAGCAATTGTTGGCGCTATGCTGCTGTCACGAGAGAGCATTCACTGGCTATCTGCGTGATGAATTGGAGCGCTTACAGCACGCGACCTGAAAACTGCTCGCGTTTATGTCTTACTGATTTTCACTTAGTAATAATAACATTTTTCGTGCAAACCAAAATAAGAAAAAAAAACAGAAAAAAGTAGAAGCAGGATTCAAAATATTATCGCTTAATTGCAATTTCGAGTAACATTGATTAGATAAAAGTGAAATTTGACGACCTCCGTGGCGTAGCGCGCGCGCTGTCGCTTTTTAAAGTTGGAGGTCCTGGGTTCGATTCCCGGCTCGAGTCTAGTCTGGTGGGATTCTGCGGCCGCGGCTTGTTACCACCCTACCGATAAAGACGTGTCGCCAAGCGATTTAGCGTTCCGGCACGATGTCGTGTAGAAACCAATTAGGAGTGTGGGTTTACCATACCCCTAACAGGTTAGCCCGCTACCATCTTAGACTGCATCATCACTTACCATCAGGTGAGATTGCCGTCAAGGGCTAACTTGTAGTGGAGAAAAAAAATTATTCCAGTCGCAGCAATTGTTGGCGCTGTGCTGCTGTCACGAGAGAGCATTCACTGGCTATCCGCGTGATGTATTGGAGCGCTTACAGCACGCGACCTGAAAACTGCTCGGGTTTATGTCTTACTGATTTTCACCAAGTAATTGTTATTTTTTGTACACACCAAAATAATTGTTACGTTACAGATTAGCACCGAGGACAAACCTCTTTGGTTGTTTCGGTGCCTTTATTGTATAACTAATTATATTCCTTGTATATTAATAATAAATAAATAAATAATAAAATAAGAAAAAGAGAGAAAAAAGTAGAAGCAGGATACAAAATAGTATCGCTTAATAGCAATTTCGAGTAACATTGATTAGATAAAAGTGAAATTACGTACAATTTATAATATACTTTATTTTGAAGTTGATCGAAAATAAACCCAGTTTACAATTTCTTTTTTATCGACATTGCTGCTCCTTTCACGATTTTAACACCGAGTGCCAAAAAGAGTGTTATGCTATCAGGGTGAATAGTATTTGAGTTTAATTGTCCCACCATAACTGCTAAATGTTAGCTGCGATCATGATTTACTGTAATATGTTATTTGAAAGTGTGATAAATATCATTCATAGATGTATTATAACAATTTTAGATTTAATGATTTTTGATTTTAACTAAAATTATTGAGGTGTACAATCTTGGAGTATGGAGCAGTGAATCTGTATGAGCTATATGTCGGCTATACGCGAGGCATGGCACTTCCCACCTCGAGGCTGTTGCAGGGACAATGCCGGTGAGACAATGGGCGCGACTACGTGCGTGACTGAGGCGCTCCACTCACGTAGCCTCAGATGATGCGGTAATGAAGCGCCGTGACTTGGAGCTATGCGTATTATAACGTGATAGCTTAGTAGTTAAAACTTCGGACACCCTTTCGGGAGAATCGAGTTCGCTTCTCGTTCTATTCAAAGTTTTGAGCTTTTTTGATTCAAGCAATTAAAATTATCACTGGCTTTAACGGTTGAGGAAAACATAGTCAGGAATCCTGCAAGCCTGAAAGATCTCCATACTTTCCATAAAGGCGTGAGAATTCTACATATCCACCTGCGTAGTGAACCGCAAGACAAGGATATCATTGTAACGCTGAGAGGAAATACCAGTACCCTGTAATGGATTGATTACAACGATGATACAAAAATTTTTGAGTCTGTGGGTATTTTTATATAAATATATATAGCAAAATACCTATCGATAAAAAAATAAATTCTTCACAACAGCCCAGAAATTATATGTTTCCAAATTGCTTCTGTCGGGAATCGAACCTGGCACATCCAACTTATCAGACCAAGACGCTCACCACTGCAAGTTGTACCCAAAAAAGTACTCTGTAATTCTACACAAAAAAAAACGGTCTGGGGTTCACATATTCGATAAGAATCATGCGATCCTCGACTCGATTTTCAAGGCCAGGGATTTTTTGGGCAAAAATGGTTAGGTATTTAGGTTTCTCTTCAAGCAATAATCAGTGCCTGATTCCGATGCTTTAATAAACAAGCGTGGCTTGGACTCATGACATACTAGCAAACCAACGTCATAATTATATCATAAATTATTATTTTATATAGACCTTAAACATTTAATTTTGAATAGTGAAATTTAGAAGAGTTGTATTGTTATCATCATCATCATCATGATCAACCCATTTCCGGCTCACTACAGAGCACGGGTCTCCTATCAATATGAGAAGAGTTTGGCCATAGTCCTCCACGCTGACCATGTGCGGATTGGCAGACTTCACACGCTTTTTGAGAACATTATGGAGAACTCTCGGGCGTGCAGGTTTCCCCACGGTGTTTCCTTCACCGTTGAAGCAAGTGATATTTTTTTTTAACGCACATAACTCCGAAAAGTTACAAGTGCGTGCCCGGATTCGAACCGCCGACCTCTGACTAGGAGGCTGACGCCCTAACCTCTGGGCTATCACCGCTTGATTTAGAGTTGTATTTAAACTAAGTTTATCTTGAGGAATGAAATCCATGCCGACTACATCGTTACCGAAGTATACAGTGGAAACTTAATATATACAGTAATCAAATATTGAAAATATGTATAAATGCGTAAATAAAATATAAATGCGAAAATCACTAAACTGATTTTAATAACTATTTAAACAATAGAAAGCTACATTATTGGAGTGTCACATAGGTTATATTTTAGTCACGTATTCTCACAGTAGTGAAAACTACTCGGTGAAACATTAAGTAAACAAAATAATAACGCTGAAAAATTAAAAAATATGCAAGAAACTCATTAAACGTTTCCAAATGGGTATGTGTTAGATATTAAAAGTCTGATTTCCCACCTCCCGGCAGCGTCGCAGACACATAGCTGTGCGACTCCTCGGAGACAATGGACCCATCTGCGCGCGTGACTTCCTAACACAACGGCCGGCGTTTTACATACGCATCTCAGTGCAGCTGATGCTATAATGAACTGCCGTGAACTTTTAATGATAAAATAGTATGCATGCGACTGAAACGTTAACCTGCCATTCGAGCTCGAGTACTGTTTTGATACGAGACTTGCCGAGTATCCACAGGGGATAATACACGAGTTAAAATGACTAGTGGCCTGCAAGATCCTAAATACGAGCAGGATAATAAATAATTAAAAAGCTTAATATTGTACAACAAAGTATGTGAATTGCACAACAACCCAGCACATCGTCACGAATACGCTACGCGGGCTCTACCACAAATAAGCTCAAAAAATATCTTTAATTGTATTACCTTCTCGGTTAAAGAGTCATAGTAGCTTATGATAACCTCCTTAAACCTGAATCTATAAAGTAAGCTAAGCCTTACCTCTGACTTTCAAAACTCATAAATAAACGTTGCGTTTGATTAGTGATACAATGTATTGTCTTCGTCTATCAAAAGTCAATTTATCGACGACAGAAAAAAAGGTGTGTAACTATTAGCGCGCTATGCAAATTTTATTAATAAGGACATTATGTCCAATATAAGTCTGACTACTTTTAATATTCCTCCTTATATCCCGAAAAACTATTGATTATGAAATATCTATTCGATTGCAAAAAGAAATAATTGATATTAAATCATATTAAAGTTGCTAGAAAGAAACGAGAAACGCAGTAAATGCATCTCACTGGGTATGTGGTAAAATTAATACGATATAATATTCTCGACTCGATCTCGGAGCAGCATGGCCGACGCCTCGGCAGGTACAATACCTCGGAGACAATGGGCCCGACTGAGCGCGTGACTTCACCACACAACGTGCGCGTTTCAGTGAAGCTGATGCTTAAATGAACTAACATGATATATCATGTTACAATTTAAAAAACAACAAATATAATTTTCAAGCAAACATATACTATAAGTTGGAAAAGTTAGATTTTAGCTGCAAGGCCTTAGATGAGAGCACCGTGGTACATTAATAATATAATCTGATCGTAAGAAGCGGTGATAGCCCAGTGGTTAGGGCGTCAGCCTCCTAATCAGAGGTCGGCGGTTCGAATCCGGGCACGCACCTCTAACTTTTCGGAGTTATGTGCGTTTTTAAATAATTAAAATATCACTTGCTTTAACGGTGAAGGAAAACATCGTGAGGAAACCTGCACGCCTGAGAGTTCTCCATAATGTTCTCAAAGGTGTGTGGAGTCTGCCAATCCGCACACGGCCAGCGTGGTGGACTATGGTCAAACCCTTCTCATATTGAGAGGAGACACGTGCTCTGTAGTGAGCCGGTAATGGGTTGATCATGATGATCGTGATAATGCTTATGCGACGGTATCTCAAGGACGTAACTCTTTTGTTAATCTTTTAACTAGATTTTTTTGCTCCCTGTCCAGTCCGCTTACCGTAGATATTTCTCCATAGACAGAAAGATTATAACGTCTCTAAAGAAAAAAAGAGACCATTTATATAATTTTTGCTATAAGTCATTACTTTAAATTAAGGAACGTACTAAATTTATAAACATCATAGATACGAGAATCGCGAAGCCGCATGCTCAATATCGATTATTGGATGCATCCATATTGGAGGCGCGAATGTTTTTTTTTTCGGACTGTCTATGAGCTGTACTAACCCTATTGGTTGCCACAGCGTGACCGGGCTGTTTGGCGAGCTCCGGAAAGAAGCTCTGCCATAAGAAATTTTGAACCCTAGGGCTCGAAGAAACTGAGGGAACGACTGCCTAAGGGTGCCTCCTTTGAGGCCGAACCTCGGCTTAGAAAACGTTTGGGATGTTGGGGGGGTCGGACGGTGATCATGCGCGAATGCCGCCAGTGTCCACCTACGAAAGGTAAAACTAGTAGAGTGTAAGGTTTGCATCCCGCCACGCACCTCTGACACCACTGACTTTTCGTAGTTATGAGCGTTTCTAATTTAATCAAAGAAATTACAAATTAAAGATGACAAAATAGTGTTGGAAAATAGGTTGTTCTTCTGCGAGTTCTTTTATATGTTCCCAAAGGCGTGTGAAGTCTACTAATCCGCAATTGGCTAGCGCGATGGACTACGGGCACGAACCTCTTGCTGAGATGTCGGACGAATCTGACGATCTCCGTGGCGCAGTGCGTGCGTTGTCGCATTATAAAGTTGTAGGTCCTGGGTTCGATTCCCGGCTGGAGTCTGGTCTGGTGGGAGGCTTCAGCCGTGACTAGTTACCGCCCTACGGACAAAGACGTGTCGCCAAGCGATTTAGCGTTCCGGCACGATGTCGCGTAGAAACCAGTTAGGAGTATGGGCTTACCATACCCGAAACAAGTTATCCTCCCACCATCTTAGACTACATCATCACTTACCACCAGGTGAGATAGCCATCAAGGGCTAACTTTTAGTGTATAAAAAAAATAAAAAATGTGTTAACAATAAACATCAAGTATAATTTGCTATATTCCGCCGACAACCGGGAGATTTGTATAATATAACACCACACAAAATCTTCCACTAGAACCTCTACGCACGTTTCGACCCGACACCGGATCATCCTCAGGAGATGTTGACTTCACAAGCGCGAAAAGTAAAAATCATTCTATTCATTATTTAAAAAATGTGTGTCATGATTCAAAAATAAGTATGAAATATTGTTGCTAGCCGATCTACCTTTTACATATCTGAAGCACTCGCCGGACCAGCGGCGCGCCCCGTCCGCTGCAATGGTATTACCATACAGGGCCGAGAGCTGATTCAATTTGCAATACCATTCACGTTGCTTTGTTTCCTTTCGTTTTATTCGCCGTTACGCTTAAATACTGAGCTCTTTGGGTTAATTTTTTGTATCTCGATTTAATGTGAGAGGGCCGTTTGGTTTATTTTTCACCAAGCGGTTTTCAATTGAAAATGGATGTTTCACTCAATATTAACTTGAGAAGGAAAAATCAATGTAAAAATATAACAGAAAATTTCCGTTTGTATCTGACTACTAACTTCAAATTACGCTTATTTGTTAAGTTGTTCTTACATTCTTATACTCTCTTTTATGATACAGAAAGCATTCGCAAGTTGTGGGATATTGATAGGTTGTGGATGATGCAATTCTAGCTTTGATGTTATCTCTTATAAATTTTGTTATACTCTAACAGATTAAGTAAGAATTTGTAGATGAATGCCGGATATCTTTAAGGGAATAAAGCGATTCATTTGTTTAATAAACAGTATCATTCCCAACAATTAGTAGTAAGAGAGATGTAACTATGAATTCCTCGGCGGTATAGTAGCCAGTATATTCCACCGCAACGGATCATGGGAACGAGTAGGATTCCCGGGTCAATCCAAAAATGGTTAGATATATTTACTTACTTTCTATCAGCCCGCAAAAGATCGCTGACTGAAAATGATACGTTGACGCATTGTGGCGTGTCTTTGCTATTGTCTATACTTCATAAATAATCACTGACAGAAGAGATCTTTTTAATTTATGGTACGATGCCATGTGGAAACCGATTAGAACGGAAGGGTACGTGGTTTATTATAACTATATATTTTTTTATACACTACAAGTGAGCCCTTACGGCTATCTCACCTGGTGGTAAGTGATGATGCGGTCTAGGATGGTAGCGGGCTAACTTGTTAAGTGTATGGTATGGTATGGTAAGCCCACTCGTTATTGGTTTCTACGCAACACGCGACACGTCTTTGTTCGTAGGGTGGTAACTAGCCACGGCCGAAGCCTTCCACAAAACCAGAGTCAAGCCGGGAATCGAATCCAGGACCTCCAACTTTATAATGCGACAGCGCACGCATTTGCGCCAGAAAGTCATGCCTGTTATCACCTTCAGTATTTCATCACGTACCCTTGCTATTTTGTAGGGAAAAAAAAGTTGTAATTATAATAGCAACGCTAGAATTATAAAAGGCATTAAATACAATCTAACTACTTAATTACATATACAAGTTAATTATACGCGTATGTATATTCAAAGGCTCATTATATGGTAAAATATACAAGTCTCGAAACTTCCGGAAGGCGGTAAACATTCCGTAATTCCGCATCTTTGCTAAACAACTCCGCGTTTTCCGGAAGATTTATACGTGGCTACATATCAGACGATCTCAATTTGTTTCCCGCCGTAGCTAAGACAAAGCTCTCACCCTTGACCTTACGCACTCAGCACAATTCGAATACCTTGGAACCCTTTTTACGCCTGCCATGTTTAGATTAGAATGATGATAGATAATGGATCTAATTTAAGTAAACACAAATCTCTAAAAAATTGACAGGTTATATGTTTTCAAAGGTGACTGAAAATATAGCTGCTGAAAAAGAGCTGTCTTATGTGTATAGGTACACTATAACTATCAGTATTCTTTAAGCGAAATGATATGAAATCTTATTATATCCGAGTCTCTCCACAAGACTGAAGTGTATCGCTCACTCACACGCACTTACATGAAACACCCATCAACACATATTTTTATGTAACTCATTATTGTATGTATATATTTATATATGCATGTTGGACAAACAAGCAGACGGGCCTCCAGTGATTATACACATGAACATCTGCAGCACCTGCTTAGCCGGCTAAACCTATCCTGCTAATCAGCTACATCACTTGGCGGTAAATCTTTGCCATTAAAGTGGTAAGTAACCGCACTATCTTATCCCCTTATGAAAAAATGGTCTTATCCCCTTATGAAAGAATGATGATGGTGGATTTAAAAAAATATTCTTTATTAACTGACATCTCTTATAAGTACTTGCCAAAGTTGAGTCCTATACATGCAATAGTTTTACAGATCTCGAGCTGATCAGTCAGTCAGACATTTGGCTTTTATCTATATTATTTTTTGGATTTATATATTATAGCTATTGACACTTACAAAAAATGTGACTTTGTATGGGTAAAAAGTTTTGCATAACCGGTTCAGAAGATCTAGACATTACCTCCTACAACCTCACAAACTCACACTTACCTCTTTTTAACACATGTATTTCAAAAGACTATAGTAGTTGTAGAGTATAAAATGTACCAGGTAACAACTATATATTTAATGCCATGTATTATATCAACTATCTTGGCTTTACAACAAAATTATCTCCTTAATAATGTGCGCGGATGGTTTACGGTCCCAATGAATCTGGCCGTAAAGAAGCACCATATCCGGGCCATCCTGGGACGCCAGCTTAAACTTTTAATGGCACTTGACGCGAGAAAATGAGGTTAAACTACATTAAAAGTACTCTATCTCGATTCTTGGTTCACGTCGAGACCACTCGGCAGCGGCCCTTCGCGCCGTGTGAAACGACACACGTTGTTGTGTTTCGTGAAACGAAATCGTACGGCAGCTGCGTATGTTTTGACTTCCAACTATATAATTGGAATGATCGAGGAGTAAAAATAGCTTGTTATTAAATAAAAAAAGCGGTAATAGCCTAGTGGTTAGGGCGTCAACCTCCTATTCAGAGTCGGCGGTTCGAATCCGGGCACGCACCTCTAACTTTTCGGAGTAATGTGCGTTTTTCAAAAAATTTAAATATCACTTGCTTAAACGGTGAAGGAAAACATCGTGAGGAAACCTGCATGCCTGAGAGTGCTCCATAATGTTCTCAAAGGCGTGTGAAGTCTGCCAATCCGCACATGGCCAGCGTGGTGGACTATGGCCAAACCCTTCTCATACTGAGAGGAGATCCGTGCTCTGTAGTGAGCCGGTGATGGGTTGTTCATGATGAATATGCGACGATAAGTAAAAAAAATAGTAGTCAACATTAATTAATGCTAACTACGTAAATACGTTTCGAAAGATATGATATAAAATCCTTTGACAAGAAAGCATGATCAACAATATTTGTACTTGAGAATGTTTTAATAGCGCCTAGTTAGATGAGAACTTTTAGAAGTAATGTATATTCGTTCAGTTTAAAATGGTTGTATTTTATATACGGGTGTTGAATGTAAATGTACCTAAATTAATTAGTTCTTATTGTGTGAGTGTGTAACTGTGAACGAATTAACAGTTACAACACATACATACTTCAGTATGTATGTATGCAACACCCGTATATAAAATAGAAACATTTTTTGTAGGTCTATTTGTTTGTGTATAAACACCATAGGCCAATGAGTAGATGGGTAATTAGATAAGTGATTACCTTCGCCCACAAACATAAGCAGCTCCATAGGAGCCACAGATGCGTTGCCGGCTGAAACCATGGATCTCCTGAACCATGGAGTCCTGGATTCGATTCCCGGCTCGTCTGGTCTGGTGGTCTTCGGCCGTCTTTAGTTACCACCCTACCGACAAAGACGTGTCACTAAAAGATTTAGTGTTCCGGCACAATGGGTTTTACCATAGCCCTAACAGGCTAGCCTACTCTATCTTAGAATGCAACCACTTACCACACACTACCATCAGATCCTTGTAGTATCTTAATAAAATCAGTTTCTACGCGGATCGGTTTCTTAGCAGTAATTCTTTTCCATTAAAAATATTAGTAGATTGAGATGAAACTTGTAATTAGCTTTAATTTTCTTCTGTTCTTATCTTATTACTTTTTCTATTAGCTGTAAGTTTTCCTTGTAAAATAAAATAAAAAAACTTGAGAGGTGTCAAGGGACACCCGGATGGAACGAAGTTCCTTTCGATTAATTAGTGAAGGAATTGTAATAAAATTTTATTTTATACAAGTTATAATAATATTTTATTTATTATTAACAAATATAATGTTATATAAACTTAATCAGTAGGCTCAATTTTGTACTCCATCAGCAATATCCGGAACTTGTGCGGAAACACTGTCATGATTCATTCATATTATTATTATTTTTTATTATTTACAAATAACCTGTATACACTCAACAAAAATAATCGTCGCGACACCACACTGTTCAATGCGAAATAGAAATGAAAATATCTGGCTTGCTTTCTATAAGAGAGAGAGAGACAGACAGAGAAACATGCGACGCCGCACAGCTTACAATAACAAAAAGTGTCGTGACAACTTTTCGTAAGAATGTTTTTCCGTCTAGCCCCCTTTCACAACGCGCGATAAGGAACTTCGTTCCAAAATATAAATGTTTAGTCTTAAGTGGCATCGCAGCGCATAACGGAAATAGCTAGTGAACTTTATCGATAACATGAAGAAAAACAGAATAAAACTTAAAGCTCATAAATCCCGACTCATGACTGTCAAAATTGGAACACGTGCGTCAAATTATCGAACATGACATCGGAATGGCTGCACCCGAGCCCACGATTCGTTATAATTACGATAAAGTTGTACATAATTTAGTCGGAAATATATTTTAAAAATCATCGTCTTAAGTAATATAAACCTTAGTTTATACATAACAGAATTCAAATTTGTGGGATTACAAATTCTTATTATACGTTGTTGTGATGTTTTTAACATTAGTAGCGTCATCTGTCGAGATCAATAAACGTTTCAATTTACCTTTTTTTAATTTAAGAACGAGTCGACGGAGTTATGTTGAATGCGCGCGCGCCGTTTTTTTTTTCCTTTTTTAAACGCTTGTCTTTTAACCCGTCTGGACTTGCATTGCCTTGACGTACACGACACGGACACGGATATCTCTGGATAAGTAACAAAATACATTGAATACAAATTACGGGACAATTATTAAGCCCTCAGATCCCATTGACCCAAGTATATGAGGCAAAATGTAAATAACAATATCTAAGAGGTTACGATGACTGTATAATGCAAATGTTAATTACCCTTCCTGCTTATTTGCCAAATAGAAATAATTAAAAAAAATATCCCTTTTTGCTTAGAACACAAGGAAAAGGATGGCCCTACTTGAAGACAGTAAGGTTTGATCTAGAGACCTGTGCACAGTCATATATATCTGAATGCCCCAACTAATGCAAAAAGCATATCTTCCTAACTTATAACGATACCTCTTTTTCTAGACTACATTTACATAAAAAAGTCCCACATAACCTGAATCAAAATATCTGCTATTGTTTATGTGTTTTAGTGGTCGCAACATCTTAGTACCTTTAAAAAAAATCATAAACATTAAATAATTTAACAACAAAATAAACCTTATTTAATTTCTGTTAACTTCAGTTCTACGTTCATTACCATAGAAAATTACAGTTAATCTTTTTTTTTTTAAACCAGAACTGTTTGCAAATAATCTTGTTTTATATTTTCTTGCTTATTGGATTAGCCAGATAAGATATCTCCTAGGTAAACACCAAAATACCGGCTACATCGCCAAGCAGTGTAAGTACTACAAAATAAATACTTCTCTAATCTCCACATCAACATGAACCCTGTTATAAAACTTGACTCAGTAATGGTGCAGCTAATAGCCTGAATGCACATAAACTATCCAGTAATTGAAGTCTATTAAGGAGATGGACAACAAAAAAGGATGCAAAAGAAATATCAATGCATCAAGCCCGGACGAGGTTTGACCGGTTAGCCAAGATTGTCTGAATATAGATGCTCATTTAATGCTAGGGATGGTCTTACACTGAGCCCTTCCACATTGTGTCCGATCGTAATACGTACATTGTGTGATACCGTTTGTATAATTTGACCACACTAGCTTACGGCTATTCTGTACTAGTAGGAGTCTTGGAATTTATTACTAATTTGGAGAATTAAATAGTAGAATTTATCCTCGTCCAGTCTGGCAGGATGCTCCAGTCAGTTACTAGCACTGATAAAGTTGTGCCATCATGAAGATTCTGGTACGATGCTGCTCTAAATCTGTTAAAGAGTTGCGGTTTTATATAACTGTGTTAACAGTTTAGCTTTCTACAGTCACAGACTCATCATCTCCAGGTGAAATTGCAATCAAGGGCTAACTTGTTGAATACGACTGGTTCTAACCAGTCGTAAAATAATTGACTAAAGATGGTGACGATAACCTAGCAGAGTTCGACACCTCATGCCGCAAACTATCGCTTATTATATTAAAAATGTCATTAGTGGAACCCAAAAAGTTAAAAGTTAAGGATTAAGACCTTTTAAAATTGGACAAACGCAGTCAATATTCGCCTACAGTTTCTGGGTGATCTCACTTGCGCTGGCTGCACAGAGTTTCAACGGATGGATGACGAGAAAAATAATAAAAGAAGTAAAGTAAAATGACGGAAGATCGAAAATAAGATGTTGATGTGTTTGAGATGATGTTGGTAAAGTTCTCGGTGCATTACTGGTTGAACAGTCATTATGTACGAGCGGTGTTTGCTCACGTGCGCACGATCGCTAACGAGAACAACTTAGCTCGCGTCCATCCTAATAAATATAAATAACTGTTATCGCAGACTACAATTTATCTATAAAAGCAGCGATGGTTGACCCCCAACTAGGTGGAGACAGGCCATCAAACGCAGGAAGACGCTCTAAGCAAGCAGCCCAAGACCATGGACTTTGGAACTCCCTACGACACCTTAGTCCAGAGTGGCATCCTTATGTGGTTGATATCCAGCGAACTCGAACGAAACGTTTCTCTTCCACGTTCCTAATACAAACTTCTAAGGTGTGGAACGCCCTTTCAGCCTCTGTTTTCCAGCCAAATATAATCTAGGTGCTTTCAATAGAACAGTGAACAGGCTTTTTCTAGGCAAGCGCGCTCCACCCTAGACCTCATCATTTACTTTCCATGAGGAGTTATTGTAATTGAGCGCAAGCCTATCTAATACTAGTTACTGGTACTTCTACTACAAGTACCTAGTGTTGCAGTCTGTCTCGACCAATAGATGATGAACATATGGACAATGTGAAAAAAGTTAAAAAAAGACTTCTAAAAATTGTTAAAGATAAGATAGATATCAAGGATAATGTCATATATATAATGAATGAAGCACGCGGTACATCACTGCTTGCGCGTGCGCACGATCGCTAACGAGTGACGACTTACGAGTAACTCGCGCACGGCTGTATAAATATAAATAACTGTTATTGCGTACTAATTTTACCTGCCATTATTGGATCACAACTTCCAGTGGTAATACCATTTGTTTAAAAACTAATTACGCATTAATTATGGTTAAATTCTATTACTACGACTGCTGTGACTTTGCACGCAATTGGTTAACATTATAATTAACGAGGAAAGGTGTTTGCCGGTTTGAGATAGTTTATGAGCGAAATTGAGATATTTTCTCATGGAAAACTAATGCTCACTTAGAATTAAGTCTCTTCATGAGTATATGCTTCGCAGTTTGATTATTATGTAAAGATTTTTTTTATACAGTACAAGTTATACCTTGACGGTAATCTCAACTGATGGAAGTGATGATGCAGTCTAAGATGGTAGCGGGCTGACCTGTTAGTGGTATGGTAAACCCATACTCGTAAAAGGTTTCTACGCAACACCGAGCCGGAACGCTGAATCGTTTGGCGACACGTCTGTCGGTAGGGTGGTAACTAGCTCATCCGGGAAGTATACAACGGGTCCCCCGGGTGTCCAGTAAAACCTGCGAGAGCGACATGCCGTGGTGGTTTTTAGTTCGGGTATACCCCCCTTCGGGGGTGGGAGTCCAACATAACCTCTTTCCCGCCCAAGGGTACGGAGGTAGCTATAAAGCTTTTCCACCACGACAAAAAAAAAAACTGTGGTAACTAGCCTCGGCCGAAGCCTCCCACCATACCAGACTCAAACCGAGGACCTCCGACTTTATATTGCGATAGCGCGCGCGCTGTGCCACGGAGGTCGTCAAAAATTATGGGCAAACAAGCATACGAGTCACCTGATGTTAAGTGACTGTTGCCCATGAATATCTACCACCGATGTGTTACCGGCTGAACCCATCTTTCTTATCTATTTTTATGAGGCATACAGTAACAGTTAATCGCTTGGCGATATGTCTTTGCCAGTATTGTGGTAACTAGCCACCGCCGAAACTTAACACTAGACCAGACTTGAGCCGGACATTGAAACCAAGATTTCTCACTTTTATAATACTACAGCGCACGCACTACGTCTTAGATATCACGGTTTGATTTATAGCATTAGTGAGGTAATAATGATACAACATGATCAACCCATTGCCGGCTCACTACAGAGCACGGGTCTCCTCTCAATACGAGAAGGGTTTGGCCATAGTCCACCACGCTGGCCATGTGCGGATTGGCAGACTTCACACGCCTTTGAGAACATTCTGGAGAACTCTCAGGCGTGCAGGTTTCCTTACGATGTTTTCCTTCACCGTTGAAGCAAGTGATATTTTAATTTTTGAAAACGCACGTAACTCCGAAAACTTAAGAGGTGCGTGCCCGGATTCGAACCGCCGACTTCTGATTAGAAGGCTGACGCCGTAACCACTAGGCTATCATCGCTTCAATATAATACAGTACACTTAAACGACACACACCATCGAGGCTTTAATAACAGCATATTTTAATTTCATTTTAAAGAAATAGTTGGATTTTGGTTCACTGGATAAGTTAGCCCATCAGCTGAAGTAGTATAAAATAAAACGACAATTAAAGTTGCCGATTAAACACCTCCAAAGGCAGGCTGTTGATTAATATGCAACATCACCGATAGCAAAGGTCGAGATAGTGTCGGCAGTCGCTATCGGGACACGTGCCGCGAGGACGCGACTATCTTATCACTCGTTCCTTCGCGTCTCGTGCCTACCATTCTTTTATCAATAGGCGAGATTTGGTTCCGTGGGGCTACGCAGGTGGAGACATAATTTCCTCATTGGAAATGAATGTGGATGCATCAATTGCCTGTTTATGCTTAAAAAAATATAAATGCAAATGGTAATATAAAACCTGGCAAATTCAAAAATTATGTAGTTAAACTTTGCGATGGCTGTGTATTAGTTATTTTTGAGTTTATTACAATTTTATATTGTGTAATAAAAATAACATGTTATATATGAGTAAAATTGTTGGTTATCAAGATTTGTATTACAAGTGAAAACTATAATTTATGTATAGCTAAATAAAATAAAAAAGCAAGACCTCAATTTTAACAAAGACATGTTACCAAGGGATTTAGCGTTGTGGCAAGATTTCGCGTAAAAATCAATTACTAAGAAAAATGGGTTTACCATAATAGCCTATTACCAGCTAAGACTGCATCATAACTTACCACCAGGCGAGATTGCCGTCAAGGGAAGGGACTTAAGTAGTATAAAAGTAGTTGTAGTATAAAAGAAATTCCGACAAAAGTATACGCAACTTGATAACTTTCTGATCAGCAGTGAGAATACTTTCCATCTTTTATAGCACACAGCCACAGTGTAAAGTTTGCGCCTGAGTTGTGCGATTACAACACTATTGTGTATATGTTTGTTGGATTGGATATTGGAATAACAACTTTGTTGTTATATCATGATTTTAAGTTTAACTTTAATAACTGAAAGGTACGACAATCCACTTTCTGTTTAAATTTTAAAAAATATTACCCAGATTTTTAAACTTTGTTTTTTGTGAAAATTGTATGCATCCCCTCTATTTTCGTGGCCGCCACGTAACGTCTTTATTGATCGCCCACCATACAGCCTAATACGAGAGTATCCGTTAGACACGGACGTGTACAAATGGTGCATCCAAAATTGCCCAACGAGCGATACATCTTGATACGTTATCGCGCCGGGCCTATCGCCGATACTCCTGATTACTGGTATCTTATGTCATTCGTCATTGTGATTGCTTTTAGCGTCGGGTTCAATGGCGTTAAGTTTCACTGCAATATTTTCTTCGAGTTATTTTTGTCGCAGACCTTTTATTTTATATTTGTTTGGACAAACGATCCGTGAACTTATACAGCGTCAGAAGAGCCTATGGGTTGCTGGCTAAATCCATCCTCATCCATCATCACATTAACACTCATCATCATCATAATCAACCCATTACCGGCTCACTACAGAACACGGGTCTCCTCTCAATATGAGAAGGGTTTGGCACCATAGTCCACCACGCTGACCATGTGCGGATTGGCAGAATTCACACGTCCTTGAGAACATTATGGAGAACTCTCAGGCGTGCAGGTTTCCTCACGATGTTTTCCTTCACCGTTGAAGCAAGTGATATTTTTTTTTTAAACGCACATAACTCCGAAAAGTAAGAGGTGCGTGCCCGGATTTGAACTACCGACCTCTGATTAGGAGGCTGACGCCCTAACCACTAGGCTATCACCTACTGTAGCTGACATCAGCCATTAACACTAAGAACTGACAATTATAAATTTTCATCTCATTTGTTTACACTTGACGTGACGTGACGAGCGCGTGCGTGTTGCATTTTAAACGTTGAATATCCTGGGTTCGATTCCCGGCTCGAGTCTGGTCTGGTGGGAATCTTCGGCAGTGGCTTGTTACCACTCTACCGACAACGACGTGTCGCAAGCGATTTAGCGTTCAGGCACGATGTCGCGTAGAAACCAATTAGGAGTATAGGTTCACAATTACCCTAACAGGTTAGCCCGCTACCATCTTAGACTACATCATCACTTACCATCAGTTGAGATTGCCATCCAGAGCTAAGTTGTGGTGTATAAAAAAAAAAACTTAGGCGGAGGGACCAAAAATGTTGAAACACTTATTCATAATCGCAGGTACAAACTATCATAGACTTTCTACCTCGCTGAACCCTATAGGGTTTGAATCCTTTCGTACATCTCTAGGATATCCAAAATTATTTAAAATTTAAACCTTTTCATTGAATTATTTGTCCTGTAGCTCTGTGAGTCAGTCAGTATACAGCCTTTTATAAATTATAACGAGTTCGCAAGCGACTCCACATTTGCGATTGTATAGATGATAGGTTATAACGAGTTTGCATCCACATTTGCGAGTGTATAGAGTATATAAATGGTATAGGTGCCAAGGCGCACCAAAGCCATGCGAACAACAGCTGCACATGAAGCCTGAATCGATCACAATTGGTGCGGCGGGATGGGTCAACTCGCGACCGCACAATTAGTAAAAGCGGTACAATTGATCGCTTTTAATCTCAAATTAAGTATTTGTGACCGGCTGAATTAGCTCTTCCCGTGGGTAACTAATTGTTGCGGTTCTAATATGTATTCCGATTATAGATTCAACTCTGCGTACTTCAATAGGTATAGAATAAAAGGCGATTATACTTTGCGGAAGGCCACAATTTTTGCTTAAATCCGCGATATGCTCTTGAAGAGTTCATTGAAACACTACACCACACGTGTACCTGCTTTTTTGAATTTTGCCGAACTATCTGTAAAGAACTTTAACTTTAACTAAGGATGGTAATACAACGTTATTTCATAACATTACGGTTCACCCATCAATTCAACTCCAGTAAATATTTTAATATTTTAATTTCTAACAAATGAAACTTAAAATAAAACTTAGATTGAACCTAAAACTAAAAACCTTAAACATAATAACTAAAATATATTATTAAAAGGAGTCCCTTTAGCCAAGTTTCCGAAGATACAGGCAGCGTTCCTCCTTTGAACAAACATATACAAAAATAACAAAATAACATGCTTTTATCTAAAAAAAATTCTATACCTTATCCAACTGAAAATCATCTTATAATGTTGAAAATTATGTTACCATAAAATGCGTAATTGTAGCTCATTCATAAGAGATAGCGCCAATGTACTTTTTGATATATTAAAAACGAATCATCATCATCACGATCAACCCATTACCGGCTCACTACAGAGCACGGGTCTTCTCTCAATATGAGAAGGGTTTGGCCGTAGTCCACCACGCTGGCCATGTGCAGATTGGCAGACTTCACACGTCTTTGAGAACATTATGGAGAACTCTCAGGCGTGCAGGTTTCCTCACGATGTTTTCCTTCACCGTTGAAGCAAGTGATATTTTAATTTTTAAAAACGCACATAACTCGTAAAAGTTAGAGGTGCGTGCGTGTCCGGATTCGAACCGCCGACCTCTGATTCGGAGGCCGACGCCCTAACCACTAGGCTATCACCGCTTCACAAAAACGAATAATTTTAGAATATTATCATTTGGCCAGCGCAAGCGTGTTTAGTAATTTGGTACCGCTTTGTATACCTTAATTTCAGATTGAAATTAAAAAAAATAGCTAACCGCATGCTAATAGAATTTATTGATCACTTACGATTATTCATAGTTATTAATTAATAGAAAGAAATACGCAAGAAAATCATTCCTCTTTTTAATATTAGTTTGTATTGATTAAGCTTAATGTTTATTACATATTTGTGGTCGTTATATCTCATACCTCGTACAAATAAACAACCTTTTGTATTTATATTATTTCACATGAAGTAATTTTTTTATGTATCACGCAACATTTCCCTAAATTAACATGCGGGCACATAAGCTGTTCACATTTTTACAACCCGGTTTAATTGAGTCTTTAAATTGACTTAGGTTGGGGTTGTTATGGGGCAGTAAATTTAGTAACTTATACGAGTTTACAGTCGCTTTAACACGACTTTTTCCCTGTACTAAAGGTACTTCTTGGTAGGTGAAAAAGGGTTGTTACAAAGGGTTCTCTATAGGTAACCTTCAAAAAGGTTGGAATAAAAATCTTCAAAATTCCGTAATGGGGTATTAGTTCGGAACAAATAAGAACAGACGAATATGCAGAAAAATTTTTTTCAACTTCAGGTTATTAACTTTTACACCTAATTATAATTGCTATTATTTTTCGTATTAAGTCTATTTCGATTGTGTTGAAACATAACCGGCAAAGACGTTTGTAGTGATTTAGCGTTCCAAAATGATGCTTCATAATATGCCAGATAATTAAAGTACACTGTTGAATACCGATCTCACAAAGAAAAGAAGGTTGAAATCCCAGAAATATATACGACATAAAAATGAGTGTCTTTAATATATTATGTAAAAATCTCTTTATAAGATAACTCAATAACAATTAAATCTATTTTATAAACTTTTTCAATTCTGCGTGGTTAAGAGGTAGAAATAGATGACTCACTAATCTCTCAACCCAATTAATAAACTTAAGACGCAGTTTTTTAAAGCTTTGCTGAAATTAAAAAATACTCGACGAAATAAAACTGCATTCTGCAACTTTCCTAGACGCATGAGAAGCTACCAGCGCCACATGACGCAGCGGCCTCTAAGCACAACTACTTTGTTGCATTTACTGTGCAGGCCGGTAGATGGCATAGGCTGGTGTATTTTTCTGTTACCTTTCTCATTAGTTGGTTCAAACTTATAAGTCCCTATTATGCTATCCTAGATAATAATAATATTTGACGACCTCCGTGGCGCAGCGCGCGCGCTGTCGCTTTATAAAGTTGGAGGTCCTGGGTTCGATTCCCGGCTCGAGTCTGGTCTGGTGGGAGGCTGCGGCCGTGGCTAGTTACCACTCTACCGACAAATACGTGTCGCCAAGCGATTTAGCGTTCCGGCACGATGTCGCGTATAAACCAATTAGGAGTGTGGGTTTATCATGCCCCTAACAGGTTAGCCCGCTACCATCTAAGATTGCATCATCACTTACCATCAGGTGAGATTGCCGTCACGGACGTCGTCGAGGGCTTACTTGTAGTGGATAAAAAAAAATGTGAAATGTGAGATTCATGATTTCTTTGCTTTGCCTTTTTTCATTTGATATGAACGATTCATAGATGCCTATAATAGATTTAAATGAATAAAGATATTTCGATTGATTGATTGAGACAGACGGACGGAAGATGACAGTCCCCTATGCGGAGTATGCATGGAGGTGGATGAAATACCAACGGGCAGTTCATCCTGAATCCTCAGTCCATGCTTGGAAAGTGCTTGGCAAACTGGAAGGATACAAGAACCTTTCCTTTTAACACCAAAACCAGAATCGTTAAAGAATAAATGGAGTTATGGAGTAAAATTGAGAGAGTGGTTTATTCAATATCCCGAAGAAAGTTTATTATTTTTGAGATGAGAAGAGTGTAATAAATAGTCCAAAGTTAGACTTAGGGTATCGCCTGTAAATCATCATCATCATCAACCCATTGGCGTCTAACTATAGAACACGGGTCTGCTCTCAATATGACAAGGGTTTTGCTTCAGTCCACCACAAGCCTTGTGCAGGTTGGCAGACTTCACACGCCTTTGAGATCATTATGGAAAACTCTCAGGCGTGCAGGTTTCCTCACGATGTTTTCCTTCACCGTTGAAACAAGTGATATACATATTAATTTCTTAAAAACGCACATAACTTTGAAAAGTTAGAGGTTAGCGTTCGAACCCCCGACCTCTGATTAGGAGGCGGACGTCCTTACCACTAGTCTATCACAGCTTCAATCTGTAACTGTATTAAATTATATTTAAAGCTGTTTTGAGTTCTAAATCGATATATACTTATAGCTTCTGATCAAAATGTTCGACATACATTCAATGTACTCGTATTCATCCACAGTCCAGTTAAACTGCCATAAATATAGATAATCCCACGCAAAGCTTACAAGTTATTGATAAATAAGACTTCAACGCTAATATGAGTTTAATAAACCTCCCAAACCTGAATAAACAATATGACAGACGCTAATCCGGGGAAAATTAAGCATCGCACCCCGGGTTTAATATTTAAAATTTGAGGCAAGAATTCGCGGCCAGGTGTGCTCGAACTTGGGTAATACATATTCACGAAGCTCCAAAATTGTTGAGGATATATTAACGTTCAAGTGGAGTGTGGCTTTGTTTTTGGATATGATTATTATTATCTAAGTAGTAGCAGCGCCCCGCGGTTTCACTTGCCTTTCGTATCTTAAAAAGATGGCGCTTCCATTTGCTCATTTAATTTTTTACCAACTCGTTATTAAGAAAATTGAATTTACAACATGTACGACAGAAATTATTTCATAGATAAAAATTGAAGAAATATAAATATCCATTTTTGGGGAAAGATCTTTACGACAATATATTGTAAAAAAAATAGCCAATAAAGTCTGATATTAACTGAGAATAAAGAGTGTTCAACCTATACTTGTTTTATTTATCTACTCCTTATAAAGTGATACAATCATTATTGATGCCTGATCCACCAATAAGGTATATTGATATTAGTGTATGGATTTCGTTTCAGAATAAAAAAAAGAAGAATTTACATGGCATTTAATTCACCGCGCTGTCTTAGTGTGGAAAGGTGGACTTTGCTCATTTTTAAGAACATTATCAAGAACGGGTCAACATCTTGATTGTTTTCTTCACCAGTAAAGCAAGTGATATTTAATTGTATGAAACGCACAAAACTCCGAAAAGTTAGTGGTGCCTGTCGAAAACTAACTTTGACCTTCAGAGAAATCTACAATCTTACCCACTAGGATATCACAGCTTCAGTAATAAAATAATACTTATGAATAATTCTTTTAACTCCTCCTTTATAACTCAGTAATTTTACATATAAATATCACTAACTAGCTGTTGCCCGCAACTTCGTCTGCGTAGAATTGCTGATTTCCCGTGATTGCCCTGCTTCAGAAAATAAGCTACAGGCAAATGTCAAATTGCCGAATTTCGTGTTTCTAAATTAAAAAACATAGGATTTTCATACAAACTTCAAACCCCTATTTTACCCTCGTCGGGGTAGATTTGGATGAAACCAAATTCTAACTTAATACTTACGCCCTAAAAGAAACCTATTTTCAAAATTTCATGCTTGTAGGCTTCATAATAAAAAATAAGCAAAAACTATCATCCCCTTTTTTACCACCCTTAACAGGTAATATTTAAAAAAATAATGATGTACATGTTTTTTATTTATTATTATGAATCTTAATGCAAATTTTTGTGTCTCTAACTCTAAAAACAAAGAATTTTCATACAAACTTCCAACCCCTATTTTACCCCCTTAGGGGTGGAATTTCCAAATATCCTTTCTTAGCTAACATCTCTAACTATCAACTACCTACTTGCTAAATTCTAGCTTTATACGTGCAATAGTTTTGGAGATCTCGTGTTTAATCAGTACGTCAGTAAGTCAGTATGTAAGTGACCTTTCGCTTTTATATATATAGATAGTTACTGAAAGTACAAGAAAATTAGTAATTTCACTGAAAAGGCAACAAATCAGGTTAAGTGAGCGGCATTAGGCTGAACTAAAACACAACAATCATCCCCATCCTAACGAAACTTTATTTAGCCCCGGGCATTAAGACCGGGATCAGCGAGTGCGATTCCCGCGTTGAGCCATCGGATCTAGTTTATCGGCCATTAACCGGTTCAACCGCGCACTGTCGTCGACACAGTTAGCCCGGGTAATAGTTGGCGCAAATTGTGTTAATATCACGCCTATTTAATGACTGGATCATGCCGGCTTTACGATGCATTATGAGTGCATCGGGATGAGCTTTTGCAGGAAGTCATTTAAAGGCTATCGAGTAAACCGGTTCAGTTGTGCACTCCTTCGCGGATCAGCCAGCTTTTCAGAAACTTTTCTGGTGGTCGCTAACTCGTGGGGAGTTTCGACGAGTATTCTAATTGCTATTACAATACGACGTCTTTAGATTAATAATTAGTCAAAATCAAATCAAATTCTAAAATTATTTTATTCTCATTATAAAGTTGGGAGTCCTGGGTTCGATTCCCGGCTCGAGTCTGGTCTGGTGGGAGGCTTCGGCCGTGGCTATAGGTACCACCCTATCGACAAAAACGTATCGCAAAGCGATTTAGCATTCCGGCACGATGTCGCGTAGAATCCAATTAGGAGTGCGGGTTTATCATACCCCTTACAGGTTAGCACACTACTATCCTAGACTGCATCATCACTTACAGATGAGATAGCCGTCAAGGGCTAACTTGTAGTGTATAAAAAAAACTATATTTTTCCTTATTAAAATTAGTGTGGTGATGGTGATAGCTTTATTCATTACCTTGGAACTAAAGTTAGGCAGGTTCCAAACGCACTCAGGTCTAAGAAGAAGCCCACAACATACAAGCCGCGTTTTTTCTTGTCATCACATAACCAATAATTAATTAATTATAATTAGCTATGAAGTTAGAACAATTCAGTGCCATTTTTTTCACTCTTGATCATTCACGTAATATTTATTATAATAATACGATTTTACAAAAAGCTAACGATTTATAAAAAAACAATTAAACTTATTGCGAGACATTTCAAAGATTTGAAAATCAGAGATGTTAACTTGGAACCGCTGCCTAACGTGCTAATCGAGGCAGTAGGGGTTAACACGGTCAATTTTCTAACAACGGAATGGTACAGAACAAAAATTTACCCCGAGCTGGTACCCGAACCTTGGACCCCGTGATCCGTTGCTGAACTGGTATTATATTGACACTTCCCGCACTCCCAAGAGCAGATAGAAATTAAAAAATAATGTACGAAAAACAGATCTAATCAGCGAAAATTTGACTTGTTTGATTCCAAAATGAATACCAATAAACCATACATACTACGGATAAAGTTAACATGATTAAGTATCTACTCATCATGATCAACCCATTACCGGCTCACTACAGAGCACGGGTCTCCTCTCAATATGAGAAGGGTTGGCCATAGTCCACCACGCTGGCCATGTGCGGATTGGCAGACTTCACACGCCTTTGAGAATTATGGAGAACTCTCAGGCGTGGAGGTTTCCTCACGATGTTTTCCTTCACCGTTGAAGCAAGTGATATTTTAATTGTTTAAAAACGCACATAACTGAGAAAAGTTAGAGATGCGTGCCCGGATTCGAACCGCCAACCTCGGATTTATCTGAGGCTGTCGCCCTGACCACTGGGCTATCACCGCTTCATACCTACTCAGTGAGAAGAATCATTATGAAATGACTTTGCAAATTTAAAAATTGCATTGCATTGACATAAATTACATCTTGCTTAATTTTACTGAGTTAAGTGGTATATATAGTAACAAAGTGCTTTATGTTACCTACATTATACTTTGCTGCAGCAACCATTTTTCTTTCAGTTTGGATACTAATTATACAACAGAAAACCTCATAATAAGATGAATAAAACAAAATATCAGAAACCAAGAACATTATTAGGCTGAGGATGAAGAAGAAAACTGTTAAGCCGTAAAAGCTCTTCAAGTAATTGCAGAGGGAACATGGATTCGTGTTAATCTCTAAAATTTCTCTCCAGCATATGTATAGGCATTAGCTAGGTATTGAAAGTGCTGAGCCACTCGCAGGCGGCGCCAGTATTACATAAATATGAGGTTTCTTCATATACCGGCTTCATTTGTCACCCGCCGGCTGCCAAGTGCGCTGTGTTAATAACCGCTCACTGGCACCGCTCCAAGCTGGAAACTTAAGAGGAGAAATATTTAAAGCCCGCGTTACCTGGCTACTATGAATAGTTATTACTGGGTGCTAAGTGCTGCGTTGGCCGTTGGAAACTTACGTTTCGTGACTGCCCTCGGCATGTTCAAATTCAAAATAATCTTTATTCAAATAGTCCTTAAAAAGGCACTTTTGACGCGTCAATAATTTACATAGTAGTTATTTCATGGTGATAACTATATTCGTAAACTTAAAACTAAAGCTATGAGGGTTCCAAACGCGCCCCGGTTAGCACCATCGCACATAATGAATAATAAACTATAGTACCTACAGAGATAAAGCAATTCACATCCAAGTTTTTTATAATTTATATAATCCTTAATATCGTAATATGATTTTTTGTTTGATTTTTCTTGAGCATACGTATTTCTTATCACTTATCATAATGTGTACACTGAATAAAAAAGTTAAGCAGAATATCACGTAGTAGACCGTAATTTAATGTGAAGCGATTACCGTTACCCTGAGCATCTAAGGAGCCACCGTTGCGTTTGGACTATACCCATTCAAGTGAAGTCTAGTCAACAAACTGATGTCTAGCAGAAACCGACTAAGAAGTCTGTTTCTGCAGCAGCAGAAGCAGAAATAGACTTGACCACCAACTGGTGGTTGGTTGGTCTTTGTCAGAATTGTGGTAACTAGCCGTGGCCGAAGCCTCCCGCCAGACCAGACTCAGGCCAAAAATCGTAGCCAGGACCTTTATAATATACATTTTGAAGGTAAACCAGAGCTGGGTTGCGGTCGAGTGCACAAGTGTTCCAGTGACCCAGCCACCAGGCGACGCGAAGGAGCATCGCTGGGTTTTAGTGGGTATTCTGGTCGCCAGTCTGGCTGCCGAGGAGTCCCACATACCCCGTCGGAAGCGGCGCAGTCTTGCCTGCGTCGCTTCCGGAGGGAATGCGTAAACGCATTTCCCAGCGGGAAAAAAAAGGATCTTTATAATATGACAGCACACAAACTGCGCCAAGGAGATCGTAACGGAGCCGCTAATTTGGGTCAACGTTAATAAGCCAACGCAATCAGCTGATTTGCGCTGTTAAGAGATGAGGTTTATCATATAAGGACTCCATTTATCATTCCGCAGCTGCCAAGACCTCTATGTTAATAAGTCGAAAACTGGAATTGCTCCAACTAGATCCTTAAAGTTAAGAAGTTCTATATTTTAATGGGTTTGTTACGTGTGATGAAAACAATATTAAAGCCATACTATGATTGAGTCTCTACGCTTTCACAGATACGCAGACTCGCAGATATAAAGACAGATGCATTAGGGTTAAGATTATATACCCATACTCAATTTAAAACTTATTCATAAGAATGTTAACACATAGAACTACCCAACTCCTAAACTAAGTAGAAGGGTCTTGTTACGAGAGTAGCCTTAATACAGACAGTTGATCAACAAAAACATCACATTATTAGGATTTGTTGTAAATACCAAAATAAATACCAAAGCCCAAATCAGCCTTACTATTCGTTTTTTTAAAAGAAATATCGTAAAGAAAGTTAATCAAGGTATAATGCGGTCACATTCAAAGTGTTATTTTATAATCGTGACTTTTTAATGATTCATCATCATCATGATTAACCCATTACTGGCTCACTACAGAGTTTTAGTTTTTCGAATTGACATTTGCAGATAACCATAGTGGTCATTACTGCGTCACCGGGGGTTTTTGGCGAGCATGAAGCTCAGCCTGAGAGAAGAGCACCTGGGCTCGACGACTTCTGAGGGAACGTCCCCCTAAGGGCGTCTCCTGTGAGACTCGGACCTCGACTTAGGGTGACGTTGGGACTTGTTGGGTTTGTTGGACTGGTGTCTCAGTCCGAGCGCCCCCGTGACCGTGGATGAAACCCACGTCCGGATGACGACAGATATCGGGGACCTCGTCTTCGCCGGCGAAGACGCTGTGTACTGTTGTGTGTGTGTGTGTGACCTACTTGGGAAGCGTTGTCCAGTGTCAGTTGGTCGTCAGGTTCGTCAAGGACGTTCTTCGGTCTCCTCTTTATGAGAGGAGCGTTAGGGTCGGGGGTATAATTGCAGGCCTCAACCACTAGAGGGTTGGGGTGTCGGGCTGCTCTCTCAAAATAGGTTTGGGAGAACTTTTTAAAAAGCTGCTGCATCGTCGGTAAATCTAGATCGCGATGCAAATCTACGTTGCGCACGAACCACGGCGCTCCCGTGGCCATGCGCATGAATTTATTTTGGATAACCTGTAGGCTCTTGTAAGAGCTGGGCTGACGGTGGGCGAAGACAACGCTGGCGTAGGTCATTATAGGTCTAATGCATAATTTGTAAAGAGTTACTTTGTTACGCAGGGACATTTTACTTTTTGCGCAAATTAACGGGTAAAGACGACTCATCACATAGGCGGCTTTTTGGCGAGCCTTGCGAATGTGTGCGGCGAAGCTCATTCGTCTATCGAACGTTACTCCCAGGTACTTGGCTTTATCTTGCCAAGGGATTGGACGCCCGTAGAGAGTTACCTCTGCGGGGTTTGCTTTGAGGCGGGGCTTGATGAAGCCCGTGAAGAGCATTGCTGCGCTCTTCTCGGGGTTCACTTCGATTCTCCAGAGGCGGAACCACTCGCCTAGGCTGCGGACCGCCTTTTGGAGGCGTGAGGATATGATCTTCTTTTGACTGTGAGTCGTGAAGACTGCGGTATCGTCCGCGAACTGAGCTATTTTGACACCCGGCGTGTCTCTCGGAATGTCGCTGGTATACAGCGCGTAGAGGAGCGGAGAGAGAGCGGAGCCCTGAGGGACTCCTGCTCGGATGGGCCGCGAGGAAGACAGAGTGCCGTCCAGGCGGTAGCGGAATTTACGATCGGTAAGGTAGGCTCGCAGCAGTCTGACGAGCTTAGCTGGCAAGCCAAGGTGGTGAAGCTTGTAGATCAAGCCGGCATGCCAGACCTTATCGAAGGCCTTCGCTATGTCGAAGAATAGAGCCCCTGTGGGCGTGGGCTTACCGAAGTAGTTAAACCCTTGCAAGATGTGCTCCGTGAGGCGGTGCGCTTGGTGGATGCATGAGTGTCGGCTTCTGAAACCGAACTGCTCGTCGTTGAGGAGTTTCTTCTCCTCTACGACTGCTTTTAGCCTATTTAGGATGACCCGCTCGTACACCTTGGCTAGGGTGTTGAGCAGGCTGATAGGGCGATAGCTGGTCGCTAGATTGCGGGGTTTACCCCGCTTCGGGATCCCTATCACTGTCGCCTCTTTCCACCAGTCGGGGAAAGAGCAGTGTGCCATGAAAATATTAAAAATAATCACCAGGAGGTTGATTATTTCCCCTGGGAGTAATTTTAGGGTCTTGTTGGATATTCCATCAGGACCTGGGGCTTTCTTAGAGTGAAAGCCTTTGATGATCGCGTGAACTTCGTCGCAAGTCGTCGGGACGAGTGGTTCACCGTCGGCGGGAACTGAAAGGATTGTTGCAAGTTCGCTTTCGACATGCAATACGTGGGACCTATCAAATGAGACGGTGCTCGGAGAGCATTGGGCTTCCAGGCTGTCAGCCAAGCATTCGGCCTTATCGATATCGTCAAAGGCGGGCGGGAGATTCGGACGCTCTAACGGTGGGGTGGCGGCGACTGGGTCGGCTTTGAGAACCCTCGCCAGCTTGTGGTAGGCCACCTGCGATGGCGTGAGCTCACTAAGCCGCCTGTCCCATTTCTCGTCCCGGAGTTCGGCAACGCGGTCCCTCACTAACCTCTGGGCTCTCCGCAGTTCCTGTCTGTTTTCGTCAGATGGGCACGCGTCGTGGGCCCTACACATACGATTCTTGTACGTGATTAACTCTCGCGCGTCTTCCGGGAGCACCACGCGGTAGTGATCGCATGGCATCTCGCGGGAGCATTCGCATAGAGCATCGCGCGCATGATTCGTCAGATGCAGTGAAGCTGCCTGGGCTTGTTCTAACGTCTCTATGTTGTCGGGAATTTGGGATAAGTGCACTGAATCTAACGACTTAAGTTGCTCGGAGAGCTTCTTAAAGTCGACTACTGTACGGGTCGGGGGGGGCGCGGAGGCCGGGGGACCTAATTGTAAGTTAACTGGTCGGTGGTCTGAATGTAGTTCGGATATCACTTCCAAAGAAGTCACCTGAAGGGTGATATTCTTAAGGAGCGCTATGTCTAATATGTCCGGACTGTCGTTCGGACGGTCGCTAACCGGATAGCGTGTCGGCACGTCGGGCGCTACAACTATGAAGTTGAGGTCCGGACGATTCGTCAGTCGCTCTAATGCCTGTCCGCGCGTGTTGGTGTTGCGGGACCAGTTGGTGTGCTTGGCGTTGAAGTCGCCTGCTAAAATTACACTATCTCCTAAAGAGAGGAGAGCGAGTAGGTCGCTCTCTAAAAACGTTTTAGTTGGCGAGAGATAAACGGATGCTAGTATGATCGGCGGATGGCCGGTCATACCCACCCGACAAATAGAGACTTCCATGTTGGTGAGCGTGGGAGGATCGAGAGGGACGCAGTGAAGAGACCTTTTGTAAAATATCGCAGTGCCACCTAAACGGTTGGTGACTCTGTCGTTTCTTATTAATTGAAAATTACCTATTTTCGGATCGCGCATACTAGGTTTTAAGAAGGTCTCTTGCACTAGTAAAATATCGGTTTGATGGTTATGTACAAAATCGCGGACTTCTTGTATCTGATCGGTAAGGCCGCATGCGTTGAAGAACGTGACAGCCAGGGAGTGAGGTTTTACTCTACTTTTACTTGTGCTACCCATTATTGAATTGATTTTTGAAGTATCTGGACTTTTTTAAGCAACTCGACGTGGTTGCCCATCGCGGTCATCAAGTTAATTTTCGATTCAGCTATGAAGCTGACTACCTCGTCTAGGTCTATTTCGCTCATGAGGTAGCTCATGAAGTCTATCGGCGAGGACGGGGAGGCGGGCACTGAAGGTGCGCTAGCGGGGGCGGGTTTAGAGGCCGGAGGGGCCGCTACTGGCTTGGCGGCCTGAGGGGCCACCGGCGCTGGGGCGACGGGTTGCGCTCCGTACAGGGGTTTGGCCCAGGCGTTGGTAGCGGGTACCGGCGCTGGTACAAACCTCTGTGCGGGTTTGGCTGCAGGTTTCCGAGCCGCGGGCGGGACCCTTCGCTTCTTGAAGCGCGGGGCACGAGGGCAGCCGCGATAGTTCGCGGGATGCCCTTGAGTCATGCACAACACACAACTAGGGGGCTCGTCCACGGTCGGGTCCTTTCTGTCGCACTCGGAAGTGCTGTGGTCTCCCAGGCACTTGACGCACCTGGGGCGAGCATAGCAATTCCTCGCGGAATGGCCATACATTTGGCATCGGTGGCACTGGCCGACCTTGCCCCTATTGTTGGGCCTCTCGAAGGTGAGGCCGGAGAGGTAACATATAGACCTAACATTGTAGATCTCTTTCCCTTCTGGGGAGAGATCCAAAATTGCCAAGACCATGTCTAACTTGGCCTTGGTTCTGTGATTATACATCCTGTGTACCTCCAGGATGGGTAATTTTTGCGACTGAAGGTCGGCTTTTATATCGTCAGCGCTGATCTCCTTGGGGAGACCTTTAATGACGACGCGGAGTACGCGTTCGTCTTTAAGGGCGTACGTGTGGTACGCCACGTTGTGCTCTCTGAGCATCGATGTTAACCGACGATGGTCGTCGGAGGAGCCGCATTGGACTCTAATTCCAATTGCGGTCGATCGCGCCGTCGGGAGGGTGAAGCCCTGGGACTCTAGCCTAGGGATGATGTTCATCCACGCTAACTTATCGCGAATGAACAGCGGGGGTACTTTTTCCCTGCGGGGTTCCTCCATAGGGGAGTCCTCCGCACCTGACATGACCTCGTCAGCGTCGTCCTCGTTTTTCCGAGCCCTGACTGGGGCTTCCCTAATAGCCTTTTTAGGCGCGTTAACTTTGGAAGCTTTAAGCTTCCTTTTCTTACTTCCGACTACGGTGAAGCCGTCTTCGGCATCGGAAGGTGGGGGAGAGGCGGATGAATCCCTCGCTACTTTCGTAGCGACGGACCCTTTCTCCGCCGTCGGTTTCGGCCTAGCGGGCTCTGAGGGAGCCGCTACGACCATTGGCTCTGAGGGAGCCGGGGACGCGGGGCTGTCGGCGAAGACCACCGGTACAGCCGCTTTCCTAAAACGGGAGTAATACTCCCCGTGGTTTCTTTGGAGGTCCTTGAGGAGGGCCTCCAAATCTACATCGGTGCTTGCGAGCGCCATAGCGGCGCTCGTAACAACGGGTGGCCTCCCTGCCGGGGCAGGGAGGTGAGTGCCTAGTTGGGTGGCCCTAATGGGGCCTCGCCTGTAGGTGACGAGGGTGTGTCGCTATGCTAATTAATAAAAGTGTACTCCCTTGGATCCTAGACCCTAGCAACTACACTGCACTAACTACACAACGAAGCACTGCACTGGCACAATTTTCACTTTTATTTATCGGAGCGAGGAGCGCGTTGCGAGACATCCGTTCGGGACGGATGCCAGTCGAACACTGTGTCTTTTTTGCTCACTACAGAGCACGGGTCTCCTCTTAATATGAGAAGGGTTCGGCCATAGTCCACCACGCTGGCCACGTGTGGATTGGCAGACTTCACACGCCTTTGAGCACATTATAGAGAACTCTCAGGCGTGCAGGTTTCCTCACGATGTTTTCCTTCACCGTTTAATGATTGTTGGCTTATAATTTGAAAACAAGTTGTTACCAACTGTCCATTTGTAAAGTTATTATAAGTTTTTATTATTCAAAGTTAAAACCAAACTTCATCGCTATAATAACCGCTTATTTGGACAAACTTAAGTACTAAAAGCGACCACGTGAATTTAATAGTTAAGAGTAATCAAAGAGGCGTAAAATTTGTCAGATTATCCCGGCGAAAACTCACTTTACGAGTTCATACGCTGATTTAGAGATACTAGATATACCATTAATAATTGAAAAACGATAATTATTTCAAAATTAAAAGTTGATCAGAACTTAAAGGTCCGCTACAAGATGCCAATGTCATAACTATTACTGGTAAGTTACCATTTATTGCTTTTTATCAATTCTACCATAGTTCAAATGCTTGTACTATCAAGTTTTCTGATTCGTAAATATATTAACTGCAACTATATAGGAAAACAGTTACAAAAACAGTTACCAAAAATAAAAACTGTTTCAGAACTTTCAGTTTATAAACATATAGCACATTAAGTAAGGACCTGCTTTTTTGGTTTTATTTTCTTGTATTGTTCTGAGTCTACTTGCAACATAGTTTTATCTATCTATATAATATATTTATCTTTGTTATCTTACCTGTCTTGAGCTAATAAGTCTGCGTAGAGCCAAAAATATTGTTAGTTTGAAGATTGCAACGATAAAATTATAAATTAATATAAAATAACAATATTTTTAAAATATACTACAAATTTATAGGTGTCGCTGGAAGAATGAATCACAGGAATAGGAATTACAATCAAATGTATTGAACTCGTACTACGAATGATAAACAACATTAAATTGGCTAAGGTAGTGTTGCAGTTAAAAATGGAAGGAACTTAAACACACGAAACCCCTAAGACAAAATGGATATTATAGACCGACCCTACCATTTCCATCGCGGGCAAGGAAGGAATGTTTTATTTCCAACCACCCACTCTCAGATAGAGGAGTTAATTTTAATGCTATGAAGACGCACGGCGCTTCCAGACGGCAGTCGTATATATCTGTCGAGGCAAGGTTATGTCGACTAAGATTATTGCGAAGAACTTTGTTCCTTCCTACTCTATTTGCGGTGATGTTTATGGGCCATTAGAGCGAGAAAACTAGTCGTTTCAGTAATGAAAACAGAGTGGACCCGGCTCGTTATCATGGGATAATCTGACACTGCGGGGATGCCGAGTTTCAGGGGCTTAGCGATCCTGTAATAAGAGTTATTAAACTTGAGATATTGCTTTGAAGCATTTTACTCTATGCATAATGTGGTGATAGTCTAGTTAATAAGATTTTGGGGCACGCACTTTTAAATCTATGCAGTTATTTACTTAATTTCAGCAATTTTCAAATTCAAATAATATTTATTCAAATAGTCCTTTAAAAGTGACTTGAAAAGTTAAAACTTTTGACGTGTCAATAATTTACATAGTTGTGATTTGATGGTGATAACTACATTCGTAAACTTAAAACTAAAGCTATGAGAGTTCCAAACGTGCCCTGCTCTTAATTTTGCTTGTAAGCTATAATATAAATAATAAAGAAAACATTGTGTCCTCAATGGCGTGTGAAGTCACCAATCGGTACTCGCATAGTGTTGTGGACTACAGCTAACACCCTTTTCATACTGAGAGGCGACAGGTTGATAATGATGATAAAAATTATGCAACGTAAACTCGCTGAACTATCATATTTGTAATGCTTATCAGTATCTTAATGCTGGTGACCGGACTCTTCTTTTTAATATTGACAAAGAATACAGACACCACGCTTTTCCAAAATAGGTTGACAGTCACTATATTGACGCCTAGAGGGCAAGATGGGTTATGATGTAAATTTCTCTTAATAAAACTGCTTATTGATAAGAAAATAAGGCTAAAAGTAGATAGGCGTTTAAAAGTTGGATTTTCTAAGTAATTGTCAAAAACACCAATGTTATAAGAGTTAATAATATAAATATCATTGCAATAGCACTATTATTGCTATTGCAATTATAGTTTTCTACGGGTTTTATTATAATATAATTTTGCGCTACCTACCATGCTTCATAGATAGCAACGATGGCGAGGGCCGCGGTTATCTTTAAGTGTTAAGTCAAAGGAACACAAAGGCCAGAAGGAAATTTGACACCTTGCAGGTTCTTTTAAACAACGCTTAAAGTGTGTAAAATAAGTCCATAAAATTTAATTATTTCTTGTAAACTAAACAATAAATTGGTGTTATTAGGAGATTTATAACAATCTAGCACATATCAAGCCACAGATAAAAAAGTTTTATTATTTACCAACTTTACAAAAATTGCTGTAGCGCATATGGCAGATCTATGTTATAAGAATGTATATTCAAATTCAAATTCAAATTCAAATAATCTTTATTCAAATAGTCCTTTAAAAGGCGCTTTTGACACGTCAATAATTTACAAAGTAGTGATTTGATGGTGATAACTACATTCGTAAACTTAAAACTAAAGCTATGAGGGTTCCAAACGCATCCCAGTCTAAGAAGAAGCCCACAACAAACTTAGCCAGGTAAATTTTCTTTTTGTTATCACCATCTCACATGCCACTTAAAATTATATTAAGAGCTATCTTATTAGAGCAATATTTCACACCCATGCTTGTTTATCATTTACGTAATCCTTTACACTATAGTAGGACTTTTCTACAAGCTTACGTTTTATATAAACTTTGAACTTATTGAGAGACATCCCAGAAATTTCATTAGGCAATTTGTTATAAAATTGTATACAATTACCTTTAAATGAATTTCTAATTTTTTGTAGTCTAGTAGCGTGCAACACAAGTTTATTTTTACTTCTGATGTTAAGATTGTTGCAATCGCATTTTTTATTGAATTTTGTTATATTTCTGTGGACATACATTAAATTTTCAAATATGTATTGGCAATGCAATGTCATTATTTTTACTTCCTTAAATTTTTTTCTTAATGACTCTCTTGGAGCCATATTATAAATTGCACGAACAGCCCTCTTCTGCAGCACGAATATAGTTTCAATATCGGCAGCATTACCCCATAATAATACCATATGACATAATACTATGAAAGTAACTAAAATATACAAGCCTAGCCGTTTCTATGTTTGTCATATGGCGTATCTTTTGAACCGCGTATGCAGCAGAACTAAGTCTGTTCGATAAATGATCTATATGAGGGCCCCATTGAAACTTTGCATCTAAAGTTATTCCAAGAAAAACCCGTAGTATTTACCAGATCTAATTCCTCATTTTTAAGCAGTACAGTGGTATTCACATGTTTAACATTCGGTATTCGGTATATTCTATGAGAAAGGCGGACGGTGAGGCGTAACATGACGTGGCTGATGATGATGATGATCCTCAAATCTGAAAAACTATGAGGGTGATCACAGACTCGCGGCAATAACCCGATGTTCTTCATATAACATCATTCCATCACAAACAAGGCATATCGCAGCAGATGTCGCCGCCAGGAGTTGGGGTTAATTATAATCAAATACGTCTTATTAGCTTGTTATTCGTAATGGGTGTTATTACGCGCGTGCAGACTTGCGACAGTAAACGACACCTCGGCACACAAATAGTGCATCCGCTTATACGCGATCCAAGAGAGCGACACAATAAAATAAAAAGTTTCATAACTTAAAAAAACATTCTAAAAGATCGAAAATTATAGCTTACATTATTTTATTTGGCTTACGAGATAAGGATTACAAAAAAACCGCTAACAAAAAAACTAAATCTTATGCATTTATACCCTTCAAATCAAAACTTTATTTAGTTCTATTAGTCTTCATAAGAGTTGACTATTGATAAATTTTCACGTTATATAATTTATACCGATTTAAGATAATATTATTACTGATAAACAAGATTAATATTAAAATATATTAATATAAAAATATATGAAAGGCCAGAGACAGGATGAGTTGGCGCTACTTCAAAGAGGCCTATGTCCAGCTGTGGATTAATGTTGGCTGGTGATGATGATGATGATGATGAAAAATATATTAATTTCTGGACTAGGAGTTACGCGCCACTAAGCCCTTGCACAGAAGATCAGATTAATTCTTGCTCATTAAGCTGGCACGTCGTTACTAAACTACCTAATCTATCCATTTCTACACGTCTTCGCTCCACTCATTTCCAGGTGATTTTTAATAAGTGTTTACTTCGTGTTGCGTGAGTCGAGTATAACCGACTTGAAATAAGAGGTAATCAATTTGAAACGCATTTTTTAGTGGCTTACAATTCAACTCGGGGAACTTTTCCAATTTTATCAAAATCAGTTCAGTAATATTCAATATTTACACATCAAGTTCAGAACCAGTTCAAACGCCTGTAAAATTTGCATGTTAAGTCACAACAGAAACTTGGTAAAGCATCGGTATGCATTGTTTGGTCACACATATGAAATGTTCAAGTCGAAATGTAACAAAACACTGCATAACATTCTAAGGTTATACTATGTTTTCTTGCAGTATAGTATAGTATTTCAATATTGAGGTTGGATGATTATGATTTATTTAGAAAATTTTCTTAAGTACCTTTGTACTAGTAGTGTCGTACGACCGTCCATCCGTATGTCTGTAGGTACCTGTAAGTATTTCTTAATCGCGTTGTGTGATGTGGTACCATGATTGCGTTCGTATACCAATTGATTAAAATCATGAACATGTAACTGACATTAATAGCAATCCTTTCGTATGCAGGCCGTAGGTATTCGGGTTTTAATTAAATATTAGAAACAGCATATTCAGTTGTTACTTAACGACATTCGGTTGACTCAACTCGGCAACTAAATTATATCTTTGGACATCTATATTTGGTTATAACTAGTTGAGGTTAAAGTTATTTGGTACGCAACTGCCTAATATGTTTGTATGTTTTTCAATCAATCAATCAATCAGCCTATAGACGCCCACTGCTGGACATAGGCCTTTTTGAGAGCGCGCCACCACACACGGTCCTCCGCCTTCCTCATCCACCCGCCACCAGCGATCCTTTTAAGGTCGTCGGTCCAGCGAGCAGGTGGTCGTCCTACGCTGCGCTTACCGGTACGTGGTCTTCACTCCAGAACACGTCTACCCCAACGGCCGACGGTTCTGCGACAAATATGACCCGCCCACTGCCTCTTCAGCTTGCTAATCCGTTGGACTATGTCGGTTACTTTTGTTCTCCTACGGATGTCCTCGTTACGGATTCTATCCCTCAGAGAAACGCCCAGCATAGCCCTTTTCATAGCACGCTGAGCGATTTTGAACTTTTGGACAAGGCCTACCGTGAGTGTCCACGTTTCTGCTCCGTATGTCATGACGGTATGTTGTTATTCTAGTACAATGCAGTCTAAGATGGAAGCGATAAACTAGTAGTGCATAAACATTATTCCATTCCTAATTAGTACCGGAACGATCAATGAGTTAGCAGCTCGTCTTAGACAGTACCGAAGCCTCCCACCCGACCAGACCAGTGAAAATATTGGCCACAAAAAATGTATGTATGTATGTATACCAATGTCTTAACTTCTGAATACCATTGTGAACGTATTAAAATTTTCAAGGATGAAGAGCTATACAGATAGATGGCAGGATTCGATTGTCATAGTAGTAATAACAGGTAGTTACACAGTGAAGTTAACACAATGAAACAGCTATCATTGTTTTTTTTAATAAGCTACAATTTAGCCCTCGACGGCAATCTCACCCGGTGGTAAGCGACGATGCAGTTTAGGATGGTAGCGGGCTAATCAGTTAGGGGTATGATAAGCCCATACTCCTACTTGTTTTTTTTTTATATATTTATAGCGAGCAAACGAGCAGGTAACACCTGATGGTAAGTGATTACCGCCGCCCATGAACATTTGCAGCACCAGAGGAACCGCCAATGCGTTGCTGGCTTTTAAAACGTTTCTACGCGACATCGTGCCGGAACGCTGAATCGCTTGGCGACACGTCTTTGTCGGTAGGGTGGTAACTAGCCACGACCATCGCCTCCCACCAGACCAGACTCGAGCCGGGAATCGAACCCAGGACCTCCTACTTTAAATGCGACAGCGCACGCGCTGCGCCACGGAGGTCTTCACAATCCTGCTTTAAAAGAGCTCTCAATGCATAATTAAAAATAAAATTAAATGCAAGTTAGTAGGTATTTAAAAGGCAGTCGGCTACAGTTTCATTTGCAGTAATCCCGGCTTCCCCGTCGCTATAAACTGGTTGACTTAGCCGGACTAAAGCCCCGTTTTAGTTGCAACGCTACAACAATGATAGCAAAAAATGTTACACCATTAGCGCACCAGAGGGGCGCCGAGCCTGATATTGCGATTGTGTTTCAGTTGTCGATCAATGACATTTTAGTTGATAAATTCAAATTTCACATTCAAATAATCTTTATTCAAATAGTCCTAACTAGTTAAGTATAGACGCGTAAAAGGCACTTATGACGCGTCAATAATTTACATAGGAGTGATTTGATGGTGATAACTACATTCGTAAACTTAAAATTAAAACTATGAGGGTTCCAAACGCGCCCCGGTTAGCCCACAACAAACTTAGCCAGGTAAATTTTTTTTTTGTTATCATCATCTCACATGTCACTTAAAATTATGTTAAGAGCTATCTTATTAGAGCAATATTTCATAGAATACTATCGTCCGGACCCCCCCCCCCCCCCCGTTATCCCAAACGTCGCCTAAGCCGAGGTTCGGCCTCGAAGGAGGCGCCCTTAGGCAGTTATTCCCTTAGTTTCTTCGAGCCCTAGCTTTTGGCAGAGCTTCTTTACGAAGTTAACCAAACAGCCCGGTTACGCTGTGGCAACCAACAAGTTTTAGTACAGCTAATAAACAGTCCAAAAAAATACAATACTGTTAAGATACTGATAAGACATGAAAATAAAAAAATCTCTAATAAAGTTAAATATTGAGTGGAACAAATAATAATAAAAGCACTTTTTTGGTTTTCAAACATCAGTAGGGATCAGTGGGAAATAACTTGTTTAATTTAAGCTTTTGTAGCTTCAAGTTTTCAAATGAAGCTATCACTTTGTCACGCTTCTTTGGTACCTATGTTCAGTTTGACCACTACACCTTTCTTGACAACATTTTACATGCAGATTTTTTTATACACTACAAGTTAGCTCTTGACGGCTATCTCAACTGGTGATGATGCAGTCTAATATGGTAGCGGGCTAACCTATTAGGGGTATAGTAAACCCACATTCCTAATAGGTTTCTACTTATTGCTAGGCTTTATCAAACCAAACCGGAATTTGTTGTTAAATCAAACCTTTCTCTAGAAAATAAATGTTTCTGGAGTTTGAGTTGAATTATAATTAAAATGTATTTCTTTGTATTTTGAACAATAAAATAAAAAAAAACAAAAATCCGACGAACAAAATAACAGACGAACAATATAACATTTATTGCTTCTGATTGATGAATTAAATTTAATTTAAGAGATAGAGCTAATGTTCTCCTAAACCTCCCAAAAAGTCAAGAGTTCGTCTTATCGATCCTATGGTCAATTTCATAACTCCGAGTTGGTGCCTACTGAGAATTTCCTGACAGTATCACTTACATTATATTTTCCCGATTCAAGACATCGCAATCCGTATTTAAACAAACCAATCTTTAGATTGATAAGACAGTCAGAAAAGACAGCTTTCCATATATAAATAAATTAATTCCCCAAGTAAGTACAAGTAAAGGTGACCCCACGTGGTAACAGTTTCGACATTATAAAGTCTGCCTCCAAGTTCAGAAGTGCAGCGTACCGCCAGATGGCGCCAGTGAATTAAAACCCTCCAAGAAAGACAAACAGGACGAAGTTTGTTGTTTTGCGAGTTTATTAAATTTGTATCCGGGGTAACTTTTGAGTGCTGGGTGGGCGCTCAGTCGGATTACATAAATGTTAAATGGTTCTTCTACGAGTGGTATAAATATAAATGTAAAGCACCATCAGATTGGAGAGAGTTATTTTGGAGCAGTGGTCTTCCATGTGTAGACCTAAATATTGAAAGGTAACAGTGAGTATTGGCTGGCGTTTGTATATGATCTGTGGCCATCGGTTATTTTGAAAGATGACATAATGGTGGTTGGGGTTCAAACACTTGACGGAAAATATGTGATATTTATAGAAAAGTTAAATTAAATTAAAAAAAATATCTAAATACTTGCTTCAACGGTGAAGGAAAACATCGCGAGGAAACCTGCACGCCGGAGAGTTCTCCATAATGTTCTCAAAGGCGTGTGAAGTCTGCCAATCCGCATATGGCCAGCGTGGTGGACTATGGCCAAACCCTTCTTATATTGAAAAGAGACCCGTGCTCTGTAGTGAGCCAGTAATGGGTTGATCATGATGATAGAAAAGTTATTAAAAGTATTTTAACAACACGAAGTCTTTCTACTTTATTTCCTGACTACAGTTGAAAGCTTACAATATGCACTTATCGTACACTATTCAGCTTAGAACTTCTTATTCAGTTGTTTTTCATTGAAATTTGGACACACCGGCTAAATACGCGTTGACCTGCACATAAAGCGTTAGGTTGTATAAATATCAAACACTGCTTAAAATTAAGCTCGAGAAAAACCATCATAAAAACACGCTACTTGTAAAGGGGAAAGAGTGTATTTCGATTACAAATATTTACAAAAAGTTAAAATAACTTTTTGTAATCGAAATACGCACTGTAACATATTTCAACACTTTTTTGGTTCATGCGATACAGATGGACATGCAGACTGTCGGATGTACCTACGGCATAGGCTTAGAAATAAGGTCTCTTAATAGTGAATTATTTTTTTTATCGTGGGAAAATCCTAATGGACACCTTTGCGCCACGGGTAGGAACAATGGTTATGTCTCCCACTGACTAAAACCCCCACGTGTTCCTACTCACCGCTGTAAGGTGGAGCCAAGGGAAAGCTTTCGCATACTCCACCAGCGGGTGTCCGCCGCAGCAGACCCTCCTCGGGCATAACGTGCCCAGTTTCGCCGATTAGAGGTGTGCCGGAACAACAGCACACCAGCCAACTTGAGGGCCGTACTGTGATGATGGACGACCCCGCTTCTATCATCCACAAGTCGGTTATGATTTTAAAATCCCTCTAAATAAAATCAGTTTGAACTGAAGAGTGAAGGTGTGTGTAACAATTTTTTTTTTAAATCCACTATAAGTTAGCCCTTGACGGCAATCTCACCTGATGGTAAGTGATGATGCAGTCTAAGATGGTAGCGGGCTAACCTGTAAGGGGTATGGTAAACCCATCCTCCTATCGGTTTCTACGCGACATCGTGCCGGAACGCTAAGTCGCTTGGCGACACGTCTTTGTCGGTAGGGTGGTAACTAGCCACGACCGAAGTCTCCCACCAGACCAGACTCGAGCCAGGAATCGAACCCAGGACCTCCACCTTTATAATCTGACTGAACGCGCGCTGCGCCACGGAGGTCGTCGTCATTTATTCTGTCTTCTCATGTTTGACAAGTAACAGATGCACTATTTTATATTTTGAATACACGTCATTTAAAAAAACGGTGCTTTATTTCAGCATTACGTTTGGAAGTTACTGGAAGTATCCCAAATAAGGGCAGAAATACATAGACTTAAAAAGCCTCGAAGTACGCAAGTTATTTTCGAGTTTATTAAATTTGTATGGAAAACTGGAACACTGAATGGGCACTCAGTGGAGCGGATTAGTTAAATGGTCCGTACGTCTTCTTCGAGTGGGACGAGGGGGGGGGGGGTCTATAAATCGCAAATACTCGGCTGGGGTCAAATTTCCGTTTTGTTAAATATTATGATACTGTTTTGATACAGTCGAAGTTGGAGTAGACTTGCAAGCGAGCCTTCCACTCGAGCTTTGTGTAGCGGCTACATACCAAATCTATGCTTCGGATAATCAATAAAATAGGATTAACATAAAGTGGAAAAATTTCTTTCATTACCCGCTATTGAACCCTGGGGGAGTGCTTTTTAGCTTTTATTACACTCACAAGTTTCTATAAAACAATTTTTCGTTATAAAAACAGGTGACTTATTTCAATACGCAGACAGTAATATTGTAATATTGTTGATGGTTTTTGTTCATGATTACTAATATAATTTTAGGGATGACAAGTACAAAAACCACGCCACTTGTTTACACCACAAGTTAGACCATGACGGCATCTCATTTGATGGTAAGTGATATGTCAAGAGTATGATAAATCCATACTCCTAATTGGTTTCTAAACGTAATCATGCCAGAAATGCTAAATCGCTTAGTGACACGTCTTTGTCGGTAGGGTTGTAAGTAGCCACTGCCGAAGCTTTCCACCAGGCAAAAATCATATTCCTCTATTTATCGAATCCCGTAGGAACAGTAACATATTCTATATCAGACTAACAGATAAAAACATTGAATGTGCCAAATTTCATTGCAATCGATGTAGCGGTAACCAGACATAGGTGACAAACAAATTGACAAATGAACCAATAAGAATCGTAAAATTCTAGATATAAGGTATAAGGACATACTCTGAATATATATTTTTACATGATAAGAACTCTGTAGTCACTAACATGAAATATGGCCTCAAAAAACATGCTTTCACTCACAGTTTTCACTTTAGAGATTCAGGTAATAAAAAATTTACGTGCACTCATGAAAGCATAAAGAAAAGAAAAAAAATACCGCAAAGGCTTTTACATGCATAGAGACTGCACAAACTATTTTCCTCACTACTAACTACTATTCAAACCTATTGCAACAATTTTCTATTCATTTAGTAAGAGCACTGTAAATAAACGGGCAAGTTGTTCGGCAATTTTCAAATGCAATTTTATAGCTCTGAAGTGGGTGTACACGACCGAGTGTAAACAGACGTGGAAGGCTACACCCAGCGTCAATCCTAGACTAACATAAAAAATCATACAACGTGACTGTGAAACTATAGTAGAATTGATAAAAGTCCTTTTGTTTCATGTTAAACACATACAGTATTTTGTACAGAGCATCTATACAGACATGCTGTAGACACCAATAATCGTATTGTGCCATTGTAACGGAATATCAGCAGCAGTGCCAAGTGCACAAGGTGATCTGGGCGATCTAATTAATTTCTGGCGATTTGCTGGCATGTGTGGCAGCAGTGCGATTCAGCGGCCTATGAACAACTGACGGTTCCGGCTGACTTAGAAAGATAACGGGCCCAGGAGAACCAAGTAGAATAAGATAGTTGTGAATTTATTCCTATTGACTTTATATAATTACAATTGATTAGTTATTTATTAGTGAGAAAATTCTAATGCAAGTAAAACATTCTCTCACTATATTTAACATTAGTCCATCAACTACCTCAGAACAGAGTTTTAATAGATAAATGTACTTTCTAAGTGAAATACAAAATTTCAATCCTGACACGATCGTTTAAAAGTCAACCACAGCCTGAAAATAATTTGATTTCATATTTTATACTAATAACACATACAATTTTTATAACACGTTTTGAAAGTTTTCTCAGAAATGAGAAAGTGGTCAGTGGTGTTAGATGCCCAGCTGTGTTGTCTGTTTTTTTTTTTCATTTTCTTACTTCATTTATTAATTTTGGGGTCAATTTCGAAATAAATATTATCTGATTCTATCTGTTTTGGTTTGGAAAGGTTTTTGCAGCGGCTAGTTACCACATTACAGACACAAAGCCATGTGGCCAAGTTAACATAAGGTTTAATATAAAAGCCAAACCCCTAGCAGATCATACACCAGCAGGTTGAATTAAAGTCAAAGACTAGTTTGTTGACTAAAACACAGTCTCTTAGTTACAGTATTGTTTTATTGAGAAGAAAGATTCACGTTTCTTACGAATCTAAATTCAGTTAATACGAAGTTCATAACTGCAGCACATGCAAATTACCATTGTATATTTATAATGAGCTCTTATTTATATATTGTTAACTATTCATGGGATCACTATATATCGGAATAGAAAAGATATACTGATATATATATAATAATATACTACTATATTAAATGTTTTTTTTTTTGCTCGGCTAAAGACAGCCCGCAATTTTTATAGCCCGTTTGCTGCTCACCTAAAAGCACTTCATGGTACAGAGCGAGTCAGAAAAGGTTAACGAGCTAACCGAATTACGAAGATACATCCTGGAAACGGTGAATGTAAGGGCTGATTGATAAGAAGTTGCCAACTATTTAACAGCTGCTATATAAATAATCATCCCCACATCGTTAGCGTAGTGGGTATCTTGTTTAAGTAGTCTAAAAAATGTTAGTCTTTAGGGTTCTTGTAGTGAGAAAACTAAATTTCTTTTTCAGTGCTTGAAAAAGCACATTAAGTTGTCCGCCGCGGTTATAACGACTAACGAAATTAACGATAAACATATAACAAAACTTAATATGTCACACGATCTAAGGCTCACATTCCAATGCGTTGATTTTGGCTGAGTGGGTATTAAGTCGATATGCTGTACATATAGTTGAGGCCTTTAACAACCGTTTGTGTCGCTTATACTCTGCATCCCTCTCACTTATAAGAGTTGAGGAGAGCCCAGCATATATTCAAATTCAAATAAACTTTATTCAAATCGTTTAAAAGGCACTTTTGACGCGTCAATAATTTATATAGTAGAGATTTGATCGTGATAACTACATTCGTAAACTTAAAACTAAAGCTATGAGAGATCTAAACGCGCCCTGGTTTAAGAAGAAGCCCACAAAAAACTTAGCCGAGATAGTTTTAAACATGAAGGTGATGGATGATGTTACATTTCTATAAAGTCAGGACGTAACTTTGCGAAAGTGTAAAAACTCGGGGTCTACAAAGTTTGGTTCTCATCACACAACAGTGTTGGCTTGTAAAGCTATGAGAGAAGTTAGCTTAGCAACACATTACTATTAAAAAAACTTGAATATGAGCTGCGATTATCTTGACCTGCATTCATATATTTGTATATAAATTTTGTCTTTAGGATTGTGTTAAATGATATATGCATTTATTGTAAAAATCAAGTTTTTTTATATATCCTTAATAGAATTGTTAAATTCGTACAAATAAGCACGAAATAGTAGGAGTAGGATTAGAGTTTACAAAAATATGTTTTTTTCCGCCTGACTATTAGTTGTGCTAACTTTATTGGTTGCGACAGCGTAACCAGGCTGTTTAGCGAGCATCGGAGAGAAGCTCTGCCAGGAGAAATTTTAAGCCCTAGGGCTCGAAGAAACTACGGGAACATCTGCCTAAGGGTGCCGCCGGTGAGGCAGAACCTCGGCTTAGGCGACGCCTCGGCTTAAATATAAATGCTGTTCAACTGGGCATAAGATATTCAAAAAACAGGCTCTTTTGGCTTTTTAAATTGCATGACTCAACCGTTGGGTCAAACAAAAACCAAAGCCAAGGTCTCCAGACTCGAGGATGATTCACAGGAACACAAAATTATAGAATTATTTAGTTAAATGCATTACAGTAGCACGAGATTTCTTTCTTTCTTAACCCGCACAACTGCAGTTATATCCGTTGAAATAAATAGTATGCTTATATTAAAAGGTGCCTTCGCTTATATTAAATTGAAAGTAATCTTCAATTAAATTGGCCTTTTAAAGGTGCTTTTGATGCACAAATATATATTTTTAATAGAAGTGAGATGGTTAGAACTAGCTCATGTTATAACTAACTTACTTTGTAAACTTAAACTACAGCTATAAGGGTATTGACCAAACGCGCCTATCTTAAAGAAGTCAATAAACGTTTTTTTGTCACCTGACATTGTCACTTAAAACAATTGAAGAACCAAGCCTATCTTAAGCTTACGTATTAAATATAAACTTAGTTTAAAGTTATTAAGGTGAAACTCTATAATGTCATGGGTATTTTCTTAGGAAATTGTGTGTAATTTAATTTTGCTTTTAATGCTTTATACAATATAATAATTGTAGTATTTTTATTTTGTTACAGATTAAGCGCTATGATGTCAAAGACACACAATAAAAACGGTCAAACTTACAATCAAACTTTTTTACTTCGCATATTTTTTTCGATTATTAGGATATATTTTATCTCTCATGTACATAATATATGAAACGGTGATAGCCTAGTGGTTAGGGCGTCAGCCTCCTAATCAGAGGTCGGCGGTTCGAATCCGGGCACGCACCTCTAACTTTTCGAAATTATGTGCGTTTTTAAAAATTAAAATATCACTTTCTTCAACGGTGAAGGGAAACATCGTGAGGAAACCTGCACGCCTGAGAGTTCTCCATAATGTTCTCAAAGACGTGTGAAGTCTGCCAATCCGCACATGGCCAGCGTGGTGGACTATGGCCAAACCCTTCTCATATTGAGAGGAGACCCGTGCTCTGTAGTGAGCCGGTAATGGGTAGAGCATGGTACATAATATGAGTACATATTATGTGGTGCATAAAAATAAAAGTTCGTCATCTATGAGAGCTTATATTAAGTTTGAGATTTACATAACTAAGAATGATGTCACCAAGCAACCATACATTGTTGTACAAACCAAACGTGTATGCAAAATTTAAGCTCAATCGCTCGGGGACGAGCATTTCATTGAGCCATAATAAATACAACTCAAACTCAGTAACCCCATTGTTATAAAGCGGGGATATCCGTAAAAAGAGGTTGTTTAAGTAAATTAGCCGGGCGACTGCAGCGGGCAACTAAGTCTAATTAATTTACTGCGATCCGAGGTTAAGATAGGAAGATAAGAATTGAATTATAGCTAGGCCAGTTGCATCATGAAGCTCGCTTGCTTGGCTTTTAAATAAACTAACGATTCTTTTTATTTGTTACGAAAATGCTTGGAAAAAGGCGTTACTTTGCGGAAGTTCCTTATATACAATGAACATTTAACTTCATCATCATTTGCCTTTTGGAACAGAATTTTACTTCCACGTACATTTTAGGAGAGCTCCGCGGCGCGGTGCGTGCGCTGTCGCATTATAAAGTTGGAAGTCCTGGGTTCGATTCCTGGCTCGAATCTTGTCTAATGGGAGGCTTCGGCCGTGGCTAGTTACCACCCTACCGACAAATACGTGACGCCAAGCGATTTAGCGTTCCGGCACGATGTCGCGTAGAAACCGATTAGGAGCGTGGGTTTGCCATACCTCTAAAAGGTAAGCCCGCTACCTTCCTATACTGTATCATCAGTTACCACCAGGTGAGATAGCCGTCAAGGGCTAACTTGTAGTATATAAAAAAAGACGTAACTTACGCGATTTAGCGTTCCGGCACGATGTCGTGTAGAAACCAATTAGGAGCTTGGGTTTACCATACCCCTAACAGGTTAGCCCGCTACTATCCTAGACAGCATCATCACTTACCACCAGGTGAGATAGCCGTTAAGGGCTAACTTGATGTGTATAAAAAGAGACGTGACGCCAAGCGATTTAGCGTTCTGGCACGATGTCGCGTAGAAACCGATTAGGAGCGTGGGTATACTATATATATACTAACCCCTAACAGGTTAGCCCGCTACCTTCCTAGACTGTATTTTTTTTTATCCACTACAAGTTAGCCCTTGACGGCATCTCACCTGATGGTAAGTGATGATGCAGTCTAAGATCGTAGCGGACTAACCTGTTAGGGGTATAGTAAACCCACACTCCTAATTGGTTTCTATACGACATCGTGCCGGAACGCTAAATCGCTTGGCGACACGCTTTTGTCGGTTTGGCGGTTGGCCGGTGTTTGTTTGTCGGTTTGTGTGTTGGTAAGACTGTATTATCACTTACCACCAGGGCTCACCGTCAAGTGCGAACTTGTTATGTATAAACGAAAAAGTAGAATAAACTACTGTTAAATACACGTTAAAGTTAACGTAAGGAACAACAAAAAACACCTTAGCCGAGACAATCCTGCGCCTTCACACAGGGTGTGAATGTTTGAAGTTTAAAATGTAATTACTACCGCCTCAGCAGCCGCACTGCGCGGTAATCTAATGGAGACGTGCGTACAAAGCAATTTTTAATTACGTCTCGTGCTACGTACCAAGTCCTTGCTATTGATTAAAGAGATTTCCCAAAGGCACTGTGAGACTGGGTGTAAAGCCTTTAGGGTTTAAATTTTAAAGGGTCTAAAATTATGTCATCTGTTTTTATTTTTATTCTATTACTAGCTGACGCCCGCGACTTCGTCTGCGTTGGGTTAGTGTGTTTGATTGTCTTTCAATCACGAAGCAATAGATTAGTTACCCGACATACTTGAAATAATTACAGGATAAACATTAAGGTATCTCCTTTCTAAACATAAAAAAAAGAATGAGTGAAATCGGATATTGATTCGTTGGTGAGAGCAGTTGTGGGAGGCGCCCGAGACGTGAGGGCACAGGCGGTGGCATGCGCGTGAGCTGCGCGTGGTACTGGACAGTACTTGGACATTGCAACATTACTTTATTTTTCTAAAATAAAAGACTTTTTCTAAAATAAAAGTAGTCTAAGTTACTCCTTATTACATTAGCTACCTGCCAATAAAAGTGCCGTATAAATCGGTCCAGCCATTTCAGAGATTAGCCAGAACAAACAGACAGACAGACAAAAATTGTAAAGAATGTTATTTTTGTGTACGTACCGTATACATATCCATATGCATGTAGTAAAAAACTGTTATTTCAATATTACAAACAGACACTCCATTTTTATTTATTTGTATAGATAACTTAGCATGTAATTAAAATCTCACTCGTAAGTTGTGATTTAGACTAAGATGATAGCGTCCGGAAACTCGGCGGTTCGAAACCGGGCACGCACCTCTAACCGTTCTGAGAAATTTTCCTTCTTAAGCAATTAAAATATCACGTCAACGCTGAAAGGAAAACATCGTGAGGAAACCAGCACGCCTGAGAGTTCTCCGTAATGTTCTCAAAGGCGTGCGAAGTTTGGCAATCCGCATATGGCCAGCGTGGTGGACTATGGCCAAACCTTTCTCATATGGAGAGGAGACCCGTTCTCTGTAGTGAGCTGATAATGGGTTGATCATGATGATAGCGGGCTAACTTGTAAAACTTGGCAATTATACAAAACCCTTAATAAGTTTCTACGCGGCATTTAGGAATGCTAAAACGCATGGCGCAACATCTTTGCGGATAGGGTAACTAGCCTCGGCCATAGTCTCTCAGGAGACCAGTCAATTCAGGAACACAAAAATTCTACAATCATAAATTGCCACAGCTGGGGTCCTCTCACTTCTAAGCACCTACCAATGCAGCGTTATTTTCTTTCATATCCCGGATGTCCTCTATGTCCTTCCATAAACTTTATGTATATCTGTTTAGTAGTTAATGCCATATCAGGTAACAGATAAACGGAGTTACTTCCGATTGTATAATATTAACTACTAGCTGTTACCCGCAACTTCGTCTGCGTAGAATTGCTGATTTCCCGTTCAGAAAATAAGCTACAGGCAAATGTCAAATTGCCGAATTTCGTGTTTCTAAATTAAAAAACATAGGATTTTCATACAAACTTCAAACCCTATTTTACCCCCTTCGGGGTAAATTTGGATGAAACCAAATTCTAACCAAATACTTAAGCCCTAAAAGAAACCTATTTTCAAAATTTCATGCTTGTAGGCTTCATAATAAAAAAAGAAGCAAAAACTATCATCCCCTTTTTTACCACCCTTAACAGGTAATATTTAAAAAAATAATGATGTACATGTTTTTTATTTATTATTATGAATCTTAATGCAAATTTTTGTGTCTCTAACTCTAAAAACAAAGAATTTTCATACAAACTTCCAACCCCTATTTTACCCCCTTAGGGGTGGAATTTCCAAATATCCTTTCTTAGCTGACATTTCTTAACTATCAACTACCTCATTGCTAAATTATAGCTTTATACGTACAATAGTTTTTGAGATCTCGTGTTTAATCAGTACGTCAGTAAGTCAGTATGTAAGTATGTAAGTGACCTTTCGCTTTTATATATATAGATTGATTTTTGCTTGTGGGTCAAATTTAAGTTTCTGTTTATTACCCTCTTATTAAACGTTTCAAGTGAATAAGACCCACAATGCAAGTTGACGGACTTTAAAGATTATTGTTACAAATTGGGAATGAAACCGTGACTGACGGATTAATTATCCTTAAAACCCTTAAAGGTAAAAAGTACTTTACAATTACTAACGTCATGAGTCAAACCCAGAACCTAGGAATCCATAGTCGCATATGGATGACTACTACTCGTAGATCAACAGGGCTGAACAAACCATGACATATTCAAATACCATGAACGGTCATAATTTTATGACATTTACAACAATATAATCATCCCCCTGTGTAAAATTTATTTGCCCACCCTCAACTTTTATTGCGACAAAATGTTAATGCAATCAAATTTCCACATTACGACGTCAGGAGAAATGTTTTTAGAATTTACAACTTTCACATCTCTCACGTGCGAGCTATGCTCATTTTTAACATTCGTTAAATTTTATACGGAGATAGGTGAGAGATGATCATTTTGATTTAGGTGATTTCTCTGATATTTAAATTGTTTTTTTTTAAACATTGACATTGGCTCCAACTTCTCCTGTTGGTAAGAGTTGGTGCAGCCTAAGGTGAAGAACGTTTGCCTAGAAGATGTCTATTCACTTTTTATTTAAAGATTTACTTAAATTATAGGAAGTTTGTTTGTTTTTCACAGCAAAGTATATAAATGGGGCACACGTATTTTTATAGTACGAAGACCTCTTAAATTTTTCGCCTGATTTTAGACAAACTTTAGGACATAGCCCAAGACCTTGTAGGTTTCAATTTAATGGGAAATTTATGATGGGGAAAAATAAGAAAATAAGATTTTTTTCTCAGTTACGTTTCGTGCAAAATGCTAAATTGAAATGATTTTGAAAGTCTAAAACATCAAACACAAAGGTAGCGTAACCTCACCCGCTCAGGGCTCGAAAGTCCCAAAGCCCTGAGAAACTTTCGGTGAAATGTATTTTCCTCGGCGTCTTATTAATACCAAGTCGGTGATTAGTAACTTTTGATTCCGACCCCCGAAGTCTCCGATGAGGAGCAATTATTCGACACATTGATTTATTGTTCCGCCTCAAACTTTTAGACGAATTGTCCTCAAACTTCGCTATCGACCCTTGGAGATTTCGCTCGTATAAAATATTGAGAAGCGCTTTAATAACTTTCCTCAGTTGATAGCGAGTTTGTATCGGATGTACTGTCGGGTGATACGGCACGCTCTGGCTTCTAATGGGGGACGATTTTGTTTTTGATTGTTTCACATTGTTGTTTTATTTGTTAGCGATTTGTCAAGACATGTTTCTTGTTTCCTTTGTACGTAATGAGAGTTGGTGGGCAATTTTTAATGTAAAAGTTGGGTTGGTACACTTTTTGTTTATATGTTATTTATTTATTATTTATTACGGCTCGATTAATGTATTGATCTTGGCGAAACCTGAGAAAAATAATATCTTGCATCTTTTAGTATTTATATGGGAATTATTTTTTCCGATTTTTAAAAATATTCCTCATCATGATCAACCCATTTCCGGCTCACTACAGAGCACGGGTCTCCTCTCAATATGAGAAGGGTTTGGCCATAGTCCATCACGCTGGCCATGTGCGGATTGGCAGACTTCACACGCCTTTGAGATCATTATGGAGAACTCTCAGGCGTGCAGGTTTTCTCACGATGTTTTCCTTCACCGTTGAAGCAAGTGATATTTTATTTTTTTTAAAACGCACATTACTCCGAAAAGTCAGATGTGCGTGCCCGGATTCGAGCCACCTTCACCGCTTCGGCTATCACCGCTTCAAATACTTCAAACCGGAAAAGCTCAAAAGAAAAGTGTACGGTGATTACTGTATATTAGTAAAAATAAAATAGACTATTTATAAGCTCCCGACTGATTAAAGATCGAATTCATTACAATTTATTCCATCCTCCTATCAGTACAATATTTAATACTTATATATTTAATCCGATAGGAAGATAACGCAATATATTTACAAATAATAGCTAATTTATGTGTTCAATGAACAAGTCCTTATTCAATAATGTTAATAGGTTTAAAGACTATTTACCAAAAGAACAAATTTCTTGCAAGAGAAGATTTTAAAGTAATCAAACTAACTAACTTATTTAATTTATATAATATTTTGTAACTTTAGATTACAGTTACAAAATATTATATAAATTAAATTAGTAAATCGTTTTTTTTTTTATTTTAAACTAAATATCTAACAAATTTTGCCAATGTTATATTAATTGTTTTTTAAAATTAAAAAATTACCGTTCTGTAAAAAAATTTTTAGGCAGACTATTGCATCGTTGCACTCTCCCTAACTGAATAGTTTTTGCACCTACTTTGGTTCTGTACGAAAATGTTGTTACGTGTCGGATTCGTTTAAAAATGTAAACTATCTCCGTGAATCCCAGGAATCGGCTGGGAGGCTTAAGCTACGGTTAGTTACCTTTACCTTTCTGGCAAGCATATACCGCGAAAACATTTTGCGTTTCCATTACCAATTCAGAAGGATGATGGGTTCAGCTGGCTACGCATTGTTGGCTCCTCTGGTTCTGCAAATGTACTTGAGCGACAGTAATCACTTAACATCAGGTTATCCTTTGGCACGTTTGCCAGCGATATACTCCCGATTTAACCCCGGCTAAGTTTGTTGTGGGCTTCTTAGAACGGGGCGCGTTTGGAACCCATGCTTTACTTTTAAGTTTAGGAATATAGTTATCACCATCAAATAACTACTATGTACATTATTGACGCGTCAAAAGTGTCTTTTTAAGGACTATTTGAATAAAGATTATTTTGAATTTGAATTTGAAATTTGATATGATATAATAAATATATATAATATATAAAGTGTTAAATAAAATTCCGACGGCATTTGTACGTAAAACAACGCAACAATTAATAGTTAACCAGGTCCCAGACTCGCGGATAACGAGCGCCATCTGTATTATTCATCGGCAACAAATTGTCACAGCGTGCCTTCTAATTACCTGTGTCCTGGCTCCTCCGACCTGCGCCGGTGAAGGGTTAAGCTCCGCCATTTTTCACAGGGCTTTGTGTCCCCGCCGCCCTTATCGATGCGATTTGTACGCGATTTGAAGTATTTATTTACATTATCAAAGGTAAACTGGATCATTTGTTGGGCTTAGTTTTACAATTTATTGGCCTAAATGGAAAGCGTTTATTAATACTGCCATTGAGTATTAAGTTAACGAAAGTAGCTATCACCATCACTTCACGAATTAAAATAATGAAAAAATTTATTATATGAACGCTAGTAGGAAGCCTGTTTTAGTCTTGTATTAGAAAAAGCATTGTCATTAAAGAAAGATTGATGAATTGTACTTTTTGACTTTTATGTAAAATGAAGTGAATTAAGTAGGTAGGGTGAAATATTGTATGATTTGTTATGAACTACAGTGTTTCATTTATGTTTCCAAACTAGCAAATATAACTAGTTTTACATGATTAAATATTTTTTTATTTAGAGTCTTGTACCTAAGTACTGTGTACAATGCAAAAATGTTCACTTAAATTCCTTAAAAATTGGTGCATCCATCGATTAACTGAACATCACAACATAATTTATTTTAAAGCCTGACCTTTTATAAGCTTATATAAAGTGTCGTGTATTATATAAACTAGTCAGTAAAAATACACAACACCTTTAAAATTATAGTATATTTCAATAGTTTACAGACAGTAGGTCAAATTAAGGCTAAACGCAATACCAGTAAAATTACTTTTACCAGAGTAACAATTGCTAGATTCTATCACGATAATTTCTCAAAAAGGTTCATAAAACTAAAAGTCCCAAAGAACTCCCCACACCTTATAGGAATTTGCAAAGTTTCTGTAACATTGTAATAACAAGAAAACTGAGGGAAAAAAGGGCCGAAAAGTCCGGCCTATCGCCGACCGTTGAAACAATAGGCCAGGAGAGTTTGTGGAGAGAAAAAATACTTTCGTCCCTCTGTATTCATTGCCTCAAGTTCTTTATAACCAAATAAACTCTCTTCGTATAAATCTACATAATAATAATTTTACGAACGGAGCGAGGTCTTAGTTGATTGGATAAAAATTATACGAATACTTTTCATTATGGTTTCCCGTAAAAAAGGTTTCTATGAATCTAGAGTAGGTGTATTATAATAATAATAATAATAATAATAATTTTATTTCAAGCATCAAATACAGCTCATATTTTGTTAGTAAATACTTAGCCTATGTTAGTAACTTACGTATAAGAGAGGGATATGCGAATCACCGCCGTTCTAGTCCATTTGAAATAGCACAGCAGTGATTCACATATCTGCAGTCCAACCTGCTGGCGATCATCTTTAGGATGCTGTTGGAGCTACCCCGCAACCTGTGCACCAGGGCGCCACATCTTTTGCGCATTGTGGCGAAGAAGCAGTCAACTTGTGCATCCGCAAACATCCCCGATGCACTACAAAAGCGGGGCAACTTCAACAGCACCCTAAAGGCATTATTATACTGTATACGGAGCGCGTTATACGATTTTTGAGAATACTTAGCCCACAGGCTGCACGTGTAGAACGTCATACAATATGATTTAAACAACGTGATTTTAATGGCGTTGGTACACCGCGCAAACCTGCGAGCCAGCATATTTGCTCTCACTGACAATGCTCTCCGTTCTCTTTCGATGTCAGCATCATCTTTGAGGCCAGGAGTCAAAATATGCCCGAGATACTTGAATTGATAAACTCTCTCCAATACTACCCCATTGATCAAAATAGGAGGTACTTTATTCGGTGTCTTACCCTCAGCCTCAAAGACCATCACCACACTCTTTTTTGTATTGTAGGTAATTCATTAATTATTTTAATTAGTTAATTAATTATTATCAGAATTCCAAATGACTTTGCTATAATGGATGGTTTATGGAAAATTGTAAATTTTGTTAGGAAATCTGCAATCAACTTAAAACAATGTTTAAATAAACCTAGATTAGGTCCTTTTGGATCGTTTTTTTTTTTATCCACTACAAGTTAGCCTTTGACGGCAATCTCACCTGATAGTAAGTGATGATGCAGTCTAAGATGGTAGCGGGTTAACGTGTTAGGGGTATAGTAAACCCATACTCCTAATTGGTTTCTACGCTACATCGTGCCGGAACGCTAAATCGCTTGGCGACGCCTTTGTCGGTAGGGTGGTAACTAGCCACGGCCGCAGCCTCCCACCAGACAAACCGTTTTGAACAAAATTTACATGGCTAAAGTTCATATTATATTTATCTGTTTACTGATACATTATTTTGTTCAGCCCAGGGATTACGGGGTACGGGTTAGGTAGTTGATCTTTCGACCTGAGTCACACTAAATGAGGTCACAAGTGACATAACAGATGACACCGAAATAGTGTTTTTTTGTAGTTCCTTTTCTCCTTTGTTATAAGAAATAACAATGGAATTGCGGTGACAAAAAGATTTTTGTATCCTCTAAGGCGGAGCGTAAACGCGGACACTTTGATCTGTCGGTGTGTCATGTCGGCAAATGACTATCTGCTTCTGTACTGTGATATAGGTTACGTGTAAAATACTTGAAGCTTGCGTCGTGCCTCTGTTGTCAAATCAATATGATGAATAGTGAATGACTATGTTTTACTAAGCCGAAGGTCCGAAACCGGTGGGCTAGTTGCCGCCATTGCACAAGTCACCTTACTGTCTCGGAGGTGATCAAGCTGTCGTGATCCTTCCCCTTTTAGTAAAGGGGGAGGCCCTGCGGTAGTCTGGAGCGGCTGATGGGGCGTCCGGGAAGTATACAACGGGTCCCCCGGGTGTCCAGTAAAACCTGCGAGAGGGACATGTCGTGGTGGTTTTTAGTTCGGGTATACCCTCCTTTGGGGGTGAGAGTCCCACGTAAACTCCTTCCTGCTCCGTACCCTTACAGAGGTAGCCATAAAGCTTTTCCACAACTACAAAAAAGGGAGTTTCCACTGTAGAATAATACTGTGCACGCACGGAGTTCGTCATAACGCACGCACCTATTGGCCTGCTGAGAGTTGCTAAGTCTGCGAGACGCCTAGTTATAAAAACTGAATAGATAGATATTAGGTACATTCACAGTGTGAGGGACCAGGGGTTGACATTTTGGAGGCTTATTGTTGTATTGTTAAACAAAATATGTTATTGTTATATATGAATAGGTGTTGTTTTCATTTCGTTATGGGATGAGAAATGTGTTCTTAGCACCGTGGTGCAGCGCGAGCACTGTCGCATTATAAAGCTGGAGGTCGTGGGTTCGATTCCCGATTCGAGTCTAATCTGGTGGGAGGCTTCAGCCGTGGCTAGTTACCACCCTACCGACAAAGACGTGTCGCATTGATCAATACCCACGTGATGCATTATAAGACGGTTGTGAGACTAACCTGTTAGCGGTATGGTAAACTAATATGGGTTTCTATGCGACGAACGCTAAATCGCTTGGTGGCATGTCTTTGTCGGCAGGGTGGTAACTAGCCAGCTGAAGCCACACCAGATAAGACCAAAGACGAATTCAGAAATAATAAATTTCTCCATTGTCGCTACCGGCTTCGAACCTGAGACCTACTGATTAATAAGAACAGCGCTCAACACCACGCTAGGGACGTTTGCTTATGACCTGGAAAACATGGACTCTTGTAAAAAGCAACGCCTGCTTCCATTCAATATTGACTTTGAAATTAGATTGAATGACACAATTAACTGAAATTCCTCTTCTCCCTGAACAAGTCTAAATAATTCATTATCTAAGGTTTAGATAAACGAGTTAGGTTTAGTTAAGTTGTTGTTAAACAATTCAGCCGTTTACGATAATAACTACCAGTACTACTCTAGGATGCACCTATTAACTTTATCCTCAAACTATCTATTTACTTATCCTCAACTCCCTGGAACTCACTTGAGTAATTGTTCCATATATTTAGTTTTTTATTGAATTGTCCATTACTGCACTACAGGTAATAATTGAATTATTTAGATGTAAGGTTAATTTTAATAATGCATGCTGTGATCATTTCAAGAAGGTCACTATCTCATGTTTATTCTTCTTTTTTCTGTTATTGGCCTTTATATTTTAATTGTGACCAGGTTAATGAACCAATATAAAAAAAAAACATTTTCTTTCAGAGTTATAATTAAGTTCCAGCTCAGATTAAAGTACAAAATACGCAGCACCGTCAACAAATAGATCATCACGGAGCGGATGTTACAAAAACAGTTATTATCTGGCTCGGTTAAGACATAATTCACGGCATAACAGCTTGTCTCCACCGTACGGACAGCTCATTCATTTTTTCATCTATTTTTAACTACGTCGCTCGCAGGAGGTGCTTATCCCCTTTGGTCCCTTATTAAAAGTTGATGTACTTGTCTTCCGGCGATTATTGTTGCTGTTTTACCCCGTGAATAAACATTTTGTTTCATTCCTTCGACTGCAATCTTGCCTGGTGGAAGTTATGATTGCAGTCTAAGATATTAGCTGTTAGGGGTGTGGTAGATAAATAAAATCCATACCCCCAATCCCATCGCACTGGAACCTAAAACATTAAGGTTCGGGTAGCTGGATTTATAAATTTACAAAAAACTCAAAATGGATAATATTACGTGATTTGCTATATATATATATATATATAATATTTTCTGTCTGAGTATTTATAATATGAATAATATGTTATTCATATTTTAAATACTCAGACTCAATATTTCCACTGTTGTGGAATACACCCACTGAAAGTCGCACAAAGCTCCCTTATATTCTCTAACGAGCGCTTTACACCTTTACAGTTAAAACTGACCAGTTCATACTTTTGACCATTTTCCATTTTCAATTAGCTCAGGGTCGCTTACAGTGTTTACAGAGACACCATTCGAAACATTTGGCCTAAAATTGATAAAATGCCTAAAAATAATACCCTGTGGCCAAAGTTTACTATCCAAAAACGTAGATATTTTATGCTCGGGCACCTGAAACTCACACGCGTTATAATCCTTTTTTTCAAAAAGAGAATCCTTTCTAATTTAATACAGTCTTTCGATTTACTAAAAATTAAATATGAATGTTTAATGCAATACTAGGATTGGGAAGCGATATCAGCTATAGGTAAATACTTTATTTTCCTCGCGGATATTTTTCCAAAACAGTATTATACAGCACTAAAAATTAAACGGTAAACAATACGATAGTTGGACAAGAGTTCATATTCAATAGACGGAACGGAAGAAAACGCCAGCGGGCATTTCGCATTACTAGACGAAACTGGGCCAAACTTTACGTAGAAGTTAAATGTTCAATGGATGTCGATATATTGTTCAATAAATAAACTTTGATTCGGAAAAATGAAATGTACTTCAGAACTGAAGAGCAGTAATCTGAAAAATTTGTTTTGAGTTAGTTATAAAATGGTCCATTGTGTGTAAGAATCACTTCTACAAAATATGTTGTTTTTAATTTTAAGAAGCGTAGTACATTAATCGCGTACAATAGACGCATTGGAAACCAGGGCACTCAACAATCCAAGTATGTTTTTAGACCCAAACACAAGAACTTTCGTGATTGGAGTCTAGCGCTGTACCAAGGAGGGAAAGGTTCAAAATAAGGTTTATTTTATTTTATTTAAATGACCTACTGATTTGTTATTAAAATAAAATAAACACTATGGTGATAACTTTAGAAATACATCTTCTGTGAAAATTACATCTCAAAACTGAAAATAGAATTCTATCAAATATATTCATTAAGTGCATTCATTATCTGTTTATTGGATTATAATTATATCTGACCAATATGTTTTTTTTTATACACAACAAGTTAGCCCTTGACGGCATCTCACATGATGGTAAGTGATGATGCGGTCTAAGATGGTAGCGGGGTAACCTGTTAGGGGTATACTCGTAGTAAACCCATACTCCTAATTGGTTTCTACACGATATCGCGCCGGGACGCTATATCGCTTGGCGACACGTCTTTGTCGGTAAGGGGGTAACTAGCCACGGCCGAAGCCTCCCACCAGACCAGACTCATGCAGGAAATCGAACCCAGGACCTCGAATTTCATAATGCTCCAGAGGCTGTCAAACTAACTTCTTCTCAATGGAATCTGTAGACCAAAACCTACAAAAAATACAAAGGTTGGAAAACCTATTATTTAACACTGAAAAAGTTTATTAGCTTCTACTTCTAAATATTAATTGATCAATGCCTCACCATTGTTACTTTGTATCCCATCGTAAGGACCAAAGCTATAAATCTGATATAACCTGCGTTTGACAGTCCATTGCTGCCGTGTTGCACACGCCCGCTGCACATGTCAAGTCTAGCGAGCAATATGCAACGTAGCGCTCGTAAATCACCGCGTACGACGAAGATCGATTGTGACGTGGTAGGCGGGCCGTTTGTCAGATTTGTGTGATATGCAGTTTCTGCTACATAGAGAAATTTTGTGATTATGAGCTCGTTTACACGATACCATTATCACAATTCTAAGTAAATTTATTGAACAGGTAGTAAATAGGATATTTAACTTTAGCTTCATGATCAACCCATTACCGGCTCACTACAGAGCACGGGTCTCCTCTCAATATGAGAAGGGTTTGACCATAGTCCACCACGCTGGCCTTCACGCGCCTTAGAGAACATTATGGAGAACTCTCAGGCGTGCAGGTTTCCTCACGATGTTTTCCTTCACCGTTGAAGCAAGTGATATTTTAATTGCTTAAAAACTTTAAACTAGTCCATAATATGATTATGTATGAATTTGTAAGGTTCAAATAGCAGTGTCTCTTTGAACTAGTAGTAAGCATGTCTGACTACAGATCAGGAGTTTATGGGATAGAATTCTGAGCCGGGAACATGTTAGGTACTGAGTATTTCTATCTAGAAACTATCTCGGTGATACTGTAATGACGTCGTTCCGGCTGACATATCTTATACTAGAGTAGTATAACTGCCATACCCCTAACACGTTAATGCACTACCATCTTAGACTTCATCATCACAAGCCATAAGATGGTAGTGGGTCAGCCTGTTAGGGTATGGTAAGCCCATACTCCTAATTCCATCGCTTCCGATCTAACAAACTATTGGTTTAGCTATATCTTTATGATAATAATTAATTAATTATCATAATTATATAGTATTATATATTAATTGGTTTCTACGCGACATCGTGAACGCTAAATCGCTTGGCGACACATCTTTGTCTATATAACTAGCTACTAGGTGGTAACTAGCTACGGCCGAAGCATCCCACCAGACCAGACTCGAGCCGGGAATCGAACCCAGGAATTCCAATATTATAATGCGACAGTGCCTTGTACGGAGGTTGTCAGAATGTGTAGTGGAATAAAATGACGTCATAACCAGTTGTAATCAACTTTACCAAAAACATGATTCACTACAACGTCCGCTGTGAAATATTCGATATTTACAGCGCGGGGCGATTCACACTCGCGCCCCGAATATGGCGAGGTCTATCGTAAATAAGAATTTACATTTCATATCGAAAATATATTTCGCTTTCGACGGCGGCGTTGCCGTAATTTTGTAACCCAGATACCCGTAAATCTCGGGTGCAATTTGACGGAAAATGTTGGTTGACGCGAATTTTTTGTAAACCAACTTCGCGTTGGTTGAAACTGGCTAGTTTTTGTTTGTTCCCCCTTTGTTCTCTTGCATTCGCATCGAATTTCACGAACGTGGGTTTTAATATAGGCAGGTTACTTAGCAGAGCTTTGAGCTTACTTAGAGTTTTTCAATGAGCATGCTATAACCATAGTAATTGTATATCTCCTGAAGATACTCTGGTTTCGAAACGCAACGTAATTGGTTGATCTATATTTACACTATATATATCGTATGAAGACAAGCATGGTTGTTCCGGGCTTAGCAAACTAGCGCACGACTTTTGATATGTTTGCGTAAGAACGTATCCCGGTCTGTGTTTCTTTTGTCTTCTTTTATTATTTCTGTCAAAATTCACCCAAATCAGTTCAGCCGTTCTGGCGTGATTTAATAACAAAACATAAATCCATCCAAACACTCGCTTTTATATGAAGGTGAACTATATAGGTATAGTATCATCATCATAATGAACCCATTGTTGGTGCAAACAAGGGTTTGGCGATAGTATACCACGCTGGCCATGTGCAGATTGGCAGACTTCACACGCCTCCGAGAACATTATGGAGAACTCTCAAGCATTCAGGTTTCCTCACGATGTTTTCCTTCACCGAAAAAGCAAGTGATATTTTAATTGCTTAAAAAACGCACATAACTCCGAAAAGTTAGAAGTGCGTGCCCGGGTTCGAAGCCCCGACCTCTGATTCGGAGGCGGACATTTTAACCACTAGGCTATCACAGCTACTAAGGTATAGTATACTGTATAGCAGATTATATAAATAGTTAACTAAGGGTCGCAACGTATGACCTAAATGTTATTCATAATACTTACACTCCCCTTACGTACATATTATAATTTTAATTTTGCATTACATCCTAAAGTCTACACCCAAATGTCAGGCCCTAAAAAAAAATATATCTAAATAGGATAAATTAAAAACAAAAAAAAATCTTTAATGAATATTATGAAAACCTTGATAGGTTGAAGATTAAAAATCATCTTTTGATATTTTTATTATAATTTTGTTTTTTCATATGAGATCGGCATTTTGGTCATTGAAAAGTGGTTTTTCTTCTGACTGCTTTTAAAGAACCTTTTTTTGTTCAATCTTGTTATTTCTGAAATAATTATATAATTTGAAAGCCTACGTTACTTTGGTATGAGAAAAACCTAATGGTATCATTGAAGTAATTTTAAAAATCGATTAATAATTCGAGATCTTATCGATTACAAATAAATAAGTATTTTCTATATATATATCAGTATTGATATTTATTATGTCAGTTCTGCGGTATAAGTATTCATTTTTTTATGTCCATGTCAAACTTAACGTTAACAACAACCCTAGCTTTCTTGGTGATGATTTTCAGCTTAAAATAAGTGCTTCCCGAAAGGATGCTTTTAGTTTATAATTAAAAAAATATATGTTAAATAATATGTTCAGAAAAACTCAACCACTTCCCCGTCGTTGAATTCTTAGGAGAAGAAATCAGGTACAGATTAAAAATGTTGATTTTTCACTTATATCTTTTACAAAAAGTTGGGGCGAAGCGGAAGCTGAAGAAAAAATCCGTAAGTCTCTTTTAAAGGGGCTAAGTTGCGAAATAGTGGGCCCGGTGGATGCACCCGCCGGGGAGGCCGGGGCAAATTGAAACTGGACTTGATTCACACACCGGTCACGGCCGCTCCACCGTACGGTCAGCATAACAAAATATATGTTACGTTTCTTGGTTAGTAAAAAATACAAGTAAATTTAGTCTAGAAAACTATTTTAATCACAGCGAGCTGCTCATGGTATCTTTAGTCATGATCAATGTCTTTCTTAATATAATTTTCAAGCGTCAACAAAAACTATTTTTTCAATTATGTTTACACAGAGATAGACCATTTTAATTATTTTTTTTGTTTGTTTTTGTACATATTTTATAGGAGGCCTTACAGTCCGAACGGTGCCGTGCCGTGTACTCCTGTTAGGTTGGGTTAATATTTAAACTAGGAACTTCTTCATTAAAACCATGTAGATATCTAAAAGCAGATGAAATAAACATTTTTAAACTAAAAATTAAACATTCTTGCTATACGTACCTAAACAATTAAATGAGGCATTTTACAAGCATTTTATGAGCAATTTATGAGCGTGACTTTATTAGCGGTTCGGAGTGCTAATGCTACTGATAAATAAAAACCACAAACAACCTCATATCAAAAATAATTAGAATATCATTTTATTTACGTAATATGACCCTTAGTTTCTTTATACGTGCTAATAACCACGTAATGCAATCTTTCAAATTTAGCAGTTCCCAAGTTCTGACATTGCGTATTCTTCTGTTAATGCGTAGCTGTCGTTTACATTTTAATTAATTCAAGTGTGTAATCTTTTATTCTACACTAAAGTGTAAAATAAAAGTCAACAGAATCCATCAAAAGGATTTATTTTGCTAACGGTACCCCAGCCGTCGCGTCCGGCACTGTCCGGTGCGCACGAATTGGCATGCATTGCGCCCCGGCTTTTTACACGCCTATCCCAAGTCTTATCCCTCCAATACAAGGCACAGGCGAGCAGCGTGAACAAAATTGTTGTATCAATTATTTCTTGTAATAACGTCCAATTATTTGTTGTTTTATGATTGCGTTTGACTACTATCTTTTTTGTGCAATTATTTCAATGGGAATTAACCAATGTATGAAATTCTCGTGTCACAGTTTGTAACACAACTCCTCGGAAACAGCTTTACTGTTTTTTATGAAATTTACATGTACACATTCGGTAGATCTGATCATAGGACGTAAACTGCCGGATCAGCTAGAACATTGTGTGTGTGTGTGTGTTTTTGCTACCTTTCGTAGCGAAAATTACAATAACATATTTACAAACTTTAGTTAGTTTTCTCTGCCTTTCATTAACAGTAAAAACTTTACTAATATTATAAATGCGTATGTAAGGATGTTTGTTACGCTTTCACACAAATACTAATCAACCGATCGTCATGAAACATTGTACACATATTCTTGGAGGTATTAGAAGTGACATAGGATATTTAAAATAAATCCAAATATAAAAAAAAAAATTAAAGTGTATGTTTAAAGCCTTTTTTTAACCACTAAAAGTTAGTGACAGAAATCTCACCTGAGGGTAAGTAATGATGCAGTCTAAGATGGAAGCGGGCTAAACTGTTAGGGGTATGATAACCCCATACTCTTAATTGGTTTCTACGCGACATTGTGCCGGAACGCTAAATCGCTTGGCGACACGTCTTTGTCGGTAACCTAACTGAATAAACCTGATTCTCATTATACTTCTGACTTGGACTACACACAAAAAACTGCTACGCCCGTAATAAGCACGTCCGCCTAAAACGATATCAGCAGATCATCTATTTACTTATATTGTTTGTTATATTTGATAACGCCACGGACCTCCCTCGCCTTTCCTTATCAGATGTATGTGCCCGTTCGGAATAAAAAGTAGGAAATGATATCATAGGGCATGCAAAACTTCATTTCTGTAGGCAGAATGGGACATATAAACACCTGTAGGTCCTGGCTTGGTTTCCGGGTCAGACCAAATGTGTGGTCGCAGGTTTTTCTGATTATGTTTTCCGTGTCTGCCTGTTGCTGTTTATTTTACAAATTTCTTTGTTCCATTTTTATTTTGTATATACACATGTCAATGGGGATATAAAGACGTAAGTCTCGATTGTGTTTATCTGTTAACCTACGTCCCCCAAATAAATACATGCTAGGTAAGTTTTTAATATCTAAATAATTGAGATATTATACACTTTCAGCTTCTGCTAGTGATAAAGTTTAATAACATTGTAAGTAACCATAAAACGAAAATTTGAAAATTGGGTAAGTTTTTCCACGACCACCCAGAAGTGTACTCACTCTCATTGTACGAACCGCCACACTCAAGTTAAAGTTGAAGTTATTCTTTTCATATCATGATCACCATGAGCAACCCATTTCCAGTCCACTACAGGGTTAGGGACTCCTCGCAGAAAATAGTTCTTGGTCGTAGTCCACCACGTTTTCCGAGTGCAGAAAGACTTCGTACGGATCTCCCTTCAGAAAAGAGTTGTTTTTCACCACGTTCGTCACGTGCTTATAAATAAACTTCGCACTCAAGCAGATTACCCCACGACGTTTTCATTCACCGTTGAAGTAATAATTAATTTAAATATATAACGTCATTTAAGAAATGTCGGGGAAAGAAAAGACGCCTCTAACAGGACGCCAAGGTCTGACGTAGTACTATATCTGCTATTTTAAACTTTTTCTATTGGGTGTGAAATATTGCTCTAATAAGATAGCTCTTAATATAATTTTAAGTGACATGTGAGATGGTGATAACAAAGAGAAAATTTACCTTGCTAAGTTTGTTGTGGGCTTCTTCTTAGACCGGGGCGCGTTTAGAACCCTCATAGCTTTAGTTTTAAGTTTACGAATGTAGTTATCACCATCAAATCACTGCTATGTAAATTATTGACGCGTCAAAAGCGCCTTTTAATAATAATAATAATAAATATTTATTTCAAGTAACATAGACTCATATTGTTAGTAATACAAAGCTTATATCTATGTTAGTAAATTAACCTAAAAAACACTAAGTACCTAATTATTAAGTATGTAGGTCATCGCTGCACCATTCCATTAGAAACGGCGCAGCAATGATTTACATATACACAGTCCAATCGACTGGCAATCAATTTCAGAATGCTGTTGGAACTGCTCCGCAATCTACGCACCAGGGATCCGCATCTTTTACGCATTGTCGCATAAAAACAATCAACTTGCGCCGCCGCAAACATCCCTGATGCGCTGCAATACCGGGGCAGCCCCATCAGCACCCTGAAGGCATTGTTATACTGGACACGGAGAGCGCTGTACGATTTTGTGGAGTACTTGACCCACAGGTTGCACGTGTAAAAAGATGTACAATAGGCTCTAAACAAAGTTATCTTTACATTGGTGGAACAACGTGCAAACCTGCGAGCCAGCATATTCGCTCTCACTGACACTGCTCTCCGTTCCCTCTCGATGTCAGTATCGTCTTTGAGGTCAGGGGTCAACATATGCCCTAGATATTTATATTGATACACTCTTTCTAGTGCATTTCCATTTAGAAAGATGGGTGGAACTTTCTTCTGTGTTTTGCCCATGGCCTCAAAGACCATTACCACACTTTTCTTTACATTATAAGTAAGACCGTGTTTTTCCACAAAAGCTTCACAAATCGCCAACAGTTTTCTCAGGCCACAAACCGACGCACTCAACAGCACCATGTCATCAGCGTAGCTAATGTTATTCAAACAAACCCCATCTATGTAACAGCCGGTCCTGGTGCTGCTGAGCTCGCCGAGCAACTCGTTCACATATAGGTTGAAGAGCGTAGGTGAAGTCAAACCCCCCTGCCTCACCCCGCACTCCAACAAATACGGACGTGATAATACGCCCGCCCATCGCACGCTGTTGACCTGGTTTCCATACCAATATTTGAAAATATTGATGAGTTCCAGTGGAACTTTAATTCCTTCCAGTTTTCTCCATAAGATATCATAAGATACCAGGTCAAAAGCCTTGGATAGGTCCAGAAAGCAGGCGTAAATTGGAGTCTTACGCTTCGTATAGTATGTGACAGCATGCTTAAGACCAAGCACAGCGCTCTCCGTCGACACTCCAGGTTGAAATCCAAACTGGTTGTCATGTGGCCTAAATAACTTATTCAGTTGGTTATTAAGCATGCTGTCAAACACCTTCGAGATGACCGTTGCCAATGAGATAGGCCTATAGTTGTTTTTGTCCGCTAAGTCGCCGGTTTTGTTTTTCACAATAGGTACAACTATAGTCCTCATCATCTCACTAGGCATAAAACTGTGGCTCATACAAATATTATAGAGCATTGTGAGCACTCTGGGTAAGTGTGGCCCTTTTAAAGGACTATTTGAATAAAGATTATTTGAATTTGAATTTTGAATTTGAAACTACCTATTTCCTTGTAAATACACTTGTTTCAATTACAAATGATTCCAGCACGTTAGACAACGGTCTGCACAGTAGCTATTGACGGAGGTACGTATTGAGACGTCACTGCGCCACATTTAATGCATGTTTCAGCGCGTCCAAGTGGCGCATCTAATCTGCACAATTAATCCGCTGATTGCATAGAACGGCTCTTTGTCCCTTAGTGCTTGTCGTGTAACTGGATAATTCTACACTAGACGGATGGACGTGTCAGCCGCCGCCCACTGATCATTGCTCTTGCGGTGTGCATTAAATTGTACGAATTAGGTTAGTAGGTATTTGGTTAAAGACGTCTAAGACACCAACGCTTATTTTATTTAAACTAAATATAAGGTTAACAAGTTTTTTTTTTTACAAGTAAGACATTGACGGCAATCTCACCTGATGGTAAGTGACGATGCAGTCTTAGATGGTAGCGGGCTAACCTGTAAGGGGCATGGTAAACCCACACTCCTACTTGGTTTCTACGCGACATCGTGCCGGAACGCTAAATCGCTTGGCGACACGTCTTTGTCGGTTGGGTGGTAACTAGCCACGGCCGAAGCCTCCCACCAGACCAGACTCGAGCCGGGAATCGAACCCAGGACCTCCAACTTTAAAATGCAACAGCGTACGCGCTGCACCACGTTAGGTCGTCAAAAAGTCGTTGTCGTTGTTGTGGTTCAATTTTAGATGATGCAGTCTAAAATTGTAAGGGGTAACCTGAACGGAGAGGAACGCTACATCACTTGGCGATATTCTTTGCCGATAAAGTAGCGACATAATGGGAGATAGTCTTTCATCATTAATTCACCTTTTTAAATATAAATACTAAGAGAAATGGTCCTTTTATGTTTGGGAATTAGCATAATTAATAATTATGCTAATAAATAATTATATGCATTGAATTAATTAACATAGCTCGGAGAACCGATGGACGTTGGGGTCCCAAGGTGTTGGAATGGCGACCCCGCACCGGTATACGTAGCATTGGTCGACTCCCAACAAGGTGGACGCTGGATACAAGCGGCCCAAGACCGTGGCCATTGGAACTCCTTACAAAAGACCTATGTCCAGCAGTGGATGTCTATCGGTTGAAATGATGATGATGATGATGATTTGGGAATTGATATATTTTATATTTGCCACGTGATGATTACCTGGCAAATACAACTTTTGTACCTCTGGTCCGTCGTGGAAAATGGGAGTGACATATTTTTTTTTTGATGCCAGCCTTGAGTAAGTTGTTGGGAGAAGCCAGGGGAGAATGTTAAGGCATCAGCCTCGATGATCAATAACGCGACTGTATTCATAACTTTTGAAGCTCACCAACATATGAGCAGCGTGGTGGGACTAAGGTTTTTTCCTTTATCATTTTGTATAGAGATATCTTTAGTATATCTACTTGTATCTCAATATAAATAGCAAATGTCAAGACGTGGATATTCTGCTGCGTGAAAGCAGAAAATTCTATCACATATATATAACACAGTACTGCATTAATAATATTCTTCAAGAGATTATAAGGAGGGTGAAATTTCTACCGGATAGAATAAGATTAAGATCTATAATCCAATATTATTTGATAATCAAATCCTACAGAATTTCCTGAGCACAGGTGGTCTTCCTTTGACTCCAGACAGGAATGGAACCGCAAATGCAAAGTCGATTGGTAAATTGTAAAGTACGCAGTCAGCAGTTCGACGGCCAATCGAATGTTACGAGCAACACATTCTAGAGAAGACACAGAATTCTACTGGTACTACTACTTCATAAGCTATACATAATTAACATCAGAATACCAGTTGTAAATTTATAAGGTTTATGTTTAAAACTGAAGTAAAACTTTACTAAATTAATTTTTCTGACTTCATCAAAACCAGTTTTTTCGTCTTCTATATAGGATTAGCTGTGATTAATTTTAGTAGAATTTTCAGTAGTTAAGTAAAAATTAATAAATAGATACAGGAATTTCTTAGTCTTAGGAAGTCCAATCTTAGGTGTGCAAAGAAGGTTAAGTTGAACATACTTTATTCCGCATAAAATAGGCAAAAATGCTCGGGCAATTTATACTTTCTATTTATTCTTTATACAAAAAATAATAATACGGAGATAATCCTTATCCTAATGCCTAGTAAGAGGCAGGGAAACCCTCATCTTCAATAGTTATATACCTACGTGTGTTTTGTCCTCTCAAACCAAATGAAGGTGTTTGAGGCGAGTAATGTCTCTAAAATTGGTTTTTGCTTTTTGTGATTATAATTTAGTTTTTCTGACCAATTGCTCCAGTTGCTTGGATAAAAAGGATCACACATAGTAGTCTTGAATGTACTGAGAATGACCGCGTTACTCTATGACTCCTACCGTCTTCAATTCTCAGATAACTGCGGCCCTAAACATTTTATTATCTCTATAACTACATCTTGGGGACACTTGAAGGGTCATGGTACGTCTGGCCGATGTACTTTGTGATTGGGCGGAGGTGTAAGATAGTTACGATAAAACTTTTTCATTACGAACGAACGGTGTTTGTACTACTATAGAGGTATCTCATGAGCGTGTTAGTGAAACTAAAGATGGAAGGGTAATAGTTAACTTTAAAGAGAAAAAATTAGAATAGAGTAGAGAAAGTTCAGTAATTATTAGTCAAGTTTGTCACTACCGAGAATCAAACCCTAGACCATCCACTTATAAGACAGTGTGCAGCACAGCGCCAGAGAGGTTTTAAAAAAGTCTACATTAGTAATAAAGATTTTTAAATTGGTTTTCACATTATTTATTTAAACGTCAACAACGTCAACTTTCGTGAGTACCTAGATTTTCTTTTAAGGCCAATTTTTTTAACAACACTGCAAATGTCTTAAAACATGCGAAACTTGAAGGATAAGAGATAAACTGACGTAAGTGAATGTTTAGAGATGTTGCTGGCACCATTTAACGAAGCGCGCTTACTTTTGCAACAAACATCTTGGTTTTGGATGTCTGAAAGAGATCGCTATATAGTGATATGTACGCTAAATTATTATATGCGCTTTGTTTTGGTGATCAGGGTTCTGTACCAAAAGAGTGCCAATGGAGTCTAAGAAGCCACACAAAAATTGGAGCCTGTATCACCACTATAAAACCATATATTGAAGTTGAAAGTATGAATGTTCTACAGGAAACGTAAATTGATAATACCAATATCATATTCTATATATGTTCCATTTCCCAGCGTGAACATACAAAACGAGTCTATCTTGCACTCATTTGGTCTTTTTTAATCTGTAATTTTGTGAGGTATAAAGCATGAGGTATAAAATAATTAAAAAAAATATATATATATTTTTTTAATTATTTTCCAAATTATTTTTCAAAGATCCATACATTATGTATAACAGACCAAAACCATAAAACTTAAAAATGAATGTATATCGCACTCTGTCACCGTAGATATAATTTCAAAACACCTGTTTAAAGTCAAGTGAAGAAAAGATATTATAGATCCATTTATATTCTAATCGTCTATTTCATTTGCTAAATATACCACTTGCCAGTAATGAAAGCAAATATTTCCATTTCGGAGAACAAAGTTTACATTTCACAAATCTCCATAAAGTTTAGTGTTTGTTTCCAAATTGCACAAATTGAAAGAAAGCTGAAGCTCTTTTATTCGGTCCCCTTAATGATTACTTTGATTTTTGCGAAATTAGCATATTCCACCCCATTGCAGTCTATTCCTTTTAATGATTCATCATCACAATTGCGAATTTGGTGGTACTTACTTGTGCCCTTTACGTGTGGTCGAAGTTTATAAGGGAAAGAGATCTGAGTATTGGTAAATGTATCTTTATCGATTGGAACAGTTTAATTTTAAAGAAAAAAAAATAAACAACGTACTTTTTTGATGGGGGTGCAATCAGTGAAAGCGATTGCTGTTTATTTAACCCGCTGCTTAATCCGCTCATAGCCTTAGCTGTAAACCATTCAACTAACTTGACAGTTCTATCCCCTTCGCATTACGCGGCATTTTGCTTAGACGTCATTGTTAGCGAGGAATTTTAATTAAGCTTATATCTATGTTTTATTCCCTGCGATAAATTGCTTAAATATTATTATAATTGCCGTATTGCGAATTTATTTGTGAAAGATAGCTTCGTAGAAGTCAGACGTAATTATTCCAGAGTCCATAAATTGAGAATTTCTAGTTAGTATTTTAGATTTATATTTAATTTTCAACTTTTGCTTCCTAATTTATTTGATTTTCCTACCTTCTAACTTACCTGTTTAGGGCTGGCTATTAAAAGAGCTCAATTCCGAAAGTTGTGTCAGAGTTACCATTAAAATATGGTTTGAATTTATTTTTTGTTTTAAAATCAGCGTACTTATATAATTTAACCATTTTAATGATATCAAAACCAGTCAATACATAAAGTACAACTATAGAAATTTTATAACGTTAAACAGTTAATGCAAACTAAATGCAAAGAGATTTTTTTGCCAACCTATTATTGTATTTTCTGCAAAGATCTGGAATATCCTTCCAAATTTTATAATCCGATACCTTAGGTAACCAAATCAAGAGCAAATCTCCCAGGCAAGCAAGTCCTACATTAAGCCCTATCGTCTATATATATATAAATAAAGGGTGCTTATAATAGGGTTGCCAAAATTTTATTACTGTTGAGTTTCTTCAACAAACATGTCAACAGATGAATGAAATGAAATGAAAATGTTTATTTTAAACCCACTAACTATAAGTGAAGCGGTGATAGCCTAGTGATTAGGGCGTCAGCCTCTTAATCAGAGGTTGGTTGTTCGGATCCGGTCACGCACCTCTGACTTTTCAAAGTTATGTGCGTTTTAAAAAAATTAAATTATCACTTGCTTTATCAAAGTCGTAAACGCAAACCAGTTTCCGACGTAAAATCATAAAACCCATACAGTAAAGTGTCCTAAAACATTGGAATCACTATTCAGATCGGGCAGCACTTGAGCAGTTTAGTGCCGCGGCACCTGCGGACGCTTTACGAGCCGTTTGCAGCCGACGCCCGAGTGGGTGACGAGTTGTTGCTATTCACTAGTTTGTCAATCCCCACCACGAGCATCGCTAGTTGGCCACTGTAATTCACAAATTCCATTTGTAATGCCAGTAAAAAGTTACTTGGACAACAATCCTTGTAATTTTTGAGGTAGTCATTTTAATTACGAGATAATTTTATATTTAAAAGAAAGAAAATTAATTTATTCTTATATGGTGTTACACAGTACATCTTATTCTAATCAGAAATTTAATGTCTGTCTATGCCGTGGTATATATATGCCGTTTCTTATAGGAAACACACGTCGTTGATTTTCAGCTGAGATTTGAGTGACGTCACAACAACAACACAACAGTAATAATAATAACAATAACAGTAATTACAAGCAACAGAAAAGAAAAAACCAGATAGAAATAACGAGGAACCGAAGGTAGCAGCAAAAAATATAGCTTTTTAATTATATAAATATAATTAATCATGTATGATATAAATATGATATTTCTATTTATTAAAACAGATAAGTGTTATGTATTGCATAGATTATTACATATATTTGTGTTTATAAATATGTATCCATATATATATTTTTCAGTGTTCCCTCGCCCTGGTTATTTTTGCATAACATCCTGTGCTAGATTGTCATGGTAAGAACCGATGAGGTTTCATTGCTGTTTTTGAATGTCTTGTTTTTATGTTGTACATGAAAGTGTACTTCTATTTCATTTTCATTTCATTTGTAGAAGAAACATAGTTATCGACATAGTTCAATACTTACGGAGCTAAAGTCGCGTGTACGTGAGCCGATGGTACTTTGCATCCCGAGTGCATTCCCGTGAAAATTTGGAGCATGTACCGTCATAACAAAACTTGGTGCTCCTATGTCTCGTATAAATTGATTAAACTACTTCGTTGCTTATTATCCAATGGCATTATAGCCAAGTACTAATGTGTACATAAGGAATAAAACAAAATAAACAAAATATAACAGGAAATTTTGATGGTTTGCCACAATTCAAGTTCAGTTAAATAACAGCAATAACTTGTAATATCACTGACAATTAAAGAATAACACAAGGTGATATTATGAAACATTATCTCCATTGTCCCGTTAGGCGGCGAAAATCGCAAGGCAAATGGCAACATTTATTTTAAACAGCCCAATAAAATCGAAATCGAGTCGTTCAGGGAAGACGTCAACAAATAATCAACGCAAAAACTCAATAAACATCGCGCGGAGGCGGAAATTCGGCAAAATTAACGCGCAACCAGATACAAAACATTAATTCCGAAATAATTAAAGAAACGATTAAAGTGCCTCAACCCTATCCGGGGCCGAAAATTGTTAGCGTACGAAACAGGGCTGTCTCCGGCAATAAACTTTGCTCAGGAATTTCATTAGTTTCGTTCAATAAATTAAGAGGTTATGCTCGCGTGTGTCAGCCCTGCAATTACCTCGTCTGGAGGTGTAATGAAGAGCCCTCCACTAAGGAGACTGTTTGGGAATTATAAATGTGATAAGATGTGTCGCTACTACGTAGTCTTAAATATAGGAAAACCTCAAAGTAAAAGTTAATTCAAACCTTCTTCGCCTTTGGCCTCGCCTTATCGCGTTATGTGGGGTCGGCTTTTTTTATCATTCGGCGCCACGTCGATCTTACTTTAGTATCCTCATCATTGAGGCCGAGGCATTTCATGTCCTTTTGGACATTCGTCAACCATGTAGTTGGGGGTCTTCCCCTTCCCCTGCAGCCATGGAAAGGCACTTTTTCACTACGTAATCGTCAGGCCTACATGTCCGTACCATCTGAGCCTGGATTCTGTAATTTTTTCAGTTAATTCAAACCTAAGTTTTTTAATAACTCTTACGATGTTACCAATACTTTCTCGTTTATCTCCCACGTCCGATGGTTTACTAGTAGAAAATTCTGTAGACATAGGTAAACACACACTTGTACACTCCTATATTTAATTCATGTATAAGTGTCTTGACATCAATATTTTAGTGGTGTAAGATAGGACGTTGGTAATATCTGAAGATTTGTAGAAGTGCTACGTATGCAATGCAAACGTATTAAAGCTCTGTATCTTTTCTGAAAAATGGTAACCGACATACGTACAAAACAGTCTTACGCCCACACGACCTCATCCATAAAACGCATTACGGTCTCGGTTCCACGTTGGTATTTTTATTGACCCATCACCACCGTACCGACCTTAGAGTGTCCAGAAAAAAGATTTTCTGTATTATAAAATAAATATGTACTGACAATTTGAAATTCAAATTTCAAAAAGAGTTTATAAATAAAATTATCACCTCGTACAACGTGAATGACTTATCTGCCGCGGCGAGTCTCTTATGTTACTGCCCAAATGCGCCGGGACAGCAAATTTAACACTGCCCGGGTAGAGTTTACTTTGTACAGCTTCACTGTCAGAAGTCACTGAAGTCAAAGTTACAAAGTATAAAATCAAAAAGTTGACATTGACAGATAACAATTTCAAATATTAAAGTAGGTAATTTATTAGACTTTTATTTATTAATAAGAAAAAGGCTTCGGAGTAACGGGGTTTTCCAAATTATACAAACATAGGACTTACAGAATAGTAAAAAAACCTGTTTTATACAGGAATAATATTATGATTGTAATTAATAAACAAGTGGTTTAACAATGATAGGTATAATTGTGCAAAATTGTCTGGGCCACACTTTACGCATTGGAAATGTTGACTTCAAAAAGCCCTCATCACCCAACCTGTAATTTAGTAATAATGCTCAAACTTTAGCATAATAACTTATATTGACTTGTGAAAATGCTCAAACTTTAGCGGAATAGCTTGGGTTGTATTGACTTATCTATTAGATTTAACATACGTGTTATACGTACGTTTCAGCTCCATTCAGCCTAGTTAATTCCCGCGTCAGTCAAAATTATCAGGAGACTTCATTAAATCAAATCAAAAATAGCTTTATTCACATAAACCTATTACAGGCATCTATGAATCGTTCCTATATATCACATTTTTCATTATTAATTCTATTAGTGATGGTGATAATTGCACTCGTTAACTTAAAACTAAAGCCAAGAGGGTTCAAATCGCGCCGGTAATTAATAATAATAATAGCCGGTTTTTCTTTCATCTTAGTACTAAGTAGTAGCACTTATTATTTTTGCTCTACCAGTGTTTTAGTGTTTGTGTCGACTGTAAGTAAATGTAAGTGTAATTTTGTTTCTTATCATTTCAAACATCTCCGTACACACGGTATTCTCTGGGCAAGATTTATTCCAGGTAACGTGCCTTTACACAGCGAGCGTCACTCGTAGCCTTGGGTACCACAAAGTTTAGCGCGACAACTGTATTAGATAGCTCTTAATATAATTTTAAGTGGCATCTGAGATGGTGATAACAAAAAGAAAGTTTACCTGGCTAAGTTTGTTGTGGGCTTCTTCTTAGACCGGGGCGCGTTTGGAACCCTCATAGCTTTAGTTTTAAGTTTACGAATGTAGTTATCACCATCAAATCACTACTTTGTAAATTATTGACGCGTCAAACATGATCAACCCATTACCGGCTCACTACAAAGCACGGGTCTCCTCTCAATATGAGAAGGGTTTGGCCATAGTCCACCACGCTGGCCATATGCGGATTGGCAGACTTCACACGCCTTTGAGAACATTATGGAGAACTCTCAGGCGTGCAGGTTTCCTCACGATGTTTTCCTTCACCGTTGAAGCAAGTGATATTTTAATTGTTTAAAAACGCACACAACTCCGAAAAGTTAGAGGTGCGTGCCTGGATTCGAACAGCCGACCTCTGATTAGGAGGCTGACGCCCTAACCACTAGGCTATCACCGCTTCTTCGACGCGTCAAAAGCGCCTTTTAATGCCTGTTTGAATTTGAAAAAGATATTTAGAATTTTTCTCTATAATTAGCTTATATTTACTCATTCTGCTCAACTGTGCAAAGTCAACAGTGCCCGGAAATATCTAACTGTGGGACAGGGGGCTAAGCCGCAACACTTATATTTTTTCCACTATCTTGAGTTATTAGATAATTCTTGTCTCGCGGCCGGTGATTTAGTGGCGGGGTCGTCCGCGGAGGGCGCTGGCGACGCTAAAAAACCACAGACGTCATTATGATTAATTCCCCCCCAGTTATCTTGTTTCTTGTAATTTCATACTTCTTCGTGTCCATTGACCGCGTTCCACGCTATCTTTATTAATGAGGACTCTAGGTGTTTTATGAGTGGGAGTTCAAAGTATTTTTTTTTTGATTAGTCGCACGCCACTACTTTGTCGTCACTTGTAAAAATTTAACCAGTGACGTTGATGTGTTCAATTATACAACTAAGCTAATGAAAGATGTGTTTCGAATAATGAATAGAAGCAGGCGTTACTTTGCGGAAGTCCATGACAAACAATAAACAGAAAGTATAATTTGCTATATAAGCAAAGTGACTTTGCTTTTCGCGCTTGTGAAGCCAACATTTCCTGAGGATGATCCGGGGTCGGGTCGAAACGTGCGTAGAGGTTCTAGTGGAGGATTTTGTGTGGTATTATACTATACTAATCTCCCGGTTGTCGGCGGAATATAGCAAATTATACTTGCTGTTTATTGTTAGATGTGTTTCGTCAAACACAGTTAATTATACATTTGATTCTAACAACTCCACCCGTCTAAATGCAGATTCTATCCCAAGAAGATTATTGCGAGTGATTTCATGTTGTCCTTTGATGAGGTTTGCTTATTATCTCTTAAGATTTCCATCAGGTCCTAATAAAATGTAATTTATTGTATAGGTCTTTCGGTTCAGTTTTGACATAGATATGTCAAATGTGTGTGATTATGAAGTATCAATAACACCAAACATTAATTAAACCATTAAGCTGATAAACTGTGGAAGTTTTAAAGATTTTGTGAACATTTGCGTAAATAGATATCGGACCTAAACGTAGCAAATCACTTGCAATACGAGCACGAGTCTAATATTAGCGGTAGACTGTTAGTCATGAGGTAACACATTAAAGTAGATTTCAGCGTTGGTTTTGAAAATCCTATTATAGAAAGTAAGAAATCCTATATTCGTGACTAACTTAATAATAATTAGTGTCTGATACGTTGGAGAATAATAATAAGTGGTGATAGCCCAGTAGTTAGACCGTCAGCCTCCTAATCAGAGGTCGGCGGTTCGAATCCAGGCACGCACCTCTAACTTTTCTTTTTTAAAATATCACTTGCTTCAACAGTTAAGGAAAACATCGCGAGGAAACCTGCACGCCTGAGAGTTCTCCATAATTTCTCAAAGGCGTGTGAAGTCTGCCAATCCGCACATGGCCAGCGTGGTGGACTATGCCAAACCCTTCTCATATTGAGAGAAGACCCGTGTTTTGTAGTGAGACGGCTGATTATGATGATGATGACGTTGGGGAATAATTAAATTATTACAAATATTTATTAATTGTCATGTTGACATAAGTTCAGTCGAGTTGAGAGCCACTAGTCCCCACACATGGAACCGCAGAAGGAGACCCAGGCCAGCCTGTGCTCTGCATAAACTTTTCATTTTCGCTCGCGTTAACTTTCCCCGATACAACACGGCACAATATGTCGGCGAAACTTCGATAGGGCCGACACCGAAATATTGTGTCGAAATTTATAGCTACCGCGGTCAACCGTTGCGACGGGTTGAGAGGTACGGCCATAATTCTGGCGATGTATAATTTTAAGACGCTATAGCTTTTTAGCGGTGATAGCCCAGTGGTTAGGGCGTCAGCCTCCTAATCAGAGGTCAGCGGTTCGAATCCAGGCACGCACCTCTAACTTTTCGGAGTTATGTGCGTTTTTAAACAATTAAAATATCACTTGCTTCAACGGTGAAGGAACATCGTGAGGAAACCTGCACGCCTGAGAGTTCTCCATTATGTTATCAAAGGCGTGTGAAGTCTGTCAATCCGCACATGGCCAGCGTGGTGGACTATGGCCAAACCCTTCTCATATTGAGAGGAGACCCGTGCTCTGTAGTGAGCCGGTTGATTATGATGATGATGATGATAGCTTTTTATAACACGCTTCAGTTATTAACAATCCCGTGCACCGAAATGCAAGCGAAGCCGTCGGTCTCGGCCTTTTTCACTAATAATAATCATTCAGGCCAACTCAAGCTGCGAGGTGAGACTTAGCTGCAATTTCTTCGGTTTTCTGCCCGGCGTGACTTTAATAGACTGTCAGTGGTAAAGATTATTTTTATTAAATATGTTATAGATATACTGCGTATTTTTGTATTATGCTACCAACAGTGCTTTATAAGGTTATTATGTTACTTGTTAAAAACAAAATATTTATTCGATATTAATATATCTTAGTGCTTAGCTGTAATAAGTAATCTTCTGCTTTGTTTTAAATAAGAAATGATGATGCGGTCAAAGGCTGAAGGAACTTCACTGGACTTTGCTGATATTTTCTGATAAAACAAGACACATTTATTTCAGTCAAATAACTTTGTTTCTTTAATTACTTCTTAAGTCAGAAATAAGGCTTAGCGCATTTTATAGATCTTAGTTGTTTCTAGAGAGAAAGAACCGTCCGACTCCCACGTTACCGTCCGACCCCCCGTTATCCCAAACCTCGCCTAAGCCGAGGTTCGGCCTTACAGGAGGCGCCCTTAGGCAGACGTTGTTTTAGTTTCTTTGAGCCTGAGGGCTCAAAATTTCTTCAAGCAGAGCTTCTTTTCGAAACTCGCCAAACAGCCCGGTTACGCTGTGGCAACCAAAAGGGTTTTTTTTCCGAAAAAAAAAATTGCGAGAAAACAGTCAGATACTGACATTGAATAATAAAACTATGGTCCGCTCGCATTAGCAGCACGCCCTCCACTTTGAAAACTGAACAAGTTGTCTTCTAGCGGCGAAATCGTCTGTACCCGCAGTAGATAATTAAACAGCTGCGCCGCGTAAGGGCCGCCCTCAATGAACTAGACCGTAATATTGGAGACGGCGAAATTAAAATTTACAACACAACTTACCGACGCTCAAACTGAAGTAGTTTCAGTTAAATAATGCCTGCTGTTATCATGGCGATTAAACTTTATGCCTGCGATAGATACTCATGAGTTTATTAGCTTGTACTTTGTTATAATATTGAACGCCTTGTTCGTGTTCAAGAATATTAATATAGATGCAGAAAAGAAGAATGCAAACCAATAAAATGTTGTCTCCAGCTATTTTTAATTTATTTTTCTTCGTGAATATCTCAATGTTACTGACTCTTGTGAAGAAATTTGATTAATCTTAAAATTTTATTACGAAAAAGATAAAATGAAATCCTCAAAAAAAAGGCCGCCATTTTTGATAAGCTAAGCAATATATCAGTTATGATATTGCTGAGGAACGGGTAAGTAACAAAACAGTTATAACCCTTTAAAAAAAAATTGGTAACATAAACAAGCTTGATAAAGAAAAAAGAAAAACATGTCTTGAGATTTAAGAAGTCTTTTTTATAAATAATCTTTATTCAAATAGTCCTTAAAAAGGCACTTTTGACGCGTCAATAATTTACAAAGTAGTTATTTAATGGTGATAACTATATTCGTAAACTTAAAACTAAAGCTATGAGGGTTCCAAACGCGCCCCGGTCTAAGAAGAAGCCCACAACAAACTTAGCCGGGCTTATCTATTATTAAAGGTGACTAAAAATTTAAAATAATTAAAGCATTGTTATTTCACCATTTTATAACAATTTTGTGCGTGTACCTTTTTTATTTTCCGTCACGAAAATCTTGATTACAATATTTTTAATGTGCCAAAGGCGTTCTGCATATTTCCCGATATTAAATTTTATTCACACATGTGAAAAAAAATTAATATTTCACGGATTTCCGATGTGTTTTAATTATTTCGTAGAACCATCACGCAAATTACAGCTCCTCTTATGAAATTATTCGGGTTAAAATTAAAATACTATACCATGGTTGACCTGACTTCGATGAAAAAGGCCCTTCTACGTAGGTCTGAAAACTTTTGATTCGTGTTTTTAGGGTTTCGTATCCGGTCTGTGCCAACCGGACCCTATTACTAAGTGACCGCTGGCCGTATGTCTGCCGGCAGGTTGTATCTTTTTTTTTTTCGTTTTATGGCTTTACACAGATTAGCCAATGTCAAGTTTATAGCAATGTAGAAGTTAGGGAGAAATGGCGGGAAACTTCGCACTCTGCGGACGCGGCTCCCTCAAACCTTTCCCAAATCAATACCTGTTAACCATTCAGAAAATTAGCCACTACACAAACGACACCAAAACTGTCCACGACACAACCAACACCACTCCTTTTCAAAATTAGCCAACAAACATTAATTCAAGAAAAGCATGAAAAAACCGCGCCCGCCTTATACGAAGTCTCCCGCCTTTCTCAATTGTCAAGCTTTTTTATTATTCTTTCGTTTTATGGCTGTACACAGATTAGCCAATGTCAAGTTTATACCAGATTTTTTTTTCTTTCGTTTTATGGCTTTGCACAGAATATCCAATGTCAAGTTTATAGTAATGTAGAAGTTAGGGAGAAATGGCGGGAAACTTCGCACTCCGCGGACGCGGCTCCCTCAAACCTTTCCCAAATCAATACCTGTTAACCATTTAGAAAACTAGCCACTACACAAACGACACCAAAACTGTCCACGACACAACCAACACCACTCCTTTTCAAAATTAGCCAACAAACATTAATTCAAGAAAAGCATGAAAAAACCGCGCCCGCCTTATACGAAGTCTCCCGCCTTCCTCAATTGTCAAGCTTCTTGGCGCCGATTATTTTTGACCACAGATAATAATATACAGTCGGCCAAAATTGATTGTTACCTTTCTAGTATTTTATCGAAACTTTTGACACCACAGGTTGTATCTTGTAAACGGTAATAGATAGATACTTGAACGCACAGATTATTTATTATTTTTGACTCCGTGGCGCAGCGCGTGCTCTGTTGCATTTTAAAGTTGGAAGTCCTGGGTTCGATTCCCCGCTCGAGTCTGGTCTGGTGGGAGGCTTCGGCCATGGCTAGTTACCACCCTACCGACAAAGACGTGTCGCAAAGCGATTTAGCGTTCCGACACGTGTAGAAACCAATTAGGAGTATGGGTTTACAATACCCCTAACAGGTAAAACCCGCTACCATCTTAGACCGCATCATCACTTCCCATCAGGTGAGGCATCAAGGGCTAACTTGTGGTGTAAAATAATATAAATAAAATTAGTAGTGTTATGTCATGAAAGGACTGTGATTTTACTATATACTTTTATTTTTTATTTTATACACTACAAATTAGCCTTTGACGGTAATCTCACCTGATGGTAAGTAGTGTAGTCTAAGAGGGTAGCGGGTTAACCTGTTGGGGTATTGTAAACCCTAATTCCTAATTGGTTCCTACACTAAATCGCTTGGTGACACGTCTTTGTCGGTAGGGTGGTAACTAGCCACGGCTGAAGCCTCGAATCATCGAACCCAGGAACTTTTAAAATGCAACAGCGCTCCCGCTGCGCAACGGAGCTCGTCAAAAAAAGAATCAAAAGATTTCTATTCCCGCAAATTAAAACTTTTTATATTCATTCACAAAATTCGAATATCCGTTACTTTAAAGTTGGTTACAAACGTATTGAGGATGGCCACGCGTTCAAGCTCGAGAGAAGATGCTCATATCTCCCTTTGCCTCCAAATTTAATAAGCGTTTAACACTTCAAAGCCTGGGTGTAAAGCAATTTGGTAGTCGAAAAACAGCGAGTTTTCGGCTGGCAACGTAATTGGTTTAGAGTACCGGGCCTCGGTAAAAGATTAATTAGCGCTGCAAACAGCGAAGGTAGCGCTTTTAGGCGCTGTACGGCGCTCGAGTACGTAATGGCTGCGGCGGAGCACGGGCGCTCTGCGTTCACAATAGCCTTTATTCCTTTGAGCGCAGAGTCGAAATTGTACATGGAATTGTTTTGTTGCGTTTGTAGGCGTAAATGCAGGGATGGTACGCGTTTAATGTTCCCGTTTCAAGATCTGCAGGATGGTGAGGAATTGGATAATTTTTTATGATGAGTTTTACCTACTTACCCGCTTACCCACTTACCCACTTGCTATTTACTAGTTTCCGTCTGCGACTTCGTCAATATGGAAAATTGAGTATATAGAAATATCAAATGTGAGAGTAATAAAAAATATGATGAATCATCCTTATCTAGGCACGTTGTTCGAGCGGGAGATTTCACTTTTGTTTTTTTGGAATAAAATGGAGCCTGTTTGTATTTCTGACTATAAGCTATCTACATTTTCCAATTTCCTATTTTTTTTTTTGTGTAAATATCACTTGCTTCAACGGTGAAGGAAAACATCGTTAGGCAACCTGCACGCCTGAAAGTTCTCCATAATGTTCTCAAAGGCGTGTGAAGTCTGTCAATCCGCACATGGCCAGCGTGGTGGACTATGGCCAAACCCTTCTCATATTGAGAGGAGACCCGTGCTCTGTAGTGAGCCAATAATGGGCTGATCATGATGATGATGACGCGTTAGCTCTTGACTGGAATTTTATTTCATAGTCTAAGTTCACTTAACTATCCATCTAAAATGATAGTGGGCTAGGCTTCTAGGTCTGGCAGTTTTATTAAACCTATTAACAAAGAGTAAACGAGACAAATATCGAACATACCAACATACACATTTATATTACATATTATATTAATTTTTGTGTACTCATTAATAGCGTTAGTGTGCATTTAATATTTAACTAAGATTCTATTATTTTTATGCACAAATTTTACTAGAATTTTAGACCACATTGATTTGAATCGGATTCCAGTGATTTGTTTTGCATTGAAATGGTTTCACAAAATTCATTATAATACTCGATTAGGTTGATTGATAAAAATGTGTTATTTTCGCACAGACTAACGCTTTCTTAATAAATCCTTAATAATTCTAGGGCCTGAATTTGATTTCCAGCCTGAATCAATTTGAAGTACTTAATAAGTTTTCTTGGTGGGAAACTTTGGAATTAACCCCTGCCGAAGCTGGAAGAGTTTGACCCCTGCCAAAGATAAATTGGGCATTTTTAATTTCTGAATTTCCTCTTATGCGTGGAGTCGTAACTGGTTACCATCCATTCAAAAAATACATACTGCCAAATGATTTCTTTTTCGATTTTCCGCTACGATGACACGTGGAAACTGATTCGGGGTTCCATACAATAACAGGTTAGCCCGCTACCATTAAACATTGCATTATCACTTACCACCAGGTTAGATTGCAGTCAACTGCTAACTTCTAGTAGAATGAAAAAAAAAAACATAGCCAAAATATGTGTGTGGTTGTCAATACATCTGCCACAAAATGCATTTCGTTAATATCTCAATAGCAGTGCCTGCTTTTGTGCGGGAAAAATCACAAAAATATTTTCCGCGCGGATAATTAATTCATCCGCATGCCTGTCACACCCCTGCCATCCAATCTCGAAGTTATCGGCGATCCGCACCCGATAGACGGCCCACGTGCGTCTTGCAAAATTTACTATAACAATACCCACGGAGGGGCGGAGAGGGTAAATCATGTATTTTATTGTCCACGGGCCGTTTTCATAACGTGCGGTAAACGTAATCGATAATGTCACCCAGACCCATGTGTGTCCAGATTATTGAGCCTGTTACTTCTTTATTTATTTCAACTCATTATTACAACCTCTAGACAAGAGATACAGAAAGAGGAAGAACTCGGAAACCTTAATTATTAAAAGCTAAATCGATCTTTATCAATCAACAAAATCAAACAAAATCAATCTTTGGCCTCTTTGTGCTAAGTCCTTTTACCAACCTACCACCTACCACTTTCGATATGTCTCTATTTTATTTAATTTTTATTTATTTGGGACAGTAAACAATTGTATATTAAATACTAGTACCGAGATAAACTAACACATAATAACTATAAATAAATATACAATTAACAACACTATCCACGACTTAATGAAATTGACAATAACAAGGGCGTGACAAAATATTTAAGAAAAAGATTAACAATAAATAATAGGAAAAGTAAAATTAAAATTAAAACATGTGAAAGAGAAAAAAATAATTAAAAACGATTGTAACAAAATAAGTTCAATAACACAAAATCCTTGTCATTACTAAAATTCGTGTCTTAATTTTAAAATGTCAGTAATGTCTTTTTTGTATCTGCCTTCAGACAAAGCACATATGTGGACTTCATCAAACATCTTATTGTAGGTGTCCACCAATCGACGTATGGGTGAACGGGCTCCCGCGTTGGTTTTACAGAATTTGACCGCTAATAAGTTGTGAGAACGCACCTATCGTCGATTAGCGTACCTAAGAACATTGATGGAAATTTTATGAACTAGGTCGGAGCAATCATATTTGTTATGAAGCAGACCATGCAACACCATTGCTTCCAACAAATTGCGCCTGGATTCGAGTTTCAGTAGATTATATTTTCTGAGCAACTCAGCTTATGGTAGTCTGGCACGACTGCATCTATAGTGCATGGAACGGAGGAACTTTTTCTGGACCATCTCCAGCTGGTTTATGTATTTGTTATATAAGGGGTTCCAGATACAACATGCGTACTCCAGTTGGGGTCTTATTAGTGCCTTGTACAGGCGTAAATACGTGGATGGTCTGAAGAAGTCCCTCGCGGTGCGCATCACAAATTCATACAGGCGAAGGGCATTATTAACTACTTTGTTTATGTGCTCGTCCAGGTGAAATTTGGAGTCCAGCTGAATACCGACATCGCGAAGGGAGGAGACTTTTGATAATTTCACATTGTTAAACGGATATGAAAAATTGTAGGTGAGCTTATTTTTCGTAAAAGTAATTGCGTGGCATTTAGGTATGCTTAACTGTAACTTATTTATTTTGCAGTATTCGGTCAAACGTAGCAAGTCTTCTTGTATTAGGTTACAGTCTGATTCTTTATTGATTTGTAAGAATATTTTAAGGTCGTCCGCGTACAACAAAAAGTTGGTATGTTTGAAGCAGCTTCGAATGTCAATAAACTGTCGACAATTAAATAACATAAAATAACACTTGAACAATAACTAGGGATTCGCACAGAATACTAGGTTGGTTTTCAATCCACCAATGCTAAAAGTGTGGTGTCAAAAGTTTCCTAATAATTTACAAATTTTGAAGTTAAGTAAAAATGTTATTGTTCCAAATGTGACTTTTGTGAATCATGGTTTGCTTATAAAAGAAAAACGTATTTTAATCTGTTACCTTTAGTACTCGATGAAATTTTTCAAGAATCTGAAACAAAAAAATTAAACTTTTTAGTATGTAATCTAGAGTACAGATAGATTTGCTTGGAGTTTCTTTTCCCACTTCTTCTCTAGGATTTATAACCCCTTACAAGGTGGTAGTAGATTTAAAAGAGAATATTAAGAATTACTTAATATTTAATATATGATAGTTAGCACTATCCCCTTGTTACCTTAATTTACTTCCATTTCATTTGGAAGTAGCCATACCAATCTAACATACCGATACTGAGTTAGTTTAAGTTAAAGTGAGTTAAATATCCTTGACCAACTACACAGTGTCACGAATAAGTACCTTATACGGTTACGGTTCAAAGTGAAAAGGAAAAAAAGAAAAATTTAAATATATTTGTAATTGAACGTTGCAATGTCACTATCTCCTGAAGTTGCTTCGGTGTCTTCTGAAGACTTCCACTTTACAATACTTTATAAGTACATTGGGCCATGGAGGTCATCGGTCGAAAAAATTGCGAATAATATTTTACGACAACTCGTCTCCATTCCTTCCCAGTTCCCCGCGTACCAAAGAGCGGCAGTACTATGATTTAATTCTTTTTTTCTAACGTCACAATTGTTCAGACATTTTCATTCGAAATTACAGAAACTATCTTTCGTCCCTACATTACAATACACCCAGGCTCCATACAAATTTCACTAACGATATTAAAATGAATGGATTCTCTACAGTGCAGTCTAAAGCATTCGTGACGCATTGTTCTAAAGAGAAAAAAAAGCTAAATGCATTTTATAAATATAAGAATTTCGTGGAGGGAAAAACACGCGTGTTACATCTTTAAGGGCTTGCTTTGAAGCGGAGTATAGGTAGGTTGGAATTTTATTTCAAGTGTCTAGAAAGAAATGCCGGTTACCCTTGAGAACGAAATCGATGTCGGTAAGTGTACCAGATGTAGAAGTTCCTTTCACATAGACTTAATTTACAGACGCTTACTTTTGCTCTTTAATCTTAAAACATAGGCATGGGCATTGTAGTTTTAAAAGTATTATGCAAAAAACACGTGCAAGTGTATTTTTTATTTATAGTTGGTTTTGCAACTGCATCCTATTCTATTGCTTTTGCCACATAGTTGGTATAGGTAGGTAGGTATAGTAGTCACTTTTTTTAAAAGTGCTGTCAAATAATTACCTCACGCAAAAATGACGACTTTTATTTTTATTTATTTATTTTTATTTTTATTATAAAATATATACAAGGTGTCTCAAAAGAAAGTTCACATTTAAATCTTTTTTTAAAAGAAAAGTCTTAGCTTTATTGAAAAAATGTTTATTTTATATTGAAGTACACTGTTTGGGAATTTATTTTTTAAAAATAACATCGTCCAAATGTAAACCGTTGCGCTCTCGGCATTCATTTAGTCGGGCACTAAAATTGCCTATGACAGCTCGGCAGGTAGTCTCCGTGATGGCTGCCATTTCATGACGTATATTTTCTTTTAATTGTGCCAGGGAAGTCGGTTTATTAGCGTAAACTTTTGATTTGACATAACCCCACAGGAAAAAATCCATAGGCGTTAAATCGGGACTCCGTGGAGGCCAATTTATGTCACCTCGCCTGGAGATTAATTTGTTCGGAAAAATTTCTCGAACTCGAGGCAGAGATCTGTTGGACGTGTGTGAAGTTGCTCCATCCTGCTGGAACCATGTTCTTTGGTTGTAACCAGGAAAGTTTTGCAGTTGGGGTACGAAAAACTCGTCTAACATCTCCACATAACGCTCTGAATTCACTGTGAGTGTGCGTCCCCTTCCATCTTCAAAAAAGTAAGGGCCGATAATTCCTCGCGCCGACATCGCTGCCCATACGGTGACTTTGGGTGAATGTAGCGGTTTCTGATATTTTTGTTTTGGGTTGGTTGCAATCCAGTAACGACAATTTTGCTTGTTTACATGCCCATTCAGATGAAAATGGGCTTCATCGGAAAACAAGATGTTGGTGAACGTTGGAAAGCGCTCAATCATCTGATTTACAAAGGCAAGCCTCTGACCAGCATCTTGAGGCTTCAGTTCTTGCACTAACTGAATTTTGTACGGGTGCAGCTTTAAATCTTTGTGTAAAATGCGGCATAATGAAGATCTGTGAACATTTAAAGCAACAGCACGCTTCCGAATCGAGAGGTTTGGATCATCTCGAATAGACTGAGTAACACTGTCCACGTTTTCGGCTGTTCTTGATGTTCTTGGTCGCCCAGATTTTGGTTTCTCCAGAGTTGACCCAGTCTCTTCAAACTTCTCAACCCATTTTGCAATGAGACGAGTGCTAGGCGCATCATTTAAGTGACGAATATGTCGAATACTGCAGAATTTTCTACGCGCTACAGTCGCCGAATTACCGTTTTTGTAAAACTCACGTACGCACAACGCACGGTCCGCACCAGAGAAACGCTCCATAGCGACTAAATTCCCAAGAGCCAGACTACCGACTGACATACCCCCCGCGCCCCTCAGAATAGTTGCTTTCGCGTAATAAGATAAGCAAATGTGAACTTACTTTTGAGACACCTTGTATTAGTATATTTATTTAATATTCATTAATGTATAGTGTTATTTATGTAATCCGGTGTATACTATTAGTATGTAGTTATTAGTATCCAGGATTTTTATATATCACGCCCATTGCTTTCTTCTACTTTCTCTTTTCCTAATCCTAAGGTTACCTGGAAGAGATCGCTACTAAGCGATAAGGCCGCCTTTTGTGTCCTGTTTGTTCTTATTATTTCTATTTATTATATTTATGTGATGTACAAATAGAGAATAAAATAAATAACAATAAATTGGTGATCCATGTTCCAAATAGAGCCACTTACACACTATGTACACTATGTCTTTGTCTGGTGGGAGGCTGCGGCTGTGGCTAGTTACAACCCTACCGACAAAGGATCGCCAAGCGATTTAGCGTTCCGGCACGATGTCGTGTAGAAACCAATTAGGAGTATAACAGGTTAGCCCGCTACCATCTTAGACTGCATTATCACTTACCATCAAGTGAGATTGCCGTCAAGGGCTAACTTGTAGTGGATAAAAAAAAAACTAAATATTGGGTGAACCTACCCACATTTTACATACTTTCTGTTGCTTCGAGCATACTTGCATACAAGCGTGTCAGTCATAATGGATAATTCGTTTCTTCTTCGCGGAACATCTTTTCCGCTTTAATATATACCATAACAAGACATATCAAAAATATTCACTCTCAGTTCTGTCCAAAAAGTTTAGTTGCTGATAGAGAATTACTTAGAAACTTTATTTGATCTTTAAACATGTTTCTATATTTTCAATTAGCATCCAAGTAAGATAAAACTGTGATAGCTTAGTGGTTAGGGCGTCCGCCTCCTATTCAGAGGTTGGGGGTTCGAGCCCGGGCACGCATCTCTAACTTTCGGAGCTATGTGCGTTTTTAAGAAATAAAAATATCACTTGCTTTAGTGGTGAAGGAAAACATCGAGAGGAAACCTGCACGCCTGAGAGTTCTCCGTAATGTTCTCAAAGGCGTGTGAAGTCTGCTAATCTGCACATAGCCAGCGTGGTGGACTATGGCGAAACCATTCTCATACTGAGAGTAGAACCGTACTCTGTGGTGAACCGGCAATGGGTTGATCATTGTGAAGATAAAACACGTCCAAAACGTTTTTTATTTCAAAGTCATACTTAGCAAAGTCGCATAAATGCGCTCAAGCGCGACCTTAAATATGTCATACTCAACGCATGGGGGTTCATTTACTTTCACCGTGTTCTTTGAATGGTTCATTCATATTTCATACGCGGTTCGCCCAGACCGAGCCGGGTATGAGAGCACGAGCCCGATTCATGCACAAGCGTCTCGGGGGCTCCTTATTTTAAAAGAAATTTCTAGAAAGGCCGCCGAGACGTGCGCTCGAGTGCGAGCTCATTATCGCATTTCATTTCTTTGAATACAGGTGGCTTCGTTAGCGACGTGTGAGGAGCTGGAATTTTTCATTACCGGGACCGGGTATTGAGTTTTCCATTCGTGTATTGAAAGCTCGGAATGGATTTCAGCCGAGATTGAGAGGCTTGGAGATTGCTTGAACACTAATTACCGGCAAGGCTAGTGGCATTATGGTGCATGCGGTTATAGGAGTGAAACTTAGGCGATGAGATCATATTTTGGATAAGAATAGACATTACATGAGGAACCAAATATATATACCCGGCTAAGTTTGTTGTGGGTCTCTTGGGCGCCATTTGAACCCTGTTTTAAAACCCTGAAAGCTTTAGTTTTAAGTTGTCGATTTAAGTTATCACCATCACTTCACGAATAGAAATAAAGAAATGAACGCTTCATATATGCCTGTATATAATAGGTTTATGTAAATAAAGCTGTTTTTGATTTGATTTATATTTGTGTACATATTTCTACACCACCTTCCTCTTTCTGTATCTGTGTCTTTAACGTTACGTTGCCTGGAAGAGATTGCTATGTAGAGATGAGACCGCCAAATTGTGTTGTTGTGTAGTTTTCTGTTTTTTCCCCATTTTTCTGGTGTACAAGTGTTTTCATTCAAGAAAGAGAGACAGAAGGAAAACGAGAGACTTAGAATGTGAATCATTCGAGCGATTTGTGCAAGTGGAGTCCGACGCCTAGGGAGTGAAAACACATATAAGTTTCCACTTAAAAACTCTGACTGTCTGACTATATGGCCGAAAATTAAAAAAGACCCGGGTCACGAACGGGCCGACCGCGTGCAACGAGATAAGCGTTCTATTTTTTAATGATAAGCTTACGTAACCAACACAATTTTTAAATTTAAAGTACAATACCGGAAATACTTGCAAAGCTACTTTATCTAAAAAGAGAGCCTTTAAGATCCAAATAAAATAAAAAAAGGATATCCTCTCCTCTCTACAAAGACTGTCATAGATTAAGTAAACTAGAAGAAACGGTGTGTAAAATGTAGGTAAAAAGCGTGCTCGTACCGACGCAGCGATCCCATCGTCGATTGCACCCCGGCGAGTATTCAAAGAGATCTTACTATTCAGAGATCACGACCGTAGCTTATAGCGTGTGGTTTGGCTTATAAGAGATTGGCTACTGCGCATTTTATATTAACCTATTTTTCTAGATATTTCCTAGGTCAGGAAATCTTTTAGAAAATTTTCTCTGACAGAAATGACTTAACTAGCACGTGTTAGAGATTATATTATAGTCCGCCTAATTTAATATTTATTTTACAGCATCATCATGATCAACCCATTGCCGGCTCACTACAGAGCACGGGTCTCCTCTCAATATGAGAAGGGTTCGGCCATAGTCCGCCACGCTGGCCATGTGCGGATTGGCAGACTTCACACGCCTTTGAGAACATTACGGAGAACTCTACGGCGTGCAGGTTTCCTCACGATGTTTTGCTTCACCTTTGAAGCAAGTCATATTTTAATTGCTTAAAAACGCACATAACTCCGAAAAGTTAGAGGTGCGTGCCCGGATTCGAACCGACGACCTCTGATTAGGAGGCTGACGCCCTAACCACTAGGCTATCACCGCTTCAATATGTTACATATAAACTCTCAATGTAATGTGAAAAACGAAAAAAGAACGGGGATGGCGGGAAGATTGAAAAGAGCGGGAACTAGGCTGCCGCGGTTTTTGGAGTACGTGGCACAAGCGCGGTTGATTTAGATAAATTGATATTTATGTATATAGCTCGAAAAGTAGTTGTTTATAGTCAACCTTCAAGGTACTTTTAGCTTAAGGCTCTTGTATAGTTTTTAGCTAAAATTCAGCTATAAACTTCACAAAAAGTCCTTAACTCAAATGAAATAATGAAACCAGCGTCACAAAAATACCAATCCTTTCGGAACAACTTAATTTATTAAGGCTAAAACAGTGCACATATAGTAATATTATATACATATATAGTAATATAATTTAACACGTTAGTAATAAATGTCGCAGAAAATTGTTAATGTACTCTGCTTCTTTATAAATTCCAGTATAATTTAGATTCATATTAGCATATAATTGATAGAACAAAACGTCTCTTACAATTAATCGAACCTGTATAATAATCTAAGAAAAATGTGTCTAATATATTTTTGTGATTGTCCAATAGGTTAAATTGCTTTATGAGATAAACCGTTTCCCTTCAGTAGATTATTATGAAATAAACATTTCTTGTGTAGTCACTGTTAAAACCGCTGACTTGCACCAAGCCCGAATCGGGTAGGTCGCAGGCGGTGAAGGTAAAAAAACCTGTCTAGAAGAGAGGTAACAATGGTTAGAAGGTGGTGTTAGCGAGACAGACGTCGCGGTAGCGATCTGAAAGGCCTTTCTTATTTAGTTTTCTTATCTTTTCCCGTACCTTACCTTACTACTGATTTGCAAGTTCCGGTGAGAAAGTTTCGAATACACTAGTACGAGTTTTTATTTGAAAAACGAAAACGAAATTCGATGTCGAATTACTCTACACATTTCACCTCCAACAGCCTTATTGTGATTTAGAGCCGAAACTCTTATATCTAAAACATCAGAGGTTAGATATTTTCATGGTACTTTATATGATGATATCGTATTTGTTACTAGCATTCGCGTTCTTTCCGATATTTTAAAAATTTCATGGGGACTGTTAATCTTTCCGGGATTGTACAACCCTACATCCGTTTCCTGTAAACTATATCTTTGCCAAATTTTGATAAGATCAGTGAAATCAATTCAATCAAGAAAGGCATTTTTGCGTTTATATTTTAAGGATGGATGTTGCCGGTGGAGAACGAAACGTAAAAAGACCTCTGACGTACACAGTACACCAGTTTAACTGTTGCACGAAACTGAGTGATTGAAGCTTTGATAGCCTAGTGGGTAGGACGTCAGCCTCCTAATCAGAGGTCGGGGTTTCAAACACGGAACGCACCTATAACTTGTTGGAGTTATGTGCTATTTAAAATATCACTTGCTTCAACGGTGAAGGAAAACATCGTGAGGAAACCTGCACGCCTGAGAGTTTATAATGTTCCCAAAGGTGTGTGGAGTCTGCCAATCCGCACTTGGCCAGCGTAGTGGAATATGGCCAAACCCTTCTCATACTGAGAGGAGACTTATGCTCTGTAGTGAGCCGGCAATGGGTTGATCATGATTGTGGGTATTACCACTATTCAGTCCGACGATTTGATATCGTGGGACTAAAGAATCACAACAATACTTGTTATCACTTTTAATCCGAATAGCACATGTAACGGGACAACTACACATTCGTTTACAGGTTCAAAACAAAGTCTCAAAACAGTTGAAAGACGTTTCGATAATTCGTGCGCGGCAGATATCCATCAACTGTCGTGTCAGCGGTGTGAAGGTCATAGTGTATCGGCTACTCGCCACTGCAGCGCCACTTGCGCGGGCGCAAGTGGCGCGCGGCGCGCCGTTCGTTCGTACGGCTCATTCACCGACTCGCTCGACAAGCTATACTGCGGCCTGCACTCGGCTATGCCTATGAATTAATTTTCTGTCTGTGTGTTGATGTCGGATTATGTGTGTATTGGAATATTATAATGTTGCCCACATCACTCCCCCCCAGAGACCTGGTTAAGGGCGATAGAAATCCGGGAAACGAACTACTCGTCCCGAACGTGTCCTTTTGACGTCATTCTGGCCTTGAGCCGCCGGCATGGGGTCAGAAGGAGGATGAGGATTGGGGTTGAAAGAGGGGGATGGGGTTGGGGTAGGATCGGGAGATGGGTCAACCAGTATATAGGCCGGTTTGAGGCGGTCTATGGATACAGTGACGCTTTTACCTTTTACTAAAATTTTGAAAAATTTGTCTGTACGCTCTAGTACTTCGTGAGGGCCGGAGTAAGGAGGCTGTAAGGAGCCGCGTGATGTATCGTCCCTTAGAAATACGTGACTAGAGGAGGTTAAATCTTTGTAGATAAAGATTTTGCCTTTATTGTGACGTGCAGCTGGAGAAGGTTTTATCTTGGATGCAAATTTGCGTATCTGAGTTGTGAAATCCGATATATCGGTGGAGTGGGGAGTCGTTGCCTGGAAAAACTCTCCAGGTAAGCGTAACGGCTCACCGTAGACCAACTCGGCTGATGATGTTTGCAGGTCACTTTTAAATGCGCTTCTTATGCCCAACAGCACCAAAGGTAATGTGTCAACCCAGTTCACATCAGCATGGCACATTATGGCCGCTTTTAGTTGCCTATGGAATCGTTCCACTAGGCCATTACTGGCTGGATGGTACGCGGTTGTTTTGCGGTGCTTGAATCCAATCATTCTTCCAAGATATTGAAAGAGCGAGGATTCAAACTGCCGCCCGCGGTCAGTGACAATATCTGATGGACATCCGAATCTGGATATCCACGATATCAATGCCTTCCCCACCGTTTCGGCTGTCATGTCTACCATTGGGGTGACTTCTGGCCAGCGTGTGAAACGATCCACAGCAGTAAGGCAATAGCGATAGCCCTGTGAAACAGGAAGAGGGCCGATAATGTCAATGTGAATGAAGGCAAATCGAGTACGAGGAAGATCGAATGTGCCTAAGGGAGAAGACACGTGGCGATAAACCTTGGCGCGTTGACAAGCTAAGCATTGACGAGACCATTCCCGGCAGTCTTTGCGCACGCCAGGCCAAACAAATCGCTCAGCGACTAATTTGGCGGTAGCGTTGGCGCCTGGGTGGCTGAGACTGTGAAGACTGTCGAAAATTTGTCTCCTCAAGGGCTTGGTAACAAAGGGTCTGGGTAAGGGGGTGCTGACGTCACAATAAAGTTCAGTTTGAGAGTTAGGAATTCTCAACTTTTTCAGGCGCAGTGAAGATTCATCACTCAAAAGTTGGGTCAACTCCTGGTCAGTAGATGGTGACGAAGCCAGCACGTCTAAGTCGATTGGCATCTGCAGTTCCTCGATGCGTGACAGTGGGTCAGCGACGACATTGTCTTTTCCCGAGATGTGTCTAATGTCAGTCGTGAACTGCGAGATGTAATCAAGATGGCGGTACTGCCGAGGCGAACAGTTAGCTTTCCTTTCGCTGAAAGCATAACTGAGCGGCTTGTGGTCCGTGTACACTACGAAATGCCTCGCTTCTACCATGTGACGAAAGTGTTTGATGCTCTCGTATATGGCTAAGAGTTCGCGGTCGTAGGGTGAGTATTTTTGTTGCGAAGGACTCAACTTCCGCGAGAAGAATGCTAATGGTTCCCAGATTTCGTCCTTTTTCTGCTGTAGTACTGCACCCATTGCTAGGTCGGATGCATCTGTTACCAGAGCAAGTTCGGCCTGACAGTCTGGGTGTGCAAGTAATGCAGCGTTTGCGAGACTTTCCTTGCATTCGTTAAAGGCTAGCAGTGAGTCACCAGTCAAGTCGACGGGGTGGGAAGCCTTTACACTGCCAGTCAGCAATGCGTTCAGAGGTGCTTGAACTTCGGCAGAATGGGGTAAGAACCGCCTATAAAAGTTGAGCATTCCTAGAAAACGCCTAAGCTCTTTGGCTGTCTTAGGTGCAGGAAAGTCATAAATGGCTTGGACTTTGGTTTCCAGGGGTTTAGTGCCGGATGCGGAGATACGATATCCCAAAAAAGTTACCTCGGTTGCTCCAAAGACGCATTTTGAGGTATTGACCAAGACGCCGTATTCCTTCATGCGAGTGAAGAGTTGCTGAAGGTGGGCCTCGTGTTCGGTCTCGTCCTTGGAAAACACCAAAAAATCGTCCAAGTACGCGTAGCAGAAATCTAGGCCTCGCGTCATCTCGTCGACAAACCTCTGAAATGTCTGGCCTGCGTTTCTCAAGCCGAACGTCATGAAAGGGAATTCATAGAGACCAAAGGGGGTGGTAATCGCAGTCTTCTGTATATCCGCCTCGAAAACAGGGATTTGGTTATATGCCTTCGTTAAGTCTATTGTTGAGAAGATAGTGCAACCGGCGATATTGTGGGAAAAGTCGTGGATATGCTTAATGGGATAACGGTCTGGAATAGTCCGTGCGTTAAGCATGCGATAGTCACCACAAGGTCGCCAGCAGTTATCTTTCTTAGGTGCAAGATGTAACGGTGAAGCCCAGGGGCTTTCAGAAGGACGCGCTGTACCATTTTTAAGCATAAGCTCGAATTCCTGTTTGGCGATTTTGAGTTTGTCAGGTGCTAGTCTCCGAGGGGTGGTTGATATAGGAGGTCCTGGTGTAGTCCTAATGTGGTGTACTGTGTTGTGCTTGGGAATTATTGGTGTACCAGAAGGGCGTGTAATTTCCGGGAATTTACTCAGTACATCATGAAAACGTGTGTCACCTGTTGAGACTTTAACAGAGAAAATGTCACCTCGAGCAAAAGACGCATTAGAGTACAATGTCGTGGTGTTGTCTATTAGGCGTTGGTTACGGCAATCTACAATTAAATTATAAAAGCTAAGAAAATCAACGCCAATTATTGGTTTTGTTACATTAGCCACAATGAATCGCCATGGAAAATCGCGCCTTAGACCTAAGTTTAAATTAAGCTCTATAAAACCGAAGGTATCGATTATCGTTCCGTTGGCCGCACAAAGTTCGTAGTCAGTTTTGTTTCGACGATCGCGAATTGCAGCACGAGGGTACACACAGAGGTCGCTACCAGTGTCTACCAGGAACTGGGTGTTCGTGCTGCGATCGGTGACGAAGAGGCGACCTGACGAGGTGGGGCAATCGCTAGTCGCCATTAGTGACTGCCAGTTGAGTTTTCCGCCTTTTTAAAATTGCAGGGCTTAGAGCATCTTCGACCCTCAGATCCGAATCTGTTATGGTAATAACATATCGCATGTCTTCTGTGATTAGATTCGGATCTGTCTCTGTGCCGCGATGCTGAATGACGGCGTTCATGCGTTCTGGATCGGCTGGTGGAACCACACGCTCTCCGGGTATGCTCTTCCAGTTGCAGGGTCAGCTGCTGCACCATTTTCTTCAGCTCCGCTATTTCGTCGGCTGGGGAGGGCGCTTGTGTGCTACGCGGTGACGCGGCGGCGACGGTGCACGAGGACGTCAGGTCCTGGATCCGGTCTGCGAGATCTGCGAGCTGTTCCAGAGAATGGGTTGGTTGCGACGCCAGTACGGTTTGGATATTGTGCGGTAGTCGATTGCTCCATATGGTTCTTATGAAGTCCTCAGGTACAGATGGGCCGGCTAAATCTTGTAAGTGCCGTAAGAACTGTGAAGCCTTCCTGTCTCCTAGCTCCTCATGGGTGAGCAGCTGCTTCACCTTCTTCTCGTGAGACGCTGAGAGACGGCGTATTAGTTCTGATTTTATTCTCGTATAGCGGTGGCGCTCTGGAGGGTTAACAATCAGTTCTTTCACTGCCTTGGCGTGAGGGAGGTCCAAATTCGTGATCACTTGTGTAAATTTTGTGGCATCGTCCCGTATACCATAGATCTCAAATTGGCCCTCTAAAAGAGCGAACCAAATTTCAGGTTCCTCGGGAGAGAATGGTGGCACTTTCACCTTAATTCGCCGGTTGCTAATTGGTGTCGGGTCATCGACTTGTGTTGGTGAGGAACGGAGCTTTTTACCTGGACGTGTAGTGATGTTCGAGTGTCCCGCTTGTTCGTCGCTACTGCTGGAGCTCATTTTTGGCGTATTCAGATGATGACGTCAAGATGTCGCGCGTTCAGATCACGTCGGGGTCACCAGTGTGGGTATTACCACTATTCAGTCCGACGATTTGATATCGTGGGACTAAAGAATCACAACAATACTTGTTATCACTTTTAATCCGAATAGCACATGTAACGGGACAACTACACATTCGTTTACAGGTTCAAAACAAAGTCTCAAAACAGTTGAAAGACGTTTCGATAATTCGTGCGCGGCAGATATCCATCAACTGTCGTGTCAGCGGTGTGAAGGTCATAGTGTATCGGCTACTCGCCACTGCAGCGCCACTTGCGCGGGCGCAAGTGGCGCGCGGCGCGCCGTTCGTTCGTACGGCTCATTCACCGACTCGCTCGACAAGCTATACTGCGGCCTGCACTCGGCTATGCCTATGAATTAATTTTCTGTCTGTGTGTTGATGTCGGATTATGTGTGTATTGGAATATTATAATGTTGCCCACATGATGATGATAATGAGAGAATTAATATATATTTTTTGTTATTATCTTTTAACCTACCTATTATTATGAAACAACAATTTTTTTATATATCGCACACTACGAAGTAAGAACGCCCGAGCTCTTTTTACGTGTCAGTTTCTGTTAATAATTCGCATTTTTTATTAACCTATTACCTACCATACAGCGCACTAGATTTTTCTATCATTACATTGGCCAATTGTGGATTGGTAGCCTTCACAGTTTGCACAACATCGGGTTCAACACAACATTCTAAAGAATTCTCAGACATGTATTCCCTCACGATGTTTTCTTTGACCACGCCAGTAATTTTTTTTTTTTTTTTATTTACCACAAGTTAGCCCTTGACTGCATCTCACCTGATGGCAAGTGATAACCACCACCCACCCACAAGACAAAATTTAAAATTACTTAAATTGTAATGAAACTAGGTGCACGCTGGGATCGAACGCGGACCGCGGTTTAGAAAGCTGGAGTATGAAGCACTAAGCTTTCACTTGCACTTCCGGTTAGTAAAATGTTTTAGTAAACAATACCTACATAAGATTTGTTTTCAGAATGCTTGAACTTTGATACCATTGGTTCCAAATGATGTGTATTTCATCAATATTATACCGAAGCTCGTGAGCACATGTTCAGAGCAAGTGACACTGAAATCAATTAGAGGCAGACGAATAAGACAATTCTTGAACGATATACGTACCGTCAGCAAATAAGTTAACGCAAGTTAAACAATAAACAGCAAGTATAATTTGCTATATTCCGTCGACTAAAGTAAAGACTTTACTTTTAGCGCTTGTGAAGTCAACATCTCCTGAGGATGATCCGGTGTCGGGTCGAAACGTGCGTAGAGGTTCTAGTGGAAGATTTTGTGTGATGTTATATTATACAAATCTACCGGTTGTCGGCGGAATTTAGCAAATTATACTTGCTGTTTATTGTTTATCATGGACTTCCGCAAAGTAACGCCTGCTTCTATTCATTATTAAACGCAAGTTATAAACAAACAGCCGACCGTAAACGAAAGATAGTTTATATGTAGCCCAAATTATTTTTATACTTTGAATCTGTTATGTAGATAGTCTAATAATTTATTAATATTGTGTATAAGTAGCAGTTACTTTGCGAAAGTCTATGGTATACAATGAAATTTGAGTTAGATCGGTGTACTTTCTATTTATTTTTATATTTCCTAATCCTAAGGTTGCCTGGCAGAGATCGCTACTAAGCGATAAGGCTGCCTTTTGTAACCTACTTCTTCTCGTTTCTGTTTTTCTTATTATGTTGTGGTGTACAAATAAAGAACAAAATAAAAATAAATAAATAAAGATGTGGTTCATAATTTTTTCAATCTTCAAACTTGACACCATACAAATCATTGAGCAATTGATTGTTAAGTTAAAAAATTGATCTTCTGCAACATACATTGTTAACATACATTTGTCAGCATTGGTTATCTTTTTTTAACTAAGGTAGGTTTTTTTATTTTTAATCAATTTGTTTTTTTCGTTTATTCAGCAGTTTCATACTTTTGACTAAGGATGTCCAGGACTTCCGTTGGTTGGTCAGCTACGTTTAAATGATAGTGAAAGCTACTCCCAATCGAAACAGCGTGCAGAGTCTATCGTTATCCGTTAAGACTATTACAATGATAATGATGATTACATTATCATAATCTACGCCATTAATATAGCAACTGGACATAAACGAGATATAGAGCATACATATAATATCGGTTCAAGTTTATAGTACCTTGCATGTAATAATTTTGTTCTTTTCCAACTTCGTTATACATTTTTATCGTAGTCAATCTAAGTGTGGTCTCATTCTATAATTAAGTTAGTGCCTTGTCCATATTTGTCACGATGTTAGTTCATTAATAAATTAATTAATCTATGTATATATAAAAGCGAAAGGTCACTGATGTACTTACTTAATGATTAAACACGAGATCTCAAAGACTATTGTACGTATAAACCTATAATTTAGCAAATAGGTAGTTGATAATTAAGAGATGACAGCTAAGAAAGAATATTTGGAAATTCCACCCCTAAGGTGGTAAAATCGGGGTTGGAAGTTTGTATGAAAGTCCTATGTTTTTTAATTGAGAGACACGAAAATCGGCAATTTGACATTTACCTCTACCCTTCTAAAGCAGGGCATTGGCCGCACACGAAAACTCAATCTCACAGGAAATCAGAAATTCTACGCAGACGAAGTCGCGGGTAACAGCTAGTAATACCATAATATATTCGAATACTTTTTATGCAAACGTTACTAAGGTGAGATCACACTCGCGCATTGAAACGCGACGGGCACGTAAGCCGCAGGTGGCGTGCTGCAATAATATGCAAACTGTCTTCATCCGCCTGATTGCGCGGGAACGTTCGAAACACTGCTGTGAAATATTAGAACACATAATATTTCCAAACGTCAGGCGAATATTCAGTGTAAAATTTTAGCTTCGCATTAAAATGTTGTGCATCGAAATGTGTTGATATATCGAAAACTGAAAGCGCAGCTGCTTCTAATTCCTCTCGTATTATTATTTCAGCTTGCAATTTGACTATTACAGTAGGATTAGTTTGACATTCAAGGCATTGATAAAATAGGACTAATGAATTGCTCTAGCTACTCGTTGCTGATTATAAGAAATATTGTTAGTTTATTCCAGACTTATTTGCAGACGTACGTTTGTAATCTTCTTAACAACAGTTAGTAGTAGTAAATTAACGAATGTAGTTGTAACCATCGACTGCACAAAAAAAATCGATACCAAATTCCAAAAAAATCTTTTTTCAAATAGTCCTTTAAGAAGCACCTTTGACGCGTCAATAATTTACATAGTATTTGATGGTGATGACTACATTCTTAAACTTTAAACTAAAGCTATGAGGGTACCAATCGCGCCCCGGTCTAAGAAGAAGCCCGCATCAAACTTAGCCAGGTAAATTTTCTTTTTGTTTATATTCTCACATGCCACTTATTATATTAAAAGCTATCTTATTAGAGCAATATTTCACAACCAAGTGTAAAATAAGTAGTATATATTAAATCAAATCGAATCAAAATCAAAATCAAAAATATCTTTATTCACATAAATCTATTACAGGCATATATGGATCGTTCATTTCATTATTTCTATTCGTGAATTGATAACTACAATCGACAACTAAAGCTAAGAGGGTTAAAATCGTGCCCAGGTCTAAGAACAAATCCAAAACAAATTTAGCCGGGTTTTTTTTGTTATCACTATCTCACATAATCAATAATAAATTCTAGTACCTATTATATTATTGGAAGCGATGATAGCCTAGTGGTTAGGGCGTCAGCCTCCTAATCAGAGGTCAGCGGTTCGAATCCGGGCACGCACCACTAACTTTTCGGAGTTATGTGCGTTTAAAAAAAAATTAAATATCACTTGCTTCAACGGTGAAGGAAAACGTCGTGAGGAGACCTGCACGCCTGAGAGTTCTCCATAATGTTCTCAAAGGCGTGTGAAGTCTGCCAATCCGCTCATGGCCAGCTTGGTGGACTATGGCCAAACCTTTCTCATATTGAGAGGAGACCAGTGCTCTGTAGTGAGCCGGTAATGGGTTGTTTATGATGATGATTATATTATTAATTACAGTATAAAGTATACAGTAGAATATACTGAGCAGGCGTTTGTCATAGGATAGGTCTGATATTTTCGCGTGTCTTGGCGTGGTTCTGAGCCCCCAAACAGCAGGGTTGCCAATTACGGCGCGGCGACCGACCCCCCGCGGTGCTGTCTATTATCGCAACAAATCGTTATTACTGGCGATACCTCGTTACCGCCCGTACGGGGTGCAGCTACTGCCGCCTGCGGTTGAGTGCTTTTATTATATTTTGAGATAAATATTTGCTTTATCAAACAGTGTTTGAAAAATATTGTTGTGTGTGAAGTGTTTTATATCTGATACATTCTGCATATAAACGTTGGGCTGAAATTCAGACTGTTTTGCTTAAAACTTGCGATACTTACCAATTGTTGGTTAATAATATACGAGTATATACGAGTACATATATGTTACTTCGCTACAGATTACGAGCTCTAGGGTACATTCGCAGATCATATTGATAATGTTTAGGTATTCATTTTTTTTTTTTATATACATAGCGAGCAAACGAGCAGGCGGGTCACCTGATGGTAAGTGATTACCGCCGCCCATGAACATTCGCAGCAACAGAGGAACCGCCAATGCGTTGCTGGCCCATGAGCAATTTGTTAATCAGCCCTTTGAAGATCCCCATATTATAACCATTAGGGAACACAGAAGATGGAAGCTGGTTCCACAATTTGCAGGTGCGTGGCAGAAATGACTTGGAATAGCGGGTGGTGGAAGAGGGCCAGGCATCCAGGTGGTGAGGATAAAATTTGTTTCTGCGACTCAAAGTGCGACTGTGTCAAGAAATGCCCGGTACAAATTCGAATATTGAGTCGAAGAGATTACGATCCAGTTTATTAATACAAAAAATGTAACATCTTGTAGTAACTGTAAAGCAAAATGGAGAGTCTACGTTTATCAACACTCTCATTGTTTTTTTAATTTACTCACCATAAAATTTAATTATTTTATCTGATAAAAGTACAGTAGTGGCCCTTAGGTCATTGGGCTTCGTTTGCAAGGAAGATGCCTATTTACTTTTGTTTTATATACTTAGGGTGGAAAAATTATTTATACTAGAAAATATTAGCACATGAGAAAATAAGATGTCAAGTACTTTTGATAACTGTATGTATATAAATACAATCATCATCATCATCATGATTAACCCAGTGCCGGATTACTACAGAGCACGGGTCTCCTCTCAATATGAGAAGGATTTCACCATAGTCCACCAAGCTGGCTATGTGTGGATTGGCAGACTTCACACGCCTTTGAGAACATTATATAGAACTCTAAGGCATGCAGGTTTCCTCACGATGTCTTCTTTCACCGTTAAAGCAAGTGATATTTTAATTGCTTAAAAACAGGTTTCCTCACGATGTCTTCTTTCACCGTTAAAGCAAGTGATATTTTAATTGCTTAAAAACGCACGGAACTCCGAAAAGTTAGAGGTGCGTGCCCGGGTTCGAACCACCGTCCTCTGATTAGGAGGCGGAAGTTCTAACCACTAGGCTATCACAGCTTCAATAATTACAATAAGATACAATAAAATACGTTGGCGCGCAACGCCCTTACGAGGAGTTAAATGGCAGCCTTTAATCAACCGTAGCTCAACGTTAAACTGCAGATAATTTCATCGCTAAGCCCGCATTTCACACTCCAGTCGGCAATTAGCCGTGATCTGTCTGATTAACATGCGTTGTCGGAGCGGCACGGGCGCTAAGGCGTGCCCGCAGTGCGAGCGATAAGCGGGCTGCGAACAAGTTACAATCTCTATAAAAAGATAAGTCTGATATTGTGATTGTTGGTTTCTTATAGTTCAATGTCGCATTGAAATATTTAGTTATTACCGGGTTTGGTAATAATAAAATTATTATGTGTAAAAATAAAAATAAAATTAGCAAATAATTTAGTTTGACTTGTTTTCCTTTCACCCAGCAACAGAGCCATGAATTAATGAGATTTTTGGCATCGAGATTGTACAATGAACGGCCATATATACATAATAGAAATTTTGTATGTGATAATAATCGGTGAAACTCGTTAACCGATTCTGGAGCAACATGTTAGAAGCTTTAAATAATCCTTGTCGTTTATAGTACTCAGCAGTGAGACAATAATAAGAAGAGTGTAGAGTTAGTTATAGATACAAAAAAAATGGCGCCGGCTAAACCATGTAAAAATTCTTAGAATTATATGCATTAAACTATTGTTAAGATTTACCCTAGAAACTAGATTATCTTGTATAAAAAAGACTCCCTATATAGCCTTCATTTATTGGATGAAGGTTACTTAGGGTCACCGTAATTGGAGTCATAGTTCACCACGGTCAGATAAACTGTTTAACCAAATATAGGAAACAAAGAAAGTTAAAAAAACTGATTTAAAACGAAACGTACGAACGGTTCTAGGGTCGTCCATCACTCACATTACAATCCTCGAGTTGGCTGGTGTGCTGTTGTTATGGCACACCTCTAACTGGCGAAACTGGGCACATTGTGCCCGAAGAGGGTCTGCTACGGCAGACACCCGCTTGTGAAGTTGCGGTTTTATAAGAAAGCTTTCCTGTTGCTCCGCCATACAGCGGCGAGTAAGTAACACGTGGAGGTTTTAGTCAGTAGGAGTCTGACATAACCTCTATGCCTCCCCGTGGCGCAGAAGTATCCATGAGGATTTTAACCACGATAAAAAAATATAAATATGATACCGCATCAGTGAATGCGTAGAGGCTGTGCGATCAGCAGCCAGTCTTGTCCAGTGCATAAGACAAATATATACATATTGGCATTTACAATATTTGTATGGACACATTTCCGCTTACTATTTGGCGTGCCCTTTAGACCAACTAGCTACAGCGAGTGAGGTCGACGCGTGATCTTTCAGGTGTTAGTACTGCTGATTAATACGATGCGGTATTTTGAATTATTGTGATGCTGTTACGCGGCTACATTTGTTCAAATATGACTTCGTTGTATCTACTATTAATATTCTAACGTTTCAAAGCAAGAAAATTACAACAATAAGTACAGACAAGTAACACAGGTAAGCATTAAGACACCCCAAATTAATTTTCATAATTATGTTCCTTCCTATGACATCATAGCCAAGTGTTTAGTGTAGGGTTATTATACTTGTTTTTTTATATACTTCAAGTTAGGCCTTGACGCTTATCTCACCTGGTGGTAAGTGATGATGCAGTCTAAGATGGTAGCGGGCTAACCTGTCAGGGGTATGGTAAACCCACACTCCTAATTGGTTTCTACGCGACATCATGCCGGAACGTTAAATCGCTTGGCGACACGTCTTTGTCATTAGGGTGGTAAATAGCCACGGCCGAAGCCTCCCACTAGACCGAACCACATACACCAGACAAACCAGAAGCTTAATAATATTCATTAGGATAAAGAGCGCAGGGTAAATGTATTATATTTATAATACAAAAGTTTCCTGACTTATGAAAACGCTACGCCGCTCGACAAATTGGTAAGTATAATCTGTGTGTATAGCAGCTATGAACGGCATTCATTTAAATAGTTTCAAATTGTTACGGAGGTTCATAAACTTCAGTCATTAGTTTGCCCATAACACTAAATCTTAGAAATCATACAATTAAAAAAAAAATTAAATCACTGATTCTGAACCAACTCTCAAAAAAAATATTGCCATGTTTCGAAAAGTAACTTTGTATAAACAAACAGCAAAACAGCTCAATTGGAGCCATAGCTTTAAAGTTCGAGCCACTTTAACGTTAAACTTTAACATTAACACAGGAGCCCTTATTATTTTATTACATTTACAAAAAAAGTTTTAAGTTCAGGCTGAACTTAAAACATGGATTGTGAACTCATCATACCAAAGTTACGCACGCTGCCCCGTAACATGATCACATCGGAAGGTTAGTATCTAATTATTATATTATGAGATCATTTTTCAGCATTGAAATTCAAATCAATGTATCAAATGAGTCTACTAAATCATTTAGATGGATATAAATGTAATTTACAACTTAGCGATAAGTTGTAAATTACATTATATACCTTATGAATAAATAAATAAATAAGAAATAGACTTTGCGCTTACCCGCTGTAACTGACACCGACCTCAGCTATACCTATTACAAAGTATGCGACATAGTATTTTTTTATGTTGGGCATCCTATTTGCAGTCTGTAGAGGAACTTTTGGGGGGTAATCAACTACGAAAAAGGCTGAGGGCACGCAAGACGACAGTTACACGGCTTAGCAATCATGCAGTTGTTCGATAAAGCACGTGGCTATGCAATGACTCTCATCAAGTTATTAACTGCACTCATAATTTGCTGGTCAATGTCATAAGATTATTATGGTTATTTTTTTGTATGGCTCTGTTTTTGTTTGTTACATCGTAAAATAATAATGAATTATATATAAAAACAAGGGTATTTCATAATTATTGAAAAGGTAAAGCTAATTAGTCATAGTGTATAATTGAGTGAAGAATATAAATCAATTCATTGATTTCACTTGCCTAAAATACTAAATATATATATCTAACTTCTATGACTTAAATCATTTATTGAAATTATATTTGAATAGCCATTCCAGCCCTATCATCATTATTAAATGAATAGTAATGAATAAATAATATAGAAGGTTACTATGAATTTCTAGAAAAAGGCAAAAGAATGATGAGCACCTAATAGAAAAAAAAATAACCTAATAGAATATATAACGGTAGTAGTTGGATGTATAAACAACAATAATCGAGCTACAATGTCATAGAATACAAGCCTGAAATACAAAATCCTTGCATAAGACTAATAAATTTTGAAGTTGACACAATCTGTCTCGTTGGTGATGTTGGGTATAGATCTCCTAGGACCTAGCAGTTTTAATCATTGCCATTCTGTAAGATTTGAGAAATTGCGTCAGCATCCGCCGGGGGCGGGAAAAAAAGTATAAAAAACTGATTGAAACCAGAGATAAAAGCCGCGTCGAACAAGACGACCCGCACGTCCCCACGTTTAGATGCATTTAAATGTATAGTCTATATGACGGGGAGGCTGCTTAGGACCTTTGTCGTAGGTAATTGATTTTCAGTCTGCGTTAGTTTGATGAAATACTTTTTTGGTAAAGGATTGAAAACTCAATAACCTCGTCTTTTAACGAAATACCTAACACAAAAATATTTTTTCGTTTCGTTCCTTATCTAAGATATATCTGTTAAAGCATACTGTATACAAACACTTCACTTTTATAATGTCGACTTCCGTGGCGCAGTGCGTGCGCTGTCGCATTATAAGTTGGAGGTCCTGGATTCGATTCCCGGCTCGAGTCGGGTCTGGTGGGAGGCTTCGGCCGTGACTAGTTACCACCCTACCGACAAAGACGTGTCGCCAAGCGATTACGCGTTTCGGCAAGATGTCGCGTAGAAACCAATTAGGAGTGTGGGTTTACCAAACACCTAACAAGTTAGCCCGCTACCATCCTAGACTGCATCATCACTTATTTGAGATAGCCGTCAAGGGCTAACTACTAGTGTTAAAAAAAAATATCAAAATATATGTGTAATCCACAGCCTTTCGGTTTCTCTTAGGTAGGGATGTATTTACCCTTACTTACTTTGTGCGGACACTAATAGGGCACGTTGTAATAAACAGAAACAATACGCACAATCTCAAAAACCCATATTATACCAGCCGTGAGTCATTAATGAACCAGATGATGCTGATGAATTTATTCCCAAACGCTAACTTTCATAATTATATCAATTTATAACCTTTTAACTGTATACTGTATTACATTTATGGTTCACCTAGGTATATGACGTAATAGCAGGTATTTAGGTGTAATTAGCATACGTATGGCTGATTGCAGCGGGGCATTAACATTACTGTTAATTGTTATACCTTATATTATGCAAAGCCTCCTGCAAGGCTGATCCGATCCGGTCGGGTAATAAATGTTAAGTAAGTGTATCTAGCCTTATTAATATTAATCAGCCGTTAACAAAACACGGAATGCTCCGACGTTCTTTTGGCTGATGTACGCATTTTTTTAATCTCGAATATCTCATGTATTTATATGTTTCTATCAGTGTCATGATGGACATATTTATTTTGTAGAAAAAAAATATACTTAATAGGTATGAATAAAAAGCTATGATAGCCTTAGTGGTTAGGACATCAGCCTCCTAATCAGAGGTCGGGGGTTCGAACTCGGGCAAGCACCTATAACTTCTCGGAGCTATGTGCGTTTTAAAATATTACTTGCTTCAACGGTGAAGGAAAACATCGTGAGGAAACCTGCACGCCTGAGAGTTCTCCATAATTTTCTCAAAGGCGTGTGAAGTCTGCCAGTCCGCACACGGCCAGCGTGATGGACTATGGCCAAACTTTCCCATATTGAGAGGAGACCCATGCTCCGTAGAGAGCCGAGAATGGGTTAATCATGATGATGATGATGAGGCATGAAGTCTTCATAAGTACCTGTGGTAGACGAAAAACAATAAATACTTTTTATTTGATCCGAGTTCCGAATTCCACGATCTTATTTGTTCTCTAGCTCCCTGTTACTTGTTTGAAGTCATGTGTCTACCTAGTCGGGGACCATTACTAACCAACATTGTGTTTTATGTTCCTGAGTAACCATCCCTCGATTCTCATAGCATTAATTAATGTCCAAAGCAATTAAATTAATTCACATATAAAAAAATAATTTAATTCATATATGAAATTAATTTAACATTCATACATATTCTTTCACTATTATAGTGAAAATGAAGTGCATTTATTTTTTCACATATTGCAGTGTCCGATAAGGCTGGGACCTTCTGTTCGGTATAAAACCTGTGCCAGAAGGACTCCGTCTTACATATAAAATATTGAATTTTATTGAACATGATTGTTTTTGATTTACTACTACGAGTATATCTTACTTTCTGACATGCATAGTGAAGTGGTGGTGATAACATCATTCATTAATTTGAAACTAAATGTGAATCTACTCCCCCGACCTAAGCGCTCCTCTCCGAAAGAGGAGACCTAAACATATCCTTCATGACCCTGACGATCAGATGACTACTGACAACACACTTGTACCACCTACCACACAATCATACGCTACACACCGTCTTCGCCGGCGAAGACGAGGTCCCCGCTATCTTACGTCATCCGGACGTGGGCTCCATCCACGGCCTCGGAGACGTACGGACCACTCACCGTCCGACCCCCCCGTTATCCCAAACGTCGCCTAAGCCGAGGTTCGGCCTCAAAGGAGGCGCCCTTAGGCAGTCGTTCCCATAGTTTCTTCGAGCCCTAGGGCTCAAAATTTCTTCTGGCAGAGCTTCTTTCAAAAGCTCGCCAAACAGCCCGGTTACGCTGTCGCAACCAATAGGGTTTGTACAGCTAATAGACAGTCCGAAAAAAAAAAAAAAATGTGAATCGGAAATTCTCCTTATTTTAAATAAACGCATCAACTTAAAGTTTATCAGGATAGGTGATTTGTTAAAACTTGCAACTGACCTTGAACTAAATCTAAAGACAAACTGTTTAATATGCATTAAGATCTCAGCAGACAATGCGAATCTGAATTGCATTCAGCTGTTTTGCAGCAACAATGATTTGAATTTAACGAATCAAGATGGCACATTCTGTGTTCTGTTCAGTTAACCCAGCTTTTCAATCGTAGAATTTTATCAATTCAATACAAACCAAAAAAAAATACCACCATCATCTTCCATTTACTGTTAACTCAAAGTCAATAGTGTCAACGTTAACTAACGTTAACGTGAAGAAAAAAAAATTTCTTCATTTTTCATTATTCTCATTTCTGAATTATTTTATTCGTGACTAAATCTTGCGTATCGTCTTTGAGTTGTATTTCATTAATCCTTAATCACTGCACATTCAATTAATACGTACTTGTATTCACCTTCATTGTTTTTGCTGCTACTGACTCAAGGCACTGTCAAATTACTATCTTATTGCTACTGACTCAAATCACTGTCAAATTACTATCAATTTAAGAGATGAGGTACTTATAATAACGTACGGCTAGTACCTAAACAATAAAAATAAAATAAAAGATCATTTTAAACTACTTCCAACCGATAAAAAATATAGATCTCGATGTAAAAAGTTCAGGTTGTGCGATAACACATCTCTCAAGTTTACGACCCACATAGACTTAGTGTTGATTTTTGGAGGATATAAATCGTTTTATCGCTCGTAGATCCATCATATGATTTATTATACTTTCTTTTATTGTACAGGATATATTTTTTTAATAGTCAATTATTTAAAAAAACAAAATACTTGTGTAATAAAAAGACATAAATAATTAAAGTAGGTTGCTGACCAAAGTTTACTGCCTCGAAGGGCAATACCCGGTCTCGGTTATAAGCCATACATTGGAGCAGCTTGGTGGGTTTCTATGTGAGACCCTGAGCGTAGCAGCAATACGTTAATAGGCTGATGATTATGAAAATATGTAGTGAAACAAAAGAAATAAAAATCTATTGCTTGACTACATTTAAGTCCTGTTTCGGAATCCTACAGTGATGGTTCGATCTAAGCCTGTCTTAGGTAGGTCGCAAGATAACTTGTTAGGGCTATGGCAGTTATATTGAACCGTACCGAACTAACTGTCAGTAACTGACTGAAACCCAGAGAAAATTAAGAAATAATGAAATCATACACTCTCTCAAGGACTTCTTTTAAAACACCTCGCCGCTCACGATCGCGCCATAGAGGACAATTATAATGACAATTATGCTTGGACTGGTTTTCATGACAGAGTCTCCATGTCGCTCCATGCTAGGTTGGTGGTATTTAATGCTGCAATTTCCTATTTCTCTAGAGAGTTTACAGACAAAAATAAAACATCAATTTTTTACTTGATAATCAGAGCTATTTAGTTTGTAGGCGAACATGATTATCACAAGATCGTAGAAAATATATAAATTAACGCATACTGCAGTCCCCTTCCTTCCCTAAAAATGGTTGTATAACACTAGAACTTGACGACAGTGCTATCTGCCAAATATAATTGTAAATTTATACTATTCAGAGACTCACTCAAACACGCAACAAAAGTTTTATCAAAATCGATAACTTCAGTGACATATACTCCTAGGTACAGAGAATGATCTCTTGGTAAGTATATAACGATTGGGACAATATTAAAACGTCAAAGCAATTCACTAATGTAAGAATGCAGGTGCCAGCATGAAACAAGTATTGCTCAGTGAATCAAGGTAATGCTGCTTGATAAATATTATTATTACATGCATTAATTTGCATGCATTTTTTTGTCATATCAATAGCTTTTTCACAAAAATCATTAATTACGAGTGAATATTAATTAATGATAGAGAATATAAATATAAAAATTCTCCTAAACATTATAATATACAAATATGTATCACTTAAAAATACCAAAGTATTTCTTGCCTATAAAGAGGTGTGTTCTTAATTCCTCATTAATTTATTAAAATTAGGTAAAAAAATTGTCGATAACGTTTTCTTAGAAGTACAAGGGAAGAGTTTAACAAAAGCTGGTGACATTAAGACGGTTGACGAAGCCATTACTTCCAATAATTTAAGTCATCGCAAATATTAAGAAAATGGAACTTTTCACTCAGAACTTCTAACCAAATTCCCAGCGACTAATGAGATTACTAATTATCGATTTGACTCAGAAGACCGACCCTTTGAACGCCGTGAAAATAACGCTAAGGGCTTCCGAAGACCACTGATCGGCTTACAGTGAAGTTGGAAGTACAAATCATATCTCTGAGAGATCGCTTGAAAAATTATCATGTTATTTATCTGTACATGTCGTCTTCAATCAATCAATAATGATTATCGATATCCTTTATCTAATCGAAACCAGTATGCAAGTAGCAAACTCTATTTTTTAATATTCATTTGTAACTATGACCGAACATCATCATCATCATCAAGATCAACCTATTTCTCGGCTCACTACAGAGCACGGGTCTCCTCTCAATATGAGAAGGCTTTGGCTATAGTCCACCACGCTGGCCATGTGCGGATTGGCAGACTTCACACGCCTTTGAGAACCTTATGGAGAACTCCCAGGCATGCAGGTTTCCTCACGATGTTTTCCGTCACCATTGTAGCAAGTGATATTTTAAAATGTACATAACTCCGAAAAGTTATAGGTGCGTGCCTGAGTTCGAACCCCCGACCTCTAATTAGGAAGCTGACGTCCTAACCATAAAGCTATCACAGCTTATCCGATTATATATGTCCGAACATAATGAGTCGTAAATACAATTATTTTATAACAAAATACTGTCTAAATAAGTTCAAAGCGTAACCCAAATTTTTTTCAAATCTGAATAATTCAAACAAATATATATTAATGATTGACATTAACCAATCATTTAGATCATAGTAACATTGTCAAATTAATATTAAATGAACTTTTGCTCACTTGGCCTAGTTTCACATATAATTTGGCATGTATCTACGATTCCTGCTCCCGAATGTATATAGTGAGTATACTTGAACATAACTTATTTGATAATAATACATATGCCGTGACACAAATCTCGTTTCTTTTCATGCCTTTTAAACACTGTCTAAACTATCGAGCGATGAACAGTACGCGGTGTGCGGCAGCCCTAACGCTAAGTAATTAATTCCAATACTTTGCTTTTTAATTTTGTATACTTCGTTAAAGATTCAACGGAATCGCTTTGTACATTTAATTATTTATAAAGTAAAGAGAAAATGGTTTAGGGGAGGTTTGCTAATGGTGTTAGGTATTTTGTTAAGTGTTAGCCTTTATAAATTGGTTTTGATTTTAATAACAAATACTAAACTACACCTATTCATGAAGATTTCTTTAAAAAATTATAACAACGTGTATATAAGTGACTGTTTTTTTTCAGACTCGAACTGGGAATCGAACCCAGGACCCCCAACTTTATAATGCATCACGGAGGTCGTCAGACTTATTAAAAGCCCAATCGAAAAAGTATTCTACGTCCCCAGGTTCTTAGCTATTTCTGGGCAAAATTCCCTTAATTGTGCGCTGGTAATAGTTTGATTAAGTAGCGTAGTGGTTATTGCGTTTCTGACTAAAGATGTAATGATAAGATCCTTGTCTGGAAAATGTTATGGTAACCGCTTGAGTAGTTAAGGTGTGACTGCGTCACCAACAAACCGACGTTCGCATTTATTATATCAGTTCCGACATTTTTTTTTTTCAGTATAGCTACGAGTTAGTATTGATGGATAGATACTCATAGATGGATCAAAGTCTTTATTGTAAACAGTTGTAAAAAAGAAAAGTGAACGTTACAAATACTGTTATATACACCTGCTCAAAGGCGGCTTTAAAGCTTGAAGCCATCCCCTTCAGACAACCTTTGGTTCGATCGTGAAACGGAAAACGGGATAGAGCATTTAAGATAACAAAATACATAATTATTTTTAGCGATAAGGGCGCCAAAATTGTACCTACTATCTAACCGCTCTATTGTAATTGCATTTATTATCTCTGGTGTTCAATAAAAGTGTATTCATTCATTCATAATTAATAATTTATATACATAAATATATTAGAAATATATAAATTACAGATATACCCTTAAAAGTACACGGAATTTTATTGTATATTATACAAGAATTAGTCTTAGTACTGATGTTATAGTAAGATTGTAAACGTTTATAGCTTTATGCATTTCGACCCTGGAAAATTTACGGAAAATGTTTTTGTCGCAGACCTGGCGAACGAGCCTTAAAATGGCCGAATTTTGAGAGCCCATAAATCTGCCACGCGTCAAACTAAGCCACGTATCGAGCGGAGCAGGCGGCTTAAATTATAGACTAACTGCGGCCGCAAACAATAATATCAATAAATCATATTATTAAGATAGTTCGTCTAAAATCGGATTGCTGTAATAAATTATCGTTTCCTGTTCCCAGCGCGGCGTTGGTTTTACACAATTATCTAAGGCCGACTTTTCACCACTTTCTATGTAAGCCTTTACCCACATTGCTAAATTGACCCTTGACTGCAATCTGAGGTAAGCAAAAATGTTGTCTACAATGCTAGCGGGTTAGAGGCATGGTAAGCCCATACTCCAAATTGGTTCCAATGCGACACGGTACCAGAATGCTAAATCGTTTGGTGGCACGACGTGTTATAGTATGGTGTGTAGCCATGGCCAAAGCCTACCAGCTGACCAGAGGAACTTTTTGAAATAATAAATTCCCAAATGATCGTGCTTTAAGGTGCCGGAGTGGTCTTCAAAGGCAGCTCGAATAAAGATACTAAATCTTGCCCATGCTTCTTTGATATTTTGAGTAGTTATACACAGCTTGTATTTATTTCACTCTTCCTCGTAGAAGAGGAGGAATGGTCTTTATACTGATTATAAAGACACGTATAATTTTATTGCAAATTGTCAATCATCTAAAAGGAAATGTATGTAATCCGGTCACAGCGTCTTAAGGACCTCTGAAGGATTATACGAGTAGAGCGTACTTACTCTGTATATAAGTATATTTATAATTGCTACATATAATATACCAGAATACTCTAAGAGCTAGAAAAACATGATTGACCACCCTACCGACAAAGACGTGTCACCAAGGCGTTCCGGCACGATGTCGTGTAGGTTTACTATGGTGGATGGTAGCAGGCTTATCTGTTAGCTAGATTTAGATTAGCAGTTAGATTAGCCTGCTACCATCTTAAACCGCATCATCACTTACCATCAGGTAATATGCCATCAAGGGCTTGTGGTGTATAAAAAAATATTGACAATGTATTGTTTAAAAGAGAGATATGGTTTTGACATTATCACGACATAGTTTTTTTATCTCGCGGGATTTTTTGTTTTATCGGTACGTAAGCAAATTCTGTAGCAAATTCGCTAAACCCGGTGCAGCAGTTGTTTTGAACTTAATTTTTGAAACCTAACAAATAAACAGACACACTTTCACATTTATACTATAGATTGTTACAACTAAATATAGTTGTAACAATCTATAATATAAATGTTGTAGTATAAGTATAGTTGTTCTGAAATGTTTTTTGTTGTTTTTAGATAGTGACTAGTTTAATGATCCGCATATTTATTCCTATTCTACTAATAATACCTACTCGTAGGTTTTCTAGCATTGATAACTAACACTACGAATGCGTTATGGCAGGTTTTGGCAATCACTCACAATATGTTACGATAGTAAACGAGGCCGATGGCTTCACGCGCTCTCCAAGGTGCGTTGGATTATGTTAACTTCCTAACTCCATTTTGTTTCTTAGCAGAAAAAATAAATGTGTGGGCGACCCGATATTGAGTGATAACTGCCAACGTGTTTTGAGACATCTAATATCCCACCACTTGAATAACTGCAAATTATAAGCTGGTTAACGAGTAATTATCTGCGTTTATCTGCGTTCAAAAAATTATTTGGCAAAAAAAAAAAAACATTTTGGTACTATAAGTTATCCCAATTTTTCACTTATGTTACCTATAGATAATACGATAGCACGAAGGCGTGAAAAAGTAAAACACTCTCTCCTTCTCAAGAACTATGCATTTTTCTGGTGTCATATATACTCGTAGGTATGTAAAATATTAAACCAATCCCTTGTTCTGAGGCTATGATTGAAGATACCAATAAACATATCTTAACTTTTATATATTACTTTGGCGAGCTCCGTGGTGCAGCGCGTGCGCTGTCGCCTTATAAACTTGAAGGTCCTGGATTCGATTTCCGGCTCGACTCTGATCTGGTGGAAAGCTTCGGCCGTGGCTTGTTACCACCCTGCCGACAAAGGGGTCACAATAAGCTTAACAAGTTAGCCCGCTACCATCTTAGACTGCATCATCACTTAAACCAGGTGAGATTGCCGTAAAGAACTAACTTAGGTTAGTGTATATAAAAGAATAGATATAATGGAATATAAAAGAAATACCGTACGAAATGTTTCCCCTTCTCTGCGCCTACAGGCATCCCTTAGACAAATCGCTAATGAGATGAGGCTCCTAATGATTTATGGAGAGGCATCGAGAACCATCCAGATCGGCTCTAAATTCAAGTTGATCCTCGCTAAGCGTGAATTAAATGTAATTTGTTCGAGAGATCTATGTTTTCTTATCTCGGATTCTTGCTGAGATGAATTCTTGTTAGTTTGATTCTCACGCAGTGAGGTAAGCGTGCTATTTAAATTTTCTTTTTTTTTAAACTATGCCATTCAGTCGTAGCGGCGATGTACAATAAAAAAACAGACAAATAGACAATCAAATTCATAATTCTAGTATCTATGGACTGTTAGTTACGCAAAACGAGACTATCTAGACTACTAAACAAGATATAGTTAAACACACACACGCTCACGCACACGCGCGCGCACTCACACATACACACACACACATCCCATACACATCACTCACTCACACTCATGCTCCTTATAAAACATTTCGCTTACAATCTTTAAGCTTACAGACGCTTGAAATTGTCTTCTGATCTGTGACTCCGAGCTGGTGGCCCTGTTTTCCGAGATATAGTCTCAACTAGTTCGGAAACAGGTTCATCATGATCAACCCATTACCGGCTCACTACAGAGCACGGGTCTCCTCTCAATATGAGAAGGGTTTGGCCATAGTCCACCACGCTGGCCATGTGCGGATTGGCAGACTTCACACGCCTTTGAGAACATTATGGAGAACTCTCAGGCGTGCAGGTTTCCTCACGATGTTTTCCTTCACCGTTGAAGCAAGTGATATTTTAATTGTTTAAAAACGCACATAACTCCGAAAAGTTAGAGGTGCGTGCCCGGATTCAAACCGCCGACCTCTGATTAGAAGGCTGACGCCCTAACCACTGGGCTATCTTAACAGGTGCATAATGGTAGTGTATTATATTAGGCAATTTAAGTTATAAGACTTCTGTTGTAAACTATATGTATGGTTTTTTTATTGCTTCACTCAATAAATGATTATTAAATGATCTATCAGCGACAGTTTTCTGCAAGACCGTCTTGCTGAAAAGCAGCTGTCAATGCAAGTGAATATAGAAAATAGTGGCAAAAGTGTATAAATTGGCGCGTCTCAGCGGGTTACCCCCACGGCCACTGCGGGGCGCCGAGTTTACTTGAAGCCTCATTAGGGCGCCGGCGCTGACGCCGAACTTATCAAAGATAATGTACAATGATATAAAGGTGACGACAAAATCTGTACGTGTTTGTATTCGTTACTCGAAGACTTAGTTACCCGTTGTTTTTTATTCAGTTAAAATACATTTTATTCTAATATTTTGACAAAAAGTAGGCTTGTAGTTAGTTAGTTGCTAGAATCCAGGGTTAAACGGCGTATAACTTCAAGATTAAGTCACTGTACAATACTTTTTCGAGTCAACATCAAATCAAATCAAACTAAATCAAGATAGATTTATTCATGTAAATCTACAATACAATACAGACATTACAGGCATCTATGAAATCATCATCATAAACCTATACACGTTTAATCTGTAGAGATAAAAAAAAAACATATTACTTGCAAATAAATAAATAAATATCATATAAAATAATATATAAAAAACTTCGGGTAAAAATATACTAAGCTGTTGTTTGTATTAATAGAACTTAGGAGAGAACACAATAAAGAAGAGGGATTTGTGATGACAGCATGTGACATTCACAGCAATAAAAAAAAAAAATATCTTTTAATTATATGTTCTTATTCATAAAAATTAACAGTGATTTTTGTCATCGTTTATAGATTCATGTAAGATCTACATACTCGTAATTTATCCAATGTAACAATAATTAATCTTTAGCAATCTGTTATCCTAATATGAAGAAAAAGAACTTAACGCTCACAAACCGAGTATTATAAAAAATGGTTAGCGCAAATGAAAATACGTACCAAAAAATACAATGTAGTAAGAAAGTCGGCGAGGTTAAACAATCATTATTCATACATTCAGCGGCCTAATCCCTCAACCCGAGTGTCGTGACCTCACACCGTAACGCAAAAAGTCCGGACAGTACTTTGAATAATGTTGTTAGTTCCACGGCCCGACAGTCGATGCCTATGTAAATGCGGCCGAATTGAGTTTCCAAAGCCTTGTTACTTGTGTTTTAGAGGAACTATATTCCAACCGTTTTTATTTTTATTTTTATACACTACAAGTTAGCCCTCGACTGCTATCTCACCTGGTGGTAAGTGATGATGCAGTCTAGGATGGTAGCGGGCCAACCTGTTAGGCGTATGGTAAACTCAACGCTCCTAATTAGTTTCTACGCGACATCGTGCCGGAACGCTAAAACGCTTGGCGACACGTCTTTGTCGGTAGGGTGGTAACTAGCCACGGCCGAAGCCTCCCACCAGACCAGACTCGAGCCGGGAATCGAACCCAGGACCTCCAACTTTATAATGCATTTTTTTTTTTTTATAAAATGTTGTCTCGATACCTTACCGTTGTGTTGGGACCGTGGCTAGCACGTTCAGCGATAGATACCGACATGACTTGGATTGATTCTCGTATGGGGTCAAAATAATTAAGAATTGAGTTTTTATTTGAAGAAAACCAGCGATGCGAAATTGGCGTTTTTCATCCCCATGCTTCTGAGAGTATGGCGGGGAAGATGCCTTTTATAGTATAAGGGTAGCGGGCTAAGCTGTTGGGTAATAACTAGCAACCTATAAGCTAACAATAACAATGCGAGTGTCAAGTTGGAAATTATAAATAGCCCTAACTGGTTAATAAAAACATTAGGGAGTTCAACAAAATATGATGACTGTAATATAAAACATAAAATCATTTTATTTGGATATACTTATCATTTTAAGTCGCTCATAGTATTTGATCATAACAAAGTTAGGAAAGAAAATTTAAATTAAATAATGTAAAATTTCATCATTTCTAATTAAAAAATATTATAATTTTTCTCCTTTAAATTATATTTAATGAAAATTGAAATGATGAAATTAAATTATAAGATAATATCGTGATGATAACGATGGTTTCACAGTGATGTCAAAATAAGTGTCACAACAGATACAAGGTTCCCCCCCATAGGGCAAGTCGTAATGAAGCGCGGGACCGACCATGAGCTGACGTCACCTGCTGCCGCTATACCATCGACTCCCAAACTTGTAATCCTTTTATTTATGTTTGTAGATAAATAAACTAGGAGTAAAAATGGAACTATGGAAGTACGAGTAAAAATGGATGGGTCTATGGTCTAGTACTTAGTTACATTTTAGTTAGTTTAGTTAGTTAGTAGTTCCCCTTCTCGTGGAAATACGAAGATAAAATATGAATTACGTTAATGGCTAATAATGTTGGTATTTGTGGAAAAATATCAAAATATGTTCAGAAGTACCAAGTCAACAAAAATGAGTATTTAAATATGTCAAGTTATAAGATAATGCAATAAATGAGTTGCGATTTAAAATGGCTCAATATATGAAGCTTATAAAACAATAAAAAAAAAATTATTAAAATTTCATTCATTCATCGAAAATAACACAACACATATTTTTTTTTAATTGAGCGCTATTGATTTATACAAACGGAGGATTAAAAAACAGCATTTATTTCCGGTGTCTAGGTACCGATTTACATTATATTGCCAACTGTTGATCGGGAATGCGATAAATCTGCGTAAGTGTGTGTGTGTTAAACAAAAAAAAAAACAAAAAAATTAGTAAACCCGAACGTTAAATTCCGCACATTTCTTTTCTCAGCTGCGGCATTATTTTGTTGTGCTAACAAAAATGCTTTGTAGAAAGTTTGAGGAGCGCTCGAGCGAGCCGGGAAAGAATCGTTTTGTAACTCAATTTGTGGCGAGTGCAGGGGCTTTGTGCATGTACCCACTGCTGTAGGTATTCGCGATTTAGTCGCTGAATGCCCCCCCCCCCACACTTCCCCCCGTCCCGGTGACATCCGAATGGATCTTCTACTTTCTATTAGGATGTTTCTGGAAGGCACTTAATCGATTACGATTGGTGTATACAATACTGAAGTTAATACGTCAGTATTGGAATTATAATAATTTATAATGACGTTGTTTTTATTCCCAGTTAAGTCCAACCCATTGCCGGCTCACTACAGAGCACGGGTCTCCTCTCAATATGAGAAGGGTTTGGCCATAGTCCACCACGCTGACCGTGTGCGGATTGGCAGACCTCACACGCCTTTGAGAACATTATGGAGAACTCTCAGGCATGCAGGTTTCCTCACGATGTTTTCCTTGATGCAAGTGATATTTTAATTGCTTAAAAACGCACATAACTCCGAAAAGATAGAGGTGCGTGCCCTGGTTCGAACCCTTGACTTCTTGGCGACGGACGTCCTAACCACTAGCTTCACTAGGCTATCACAGCAGTAATAAGTAAGTAAGCCGCTCACTGTTTTTAAAAGTGCCGTCAAATTTCTTTATATTTCTCAAAACACGACTTTTATTTTTATATCATTTCATTTTTTTTTTATACATATTATAAAGATATATATTAGTATATTTATTACTATTGTGTTATTTATGTAATCTGTTTTATGTTTTAGTATTTAGTTATTTGTAGGTTTTTTGTTTATATTACGCCACCTACTTTCTTCTTGAATCCTGCTTCTTCTTTATTTTGTTTTCTTGTTATTTCTATTTTTGTTGTGGTGTACAAATAAATAAAATAAATAAATAATATTTTTATTTAACTATAACTTAAAGTTAAATAGAATTGATTACCCTCGACTACAATGCTGATGAACGAACATGAAACACAAACACTGTTGAAATCAGAGCTCGAAATCACAAGCAGTTTCTATGAAAATAAAGCATTGCATTAACGAAGACACAGTCGCGATCAACCCATTACCGGCTCACTACAGAGCACGGGTCTCCTCTCAATGTGAGAAGGGTTTGGCCATAGTCCACCACGCTGGCCATGTGCGGATTGGTAGACTTCACACGCCTTTGAGAACGTTATGGAGAACTCTCAGGCGTGCAGGTTTCCTCACGATGTTGTCCTTCACCGTTGAAGCAAGTGATATTTTTATTGTTTTTTAAAAACGCACATAGCTCCGAAAAGTTAGAGGTGCGTGTCCGGATTCGAACCGCCGACCTCCGATTAGGAGGCTGACGCCCTAACCACTAGGCTATCATCGCTTCAGACTGAAGACACAGTACCGAAGTACATTTACGCTGGAACAGAGTTAGGTAAAGATATTGGCCGGGAGGAACTCGATTTCAGCGCATTTACATAGGCATCGGATGATGGACCCAGCAGCTAACAATATTATTCAAAGCACTCGCTCGTAGTCGTGATGTAGTTTTTCCGACTTCCGTAGTCGATTTGCAACCAACTTTCAAATGGGACGAGTTTACCAGATCAACCCAAAGTCAAATTCAAATTCGTTTATTGCATGAAAGTTGCACATTCATATCAAGATCTTAAGATTAAAGGGTAGCCTAACACATTCTGCCTAAAAGGCGTGCAGCAAAAATCTTATAACGAAAAATACAATAATGTCAATTTAAAATTAAAATAAGAGTTATGAAATCAATTAATAAAATAAAATAAAATAGTAATAAAGATATAAATATTGATTTAGGCTAAAATAAATTGTATACTGATTTGGAATGTCATAAACAAAATCGCTTCAATACCTGAACAATACCGTCATCCTGTAGAAACTCATTACCTACTTACTTACCGAACACTGAAGGTATTCGGTAATTCCGTAATAGCATTTTTGTATGAGATGCTCTTTTAACTTGCTTTTAAACTAGAAAAAATCGTCTATTTTATGGAACTCGGTCGGTAATCGGTTATAAAGTTTTGGTAACATGATGTAAGAGCTGTTACGAAATTGTACAGTTCTGGACGGTGGAATACTTAGCTTATTCTCATGTCTCATACTCCTTATATTTCTATACATATTTATATGCTTTTTAGCAAATAATATTGACTCGAAAATATATAAGCTAGGTAGGGTTAAAATTTTGAGATCTTTGAAGTAGGGCTTGCAACTGTCTGTCTGTTTTAAGCCACATATAGATCTTATGCACTTTTTTTGTGCTTACCCGATATGTTTTTATTCCACTACCAGTTACAAGTTAGCCCTTAACGGAAATCTCACCTGGTGGTAAGTTATGATGCAGTCTAAGATGGTAGCGGGCTCATAGACACCTGATATCGGACCAGGATCGCATGCTTTAAAAACTTAAACTGAGAGATAGAACCTAGATGTTAATTAGCTGATGGTGAAGATCTTTTAATGATAACGAAACAAATATTATGTATTTTTTATTTATTTATTAGTGTAAAGACCCAAACAGTACAACAAATAAATACTTAATAAAAATACATTACAAAATAAATGGCAGTAATTATTATAAAGTAAAAAAAATTACATTTCGAGATGATAATTTTTAAAACAACTTTTTAACTTTCACAGATCGGACGAGGTTATTTCCGAGACAAAGATTACGTAGCTAGTACAAGGAATGAGAGTTTTACTTGAAGTTTTAACAAGTTGTTTTCTTTTTAACGTTGCATTAACACTTTATCTGTGGAGTTTTTGCTAGAATAACTTATGCAATTTTTTAGTTACGAACTTATATTATTATTCGTAGGGGTGTTTAAAAATAGTTTTGTCAGTCACGTGGAACACTGTGTCCTTTTATTTCAACAGAATATTCTTTTTTAGGCATATTATTTTATTAATACCTATAACTGAGGAAAATTATTAACCTCATTAATTCGAATTCAACGGTTGTTAGGTGAATTAGGTGTTTTGCACGATCTTGAAAATTACAATACTATGTAGAAATGACGTCTGCGAATGTTCACCTCCTTTCTCTTTTAATAACACTTGTTGCGATATTAGTAGTATATAGGTAAGCCTACTACCCTCAACTGAGATTTGTATTGGGTTTAAACTCCATCCATCCAACTCCAGCACTCAACGGGGGCATTGGCTGTCATGATTATATGTTAACCGAATCAAATTAAAATAAAAAAAACGTAACTGTAGCAAGTATCTTTAAGGTTGAATACTGTAACCTTTAAAATATCACTTGCTTCAACGGTGAAGGAAAACATCGTGAGGAAACCTGCACGCCTGAGAGTTCTCCATAATGTTCTCAAAGGCGGGTGAAGTCTGCCAATCCGCACATGGCCAGCGTGGTGGACTATGGCCAAACCCTTCTAATATTGAGAGGAGACCCGTGCTCTGTAGTGAGCCGGTAATGGGTTGACATGATGACTGTAACCTTTACTAATCCTTGAACCCCTAGAACCCACTTTGAATATAGTTAGTTCCACAGTATATCATCCCTTATGAAAATATTACGGAATTGAGATTGCTGTTTACCATATCTTTACTGGACCCTGTTCTAGTAAGTTAGCTAATATAAAAATGTTATCGCCGTGCTACTTTACCGTTGTTTTCCTCATCTTTGCCCTTCAAAAAAATTAAGCGAAATCGAGTCAAAATTTGCATCACAGCTCCTAGCACATAATCATGAGCACAGAAAGCCCGGGTGACTTAAAACTTGGGCAAAAGTTTTCAAGAGATTTCAGCACAGCTTCATTACCCACTCGCCGCCGAAATGAAGCCACGAATCGATTCGACTTTGAAACAAAAGAGATATATTATCTTGAAAGTTCGCTTCAAATGCCTTCTGTGGTGTAAGGCTGCGTTCAGAACCCTGACTATCTGCGAGATTTAAATCGACACTACGTGTGACATTTAATATGTGATGTCAAACATTTTTACGTCATTAAATTAATCTCAAGAATTCACCGGGCACAGGCAACACGTTACAAGCAAAAGGTTTTGATGATAATTTTGAGAATAAAATGCACGTAACGTAGTTGAAATCAATAATAATACAGTCTCGAGCTAGCAAGTGTAATAAAAGTACACTTGCTAGCTATAAAACTATTTGCTCGACATTTATATTATATCTGTATAACAGGATATTAATTGAAGCACTAAATCATTCCCTTATCAAATTGTATAAAATGAAATTACCTAATTATGCATGCACATAACTATTCTATTAACTCTATATTTAATTCCTTAATATGATTAAATATAATATTACAGTGAGTATATTATAATTTTACCTTTTCTAGACAAAAATAAGGTATAAAATCATTGATTGAGAAAAAGAAAATAAACTAGGTAGAGTATTGTGAACACGGCTTTGCATTTTAAAGTAGACTCTAGTTTGAACTACTCTCGGGAGCTCTCGGATGCCAAATGTAACTGTTTCTGAATTGGTCCCGGGTAAAATAACTTTATTCTTGCGACTAGCATATTCTCTGTCTTGTATATGAGTTACTTTAGAAAATTAAACACCAGTTATTTAGATGTTATCGATCGCTTAGCTAGGAATATTACAGTTTTCTGTTCAAGCTCTTTTATTTCGTTATCTGAAGCTCTCTAACAGCCTGCTTATTTCGCTGATTGCTTAAAAACATTAGTGGTGTGCCAAGCGATTCTGATACCATGGACTTCCACAGAGTAACCCCTGCCCTATTCTATAAATCTATGAGCAGCTGTCTACACTGTCACGACTCCATTTTGACCCACCACGTTGTTCTAAAGCGGCTTTTAGAGTTTCAACGCGTACATATTACGTTTAGGTGTATGTTGTACATTATAAAGATATTAAAGTTTTTTGTGGCAAGGCATAATGAGCAAATTCATCACTATTAAAGTCCCACTACTGGGACGCTTAATAATTTTAAACTCAGTGGTGGACAGCGACCATCTTTGAAGTCAATTCCGGGCTGGTAATAATAAATAAAGAAACATAATACTTTAAAATAGAATCATGGAAAAGCATTTATTCTTTGACACAAAATTTAATAGATATTTTCGAAGTAATGACAAAGCTAACACCGATTATTTTCGTTGTGGGCTTCTTGTAAGACCTCTGCTTGTTTGAGATCCACATAGCTTTAGTGTTAAGTTAAATAACTTAGTTTTCAGCATCGTCTCACTAATAAATATAAATAATATATATTATACGAACGATTATATAGACTTCTGTAATACAATAAATGAATTGAATTTGATCTTAATTGATACAATAGTAATGCAAAAAGTTATACCAAAGCCACCAAAGAGATACGAATTTTCATTTTTTATGGAACTCGTATTAGATGCTCGCTATTTTTATAATATTATAAAAAGATTTCTTTCCAATTTTCGCTCATCTGTTTCCCGGTTTTAACGCACGATATTAGCACGATTCATGCGTTTTAAAAATCTGAAAATCCTTTGAGACTTTTTAACTGATCCAGTACTTTATCTTCCCGGTCGTAGATTTTGTACTTTCATCAAGAAACGATTGCGTAACAGTTGCAGAAATAGCTATTTAGTTGTTTGTCACAGTTGATGAAATCAGAGCAATTATTGTAATCACTCTCATCACGCGTAATCACCAGCTCAAATCTCGCGATCAGGGCGGAATGGAGACGCATCGCCTTCCCAATAGACGTGTAATGACTAGCGTCTAGCAGACGGTGTTATTTCATATTAGACGTTATCCTGGACGGACGTTATGTAGACAAACGGGTTTCATTACAAGCCCGACCGGCCCATTACGGGCACCTATATTTCCTACAGATTTATCGCGTTATTCGCTCTTTAATGCGAAATACACACTCTTCATGGAGTGAACTGTTTGCGAGAGATACTACAATAGTACCCTCGGCGTGAGTTTTATCGAAACTAACGTCATATCTAACCATCTTGAACTTAATGTGTAATATAGTTACTGCATTTATATTAAACTCTTATTCCGAATCGGTTTCAACACATCATGGTGGAATGCGCTTAGTGAAACGTCTATATAACTTAGTTGCCACTAACCGACCAATGCAGAAGAAATGTCAAATTTCCGAATTGCCTTTAAATGAGAATGAACTCGAGACCTAGGATTTATAAGAGTACTCACAGCACTCAACACTGCGCCAGTGATTAATTCCGCACAGATATACCTTACAACTTTTATTCCAGAATAACTGCTACAAAATGTTTGTATATTCTGTGTCTAATTAAACACTAATGTATATTATGTTTATGTAAATTTAAGCTGTGATAGCCTATTTGGTTTGGATGTCCGCCTCCTAATCGGAGGTCGGTTTGATCCCGGGCACGCACCTCTAAGTTATGTGCGTTTTTAAGCAATTAAAATATCACTTGCTTCAACGGTGAATAGAAAAACCACAAGGAAACCTGAACGCCTGAGAGTTTTCTATAATGTTCTCAAAGGCGTGTGAAGTCTGCCAATCTGCACATGTGTTGGGTGGTGGACTATGGCCAAAACCTTCCCATATTGAGAGAAGACCCCCGTTTTGCAGTGAGGCGGCCATAGGTTGATCATGATTAATGTAAATTTTACCCGTCCGTTAAGAACCACTAGCTATTAATAGCCTATAACGGACGTTTTTAAACTGAATCAGCATACAAAATTATTTCCAAACCACGGCATCTATTTATTAGCTAAGAGCATTAAGTGCACCAGGTAGGTATCGCTGCACAGGTCGAGTCAAACAATACAGAAAGCTGCCTAGAACCTGATTAATAGCATCGCACCGTCAGTCCACGTTCCAATGAATACGGAACACGGTTTAGATCTCGATATTTAGCTCGCAGATGGAGAAACTGTGATAAATGAGCTCACAGCTGGCTGCTTTTGAATTTCGCACTGTTGCCCGTGCATTTGTATCATTTGTACGTTGAATTTACACTATTTTTTTATTTCAATACAAGTTAGCCCTTGACTGTAATTGTGATATAACTATCGTTACTTATAAAACAATATGTCCGTGGCGCAGCGCGCGCGCTGTTGCATTATAAAGTTGGAGGTTCTGGATTCGATTCCCGGCTGGAGTCTGGTCTGGTGGGAGGCTGCAGCCGTGGCTAGTTACCACCCTACCGACAAAGGCGTGTCGCCAAGCGATTTAGCGTTCCGGAACGATGTCGTGTATAAACCAATTAGGAGTATGGGTTTACTATACCCCTAACAGGTTAGCCCGCTACCATCTCAGACTGCATCATCACTTACCATCAGGTGAGATTGCCGTCAAGGGCTAACTTTTAGTTGATAATAAAATAATAAAAAAAGGCTACAGCAAAATTGACCTTGGGATTCAAACTAAAGATATCTCCTACGTATTTAGTTAAAAAACCAAATAACGCAGAAGAAGTAAAGGGTAACTAGCTCAATACAAAAAAGTGAGGTTTTTGGTTTTGGTTCAATTACTCAGCAATTGAACAACGCAATGACTTGATTATTTGCATAATATAGTTTATTGGCTGGAAGTTGCCATAAGCTACTTTTTATCCCCAAAAAATTTCATTTTTGTAGGAGAGAGCTGTTGTGCATGCTTTCGCATTTATAACATCTTTAGGGATGTTGTCCATGCACATAGATACGTGGACAAGTCGTAGGCACTTTTAACAGAGATTATTTGGAATTAAGAGTTTCTGGTTTATGCATTTGTTAATTTTGTATCAAAGTTAGCTTCAAGTTGATTCCACATTCGGTCAACAGGCGCTCCTGTTTGTGCAGAACAGCGATAAGAGACATGCAAAGAAAGCGTTGAGTGACCTGACAACGCTCGATAGCTGAGTGATTGTCGCTCAGTGCCAGCTATTGGCAGTTGCTGGTGTAATCTAATGCACGGCCGCGTCGTGATAACCGCTGATTGGCACTGTCACATTGAATTGTGATGGATATTGATGATACATCTTGTTTGTTACGAATGTATCAAAGGTGGTTTCCTGAACAAACCATGGGTACTCAATATTGTATATGTTCCTCAGCTTAGCAATGTGAATCACTATATTCAAACATTTTTTTAATTACTTCCACTTCCAGTTTCATAGCTTAGCAATTAATCTTCTTGGGTGTTTTATATCTGATTGACTGCCCAATTTTTTTTTTTTTTTATATACTACAAGTTAGCCTTTGACGGCTATCTCACTTGTAAGTGATGATGCTGTGTAGGATGGTAGCGGGCCAACCTGTTAGGAGTATGGTAAACCAACGCTCCTAATTGGTATCTACGCGACATCGTGCCGGAACGCTAAATCGCTTGGCACGTCTTTGTCGGTAGGGTGGTAACTAGCCTCGGCCGAAGCCTCCCACCAGACCAAACTCAAGCCGGGAATCGAACCCAGGACCTCCCAACTTTATAATGCAACAGCGCACGCACTGCGCCACGGAGGTCGTCAAACACACGTTAGCACACTGCTTCAATAGATATTGTAAATATGAATTTAAATAGATATTAATAAGATAGACATCACAGTGACATCCTATTGTTTGGTTTGCATTCAAGTATAACTAATTTTACTACAAATTTTGCTTCCAGTGTAACCCACATTCAGTCAACAGGCGCTCGTGTTTGTGCAGCACAGCGATAAGAGGCATGCAAACAAAGCGCCGAGTGACCTGACAACGCTCGATAGCTGAGTGATTGTCGCTCAGTGCCAGCTATTGGCAGTTGCTGCTGTAATCTAATACGCACCGCTCGCGCCGTGATAAGCGTTGATTGGCACAACTGTCACACTGAATGTTGATGGATATTGATGATACAACTTGTTTGTTTCGGAAGTGTCAAAGGTATTATCCCGTATGAAGCACTGTATTGTATAATACAGTACAGTTTTACAAGGTATTTTGAACAAAAACTACACAGCAGTATATCACAATATTCAATACGAAATAGTAAACATTTTTGACAGTCCATATATTTACTTTATTCTTGATATAAAATTTAGGAATCGTAATAACATTTAGGTACTTAAAATAAAGTTATGTTCTAAAGCAGAGATGTTTTGTGTGCCTTGTGCCATTTGGCTGTTCCAAAAATATTTTTAACTTAAAAATATATCATCATCATCACTTCAACCGATAGACGTCTACTGCTGGACATAGGTCTTTTGTAGGGAGTTCCAATGGCCACGGTCTTGGGCCGCTTGTATCCAGCGGCTCCCTGCGACTCGTTTGATGTCGTCTGTCCACCTTGTTGGGGGTCGACCAACGCTACGTTTACCGGTGCGGGGTCGCCATTCCAGCACCTTGGAACCCCAACGTCCATCGGTTCTCCGAGCTATGTGCCCCGCCCATTGCCACTTCAACTTCGCCATTCGCTGAGCTATGTCGGTAACTCTGGTTCTTCTACGGATCTCCTCATTTCTAATTTGATCACGTAGAGATACTCCCAGCATAGCTCTCTCCATCGCCCGTTGAGTGACTCTGAGCCTTCTAATGAGGCCCATAGTGAGCGACCATGTTTCAGAGCCGTAAGTCATCACTGGCAACACGCACTGTTCGAAAACTTTAGTCTTCAGGCACTGAGGGATTTTGAACGAAAAGATGTCACGGAGTTTCCCAAACCCTGTCCACCCGAGCTGAATTCGGCGGCGGACCTCCTTCTCGAAATTGGACTTACCTAACTGGATCGTATGTCCCAGGTATACATACTCGTCTACAATTTCCAGTGCAGAGTTCTCAACGATTACTGGGTAAGGCAGAACATTAACGTTCGACATAATCTTCGTCTTGCTCATGTTCATACGTAGGCCTACCTGTTGAGAAACTCTGCTAAGGTCATTGAGCATTGCGTCGAGGTCTTCCAGAGTCTCTGTCATTACGACTATATTATCATCAGCAAACCGAAGGTGATTGATGTAAAAATATATAACCTAACCTAACTTAACTGCAGAATCTGCAGAATAACTTTGAGAATCTTACCGTATACACGTTCTAATACCTACTTGATCTTTTACATATGCACGAGTAAAACCTACCTATATAGGTACCATGATGGTTTAAGTAAGTATCATTCACAATGATTTACGTTCATGTTTTAAATATATCTGGCGATGTTTCGCATTAAGCAGCGGTGAGCGAGCGGGGAAGGCGAATGAGAGAGCGATCATACATTATTATGAACTATTCCATGAATAATTGAATCCGACAGGCGCGCCGAACAAATCCGGAACAAATAATGTGCGACCAACCATTGTTCGTGTAGGGGCTGGCACTTTGTCGATGAATTAAAAATGATCCATCGATGAAGTAGCATCAAAATGTTACCTATAACTTTTTTTGACGACCTCCGTGGCGCAGTGCGTGCGCTGTCACATTATAAAGTTGGAGGTCCTGGGTTCGATTCCCGGCTCGAGTCTGGTCTGGTGGGAGGCTTCGGCCGTGGCTAGTTACCACCCTACCGACAAAGACGTGTTGCCAAGCGATTTAGCGTTCCGGCACGATGTCGCGTAGAAACCAACTAGGAGCGTGAGTTTACCACACTTCTAACAGGTTAGCCCGCTACCATCCTAGACAGCATCATCACTTACCACCAGGTGAGATAGCCGTCAAGGGCTAACTTGTACTGGATAAAAAAAAAAAAAAAACTTTATAAACTGGTGTAATGATTTTAAGCCTGATGAATATTTTGCGTCATTTTTTTTATTTATACAATCTTGTTGTTTTTCCCGCTCTCAATTCTGACATTTTCAAATTATTATTTCTATAAATAACGGTTTAGTCTAAGCGCAGTTGATGTTCAGTTAATAAAGTAAAAGTGTCAGTGCGAGTGGCGAAGTTTATAAATTATTTTAAACTGAATTTGAACTCTACTGACTCGGTATTACGATTTTTGAGCTACGAGTACACCTAAATTTTAAAACAGGCATGCTGATGAATTACATATGTTATGTAAACTCAAAAGCACTTAGGGCATTAAAATATCCGCAATACTTGCATGAATATGGAATAGCAAAATCCAGGTCATACTTTCCATTAGTAGATCAAAGCTTTTGCTCTTGCATAGGTTTCGAATTTTGGTTCAGTTGGCCAGAATAGTGGAATGTTATATTATGAAAATGTTGCTTATTTATATTAGCTCTATCATGTTGTTTCTTTTTCATTCACCATTTTAGCGAGCCAGCTCTAGTGAAGTTTTTATAGTTGTACATACACTAGAACTACCTATAAATAAGTTATTCACACAAAACTAACTTATTTAAAATTGGTTACTTTTCTGTGAATACCCCGACCTAAGCGCTCCTCTCCGAAAGAGGAGACCTAAACATATCCTTTACGACCCTGACGATCAGATAACTACTGACAACATACTCGTACCACCTATGACACAACCATACGCTACACACCGTCTTCGCCGTCGAAGAAGAGGTGCCCGCTATCTTACGTCATCCGGACGTGGGCTCCATCCACGGCCTCGGAGACGTGCCGACCACTCACCGTCCGACCCCTCCGTTATAACAAACGTTGCCTGAGCCGAGGTTCGGCCTCACATGAGGCGCCCTTAGGCAGACGTTCCCTTAGTTTCTTCGAGCCCTAGGGCTAAAAATTTCTTTCTTTTTCCGAAGCTCGCCAATCAGCCCGGTAACGCTGTCGCAACCATTAGGGTTAGCACAGCTAATGTTCAAATGTTAGTTAACAATTATCATATCCTATTGACCTGGGGAGAGAATAATAAAATTATAAAATATATCTAATACTATTAGCGGCATCAAAAACTGCATGCCACATAAATGCTACGGTTAGTAGACCCACTAAAATACTAGTATAACTATATACAGATATAGTAGATATACAGTCCAACATGTGTATACCGCTATATATAATATGATATGTGAGTAACCAATATGAAAAATTATGAAAAATTATTAATGTTTATATATTTTATATGGACTTCTTTTTAAATTCATAGCTGTAGTCAACTGTTTACGAGTAACATCTTCAACATCATGTGACAATGGAAATTTTTGTGTGCACGCATCAAAATTACCTATGTTACATTTATATGTCAAATTCAAATTCAACTTCAAAATAATCTTTATACAAATAGTCCTTAAAAAGGCACTTTTGACGCGTCAATAATTTACATAGTAGTTATTTCATGGTGATAACTATATTCGTAAACTTAAAACTAAAGCTATGAGGGTTCCAAACACGCCCCGGTCTAAGAAGAAGCCCACAACAAACTTAGCCGGGGTATGTTAAAGAATCTTTTGACTTTTATCGATATGAGTTAAGATACTTGTGGGTAACGTCACTAGCGCACCTCGGTTCCGCAGAGGCGCCGAAGACTTTCCCCGCTAAGTTTCTTCGCTGATGGTGTTTCGGTGTAATCTACACTATTTAGTCTCAGCTTTGCCTCACTGTCATACGGGATTTGAATAAACCCGTGTAGGTGGTATTGTGACTGTACTATAAGTATAATCAGTACGACGGTATTTCTAGAACATGATTTTTAAGTCTGCGTTGTATAAAAAACACACTGGAATATTAAAAAATCCATATTGACGTTTTTTTTTGTCGACGACTTGACGACCTCCGTGGCGCAGTGCGTGCGCTGTCGCATTAAAAAATTGGAGGTCCTGGGTTCGATTCCCGAGTCTGGTCTGGTGGGAGGCTTCGGCCGTGGCTAGTTACCACCCTATCGACAAAGACGTGTCGCGGAGAGATTTTGGCGTTCCGGCACGATGTCGCGTCGAAACCAATTAAGAGTGTGGGTTTACTATACTCCTAACAGTTACCATCCTACACCGCATCATCACTTACTACCAGGTGAGATAGCCGTCAAGGCCTAATAAAATATCCAGCAATGGCGTTCTGGACACTAGACAAGCCGTTTTTGCGGAACATAGATAATATAATAGAACATGGAAAATAATAAACAAACAGACAAAGGTTTTCTTCTAACACTGGCAGTTCTAAGTACCAAAGCATTATCACCAAGCTATTTACTAAACTACATGTATATAGAGGTATTCACTAAGATATTCAAGGTGCATTGGGCATAATTAACACAACACGAGTCATATATATGTGAAGCAAGGAGCAAGGACGTGTAAGCGCCAAGGAACGTGTCGCGTCAGATTTGAATAAGCTCCTCCCGAGGAGCGGATCTCGTATTAATGAACCGTGTCTCGTGACTTGCAATATTCATTGTTTTGTACTTACAGCTGTCTCAGGAAATAATCACGTACAACGGACATTACTACGTAAAACAGACGCAAACTCATATTTTTAATAGACACTGACTGAGCAATCAACAGGTATACCTATATACAGATTCTAACTGAAGGAACTCAATAGGTGTTAGAAATTAAAATTCAAGTCTATCACTTTGGAAGTTCGATACAATCGTAAATGATTAATTTGAAAGAGGAATGATGGGACCAAATGCTAGTATTAAAACATGATGTGATGCTTTAGCTTTAAAAGATCGCCAAAACAGTTCTGGCACTATTACAAAGAACTTGATTTCCTGTTTTTTTATTTTTTATTTTTGTATCTGTGTTTCTTTGTTTTCTAGCCACATTCACCGAAAATTTTCCATAAACTCAATAATATTTTTTATGGATGTGCGGCCACGCGGTGGCCTTATCTGTTTGTATTAATTCTAAGGACAAACTGGAACTCAAAAAAGGAACTATAGCACAGACAATAAAAATATGAGAAGGGTTTGGCCATAGTCCACCACGCTGGCCATCTGCGGATTGGCAGACTTCACACGCCTTCGAGAACATTATGGAAAACTCACAGGTGTGCAGGTTTCCTCACAATGTTTTCCTTCACAGTTGAAGCAAGTGTAATATATTTTTTAAAAACGCTTATAACTCTGAATAGTTAGAGGTGCGTGTCCGGATTCGAACCGCCGACCTCTGATTAGGAGGCTGACGCCCTAACCATTAGGCTATCACCGCTTCTGAAAGAACAATGTTGGGACCAAATGCTAGTCTTAAAACATGATATAATACTTTAGCTTTAAAAGATCGCCAAAACAATACTGGCACTGTTACGAAGAACTTGATTTCTATCAGTATTTCTGGGTATTTTGTTTTTAAAATTTTCAAAATTCCGCGTTTCTTTATCTTCTAGTCACATTCACCGAAAATTTTGCATACACTCAATAATATTCTATATCGATGTTAAATGTGTGGCCACGCGGTGGCCTTATCTGTTGGTATTTATTCTGAGGACAATATAGAACTCAAAAAAGGAACTATAGCATAGACAATAAAAGACAAATCTAGATAAGTGAAACACTCTTTGAAAATACAGAGAACATACCTACATATTTTTAAACAATAAAATAAATTATATGAATGATTTATGAGTGCACACGCACTAATATATTGTTTCGAACCGCTAAACAAAATCGAACCATTCACCGCCTTAGAAGTTCGCATTCACAACGTAATCATCCGTAAAGTAATTAATCAAAGCGAGGAGAGATAGATGCACGCCAATTGTCGTGTTGTATGCACGTCATTAATCCATGCAAATATTGAGATGTTTATCAAAATGGCGGCGCGGCGTCATCACCTCACGCATACTGTGCACTGACACGTTAGAAAAATGACGTGTCATCCGTGAAAGATAAATCTTAGGTCATAGTTAGATGCACTCTGAATTTGTTGCGATTTATCAACCCTTCCTGTTGGAGCGTGACGCCTGCGTACAGTCGCGAACATAGTGCTTATTTTATTTATTTGTTTGCGTTTCTTTGTACGCTAAAACTGATAGTTTAAAGTTTAATCAATCAAAACTTCATCAAATAATTGATACATTATAAATGAAAAAAAAACGAAAATATACTTTATTGCACACCAAACCAAAAATTAGGAGCATACACACAGAAAATAAAATAGGTGCAATAGGCGGTCTTATTGCTAAAGAGCGATCTCTACCAGGCATATCATAGTGAGTTGATGGTGATAATTACATTCGTTAACTTAACACACGCGCCCTGCTATGGATATTATTTACTATACTACCTCAAATTGTCACTTTAAATTATTATTAAAGAGCAACTTTATTAGAGCACTAATTTATACCTAAAATGATAAGTTCCAAAGAACGTAGCCAAAGGTAAATGCTGCGTCGGAAAAACTTTGTTGATTAAAGTTAACTATTCACCATGGTTATATGAGCGTTAGTTATATTTTTTTTTATATCAAACTATAAAATAGACGTAGCTTTAAATCTTAAGATTTCTGTAAAAACTTGTTTATCATTTAATTAAAGTTAAAATTGCTGTTTAATGAGAAATAATAATTAAAATGGAATGTTTTGAAGTAGTCGCCACTGGCGACTCCCATAAGACCAGAATTACACTTATTTAAAACATTTCTGTTTACCTTTGTTAAAACTTTAAAAAAAAAAATACGTATGCTATGCGTTGTTTGTATTATTTTAGTGACAACGTAAAGCAGTGTAACAATAAAGTTATCCAGTTGAGCACGCGACTGTACACATCGCCACTGTGGACAGTGGCGGGCGACAAAAAATATTATAAACGATATCCGAACTGAAAATGGCGAGCCCATCAATAATGGTGCAACCTCCCCGTGATTTTTTACAGCTTGCCAAGTTTATTTAACTTCCCTCTTTCACACGTGGGTAACTCCATTATGGACAAATCGTTTTATTCCATCTCGGGTAAGTGCCTACATTCGATGTAGGTGTTGCTAGATTTATTTAGTTTTGCCTTTGTATTGAAAGTGTTACATTTTTCAAATATAGCGTAGGAGCCATCAGTTGACTGTACAGAGGATGAAATACATAAATGGAAACAATGCCACGACACAAATTCTAAACCTATATAGTTTTAGATTCATTATAAAGTGGGAGGTTCTAGGTTCTATTCTAGGGCGGAAATCTGTTCCAGCCATATACCAGCAGGGGCTGGTATAGATATACGGTCAAGTTATTTAGCATTCTGGTTCGATGCTTAACATCAGGTGATTCGTCTACTCATTTGCCAGCGATGTAAATATAAAGAAAAGTTCTTGTGTGAAGCTGGTTCTCCAAACGTGAGAAACAGTTATTAGTGACGGCCTCCGTGGCGCAGCGCGCGCGCTATAGCATTATAAAGTTGGAGGTCCTGGGTTCGATTCCCGGCTCGAGTCTGGTCTGGTGGGAGGCTCCGGCCGTGGCTAGTTACCACCCCACCGACAAAGACGTGTCGCCAAGCGATTTAGCGTTCCGGCACGATGTCGCGTAGAAACCAATTAGGAGTGTGGGTTTACCATACCCCTGACAGGTTAGCCCGCTACCATCTTAGACTGCATGATCACTTACCATCAGGTGAGATTGGTGTCAAGGGCTAACTTGTAGTAGGTAAAAAAAAACATGACCTCAGGTTTTAAAGCGCCAAAGCAACAAAATTAAACGATAACAAAACATCTAGCCATTTACATCAATGCGTTAATGCCACCGTATGTCGAAACATTAAACTTCATAGATTTAAATAAAACAGGGAATCATTCGTGGCTAGGTTTTTCTTAGCTCAGAAATTGTTAACACTTTAACGAATATTTATTAGACAGGAATACTTATAACAGCTTATTAAACAAACTTTAGGGATGTACATAGAACATTTTTTATTACTCGTGTGTTCTATCGAAGCTATCGTCTAGTTATATCCCGGCGCAACCTCGTAGTCGATATATCCCAGTAGTTAATGCACGCAGTACATAATCCAGTTTCGTGCGTAATGTATCGTCTTAATGGACAAGAATGCATCATGGTAAGTGTACACTACGTTTGAATTAATTACGTGCGCATAACGTTCGTACTCCTTCTATGTGAAAACAACAGTTCAGGTAATATAGTGGGGATTCCGGTTTTTATATAGCTTAGCCCGCACAATATATATCTAATGACATACTGATACATCATCCCTTGATGACCTCCGTGGCGCAGTGCAAGCGCTATCGCATTATAAAGTTAGAGATCCTGGGTTCGATTCCCGGCTCGAGTCTGGTCTGGTGGGAGGCTTCGGCCGTGACTAGTTACCACCCTACCGACAAAGACGTGTCGCCAAGTGATTCAGCGTTCCGGCATGATGTGGTGTAGAAACCAATTAGGAGTATTGGTTTACCGTACCCTTAACTGGTTAATACAGTACGATCTTGGACCACATCATTACTTATCATCAGGTGAGATGCCGTCAAAGGCTAACTGTCGTGTATAAAAAAAAAAAAGACGGGTTGCTCTCCGGGAGTGCCGGCAGAAGTGAAAACTTGATTATTAACGTTGAGCATGTTTGATATTTTGGAATGGTTAGGGAATAATTTTGCACCAATTGCTTTATCAGTATAAAAGTACTATCATTTATGTGGTAGAATACAATATTCATTTATTGCGCTATCGTACACAAACATGACAATTTATATTACATTAAAAATTTAACACTTTAAAACTATTACAATTATTTTACATTAAAAAGTTTATCTCTCCGAAAAATCAACTTTCATCCATAATTTCAACGACTTTTTCACCATCATCATTACCAGAACTATCCATGGATGCGCGTGGCACGCTGTAACATACACGAACATTCGCGCAAGCGCCCTGCGCTGCCTAAACGAAACAGTAGGCCCAGGCATACATTTTCGCCGCGCCGCGCCGATAGCTGTCTACTCTCCATCCGTCTTACGCTTTTTCGATCAGGTCACATGTCCTGACGCGAGTTTAAGATTTTATACCCATTACAGAAAAAGTGCTCAACGCCGCTAAAGAAGTTTTCACTTCAAAAATCCCTGTCAGTTTAGCCCACCAAACCCACAGATCACAGCAGGGTAGCCCACTCCTCTCTGACTATTAGAAAGAATAAACCCAAAAGGCTGCGGCAATGTGGGTTTGCGACTAAGAACATATATTTGCTTTTATATTATGTATTCCTTGTTGTTCTCTTTTTCCTTTCTTTTGTATGCAATAAAATTGTATAAATAAATAAATATATCGTATGTAGTCTGTGTAGAACTCGTCGTCTCCACTCCCGATAACAGAATTAATAACCAAGTAATCCGAAAGAGATATTCATATAACTTTTATTCGCAGTATGAAGTCCGCCGCGTTAGCGAGTAATCAATTCAGATATATTATTTAGCTGCATTGGCCTGTAATGATAAAAAAAACTGCATCTAATATTATCTTCACTTAAAAAATACTGCAACCATACGTATTGTTATCGATATTTAACGCGTGCATTACAGAGGGTATACATCACTATTCTTATATATTGTCATTAAACTATAAAAAGCTAAGATTATCACAAAAACAGCGCACTTATCAAAATAATAATCGCCTTGTATTGTGTGCGGCCGGCCCGTTATACCGATAGTATTGTCCACGTTCTATTAGTTTGGATTGCATCCAGGTCCGTAGCGCATTATGTCCGTTGTGGGGCGATCGTGCGCGACGAATCGAAGAATGGATGGCACTGAGTGAGTCATTCGGATTTATCGATAATACGATGGCCCATCCCTATTACTTTTTCTTAAACAATGTTTTGGGGGAGTGACTTTTATTTATAGAACATTGGCTCTTAGTGCTTCTTTTCTATAATATCATCATCATGCTCAACCCATTAGTGGCTCACTATAGAGCACGGGTCTCCTCCCAATGTGAGAAGGGTTTTGGCCATAGTCCACCACGCTGGCCATGTGCGGATTGGCAGACTTTACACACCTTTGAGAACATTATGGAGAACTCTCAGGCGTGCAGGTTTCCTCACGATGTTTTCCTTCACCGTTGAAGCAAGTGATAATATTCATTTCTATAATATAGGTAAGTTTTATCTTCATCTTATTTCCGTCCCACTGCTGGATGTAAATCTCATCTGCGAGAGCTACAGAACAATAATCCAGCACTCTCCTCCACTTAACAAACTTAATTTAAAGAATAAGAACTATGAGAGGTTACTTCTAAGAGCCGGGCCTGAGAGAGATCTTCTAGGTAACGGATTGGTGCTGAGAGTTTTTTAAGCAGCTTAATCCAATACTTTACAAAACTTTGCTTGATCTGAGAATCTTGCTGGACCGTAGTTGAACATGCCAATCAGTAGACAAAAGATGCTGTTGTCTTATGTACTTTTATAGTCATTGAATTTGAATATGCCAATCAGTAGACAAAAGATGCTGTTGTCTTATTTACTTTTATAGTCATTGAATTTGAATATGCCAATCAGTAGACAAAAGATGCTGTTGTCTTATTTACTTTTATAGTCATTGAATTTGAATATGCCAATCAGTAGACAAAAGATGCTGTTGTCTTATTTTATAGTCTTTGAATTTTAACTTCGTTAGTACATAATATAGATTACAATGCTTTTAATACAGTAGTTCAAACAAAAACCTTGCCGCTAAACGTTTTAACTCCTTTCAACGTTCCATAGAACGCTCGAGCCCCACAAAGCGCTCTATTGTGTACAATACACATTCCTAGGTGACCTGTTTGCTCAGCACTCCACGCAAAGTATGCCATTAGTAGATACAATTAATCTGCTAATGAATGTTTGTCTGTCCACTCAATTCGCCCAAACAGCTGCGCAAACTTCGCTTATTTGACACACTCTCCATGTCTAATGACCTTACATTGTGTAACTCTGTGACGGTACATAATACGTATATATATATATCCAAATTCCTATACGTATTATATATATATATATATATGTCGCGTCAAGGGGGTCCGAGTTGTTTTTTGTAAGGGTGACATCAGCATTGCTGACGTCACGATTTTGTTAACTTTCGCTCATAGTAATTAAAACCACAACTTGCCGGTTTACACTTTTATTGCGATAATAACTTAGAGGTCCTACTGGACCTCTAAGTTATCTCGCCTCTCCTACTACTACCTACCCTACTCCTAGAGGTCCTACTGGACCTCTCGCTCGAGACGTCGTACTCGACGTCTCGAGCGAGAGAATCTTTGAAAGGCATCGACCACCCGTATTTATAGCACAAAGCATGCTTGTACGAAATTGCTTGTTACTGTCTAAATTGTGTTAGCAAAATCATCAATAATTAAAATGTGGGTAATTATTGAATTCTTGAGGTTTTTGGCGCCGCTGAATAAAGTAAATAACTTCTTCGCGCCGACATATATATATATATATTACATTGCTTGCGCAAACCAGCAGAACAGATGTTAATTGATTACCGTCGACCATTTGTATCTGCAGCATCAGAGAAGCGACCGATGCATTGCCGACTGAACCAAAGTTTCTAGACTACTCGATTAATACCGGAACGTTAAGTCACTTGGTGATATGTCTTTGCCTAATATCAGACCGGCCTCGAGCTGTGAACCCAGGACCTCTCACTTTATAATACGATAGCGCACATAATGTGATACGGGGGCCCTCAAAATTCTCCCCGCAGTTTTGCTCACTTTCAATTTAAAATTGTGTTCAGACTAGAGTTTTTGAAGTTTCTCCATTTCGGAGATAAGGAAATGTGCGATGGCTTCTACATCCATGCGATGCCTACTCTGGCTCCTACATCCATCTATTTTATTATAGCCCAGCACTGAAACAGCCTGATGACTTAAAAACTCTACAGTCCCGTAACCCGTAACCGTAACAATTATAGTATAAACAAAGCAAATTTTACCTCAAACCCAGCACTTTAACTATCGTCGAAGAACCTGCTCTTTGTACGTCATTGGTATTTTTAAGAACGCATCAATTTTGAGACAGCTCAAAATAACGAAAAGGCTATCCACCTTCTGCTAACAGAGGATTCTAAAGTACTTCGGTCACATTGCTCGAAAAGAAGGTGGCAACCTGGAGAAGATGGTTATCACTGGTAAAGTGGAAGGAAAGAGGCCTCGGGGACGGAGTCCGATGCGTTTTGGTTGGATCAAATCCGCGACGCACTCGACACGAAAATCTACGATGCTCTACACGTCGCAACCAACAGAACAATATGGCGCGACATCTTCCTCAAGAAAGTCGGCAGTGGAGGAAGGAGTCACGACCCTCAGTAATGACCCTCGATACGGTACGACGATACGACGCAGAGAAAGAGAGAGTGTTTTAATTAGTAAATAGACGTGGCAACAACAACGAATGCGAGTGGACGAAGCCGAGGGCATAAACTAACGTTACATGATTCAAAACAGCTCCCGCGGCGCTGCGATCGATTTCGTCAACAGCTGTAATTGCAACTCTGTTTGCCGAACAACAAAAACGACAGACAATCAAGAGTATCAAATAAATTAAGTTGATTGTATCCGAACGATACGTCCGCACAAATCGAATCTTGCCGTGAAACAGCATGGCTGCCGTTCACTAAAATATTGTTAGTCAGAATCGATTAAGCCACTGGGCAAATAATTACATCCTAGTTTCTACACATTTTTGACAGACCGAAACAGCTCAATTAAAAACGTGTAGAAACTATTCATTTTTAAAACAAGTTACCTCACAATTTTGCCGAAACATACGCTGAAAATAGTAAAAAAATAATGTAAGATCTTTTATATTTACAATTATATTGCATAGCTTTGCTCACAGGTTAGGTTCGTCGATCAGAGTGAGTTACTGGCTTGTAATATCATGAATGTGAAAGTCTGTTTGCCTGTTATGATTGTTGGGCACAACCATTCCTAGTCTGCACAAAATTTGTCACATAGCTTGCATCTTGAAAATATATAAAAGACTCGGGAACTGGGAAAGTATAAACTTTATTAGCTATAAGCTTAACACATACACCGATATTGTCGGAATATTTTATTTATAAAAATATTTTATTAAGATTGATTAGGTCCTGAAGTGCGGACATATTGTACCTTTTATTGAGCGAAATTCGGGTTACCAAAGGGTTTTTAAGAATCCTTAATGCACGCTGACGATAGTTAGATAAGGTACGAAAGACTACGGTTTTTGAAACTCTTACAAAATACCTATGATCACCTATAAGCTTTCATCGGTTGACACGATGATGGTGATGATGATGACTATGATGGTCATAGAGAAAATCACAGACAAGCGCAAACTTGTCATCGGAGGAAAATAAAAATTACGTTATATCATAATTATACGACAAAGTATGATGAAGTTTAAAATTATTTCTCCAATCCCACAGCATTATGTGCGCTCACTTATCTCGACTGTCTCATTTCCATCCAGCATCCAGTTAACCTCTGACAGATGCGTGGGTGTAACGAACTGTTAACAGTTTAAAGGAGCAGAAGTGGATTTCATGATAATATTGTGAATAATGTTTTCTACCTGCACGGTTTTGAACTCTCTGAGGACTTTGCGTTTTAATTATATCATTAAATAAATATAAAACCAACTTCAATATACAATTACACTAACTATATTGAGTAAGATCATACTTAACATCACAAAACAAATCGGCATGGGCGTATTCCTTGCTTTTTAAACGGTTAAACGTTATATCCATAGTCCGTGGCAGTAGTGACAAGGTAGATAGAAATCAAATCAATAAGGTTTAATTATGACAATTGTGGTAGAAGCGCACAACTAAAATAACAGTAAAAATAATGTTTAAGATGCAGCCATAAAATGAAACTAACAAGTTTAGGAAGCTTATTATAAACCGTTCAAACTTGTCAACTCAATTTTGTTATTCAAGTTACAACAATTTTTCTAGTCTAACCAATTCTAAAGTTAGCGGGTCCTTCAATTTAATATTTAAACTGAGATATACAAGTAATCAATCAATCAATCAAAAACTTTATTAAAATAATCCTTAATTTATAACAATTTTTCTAGTCTAACCAATTCTAAAGTTAGCGGGTCCTTCAATTTAATATTTAAACTGAAATATACAAGTAATCAATCCATTAAAAAACTTTATTAAAATAATTCTTTAAAAGACACTTCACTAATTTACATTGCAGTAAACTTAAAACTAAAGCTACGAGGGTTCCAATAACAAAACATAGCCAGTAAGTTTTATTTTTGTTTTCACCATCTCTCATTGTCCCTTAAAACTATATCAGGGCACTATCCATCTATATTCCTTGCAGAAAGTCGTACGCCTGCGCTATACTTAATCACACCAACAGAGCGATATAAATCTTATAGATAATTGTAAAGCAATGTCAGGTCGCTATGCAAAACTATATATTTTGAGGTGAGATATAGCGCAGCGTACATTTGAGAGCGGGCTAGCGCGACACGTGCTCCGTAGCGGTTATCAATCTTTATCTAATTTCCTCGCTGTCAGCTAATCGTGAGCCATTGGTCATTACAGCGATCTTTAGTGTGGTATTGTACTGCAGTAATAAGAGATTTTATCACAGTTAATATGTGGTTGTATTCCTGATATTTCGTAATCAGTATAGTGTAGACTTTTTAAAATGTTATCCCACTGACCCAACGCGTAGGACTCCCCACGTTTCTTTTCAATGTCCAGCGACGTGCATAGTGAACTGACTCGAAAGATGGCTGACCCCAAGAAGTGGAAGAATTAGCGATAGGATACCTACCACCAAGGTGCATACACCGGTGGTTATTTTTTAATTCAATTCAGTTCCGTCTTAGTAAAATATACAATGATTAATAAATTTTATAAATAACCAGAATTTAACTAAAATTTTCCAAAATGAAAAGATGCCCACGTCTGTCTCCAGAATACGAGCTACGTATGTTTATAATTGGGTCAAGATCGGTTTTGCTACAAAGCCGTACTGATGTTTTATTCACCACGTATTTATTCAGGACCAGTTCTCCGATGGTCTCCCGGGACACACACACTTTTGCATTATTATTAATTAATTCAAAATAATTTTTATGCATTTAATCCTTAAAGGCATTTTTGACGCGGCAATAATTTACATAGTGATTTACATTTCATGGTGATAACTATATTCATAAACTTAAAACTAAAATAATGAGGGTTCCAAATGCGCCCCGGTCTAAGAAAAAGTCCATACCATACTTAACCGGTTTTTGTTCGTTATCACCATCTCACATAATGAATAATAAATTATAGTACCTATGGAGATAGAGCAATTCACATCCAAGCTTTTTTATCGTTTATATAATCCTTAATATCGTAATATGATTTTTCTAAAAGCTTTCGTTTTATAAAAACTTTGAACTTAATATATATGAATATATATTTTAACTGTAAGTCAACTATAGGTATATATCGTCCAAGCGTTTGGTATTGACGTGTTTAATGTGCTAGGTGACCTAATTGTGGCCTGGATATATGGTTTGTCATGTCCAACACTATTACACCAATCGGCGGAACGCATTACGCTGCAGCCCATTACGTATGCTGATTTAGTAAATAATGCTTGTATTATTCATTTACGCTGGCCCTATCCTATAAATACAAAATATTTTCACCGAGAGGTTATGAATTTTTATCTATATCTTTAAAATTATTCTAAAATAATTTGGCTTTTTTTTTATTTAAAACTAGCTGTGACCCGCGGTTTCACCTGCGTAGTTCCCGTTTCCGTGGAAATACCCGGATAAAATATTGCCTAAATATAAATTGCAAATTAACTCTTTGAAGTTAGGAACACCTACATTTCTTAGACAACAATGAGTGATTAGATTATTGAATAGCAATAAAGTTCAAATTGACTCTACATTTTATTTAGAAAACGTTTATATGGGAAAAGAAAAGGGCTGTTTTTAGGGTTTTCCCGGCAATTATTCTATTTTTTCTCACTTTTTAAACCTTCCCTAGACCTCCACAAACATTTCAAGACCAAGATAAGATAAATTCGTTGTGCCGTTCTCGAGTTTTAGCGAGACTAACGAACAGCAATTGACTTTTATATAGGTATATAGATGGAATGTACGTACTGTAAACTAGAGCTGTAATGCAACAATTATATGACGAAGGAAATTTTTACTGAATTTTTTTTTCGTGGGCAAATGAGCGGACTTCGGTTTAATGGGCGGCGGTACAGGCGGCCATAGACGCAGTTTCTAAAAGGCTCTATAATGTAACTAGCCGTGACCGAAGCTTCCCACCAGATAAGTTACGAGCTGGGAATCGAATCCAGGAACTACCACTTATAATAAAGCAGCGTACGCATTGCGCCACGGAAGGCTACAAATTTGGTGTTGTTGCTATTTTATGAAACAAGGCTTGTCAAAAAAAAAACAAGTCAGCAACAAAATTTAAATGTACGAACTAAGTTGTATAAAGGGTTTGAACAATGAACATTACAATGAGATCTGAAATAGATTTATAAAGCACCCATTAGACTTTGCATAGTTAGTGTTAAAACGAGACAGATTAGATTTATGTCGGACACATAACTTTGTCTCGTTTAATTGATCTGATATCAAAACTAAGGCAAAGCGCGCTTAATGGATCTCGCACTGAGAGTTTATGAAAAAAGTAAAATTAAATCAATACGTACGGTTTTGGTTCATGATGAACATGTTACATGAAACCAATTTAACATAGATGTGGTGTACGGTGCTGAATGTGGTGGGTATTCAATATCGACGTTGAAATTTTTTTGTGTATATGATTATAGATTAATTCCTGTTAATTTATGTTCGTGTAATTGATTTAAGTGTAGATGTAGTGTTCCAAGTCTACTTGAGCCGACTGGTATTGCAAGAGACGATGGCAAGAGACCGGACGGGATGAGTTTGATTCCATGGAAGATGGGCCGGGTGCTGGTATGGGATGCAACCTGTACGGACACGCTGGCCCCTTCCCATCTACATGGAACCAACAATAGAGTAGGTGCGGCTTGTGAAGCGGCTGAAAAAGCTAAAGCATGCAAATACAGGGGTCTAGGCTCCGAATATGATTTTGTCCCATTCGGTGTCGAGACCCTTGGTCCGTGGGGTCCTAGCGCACTAAAGCTTTTTAAGGAAATAGCAAAAAGGTTAGTCGACATCACAGGGGACCGAAGAGCTGCCAGCTACCTCGGACAAAGAATTAGTCTAGCAATTCAAAAGGGGAACGCTGCCAGTATCTTCGGAACCTTGCCTAAAGGGACTCCTTTTAATAATAAATTTTAGTTATGATGTTATATATTTATTAATTTTTTAAGATTTTTAGTTTTAGGTTAATCTAAGTTTTATGTAAAATGTTTGATGTATAATAAATTAGTGGAAAGTGTAGATGATAAAATATATATCGAATTGTAAGGCACGAGTATCAACAGTTATTAGGTTAAGACAGGGGCGCTCACCGCGAAGCCGCTAAGCCGAGTTGAGTCGCTCACAATTGCCCAAATCTCTCTTTATTGGGCAAATAGCACGAATACAGACAAATCAATTGACTGCCGACGCGTTTATGTACTTGGGGTAAATTCGAGTTAACCATTTCAGTCAATGGTTCCGTTCTATCAGGAAATTTACACAATTACTTATTTTAAAATGCCTTATTATTTATTATTTATTTATTTATTATTAATATACAAGGAATAAAATTAGTTATATAATAAAGGCACCGAAAAAACCAAAGAGGTTTGTCCTCGGTGCTAATCTGTAACTTAACAGCTTAAAGCTAAAGGAACTGAGTAAGCATATTAGGCATGAAAAGAACATTTCCTAACTGAGTTAGACGGTCGACACTAATGAGTCAACCGTCCGTCCAACTTAGTCAAAAAATAGTCATTATAGTTTAGCTATTGCCCGTGGCCTCGTTCGCGTGGCTTTTCAGTATGTATACGTGTGAACTGCCTGATTTTAAAATCTACCAAACTCATACATTTTTCTGAGATTTAAATTAGCAATTATATATAAATATATATATGCTTCTTTGGATTTGATACTAGTCGACGACCTCGTATATTAGGGTTTTACTGGTTTATTATGGAAGCTGTGATAGCCTAGTGGTTAGGGCGTCCGCCTCCTAATCTGCGTTCGGGGGTTCGAATCCGGGCATGCACCTCTAACTTTTCAAAGTTATGTGCGTTTTTAAGCGATTTAAATATCACTTGCTTCAACGGTGAAGGAAAACATCATGAGGAAACCTGCACGCCTGAGTTTCTCCATAATGTTTTCAAAGGCGTTTGATGTCTGCCAATCCACACATGGCCAGCGTGGTGGACTATGGCCAAACCCTTCTCATATTGAGAGGAGACCCGTGCTCTGTAGTGAGCCGACAATGGGTTGATGATGATGATGATGACTGGTGTATTCCTGTTCCTGTTTCTTCTTTTTCGCGGCCTTTCCGAAGATATAAGTCGAATTTTGAGGAAGTTTGCTATGGCAAACTAAAACTATAGTTCATCGACGTGAAATTCAGTTTTTCACAAATCCCGCGGGAAACGTAACGGGATAAAGGTATCCTATGTCCGTCTCCTGGTTCTAAGCTACCTCTCCACCCATTTTCATCAAAATCGGTTCACCCTTTCTTGAGGTATAAATAGTGTAACTAACACGACTGTCTTTTATAAATATAAATATATAGATTTCAAACTACGAGTATAAGCAATTTGTGTGTATAATTTTATTCAGATCCTTTGAGCTGTTCAAGCGTGATTGAGTAACGAACATCCATCCATTCAAACTTTGGCATTCATAATATTGGATAGACTGGAGAGTGGACTTCAAGTGGATCATAATAGTTGTGCCATTAATCCCAATTCGCAGATTCTATTTCCAGTGGAATTCTAATAACTGTTGAACTACTATTGGGAAATTATTGAATGAAATACTTCCAATGCGTTCATCATCATCATCATAAACAACCCATTACCGGCTCACTACAGAGCACGGGTCTCCTCTCAATATGAGAAGGGTTTGGCCATAGTCCACTACGCTGGCCATGTGCGGATTGGCAGACTTCACACGCCTTTGAGAACATTATGGAGAACTTTCAGGCGTGCAGGTTTCCTCACGATGTTTTCCTTCACCGTTGAAGCAAGTGATATTTTAATTTTTTTTGTTTTTTTTTAAAACGCACATAACTCCGAAAAGTTAGAAGTGCGTGCCCGGATTCGAACCGCCGACCTCTGATTAGGAGGCTGACGCCCTAACCACTAGGCTATCACCGCTTCATCATCATCATCATCCAATGCGTTATATATTGATAACTTCGTTGAGGAATCACAGATCGTCACGGTTAGCAACTCTTAAAAATTTACTGAATAGGCAGCTGTTCTAGTGGGCACCAGAATACGTTCAGAAGTCATGTCATTGTGAAATCTATTAACCCGAATACACCCGAAGCACGGAGCAATATAAAAAATTATAGATTTTTTTGATAAAATTTTATTTATTTCTCTTATCTCTAATACGAGTTGGTATGCTTTTACAATTATCATCATTACATTACCATTTTAGGACTTACTTAGGACTCCAAAGGAAATTGTGCAAGTTTTTTTATTGATTTTACCATACAGTCTAAATGCTTAATTAGTGATGATTTCAATATACTCGTAGTTAGACTCCTGAGTAACACTAGGTAAGTTTTTTAAATTAATTTCAATATGGCGGCTGTATGGTGCCATTTTGAAACGGGTAAATTCGTGCAGTGTTGGGGATGTTGGCAGTCCCTTTGCAATGATGTCTTGCTGATCCCTAAATAAGGGAACACAAAACGTCAACGCGAAGGAAAAGCTTCCTAATTTGATGTTGCCGCACGTTTGGACTAGCCCAATACATCATTATTATCATTGCTACGGTATTCTCCGCTCCGGCCGCAAAGGGGGAAAGGGGGGGAAAATTGACATTGTTGTCAATTCCTTTTTGTTTGTTGTCTTGAATGCGGGCCGGTCTTTCATGTTTGTCTTTTTCTTGTAACGTATTTATCGGAATCGCATGATGTCTCGATTTTCGGTTTAATCACTGAAGCGAATTAAAAGAAACTGTCTTATTGTATTACTTTCGTGTGCCAGCGTAAAGTTTTGATCATGAAATGGCCGGGGATTAAAAATTACGTTTATAAAATTCTATCATTTGTCGCTTTTTTTTTTTCACGCTGGGAAATGCTTTTACGCATCCCCTCCGGAGGCGACGCAGGCAAGACTGCGCCGCTTCCGACGGGGTATGTGGGACTCCCCGGCGGCCAGACTGCCGACCAGAATACCCACTAAAACCCAGCGATGCTCCTTCGCGTCGCCTGGAGGCTGGGTCACGGGAACACTCGTGCACTCGACCCCGGCCCAGCCAGCGGATCATTTGTCGCTTAAGACTGAAACCTTAAACATTTTCCAAATATAAAGCCGCTTTGTCCTTCATTCTTGTAGTTTTCATTATTGAATGTAATTTTTGTTTCAATTTTCCCAATATTTGCCCAGAGAGTAGGTACATGTTTCTGTAGGCACTAGTATTTTTTTTTATTTTTTCTACTAATGACTTACATAAAGAGTAGAAAAAATAAAATTAAAAACACACTCATTTTATCTGATATCTGTGTCAAATACAATTTACTTGATATAATGTTTTTGAAATGAAATTAATATTATCCATATTATCCAGGCATTTAAATTAAAATATATATCTTATCAGAATTTATAGGGTAAACTGTAATGGCAAAGCAATAAAAGCTCGCTTAAACGTCATTACTCGGTGGGATTTCAATAAAATTAGAATTTTAAACTTGAGTGTGCCAGATCGCCGCCGTGTAAATATTTATCTGTTCTCGAACGGAGGGTGGCGCTTTGGCAGTACTTACACCGAAGCGAGCAAGGTAACGGCGAGCGCAATGCGTCTATACAAATGTCTAAGGTCGACAAAAAGGCTTGCAGAAACATTTACTATAAATTTTGTTCGATATTTTTTGAGTGATTTTCATGATTTTAATGCATCCTGTATCGAAAATATATCGAATGCGATATATTTCCAAAAGTAGCGTCGTTAATAGAGCAGACTAAAACCACTGAAATTGAAACGGTATAAATAAAATCAACACAAGAATTTCATTTTTTTATAGATAATTTCACCGAATAACGTAAATAAGTAAAGTTATATTGATATCGATACCTTCATATTTTGTAAAATATTTTACTTTTTACCACATCCTAAAATAGCTTATAGTTAAAAGGCTATTGAAAGTGTAAAATTACTGTATCACCCTTTTATAGCCTGTAAGCGACTATGCTTTAGCTATTTAATTAAAGTCATATAATTTATTGATATATAACAAATGATTCTTATAATTTCTCACTTTCGTTCGTTAACTTCCTTCATCGAACTTGATATTGAATAACATAAACTTTCTATGTTTCCCAATATAGAATGCTAATTTTGTTACACATATTTTACTAGTTATATTTTGAAATAAATAAATGACAACAACGTCATTATTATTTGCAAATCATCATCATCATCATGATCAACCCATTTCAACCCACGGCTCATTACAGAGCACGGGTCCCCTTTCAATATAAGAAGGATTTGGCCATAGTCCATCACGCTGGTCATGTGCGGATTGGCAGACTTCACACGACTTTGAGAACATTATGGAGAACTCTCAGGCGTGCAAGTTTCCTAACGATGTTTTCCTTCACCGTTGAAGCAAGTGATATTTTTTTTTTTTTAAACGCACATAATTCCGAAAAGTTAGAGGTGCGTGCCCGGATTCGAACCGCCGACCTCTGATTAGGAGGCTGACGCCCTAACCACTAGGCTATCACCGCTTCATTTGCTTATATTATATAAATAACTTGCGGATGGTCTTATGGGCTTTCAGACCTTACCTGTTTTATGTGTCTTCTTATGTCTTGAAAAATATTTACGACTGTATTTTTAAGTGTAACCCTGCAAATAAACTAATTGAAATCATTGATTATAAAATTGAACACGTAGTGATAGATAGATAGTGTATTCATGGCGTTACAACTAAACGTGAAAGATTGTTCGGTTTAAATGAAGCCAGTGATTCTCGACTATAGAATTAACATTTATTAGCCGCTGTAAGAGCTACGTTAATATTAGTTCATTTTATACCTCCAGCTAAATCTACAATTGAAATTCAATTTTGGCCATGTTTAATCGGCACTCCGTTTCGGTGAGAAAAATTATTACACTTTTTTATATTTCATTTTACGTATTCCCTGTGACTTAAAGTGATATTTAAAAGGATGACGTTAAATTGTAAACGGGACCGCTATTGCGGTAATCTGTGGATTTAGAAATTGGATTCACTTACTGGTACACAAAGACATCATGACACATGGACATCACAAACGTGTGTTCGTGTGTAACTCTGTTTATATGTAGATATATCATATTAAATAAAAATGAAACTTCTCATCAAAGAAAACAGACATATTTATCATAAATTATAAATTCATTCAGATTATTTTATTTATTGCAACTGTTTTTTGAACTAGTTGAGACTGCATCTTTTAAAGCAAAAATATAATGAATGGAATATGGCTTTGTTTTCTTTATCATTTTTAACCAAATTATAGACTCGTTATATACTTTGTCATATACTAAGGGTGGAAACATACTTTTAATAAGATAAGCTGCAGCCGAAATAACAGTCCGTCACTACGTCCATCACGTCTCATTATTTTTTTTAACTTAAGCTAGATATCATACCTCTATCAAGCAGCGAAGTAGCAGGCTAGACCATGTATCTGAAAAGAAAGGAATAATTTGATTAATTTATTTTTTAAGGGTTTATCGTTTATTTGGAGTATAATGTGAGATTATTGATTAATGCGTTTTACCAATATAATATAATATGTCTAACAAAGATTAGTATCAAGTTATAAAATTTAAATTAATACTAATTTTATTCGAAATGATGACCTTTGAATAGTAGAGTAGAGTGTATGATGGACGTTTGAATAGTAGATTAAAACTGTAACGTTTCCAACTAGATGTCGCTACAGTAGCTATAAGATAGGCGAAAGGCATATATATGAATTTCGTCGTCGGTGGTCTGTGGACTGTCGCTTAATTGTCAAAGCGCTCAGGCCGCGATTACCAGGAGAGATGTGGGTAAAATTCAACCGGTTCCGCTAAATTATTGTTTGCATTCTTAATTGAAATAAATAATAGCGTAAGTAACACTTTAATAAAATATAAAATCCCAGCATGTGGTGAGAAAGCTCAGAAATTCTTGTCGGCAATGAAGACAGAATGCTGAAGATATTTTTAGAACGAATCGAGTTATGCAGTTATATAATTGGCAAAGCGGCTGCAGAACTCTGTATATCTATGTCTGTTTGTCAACAAGGTCTGGCGAAGACACTCACTTTTGCTTTTCACAGATATATGGAACATTTGAATACTTATCCATCGTATAATTTTCAATATTTTTGAAATTTAGCAGCAGGTGACATAACAGGTAGTACATAAATGAAAATATATATATATATATATATATATAAATCCTTACTAATTCTATAAACGCGAAAGTTTCTATATATTAATGTATGGATCTCTATTACTTTGTTACTCTAACACACACTGCAATACTCGAAAATAACGCAACTTAACTTTTTTTTTATACAGTACAAATTAGCCCTCTACGGCTATCTCACCTAGTGATGATGTAGTCTAAGATGGTAGCGGGCTAACCTGTTAGGGGTATGGTATCCTAGCACTTCTGATTGGTTTTCACGCGGCATCGTGCCGGAATGCTAAATCGCTTGGCGGCGAGTATTTATCGAAGCCTCCCAGTAGACCAGACTCGAATCGAACCCTGAACCTATAACTTTATAATGCAACAGCGCACGCACTGCGCCACGGAGGTCGTCAACTTGGTGTACTTCGCCAAAATAACAAATAATGTAGCAAAGGTTACACGCTGAATAATCAAAAAACTAAAAGCGCACTCTTAAGATTAACACTTAAAGTAGTCATACTTAAGTAAAGTAGCAACAGTATAGTAAAATAATCTCCCCCTGAAGAAGCAACTTAAAATTAAAGACGTCACCAAATCGTTAACCTCAGCCCTCGTTCAGATATTGGTAAAAAAGACAACAGTATTCGGAAGTGTAGCGTCTTACCAACTTCAAACAATATCCCATGCATCTACAGTTTGAAAACTTTGAACAGTTTCCGATGGGCGAATTAAAGTTAGCGAAGGCATGCGACTCGCCTCGACAGTCGCCGCGCTATCAAAGCGCACACACGGCCTGCATTCTTGCCATTTGTTTCTCCGAGTCTTATTCTCTTCGCGAGATTTAAATCCAACCAAGGAAATGGGGTTTCACAGATACGATTCTATTCTATCGGACTTTTTTTTGGAACGAAGTTCCTTATCGCGCGTTGTGAAAGGGGGCTAGACGGAAAAAATTCTTACGAAAAGTTGTCACGACACTTTTTGTTATTGTAAGCTGTGCGGCGTCGCATGTTTCTCTGTCTGTCTCTCTCTCTCTTATAGAAAGCAAGCCAGATATTTTCATTTATATTTCGCATTGAACAGTGTGGTGTCGCGACGATTATTTTTGTTGAGTGTATACAGGTTTTTTGTAAATAATAAAAAATAATAATAATAATGAATCCTGACAGTGTTTCTGCACAAGTTCCGGATATTGCTGCTGGAGTACACAATTGAGCCTACTGATTAAGTTTATATAACATTATATTTGTTAATAATAAAAAAAATATTATTATAACTTAAATAAAATAAAATTTTATTACAATTCCTTCACTAATTAATCGAAAGGAACTTCGTTCCATCCGGGTGTCCCTTGACACCTCTCAAGTTTTTTTTTTTACTTTTTTTGTCTTTGGATTTGGTATGGAAATCGGCCAAGAATGGTGTGGGCTCTCTCTGAGAGCCCATCAGTCAGATTGCGGGTTTGGCCTCGAGGCAATCTTACCCGGAAATTGCTTCGCGGCGAACCAATACTACTTGTACGGTGACACCATAAGATAATATTACTTTATTTTTAAAAACTCATAACTCAGTTATATACTCATAGCCATAGTAATTTATAAAATCCATTTGTCTGTTCCCTTCATTATATTAACGCTTAAAATTGGAATATATATATTATTTTATCAGATATTTAGCCCGAAAAACCACACGTTTCCCACGTGGTTCAAAGAAAAATAAACATGACAGCAATTATACAATATAAAACAACGAAATTTTACTCACGTAAAGTTCGTTGTTCTTGACTTTCTAACTTTAATACTAAACTTTTTTGCACCGTAAGAGGATGATTTCTCAAAGACACTTTCTTATCGGAAAACTTCATGCTACAAAATATATGACTTAAAGTTACGAATAATATATATAATGTTATTATTTTATATATGTTGTAGCATGTAGTTATTAGTGTGTATGTAGCTTTTTCATTTTTTTTTTTTGCAACATCCGAGTAATTTTTAATACATCGGCTTCAACGAAATGGTTACCAACTGAGGAAGGAACCACTAGGAAGAGATCACTATTAGTGATAAGGTCGCCAGTTGCTAAATGTTTTAGTCTTTTTCATGTATGTTATGTCCTATAGATTGCAATAAAGTTGTATAAATATATAAAATAAAATATATTTAACTATGTATGCAACATTTATACCCGATGCGGCCCGCGGTTGAAACTGTGCGTTAATATACCAATCAATCAAACAGTAAGCCCTTGCTTCATCTATAGATAGGTACAAATTTGTCTGTATCAACGTTTCATTTTTATGTAGTGTAAATCGTGGGTCTGGTCTTTTGAGTAAAAGTAAAGGTACGCTGAAATTTAAAACAAAAACATAAAGCGGTAGCCTTTTAATACTCAAAATATTTTTTTCATCTACAAAAACTAAACGGATATCTGAGCTCGCTTAAGATAATTACAAAAAAAAAGTCTAGACAGGTCGTATGCCTTTCAAATAACGAAACATAAAAGTTTAATTTAGAAAAAGCATTCGATAGTATCGAGCATCGATGTACGCACAAAGTTGTGTACCCAGTGTTACTGCCGTATCGTATCAGAAGTTGTATCTCCATGGCCTTAACGTGAGAGCATACCAGCGATTTGTTGCAAAGCCGCCGCGAGATAACAAGAAAAGAATACAAAGAAAAGTTTGTGGTAAGAATGTAATGTTAAAATATGTTGTTAGAAATGAGTCTTAAAACATTTTTGTATAGTACGAACTCTTAAAGGTTGAATTGGTGCATTGGTGTTTCTACTCACGCACTGATAACTTTAATAGCTTCAAGTAAAAAGGGAATATGCATCTTTTATTCAAGCTTGCCTCGTTTAATTTGCTATTAAAGAAAAAGTATATTTTATGAAACCTAAACCCATAGTTCCATCTATATCAGGCATGGTATTTGTATAGAGCTAGCCTATGTATACGAATAAAGTAAACTTAAATGGAGATAAATGAAAAGTGTGATGGCACAGAATGAATCATATACTCATGCACGGGATTTAAAAATCTTTTTGAAGTTATTATTTTGGTATTTAGGACTGAGCGTGAGCATATGAAGATTTGCAATACGTGGCTGTTATGTGCTGTTGTATATTGTGTAAATATATAGCTAAGAAAAGATATTTATTATCCTACGGGAATTGTTACCCAGTACTTTTCCTTAAAAATAATTGATAAGTCTTCTAATGGATGCAAGCTCAACTCTCATTCATAAGTGCAGAGATCGGGCCTCACAAAGGTAATAAACAAACCAACTCTCTTTTACGTTTATTATATTAGTATGGATATGAATCTATAGTTGCGTGGTAATTACTGGCCCCACCACTTGCATGAACGTCGAATCAAATAAGTGTGCGCTCTTAGATATGAAAAGTAATCTCATAAAGTTTCACGACAAAAAAGTCTATAGTCTGGTTTTAGCTTTACCCGCACTGCCGCGATCTTTACAATCGAACTAGGAAACTCTCGTACGAATGGTAACTTAGACAAAAGCGTGGCGGAATCAAAAGTACTTGCCAGGGGTTCAGCAGGGTTCTACCTTAGGCCCTGCACTGTTCGAATTGTTCAAACTTTCCCACTTTCGTCGTTTCCTTTTATTCGTTCTGGAAAATTCGCCCCACACTGATATATAAAAATCAGATACACAGTTGCCGATATTCTTCACAATCAAGTAAACAAATTGCGAATTAATATTTTTCCAAAAAAAACAAAATTGGCAAAAAAGAAAATACAAAAAAAATGCAAACTCATAAGATAAAGATGTAAATAATATAGCTTTTACAAACACTCAAAATACTGGCAAAGATAAGCCACGGAATTATTGGGATTTTACTCAACTGCGCAACCCCGTAAAAGCCTGATTGACGTACCACCATTGACTGTAACATCAGGTAACTACCAGGTAAATTCAAATTCAAATTCAAAATAATCTTTATTCAAATAGTCCTTAAAAAAGCACTTTTGACGCGTCAATAATTTACATAGTAGTTATTTCATGGTGATAACTATATTCGTAAACTTAAAACTAAAGCTATGAGGGTTCCAAACGCGCCCCGGTCTAAGAAGAAGCCCACAACAAACTAAGCCGGGGTTTTTCTTTTTTTTCGTTATCACCATCTCACATAATGAATAAAATGAATAATAAACTATAGTACCTATGGAGATAGAGCACATTCACACCCAAGCTTTTTATCCTTTATATAATCCTTAATATCGTAATATGATTTTTCTACAAGCTTTCGTTTTATAAAAACTTTGAACTTATTGATAGACATCTCTAAGATGTAAGATGCCTGACATCTTTAGAATATTCGAGTAATATATTCCTCCCGAGGGCTGTATTAAGTATTTCTTTTTCTCTTAAATCAGTCCCAGCTCGTAGTCAAAAGTGTAGTAGAAATAGATGATGCATATGTTGCCTGTGTGCCTTGAGGCATATGTTGAGCTCTTAAGCAATACCCGTCAAGATTCAAATTGGAACATAATCTATAGGAGACTAGTAGGTTAAGAATTATTATCAGGCTAACCAAATGCGGATTGAATAACTTCACACACCTTTGAGAACACTGTGGTGACGTCCCAGGTATGTCGACTACCATGCGATATTTCCTTCACCGTTAAGGAACCGAGGAATAAAATTCAGTCCCCCGAAAGGGAGTTTTAGGGAGTTCGAGGTCTAACTAATTATGCTACTGATGCTTTAAGAAAATTGTGGATGGATTAAAAAAACCGATCCCCAATAAACCGTATATCTTAGTTTTATATCCGAAAACCCATATCATTGATTTGGAAGTCTTCTTTTATTCGTTCGGCAGGAATTCGTCTGTTAAATTATTATTTTCACTTTTTTCTCTTCGTGTCTCTTCGTGCGTGGTTTTAGGCGGACCGAGTGCTGGGGTGGTGGAATACTTTGCGAAGAGTTGTTAATCTTGCTTTCATCGCAGTTTTCGGAAATAACCAAGTTAGGCGTGAACTTTGAGTGTCAATTCTGCGTACTAGTTTTGCCTGATACCCTCTTTTTTATTATAGTAAAATCTTCCTCTAGTTTTCAAGTTAACGACCATGAATGTTGTTTTTATACACCAGAAGTTAACCTTGACGGCATCTCACCTGATGGTAAGTGATGATGCGGTCTAAGATGGTAGCCGGCTAACCTGTTAGAGGTATGGTTAACCCATACTCTTAATTGGTTTCTACACGACATCGTGCCGAAATGCTAAATCGTTTGGCGGAATGTCTTTATCGGTGTAGGGTAGGGTTAATTTGACAACTACATACAAATGTGACAGATTAAAGCTTGCGTTGATTACTCGATAGGTTTGACAAGTACGCAATGTAAAATAGCAGTTTGATCATTTATATATTTATTATAATGATCATTTATAAAGCAAAACATTATTTTAACTTAGTTCCCAAAGTCAACGTTGAGGTCAGCCCTTAGTATAAAACTGGTTGAGTCGTTGTGCAGCATCTAATTATTATGCATACAAAGTAAAATAAACCTTATTAAATTACCTTAACCAATTTTTTTTCGTAAAAATGGTGGAATTGGTTTTGAATAATTTGAGCCATATAACCAGATTCATAAGTTCCATTGATCTAAAAACATTACAGTTGTTGAGATTAAAAACTAACCACCACCAGCCCTAAACCTAATGTTTATATATATATATATATATAAATATAGCGAGCAAACGAGCAGGCGGGTCACCTGATGGTAAGTGATTACCGCCGCCCATGAACATTTGCAGCACCAGAGGAACCGCCAATGCGTTGCTGGCTTTTGAGTTATTTGTTTATCCGCCCTTTGAAGATCCCCATATCGTGAACGTAAAGAATCCTCAAAAATAGAGGAATAGAAAAGCGGACCGTATGGCACGGAAAGTCTTAATAGGCAGAGTTTATTTCAAAATGATTACGCGCAGTTTCATCTTAAATTCCAATCAAAACCGTCAGATATCTCACGTTAACATCTCTTCCTCATTACGGCGTAGGCTCTACGATATAATTAATTAAGATATACAGCATCCCGGTGGCAGATTTATACCTCTTATCGCGCCGTGCCGTATTGGATTGAGCAAACAATCTTATAGGCACTGAGCAACTGGAATCTATTCATGTAAAATTACGTGGCAACGATGTTGTTACAATAAGTTAGGTGACCTCCGTAGCGCGCGTCGTATTATAAATTGGTAGGTCCCGGGTTCGATTCCCTGCTTGAATCTGGTCAGGCAGGAAACTGTGGCCACAGCTATTTACCACCCTACTGGCATAGAAAAACCACCAAGCGATAAGGCGTACGTATGACCCCACGTAGAAACCGATTGGAGGTTTAAGCCGGCCACAACGCATTGATAGCTCCTCTGGTGCTACAGACATTCATGAGCGATGGTAATCACTTCACATGAAGTAGCCCGTCTGCTCGTTTTCCCGCAATGAAAGATAAAAAAAATTGTTAAAATTAAGTTTCAATCATTACAAAAAGACAAATATGTTTTGTGACAAATGTTAGTAAAAGAATCCCCAGTTTTTGAAAGGATGATTAAATCAACGAAACTATAACAACAGAAGCGACAATCAAGTGAGCCAGTTGACCAGCGATCAACTTTATTGGAATTGCAAGAATGCCAAAGCCTCGCCAATTACAATGCGTTAAGAATAAGTGTAAGAATAATTAATTTGCAAGAATGGTGAATAACAAGTTGTTTTACACTGATAAAACCATTCCTACACAATCCGCTGTCAACTACTCCATGCACTTATTGGTTTTTTATTAAATTATCTACGAGTACAATTTAAACAATTTTTTAAGTTTTTCTCGTAATTATAATATAATCTACTAGTTTAAATACACAAGAGACATCTCCTGAAGTATACGAACATAGGTACAACAAAAATTACAAATAATACATTAACAAAGATACCCAAATATTATAATAGGAAGTATAACGTCATTTAAGTAACACTGTAAAATAACTCTCTTGAACATCGAACGCTGAACTCTCTTGAACCTGCGGTAATTCTTCTTTTTTCTGAATTTGTATGAAAGTCTGCCTGTCTTGATGTTAGAAACAGAAAGAACAGAAGTTGATAAACGACATGGGCGAAGCCGCGGACATATTCCAACTAATTAGTAAACAATTTGTTAATAACTGGTTTTTAGATTAAGAGGTGTCGAAAATGCCGTTATGGCGCAATAATGAATAATTTATATTAAAACAAAAGTTTCCGCTACCGGAGAAGTGATAAGTAATAAAAAAGAACACCTCGAAAATTCCTAAAACTGGAGCAAGAGTTTTTCATTAATTACCGGATCTTCGTAAAACAATAAAGGCTACAAAAGGCCAGCCTTTTACAGTGGAGCCCTCGACGCGCAGTCGAGAGCAAAATTAATATTGATGCCTCGCTCAGATGTTATCTTTGGCTTTTAATAATAAAGGGGTACTTCATCACTAACAAGATTCAGTAATACGTGCCCCCAAATAGCAATTCAAAGGTTCAATGTACAAATTTATCAGAGATACACTACTCTGATAAATTTGTACATAGATACTAATAAAAAGATATTTTATCCTGAACTCTGATTGAACTGATTTTTCACTTAAACACTTGAATCTTTGGATATCATAAATTTCTCTTCCTTGATCTAAGTGTGTATCTGACATAAAAAGTAATACCTTTTATACAGCTACGTACCGGGAAACCGTTTAAATGCCACATACAAAAATAACACAAATAAATTCTTCAAATCACAGAGTCAAGAAATTTTGTAATTACGTATGAAGTTAGAGTAATTTACACCCATCTTTTTATCGGTTATATAATCTTTAATACCTCCGTGGCGCAGTGCGTGCGCTGTCACATTATAAAGTTGGAGGTCCTGGGTTCGATTCCCGGCTCGAGTCTGGTCTGGTGGCCAAGCGATTTTAGCGTTCCGGCACGAGGTTGCGTAGAAACCAATTAGGAGCGTGGGATTACCATACTCCTAACAGGTTAGCCCGCTACATCCTAGGTTGCATCATCACTTACCAGCAGGTGAGATAGCCGTGAAGGGCTAACTTGTAGTGTATAAAAAATAAAAAATAATATCCTACTAGGATTTTTCTAAGACTTACTTTTTAGTCAATAGGTAATTTAGGAATACAAAATAAAATACAATTTCCTGAAACGGCCCTACAAGTTTACTTTTACTTCTTATTTTCAGTGCATTACATTATTATTTTCTTGAATTTTGCTAAATTTTTATGGATATACATCAAATGTGAGTTACGAGTATATAAAGATTTTACATTTTTAATACATATTATATATAATTTATTGCGTAATCTTATGAGATGTGGATAATTCAGTCGGAATATTATTATTTCCTTACATTTAATTCATTATATATTGATATGTGTTAGTTTGTTTCGCGAATAATCCGTAGACGATTTTATCAGCAACATATTACTAGTAGGTAAATAAATCAATAAGACGAAACAGATGTGACGGGACCTCTTTAGCCTTTTTTGTGAGTATTCTATATATATTATTTGTTTCGATGAGTACAGGTTACTTTTTTTTTTATACACCACAAGTTTTCCTATGACGGCAATCTTACCTGATAATAAGTGTTGATGCAGTCTAGGATTGCAGCGGGCTAACCTGTTAGGGGAATGGTAAAACCATACTCCTAATTGGTTTCTACGCGACATCGTGCCAAAACGCTAAATCGCTTTGCGACACGTCTTGTCGGCCCAGAACAGAATCAGACCAGACTCGAGCCGGGAATCGACCCAGGACCTCCAACTTTATAATGCGACAGCGCACGCGCTGCGCAACGGAGGTCGCCAAATAGGAGTTACTTTCAAATGTTTTTTTTTTTTTTAAGCAACGAGCAGATAGGTCAGGCGATAGAAAATGATCAGTCTTGCCCATTAACATCTGCAGCACCAGAGGAACCAACGATGCCTTGCCAGCTGAACCTTTTCTTTCTAAACGGTTTCTCCTCGGCATCATACCGGAACGCTATTTGGGTAGGCGGTATGTCTTTGCCAGTAGGATCCCAATCGGCCGCTGCCGAAGCCTCTCACCAGACTAACTGGGAATCGAATCCAGGATATCCCACTTTCTAATAGGACAGCGCACGTGCTCAGCTACGGCAGTTGTCAAATTCTAATAATTAAAAATTCAAGTACAACAACGTATTATATTCTTTTTCACCCTGTTTGTTTGTTTGTTTGTTACACTTTAAGTTTTCACGCACAAAGCACTGAACCAATTTAAAAAAAAAATCTTTCAACAATGAAAAGGTCCATTAATAATGGGTAGCAAAGACTACACTTTATTTCCGTATTCCTGCGGGAACGGGAACTACACGAGTGAATCAGCAGGACGCAGCTAGTATTGACATAAATTAAAGTCAACGACAATTTTTAACCGAGAGCTCAACAATTTAACCATCGATACTATCGCTATGTCGTTAATAAAATAATAAAACCTTATCGCTGCATCTACTCGATTATTTATAGCCTCAAATTGAATTTTATCTGAACACAAACAAATAGTAATTAAAATTTAATAATTGTCCAATTGAAAGTCAACTTGTTTAAAACTGTTTGTTTAAAAACAAAATCTGACCGCGGCTTCGTTTGCACTATTGGCGTATACAGTATGACTACTGTCATACTTGCGAGCGTTGCTGCTTGAAGAAATCAAAACCAAAAAACTCACTCTAATGGTTATTCTCATTCCGAATAAGTAAGTCTTCAGATAATATCTTGTGGATTATGAAGTCAAGATCTACTTCGTTGGTAGACCACCGACACTACACCATCAGAGTGGTTTGAATCGACGAAGACGGACGGGATCAGGTTCCGAGTTGCTGTTAATACTGGTCAGCCTGGAGATGGGATATTAGCATTCTTCAATCCTGTACCTCGAAGTGCACTTAAAGCCGTCTGGATTATTCTATTATAGTTATTATCACCAAGTTAGTAATCGTTAATCGCTCATCAACCCGCATTCGAGCAGCGCGATGATCCCAGGGTCAAAATGAAGTATATATGAATCATATCAATAGATAGTATCATATCAATAGTATATGTATTCAGTGATCTATAAATAGTCTAGGGTTCCATGCCCAAAGGGTGCCAACGGATTTCAAAAAGTCCGCTTTCTGTCTGTCTGCCAGCGGGCTGTATCTTATGAACCGTAAAAGATTAGAGATATTCGTAAAAGATATTTACGCAGCATGTGTTTTTCTTCTGCCGATATTATCTACTTTATTAATAGCAACCAATAAATAAATAGCGCCCCGAAACAGTAACTTTTCTTGGTGTTTTGTAATCGATGTAACAGTTATTTTAACTACTACTCTTGACGACAATCTCACATAATGATGTAGTCCACGAGTGAACTAACAAGTTAGTCTAACCGGTTTGGAGTTATAAACTCATACTCCTCATTGGTTTCTAATCGAAAAATAGGAAGAATCGTGCTGGATCGCTGAATCATTGGGCGGTATGTCTTTGTCGGTAACTAGCTACGAACGAAAACTGTCATCAGACCAAACTGGAGAAAATTTAGAAATGATAAATTTATAAATTATGATCGAACTCGGGACCTTCCATAGCGCCCGACACTGTGCCAGAGAGGGCGTCTAAAATGCCAATACTTTGTAGTGTTTCATATTGCTCCTCGGGACGGAAAACCTTGTGTGCGAGTTCAACTCACACTTAGACAGTTTTTATGTTATTTTTCTTAAAATTGCAGATTTGGGTTATAGAAAACCGAGAATGACACAGTTCAATAGCACTCATCTCCACAATAAGTTCACATAATCCAGTGGATTTATTCAGCACGCTTCACTGGCAGGGGACCGCGTGTCTTTTCTGTTTTTTTATTATTTGACTTTCCGCTCCCGTCTCCCGCGTCGGGAGGCTGCATGTGACGTATTGGATCCATGTTTTAAGATGACTCATGTGATTTTGTTTTATGAGATACGGAGAAATTGAAGATGGATGTGAATGCGACGCCAGAATTACGATTTTGTCCCAATAGTTTTCCATTTTCCTTTTCCTTTGAAGGAAATCGTAACTTATACAAATAGATTTTTTCTTTTGCCTACGAGTACGAAGATGTATCGCCATGCAATCTTGTGTACTTCTGCGTACAAACCAATTAGGAGTATGGGTTTACCTCTAAGAGCAAAAGAAACGGGTTAACTGATAACAGGTTAACCAGCTATGTTCATAGACTGCATCATTACTTACTACCAGGTAAGACTGCTGTCAAAGTCTAACTAATCATGATGATGATGATGATGATTAAATCACTAAAGCATTCGGGGCCCTGAAAGGTTTCTATAATGAGCTGGCTGACAAGAATGATCAAACGAATCAACGGTAAGGCCGGTTGATTCGCTTGTATAGGAAATCAAGTACAGAGACTTTCCGGGAACGAAAAATAACAGAAAAGATATTATATTATGTATACTTTTATATTTATATCAGTATAAGTATTTTTTTATCCACTACAAGTTAGCCCTTGACGGCTATCTCACCTGGTGGTAAGTGATGATGCTGTCTAGGACGGTAGCGGGCTAACCTGTAAGAAGTATGGTAAATCCACGCTCCTAATTGGTTTCTACGCGACATCGTGCCGGTACGCTAAAATCGCTTGGCGACTCGTCTTTGTCGGTAGGGTGGAAACTAGCCATTGCCGAAGCCTTCCACCAGACCAGACTCGAGCCGGGAATCGAACCCAGGACCTCCAACTTTATAATGTGACAGCGCACGCACTGCGCCACGGAGGTCGCCATGTAACACACGTTATATGTATTGTATATGTTTCCTAAAACTGTGGTTTAAGTGACTGGTTGCTTGGAAGAGATCTCTATGTGGCGATAATGCCGCTAAATGGTACGCTCGAACATGTGTTGTCTCTTTTCTTTTACTTAGGTTCCTAAAGCGAAAATAACCTTCCAAACAGGCGGTAGAGTCGAAAATACTGACTTGACATTTCAAAGTGCTTCCAAACCTAGCCGTTACTTGCAATAAATGAATTATGAATTTTGATTTGTATGGAAAAACAAATAAGTCACAATCAGATCTGAAATTGTAGTAAAAAGTACTATTCTGTAACAGACTATTGTACAAACAAAAATGTTGACTTGATTTAATTATATATATAAAATACAACGCACACAAATAACACCAAAGCAAAATTATAAGTATTTTACCTCGTCCTAGTAAATTTCCGAAAGGGAACCACCCCTGGACAATCTAACGCCGAATCTATCGAGGCGCCTTCCATACACCATAAGACGGTTAAATGAAGTGGAAAATTAGGGGGTTTACAGCATTGACCGGCGGACGGGCCAATAGTAACGATAGGATCTTCCCCGATCATATAAATAAAGCGAAAATATGAGGCGAAAAGTGAATTCAGATGTCGATTTATTGTTTTCTGTCGGGCTATCTATCGGAATACGTAAAGTGTGGGATTTACGTGAGGCTGCGATCGATATAATATATGTTAAAAGTACACTTTTTTTATATATACATAGTGAGCAAACGAGCAGGCGGGTCACCTGATAATAAGTGATTACCGCCGCCCATGAACATTTGCAGCACCAGAGGAACCGCCAATGCGTTGCTGGCTTTTGAGTAATTTGTTTATCCGCCCTTTGAAGATCCCCATATTATAAACATTAGGGAACACAGAAGATGGAAGCTGGTTCCACACTGGTCAAAACGTGTTTGCATACGCGTTTAGTACGCCATGCATAAGAAGTGTAATAATAATATGTATTGTTTTATTTAGTTTAATTTTATAAACGTCCAGCAGAGCAAGACATACGTGAAATAAACACTTCACTTCACTTTATAGTATATTTAATGCTCTTGTAAATAATGTCTATTATCATGCGATATGACGCCTTTTTAATCGGTTTTGCAAATGTTATTCTGGCGCTTCTGCTATTAGAGCTTCGGCAAGTCAGATGCTCAAGGAGGGGCATCGCCAGGGTAACATATAATGCCAAGGGTAATGTAATATGTGGCACGATTTATAAATAAGGATATTTTAATTTCTGACTTTTATTTTTCTTAGAGAAATTATTGCTGCCAACAAAACTACCTAATAAAATATTTGCATAGGGGAACCTAAAGCATTTGTTTCTAGCAATAAAACTTTATCACTTATTTTACCGTTTATCATAGAATTAATCAAGTTATCATTTGTGTAAAAGTAAAGCCATATCAGCCTTACCATGCTAGTTTATTGAATTTACAAAGTGATATTCCAAAATGATTATATTTACTAAGCATATTTTTATCATTTTGACTTGACTGCTAGTATTATGTTTGGTTTATCGGTACTACTCGTATAATCAAACATGAAATACTTAAGCAAGTGAAATTCTTTTTTACATTTTATGTCATGTATATATAAAATATATCCTAAAACGATGAAATTGTTCCTCTATATTATAATAGTAAAGATTATCTTTAAACAAATAATGCTAACGAATTTTGTGGAACAGCAATGAAAGTAAAGCCTTATTTTAGCGTTACATACGAGTACGAAACAGATGGGCACGTACTGGCAAGTAATAGCCCTCGACGATTTGGCGTAGACTGACTTTGGGGCTGTATTATGGCGAGTTTCCCGCGAAAGCGATCACCGAGCGTTAATTATTATAGTCTAGTGCACCTACGAGAGCTCCGTCTACCAATAAAGCCTGCTCTTACATTACAATCTCAATATCTTCCTCGTGCAACGCATACACTGCGCACTTTACACGTTAGCTTTCATTAATCCCCCTTGCTACACTGTCATTGTATATCGTTGAAAATAATAATTGCGATATAATTAACGTAATTGCGAGATACAACTACGGAATTACAGCCTCTTTTCTCGTATAACGTAGAAAATCTTTTGTATCAATTCAAAAAGCAAAGTACAAGTGGTCTAATTTAGTATAATATAATGAAAGGCTTTTGTACGAAAGGTCAAGGTAAGAGTCTTATTGCGTTGAACAACTTTCTGTTGCTTTTGATAACATTTTCTGGAACCAAGGTTATTATAATAGCCTTTATTATCTAGATTGGTTGTATTAAATTAGAGAGTGGAATAAGAATTATTACCATAAAAATCTTCAATATATCATAATTAATGGTGGTCTTACATTCCAGTCAAATATACGTTATAATATGTTCTTACTATCTCCAAAAAACATTAATATTTTCTTGGGTAAATAATGCTTTACACACAGATATACTGTGCCATAATTGTGATATAATATTATGATGATGGTTTCATTCCGTATGTGCCAAGAAAGACGTGTCACAAAGCGATTTAGGGTTCCGGTACGATGTCACGTAGAAACCAATAAGGAGTGTGGGTTTACTATACCCCTTACAGGTATGCCTGCTACTATCCTAGACTGCATCATCACTTACCACCAAGATATAACTGTCAAGGTTTAACTTGTAGTGTATAAAAAAAACTCTCGATTTACCTCTTAGAATTATACTGTTGTTGGTATCATGACGTTATTGCATATCCTGATGTTTTCCTGATACCAACATTAGCTTTATGCCTTTACAATCCGGTTACTCGATACAAAGCCTTTCGAATATTAATTCAGAATGACAAATAAAATCTTTTTTTTTTTCATCTTACTGTTGTTCGCTATTCAAAGCACACCTCGGCGAAGAATTTCAATCTACCCTCCCCTATTTAATCAATTACAAATAAAAAATCGCTCGTCACCTCGTGTACAGCATGAGAATTGAGCAAAAAAATCATTAAATCTCTCCGCACCACAAAACCTATTTAAAAAAGCTATTTTTTATTCCGCCCCCGCGTTCAGCCTTGAAACTGCACATAACTTTGATACGAGGGTGACCATTTGGTGCCTTTATATACGTATGTCACGAAATCTTACCGTAAAGAACATTCTACAGTTACTTAAATAATACCCCAATGTTGAGATATGCCGAATTAATAAGATATATCAACGTAAAATGAAAAAAAAAACTCTTTCATATTTGAGAGCCAGACTGTCATATTTGAAGTGAAAACACAAAGCGTGTATAAAAGTGTAAAACTTGAATTGAAAAAATTTGGATCAACACTTTAGATTTTCTCGATTTTTACGACGATTCGATGTCGTTTGGTATAAGTAGGTGACTGTGGGCTGAAGTTATATTCGAAGACAAGAAAATTTTCAGTGAAAAGTTTTGACAGTAAATGTAAGAGCCTGTATAGGCGTCACCGAATCCTTTACGGAACTGTAACACGATCGTAGTTATAAAAGTACAAGTTTCAAGCTAATGTGTTATTATTACATTCCAGAACCCAAGCTTGTAGTACAAGTACAATAATATAAAATCGTAAGTACCGTTTTATTTATTCTCGCACATAATTTTAATCTTTGACTTCTGATAATATGTTTATATAATACTAGCTGAACTCTGCATGTAAAATTAAATCTAAAAGGAATTCTTCGACAGAGCACAACCAATTTTGATATGGTTTGCAAAAGTAGAAACCGTCATGGAGTGCAATACATATTAGGTTGTATAACACATACTTCAAGGTAACATTATATGCCCAACGTATTGAAGAAGAATGACATGGTCACCCTAAAACGTCTATTTCAGCTTAGCGCCGAGTCTTCTAATTTATTTCCAAAAGAATGTTAATTCGAACCTTATTTGGTAAGATACGGCGAAGTTTCCGCCATTTTATGCAAATGCGGACATTTTTTATAGAATGTAATTTTCAGTTAACGACAGGTTCCACCGGTACTCGGGGAAAACCCGTGGATATTCAAATCACACCTTTATGTATGAGATATACAGATAAAATGTCTAAGGATGGCCTAATTCAGTAGCGATAGCGTTCGTTGAAATAAATTCTGATAAGACAAAGGAACTAATGCTAAACTAAACTTAGCAATTGCTCTCTCGGGTAAGTGGTGGACACTGCCAATTTGAAATTCCAAACTGCTTCTGAGACTTTTTTTTTAGCCTTGGACGGCTATCTCACCTGGTGGTAAGTGACGATGCTGTCTAGGATGGTAGCGGGCTAACCTGTTAGAAGTATGGTAAACCCACGCTCCTAGTGGGTTTCTACGCGACATCGTGCCGGAACGCTAAATCGCTTGGCGACACGTCTTTGTCGGTAGGGTGGTAACTAGCCACGGCCGAAGCCTCCCACCAGACTTTCCAATTGTCCAAAATCCAAAACTGTTTGACTGAAATATCGAACACATTGCCCCGTGATCAATTCTAAAACATAAAAACTACTTACTTACTACATGAAAAGGCAACAAACCAAAATGGCGTGAAAATTCAAAAGGAACTCACGAGGTATTCCAGATTTTAATTTTGCACCACTCGTTGCTTCAGTAGTATTGCTGTAGTTATTTCTGCCTGAAGTTCAATAACTAAATTAAAATATGGGCTTATCAACATGTGTCAAAAAGTGCGTTACGAAGTGTGCGAAACGTGGGCAACGAGTGGTCCATTCGTCCATTCACAATGACACACACAAAATACCTAATATACTCTGTTTGTTGTAATTTGTGTGTAGTTGTACATCTCATACTCCGAAGCCTTAAGTTAAGACGAGCTTAAGGCTATCTAGTCATATTTTCTTATATTTTAAAGGAACGAGATATTGTTAGTCAGACGTCCATTATCTCATCCCTAAGTTCAAATACCCAATGCACAGCACATCACCCAATAGTCTGATTAAATATGTTAGTGTCCATTACTCACAAACCTCAAGCTCAGAAACCCTTAGGGATTTTCAGCGCAACTTATTGATGCGTTGAAGCATTTGCTATTAAATAAATGTATAATTCCATCCCTAAGATTAATTCTCTGACCAAGCTGTTACATATTAGTTTTACGTGAAACCACCACCATATACGATTTTTTAATATTCAGTCCTTCGTACGAGATTTATTTTAGTTTCTGGAGCTCATATAATATCGTTTAGATTGAAGTGATGGACTTATTTGCTTTATTTTCAACCCCTAAATAAAAGAGGGGTATTATAAGTTTGACCGCGGTGTGTCTGTCTGTAGTACCCTAACTCTTAAACGAGTAAACCGATTTCAGTGTGTGTTTGTTAATTTGAAAGCTAGTGTCTTGGGTATGGTTCTAAAATATATTTAATGAAAATCTGTGATGCTATCTACTGTATATCAGGGAAACAAATGCATACAAAAATCTAATGTTTCCAAATAAGCCCGAGTAATTTATCAAATGAAAGCGCATAACATGTATATTACAATTATCATTATATATAAGTTTATTAATTATATTAAGTTGTGGTTTTAATTACTATGAGCGAAAGTAAAAGTCTGCAATGCTGACGTCACTCGTACTAAAAAACAACTTAACTCGACATATATAATAATAATAAAATTAATTAATTAATTAAAATCAATTCAGCCGCTTCAGACGGGGTGATCGTGGTGGCAAATAATTTGGGTATTCCCAAATTTAACCAAGTGTAATATCAAAGGAAAGTATATTAAAATTAGACATATGTTTTTTATATGTGTAATTTGTAGAGTGTACAATTAAGTGTTTTATAATGTGTGATTTAGTTTAGAAATATATCGCCATATTAACACCAATTAAATAAAAGGTTTACATAAATAAGTTTCTGATTTGATGTTTTTCCAAGGAGAAGAGTTTCCAAAGCGCTGTATACACGGCAAAACACTTAGAGGTGGGACACCAAGGCGGCGAAAGAGGTCTGCGGTTAGCAATTGAAATTAATCCCTAGTACTGTAACTGGAGTACTCGAGTTCTGAACTACGCTGTTAATATATTATTCAAGTGCCGAGGCAGTGGAATAATATGCTTTAAAGATACTTAACCCTTTATGCGCACCCCTTCCCACCCAATGCACCCCACGCTCGGTCCCGCGTTCGGTGTGGAAGCGACTGTGAAATGTCACGTGTTAAGATCCTTCTTCGTCCTTAAGGTTAGGTTGACCTAGCGGGACTAGTGTCCCGTCTGGCTGTCATTCTTTTTATTCTTATTTTTAACGACCTCCGTGGCGCAGCGCGTGCGCTGTTGCATTTTAATGTTGGAGGTCCTGGGTTCGATTCCCGGCTCGAGCCTGGTCTGGTGGGAGGTTTCGGCCGTGGCTAGTTACCACCCTACCGACAAACACGTGTCGACAAGCGATTTAGCGTTCCAGCACGATGTCGCGTAGAAACCGATTAGGAGTATGAGTTTACCATACCCCTAACAGGTTAGGTGAATATAAAAAAAAAAATTCTATCGCGGTGAGCTTAGTCGACGATGGAGTACGATTTTTTCTAAGATTTCTGCGCTATAAATGTTATGCGGTGTATTTCATCGGACTGTACCCGTGCCTTGGAGAGCACGCGCCAATGGCCCACTATGTTTTGGCAAACCCGTCTTGGCTGCTGAACTCACCGTCCGACCCCCCCGTTAACCCAAACGTCGCCTAAGCCGAGGTTCAGCCTCAAAGTAGGCCCTTAGGCAGACGTTCCCTTAGTTTCTTCGAGCCCTATAGCTCAAAATATCTTTTGGCAGAGCTTTTTTCCGAAGCTTGCCAAACAGCCCGGTTACGCTGTGGCAACCAATAGGGTTAGTACAGCTAATAGACAATCCGAAAAAAAAAATTGGCTTCCGAGGGCAAGATTTTAGAGTTATTCGATAGCGTGACTAAATACCGTACTATACCGTATATACCGTGATGTAACTTTAATTTGCATGCAATCGAAAGCGCGGCATTCTTTACCATTATAAGAGATGATAACGAAACACATCGATAATTATATAGTGTAATTAGTATAGTATTTTGAGATAAACTAGAAAACTTAGGGTTAGGTAGTCATGATCGAATTACAGATTTTTATTTAACTTTAAAAGATGTATATTTAAAAAAAATCGTATTATTAGGCTGAATTTTACTAGAACACATTCAGGAATACACACGATTGGTTTAAGTGGTATTTGTCGAATTCTGTGACATGTATAAAAAGAACAACCTAAAGTAGTTGAAAAAACCATCCTACCGACAAAGACGCGAAGCAAATCAATTCAGAGTTCCAGTACGATGTCGCGTAAAACCACTAGGTTATGGTTTAACATAACTGCCATACCGCTAACTGGTTAGTCCACTTACATCTATGGCTGCATCTTACTAATGATAAAATTAAGAGTAAACCTCATAGATACTGATTGGCGACCTCCGTAGCGCAGCGCGCGCTCTGTCGCATTATTAAGTTGGAGGTCCTGGGTTCGATTCCCAGCTCGAGTCTGGTCTGGTGGGAGGCTTCAGCCGTGGCTAGTTACCACCCTACCGACAAAGGCGTGTCACCAAGCGTTTTAGCGTTCGGGCACGATGTCGCGTAGAAACCTATTAGAACAGCATCATCACTTACCACCAGGTAAAATAGTCGTCAAGGGCTAATTTGTAGTATGTAAAAAAACTGACATTGCGTAAACAAGCATCAATTACATGGAGTTCAAGTCAAAACTTTCTCAATTTGCAAGAATGGGATAACCCGGAACATGGCTGGGAAACGATAGGATTTTTATAAAATCTTAAAAGGCCATTAGTTATATTGGAATCGTTTTAATTTCGTATCGGTTCGAATCGCCCGCGGCCGTCCGACGAACTTCTTGGAGGGAAATGTAATTGGTTTTCGAAAATACCTATGCGGAATGATATCAGTAATAGTCTGTTTAATAGGAACATTTGTATTGATCTTAACAATAGCTTTTGAACCACTTCATTTTTAGCAGAAACTTCAATAAAAATCTATAAATCTATAAGTCGTATATTGTACTAACAAACGCAAATGGCGTTTTTAAGCAGGCTGAAAATACGCGCGGTAATAGAGTCGCACGCAACAGTTAGTAACAGAATAATGCATAAAAATCACCGTCAATCAATTTTCAAACTGAACATATAAAGTAAAATCAGACCTGTAAAATCCTTATTTTCTCCATTATTATAAATTAAACTTCCAAAACTCTTACCTTTCTGTAATAAATCCCTGCAATCCCCTACCTGTAACCTTAATCCCCGTTTATCACAAAAGAAGCGGTGATAGCTCAGTGGTTAGGGCGTCAGCCTCCTAATCAGAGGTCGGCGCTTCGAATCCGGGCACGCACCTCTAACTTTTCGGAGTTATGTTCCTTTTTTAAACAATTAAAATATCACCTGCTTCAACGGTGAAGGAAAACATCGTGAGGAAACCTGCACGCCTGAGAGTTCTCCATAATGTTCTCAAAGGCGTGTGAAGTCTGCCAATCCGCACATGGCCAGTATGGTGGACTATGGCCAAACCCTTCTCATATTGAGAGGAGACCCGTGCTCTGTAGTGAGCCGGTAATGGGTTGATCATGATGATGATGATGATCACAAAATAGAACGCAAAATTGGACCTTTTCCAAATCAAATAAGACCTATGAAATAAAGAAACCACTTGAGAGAAAAAAAAAATATTCATAAAAAAATTGCCCGAATCGGTTGACAGCGCACTTTCCGGGGGAATAGTGAAAATGGAAATAGTAAAAATTTAATTTTGCACCTTAATAACCGAAGGTTTTTCGCATTTCACCGTTTTCCCTACTTTTGTTCCAGTATCCTATAAAAGATGCACCGGAAGAGGAAAATTAATTTCTGAATGCGCTCGGGGAGGCGCGAAACAGGAAAAGTCTAACCTATTTACAAAAGTGGAAAATTCTCGGTTTCGAATTCTTTACGAGTAATTTTTCTAGAATTCTGAATCCAGTATGAAGAATAGATAGGTATGTTTATAATTATTCTTATTATTTTGTTCTACTTTTATATATTTAGCTACATTCGTATAAAGGCCGTGCAATTTTCTGGAATGAAAAATATGCACACCTAAATTCACACACATAGACACACACACATTGGTTAAAATAATATGTCATAAAAAAACATGTCAAACGTTTCTTCGTTGCTGCATGATTTAAGAACAAACCAAAAAACATTCTTAATATTTATAGTACCTAAATAAGGATTTCATTTAAACTAATCTGTTGTCAAAAACATGAAAACAAAAATATTTGTTTTCTAGTGTTAAAACATATCATTCTTACAGATAAAATGCCATAAAAGGGGTATTAAAACGGCACAATTGGAGTTACAAATTAAGAGATCCTCCCAACCGAGAGGTCTCGATACAAGAATCGAATCGGCTGTAATATTTAAATCGGCTCCATTGTACGGGATCGAATGTCTAAAATTGCCTATTACCAGGCCTCGAGTGCGCCAATATTGCTGCTTTATCCAATTTATTGTTCGTTCTTTACTATTTCTTCAGACAATTGCGATTTATTCCCGAAGTCTTTGAGCGGAGCTTTTGGCAGTCAATTTCAAGTATTTTTCTTACCTTCCCTCACTTTAATATAGCGTATTCAACGTTACCTTTGACTTCGCTTTTAAATGAACGATTCTATCTGTAAGTATCTCTATAATATTGATTTTAAAATGTAACGGGCCTGTCGTGATAATCAGTTTTGTGAAATTTTTGTACTGAAGTAGTTAATTAAAAGTGTTAACGTACGAGAAAAATGTTTCAATATATTCCTAAGGGATATATTGAAACTGACATTAGAAATAATTATTTATTTCAGAAATAATATTAATACACGCTACGTAAACGTACGTACGTAAACGTAGCATATTATTGCGTACGTACGTACGCAATAATATGCTACGTTTTTTAATTTATACTTTTAAAATGGGTATTCAACTCTTGAAGCTGTGATAGCCTAGCGGTTAGGGCGTCAGCCTCTTAACCAGAGGTCGGCGGTTCGAATCCGGGCACGCACCTCTAACTTTTCGGAGTTATGTGCGTTTTTAATCAATTAAAATATCACCTGCACGCCTGAGAGTTTATAATGTTCTCAAAGGCGTGTGAAGTCTGCCAATCCGCACATGGCCAGCGTGGTGGACTATGGCCAAAACCCTTCTCATATTGGGAGGAGTCCCGTGTTCTGTAGTGAGCCAGTAATGGGTTGATAATGATGATGATGATGATGATGATGATGATTCAACTCTTTGGTCTTTGTATGCAAGCTCGTTCACACCAGACCAAAACCAACATAAAAATCAAAAAACCAGCTGCCGGTGGGAATGAAACTAGACATTCACTCCAAAGCGTTCACGACTGCGCTACTAAATAGTTGAAGGTATTTAATATCACCTGCTCATAAATTTTAAAGGTGTTACACCATTAGGGTTTTAAGATATAAGATCCCCCTCACACTAAAAGGGGGCTTAATAGGCGAATTGTTTTATCGCACTCATTATGAGAGAATCTGGCAGTCAGGAGTATTGGGTAATTTGCGTTAGATGGGAGTCTTGGGCGATGTAATACGAGAAAATTGGAATTTCTAAATAACAAATGGCACGAGCTGACAAATATCACTCCGGTAATAAAACAGTTGGGAGCGCTTGTTGGGAGTTTTCGTATAAGCGTCTTATTGACGACCTCCATGGCGTAGCACGTGCACTGTTGCATTTTAAAGGTCCTGGATTCGATTCCCGGCTCGAGTCTGGTCTGGTGGGAGGCTTCGACCGTGGCTAGTTACCATCCTACCGACAAAGACGTGTCGCCAAGCGATTTAGCGTTCCGGCACGATGTCGCGTAGAAACCAATTAGGAGTGTGGGTTTACCATGCCCCTAACAGGTTAGCCCGCTACCGTCTAAGATTGCATCATCACTTACCATCAGGTGAGATTGCCATCAAGGGCTTACTTGTAGTGGATAAAAATAAAGGCACAGGCAGAGAGGGTTTTATAGCATAAATCTACCATGCTGTTCTAATGCGGGCTGGTGCTTAATACTAAAGGCTCAACGTGCTCTTCGAGACTCTGGACTGGTACTGAGAAGCCTTAATAGGAACTCTCAATACCTAAAAGTTATTGGCCCCATCCGCGACACAGCCTAACACATCATTGACCTAGAGTAAAATTTGAAATTTGACAATGTCTTATAGAGGAAGGGAAAAAATTCTAATAATTATATCATACCCTAAATTTGTGGTTACATAAAAATTATCAACAAATTTGTACAAAACCCGCAGTGACTCGAACTTGGATATTTTTCTTTGTGTTTTAAATTCGTTGATCTCTGGATTCATCATCATCATGTTCAACCCATTACTGGCTCACTACAGAGCACGGGTCTCCTCTCTATATGAGAAGGGTTTGGCCGTAGTCCACCACGCTGGCCATGTGCGGATTGGCAGACTTCATACGTCTTTGAGAACATTATGAAGAACTCTCACGCGTGCAGGTTTCCTCACGATGTTTTCCTTCACCGTTGAAGCAAGTGATATTTTAATTTTTTAAAACGCACATACTCGTAACTCCGAAAAGTTAGACGTGCATGCCCGGATTCGAACCGCCGACTTCTGATGAGGAGGCTGATGCCCTGACCACTAGGCTATCACCGCTTCACTAGGCTATCATCGCTTCGATCTCTGGATTACTAGGAACTAATAGGATTTATCTTTTTTGATGTTGACTTCCGAATTTTCGAGGAAAATATAGGCTGTTCAGTGTAATACTCAAGAGTTATACAATTGTTAGAGACGTATATTGTTTAAGAAAGTGGACGAACTTTTTTGTGGGTATGTTTAAACCTCAGATCTTTTACGAAATAACAATACTTTTACATGTTTGTCCTATCCTGTTAGTCTTAAAGCATGAAACTATACAACAGTATTTCTTAGAAAACGGACGGATGGTGATACCGAAAAAAAAACCCCGGCTAAGTTTGTTGTGGGCTTCTTCTTAGACCGGGGCGCGTTTGGAACCCTCATAGCTTTAGTTTTAAGTTTACGAATATAGTTATCACCATGTAATAACTACTATGTAAATTATTGAAAAGTGCCTTTTTAAGGACTATTTGAATAAAGATTATTTTGAATTTGAAGACTTTTATGAAAACCTACCCTTAAGGTTGGGTGAAACGTGGGCGGTGAAATCATGTCCATTTTTAAATGGGTTGTAAAATATAAGATGCTCGCACACACCACTTAAAAGGGGGCGTAATAGGCAAATTGTTTTATCGCACTCATTATGAGGGAATCTGGCAGTCAGGCGAATATTAATTTGCGTCGGGTGGTAGTCTTGGGCGGTGTTATACGAGAAAATTGGAATTTCTGAATAATGAATGGCCGCTCAAGGGTTTCGGATATCCTGTAGCCAACTATTCAGCGAAACTCGGTGTACGTTATGAGTACAGTTGAACCTTTGAGTAAAATACTCTTTAGTTAATGAAGAGATGTATTACGTTACAGACTGACCTTTCACTTGTGTGGACGTTGAAGCACGCCCTGAGACTGGACCGAGTCCTTATTTAAAATTTATGGGTAACTTTACCTCACTTAATCATCATCATCATCATTAACAACCGATTGACATCCACTGCTGGACATAGGTCTTTTGTAGGGAGTTCCAATGCTCACGGTCTTGGGCCGCTTGCTTCCAGCGGCTCCCTGCGACTCGTTTGATGTCGTCTGTCCACCTAGTTGGGGGTCGACCAACGCTACGTTTACCGGTGCGGGGTCGCCATTTCAGCACCTTGGGACATCGGTTCTCCGAGCTATGTGCCCCGCCCATTGCCAATTCAACTTCGCAATTCGCTGAGCTATGTCGGTAACTCTGGTTCTTCTACGGATCTCCTCATTTCTGATTTGATCACGTAGAGATACTCCCAGCATAGCTCTCTCCATCGCCCGTTGAGTGACTCTGAGCCTTCTTATGAGGCCCATAGTGAGCGACCATGTTTCAGAGCCGTAAGCCATCACTGGCAACACGCACTGTTCGAAAACTTTAGTCTTCAGGCACTGAAGGATTTTGGACGAAAAGTACTAATACGTAATAGTAGTGGTAATATACAATAATGCGATTTCCAGTCCGGTCCCCTCCGAAGCCAATCGCGCGGCGTTACTTGTCGCCGTAATAATAAAAAAAAAACGAGATAAAAACGGAGCGAAAATTGTTATCATAGGAAGGCGCTGGAGGTGACTGTGGATGGCTTTATGCAATCTAGTGTCATTTTCTTTATATTGCAACTATTTAAATGGTTCTCTGTGAAAATATTCAGTGACAGATTTACTATGCAGGACCTCTAATAGCATTAAGGTGATGAGGCCTTAACAATCAATTGATAACGATTGTATTTAACTTGATTAAATACGTTTTTATTCATAGCAGCTGGATGCTGGATGGTGGTAGGTATTGCTATGCCTATGGGGCGTGCTATTGTTTTAATTTGATTTTAATTTTAAAAGTTGATGTTTTATTTTACCCACGGTAAATATATCATCATCATCATCATCATGATCAACCCATTACCGGCTCAATACAGAGCACGGGTCTCCTCTCAATATGAGAAGGATTTGGCCATAGTCCACCATGTGCGGATTGGCAGACTTCACACGTCTTTGAGAACATTATGGAGAACTCTCAGGCGTGCATGTTTCTTCAAGATGTTTTCCTTCACCGTTGAAGCAAGTGATATTTAATTTATTTTAAAACGCACATAACTCCAAAAAGTTAAAGGTGCGTGCCCGGATTCGAGCCGCCGACCTCTGATTAGGAGGCTGATGCCCTAACCACTAGGCTATCACCGCTTCAAAATATATAAATAAGCTTTATTGATCAAAATTTTTTGGGGCAAAACAACAGCTTCAAAATAGATTAATTAAAATAAATGAAAACATACATAAGGCGACTATGTAATGCAAATTTTCAATAGGGCCCAAAAACTGGCTCGCTACTACTAACACTTGGTGATAAAATTTATGTTTGTTCATAACATTTTTTATTTTCATTTGGCGGTATCATGCATACAACCGTCCGCAAAGTAAGTTGTATTCTTTTGCTGATAAAATGCAAATTCGCAAAGATTTGTCTGAAGTTTTTTATTACTTTCGCTAATAACCGTTCTTTGGTAGAAGAAGTTCGTCTATATCTATATGTTTTATGGTCTAACGATTAGCTAAGAATTCATATGGGTTTTGCCTGAGAGAGGCTTTGACCACGTCTTATTACCACCCATCGTCATCGTGATCAACCCATTACCGGCTCACTACAGAGCACGGGTCTCCTCTCAATATGAGAAGGGTTCGGCCATAGTCCACCACGCTGGCCGTGTGCGTATTGGCAGACTTCACACGCCTTTGAGAACATTATGGAGAACTCTCAGGCGTGCAGGTTTCCTCACGATGTTTTCCTTCACCGTTTATCATCAGCCTGATAATAATTAATAATTTACTTGCACTCTGGTCTTCTCTCGTGCTGCACTAGCAAGCCAATTAGTTGACATCATCAAAATAGCGTCAGTGGAAAGTGATGAAATTGGATGAGACTAAGAGAGACTGCGTAAGAATGGCTGAGTTCCTTACGAGATTCTTTAGCTTAAGCCTCAAAAAAGGAACCAGTTTCAAACTTCTGCCTTATTATTCCAATCCCAGAATTCTTGCTCGTATACACCCTCAAGGCCATCACCGAACAAGCTCCATTTAAAAGAAGGAAAATTCAGTGTTCTGGAAACAAAAACAGCCTCTGAGGAAATGATCAGGAAAGGAAGTTGCAGCCTCGAGACAAATAGCTCTGGTGGAGGTCAAACGTAAAAAACCCGAATGAAAATACTTAATTAACTAAAAACCTATCGAATTAAATTACGGAAAGTAGATAAAATCATCGGTACTTGGATGGAATACAAATCTCTCATGAACATTGTAAGTTTAACATCCAATAAATAACCGCTGTTAATAGTCTTTCGACACTGAAATGGGTGTTAGAGCACTAATTTGCAGGCAGTAGACATCGGGTGTAAATTTTGCGCCATAAAGATGTTTTATGGCACCGTAAATGAAGAAAAAACACTTAAGGAGTTTTTGCAATAATCGTTATTTTAACAATAACTAGTTGCCTAAAATTTAAGCCTTAACAGATTATCCTTTCATTTAGGGGGTTAAAATCTATCTACTACTAAATACTCGGACATATATTGTCAACTTTATGGCTATCAAATAAGAAAGAGAAGAAAAAAGTAAAGTTATACACAAGTATCCTGAAAATAAATAAACTCTTGAAAATCTTATACCACAAAATCTTTGCAACTAAAATGTGTGTTAATGCAGGCATTTAGTAAGCTAAAAATTAGCGAAGTTATGTCGAGCATAATTTATTTGATTAGTTGAATTAGATCATAGATTAGAATAGATAGGGTCTGCCTCAGCGGACGCCGCTGGCTGGGTTGCTGTCGAGCGCACAAGTGTTCCCGTAACCCAGCCACCAGGCGACGCGAAGGAACATCGCTGAGTTTTAGAGGGTGTTCTGGTCGCCAGTCTGGCCGCCGAGGAGTCCCACATAACCCATCGGAAGCGGCGCAGTCTTGCCTTCGAAGGGGATGCGTAAACACATTTCCCAGCGAAAAAAAAAAAGATTAGAATAGATCTTCTCACACAGATATTATTTATTTCTGTTGTTTGGATGTAACGAAAATATATTCACAAAATCCAAAATGTTAAATTCAGTATCAAAATATTATGCTCCATTTTTGATCCAAACAAGGAATTCAGCAATGATGACAAGCAATTGGACGGTGCGCTTAATTTCTGATATGATATTTAATTAAAGTACATGGCATTGTATAAAGCAGTCAAGTGACATGTAACGAGATGTATTTATGGGTATCCCGCTTGTAAGCCGGGTGTTATGGCGCGGTTCTGCGTGCAGTAGACGCCGAGTGTGAATTGTGCGCCGTAAAGTTTTTTATGGCGCAGTAAAGAGTCAGATCGGCACTTGTGGTGCGCTACAAGTGGGATAAGTGGTTTAAATAATAATGAGTTCGGCTTTAAATTGTGAGTAGCTTTTACAGACAGTAACCTATGTTCTTAAAGATTTCACCAGTCATTTTTCAATTTTGGAATTCCTTTTGTTTTTATTTCTGAAATAAGTATATGAATAATAAAGTCTAGTTTTCTTAAGTTAATGAAAAGTTTATTTTTCCTACTATGAGTAGCTATGTAAATAAAATTAAGTATATGTAACATTAGTGTTTAAACTTAACTTAAACTTAAAATAAAACTACATTAATCTTAAATCTTCGTCGATGCCATCGGAACGAGGCAACTTTGTATGGCTAAACTTATTCTTTGGCCAAGGCAACTGCCAGTTCGAGGATCCGTAGTAGAATCGATAACCCTTGTTATTGCTAAGGTAATTTCGTTTAGGTTATACCTGAGGTTTTATCGTGATAGACTTTGAAGACGTGTTCTTATATTTCATGTTATTGTTTGTATTACTATGTTTTACTTTTGTAAAAGTTTGGGTAAATGTCACTGCGCTCCATCGTAGGCTGCATCAGCTCATAAAAACAGGCGTTTTTTTAACACACTACAAGCTAGCCCTACACAGCCATAGCACCTGGTGGTAAGTGATGATGCTGTCTATAATGGCAGTGGGCTAACCTGTTAGGAGTATGGTAAACCCACGCTAATAATTGGTTTCTACGCGACATCGTGCCGGAACGCTAAATCGCTTGGCGACACGTGTTTATCGGTAACTGACGGTAATGGTAGCCACGGCCGAAGCCTCTCGCCAGACCAACTCGAGCTGGGAATCGAACCCAGGACCTCCAACTTTATAATTATATTTAAAAAGATTATCTATACTGAAGAAAATTTTAAGTATTAGAGTAAAGAGTTATGTAAGAGCGTCAGAATAAAACACTCAGATTTCCTGACGAAGGCATTTAATGAAGAAACTAGTCTTAAAAAGATTACAGTTCCGACTGCGTACAACAATGGACAAGTGAATTTTACAGACAAAAGTGAAACTATCCGACTTCAAAAAACTTCAAAAAGTGACCCATATTCAAGCTGAACAATAAAGGAAATATATCCACGAAACTGTTTCATTTGAAGAGTTAATTTTCCTGTTTGCCGGCGTTTGGCATTCAGTCTTTGGCCTCGTTAGGGACCTGAGTGTACGTTCGTTTGGACCCGCCACCCAGCCGACCCAGATACCTCTTTACGCAGAATTGCTTCATAATGACGTATTATTCTTTCATTCTCTCGATTCCATTCAGCCGCTGTGGTGTCACTGACGATGGAGATTTCATAACAATGTATTCTTCATTCTAAGCTGCACGACTACTCGTAAATAAGATAAATATATATATATTTTTTTGTTTTAGTGTAGGTATATTTGTTTTGTTTAGACTTTGTTTTTGTTATAATGTAAATATGTATATTATTTGTAGTCATTTAATTAGTGTTATTGGATATTGTCCGTTCTAATTAAATTAAAAATTAAATAAATTAAATTAAATTAAATACTTAGAGTTACTAACACTATTTACTGCGAACTAACCATCGTTCTACTGAGATATCAGCAGAAAGAAGCTTTAAGCACCCATTTTGTTATGCATAGCCTTCCTCAAGTCATCATCGTTTAGAACTAAATGATCTGGAGCTTACACCCACAAGGCTGCTCGAATGCATCACTTTAACGAGATTTAGAGATGATAACGACGTTAACGACTAAAGTCTTTTGTACCGCCAATTTACAACACCCAAGCGTATTGATATTTTTATCAAAAACACCCTAACATATACATTTTTGCCCAGCTCATCTTACCACAAGACCACCATAGGTTGTTTTTACAAGCCAATTGAATCGAGTAACATTCGTTTCCTACACCATTATATTGACATATGTAAAGTATACACGCCTGGACTCGCATGAATTACCGTCGAAGTATGCCTGGCTAGTTTTGAACCCATCCGGGGCTCTTATTCATGAGCAAGCTCATGATACTGGCTCACACTCACTCTAGTGATATAAATTTCACTCACGATGTTTTAAATTCTAAAATTATAGTGATATCGCTAATGCTTGTCAATCATAAACCATTAACTATAAACCATTTTAAATATACAGCTTACAACTGCAAGGGATAATCACAATAGTTAACTGTTTTGTCTTACATATTATACAAGTGAAAAAAACAATACTTCATTATGCGGAAGTTATAGAAATGATTTTTTTTAAAGATCTAAAATTGCGAAGGCTGGTAACATTACAAAATAAAAGAGATAGATGACATTGAAATAAATAATGACTCGTCGACAGCGCTGCAATTTGGCAGGGTAATAATTGCGAGTATTATTTTGGACGATTTTGGGCTTACATCAAGCAAGGTTCTTAATGATACCTTTATATAGTACGATTACGATTAGACGACTAGTGATAATATATATTTTTATTTTGATAATATATATTTTTATATGACGAATTAAGGGCGTCCCAGTTGTTTTTTGTAAGGGTGACATCAGCATTGCTGACGTCACTCGCTTTTGCATACTTTCGCTCATAGTAATTAAAACCACATCTTGCGGTATTACACTTTTATTGCGACCATGATTAAGAGGTCCGAACGGTCCGACGTCTCGAGTGAGAATGCCAGGAAAGGCATCGACCGCCCGTATATATAGCAGAGCATGCTTGTACAAAATTGATTGCTACTATCTAAATTGTGTTAGCAAAATCATCAAGAGTTCAAATGTCGGTAATTATTGAATTCTTGAGGTTCTTGGCGCCGCTAAATGAAGTTAATAACTCCTTCGCGCCGACATATATGTTTATTATTTTAAAAAGTTTTTAATAAAAAAAACCCGGTGCGATGATAGACATCTCCAAGATATCAATAGGTAATTTATTATAAAATAAAATACAATTTCCTTTGAATGAGTTTCTAATTTTGTGCAGCCTACTAAACGGTACTTTAAGTACCCTTTTTTTTCCCCGTGGTGGAAAAGCTTTCTGGCTACCTTCATCCGTCGGGCAAGACGAAGGTTATGTGGGACTCCCCCCCATCGTTGAGGTATACCCGAACTAAAAACCACCACAGCATGTCCCACTCGCTGGATTTGCTGAACACCTGGGGTACCCATTGTATTCTTCCCAGACACTTTAAGTACCCTAGTAGTATATACTAAGAAAAATATATCTCTAGAGCGAAATAATGTTTGTTGATACATTTAATATCATAGTCGCATCGAGCAGTCTTATCCCGCTCGCTTTATGTAAAGTGTCGTTAAGGTAGTTTAACGAGTGTCATTACAAATAGCCGGATTAGGCTGTATCGCGCGAGTATGTGCTGTGCGCTATAAATAGTGCTTAGTGGCGCGCCTGTGTGGGTGCGGGCTTGCGAGCCTGGCTGCGCGCCATGGCCTATAGTTTAGGTTTAGTTTTAGGTTTCGGTTTGCTTATTAATGAAGAGCTTCGTAGTACTTTAGATGTTAAAGCGCACGGATGTTTTAATTATTAAGAAACGAGCTCTAATATGAGTGCATTAACAAAAACGCCCATACCACTTACCTGCGTGTACTAGGAGTTCATAAATTGCGTATACTATAATTAAGTTCGTGTGTCTGTGGAGTTAACAAATTACGAAGTAAAAGTCTATATGGATTTTTCTTATACACTACAAGCTAGCCCTTGATGGCTATCTCGACTGGTGTAAGTGATGATGCGGTCTAAGATGGTAGCGAGCTAACCTGTTAGGGGTATGGTAAACCCAGACTCATCAATCAATTGACAAGTGTTTGTCGGTAGGTAACTAGCCACGGTCAACCAACAGACCAAACTCGAGCCGGGCATGGAACCCAAGACCTCCAACTTTATAACGCAACAGTGCGAGCTCTGCGCTACGCATTATAAAAGTTAACGCTAAATTTAATGTAATGTTTGTAGTGAGCTACCGCGATATAAGTAATAAATTAGCAGTGCTATAAAGCCGGATGTCCCGGCTCCAGCCCGGTCTGGTGGGTGGCTTCGGCCGCGAGTAGTTACCCTACTGGCAAAGACCTACCGCCAAACCTCCTCCTCTGGTGGTACGAGATGGGCAGCGGTAATCGCTTAACATCAGGTCAACCGCTCGTTTGTACGCAATGTATAATATGTACAAAAAAGAGATTTAATACCTTCCCAAGTTAAAAATCGAATAAAATTATTTTTAGTTTTTATGTAGTTTTCGACCGCTGAAAAGTTTAATTAAGTAACAGATTTGAACATATATATTTTTAATGCAGATGTCTCTCGATTCGGTTTTTAAGCAAATATTTTTCACAGACATCAATAATGGAAGAGTGTCTCGATTCAATAAAGTCGTTTCTATATTTATTCGAAATCTTATATTATATAAACTGAATTTTATATATTCTTTAGAATCTTTTAGTATTTTTAACTCTTAGCATTTATATGAAAGCATTATAAACCAGTAATATTAAACGTTTGAATGATAGCTTAAAGTAAGTGAAGGTGGCTGGTAGCATAATAAATACGGACGCCATTTTTCGTTGACAGCAAAAATGGAAAATATCCTAAACCTCTGGTAGCACTATCTCTTTGCACTCACTCGGGTTTAAGCGGCTGCGGAATATAATTTATATCTACACCACCTATTTTAAAAGGATTTATATTGCTGCACTACAATCAAACAAAATGCAACTTTAGATAAAGTACTTTAAAGTCCATATTAGAGTGGATCGAGGACGTTTCCAGTACGGGACAAAGCAAAGTGCATGCATTTTATAGTTTAGTGGGAATGAAATGAATCAAGATGGTTGGGAATATGACAAATCTTAGGATTTATTTGTTTCGTTGTTCTCTGTTTCTCCAGCTGCGTGTCACGTTCATTTTTTAAACAAAGTATCTGAATGTATTGTTATGCCATGATACTCCGTCATCAGCCGATCAATGACTCACTGCTGCATGGGAATTCATGCATAAAAAAGGGAGTTAAAAGCTAAGACCCCCTAGGCACTAATTAATGCAGAATTCCCAGATGTTAAAAGTAATAAGTAGATTTCTATTAGAATACTCTGAATATCTAGGACCGCTATAGAAATATGTAGTACTCTAAATTTAAAATAAAGCCCAAGGCACAAAAAGGAGACAACTACAGTACAAACTGAATAACCGATAGTTAATGTTTTCGGTTTACAGGGATGTACAACTCCGTATCGCTACTAATAATTTTTAGTTGGATACGGGAGTCTAATACCGTACCCAATCAGTAGTTGAACTCGCTAACTAATAGATAGTAGGTCGTATATTTTGAAGTAAACAAAATTGATTCGGCCATCTTAAAAACGATTTTCAAAATCATCGTGGTATTTTGTGATTTTATAAGCATGTTCATAAACCTCTTTTGGATAATCAATGAGCCTGAATCCAGATCAAGTCAGATATATTTCTTATTTTTATTTTAACGGTCAACAACTTCAAAGCAATGTTTTTGGAAACCTAACAATAATAGGAGAGCAAAACTTAAGGCACAAGCGCAATTATATTTGTAAAGTAAAGGAACATTTTCGAAGAAATGAATTACCTGAGTTTCGCCCGCGGACTGCGCAATCTGAAAAGAAATAAACACTTGTGAGTAAACTTACACATTTTGCATTTTCAAATGTTTTAATGAACACAAAGTTTTCGAAGTTAATTTTTCATACCACAGAATTAGCGGGCGCTGAGTTTATGTGCAATGGTCATTCTTAACAGTCCACTAAAAACTGACTTTTTATATTATTTCAAAGTTGGAGTGCAAGGTTTTATTCCCAGCTCTAGTCTTCGGCCGTGGCCAGTTACCACACCGACAAAGGCGTGTCACCAAGCGATTTAGCGTTCCGGCACGATATTCTTGTAGAGACCAAGTAAAAGTATCGGTTTACCATACCCCTGACAGGTTAGCATGAATGCATCATATCACTTAACACCAGGTGAGATTGCAGTGAAAGCCTAACTTGTAATATAATGAAAAAAGGGTGTGTCTCAGCTCAGCTTTAGTTTAGATCGACCGTCTAAATAGGCAAAAAAAAGGCTTTCTAATAAAAGAAACAATCAATGAAAATACCTAAACAAAATAGGTATACAAATATATTTTTATTCTATTAACATTTATTATGATTATTCGGTAAAGTATTACTTATCAACCATTTCACAAAAAAAAAATTACATAATAATCATACATGTACACAAAACTCAAGCCTGAAAAGTGAAAGGTGCGCAGAATAGATTGCGCACAAAAAGTCATTCGCTCAGTAGATTATACTGCTCATATTTTTTTCATACCAAGGGCTTTATATGAAAATCGATCTTTAAAGAGCAAAGTCCAAAAATATATACGCAGTAACAGCTGGCTTGTACATATTCACGAAGATTAAACGAAAGTTCGGTGTAGTACAAACAGGAAGATTCATATTACAGTTCCTAAGTTCACGCATCACTAGATGGACAAAATTTGAGCGCGGCATATTGAATTTGGCTTTGATTTTTTTTTTCATAACAAGTTAGCTGGAAACAGTTATTGGAGAACGACTTGACTTTTATAACACAAGCGTCATTTTATATATGTACTTGAAGGAAATTATTTAGTATCGGTCTCAATATAGCGACTTATATGAATTCCTGGAAAGTAAATCGATAGAAAATTTACGTAGGTATGAAACGTATCGGTTTGTTTTTGGTAAATATATATGGCGCCGCGATTAAATATTTCATATTATTCGACCCACAATCAAATCAGCGATCTTTTTAATTACTTACATAAAGTACAAATAACTTTATTTCTAATTGGTTTCTACGCCATACGTGCCGTAACGCTAAATCGCATCTATGATATAATATTTAATTTTAGTATTTCATTTAATATTTTATTTATTTGTTATTTTAGGTGTTTATATATTTGGCCTTTCTTTATATTTTATCCTCAGCAAATTTACCTAGCACGGATCGCTCTTAAGCGATAAGGCCGCCTATTGTAACTGTTTTCTTTTCTGTATGTGTTTCTGTTTACGCGTTAAATGTTTGCGTTTTGAAATCAAAGAATTCTTTGGGTACTGGTTAAATCGTGTATTTTCGGTTAAAGTTACAATGAGAGTTCGTGCTGCGCGTACGCGTTACAAGCAAGAGACCGTTAATAAATTTGACTTTTGACATTTGAAATCGAATTTGAATATGCCCGGTGCGCGCCACGGGGACCAATGGGCTTCCACCACTTTGCGCGTTTAGTTAATGCTTGAACAGTTTCTTTTTTGTCTTGTATTTCTTTTTCTGTATAGTGTACAATAAAGTATATTTTCATTTTATTTCATTTATTAACGAACAGTCAGAAAGAACGCGAAAGGAACGTTACCTTTACTCTCTGTTTAGCGTAGTGGTGGGTCGAGTTATTTTACTGAGTAAAATTTATTTGGAAGTTAGGTAACGCGAAAAAAAGGTAAGTTATGGTAACAATAGTGGATGTATGTTTATGTGCAGAGAATAATTTATGAGAAATCGCGGGCAACCACGTGTATATGTACAACGAAATGTTTTAAAATTTATCGCCTCATAATATTAATGCGACAGCAAAATTAATACTCGCGGACGTATGTAATTGCTAAACCAAAACTATCTTACAATGTGAATTTTAATTAAAACAATAAATTTAATACAGCCGCGCCAACGGTTGGCGAGCTATGAATATGTCAAACGCTGTACGACACAGGTCGCCTATTAAAGGCGCGCCGCACTGAGAGACGGCTGCCGGAATATCCCGCACTATTGTTACATAATTAATTTATTTATTCATTACTAACCCCATAATTTGGCTAAGTATTCATCATAAAATTGTCAAAAATTTGTAAAAAAAAATTAATGATATCGTTTACTACATTAAATTTCGAGTATTAGCATTTATTTGAAAGACTATCTTAGTTATTAGTGAGTTAGGTATTTTTCTAAAGTCTCATACACAGGCTTCCACACGTGGGACAATAATATGGGATAATCGTGATGCATATTTTAATTAATTTTCAAAGGTAAGTTTTTCTCGGTTACTTTTCCGGGATAAAATTAACTCTACGTCCGTCTCCCATGTGCAAGTTACTATATATCAAATTTCATATACATATAGTTTACATTGATACCAAAGAAACACAATTTTGCTTTGAAGGAAACATCGTGAGGAAGCCTGCACGCCTGAGAATTGTCCGTAATGTTATCAAAGGCGTGTGAAGTCTGCCAATCCACACATGGCGTGGTGGACTATGGCCAAATCCTTGTCATATTGAGAGGAGACCCGTGCTCTTTAGTGAGCCGGTAATGGGTTGATCATGATGATAATGATGTTAACTATCTTAAGAGATCCCTAGTTTTAACTCTCACTATGAACTCTTCCTGCTGATGCGTTAGGCATATGTTGCGACTGTCTCCGGAACTACAAGACGATAGCAATACAGAGGTCGGGAACTATTTGAAACAGGGGTGCGCTCCTTTAAACTATTATAAATTTTGTCATCAATTGTGGCTACGAAACTTATGCGGTTTCATTAAATAATTTGTCGCGCGTCGTAAATTCATTTTATTTGTCTGTTCGCAATATTCACTACCTACTAAATAAATTAGTTGAATAAATACATATAATTATATTTTCACGTTTCCTAGTGAGTTCCTAGTGGCTAGGACGTCGCCCTCCTAATCTAAAGTCGGGAGTTCGAACCCGGGCACGCACCTCTAACTTTTCGGAGTTATGTGCGTTGTTAAGCAATTAACATATCACTTGCTTCAATGGTAAAGGAAAACATCGTGAGGAAACCTGCATGCCTGGGAGTTCTCCATAATGTTTTCAAAGGCGTGTCTGCCAATTCGCACATGGCCAGCGTGGACTATGGCCAAACCCTTCTCATATTCAGAGGAGACCCGCGCTCTGTAGTGAGCTGAGAATGGGTTGTTCATGATGATGATAATTTCACGTATCACGTGTGATATATTATTATTAGTTAACTTAGTTGCACCTGCTGTCTATGTGTGAAGGTGATAACCAAAACAAAAATAACACCTGGCTCAGATTATTGTAAACATTCGATAATTAGTGTTATTTAAGTGTTTTTTGAAAACGTCATTTCTTAAGTATTAAAGTTTCCGAATGTAGCTTCCCCACGTCTCACATATATATGGCACTAAAATTACTTTTGTTTTATACACTACAAGTTAGCCCTTGACGGCTATCTCACCTAGTGGTAAGTGATGATGCAGTCTGGGATGGTAGCGGGCTAACCTGTTAGGAGCATGGTAATCCCACGCTCCTAATTGGTTTCTACGCAACATCGTGTCGGAACGCTAAAATCGCTTGGCGACACGTTTTAGTCGGTAGGGTGGTTAACTAGCCACGGCCGAAGCCTCCCACCAGACCAGACTCGAGCCAGGAATCGAACCCAGGACCTCCAACTTTATAACGCGACAGCGCACGCACTGCGCCTCGGAGGTCGTCAAAAACTACTATTACTAAGGTATTACTAAGTTTTTAAATTGGAAATAAAATATTTGACCTTAACTTTTTCAACAAAATGCATACAGAGTGGATCCACTTGTGGATGGAAGGCAATTAAACACCCGCCATTCGAGATAAGGGTCTGTAACGTTTGATTTTTTTAAATTAATAGATACTATACAATTTACTTTACTCTCTCGACACCGGATCTTCGAATTTCTGTCAAGAATTTTTGGTCCTCGGAGGACACGTTATTTAACAATCGTCCAAGTTTGCAAACCCACACATTGCCTGAAATGTTAGCCACCCTAAACATGGTTTGGTATATATAGTTGTCAATTTTTCTGCCTTATAATATGAGCACACAGGCTGCCATATCATTATATTTTCATTTTCGACATTTCGAAGAGGAATCCTAAAAATTGGGATTTTAAACTCTGGTTAGGTAGGACATCTTTTATATACATCTTTTTCTTAAACTGAAGAAACGCCCTATGAACGACATTGAAGTTTATATTTTTGCTTGGTGCACCATGAGTGAGACAAGTCAAGTGTTAAAATGCACATATCACGGAAATGATAAAAGTACGATCGAATTCGGTTCCCCGAAAGGTTATGGCGAAGTCTCGCTTACTAGACTATCACTTACTTTATTACTTTATTACTGAGATTTTATTGTATTTTTCCCTCGAATATACATTAGTAATGAAACTGCTTATTTAATGGCTTCATTTCCATAGAGCCGCGTGCTAGAGGCGGTGTGACTCCAAGCGATGTGCCGTGCAAAAACTAATTCGTGATAGGCTGGGAGACGCTGTCTTACAACCGACTTCCGAATGGGCAAGTTTAATATTTTTCTTTAATTTACTCGTATATTTACATACGCATACGAGCAGACACAGATGCCTCATCTGATGTTAAGTGTAAGTAAGTACCTTGGCCATTACGGTGGTAACTGACCGCGACCGTTGCCTCCAAACGCGCCACGCTATGGGGGTCATCAATTAGTGTGTACTAAACGTAACTGTGCGGAACACGGAGTCATGACTTCCATTCTAAGGTGTATTTTAACGTTTACGTTAAGCCATAGGCCCCCTTTGCTATCACTGTATGTAACAAAAACCGCTAAAGCCCGCAATACAGCCTGGTGAGTGTATCTTCTAGAATCCTCTCCCCAATAAGATCTTTTGTCAAAAATCACCTGAATCCTTTGCACGATTGACAGAAAAAATATATATTATAAGAATGAGGCAATATAAATATAATTATTATTAATTTATTACAAGCATAATGTGAGAATAAAATAAGCTTGTATATTCTATTTAAAGATATTTGAATTATGTTTGCTCGACTAGCATATGGTCTAAACTGGTGTCACGAACTGGGGTCCTAGTAATTCACTTCGTAATTACCAAATGACTGGAGAAATAATCGTACAACAAAATTGCCGCCAGCTCTTCACCTGTAATGAGCTGAAGCCATAAATTCCTCGTCGCAGGGAGTTGTGCACTTGTCACAACGTTAAGTACACATAAACTGGTGTCTAAGGTGCCCACTCTATAAACAGAGTCTTATGGTGTTACAATGGAATCCCCGCGTATTTTGTGCACTGCACTAAATTATTTGATATTGTATAGTCGGAACGGAACGGATATAAAACAAATGTAAACATTTCGAACTTTAAATTATCTGTTTCATTAAATAAGAAGCATCTTATTATGTTCTATTGATTGACTAACATACACGTGCGGTCCGTGGCAGCCTATGTCGTGTTGGTTCGTTGACGACCTCCGTGGCGCAGTGCGTGCGCTGTCGCATTTTAAAAGTTGGAGGTCCTGGGTTCGATTCCCGGCTCGAGTCTGGTCTGGTGGGAGGCTTCGGCTGTGGCTAGTTACCACCCTACCGACAAAGACGTGTCGCCAAGCGATTTAGCGTTCCGGCACGATGTCGCGTAGAAACCAACTAGGAGCGTGAGTTTACCACACTTCTAACAGGTTAGCCCGCTACCATCCTAGACAGCATCATCACTTACCACCAGGTGAGATAGCCGTCAAGGGCTGACTTGTAGTGTATATAAAAAAAACCGTTTATTTTCTTGTCTAAAATTTCAAAATATCTTTATTTTAAATCTAGAACCTATGAAGTGTGCGTGATGAACAAGTATTCATTATTTTAATTTGTAAAGTGATGGTGATAACTGTATATTCGTTAACTTAAAACCATTGCTACTATAGTTCCATAAAATGATCATGACAAAACTTGGCTAGATTTGTGTCATTCATATCTCACTTAAATAATAAAAAAAAGAGTGTGTGTACTAATGTACACGCGTTAGAAGTTATACTTCTTGAGCATATGGAAAAAAAATAACTAAAATGCAGTAGTGATTATCGATAAATATTAAAATTGATAAAAAAAATTTTATTCAAATAAAAAAGGTTTTATTATCGTAAAAATATGACAATACAGTAAAAATATACAATCATTAATCATTAAGGCAATGAATCAAATATATTAATAAATATTTCAAATAAACTATTTTATATTCGTAGATTCTTCTTGTTTATATTGTTCTATTTAAGTTTATTTAAATTTTAAATTCATTTATTAAAATTTATTCATCAGAATTTATTTTTGATTATTTCAACTACTACTTTAATAAATTGAAAATATATGTTTCTATAAATATATCATATTAAGCTGAGTGCTCGTTATTTTTAGAGATATTTAATAAAATTTGTTTGTAATAATAAGAATATAAAAAATAATTAAAATATCAATAAATCAAATTTTAACAAATAGTTAAGATCAAAGATAGTATAAACACTCAGCATTTAAGGTTAATATAAACAAGTATAGACAATTAATTATTTTTTTTTATTTATACATAAAATTTGTTAATATACCAGAAATGAGACAAAAAGAAAAATAATTTTTTTTGTAGTTAATAATGTAATAATTTTTAATTAACGATGTAAATAAATTATACATACCGACAATTAACCTCAAATCTATAAATTCACTCAAAACAGTTTATTCAAATCAGTTTTATCACTAATATTCAATATATATATAGATATAGATATACTAATAAATTATTAGTAAATACTATCACCGTCGTATATGAAATTGATTTAATAAAAACACCAAAATAATATTTATTTATTCACACTGTTTAATTGTACTGTTACGAAACACGTGCTCTAAATATAAAAATACTAGAATATACAACTCATCAGTTTTCTCCATCGCGCCAAAAGAAGTATAACTTCAATAGCTATAAAATAACAATGAGGATGACGAGATAATTGTCGGCCATTAGTTTCCGATTACAGTGACCACGAAACGGTCCTTAAGTTTTAGTAGATAAGAAGTGCCCTATGTCCGCCGTCTATGAAATCCACGCTATGCATGATGCATGTTTAAAGGAAAGAAGATCAAAGTAGTAGTGGAGCCGAATATTGGTAATAAATAATTAAACAAATAGTCGGTCACGTTCATTATATAAACATTGAATATAATTGATAATGACGATTATATAAAAGGTAAAATTTGAAGTGAAGTACACGCTCTTTTAACACTTCCTATAATATTTAAAGGATTAAATTATTCCTATAACATTTAAATATTTTATGTATATTCAAAATCATAAAAAATCAATGAATCAATTTCCCATTGCTTGACTTAAGTCTTTTAAAAATAGTTCTTTTATAGGCCTAAGTAAATGGCTATTGGAACAGGTATTAATTTCATAGTACCTGTTTCAAAATATCCTGATAAGCTTTAACTGGTGGCAGTCGTGAGTTGCTAATTTTTGTACTGCAAATATGACAAATTTTACTAGGGCTCATAGGTTAATAACCGAGTTAAATTATTTAATCATTATCAACCCATTGCCGGCTCACTACAGAACACGGGTCGCCTCTCAATATGAGAAGGGTTTTGCCATAGTCCACCACGCTGGACATGTACGGATTGGCAGACACAAGAATTCGAGAACATTATGGAGAATTTTCAGGCGTGCAGTTTTTCTCACGCTGTTATCCTTCACTGTTGAAGCAAGTGATATTTTAATTGCCTAAAAACGTACATAACTCTCGAAAGTTAGAGGTGCGTGCCCGGGTTCGAAACCTCGACCTCTGATTAAAAGGCGGACGTCCTAACCACTAGCCTGTCACAGCTTCAATATATTTTGTAATTATTTAATAGTATTGCCAAATATAAATATCCTTTATTTTTGGCCATAGACAACCACATCTTTAACCAAAAAGAAAATTCAAATCCCACATAACAGGTAAGGCAAGGTAGCAGATATCTATTCCGACTAACGACCGTTCGAGATGTAACGTTTTTCTCACCCGCATATATCTCCGGGACGCGCGGGACGGGCCAATTGAACTGTTTTCTTACTTCAAATTTATAGAGGTTGGCTCGAAATATGGCCAGGTGGAGTGCCGGTATGGATTCCTTTTTTTAACGACTTTTAGTAAATCGAGTTTGAATCCACTAAGCAATTCCACACAGTTTGCTGTAACTTGGTGCGACTTAGGACTCGGTGAGGTCTAAATTGATTTAAATGGTGTAAACTTTTGCGATGATGTTATTATGTGAGCTGAATGTAGATATGTGGGGATCACTACTTTATAACGTCAAATCGTGATTGCCTTAAATTTCCTTAAAAAGAGTACCTCTCTCATTAAGGAAATTTACTCTGCTAGGGTAAGCTTTGAAAATTCGTACATAGATCCTCTCGGGATTTTAGGGTTATAAAATAATTTGGATATTTTATGAATAAGCTGTTTTAACTTTACAAATTTTGCATTTAATTTCTTTGAATTGATCTTAGTCAAGTTTTTATCACCGACTCACATTAATGGAATAAAAATGCAATAACACTTCACAGATCAACTAGCAAAGCATTGGCGGTTCCTCTGGTGCTGCAAATGTTCATGGGCGGCGGTAATCACTTACCATCAGGTGACCCGCCTGCTCGTTTGCTCGCTATGTATATATAAAAAAAAGACAGATGTCTGTACTAGGTTTACGTGAATAACAAAGAAAAACGTTTTTGATTTGATTTTTTTATTCGATCACTTACAACCAGGTATGATTGCAATTAACTGACTTGTTCTTGAAAACAAGGTGGTGCCAGTATTCCAAGTTTTTTATGGGCCTTAGGAATACACTCGGAAAACGGCTGTATTCCTCGATGGAGCAAGGAGAAATTATACTCAGGTTATTCTTAATGCTGCTTCAAAACAGACAATTGCAACGACAAAAGTCTATTTTATACCTTTTTTTCTTTCACTGTATTTATCTAAACCCAACCACGTCAATACTACGCCTGAATATATAACCTGGGTAAACATGGGTACCGAAATCGGACACTTTATCTCCTAGATTTTGTGCGGGACTGTGCACCTAGTACTTAATTGATCGAAGGATGAAGTAATCAAGCTATATTGTTAGCTATTAAGCATCGAGCGGTGATACCGCGTCGGTGTCGTTTACCGGTGATTGCGCAGCGCTGCCATCAATCTGTGGGGATCGCCCGGGCTCCGGATAGTGGCTGATTAATTGAACGTGTGCGCACATCCGTTACTTCGCACGGACATTATTTGAATAAATTATTGACAAAAGCTCTGGTTTTTTAATGCCTTCATTTAATACGTGTAAGCACAGTGGGGAAGGTAAGTAAAATGAGAAACGTCGTCGAGCAGTAATGCTCTTCCGTTTCGTTATTACTGTATAAAATTTATCAAGTACCGTCCATTCGAAACGACAACAACAGACGTCATAAGATATCATATTAAATTTAAAAGTAAATTTTAGTATACAGCATATTTTGAAGCGGTGATAGCCTAGTGGTTAGGGCGTCAGCCTCCTAATCAGAGGTCGGCAGTTCGAATCCGGGCACGCACCTCTAATTCACTTACAAATATCACTTGCTTCAACGGTGAAGGAAAACATCGTGAGGAAACCTGCACGCCTGAGAGTTCTCCATAATGTTCTCAAAGGCGTGTGAACTCTGCCAATCCGCACATGGCCAGCGTGGTGGACTATGGCCAAACCCTTCTCATATTGAGAGGAGACCCGTGCTCTGTAGTGAGCCGGCAATAGGTTAATCATGATGATGATACAGCATATTACATTTTGCGCACAAACAAGGGAATTACTTGACGGGATAGGAATCGTGCCGTTTTACGTGGCGGCATACTAGTACGTTTTACTGCCAAGGTGCTTTATTTACTTCCCAGGTGCCTTATAAATGCTTTATATAATAAGAAAGCTAATGCGGTTTCATTATGGTTTCAAACATTGCGTAACGGTTACACGGTTTACGCGTCTATCATATAGTTATTGATGACTCCTGAAGTGACTAAGGCATGAAATTATGAAAAGATCTGTCAATAATCAATGCAAATATATTTAGTGTGTCTTCTGGCAGAGCTTCTTTCCGAAGCTCGCCAAACAGCCCGGTTACGCTGTCGTAACCAATAGGGTTAGCACAGCTAATAGTCAGTCAGATATAAAAAAAATAGTGTGCTTCGGAGTAATGATGACGAAGTGTATATAAGTCAAGCCATCAGCTGCAGCGGGCACACGGAACACCTAGCCACTAGTAGCTGACTTTGGTTGCCCAGACTGACTGTATATATTCGTCAGTCATCTTATCAAATATCTTCCATATTCTGTGTTCCCTAATGGTTATAATATGGGGATCTTCAAAGGGCAGATAAACAAATTACTCAAAAGCCGGCAACGCATTGGCGGTTCCTCTTGTGCTGCAAATGTTCATGGGCGGCGGTAAACACTTACCATCAGGTGACCCGCCTGCTCGTTTGCTCGCTATATATATAAAAAAAAATGAAATAGAAAAGCAGTTCACCTTTCCCATGGGTTACTCTTCACCTACCATGATATAAATGATATGAATAGGTATTCAAGCGAATCCAAGATAGAGTCCTAACATACAGTAACGTAGGCAGAAATTCCTGTATGATATGCAAATCAAACGTTATCTCGGCAAATGTATCAAGTGCTGTCACATTGTCACCGACATGATATTCAAGCCGCCATAGTTAATATTCATAGCTGAAAAGCTGCCTGCTAAATACTACGAAATAAAAATAAAAGAAAACCTGTTAGTTTGAAGTTTAGAAATGTAGTTATAACCATATTCTCACTGCCTAAAATATATAAACCTTTTTTTTTTCCTCTTTTTATGGCTTTACACAGATTAGCCAATGTCAAGTTTATAGCAATGGAGAATTGAAGTTAGGGAAAAATGGCGATATAAACCTTTAGAAAATATCCAACTTTTAAATATCCAAAGTTTTTACTCTGCACCTTTTGTCAGCTAAGCAGTTAAGTGGCTGTGTTTGCATCACAAAAATACGACAGTTTAGATCTTATCATTTCAATGGGAGATTTAAAGAATATATGACACGGAACTAACATGACATAGGACCTAATGGTTCAAATCATTTTTCCTGTAAAATTGCGCCTAATGTGACGACTATTTCAATTCATTCGATAGAAGAATTTTTTTTGGCTTTCACTTTGAATTTAAATTAACTAGAAGTTTTTAACAGAGGCTTTAGGTAAGATTGCAGTCAAGTACTAACTTACAGTGGAATAAACATAGAAGATCTAAGCAATACAAAATGGTTTGAATTTTTTGTTCAAATACCGTAAAAAAATGATCCAGCCGTTCCAATGAATTTGTCTGGAGAGGCAAAAATATCGACAGAAGATTTGTTTGATTTATGCTTTTTATAATATTAAAATTTTAATACGTATTTTATAAAAAGCAGCCATTTGTAAATCACAAACTGATACTTCAGATTTATTTATATTCATATATTTAAAGTCAACACATGTTGATGAGTGTTGCCTGTATATTATAGGTTATAACTTATAGTGGGGGTAGCAAACGGTAATAATGTGTGTACGAGCAATAAATCCCCTTCTATCGTTGCCCGCTGCATAAATAACGGAATAATTGCTATTTTCACTAGCACCGCGTGATCTATGGGATTAGGTTTTACTGAATTTTAGGTGTAGCGGTATTTAATTAACGCACAATACTAATAATTATTACAATTTCTATATGTTGAAAAAATTATAAAAATAAAAAACAAACGAGTTTCACAAAGCACTAAAATAAAATATGCCCTCAGTATCAATATCTTCTTCTTTAAGTGCCATCTCCTACCGGAGGTTGACAATCATTAAGGCTAATTGGATCTTGTTCACTACCGCCCTAAACAATGACCTTGAGCTTATATTAAACCACTGGCGAAGGTTCTTAAGCCAGGATGTTCAGCTTTGGCCAGGTCTTCGTTTGCCATTTGTTTTGCCTTGCATTATGAGATGGAGTAACTGATATTTTGAGTTTCGCTTTATGTGGCCCAGATATTCAATATCAATATATACTCGTATATTATACTACGTGACAGTTCTTTGACATGTGTCCCTAACATATCTAATATAGTTCTAAAACAGAAGCTGCTACAACATTAAAAGAATGCCGCATTGAGCGATGGAGTGAGTCCCATGTCAGTACAACAACCAGTTTGACAAAAATGTATAGTTATTTTTATTATTGAAATAAGTTAAATAAATACTCAATGAACGAAGGTTTTTAGATTAAACTAAAATGGATGTCCATTGGATGAGATATCGAAACTTAATAGTCCTTAAACTCACTTTTTATATCATTACTTATTTTATAATTGTGAATGGTTAATTACATTTTTTGTTACGTTTGAACGCCTAAACCACTAAACTTATTTCATATTATTTCACCAATGAAAATTTATACTATCAGCGAGTAATATAGACTATATTTTACGTTTCCCCGCAAAAACGGGATCGACGCGAGTGAAACCGCAGTTTCAGCTAGTAATTTATATAAAAGCTAAAGTTACATTATAATAACCTAAAATGATTTTCGTCTACACAGCGGTTAGAGGAAAACAAACAAGCAGGCACGGCAATATTACTTAATAGATTTGTTTAAACTATTACAGAGCTTCGCCGAAGTGGCCACAGTTACTGAGCTCAAAACGGGACGCTTGTTAAAGAAGCCTGACTACTTACACCCTACAATCTGTAACAAACAATACCTAATTATGAACGCTATATTATGATGAATTATCTTCAAACTGCAATTTTACTTGTACAAATACGAATACCTTATTAGATCAAAGATTAGATCTTAGACTACTACTAGACTTATTGATTAGATCAAAGAGATTACGAGGAGAAGGGGGTCTTTACATTATTATTTAAACAATCAATTAAATTAAACTTTATTCAAATAATCCTAAAAAGACACTTTTGATTCGTCAATAACTTACACCGTAGTAAGTTGATTGTGATATACACTCAGTAACTTAAAGCTAAAGCTCATAGGGTTCTAAGCAGAAGCCCACAATAAACTCATATATGGCATCTGTTTGAATGGCGTGACTGCTATCTTTTTTTTTTTTTTCGGACAGCTAATTATCTGCACAAACCTTATTGGTTGCCACAGCGTAACCGGGCTGTTTGGCGAGCTTTGGAAAGAAGCTCTGCCAGAAGAAATTTTGAGCCCTAGGACTCGAAGAAACTATGGGAACGACTGCCTAAGGGCGCCTCCTTTGAGGCCGAACCTCGGCTTAGGCGACGTTTGGGATAACGGGGGGGGTCGGACTGTGAGTGGTTCGTACGTCTCCGAGGCCGTGGATGGAGCCCACGTCCGGATGACGTAAGATAGCGGGGACCTCGTCTTCGCCGGCGAAGACGGTGTGTAGCGTATGATTGTGTGGTAGGTGGTATGAGTGTGTTGTCAGTAGTCATCTGATCGTCAGGGTCATGAAGGAGACTGCTAATGTAACTAATAAAATATACGACCTAAATACCAGAGGTAGGTATTGATTAACTGGTTGTCGAGTCTCTCAGGAAAGAGATCGATATACCGTACCTTAAACATTAGCAGTGAGCTAAATAATAATATATTTAATTATTTTTTGTTTAACACTTATTAATTAATATAAATGAATAATGCGTATGCAATTTAATAACATTGATAAGGGTATAGCAGTACTTTTATCACGGTTAAAAACTTGCGTGTCTTTTAGCACCGCACTCTTGAACCAATTTAAAAAATATACATTTAAATTTTCCCCCGTACCCTGGGAATATTAATTTTAAGGTCACAATGCACAAAACTGCGCTAGATGAAATCCAACCATCCATAGTGGATAGAAAAACTTTGAAATAAAGGGTTAGGTTTTGCCATTCAAATCGAGTTCCCCTCATTTGAAAGCAATAATGCCGCGATGAAATAAGCTTATGAAAAAACAATCCCTATCCATTTCGTATATATTTTTTTGTTCTATTGTATTATTGGTACTATTTGTTGGTTTGCAGGTGGGCAATAATGGTTGCGCCACACTTTATACTACAGCAACCGTTATTGCAACACCAAGCTTATTACTCCTTATGTACCCCTGTCTAAAATAAAATAAGTAAATTAGGGGTTAACAAGAAATATGCACAAATGTATTCATAGCTTATATGATATAACAGAGCACCCTGTGAAATCCACATTTCATCTGAACGGAGTGTTTGTTTTATCAATCAGATTATATTTAAACTAATAAGTAACTACAGGTGTTACATATAACACGTACAGTTTGTTTTTTTAACCTGAACTTGCAAGTAATTTTATTAAAAGAACGTATGGGTTACCTCAACTAAATAAAATAAAAAAAAATTACGGTATAAAAATCGGTGCGATTAAAATGAATTAAGAACGAACGCGTTGAATTCTAGCAAGTCCCGCTAAATTCAGGAAGTATGGCCACTTTAGCCATCCCCTTATTAACACAGCCTCCCAGACGCTTATTACATATAAAAATATTTGCCCGGCTTTTAAAGTAATTACATCATTTCGCGGTTCGCGGGGTTTTGTTATTCGTGTTTTTTTTTGTGTGTGGAATTTGTATGAATGAGTGTGCTTTGTGCTGCTTTAGCAAGTCTGCGAGTGAATGGAAGATGTTGGCCGATGTATGTAATATAGGTGTAGCTGTGTTTGTTCCTTCACTTAACTCAGACCCTGCATTTGGAATCACTGGAATATACCTACAAGCTATGATGAAGGGGTTAACATAATCCCATGTCTTTTTATTTTTTTTCATTACTAACAGAGTCTTTTACTTGTGATTCGCTTGGAAGAGACCGCTATGTCGTGATAAGGCCAACAAATTGTATACTATTTGTTATATTCCGTTTCGATGTCTTTTTTATACACTACGATTTAGCCCTCGACGGCTATATCATCATCATCAACATGATCAACCCATTCTCGGCTCACTACAGAGCACGGGTCACCTCTCAATATGAGAAGGGTTTGGCCATAGTCAACCACGCTGGCAATGTCCGGATTGGACACACGCCTTTGAGAACATTATGTTTTCCTACACCGTTTAAGCAAGTGATATTTTAATTGCTTAAAAACGCACATAACTCAGAAAAGTTATTTAGGTACGGGTTTGAACCCCCGACATCTGATTAGGCTATCACAGCTTCATGGCTATATCACCTAGTGATAATGCAATCTAAGATGGTAGCGGGCTAAGCTGTTAGGGGTATGTTAAAACCACACTTCTAATTGGTTTCTAGGCAACATCGTGCTGGAACGCTTAATCGCTCAGGGACACGTCTTTGTCGGCAGGATGTTAACTAGTCACGGCAAAGCCTCCCACCAGACTAGACTCGAGCCGGGAATATAACCCAGGACTTCAATCTTTATAATGCGACAGCGCACGCAATACACCACGAAGGCGGAACTATTAAATACTATTATGGTGAACAATAAAAGTGTATTTCTTCATTTATTTTATGAACTTGCAATAGACCAACGGATTAATTTTTATGGAGATTTTATTTCCAAAAAAGCGAAATATTATTATGACCTATCTCTTTATCCTTAAGCTTATGGACTGATCGGATTTTAATAGTTATTACGGTCATCTTAAAAAAAATGGTAATTAAAAATACAAGCTGAATATTTGTTTGAATAGAATTTAATTTAAGGAAGTCCATTATATGCAATGAACCATTATACTATTAATGTGTACATATTATAGAACTGTTCATCAGGTACTGACGTTTGAAAATGGATAAGTTTATTTGTTTGATCAACACACGCCAATAGCAGGATTTACTCTACCACTAACGCCATCTATGATAGCAGGATGTAGGTCCTAATGTCTATCAGCAATTTTGCAAAGTGATCTGAATTCGCTGAAATTTCGGAGAGTCATATTTAAAAAGTCTGATAATAAACTGGATTACCTGCTTCTACAAATTTCTACTGTACCGGAGTTGCTGCTAACAGCTGGTTTGCTATGATCCGCGTAAACCAGTGAGTTCTGTATGGTGCAATTTATGATTTCTTCGTTTTTTGAACTCTACACACTATTGAAAAATTGTGTGCGAAGTCTACCAATCTTCACAATGCGGAGGACTATTGCTTAAACCCTTTTTATGCTAAGAGGAGACCCGCTGGACCCCCTGTAGTGGTAGTGTCTGGTAATGGTTTGATAATGATTAATTATGCGCATTATACATTTCTGCCCCTAGTTGAATAGCCAGCAAAATATCAAAAAGATATTATAGGTGCTTGACGTGGCATTTGCATATTATCCAGACGTTTCCACTAATGAATATTGACACTGATTGAAATGGGAGGCAGCGGCGCGTTCACTCGCCGCTTGCCGTTACTCCAGAAGGGTTTAATCGCTAAATGGATTCCGAGATTTTTCGCCGCGTTTCCATATCTCTTCACTTCGCCTGCCTTCCTAGTACCTACCCCGCGGTAGTCTCGCCACTTACTTTCGATAGCTTTATCACTTGTGCATTAAATTACGGTTTCATTTAAACTTTTAATGGTTACTCTGTACCGTTGGGTGAATGATATCGGTCTAATACCGGTCTGAGATATTTAAGGAAAATCAGACGATGACAGTTACGTACAATATAATGGATATTTATAAATATTTCTCAATAACCAAAAAAACCCTATCGCTTTATACCGAATAAGATACATATACGTATGGCGATTTTGTAAACCCATACTCCTAATTTCAAAATATTGTGTGAACATCTTAAATTATGCGTGGCCTCGTAGTTGTGCCTGGTAAGAACACTTTTCGCTTTAATTATTTATTCAACGAGAATGTTCAGAAATTTGATGTAATAAAATCAGACAAAAAGCCACTATAAAGGAAAAGTTTTACATCCTCTCATATGGGTTAAAACCTAATATCTATGAACCCAAATAGAAAAGAAAGGTACGTTACCCAAAGAACCGTTTATTAATTGGCTTAGAACTTATGTAATCGGTTTAATACAAAATGAATAAAAAAACCCCGCTAAGTTTGTTGTGGGCTTCTTCTTAGACCAGGGCGCGTTTGGAACCCTCATAGCTTTAGTTTTAAGTTTACGAGTGTAGTTATCACCATTAAATCACTACTATATCAATTATTGACTCGTCAAAAGTGCCCTTTAAAGGTCTATTTGAATAAAGATAATTTGAACTGTGTATGGACCGATTGCGTATGCATTCAGCATACGCAATCGGTCCAGTCCAAAAAAAAATACTTTACAATTCCTCCTTCTCATTAAAGTAGATGATATATTATATTTACCGATAAATGTTAAAATATATGAATTTCCCCAAAGTGTATTTAAAACAGTAATAAATATAAATTTATGATAAATGTTTACTTATGCAAATTGACAGTAAATTACTTACGAACAAGTTTCACTAAGGCTTTTATTGTGAGAGAATACCTACTGTAATGTATGAAAATTAAAACTATATTCCCTAAATCCTATATTTTTATAATAATATATTATCTTTACAGATTATAGTACCTTTTTTCTATGAACAAATTTGTAGAAAAAATATTTAGAATTACAAAATTCGATAAAATCTAATTTTGGAACAAATTCGGGCAAGGTGATATGCCATCTATGTTTTATATATTAATTAAATTAAATCTTGATGAACATTCCTTTCTGTTATTTAAAAGAATTGAGTAAAACTTGTTTAATTACTTTAAATTAAAATTCAAACTAACTGAAACGAAATGCGCGCCGTTTAATAGGATGATGATATTATTTGATAATGAACTTAAATACCTTATTGCTACACCATACTACACAAACGCATTCTTATTTAAAATATAGCATATTTTCACCCTGAACACATTAGGAAAATATAGTAAATAGCCCGTAGACTAAATCTATGAAGATTATTTTGTTTTTAACTATTGAAATTATTTTTACGTAATCGCTGGCAATATAATCATTTCGAATTTCACCACAATCATAACCAATAGTGTTTTAGAAAAAAGGATTATTAAATCGAAAATTTATTATGTTTAAGAGACGGTTAAAATAATGATAATAATTTTAGATATAAAACATATTATCCTATATCCTTAAACGTAAAATGTAAAACAAATATTAAATGTAAATATCACTTGGTAACTTTCAGCGTAAGTTTACTTACCACGTAGTGCACTGAAGACGACTAAATTGCTTTCTAAAGTTCTTCTTTACACTGACTTACTAACTGCTACATATACTCGAAACACACAGATTGAATATCAGTTTACAAATCTTACACTAAGCTACACATGCATCTACACGTCACAACCAACTGAGCGGCTTTTATACTTTAAATACTTTTAAAACTACAATTTACAATTAAAACTATCTCTTAAAATTATATTTGGGGAGACTAAGAACTTGAAATTTAAAAATTTACTTTTTTAAAGTTAATAAAACTTTACTATATTATTTACGGCATTAAAGATATTTTGATAGATTTAAAAGTTATCAGAAAATTAATATTTAAACTGTTTTTAAGCGAGCTTCTAAAAGTTATTCCGAATTTAAAACTAGCACTTTTTAATGTTTATTGCGCTACAAATGCGCCTAGAAAGTTCGATTGTTCTTTTATATCAAAAGTCTCGTGCGAAGAACGCGTTTCATGTAAATTTTACTGGAAATATAAACTTTTTTTCAGTTTTTACGTAGTATATAAAGTTTTTCGTATTGTAAAAGGTTTGGGCGCGTGCTCCGGGATGCGGCGTCAGTCTAGCACTGCCGCGAGACTATCAGACACTGGCTGATACTGTAGGTCTAGAATAAATGCAGACAGTACGTAGGCATGCGAACCTGTGAGCTCTCACTTCAATGCGCGAGCATCGTATATACAGAGTCCTGATATTGTTTACTTGTTATTTGTAACATTCGTTGTTTTAATTTTACGTTAGGTATAAACGCGTATTACGCGTATACCGTTAAGTATTGCGGGAAGTTTCACTCAATATTTAGGAATGGAATAACAAAAAATAATCTAAGAAATCTTTATATGATTTTTACATGGTTGGGAGAGGTTTTTTACAGAGGTTGGAGCTTTACTTGGTATTTTAAATGAAAAAATCTAACAAATGGAAAGTTTGAGTAGCCGTTGGAGTTTTTGATAATTACGGAGGTAATGTAATGTTTTTTTATTTTAAATCTTTAATTATATACCATATATATCTACTTACGTTATTTCACTGCGTTTTCTCACAAATGTTGTTCCAATTAAATAATGCAAACACATAATTAAACTAAAAAGGCTTTTAGGAATATTTCGTATTCGTAAATCGTAAGTCCTGGTTTTTTGTTGGCGTTACCATGCTTCTGAGAAGATTAATTAAGGATGTAATTTTCATATGACCAGACACAGTGCCAGCAGTGTTATAAGCGGGAGATCTCGGGTTCGATCCTTGGCTACGAAAATCTAGATACTTATGATTTCTGAATTTGCTATTATCTCTGGTGGGCTTCAGCAATTCAGTATTCCGGCACAATATCATGTAGAAATCATTAATACACTAGTCTAGTTAGATTGTCATAGTGCGTATATACCTGTATATATATTCCTTATTCGTTATTATACACACAAGGTTACTTTTCTGTTCTTTTGTACTTAATAATTTTTGTGTTTTTTGTTTGCTGTTTGTTAATCTAAAAATTTTGCATATTATATTATTAGCGACATATTAGCGTCGACTTAAGTTATTATATTAGGCATGCTGTAGTTACCTCTAAATTGATTTATATGTATATCCTAACATTTGAATTTTTTTAAATGTTTTTTTTTTAAATATAACTCTGTTGGTGGCGCTTTGAATAAATAAATAAAATAAATTAATTAATAAGTATGGATTTATCGTAAAAGTACTTCTACCTTCTAAGATTGCAAGGGTTAACTTGTAAGTACAATTAATGAATCTCTTTGCCTAATTCCAATGGGAGAAAATGACTCTGCTGACCAGTGAAATATTTACAGGTAGGAGATCGACTTGCATATAGGACTAAGGTAACCATTGTAGATCCAAGTAAAACCATTACATAAATTTTTCTGATACAGAAGAGCTATTGCAAGTTACCAAATAGCATTTATACACAAACACACACACACACACACATACACACACACATTAATTAATTAATTGCATGATACGTTTTTAAGTTTGTATTAGGCACTAACCGTTGTAACCTTTGATATGTATAAAATAATGTGTCTCGGAAATGAGGGTCTGTTAACTGCAACTCAGTTTTTACTAATGCAGTTAACAAGGTTATTTTTATATACTGTATTTTCAAGTATTTTGTTCCCAATAAATAAATAAATAAAAACTCAATTTGTTGTTCATGTTAATGGGTCTACGAAATGCTACGATGCGACGTAGCACTGACACGTAGCTGTCCGTAGCTTAGTTAATAAGATTTAATGCTATACACACAGCTTGCGAAAAAAGCACCCCAGAAAAGTTCAGCCGGTATTCATTAAAATTGCCTCTGTCACCTATGCACGGCTTGGCGCTAAATGTATGTAGCATAAAGCTTGCATCCCAGTCTCGGACATAGGATACTTTTCATTCCGCGAAAACAAACGGTTCCCGCGGGGTTTAGAAACTGAAACCAACGCGTTCGAAGTCCGCATAACAGTTAGTATTTATTTTATTTTATTGGATACTTAAATAAGTCTCTACAAAAGACGATTTTGTCTAATATATAAATGGTATAGCAATTTATTTTAAATCAATAGGATCTTTTAAACACACTAACACAAAATTTCTTAGAGTGGTTCTAAAGTACCAATACTGCAGATTCACCTCATCCCTGGCATTATGCCTAAGTCAAGGCCAGACACAAATAGAAAATTCACTTATAATTAGGTACCACCGGTAATCGAACCTGGGATTCTGTCACAGCGTGTGGTTGTCATTCGGGGTTCGATGTTCCGTTGGTCACAACTAATGTTAATTTAAAATTTTATATGTAGAAAAGTCCTATGATAGTGTAAGGATTATGTAAATGATAAACAAGCATGATTATGAAATAGTACTAATAAGATTGATCTTAAAAGTCAGAAGTGATATTTGAGATGGTGATAGCAATAATAACACTAACCTTAACTAAAAACTAAAGTTACAAAACTTTAGTTTTAAGTTTAAGTTTAGTTAAGTTACCATTATCAACTTACAACTATAAATACTGCTTCTATTAAAGCATCAAAAGTGCATCTTAAATAATCATTTGAATAAATTTGTGATGGATTGACCTATTTCTGAACAAAGAGAGTTTACTTTGGTGAATATCCTTGCAGGAATTCTATATTTATTATTCCTACCCGAACATATATGGATTATAAATATATATATATATATATAAAATATTAAATATATATATATATATAACTTATTAGTGAAGTAAATGGTGAAAGGTTATCAATTTTTCAGTACGAGGTGTTAGTTACAGGTTTACTAAATGGTTATTATTTAATTCCTTAAATTTAGTTTAAGCTACATAGATTCGTATCTACAACGCACTTTGTACATAAAGAAAATTGTGAAAAGCCAGTTGAAATCACCCCTTTATTGGTTTCCACATGACCACCCAAAGAAATTGACGAAATCGCCAACAAGAGACGCTGCAAAGCGGGCAGAATCGAAATAAAGGCCGGAACCGACCGGAAGGGCCGCACAAAGCCTGATTGCGCGTGGAAACCAACCATCGGAGCAGCGCCATCTATGTGTGGAAATGCGAAACACTAAGTTGCGCTGATTGGAGCGCAGCGGCGCGCTGATCGCTATGAATTTAGTTTCAGACGGCTTCAAAGGAATAGCTTGGTATTTTAAAACGCTTCAAATACTTTCAGTAACATTTGGCTCACAATCCTTTAAAAATTATGGTATGAGTTTTTATCACATTTAGGAGAAAGAAAGATAGAAAATTTTATTTCTCTCATATGGTGTTACACTAAGTACATCTTATTTTGTCTCTCTCCAGTCGTTCCTTCATTACCGTAGATCGTGGTCCTGGTGTCCTTGCAACCTCGGATTAATTGTTACCACCGGCTTCTATGAGTAACTAAGTCTTGCAATTGTGTGAAATTTGCACTTGGAGTCCCTCAGCTGGTCTGTCCATCTGGTTGGTGAGCGGCCTCGGGATCTTATTGTATAAATAAGAAATTTAGTCTGTCTGTATCACCAACCAGAAAGGGTGTACAGCTCAGCATATGTCGTGTCTTATATGAAAAATACGCCGCTGATTTTCAGCAGAGACCAGAGTGACGTCACAACAACGAAAAATAATCTTAGTATCGTTTATTTATTTATTGAATAGGAAGCCAACGGTATACAAATAAATATATATATATATATATATATATATATATATATATATATATATATATTTAAGACAAATTATGTATATACACTTAGGACTATCATTGAATGAATTAGCATAAGGAATTAATAATACGCTCTTCTATACTGGCTACGTTGATCCTTTTACAGCTTATATCCTTTATACAGATCCGAACCGTTATGTTATATATCAATCACTGGACTAAAACGGCAGATTGCCGCTACGACAAAGATTTTTTTTTACTTCAAAAATCTATATACCGTGGAGGCGCAAATGCCGCCACTTTCCACCTACGAAAGGTAAAATAAATAAATTAGCATACTTCTCAGTTCTGGTGGACTAATTTAGAATTTAGGCGTCCTCAGCAACCTCAGCAGGTTCGCAACCTATACCTTGGTGACGAGCACAGAGGATCCCATGGCACTGCAGCAGCACTCACGACACCACCCTTAGAATAAGAGGTTAGGCGCAGACCGGCCCGCTCCACGTACGCCCGATCTCAAAGAGGTCTCGAGCCGACTCGAAACGTCACACCGCGAATAACGGTGACAGTACACGATAAGGAATGGTTGGGTGGTAGTTGGATAGTAATCTCGAACATTGACCAAATTATTAAATACCGCCAATGCTGTTTGTACCGGTTTTATTCTGGATTTTATATTTGATTTGTGTTACCAATAATAATATTTTTTATGAATGAATAGTGTTGGAGAGCTTTGGTACGCGGTAGGCCACGGTTTATTATCTAGAGTTTTGATGTTAGTAAAACCGTGGCACCAAGCGCTAACTAAACCTTTCTGTCATGTAGAAACGGATGGGGTATTTACCATACCCCTAATTGATTATTTCACTTCCGTCTAAGGCTACATCATCACTTATATCAGGAGTGATTGCAGTCAAAGACTAACTTGTTGTGGAATCAAAAACACGTTTAGGAAACAGTTTTCATCAAAAATCAAACTATAAGGAGTAAAAAATATAGTTAAGACTTGGTAAGCTGGCTTGGTAAAGTGGTCATAGCCTAGTGGTTAAGGTGTCAGTCTCTTAATCAGAGGTCGGCTGTTCGAATCCGGGCACGCACCTCTAACTTTTCAGTGTTACGTACGTTTTAAAAAAAACATTAAATATCACTTGCTTCAACGGTGAAGGAAAACATCGTGAGAAAACCTGTACGCCTGAGAGTTCTCCATAATGTTCTTCAAAGGCGTGTGAAGTCCGCTAATCCGCACATGGCCAGCGTGGTGCACTATGGCTAAACCCTTCTCATATTGAGAGGAGACCCGTGCTCTGTAGTGAGCCGGTAATGGATTGATCATGATGAAGCTGGCTTGGTACTTATTTTTAAATGTAACAAATAGGCCAAGACCCGGTTAACTTTTTAGCATAAGTAACATATCACTGGGGCCTGCATAAAGTAGGCTAGCTAATATATTAAGAGGGTGAGCACACACGAGACGCCGCGGTAGTGCGGACAGCGCATTTGCATAACAAATAGGAAACCTCCGCCGCGCCTCCGCTAGTGATGTGCCGAAGGTAGGATCATTACAATTCCACAATCGATTTTGTTGTAGTATCATCATCATCATCATGAACAACCCATTACCGGCTCACTACAGAGCACGGGTCTCCTCTTAATATGAGAAGGGTTTGGCCATAGTCCATCACGCTGGCCATATGCGGATTGGCAGACTTCCCACGTCTTTGAGAACATTATGGAGAACTCTCAGGCGTGCAGGTTTCCTCACGATGTTTTCCTTCACCGTTGAAGCAAGTGATATTTTAATTTTTTTAAAACTCACATAACTCCGAAAAGTTAGAGGTGCGTGCCCAGCTTCGAACCGCCGACCTCTGATTAGGAGGCTGACGCCCTAACCACTAGGCTATCACCGCTTCCTAGCTTTATTCATATAAAACTATTAGAGGTATCTATTAATCGTTCATAAATATCACATTTTTCATTTCTCTCACTCACACTCTCAAACTTAAAACTAAAGCCAAGAGGGTTCAAATCGCGCCCAGGCCTAAGAAGAAGTCCACAATAAACTTAGCTGGTTTTTTTTTTTTTATCACCACCTCACATAATCAATAATAAATTATAGTACCAGTTTAGTAGTTTTGAATAAAATCGTAAGAAATTAGAGTAAAATATTCTACAGTTTTGGATTGGGTTGAACTACGCTCTAGATTAGTTCTGAAGTAAAGTAACGCGACATCGACTACTTGCTATCGTCGTTACATTTTAAAATGTTCGTGCAAATTAAGCAGTTTATCGAAACTACACTTACTTTTGATAAGTAGAAAATTTACTTAAACCAAAAGATGCTTCTGTATAACGATCTCGAACGTTGACACCGGATGAAACACGTTTTTCAACAACCAAGTGACGTCATTGAACGTCGTCTACGATGTAGCAAACCGATATTATTGTAGCTATGCGAGACTACGTGACCCTTTTACATGTAAACTATACAACTATATACGACTATAATTAGATATTATAATTATTCGATGAGATATATAAAATAATTAGATATTGTAATTATTCGATGGTTTATAAATTAACAACTCTTTGACAAAGATTTTATTTAATTGTCTCTGAAAAAAGAGCTCATGCATGCTCTCGCAACTCCATTGCAGTGCAACTTATTGATACATTTTATGAGTTTAATATTAAAATATATATTTAACTTCACTTAATTATGTCAATAAATTAAACATTTTTTTAAATTATATATTTGTTATCCACTACAAGTTAGCCCTTAGGCAATCTCACCCGGTGTAAACGACGATGCAATCTAAGATGGAAGCGAGCTAACTTGTTAAGGGTAAGGTAAACCCATACACCTAATTGGTTTTAACGCAACATCGTGCCGAAACGCTTATACGGTAGGGTGGTAACCAGCCACGGCCGAAGACTCCAACCAGACAAGACTCGAGCCGGGAATCAAATTCAGGGCTTCAATATTTATAATGTGACAGCGTGCGCACTGCACCACGGAGGTCGTCACGCGTTGAGTTATTTTTCAATTTTGAGAGCTATAATACGTCACAAAACATCTTGATTATATCCGAGATGAATTGGCAAGGCACAGCACTGGGTCCCAGGCGATTTTTGTAAACACGGGTTAGGGATGTTAGCGTCAAGCGGCCAGTTTATACTGAGTGTTTGTCCATCGCTCCGCATAACGATGTTGATCCTGAATCTTTGGAGACGGCGACTGGAGCTGGTCACTCGTTACCATGTGTTCCTTTTCTAATAACATATTTTCTTTTCAAAATAACCTTGTTTATTTCACTACTTAAGCGACCTCCGTGGCGCAGCGCGTGCGCTGTTGCATTTTAAAGTCGGAGGTCCTGGGTTCGATTCCCGGCTTGAGTCTGGTCTGGTGGGAGGCTTCGGCCTTGGCTGGTTATCACCCTACCGACAAAGACGTGTCACCAAGCGATTTAGCGTTCTGGCACGATGTCGTGTAGAAACTAGTTAGGAGTATGAGCTTGCCATACCCCTAACAGGTTAGCCCGCTACCATCTTAGACCGCATCATCACTTACCATCAGGTGAGATGCAGTCAAGGGCTAACTTGTGGTGAATAAAAAAGAATACTTAGACTTTTGACTGTTACCTCACCTGGTGGTAAGTGGTGATACAGTAAGATGCACATCACAGCTACTGTGAGGCGTATGTGACCTTAATCGTAAAGCAGCGTGTCCTGTTGTTTTGGGTTCAATTTGGGAATTAATATTTTCTGAATTTTCCCTAGCCAGGATAAAAATAATCCACCAAGCGATTTAACGTTCCACTACGATGTCGGGTTTTATTTGTTCAAGCATCTCATATAATCAATTATTAATTATTATTAGCTATGAACTTGGAGCAATTCACACCGAAGCTTCTTTATCGTTTATGTAATCCATATCTAATGTCGTGTAGGATTTCTATAAGTACGCTTACGTTTTGTAAAATGTTTTTTTTTATTAATGAACAATAAATATTTTTCCATCTCCAAGATTTTGCTCGGTAATTCGTAATAAAATAAAATAAATCTCACAGTCCATAAATCATTTTAAAAAAAAAACTGTTCACAACCTTTCACTCTTTTTTTTCACGCTTAAATAGCTGAATAGATTTTAGTTAAATTTGTCGAGCAGATTGACTACATACCAGTGATAAATATAGGAATTCAGCCGAAAGATTCTGTACCATATTTCGGTTAAAATCTATATATATATATTAAGGAGAAAAAAAACGTTACGATGAAATTGATCCTCATCTTTGATTTAAGTACATAAAAACGTGGGTTAACTAAACCTAATGTACTGTAACAGCAATAAATACTTCTACCAAAATAGATTCATTCCAGAGACACATGAACAATCCCAATACAAACTAACAAGTCGGGGAAACAGTTTACACGGGCCGCGCCGGCCGCAGGAGCAGTTGGGTCGATTTCCATAACTAATTAAATTGCGGACTAACTGGGGAAAGTTGCCTGCAGGTGTCGCAACTTCCCAGTTCCTACAGTTGGTGAGATACCGCGCACTAGGCATGCCCACTGCTCGCTCTCTTTACAGGCTCTCGTGCTATATTGCACAAGTTAAATGACTTCAGGGGAGATAAGGAACTACCTCTTGAGGTAGGAAAAGGAAAAAAAGCTTGGGTGTGAATTGCTCTATCTCCATAGGTACTATAGTTTATTATTAATTTTATTCATTATGTGAGATGGTGATAACGAAAAAAAAGAAAAACCCCGGCTAAGTTTGTTGTGGGCTTCTTCTTAGACCGGGGCGCGTTTGGAACCCTCATAGCTTTAGTTTTAAGTTTACGAATATAGTTATCACCATGAAATAACTACTGTGTAAATTATTGACGCGTCAAAAGTGCCTTTTTAAGGACTATTTGAATAAAGATTATTTTGAATTTGAATTTGAATTTGAATTCTTTGACACAGTGCTTAAGTATTTTTCTCGTAACATAATGTCAAGATAATAACAATCCAATACTTGCCGGTCTTCAAAGCTAATAATATAAATGTAAGCCGATTTCTGTATATTGAATCTATCGGTCGATTAAGCTATGTTAGCTATATATAAACCAGAACGGATGTTTTGTTTGATATCTGGGATAAGTTGTTAGATTGATTGTACTCCAGTTACCCTTTATTCCAAAACGATTTTGACAATTTTTTATTTATTGAAGATTTTGTTTTCTCAGTTTTGTCCAAATTTCTTGAAGATTAGGAGAATATTATTTGAAATATAAGACCACACTTCGCAGTGAACTACAGTGAATTCGTCACATATCTTAGCGATAGTTAATTCATGATTACTTGCAACATGAGTGAGGGCGTGAAAAATAGTAAGTTTCTTAGACCATCTTCTGCATACAAGTTAACAAAATGCCACGAAAGGCATCGACTGCCCGTATTTATAGCAAAGCATGCTTGTACAAAATTGATTGCTACCGTCTAAATTGTGTTAACAAAATCATCAAGAGTTCAAATGTGGGTAACTATTGAATTCTTGTTGTTCTCGGCGCCGCTGAATGAAGTTAATAACTCATTCGCGCCGACATTTTGTCTGGTGGGAGGCTTCGGCCGTGGCTGGTTACAACGCTGCCGACAAAGACGTGTTGCCAAGCGATTTAGTGTTCCGGCACGATGTCGTGTAGAAACCAATTAGGAGTATGAGTTTACCATACCCCAAACCCTAACAGGTTAGCCCGCTACCATCTTAGACCGCATCACCACTTACCATCTGGTGAGATGCAGTCAAGGGCTAACTTGGGGTGAAAAAAAATAAATATACATTAAACATGTTAAAGAAGTTCGATGCCTAGCTAATTATCTTTACCTCGTTATCGTCACTAACAATCCGGATATAAGATCTCATCGCTTATGAAAGTTGCAGCCACTAAAGGAGCGCCCCCATAAGCATTAACGTAACAGTTCGAGTGAGCCGTTGGAATTGAATCGCCGTAGTAATGAGCGCCGATTGAGACTATCGCAGCGATTGCAGGGCCACCTATAAACGGAATCCCCGGATGATTTCCAATTTTATACACTGCAAGTTATTTTCAATAAAAAACTATTGGCTACGATCGGCTGGCAAGCGATGATGGGATGAACGCGATGAAATTTTGTTATATCTTAAGTATTCGAGGTCTGTTGTATGTTGCGCAGGAATCTTCTTCTTCTTCTTGCCCTTATCCCACATTATGTGGGGTCGGCACAACACGTCTTCTTCTTCCACTCACTTCTATCAGCCGTCACCTCACTACCCACACCTTTTACCCGCATATCCTCTTTTACACAATCCATCCATCTCTTCTTTGGTCTTCCTTTACTCTTTTGCCCTTCCACGTTCATATATAACATTCTTTTGGTGACATCACTTTCTTTCCTCCGCATTATATGACCATACCATGCTAGCCTGTTACTCCTCATCTTTTCTGTCACTGGCGCTACTTTTAGACTTCCCCTTATATATTCATTTCGCATTTTGCGCAGGAATAAGTAAACTAAAGTAAAACAATAAATTAAACGAACGTATGTTAAAACGGGTAAATAGGAATTTCATAGCAAATCTAAACTCTATTTGCAAGGTAATTTTTAATTTTAATTAAAAAATCTGACTTTATTGAGTTAAGTATTTTCTCTTGTCCAGCTTAACGCGAGAAATACCCAAATGGTGGTGATTTCTGAAAATTAGGCCACTGTATAATGTAAAAAAAAATCAGAGTCGGCATCTCCTAAAACCATACTACTAACTGTCCATAATATCAAATTCAAATTCATTTATTGCATGAAAGTGGTACATTCATATCAAGATCTTAAGATTAAAGGGTAGCCTAACATATTCTGCCTAAAACGCGTGCAACAAAAATCTTACAACGAAAAAAACAATAATGTCAATTTAAAATAACAGTTATGAAATCAATTAATAAAATGAAATTAAATAGTAATAAAGATTTAAATATTAATTTACAACTTTTACAAGTACCTAACTGACCACCTGTGTTGGCGTCATACGTCTAGTCACTTGGAAACTATACATAATTATTTTGTACGTAATTAAACATATGAGAGGCGCCAACTTCAAACGGTACTTAAAAATTTAGAAATTACATAAAATAGTTTTAAAGTAGTTTAATGTATAACCAATTATTTTTTGCTTTTTAGTTGCTGAGCATTTTTATAGGCGTTTTTATTTAATTAAAAATAAATAAATAAAGAGTATTGAAATATCGTATTGAAATCGGGGTTCAACTGTTTTTGTATTCGCAATGCTCCCACTCAGAGAAATCAATTTTTCAACTACTACAAGATAGTTAGGTAAAATATACAAATTATTCAGTATGAATTGGCAAGCCGGCTTTTGTCACGCATGCGCGCGCATTGGGTTTTTTTAACAAATTTTAACGTTATATATTAGATCGCATAAATTATATCGCACAATCATTTTGTTTTCCAAAGGGCGTAGATATAAAAATAATAAATAGGCCACCGTTTATAACTTCATATGTTATTTTTGGTGTTGTGTTGATCGGGTGAAATATGAATTATACTAAATGTGATGGTATAGTTTTAGTAGTTTGTAGATACCAACTATGACAATCATGTCGAAACAAATTTAGTTACCTAGTAAACTGACAACTTATTGCTTGTTAATTATCAAGGAATTCTCATGACATACAATGTAAATACATCTGCACTACGTATATACATAATATATTATGATGTTCTATATTGCCTTATGAAAATTATGAAGACACGCCGCGACATCGTTGAAAGTGATATGTAACCAAGTGATAACAATGGCGGTGATAGCCTAATGGTTAGGGCGTCTGCCTCCTAATTAGAGGTTGCCGGTTCGAATCCGGGCACGCACCTCTAACTTTTCAGAGTTATGTAAGTTTTAAACAAAAAAAAAATAACACTTGCTTCAACGGTGAAGGAAAGCATCGTGAAGAACCTGCACGCCTGAGAGTTCTCCATAATATTCTCAAAGGCGTGTGAAGTCTGCCAATCCGCACATGGCCAGCGTGGTGGACTATGGCCAAACCCTTCTCATATTGAGAGGAGACCCGTGCTCTGTAGTGAGCCGGTAATGGGTTGACCATGATGATAACAGGTATCTTTTGTTAAACGTCGGTTGGCAACAAAAATATTCATAACACTAACATTAAATGTGTACATAAACAAAACTCGCTGACAGTGTTCCAAACAACAATGCGAGCGGAGTCACCCACGAGATCTATTCCGCAATAAAGGTAATTCTGCGCTTATCCGGTGAAATGAATCACTTATTGAGCACTGAGCAGCGACCGGCGCATCAAAGCTATTGCATTCGGATCTATTATGCCTTGCTTGAAGCATCCATCTATTTTATGAATACCTGGTACTTAAGTCTGGTAGTTTTCCGATTGGCTAATGATCGTTACGACATCCTGGGTTTGGTTTCCGGGTAAGGTAAATAAAATTTGGTACCCTTTAAATAAGTGATTTCCAATCTGAAGCGCAATCTTGAGCAAAATTTAACCTTCAAGTTAAGATAGCGCTTGAAATGACTTATTATATATTTAAGGTCATGGGGCTTACGAGGATTCCAAATTTTCGTCCACCATCAGGGTGTTTTAGGTGGGTATTTTTGACGACATCGCACATTGCCAAGTATTTGTTTTAGTTTTTTTTAAGGAAATTCAAATTCAAAATAATCTTTATTCAAATAGTCCTTAAAAAGGCACTTTTGACGCGTCAATAATTTACATAGTAGTTATTTCATGGTGATAACTATATTCCTAAACTTAAAACTGAAGCTATGAGGGTTCCAAACGCGAAATGACCTACCTATGATGTACCTATTTATGGTAAGAATATGTACAGTCCCAACTAAAATTTCAATTGGAACTGAGAGCAAAAGTCACATAAAGACAAAAGACATTATCAACTGTAAAGGAATCTAAATAATATCCCAAACAAATGCACCCCCCTGGAACTATGCGCGGTAAAACGTTATTGTTATCAGGCACTGATAAGAGCCGCGGCGCCTGGCGCTTATCAGTTACAACTTTACCCATAACCCGCGTGTATCGCGCAAATTGTGTACAAATTTCGTAGGTGTCTTACTACTTGTATTTATCTACGAAACGAGCAGAGCAAATGAACATCATGGAACATTATAATATTAAATAAACTCTTATCTATGTTTAGATAATACTATGAGGTGTATATATTCAAAATTCAAATTCAAAATAATCTTTATTCAAATAGTCCTTAAAAAAGGCACTTTTGACGCGTCAATAATTTACATAGTAGTTATTTCATGGTGATAACTATATTCGTAAACTTAAAACTAAAGCTTCCAAACGCGCCCCGGTCTAAGAAGAAGCCCACAACAAACTTAGCCGGCCATCTCACATATATTATAAAGTCATCTAGTTTACAAAAGATAATGTTTTTATTTTTATCCATCATTACCGATCTGTAAAATATTAATGGATAAGAACTCGTAACTTCATTCATTACATCATATCCATTACGCTTAACTCCATCATAATCATTAGTGTGTTAGCGTCCCACTACTGGGTCTCATCTCTCATAAAACTGTGAGCTTCAAAACGTGTGAAGTCTAAATTTGCATCGCGGTGCCAAGCTGCAAGTAGGTTGTACACGATCATAATCACATGTTGGTCATGATAGCCGAAACCTTGAAGTGCTCAACTCGAATATTCTTTGGCTGATTTTTGTTAAACCAAAGACCATTACAAAATTTTGAATCTAACTGCGAATGGAATTACCTCGTAATCACAACTAGGCAGTTGCTGATTGAACTAATATTTTTATTCCTTCACAAGTAGCCCTTGACGGTAATTTCACCTGCTGAAAAGTGATGATGCAATCTAAGATGGTAGGGGTATAACCTGTTCGGGAGATCGCAATCCCATACTTTTAAATGGTCTCTACTCTGGTGCTAGAGCACACATCCTTGTCGGTTGGGTCGTAACGAGCCACGGCATAAGCCTCCGACCAGATCAGACGAGTGCCGAGAATCGAACCCAGCACGCCAACTTTATAACACACAGTCACGCGCTGCGCCACAGAGGTCGTCAAAACTTCACGAATAACTGCAATATTTGTCCTAGTTTACCTAAAATCGAATAGGTAACGTCCGAACGGATTGCTCACAGCTGGATAGCGGAATAGCGACAATAAACAAAATGATAATAAAATAAAAATCTATCGCTCGGAAATAACCCGGCGATTGTGCTAATGAAACTGCGGGGCTCGCCTAATGCGACGCCCGGCGTGCCGCTGCTAATGCTCACTGCTTTATGTGCGGTACGTACGGAACCAATAGTTTGATTGTTAGATCCGCTTTGAAACTCCTATACAGAACTCCAAATTCTTTCACTGTTAGGGGAAGTATTATATATAAGCTTGTAGAAAAGTCCTACTATAGTGTAAAGGATTACGTAAATGATAAACAAGCATGGGTGTGAAATATTGCTCTAATAAGATAGCTCTTAATATAATTTTAAGTGGCATGTGAGATGGTGATAACAAAAAGAAAATTTACCTGGCTAAGTTTGTTGTGGGCTTCTTCTTAGACCGGGGCGCGTTTGGAACCCTCATAGCTTTAGTTTTAAGTTTACGAATGTAGTTATCACCATCAAATCACTACTTTCTAAATTATTGACGCGTCAAAAGCGCCTTTTAAAGGACTATTTGAATAAAGATTATTTGAATTTGAATTTTTGAATATTGAATATTGGACTACATATTTCATTGGAATATTGGACTCCAATGTGAAGCAGCCTATATCAAAAGAGGAACTTTTTAGTGTTCTTAATTAACAAACAAATTTGACGTGGAACTTACTATATTAAATAATGGTCGTTTGCTTCACCCTGCTCTTTGTTATATAGGGTTTGTGGTAGTCTACTTAAAAAGATTTATTTTAATTCGGGTAAAGTACCTTGGTCTGCATTCTTTTATATTTCTATATTCAATAACTTTACATATTTTGTTTTCATATTAAATTCATAAATAATAATACTCGTTGCTATGAATACGAACGAATAAAGAAATTACATTAGAGTTTTTTTTATTAAATTTATTCATAGGCAAAAAATTATTATGTAAGGGATTTTACTGTTAAACCATCTCAGTACCATCGGGAAGATAGGAAATAAAATAGTTTAAAAAACTAAAAAAACACGCTACTGCACGCATGCGTAGTTCGCGCACTAGCTCTGTCTCTCTTACTCGCATGCAAAGGATGCGGAAAGAAATTAATTAATCCTGGCGAATCTAATTAGGATAATCGGATATTTTGATCGGATTATTGCATTGTCATCGACCTTTGACAGGTGTGCAAAGTTTGAATCAAATCTGATCGTTCAAAGTAGGGCAAAATCGAGCTCAAAGGAGTCGGTTACAAACAAACAAACATACATACATACAGGTGAAGCTAATAAAAGCGTGTTAAAAACAGAGTTCACGCCTCTGAAAAAACCATAATCGACATAAGCGATGAGGCCCATCAACCTGCAATAAACCAGAATGGTGAATCTTAAGTCCTCTTTCCTGTGCACAACATCAATAGCCTGCAATTATTTTTTAGTCCTTCACCTATATATTGTTCACGTTTCACAGCTTCCGCATATACCTATAACACAAGTTACGTCGGTCCATCCATTGCCCTTCAATTTGTTATGTAAATGCACCTTTTGTACGCACAACCACTCTATAAATTTGTTGAAATGCCGCCAGTTTCACAGCCAATTTAGTTCTGTTGCTATACATCAGAGAATACCATTTTTGTTACGATTGTGACTGACCATGACACTAAACTCGCGTAAAAACTAGCTTTAAAGACAGATAATATTTTTATTATTTTTTAAGGCTTCAGGTAATAAAACTTATGTTACGTTTATTAAGAATAATAAATGAAAAAAAAACATATCATGCCTCTACGCTACACTACTCAGAATTGTTGTACGATTATTTCTACAATCTGCCATCTAGATGATTGAACTATATTAATGAACAGTTTACAATAAAACTAGTGGACTGTAAGGTATGCTATTAATTTAGAATTTAGGTGTCCACGTGTCAAGCAGAGGGCACCCCCTCTAAAGATACGGGAATCATGCACTAACCTTGGCAGGTGCACGACCTATACCTCGGTTGGTAGAGCAATCCCGAGCAGACTCGCATCGCAACGCACTATAAGGAATGGGAGGGAAGTTGGATAATAACCGTGGACATTGACCCAATTATTAAATAAAAAATACCGCCAATAGTGGTGTTACCACTTATCAACAGGGGAGATCGCTCTTAAGGGCTAACTTGTAGAATAATGAAACAAAAATCAAGCTATATACAAAATTTTGGAAACATCAATTTATTCAAATCCCACAATATGCCTGGGATGAAATCTTAGTTACCCTATGTTAGTAATCAAAAAGAACCTTCTATTCACCAAATAACTCGTCAAGATAATAAGTGCAATAGGTGTGCCGAACATAGAATTAAACATACGAATAAAAAAAACAGACGACGACGGACACGCATTTGCATTAAAAATTATACTTGTATGGATTAGGAGTGTTTTGTGAAGAAATTCTCCGCATTAGTTCAGATTAGGACATATTAAGTGTCGCTGAGCCTTGGGTAGGCTCAGCGAAATCGTTAGACCGTCGTTCCGGGTTCTTGTCACTAATATGTGATAATTAGAGCAGAATAAAAAGCTCCTATTCTCTTCTCTCTCTCTCTTATATAAAAGAAAATAACTTGTTATTATAAAGGAATATATACCAAGTATATACCAGAATATAATAGGTAGGACCAAGTATATAATAGGTCATATATACCAGAATACCGTTTAGTTCCCTTTTTGGATAACGGTATCTCATGATACCTCCCTCCTATAGACGAGGTCTGTGCCCATCAATTAGTAGTATGGTTAACAGTACCAAAAATGTCTTAATTGAAACCTCAGTAAATTCTCACAGGAGTCACAGCTCAGTGAATTTATATTGGCTTCATTTTGAGAGAATCGACTGACTACCGCGCTTGACTCCCGGTAAAAGGACATCAAAAATCAAAAATCAATATCAAAAGTACTTTTATTCATGTCAACCTATTGCAATGAAGCGTTCATATGTAATATATTTTTCATTATTTCAATTCGTGAGGTGATAACTACACTTCAATTTCAATCGCGCCCAGATTTAAGAAAAAGCCCACATCAACTTGTCGGTGGCTTATCTTATTTCTGCCAACGTTTAATCGTTAAATTACCCGACCATTTTGGAAGTTGTTGATGTCCAAAACAGTCAACAGAAGCACAAACCCGCTAACAGCGAAGCGTATTATGATGGATACCTCTAGTAGTATACTTTACAATTGCACCCAGGACCTCGTGAGTAAAACTCTACACATGCTGTTATGCAACTGCAGTAACTATACCAATAAGCATCGATATTAATTCCAACGGCTATTGAATCACTCGGCAAGCCGGCAATCATCAAATCAATGATTCCGTAATAGTTGCCTAGCGTTGCCGACAGAGGGCGCTAGTGAGCGATCCAATATGTAAATTGTTTCCGGCGAAGCCTAACTGCCCATTGTGTTTGTACCTGAATAAACGGCTTACTCTGATAAGGTGACTAAGATTCGATATCCGACTATGTAATTACTGTAATACACTGAATTACAATTGCCACACTTAAGGCGTACCCTAGAACATGCGAGTACGCGCTCGTGTGCCAATCAATGAAAATACAGCGCATAGGTTTTTACCATGGAGCCGCGGCTTTCGTTAACGGCGCCCGCCTACGCACTCGCGCTTGTTTTAACGTAAGCCCAAACCGTATGTAAGAGGAAACACTATACGTGTTGGTACGATGTTTCCTCTTACATACCAACAAGGGTTTATTTGTGTATGCCAGGGTTTTCATAGTGCAAAAATGCTGAACCCAACTCAACTTTAAGCTGAGCGGGTCATAATAATAAAACACGTGTTTGTTCTTATATGCGCATGTAGGAAGTTATAGTGTTATAATATATCTATTACCTATTCAAATAAAGTGAGATATAAAAAAAATCATATGTACCTGTATTAAATCTGCGCTTGCAATTATTATTTTATCAAAAAATCATGTTCATACCACGTAAACGATATACTTTTGGGGAAAATTCAAACCAGACTCGCACACTTAAAAAATATCGAATTTTAGACTGTTAATAAATTTGTTACTGAAATTTTATGAAGATGTGCAAACGGATAAAGTAACACCGGTGTTTATTTTATCATTTTGATATCAGAAAGCTAATATAGTGTAAATTTAAAACCACCACCTTTTTAGACAGTCAGTAAAAAATTAAGAAACAATCCCAACCACGGAGTTACGGTACTGAATTTACATTCCCGTCTCAAGAATTAACAAAGTTTAAAAAATTTTGTACATTTTTATTTGATTTCTTTGTCTCGATCCTCCACGGGTATCGGCGGGCCCGCTTTAAATAAACATGAAACACAACTTAATATTAAATCAAAAAATGTATTTGAGGAGTTCTTTAAAAGTACTCCGAAGTCTAATTTCGGTCGTTCGCTTTTAATTATTTGAATTGTTTCAGAACTTTTTCCGTCTGACAAATATGATGAGAACTGTCAATAAAAAAAATTCAATTTTTCAAGAAGATTTCGTGCTGATATTTGCCGTATTTTATTATTTATTTTCTCTTAAAGACTTTCGAAGTTTCGCTGTCGGTTACATCTCATGTAATGAAGGGTTGATTGACCGTTTAGTGGTGCAGACCAGCTTGCTTGCAAAAGACAGGCGTGTCCACGTATTCGTTGGACATACACATTATAATCGTCAACCGTCAACTGTGGTGAAATGCTCTTGTAATGCTACCAACTGGCAAAAATAGAGAAGACAAATGCCGGAGGCGGTGCGAATGACTTTTTTTATACACTACAAGTGTAGCCCTTGACTGCTATCTCACCTGGTGATAAGTGATGATGCTGTTTAGAATGGTAGCGGGCGTACCTGTATGTATGGTACAACCACGTTTAACTAATCGGTTTCGCTAAACGCTAAATCGCTTGGCGACACGTATTTGTCTGTACGGTGGTAACTAGCCACGGCCGAAGCCTCCCACCAGACCAGACTCGAGCCGGGAATCGAGCCCAGGTCCTCCAACTTTATGATGCGACAGCGCACGCACAGCGTCAAACTAAGACGAACTTATTATACTATTTTTAAATTATTTCCTTGTTGGTTGGATGGATCACAATGACCCGGGGTGGAATCTTGAGTCTGTTATTGTGGTGCTTTAAGCGGTGGCTTTTGTCCAGCATACATTCGTTTGAAAATAATAATTATAAACTTAAGTGGTAAATAGCTGTTTCCCCAGATTTTATCCGTCATTGTTAATCCTTAAAAAATATAGTGGGACCCATTAGTTTTTTCAAGATCGTTTTGAGCAATAGGTAACAAAGATATATATTTAAATCTATAATTTTATTTTAATATAATCCCACAGAAAAGGTTTCCAGGATAAATTATTGAATCCAAACACAGCCAATAGTTGGCGTTACCAATGAACTTCTCCAGAAAGGACATACATTCGTGAAGTTTTTTATCAATGTCAGTGAACCAGCTGAAGTTTAAACAGGACCGGCCAGAATAACTCAAAAACAGACGAACAAATAAATACTTTCTACTTAATTCTTACATTCTACTTCAAATACATTCATAATATCTGTATCAACTGGCCATACGAGCTAGCAAACAAATTATTACCATCGTCTTTAGACTCGATGGATTTGTCGATATAAGTCATAAGACCAAATAAAGGCAATAAAAACTCTTCTCCTAAAGATATAAAGCAACATTATGTTCGTAAAATTGTCGCTGGTGACTAAAAAAATGAGGCTAGTCAAAAAACATATACTTCAAGATTTTTTCACCACAAAAAGCAATTTACGGAAAATATGGGGGCACGTGATTTATTTTTTTATAATATACAGAATTTCGCTGATGAAATTTATAACGTGGCGAGGGGAATGGGGAAAAATCACGTTCGCCCTCTAATGTCCCATAGAATCTCATCTTGCCAGCCATATTGTAAAATTGAAATGATTAGTCATGTCGATTGCTCATTTTGTCATTTGATAATGAAGAAAGGAGGAATGGAAGTAAAAGGATCATATCTCACCTATGGCGCGGCGGTGAGCGATGTTAGCTTATAAGGCAGTGAGAGGTCCAAGGCTCGATTTTAGAAAGAGGAAAGAGGAAAAGGGGGCTACCCTTTTGGGAATTAAGTAAAATTTGTTTTATTTAAGATGTTAGGTCAAGGGACGTTTAACTAACTTGTTGGCGGATATGCTCAGAAACATCGACCAATCACAGCTCAGTTACGGTGGGGAGGATTAATCGACTTAAAAGCATGGTCGATGAAGGTTAACAGACATTCGGTGTTACGGTGTATTTAAGTGTACTGAAATATAAAATAATTATCATAAAAAAACAGTCGTTATTATTTCTATTCACGTCCTACACGATGGTTATATTAGCGCCTTAGAAAAACATTATCAACCGATTGACGTTCACTGCTGGACATAGGTCTTTTGTAGGGAGTTCCAATGCTCACGGTCTTGGGCCGCTTGCTTCCAGCGGCTCCCTGCGTCTAGTCTGATGTCGACTGTCCACCTAGTTGAGGGTCGACCAACGCTACGTTCACCGGTGTGGGGTCGCCATTCCAGCACCTTGGGACCCCAACGTCCATCGGTTCTCCGAGCTATGTACCCCGCCCATTGCCACTTCAATTTCGCAATTCTCTGAGCTATGTCGGTAACTCTGGTTCTTCTACGGATCTCCTCATTTCTGATTTAATCAAGCGCCTTAGAATCAAGGAACTTTTTCAAAATAACTTTTTCTGCAGAGTTTTACAACATTAATGCAGGTAACATAACTATAAAAAAAGTTTACAAGTACCAACGGATTATCTTTAGATAATCCAATGAAATTGAAAGTTTTTTAAATACGCGGCATACTCTCTTTTTAAAAACTGTTTAAATATTCAGCATACGCGTACATCACAGATGGTAAGAGACTGCAGGTAACATAACTATAAAAAAAGTTTAAAAGTATCAACGGATTATCTTTAGATAATCCAATGAAATTGAAAGTTTTTTAAATATACGGCATACTCTCTTTTTATAACTGTTTAAATATTCAGCATACGCGTACATCACAGATGGTAAGAGACTGCAGGTAACATAACTATAAAAGAAATTTACAAGTACCAACGGTTTATCTTTAGATAATCCAATGAAAATGAAAGTTTTTTAAATACGCGACATACTCTCTTCGTAAAACTGTTTAAATATTCAGCATACGCGTACATCACAGATGGTAAGAGACTGCAGGTAACATAACTATAAAAAAAGTTTAAAAGTATCAACGGATTATCTTTAGATAATCCAATGAAATTGAAAGTTTTTTAAATATACGGCATACTCTCTTTTTATAACTGTTTAAATATTCAGCATACGCGTACATCACAGATGGTAAGAGACTGCAGGTAACATAACTATAAAAGAAATTTACAAGTACCAACGGTTTATCTTTAGATAATCCAATGAAAATGAAAGTTTTTTAAATACGCGGTATACTCTCTTTTTAAAACTGTTTAAATATTCAGCATACGCGTACATCACAGATGATAAGAGACACATGACTTTTGAATTTTATTTCAACGAAATAGAGCTTCAAGTAGTTTTATCCTGTAGACGTAAAAGTATTCTCATGTACTGAGCGACGTTATTCAGGATCACTGGGACTTTACAGAGTTTGACGTCAGATGCTTTAAGTAACTGTAGAATGTATATTGGCACTTTAAATATGTTACTTAGCGCTAAGCAGGTCAGAGAGGAAAGTCAAACCGTCCACACCGACACAGAGCTCCTCGCACGGAACTTTTCAAGCCACGTTCTTGATACGAGCTGCTTTTTTGTTACTTGGCACGTACGACGTTTGTTTCTTCTTTATTTCATATGCAAGCGCGCCCAAACCTCGACCTCATCATTGCTTTTAACTAGGTATAGTCGTCGAGTGCCATCTGATAACATTACCGCCAAGTGCGAGCAGGACTCATAGGAAAAGTGTTCCGCATCATGGAGTACTATTGCGATGATAAGGAACACTTTTCGTGCGAGTCACACGATAACACTCCTATTATATGAAGCATAAGTTACTAGCAGAAGACTCTTTATTTAATTTTTATTATTTTTATGCTATACCGGCAATATAGAACAACAACACTCTGTGAAAATTTAACACCTATGTATTATGGTTCAATTACAGCCCGCTGACAAATAGACAGATGGACTTCCAGATGGCTTCGTAATACGGTTCCGTTCATAATCATCATCATGATCAACCCATTACCGGCTCACTACAGAGCACGGGTCTCCTCTCAATATGAGAAGGGTTTGGCCATAGTCCACCACGCTGGCCATGTGCGGATTGGCAGACTTCACACGCCTTTGAGAACAATATGGAGAACTCTCAGGCGTGCAGGTTTCCTCACGATGTTTTCCTTCACCGTTGAAGCAAGTGATATATATATATATATATATATATATATTTATTTATTTATTTTAAACGCACATAACTCCGGGACATAACACATAAGTTAGAGGTGCGTGCCCGGATTCGAACCGCCTACCTCTGATGAGGAGGCTGACGCCCTAACCACTAGGCTATCACCGCTTCCGTTCAACAGTTCCGTTAGCACCTTTCAAATCCGAAAACTTAAAAAGAAATAAAAGTAACGCTACCTTAGCAACGCAAACATGGCCGTTTTTTTTTCTACAGTATAAACTAGCGTTTGACTGCAATAACCTCTGATGGTAAGTGATTGAACCGCCTTAAACGAAGGCAATCATATTCTGAGGGTATGTAAACAGGAAACAGAAACGTAATTATCGATGATATATGTTTGGCAACAGATAAGAAGGGGAACAATGTTCAAAATGTTCAATGTTCAGGTATTGTGTTTTCTGTAAAGAAATTTTTGTACCAGTCTTGCATACCTTACCTTGTCCTTGTGTTGCATGGAAAATTATGAGGAATGAGGCAATTGGCATGATTGAACATAGAAGAGAACAAATATTTGACAAAATAGTTCAAGTCAGTGGCTTATTTACCTACCATCAGATTATTGAATACGCATTTGTAATTAACTATATCGCATAAAACAACAGACTAGAAATTTTAAGCGAACGAAGCCGCGAGATCCACTAGGATTGAATGAACGCTAAGAGGTAGAAATTAATAAGTAAATAAATAGACAGCTAAGTAATAATAAAAAGCGTTCAACACCTCCATTGGCGCGGAGCCAACAGTAGAGTTTATGTAAATCTAATAAGCACGTGTCCAAATACAAAGCAACCCGGGGAGGCAGACCAGTGAATTTGAATCCGGTGTCCTTTTGGCTCTCATTGCTAGACTGCAACAGCTCGCTTCGCCTTATCAGCGGCCAGCGCTGGCGATTTGAATTTCAATACATTCTGTGCTGCCGAGTTTAGAATTCGCTTGTAGACTTGTTATGCTGAATCAACGGCGACAACTTCTAGTCAAAGTAATGCGATAGTTTGAGGTAGAAATATTATTTCATGTTCAACAAGACTGCGTTATTATTCAATATTTTATTTTAAAAAGTTATGCTGTCTTTACTGCCTGCCGATGAAATGTGAAAACGTGATAGTTGCTGCGTGAAAAATGCACACACCAATGGGATCGACGAAGGAAGTAAACTGGGCAATTCGAAGACAGAAAAATATATATAAAAATAACCTATTACTTTTCAACCCCTGAATTATTATTATGCAAAAAAACACTACTATTTCTAAACAATAAACAGCAAGTATAATTTGCTATTAAAGTAACGCGCTTTACTTTTCGCGCTTGTGAAGTCAACATCTCCTGAGGATGATCCGGTGTCGGGTCGAAACGTGCGTAGAGGTTCTAGTGGAAGATTTTGTGTGGTGTTATATTATACAAATCTCCCGGTTGTCAGCGGAATATAGAAAATTATACTTGCTGTTTATTGTTTATCATGGACTTCCGTAAAGTAACGCCTGCTTCTATTCATTACTACTATTGCTGGCCTACAAACAAATAATCTGTTCACGTTCGCATTCATATCATCAGTACGTAATAACTTTTAAAATTAACTTTAAGGGACATTTATAATGCAAAATTAAAATAATCATCATCATTATTATCCATTTCCGACCCACCGCAAAGCACGGGTCTCTGGACGAAATCATAATGATAGGCAACACAAACCAGGGAGAACATTAGGAAGACCTCTCAGAAAAACAAGTTACCTCACGATGTTTTCCTTCAACGTTAAATCAAGTGATACATAATTTTTAATTGCTGAAAAATTAATTTAATAACGCTCATACTCTGTGACTCTGATATACATGGCGAGTATCGAATTCTTTCCCTCTGAAGTCTATCACTGCATCTATTTGCTATGTTGTCATACCTAAGTGCAATGTTTGATGAAGGGGTTATGCAGCAGTCTTTTAATGGCGTTGAAGTGGTTGTAACTTAGTTTAAATTCTTTGGCGATGCGAGGGTCCCTAAAAATAAAATCAAAGCTGTTTATACACAAAGCCCGCTGTCCATGCGACAATCTGAAACAATAAATCTATCGCGGGTAGGCTTAGCGTCTCTTTTGCTCAGAAAATTCCTTATACGTATCTTTTCGCTCGAATGGCGCTTTTATCTTACAGTATTGCCGCTGAGCGCCCTACCATGAACTTTATGAAAACTATCTCTCCCAGACCCACCTACTCCCCGCGATACCATCTGCTATCGTAGCCCGTGATCGTATATTCAGTTATTTAGATATTATTATTTATTATAATAGGGAAACGATCTCTTGTATCAACGTTTTTCATGAAAATCCTTTCTTAGCTGACTCGTTATTTTTTTTATGTTATCAATTCTAGTGCTAAAATTTTCTCTGAATTGATCTTGTTCAAATTGTCAAATGACCTATGTATTTTATTTTGTTTTGTTTATCCTTTTGTTTTGTGGAACACAGTATTTTATTTGTTGAAGGGCGATGATTACTGCCACACAGTTTAAACTTCGGCAGGATCATCGTTTTCATGTGTTAAAGCTTCCTGTGTTGTTTGTGTCCAAATAAAAATCTTTTTATCTTATCTTTTATCTTTATCGTTATAAAAGCTATCCGAAATTAGAGCTCTGCGTTGATAGATCAATCAGTAAAACAGATATATAGAGATTTGTTTTCTGGAAATACGGTGCCGCATTGAAAAGGCAAGAAGCGCATTTACAAAGTTAAAGAGAGTACTCTGTAACCGAAATTTAAAAATATCCCTTTGGATGCGGGTAGCGCGATGCTATGTTTTCTCCGTGGATACGGGGTGGAGGCCTGAACACTGACGCAAGCGACGAGTAGTAAGCTGGAAGCTTTTGAGATGTGAGTGTACAGGTAGATGCTGTAATAACATGGAGAGATTATGTTCGCAATACCACTGTGTTGCAAAGAATGGGAAAGTCTACTGAGTTACTGAGTTAGTGTAAAAAGGAAAATAATATCTGGGCCATATAATGCGAAACTCTAAATATGACTTACTGCAACTCACTACTATAGATAATGAGGACTATACTGCAAGGCAAAATAAAGGGCAAACGAAGACTTGGCCGAAGAAAAAAGTCCTGGGTTAAGAGCCTTCGCCAGTGGTTCAATATGAGCTCAAGATCATTGTTTAGGGCGGTAGTGAACAAGATCCAATTAGCCTTAATGATTGCCAACCTCTGGTAGGAGATGGCACTAAAAGAGGAAGAAGAGTTTTGTATTCATATGCTGAGAGAATTCATAGTAACTCTCTCTTGGACGGGCAAGTTTCTACGACGGCTTATTTACTTTTAATCTGCCGGCTCCTTTGATGTTCCTGAGAGGTACTCTCTACATATTCTTTCGGCGGATAATTTAGTGTCTGAGCCGTAAATACACGAACTTGAGATATAGAATGGTTAAAGAAAAAAGTATTTTCATCTAATCTTCTTAAATCATATGGTAAGTAAGTAAGCCTTTATTTACATCAATCATATATCACCATTAGTAAATTTATTCAAATAACCCTTTTAAAGGCCCTTTTGATGCGTCCACTTACATAGTAGTGGCCAGATAGTGATAACTAAATTCGTAAACTTTTTTTATCACCATCTCATAATATGTCACTTAAATTTATTTAAGAGCAATCAAAGTTATTTATTTATTTCATCTGAAACATTTACCATTTTTTTTATACACTACTAAGTTAACCCTTGACGGCTATCTCACCTGGTGGTTAGTTATAAGGCAGTCTAGGATGGTAGCGAGCTGTTAGTGGTATGGTAAACCCACACTCCTAATTGGTTTCTACGCGACATCGTGCCGGAACGCTAATTCGCTTGGACACGTTTTTGTCGGTAAGGTGTTAACTAGCTCAGCCGAAGTCTCCCACCACACCAGACTCGAGCCGGGAATCGAACCCAGAACCTCTAATTTTATAATGCGACAACGCACGCACTGCGCTACGGAGGTCGCTGTTAAAGTTACCTCAATGCTCCATTACGAGTTTATTATCCTCCTTTACTCTCGTCCCATAGATTTTTTTCAACATGTATACCCAAGTACATATTCAAAATTGGTTCTTCATGTTCTAATAAAATGCTATCTGTTAGTATCGAAATAACCCCAGGCATCAGAACATAGACCCATATTTTATGCGTCAGGGGTTAAAAATCAATGGTTTAATATTTAAAAAAGACATTCCTCTGTAGCAGTTAATTCGCCTCCTAACTATATGTTTATTGATGAGGCGGGGAAAGCATAAAAAACGTTCATTATCCAATGAATGTTTCCATTTGAAAGTTGTTGAAAAATTTACATGATGAATGGAGAATGAATTCGTCAGGGAATGGACGGCGAAACTTTTAAAAGTCCTTAAGATATTTCTTGTTTATATTTCTTGTTTATTTTAAATGGACTGTTAATTTAGCGTTTTAAGATTGATGTGGCCTAGTTACGATAGCGCTTATCGCTCGATTCTATCTTATAGTTAGTTTTATTAGATACTTTCGCAGTAAGTATGGCATTTTGACGACCTCCGTGGCGCAGTGCGTGCGCTGTTGCATTATAAAGTTTGGGTTCGATTCCCGGCTTGAGTCTGGTCTGGTGGGGGGCTTTGGCCGAGGCTAGTTACCACCCTACCGACAAAGACGTGTCGCCAAGCGATTTAGCGTTCCGGTACGATGTCGCGTAGAAACCAATTAGTAGTGTGGGTTTACCATAATCCTAACAGGTTAGCCCGCTACCATCCTAGACAGCATCATCACTTACCACCAGGTGAGATAGCCGTCAAGGGCTAACTTGTAGTGTATAAAAATTAAAAAAAAAAATAGGACTTTCCCACAATTCCTTTGAGAGTAAGCTTAAAGCAATTACGGAACTATACTTCTTAGATATTATCACCAACCCCTATATAAAACGCTGTTTCGATTTACAACCAAGATACATATGCAAGAACATATAATTATATGCAACATACGAGAATAAATCCTGTGTGACTAAAGTGTTAAAAGAAAAATATCGTAAAACTATAAATTGAATATTTTTTTATTTTTTTATTTTTATTTTTATTTTTATTATTTTTGTACCAAATTTGTTATATCAATATACATAACAATAACTTACAAAAGAAGTATACAAAGGAAAGCTTATCCCTATAAGAGATCACTTCCAGCTACCCTGAGATGTGAGTACAATTTATAAAGTGGAATAGGTCAAACAACGTATGTTTAAACTACATACAAATAACACATATTTATATATATGATATAATATATATAAATAATCAATAAATAAACATACTTAAAATATAATATATTTATATAGTTTTACAAAAAAAAACATTAGGGATTTTTTATTTTAATTTATAGTTTTGAATCCAATATCTATATAGAGCGTATAATGTTCAAAATTTAAATTCAAAATAATCTTTATTCAAATAGTCCTTAAAAAGGCACTTTTGACGCGTCAATAATTTACATAGTAGTTATTTCATGGTGATAACTTTATTCGTAAACTTAAAACTAAAGCTATGAGGGTTCCAAACGCGCCCTGGTCTAAGGAGAAGCCCACAACAAACTTAGCCGGGAATGATGGATATACTCGTATTGTGTGTTGTTGTCTATAAAAATAATACATTGAAAACCCCGTTTGAATACTATTGATTTTTAAATTTTGATCATTACATTTCTAAATCTAATATATAACATAAATTACGCAATGCAGATATATCTGGTTCTCGCTTATCATAACAGAATTTATTGTATGTATAGCTCAGTATTCGTTGTTTGTGAACGTAGGTTGTGGAGGCCTGATTGTGAAGCCTTCGTTATTGGCTTCCTGAAACCCGATATCTTCCCCTAAAAGCCAAAGTTCAGATTTAAGTATCAGTACAGAGTGACTAGAGAGTACCTACGAGTTGAAGGCATTATATCATTCTACCTAAGGAAATAACTATATGGCTTCATATATCAATAAAAATTCGTCATCGTACATATTTTCATGCTGATAACTACAATCGTAAATTAAAATTTATTGCGAGGTTTTCGTACGTGCTCGATAAGAAGTACTTCATAGCAAATTAACCCAACTTTAATGAAGCGCAAGTAATCAGTGAATTTTTTCAGAGGCATCAATAGGTAATGTTGGGTCGGCGGCTTACTCCGAGCCTGCATACCATTCACACGCGTCAGCGGCGGCCGGAAATGACGGCAGCGCCAATATCCGGTCCGCCGATGGTGGAGGAAATTCTTTTTCCCGCGCAGCCTTCGCGAAAATATAATTCATTGACAGTTTTCATTAAGCCGGCTGCGGATTGCACTGCACCGTGTAAGAAACTTCAAAAAGTTGCCGCTGCGTGATTAACATTTTCTTCGTGAATAAGGTGGTTTCCTGCAAGATTTACAATTAAAAAAATATTAGTACCGCTGTATTATAAAGTCGATGAAGCGAACAGCTACACTAAAAGGAGACATACTCATTACACCTGTAGGATTTAGATTTTGAGAGATCTGATCTCATTCACTCGAACTTAGTTCTCTGAATGATGCCGCATATGACCGCGTCTTTTTTTATACAAAAGTTTATATAAAACGTAAGCTTGTAGTAAAGTCCTACTATAGTGTAAAGGATTACGTAAATGATAAACAAGCATGGGTGTGAAATATTGCTCTAATAAGATAGCTATTAATATAATTTTAAGTGGCATGTGAGATGGTGATAACAAAAAGAAAATTTACCTGGCTAAGTTTGTTGTGGGCTTCTTCTTAGACCGGGGCGCGTTTGGAACCCTCATAGCTTTAGTTTTAAGTTTACGAATGTAGTTATCACCATCAAATCACTACTTTGTAAATTGTTGACGCGTCAAAAGCGCCTTTTAAAGGACTATTTGAATAAAGATTATTTGAATTTGAATACACTACAAGTTGGCCCCTGACAGCTATCTCACCTGGTGGTAAGTAATGATGCAGTCTAGGATGGTAGCGGGCTAACCTGTTAGGGGTATGGTAAACCCATATACACTCTTAAATTGGTTTCTACGCGACATCGTGCCGGAACGCTAAATCGCTTGGCTAGCTCAACTCGAGCCGAGAATCGAACCCAGGACCTCCGACTTTATAATACGACAGTGCTCGCACAGCGCTACGGAGGTCGTCACAATATATTGTTCTTCTGCCTTAATACCTTTAACTCTTGAATGTTTTTGTGTGTTAGTTTTTATTTACGCATATATTCATTCTAACATAATCAAACTTTAAAGTTTTGTGAGTTTCTTTTTCTAATACTAACTTCAGTCTAAATTCCAATAGGAGGCGTATGCGCCTCCTATTGGAATACTAAGACAATCATTTTTTTAACAATCCCCGTGGATCTTGCATCGCACGTGGCGTTGGCGAACTGCGAGTTAGCACTTGCAATTTGGCACATCTACAAGCCAAACAAATATTAGAAGAAGATTATATTGCCAAAATTTGTTAACAACTTAAAGTAATAAAAAATAAACCACTTAAATTACAATATTTATTATTGTTATTAGTTTTAAGATCTCATGAAAGTGAACAGTTTTTTCTTTTGGATGACAAACCGCAAATTAACTGCACACATGATTTGTTTGATGTGCAATAGTAAAAACTGTGACGTAGGTCCGACATGCTGGACTGATGACTACTGATTACGAGGGTTCAATATTCAATTTCTGGGAGAAAGCATTTTGATTCATCCCCTAGGAATGTTAAAAAGGGATTTTAAATGTGTTTGAAATTTCAACCTACCGTGATGGAAGCCTCCAACAACAGCTAGTGGCGAGTAAAAAAAAAACAAATAAATATCAAAAACATTAACTCGGAGAATAGTAACTGTTGGTAATTGTGTACATTTATTTTGGCAACACTTTTTTTTCTCTGTGCTCTCTTTAATATGGCGTAAGCGAAGTATTACTCGTTTGATGTAACTATTATTTTTATATCAAATAAATAAGTAAAACTAAAACATGAATGTGTAAATTAATTATTTTAACAGTAACACATGCATGGAAACCTTGAAACACGAGTGTCAATATGAATTCTTAACAAAACGCCGCTGCCATGTAATTGAATGAATATTCAGGCATCTTAACCCTTAAACAAACGCGAGCCGGTATGCATTTTTTTTTTAAGGTTGCATTGTATTTTAGGTAATTGAGGGTCACTGATTTCATATTTTTAAACAAAATTTAAAAAAGAATAGGGGATGGGGTAGTTTTTCTGGTGGTAAATAATTTACCATTATCCGTTCATGACTACAAAATTTTTGATGTTGGTGGTAAAATTGTTACCATTGTCCGTTATGGTTTAATTTTCGTTTCTTGACTAGTGACTTCCTCTTGGTTCTACTTATAATATTTATGTTATATTTTGGAAATGAAACATTTTATTTTTTTTAATATTTTTTTATTAGTATAGCATATTACCTATCTTATATATATATAAGCGCGGGAACATCTTGAAATGTACGTAAAGGTGAAGATATTGAGCTACGAGGACTTGATATAGAAGCAAACGTACTTGGTGTATCAACAACTGGCACAGCAAATTCGAGGACGTTTAGCTCACTTCTGTATGGGCTATTATTAACATATGAACTAGACTCTAAAACTTCTAGTAGATTCTCGTTGGTTTGTTCTGTAGCATCGTGTTCAAGCGTAACTTTTTCATTTTCTTCAGTTGACCCGAACAATTCTTCTAATCTTCTTTCTAACATCTCTTCTTCTGGCACAGGTACAAAGATGTCCGCAGGGCTACTGATTACCTGTACCCAACATGGGTCATCTTCTTCGTCGCAATCAGAGAGATCCGATAAGTCTTCTAAATTATCAACTACTTTTTGAAGTCTACTTTTTTCATTTATATTTATTTTCTTTGACATATTGAATATCTGAAATAAACAAAGCATTAATTGACACGTTACGTAAGAACTTTATAATAATATGAACTTCTCAAAATATTTATTTAGCTCTTTGCAGTCCCAAAACAGTATACAAAAAGACAACCGATTTTTATATAAATAATCTGATATTTTTCAAAGTGGAATCGGACAAGGGTAAAATATTTACCACATATTTGAAACATCTAAATTATATGAAAAAGTCAATTGAAAATGCTGCTAACACGTGAGATTAGTCTAAATTTGTTATAGTTTTGGAATTTGCGTCGAAAAAGTACTTACCAGATTTTTTCTTGAACAAACTTTTAAAATTTCTGAAAACACCCGCCAAAAACTCGACTTTTTTCACAATAAAACCGTTGAGTCAACTTTGACATTACCTTACAGTGACAAATGACGTTAAAAGGTTGTGAAATGAAATTGAATAGATAAACAAATTATTATAGATTATAAATATGTTATATTTATACCTTTAGTGTTACTGTATTAAAAGTTAGAGTGCATTATATAAAAAAACACGATGTGGTAATATATATACCTTTATTTGAATAAGGGTTAATCAATAGGAGCATTACTGCGGAGGTCCTATAGAAGCACCCACCGGCCTGTGAAATTGGACTCGAATGGAGGAGGATGGAAATATGGAAGGGGTAAAAGTGGGACCGAGAGAGAAGAGCTTAGCGGGTTTTATAAATCATTTTTCCTGGCACGGTGGCGGCTTAGGTCCAGCACACGCGTGAGACAAGCACCTTGAATATATACACACGCATGTTTTCCCAAATCCTTGCCCAGGTATATATCACAAAATGTACCTATAAATGTACATGGAATACCATTTAATATAGACATTACAAATTTAGAGTTAATGGTCCTTGCGTAATTTCTAACAAGAAATTCATCGGACGATTCTACTATTTTAATTTTACAAGTATTAATTGCATTCGGAAAGTGAACGCATGATGAGTAAAAATGTGTTGTAGTTTTGTTTACATAATTGTAACATGTATCTGAATAAACAAGCAGAAAATTACAGATAGATAATTTAAACATTACTAAAGTAGCTAACGAATTTAATATCAACGGATATTGTGTTATATAACCAAAACTTCATTTGTGAAAGACTACGAGTATATCTGATATCTAGACTGCATTTTTTGTAACCTATTTATAGTGAAATGTGACAGTAATAAATATAACCAGTTTTTTATTTTATTTTATCAACAAACGTCGTTGATGCAGCTTCGTCTTTCGCCCCACGACAGCCTTAGTTAGCAAAACGCTGAATCGCGATTATTTCTCTTTGCGTTTAGTTAATCAATTATTCTAACATTGTTGGCGGAGACGTCTTCATATTTGTGCTTTCTGTGTTTCTGCCTAACGAGACAATTCGTGTGCTTTATCTCATATGCATTATCACGTCTCATGCACAATTACTCAAGATGTAGGGTTAATATAGATAAATAAAACGAGCGGGTACTAAGGGGACCATACAAAAATTAATATTAACCCTTTGTTTGTTTTTTTTTGTTGTTTTTGTTTTGTAATCTTAGTTTAATGTTGTATGGTTATTTTGTGCCCTCCCCTTAAACATGTCAGGTCCACATCCAGGAGACTCAAGTGTAAATCTATTAATCTCACGACTGCATTAAGGCTATTTTATACACTTGTAGTCAGTTTTGTGGACTAGTAATAAAAAAAAAAATCTCCCATCTATTTAATTTCCTCTAATTCACGATGTGTGGTTATTCAAGGGGCGAATGAACAAAATCCTTAAAGGCCAACAACGCTTTCGTGGCTCCTCAGCTGATGTTTACGGACGGTATTAATCACTTAACATCGAGGGAAGCGGCTCGTTTGAAGGCTATTCATTAAAAAAGGCATGTAAAACAGGGTTTGTAAAGACATAGCCGTTCGTTAAGTTTATGCGATGGTTATGGCTTTATAGCGTAAGAATGTTATTTAAGAAAATTATTGTAACTGCAACATGAATAAATAATAAAAAAACACACTTTGCATTAACAATATAAGAATAGAAGTCCAAACTTATGAATGAGAACAACCTAGCATAAGGAATTCATGTTTTAATGAAATGATCAAAAATAATGTCACAGTGGGCTCCAATCAATCCGAAAGCTTAATCCCAAAAAAGCCATAAAAGTCATCTAATAACAAACTAGATCCTACTATCGGAAAATGTGAAAATGTTAGAAAACTGTAACTAGAACTCGGATGACGAGAAATGAGTCAGAGGGGCAGCAATCAATCCAGTCCCGATCACCTGCAAAAAGTAAAGAAAGCTTCGCTGATAACCGATCCCTCGCTAATCAGTTTGCTCGCTCTTGCATAGCGAAACGAGATTGGACCAATTCGCCTCTTAAATTCGCAATCGCTAGATCGAAATACCCTTTTTTTCTAGTTTACGCGGGGACTTGGTCTTTTTATGCCCCACTTGCAACTGGAAACAGGGACTAGTAGAGGACTGCCTATGAAATTTTCAGATTTGTTTTTCTGTCAATGGTTTTGTAATTTATGTGATTATCGTCAAAATTGAACACAATCTTACATAATTAAAGCCACTAGAGCTTTGATCAAATAATCATAAATTTAATTCAAATTCAAATTCAAATTCAAAATAATCTTTATTCAAATAGTCCTTAAAAAGGCACTTTTGACGCGTCAATAATTTACATAGTAGTTATTTCATGGTGATAACTATATTCGTAAACTTAAAAAATTTAATCGCTCTTTCCTACTAAGTCTATGGTAAAGAGTATTTTCTGGTACACATCTATAACTCTATGATTTTTTTACATTATTTTTCTTGGTATTAAATAATACTAAAAGAGAAAAAAATTAACTATCCATAAAATTTATAAACCAAGGTAAAGTTACAGTACAAAATTGCCTGTGAATTTCCCGGCATTTCAGCAAATTTATAGAGTGGTTGCTCGGACAAAAGGTGCATTTACATAACAAATTGAAGGGCAATGGATGGACCGACGCACGCTGTATTATATACATGTATACATAAACGTTCGGGAGTTGTGTAACGTAAAAAATGACGTGCAAAACACATTCTATACACATAAAAGCATGAAGCTGTGATAGCCTAGTGGTTAGGACGTCAGCCTACTAATCAGAGGTCGGGGGTTCGAACCCGGGCACGCAACCATAACTTTTCGGAGTTCTGTGCGTTTTTAATCGATTAAAATATCACTTGCTTCAACGTTGAAGGAAAACATCGTAAGGAAATTTGCACGCCTGAGAGTTCCCCATAATGTTCTTAAAGGCGTGTGAAGTCTACCAATCCGCACACGGCCATCGCGGTGGACTATGACCAAACCCTTCTCATATTGTGAGGAGACCGGCGCTCTGTAGTGAGCCGAGAATGGGTTGATTATGATGACACATAAAAATAAAAATCAATTGACTTGCGTTAGTTTTTTAAAAAACTCAATAGGTTTAGAAGAAAATATAATTATGACATACCCAAAGGAACAGCAAAAAATCTAAATTGATTACAATGTATGAGATCGATATTTTAATGGATGGATGGAATTTTATTTATTTATTTATTTTATTTGCTAACAATTACAGTGACAAATAATTTTATGATCTCCCACTTTCCAAACTAGTGTAAACTGTATCTTGGAAAGTGGGAACTTCCCTCTATGATACAAACATAGTTGCTAGCATGTGTTGAGTATGTGCGTGTATATGTGTGTGTGTGTGTGCTTGTGTCTGCGTGTGTACGTCTGCTGTTTCTTGAATATTGTGTTTCACATGTGGAATGGATATTTATTTCTAATTACAATCAAATCTGTATAATAATGTAGATTTACTTTAATGTATCTTTAATGAGACATTTCTTTAATTAATTCTGACATCGAATTATTTATTTATTTACTATACGTTTTTTGTATAATATATATAGGGTATTTCGATAGAGGTACTTATTTTTCACTGATCCAGAGAAAAGTATTATACTACTTATATCCAATGGCTCCCTGTGACTTGTTAAAAAATGTTTTCCACAACAGGATCCTGAGTCCAGTATCTCAAGACCACAACGTCTAACGATCTTCCGACCATTCCCACCCACCCTGAACGACGACCTGATTTATTTGCAACTTAGCAATGCAGTTCGTACTAAATTTCGTAATAAATCAGAATTCGGTCGTCACGATGAGAATACGATTTGAGAATACTTGTACCTAACTGAAAATAAAACCATTGCTACAAGTACCGACAAATTTTTGTTAGTCACTATAAAGTCAAATGTTTGCATAAGGATACATAAAACACTTTTTCTCTAGAAATTTATCACTCATAATACCACTTCACATAGTAAAATAAAGAAGGTTATAATTTCATTGCATAACCATGTCAACACCAACATGTAACCTTAAATCAAATCAAATCAAATCAAAAATAGCTTTATTCACATAAACCTATTACAGGCATCTATGAATCATATTTTTCATTATTTCTATTAGTGATGGTGATAACTACACTTGCGAACTTAAAACTAAAGCTAAGAAGGTTCAAATCGCGCTCAGGTCTAAGAAGAAACCCACAACAAACATTACTTAAAACATCTTATTAAATTTACAAGGTGATATTTCAACATTTTTATTTGTACGTTTTTACGTTTAAATATGCGTATATTTTAATCGCTAGTAACATGTTTGGTTTTTGATACTATAATTTTCTAATTGGCATATAACATAAAATACTAAAACAAGTTAAATGTTTCTTTATTTTTTTTAGTTTTTCTATTCCACTAAGAGGCCTTGACACTTCATGTTCAACCTGGCGTTCAACTTGCATACCCCGTGCACCAACCTATGACATATGACATAAAAGAACTTGATGTTTTTATCCCACTACAGGATTGCCCTTGAAACGTCGACTGGTGTTGAGTGATGATATTGTCTAAGGGGGCTAGCCGTGTAGTATTATACTTTGTGTTTATAATAGGTATATTAATATATAAAATGACCTTATTTTACAGCAACAGAATGGCTACGTGCGGAGCACTGAATTACGAAGATAAGGGCGTGTAAATCATTGAGCACACGTTGGGGACAAATAATCTTATCTCAGCCAGCGCCGCCCATGAAAACGTATCGGTTGAATTATGCCGCCGAGAAATTATATTATGTTACGGTGATATTGCCTATTAAATAAATAATCGATTGACCTATTAACGTAATTTTCACGTTATGTAACGGTACGTTATGTAGTAAGTGCCAAATTCACTAGTGACCTTGTGTAGTTTTTACTGCAATCTAAGACCACCACACCACAACACACACAACAACCACAGGAAAGATGCAGTTTGAAATTTTATATAAAAAACCGAAATTCACAGTTTGACTACTCTATACAAACATTAAGATAACTAATTTTAGTAGATAGATTAGATAACTATTTAAGTCTTTATCATGATCAACCCATTACCGGGTCACTACAGAACACGGGTCTCCTCTCAATATGAGAAGGGTTTGACCATAGTCCACCACGTTGGCCATGTGCGGATTGGCAGATTTCACACGCCTTCGAGAACATTATGGAGAACTCTCAGGCGTGCAGGTTTCCTCACGATGTTTTCCTTCACCGTTGAAGCAAATGATGTTACAATTGTAAATAAAAGTGTTATAGTTGACAAGTTTTTAGTTTACAGTTCTCATTATTTTTTTTATAAACATTATATATCGCGATATTTCACGATAATTTTTCCATAGATAATGGACTGAGATTTAATTTTTAATAATGATTTCACTGACAATTACCAACCCAACCTACAAAAACTACTTACCAACCAAAGAACCTAGTCGAGAATCAAACTGGGGTACCTTTGCTTCTGGAGCGAAATTAGCTCTGAGCCACTGTAATAACCTCGGATCGTCAATTTACATATTATTAAAACCCCAAACTCAGTAATAACAAATTTCAATATCCCGAAAACATTTACATTATTAACCCAAATCAAAATACGTATACTATCACAGCCGTACAAGCCGACCAAATAATCAGATTAAGCAATAAAACCAAATAACCCCGAAACTGTTTTTATTACACGCCATTTTCAATAATGGCGCGAATCAATGATCGTCAATATTCATTCGAATAATACATATTGAATCGCGCGATAGGCAATGATTAAATCATTGATTCCCGAGTAGTGCCTGCACCGGCAGAGGGCGCTGTTGAGCCCTTTAATATGTAAATTGCCTCCAGGGGAGCCTAACTGGCCATTGTGTGGGCCAAACGAGGCGCCATATCTGAATAAACGGCTTAGCGCCAGATAAGACCGAATACCGCCAAGATCCGAAACCTGCATGTAGTAATAGGGTAGTAGACTAAAAAAATGTGGTTATGACTTATATATACGTTACATTGGATTATCGTGAATAAATAAATACATTGAAGTTATTGAAAACCACAAGGAAAAATTATAAAAATATAAATAACACCAGCCATTCAAATACAGTGTACAATGTGATTACCTTATCTATATATATAAAAGCGAAAGGTCACTTACATACTTACATACTTATTTACGAGTACATACTGATTAAACACGAGATCTCAAAAACTATTGTACGTATAAAGCTATAATTTTGCAAGTAGGTAGTTGATAGTTAAGAGATGTCAGCTAAGAAAGGATATTTGGAAATTCCCCCTAAGAGGGTAAAAGGGGGTTGGAAGTTTGTATGAATTTTCTTTATTTTAGAGTTAGAGACACAAACATTTGCATTAAGATTAATTGCCTGTAGCTTACTTTCTGAAGCAGGGTATTGGCCGCACGTGAAACCTCAATCTCACGGGAAATCAGCAATGCTACGCAGACGAAGTCGCGGGTAACAGCTAGTAAATACATAAAACTGATAATAGTAAATATATAACACTTGGCTTCAATCACACTTGGTTAGTACTGATGCAGATGACGAAGAGCGTACTTGCTTCTCTTATTTTTCTTGTTTCAAGGTACTTATAATATATAAGTGCGATAGGTTATTTTGGTTTGTTTTGCCTGGAAGAGATAGCTTTTTAGAAATAAGCCTAATAGTACAACTACATTATTGCATTGTTTATATGTTAGTATTGTGTTTCAATATTTTCATTCTTTCTTTCAGATTTTCAGATTTTTTTTATCCACTACAAGTTAGCTCTTGACGGCAATCTCATCTGATGGTAAGTGATGATGCAGTCTAGGATGGTAGCGGGCTAACCTGTTCGGAGCCAACACCCACACTCCTAATTGGTTTCTACAAGACACCATGTCGGAACGTTTAATCGTGGCGACACGTCTTTGTCGGTAGGTTAGTAACTAGCCCCGGCCGAAGCCTCCAGACACAGAACCAGAACAGACTCGAGCCGGGAATCGAACCCAGGACCTCCAACTTTATAATGCGACAGCGCACGCACTGCGCCACGGAGGCCAAAAAATAAGCTAAACGCTTTGTTCACTTGCATGGGATATCAATAACATAACCTTACGATGAGGAGGGATACAAATCAGAGGCACTTGCTTAAGTACTGATGCTTAAGGTAACTGAGGCGTGTGACTTTATTAGCGCAATGAAATTGTGTTTGAATTAATGACGTGTCACCGATGCTTTCTTTGCATTTTATAATTGAAGTTGATAGCTTTTGGAAACGGTACGATATGACGTGAATTTGCTATTGGTTGAATTAATATGTGCTCGGCATTCTTTATTCGTCACATTATTTATTTATTTATTCATAAGGCATGCCAGCGACAAGTTGTAAGTTACATTTTAAATCAATCTAAATAAGCTAGTGCTGGTGCTGTTACAACTTATCCATTACAGGCACACTCAACACTGCCAACATTCTCCGAATAATATTTATTAAATAGTTTATAAAAATTTACAAATTAATAGTTAGATTAGACAGTTATTAAATACAAGGTGTCTCAAAAGAAAGTTCACATTTAAATCTTTTTTTAAAAGAAAAGTCTTAGCTTTATTGAAAAAATGTTTATTTTATATTGAAGTACACTGTTTGGGAATTTATTTTTTAAAAATAACATCGTCCAAATGTAAACCGTTGCGCTCTCGGCATTCATTTAGTCGGGCACTAAAATTGCCTATGACAGCTCGGCAGGTAGTCTCCGTGATGGCTGCCATTTCATGACGGATATTTTCTTTTAATTGTGCCAGGGAAGTCGGTTTATTAGCGTAAACTTTTGATTTGACATAACCCCACAGGAAAAAATCCATAGGCGTTAAGTCGGGACTCCGTGGAGGCCAATTTATGTCACCTCGCCTGGAGATTAATTTGTTCGGAAAAATTTCTCGAACTCGAGGCAGAGATCTGTTGGACGTGTGTGAAGTTGCTCCATCCTGCTGGAACCATTTCTTGGTTCAATTCTTTGGTTGTAACCAGGAAAGTTTTGCAGTTGGGGTACGAAAAACTCGTCTAACATCTCCACATAACGCTCTGAATTCACTGTGAGTGTGCGTCCCCTTCCATCTTCAAAAAAGTAAGGGCCGATAATTCCTCGCGCCGACATCGCTGCCCATACGGTGACTTTGGGTGAATGTAGCGGTTTCTGATGTTTTTGTTTTGGGTTGGTTGCACTCCAGTAACGACAATTTTGCTTGTTTACATGCCCATTCAGATGAAAATGGGCTTCATCGGAAAACAAGATGTTGGTGAACGTTGGAAAGCGCTCAATCATCTGATTTACAAAGGCAAGCCTCTGACCAGCATCTTGAGGCTTCAGTTCTTGCACTAACTGAATTTTGTACGGGTGCAGCTTTAAATCTTTGTGTAAAATGCGGCATAATGAAGATCTGTGCACATTTAAAGCAACAGCACGCTTCCGAATCGAGAGGTTTGGATCATCTCGAATAGACTGAGTAACACTGTCCACGTTTTCTGCTGTTCTTGATGTTCTTGGTCGCCCAGATTTTGGTTTCTCCAGAGTTGACCCAGTCTCTTCAAACTTCTCAACCCATTTTGCAATGAGACGAGTGCTAGGCGCATCATTTAAGTGACGAATATGTCGAATACTGCAGAATTATCTACGCGCTACAGTCGCCGAATTACCGTTTTTGTAAAACTCACGTACGCACAACGCACGGTCCGCACCAGAGAAACGCTTCATAGCGACTAAATTCCCAAGAGCCAGACTACCGACTGACATACCCCCCGCGCCCCTCAGAATAGTTGCTTTCGCGTAATAAGATAAGCAAATGTGAACTTACTTTTGAGACACCTTGTATTTAAAATGTCAGGCCAAAAAATTATTACAAAATAAATAGAATTAAAATTAAATTAAAATTAAACAATATTTACATTAATTAATCATGCTTTTATTTATGGTTACTTATTTTCAGCTGTGCTTGTGTGGCAAGTGATTGCTTCGTATGATGGACCAAATACTAGGAAAGAACAGCTCTCTAGCGCCTCGATGAGCACTGGTCTTATGAGTGGAGACTCTAGTTTGATTCCATGCAGGGTCAATAAGAGACGTAATTAATTCTGAATTTTCTCTGGTCTCGCCTTGTGGGAGGCTATGGCCGTGGTTTTTTTTTTTTTTTTATCCACTACAAGTTAGCCCTTGATGGCAATCTCACCTGATGGTAAGTGATGATGCAGTCTAGGATGGTAGCGGGCTAACCTGTTAGGGGCATGGTAAACCCACACTCCTAATTGGTTTCTACGCGACATCGTGCCGGAACGCTAAATCGCTTGGCGACACGTCTTTGTCGGTAGGGTGGTAACTAGCCACGGCCGAAGCCTCCCACCAGACCAGACTCGAGCCGGGAATCGAACCCAGGACCTCCAACTTTTTAAAATGCAACAGCGCACGCGCTGCGCCACGGAGGTCGTCAAAACCTAGGACTTGGAGGTTTATTACCGTGAAGTTGTGTTGGTTAGTGATCAAGCGACCCGATACGACATCGCGTGAATTTGATGAAGTACTAGTTTAATATAACTTCTTTAACATATAACATATAAAAAATTAACCCGCTAGCATCTTAGACTTCATCACTTACCACCAGGTAGTACAAGTTATGTTTACCCATAGAAAATGGTCTTAATCCGTAACAGGAATTCAAGTAACTATGTTGTCGCCATAGAAATAAAAGTAAGGAGACTACAGATTAAACATTATTACCCAAAATACATAGTGATATACACGAGTCGTATGGAACGATTTCAAATATTGTACGTACGTATCTGGGAGCGCACAAAATATTCATCGCGCGGGAAGATAAAGATTTTCTTTAGCGCAATATGTACCTAGAGGCAGAGGCGAGGTGGAGGCGAGGCGAGGCGAGGCGAGGAAGGTTTCCACACAATCTATCGTCGGTATAATGGCGCTGTTAAAGACAATATTCTCGGAAACATATTGGATGCAGCTCGACGAATGTGTAAGCGAGCGCGCGACGACCGCTAGGCTCGCGGTGCACCGAGCACAAAACAGTGCCAATATTTGATCAATTTTTCGAATTTCGAATACCGATGGTTTTAGTGGAGATTTTAATGTCAATTTTGCATCGGAAAAATCTTTGAAGCTAGTTGAATTTCTGAAAGATAAATTGAATTTATCCATGAAAAACAGTCCTCAAACGTCAACAACAAGATCTGGCACTACAATTGATGGAGTTTTTACTCGGTCACTAAATTTCGTGGAATGTAAACTATATATTCACTTCTTACGTGTGTACACTAGTACACGCACTTTTTTTTTTATTAGACTTGGTTTTTTTTGTGTTTATATTAACAAAACAAAGTCGTACCATCTGGTTATTTATTTAGCATGTCGGTTTTAAACCTATTAACGGTATGCCAAACCCTTAAAAGATTAACCCCCTAGAACCGTAAATTGCATCATCACTTATAACTAAGTGAAATTGTAGTCAGCGGTTTAATTCTAGTAGAAGGGATCTGTCTAAAAAACTAAACTTGCTAACATAGATTAATATTTGCAATATCGATTGGGATTAATGCAATTTATATTGTAAAGTACTGTCAATCGATTAGATGTACTTTTAATTAAATACGTGTGCAGTGTGGGGAACTACTTTGACTATCTGAAAAAAATCACATTAAGTTTGTACGCCTGTCCTTCATGTTTAGCGCGAGTCCCACCGGACGGAACTGACCAACTGCCGTAGAGGGTGTTTAGCTTTTTTTCTTCATGTGATGATATCTACTAGAAGATTACAAATAAATCAGAAGTTAATAGCAGTTAGATGAACAAAATGGTATGTTAACCTGCAGATGACAGAAGCTTTCAATCTTTTTAATACGACCTCCTTCTAAGATGCATTTCAGTTAGCTATAACTATATACCTACTGTTTGTGATGGGCCAACATACATGAATAAATTTTGGTTAGACTCGATTCTCATTGCATTGGATCGGTAGGCTATGTCTAAGCTCTAAGCCCCGCATTGCTTTCTCTCTCTAGTCGTTCCTTCATTACTGAAGATCGTGATCGGCACGAAGTTGCAAGGACACCAGGTCCTTGCAACTTCGTGCGGATTAATTGTTTCCACCGGCTTCTATCGGAGGCTAGTCTTGCAATTGTGTGAAATTTGCACTTAGAGTCCCTCAGTTGGTCTGTCCATCTGGTTGGTAAGCGGCCTCGCGATCTTTTGCCATTACTTAAAGGAACGAAATCTGTTGCCAAATTAGGGTAACAACCTTTCAGACATCGCCTGTTCTTACCCAAATTTTGCCTTTTATATTTAGGTCAAGATCTGAGAGTTTAAAATGCTGCGTCACAAGATTATGATTTAACTGGGATGCGATAACATCTCAGTGCGCCCGGGGGTTTAGCGAGCGATAAATCCGTAGCTACATCTGGGCAGGCGCTCGATTCAATTTTATTACTATTCTCTGCCGACGACTTATTTGATTCAGCCGTCAAAGCGGGCCGCACTTCGGTTACATTATCGACTCTGCGAGAGACTTGCTTATCGTCCGAGACGGGGGCGAATAAATTGTCTTGTCCTTAAATCCTTGAAACTGATTTAAGTAGGTATATCTGTATCATTGAAGCCGTGATAGCCTTTGAAGTGGTTAGGACATCCGCCTCCTTAACTGAGGTCGGGGTTTTGAACTCGAGTACGCACCGCTAACTTTTCGGAGCTATGTGCGTTTTTAAGCAATTAAAATATCACTTGAAGGAAAACATCGTGAGGAAACCTGTACGACTGAGAGTTCTCCATAATGTTCTTAAAGGCGTGTGAAGTCTGCCTATCCGCACATGGCCAGCGTGGTGGACTATGGCCAAACCCTTCTCATATTGAGAGGAGATTTGTGCTCTGTAGTGAGCCGGTAATGGATTGATCAACATGATCTGTATCATGATCCTGCACCCGACGTCACATTCACGATACACTGTTGGATACAGGCGCATTTAACTTTATCATTTCCATGTTTTGAAACTTAAATCTATCATACTTTGAATACAACAACCCTATTTTGGTAACAACTATGATAGAAGGAAGAACCTACTGAAATTCGACTAAAAGTGAGAACTTGTACAAATAAGAAAATTATAATACCTAAGATTTTTAGCCCTACCCTACCCTAGTTGGGTAGTACGGTCATAACTAGTCTGTAGATGAACTACGGCTATCAGAGTTCTAGGACACAGGTCTTTCAGCGTTCATTATCCATTAATAGTCAAACTACAGGGATGTAGTCGCCTACTCAAAATGCAGTTTGGTAGAAATAGAGTTTTATCGTACATCTGGCGTTATCAATATTTAAAAAAGGAAATGGTGACTGACTGATCTAATAATGCAAAATTTAAATCACTATTATAATGCAGGCAAGTAAAAAAGGATAGCCGAAAATTGATGACCTGAGTGTACAAAATAGGGGTTCAAATTGGTATGAAAGTGTGTCGATAATCGACCGTCACGTAAGCGATGCTGCAATCAAAAGCTACTATAATAATAAAATTGCAAAACCCTCATGGTCGAGTAAAAACGAAGCGAAACGTTATCCACTAGTAAACAGAAATCAACGATCAAATCGTTTAGCCATAAAATTTTATAGCTGGCTTACGTTACGTTGTACAAAGTAAAAATGTTTTACAATTTTATAAACATTTTATTAACACAAAGTACCGGCGCAAAAATAAAAATACTGCGTTGTTAATAATATTTTGTAGTCGCTAGTGGTAAGTTTAGTCTAGCCGATATATTATAAGGAATGCATCAAACATTGTTTAAAAATAAAGTGAGCTTATTGGGAGGTGAAAATATTGTAAGAAAACTTTAGTTATGATCCTAATTACCAAATGTACCTACAACTACAGATCATTAACTCAACTGCGTAAGTAAAGTTTTAACATAGTTTATAATGGCTTGAATGATTTCTATTTGCTTTAAAAAATCCAAGTAACATGTTTTATTACATTTTAGTAAACCTTCTGCTCCTTTTGTGCATCAGTCCAATTTGTGAATTAAAATATTATGATCATTTACGAAAAACTATAGCATTGGTAAGTAAAGCTATTGCAACTTAACTCATATCTCAATTTCTAGGATAATTTAAATAGGTAAGATTTATGCTACACAACCTACCTAGCCGAGCCTACCGAATTTACTAGATCTAGATAGACTTAGATCAAGTATTGAGAAAATGACGTTGACTGACAGAGATTACTGCCCCTTTGGGCGTCTATCGAACCGATGATGAAGAAATTCATTTATTTGCTTTAATCATGGTGACAGGGTAACAGTTAGAATACATAACATTATAAGTGTTTATTTTTTTGGTTGGTTGGTATGTTTACTGATGTATCCTTAATTATTACTCTCTTTTTTTTTGTTTATCCAATATAAGTTAGCCTCTAACGGCAATCTCACCTGATGGTAAGTGACGATGCACTCTAAGACTCTGACATAATATGACGCTATGACATAATCTCGACTGCACTCGTCTCTGTACCATACATACCACCATCTTGGATGACAATCCAAGGTGATTATGGAGGCTGAAATATGGACTACCATAGTCAGACTTCCAACAAAGTTACTTAATCACCGTAACTCTTAAAGTTAGCGATAAAATATTTTTGTATTACAGGAAGCATTTTCGAATAATCCCGAAAAAAGTATGGTGGTATCAACGTTGCTCTTACATTTCCCGCTATGCAAACTAGCTGCACACGCACAAGGTTACGCTAAAGATGAACTTCTGTCCATTTTGGGAATAAAGTCTCATTCAACGGTAAGTGTAACCACTTCGTTGTTCACGAGCGCTGAGAGAATTTAATGTTAATACCCTACTACACCTTTTGACGACCTCCGTGGCACAGTGCGCGCGCTGTCTCTTTATATAGTTGGAGGTCCTGGGTTCGATTCCCGGCTCGAGTCTGGTCTGGTGGGAGGCTGCGGCCGTGGCTAGTTACCACCCTACCGACAAAGACGTGTCGCCAAGCGATTTAGCGTTCCGACACGATGTCGTGTAGAAACCAATTAGGAGTATGGGTTTTCCATACCCCTAACAGGTTAGCCCGCTACCATCTTGACTGCATCATCACTTACCATCAGGTGAGATTGCCGTCAAGGGCTAGCTTGTAGTGGATAAAAAACAAAAAAAAAACAACAAAAAGTGTATCAAAATATGAACAACCGATAAAAGCCAGTTTACTTTCAATTGGCTGCGATTAAAATCCAGTATAAAGTAAGTACAATATCAGGTATAAAGTCACATTGATTCTTTTAAAAGTTTTCATTATTCATTCATCATACATTCTTGCGGCAAGTTTAAACAAAACCGGTCTCAAGAATGCCATTACTGGCTTCCCAAAAATGATCTAAGTTACGAAATTAATGCACACATTATGATAGTTACTGAGCACCAGGTCGGTCTAATAATAATTAATATCATAGTCGGTCCCTGGGTGATTTTCCAAGATAAAAATTATCATCATAATAAAAATCTTTGCGCCAAATTTAGTCAAGCTTAATTTAGTTGAAGACAAACAAACAAAAACAATTTAATTCCGTAAATTTCTAATATTAGATTGCAGTTACAGAATTGTTATATAAGTTTTGCCGATACGATGATTGAAACCAAAGACTTGGACCTAATTATATTGAACAAAATAATAGTTAACTCTGCGGCCGACGTTCGCTCATCATTTATAAGTAACAGCACCAATTTTGGTGTTAAAGTGGACCTAATAGGTTTTAATAATCCCCAAAAGACTGTTTCAATGGTTAATCAATGGGTAAGTTACGTAAAATTAAACTAATGAGTGAATTGAACGCTAAGCGATTCCTAAATAATATCTAATTATTTATCGTAAGTGCAGATGACATAAATCAACTATCATATTTATCATCTGCCAATCAACTTCCCACTGCTGGGCAAATCTTAGTATCTCGTAGGAGAGAGGGTTTTGGGATCACTCCAATAATTTGATTAAATGTTAGTCGTAATAACCGAAACCAACAGTTTAGTACGTTCTGAGGATATCTTCTGTTTATAATGCTAATTTCTTGCCTGCGGGCTGGTTCTGAGAATTTCAACAGAAAAATCTCGCCTCGGAAATCGAACTTAGGACAAATAACAAATAACTAGTCGAACACGTTCAAGTAAACCACTAGGTCAATGAAGCTGATATAACAAATAATGGTACAAATAAAAAAAACTTTTTCTTCTAGATTGATGCGGCATCATTTAAACGTTTAACTGATGTATTAGATATTACCGATATTAGTAATAAGACATCGATTCTTATCGTCAGTGCAGCGTATTTAAAGGTACTTATACACTCATTATTTTTTACCTCTTCTTCGCTTTCTCTCCGTTCTTCTTTGTTATTGCCATCACGTAATTCAATTCAATTACTTTAAAATATTTACTTTAAGCAATATGACCTAGATGTTAGAAGATTACGTGTTTTCCAAAACTTCGTCCACATTTGTTTCGGTCTTTTCAGTCCCGTGGAGGCCGTCTGTTTTCTCGGACATAAAAGTATCTTTCGTCTTAGTCCCATACTTCTTCAATTTCTTCATATTTTACGTTTTCTACGTGTCTTTGTTTTTCTTTTGCCACTTAAGCTAAATGTTTGTTAACCATGTTTCTCTTACTGCATTTTAAACTCACGTTTGATATGAAACGAAAATAATAGCTAATCAACTTTTACAACTATGTTTGTTGGATGATTTATTGACCGTTTAAAAAGGCTAATATTTTATTTTTTTTTTGTTTTTTGTCTATAATTATCAGGTAACATGGGAGTTCCCATTCGACATAAGATTAACGAAGAACGTAAAATTTCATCATCACGATGGAAATACTTCAATTGTACCAATGATGAAGAAGGCCGCTGCATATCTATATTTGGATGACCCTATTACTGGTGCATTGGTAATAAATTTGTTTAGACACTAATCTCTGGAAGTACCTACCAGTCAATTTGAAAAATGTATTTTTTCCATTTGATAGCCAAATTATTGAGAAAATTTGAATGAGCTACACAAATACAAAATAAAGCGCGCGATGCGTCGTGGCGGGTCGGGGTATATTATGATATCGAGTGAGCGATTATTTGTTAAACACAAATACTTATCAAAAGATCTACGCAGACTAGGTCACTGAGCACCTCTAATATTGTTTATATTTTTAATTTAAGAGAATACTTTTTCCTGTTTTTTATGAGAGATTTGGGTTCAAGAGTAGTATTCTATAAAGCTGAGGATTATGATGTTGATGACGCTGGCTCGTATTATTGGAAAAGCATGTATATCTAAGCTCTAATAGGAAGCAGCATTATAATTTATTTAGCATTCAATCTCAAACTAATCATTCGCTAATCTAATTTAATAAATCAAACGATAAATATGCCCTTTTTTAATATTCGTTCTTTTCTCCAGAAAAGTCCGTGGGCATAAACATATTTTTAATATTGGTTTATTTGCAGTTCGTTAACCTGAAGTTGGCAGCTTTTGGATTGTCCTTAACAATAGCAGTACCAAGTACTTCAAGAAATCTTAGCAGATTAATCCGACAACTATTGTCTCAGCCTGATATACTTCAGGGAGTGTATAAAAGGATGCAATACGAAAATATTAACGTGATGCTGCCAAGGTTCAAGATAAAGTCTTGTGTAGATTGGAACAAATATCTACAAAACGTAAGGCAACTACTTACTCAGAGATTTAGTTTTTCCAATAGGTTAATACTAGATTAAGTGAATAAAATTTAAGTATGTAACTATTTCTAGGATAATAAAGTGTAATCCATTTATAGGGTACTTTAAGGTCTCATTAAAAACTTGTACTATATCTACAAAATATAAAAATTTGCCTGGTATGTTTCATAGAACGAGGGAACTAAACACGTGGTTTAATGCAAATCGTACTCTGTTGTGTGTGTACTAATAATAATATATATTAAAAAATATAATTTTTAAAAAGAGAGTTTCTAATAATTTATATTTTTCATTTCAGATTGGACTATTTCAAATCTTTAACGAGACCAATTCAGGACTAAACGAAATACTTACGGAAAATAGCAAAACCAAAAATATATACCTGAGCAAAGTGAAACAGAAAACTTTTATCGATGTTGACGAAATGGGTATATTTAGACAAAAAATTAACAATGGTAAACTACTATGAATAATACCATAGGTCTGATTCACAATTTCCCGATAATTTAATTAAATAATCCAAACAATTTTATCAGCATAGTATCAGTTGATGTTTATCGGTAGATTGTGAAAAAGGCCCTAAGTGTAAAATGTAATATTAAAATACATTTGTGACTTTTAAAAATTAATTACATAAATTAATTACTTCGTTGATAATTAACACCTTCAGGGTGATAAATTTGATTAGGATTTTTAATCTACCGCAATAAAAAGAACTAGGAAGTTATTCTAAATTGCCAATATAATCAAAAAGTGTCACTGCAAGTTCACAGCAGTCTCTCAGGTACGTGGAGTTTATTGGCTTATTTACATGCACCTCTTTTTCAGATCGTAATATTTTCAACAACCCATATGCTCTAAGAGATAATCGAGGGCCGTTGGTAATGGCAAACAAACCGTTTCTTTTCGCTGTTAATCTGCAGAACGATCCCACCAATCGCTTTGACATGCACGAGTTATTCACTGGCGTATATTATGGACCTGAAAATTAATATTATTAAATAAATTATTTAAATTTATATCGTATAATATTGAAGTTTTTTTCTATCCACTACAAGTTTGCCCTTGACAGCAATCTCACCTGATGGTAAGTGATGATGTGATCTAAGATGGTAGTGGGCTAACCTGTTAGAGGTATGTATGGTAAACCCATACTTCTAATCGGTTAGTACACGACATCGTGCCGGAAGGCTAAATCGCTTGGTGGCACGTCTTTGTCGGAAGGGTGGTAACTAGCCACAGCCGAAGCCTCCGAATCCACAGGAAGCATTTTCGAATAATCCCGAAAAAAGTATGGTGGTATCAACGTTGCTCTTACATTTCCCGCTATGCAAACTAGCTGCACACGCACAAGGTTACGCTAAAGATGAACTTCTGTCCATTTTGGGAATAAAGTCTCATTCAACGGTAAGTGTAACCACTTCGTTGTTCACGAGCGCTGAGAGAATTTAATGTTAATACCCTACTACACCTTTTGACGACCTCCGTGGCACAGTGCGCGCGCTGTCTCTTTATATAGTTGGAGGTCCTGGGTTCGATTCCCGGCTCGAGTCTGGTCTGGTGGGAGGCTGCGGCCGTGGCTAGTTACCACCCTACCGACAAAGACGTGTCGCCAAGCGATTTAGCGTTCCGACACGATGTCGTGTAGAAACCAATTAGGAGTATGGGTTTTCCATACCCCTAACAGGTTAGCCCGCTACCATCTTGACTGCATCATCACTTACCATCAGGTGAGATTGCCGTCAAGGGCTAGCTTGTAGTGGATAAAAAACAAAAAAAAAACAACAAAAAGTGTATCAAAATATGAACAACCGATAAAAGCCAGTTTACTTTCAATTGGCTGCGATTGAAATCCAGTATAAAGTAAGTACAATATCAGGTATAAAGTCACATTGATTCTTTTAAAAGTTTTCATTATTCATTCATCATACATTCTTGCGGCAAGTTTAAACAAAACCGGTCTCAAGAATGCCATTACTGGCTTCCCAAAAATGATCTAAGTTACGAAATTAATGCACACATTATGATAGTTACTGAGCACCAGGTCGGTCTAATAATAATTAATATCATAGTCGGTCCCTGGGTGATTTTCCAAGATAAAAATTATCATCATAATAAAAATCTTTGCGCCAAATTTAGTCAAGCTTAATTTAGTTGAAGACAAACAAACAAAAACAATTTAATTCCGTAAATTTCTAATATTAGATTGCAGTTACAGAATTGTTATATAAGTTTTGCCGATACGATAATTGAAACCAAAGACTTGGACCTAATTATATTGAACAAAATAATAGTTAACTCTGCGGCCGACGTTCGCTCATCATTTATAAGTAACAGCACCAATTTTGGTGTTAAAGTGGACCTAATAGGTTTTAATAATCCCCAAAAGACTGTTTCAATGGTTAATCAATGGGTAAGTTACGTAAAATTAAACTAATGAGTGAATTGAACGCTAAGCGATTCCTAAATAATATCTAATTATTTATCGTAAGTGCAGATGACATAAATCAACTATCATATTTATCATCTGCCAATCAACTTCCCACTGCTGGGCAAATCTTAGTATCTCGTAGGAGAGAGGGTTTTGGGATCACTCCAATAATTTGATTAAATGTTAGTCGTAATAACCGAAACCAACAGTTTAGTACGTTCTGAGGATATCTTCTGTTTATAATGCTAATTTCTTGCCTGCGGGCTGGTTCTGAGAATTTCAACAGAAAAATCTCGCCTCGGAAATCGAACTTAGGACAAATAACAAATAACTAGTCGAACACGTTCAAGTAAACCACTAGGTCAATGAAGCTGATATAACAAATAATGGTACAAATAAAAAAAACTTTTTCTTCTAGATTGATGCGGCATCATTTAAACGTTTAACTGATGTATTAGATATTACCGATATTAGTAATAAGACATCGATTCTTATCGTCAGTGCAGCGTATTTAAAGGTACTTATACACTCATTATTTTTTACCTCTTCTTCGCTTTCTCTCCGTTCTTCTTTGTTATTGCCATCACGTAATTCAATTCAATTACTTTAAAATATTTACTTTAAGCAATATGACCTAGATGTTAGAAGATTACGTGTTTTCCAAAACTTCGTCCACATTTGTTTCGGTCTTTTCAGTCCCGTGGAGGCCGTCTGTTTTCTCGGACATAAAAGTATCTTTCGTCTTAGTCCCATACTTCTTCAATTTCTTCATATTTTACGTTTTCTACGTGTCTTTGTTTTTCTTTTGCCACTTAAGCTAAATGTTTGTTAACCATGTTTCTCTTACTGCATTTTAAACTCACGTTTGATATGAAACGAAAATAATAGCTAATCAACTTTTACAACTATGTTTGTTGGATGATTTATTGACCGTTTAAAAAGGCTAATATTTTATTTTTTTTTTGTTTTTTGTCTATAATTATCAGGTAACATGGGAGTTCCCATTCGACATAAGATTAACGAAGAACGTAAAATTTCATCATCACGATGGAAATACTTCAATTGTACCAATGATGAAGAAGGCCGCTGCATATCTATATTTGGATGACCCTATTACTGGTGCATTGGTAATAAATTTGTTTAGACACTAATCTCTGGAAGTACCTACCAGTCAATTTGAAAAATGTATTTTTTCCATTTGATAGCCAAATTATTGAGAAAATTTGAATGAGCTACACAAATACAAAATAAAGCGCGCGATGCGTCGTGGCGGGTCGGGGTATATTATGATATCGAGTGAGCGATTATTTGTTAAACACAAATACTTATCAAAAGATCTACGCAGACTAGGTCACTGAGCACCTCTAATATTGTTTATATTTTTAATTTAAGAGAATACTTTTTCCTGTTTTTTATGAGAGATTTGGGTTCAAGAGTAGTATTCTATAAAGCTGAGGATTATGATGTTGATGACGCTGGCTCGTATTATTGGAAAAGCATGTATATCTAAGCTCTAATAGGAAGCAGCATTATAATTTATTTAGCATTCAATCTCAAACTAATCATTCGCTAATCTAATTTAATAAATCAAACGATAAATATGCCCTTTTTTAATATTCGTTCTTTTCTCCAGAAAAGTCCGTGGGCATAAACATATTTTTAATATTGGTTTATTTGCAGTTCGTTAACCTGAAGTTGGCAGCTTTTGGATTGTCCTTAACAATAGCAGTACCAAGTACTTCAAGAAATCTTAGCAGATTAATCCGACAACTATTGTCTCAGCCTGATATACTTCAGGGAGTGTATAAAAGGATGCAATACGAAAATATTAACGTGATGCTGCCAAGGTTCAAGATAAAGTCTTGTGTAGATTGGAACAAATATCTACAAAACGTAAGGCAACTACTTACTCAGAGATTTAGTTTTTCCAATAGGTTAATACTAGATTAAGTGAATAAAATTTAAGTATGTAACTATTTCTAGGATAATAAAGTGTAATCCATTTATAGGGTACTTTAAGGTCTCATTAAAAACTTGTACTATATCTACAAAATATAAAAATTTGCCTGGTATGTTTCATAGAACGAGGGAACTAAACACGTGGTTTAATGCAAATCGTACTCTGTTGTGTGTGTACTAATAATAATATATATTAAAAAATATAATTTTTAAAAAGAGAGTTTCTAATAATTTATATTTTTCATTTCAGATTGGACTATTTCAAATCTTTAACGAGACCAATTCAGGACTAAACGAAATACTTACGGAAAATAGCAAAACCAAAAATATATACCTGAGCAAAGTGAAACAGAAAACTTTTATCGATGTTGACGAAATGGGTATATTTAGACAAAAAATTAACAATGGTAAACTACTATGAATAATACCATAGGTCTGATTCACAATTTCCCGATAATTTAATTAAATAATCCAAACAATTTTATCAGCATAGTATCAGTTGATGTTTATCGGTAGATTGTGAAAAAGGCCCTAAGTGTAAAATGTAATATTAAAATACATTTGTGACTTTTAAAAATTAATTACATAAATTAATTACTTCGTTGATAATTAACACCTTCAGGGTGATAAATTTGATTAGGATTTTTAATCTACCGCAATAAAAAGAACTAGGAAGTTATTCTAAATTGCCAATATAATCAAAAAGTGTCACTGCAAGTTCACAGCAGTCTCTCAGGTACGTGGAGTTTATTGGCTTATTTACATGCACCTCTTTTTCAGATCGTAATATTTTCAACAACCCATATGCTCTAAGAGATAATCGAGGGCCGTTGGTAATGGCAAACAAACCGTTTCTTTTCGCTGTTAATCTGCAGAACGATCCCACCAATCGCTTTGACATGCACGAGTTATTCACTGGCGTATATTATGGACCTGAAAATTAATATTATTAAATAAATTATTTAAATTTATATCGTATAATATTGAAGTTTTTTTCTATCCACTACAAGTTTGCCCTTGACAGCAATCTCACCTGATGGTAAGTGATGATGTGATCTAAGATGGTAGTGGGCTAACCTGTTAGAGGTATGTATGGTAAACCCATACTTCTAATCGGTTAGTACACGACATCGTGCCGGAAGGCTAAATCGCTTGGTGGCACGTCTTTGTCGGAAGGGTGGTAACTAGCCACAGCCGAAGCCTCCCGCCAAACCAGACTCGAGTCAGGAATCGAACCTAGGACCTCCAACTTTAGAACCGTTTGACAACCTCCGTGGCGCCCGCTGCGCCACGGAGGTTGTCTAACCTACTGTTGTTTGTTTGTTTGTCTAACTAACTATTGTTTGATCTACCTAGCTTAATTATCATTGTCACATTAAATCTAAAGATCCAACGCATTTCACTAATTTTTCATCGGTCCAGACACAGTTGTGTTATCATCTTTGATTATCACCTACATCCATTTCTAATTGCTGAGTCTGATGACCTTAATCGAATCTCGGCTTAAAATAGATTTTCTGACGGTTTTTCCACATATTATCGTATTTTGTCATTACTGGCATTCTAAAGCACATTCCTGACTTTTCTTTTATAGTGAATTTATTCACTTATGATTTATCATCATCATCATCTGTCTTATTTGACAGTAATAATCGTATTATACACACGTATAGTTTTCCTCCGTTTGTTCCAATTAAGCGCCGGTAATGAAATTACTAACAACTATACTGCAACAAACAGTATTTCTGGCAAAAAAAATGTATTCATCATTAATGCGGCCTTATCTATACAAATAAATAAAATTGGAGTGTCTGTTTGTAATATTGAAATAACCGTTTTTTACTACATTCATATGAAAATGTATACGGTACATACACCAAAATAACATTTTTTACAATTTTTGTCTGTTTGTCTGTCTGCCTGTTTGTTCCGGCTAATCTCTGAAATGGCAGGACCGATTTTACCGGACTTTTATTGGCAGGTAGCTGATGTAATAAAGAGTAACTTAGGCTACTTTTATTTTAGAAAAATAAAGTAATGTTGCAATGTCCAAGTACTGTCCAGTACCGCGCGCAGCTCATGCGCATGCCACCGCCTGTGCCATCACGTCTCGGGCGCCTTCCACTTCTCCCACCAAATGTTTTAGTTTAGTAATTATTCCAAGTAATACAGGTTAGTAGTGATTGAAAGACAAACAAACACACTTACTCTCAGCCTCAGCTAGTGTAATATATAACTTTTAATCTGTAGCTGCCTATACAATACGGCACTACATTACTTCATACATCGAGGTTCGCATCACACGTCTTCATCGCTTGCCAGCCGCCTGCGACTGACCATGGGGCATTTGTTTGTATCTTTTTTTTTTTTTCGTTTTATGGCTTTACACAGATTAGCCAATGTCAAGTTTATAGCAATGTAGAAGTTAGGGAGAAATGGCGGGAAACTTCGCACTCTGCGGACGCGGATCCCTCAAACCCTTCCCAAATTAATACCTGTCAACCATTCAGACAACCAGCCACTACACAAACGACACCAAAACTGTCCACGACACAACCAACACCAGTCCTTTGCAAAATTAGCCAACAAACATTAATTCAAGAAAAGCGTGAAAAAACCGCGCCCGCCATATACGAAGTCTCCCGCCTTTCTCTTGTTTGTATCTAACCATCGAGTAATTCTCAATTTAACTGTTAGACAGTAAGAACATCTGTGCTTTGTCTGTGCTTTAACATAGTTATATACCTATATCGCTCAAGTGTTTCTGACTTTAATTTCATTTCAAAAGATTACAAGAGTGTAGAAGTCACCAAATGTAATTACACGGTAAAATTACTTAAAAAAATGATCAACACTCACAATGACAGCTAACTGTTAGTCGCGTGGCGGTCACGTGCGACCCATTTATACAACTACCGTCTGTATAATAGGGCCAATTAGGGCCAATCTCAAAAGACTCAAAATTACAGACCTTAACGCCAATTACGTAGCATTATTTGAACTAAATGAAAAGGTTATTGAAATGAATAATGGTGATGCAAATGAACTTACTTAAGTGGGTACAGCGTTAGTGTTGATTTATGATGAACAATTTCAAACGTTATACTTTTGTAATAGGGCTTAAAGCTGTGTGTGTTTCTAAAGTTTCAGATAATGTGGATGTGATGCGTATGCAGTTAAAACTTTAAAGTGTGGGATCATCCTCTCTGAAAGCTTATATCTAAGGTTCGATTCTCGTCATTGGCAAGAACTTATTTTAAAATGACAAATTATTAATTTACTAGAAGACTGTAAATCCTTATTAAAAATTTGTCGTAGTGTAGTGTGCCGTCTTTCAAGTGAGTTCCTTGTGAGGTTATCATAATACAAATTAATGTTTGTTAAGTAGGAACTTTTAACCATCAATTACAAGACAGACACAAACCGAAAAATGAACAAAAAATAAATGTATAAAAATACAAATTTTAGGAACACCTCTACACCTCCTTACCTTTATAAACCTCATAGCTCAGTTGATTTGCAAAGTATTTCTCTGATTTATGTCACCGCAAAGTAACTGCTATTTCTATTCAATATAATTATCACTAACCCACTGGCCAGGTGTGAATCAGTAGACTTCACTCGTTGAAAACATTATGGAAGAAATATCAAGCATACAGCATCTCTCTAGGTAAAATAAAAATTACTAAAACTCTGAAAATTAGAATTGCTACCAGCTATATTACAATTATGAAGCCCGAAAACATCACACATCTCTTTTGAGCAGCCATGTAAAAAATGTAATAAAATTTGTTGGTAAATCCGTTTCACCGCCATTTAGGCAAGCGCTTATTCGAACTAAATATAATTGTGTCCCGAGTGTATTTGGCTGTCGGATAGAGATGGAATCCACGGTATGGTATTACAACGGATTGTTTATTTTACTGATATTCAATTCTCAGGCTAAGTTTGCTGTTAGTAGTAATTTTGTCACGATCTGAAAACTTACTATCGTTGCTCAAAGCAGTATTATTTGAAATGACAGACTAATATGTATTAACTCTGACGTTTAATGCCTCTGTGGCGCAATGCATGCGTTGTCGCATTATAAAGTTGGGGGTCCTGGGTTCGATTCCCGGCTCGAGTCTGGTCTGGTGGGAGGCTTCGGCCGTGGCTAGTTACCACCCTACCGACAAAGACGTGTCGCTAACCGATTTAGCGTTCCGGCACGATGTCGCGTAGAAACCAATGAAGAGCGTGGGTTTTCCATGCCCCTAACGGTTTAGCCCGCTACCATCCTAGACTGCATCACCACTTACCATGAAGTGAGATAGCCGTCAAGGGCTAACTTGTAGTGCATAAAAAAAAAGTAAAAGAGGCATTTATAATGCTGAACCAAAGGTGTCCAGTAAAACAAAATCGCTTTTACGATATCTCGAATGATAACAATAATCAGGAACGACGGGGTTGAACAAAGCCAATTTTCTAACTCTGGCTCGGTAGTGAGAATTCCTTAACGGGCAAACCAATACTTGCAATTTTTCAGTCCCATCTCGAAATCGAACCCTATTAATTTATACTCGAACGTGTTAACTACTAGACCAACAAGGTAGACTTACACTCATGTAACTAAGCAGTTACAACCAGTTTTAGAAAATCAATTTGAGTGCGTGCGCTGTCGCATGATGAAGGTTTAGTGGTCGATTCCGGGCTCGAAACTGGCCTCGTGGGAGACTTTGGTGATCACTAGTTATCACCGTATCTACAAAAACGAGTTATTAAGCGATCATCAGGAGTATGGGTATACCATATCCCTAACAGGTTAGTCCGCTACCACCTTAAACTGCATCTTCACTAAACCACCAGGTGAGATCGCTTTCAAGGACAAACTTATATTGAAATAAAAAAATTGGAATAACTGAGTTTAAACATGGTTGAACTGGGAATAAGAACCACGTAGCCAGTCTGCTATGCACTCCCCACAACACCTAATCAAGTCATAACGTCGTTTATCTCCTGCACTGACTACAACGATCCCATCAAAATTATTCACCGTCGGCACTTTGTATGCATGGCAATTTAGATTTTAGCTGTATACAAATTGCCATAGAAACAATCACAAGCAATTATTAAGGCTTAGGGCTCCGAGCGTCAGAAATATGCAAAATATTTTGGGGGTTTTAAATGAACCCCGCAAGCAACATATCTGAGGCAGGGGACAAATCGAAGCTATATAGAATATCATGGAGGATTTTAATCTGGTCATCTCATGCTCTCTTTACCAATATTATTAATGAGAGCGATGGAAGGAGCTATTCTTGGAGGATCTCTACGTCATGGAACCACAAAAGAGGAGTTCGGTAAAAGAACCAGTTACTGATATAGCACAACGAGTCGCAGGTCAACCCCAACTGCGTGAAGAGATAACATCGAACGGGTACGGGTCGCAGCGAGCCTACTTTGATACTTTACCACCATAATCGATTTAAGCCGTCGCTACCTACTGAGCCAAAATCAATATGCAAGCTCGCTTACTAACAAATAGTTATACCGTCAGTTCAGCTAACCAGAGCAACTATCTAATATAGTATTATTACGAAAAAAATATTTCTAGTTAATCAAAGTTTATAATCGCTCGTCACAACGTAGGGAGTAGGTAGTTCGACAAACGGATTCTCAGACCTTACTCGTAATAAAAAAATCATAGTGATTAAAGTGCTTACGTTTTTTTGTGATTTCCATGCATAGAAGGTTCTAGGACTTAAATAAGAGAAGAAAAAGAAGGCAACCGTCGAAGATGCATGATCAAGTGTTATCTAAATGAATTAAAAACATTTTTACCCAGAAGGGTACAAATCGCTGTTTAACTGTAAACTGTGATTAAAAGTGTACTTAGAACCCTGGACTGAAGGGCTGATTAAAGTCGCAACAGACTTATAAGGTGTTCCAATTACAAATTGTTCACTGGACTACAGATTACGTTAAAGGATATTAATGTTTAGGCGCCTCCCCATCTTCTAAGTCATAATAAGATCCTATATTTATACAAAGTCGCCCATGCGGGGTATACAATCGTCCCTTGCTAATTATTCACCGCTCCCATTCTGTATGCATGGCGATTCAGATTTTAGTGATGTTCAAATAGCCAGCGGAGCAATGGCAACCAATTATTAAGGTTTGAGGGCCGGAAGCGGTGTTAAATATTATGCAAATGTTTGAGTTGTACAATTATTGCCTAAATTAAGATCCAACTAAGTTCACAAGTCCCGAACTTTAACTTAATATCGTAAACTGAAGGCCTATCGAGCGAAGTTTTTTTTCATCTAGGAAATTGTAACGATGTCAACCTCTTTGGTGCAGTGGTAAGAGGAAGTAATTGCCGGGTTCTATCCTCGGTAGGGGCTATTTTGTCTGATCTGGTTTGGTGTAAGGCTTGAGCAATGGCTAGTTACCGATCAAGACGTACTGACAAGAGATTTAGAGTTCCATTACGATGCTGGGTAGAAACTGATTAAGCATATGGGTTTAGTATGACTGCGTGATCCCTTAAGCTTAAAGTATTCGGTTTCCTGCCAAGCTTTTGTCTGGTGGGATTATTCGGCTAAATACTTGACTGACTAAGCCAGTTTTTCACACACTTGTAACAGAAATTTACTGTACGTAGTTTTAAAGCCACAGTTATGTCTGAGGAGTTAAAATTATAGTCAACATTGGATGCGAAATGCCTTATGCGGTGGTTCAAACCGGCTCTTGACGATGCACAGTGGACGTGAAATGCTGGTGGTGGAGCTTCCATTTCATAGGGTATTTAAATAAGCAATATTTTGTTTTTGATTATTTGTTTCATATGTTTCGTCATCTCTCTATTTATATCAATATTAATTAAAATTAATGGTTGTTAGTTTGTCTTCTAGGGCTTTCTCTTTTTAATTGAAATAGAAGTGAAACTTTATTAGGGTGTTCCAGGAACGAACGAGAGTGTTCCATATGTTTTTGTTTATGTGTAATGGCAACACATGTCGGGTATATCTTGTTTTATGTACAAATTGATGTTACGTTATTTCCAAGGCGTCCCGCGACGTCTTAATACAAATAAAACGATGTTCAATGCTGATACAACAAACGATGGAATTAATGAAAGTACGACCTCAGGAGGTGTGTGTTACCTAAATTTTAATAAAAGGTTAATATAAAATCCTGATTATAAATATTAGCCTCCCTCCCACTGCTGGGCACCAGACCCAGATCACAGGAGAGAAGGTTTTATAAAAAAGGGCCCTCCACACTACTCCATCCTTGACTGTCGTAATACGTGGCGATTTGAAGTAGACTATGCAACACGACTCCAATCCCACCAGGAAAAAGGGATAATTGTCTGTACAGGTATAAATTATTTTAATATACCTGGCAGTAACTACTACACAACTCTCTATAATTCTACAAAGTACAAGTCAATTAACTTTCTACAAGACTAAAGAGTAGCCATTTTAAACCGCACAGTATGTTCTACTATTTAAATAGACCCTTATTAACTACGACACTATCTACCATTCGGGGATACCTACATTTTGTATTGATGTTAGACAGGATAAAGCGACACATTTATCAGCATATAGGTTAGATATTTTGGGTATCCTTACATTAATTCAACGTTTTACACGTTAAGCAGACAAACAACTTTCTAATGCAACCATCTTTAATTAAGAATAAAAGTGTCAAATAACACAACTTATATTCTGTGCTGTTGTCATATTATCACCATGCTTAATGCGTGCTGTTAAAATGTAAAGGGTAAATTCATAAATAATGGTAAACGAAACGAACGATAGTTCAGTAAAGAATTTTATTACCCAAACCATACCCGAAAAGTTAAGTTTCACTAGAGTATAAAAACAGATAACTTATCTGCATGTAATTTTTCGGTCACGAAAATGGAATGGTATGATAAAGCAAGTTTGTCAGACATGCGTGCTACCAGAAATACCCGTAATTTAAAACAGCGGCACTCACTTGTGTGCGTAGCACGTAAATGTGCATGGAGTGCAAGCACATAATTATATAAATGTGCGTGGAAACAGGACAGCACTATATCGCTAGTAATCTCTTATAGCGAGAGGTCCTATGCACATCAAATTAGCGTCAGCGCATTTGACTCACTATTGACCAATCAGACGGAGTAAAAATAAGTTCTAAGCGTAGTCAAACTGAACTGGTTATTCTTTCGCATGGAGTGCTTCAATATATCCCGGCGTTCAATAGTTTTCTCCATATCCACTCTTCACTTTGGATCTCTCTGTTACCATTAGTTCAAGTAGCGAAGCATCAACCGCGCCTCCATCAGGTAGTTAGGTACGGTGTGCAGAAAAATCGCACGCCGTCCCGCCTGACGGCCGCCATTTGTTAATTCGTTGAAATATCGCGGCAGGCGACGGCCATTCATTATAAGGCCGGCTCGTTTGCGCACACGTGTGACCCGGTACCGTCAGCACGCGACGATTTATTGCTTGCATTTGTGCAAATTATTTTAATATGACTTGTATGATTTAATGTGACACGTTGGGGCAGGTCTTTTTTGTTCTTTTCGATTTTACCATTGCGTATATTGTACTATGTCGGGAAGGAAACGTTTAATTTCATGCGTTTAATCATAATTGTAAATCATTTTTTTGTTTTATTTATAAGTTCGACGCTCCGTGGCTAAAACAAAATAAACCTAAATCACAATTTTAACATGCCTAACTATATTCAACAATTAATTTTAATAAAAACTTTGCTTCACTTTTAGTATCGAAAAAAATATATGTAATGAGAAAATGCTATCATCCTTATGGTTATGTTGACCGTTAATTTAATGTAGTTCAACATACAAGTGCATCCACATTTTGCCTAAGGACTGAAATCTAATAACCTGCACAAAAATTTCAACAGAAAACCGCACTGAAATCCAAAATAGCATATGTACACGTAACCTCCAACGCCAATCACACACGTACGTGTTAGGGTCAAATACGTCATATGCAATTCTTACAATTCTTATGCATTTAGTCAAGCCAAAGGTGACACTACGTATTACGTGTTTTCTTTTGCGTCTAAGTTACTATAATTTTCTTCATCCGATCCGAGGCACTAGATTTGCATGCTTGGAATTCTGAATGGAATGTGTCCAAATATTACCAAACGAAGTTTAATCATAACCGAGAGTCGAACACAGGACTCCGTCTCCCCTGATCAACGCTGATATCCAACTGTATACAAGTCAAGAGACTGATTCGCGACGCTTAAACTAAGCAATGCCGCAGACAAACAAACTGATTATAATACTATATTAGTATAGCAATAATGATATCACAGATGAGGCTCACGTTTCGTCGAGCAGTGTCGAGGGTCATAGTGTATTCAGCGGCGGCTCCCTTAGCACATTATCTACGCATAATTTGCTTAATTAAGATGGTATGTCTGAGCACTGATCGCACACCTTCTTCCACGGCCCCACCAGCCTCGCGGCTATATCTGCTGAATCATTACAGGAATGTGATCTTGACACATTGATCTTGTTCCCTGGACTTGACTCCCAACAAATTGTTTTTCTCATTATCACTACAAACACGCATAGCAGTGATATCTATACATCTATAAAATTGTACTGTAACTGAATGAATTACAATGGCAAGCCAAGAGATTAGGATGAATTTGATTTCAAATTTCTGTCTACATACTACATAAAATTAGAAATTCATTCAAAGGTAATTAATGGTATACGATTTTAAAACAAATCACTAAATGAAATATCTGGGATGTCTCTCAATAGGTTCAAAGTTTATATAAAACGTAAGCTTGTAATAAAGTCCTCTTTTAGTGTGAAGGATTATGTAAATTATAAACAAGCTTGGGTATGAGTATTGCTCTAATACGATATCTCTTGAATAATTTTAATTGGCTTGAGAGATGGTGATAACAAAAAGAAAATTTACCTGGCTAAGTTTGTTGTGGGTTTCTTGTCAGACCAGGGTGCGTTTGAAACCCTCATGGCTTTAGTTTTAAGTTTATGAATGTAGTAGTGTATCACCATCAAATCCCTACTGTGTAAATTACATGACATCAAAAGTGCGTTTTAAAGGACTATTTGAATAAAGATTATGATCGATTGTTTGATTTGATTGATTGCTTACTTGTACAGAAAATCTATCGGTAAACATTTTCAGCATCAGCTAATTGAACAAACATTGGCAAGAATGTTCGATATTCTGTTAAACCTAATCTACACGTCCATTTCTTACTGCCATTATGAATGCGAAAGTTTGGAAGTATTAATGTTTGTTATTGGAAGAAATTTAGCACGAAGATAGACCGGTTCAGTTTACATAGGTTACTTTAATCTCGGAATAATGTATGGGATGGGATTTTCATTTTTTATAGAGCTTATGATTTTTTTATCGAAGTGGTAGTTTACTCAGGCCATCGGTTATCATACGTACAAATCGAAATTCTCTTGCTTTGGAAGTCAGAGGCACCTGCTAGTAATAATATAAATTAGTTTTTTTTATATACTACAAGTTAGCCCTTGACGGCTATCTCACCTAAGTGGTAAGTGATTATGCAGTCTAGGATTGTAGCTAGCTAACCTGTTAATGGTGTGGTAAACCGACACTCCTAATTGGTTTCTACCAGACATCGTGCCGGAGCGCTAAATCTATCTAGGTGGTAACTAGCCACAGCCGAAGCCTCCCACCAGACCAGACTCGAGCCGGGAATCGAACCCAGGACCTCCAAATTTATAATGCGATAGCGCGTGCACTGCGTCACGGAGGTCATAAAAAAACACAATTGATCTATCTTCTCATCAGTAAATTTTCATCATAGACATTGAAAACTTAATAGCTCATGAAAGCAGAGGGTTGTTAGTACCGAATGGAATGAATGGGAAACTACTCGTATCTTACTAATGTCACCACTTAATCATTTCTTATTTTAAGTCGTTTATAATAACAAACTTCGTCTGTGTATTGCATATTTACTATGTATTTGAAATAGATAATTGTGAAATCAGTTACGATCAGGGGTGGCAATGACACGAGCGCCATCTGTCAGCTTGTTAGCGACCGCAAACTGGGGGGAGGGGGCAACGCGCCCCAATCAGCGATTTTGTTTCCATTGCTATGGGTGTTATGTGGATTATCATAATAATCATTATCAACCCAGTACTAGTCCACTAGGAGGCATGAGTCTCCTCGCATAATAAAAAGGTTACCTGAAACCCGCGCTGGAAAAAAAGTAATGTTTAGACGCGCCTCTCAATATTATTCACATTAAGAACCTTCAGACGTGCAGCTTTCTTCAGAATATTTCCTTCACCGTCGAAGCGAGTCATCATCATGAACAACCCATTACCGGCTCACTACAGCACGGGTCTCCTCTCAATATGAGAAGGGTTTGGCCATAGTCCACCAGGCTGGCCATGTGCGGATTGGCAGACTTCACACGCCTTTGAGAACATTAGGGAGAACTCTCAGACGTGCAGGTTTCCTCACGATGTTTTCCTTCACCGTTGAAGCAAGTGATATTTTAATATTTTAAAAACGCACATAACTCCGAAAAGTTAGAGGTGCGTGCCCGGATTCGAACCGCCGACCTCTGATTAGGAGGCTGACGCCCTAACCACTAGGCTACATAGGCGAGTCATACCTATCTTGATCTCAAAGAGGTGCGTGGTGGAAATCGTACTCGCCCCCCCCCCCCCCCAAGTGAAGCCCAAATATTTATCTTTATATAACATCGCGGGCAACGAGCAGACGGGTCTTCAGGTGTTATAATCAATTAACCTCGCCCATGAACATCAGCAAGACCAGCGGAAGTACCGATGCGTTGCCGGCTGAACCCGCTCTCCTAATCGGTTTCTACTTGGCGTCACAAACAAACGCTAAATCGCTTGGCGTTATGTCTTTGTCAGTAGGGTGGTAACTAGCCTCGGCCTTAGCCTCCCAGACTCGAGTCGGGAATTTAAGCCAAAACCTAACTATTTATAATAAGACAGCGCACGCTCGAATCGAAGGTCGTCAAATGTAAATACCACCTATACGACAAACATAACCTTACATTTCTTAACGAGTTGTTAAGCTGAATGTGTGAGACAAATCATTATCATCATCATCATGATCAACCCATTACCGGCTCACTACAGAGCACGGGTCTCCTCTCAATATGAGAAGGGTTTGGCCATGTGCGGATTGGCAGACTTCACACGCCTTTGAGAACATTCTGGAAAACTCTCAGGCGTGCAAGTTTCCTCACGACGTTTTCCTTCACCGTTGAAGCAAGTGATATTTTAATGACTTAAAAACGCGCATAACTCTGAAAAGTTAGAGGTGCGTGCCCGGATTCGAACCGCCGACCTCTGATTAGGAGGCTGACGCCCTAACCACTAGGCTATCACCGCTTATAAGACAAATCATTACATTGGAGTTCCAACCCTGCAAGCTTCTGTGGAAATCTCCAAGTTCAATAGGGATCTTTCCTTGTGTTTTTATCTTTTTGTAGGACAACAAGTAGGCCTAGTTGCTCGTGGTCATATTTGTATGCACATTTTAAGATTTTTTTTCCGGCCTATTTATACCATAACATTAAAAAACATTCAAATTTGAAAACTACTTATTACTAACTAAATAAAAACTAAAATAAAAGTTAGAGGCACTACAAAAAGGTGTAGGCCTCATAAAGACACGAAACGTGGTATTATATTGATATATTAATATAAGCGCGTAGACTCGGTAAACCTTGAACTAAGCTGGCAGAAGTAAGAGCATTGACTAAATGCCTTAAACACGGTCACTTTCGGGACATCAGAGCAGCGTGCTAAATTGCGCGTTATCATTTCAGTTACCATCGCAACGGCCCAGTGCTCCCTCTCATCATATATAATGCTTAGATATGAATTGTAAAGTATACCTATGCGAAATGAAAGAGGCCCAAAACAACTTTCATATTATATTACTCAAGTTAATGCAATGATTATAATATAATATATATGAAAATTATTGAATTTTATTAATATCAACTTGAATTTTTCGAAAAAAATTTTTTTTTTATTCACCACAAGTTAGCCCTTGACTGCATCTCACCTGATGGTAAGTGATGATGCGGTCTAAGATGGTAGCGGGCTAACCTGTTAGGGGTATGGTAAATTCATACTCCTAATCGGTTTCTACACGACATCGTGCCGGAACGCTAAATCGCTTGGCGACACGTCTTTGTCGGTAGGGTGGTAACCAGCCACGGCGGAAGCCTCCCACCAGACCAGACTCGAGCCGGGAATCGAACCCAGGACCTCCGATTTTTAAATGGAACAGCGCACGCGCTGCGCCACGGAGGTCGTCAAAACATATTTCAAAATACTGATTTTATTTTAAATTAACATTACAAGGTATCCAAATTCTTAAAATATGTATTTAAACACCGTTCACTAACACATTAAAGGTGAACGCGGAAAGTTAGCGCAAGAGGTAATTTGGCAGGTTTAATCGAATCAAGTCAGATCGCTCGAATACCGAGTTTCACGTCGGTTGAAAATTTTGGATAAATTTCGGCCACTTACGAGCGCTAACTCCGCAGGTTAGAGCGAGTTCGGGAAGTTTTAAGTAGATTTTATTTTACTGAAACCAAGTGCCGGCGTAGTTATGGCTACTGGTAATACCCGTATCCGGCCGTTCGTCGTTCATATACTTACATACTTCCAACATCATAATTCTTGCATCCGTTTTGAAACCACGCACCAGTTCTATATAGATTATACATACGATAAAAACCCTGCGTTAAAGATTGCTTATTAACTCATGATCAACCCATTGCCGGCTCACTACAGAGCACGGATTTCCTCCCAATATGAGAAGGGTTTGGCCATAGTCCACCACGCTGGCCCTATGCGGATTGGCAGACTTCACACGCCTTTGAGAATATTATAAACTCTCAGGCGTGCAGGTTTCCTCACGATGTTTTCCTTCACCGTTGAAGCAAGTGATATTTTAATTGCTTAAAAAACGCACATAACTTTGAAAAGTTAGAGGTGCTTACCCGGATTCGAACCCCCGACCTCTGATTAGGACGGACGCGGCGCGGCTTATTAACTAATTATAATTAATTATTGACTCAAAAAAATTAGCAAAAAATCCTTGCTAAGTGTGTAGTGGTATTCTCCTTAGACCTGGACGCGTTTTGAACCTTCAAAGCTTGAAGATATAATGTTGTTACCAATCACTTCATTTATAAAAATAATGACTCAATGATCATGTTTCGCTGTGTAACATTAGTTGTGATAGCCTAGTGGTTAGGACGTCAGCCTCCTAATCATAGGTTAGGGGTTCGAACCCAGGCACGCACCTATAACTTTTCGGAGTTATGTGCGTTTTTAAGCAATTAAAATACTACTTGCTTCAACAGTGAAGAAAACCATCGTGAGGAAACCTGCTTGCCTGAGAGCACATGGCCAGCGTGGTGAACTATGGCCAAACCCCTCTCATATTGAGAGGTCTCCTACCCGTGCTCTGTATTGAGCCGAGAATGGGTTGATCATGATACTGTTTCGCTCCACCCAGTAATCGTTGAGATAAACCAACCCTTTAATAAATTATCTTGCCATAAAAACTTTGCGGCTCAAAATATAACCATTGTATTGGTACATATATAGCAGGCACTGTTACGTATTCTGTGGTTTGGGTCCCAAAGCAGTCGCTTACTGAATTAGGCGCTTCGAACGCAACTGCTAACTAGTGGATCGTGATTAATTAAACGCATTCCAGGCGCTGTCTCGTCTGGGAGTTATTATTTGTTACACACAGAACTCGGGGAAAAGTCTTGCGTGTCCAAAAGGTTTCAGAATTAAACTATATTTTCTGATAAGCTTTGTTACGTATAAGCCGGGTTTAACAACCTACAAGATGCCTATTGCTGGACATAGAACGTCTTGTCTCCCTGCAATTTGTTAGATGTTATATGTAAAAAAATGTGTCTTCCACCACTGAGTTTTTTATAATTTCAGAATCCTTAACCATAATCCATATCAAGTTTAATTCTTTATTAATAGGGTTTACTTGATGTTAAGTGGTTACCGTCACCCATGGAGATCTGCAGCACCATAGGAGCCACCGGTGCTTTGCCGGCTTAAACCATTCTCCTGTTTGTTTTCTCGGCATCATATCGGAACGCTAAATGGTTTGGCGGTATGACAATGCCAGTAGGGTGGTAAGTAGCCACGAAACCTACCACCAGATCCAAATCAATTCGAGTATGAGATGCTCGCCCAGGACAGGATTTATAATACGACACGCCACGCACTACACCACCGTGTTTGTCAAATATACCCACCCGGGTGTATTATTAGTAAAGTTTTCTTTTGCGTGCGCATGAAATCTGACATACCTGATGATTAAGGTAGTCAAAAATCTCGCGTAAAATGGTATCAGTCACACATATCACAGACAGATAACGATATTGTCGATACACAATTATGATGCTATCGTAACGAGGGCGGATCGGGAGCAGTCTGTCAACTTGTTAGCCACCGCAACCTGCTCGCTGTACCGTGTACCAGCAGGTATAGCAGGCCGCGTGCCACAATCAGCGACTTTGTTTGATCTGCCATAACTCCATAGTTAGGGGTGATGCCGACGCACACTGCTTCACGCAGTATTCGCGTTACGTACCGTCATACATAAACAATATTCTTGACGATGATTGTTTATTTGCAGAGTAATTCTATTATAATTGTTTGACATTGGCAGTGAATACATAGATATAAGCGCAGTAACTATTTTTCTTTCTTTTAAAATAACTTTTGGAAACAATTTATCAATAGTTGTGAATAATTATTGTTACTAATAGTATTTTATCAATAGTCTTTAAACCACACTAATTCACACTGTTCTTAGTTACTTTATGAGTGTAGTTTAAAGCACAAATTTGTCGTCACAATCACGATGCGACGCGAAGAGCAAGCACATCGAGCGACAAATCGGTGGCGATTTTTAGTTGTAACAATTCACACTATTATTAAAACGTTCTATGTAAAATTGAACTGGCACCAAAGATTCAAAAGACGAAGAAAAGCTTATATACGGATTATTAAGAAAATTGACACAAATCATCTTCTGTCTAATACAGCGTAAAGGATTTCGCCTAGCGCAATTTAAAAATTTGCCATAGTTCGGTCACTGTTATTAAGTTAGTTAGACATGTTAGTAGCTCAGACGTTATTAAGGCCTTCCGATTAACAAATATTAAGAAAACAAATGACTTGTGGGGCATTTCCGTTAATGTTATAAGGTCATTGATTGATATTGTTGCACCCGACCTAGCTTTTATTTTTAACAATTGCATTGACTGTGGTGTGTTCCCTGACTTAATGAAACATAGCAAGTTAATTCCGTTATTCAAATCTGGTAGTACTACTGACCCCACTAACTTTAGACCGGTATCAGTACTACCTACTTTCAGTAAAATCTTTGAAAAACTTATTTTAACGCAATTAATTAATCATTTTAATAGAAACAATTTATTACACGCCAAACAATTTGGTTTTACACGGGGTCGCTCAACAACCGACGCTGGTGTTGAGTTAATACACAATATATTTAAAGCCTGGGAGGAGTCACGTGACGCACTTGGTGTTTTTTGTGATTTGTCCAAGGCTTTCGATTGTGTTGAGCATGAAACATTAGTCAGAAAACTACACCATTATGGACTTCGGGGGGTAACTCTAGATTTAATGACCTCGTATTTACGTGACAGAGTTCAACAAGTAGACGTAAACGGGAAACGGTCTAACGGGTCATTTGTGAAAATAGGGGTTCCTCAGGGATCTATATTAGGACCTTTTCTGTTCCTCATTTACATAAATGACCTTCCTTACCTTACTAAGGACAATAGCGGGATAGTATTGTTTGCTGATGATACATCACTCGTTTTTAAAATTAAACGACGTGAAACAAATGTTGACGGGGTAAACAACTCTCTCGCGAAAGTAGTACATTGGTTTGAGGCTAATAACTTAGCACTTAATGGGAAGAAAACAAAGTGTATTAAATTCACGTTGCCCAATGTTAAACAGGTGAAAACCAGTGTACTACTTAATAATGAGGAATTGGATCTGGTAAATACGGCTACATTCTTAGGCATAACGTTAGACGCTAAACTTCAATGGGGTCCACATATAAATAATTTATCGCACAGACTTAGCTCTGCTGCTTACGCGGTAAAAAAGATCCGTCATTTGACGGATATAGAGACTGCCAGACTTGTATATTTTAGCTACTTTCACAGCATTATGTCATATGGTATTTTATTATGGGGTAATGCTGCTGATATAGACACTATATTCGTTTTGCAGAAGAGGGCTGTTCGTGCGATATATAAATTAGGTCCCAGAGAGTCATTAAGAGATAAATTTAAAGATTATAAAATAATGACAGTGCATAGCCAATATATATATGAAAATTTAATGTATGTTCATAAAAATATTGATAAATTCAAGAAAAAAATGGACTGTAACGCACTGAACATTAGAAGTAAAAGTAAGCTTGTAGTACCGTTTAGTAGGCTGCACAAAATTAGTAACTCATTCAAAGGAAATTGTATTTTATTCTATAATAAATTACCTATTGATATCTTGGAGATGTCTATCAATAAGTTCAAAGTTTTTATAAAACGAAAGCTTGTAGAAAAATCATATTACGATATTAAGGATTATATAAACGATAAAAAAGTTTGGGTGTGAATTGCTCTATCTCCATAGGTACTATAGTTTATTATTAATTTTATTCATTATGTGAGATGGTGATAACGAAAAAAAAGAAAAACCCCGGCTAAGTTTGTTGTGGGCTTCTTCTTAGACCGGGGCGCGTTTGGAACCCTCATAGCTTTAGTTTTAAGTTTACGAATATAGTTATCACCATGAAATAACTACTGTGTAAATTATTGACGCGTCAAAAGTGCCTTTTTAAGGACTATTTGAATAAAGATTATTTTGAATTTGAATTTGAATTTAAGAAACTTGACTTCCGTCGGTATTTCTGTATTTTCTTGGTTTTAAGCAGTTAAAAAGTCATATTACTGTCATATGTTACACACTACGTTTGGCTACACGATTGTTATATGGAGATATAGTTAGATATAGTAGTTAATAAAATGACATGTATTTGGACGAAGTTATGTATAAAAGATAAGCCCTACATTTTAATAGTGTTTCACAATTTTAGTAGTTTTAGTAGTATTCAGCTGGGATTGTCGTGACGTTGGAATAAAATTTGTTAAATACACCTGCCACAATGGGGACTTGTGGTAACGTAAGAAATTAATCCCTTTTATCCCCGGGATATTTTGGTGACAGAAAGTATCGACCTGTACAATCCTTATACAGCAGAAGTTATAACTTTGTTTTGATGTTTTCATGAATTGGACACTTTTGTATAACTACGACCATTTAACCTTAGCTTACTTCAGTGCGGCCTACATATAGTACACTGTAGATTACATATTTATGATACGTCTATACACAAACGCTGAAAAAAGTTGAAATAAAATAATAACGCTGAGTCCACAATTAACGATAAAAGGTAAATAAATTTGAGCGGCGTGCATTAAAAACTCAATCAGAAGCCGTTAAAGCGGCGGACGTGCGCCCCATACAAATGATAATAGGTTAAGCTGGAGGCACACTCATTAACGCCCATGTAATATATAAACGGTTCATTGAAGCAAGTGATATTTTAATTAAAAAAAAATCCACACGATATTTTCATTCATCGTACGAACGAAAATAACCTGCATGCCTAAGAGTTCTCCATTATGTTTTTAAAGGCGTGTGAAGTCTGCCAATCCGCACATGGCCAGCGGTGGTGGACTATGGCCAAATCCTTATCATATTGAGAGGAGACCCGTGCTCTGTAGGGAGCCGGTGATGGGTTGATCATGATGATGATGAATATAAAAATATGATTTATAAGTCTGGAGACATGATATATGGAGATAGATATGTAATCCTTCAAGAGTAGCTCGATGGCAATTAAAAAATATGACTGCTTTAACATTAATTTATTATTTGTACTTTACATAAAACATGTCATCGCTAATGATAAGAGTGTTGTATAGTAGTCAGCGTAACTTGGTGGTTCATGATTTACAATGAGCATAAAGCCCAATTTTTTACAATAATGGCAAATTTGGAATGGTGATTAAAAAAAAAACTTGAAAGGTGTCAAGGGACACCCGGATGGAACGAAGTTCCTTTCGATTAATTAGTGAAGGAATTGTAATAAAATTTTATTTTATTTAAGTTATAATAATATTTTTTTATTATTAAGAAATATAATGTTATATAAACTTAATCAGTAGGCTCAATTTTGTACTCCATCAGCAATATCCGGAACTTGTGCAGAAACACTGTCAGGATTCATTATTATTATTTATTATTTACAAAAAACCTGTATACACTCAACAAAAATAATCGTCGCGACACCACACTGTTCAAATGCGAAATAGAAATGAAAATATCTGGCTTGCTTTCTATAAGAGAGAGAGAGACAGACAGAGAAACATGCGACGCCGCACAGCTTACAATAACAAAAAGTGTCGTGACAACTTTTCGTAATTTTTTTTCCGTCTAGCCCCCTTTCACAACGCGCGATAAGGAAGTTCGTTCCAAAAACCACAGTTAATTTTATTATAGGCTTCTTCTTAGACCTGAGCTTGTATTGCACCTTCATAGTACTGTAATTATCACCATCACCTCAAGAATTACACCAACACCTCACGAATGTTCCACTGTCCTTACAGTGGAACTAAAGGAAAATTTATTATAGAAATTCTTCATAGTTTTATTACTGTGTGATTTATATTACTATGCGTGTAGGAATAAACTATTTTCAATTTGACTTTGAATCTTTTAGTTTTTTAGCTTGTTATAGAATAGAAAGCTTCAAGCTGTACAAAAGCACTATAGTGATTATTAAGCTCAAATAAAGTTATGATTATTATTGTTGCAGCTATGAAAAAGTGACTAAAATACATTTGAGGCTGTAATTAATAAAATAATCCAAAAAACACCATACGTTTTTGTGTGATTGTCAAAAACTAAAGAAAATTGAGCTTAAAGTTCGTTAAATTTATCAATTATTTTCGCAAAGTGAAAGCTGCTTCTATCCAATCTTCTTCTTCTTGAGTGTGGTCTACTCAATGTTCGCCAGCTGTACTTGTATTCAATCGTCTTGCATTTCCACTCAAGAATTGATCCCAACACTGTAGATGACGGCAAAACAGTACTTAGATTCCCTAAACCTTTATCAAGCACTAGCTTCGCCAAGTCACAATATGAATTTAATTCATCTTACGTTTATTGTAAGTTCAGTAGGTCTAACAAGGGCATTGTCAGGCTGAATAGGTCAAATCTAACTAAAACGCTTTGGGCTGAATCTGAGAATATTTTAAAAATATTAAAAAAATGTACATAACGCACATACACAAACAAATATTCACACTCGTTCAGACACACAAATACATACACGCACACGCTCATATCCACTTAAATAATATTAGCTTTAGTTTAGATAATTTATCTCTAGAATAATTGTACTATATCTCTGGAAGGAAATACCCTCTGCAATACAGGTTTTCCTAGTGCAGAGGGTAGGGACAAATTATATATATTGTAAATCGTTTTAAACAATAAAATATTATCCTGTATTATCTTATATTAGTATCCAATACATTTTAGTTTAATTAATCGTGAATGTCAGTGCTAGCAGTAAATATCAAAATATTTGGCCGATACCGTGCGTCACGACTCCATGGTGTGTTGGTACCTTAAAGTGACTATTCGGCACACGTAGCGCGGCATTCAAAAAGCGACGAATAGCGGCAATTATAATTTGCGAAATCAAATGAGGTGCATTTGCGGCGCACACTCACACACACACACGCGCGCGTAACGCGATTATCTCTGTTTTGACGCGACTGTAAAGTACTTTACTATTTTTCCACGCGTAGCTACTTAACAGACGGTCGGTTCGGCAAACACATAAAAAGTGAAACAAGCGAGCGTTGGTTAATAAATCATGATATAACGGTTAGTCCTGTGATTTCTGTTTTTCTTATAGCACACCTCCGTAGCGCATTGCGCGCGCTTTCGCATTATAAAATTGGAGGTCCTGGGTTCGATTCCCGGCTCAAGTCTGGTCTGGTGGGAGACTTCGGCCGTGGCTCGTTAACACTCGTTACAAAGACGTGTCGCCAAGTTATTAAGCGTTCCGGCACGATGTTGTGTAGAAACCAAAGAGTAACCCACAGTTTACCATACCCACAGTTTACCATACAACAGGTCAGCCCACTACCATACTAGACTGTATCATCACTTACCATCAGGTGAGATAAACGTCAAGGTCTAACTTGTATTATATAAAAAAAAACACTAGCAAAACTAACAAACTTCACAGGAACTCCTAATGGGCTCATGTGATTGTGTAAAACCTTTGTTTAAATCGGCCTTACTGTTTTCTAGTATGAAAATTTCGTCCTTTTAAGAATTAAGAGTTTAATACTTTATAAATATAATTAATTAACCTTTTTGAAGTTTTATTCCTATAGACATGCAAGAGGGTATTTAGATAAACATTATTAATAATATTATAACAACACTTAATTAAAACGATATCGAATTATGAAACCCCATAAACATTAATTCTCCGCCATATACTGTTAGAATTCCACTTGTCTATTTAAAAAGAAAAAAATTCAGTTTTTTGTAGTCTCTTTAGTCTATTGGCCGTGAGGTTTCGGTGGTGGCTACCAACAGAGACGTATCGCCAATCGACTTAGCGTTACGGCACGATGTTGCTTAAAAAGAATTCACGCCCGCTACCCCACTTGCTACCCACTACTATCAGGAGTTATTGCCGTCATGTGTAAACTTGTAATGCAATAAAAAAACAAACTATTAATATGTCATTTGAAAACAATAATCGCCTATTCAACTTGCGATATCAATAATGCATGCGGCTACACGCGTCTTTTCTCATGCTCCCCCGGCTGAGCACTTCAATCTGCTATATTGTAAATTATACTGATTGTATACGGGATTATCAGTTCACACTGCCACCAGCCGTACTATGAACTCCACAACCCTCTTATAATGGTTAGTTAATTTCCATATGCTATTGTGCACACCACTACTTTATCGCTCATTGAGAATTCCTGATCAACCCATTCTCGGTTCAGTACAGAGCACTGGTCTCCTCTCAATATGAGAAGGGTTTTGGCCATAGTCCACTACGCTGGCCAAGTGTGGATTGGCAGACTTCACACGCCTTTGAGAACATTATGGAGAACTCTCAGACGTGCAGGTTTCCTCACGCTGTTTTCCTTCACCGTTGAAGCAAGTGTAACTTTTTTATTTTTTAAACGCACATTACTCCGAAAAGTAAGAGGTGCGTGCCTGGATTCGAACCGCCGACCTCTGTTTAGGAGGCTGACGCCCTAACCACTAGGCTATCACCGCTAATTTAGAATTATATAGATTTAAAGCCATGGCCAAATAGTCGCGTTTTAACGGTCTTTAACGACTCTCAAGTTGGCGTCCTGCGTGCGGCCAATCACAAGATGCGCCCATGTGGTGAAAAGTCCCGCTATGGGCGTAGATTGGACATCGCTGTGCATCTTTGCATAAAAAGGGTTGTCATACTACTACCATCCCTTGTTTCGCCATTTGCAGTGTGGGCTTTTACAAACAAAGATAGCTTAACGTGTTTTTAACGTACGAGGCTCAAAGTTACCAATTTCTGAACTCCGTGCTGGTGCTGAATGAATGTTTGGCAGAAACCCCATGAATAACAGATTTTAGTCCAGACCCGGGATCTCGTAATATGTAGTCGAACATGCCTGCCACTAGACCGAGGCGGTTTCAAAATAGACCGTAGTTTATTAGAAAAGAAAACTGTCAGTAACCGGTCGGTAATAGGCGCTTTCAGAAGTTGTACGGGGCACGGCGGGCGGCGCGGCGTTTCAAATAAAAAGGCTCCGTTATCAATTCTCTATATCGCGAGATGAGTTCCAGTAACGAGGGCAATACCGGACCTTCCGTGCTCGCGTCTCCTCCACTTTGATCGCTTGCCCTGTGCTATAAGAAACGAGCGATTTTATTTTATTTCATTCATTTATTTGTAATCAACAGCGTTACATATAATATAATTTTACTACGTATATTTCAATTGTTACCTGTTTTTTTTTTTAAATAATTAATAATTATTGCTAACAATCTTACTATATACAGATATTATGATCTAATTAAACTTACTGAGATTACAAACAAGCAAATGTAGCGTTTTTCAAAAGATCCGACAATCCTGAATAAATAAAGAAAATATAGTTATTTTTTACTAAACAAACAATCCAATTAATCTTATGCAACTTAAGTTTAAGTAGATTGCTATCAAAAACATATAGTGCTGAACTAACCTCCAACTAACTAACTGGAGGGAGATTAGTTCAGAACTTTCTTCTTATAGTGTCCGGAAAATACGTCAAAATAACGTCAAAATAATAGTTCATAACTACACACGACTCCGATTGTACTTCAATGACTTATTAGCAAAGCATCTGTCACTAGATTGTCGCCTTTCAGGATACGATTGTCTGGTGGGAGGCTTCGGGCGTGGCTAGTTAAAACACTACCAATAAACACGTGTCGCAAAGTGGTTTAGCGTTCCGTCACAAAGTCATACTCCTAACAGGTAAGCCCGCTACCATCTTAGACTGCATCATCACTTACACCAGTTGAGATTGCCGTCAAGGGCTAGCTTATAGGGGGCTGTAAAAAAAATCTATCCCCTCTCTTGCATATATATTAAAACTACAATACTACCCGCTCTATCTCTTTGAACTTGAACCACAGACAAAAGCTTTAAGACGGTCATTTAGCCGTAATAATCGTGTAGTGGGAGTGAAAGAAACAAGCGCCCGCTCTTTATTATCCTTCTCACGTGTAATTGGAAACGGTTCAAAAAATGTGCAAGTGACGATGTGTCTCAGGGCTCTCCGACCGGCAAATAATAATTGTCGTATGTGATATTATTTTGTTTTTGTACGTTATTTGTCATACACTGATAAGGTATCTTTTTATAGAATATGTGGACAAAGGTTGTATTTTATGTAGGTTCAGAGTATATGTATAGATAGTTCTATAGGTTGGATGGTGGTTATGGTGTGTCGCTTATAAGAAGTTTAAGATTGATTTTAGAGAACAAAGTCATGTTTGAATTCTTACATATTAAATAACTCAGATATAAACAAATTTTCATGTGAATAAATTTCCTGCAAATCAGCCGAGAGCATGAGATTTCCACATGCTATGGGTATCCAGGTACTTCCTACGACTCTGTGTCGTCTGTAAATATTGACCCATCATAGCCATCACTTTCTACTGTGAGGTCGCGATTCCTACATCGTAGAACCTCCACGCCAACATATCCTTCAAGCTATAGATAATATGTGGCTTACAATTCAAAGGGGGAACGCTGCCCTTATCTTCGGAATATATAATTTTTTTTTGTTAAGATTTTAGTTTTAGTTTAATCAAAGGTTAATTTTAAGTTATATATGTATTCTTGCAATTTAATACATAAATTAATTATTAAAGAGTATAATATGAGGCCTGATTGATTATATTTAATTTTAAGAGACAAAGGGTCTACTGCCATTTTAAATTAAAGTTCTTAACTCGCTGAGTCACGAGAGTTACCACCTTACTCTGATTGTTGTACAAATCTCCTCCGATATAACTTCACCACCAGTAGTTCTATTAGTGAGCAATGTTTCAGAGCCATAAGTCACCAATATTCGAAAACTATACTTTTGACATAGAACTTTGGTCGGCAATAAAAATCTTTATTCTGAATTAAGATATTAAATGTTGATTTGGTTTCAATATCAGACATATAATCCTTCTCATATTTACTTTGTGCGTCCCCTTGAGAAGTTAACTTTCTAGAATCTTAACCATTCGCATAGCTAAGCAGTGTTCCAGGAAAAGCTACAACTGCAAGAACTCGTCGAAGGCTATAATGTTAAACTGGGAAGCAATTCCATTATCTCGGTAAGCAATCAAAGTTGTGCTTTACGCGGGGATGATCCCCTTAGATTCGATTAAAATCTCGCCTAGCACTTTCACGATCAGTTTGACTACCTCAGCAAATATCCGCCGGCTGATTCAATTCGGCAAAGGTTTCGATTTAAAGATTTAATTTTGGCTTTGAGCTGTGCAAATGAAAGTGTCTTCCTGCTTGTAGACGGCGCGACGACGTCCTGTTTTATAGTCTGTGGAGATGGGAATTTGTAATTCATTTGAAACTTTGTTAGGACTGCGGTTTTACTTTCACCTAACTAATATTTAAGCTATTCATCGGAGGGATAAACAAAGCCGGCTTACACAGACAACACATTGATATTCCTGTGAACAACAGGTGACCCGCCAGCTCACTTACTTGACACTCATCATGATCATCATGATCAATCCATTGCCGGCTCACTACAGAGCACGGGTCTCCTCTCAATATGAGAAGGGTTTGGCCATAGTCCACAACGCTGGCCATGTGCGGATTGGCACACTTCACATACCTTTGAGAACATTATGGAGAACTCTCAGGCATGCAGGTGTCCTCACGATATTTTCCTTCACCGTTGAAGCAAGTGATATTTTAATTGTTTAAAAACGCACATAACTCCGAAAAGTTAGAAGTGCGTGCCCGGATTCGAACCGCCGACCTCTGATTAGAAGGCTGACGCCCTACCCACTGGGCTATCATCGCCACTTGACATTCATCTATAAATAAAAACTACCTAGCTATCCCATTTGGGCATGCTCCACTTTGGTGGGGCGTAGTCATTGGTTGTGAACTTGGTTAATTACAAGTACTCATTTCCAGGAGGTAGGATAACCTTCGATCATTAATATTGTAATTTATGAAAACTGAAGAATCCTTAAAATCGTATTCATTACTTTAACAGATAATTTTAAGTATACAGAAAGGGTTTTTCGGTTTGATTTGGGGCAGCACGTTCACTATATATTTTTTTTTTTATACACCACAAGTTAGCCCTTTATGGCATCTCACCTGATGGTAAGTGATGATGCGGTCTAAGATGGTAGCGGGCTAACCTGTTAGGGGTATGGGAAATCCATACTCCTAATTGGTTTCTACACGACATCGTGCCGGAACGCTAAATCGCTTGGCGACACGTCTTTGTCAGGTGGGTGGTAACTAGTCACGGCCGAAGCCTGCCACCAGACCAGACTCGAGCCGGGAATCGAACCCAGAACCTCCAACTGTAAACGATTTATATGTTTATATGTTTTATAGAAGTGTATAAGGACCAATTAAATTCAACCGTTGATATCACAGGTACGTCTATATAAAAGTCAAGATTTTTTTTTTTTTATATACAAAGCGAGCAAACGAGCAGGCGGGTCACCTGATGGTAAGTGATTACCGCCGCCCATGAACATTTGCAGCACCAGAGGAACCGCCAATGCGTTGCTGGCCCTTAAAAAAAGATTTAGAACTAATACCCCATTCGTTCAGCAACCTAAATACAACTTGCTATAAGTTGATTACAGGATTCAAATTGCTAAGGGCCGTAGTACATATTCAATAGAGCGATCGGAACGGCAGACGTGCGTCGGATGTGCCGCTGACCTTCGTCACACGTCACCGAGGGGAAACAAATAAGCGTGCTATTATTTTTTGGGTTATGACTCTTACGTGAGATTTGCCAGTGCTTATTCTGCCAGCCATTAGTGGTTTTTCTCTTGTTAAGTGAATACGATTTATATTAGATCTACCATTCTCTCTATTTTAGATCTACGCAAGTATACGTTCTGAAGTAAGCAATACCTAAGGATGCTCTTGAGTTGGAATTTTAGGAAAATTAGACGATTAGTGTTTCATGTATGAAGATCAAAGAAATTATAAATAACTGTTTCACTTTACCTGATTTTTGGGGATGATAGTAAATAATTGTTGATGAACACTTCTAGTTACATTAAAGGAAAATTTTAAGTAAACTAACATTTCTTGATCCAACCCAGAATTTCTGGTCCGTAGTTAAAATAACTAACCATGAGAGCATTGAGACAGAACTCCATGTACAATCATAGGTAACAAACGTATTGGGACACTTAACAAAAACAAACACCGGCAACTTAAAACTTAAGACAAGCTCCTTGTTCCGGTTCGCATGCCAATTTTGAACCTCTTTTACCTAACGATCATTGCCGGGGTGTCACGGAGACGTCGTACAAATAATTCAGCGAGAACTTTAGGCGCAAATACCGGCTTATGTTAATTTGGAAGCTGCTCCAACATTCAAATCCGATCTTCGAGTGTCTCAAATGCGGACCCTCGCTACGGGAATTTTACTTTACTTATGCTGAATTGAATATCTTTTGGTACATAAGATCGTATTTATCTTGCTTCAGTATTCCTTTATCTAGCCACTTCTCGCCTCCTATTAAGGTACAGTTAGTGTACACAGAGTCTGGGATCTAGTTATTTTAGAAAGGTACCATCGCACGCTCCGAAACATTTCTAAGACCATATTACTAAGATCTTATTGATTATAGTATGTGACTGAACGTAACGCTCACGCCCTGTATTTATTTCAAAATAGCCATTATTTTAGTACTTTCTAGTAAACTATTTAATAAATAACATAAAATGAAGTAGCACGTTTTGACTAATCAATTTAAAAAAGTAATACCTGACATCTATCAAGCTATTGTTTTGAAAAGCTTTAATTTTGCGGTAATCACTGTAACAGTTGATATGGTAATTTTAAGAAGTTATCCTTGTAAACATTTAAAAGATAACAAACTCTTAGGATTTTCTAGTTATCACCATTTGAATCTATATATATAAAAGCGAAAGGTCACTTACTTACATACTGATTAAACACGAGATCTCAAAAATATTGTATGTATAAAGCTATAATTTAGCAAGTAGGTAGTTGATAGTTAAGAGATGTCAGCTAAGAAAGGATATTTGGAAATTCCATCCCTAAGGGGGTAAGACAGGGGTTGGAAGTTTGTATGAAATTTCTTTGTTTTTAGAGTTAGAGACACAAAAATTTGCATTAAGATTAATAGTAATAAATAAAAAACATGTAAATCATTTTTTTTTTAATATTACCTGTTAAGGGTGGTAAAATAGAGGATGATAGTTTTTGCTTATCTTTTTATTATGAAGTCTACAAGCGTGAAATTTTGAAAATAGGTTTCTTTTAGGGCTTAAGTATAAGGTTAGAATTTTTTTTCATCCAAATCTACCCCGAAGGGGGTAAAATAGGGGTTTGAAGTTTGTATGAAAGTTCTATGTTTTTTAATTTAGACACACGAAAATCGGCAATTTGACATTTGCCTGTAGCTTATTTTCTGAAGCAGAGCCATCACGGGAAATCAGCAATTCTACGCAGACGAAGTCGCGGGCAACAGCTAGTAAATAACATAAAATGAAGTAGCACGTTTTGTCTAATCAATTTAAAAAAATAATACCTGACATCTATCAAGCTATTGTTTTGAAAAGCTTTAATTTTGCAGTAATCACGGTAATTTTAAAGAGAAAGAACTAAATCCTTGTTTACATATAGAACTATAGAAACTCTTAGGATTTTCTAGATATACACCATTTGAATGAAACGTAAATAAATTCAGATGCTCTGTTGTGCAAAATTCTTATTCAAACCTCCAAAGCTGGTCACTTGTGTCAACGTTTCTTATTTCCAAACGATTCTTTTAAATACTTTAATCTAAGCGTACGAAGTCTCAGAAATCAGAGCTAGTTGGTATCACGGGTGTGTACAGTGATAATAGAGACGTGGTACAAAAGCCAGCTTACACATCGCCGGCGCGTGCGGCGTCTAATTGGCCTGATCCGCGCCATTGACACAGACGCGTCACCCGTGATTGTAGCACATTGAGATCATCAAAGTTAGCTCGGCGCGATTGCCGAACGCAGACATCCACGCGCGGAGAGCGGCCGTTGACGACAAAGCGTGCACGAATACGTACACACACGTCTTCATTCAGAAGTGATTTAAAATACAACAATTTCAAAAAGATTGACTGATGAGTTCGATCTTAAGTAAAACGAAAACATCAAGACAATTTTATTTTTTTCACAATCATAAGCTTCATTGAAATAATTTTTTACAAGACACTTCTGATGCGTCACTTAATACAGGTAAATTAAGCAGTGAGTGGAGCGATTCCCGGCTCGGACTGGAGGTTTGGGCAGCGCATAGTTACCGCCTGCTGTACCCATTATTTGCTGGCAGAGACCCCGCCGATTAGGACGATAAGTTCAGCCGACAAAGCATCGGCAGCTTCTCTGATGCTACAGATGTTAATGGTCGTCAAAAATCACTTCAAATCAGGTGACCCGTCTGGTAACGCGCAGTTGTAAATAAACTCCAAATCACATTATTAACAATCCCATTGACCGGTATCTACGAGCAAATTGACCATTTTTAGACTTGCAGGTAAAATATCCACTCGTCACTTAAAAGGGTAGATGGATAATTACTTGAATTATTTAACAATTGATATTTTGAAATATAAGCCAATAGTTGCAGTTAACGAAGTACTTTATCCCATCTAGCACTAATTTGAAGGTCAATCGTCTATGGTGGCGTGTAATATTAGCATACGCCCTGAGGCCTGCGAGATGATGCAAACAACGCCGCCATAGTTATGTAAACTTTAATTTTGGTGCCGTTTTCATATCAACACCACAATGAGAAATCCACGAAACCTATGTGAACATTTGCACATAGATGACGATACAATTTTATTAGTGTTGATTTCTATTGTCGAAGGATAGAAGCAGCATGCTCGGCTTAAACAGCAGTTAAATAAAGTCTCAAAATAGCTAGGCGTGGAATTCACATACCGTAAGACGAGAAAAGAAACGCTGCATAGTTAACAACAAATAAAAGCCTGGATAGTTATAAAAATTTTACTGTATTTCTACAAATATCACAAGTTGTGTCTACACGTTATACGGAAAACGGTCACGTTGTTAGAGCATGTCTTGGATACAAAAACAACAATCAACTCAGTTTTGGTCACTAGATACTTATTATCATCATGATCAACCCATTTTCGGCTCACTACAGAGCGCGGGTCTCCTCTCAGTATGAGAAGGGTTTGGCCAAAGTCCACCACGCTGGCCATGTGGGGATTGGCAGACTTAACACGCCTTTGAGAACATTATGGAGAACTCTCAGGCGTGCAGGTTTTCTCACGATGTTTTCCTTCACCGTTGAAGCAAGTGATATTTTAATTGCTTAAAAACGCACATAACTCCGAAAAGTTATAGGTGCGTGCTCGGGTTCGAACCCCCGACCTCTGATTAGGAGGCTGACGTCCTAACACAGCTTCCTAGATACTTATGTTATGACTCATTTCGTAGTTGCTTCGCTTCACACTCAGAATTGACTGACTTATGAAACTACCGATACTAGTATTAATGCTTTTATCTGAGGCATAGCCCGTTCTTTACTCTGCAATCGTAAACAGAAGGTTAAAAAATGTTTTGGATTCGACGAACGATCGATCTACCTACGCGTACTTCCATTTTATTTTTCCCCCGTGGTGGAAAAGCTTTATGGCTACCTCCGTCCGTTGGGCAAGACGGAGGTTATGTGGGATCCCCCCCCCCCTTATCGTTGAGGTATACCCGAACTAAAAACCACCACAGCATGTCCAACTCGCTGGATTTGCTGAACACCTGGGGTACCCATTGTATTCTTCCCAGACAACCTACGCGTACTTCCTAGCTAGTTATACCCACTTCAATATTTTCACGAACGATTATTAACTTAAAATCCCTGGTAATAGGTTCTTTGTAACTACTAACAATTTAACATATGATCAGGGAAACGTACCTACGAACTCATGATCCATACTCGAACACGCTACCCACTTGCCGACCAAGAATGTGCAAGTACGTGATACCAATATAAATCGGAAAAACAAACATTCCCACTATTCGAATTACCGCCATATTTCATGATGTATTAAAATGTATGGGAAGGGAAATCTCATTTCATGGCCCTGGCCAGCAGACCGGTTCGTTGGCTCGCCATTTGTTTGGGAATCTTATTCTGTTCGGACCTCTATACGTTCGGCGCGATTCAATTTTATATACTCAATCGAACTAAGTCAACCAAGGAAACTAGGGTGCGGAACTTTCTGTTGACACTTGAAATCAAAAGGAGACATTCATTTTACTTGCCATTAATGACAAGGTAGGACCCGTGGCCTGGTAGGTGTTTTTAAGGCTTTTTTATGATTTTCATTGAAGTTTTTATTTTGCTAGTCCAAACTGTGTTTGAATCAGGTCTTCGGCACGCATGCATCGAATTACAATTTTTTTTTTTTATTCACCACAAATTAGCCCTTGACTTTATCTCACCTAATGGTAAGTGATGATGCGGTCTAAGATGGTAGCGGGCTAAGTTGTTAGGGGTATGGTAAACTCATACTCCTAATTGGTTTCTACACGACATCGTGCCGGAACGCTAATTCGCTTGGGGACACGTCTTTGTCGGTAGGGTGGTAACCAGCCACGGCCGAAGCCTCCCACCAGACCAAAATACAAAATCTGCAAAATCAATATCTACAAAATCTGTTCAGCTAGGTAGATAGGCGAGACAAAAGTGTATCCAATTTTACACGTAGTTATACATATAACAATTGTGATATTTTTATTATTATTAAATTTGCTTTAACGTTACAGTACTATTATTTTATATAATATTTTAAATCTCCTGGATGAAAGCCTAGATATACGATGATCTGTGCGTAAGTAACAAATAAGCAACCGACTAATATTAATACTGATAGATATCAAAGTTTACAAAATTAATGCCTTATTCCAGTAAGTTCTAGTGGTAAGCAGTCAACTAGTTTAGAACATTTACTATTGTCTAGACAAGTAGCAAGCTATACGTGGCAGGCAACACGGGCGTGCGGTTCGTTGAAAAACATTTCGTGCGAGTTGATTAGATGCCAACCTCTCACGTTGTTTGCAGAAGAACGGCGAAGGAGAAATAACATTGAATGTATAAATGAATGAAATAGTACATTTTTTTTTATAAACTAGTAGTTGGCCCTTGACGGCTATCTCATCTAGTGGCAAGTGATGATGTAGTCTAGGATGGTAGCGGGCTAACCTGTTAGGAGAAGGTTTCTACGCGACATTGTGCCAGAACGCTAAATTGCTTGGCGACATGTCTTTGCCGGTAACCAGCAACGGCCGAAGCCTCCCACAAGACCGGTAGCGAGCCGGTAACCCCACTGCGCCACAGAGGTAGTCAAATCATGCATTTATTATTCCTCTCTGTACACCAAAGGATACGGAGACCTTTATAGCTCATCATGAGACAACTGCCCGAGGAATCGATATCGCTAGCAACCAGCAACAAACATTCATACTTATATTTTTCCTGAATGCAAAAGTGCGTTTGCTTACTTTGTTAGATAAAAAAATAGCGATTTTACGAAATTTGGCAAAGAGATAGCTTTCATTCTGGAAACAGACTAATTGTTATACCGGGAATGCACTAGAGGAGAATCCTAGAGGAATGCCTCTAGGATTAAAAAAAAATGTTAAGAACGGGTTTACAGTTAACAAAACTTTATATAGAAACAACTTGCTTTCTGGAATTAGACATTGAAAACACGGGCTACCTAACCGTGAAAATAATGACCTAGTAACTAACTTTTATTTTTAAAATAAGAGTTTATTAAAAAAAACTTTATCCCATCGAAACTCTTTTATACCAAAGATATATAAAACCAGCTACCTAAGGATAGATTTTAAAATCCTGTGCACAAATCTTGGATTAAAGGTAACAGTATCCCATGAATTATGTAAAAGTAGAGATGCAAAAAAATGGGTGTCTCCATCAAACGTATTTGCTTGGTACACGTAAATCCCGCAAACAAAGGGTGTGTGGCAAAAAGTTTGACATCTCGTTAGGGCGGGCGACGCCGGGGGGCCTAATTGGCTACCTGGGGGTACCGATCACTGGCTTTTGGTATCAAATGGAATATGTATAATATGTCTTTTGTATAGTTCCCGAAATTTGACTTACATAAAAATAATAACTCGCTAGTTGAAAACAGCTGTTTTCGAACTTTGGCATATCAACTACATACGAGTTGTACGGCTGTTAAGAAACAGGCCCCCAGTTCGATTCCTTGCTGCGGTGTGTTGAAAATATGCTACTACCCTACTGACAACTATATCGTGAAACTATAAATTAAAATATGTCACAATAGTGCCAATTCTGTAGGATACAAATCTTTTAACTGAACTCAGAAATTTAACATCTATGCCGTTGATATTTCTGTTTTTAAATTCTTTTCCTAATAAAAAAACATTACAGTTTTAATTGTCAAACACAGTCACCAATATTTTTTACACGTAACTAACTGACTTTCTTAAATACCACATAAAAATATATTTGGGAAAATCTTAGTAGTTCGTCCATAGAGTCACTTCTGGTACCTTGCAGCATTCTTTCAATTATTTCCCAAGTCCCTAAATCACAGAAGATAATATGTCAGCTGCCTTTATATGCTCTATCAACTTTATAATATGGAGTGTTCAGAAGAGGTGTTAACATTGGTGCCTCCATCCGTGTGCTCTATGGTACGTGTAAGTATGGCAATTGCACCTTCCAGTATTCACGCGATATCGTACCGGATGGATCGTCGGATTGGATTTTTTTTTTGTCATCAGACTCATCATAATAGTTCTAGAAACGTTCATACATTCTTGTATTGTTTTCATTTATATCGCCTGCCATCGCCAGACGAGTGATCTGTCCGATTCCCCCCTAGAACATACACTAATATTATTAATATAAAAGTTTATTTGCTTGATTATTTTTTGTTTGCTTGTTTATCTCCGTTCAGTCCCACTGCTGCAAAGATCCAATTTAGTAAAAAAGAATAACTTCTAGATTTGATTTATTTAAAACCAATAATGCGAACAGATCCCGCTTATTAAGAAAAAAACTAAATAAAGGCGGATTAATCGACGGGGCAACCAATTTAATAAAAAAGAATAACATCTAGATGGAGATTTGATTTATTTAAGCCCAATAATGCGAACAGATCCCGCTTATTAAGAAAACACTAAATAAAGGCGAATCAATCGACGCGGCGACGGGGCAACAGTTAGTTTTAATGGAGTAAAGAAAATGAGATAGCACTGCCTCGACTCCGTTATCCTCGAGGTCACAGCTCCTTATATTTGAAAATGTAAGAACTTTTATTTTCATAAGCATGTAAATTTATTTTCCGGTGGAAAACAAAAGTTCGCGGGCAGACTGCGCTACACGCAAAACGTAAAAGTTCTCCTTCTTCAGCAATATTGCGATATGTTTACGAAACGTGATCGCGAAACTTACAGAAACGACAGATTAAACATTGGGCAATAATGACGTCATGTCCAAAGAACTGAAACAGAAAAATGTTTTTAACACAGTTGCTAACAAAGTGGAATAAGTGGGCAAGTTTTTTTCGCAATAGTGCTCTTTACTTATCGATTATTTTTTTATTACTATTTCTCCAAGTGGTACATCTAACCAATTTTTTTCTCATATATAGCATTAAAACTAAACAATGTATTAAAATTATTAGAATTTTAATTTGAATATATTAAAATTGTGTATACGACTGATAAATGGATTATCTGTATCTAATATTTCTAGGAAATTGTCCATACCAGTTTTCATAGAGTTGACAATTAATATGACTAGTGACGGGCTAAATGCGCATTATGCGAGACATCGCGTAAAGATTATTCTGTGAGACCTCCTGACTCCTCCTCGTGATTCTGTGAGTGACGGATTGACCGTTATCATTTTTTTGCAAATCTTTGGCGAGCTGGAACCGTTAATAGTTCTTCTTAGACCGGGGCGCGTTTTGAACCCTCATAGCTTTAGTTTTAAGTTTACGAATGTAGTTATCACCATTCAATCACTAGTATGTAAATTAATGACGCGTCAAAAGTCCTTTTTAAGGACTATTTGAATAAAGATTATTTTGAATTTGAAAAATACTTATTTAATTGTTACGGAAAACAAATTTTTTAACTTTAGCTTTTTACAGAATTTCACAACGTAAAATTATAACAATAAAATTACAAGTTTTTTTGACAGCAAAACCATCACAAATATTTAACTCGACCCGGAAATCAAACCTCGTGATCTGTATTTGAGCGTGCCGACCACAAGACGTAAAAAAGTACACCAAAATCCGGCATTCACGTAAATTTTAACGGCAACGAGACAACATATCTGGTGTAAGTTGTTTACTCTTTGGCGTATCTTTTTAAAAGGCGACGAGTTTAAGGTAAGCTGGTCGGCTCGACGTAATTTAATTTCATGAGTGGCCTACCGCGTGCCGCCAGCCGCCAGCCGCCGCCGCCGCCGCCTGCACCGCCGGATCCGTAATAAGGAAACTTTGCAACTCCGATAGCATCCAGCGATTGCTATACTTAAACAACTTTTAATAATCTGCTAATGTTATGTACTTACCGCAATAATATTGGTCACAAACTTCCGCGTGCCTCATGGTTGTAATAAAACTTGAAGAGACATTTACTGAAGTTATACACTCAAAAAAGGATTGCCTAACCATTGATTACTACGAGTAAATTGTTTAAATATTTTATGTTTGATTCCAATTAGATTAGCAATAAATTCAAAATGACTAAACTAAAATAATTAAAAATAATACTAACATGATATTGCATTAACGCAAATGATAAATTGCATTATAATACTATGGTAAGTGGTAAAGTATTCGTTAGCTTTGTCTGGTGGGAGGTTTCGGCCGTGGCTGCTTACCACCCTACCGACAAAGACGTGTCGCCAAAGCGATTTAGCGTTCCGGCACGATGGTTTACCGTACCCCTAACAGGTTAGCGTGCTACCATCTTAGACCGCATCATCACTTACCATCAGGTGAGATGCCGTCAAGGGCTAACTTGTGTTGTATTAAAATAAAATGAAATAAAATAGCTTTATTGCCAGTAACAATATTTTTAGTCGGTGTACTTGTTTAAGCGTGCTATAGCGAGCACGTCTCTGAAATTACATATTTTATGTGTAAACTATGGTTTCAGTAAGTAAGCAGGTCGTCTGATGGAAAATGATTACTGACATCATCATTCTTAACAATATGCTGTTGATAGACAGACACGCATCTCTAATAACAATTACAGTTACAAGGGCTTTGCTCCATATTACTGCAGGTGTATACAATGAAAACTAAGCTTTATTGGTTCTATAATCATAAAACAAATCTGCACGGTTCAATTTATAAAACTTTGTATACCACACCATACAGAGCTTGCAGAATACCCTCTCATCGCCTATTTCTTTCCGGCACCGTAAATTATCAATAGCTTGGAGACTAAGTCTCTAACTTTTCGGAGTTATGTGCATTTTTACAAAATAAAATATCACTTGCTTCAACGGTGAAGGAAAACATCGTGAGGAAATCTGCACGCCTGAGAGTTCGCCATAATGTTCTCAAAGGCGTGTGAAGTCTGCCAATCCGCACATGGCCAGCGTGGTGGACTATGGCCAAACCCTTCTCATATTGAGAGGAGACTCGTGCTCTGTAGTGAGCCGGTAATGGGTGTAACAAGAAGAGAGATTAAGTTACCACACGAATCGTCTCTTATACACGGCCTACGCTTATCTAAACCACACCTGCGATCATTATTGAATACGCTTGTTTTAGTGGCGTTGATGAGGTGGTCAAATCCACTAAGTCAACTGTAATCAATAATGACTTTGATATATAATATGCGTTACATTCAAATATATATTTAAAAGTAATGTTTTTATACACTACAAGTTAGACTTTGATCTCACCTGGTGGTAAGTGATGATGCAGTCTAGGATGGTAGCAGGCTAACCTGTTTCTACCCTACTCCTAATTGGTTTCTACGCGACATCGTGCCGGAACGCTAAATAGCTTGGTGACACGTTTTTGTCGGTAGGGTGGTAACTAGCCACGGCCGAAGCCTCCCACCAGACCAGACTCAAGGCGGGAATCGAACCCAGGACCTCCAACTTTATAATGCGACAACGCACGTACTGCGCCACAGAGGTCAAGTAGGAGTAGCTCGCAAATTTGCGAATTCTTCCGCGTTGGTTAACTCTTGTCAATTACTGGATATGAGAACTAGTGGCCGCGTAAAATATAAAATCTAAAAATTTATGAAAAATAGATGCTTTCAACGTCTGATTACGACCGATCGAATTGATGAAGAAGAATAATTTTGAGATCGGATGGCAAAATATTAGTTGTGAAAATAAAATGAAACGTTATAACATTATAAAGACATTATCTACTACAGTCATTATGAAAAAATTTAAATTTAGAACAATTTCAAATTCGCGTCTGTAATCAAACAAATACACACAGAGACAGCAAATAAACAAAAACTATTTGGACAGTGTTTCAAAAATTCAAAAAAGGAACTCGAGCATCCCATTGGCGAATGGCGCCTGTTTCCAGGCGAGAGGCCCGCGCGCTCAATGCCAGTTGCCGGCGCCAATCACTCGGCTTCCAAATTTAAAAAAGCATTGATGTACGCCACCGTGACTAATTTGACACGTGACGTTACATTTGTTCGGACGGTGACGCAGACAAAGAAATCTATAGACCGTGCCACTTTTTTCGCTTTGACCCTGAAGTGACCGGCGTAATATGTCTATTTGTCTGTATGAGCTAAAGTGAATACGGATCTTTATCACGCGTATCTAATCGATTAAAGACAACATAAGGCGCCGCAATCATGTTGCAATCGTCTTTTTATTACTGTGGTAATACTTATCTAGCAAAAGGAAAAGAGGAAGGCCAAGAAGACGGTGGGCGGACTTGTTCTTTCACGTCAGTGACCCGCTATGGACCAGAGAAGCTAGGAAAGGAAAGGAAGACTTGGAAAGAGCTGGGGGAGGCCTACGCCAGCGAGGCGAATTTGACTGAAACTTATAAAAAAAAAACATTGACATAATTTATTATTTTTACTGACTTGGTAGTTGAATAAATGTCTTTTTTGATTTTTTTTTATTTACTTATCTTGGAAGTTATAAAATGAAGAAAATCACGTACGAGTATATTTTTCAAATGAAACAAATTTTGTAGTGCCCTCAGATGTAGCACATGATGCAGTTAGTCTCAACTATAACAAATATTTAATGTTTATTTCGTACTTCATCTATTATTTGCTGTGTATTTCTATTGCCGCCAGTCTTAATTTTTTTTATTGTTCGATTTATTTTAATAAGTAAATTTTCACCCTGTTCTACTAATGTTTATTACACAAAAGTTTCGGTAGGCGCTCTTGGCTACAACAAAAGAGGAATTTAAACATTAGAATAAAGAGAATATAGTTTACTTATCATTTCCACGTTTTTATCATAAAACAAGCTTACAGTATGTTGTCTGAATATTTCTGGGTCTATGGACTACCAGTGTAATGCGGGGAAATTAATTGGTTGTTAAAATGTTAACTTTTTGACGTTTACTCTTACTTTTTTTTACTCTGTTCGCTGCGCATCACTTTGTATTGTCAATGTTATTGAGAAATGCGATTGTTTCATTCAGTAACTTTATTTTCAAAAAGTCGATTCAACGTTAATTTGTTCTTAGTTACGCTACGACCGCGTCATCGTGGACCGATTTCTAAGATAAACTTATATATAAATAAAGATAAAGATATTTTTTTCAAATGGTAGATAAATCTGCTCCCTTTGAGAAATTCAAAACTCGTTCAATAGTAAGTTCTGACAATTATTACAATGGTTTATTTTACAGTCCTTCTAACCATTACGTACTAGTATATTATGGAATTTACGATTTCAAATTCAAAATTTCATTTCAATTTTATTCATGTAAACCTAGTAAAGGAAGCTATGAAGCGAATATGTATCAAAATTAAAAATTATGTATTTTTATGATTTTATTTCGTTATTGATAACTACATTCGTTAATTTAAAACTAAAGCTAGTAAGGTTCCCAACGCGCCCAGGTCCAAGAAGAAGACCACAGCAAACGTATCTGGGTTTTTGTAATCACTGTCTCATATTATCAATAATTAAAAATTATCATATTATCAATAATTATTAATTATAATTTAGAACAATTCATACCCAAGCTTTTTAATCGTTAATAGACGTCGCCAAAATTTTAAATTAGTAATTTGTTACTTTACTATTTTTTAATAAGATACCAATTACTGTGCAGCCTTGTTAGTTTTTTGTTATTTTTTTTTTACTTAGGGAAATACGTTTACGTATACAGAACTGTGGTACTCGCCGGCGGCCTAATTGGCGACCAGAATACTCACTAATAACCCAGCGATGCTCCTTCGGGTCACCTGAGGGCTGGTTGCATTTTTCTCCTAAATTTTGTAACACATTTTAATGAAAAAAAAAAAAATCTTGGTCTGGATTTTTCCAACTTCTCTGAGAATGTTCGAGAATAATATTCCATCAGTTATTTACTGAAGAAAATGAATTTTTAACCGAGCAAAAGTGGCATAATAAAAGGTGAAAAATCCAATATTGGACTGAAAGAGCGACACCAATTATCAACTTAGCACGACTCTGAGAGGCTAATGGAAATTTAAACACTTGCTTCCTGAACTGTTGGCCGAGAGATTGGACGCGTTAGAGAGGATTAAAATATACCACTATACCATCGCGTCATTACAGTCAATCAATCAATCAGCCTATAGACATGCACTGCTGGACATAGGCCTTCCTCATCCACCCGCCACCAGCGATCCTTTTCAGGTCGTCGGTCCAGCGAGCAGGTGGTCGTCCTACGCTGCGCTTACCGGTACGCGGTCTCCACTCCAGAACACGTCTGCCCCAACGGCCGTCGGTTCTGCGACAGATATGACCCGCCCACTGCCACTTCAGCTTGCTAATCCGTTGGGCTATGTCGGTAACTTTTGTTCTCCTACGGATGTCCTCGTTACGGATTCTATCCCTCAGAGAAACGCCCAGCATAGCCCTTTCCATAGCACGCTGAGCGATTTTGAACTTTTGGACAAGACCTACCGTGAGTGTCCACGTTTCTGCTCCGTACGTCATTACAGTACATGATGCATAATAGCAGATGACGTGATTTATTTGTGTATTATTTCCACTTCAACTTAGCCACCTGGAGTTTAATGTTTTATGAACTAAAAAGCAGTTTTTTTTACACTGTGTTATGTAAGACGTACCATTTAGTCAGTGTGATTGGATATGGTATTTCAGCTGAGCTTTTTCTTCGACCTTTCTATACAAATACCATTATTTCAAGTTGATAATTTATCATAACTGAAATAATGTGTACCTTTGTTAATTTGTAAGTGAATTGTATAAGAATCATTGAAATTGGTTAAGTTCTATGAGAATTTATCGATTTCAACAAGCAAACAAATTTTTCACCTTTATAATATATCTCCTTCTTGCCCTTATACCACTATCAGCCGTCACTTCACTACCCACAACTTTTACACACATATCCTATTTTACACAATCCATCCATTTCTTCTTTGATATTCTCTACTCCTTTGCCATTTCAGATACCTTTATGTATCTATAAATTATACTAGCTATTGCCCGCGACTTCGTCTGCGTAGAATTGCCGATTTCCCTTGAGATTGAGGTTACCATTGCGGCTAATGCCCTGCTTCAGAAAGTAAGCTACAGGCAAATCGTACGTACGATATATCTATATAAAAGCGAAAGGTCACTTACAAACTTACATACTGATTAAACACGAGATTTTTTTTCATGCAAATCTACCCCGAAGGGGGTAAAATAGGGGTTTGAAGTTTGTACGAAAGTCCTATGTTTTTTAATTTAGAAACACGCAAATAGGCAATTTGACATTTGCCTGTAGCTTACTTTCTGAAGCAGGGCATTGGCCGCACGGGTAACCTCAATCAGCAATTCTACGCAGACGAAGTCGCGGGCAACAGCTAGTATTAACATATTTTAAAATGTACTTACACCCACGACTGACTTTTATTTAAGACCCCACTAAGATGGGGGCTGAAGGGGGATTTCTTAATCGCTTGGTTCCTTCATTATTTATTGGCAAGTCAAACGTAAATCGGTAAGCGTTACCGTAGTAGCTAAAGATCCTTTATCGCATCTATCACTAATATATATCGTTTGAATATCGACGATGGCCGGCCAATTTAGTCATTTTTTTGTCACTTAGTGTCGAATTGGCTATTGTCGGGGCGCACTCGTGTGAGAGGCGCCGCTCTTTTTGGGAAGGGCCGCCGCCCGCGCGTTAGGACATTTTTGCTTTGAACCATTTTGATGAAGTTTCGTCGCGTAATTGGCATGGACGATTGAATTGGTGACGCTTTTTTGATGGCGTTTTTCAATCTAACTTTTATTAAGTTAGCAAATATTTTTATTGCTATGGAAAATATTTTTGTCCGGCTTCCGTTGACATATTGTAAATTTCCAATTAAGGTTCCGGACATTTTATAAAATAAAAAAAAACCTCTTTGATGATTTTGGAAATTATTACTGTAATTTTTTTCATTCATGGAGGGTATGTATGGTATCATTTTTAAATGCCAAAGACATTCTGATGTTTCTTAGATATTTCTAAAGTCTGGCAAGGCACATGTTCAAATATTACAGGTTCACAAGTTAATATAGCACTAAAATACAACATAGTCCATTGTACCGAATGCAATTTCTTGCAAACAGCTTTCGGGATAAAATAGATATCTTCAGTGATAGTATCTCTAGTATTAAGAATAAGTTAAGAAACGTTAATTAGTTTTTGTAATATTTCTCTTTTGTTAATTTTAAGTCATTTGTTATTTAATTATTTTTAATTGTTTGTACCCCATCTTCTGCATGCTATGTTCGCATCGAGAAGTCAATGTTGTAAAATTAAGATATTTTTGTATTCTAATGAATATGACTATGCAATTGTTGACAGTTTTGCGAACTAATAAATAAAAAAAAAAAAAAAAAAATTGCAGAGTATATCATTTGATCCATAAAGTAACAAATAACTCGTCGTACAATTACAATTAGCAAAAAGCAATAATCTATCACAAGTAGGTAATTTCGTGAAATTCGTTGCAAATTTCTATTAAATCTATACGTATTTATTTCTTTTAACAGGCACGTTTAGCTTTATAAAATATAATGACAATAAGTTAAATTTGCTGAAGTTCTAATAATAGCTTAGTGGGAAAGACTACGGCCACCTTTTTCAAAGGCACGGAGTTCAATCCCCAGCTCGCAACTATGTCTTTATCTTATCTTTTCAGAGTAGTTACTATGTAAGTTCAATACCTTATAATGCTACAATACGCATCAGAAGTGCCGTTTAAAGGATTCTTAAAATAAAGTTTACGACGGATGTATTGACTACACTTCGGTAAATGAAAACGTGAGAAAACCTGCATGCCTGAGAGCTCCCCACAATGCCCTCAAAGAGTGATGTCTTCCAATTTATGGCCAAAGCCCAAGACCAGTGTGGTGAGCTACTGCCTTAACTTTACTAATTCTATTAGGAAAGCCGTTCTCTGTAGTGAGTCAGTATTGGGTTGATAATGATGACTACGATTAGAATTATTATATTTCGGGTATTACGGGCAATATCCGTAACTTTAAGCCCATCGTACCAAATACGCACTTTCAAAAGAAGTTCTCCTAGCTAAAAGAGTTGATATCTAAGTCATGCAATATTATTTATCGTTACTTTGCTATTGTGCTCGCGCCGTAGGGCCCAGTGCCCTGCGCCTCCCCCGTCGGCTAACATTTTTGTAATTCCCCCATTGTGCCGAGATTTAATTAGCGATACAGGGATCAGCTCGCATAAGTCGAAACGAAGCTGTCACTCAGTGCAGTTTTAGATCACACCCTTGATTAGATTCGAAAATATATTGCAAGATTTGATTAAACTCTCCGATACTTTTAACATTGTGCCTTGTATATATTTATTTACTAACAAAGTGACATAAGCAAATCATAAAGCAGCAAACCAGTTTCTGGACATAATGAATAGAAGCAGGCGTCACTTTGCGGAAATCCATGATAAGCAACAAACAGCAAGTATAATTTGCTATATTCCGCCGATAACCGGGAGATTTGTATAATATAACACCAGACAAAATCTTCCACTAGAACCTCTACGCACGTTTCGACCCGACACCGGATCATCCTCAGGAGATGTTGACTTCACAAGCGAGAAAAGTAACTACTTTCTACTTTTCTCTCTTTCTTCTCTTCTCTTTCTCTCTTCTTACTGGACTACATAAGGCAACACGTAAATTTATAGATAATTCGTATTAAAAGATACTAGATGTTAAAACGCAGCGGAGCTTGGCAAAAAGAACATTATTATTGAATCGAAACTCTACCTGTATATTCTCGGATGGGTACTGAAACCAAACTTATAAGTGGTATGATTTGAATGCTGATAAAATATATGATTCAAGAAGTCTAGAACAACAGTTCTATGATACTTTTATATCGTGCATCTTAATTACCTTGCAAACGTTCTAAACATCGTTACCATCGCGTTGAAGGTAAGACTCAAAAAATTAGACGATCGAGCAATTCATGGTAGGGAAGAAGTATTTAAATTTTTATTAGCGGGAGGAGAAGTTATTACTTATAACAAAAACAATGATGTCCCACGTACGGAAACCATTTTTTTAAATAGTACCAGTTTCTGTCTTCCCTGATAAAATAAATCAAGAGTGAATATCTTCTAGGCAAGCACGCTTCATCTAAGGCCGCATCAACACCATCAGGTATGAAAGCGGTCAAGCGCTGGTCTACAAATAAAAAAGCCGTTGCGTTTGTATTAATCAGCTCTGAGTCTATTCAATGTATTTGACTTAATCTTTAATATAATATTATATTTTACGTGTGACACGCCATGTGCTCCGTGGAAGAGAACACCAGAATCTCGGCTATGCTACATCTTGCTTCTAGAAAATAGACTAAAACCACTCTGCTCCAATGAGGAAAGACTTTTTTTTTATTCACCACAAGTTAGCCCTTGTCTGCATCTCACCTGATGGTAAGTGATGATGCAGTCTAAGATGGTAGCGGGCTAACCTGTTAGGGGTATGGTAAACTCATATTCCTAATTGGTTTCTACACGATATCGTGCCGGAACGCTAAATCGCTTGGTGACACGTCTTCGTCGGTAGGGTGGTAACTAGCCACGGCCGAAGCCTCCCAACAGACCAGACTCGAACCAGGAATCGAACCCAGGACCTCCAACTTTAAAATGCAGCAGCGCACGCGCTGCGCCACGGAGGTCGTCAAAACTTGATCAAAAGTTGCGGTTGTGATTTTAGCTGTAATTATTTTGTTGCGACTGTGGGATTTTTTTCGAAACTAACCTGCCTCATTTATCCCAGTCTTATGCTAATGACGCTTGTCATAGTGAAAGGGTTATAAGCTGCAAAGGAAGCCAGACCAGCGGTAGGGCAGTTTCTGGGATTTCATTAGCAGCATTCAAAGCAGGTCCCAGGGGAGGCGCGCCGCCGGTCCGCCGCGATCCCATTACAGATTGTGTTCAGTGGATGGATCGACACATTTACTTAAACTCAAATTAATAATTTAAAAAAATCAAACCCCTATTGCGAAAAAGATAATTTACAAGTCATGCACTAAAATGAACTAAGCAAGATTTAGAAAAACAAATAAGATATAAATAATGAAAAAGTAAACTCGACTTTGGTTTAACAGCCTATTTTATGAATTACCCGCATTAAGGATAGTTGTAAGCGTAAACGGTGTTTCTTTAGGCTTACAGTTTGCAATTGCGTCTCTCTTTCGGACCCTTAAACGAAAAAAGTTTGCAAAGATCATCTATATATATAAAAGCGAAAGGTCACTTACTTACTTACATACTTACTGATTAAACACGAGATCTCAATAACTATTGTACGTATAAAGCTACAATTTAGCAAGTAGGTAGTTGATAGTTAAGAGTTGTCAGCTAAGAAAGAATATTTGGATATTTAACATTGTACGTTATATTTTGATATTACATGAACACATAAGAAGCAACTAGCTCTCTAATTTGCAATCTATATGGCCCTTACGAAGCCGTAAGGATATTCCAGATTAACAAACCTTCAAATCGAAGTTTTGCATCTTAAGCTGTGTCATGATATGAATTTTCGCAGCCAAGCACTAGACTGTATGTTAAGAAAATATTAAGATCTTTCGTTTACAAACAAAACTCAGAGCACTATATTCATTGTATTCAGTGTACCCAGATATATAAGAGTGTAAGTCGGCGCGAAGAAGTTATTAACTTTATTCAGCGGCGCCAGGAACCTCAAGAATTCAATAATTACCCACATTTTAACTATTGATGATTTTGCTAACACAATTTAGACAGTAACAATCAATTTTGTACAAGCATGCTTTGTGCTATAAATACGGGCGGTCGATGTCTTTCGTGGATTCTCGCTAGAGACGTTGGACTGCTTGGACCTCTTAGTTATTGTCGTAATAAAAGTGTAAGCCCGCAAGTTGTGGTTTAAATTACTATGAGCGAAAGTAAACAAAATCGTGACGTCACCCTTACAAAAAACAACTCGGACGCCCTTGACGCGACATGTATATTTAACGAATAGACTGAATAAAAAAAAAATATTCACTGCAAGCTATACCAGCACAAAATTCTCAAATACTTTCTAAATTGTTGTGATAATTGATTTCAACTCAAAATTGAGTGAAAGAATTTGTGCAGTTGAAAATGTGCCCAATTGGTTATATACGACGGAATAACAGAGTTCAAATGAGCTGACTTTATATTTTTCTTATAATGGATAGATGGTACAAACCGTAGAAATTGTAGTTCCAATTTATCTTCCAATATTTAAGTTTACAAGGAAAATATCTCGATCCTGCCATCCGGGGACAATAATAAGGAAGTCTATTGTCAAATATCGAAGGGTTTATCAATCTGTAAATTGCCCCCATCGGCCGCCATGTTGTCGGAGCCCGCCTCCTTTATTCCGCTGCCAAAACCAAATGGAATAATATTGTTGTTACAAATGTTAACAAGTCTAATATTTACATAGAAAATAGCGTTGAGGTGTCGAGAGATCCCGGTGCGAGTAAAGTGTATGGTACTAAATGGGATTCGTATTTTCCCCCCAGTTGTTGCATTGTTTCATTTCGTAATATTCAAATAACCACTTTGTTATAATTATTGAATAGAAGCAGGAGTTTTACTTTGCGGAAGTCCATGGTATACAATGAACCAAAAGCTTAATTTGCTTTAATCCGCGTAAACTTGGTCTTTCTAAAGTTTATATATAGTAAACTAAGACCGAAACGTGAATTGAGATGGCTTTCTGGAAAATATGTATGGTGCGGTGTATGATGAACAAATTACAATTCTCACCGTAACTAGCCACAGCTGAAGCCTCCCACCAGACCAGACTCGAGCCGACAATTGAACCCATACCCCCAACTTTATAATGCGGTAGCTCACGCACTGCGCCACAGAGGTCGTCAAAAATAGAGAGTAACATAACTCTACCCCTATAACCAATCCATACACAAACTCAGCTACCAACAACAGCAACAGTAACAAGCGTCATTATTCCCGAATTCGCTCAAAATCAGCTTAGACTCGTAATTGTAGGGGTAGGTGTGCGATGTGTCCAATCAGGCCCCGACACGTGTCATTTCGCACCCCTTTTTGCACACATTCCTTTGATTTATTGGACGCAGACAGGCGGTTGTGACGCGACGCTTATACATTAAATAAAACATAAATTAGTTTATAATATTAATTTATTTTATAAATTAATCATATTTGACTAATGAACTATATGTATATATGTGTTATATGATTTTATCATCGTCATATGAATTTGACTTGTTGTTTTGCACCTAACCATTAACAGAAAACATTTGGACAACCGACGACTGAAAAATATATTGACGACCTCCGTGGCGCAGCGCGCGCGCTGTTGCATTATAAAGTGGGAGGTCCTGGGTTCGATTCCCGGCTCGAGTCTGGTCTGGTGGGAGGCTGCGGCCGTGGCTAGTTACCACCCTACCGACAAAGGCGTGTCGCCAAGCGATTTAGCGTTCCGGCACGATGTCGTGTAGAAACCAATTAGGAGTATGGCTTTACCATACCCCTAACAGGTTAGCGCGCTACCATCTTAGACTGCATCATCACTTACGATGGTAAGGTGAGATTGCCGTCAAGGGTTAACTTGTAGTGGATAATATGTTAAAAAACATCGTCAGAACTTGAACTTTTCTATCAAGAAATTAATATCAAATTAATTTTATCCATATGTCAGAGCACGTGTTCCTTTAATTGTTTGTTCATTATACTAACCTACGGACATATCCGCATTTTTAAAGCGCGTGCTTTTATGCTCTGGTGTTTATGAAGTTAAACGCTTTCAAACAAAAAAAGCCTGCACGCTTTTATACAGCCAGGTAGGCTGTGCTTAGAAAATTAAATTCTTGAGGATGAAAATATTTTCTCTATTTTTATGTTTATTAAAAATGTATTGCTCCCATCGATCGTTTCGATAAGTCGTGATACAATAAGACCCTGTAAGGAGAACGCAGCGATAAGCTGCTGTTTGAAAAACGCTCGTCTACGCTGCAACATAAACCTCGTGGGACACAGCAGCGGCGCATTGCATGTGACGGATTAACATTATCATTTGACACTGCATTTATTTAACGAGTCTGCCGCCGGCTCTGTTTGTTTACGGATGAATTTAACATGGTATTCAATCAACATATCAAAAATTATATGTTCAATTTAATTACAAAAGTCTTGAATCCACAAAGTCGAAGTTCTCAAGACCTCCCTTGCCACATGGTGGACAGATGTCGCCAACGAGTCGAGCTGGATACAAGCTACACAAAATCGTTACGTTTGAAATCCCTGCAGAAGTCCTATGTTCAACCGAGGACCTGAAGCTGGAGATGATTATGGTGATGATAAGATGAATCCACTGAAATTGTAATCTTTTCAAAGTGCGCGGTTGTTAGCAGTTTCGCCGAATTACTACTACAACTACCGTCCATGTATTATTATTAACAACTGCCTCGTTGCCTGAACGTTAGTAACCAATTTTTTAAGGTTAAAGGTAGCACGCGGTCTTCGGCATAACTCGAAACCGGTTTTGATTTACTAGTTAATTAAGGTTAGTAACTGAGCGTTTTTCTTTATTTGATCGAATGTTTTGTAACAAACCGAAATCATGAAAGATCACTGGTATATTAAAAAGATTAAATAACACGATTTTGAAGTTTTTTCTTATACACTACAATTTAGCCCTTGACGACAATCTCACTGATGGTAAGTGATGATGCAGTCTAACATGGTAACGGGCTAACCTGATAACCTATGTTAACACTATACCTACTTCGTAATAGTATCTATGCGGCATCGCGCCGGAACGCTAATTCACCTGGGGATACGTCGGTAGGGTAACTGGCCAAGGCCGAAGCCTCCTACCAGACCAGACTCGAGTCGGAAGTCGATGCATCTTCTTGTATTGTTCCTAATAAAAAAATCTTATATCTTATCTTATTACAGTAAGTAAACAGTGGAACATATAATTACAATAAAACACTACAAAAAACAATACAGCGCGATATAACATTACTGTATTTGTAGAGAGCGCCATCTGTCGACATACGTTAAAAGTTTTCAGCTGACAGCCATCAACAGCAAATTATATGATAAATTATTTCTACCGGTATGCTCTATAAGATACCATATTTTCCATTATTTTAAAGCTAAAAGGGTCCCAATCGCGCTCAGGTCCAAGAAGAAGCCCTCAACAAACTAAGCCAGATTTTTTTGTTTCCATCTCTCATAGTCAATATTAAATTATAATTAGCTATGAAGTGGTGATAGCCTAGTGGTTAGGGCATCAGCCTCCTAATCAGAGGTCGGCGGTTCGAATCCGGGCACGCACCTCTAACTATTCAGGCTATGTGCGTTTTTAAAAATTAAAATATCACTTGCTTCAACGGTGAAGGAAAACATCGTGAGGAAACCTGCACGCCTGAGAGTTCTCCATAATGTTCTCAAAGACGTGTGAAGTCTGCCAATCCGCACATGGCCAGCGTGGTGGACTATGGCCAAACCCTTCTCATACTGAGAGGAGACCCGTGCTCTTTAGTGAGCCGTTAATGGGTTGTTCATGATGATGATGATGAAGATGAAGTTAAAGCAATTCACACCCAAGCTTTTATATGATTTGTATAATCTGTAATATCGTAATAGGATTTTGCTATAAGCTTTCGTTTAAAAAAAACGGAATTTATTGATATCTCCATGATAAATATTTATTTGTATTTCTTTCTCTATTGTAGACTTTTTTTATTGCAGGCCATAGTGAATTGGAGTTACTACCTTTCGTAACATAAGTTGGTCAGACGGACGAAATACAGTTTCACCTAAAAAGTCGTACAAAACAAAACCATACGATTAAAATTTTCGCTGACACCGAAAATTAGTTCGTACTTTGGGATACCTTACAACCGCCCTAGAGTTAGTCACTAATCCGTTGCGAACTAAAAGTTATTTCAACGTAATTACATTTCCTATCAGAATGGAGTTTTGTGACAAATTTCATTATCATGTTACAGCTTAAAACTGTACAAATGCAAATTCATTTCATTCTGTAAGTATAACTGCGGATAAAGCAAATAATTGGACGACAATATATTTTTCATTTTATAAAAAACTGCATTAGGGTGTAGCAAGGGTTTATAATGGTTGAGAATTTAACGGAAGTTGGTAAGAATTATTGAATTAAAAATTATTATTGGAAATATCGTCAAGGGAGTATAACTTGCCGTAGTGTGGGCTAGGTCGGGCGAACAAGATTTTTCTACCAAAAAAAAAAGTAGAATTCATTTCGAGAAGGATAGACACTGGGCAGGCAAGCGATAAGTCTTCCAATATTTTTATTTCCTAAAGCATACTTAAAGTGACCGCCACTGGGGTTTTTTGGATAGAAATCCTACGCAACCTGATTTCTTCCTTATCGGATATCTTACAAGAAACTCTCAGGCGTAACCAAAAATGTGGAAATTAATTATACCGTTGTTATTGAATTAAATTATAAATGTTGTTTCACGCAACATTAAACACAGCAATCATTTAAATTTTTCCAAACCACCTAAATTCCCTTCGCTGTCAAATAACTCAAAGCCGCTCGCCCAGCAACGAGGATAGGCGGGGTTTAAATGAGCAGCGTTATGGAAATTTAATTATTTTACAATTGAACAATAAAACAATGTATTTTGGGGGAGATGCGGCCTGACGCGCGTCATGTATCACTTACATACATACAACTACGCGTTTGATTCTAACAACATCGGCTGAAATTAATCATCCATCCACTCCAACGTCTTCCGTTCGCAGATTAAATATGGTTGTGCGATTCTTGTCTTGTTCTTCCCTATTGATGATGATGACTCTACTACCATTATAATTTGATCTGAAGACTTAGGGATCAATTTATTTAACTTTATAGTACCTAAAAGAGAATTATTGACTCTTCGACAGAGATGAGTTTCCTTTATACACCGCATATTTGTTTTAATACGGTTGCGGTGTGTAACTTTTCACTAGTACACTAATTTTTATCCTCAGATCTACTTTATACATTGACATCAATTTATTACCTAAGTATTTGATGGGAAGTGCGGTGGATAATGACAGGATCAATAGTAGATAACGTTTCCACAAAAGAATAAACTTTTTTCGTACTGTATAACTTATTTTAATTATATTTGTAGTATCACTAGCAGGTGGGAATAGAATAGCTCTCAATAGAAACGTAACCTTGAGCCCCGAACTATACACGTCAATATTACTTTTCATTACAACATGCACAAAAACTTACAAAAGAGTGTGAAGTCTGCCAATCCGCACATGGCCAGCGTGGTGGACTATGGCCAAACCCTTCTCATATTGAGAGGAGACCCGTGCTCTGTAGTGAGCGGAGAATGGGTTGATCATGATGATGATGATGACAACATGCACTCGATAATTTGTTAAAGACACCATTGTTTGACAGCAAGTAACTTCATTTTCATTTCTAACAAGACAGAATAGTTAATTTGAAAAGTGAAAGATAAAAGTTTGATAAAGTAAAGTTTTCACTTGATAACTACTTTATTTCTATGCAATAGAATCTGAGTTCTACTTAGCAAAGTCACAACAAACATGATACGAATGAATTTCGATTTTATTGAAAGCAACTGTTTAAAATCGAAATGCCGATCACAATCGACCGTAGTTTTTATCCAATTTAAATAAGAAATTTCTCAACCTGTATAATTCTTGAGATAACTGTAGGCGCCTTTCTTTTTATATAAATCGATTTCAATTTATTAAAAAGATATTCTTTGCACAAGTATATTTCCTTAATTCCCCGCTGACCAAAACATGAAGACGAATAAAACACCGCCGCAAGAATAAAACCGTCTTAAAAGCGTGCAGAGAACCGCAGCATCCCAGCGGGCGTACCGGGTTATTAAATAAAACGCCATCAAGCGGAAAAATAACCGGACCGGACGCTATCACATCCAGAGTCTTATCCGGGACGAATCTTAAAACCTTTTTGTAATAAATCAAATCGAAAATTATATATTTAAATTAGCCTACTATCACATTTACAAAAAGTCAATGTAAAACTTTCTTCGTTCGATTATACCTTCAGTATAAGTTGTTACAATTTATTCTACTATAGCAAGATGAGTGAGTACATAAAGTTTAACTAAAGCAACGAGGATTATGATTTCATCTTGGTACTCTTTTAAAATTTACAACAAACTTAGCCGAATATTATTTTCGTTATCATCGCGTAGTGAACTTCGATGTAAGTGTACCTTTATAGTATCATCATCATCATGATCAACACATTCTCGGCTCACTACAGAACACGGGTTTCCTCTCAATATGAGAAGGGTATAGCCATAGCCCACCAAGCTGGCCATGTTCGGATTGGCAGAATTCACACGATTCTGAGAACATTATGGTTAGCTCTCAGGCACACAGGTTTCCTCACGATATTTTCCTTCACAGTTGAAACAAGTGATATTTTAATTGCTTGAAAAAAAAATAACTCCGAAAAGTTATAGGTGCGTGCCCAGATTCGAACTCCCGACCTCTGATTAGGAGGCTTAAGGCTTCCTCTTAAATAGTAGACCTTTGCCTAGCGGTGGGTCATTAATAAGCTGATGATAGTATGGTATTATATTCAGCAACTGTTTAATATCAAGCTCAGGGAGCACCTTAGAGCAGCCGATTGCAGGTGTCTTACTACTATTTCTCGGGTTACCTATCTACCTAACTACTTAATGTATTGTTTATCTGTAACTTTGCATCAATCAAGACACAACGCCTAATTTTTATGAGCCTAGCAAACGAATTATTATTGCAGCTTAATACGACGCGGTAGTGCGAGGTGTATTGTATAAGAGTAGTGGATGAAGGTTTATCTGGGAAACTAAGGAAAAGTAATAGATACGCGGGCGAAGTTGTAAGAACCACCGTGGCGCAGTGCGTGCACTGTCGCATTATAAAGATGGAGGTCCTGGGTTCGATTCCCAGCTCGAGTATGGTCTGGTGGGAGGCTTCGGCCGTGGCTAGTTACCACCCTACCGACAAAGACGTGTCGCCAAGCGATTTAGAGTTCCGGCATGATGTCGCGTAGAAACCAATTAGGAGTGTCGATTTACCATGCTCCTAACAGGTTAGCCCGTTACCATTCTAGACAGCATCATCACTTACCACCAGATGAGATAGCCGTCAAGGGCTAACTTGTAGTGTATAAAAAAAAAGCCATATAAGTCCGATTATTTTCCTCCCTAATCCTATTAATCGTCCGTAGTCTCCAATTTTTTTTGACACTTTAAGTGACATATTCAAACAAAGTCATACACTACTTAAAGTTATTCGAAACTTTAAGATACATTAGCATTTGGAAATAAGTAGCGAGACAATGTATTCAATTAATATAAATGTTAATGCCGGTGGGGTACTAGCTCCCCCGCCCCCCCCCAACCCGCTTGCCGTTTGTTTAAGAAAACCCCGAGTTGACAATCTAGATTTGAAATTTATATCAGATGAGTTACATAAATTTTCCGATGAAATTCTTTGCACTGTTTACCTTTGCCATATTAAGGACTTAAAAGCAATACGGCAAAAATGAATAATTAATCAATATTAATAAAATAGTTTCTGCTTCCTATTCCAAAACGAATGTCCATAAAATTGCTATAACTCTTTCTATCTTTCTAAACAATCTTAGTTATGGGATTCGACGTTTTCAAAGAAGTCAAATATATTACTTACCAAATGAACTATTATATTTGGTTTTATATCATGGAAAAATACATACAATGGATGGCAGTAAGCCTGTTTCTTTTTTGGCTAGCATTTTTCATTTCAACGTGGTTATTAATATGAAATAATTCTAGTCTATTTTAATAGTGAGAGCCCGAAAGAAAAAGGTGACCAATTGATAACTTTATTGGACGAGAATTTAGAGTTCATAATTTTTATATCGTATGTGAAAAAAATTGCTTTTGTTCTTGCTTTATTTCTACATTTAAGTCTCGATAAACAATTAATACACCTAATTGTGATACTTGCGAAATGAAACTTCGTTTAGTAAGGTAATTTTTTTTATTTTACCTTGGCGTCATTTAATATTGATTTCTTTTAAGGTTGTATTATATTTATTAGACATAATGTAGATTGCATGTACATATATATAAAAGGTCCTGTTTGCGATCATAAAAATAAAAGGCGAAGATTTTTATATTATACTGTGTCGTTTGTTGCCGTAATAAAGATGGCGTACAATAATTTTGGGTTGCGTATACGTGACGTTTATACGCGTACGTGGACCAATCAAAGCCTAGGATGTCAATCATCTTCAATGTTACGGTGCGTGACAGACGCCATTTATAAAGAAAAGAAAAATCTTAAAAAAAGTCAAATTTCTATAACATCTGCCACTTTCGGTACATTTGTTACATGAAAAGGAATAAAGATATTAGTATCAGTAAATATATTATACCCACTAACGTATTTAGGATGCCTTTAGAGTTCAAACGCAGACTTGCTTTGAACAAAACGGTCATAAAGTCAGCAGCATCCTGAGTCGATTGCTGTAATGTACCCTAAAGGTACCCTTCCGCGTTGAGGTTTAGGCAGTAAGCTTTGAAAAGCGTTATCTTTATAATATACACATATATTATAAAGGCGAAAGTTTGATTGTAAAAGTATTTTTATTAATCGTTGATACAAGTTTGATTAAATTTTTTAATGGGGATAGAACATATCATTGTTTCACACGCTAATTCTGTTCCGAAAAAATTTGGTCAACGTGGGATTTGTGGAAAATTGAATATTAAATCGATGAGATATATAACAAAAGGCATTAGTTTGTCAAAGAGAACTTTCCCCAAATTAGATTTATATGTTGTGTAATAAAGAGAATAACCTATTAATATAAAATATGACTTTAGCTAATGAGTGTGGATAATGTGTAATATTACAGTGACTTTCATTAAAGTTTAACTTTGGTGCGTGTTGTGGTGCGGGTTTTTTTAAATTTTAATGGACGGCGTTAATTACCCTTTACAAAGAGCGACAATTACATCGCATGAGGTACAGGCGGCGGCGACGCGCGAGCGCTGACGCGGCAAATTTGATCGCGCGGTTTTGGCTTACGGTTGCGTTTAGTTATGGTAGTACAGGGTGCTTTGAACATACATCCTAAAAGTGGGTGCGTAATGAGTTTTTGCCCGACACTCGCCCCGAAGCCAGCCTGTGTAACTTGATTTCGCACGATGAATGAATTTAATTTTTTTGACCAAAAAATTTAATTTGTCCAATAACTATCGTCTCCCAAATCATACTACTACAAATTAGCACTTGTCTGCATCACCCGATAATGAATGCATCGCTAATCTGATAGGGCACGACAGTTTCAACCCTTACTCTTAATTTGTTTTGACGCAACATCGTGTCGATAAAGCTACATCACTAGGTGGCACGTGTTCGTCGGTAGAAGCAAAGAAATGATGTATTACTAAATTGGACCTGCCAGGATTAGAACCCGGGATCTCCCACTTGTAAAACCGTAGTGGTCAAAACTCCGCTTAAGATCACACAAAATATGGCAGCGGGTAGCGTAGATCTTAGAATGGGAATGAATGAATACTTAGTTTCACCACCTGCGAATCCTGCGAAATTCGAAATAGCTTAAATAAAAATTCGAAAAGCAATGAAAATTAAGAGATACTTAAAAGATGCCAATACCCAATTAATACAGGTTATCGGTTTGTAATGGTCATGTGCAAATCAAAACAAAAATAGCTTTATTCATATAAACCTATATCGGCATCTATGAATCGATCATATATATCACGTTTCATTATTTCTACTCGAGAAGTGATGGTGATTACTACACTCGCCAACTTAAAACTAAAGCTAAGAGGGTTCAAATGGCACGCCCAGGTCTAAGAAGAAATGAACTTATTTTCTTTTCTTGAATCACGCCTTACGTGTGTTACTTTACGTCTACTAAACAAAAAAAATACTGCCAACAAAATTTTGGTAGACCCTATCAAGTAAAATTTTTGCATAGGAGAAAATAAAACATTTTGAAACTAGCAATTTAGCTTGTCTATGATATGCCAAGTCAGCCTCACCAAAATACCAATCTTAAATTTACAATGTGGTCATAAAATTTGAATGTAATTAAATGAATTCTAATGAATGGAAAAATATATCACATATGCGCATATTTACAGTCATATATATAATTTTAATTAATTATATGACTGTAAGTATGTAAGCTAATAAAATGTATTTTGCAAATTAGTGTTTTCGCAATGGAAATGAAACGCCAATAAAAACTAAAATGCAATACGGGAACACTCTGTATGAGCCACAATAGCGGCGGCTATGATTCGCGAGCAAAGAAGCGTGAAATTGGTTTATTCGCCCGATCCGATGAATAATTAATATCGTTAGTGAACTCACACACGCGCGCCCTCCCGCGACTGTCGCCAACGTGTCTCCCAACTAATTAGATCATCATCAACCCACTATTAACCGATAATTAGAAATCCAATTCAATTCAAATAATCTTTATTCTAATAGTCCCTTAAAAGGCACTTTTGATCATTTTACATCATCCTCCTCTTTTACACAATTCACGCATATCTTCCTTATTTTTTATTTTTACTGGATCATTAAACTAGTCATCAAAATAAAAACAACAAAAAACAAAAGAACAAATTCAAATTCAAATTCAAATAATCTTTATTCAAATAGTCCTTTAAAAGGCGCTTTTGACACGTCAATAATTTACAAAGTAGTAATTTGATGGTGATAACTACATTCGTAAACTTAAAACTAAAGCTATGAGGGTTCCAAACGCGTCCCGGTCTAAGAAGAAGCCCACAACAAACTTAGCCAGGTAAATTTTCTTTTTGTTATCACCATCTCACATGCCACTTAAAATTATATTAAGAGCTATCTTATTAGAGCAATATTTCACACCCATGCTTGTTTATCATTTACGTAATCCTTTACACTATAGTAGGACTTTTCTACAAGCTTACGTTTTATATAAACTTTGAACTTATTGAGAGACATCCCAGAAATTTCATTAGGCAATTTGTTATAAAATTGTATACAATTACCTTTAAATGAATTTCTAATTTTTTGTAGTCTAGTAGCGTGCAACACAAGTTTATTTTTACTTCTGATGTTAAGATTGTTGCAATCGCATTTTTTATTGAATTTTGTTATATTTCTGTGGACATACATTAAATTTTCAAATATGTATTGGCAATGCAATGTCATTATTTTTACTTCCTTAAATTTTTTTCTTAATGACTCTCTTGGAGCCATATTATAAATTGCACGAACAGCCCTCTTCTGCAGCACGAATATAGTTTCAATATCGGCAGCATTACCCCATAATAAAATACCATATGACATAATACTATGAAAGTAACTAAAATATACAAGCCTAGCCGTTTCTATGTTTGTCATATGGCGTATCTTTTTAACCGCGTATGCAGCAGAACTAAGTCTGTTCGATAAATGATCTATATGAGGGCCCCATTGAAGCTTTGCATCTAAAGTTATTCCAAGAAAAACTGTAGTATTTACCAGATCTAATTCCTCATTTTTAAGCAGTACAGTGGTATTTACATGTTTAACATTCGGTAATGTAAATTTAATACATTTAGTTTTTTTTTCATTTAGTGCCAAATTATTGACTTCAAACCATTCTACTACTTTAGCGAGATAGTTGTTTACATCGTCAAAAGCTCTCTCATGACGCTTAATTTTAAACATGAGTGATGTATCATCAGCAAAAATACTATCCCATGACTATCCTTAGCAAGGTAAGGAAGGTCATTAATGTAAATGAGGAACAGAAAAGGCCCTAAAATAGATCCCTGAGGGACTCCTAATTTTACAAATGAACCGCTAGACCGCTTTCCATTAACTTCAACTTTTTGAATTCTATCGCTTAGATAAGATATCATTAAATCTAGAGCTATACCCTTAATTCCATAGTGGTGTAATTTTCTGACCAATGTTTCATGTTGAACACAATCGAACGCCTTGGACAAATCACAAAAGACACCAAGTGCGTCACGTGACTCCTCCCAGGCTTCAAATATATTGTGTACTAACTCAACACCAGCGTCGGTCGTTGAGCGACCCCTTGTAAAGCCATATTGCTTATTGTGTAATAAATTATTGTTATTAAAATGTTTCAGTAATTGATTTAATAAAAGTTTTTCAAAGATTTTACTGAAAGTGGGTAGTACAGAAATTGGTCTAAAATTACTCGGGTCGGCTGTACTCCCCGATTTAAGCAGTGGAACTACTTCACTATGTTTCATTAAGTCAGGAAACACACCACAATCTATACAATTATTAAATATGATTGCCAAGTCAGTTGCAACAATATCAATTAAGGATGTAACAATGTTAACGGAAATGCCCCACAAGTCATTAGTTTTCTTGTTATTTATTAATTTAAAAGCCTTAATAACGTCACAACTGTTAACATGACTGAATGTAAAGATGCTACTACATTCAGGCACATTAACATTTAATAAAGAGAGAGCAGAATCTGGTGAAAAACTGGTGGCAAACATAAGATAGTGACTTTCTAGAAATGATTACAGCAGTAAATTAATTTTAAGGATACGCATCCTTAAAATTAACCTTACATCTGAATTATTCAATTAATAGCTATAATGCAGTAATGGGCATTCTTTGGTCTTCCTTTACTTCTCTGCTCTTTCAAATACAAATTTTTCTTTCTTCTGGTAACATTAATATGCTAGTTTATTACTGCTCATATTTTCTATCACTGGCAGTACTTGTAAGCTTTCCCTTATATACTAATTTCTAATCTTATCGATTATTGTCATATTATACACCACTTGAATATTCGCATTTCGGTCTCTTGTATATTTTACCGACCAACATTCTGATCCATACAACACGACAAGTCTTCGACCGTTTTATATACCTTCTCCTTTAGTATAAAGGGCATCTGTGGGTCACATATAACTCCTAAGACCACTCGCCATTACTTCCGTCGCGGATTCATTCTATTGTCAACGTCTGGGTCAATATTGCCTTCGTTTTGGAAGAACGATCCGATGTGCTGATAAATTGAAGTGTACGAATACACCATTTAGTAGATATAGGACCGACCACCAAAGTCACATAAGAAATATTCTTATCTTTGTTTGAGACCAACTTTCACTTAACGTGAGCGTTACCGCGGGCAAAAGTTAGTCTCCTGTTAATACTATAGATTAAAAATATGTTGAATGGATATATAGCCGCATCGTTCAGGTAAATGGCGTAATATCTCACGTGGCATCAGAGGGTTAATCTGCGCCATTTATACCGGCATCGGTCGCCGCGGTGGCTAACGACACCCATGCGTTTTATTGCAGCATCGCGTTATAAATACATTAAATATTATTATTATTATCGGTATATATTAACTCTCACGCCCGTGTGCAAAATAAATATATATAAAAAACCAAAAGAGATATAATAAACTTAAATAGATAATAATAAATAAACCTACATATACATTACATAGATACATATTTGCACCGGGCGGAGGATTACACCCCGGCAGGGGAGACCAAACGGCCGGGGGTCAGGGCGACAGGTTGAGAAACCGGCGGACTATCCTAGCCGAGTCCAGCAAGACCGCTTTTTGCATCCTGGCTGCGAGCGAACTGCCACGAAACCCCAGCCGCCTCAGATGGTGAGCGAGGCTAACTGGGATCAACCCATTCGCAGATATTACGATTGGGATGGTTTCAGCAGACTGCACATGCCACATGTCGGAAACCTCGTGAGCCAGATCGAGATACTTGCGCTTTTTCTCCGTCTCAGCTCTCACGAGGTTTTCGTCATATGGAATGGTGATGTCCACCAAAAACACCCTCGACTGTGCCCGGTCCACCAACACGATGTCAGGCTTATTCGCGAGAATAGTCCTGTCCGTGATAATGGACCGGTCCCAATAGAGCCGGACTCCATCGCGCTCGAGTACCGGCACCGGTGTGTACTGGTAATAGGGCAACCTCTCATCCAGGAGACCGTACTTCAGAGCAAGCTCTTGGTGAAGGATTTTGGCTGCTTGGTTGTGTCTGTGCAAATACTCAGTGTTGGCAAGCGCAGAACATCCCGAAAGCACATGTCTGAGTGACTCGCCGGGATGGCGACAGGCTCGACAGATGTCGTGAGTGCCATCCTTCAGAATATACTTTCGGTAGTTCCGCGTCTTAACCACCTGATCTTGTATCGCACAGACAAAACCTTCGGTTTCCCCAAAGAGGTCACCGAAGCGCAGCCACTGCACGGACGCTTTCTTATCCACGTGTGGCTCATTAAGAGCTTTAAAAAAGCGGCCGTGCAGTTCCTTCCCCTTCCATACGGCCTCCCGGTCAGAGGTGCTAAGTACCACCGGTTTCCGCCACTCGGCTTGGGCTAAGGATAGTGGAGTGAGTCCTTTATCACTTACTATGACCTCTCTATGCATAGGAGACTCCCTCATCGTCTCAAAGTAGGTTCTGAGGTTGGATATCTCCCGGTTATGCATGGTCTTGACGCTCAACACGCCTCGACCCCCACATTTCCGGGGGATATACAACCTCATTACAGACGATTTTGGGTGGTGCATGCGATAGAGAGTCATAGTCGTGCGGACTTTTCTGTCCAGGGCGTCAAGTTCGGTCTGAGTCCATCTGAGCACGCCAAAGGTGTACATGAGAACTGGCATAACCCAGCCGTTATAAGCTCGCACCTTATTGGCGCCCGACAAAAAACTTTTAAAGATTTTTGTCAGGCGGCCAAAAAAGGCCTCGCAAACAGACTGTTTCATGTCAGCCTCTTTCACCCCTAGGGACTGTGACATGCCCAGATACCGGTATGACTCAGCTTCAGAGAGGGTTCCAATGTTCGATGGCTCGAGATTAATCTCGGCCGAATGAGTAACCTGTCCCCTCTCCACGTGCAAGACCGCACACTTGTCCAGCCCAAGCTCCATCCTGATGGAGTTGCTGAATTCAGTGGTGATATTCAGCAGCTCCTGCAGGCGGATAGCATTGGGTGCCAGCAGTTTGAGGTCATCCATGTAGAGAAGGTGAGGCACTTTAGTCCCTCCTCTCCGAAACTGAAAGCCTGTCCTTGATCCCTCCAGTAGTGTGCTGAGAGGGTTCAGAGCCAGACAAAACCAAAGTGGGCTCAGACAATCACCCTGGAAGATACCCCGACCTATCCTTATCCGATCATCGGCAGCCGCCAGCCGCTCACCATGGAGACAAAGGATTGTACTCCATTGCCCCATGCATTCCCCGAGGAAGTCTCGAACTGTACCATCGACTTTGTACAGCTCAAGGACCCTCAGGAGCCATGAATGGGGCACCGAGTCAAATGCCTTTTTATAGTCGATCCAGGCGGCGGAGAAATTCCGACGGCTGCGTTTGACCAGTTGGCCCGCAACGGAGTCGATGAGAAGGAGCTCCTTAGTACCACGACTACCACCCCGACATCCGTTCTGAGCCCCAGATATGATGTTATTCCCGTCTACATGACGTGAGATCTTGAGGCTCAGAACGGATGTCAGTGTCTTATAGATGGTATTAAGACACGTAATGGGGCGGTACTTAGCCGGATCAGTGGCATCAGTGGACTTCGGAGCTAGGTGTGTGATCCCGGTAGTGAAAAGGCTCGGGAGTGTCTTCTGCTCGAGAGTCTCTTGGAATTGTCGAGCCAAGGTCGCATGGCAAACCGAGAAACCCTTGAGCCAGTAGTGATGCAGTCCATCGGGTCCCGGACTTTTCCAGTTCGGGGCCCGCCTCACTGCACCAGCTACATCCTCCGCAGAGATGGCAACTGGGCTCATCGGTTCTATTGTGGCACATGCTTCCTCTACCGCCGCAATCCAAGGGCCCTCCTCATGCTCCACCTCTCTTGACCACACGGCACGCCAAAAAGCGATGAGGTCAGCCGGATTCGGTCTCTGTGAGGTGGAACAGACTGCTGGACACTCCAGTCTTTTATAGAACCTTTTCTGATCACACGAGAAGAGGCGATTTTGCTGAAAGCGCTCGACTCTTTGCGAGTATCGCCGGATGCGGTTCCCCCATGCAGCGATTTTCTGCTTCAGGTCGTCGATGCGCTCTGTTAGCTTTTGCGTAATATCGGGCTGGTCCAACCTGACCCCGCACCCGTTAAACGCAACTCTAACAGAGCGCACAATCCTTGGCCTAGTGTTGCCCGACCTGAAGCTTTGCAGTCTGCCAATGAGGACTCTGGCAAGAGTGATACGATGTTCTATCCTCTTCTTCCAGGCCGGTTCCGCGCTGCGTCTTGCACCCGCAGAACGCCCCGGTCCTGGAGTCTTAACTCCGATGAATCGGTGCACGGCTAGCGCCGCGCCGAAGAGGATAGAAGCCGTATCACTCAGGCCAGCGCTGCTCTCGAGGTGTTGAGGCAGCATTTTGTTTATGGCCTCAATGACATCCCGCGTCGCTACATTTAGCGTAAGTCGGGAGAGCCGCGGCCGACTCTCTAGAGGAGCGCTCCGGATTTCAGAAATCGCCTCTTCTAAAATCCCTCTCATCCGCTCTAAATCCAGGGAAACTGTTCCCTCAGTGCCTTCCTCCACAGGCAAATCTTGGTAGGTGGTAAAGGTCTCCTCGCGGACAGGCGCCGCCTGGGAGACGATTTGCTCTGTGGTTGGTACTGGCACTGCTGGAACAGCCTCACGTCGCAATCGTTCGAGCTCGGTAGCGTTGAAGATGTTAGAACGCTGAATATACCGAGCCCGGTCTGCCAGGTTCTGTTCCGTGACAGTTAAGTTCGGCTCGAGCAGCAGGAACTCGCGGTACATTGCCGCTCGGTAGCCAGTCCGTCCGGTTTCTCCCCCTGTCGCCCTGTAGTACGCACGCATGACATTTTCGTTCATTAGTGATGTCCAGCGCATGCGGCGTACACCACCAGCGGCGGGCGCCGAAGATTGGGTCCTGGTGGGCCCTGTCGTAGCCAAGCCATCTGGTGGGGATGATGGATTGGTCGACCGGCTAGGTGGTAGTGCCGGTCGACTGGAGGTACTGGCGGCCCGTATGCTGTCACGCCCAGCGCCAGCTCCAGGCGCGCCCTGGCGACCCCCAGGCAGCGGCCCTATGCGCTTACTTTTTTTTCCATCCATCATAAGGGGGGGGGGGGTGAGTGGTGACTACATCACCCGGGGTCCACTCAAGTCCCCGAGGAGGCTGTTTCTACGGCCAGCGCGCCGGATTTCGGGGAACTTGGATGATATCAATTAGTTCCCCGGTTTCCTTAGTCGCCTCTTACGACACCCACGGGATGAGAAGGGGTGGCAACATTCTTCTCTGCCGGTGCCACACGGCAATTATTATTATTATTATTATTATATATTACATAATACTGTATAGTCATGTGAGTCGCTAGAGAGGACTTGCTGTTGTGAAATTTATTCGCTTACTACGGGCCTGAGAAGAAGACTCATTCGAAGTGTCTCTTAAAATCAATAATTAGATCTTGAGAAGAACCAGTGCCAACCAACGTACCAACATTGCTCAATGAATCGCGATCACAATCATCATCATCGCCATGATCACTACAGAGCACGGGTATCCTCTGAATATGAGAAGAGTTTAGCCATAGTCCACCCCGCTGGTCATGTGCCGATTGACAGACAGATGTTTTCCTTCGCCGTTGCAGCAACTGATATTTTTATTGCTTAAAAACGCACATAACTACGAAGGGTAGAGGTGCGTGTCTGGGTTCGAACCGTGGAAACCGGGTGGAAGTCCTAACCACTAGGCTGTCACGATAAGTCAGGCTATATAGCTTGGTGTTTGAGGCCCAAGATGTAGAATAGCGTACCCATACGATAGCACAACGTTAGTACTCCAAATAACTCGACACACAGCAACCCGTGGAGTGGTCCATAACGGTTTCGGGAAGCGAACATAACGATTTAGAACACACTACAAAATACCTAAGAAATAACATTATTTAATAATAATGGAGGCCAATTTTAACCATCACGTATCAGTTGTTTGTTATGCCTTTAGAGTTTAAGTTTAGAGTTCAAGTGCTCGTTTTTTCACAAGGAAAAATCCACTTTACTCAAACTTGGTTTAAAATAGAATAATTAGACATAAATATTTCACGGATTCCGAAAGGAATATTTTTAATTACACGTTTTATGCAAATTTTAAGTACATGCAAGTATCAGGAATGAAGAAGCCGAAATCCCCCTCCCAATTAAGCAAAGAAAGGGGTTGGAGTGAAGTTGTTTAAACAATCAAAGGAAAATTCAAGATTTCATCGCCTTTCGGTGAATTTTAATGCGGCCATTAAAACCGGTTTCATTTCGTTCACTACTCGGAAGGGTTTGTATCTAGTGATTGTTTACGTGGAACTAAGAAAACCATGATAGTTGGAGACTCACAACAGTTTAGAAATCTATAATTTTATGTTTCTTAAGCGGTGATTCAGTATGGTTTTGTTTTGTTTAGTTTAGAGATATTTATTGATAAGAGAATGGAAAAAAATTATATATGATAAGGAAGAGATGAGAAGAAAGAAACATAAACATTGTAATATCTCTATGCAAATGCACGTGAACCATAAACGCACATGTATGACTGTATGTGGAAACTGACATTGATAAAAAATAAACAGCAAGTATAATTTGCTATATTCCACCGACAACCGGGAGATTTGTATAATATAACACCACACAAAATCTTCCACTAGAACCTCTACGCACGTTTCGACCCGACACCGGATCATCCTCAGGAGATGTTGACTTGACAAGCGCGAAAAGTAAAGTCAACTTTGCGTAGAGGTTCTAGTGGAAGATTTTGTGTGGTGTTATATTATACAAATCTACCGGTTGCCGGCGGAATATAGCAAATTTTACTTGCTGTTTATTGTTTATCATGGACTTCCGCAAAGTAACGCCTGCTTCTATTCATTAACTGACATTGAGCCTACATACGACTACTGTATCATCTGTCTGTGTAAGTATTAAATAATAAACATTTACATTATTATAAAAGTTTTAAATGAAGGTATCTGAATCAAGAGTAATTCACATTCATTTCATATTTTTTCGATGCATATTTTATTAAAATCACTTCTCAAGGCATCTTATGAATGTTTCCGTTTACTTTAAGGGTTTCAACTAAAGATTGAAGTTCCATAGAGCTTCATCAAACGGAAGATTACTTATCGTCACAATTGGAATAAGAAGTTTTTGGTATGATTTTGAACTGTGATGTTTTGTATCAATCGGGCAAGAGGAAACTCGACACTTCGCTACGTCGGCGTAGCCACCGCGTAGGCCTTTTGTAGCACAATTATATAGTGACACCGTGGCTTTTCCGTCTATCAGTAGACGCTTCTTACAAACTATGACTTTCGCATAAGCATAAACCTAAAACACATTTACACCGAATTTTATCAAAATCCGTTCAACGGTTAAGGAATTGCGCTTAACCTGTATTTGTATATGTGTAGGTATGCTATAAGGTGTTAATGAGTATTTAAAATAATTTTGTCTTTGTAATTTTTAAGCACGTTCTTTGTCATTGAACATTGATGATGATGGTACTTAAAATACTATACTAAGTAATTATCATCATCAACCATCATTTGTCTCATTAGCCTGTCAAAGGTCCCCTTCTAGATACAAGCCTCTTGTATCATAGCCGAGAAGTTCTCGGATCATATCATAGACCCATCACGCTGTTCTAATGTTGACAGACTATTATCACAGTTTATAATAACAGCTTAATATACTCTCCGAGGCATAGGGGTGGACAACGCGAACTTCGGGCTGTTACTTGCATTATTTTGTAGAAAACCCAATATTAATTTTTGGCCCGATATTAGATTCGTTATCCGTACTCAGGAATGCAAACTAGGCTGCTATAGTCAGAAAAAATAATACCATATCTATTTTGGCATACATCCTCACAAGTTCCAATTGTTCAGGAACAAACAAGAATTTAATAAGGCATTGAACAATAAAAAGCAATATTTAGACGGTGCCTACTACGTCGGCAGCTTCCATCGGAGGTAATATTGTTGAACTGGCCACTTCAGTGGCGTTGTTGAACTTAATTAGAACATAACAAGCAGCTCAGGGAAAATAAGTCATCAGAATATCAACAAATCAATGAAATAATGGAGAACGGAAAAGATAAACACATATCAAAATCAGGTGTAATTTTTACAAAATGTAGATCAATAGCAATTTTTGACAAATCGCAATTGTCCGAGTCAGATATATTATAAGTTTTAGGCAATTACGAATTTTAACGACCTTCGCGGTGTCGTATTATAGATTGGGAGTTCCTGGGTTCGATTTCCATCTCATCTGATCTGATGAGAAGCTTTGACCACGGCTAGTTACCACTCTACTGGCAAAGTTATACCACTAAGCGATTAAGCATTTCGGCTTCTCTGGTGCTGCAGATATCCTTGGGTGTTGATGGTAATCACTTAACAGTTGACTCGTGATGTAAATTAAAAAAAAAAAAACATAAGTAATTGTGTACTAAGGTAACCTAATAAGAACCAACTGTAAATTCTTTCTTAATTACCAATTAAACACATCTTTGAAATCGTCCTAGGCTTTTTTATTTTAATAGGATTGTATCGAAGAAATTACACTATCCATAGCACAACAACTCGCTTTCCCGCTTTTATACATATGGCTAGGATTTAAAAACTACACCGATTAATGTGCACATTTTAACCACAATATTAACAGACTAAATCAGTCGAAATTATTTAATTAATCTGAAAACAGACATAATCACACAGAAAATATAAACATCCAGACGTAAAATTGTGTTCGAGTCATAGGCGCGAAACTTTGGTCACTTCAGCTAGGCGCTAATACACGCCCTAACCTCACTGCGGTCATTGAAAACCCATCATTCATCATTAAATCGGAGTGGTTATTATTCACAACAAAAGTGTACGCAGGCTGGATGCCGGTGGAAATAGCGTTTTTGAAGCGGACCTTTTTTGTGAAAGACTCCATTTTGCAGCCACAATAAGACTAAATACCCAGCGGAGATGGAGAGCGGTGTGCCTCGCCCAAATAGAAACGTCCACTTTGTAAAATTTAATTCTAATACAATCACTACATTCGCATTTTTCAATATGATACAAAAAACTAATACAAAAAGTCTTTGTATAGAATGGAGCAGCCGTACCTTATACAAGGTGAGCAACATAAATATTTGGAAAAAGAAACCAAGGTCAAAGATGTCATCAGCCAAATAAGATTGCTTAAATTTAAATAGGCTGGTCACATCTGCAGGATGACGGATACTAAATGACAAAAATTGCGACGGAATGGATTCCGCGTAATAGCAACAGGAAGACCAAGAAGAGTGGGCAGACTTGTTCCTTCACATCAGTGGCCCACTATGGACCAGGAAAGTAAAGGAAAGGAAAACTTATAATAATAATAATTTATTTAGTTCACAATCCTAATCATAAATACATACCTAATAACAATAAATGCATAAACACTTATATTATTAGGATCAGTACTGGCTGTCCTTGCTAGATTTTGTCAATCTGTGTGAAGGACAGCCAACATGGAAAGAGCTGGGGGAGGCCTACGCCAGCGAAGCGACTTCTACCAAAAACTTGTAACGATATTATAATAACCCATCCTCACCACCTGGATGCCCGGTCCTCTTCCACCACCCGCTATTCCAGGTCATTTCTGCCACGCACCTGCAAATTGTGGAAACAGCTTCAATCTTCTGTGTTCTCTAATATGGGGTTATAATATGGGGATCTTCAAAGAGCGAATTAACAAATTGCTCAAGGGACGCATTGGCGGTTCCTCTGGTACTGCAAATGTTCATGGGCGGCGGTAATCACTTACCATCAGGTGACCCGCCTGCTCGTTTGCTCGCTATGTATATAAAAAACCCAGAAAATTGGACTGTTAGTTGTTTAATTAAAAAAACTATGACTTAATTATTATTTCTTATTGACTTGGTAGTTGAATAAATGCCTTTTTTATAGAATGGGGCATTTCATTGTAAGCAGAGTGTATACCCGGCGGTGTTGGGTAGGAGCGGAGAGAAGGTGACAATATTATTTGAGCCAAAATTGGGATCCGACGCATTTATTAAAGCGAAAACCGGCAACAAAGGGATGATATTGAATTGTAAGGAAAGGGAGCGTGGATCGCGGAAATCCTCACATTTTGGATATGGCGGTATTTTACTTACGGTGTTATTGCTGCGACGTTCATTTTCTCACTAAAATAACCTAGATCACCAAAATGGCCTTCTTGGTGTAGACCAATTTTTATTCTTTATTTTTTATATTTTATCTATATTTATTTTTTATATAGATATTTTTTATATTTATTTTATTTTTATTTCCAGCCTCAAGTTTCTACCATCACGTAACGAGGCACGATTTATATGAAACTACAAATAAAAGAACAGCAGCCAAATATTGTCTTAAAGTAAGTTCTAATTCAAATAATCTTTATTCAAATAGTCCTTTAAAAGGCACTTTTGACGCGCCAATAATTTACATAGTAGTGATTAGATGGTGAAAACTACATTCGTAAACTTAAAACTAAAGCTATGAGGGTACTAAAGGCGCTCCGGTCTAAGAAGAAGCGCACAACAAACTTAGCCAGGCAAGCGACAAACGTTTCAATTTTGTATACATTATAGACGCTACCCAAATAGTTTGACATTAGAATTCGGCATCAAATGAGTCAAACACAGTACAAGAAAACTGAAAAACTGCAATATTAAATTTAGCAGGTCATGTTGTCAGCATGAATCATGCCTAAAAAGCAAGGTTGCTCACTGTGTCCTTGATAAGAAAGAGTCATTGAAAAAGGGCGACAAAGAGTATGAGGGCTATACACAGAGTATTTCTGTATAAACAGCGATTAAAAAGCTTATAGGAAAATGCGTTTCGACTTCTGCTAAATTATCACTCATCATTGGGTTCATCATCATCATCATCATCATCATGTTCAACCCATTCTCGGCTCCCGGATAAGGATTTGGCCATAGTCCACCACGCTGGCCATGTGCGGATTGGCAGACTTCACACGCCTTTGAGAACATTATAGAGAACTCTCAGGCGTGCAGATTTCCTCACAATGTTTTCCTTCACTGTTGAAGCAAGTGATATTTTAATTGCTTAAAAACGCACATAACTCCGAAAAGTTAGAGGTGCGTGCCCGGGTTTGAACTTCCGACCTCTGATTAGGAGGCGGACGTCCTAACCACTACGCTATTGCAGTTCCATTAGGTTCTGATGTAATTCGCTTCATGCTTCAGTGATACGCTTCATATAACTGCCATATCACAGTGACCCTATACATTCGCACATCCGGCGTACCGCTACGTTCCTCGGCCGAGTGATAGTGACACGCACAAAGAACCTCCGACTTCTTTCATTGTAGATTAAATTCTTTGCTTTCCGCACACCTAGTGGTGAGTGTGCGATCCAGTTGCAGCGCAGCTAAGCCTAAGCTATTGTTAAAATAAACTTTTAATTATGTATTACCTAGCGAATGGAACCGCAAAAGATATTAAAGCAACCATCTCTAATTCTACCTTTTTTCTTCTTCTTTTAGTGCCATCTCCTACCGGAGGTTGGCAATCATTAAGGCTAGTTGGATCTTGTTCACTACCGCCCTAAACAGTGATCTTGAGCTCATATTAAACCACTGGCGAAGGTTCTTAAGCCAGGATGTTCTTCTTCGGCCAGGTCTTCGTTTGCCCTTTATTTTGCCTTGTATTATGAGTTGGAGTAAACCATATTTAGGGTTTCGCATTATGTGGCCCAGATATTCAATTTTTCTCCTTTTCACACTTTTGAGTAACTCTGTAGACTTTCCCATTCTTTGCAACACAGTGGTATTGCGAACATGCTCTCTCCATGATATTCGCAGCATCCGCCTGTACACCCACATCTCGAACGCTTCCAGCTTGTTACTCGTCGCTTGCGTTAGTGTCCAGGCCTCCACCCCGTACAACAGCACGGAGAAAACATAGCAACGCGCTACCCGCATGCGAAGGGATATTTTTAAATTTCGGTTACAGAGTACTCTCTTTAACTTTGTAAATGCGCTTCTTGCCTGTTCAATGCGGCACCGTATTTCCAGACTGTGATCACCGGTTTCATCTATCATGGTTCCTAAATATCGATATCGTTGGACCCTTTCCAAGGCATTATGGTTGAGATACAAGAAAGTGTTCTGCACTGGTGTACGGCTGATTATCATATATTTAGTCTTTTTGCAGTTGATGTTGATACCATATGAGAGACTTGCAGAGGAAACCACGTCGACTAATGACTGCAATCCTTCTATACTATCCGCTAATAAGATGGTGTCATCTGCGTAGCGAATATTATTTATGGGAACGCCATTTACTATTATTCCTTCGTCAATACCGTCGAGTGCTTCGGAGAAAATTGCCTCAGCGTAAATGTTGAATAATAGGGGCGATAATATACAGCCTTGCCGTACCCCACGAAGAATTTCTACATAAGATGATGTGTGCCCATCGATCCTTACATTGGCAGTTTGCTCCCAGTATAGGTTCTTTATAAATCGGATATCTTTGACGTCTAGGCCAGCTGTCTCTAAGACCTCCATAAGTTTGGAATGGCGTACGCGATCAAAGGCTTTTTCATAGTCTATAAAACAGACGTAGAGATCACAATTTATGTCTAAACATCTCTGCATTAGAACCTGAAAACCAAATAAGGCATCCCTAGTACCAAAGCCATCCCGAAAGCCCAATTGAGTTCTTGACAATAGCTGCTCGCATTTTGGGTATATTCTCTTGTGAATGATTTTTAAAAATATCTTTAGAATATGGCTCATAAGAGATATTGTCCTAAAATCACTGCAAACTTTCGGGTTTTTAACTTTAGGCAACGTTACAAATGTAGATTTTAACCAATCCGTTGGAATTATACCTGTGTCATAAATCGTGTTAAATAGTTGTAATAAGTAGTCTAAATTGGCTTCCTCAATTTCTTTAATTAATTCGACCGGAATTTCGTCAGGGCCAACTGCTTTCTTTGACTTTGAAGACATGATTGCATGTGAGAGTTCTCTCCTTGTTATGGGGGGGCCATCATCAACAGCAGATATATTGTGATCTTGCCTATTGTCACAAAAAAGTTCTTGAATATAAGCTTCCCACAAAACCATTTTCTCATTAACATTAGTGGTATACGTCCCATCCCCATCCTTGATAAGAGGAGCCATTACACGACCTTGATATTTGGGCGCTATCAGTTCTCGTATCTTTTTATGAATATTATAACTGTCATGTTTCTTCTCAAAGTCTTCCACTTCAGAACACAGATTTTCTAACCAATTTTCCTTTGCGGCTTTAGTTTTCTTCCGAATCTCCATCTGTAATTGGTCATATTTTTCCTTATTCGTTTTATTTTCTCTTCTCTCTTCCATAATTCCCAGAATTTCGTCAGTCATCCAATCACTTATTTTAACATATTGTTGTGGTTTCAAGAGCGACTTTCCAGTAGACACCACTGAAGACTTCAACTTCCCCCATGCTTGTTCCACATCTAAGGGTTTCGTATCGTTTTCTAGTTTCAGTCGTGTTATTTCGCTATTCATAGCTAATTTTATGGTCTTTTTAACATTTGGGTCCTTTAATTTATTGAGATCCATTGATATGGGTCTTGTGGGAAGCCTGAGCTTCTTCAATTTTATCTTGATTTCTACTACGACGGGATTGTGGTCTGAACCTACGTCAGCGCCAGGGTAAGTTTTAGCTGATTTTATGCTATTTCTGTGTCTTTTGTTGATAAGGATAAAATCGATCTGGTTGCGAACTATATTCTCTGGTGTGTCGGCAGGTGAGCGCCAAGTATACAGTCTTCTTGGGGGTAATTTGTAGTATGTATTACATACAGCAAAATTGTTCTCTTGACAAAACTGAACAAGCCTGTTACCGCGATCATTTCTTATTCCCAAACCGTATGGACCAACAATGTCTGCTACTGCTCCTTGACCAAGTTTAGAATTGAAATCTCCCATTACCAAGGTAATTTCGTGGTTTTTTTGTTTGGTTTAGCGCGATATCAATGTCGCTGTAAAAGTTTTCGACTATAATATCGTCTTTGTCTGCTGTTGGTGCGTATACTTGTATCAAGTTTATATTAAAAGGTTTGGCGCCTAGTTGTAACAACATTACTCGATCCGATATGGGTACAAAATTTTTCACACTAGACTGTAACTTTTTGTGTATCATGATTGCCACACCATTCCTATGGTGTGTGCTATCATTTTCACCAGAGTAATACAAGATGGTGTGTTCTGATGTATATACCCCACTACCAACCCATCTTACCTCACTTATACCTAGAATGTCTAATTGTAAGCGGCACATCTCTTGTTGAGCATTATGTAGTTTTCCGTCACTGTAAAGGCTTCTTACGTTCCATGTCGCAATCTTCATGGCTGACCCGGAGATTCTTAGCACCCTCTGACCATCTAAGGTCTGCCGGGGACTGAGGGCCATTCCATTATTGTTTTCAGCCATAATGATTTTTCCTGGGAACATATTATGTGGTGGTTTTCCGTTGCCTTCCACATCGCTGCTTGCAGCCATAAGAACGTGGAGTTCACTATTCAAACGCCTGGCAATATCTGATTACTGACTGTTTCGACCTCCATGGTCTCCACTCAATAACCTACCAGTAACGCAGCTGCCCGCTACTCTACCTTTTTTATCAATTGAATATTTTTTTATTCCACTACAAGACTGCCCTTAACAGCAATCACACCTGGTGGTAGAGATGATGCCTGGTGGTAGGATTGAATGGTCCATCCATACTTCTAATCGGTTTCAACGCGACATCTAAATCGTTTGGCGACACGCCTGTGTCGCTAGGGTAGTAACTAGCCGCGTCCAAAGCCTCCGAAAAGACCAGATTCAAGCCGGAAATCGAACCCAGAATCTGCAACTTTATAGTGTGTCAGATATGTACACCCGGTTGTCAAAATTAACAAACCCATGTAAATGTTTAATTTTAGTAAATCTCGGTATGCAAACTACATAAAAGACTCTTTCAACTAATGTTAAAAAATATAAGTAAAGATTACATTTTATACTAAGCTTTGACCCGTAAAGTAATTCCTACTGCATACTGATGCACACTGATTTTATTTAAAATCTTGGAGATGTCTCTCAAAAGTTTTTATAAAACGTAAGCTTTTAGAAAAATCCTATTACGTTATTAAAGGTTTATATGAGATGAAAAAGCTTGGGTGTGAATTGCATAGCTTATTACATGACAATTTTGACGACCTCCGTGGCGCAGTGCGTGCGCTGTCGCATTATAAAAGTTGGAGGTCCTGGGTTCGATTCCCGGCTCGAGTCTGGTCTTGTAGAAGGCTTCGGCCGTGGCTCGTTACCACCCTACCGACAAAGACGTGTTGCCAAGCGATTTACACGATGTCGCACGATGTCGCGTAGAAACCAAGTAGGAGTGTGGGTTCACCATACCCCTAACAGCCCGCTACCATCCTAGACCGCATCATCACTTACCATCAGGTGAGATTGCTGTCAAGGCTAACTTGTAGTGTATAAAAAAATGTGAGATGGCGATAACATAAAAAAAAACCATATAAGTTTTTGTGGGCTTCTTCTTAGACCTTGGCACGTTTGGAACCGCACCAGCTTTAGTACAAAGTTGACGAGTGCAGTTATCATTATCACCTCATGAATTAAAAATTTCAAATAATAAAAAATAATTTATATTACATACATGAATAAAACTATTTTTAATTTGTATTTAAGTAAGTACTTAATTAAGTGGTGCATAATGCTCGTGTACTATTACAAAATTTTAGTTTTACAACTTCTAATGTCTACCAATAAGTAGGTTTTGCTGCAACAAAAAATAAACCCTGATGACCGACTGACGACCTCCGTGGCGCAGCGTGCGCGCTGTCAGATTATAAAGTTGGAGGTCCTGGGTTCGATTCCCGGCTCGACTGTCAGATTATAAAGTTGGAGGTCCTGGGTTCGATTCCCGGCTCGAGTCTGGTCTGGTGGGAGGCTTCAGCCGTGACTAGTTACCACCCTACCGACAAAGACGTGTCGCCAAGCGATTTAGCGTTCCGGCACGATGTCGCGTAGAAATCGATGGAAGTATGGGTTTACCATACCCCTTACAGGTTAGCCCGCTACCATCTTAGACTGCATCATCACTAACCATCAGGTGAGATTGCCGTCAAGGGCTAACCTGTAGTGGATAAAAAAAAACCCCTTCACTGTCAGCTCGGCTGTTCTTCCCGGATCTTCTTCAGCTTAGCAGATGGTGGTGCACAAGCACGCTTAATATCCGATCTTCCCGTGGCTTAATCTCGCCGGCCGCGGTTTTAATACATATTTCATTGGAATATTTCGCGAGGCATTAACCTCTTGTTTGTTAAACACAGTTTATTACAAACGCTCTCTACCATCGAATTGTGCAAAGTTCCCTATTTAACAGCCCGGGCCCGAGATGCGAATAAAGAAATTTCTCGTTATAAATTTCGCGTTGATGAGTTTTGTTTCAAGGTTTTTTTGTTCGCATCATTTAGCACAATAAGTGGGATTTGTTTTTACTTACAATTTTTAATTGGGCGCTCATTCTAACGCCCATTAAAAAGTTTCTTCACTGATATTGAATAAAAGCAGAAGTCACTTTGCGGAAGCCTATGATATACTCGTATAATGAACACTAGGCTTAATTTGCTGATGTTTGCGGGACGTGGAATTTCGTACGGACGTATTTGTTTGTTGACCTGCGTAATAAATTCGACATGTCGGCATATCGACCGCTGAGGTGTCTCACTGAAGTCCTTGTCAGAATGAAGATGAAAACAGAGTTGGAACAGAACCATCAAGCAGCGTGAGATTTCGTGCGTATCCCAAATCTTGCTACACGACAGGTACCTACTGCTGCAAACCATCTTGGACGATTTCAGATTGGCAGGACAAACAAGCCTTGGCTACGAATTAGACGGGAGTTAGATAACTATTCAGCTTTGCCATGGACAAGGAGAATTTAAAAAACTAACTGATGAGACGAGTAAAGGAGAGATTTAGGTAAATAAAGATAATGAAGAATGTACTAACGCAAAACTTAATAGCCTGCCAGCCTTAATAGGCTTTCTTAAAGCTATGCTTATTACAAAAAACTAGATGAACAACTTAACAAAATATATATAATATATAAATTATTACTCTACATTTTTAATGATCACCGTCTTGATTGGTATACTATCTTTTTGGAATAAATATTTGTATACGGGTCTTGAGCCTGGAGTGAACGGTCATATTTTTTTATTTGGTTGGCTCATTTGTCTTAGCATTAGTGCTTAGCATGTTCAATTATTCAGGATCAAACGGTCCGATTCCTGAGTAAGCTAAGCAAATTAAAAAACAAATTTGGCTGATAATTCCCAGTACCAGCGAGGAAATTTGCGGTGTTTACTTTCGTGGCTTGGAAAGCACGTTTAACTGTCGCCGTATGTGTATTATCAACAAGATAATAGTAATCGTCAGATCAGTGTATTAAATTAAAGTTCCTAGTAAAGCCCATTTTCTATGAGAGAGGAGGCCTGGCCCAGCCGTGGACATTCCTAGGCTAGTGATGATAGTGATAAATATTTGCAGTACCTTACCTGCACGAGTCCGCCTCGCACTTGGCCAATTAACCAATTGTATCTTCAAATCCTATCACGCGAAAAATTTTATTCCATTAGAATACGACGTAATAATTCATCTAACAATGGCAAACATTAAATTCCCTCCGCGAAGCCAGCTCAATAAACAAAGGACCATTAACAGAATCAGTTGCAAGTTTTATCTCCCCAAGTCTATGTGTATGTATGTTTGTACGGTGAGCTATAGCTCGTAAACACAATTGTTGCGACTTTAAATCAAACAGTTCGCACAGTCGTTTGGGGCACGTGCGACTGCCGTGTAGTTGGCCAGCATTTCCATTCTCATTAACTACACGACACGATAATATAATTTTCATAAACATAACTTTTAAATAGTTTTTTTTTCGGACTGTCTATTAGCTGTACAAACCCTATTGGTTGCCACAGCATAACCGGGCTGTTTGGCGAGCTTTGGAAAGAAGCTCTGCCAGAAGAAATTTTGAGCCCTAGGGCTCGAAGAAACTAAGGGAACGACTGCCTAAAGGCGCCTCCTGTGAGGCCGAACGTCGGCTTAGGCGACGTTTGGGATAACGGGGGGGGTCGGACGGTGAGTGGTCCGTACGTCTCCGAGGCCGTGGATGGAGCCCACGTCCGGATGACGTAAGATAGCGGGGACCTCGTCTTCGTCGGCGAAGACGGTGTGTAGCATATGATTGTGTGGTAGGTGGTACTAGTGTGTCGTCAGTAGTCATCTGATCGCCAGGGTCATGAAGGATATGTTTAGGTCTCCTCTTTCCGAGAGGAGCGCATAGGTCGGGGGAGTAAAAAGAAGCCGCAACTACGAGAGGGTTGGGGTGTCGGCTTGAGGTTGGGGTGTCGGATTGAAGGTAAATATAGTGTAGTAACGTTCGCTTAAAGCTGTTGTTTCATATTTTAACGTTTAACTAATGACAGTTTATGTCAGTAATTGCGATAACAACTTACCTGAAAATATTGTAAATCTACTTGAATAAGCCTTCGTAATGAGATAGTAAGCCTTAACCGTGATCATAGCCTTAATAGTATTACGGCTATGATGTAATATGTAATGATTATATGTAATATTTATTTATATTACACCACCTTACACTATCGTTACGTAACTTCCAATTCGTTATACTAATCTAAAGAGTTAGAACTATCTTACATTTACACATACTTAGGTATAACAAATAGCCCACACTGCCGTCCTTGCGAGTTCACTTAAAGAAGAACCAAAAATATCAATCTTTTTTGCTACGATATATAGGGACTATATTATGAATGGTCTACAAACAATCTAAAATTAGTTTTCTCACCATAGCGCTGATTCCAGCAGGACTCGAGATGTTTTTTCCTTTGAATAGGCAAAATTTATTTTTAAAGTAAAACTGGCAGGTTTCTGTAAAAATGTACTGTTTTTGTTTAAACCAGATGCTTCTGCAATGCTCTTTGACTATGGTTTTTTTTTATACACTACAAGTTAGCCCTTGACGGCTATCTCACGTGGTGGTAAGTGATGATGATGTCTATGATGATAGCGGGCTAACCTGTTAGGAGTATGGTAAACCCACGCTCCTAATTGGTTTCTACGCGACATCGTGCCGCAACGCTATATCGCTTGGCGACACGTCTTTGTCGGTAGGGTGGCAACTAATCTCGGCCGAAGCCTCCCACCAGACCAGACTCAAGCCGGGAATCGAACCCAGGACCTCCCAACTTTATAATGCAACAGCGCACGCACTGCGCCACGGAGGTCGTCAAAAAGGTGGTTCTTATAAAACAAACAAAAACGAACACCATGATTATACATTATACCCGTAATGTTTATCATAAAATTGAGGAAGAATAAATAAAATCGTATTCCAATGGAGACGCGCTCAAAGAGTAATGAAAGTACAAGTGAATGGACACCCTCGTGCAATAATTATAATAAGTTGGTGCGCGTCCTGATTCATGCCCTCCGACTCCGGATGGTGAACAGGTGCCATCTTTGTTTCTTCTTTGGGATACATATTCCTGCTGCGAGTTTAACAATTTGTCTCGCCTTGTTTGCGTAACAGAACATCGCTGGACAAAATTAGAGTACCTTTTGAAAAACCTGTGTTGAGTATTAACAGCTGTTCTGTTTTACTTACAGCTTAGATTGGACAGAGCAGGTACCATTCTGCCGCCTTAACTAATGAAAGACCACCCTATCAATTTGTGGTAAAGTATAAATTTCTATAAGTAAGGCTGCTATCTATAAGTCTTAGAAATATTTATTTTTATTTATTTTATTTATTCTTTATTTGTACGCCACAAAAAGTAAAAATATAAATAATAAGAAAAACAGAAACAAGAAGAAGCAGGATACAAAAGGCGGCCTTATCGCTTAGTAGCGATCTCTGCTAGGCAACCTTAGGGTTAGGAAAAGTTGGTTGGGTTGCGGTCGAGTGCGCGGGTGTTCCCGTGACCCAGCCACCAGGCGACGCGTAGGAGCATCGCTGGGTTTTAGTGGGTATTCTGGTCGCCAACCCGGCCGCCGGCGAGTCCCACATACCCCGTCGGAAGCGACGCCGTGAAGACTGCGTCGCTTCCGGAGGGGATGCGTAAACGCATTTCCCAGCGGGAAAAAAAATAAAAAAATGGTTAGGAAAAGTAAAAGAAGAAGAAAGTAGAAGTAGAAATGACCGGTTATAGCAGAATCTAAGCTATTGACATGACTAAAGTGGTAACGCCACACAGCTGGAGAGTACAGTGTGGGTATCTCTTCCCCATGAACAGGTTTACCAAGTCGCACTAACTGGCTTCCTCGTCGAAGCATCTCACTAGACAACGGATGGATGGATACATTAACATACTTTAACAAGCTGCTACCAAAAAGCGAACTTCCCGCGTTTGTTTTATTGATAAACCCATTTGTCCTAAAAAACGGACCCGATAAAATCGCCCCTAAACGAATCTGGGCGCAATTTAGGACACACTGTCGAAATCACGCCGCGCGGGAATTGTGTAACCGCGGCGACATGGTTTAGAGCTAACGACTTCGTTGCTTTTTTATACAGACGTAGTAAATTCGAGGGAAAGCATACAACGATTATTGTAACGCGATAACGCGCGTTTTTTATCTAAAGAATTACATTGTACTATTTAAAAGAAAAACACAATTCAAATACATAACCGAATTCAATATCCTGTGAATTACCTGTTAATGTTTCAAAATTACAAACCTATTTTACTAAATATGAATAATTTTATATATTTCTTTCATTTCTTATTTCTTTCTTCATCTAGAGATGAAGAAAGAAATAAGAAATGAAAGAAATATATAAAATTATTCATATTTAGTAAAATAGGTTTGTAATTTTAGAGTGAGATAGATCTCACTCTCTCACACTTTCTTTCTCAACATCACGAAGTCTTTTAAATCAATGTTGAACAACATTCAAATCAGGGAACGAAATAAGAAATAAAACATACATTCATACATACTTGTGAATATACTTATGATATTTAATTTTAAACATAATACATTGCCCTCTTTTGTACACATTTGATATGCTATTACCTACCTATATTCATTCAAACACGTTTTTAAGAAAAGTACGAGCTGGATAGTATTTAGTATGATTCATAAACCTTTATATATTTGTTAGTGTTGATCTTAAAAACAAAAATGTAGTTTAAAACATAACACCATGAATGTACTTGTGTCAGTCGTTACAAAGTGTATAAAACTTTTGATCCATAAATATTTGTAATTACATCGCACTGAAATGATGGTTATAATAAAATTTGTAAAGTTTAAACAAATGGTTTGAGATTCCACGTGCCCATCTAAGAAGAGCCGCTATATACTAAGCCAGATATAAGTAGACTGAATACTTCAATGACGTCTTCATACGTTGTTCAATCCCGTGTGTTTCCAACGAGTGCGTTAACGCAGCGCATCGCAAATCGTGTTCAATGTGCCGTCTCTAACTTTACGACTAACGCGCTTGACGCACGCTCGCAACCTGCGGATAGTGTCCTCTCGTTAATTAAGGAATATGCCTACTCTGTACACTAGTACATAGATTAATGTAAGTGCATGAACGTGAGCTACCCTTACAGCCTGTTGGCAAGTTTGCATCCCCATGACGACAATATCTCTACGACGCACAACAGCATCCGTGACGCGTGCGCTGCAACCTTCTGTAAATTGAAAACGTATTGTTTTGGTTTTCCTGCTTTCCTCCCACAACCCTTAAATACATCATGATCAACCCATTACCGGCTCGCTACAGAACACGGGGCTCCTCACAATATGATAAGGGTTTGGCCATAGTCCACCACGCTGGCCATGTGCGGATTGGCAGACTTCACACGCCTTTGAGAACAATATGGAGAACACACAAGCGTGCAGATTTCCTCACGATGTTTTCCTTCACCGTTGAAGCAAGTGATATTTTAATTTATTAAATTTTAAGGTGTGAAAAGTTAGAGGTGCGTGCCCGGATTCAAACGGCCGACCTTTGATTAGGAGGCTGACGCCCTAGGCTATCACCGCTTCACAACGGCAACTAAATATGGCCCTCATAAGAAGTTCTATAAGCGCTGAGTGACTCATACAGATGATGAAAATAGCTTGGAGTACGCACAAAGTTTTCTACATCGCTCAACGATTTTCGCAAGACATATCTGTTCACCGCTTGATACGTCGAGACACATCGAACAAAAAATGAGAATAAATCGATAATAGGTGTTAAATTATGAAATTGCCTATCTTATACATATAAACTTGCCTATTTTAAACATAATTTCTGTCCGTATCATACTCACAGCACAAAGTATCCGTGGTAAACAAACATCTTACCACTCAATAGACACGACGCCGATTTTCAGCTAAGCCTCTAATACTGCGAACAATGGAGAAAAATTGGTTCGACACAGCCAAAATTTAGAATAACTATGTTTTTGACGTTATTGCACGTTCTCAGGCTAATAACGTTTCTTAAACTTTGAATTATATCATGTTTGTATAGTTATAAATGTCGGTAATAGTCCCGATGGGGCGCGAGGCGGGGTTATAAGCTGCACCGGACACCAATGGATTTATCGTCAGGGGTTTAGACAAGGAAAGCGGCTTTGTCTTTGAGACAACAAACGAAGCAAAGCTACGTATATTGAGGCGAGCGAGAAATTTTATTTTGCTTCGTCTCAGGAATACATTGTAGGTACCTACTGTCTATATATATAAAGACTGTAAAGGCGAAAGTGTGTCCATTTCAGTGTTTGTTAATTGTAACAAATGATCGCACCAATCTTGATGACATTTTGCACATAAGCTCGCATCCCTGAAACGGGCATAAAATATTGTGTATCACATAAAAACTTTCGGGAATGCTTTCCTACAAAGTTTAATAATAGACTTTATTATCGATATTGACAAACACTTACATATACTACCTTGCATCCTGTAGGTATTCTTAAGCGGGAAACAAAGTTTTTTTTTAAACAAGTTAGTTTAGTTCTAACAAGATTTTCTTTTCCTCCTATCGACAAAACTCCGTGGTGTTCCAACTCTGGGCTGGCTCATAGGAAGGCTTCACTTTCTGTAATATATCAGTAATCTGAAACAAACAGGCTGTGGTGTATTTTTTTATACGTATCACCACACAGACTGTGAAGATATTGCATCTAGACAAGCTAAGATATTGGGTTTATATCGATTTCTTTTTTCTACCATAAGATAGCCCTTGACTGCAATCTCGCCTGGTGGTAAGTAAGTATTGCAGTTGATAAAGGCGGGTTAACCTGTTAGAGGTAAAGAAGTTGTATTAAATCCATACGCTAAATCGATTGGTGGCACGTTATTATCACTAGGGTGGTATCTAACCAAGGCCGAAGCCTTTGGCAAGACCAAGTCAAGCGAAATTCTGAAATAATAAATTCCTAAATTGACCACAGGCTAACCGCTGTGCCGTAGTCCCGATTATTTTACATTTTTTGATTTGCGGGTTACAAACTTGTATTACGAACCAGTGATAGAAACAGATGACCAATAAAAACAAATTCCAAAATAGTTTTTTAGTCCTCCTCTTTCGGGTTCGAATCCCAGCTTAGATTCGTTTGCAACCTGTCAATAACATTAGGTATAAATTTAAAAGTAACCCTTATGTTTGACCCTACTGTTGACCCTTCGGAGCACCACACCCTACGTGTACGATCCTGTCCATCTCAAATGCAAACAGAAGCTGAACTATTCATAAATACCCCACGTCACGAGTATTTTAACACATTTTATATTGTCCACTTGGTTCGCAAATAAAAAAACATTTGTCCAAGCCGGTGACAAACTGTGTTGATTTTTTCTTCGCTACTGGACAAGGGGTTCCGTATTATAATGATTATTGAATTTATTAGCGATGATTAAAAAATTTGTGTGCATATGTTTTCTACACTAATATTATAAAGAGGAAAACTTTGTTTGTTTGGTTGTAATGAATAGGCTCAAAAACTACTGGACCGTTTTTAAAAATTATTTCACCATTCGAAAGCTAAAGCTAGCGAAAAATAAGATTCCGTAAGATATTTGGGTTTTTTCGGACACAAGTAGTAAAAAATCAACCAGAAAAGTTACTTATTTTGCGTACGCTGCCTAAACTATAAAAGATAGAACCATAATAATGTTCTAATTAATTGTAGATCTTATAAATATCTACATAAAAGTCCGCAGCACAATATCTATCGATCGTCGATGGAGGCCCAACAAACATTTTTTATTTAAAAATCTTAAATTTTTTTTTTTTAGAATTAACAGCTTTGAAATTTGGTATACATGTCGCCTATGCTACATGTATACATAAGACATGTATTTTCTATGCCGATCTCTCAAATCGTTCCCGTGGGAAAATCAAAAATTATTAACGAGCGAAGGTTTAGACCCAATTCTGGAGTCCATGCAGGTTAGGTTAAGGTTAAAGGTTCGAAGGTAAACTCTATTCTTACTGAAGTTATAATATTTTACAATGAAATGATTTATCGCATAAAGTATTTGTAAGAGGATTCATAATATTTGAAGAAACGTAAAACGGCCAGGTTTGAAGTTATCTTAGTAAATTTATAAGTGTACCCAAAGCCGAATGTGATAAAGACTTATCGCCAAGCGATTTGATGTTACAGAACTATACCGAGACGAAAAACCAATTAGAAGAGGAGAGGAACACGATCTCATCACCCGTAGGTGAGATACAAGTCAAAAGCTAACTTTTAGTGAAGGAAATAATGTAGGTGTACGAAATTTTTTACAACGAATTACTTCTTTTTTTTATACACTACAAGTTAACTCTTGACGGCTATCTTACCTGGTGGTAAGTGATGATGCTGACTAAAAGGTTAGGGATATGGGAAACCCACGCTCCAAATTGGTTTCTACGCGACATCGTGCCGGAACGCTAAATCGCTTTGCGATACGTCTTTGTCGGTAATAGGTGGTAACTAGCCACGGCCGAAGCCTCCCACCAGACCAGACTCAAGCTGGGAATCAACCCCAGGACCTCCAACTTTATAATGCGACAACGCACGCGCTGCGCCACAGAGGTCGTCAAAATACAAACGTAGTTTTATCCATTTATAAGTTTGGTAAAAATTTCAGTAAAAGACTAAATACATAAGCTAACGGCAGCGTGGTGTCTAAGGCTGTTTAGCTTTAATATGTATTATTAACTGAGATGCTTAGTGAGATGTGTGTTCGTTCGTTTAAAAGAATATTACCTATCTGATATGCAATAATAATAAAAATATATATATAATCTTGTGTGTATGTCTATATAGTTTATTTATTTATGTATATATATATTTATTTATTTATTAATTTATATATTTATATCTTTATTTAGTTATTTATCTCTGTATGTGTAATTTCTATTATATTCTATTAGCTATTGCACTATCCCCATCTCGTTTTTAACTCTTTCCTTTCACAAAAGGTTGTCTGGAGGAGATCGCTTTTAGCGATAAGACCGCCTTTGCGCATTATGTTTGTTTTTTTTTTATTTAATTTTTTGTTTTAGTTATTTTCAATGTAGTGTGCAATAAAGAGTATATCTATCTATCTATCTATCTCGTTCACAATTGTAACCCTTCGCTGGAGTCTCTCAGCCGAGGTAAGAGTAAGCAAACGCGTCTGTATTGTTTAATAACAAAAATCAATATGTCCAACTGAGCGACCCGTCCGGCGCGTCCGGCGCGAGGTGAGGGAGCAATCAAAGGGTGCCGATAGTAATGAGATTATTATGAATTTCCAATGCAAATACTTGACCAAGGGACGCTTTACTTACTACAAAGGGATTGGCAGCCCGTTTAGCTTTTCGACGGTTGATTCAATTTCTATAATCATTTTATTAAACTACCCACACAACATGGCTCCCGCATTAACATAACCTGCTTGCAATATGCACTATCACAATAGTTAATCAATATGAAATGCAACAATAAAGGTTCTATCCGAGGGACAATTTGAAAGAAAATATTTCTGTTTTTTTTTTCTGGTCTGGTCTGGGCTTCTTTGGCAAGGCATAGCTTAGAAAATAATTAGGAGTATGATTTTACCATATCTAACAGGTTAGACCGGTACCATGGTAGAATGTATCATTATTTACCACCAGATGAGAATGACGGCACGCACCTCTAACTTTTCGGAGTTATGTGCGTTTTTAAAACAATTAAAATATCACTTGCTTCAACGGTGAAGGGAAACATCGTGAGGAAACCTGCACGCCTGAGAGTTCTCCATAATGTTCTTAAAGGCGTGTGAAGTCTGCCAATCCGCAAATGGCTAGCGTGGTGGACTATGGCCAAACCCTTCTCATATTGAGAGACCCGTGCTCTGTAGTGAGCCGGTAATGGGTTGATCATGATGATGATGACGGCAAGAGTAGTAAATTAACGAAGAATCAGTCCGCTCCACTTTTATACATCACAATATATAAAAATGATTGTAAAGCTTTGAAATGTTGATGTTGGAAAAGAGTAAATATTGAATATCGTGCCGGCTTCTTCGTGGTAGAAACTGGTATCAGAATAGCTTGCAGAGTCACTTAAAATGGACAGACTAATCGTTTTAAATGTGTTAAATTAATTTGGTGTAGCAAATCTAGTATCAAAGTATTTTACGTCATTTTAACCAGCAGAACATAATTAATAAATACATCATAGTTATAATAATAAACCAATTATCGGCACAGATCTCTTCTCAGCATGAAAAGGGATTAAGCCTCCCTGGCCAAGTGCGGATTGGTAGACTTCACACGCCCCTGATAACATTACGGAGAACTTTCAGACTTCATATATTTATTTATTTATTAGGAAAGCAAATCCTAACCAATCTTAAACATTATAAACATTTAACTGTTATTTTATTATTAAAAAAAATTACACTCCATTTATAGGCGAACTCTGTTGGATCATATAATATTTTTTTTCAACTTTAACATAAAAACAAATTGTGAAAATGTATGGGAATCAAACAAAAATAAAGCTACAAATATATATAAAAACGCTTAAAAATGTACTGAAATTTTAAAGGTTTGAAGTGCTTGCTGAAGATCCGAAACACTGTCCCCCCAATTGAATTCATATCGATAACAAACTACGAGTCGGCTGGTACAAAAGTGGCACTAGCCGCCGCCCCCGGCTCTCTCTATCCCGGTAAAACCACAAAAGCCAGCGAAATAACACTGCGAAGTTGCAGCGGGAAGCAAGTTTGCCGACAAGTCACAAACACAGTACCCTAATGAAGCGACTTGGCAAGCGTTTACTGTTTCAACAATTTTTGGTTTCGCGACGCGACGTGGACGTGCCGGGACTGCAACGAGCTGGAGCTTAAAATAAATAGAGCACCAGCTTAAAATCAACCTTTCAAACGCCTTGTGGAGAAACGTGGGCTGTGTACCCAACACATGCTGGCCTAGTTTTATGTCGACGGTGCCTTGCTACTGCAGATGTCTCATATTCTGCCACCAATACTGCAACTGACATAACGATCAACCCATTGCTGGCTCACTACAGAGCACAGGTCTCCTCCCAATATGGAAGGGTTTGGCCATAGTTCACCACGCTGGCCATATGCGGATTGGCAGACTTCACACGCCTTTGAGAATATTATGAACTCTCAGGCTTGCAGGTTTCCTCACGATGTTTTCCTTTACCGTTGAAGCAAGTGATATTTTAATTGCTTAAAACGCGCATAACTTTAAAAAGTTAGAGGTGCGTACCCGGATTCGAACCCCCGACCTCTGATGCGGGCGGACGCCCTAACCACTAGGCTATCACAGCTTTCAACTGACGCAGCCCCTCAATGCATTAGCTCTCGAGGTTAACCCCAAACTAATATCTCACGCTGCTGGGTAAAAAACGCTTGTCTTTTTATTGCATCATGTTGTTTTTTTTTTTTATGAAAGAGAAACTTAGCGAGAAATAAACATACTACTTTATATTATTAATTTTTCTAAAGCGTGTGGAGTCTACCAATCAGCACTTGGCTATCGCAGTGGAATATAAGCTTCTCATGATGAAGGGAGACCCGCGCCCGGCTGTAGGCCGGTAATTTGTTGACAATAAAGTTAATATGAGATAGCAGATTTGAAACCACGTGCCCAAATAACAAATACCAATCTAAGGAGCTGTTGCTTAATTGATATAGCTCCAAAATTTTCAATTATCACGGTGGATTAAAAATAAAAGCAGTTATGTGCTTTTATTTTTTAATAGCATTATTATAAAGATTTTACCATATTTACTTGGAATACAACAAATACAATGTATATATTTTTTACTATTCCAAATTCCATTTCGGTTTTAGTTTTTAGTCTTAAACACTGATCGGAAGACTATATCCGAAATTCATTAAACAAAATTCTTCGCCTAAGAGATTATTTATAGTAATAAGTTAGTATTTAGATTGAACAATCCTCATTAGCTTTTAGTTTAAATATGTTGTAAAGGTAAAATAAAAGGCTTTATTATATTTTTATTTATTTTAGACCATTACCAGCTTGGGCAAAGTGGCACAAGTGGCAACTTGGCTGCACTGCAAAATGCGAAAATTTTCTAATATCGGCTCTTTTGTAATGATCCTAGCTAGGTTTTTCGCAAAAATCCGACGTTTCCCTATTGTCCTACGACATGTATAAGTCGTCTTTGTCATCAGAAGTGGGAGTTTTTGAAACAATTCTCATCTATCGGCGCCGAGCCTCAGGGCTCATCGGGTTTCGTCGGAACTTTCTCGAAGTGTAATCAAAGGATAAACCTTCTGTAGCAGAGTCAAGTGGGTGCATAAAGCGAAAATTCACTTACTTCCTATAGCGGACGTCGCGTCGTTCCAAACACTGGAAATGGAGCACTCCGGTTATGCACCATGTGTTCCATACAATGTTTCTACGATTTCTCGTAACACTTTTTACTAATGAGAGTTCATTCATCGGAATCTTTTGAATGAACGTGTAGTATAGCCTCATCTGATGCGCTTATAGTCAACAACACGTGTGCTGGTCTTATTAATAAAAATATACCCAAACATAAAATTAATATATATCACTACATTATATAACTAATTCAAAATAATAATCTTAGTACTACATTTAGTTCTTAAAGTTTTCACGATTGCTTGAAAATCATACCATTAAATTTTTCTTAAATCATAAAAAGTTATCTCAAATTAACTATTTACAATCTAAGCAATATGCATCATATTGTGCATAATAACCCTACCTCGTTTGGGTATGAAGCACCCAGATGCTTCATAATAAATAAAGACACAAGTGTAGAAATTCGTTAATTTTTTTAATTATAATTGGTAGATTACGTGAGGCAGCCTCGTCGATAAAGCTTCTCTGCCAAACTTTATCTGGAAACTCGTTTCGAACGATAAGACCGCTTATACGCATTTTTTTATTCAATCTAGCCATTCAAAGGGGGAACCCTGCCAGTATCTTCGGAACCTTGCCTAAAGGGACTCCTTTTAATAATATACTTTAGTTATGATGTTTGATATTTATTTATTTTTTAAGATTTTTAGTTTTAGGTTAATCTAAGTTTTATTTTAAGTTATATATGTATTCCTCTGTAAATAAAGTGAATAGAAAAAAAATTAAAAATTAGATGTTGTTAACTACGTTGTGTTTTATGTTATATAGCTAATTCTATTATTTTGGGTTTGTTGTCGAGGTTTTTAGTTTTTACGTTTATTATGTTACCATACGGCCGAAGCATAAGTTTATGTTAGAATATCTCCTGAGCAATTTTCAACGCCTTTTACAGATGTAAATGCAGCGGCGTCAACGTGAGTCCCTTTTTATATAAAGTCATAGTTGGTTCAGCGAGCGAATTTGCATAGGAATGGCAGATTATAGAGCCACCATGGGCTAACCTAGGTTTAGCCGGCAGGTAGTCTACCGAATGGCAGTTGGCTTTAAGTTGAAATGCGGCGGTAACTGCTAACAGTATAGCCTTCTCACGGTTAGAACTGCTTGCCTACCACGGTAATGTTCGTTTCAATTCTTACTTATATAATAAACGTATGGATATCTGTTACTCTTTCACGCCAAAACTATCAGGAAAATTTTAATGAAATTTGGAACTGAAGTACATTATACCCTCGGCCTATTCATGTTGTTTTCAATTCGCTTAGAAATGTTTAAATAGAGAAAAGATTTTTATGAGGTTGTTTGTGTTTTTGTTTTTAAAACTACCTTCTTGTAGTTTTAAAAAGATGAAAACGATTATCCTGCAGAAGTAAACCTCGAAGTTATACCCTAAATTTACACATTAACACATAATATTTGCGAAAAAACAAAAAACGCGGATGAAGCCGCGGTTTTTATTCGCATAGTATAAAACCCCAGTGAACTTTTGACACATATGTCTTCATTGATTTAAATATGTCTTAATCTACAATACCCGATATGCTGATGACACTAAGCTGATCACAGATCCAGAAGACGGGCCTCAAAGACAAATTGATGATGTGGCAGCTGCTAAGTATACATTGGGATTGTATATATAAATATATCCATGCCTAAAAGGCCTAACATATGAAAGGGCTGAAGTTCTCTTACAAGTGATAAAATAACTAAATAGAAATTAAAAATTTAGATATTAAAGTTAGTTTCAGTAAGAAACTATAACTAACTAAGCTTAAAACAAGTGCACATACACACACACACACACACACACCCACACACACACCCACACGCACAGATACATTCATATACTGCATGTTAGTAAGCTTTAGTAGTAGATAAAAGTGGTAAAAAAAAAAAAACTTGTTATTATTTATATTACTTGTTATTATATATAAACCTTTTATGTAAATTAAATATTTTATAATGGGAAGAGAGAGTCCTTCTGACACAGGTTTTATACTTAACAGAAGGTCTCAGCCTTATCGGACACTGTTATATGTGAAGAAATAAAGTTTCCTTTCATTTCATTTCATATATAAAACAAAAACCATGACTACAACACATGACAAAACAAAATTTTCTTCTAAAACCCAATTGCAAAAATGGACAAGCTGAAACATATTTTTACTAAATGTCAAAGTATTGTTTAACGTAAAAATGTATTTCCTACTATTCTCTCTTCAATATGGATGTAAATCTTGGGTCTTGAAGGAGTAAACTTAGTACTTAGTAGGCGATTGCCAAAATTAGCCGAGTTTTATTTTTATTAAACCATTTAAGAGCAACACATTTTTATAGCAATACGCTTTAAATACAACCATACACGTACCGTGCCGTGCCGTGCTGTAAGACATCAGGAAACAGCACAGCTTCTTGATAAGCTACAAGCTGCGACAAGACACGGCTTCAAGCAAGCTAATACGGTAGGCGGACTACTTCCTCTAAATCAGACAACGATTTCTTACCTCACTCGGAGTTCAGCCTCATCCGACCAAAACATTTAACCATATCATGACAAAAACTCAGGTTCGTTTAGGTCGGGTCAGGGGTAGGGTTTAAGATCTCCTTACTAAGATATATGAATACATGATCAACCCATTACTGGCTCACTACAGAGCACGGGTCTCCTCTCAATATGAGAAGGGTTTGGCCATAGTCCACCATGTGCGGATTGGCAGACGCCTTTGAGAACGTTTTGGAGAAATCTCAGGCGTGCAGGTTTCCTCACGATGTTTTCCTTCACCGTTGAAGCTAGTGATATTTTAATTGTTTAAAAACGCACGTAACTCCGAAAAGTTAGATGTGCGTGCCCGGATTCGAACCGCCTACCTCTGATTAAGAGGCTGACGCCCTAACCACTAAGCTATCACAGCTTCTTCTTTCAGATCTAAATACATTCAATTAAATATTAGAGTACATGCAGTGATATAATGGAAATTAGTTTATTTTCAGGAGATCCATCTCATGTCTGTAAGAGATATATTAAATTCTGCAGGAATATAAATAAGAAAAGAGGCGCTTCATTAAAACAAATGGTCGTTCGCATTTATAAACATACAAAGAACAAAAAAAAACAGATTCAATAATACATATTCAATAACGGACGTTTAGCCAATCAACAAATCCTATAAAACATCCTTCCGCAAACAGGAGTCAAACCCGCTTCCCATTGACGAGGTAATTAGCTAATAACTAGCGCAAACACGAGTGCGGCATCAAAGAGACGTGTATCGAACCGTTTTAGCGATATTAGACTTTTTAGGGACCCGTAGCATGGAGATGAAAACTTCTAATCGCCTTTCAAAAACATCAATTATCCACATCGAAACGTAGATGGTTTAAATGAGTTAACGGAATATTTCAGACAAAATGATCCGGGAAGAAGGATTAAGGAAATTGAATTATTTTGAAATATAGAAGACACCCACTATTTTTATATTTCTCATACCGATATTGCAACCTTTAGAGTACGCCTATATCATAATAGCTATCTATATGCCATATTTCAGTGTGATCCACCCAGATAAATGTCTTTATATTTATAAATTCTTCGGATGAGGGTATCTGTATACAGAAACAGAGCTCAACGGGAACCTTTACTCAATGCTTTGGGCATTGCAGGTTTCCGTTGAGTTAAGTCAACAAGTTAATTAAATAATTTCTGTACTTAGTTCAAAAGGAACTTAACGATGATGGAGCAACCTTAGAAGTCACAATCCGTTATAATAGATAATTTGTAAGATTCCCAGATCATTCCGCTCCAGCAAATAGTGAAACTTTTATTTACTGTGTTGCCGATGTAGGGTTGTCCAAGGAGCGGATGGACAAATGACTTCAAGCCGTCAACGCATTGATAGCTGCTCTGATGCTGCAGATGTTTTTGAGTGACGGATGACTTAAAATCAGATAACATGATTGCTTGTTGTGTATTCCAAAAGAAGTTGCCGTCTTTTTTCTGGAAAAAATAATTCTACTATTATATTATAAATAAATTGAAAATTTTAAGCTTCTTAGTCGTCCACACTATTATTTCATTGTCATCGTGGTAAGCTCTTAATAGTGGTAACGAAATATTAAAATATATCCTATTAAAATTGGGAATGTTCGATTCACTTAACATGATAGAAATTATACATACAGAACCTGTTAATTTTGTCTTACGTTCGTTCATACGGAGGCTGCAATTAAGAAATGAGAAGTCCGAGATTAAATGGACGTTCGGAACAAATATCTCAGTCCCGATAGATCGCAAATTGTTAAAGTCTCGCCATATGTTTACTGAGGTATATATATAAGCGTAAAATTGTTGTGAACCGTTACAATTAAACGCATTATTTTGCAGTAGATTATACTATAAGTCAATCAAAGTGTAACCTTCAAACAGTTTTTGTCTGTAACTTCAAAAATTTGAACTGGTAGAACATGAGCCGTCGACATATTACATTATCTGAATTGCAGCACTTAGTTATGGCGTGTTATTTTGATAAATTATAGGTTTAGATTACGTATGAATGATTTTTGTGAAAGAAAGCATCAGTACTATATGTATCTAATCTTGAAAACTTTATTAAAACTGAGTAAAATCACGACCTTAAACATTGTATCTAAAAGAAATACAGTGCCCAAGATTGCGAGATTGCTCTGGTTAAACTATTCGAATTCAAGGATTCAATTGCTTCTTTTTTTACATATTTAAAGCCAATATTATTAAATACTACCGAGAAAAGCTAAATTCAAAAGCATTTTGATATATGCATTTTTTTAATATTTAGACTGACCAATACAGGCTAATGAAACCGAAAAAAACAATATACTACTTTTAATTAGTTAATTCATCATGATCAACCCATTTCCGGTTCACTATAGAGCACGGGTCTCCTCTCAATATGAGAAGGGTTTGGCCATAGTCCACCTCGCTGGCCATGTGCGGATTGGCAGACTTCACACGCCTTTGAGAACATTATGGAGAACTCTGCAGGCGTGCAGGTTTCCTCACGATGTTTGCCTTCACCGTTAAAGCAAGTGATATTTTAATTGTTTTTTTTTTTTTAAACGCACATAACTCCGAAAAGTTAGAGGTGCGTGCCCGGATTCGAACCGCCGACCTCTGATTAGAAGGCTGACGATTATTTAATTAATCCGCTTAAATTTTTGTGTAATACTTTATTAAATCAGTTACTATTTTTAAGTGTAATATGACTAATAAACGGCTCCAAATCTAGTGAGCTTTAAAAAAAATCGTCTCTTCTAAACCTTCAATCCTTTGGATTTTAATCCTGCCCGAATCCTAAACACTCTGTCTGTTTCCACTACGTCATATTATTGAATCCAGACTCTATAGTTAAGAGTTAGATACGCTACGTATACGCTTAGGTAAATTCATTCAAAGAATTAAACATACACAGCTTTACTGTTCAATACATTATGAACTGTGACTAATTATTGAAAGCGCGCGACGTGACGCTGCCAATTTCCCGCATCACTGGGCGCATTATCCGGACACTATCCGAACCGGATACGGCAACTCTGTCTGGCCAGTTATTATAAGTGCACCACTATTTCCTCATTCTTGATTTGAACATCACAGCCAGATTTCAAAAAAAAAATTTATAAACCACAAGTTAGCCCTTGACGGCATCTCACCTGATGGTAAGTGATGATACGGTCTAAGATGGTAACGGGTTAACCTGTTAGGGGTATGGTAAACCCATGCTTCTAATTGGTTTCTACACGACATCGTACCGGAACGCTAAATCGCTTGGCGATACGTCTTTTTGGTAGGGTGGTAACTAGCCACGACTGAAGCCTCCCACCAGACCTGACTCAAGCCGGGAATTGAACCCAGGACCTCCAACTCTATAATGCGACTGTTGCACTGTCGTCAAATAAACAACATTTTATAGAAAACTACAACAAGAATAGGAGTGTAGGATACGAAAGGCAGCCTTATCGCTTCGCTAACTGCGGTGGCTAAAACTGAACACTAAATATTAAAATCTTTACAGTCCATTCTTAAGTTTTTTATTATTTGTATCGAACCTAGGATCTCACGATTCGCAGTCGAACATGCCAACCACTAGAACATCGAATCAGTTCTCATTATCTATACATCCTGAAATAAGCAAGTGCTGAATTGATACATCTCTTTAGCATAAACTCAATGGGATAATATCGCGAAACGCGCATAATCTATGCCGCCCGTCGCTGGATACTGATCAGCACTAATTTATTCATGATTAGCTGCTGCCTGCGGCTTCACCTGTGTGTTTACTTATCGTATAATGCTACTGTACTGTACCTTGTATAACGATGTATCATAGCTGGTACAATTTCCAGAACGAGGTAGGAAAATCGCAGTTACAATGGAGACCTGATGATAATTACCGCCAACCATGATAAACTAACATGGCCAAACCCTTCTCATATTGGACGTCTCACACGTTCACGTTCTCCATTCATCTCACACGGAGACCCGTGCTCTGTAGTGAGCCGGTAATGGCTTGTTTATGATGATGATGATGATGATAAACTATCTATAGTACCGGAGGATCTGCCTATATTTTTTTTTCACTTTTTATGGCTTTTGTTTATTTGCGATATTATTGAAACACACAATTTTCATATACGTTTAAAATTGGGAACTAGCCACTGGTTGGTGGTTATTCACTATTTTTTTTAATTCAGCAAGAGTTTCAGTATCAGTTGGAGGTACCGGGTTCGATTCCGGGCTCGAGTCTGGTCTGGTGAGAGGCTACGGCCGGGGCTAGTTACCACCCTACCGATAAAGACGTGTCGCCAAGCGATTTAGCGTTCCGGCACGATGTCGCGTAGAAACCAATTAGGGGCGTGGGTTTACCATAGTCCTGACAGGTCAGTCCGCTACCATCCTAGACAGCACCATCACTTACCACCAGGTGAGATAGCAGTCAAGGGCTAACTTGTAGTGTGTAAAAAAAAAAAAATCCAAGCTAGTACAGAAAATAATAGTAAAGTAAGTACCCTGTTTTGTTTTTTTGTTCTTTCTTCCTTTAATAGTAAAATACCGATGCAAAACCAACCATCTCCGTATCCATATCTCGAACGAGGTTCGTTAAAAATAAGTATGTATGTATGTGTATGTATAGTAATGTGTTTAGTTTTCATTGTAAATTGGACATAGTTATGCAATGAGGATTCAATCCACAGAAACATCAAAATTTAGATGTGACTTAAAAAATGATCGTACAGGTCAACACTTTGGTCAACGAAAACATGTATAAAAGTTGTGTAAATATCACCCAAAACTCCTGTTATGGATATACTTAAACTGCAAGCATCTTAAACAAACCTGAATATTACTAAACTTGCTCAATATTGGTTGGATCCTTATTGCATAACTACGTCCAAATTACTTCAATTCCATGTGTAAATATTTGTTCACTGCAAACTGTACAAACGGTTGAGTAGACACTTAACATGTAATAGAAAAAATTACAATATTTTGACAAATATATGATTTTATCTTATTTATTTAATTACACACTTTTATTGTACATCGCGAAAAAGGAAAATTAAAAGAAAAAAAAGACAGAAAATAACAGACAGTAATATACAATTTGGCGGCCTTATCGCTACATAGCGGTCTCTTCCAGGCAACCAAATATGTAGAAGATATAGAGATATAAACAAATATATATACATACTAATAATAATAACCATATTAATATATATCTTAAAATATATAAATGTAATAAATAAATATATATGAATAAAAATAAATCTTAACTAAAAGGATGCGATATAAAATTCCCGGCTATGCAGCAAAAATGAATGAAATGTATTTGATCATCAATTAAATATTAATAAGGCTTGCAAGTGGCGGCGCACGCACTCGAGAGCGCGAGGAGGTAACTTTTGAATTTTCCAACCAATTACCCGACTCGCTCCACGTCCCAGAGTGCCTCTGTGCACCCGATCGTGCTCGCTCAAACTGGGAGGCTCAGTACCTCTACATAAGGTTATTTTTTTTTTTACCCACTATTAGTTAGCCCTTCACCCCGAGGGCAATTTCTCACCTGGCGTAAGTCATGGTGCAGTCTAAGATGGTACCGAGCTAACCTGTTAGGAGCATGGTAAACCCATACTCCTAATTGGTTTCTTTATATTGGCCATTAAATAAAAAGACATAAGAATTACAATTTAATTGTAATGAATTCTCTTTATTTCATGACATCAGTGCGCGCGAAGCCGCGGGGTAAAGCTTGCATTAATTAAAACACACAATATTATTAAGTTTTCTCTTTTTTTAATAGACGACCAGTTAGCCCTTAACGGCATCTTACCTGATGGTAAGTGATGATGCGGTCTAAGATGGTAAAGGGCTAACTTGTTAGGGGTATGGTAAACTCATACTCCTACCATTGGTTTCAACACGACATCGTACCGGAACGCTAAAACGCTTGGCGACACGTCTTTGTCGGTAGGGTGGTAACTAGCCACGGCCGAAGCCTCCCACCAGACAAAGTAAGTTAAGTAGTAAATAATAAAAACGGGAGTCTCATTGATGTTTATATCAACGTACAAGGTGCATTAAGAAGTGTCAAATACAAATAATCTTTAATGACATAGTCCTTTAAAAGGCACTTTTGACGCGTCAATAATTTACATAGTAGTGATTTGATGGTGATAACTACAATCGTAAACTTAAAACTAAATCTTCATAGCTTTAGTTTTAAGTTCCAAACGCGCCCTGGTCTAAGAAGAAGCCCACAACAAACTTAAATTTTCATTTTGTTATCACCATCTCACATGCCACGTAAAATTATGATAAGAGCTGTGTGTATTTGTGTAACGTTCTCCAAATGTTTTAGACTGTGTTTTGTACTTGTAAACGAATGTGTAATCGTCCCATTTCATGTGCTACTGCTTGTGCTATTCGGATTAAAGGTGGTATCAAGTCTTTGTTGTTATTCTTTAGTCCACGATCTATAATCGTAGGACTGAATAAAGTTGAGGCATCCCAGTGCGAGCGGCCCTCGGTCCAGCCTCTTGATGTAGCGAGCGCCGCTTTGCATGTTTGTTCGAGGAGCCTGTAATGGATATACTTACTGCACCTCGTTCTGCGTAAGGGGCACCTTCGCGATATTCGGTGAAATGGACGTGCATGTAATACCTTGTAACAAGCAGCTCGAGCACAGAGTTCAAGTTGCAAGCAAATCCTTGAAATTTACCTCACCTTTAACCATCGAAGAATTTTATATCGTAAGGCGTACTTTAAAATACTTCCAGCAATTGCTTAGTCTGAAGCGGTGATAGCCTAGTGGTTAGGGCGTCAGCCTCCTAATCAGAGGTCGGCGGTTCGAATCCGGGCACGCACCTCTAACTTTTCGGAGTTATGTGCGTTTTTAAATAATTAAAATATGCTTTAACGGTGAAGGAAAACAGCGTGAGGGAACCTGCACACCTGAGAGTTCTCCATAATGTTCTCAAAGGTGTGTGAAGTCTGCCAAACCGCACATGGCCAGCGTGGTGGACTATGGCCAAACCCTTCTCATATTGAGAGGAGACCTGTTCTCTGTAGTGAGCCGGTAATGGGTTGATCATGATGATGATGATTGCTTAGTCTTGCAATAATCTTACCTCAGCAATAAATAACTAACAGGCTGGTAATGGTTATTTAAAAAAAAACTAATTAGTATTTCAGCTTTTACGCACTTTGGTAGTACGTTAAATATTTCCGAACAGTAAATATTTGTTTGTCTGTGACGTTAATGTCGTTTCCGGCGTGACGTTTAATGAGGAGCAGTCGCCATCGCGCAGTGCAAATAATAATTACATTTTCAGCCATTATTAAAATTTAATGTTACAGTATTAACGGACAATTGCAAGGATTTAAGCCTGGGGATTAAAGTATACGTTTTTGTAGATATTGGGTGATCCTATGGATAATCTACGCCTATTAATATTTTGAAATTTATCTAATAGTTATTATCTATAGGTAGAAATATATAAAACTGCCGTGTCTGTATTTGAAACCGAAATTGTTTGAACCCTAGAATGAATCTGTAAAAGGCCCATTGAGTTATCCTCGGAATATCTTTTTTTATAAATAGACTAGCTGTGGTCTGCAATGGTACCTGACAGTAAATGTAGAATAATTCTCTATATAATCTAATATTTTTATGATTAACAGAATTCTTAGCAAGCGCGCTTGTGTTTTATAATGCACTGTCAGATTAATAATTAGTTATATATTAAAACAGATTAATTAGCGTAGATGGATTGCAAAAGTGATGATAAAACTAAAATAAGATAATTAAATAAACTAATTTATAAAAACGCGTGAAGAAATTTGTCGAATTAGAAATCTAGGCATAAATATGATGTTCAGCTGCCTTATAGAAAAAAAAAATTGGTTTTTAAATAAACACGTTAGTTTAATTAAGTAATTATCATTAGTCATCAACATATTGACAGCTCTCAAAAGTGAGAGGGTTATGGAGTAGACTCGCCGCGCTGTTCCACCATATGCTTTTGTATTAATTTCAATATTTAGAGGAGTTTATAAAAATATACTATACAGTTTATATATATTTAAAAAAAACCGCCACAACTAATGCAATACGCGCAATATTATCACACATGAATAAGATACACCAACAAATTCCAATTCAACCAACAGTGTTACTGTAACAAAAGAAATAAGAATCGTATTACATTACGTGTAATCTTTATACAATTCTTTAATACAATGGAACGCGTAGAAGTCGGAACACCTACGTTAAAAAGGAAAGGAAACCGATATAAAATTAAGTCAACAAGATCCGACGAAAAATTATTCATAGAAGAGATCCTCCGAGGTGCGAAGTGCGCGAGGGAACGAGCCTCGCGGAAGGGTTGCCACCCGCTGATTTAGCAAATATCGTTGTATTATAACTCATCTATAATCCATACACAATAATATTACATACCATACATAATTTCACAAAATACAAAAAACCTGTACACACTCAACAAAAATAATCGTCGCGACACCACACTGTTCAATGCGAAATAGAAATGAAAATATCTGGCTTGCTTTCTATAAGAGAGAGAGAGACAGACAGAGAAACATACGACGCCGCACAGCTTACAATAACAAAAAGTGTCGTGACAACTTTTCATAAGAATCCGTCTAGCCCCCTTTCACAACGCGCGATAAGGAACTTCGTTCCAAAAACAAGGAAGAAACACCTTTTTTTAATTGGCGTAGTGTTCTGAATGTGAGGCAAGGCAACAGCATAAATGAATATTACGATAAGGAAATCTGTAAAGAATAATTGAATCGTCTAAAGTAAACGCTAATATAAAACATAGAAAAAACACAAAAATTCTCAATGTTACATGAACCCTACCCTATAGTAAAACTCACGGTGCGGGTAGATCGGAAAAAATCGTACATACACACATTAAGACACCATCAACGCTTACAAACGCACACATACACACATGCAAGTTGATACTAACTTTTTTGATGTGAAATTTATTAGTGCAAGAAATATCTAAAATTATAGAACTTAACGTTTTTATTTCTCTATTTTTAAATATTTTTCATATATCTGGCTGGTAATCCGAATTCCAAAGATAATTTCTAGCCAGTTCGTCAACTCTTGATGATTAAAATATCCTATATTTTATTTTTCCATGGAAGATGGGCCGGGTGCTGGCAATGGGATGCAACGCTGGTTCCTTCCCATCTCCATGGAACCAACAACAGAGTTGGTGCGGCTAAAGTATGTAAATATAGGGGGTCTAGTCTCCGATTATGGTTTTGTCCCATTCGGTGTCGAGATCCTTGGTCCGTGGGGTCGTATAAAAAGCCTTATAGCGCAAATATAGCCATATAGCAATATAAGGCTTTTTTTTTGACATCACAGGAGACCGAAGAGCTAGCAGCTACCTTGGACAACGAATTAGTATTGCTGTTCAAAGGGAGAACGCTGCCAGTATCTTAGGAACCTTTCCTATAGGGACTCCTTTTAATAATATATTTTAATTATGATATTATATTTTTTAAGATTTTTAGTTTTGGTTCCAAACTAAGGTTTATTTTATTTGAGTTGATATAAATAAATAAATTTATGTATTTGTCAAAAAATATATATATTATAAAACTTATTTATATGGCAACCCTGGCAATAAGTGTGAAAGAGATGGGAGGTGGATAACTGCCTTCATGAATTGGAAATGCAATTTGGCCGGGGTATGTGTGGGCAATTGTTTTCGAGAAGTTACCGATTTCGGTGATAGACGTGCGACGTAACAGGTCCTGCCGGATAGCTAACTGCTTTTTATATGAGACCCGCATTGCCCTCTCGTGTTTAAAGACGTCTCGTTTTATTAAATGTTTTAGTGAATGGGGGCTCATGTTTGGTTGATTCATCTCAATTTTATCTCGCAGACCGTTATCGTTTATGACGGGAAGTGGGCTTTTAGGGAGTGTTATAAAAGCAGCCTTTATTTTTTTATTACAATCGGAAGATAATAGCAAGAAACATAGTAAATGTATAAGACAATTATTAAAATATATAATCTACTTCATGCCATTGAGCACATTAGCTTGATGTATTGCAGGTATAATACACTAATTCATTTAATAGATAAAGGAAATTACGATTATACACTTTTTCTATAACTACTTGCCGTCAGTGCATATCAAAAATGTTGAGTTTTATGACCTATTGACTAATATAATTAATTCTAACGCAAGGTGACTAGCTTCATTTATATTGAAACTAGCTAGTGCCCGCGACTTTGTCTGCGCAGGATTAGTATTTCGAGTAGCTTATATTAGCGTGGCGTAGAAAATAACTAACATTATGATATTAAAATTATTACGCAGATGGTAGATTTTTTTCCTACTTACTTGACACTTATTGTCAGGAAAATTCACACAATATGTTGATAAATTGTAGCCTATGTGTTATTCTGATGTATAAACCTTATTTTTGTAAATTTTCATTAAAATACATTCAGTAGTTTTTACGTGAAAGAGTAACAAACATTCATCCTTACATCCTTACAAACTTACGCGTTTAGAAGGATTAGGCGTCAAGAAAATACGATATAAATTAAATCTGCACTATGAAAATTTATAATTGTAATGAACTAAGGAATACATTAGTAATAAGGAACTAAGGAATACATAGGGTCGTAATAACAGAATAGATTCTTAAGATATTGTAAACATAAAGACATGTAATAAAATATTAGACCCATATAAATATGTTGTATAAGTATGTTAATCAAATTCAGAAACAAGAAAGCGTAATAACGCAGTTCTCAAGTGTTAGATGAAAAGCGTTTGTACATAATATGACATACTCGCAGGTACAATAGAGGAGGTAATCTCATTTCATAGACAATGTGCTACAATCAGCTTTGCGACTCTAGCGGCTTGCCGCAGTTACATTCAGCTCCTTGATTTTGCTATTTATTTGGGTTAACATGGAGAAAGGAAGCTGTGATAGCCTAGTGGTTAGTGCGCCAGCCTCTTAATCAGAGGTCGACGGTTCGAATCCGGGCACGCACCTCTAACTTTTCGGAGTTGTGCGTTTTTAAATTATTAAAATATCACTTGCTTCAACGGTGAAAACATCGTGAGGAAACCTGCACGCCTGTGAGTTCTCCATAATATTTTCAAAGGCGTGTGAAGTCCGCCAATCCGCACATGACCACCGTGGTGGACTATGGCCAAACCCTCCTCATATTGAGAAGAGACCCGTACTCTGTAGTGAGTCGCTAATGGGTTGATCATCATCATAATAAAAGTGTTAAAACAGAAGAGAGGTTCTTTCTTATCAATTTTTTTTTAACCAATGAGTTAAAAATACCTATGTTTGTTCGTCATATCATTTTGTGTAAGAGTAAAAGATCGCCTATTTTTTAAATTGTTGTTTGTAATTTGTTTCTTCCTTTCGTTATTTTTTTTCTACTTCTTATTCATTCACTCTTGGCAGAGTGGTCGTGGATATGATTTAGCCTTCACAGCAGCTCTTACGATCTCCCTTCAGCGATTTCTGTTGGTGGCATCACGGGAGCACTCGGAGCCCGATAAATCTGTAGCGGAACGGATTGAGTCCGTCCACCTAGAAGGGGAGCGACCACGTGGACGTTTGCCCTCGACTTCACCTTGTACTACAAGATGTTTGATAGTTGTTAATTTTATTTATACTTTTTTGTTGTTGTGACATAAAATAAGACACTGCACCTGATGAGTTGAACAAATTGTCTGGTTGGAGTTACAGACAGATTTAAAATTTCTTCTTTGAATATGAGAATAAATACATTTTCTTTCTTTCCTTTCTAAATATATTTTATTAAAAATTAAAAACAAATAGACCGAGGAGAATGTTAGCCAACTCTAAGCTCCAGAACATCCCAGTGTCATTCGCGCGTCGTAAAAAATGTGTTTTACCGAGTTATTATACGGGGAGGAAATTCGCTCCCGCCCCGCGGCCCGCACCCCGCGCCCCTTCCGAATCCAAATTGGTGAAAATTTTATGACAACTATTTAAGCGAGCCTCGCTTACAATTTCATTTGAGCATACAATTTTTGTTATGGTTTGCTTAGAGGTAAAGTAAATAGATTCTGTTGACATGGTGATCGCTTAATGGAATACTAGAGCAGCAGACGCCTATGATTTATAAGCTCCTGGTAGTATGTCCAACGTACTCACTCTGCCAATAGTTCATGATTTCGGAAATTCGTTATGATTATTTTTTTAATGAAAAAATTAACAAATAATATAATAGCTATCTATGTGCAATAAAAATTCTGTTTTCTCCTTTCTGACGATTAAGGTTAAAACATTATAGAATAAATACAGTTTAAAGAGGAAACTCACAAGCTGTGACGTAGGCGTAGACGTCCGTTATTTTAGCGGACCGTGACAGACAGAAAAACGTTTATTTTACGGCATGGTGGCCCGCAATCTTAAAAAATATCGAATTGTAATTTCTATTCTGTAATTGGCCTTTCTAATGTAAATAACCGTATTAAATCAATGATAACATCGCAAAATGTCAACATTAAAATAACACTATTTTGACTTTCACTGACATTAAGTAATTCTTTGATCTTGACAGCGACTCGAAAGGACGTACGCAAAGCAAAATTTTTAGCGTGTTCTCGCCCCGGCTCCTGTGTATCAGTGCCTTATTACAGTGTAAATGGTGCTTAGCAGTTCAAATAGTGTAACCGCCGCCTGATTACAGACTAGCTCGTGTTTGCGCCTTGTCTGATTGTCTGGCTTGAGTTTACGTATGATATAGTGTAGATGAAGAGCTGTGTTCGGAGTATCTTTGCGTGGAACGACAAGATCTATAGAATAACCAGTTTTTTTTTATTCACTACAAGTCAGCCCTTGACGGCAATCTCACCTGATGGTAAGTGATGATGCAGTCTAAGATAGTAGCGGGCTAACCTGTTAGGGGTATGGTAAATCCATACTCCTAATTGGTTCCTACGCGACATCGTGCCGGAACGCCAAATCGCTTGGCGACACATCTTTGTCGGTAGGGTGGTAACTAGCCACGGCCTAAGCCTCCAGACCAGACTCGAGCCAGGAATCGAACCCAGGACTTCCAACTTTACAATACGACAGCGCGCGCTAAGCCACAGAGGTCATCAAGAATTATAGAAATAGAAAAACCTGTAGTAGTAGCGCACAGAGTGCAGTACCGTGATGCTTACATCCTGTTAAAGATACCGCGCTCACTTCTGATAACCATCCCACTTCTTTGCACCATGATTCTAGAAATCGCCTCCTTTTTGGAGCTAAAACATAACCCTTATATTGAGATTGTCTAGGCAATGTACACACCATTGGATAGCGCCCTAACACGGCATTAACTGACGGAGTTTTAATCAGAAATAAATATTGACTGCTAGCTACCCAGCCACCGGTAATGTTCCTAATTGAATTAAAAAGAATTAGATTATATCTTCCAATCAAAGTGAGGGATCACGATTTCTGCGCAAATGATAGAGAGACAAAAAATATAGGGAACTGTATTGATCATCCATCCTTTTACTAACTTGAGTTTACCGTGGTTATTTCTACAGGATTTTTGTAACCGTTATTTATCTACGTCACAAACATCAACTAGGTGATTATATTTTTGGTATATTTTTTCTGTACACCATTCACACACTTTCAGATATAAAAGCTTGGTTCATTCGTATTTTTTAATTCCAATCTTGCTTATCGTGTAAGAGAAGAGAGCTTTTTCGCTTAAATAGCTTAAGCTCGATTTGTTTAAGTAAAACTAGAACAGTGCCAACATATTTTAGCTTGAGGCAGCTATTTTTATCGGCGCAGGTTTTTTCACGGTATCCTGAACTTTAATTAAAAGGAAAATTACCTGAATCAGGCACATACGCCTTCTCGAGGAGATACACTTAGTTGCAAAAATTGTGTGTAATAAGTAATTTCATTAATTTGCATTTTATTGCATTTTATTTTTGCAGATTATGGTAAATACATTTTGATTACCAATATATATATATATATATTGGTAATCAAAATGAGTTACAAATTTTTTAACATTAAATCTTATTATTACTTATTGTAACTCTGTGATCGCACGGCATAACAAGACTTATTTAAAGTGAGTTAAAGCCGAAGTTAACTGATCTAAATCACTTGCAGCAAGTAGGTCACCTTTGCATGTCAACAATTTGTATTATTTTGTCTTTGCCATTGTGCTTTTATGCATTGTTACCTGCAACACGCAAGTAATGTATTTCTTCTTATTCTTTTTCGCAGGGTTTTTAATAAAATAGAGTTAATATACAAATTATCTGCTCGGATGTGTACGTAGTAGTAATGATGCTCGGACGTTAATGGAGTGACTCCTTCCATTACCAGCACTGTAATGGTCCACCGAGATGCAATGTCTGTGAAATGATTAAATTAAAAAATATGCATTTTACTCTTTACCCTTTTATAAATTAGAATGCAAAGCAGTAATGTTCTGTGTCAACCACTCTAACGAACAATTAAAACAAAGTTAAGTTTATTTTACTAGGACCCTACGATACATCATCTAAAGTAGGGTCCCTTGGCAAGTTTTGATTATATGGAAAGTATTTTTGTTTATAAACTACAATTTAGCCCATGACGGCTATCTCACCTGGTGGCAAAGTGATGATGCTATCTAGGATGGTAGCGGGCTAACCTGTTAAACCCACGCTCCTAATTGGTTTCCACGCAACATCGTGCCGGAACGCTAAATCGCTTGGTGACTTTGTCCGTAGGGTGGTAACTAGCCACGGCCGAAGTCTCCCACAAGACCATACTCGAGCCGGAAAACTAACCCAGGACCGGGAATCGCAACAGCACACACATTGCGCCACGGAGGTCGTCAAACATGCACACATATATTTGTAAAGTAAGGTTGTATAGCCAAGTTGTATATATAGTAAATTTTAAATATTATAGTTAATACAATTGTACACATTATCTGCTCAACTGTGTACACGGTAGCAATGAACCTCGAATGAAACGGGAGCGACTCTATCTACAGCCAGCACGCCGCGTGCTCCCGGAATGAAGTGAACTGATCTGTCTCCAAGTTTACGCTTCTTCTCAACATTACAACTTCAAGGAGGCGTTTTTACCCATGATAGTGTTTTTTTTTTACCCACTACAAGTTAGCCCTTGACGGCAATGTCACCTGATGGTAAGTGATGATGCAGTCTAAGATGGTAGCGGGCTCACCTGTTAGGGTATGGTAAACCCATACTCCTAATTGGTTTCTACGCGACATCGCGCCGGAACACTAAATCGCTTGGCGACACGTCTTTGTCGGTGGGGTGGTAACTAGCCACGGCCGGAGCCTGCCACCAGACCAGACTCGAGCCGGGAATCGAGCCCAGGACCTCCAACTTTATAATGCAACTGCGCGTGCGCTGCGCCACGGAGGTCGTCAAACAGTTATGTGTATCACCGTTAAAAGTACTGACTTGAATATAATTACTGTGGAATAAGCAACGATTGTAACTGTAGCTTGTCTCGTTCTCATTCCCTTTCATAACCTAAAAAACTAATTTGGCGGAAGTTTGCTGTGGCGAAATTAAGAGTTTATAACTCATCGACGTGAATTCACGAATAATAATTTTTTTTTTCGGAATAACTGTTACTCAAGAACTCGGCGAGGAAGGTCACCCATGCGATGGACCGATCAGATAAAGTCTGCTGTGGGTGGTCCTTTGCACAAGTGCACCAGACTTGCGGCCGGAAGAGGGAAGTGGCGAATGCTTGTGAGGCGCATAACATCTGGCCTCAAAGACATTGATTCGTGATGACCACGACCGCTCTGCAGAGTGTAACGACGAAGAAGAAGAATAAGTTAGTCAAGAGTACAATAAACCTACATTCAGAATTTCAGCCAAAAGTTTCAAAGATACACACACCCACACACAAACTTACAGACAGACTTTCGCATCTATAATATTAGTATGATTATATAGCATCAAAGAAAGTAAATGAGAAAATTGTTAAGACAAGATACAACTGATAAAAGTGTTGGAGGAAATATCAATTTTGTAAATTTCAAAACAGTCACTGTAAGACTGGTGAAAGGGATATATAAATTTCGGTGTCAGCGGTATGTGGACCGTTGCTTATTAGAAATAAAAACTCACGCTGCGCTTGCAGGAGAGGAAAGGTTAAAAAGCCCGCTGGTTTCGAATTTTTTTGTATGCATTTTAAATTTATTTTCCAAGCCTTATAAAAACCAACATTTAACATGCAGCTAGCATCCAGTACCTCCCAGCAGAAGTTCCGACCTCTCCAGGCTACACGGAGGCTATTTATGAAAAGGGTAGCCATCAAAGTTACGGCAAGATTTCCGCCGAGCGCCGCGCACCGCGCCGGCTCCAACTTAGTTCGTTTGCATTTTTATTACTTTTTAATTTTATCACCGGCGGCGATAGCGCTGTTCCCCGACCACTGGGCACAGATAACGTTGGCTTTACGACAATCGTTCAAATTACTTTTGGTTCCTTTTGTGTTTTTGCATACCTATCTATCGCCTCGCCGCCCACTGGGCTGAGCATAACATTTGTTGAAATGTTAAGGTTATAGGCCTTAAAACGTTGTTGACAATTTTTTTTAAAGGCTCTTTCATCAGTATTTAAATTTCGTAAAGATCTGATATATATTTTTAGAGATATAGCACAGGACTCCTTACCCGGGAGGGACTTAAGACTTACCAATACATGTGTTAGAGATCGTATTATAGTACAATTAATTTAATATTTGTATTACGAATATAAACTGTCAATTTCAAATGTCAAATGACGAACGAGTGCTCATTTTAAAGAAGAGACAACTTCGGTTTTCGAACGTAAGTGAAGGAGAAAAGAGCGGGAACTAGCGGCGGCGGTTTTTGGGAGGGACGCGGTACAAGCGCGATTGATTCTTGTCAAATTGATTATTATTTAAGTTAATTTCAAAAATACATAGTTGTTTATTGTCAAGATAACAAAGTTAAAAAAAAGAAGACTAATTTGTTATAATTTCTCACAATCGTTAACAGTTCAGAACTTGGGATATAATCGTGTTCGTGTCAATCACACGCGGTGAAAGAAATCACGCCCAATAAAGATTATTTAGCTGAGTATATTGACTGCTAGTGTATGACAGAAAAGATTTTATTAGTTAGAATTCTACAAGCTACTAAGTTCAAGGAAAATATTTATGTGAAGTGAATTATTGATGTGAATTTGACCTACGCAATATCTCATAAATATTTATTAAAAAAAAAAAAAAAAACATTTGAACTCTAAAACGGTTTGGAGCAAATTACTTTTGTGACGTTATTTTCAGAACTAAATGGGTCGAGAAACCGAGACAGACTCTGACGTCTCGATCCGGAGAGATGAATCTCCGGTGCGTAAGCGACCAAGGAGATCTAGTCGTCATTCACGTAGCAGAAAACGTTCCGGGAATTCTAAGCGCAAAGGCTGCTCTCGTAGGTGAAATAGGCGCCTAGACATTTACGAGCCGGCGCAGTCACGAGCAGAGCATGAAGGAGTCTAAGTTAAGCTAAAATTTGTAAATTACTTATTGGTTGATTAATCCTTATGACTGAGAACATGAAGGGGTCTCAGTTATTTGTACTCTGTTTTAGGCTGAAAACATGAAGGGGTTTCAGTCGAGACGAGAAACAATGATTAATTGATCAAATTATAATGATTTGAATATTCAAATTTGGCTGAGAACATGAAGGAGTCTCAGTTAAGCTAAAATTTGTAAATTACTTATTGGTTGATTAATCCTTATGACTGAGAACATGAAGGGGTCTCAGTTATTTGTACTCTGTTTTAGGCTGAAAACATGAAGGGGTTTCAGTCGAGACGAGAAACAATGATTAATTGATCAAATTATAATGATTTGAATATTCAAATTTGGCTGAGAACATGAAGGGGTCTCAGTTAAGCTAAAATTTGTAAATTACTTATTGGTTGATTAATCCTTATGACTGAGAACATGAAGGGGTCTCAGTTATTTGTACTCCGTTTTAGGCTGAAAACATGAAGGGGTTTCAGTCGAGACGAGAAACAATGATTAATTGATCAAATTATAATGATTTGAATATTCAAATTTGGCTGAGAACATGAAGGGGTCTCAGTTAAGCTAAAATTTGTAAATTACTTATTGGTTGATTAATCCTTATGACTGAGAACATGAAGGGGTGTCAGTTATTTGTACTCCGTTTTAGGCTGAAAACATGAAGGGGTTTCAGTCGAGACGAGAAACAATGATTAATTGATCAAATTATAATGATTTGAATATTCAAATTTGGCTGAGAACATGAAGGGGTCTCAGTTAAGCTAAAATTTGTAAATTACTTATTGGTTGATTAATCCTTATGACTGAGAACATGAAGGGGTCTCAGTTATTTGTACTCCGTTTTAGGCTGAAAACATGAAGGGGTTTCAGTCGAGACGAGAAACAATGATTAATTGATCAAATTATAATGATTTGAATATTCAAATTTGGCTGAGAACATGAAGGGGTCTCAGTTAAGCTAAAATTTGTAAATTACTTATTGGTTGATTAATCCTTATGACTGAGAACATGAAGGGGTCTCAGTTATTTGTACTCCGTTTTAGGCTGAAAACATGAAGGGGTTTCAGTCGAGACGAGAAACAATGATTAATTGATCAAATTATAATGATTTGAATATTCAAATTTGGCTGAGAACATGAAGGGGTCTCAGTTAAGCTAAAATTTGTAAATTACTTATTGGTTGATTAATCCTTATGACTGAGAACATGAAGGGGTGTCAGTTATTTGTACTCCGTTTTAGGCTGAAAACATGAAGGGGTTTCAGTCGAGACGAGAAACAATGATTAATTGATCAAATTATAATGATTTGAATATTCAAATTTGGCTGAGAACATGAAGGGGTCTCAGTTAAGCTAAAATTTGTAAATTACTTATTGGTTGATTAATCCTTATGACTGAGAACATGAAGGGGTCTCAGTTATTTGTACTCCGTTTTAGGCTGAAAACATGAAGGGGTTTCAGTCGAGACGAGAAACAATGATTAATTGATCAAATTATAATGATTTGAATATTCAAATTTGGCTGAGAACATGAAGGGGTCTCAGTTAAGCTAAAATTTGTAAATTACTTATTGGTTGATTAATCCTTATGACTGAGAACATGAAGGGGTCTCAGTTATTTGTACTCCGTTTTAGGCTGAAAACATGAAGGGGTTTCAGTCGAGACGAGAAACAATGATTAATTGATCAAATTATAATGATTTGAATATTCAAATTTGGCTGAGAACATGAAGGGGTCTCAGTTAAGCTAAAATTTGTAAATTACTTATTGGTTGATTAATCCTTATGACTGAGAACATGAAGGGGTCTCAGTTATTTGTACTCCGTTTTAGGCTGAAAACATGAAGGGGTTTCAGTCGAGACGAGAAACAATGATTAATTGATCAAATTATAATGATTTTAATATTCAAGTGTAGCTGAGGGGTCTCAGCAAAACAGGCAAGGAAATGCGTGCAACGGTAGTTTCCCGGGACGGGAAATTGATCAGGAAAGGCCGACTGTTAGAGATCGTATTAAAGTACAATTAATTTAATATTGGTATTACGAATATAAACTGTCAATTTCAAATGTCAAATGACGAACGAGTGCTCATTTTAAAGAAGAGACAACTTCGGTTTTCGAACGTAAGTGAAGGAGAAAAGAGCGGGAACTAGCGGCGGCGGTTTTTGGGAGGGACGCGGTACAAGCGCGATTGATTCTTGTCAAATTGATTATTATTTAAGTTAATTTCAAAAATACATAGTTGTTTATTGTCAAGATAACAAAGTTAAAAAAAAGAAAACTAATTTGTTATAATTTCTCACAATCGTTAACACATGTATAATATAATAAGGTCAAACAGCTTTTTTTTACGCTGGGAAATGCGTTTACGCATCCTTCCGGAAGTGACGCAGGCAAGACTGCACCGCTTCCGACGGGGTATGTGGGACTCCCCAGCGATCAGACTGGCGGCCAGAATATACAGAAGCTGTGATAGCCTAGTGATTAAGACGTCCGCCTCCTAATCAGAGGTCGGCGGTTCGAACCCGGGCATGCACCTCTAACTTAGTTATGTGCGTTTTTAAGCAATTAAAATATCACTCGCTTCAACGGTGAAGGGAAACATCGTGAGGAAATCTGCACGCCCGAGAGTTCTCCATAATGTTCTCAAAGGCGTGTGAAGTCTGCCAATCCGCACATGGCCAGCGTGGTGGACTATGAGCCGAGAATGGGTTGATCATGATGACTCAGGTTAGGAATTCTCCAAGCGCTCACGCTTGGAAAATTCAACCATATGGTCTCAACCATACCTGTACCTTAATAATTAATATATATTTTCTTTTCACTTTTAATCTGTCCATTAGACGGACGAATAATTTTAAAACTCATCAACATAATCCGTTCATTAGGAGATTTAAATTGAAATAAAGTAATAAAGATGTCACATTGTCAACGGAATGAAAACGGCAGCATTGCGTATTCCTGGATGCGCATAAAACCATTACACGGCTCCGCGCGCCCGCCTCGCGCGCCGGCCCACCGCCCGCCCTCGGCGGGGAGAAGCTATAGGCGGAGTTCCCCTCGCCCATAACATCGGACCAGTGGGGCCAAAATTTTAATGCCAACGATATGTACTATGAGACCAGTGGGTCCGAAATGTTAAAGCCGTCAAAATGTACGAAAATTATCGATTCAGTTCAAGGGAACCATCTTTTTATATTCTACAATAGTGAAATACCACACTACTGTGATTTTGTTTGATTATGAGATGGTGATAACAAATTTACCTGGCTACGTTTGTTGTGAGCTTCTTCTTAGACCGCGGCGCGTTTGGAACCCCCATAGCTTTAGTTTTAAGTTTACGAATATAGTTATCACCCTCAAATCACGACTATGTAAATTATTGACGCGTCAAAAGTGCCATTTAAAGGACTATTTGAATATAGATTATTTGCATTTTAATTTATGTTTTGTAGACTCATAACCAGTGTGTTTCTTATCAGCAGTTGTAACAAAGAAGTCTATGAGTGGCTTTGTCTGGTCAGACCACCGTTTAGCTTTTGACTTTGCTCACAGCTATTAGTTTGTCTGGCGTCAAACAACGTTACCAAAGTATCTGAAAATGGTTTTAAATCCTGTGGGAATAGTTTGCTTTCCCTAGATAAAAAGCATTCTTTTTCCATTATATAGACTAAGCTTTATATTATCTCACGCAAAATTTTACAGTGATTCATTAATAAGTTAAGTGTATAAGTAAAGTTAGGTTAGGGCACCTATTAGTAACATACGAATATTTTCTTATCGATCCATGCATCCTTTTAGACACTATATTTTGTTATTTAACTGTATATTTAGCCTTATTCTAGTTCTACGGAACAGGAGACGGCTTCGTGGCTATTTTCTACAAAGTCTACTCCACAGCGTGTTGAACGAAGTGCTCCAGCCTCCATGGGAACGGCCGGGTGCGGCCAGCGACGCCTTTAATCATTCCATTGATGATAAACGCTCTGATTCCATTTATCACGGTAATTTTCACAAAGACGACTCACCTTTATAAATATTAATTAAGAAATTTCGCACTTTCCATCGTAAATGGAACACATTATTTTAAAATTATGCATTGGTTTTCATATTATATGCTAATACATATGAATATGGTTTGAATTTATCACGTATATACTGAAACTAAGCTAGTAAAAACATTTGAGATAGCTTTTCAGTTCGAAATTTAATTTTTGTCTTGACTTTGTGAAATGTAAATTAGATATATATTGCTATATAAAGACATTTTTATGTAAACATCGTATTGCATGGTTACAGTAATATAATACAAAAAGAGTAATTATTTAGTTGTTTAATTCAGTGTATAACAATCTTGTAAACTTATAAAAAATGTAAGTTATTCTTATAAATATTTTTTAACTATCATCGCCCATATATATTTTTCCCGTGGCGTCACCTGGACCGTTGTCAGCAGCAAATCAACACTAGCGGCCACACAAGGGGCTTAGGGTGATGTGATATGTGGCATGATTAATAATAGATAGAGATATGTTTCTTTCCATTCACTTGAGTTTATCTGAAAGGATTTTTTTTTGGCAACGGGGATCCACATTACTAGAATAACTTTCAAATCTCTCGTAAATAAGTTGATCCAATAGGATAAAGCCAAATGGCAGCATAAGTACATATTAAAAATTGAAATGCGCCAAGTAACGTTTATTGCGTAATAATAGAAATTCCATATCCCATTTGTGTAACTGTTTCCAGTTACGGTGAAATGAACCGTGGAACTGATCTGGAATCGAATTTATTGGAAGCTTTTAATCTCCATACGCCATATGCGTGGAACTCAATGCTGCGATGCAAAATGTTCGTTAAAGTACAAGGTGTCTCAAAAGAAAGTTCACATTTAAATCTTTTTTTAAAAGAAAAGTCTTAGCTTTATTGAAAAAATGTTTATTTTATATTGAAGTACACTGTTTGGGAATTTATTTTTTAAAAATAACATCGTCCAAATGTAAACCGTTGCGCTCTCGGCATTCATTTAGTCGGGCACTAAAATTGCCTATGACAGCTCGGCAGGTAGTCTCCGTGATGGCTGCCATTTCATGACGGATATTTTCTTTTAATTGTGCCAGGAAAGTCGGTTTATTAGCGTAAACTTTTGATTTGACATAACCCCACAGGAAAAAATCCATAGGCGTTAAATCGGGACTCCGTGGAGGCCAATTTATGTCACCTCGCCTGGAGATTAATTTGTTCGGAAAAATTTCTCGAACTCGAGGCAGAGATCTGTTGGACGTGTGTGAAGTTGCTCCATCCTGCTGGAACCATGTTCTTTGGTTGTAACCAGGAAAGTTTTGCAGTTGGGGTACGAAAAACTCGTCTAACATCTCCACATAACGCTCTGAATTCGCTGTGAGTGTGCGTCCCCTTCCATCTTCAAAAAAGTAAGGGCCGATAATTCCTCGCGCCGACATCGCTGCCCATACGGTGACTTTGGGTGAATGTAGCGGTTTTTCGATGTTTTTGATTTGGGTTGGTTGCACTCCAGTAACGACAATTTTGCTTGTTTACATGCCCATTCAGATGAAAATGGGCTACATCGGAAAACAAGATGTTGGTGAACGTTGGAAAGCGCTCAATCATCTGATTTACAAAGGCAAGCCTCTGACCAGCATCTTGAGGCTTCAGTTCTTGCACTAACTGAATTTTGTACGGGTGCAGCTTTAAATCTTTGTGTAAAATGCGGCATAATGAAGATCTGTGCACATTTAAAGCAACAGCACGCTTCCGAATCGAGAGGTTTGGATCATCTCGAATAGACTGAGTAACACTGTCCACGTTTTCGGCTGTTCTTGATGTTCTGGTCGCCCAGATTTTGGTTTCTCCAGAGTTGACCCAGTCTCTTCAAACTTCTCAACCCATTTTGCAATGAGACGAGTGCTAGGCGCATCATTTAAGTGACGAATATGTCGAATACTGCAGAATTTTCTACGCGCTACAGTCGCCGAATTACCGTTTTTGTAAAACTCACGTACGCACAACGCACGGTCCGCACCAGAGAAACGCTCCATAGCGACTAAATTCCCAAGAGCCAGACTACCGACTGACATACCCCCCGCGCCCCTCAGAATAGTTGCTTTCGCGTAATAAGATAAGCAAATGTGAACTTACTTTTGAGACACCTTGTAGAACACACATTTGCGCACACCGTAAACAAACGACTGTAAGAAATTATTTATAATAATTCATTTCAAACCATCGCCGTTCACCTTTAATAAAATACATATCAGCCAGTCTTATAAATATTCGTGCAAGAAATTTATAATACGTCAATCATCGTCGTCATCGATCAACCGCTTGACAGTCACGGCTGGTCATAGGTCTTTTCAAAGAAACTACAAATTCCAATGGCATATGCTACTATAATAGATTCCAGCGGCTAACAAATGACAAAACAACATCACGTCATCACAAAAACTACAAATCACAAGATATACCAATGTTTATAACTGTAATAAAAGTTTATATCAATCGATTTCTTGTTTTTAAGTCATTCGCGTACAAAGAAATATTTCAATTGGATATATTTTTATTTAATCCAGTAACACCACAGCTCGCGGTCGAGTGCACAAGTGTTCCCGTGTCCCAGCCACCAGGCGACGCGAAGGAGCATCGCTGGGTTTTAGTGGGTATTCTGGTGGCCAGCCTGGCCGCCGGCGAGTACCACATACCCCGTAGGAAGCGGCGCAGTCTGGCCTGTGAATATTTTTACGCATCCCCTCCTCCGGAGGGAAAAAACACCACTGCAATTTTCCTTTTTTTTTATAAAATTTCTATATCTACATTACTTACTATATTAATTGTATCAATTATTAATAAATAATATGTTAAAGGACAAAGAAGTGGAGGAAGACCAAAGAAGAGAGAAAAGGTGCGGATATTGAAGTAACGGCTGAATATATAGAAGTGAGTGGAAGAAGAACACGTGGTGTGCCGACCCCACATAGCGTGGGATAAGGAGTCAGATATCAGTAACATCTAGCATTACCTTACTAACTCGAACTAAATTGACACTGACACAAAAGAATCATTCAATGAGTCCTAATGTGTTATCATCTTTTAATCTCGTGCGCAGAATTAAACGCCCCGATACAAAATTTACGTTTAAGGCTTAAACGTTCGGGAGGTGATGTAACGAGGATTAAATTGAATGCGTAATACGATGGATGCCTTGACGTTGCATCTCGTTGCTTTAATTGATGATTGCATTCGGTTGCAATAATACATGAGCAATCAGAGCTGGTCAAAAAAAATAAACTTAACAGCATGCTTGTGAAACTGTTTAGGCAGTGATTCGACCATTTGTGGGACAATAGAGGAGAAAAAGAATTTTAAGGATGCGTCAAGTACATTTTTAATTTTTTTTATCCAATACAAGTTAGCCCTTGACGGCGGCCTTACCTGATTTTAACTGATGATGCAGTCTAAGATGGTAGCGGGCTAACCTGTTAGGTGTATAGTAAACCCATACTTCTAATTGGCTTCTACGCGACATCATGCCGGAACGCTAAGTCGCTTGGCAAGTTGACACGTCTTTATCTTTTGAGTTGAAACTAGCGGCGGAAGCCTCCCACCAGACCAGACTCAAGCCAGGAATCGAACCCAGGACCTCCAACTTCATAATGCATCAGCGCGCGCGCTGCGCCACGGAAGTCATCAAATGACATGCTACATGATATTTGTTGCTTGATATTCTAACGACGTAATGTATATTTTTATATCGCCCCATGGTACAAAACCCTTGTGCGAAGGCGAGTCAAACTCCCATTAAGCTGGTTAGAAGTAAACTTTTCAAAGCAATCCATCAAATAATAAGGCACTTACACCGATTTTCTATTGTCAACAAAATGTTTTTTTTTTAAATTCTACAAGTCAATCATTGCCGATCTCGCCTAGTAATTGCAGTCTAATATGGTGGGCGAGCTAAGTTGTTAGGGGTGTGTTTAACCTTACTATTAATGGGTTGTACACGACATCGTGCCAGAGCTCTAAATTCCTTGGCGCAACGTTTTTCTCTCTTTCTGTGTGATGACTAGACATCGACTCCTACAAGACCAGACCAGAGAAAGCTCAGAAATTATAAATGTATATAATCTCCCTGAAGCCGACACCTTTCGCTTATGAGACATCAGCACTCCACACTACGTCATCGTAGCAAGTTTTAAGCAAATGTATTAATTTAATCGAAATCTATCTAATCGAATTGCAAAACAACTAAGGCATGGATGGATTCAAATTCAAATTCAAATTCAAAATAATCTTTATTCAAATAGTCCTTAAAAAGGCACTTTTGACGCGTCAATAATTTACATAGTAGTTATTTCATGGTGATAACTATATTCGTAAACTTAAAACTAAAGCTATGAGGGTTCCAAACGCGCCCCGGTCTAAGAAGAAGCCCACAACAAACTTAGCCGGGGTTTTTCTTTTTTTCGTTATCACCATCTCACATAATGAATAAAATGAATAATAAACTATAGTACCTATGGAGATAGAGCAATTCCCACCCAAGCTTTTTTATCGTTTATATAATCCTTAATATCGTAATATGATTTTTCTACAAGCTTTCGTTTTATAAAAACTTTGAACTTATTGATAGACATCTCCAAGATATCAATAGGTAATTTATTATAATATATATGATTCGATACTGCAACCTCTCAGACCTCGTTCTAACCACTCGACTGGTTAAGATTTGACTAGCAGGTAACACTATCTTAATCCACACGCTGTTTAATTCGGACATAGTTAATGGTCGAATCATTGGACGTGGAAGAGAAATGGTGTATTGGAAATGTGGTACGTAACGAAGAGTAATATTTCCACTGTAATAGCTTTAGAGACTTGTTACGAAGGAATTAAGATCACCCAATGGGATTTACCGCCCCAACTAACACACCAAATGAAGACTACAGCAATTATTTGGCTGGGAACAGTTCCTCCTTCAACCATGAGGAGATTATCGATTATTTTAATTGGTTTTTTCTTTACAATTATCCATCTGGGTAAAGTAACAATAGAGTTTATTTTGCGTAAATGCGTTGATTTCGGTAACTATAGGTCGGATTCAAAAACGTTTTGCTAGATATAAGAACATTGCAAAAGAAGTAAAAACGCGGGCGGACGATGCGAAGCGATGAGTCGGGGTAAGTTGTAACCGGGCAAGGTTGCGGAAACCGCTAGTATAATGAATTTTAGCTGTAAATAAGTTTGATGTTCTAGAACGTAAGCTGTGCTGTGTGTATTTTGAGTTCTTTCATTAATTTCCCTAATTTTTATTTCCATAAAAATCTTCTATGAATTTCATGAATTATTTGTAATATAAATTAAGCCAATTTGTTGAAGGATTTTCAAATGTTACGGTTAGCCACACATTTTTAATTGCATATATATATTTTTATATATACCTGTAATTGCAGTATAAGATTTTCTTAAAGGTACTCCTTTTAATAATATATTTTAGTTATGATGTTTAAATATTTATTTATTTTTAAGATTTTTAGTTGTAGGTTAATCAAAGTTTTATTTTAAGTATTATGTAAAATGTTTGATGTATAATAAATAAGGTATTACAACATAGAAGTCATTGTAGATTTTCAATGAATATATATACAAGGAATGTACAAGCGATAACCAGCTTCTTGATTTTGAGTTCTCTCTCGAAATCTCTCACACAAAGTTACGTACTAGATCCCCGGCTGGCTACATTATTGATAACTCCTTTTAACCGGATAGTTAAAGCCAGGTCCAATAGCCATTCTTTACAAGCTGCCGCACCCGGGTAAACTTCCCTTCGATACCCGGACAGCATAGATACACTGCGCGCGCTGGCGCGTGAAATTGGGCAGCGTCGCCTGCTCGCTGCGCCTCATTCATAAAATATGTTTGACACATTCATAACGTATGGCCCTATACTTTAATGCCGGTGATGTTTATATGGAATTTGTTTTAACGTGGACGTCGCGCCGCAACGACCCTCGACAACAAAGACCCGGGTTCCATTCTCAGCAGGGGCTATTTGGTAATATATACATTTTAATTAAGAAGCTGTGATAGCCTAGTGGTTAGGGCGTCAGCCTCCTATTCCGAGGTCGGCGGTTCGAATCCGGGCACGCACCTTTAACTTTTCGGAGTTATGTGCGTTTTAAAAAAAATAAAATATCACATGCTTCAACGATGAAGGAAAACATAGTGAGGAAACCTGCACGCCTGAGAGTTTTCCATAATGTTCTCAAAGGCGTGTGAAGTCTGCCAATCCGCATATGGCCAGCGTGGTGGACTATGGCCGAATCCTTCTTATACTGAGAGGAGACCCGTGCTGACGCCAAGCGATTTAGCGTTCAGGTACGATGTGAGTATGGGCTCATAGTCCGCTATTATCCTAGGCCGATATCTATAAAGCGCGCTTTGTCTTAACTCTGACTTAAGACACTGTTAAATTGAGACAACATTATCCGACATAAGACTGTCTCGTTTTGAACCTAACTTGGTTTTGCAAAGTCTATGTGCTGTATAGATCTCAGCCTTTGGCTACATGTATAGTAATTCAGTAGTAGTGGTAGAGAATCTAAAAAATAACACAATTGAATGCACATTATTTCTATCAATTACCTTTATACTGGGAATAGTTTATTAGATCAACGACGGAGAATAAGAATCTCTGAGACATTACAAGCGCCATTATAGGCAGACAACCGAAGATGGGCTGCGTTCATTTATATTGGAATTAAAAAAACAACATCATCTTACAATCACCTCAGACCGTACCATCACTTAACACTCCGTGTGTTTACAGTCATAGGCTAATGTAATAAAATAAAAATACATTCATGGAAAATGTAATGTAATAAAAATACATTCATGGAACGAAAATTTGTTCTAAGTCCAGAGATATGCAAACCAAATGTTTTCATATCTCTGGATTAATAAGACTAACTTAGTAACAGTTAGTTAGCTGGTAAACGAGTCGGAAATACGAGTAACATACAGTTAAAACTACCCCCTCTCCTAGAAGTCCCCTAAAAGATATCTCTCCATGTCAGTAATAATTATTTAATTGAGAAATGCAAAATGCTCAGCGTTCTAAATAAATCGATAGATGTTATAGACTTTTTAAATGTAAGGACTCTTTCAGGTACCTGAAGTTTGATCAGTCGTAAACACATAGATATATAGTTATTGATAGCTATAAAAGAAAATTTTTGTTCTTTATGAATTCTATAAATAATACCGTAAGTAAATGGGACATTTCATAATCGGTGAAAAGCGATTTGAACAAGTAAGTACAGGCCTGGCCCGCTCCGGCCGTAGTTTGCATATTATTCCTTTATTACTCAGTCTGAATTCATATGTTAATATTTACGAGATATTCTAATCCCGGCGGCGTTGTTCGCGCTGAAGTCTGAAGCTGCTGAATCATCGGAACACGTAAAGTTACGGGAAAGTGAAAAGCTTGTTTGACATGTTGTATGAATATTTAACTACATATATTGCTATGTAGACAACTGCCAAATCATAACTGAGAAGTCCCACTTCTAATGTGTGACAACCATTTTAGAAATAAATGTGTAGTAAAGAAATAAACGTCACATTATTGTAAGATAATACATTCGTTCCAATGATTGTCTACAATATAAATTGTAATAAACAGAATTTTAATCTTAATGTATTGTATGTTCGCCACTATTTCACTATACTTTTGGGGAAAAATAATTAGCATCCAATTGTGTTTCTATTGAGATTCATTTAATTCCTACATGTAATGTGATGGTAAGTGATTTTGCAGTCTAAGAAAGTAGCGGGCTTCGAAGGTCACCCACATTCCCAATCGGTTTATTGGCGATATCATACTGGAATTTACAAAATAAATTATCATATTATTGAATTCATCAATTTCAAATATCAGTTTAAAAGGTATTTTGACGTAGATACTCTTTAAAATAAGCTTTTTTGTTGTTTTTCTGGCGACTTCAATCGAAGAAACGAGCCAAAGATCAAATAAAGTCTATGATTTTAAATCTGCTCAATAAATAACTAAAGCATCCGATATAAATTAAATAATGGCAGCAATAAAATAATGAGTTGTAATTTGTAATTCTGTAAAGTGGACCGTAGATAAAACGTGTTTAAATTCAAATGAATACGAAAATCATAAAACACTCGGAAATCTTTACGGCCACGAGCGGTCCATACAGCGCTTTGAGGGCTGAGGATCAGTACGTAGCCCTAGTGTGGAATGACACAATTCGCTAAGATCGATCGCTTTCAACTATCGTCTTTATACTATCAAGACAGCAAGAGATGTTTTTTGCTTTAGATCTTGAATTGGTCTATTCCTTACCACAGCATAAGCATCATCATGATCAACCCATTTTCGGCTCACTACAGAGCACGGGTCTCCTCTCAATATGAGAAGGGTTTGGCCATAGTCCACCACGCTGGCCATGTGCGGATTGGGAGACTTCACACGTCTTTGAGAACATTATGGAGAACTCTCAGGCGTGCAGGTTTCCTCACGATGTTTCCTTCACCGTTGAAGCCAGTGAATTTTTAATTTTTTTTAAAATACACATAACTCTGAAAAGTTAGAGGTGCGTGCCCGGATTCGAATCGCCAACCACTGATTAGGAGGCTGACGCCCTAACCACTAGGCTATCACTGCTTCGTACAGCAAGCATATATTTCCAATAAAGGCAATTCCATTCCAATAATATTACAACTCCGAGATTGTATTGATGTATGTGTAATGCATAAAATGCCACCACAATTAGTAATTTTTTTAAATACTTCTGATAAGCAATTCTAAGGACATTACTGATTACATCTGTAATGCTGGAGACATTCTTGCATTATGAATGTAATCAGTAATCACTTTTAACACACAATAATGTTTCTCTCATTAAAAGACATGGTTGAATTTGTCGAATAATTATTTTCAATTGCATGGTCACTACCATCAGCAATTAAGTGTGCATTAGACTTTTGTTATTAAAACTCATAAAGTTACTGACAATATTGTTGCTTTACCGGCACAACCGATAGTTTTTATTGTCTCAACTATTAGGTCATTCCAACTTAATTTACTTCTGACAGATTTTCGATAGTCGAAAACGAAAGGCGGTCACGAGTAGATAGTACAATGCCGTGCTAGGGGTACAAAAACACGAAAACATTAGCATATGAATTTTGCAGAGAGTTATAAAGGAATAATATGCAAATAAAGGCACGGGCGGGACGCTCGCACGCCGTGAAATATATTGTGCCGGTCGCGTGTGTGTGCCGTGCGTGCGACCGAAGCTACTCGCACACTGACACACCAGCCGCAAGCTAACCGCGACCTTGTAAGCATTTCCGATCCTCACAAAGCCTGTTTTGTACCAAAAAGCTGGCTAAGAGAAGAATTTCATACCTAGATACAATATGAATTACTACTAAATATTGGCATTAAGTTGAAGTGGCAATGGGCGGGGCACATAGCTCGGAGAACCGATGGACGTTGGGGTCCCAAGGTGCTGGAATGGCGACCCCGCACCGGTAAACGTAGCGTTGGTCGACCCCCAACAAGGTGGACAGACGACATCAAACGAGTCGCAGGGAGCCGCTGGATTCAAGCGGCCCAAGACCGTGGCCATTGGAACTCCCTACAAAAGACCTATGTCCAGCAGTGGACGTCTATCGGTTGAAGTGATGATGATGATGATGATGATTGGCATTATCCTAATGAGAGGTTGGGGGTTCGAACCCAGGCACGCACCTCTAATTTTTAGTAGTTATGTGCGTTTTTAAGCAAATAAAATATCACTTGCGTCTAAAACATCGCGAGGAAACCTGCACGCCTCCTTTGTAATGCTCTCGAAGGTGTGTAAAGCGTGACAATCTGCACATGGCCAGCGTGGTGGCCCAACCCTTCTCCTAATGAGAGGATACCCGTGCTCTGTAGTGAGGGTAATGGGTTGATTATGTGTGTGTATTGGCGTTAAGCTGGATCTAATCGACCGATTAAAAATACGTGTGTGTATTGAGACACTCGTTACTTTTCAACTTTAATATTTGTTGTTATAACGGCCACACAAATTCGCTCAAAATTTCAGCCCCTACCTAAATCCGGTTTATAAGGTAGAAACAGCTGATGGGCAGAATAGACAGACAACGGAGTTATAACATTAATGGTCTCGTTGTCTCTTTTGTATGGAACTGTAAAAAACGAACCCTACAGTTCCTCAATCCGTCGGTCACAACTTCATATTACGTAATCTGTACCAATCCTATCGACTTAAAATTTTCAAAGGTATCAATAATGAAAACGTAATTCAATTGCAAGACCAACATACATAATACTTTAATAGCAAAAGGAAGCTAACGTCAAGCTAAGCTACGAGTAGGTCAACTCATTGAAAGGCGTATGCATGGTAAATTATTTGTTGTCTGTTACACTTTTAAGCCTTAACTACTCAACCTTACATGGAGAGAAAGGCGGGAGACTTCGTATAAGGCGGGTGCGGTTTTTTCACGCTTCTCTTGAATTAATGTTTGTTGGCTAATTTTGAAAAGGACTGGTGTTGGTTGTATCGTGGACAGTTTTGGTGTCGTTTGTGTAGTGGCTGGTTTTTTGAATGGTTAACATGTATTGATTTGGGAAAGGTTTGAGGGATCCGCGTCCGCAGAGTGCGTAGTTTCCCGCCATTTCTCCCTAACTTCTACATTGCTATAAACTTGACATTGGCTAGTCTGTGCAAAGCCAATAAATAGAAAAGAAAAAACCTTACATGCAGATAAAAGTACTGTATGCGAGTTAAGGTTAAAAGAACTTTGGTTTTTCAAATAAAGAAGTTAATGAGAACAAGGCGCGGCCCGTTCGATGTGTGCGAGCTTTAGCGGCTTTACTTTCTGGAGCTACGATTCCGGCAAACCTCTCGCACTTACTCGTAGATAGGTTCATATCCGATACGGTATTCAAATGAAGCTATTGTCTCACTTTATAAACAAACTAAAACTTTCCTGAACAGACTCATTCCGGATTCACAATGATAGTGCGATCACAAATACATTAGTCGTGTAGGAGTGGCGTGGAGTGGCGTGGAGTGGACCGGAGTAGAGCGGTGCCCTGGTGGGCAGTATGCAAACGAAATTGAACCCGCGCGCCGTCTCAAGTGACTCCATAATGCGTTCTCATATTTGACTAGAAAATAGCCTGTCTTGAGGACTTTAAAAGCCTTGAGATTAGTTAGAAGTTCATAGGATACGATGAGATGAGATAGCTATCTTTACTGATAATTGAAACGTATGTACTGAGGCTGTACACCATCACTTATAGTCAAATATGAGAGTAATTATTGAATGAGTGAGAATTAACTATTACTATTTAATGAGTAATTAATCTAATGCAGTTTATTCATTTTAAATACCCATTTGGAATAATTCAATTTGTTTTATAAACATAAAAAATTTCGATTTTAACGAAAAGTTCATTAGGGACAAATTTTAAAAGAGACGAAAAATGATTGCCTGTCAATATTTTTCGTCTCTTTTAATTTGTCCCTAATGAACTTTTCGTTAAAATCGAAATTTTTTATGTTTATATTTTATTTGTTGGCTGTTTTATTACTTATTATGAGCTCAAACAATGCACTGGAGCTAAACTTTTATCTCTGAGATATCTTTATCTTTGCTTCTGGAGAAGGGCAGTGTCCCAGAAAAGCAATAGGAAAACATTCTTAAAACTAAAAGCTATCTATAGTTCAAACGCTTTGCAAACACTCAAAGAATATTCTCGTAACCATAAAACCAAAATAAAAAGCTACAACATATACATACTAGATCATCTTGGTACTCATATTATACCAGGCTTAACTCTAAGCTCTGCAAAATACCAGGCCGAAACATCGCACTCGCCAGTATATCACCAACCATTTAATATTCGTTATTTGCGTAAAGTACCGTGAAGTCATCATACCACGATTTGTTATTTTTTAATTTTACAATATCATCTGGGTCATCTGATGTTGATTGCGATTATTTAATCGATACAAATTGTCTGATGGGATGGTTTGATTGCAGCTATGTAAAAACTAGAACGTAGTCGGTATATCTCTATGTGATCAAATCGGTAATACGAAGATCCGTAGAAGAACCAGAGTTAAATGAAGAAGTGAGGTGTCAATATGTTTATATAAAAGAGTTTCTAAAGCAAAAGCAATTAAACGGTATCAGAAAAACATGTACCTCGTTAAATTGGTGATTTGTGACTCAATGTAGTGAAACCATCACGGGAAGGCGTCTTATTTTGGTTAATTCCGAGATTTGTAAAAATGTCCACCCCTCCGGCGAGACAATCAGAAGTTCGAGGTTGAACCGCTGCCCTGGAACTTGTTATCGTATTAAAGGTCTAATCAAGGTGGTAATGTGATGTGAAGCGCCTTGCACACTGTCACTGTTTGGTCAAGACAATATTGTTACGAAATTTTATAATAAAGAACATTCTAGAATTTTGTTATATAAGAACTGTTAAGAATTGATAAGACTTGGCAACGATATGTGTGAGCGGGACAAAGTATCTGTACTTGAAAGAGTCATTTAACGTGAAACCACAAAGAATATCCATACAAAAATGTAAACAAAATTTGGAACAATCCATTCGATTCCTGGAATTTTACAGCGCACAATTCAATGTCGATTTCGAATAGCGACATGGGCTTGAAAATCAAGAAGAAATAATATTCAGTGTCAGTGAAAGTGGTGGTAGTGAATTCGTGTAGGTGTCACGGAATCCTTTACGAAACTGTAAGTTCAGAGTCAGTACTGAGACAACATAGTGCGTAAAGGCCACTGTAAAGGCCAATGTAATGTAAAGAACATTTGCTGTTTCTTTATTCATTGTAGTATTGTTTATTATTTGCTTTAACGCCGATTGATAGAGATTTAGATATATTCGTGAATATTGCTTACTATCTCTAAACTTCTCATTAATTATGGAATAAAAATTTTAAAGTTAAAAAATGTTTGGGCTGTTATGCCCAACACATTATGGCCATCGTACACATTTCTTTACCATCATTGTGAGGTGATCTTGATAACTACATTCGTAATTTAAAATTCAAGCTCCGAGGGTTTAACAATGTAAACGTTCCCTAACATGATTGCATCTTATCTAACTGTTAATAATGGAAGTGTCTTTCAAAAGGGTCTCTCTCCCCCCTTAATTCAAAGTCTTAAATGTTAGTTCAAAACAAATTTTGATTATAATTCATTGCTTTCATATTGTCAAGTTAACTGTCCCTACGGTGGGAACTTCAATGAGTTTCTCTTTTCGATTTTCCGAACTTTTCTAATGAAAATTGTCACTTGGATAAAGACGTCTAAATCGAGATTAGTTTGGGGCCTCGTATTATATTGTTTCGAGGCTAAAAGTGTGCGGTCCTTCTGAACTTTTAACTGAGATCTATAACATTTTTTTTTTTTTGAATAAGCAGAACCGATTTGCTTTAAAACACAATAAGCAATAATTATTATAAGTAGTCACCCAGTGGTTGAAATTGGACTAATTTATTACTATTGTAAATTATATATATCCATAAAATCTATGTAATTATAGGTGTTTAGAAAACTGCGTACCCATGTATTTTTATTCGCGTATTAATTCATAGATTTTCAAGTTGTTTACAGTTAATCTATACAATGAATAAAATTGGAGTGTCTGTTTGTAATATTGAAATAACCGTTTTTTACTACATGCATATGAATATGTACCTATACGGTACATACACCAAAATAACATTTTTTACAATTTTTGTCTATCTGTCTGTCTGTTTGTTCCAGCTAATCTCTGAAATGGCTGGACCGATTTTTACGGGACTTTTATTGGCAGGTAGCTACTTTTATTTTAGAAAAATAAAGTAATGTTGCAATATCCAAGTACTGTCCAGTACCGCGTGCAGCTCACGCGCATGCCACCGCCTGTGCCATCTCGTCTCGGGCGCCTCCCACTTCTCCCACCAATTGTTTTAGTTTAGTAATTATTTCAAGTAATACGGGTTAGTAATCTATTGCTTCGTGATTGAAAGACAAACAAACACACTGTCTCAACGCAGACGAAGTCGCAGGCGTCAGCTAGTTTAAATTATAATTGATTCTTTAGCATATTCAACTACAGATCCCAAGGTCATGGATTCCATTTCCAACACAAAAAGGAGAAAAACTACAATGATGTACGTCAAGGCTCTCAATGGCTGTGAGGGATTTCTTTAGCAAGTGGCTAAAGAAATCCCTCACAGCCATTGTATAGCTTGATAAAAGGGTGTTTAAGTTTTATGTTCTCTCTTGAAAACAATGTTGCATCGCTTAGTTTAAAATATAACTAACTAACTAACAAACTAACTTGAGTACATGTTTGGGAATTCTGCACATAAGTCGTCCTCGTATACTTATTTTTTTTAAATAAATAGTATAGTTATGATATTTACAATTATTATTATACTGTGAAGGAAATAGTTGGGGCACACGAGTAGGTAGTTGAGAGTGTTACAAATAAACATGGCATAAGGTAAATAGTGTAGTCACAGTTTGACTGACAGAACATCTAAAATGTGTATTTTGTGAGGCAAAAAGTAACATAGCTATTTCGACGTTATGCGACGTTTACTTGTATTGCTTTGAAAGGTTAAAATTGTCAAGAATCTTTAGAAATAATCTTCCGTATACGTACATAATATGATTGAATATATATTTATATGTATGTATATTATAGAACATATTCGCGATGCATCAGTATAGTGCACCGGAGCGGAGCGGCCACGCTAGTGGGTAAATAATATTTAGATAAGTTGAGCTCCGCGAGAGATGGAATATTCCTAAAACAGACATCTAATAATGCTAGTGATCGTAAATCGCCGGTCGATTTAAAGCCAATTCCAGCATGTACCTTGCGGGTAGCGAGAGGTAAGGGGGGGGGCGATAAAAATGCGGAATCCTTTACAGCGAATGGAATTGCGTATTGGAGCTCAGACAGGGTGTAATCTGCCTGCCTACGGAACCCAAACGTTCCCGAGAGTAGCGCTTGCACTCACCAGCCACAGATTATGCGGCGTACACCTTCCACTGTTTTGCTTCTTTACTAAGAACGTATATTTATCCCTACCGACACAAAAAGGCTATATTAAATTTCATGCTTTGTTTTTTTGTTTGTGTGTTGCGTCAATGGATCTATGTGCGTGTGGTATCGTAGCCAGACTTTGTTAACGTAGATCACAATGTCGCATTAATGAAATTAATGACAAGTTCTTTAGAACGTCCGTCGAATGCATAGAAACTAATTTGAGGTTCAGTCTTAATACAACTGATTAGACAGATAGTATCTCATATTGCATGATCACTTATTACCCATGTTCCAGTAATTCCTCGTTAGTCAAGTAGTTAATATATAAGTAAATATCACGGTTCAAGTGTTTCATAATTTCTTAGTAGTTAGGAAATTGGTAAAACCCGCGCGTGTTTCATAGAGCACGTTAAACCGTAAACGGTTCCGGTAATTATCTGCAACATGTGCTAAAACTCATTAAAGTCCACTAAAGCATGAAGAGAAGCGTGAGGATCTAAGTTCTTTTTTATAAATTCAAATTCAACTTCAAATAATCTTGATTCAAATAGTCCTTTAAAAGGCGCTTTTGACGCGTCAATAATTTACATAGTAGTGATTTGACGGTGATAACTAGATTCGTAAACTTAAAACTAAAGCTAAGAGGGTTCCAAATGCACCCCGGTCTAAGAAGAAGCCCACAACAAACTTATATGAGAGACACATCATTAGTCATCGTTGGGCTTTATAATGGGATTACTCATTATAAAACACAACGATGACAACTCTCAATTATGCAGGTTTCCTTCACCATTACAACAAATGATATTTGATTCCTTAACTACGAAAAGTTAGAGGTGCGTGCCGGAAATAAAATTAGCCCCCTCAAACGTTCCCAGTAGTAGGAAATTAATGGGCTGATGATGGTGATGGGTTATATATCACGAGCAATATGCTACTTTCCGTTGAGGAGTTCCACGCTCGGTATATTCGTCGAGACCTCCGCTACGAACACATACAATGCCACCCCGCACCTCAGCCATTACTTCTCGTACCTACTCTTTGACCGGTGCATGGAATCGCGCCAGAACTAAATGAAATTGAAATTAGCTTTCTCTCCCCAGAGCCACTCGCGGAATTTTCCAAAAATAAAAGCGTATTATATTTTAAAATAGATTTCAGTTTCGCTCTGGTGGATGGGGAGCGGAGAACTCACCAAGACGGAAACGTAATTAAAAAATCTGCTTCACGTGAAGGTGAGTGCAAAAATTGTATTCATTAACGAGCTGAGGGCTTAATGATGCATCTGGCTAGTTACATTACTAAATCTGAATACTGAAAATTATTATACTTACACATCAACGAGTACCTATACCTAGAATGTGGTACTATAAGCTTTACAGACTTGAGATCATTATTCGTATTCATTTAACTAAATATACTATTATTAATAATTTATTATTGACTATGTGAGATAATGATAACAGAAAAAACTCTGCAAGTTTGTTATTGGCTTCTTCTTGGACCTGAGCGCGATTGGAACCTTCTTAGCTTTAGTTTCAATTTGGCGAGTGTAGTTCACTATCACCTCATAAATTAAGTAATAAATATGTATATTACATGAACGATTCATTGATGCCTGTAATAAAGTTATTTTTGATTTGATTTGATTTCACTATCTAAATTTTTGTCTAATTTCGCAAACAGCTAATTTCAGGTGTATTTTAATGCTTAACAACTTACATAAAAGTATTTCCATCTTAGTTTTATTTCAGCGTTTGGTAATTATACATAAATTGCATATTATATATGTCGTAGGGAGTTCATGCTTTATATAGGAGAAGCTTTTTTAACTAGTAAAATTAAATAGTTATGTTTGTTGTGGACTTCTTCGTAGCTGAGAGCGCATTTGCTTAAGTTTAAGTATACAAATGTATTTATCACTAACATCTATCTAATGAACAACCAGAAATATGTACCTAGGTACTTTACCTACGTCGATTTAAATAAAGATAGTTAACTATCCCGCGAAAAACATAACGCGATAAGAACCGCGGGCATAAGCTAAAGATAAAAATTGAAGTCTCCTAAAATGATGTGCGGCGAGAAATGCTGCCGATATTCCTCAATCTTCAGGACAACATCCATTTCTCAGCTCTCAATACATCATTCGGTATTTTGCATCCATGAATACAGAGCGCTATGATGTACCTACCACTAAATTCACAGCGTACTGTACACCTGAAATTCGAAATTGTGCTAGAAAAATTTCCGATACGGATGAATTTGTTTCAATATTTTTCAGGGTTCTGAAAGCGGAAGGATTTTCCATAATGATTTATACAAGGATTCTAATTCACGTCTGTCCTGTATAAATTGCCGATGATAAAATGTGTATAATCTGTTCAACTTAACTTGACGCGTAATTGATTGGTAGCATTTAGTTGGTAGCATTGCTTTCTCTTCCGCTAGTCGCCATGTTATGTTTATCGTTTATTTTAAATATGCTTAAATAAAATAAGAATAATATTCTTTAGGCCTTAAATATTTACCAAATCTCGCAATCCTTCGGCCGCATAGTTAGTTTAAAAAGAGGTTTATTATTTACTTTTCCAAATCCAAACCAAATCAAAAATGTTTTATTCGTGTAAACCTAATTCAGGCATCTTTAAAGCGTTCATATAATATAATATATTTCTCATTATTTTAATCACTAATAGTGAGGCGATGGTGATAACTATATTGGTTATCTTAAAGCTAGGATCGATATTAGTTCATGAGCAAAATATTCCTAACTTCTCCCCTCTTTTCTAAGCTTATTTATGAGAATTGGAATAGATATATATATATATCACACTAGCTTTATTCACATAAACCTATTGCAGGCATCTATGAATTCATATATATCACATTTCTATTAGCGATGGTGATAACTACAATTAATTTATATATTTTACAATAGTCCAATAAAGTTCGTGTGTACTGAACAGACGGCCGCTAAAAATCAGCGCTAGGGAATTTTGTACGTGTTGTGTGCGTACACCGAAACTATTGCTGGGTTTGATGATGGACTAGCGCAATATTGTCGGAGAATAAAACACCAGGGTAATGACTCTTCAAGTTTTCTATATTTGGGGTACCGCTACTTGTTGCTTAGCTTCTATCCGCTATTTTCTCTAGGTTTCGCACTCTTCATTACTGTGCCGAGTTGGTTTCGAGAACTGGTTGCCCCGAACAACGAGACGCCGCTATTTATTTCGCTGCCGTCTCTATTGCCCACCGACTCGACCAATCAGATGCCGAGATACAAAATCGGTGGGCGTGGCTTGCAAAGGCTGTCTTCATGGCTCGGGGCGAGTCCATAGAGAGAGCCGCGCGTGGGTCTCTCTCGCACAATCTATATGCTGTCTCTATCTAATAATACAATACAATATTATTCAAACTATTAGTAAAACTGTAAATCACACAAAATAATCAAACTATAAAACTATGAAACTATACCTATAAGTTGCTATAAACTATTCAGACATCTATAAAACTATTTGCTGTAAAAGCCTATAAAAATACTATCGTTATAAAACCTATTGCCATACTGCTATACACAAAGGAACAAAAACTATTCTATTTAACACCGCAAGTGCGCGACTTGCAGTCGGTCCCGCAACTTACGTGCTACGATTCTATGCTATTCCTAACTATTTGTTCAATGCGCCGAAGTGCGCCGTTCGCTGTCCCGCACATCTCTCCCGCCGTGCGAGAAAGTCGCATCCTATTCCGGTGCGGGCGCGTCGTCTATTGGCAGGATCACCAGCTTCCTCACCGGCCGTCGAAGTACTCCTCCTTTAGTCCGAATGTCCACTGCACGCACCACGTTGTCCGGTCCCGGGTAGGTAGCGACGACTCGGCCTCGTATCCACACATTCCGCGGCAAAGTGGGGTCAACGACCTGTACGAGGTCGTTAACCCGTATCACGTGACCTCTTCCGTGCGGCTCCCGCCGGTTTTGAAGCTCCGGTAGGTATTCTTTTACCCAGCGCGCCCAGAATAAGTCAGCCAATCGTTGTGCGGCTCGCCAGCTGGATCTTGAGACTTCATCGCGCTCGTCGAATGTCCCCGGTTGTGGAACTCTCCTTGCCCCGCCCAACAGGAAATGATTGGGCGTGAGAGCTTCCAAGTCATCTGCGCTGACTGAAACGTGGGTTAGTGGCCTACTGTTTACTGTGTACTCTACCTCCGCGAGTAGAGTTGCGAGGACCTCCTCCGTAGGATGTCGCTCGTGGAGGGTTGCGGTGAGGGCCGTTTTCACGGAGCGCACCATACGCTCCCAGGCTCCGCCCATGAAAGGTGCTCCCGGTGGGATGTATCGCCAGGAGATCGTCTTCTTCGCTGCTTCCTCCGCTGTTGCCGCGTCTATTGCCTGTCGGAGCTCCCTGTCGGCTGCCTTCAGGTTGGTGCCGTTATCCGACCAAATCTCTGTCGGGCAGCCCCGCCGCGCTATCATCCTCCTCAGGCACATCACCGCAGAGTCGGCGCTGAGCGACCCAGCTATTTCCAGGTGCACAGCCCTCATGGTGAGGCATGTGAAGATCGCTACATACCTCTTCTGTCTCGTGCGGCTGACGGTCACTGATAGAGGCCCAAAATAATCAACCCCCGTGTAGGTGAAGGGTTGCTTGTGATGGGCTAGACGGCATGCTGGTAGGTCTCCGGTCCTGGGGTATGGTGGCGTCTGGGTCTTCATCCTGCAGAACAGGCATCTCTTCACTATGACCCTTGTCACCGGTCGCACACGCAACACCCAGTACTGCTGTCGGCATTCATTTACTGTGGCTTCGACGCCGGCGTGATGCAGCTGACGATGTACGGCTTCTATCCAGAGCTTCACTATTCTGTGATCCCCGTCGAGTACTATAGGGCTCTTGAAGCTCTCTGCTATGTCGGTCGTCTCTCGGATCCGACTTCTAAGTCTAATTACACTATTTACAAATTCTACGCTAAGTTGATACAGGCGGCTCTCCTTACTGAGCGCCTTATCGCTCCTTAGCGCGTCTATTTCACTGGCGAATGAGTCTTCCTGCGAGGCGCGCATCAGAAGCTCTTCTGCCCTTCTAAGTTGTTCCGCAGAGACTGGAATAAACTTTCTATTCGTCGATGCTATAGCCTTTTTCTGTGTCTGTTTCGGTGCGGCCTTTTTTGTTTTATTCCAGGCGGGATCCTTTTCTGCGTTTTTCCGTGTTCGTCTATAATTTACTATTTTAGTCTCGGCTCTACACAGATCGATGAATTGTAGAACCCGAGCCGAAGTGTAGCGGAGTCTATCCCAGCTCGAGAAGCGCGCCACGTCTGGTAGGGCTTCTACGAGCTTCGGTTCGTTTCTGTTGTTCACGTGGTGCACCTTCTCTTCACCAGAAGGCGCCGCCCTATCGGTGGTAGGCTCGCTTGGCCAGTGCTCTTCCGCCTCATGCAGGAAGTCGGGTCCCCGGTACCAGCGGTGGTTCCTGTCGAATCCCGCTGGGACGTCCCGTGTTGCGTCGTCCGCGACGTTAAACTTAGTAGGTATCCAACGCCACTCGTTCACGTTCGACGACTCCTCTATTGCGGCCAAGCGATGCGCTACGTACGGCTTGTATGAGCGCGGCCCAGTACGTATCCACGTGAGTACTGTTTTGCTGTCTGTCCAGAAAACCTTGCAGTCCGGTTTTCGTTCGTGCTCCGCTATTACTGTTTCAGCGAGTCTGGTTCCCATGACCGCTGCCTGTAGCTCCAACCTCGGAATCGACGTTAACTTCAACGGAGCCACCTTCGCCTTCGCCATGATGAGGGATAGGCTCACCTCTCCATCAGGCGCTACCGCTCTCCAGAAGAGGACCGCCGAGTAGGCTGCTTCGCTTGCGTCGGTGAATATGTGTAGCTGCAAAGTAGTGGCGTCACTATAGTGTAGGTATCGCCTAGGAATCGCTACATTGCTGAGGTTCTTCAGATGGGCCATCCAATTCTGCCACTGTTCGGCCAGGTCGTCGTCTATCTTGGCATCCCATGCTGTACCTCGTCGCCATACCTCTTGCAGCAGCTGTTTCGCCTTACTAGTCACCGGCGATGCGAAACCGAGTGGGTCGAAAAGCGACATAACTATTCTAAGGGCTTCTCTCTTCGTAGGTATTTCTATGTTCGCGATAGTAGGTCCGATGCGTGTTAAGTCGAGGTTGAATGTAAGTTCGTCTGTGTTCATTTTCCAAATAACACCTAAAACTCTTTCTGTTTTTTCCTCTGTTCTATAGAGTTCTAGGTTTTCTGTCTGTGTGTCCTCCCCTAGCGCCTCCAGCAGACCAGGTGAGTTCGACTTCCACTGTTTCAACTCGAAGTGGGCCTTTGAGTGCACTTCCCGCACGCTCTTCGCTATTCTCACTGCTTCGTCTAGACTTTTAAAGCTATCTAAGTAGTCGTCGACGTAGTGTTTCTGTACTATTGCGGCCGCCGCTTCGGGATGAGTTTTTTCATGCTTTTTAGCGTTCAAGTTTTTCACATATATTGCTATTGATGGAGAGCTCGACGCGCCGAAGATGAGTGACGTCATTCTATATTCTTCGGGCGGTTGGTCATCTCGCCGTTCCCCGCGCCACAGGTAACGAAGCGCGTCCCTGTCTTCTGTGCGTAGCTTGACCTGCATAAACATTTCTTTAATGTCAGCTGTGACTGCTATTTGGTGTTGCCGGAACCGCATCACGACGCCAGGTAGCGACTGCAGCAGGTCAGGACCCTTCAGCAGCATGTCGTTCAGAGCTACCCCTCTCGTCTTCGCAGCGGCATCATGCACAACCCTGAGCTTGTCCGGCTTCATCGGGTTGATCACGGCAAAATGCGGCAGGTACCAGGTCTTGCCAGCTGTCTTCTGTTTGGGTGCGGGTTCAGCGTAACCCTTCGATACGAGAGCTTCCATTTGCTCTATATATTTCTGTTTCAGCTTCGGGTCGCGGTCGATCTTCTTCTCGACGTTGACGAGTCGTTTCAACGAATTACTATAGTTGTCGGGGAAGGTAACATCTTCTTGGCGCCATAGAAGACCTGTTTCGTATCTTCCGTTTTCTATCTGTTTGGTGGTTTTCTCCAACATGCGTAGTGCTCGTTCCTCGGGATCTGTTTTCGGTTTCTTGGGCTGTATGCAGAGCGCGTCCATCGCGAAGTACTGCTTCACCAGGTCTTCCAGGTCGTCCTACTTTTCGGTGATGTGTGTCACGAAGTCGATGCTGCGTCTACCGGCGCGCGTCTGGCTTCCGTGCAACACCCATCCTAGCGGCGTGAGCGAGGCGACTGGCTGCGACCTTTCCCCCTTCTTCACCTTCGTTGTGAGCAAGAGGTGCCAATTATCTTGGCCTATGAGTACTTGCGGCTTGGCGTCTGCGTGTGTGAGGTACTTTCGAATGCCCGACTCTCCGCGAAGCTGTTTCCGACGTCTTCATGTCGTTTATAGTTTCTATTTTTAGCGGATCGACGGGTCCTTTTGCTCCGATGTGCTCGGCTACACTATTATCTATTAAGGTCACTGTTGACCCGTCATCCATTAAGGCGAAGGTATTCACTTTTCCTTTCGGACCTTCCACCTGTACCGGAATAATTTTCAGGTAGGACTGCGTCTTCCCTGTCCACGCTGAATTAATCACCTCCGCACTTCCTTTGTCTTCCTTCTTGCCCGCTGCCTTGGTGTAGTGTAGCATCTTGTGGTGAAAATACTTGCACCCGTCGACGCCACACGCCTTAACTTTGCAGTTGTGGGTTTTGTTTCTATACCGAAGACACCGGAAGCAGAGGCGCTTCTGTTTCGCTATATCCCATCTTTCATTGGGACCTTGGCTCTTGAATTCTTCGCACTCTATAAGGGTGTGCTCCTCTTCAGGGCACACAGGACACCGTGGTGTGTGCGACTTCTCTATTGTATTATATACTCTCTGTGGCCTCTTCTGTTGTGTGGCTGGTGGTTGCGCTCCCACCTGTTCAGGTAGCGCATATGGTTCGCATAGCTCCGCTTCCCTCCTGAGGAACTTTTCTATCTTCAGCAGGTCTGCATCCTCCCTCGGCTGTGTTGCTGCGAAGTCGTAGTATCTATACCGTAGAGTAGGCGTCAGCTTCTCTACCACTGTTTTGGAGACCTCAGGGTTGAACATGTAGTTCGCACAGCTGAGAGTCTTCAATGCTGCTACGACGTTGGTGACCTTCGAGGAAAAGATGCAGATGTCCCGTGGTGCGTCTGTAAGTCGCGGTAGTTCTCTCAGCGTGTCCATCTCCATCATTGCTATGGCCTCTGGCCGTCCGAATCTTGACTCCAGGGTCTTCATAATATCTATAGGATCGGCGCTGGTGATGAGGAGTCCCTCCACGGCTTCTCGTGCTCTTCCCTTCAGGTTCCTTCGCAGGCGGTTGGTGTTTTCTATCGGTGAGAATGCTTTCTCTGTTTCGAAGTATGCGGCGCGGAACGGTAGCCACTCCTGATGCGATCCACTGAAGAAAGGTAGCTCTACAGATCGAGGCTGCTGCGCTGTTTTGACGGCGAGGGTGATAGCCTCCGCCAGCTGCGTGATGCTATCCTGCCCTCCCGCCGGTGGCTGGAGTTGACTCGGGTGCTCGTCTATACCTATTTCTATAGGCCTCTGTTGCTTCGTACCGTTGACCGCCGGCTCTATAATACGGCTATGTGGGGTGTCGGTGATCGCCAGTACGGGGCGTGCTGGTTGCGTTTCCAACCAGTTGTCCACTCGTTCGTCGACCTCGGACTTGGAGTGGATTGAGACACCGTCGTCTTCTATTTCTTCATCCGTTTCTGTTTCCAGCACTGCTATCCGAGCAGCAGCTAGTTCCACTTGTAGGCGTAGTAGCTCCTCCTTCGCTTTCGCCAGCTTGTAGGCCTTCGTTCGGCTGTGTACCGACGCGCCCCCTCCTACCCTCTTGGTCGGGGGACGGGGTACCTGTTCTGTTGCTTCCTGTTCCATTTCAGCGGAAGCCTCTATTTTTCTGCTATTTGTGGGTGCCCTCTTCAACGGACCCCTCTGTTTGTCCTCAACGCGCAGCGTCGGCGCGCTTGAGGACGCTGTCGACTTTTCAGTCGCCGCCGTGACGGACGTCGCGGCGGTCTGTTGCGAAGTTGCGGTCGCACTGGTGGCGCCAGTGCCTGTAGTAGTCCCGGTACTGTCGGTACTGGGGGAACCAGTTCCCGACGACGCGGTTTCTGTAGCGGTACCCTCTTCTTCTGTTGCCTTGCGGTTCTGTCTTGTCAGAGGCATTCTTCCTGTCTTCTTTCTTCGACAGCTACTGTTCACTATATGCGCTAATCCACCGATCCGGCTCGAAGGACCACTCAATGTACGTGTTGTGTGCGTACACCGAAACTATTGCTGGGTTTGATGATGGACTAGCGCAATATTGTCGGAGAATAAAACACCAGGGTAATGACTCTTCAAGTTTTCTATATTTGGGGTACCGCTACTTGTTGCTTAGCTTCTATCCGCTATTTTCTCTAGGTTTCGCACTCTTCATTACTGTGCCGAGTTGGTTTCGAGAACTGGTTGCCCCGAACAACGAGACGCCGCTATTTATTTCGCTGCCGTCTCTATTGCCCACCGACTCGACCAATCAGATGCCGAGATACAAAATCGGTGGGCGTGGCTTGCAAAGGCTGTCTTCATGGCTCGGGGCGAGTCCATAGAGAGAGCCGCGCGTGGGTCTCTCTCGCACAATCTATATGCTGTCTCTATCTAATAATACAATACAATATTATTCAAACTATTAGTAAAACTGTAAATCACACAAAATAATCAAACTATAAAACTATGAAACTATACCTATAAGTTGCTATAAACTATTCAGACATCTATAAAACTATTTGCTGTAAAAGCCTATAAAAATACTATCGTTATAAAACCTATTGCCATACTGCTATACACAAAGGAACAAAAACTATTCTATTTAACACCGCAAGTGCGCGACTTGCAGTCGGTCCCGCAACTTACGTGCTACAATTCTATGCTATTCCTAACTATTTGTTCAATGCGCCGAAGTGCGCCGTTCTCTGTCCCGCACAAATTTAGTACCTCAATTGTTCACGCCCTGACATTCCGTTGACTGGTTGTGGCATAACACTACAAAACTATATATAAATTAAAAGGAAATTACAACCAAATTATAATTACATTTTTGTGACAAATATGGCCACAGATATAAATTCTTTGTATCTTTAAAGAGATGCGTTCACGATCGGACCGAATGCACCTAAATCATTTTCCTGAACAGCACCGAATAAGACGAATGCCTTTATGTCCATGGCAGAGGTAATCGGGAGTACGTGGAGCATTGTGAATATCACAATCGCTGCAACACTCCCATCGGGTCATCAAATATTCGCGCCCGTGTCGAGCCGGAGCGGACATGCACCTACGGGTACAATTCACGACCATTTCAGGCGTTCATCCAGATTTTACCTACGTTTCACAAAACGATTTGATAGATCGATGGTTTCTTCTTCTTTAATTTCCTTAAATTCTATAATTTCATGTAAATCTAAGCGAATCATTAGGAAGCGGTGATAGCCTAGTGGTTAGGGTGTCTGCCTCCTAATGAGAGGTCGGCGGTTCGAATCCGGGCACGCACCTCTAACTTTTCGGAGTTATGTGCGTTTGGAAAACATTAAAAATATCACTTGCTTCAACGGTGAAGGAAAACATCGTGAGGAAACCTGCACGCCTGAGAGTTCTCCATAATGTTCTCAAAGGCGTGTGAAGTCTGCCAATCCGCACATGGCCAGCGTGGTGGACTATGGCCAAACCCTTCTCATATTGAGAGGAGACCCGTGCTCTGTAGTGAGCCGATAATGGGTTGAACATGATGATGATGATGATGTAAATCTGCCACGGCCATGCGCGCTACGATCTTAAATTGCAGCACTTACCAGAAGTGCATTACTTTGCAGAAGAGGGCTGTTCGTGCGTATACAAATTGGGCCCAAGAAAGACATTAAGACATAAATTTAATGAATATTAAGATATTTAGCTTATATAAGCTACAAAAAAGTTTGGATGGGAATTGCTTGAACTTCATAGCTAATTATAATTTATTATTGACTAATGAGATGTTGATAACAAAAAAACCCGGCAGTTTTGTGTGGTTTTCTTCTTTACTAAATAAATGCTATGCCTTTTCATGGGTAACGTTACGGGTATGGGTAAAAAGCACTACTTTCAGATTTGTCGACTATGGTTTGTTTAGAGATGTGTACAACAGATTCAAATAAATTGTAAACGAATCTCTAGACAAAACTTAATACTTTTAAGCCATGACAATTCAGTTTTACGATATTAATAATATACCTAGCTTGATGTTGATAACAAAAAAAAACCCAGCAAATTTTTTTGTGGTTTTCTTCTTTACTAAATAAATGCTATGCCTTTTCATGGGTAACGTTACGAAAAAGCACTACTTTCAGATTTGTCGACTATGGTTTGTTTAGAGATGTGTACAACAGCTTCAAATATATTGTAAACGAATCTCTAGACAAAACTTAAAAGTATTAGCCATGATAATTCAGTTTTACGTTACTAAGCTTGTGTAGTTAGGTATGCATGAATTTTTAGTGTTTAGTAGAAATAAAAGAGAATACCTTCACAAAGTAAACCCGTGCATTATCTTAGCTCCCCCCTCTGCGTCCAACACGCACGAACGCGCTAAAAGCCCCTCCTCCCCTCCCTAGAACTAACACACGCCGTTTGCTGACCATACGTGCAGCAGGCACTCGCAGATACGAAACGTTTCCTATCCATGGAGAAGTATTTTACTGGATCAGAGATTTTACGAGTGGAGTTTTTTTTTTTAAGAAAAATAGAGACCATGCTTGACTGTAATTTGACTTGATGGTAAGTGGGGAAGCAGCCTAAGATGAAGCCTTGAACATCCTTCTTCCCATTTGATTTGAAGGTACCCAATTTGTAAGTAATGGGAAAAACGGAAGCCGGTAGGGTTTCTGGACCTTTAGGGTGCGTTTAAAGAGGGCGAATCAAAACGCTTCGTACGTGTCGATAAATTTCAACTATATAGGTACTTAAGTCACCATCATGAGTGGTTGCGCAGATACGTCTTAAAGGCTAATAATAATACCTAATCTTTGATTCTTACATTTACGACTTCGCTAACTGTAGTAATGTTGGAAAAAAATGCTTACTTCTTAGATATTTAACTAGCCTGCAAGTTTTACTTACTATATAATCTATAAACTCTTCTATAGTGAAACAGCCGTCCAAAATTACAAATTAATAGCGAAAGTCTAGTTAAGTGAGTTCATTGGATACTACATATCGTTCGTCAAATATTGGATGATAAAAGGTACCGCTAAAATTTAAGTATTTAGTTAATTAAGTTGAGCTTTATCTTGATATTTTTCCTTTTTTTAATAACCATAAATGTGTTTTCAATATCTTAAGCATAGTAAGTAATTGTTTTTTTACCAAAATTATTTTTGCAATACTGGCAAAAATATTTGACAGTTTTGCGGTTTTATTAAATTTTATTTTGGTTTCAATTTTCCGAGCTTAAATATCCTTTGCTCTGGGATCTGGGATGTAAGTTATCTCTCTCCAAAATTAAAGTCAGATAGAGTTACTGTAAATAAATGGGTAAGAAAGTCTTTATTAAATCCCATTGGAATGGTTACCAGGATAAAAAGTATTTGTACTATACCGACTTGTGTCAAGATTATTTTAAGAATTGTTATTGAATAAGGAATTGGATTTTATTTTATAATAAATAACAGATTGCTATCTTCTATTTGTTTTTTTAATTGGTTGGTGTTGTGGTGGTATAACTAACAAACAAACAGGGTCAATTTCGCTCTTATACTATTAAATATGAATCTTACATAAACCTACTTATCTACAATCATTTAAAGGGATGTGCCGCATCAAACCCTCGCTCCAACTACACGCAATGCTAGGTACAATGAGGGCGTTGTCAGTAATTCAGTATTCAGCGCGCAGAGGTGGCGTGTTGATTTTTTCTCCCGCTAAAGACCGAGCGTGAGCGATCCGGAGATATCACTGCTCTTTTAGCTGCAAAATAAACACGCTGATCCACAGAGTATATTAAATGTAATAAAAAACATTTATTATAATATTATTTATCTAACTTCTGTAGCACGTTTGCCATCAACCCTAAAACATCAAAATACATCTTAGAAAAAACTGGAAAGAGATGTACGGTAAGATCGTATCGTAGTTTCGTTAAAGTTAAGTTAACAAAAAAGCACGTTTGCGTGCGAGTTTGGACGTAAGACTTTCTCACATAACTTCTTAGAGGCACTCGTTTTAGATTATGAAATAAAGTTTAATATTAGTATCTCAAAACCAAATTAAACGCAATTAACTGGTTTATCATGTTGCTGCTAGGCCTCTCTATTATTAATTGTTCCCATCAAGAATAAAGAAAAATTGCACATGCAAACTAATTTTTCTTTAATTTATAATAGCACTAACACACATATTATTGGTATGAACAATTTTCATGTCTTTATCGTTCCAGAGCATGCTTTAATTTATGAGCGCTAGGTTGCACTGGCGATTGGAATGCACTGTGTATTGACAAATTCTGGATTTAAAACTGGTAACAGGGTGATTTCCCTGATCACACATATACATACAGACACACACATCCCCTGAGACATCATCACATTTCGTTGGCATAAGACCTAGTTCTCTAAGGGACCTAAGATTTAAAACCTCACTTATCTCCCAGTATTGAATATGTCTGCTTCTAAACATCTATTTGCTTTAAACACATGAGCGAGATACGCTCAAAGCATCATACTCGACAAATAGCGAATAAAGATGTTTCGCGCGTAAACATGGTGCTTTATCATTGGTTGAAATATTTTCGCATTTCGCTATGTACCAATAAAATTCCATCCTCGCAAACACATTTCTATCGTGGTAACTATCAGAAAGAAAATCTAAATAAAACGAAACGTTTTTAACAAAAAAAATATAATTCTTTTAACAATTTCATTCTTATATACAGAAACTAAAACATTATTAACAAAACAATTCACTATTTTACTGAGATTATACTAATTCTTTACAATAATTATTCTATCCAGTTACAAGGACATGCTCAGATGACAGGCGGTGATCGCGAGTTAAGTTTTGTCTAGCCGTGTGTATCCACTTTAAACATAGTCTTATATACGTTCCAATTCTACTAAAATCAGGCAATACTAACTGTGTACTCAGGCAATAAAGGAAAATTACGTATAAAACTGAATTCAGTGGAGAAATTCTTACAGTTGTAAGCGTGTTTCTCTGGCGCATATTAAATAGGTTAAATGAGTATCTCATAAAAGCGCAATGATAATCTATATTCGAAGTCCTTAGTGGAATTCATAATTCCCCTCAATAATTATAAAAAAGTTTAAATATCAGTATATAATAAACAGTACCCGGCTAAGTTTGTTGTGGGCTTCTTCTTAGACCGGGGCGCGTTTGGAACCCTCATAGCTTTAGTTTTAACTTTACGAATATAGTTATCACCATGAAATAACTACTGTGTAAATTATTGACGCGTCAAAAGTGCCTTGTAAGGACTATTTGAATAAAGATTATTTTGAATTTGTATTTAGTAGTAATATGCCCTGGAACGTTTTGCGTAATCCATATTTATGGCGTCGTAATTTTTACATTTTCCCGGAAATGAGATTCAATTAAAAACAGTATTGAAGAAAAAATATTTAGACTTTATTTTATAGAGGCGGTCTGAAATCGAAAAATAATCGAAATGTAAATTCCCAGAAATTACGGTTAAACGAAATTATCTCCAGACCCGTTAACGGGTGAGAAGTGTTCATTCATCACATTACAAAGGTAATGCATACTCGACACTGTGAGTTGGTGATATAAAACAGTTGGCATAGCGGTGGAACAGCGCATATATTCCTTTCCTTATATTTAATGAGCATTAAATATTTAAAAAAATATATAATATTTTTAGTAAAATGACGATGGTAGAGCAATTAAACAATTTTTTTTTTGCTAGACGTTTCAGTCCTTATGTGGAATTATTCATTTACAATAGGATGGTAAGCGTATGTGACATTAAGCATTGTTCCGTAGGGCAAGCTAGATCAATAGTGGGAACGTGGCTTTTCCTGCATTTAGCATAAATGCGCATTCTCATTGCTACTAATTATTGAGATTTAATATATTTTCTTGCAAAAAGAATATAGTTTAGTCAACCGAGCGTCATTATTGCATTATTTTAACTGTTAAAGCGAATAGATTACCCACTAGACAGGATTACCTAGTATGGGTGCCATCGGAAAAATGTAAAACTGTACCTACAAACGGTGTTTTAATCAAATAAATATATTTTAACCTACACTCAACGGCACTTCAAAGTTACATCGCCCGTTCCTGTCAGAACCGCATTCTAACAACGACCGGACTTTAGTCATCTCTACTCCAGCCATCGTATCATAAGCTGTCCGCCTTTTTATCCCTCAGCAGGCTGGCGATGAAGAACTCCCCCGCTCGGTACGAGGAGCGCACCAGCGGGCCGCTGGCGGTGTAGAGGAAGCCGAGCTGGTTGCCGTACTCCTCCCACTGCTTGAACTTGGCGGGGGTGACGTACTCGTGCACTTTGAGGTGCCGCTTGGTGGGCTGCATGTACTGGCCCAGGGTCAAGCAGTCGACGCCGACGGACCTTAGATCTGATAATTTAGAGATTGAAAAGGTTTATTAATGAAACCATTGGGTAGCTAAGTAAGGTCTCTATTGAAGGTAACTGTCGTCCATGAGCATCTGCAGCATCAGAGGAGATTCCGATGCGCTGCCGAAATTTGTTTCTTTGCTTGTATAAAATTTGCAAACTCACAAACCTGGAGTCGCTTGCGACTGTCAAAAAACTATAACATCAATCTAAAATGGATCTTTTGTTTTTGGATTAGAGTCGCAATTTCCGTACAACTTATATTTTAAAAACTTGTATAGAAGTATGAACGAATTAAAAATTTCAAAACTATGTGGATACTTTAAATTTATGACGTCAGTACTTCGATATTGGATAACATACGATTGTGAACCAACATAACTTGAACTAACTGTACTGTTTAATACTATACCTGAGGTCCGACGCGCTTTTAGCCAGTTTTTTTATACACTACAAGTTAGCCCTTGACGGCAATCTCACATGATGGTGAGTGATAATGCAGTCTAAGATGGTAGCGGGCTAACCTGTTAGGGGTATGGTAAACCCTCACTACTAATTGGTTTCTACGCGACATCGTGCCGGAACGCTAAATCGCTTTGCGACACATCTTTGTCGGCAGGGTGGTAACTAGCCACAGCCGAAACCTCCCACCAGACTCGAGCCGGGAATCGAACCCAGGACCTCCAACTTTATAATGCGACAGCGCACGTACTGCGCCACGGAGGTCGTCAAAAATTTGTTTTCATTAGCATGCTTACATGTTAAAAAACTCAAAATGTAAACGGTATTTACCTTTCATAGTCTGTTCAACCTGCTGGTCGGTTTCCCCTAAGCCCAGCATGATAGAGGTTTTGGTGATGAGGTCTGGGTTAATCTCTTTCACTGTGGACAGCACTTTCAGGGTCTGCCGGTATCTGTTATACATTTGTACATATAAACCAGTTTGAGGTGTGAAAGAGAGACTACAATTACACCTAAAGATTGTGTCCTGAGTTTTAACAACAGAAATGATTATGACTTATTTCAAATTAAAAAATATTTAAAAGTGGCTTTTATTAGTTTGGCCTACGTGCTGCCTTCTACCATTTTATGTTCAATCATCATCATCATGATCAACCCATTATCGGCTCTCAATATGAGAAGGGTTTGGCCATAGTCCACCACGCCATAACTCCGAAAAGTTCTAGATGTGTGCCCGGTTTCGAACCCCCGACCTTTGATTAGAAGGCTGACGTCCCTTTCACTAGGCTATCACAGCTGTGTATGCTCAATAGCCGGCTATTATCCAGACCCATACTCATAATAGGTTTGTACGCGACGTGCCGGAATGGTAAATCAAATTCAAATTCAAAATAATCTTTATTCAAATAGTCCTTAAAAAGGCACTTTTGACGCGTCAATAATTTACATAGTAGTTACTTCATATGATCATAGTGTCAATCACTTGGCAGCACGTCTTTTTCTCTACGACGGTAACTAGCCACGGCCGAAGCCTCCCACCAGACAAAACCAGAAATGATTAATGTCTCATTTATTCCAGCCAGAGATCGAACCCCGAACCCTCCGCTTATAGGACCACAACGCTCAACACTGAGCCAGGAGTTTATTAATTTGTAGTGAGTCATACCCGGCGCGCTTGTCCCTTACGAAGGGCGTGAGGCGCTCCACGGTTTCTATGTTGTGCGCGAACACATCAAGCCCGCTAGAGGCTATGGTCTGAATACAGGAGCGGTCGCCGCGAAAGTCTGGCGACAGGCATTCCACCAGGATCTCTTTGCTCCTGGAAGCGGTGCTGATCAGTTGTTGTGCACCAGCGGCGCAAAAACATTCATGCAACAATCTTAAAAATCGGTTCGTTCCGTACCACTGAAATGCTCAGAAAATCGAGATAAATGGCATATGAGATGGTGATAACGAAAGAATATTAACCCGGCTAAGTTCGTTATGGGCTTCTTCTTGGACCAGGGCCCGTTTGGATCCTTCGTGGCTTTAGCTTTAAGTTTACAAATCTAGTTATTTAATGGAGCTATTGGGAGTTAATACAAGGGTTATGTTACCGGTTAAAGTCTTAATTTTGCTACCACTAATGTAAAATATCAATAATACTCCCGGAGTCGCGACGTCACCATATTAATATAAAACATTAAAAAGTTTTTTTTTTATTACAACCCCTAATAGCATTCAAATGTATATATCATTGATAATAAATAGATATCTTTTTATATTTAATTATAAATACAGAGAAAAAAGAAATACGGTACAATATAAACAACGCAAAACTGCTTACTGTATTTTAATTTGCCTGACAGTTTCTGCAAAATGTGCTGAACCGCCATCAGGGAGATCTGAAACCAACAAATCTTTTTATCTATAAATTAGGATTAGTTTGTTCACGCATACGTAAACTGAGTATATTCACGCCATTTTTACTAATCTTATGATGTAAACAATATTTATATTACTTATTAGTGCTTTATGTATTAATTTTTCTTTTAACTAAAAATCTAAAAATTAAATACACAAATTAAGGAAAACTATTTTTATTTTATTTCGTTTTTATGAAGACAATCAAAAGGACTAGTACTATTAAAAAGAGACAATATATTCTATATGAATTCATTAATTCCACGCAAATGTAAAATTAATTCTCATATAGATCAACAAGAGAAGTAGAGTAAATCCAGGAAAGAGATCTAGGAATGTGAAAGAGAATAAGATAATAAGATGGCTGATAGAAGTAAGTGCGAGAAAAAGATCGTGATAATGTTTCGATAATTTACATATAAACATGTTTGGACTCACCGTCTCTGTCAACAGAAGTAAGGACAATATAACCTACTCCCCACTCGTGTATAGCTTTCGCCGTATTCACAGGTTCATCAGGGTCTAGTGGCGGCGGCGCTCGTGAAGTCTTTACTGAACAAAACATGCATCCTCTCGTACACGTATCTCCCATTAACTGGAAACAACATACAGTTACAAATAGAATGTAAGAAGCCGTACGTTTCTACTTCTTCTTGGGGCTATAAACGCAATTCTTGTTTAGCTAATGTTTTGCATTTATTTAGAACAACAATAGATATAAGTATTAGTAATTAACAATAAACTTTATATCTATTAATAATATTATTATTTTTATTAATATAACTGCAAACTAAAGCTGATATTTAGCTAGGATCGCCAAATAAATGTTGGAACAGCGATATTTATTATGATTGCACAGAAACTATAATTTCTCCACAGACCCAACACACTGCAATATTCAAGGCAGTCGCAGATATATTTCATGTTCCAACAGTTCCAGCTAACCTCGACAGTTGCAGCAGGAATACTTTAGCTGGGAGTTTTCTTAGCTTCGTCAAGCTTTTGCAGTAATGAAATGGTGAATAGTACTAAATGTGGTGCATTTTCACATTTACGTTGCCAATTGAAACCACCCTCTATTAGGTTTCTACAGGGCATCAAACAATGTATTGTACATTGCTCAATGGTATGTCAAACTAGGTGCGGCCGAAGCCTCCTACCAGCCCCTACTTGTGCCGGTCATCGAACCTGGGAGCACTTAATAAGATATTAGAGCTATAGTTACTTTCCGATAACAGCTTACATTCCAGACACATGAACAGAATTTTCATTTTCTTTTCTAGGATCTCAACAATTTAATATTATTTTTTTTATTATAAATATAATTTTTGCATAGCATAGCAAAAAGAAATCCTGTTATCACATTTGATTATTCAACATTTGGTGACTTCCTTCCCCAATCTCGTACATTTAGATGGTTGAATTCAATAGAAAACTAAGTAGATTACCATAATTGTAGCAGTAGAGGTGCCACTCTTCCCTCCACTCCAGCACTCCCCGATGTTTGGACATCTGGCCTCCTCACACACTGTGCTTAGTTTCATACTGCGTAATTGTTCCTTCACTGCACTGAACTTTGAACCTAGAATGTGAATGAGCACATAAAGTTGATGTCATCATTTGTTTTTTTATTTTTAAACAATAACCTCCCAAATTACGGAACCAATATAAAAAATCTTTAACTAATGGTTGGAAAACCTATAACAAACACGCCCACCAAGATACATTAGCAGCATAGGCTGACAAAATGGCATGTTTTGTATTAGTACCAAAGAAATATTGGTCTTCAATATATATGACAAAAGTTGGTGGAATAAAAAGCCAAAATAACACTTTGTCAAAAAAAAAATTATAAATTGTTTTGGTTTTCGTCATTGTTAGAATTCAGTTTAATGTGATTATCCTGTCAAAAACAAAAGTCATTATCAAGAAAATAATAAGTAGATAAAATTTATGATCCTATGTTTACAAATATCTTATATACAGTTTCATGATGGATACTTAGTAAATATCAATTACCATAATATTCTGGGAGTATACCAAAGGTAAAATGTGATGTGATGTAAATTGGAAATAAATAATTACCTGTAGGTATAGAAGTCTTAAGCCAAGGTGGCAGCCTTAACCTCTCTGACTCTCCTCTTTCCCTTTTCAATTTACCCTCATACTCCTCCCAATTCTTTGGTCTATCTTCAGGAATAAATTCAGACAACCCAGGACCTTCCCTCAGCTTCTCCCTTATTGCATCTAACTTGCTCGAGTATGAACATCTTGGGACCTAAAGAGAATTACAATTACAAAAAACCCTCCACAGCCCTATAACCTTAAAGCACAATATTTGAGAATCTGCTTTATATTGTAAAAGAACATTACAATTTTATTACTATAATCCTACTACTGCTTTTTCTTACTATTTACATTTTCTGGGAAAAGAGCTGAAAAGATAATTTATCATTCATAGCGCAGGTAATTCTTAAATTAAAAAATCTGCATTAACATTGCTCTGTGTCATCAATATATCAATTCAAGCTGCACTTCTCATTGCATTGATTTTATGCGGACTTGAAGGATTTGATTGAAACATTTGATTTTTACATTTTCCTTTAAAATTTTATGAAATCTGAAATGCTCAAGTCAATTTATTTCTATTATTAGACTTAATAGGTTTAGAAGTCAGGATCTGAGTTTGAAATTATCTCAATGGTGAGTAATGAATAGTGTAACAACAGTATTAACAATCACATACAAGTAATTATAATCTCAAACATTATTGAGGGTTGTGTTTCAATAGAGAAAATCAGTGATCTAATGACTAGATACCTATGGACGAGAGATCAGTAACTAGAGAAGTATCAGGATTTACCCTCCATAAAATAAACTTATTCTCCACTCAAATTATTACAATTTCTTAGAAAACAGATTCTGTTTTAGTAAGGTTAGATCAGTATGGAAAATACATGTAATGTTTTCTGCATAATCAGCAAAAAGATCCATATCCAAGTTGCATTTATATTTAGCTCATTGATAAAACATGAATATTTACCTCGTGACATTTTGGCAACAAGTGTGGTTTTATAGAGTTTCGTAACATTTTTGTATTGGGGATTACTTTAGGGACTTATTTACAACACTGCTGCAGTGGGTGGTCATTTCACAAATAAATAAATAAATAAATTTAGCGTTTAGCCAATTTTGAGTTTATCACTTATCAGTAAATGCCAAAATTAAAGTTACGTCATTAACAACTGACAAGTTTTATTTGACATCTGTTGTGACAAACTAGTGTTAGTAGACCATATTATGTTATATCGATTAATTCATATTTTAGGTAATTAATAGAGTAGAGCGTGATAGCGTAGCATTAGCAATTTCTTTTATGGGATATTGTAAGCCAGTTCAACGAGATGGTGGCTCTGGGCATCCATACGATGTCCAGTTGAGGGCGAGAGTGGATAAACCTAGGATGTGGCTTTTACCGTGAGGAAAAAGGCGCTAATTGGGTATGTTGGGGTGAAATTCCGCCGTCGGACTCTTTCTAACTTTTAAAGGCTTAATATCTGGTCTCTTACTATTCCCAAAATACACGTTACTTACTTATATACTACGGAATTTAGAATAATTCTGAGATAACCTCATCGCCTCATGAGATGCAAGGAGAATAACACAGAAATAATGGACTAAGATGGGATGACAACATTATGATCATAGGTAATATACAATGTTATGATCACGGTTCGCGCGAGCTGTCACCCACAGATAATATATACTATAGTTCTGTCATCGTTCTATATCGTTAATTATTTTTCACGCAAAAGATGTTTTAAATCTAAATATTTGCAAAATTATTTTCAAGATATAATTAGTATTCAAAATTCAATTATATAAAAGTATTAATCAAAATATAGTAATAAATAATGTTGCCCGAATGAAAAAATATTCATAAAGAATTTTGATCATCGCTTTGTGTGGGTGTTCTAGGATATCCTAAAATGTAATCACTGTAATTCTTACTTTAAAATCGTTCTAAATTTGTGCCTTCAAGATATTAATCACCATCTGAAAGAATTTGTGTAGATTGAGGCGGAAATCTTCGAAATTGTGTGAAATGTTAAAGTGACCTTGAGTAAGCAACAGCTGTCAAGTGAACTTAACTAATTTGAGAGACTAAAAAATGGTTTAAAAACAATTCTCATCAAATTATTCCATCATGAGGAACGTCGAAGCACATCTTCTGGAAGACAAGATGGACGAGGCAGTCACGCATTATATAAATTCCCAACAACCTCCGGAGGTAAGAAAGTGAAATAATTGTCGAAAAATTGTTTCTAACCAAACAACGTTGACTTTCTACGTCTAGTTTTACAGGATATGAATATTAATGGTTTTGTTGCGAGAATGAATAAGCATTGATTGATTTAATTGGTCATTCAGAAAATTCAATGTTTATGATGATGAAAAAACAGATGTTTAAGTAAATAGGCGTCTATTGGGGAACTTTTTTATTTGTAGTAGGATATTTAAGAATTCTTCATCTTCAGCTAATTTAAAAGTTATAACACACAGCACAGGTTTTTCTTAGAAGGATAATATTTAATTAAAATCTTACACTCCATACTGGGTGGCAAGATTTGATTATTATCACCTTTTACTTGTGGGAAATCAAGACCTACAGCTTATCATGCTCTCTCAGATAAGTACATAATTTTCTGCAATATAGTAGTGTGTTTGGTCCACTATCTATCTCTTCTCTGAGGAAAGACATAGACAGTGGACCAAACACACTACTATAGATATAACAATATATACAAAGAAATAGACTGCCCAAATATAGATCATCACATGCTACCAAGATTTGAACATTGGCCTTTTGTAAGTGTATAATACCTAACACACAATACAATACAGTTGTACAATTGGTGGCCTCATAGTTTAAAAGCTAATTTAGTATCTAAGTTTTCAGAGTTGTGTTAATTAATATAATATTTTTTTTTACAAATATCACTTGCTGAAATAATGACAGAGTTATCTGCACTTGGCCAGTGACTACAGCCAGTTTCCCCTCATACTGAGATGAAGCCTAAAGATTTATGATGATGATGATGAATGTATATAATATTTACTTCATCTAACTTAAATTATATGCATGGCATGATTTTTGTTGTCCTCAAAAGTTTGAAATTATGAGTTAAAACTGTTAAATTATATTTTTGATCAATACAATATTTGCATATTATATGCAATTTGTTAATAATTATGTACATACTAATATACACTCCATTATCATTGTGGTTTGTTTGCCAAATTAGCATTGATGTTATCATGTTGAAATTATCAATGTTAATGTGACATCAAAATACTTATCTTTAAAGTTATACAATCTTTTGAAGTGTACATATATTGTCATTAATTTTTACCCATATGGCAAACAGAAAGTCTTTATATAATATCATTAAGAAATATTACAAATAGACTGTAACATAAAATTTGTTATGTATGTATAAATTAAGTAGCTTTTGATAAACAAGGCTTTACTTGCAACACCAATAATTTGACTAATGAAACCATTTAAATATTTAAAATCACTTGACATTTCAAAAGATAGTGTTTGCCATCCAACTTTGCACATATTTATAATATTGCATCTTTTGTTTCAGACAGTCCATGTGGATGCAAGCTCTCTGGCACTCAATGTGCAGGAAGATGCGGGAGGCAGAGTGGTCACGCTTATGCATCCACAAAGCTTCTCTTCACAGATGTGCAGGTAATAGTAAACTCTGATAAATGTAAACTTAGTTTACAATATCACTAAGAGAGGTTAGACAAGATGCTAATTTCTCAAAGTAAATTTAGTCTGGTACAAAATCAAACTAAACTAACTTAAGAAAGTAATACAGGTGATATTTACAGTAAATTAACTGAAACTACGAGTAAGATAAAATGTAGCAATTAGAATTTGTATTGATGTTAGCTTTTTACTATAAATTGGTAACAGCTTTATGGATGGCTGTATTATTTTTTAAAGTAGGTAAGCTATATTTGATTACAAAACATGCAAACATTTCTCTGTCATCTGTTTGCATGACATTTGCTGTTTGAGTTCAGACATTCTGATACAATGTAGCTATGATCACTTCTCTGGTACAAAATCCGATCAGATCACCTTACGCTTTTTTGACTGACAATGTCATATTGAATAATATTTTTTTAGACAGGTATCACTGGGAGATCAGGTGGGCGAAGGAACCTGGGTAGAGGAGCTATTGGATCAGGAAGGCAGACTGGCCGCACTTGTAGCCCATCTGTCACGTGCCTCTCATCACTCCCATATTGGACATCATAAGGTTTTCTTGCATTTTTGTTGTAATATGGGTGGTTTTAGCTACACGGTACTCACATGCTATGAAAAGCAATGCTGAGATTTAGGATTGGGCATGCTGACCAAAAAGCTGCCATGCATCAAGGATTAGTTCAACATAGCTTCAAAAGTTCAATGTTTATGTAAAATGTAACCTTGTAGAAAAGTCCCATTATAGTGTAAAAAAATATGTTAATATGATCAACAAACTTGGGTATGAAATATTACTTTAAGATAGCTCTAAAATAATTTTAAGTGGCATGTGAGATGGTGATAACAAAAAGAAAATTTACATGACTAACTTTGTTGTGAGCTTCTTCTTAGACCAGGGTGCGTTTGGAACCCTCATAGCTTTAGTATTAAGTTAACGAATATAGTTATCACTATCAACTCACTACTCGGTAAGGGACTGTTTGAATAAAGATTATGATATTAAGATTGATTGATTTACATACAACAAGTGAAGAACTTACGTGCGAAACAGCTCGGTGAAGGAGAAGAGGACTATGCTATGTAGATGATTGTATCCGTCCTTTTGGATGTCCAACCGAATTTGAAATATGTAAACAAAATCAATTATTGCAGTCACTTAGAAATCGTTGTATTTCTTTATGTAAGTTACTAAAACATAAAATTGTTCTTTGCAGGTATCGTCAGTGAGGGGTGACGTGGACGCCTCTGTAATTCTAGACGCTCCTATGAGATTATTCAATGGGCAAATGGTAAATAAAAAAAATTCTGAACATTCAAGAGAAATATTTTATTGTAATTAGGCTGCAAACTATACAAGCAATGGTCAAAGCTTTGAGCACGGTACGTTGAATATTAAAATGTCCACTTGCAAGGCGTACCGTTCTATTGAGTACATTACCAACTCTGACAATATTTGTCTGTGAAACGTATAGTCCTGGGTTCAAGGTGTAAATGTCGAGCGATAACGGCAAGCAATATATTAATATTCATAAATTTCTATGAGAAGTGTTGCGATGAATGTGGATGAAATTATATTATATACTAGCTTCGCTCGCATTAAAGCCATTTAATAACTATCAGGGATCATTATAATAGAAATTAATTGATATAAAAACATTTTTTTTTATAAAAAGTATGCTATATTACTTCTAATACCTCCAAGAATATGTGTACAGAGTTTCATGATGATCGATTTAGTAGTTTTCGCGTGAAAGCGTAACAAACAAACTTACATTCGCACCGTCCTTTTGACCTAACGTAAAGGATCATGAGATCCTTGATTCCATTCCTGGGTGGAGCCATAATATGTTTTCTAAGCCCTTAAACCTTCTCGGCTATGGAAGAGAAGGCCTGTATCGGCGCTATGTAATTATTAGGTTGGGTTAATGACGTTTGGCGAGTGTCATACATTCATACATACTGTTTCTTAAAACTTTATTTTGTATAATTCGTACGCGCCACTCCTAATTGCTATGTTTAGATCTGGGATTTTTTATGCAAATTTCTTATGGCGTCTATTTTTATCATAGGATCAACATACAGAGTCAATTGTGGTACAAGTACCACCATTGCCATCGCTGCCTCCCCTGCAAGATATGAAGAGATGTCCAGACTCTGACTGGTTTAATAAGGACAAAGCTAGTTTAAAGGTGAATCTTTTAGTTAAATAATTCTAGTTTAATAAGTTGCGTTCCTGTTGTACATAATCTGTAAAGTAAACTAAATTATTAAGTACAAAAGTGCCATTCTTTTTGCAAACTGAAATAGTCCAAAAAATAGTTTAAATACTCAAAGTGCAATAAGAAACACATTGGCTTGCATTTCATATCATATATTTATAAAAGCATACCCTACCCGGGACCCCCGGAGTAATTAAACAAATTCGTTAGGAATCTGAGCCTGGAGTTTTTGGACAAGACACATTAGCGTCCACTACATTTTTGAAAGCACTGTCTTCCCGAATTCCTGTGCACGTCCTGGCGCTACAAACTTTGTGGGTCTAGCTTTCTCTAGTAATTTACTATACTGGTTTCTGCCCCTTCTAATTTTACTATTATTATTATTTGTGTATTTATCATATACATAAATTAAATCAATTCAATTTGGCAAACAAAAGTGTCACATTCACCAGTATGCATATCATTTACAAGTGTACATAACATTGGCTGTAATAGGTACATGTAATCTACATATTTTTCTTAAATTAATATTAAAATTAATTTTAATTTTAATTGGCTGATTGATAAATCAGCAATGGAATTACATTCTGTTAAAATTATTTTGTACAATTTTCTTTTCTACTCTTAATTATTACGGTTCTAGATATACAGCCCTTTGAAAGACATGTAAACTAAATGATCAGCTGTCTTAGTAATATTATTCCGTTGGCATCCTTCAGCTACAGAGCTCTAAAAACACATGTTTCCAGGACAGTACACAAATGCTGACAGAACAGGACAGCCAAGTGCTGGAGATGGGTCCGGGCGCCTCCCCCGCGCAGCACAAGCAAAATAGGAAGAGTCTGCCGCACAAGAAGAGGATATCGAGGAAGTTAAAGCGTACCAATGGCAGCAGTACACCGCAGCAGGCAAGTATCTTCTGAGCTGGATTGTGTAACAGTCTAAGGCCCCAAGTCTCCTGTATTTATCATGCCATTGATAGACTTTAAGACACTTTTGCAATAGCAGATTTGCGCCACACAGGTATGCGGGCGCTCGGACGTGACGTCGCTTTACAATATTTTGTTGTATTTAGCAAAGACATTGCAATACTGTAGTACCAGTACAGTGTACAGGGAAACCTAATTTAGTAACCTGGCATATCCAATGTTGTTGATAGATCTTGTGTTTTGATAGATCTTCTTTTATAATTGACTCAGTTTCCCAGCTTGGAATATCAATCAAATTTCTAATCTTTTAAAGACCACATTACTTACATTAACAAGAAAATTGCATAGTCTCTTTGCAGATTTGAGATTTGCAGACTTTCCATTCTACTATATTATAAATGTGTAAATTTGTGAGGAAGGATTTATGGATGTTTGTTACTCTTTTACACAAAAACTATTGAACTGACGAAACTTCAGAGTTGTTATTTATACAAGAGAATAATCACGAATTTATAACAATATTGAGTTAATTGACCAAATTACAACGATACATTGCAAGTAGGTCAGCAAATCTTAAATTACATGGTTAGCTGTCTACCATGTTAAACTGCTCCAGCTCTGGCCATGCGGGCCAGAGATAGAGCAGTTTAACATTTTTGATTTGATTGCAATCAAGGGTTTACCACCATCAAGGTGATATAAATACAAAACATTCAACTTTTCTTACGACCTCCGTGGCGCAGCGCGCGCGCTGTTGCATTATAAAGTTGGAGGTCCTGGGTTCGATTCCCGGCTCGAGTCTGGTCTGGTGGGAGGCTGCGGCCGTGGCTAGTTACCACCCTACCGACAAAGGCGTGTCGCCAAGCGATTTAGCGTTCCGGCACGATGTCGTGTAGAAACCAATTAGGAGTATGGCTTTACCATACCCCTAACAGGTTAGCCCGCTACCATCTTAGACTGCATCATCACTTACCATCAGGTGAGATTGCCGTCAAGAACTAACTTGTAGTGGATAAAAAAAAAAAAAAATTGTCTTGTGTCTTTGTGAAATTATTGTCTCGTGGTGCATAGGCTCATGCATAATATCATCTAGATATGAATAACAATACAAAAAAAGCACAAATTATCTAGTGTGCAGAAGTCAAAATAACATATATGTTGTCCATTTGTCGTAGGATTTAGTCGTCATGAACTGCAACGATGAAGTGCCTCAGGAAGAGATCCTGCCGGACAGTTTTGTGACGGGCGTGCCCCACCAGGAGCACATGCCTGACGACGCGCACCACATGACTCAAGAGGTGTGATTATCATTTCTTAAGCTATCAATTAAGCAATATTTTTGGCCAAAAGATCCTCAAGCTGGCACTTTAAATGCTTCAATTAACTTACATTTTGATGAGTTTATGGCAATTACTAATCCAAACGCGCGCTGGAATGTCATCTTTTGATTGAGTGGAGCTTTTCAAAGTGTTTTATTGTCCCTGCCATAAATGTAGGTTATATCATTTTTCTTACATCTTAGGGTGCCTGAAGCTTTCCTCTGGTTGTTAAAGATCTGGTACAAAAAAAATCAATAAAAATAAGGTTATGAATAGAATTGATCGAATCGACCTGTTTCAGAAGGTCGATGGGTAATAATTTTGGTTGTTTGTAAATTTTGCAGCTAATTGTGTTCCTCAGATGCGCGCGCTGTTCATCTGCCAGCTGTGCGGCGAGTTCTACGGCGAGGAGCAGTTGAAGTTCTACCAGCACCTCAAGCAGCACTACGAGCCGCACGGCGCCATCATCATAGAGAACCCGGTGCCCGTGCCCGACCTTGGCATCGATAAGGTAATTTGTATCTTGTTCCCCTTTTCGTTCCCTTTCTCAATATAAAGATTTATTTTCGAGCATGTTTGCTATATCAAAGTAAGGCTATAGTTATGGCTCATTAACGCGAAGTTCAAGTTTTCAAAAGCAATAAGTCATATAACAAACTGCAAGATAGCTTATACTTTGCTGTTTTGCATACATTAATGGCATTTGATAACCTGATTAATAAGCTGTGATAGCCTGTGATATGATAGTGGTTAGGACGTCTGCCTCCTAATCAAACGTTCGAACCCGGGCACGCTCCTCTAACTTTTCGGAGCTATGTGCGGTATTAAACCATTAAAATATCGCTTGTTTCAACGGTGAAGGAAAACATTGTGAGGATACCCGCTCGCTTAAAAGTTCTCTATAATGTTTTCAAAGGGGTGTGAAGTCTGCCAATCCGCACATGGTCAGCGTGGTGGACTATGGCCAAATTCTCATATTGAGAGGAGACCCGTGCTCTGTAGTGAGCCGACAATGGGTTGATCATGATGATGATGATGATGAGAATCTGATTTAGTTTGATGTTGATTTATAAATACGGGCCTCAAATGTGCATGTACATGTGAGTGTTTGTTGGACTTATATTCCGTGATCCCAGTTTCTATATATACTAGATATTTTTTGTGAATACTTCATTGTACGAACTCATTTTTTGCAAGTAAATAAAACTTAAGTATTTCTTATTTTTCAAACAATTTATTTTTCTTCTAGATGACAAACACATGCATCGTAGACAACGTGGCTAACCTTCCCGACTCGATCGTCGAACTGTCTCTCGAAAACACAGTACCAAAGACAATGTATCAACCCATAGACAAGCATATCCTTTACACGTCAAGCGACAAAACACTCAACTACAATAGCAATAAAGTCCAGTACTCCATGGCGAGTATGGACAAGGACGTGCCTGACAGTGAAAAGGCGGATTTGTATGAGCCCCTGGACAAGCTGGAGAACATGTATTTCTGTACGAAGTGCAATAAGTCCTTTAGGAAGCAGAAGCAATGCGAGGTTCACATAAAGGAGGCCCATTCCAATCCAAAGGTGTGTTTTAGTCTACAAAAATCAAAATAAATATCGAAATCAAAAATAGCTTTATTCACATAAACCTATTACAGGCATCTATGAATCGTTCATTTAATTATTTCTATTCGTGAAGTGATGTTGATAACTACACTCGACAACTTAAAACTAAAGCTAAGAGGGTTCAAATCACGCCCAGGTCTAAGAAGAAACCCGCAACAAACTTCTTCTTCTTGCCCTTATCCCACATTATGTGGGGTCGGCAAAACACGTCTTCTTCTTCCACTCACTTCTATCAACCGTCACCTCACTACCGACACCTTTTACCCGCATATCCTCTTTTACACAATCCATCCATCTCTTCTTGGTTTTCCTCTACTCTTTTGCCCTTCCACGTTCATATATTCTTTTGGTGACATCACTTTCTTTCCTCCGCATTATATGACCATACCATGCTAGCCTGTTACTCCTCATCTTTTCTGTCACAACAAACTTAGCCGGGTTTATTTTTGTTATCACCATCTCACATAATCAATAATAAATTATAGTACCTACCTGTTTTAGATCCCAGAACCTATATGTGGAACAAGCTTCCATGACCTGATCTCTATGTGCCGTTTAGTGACAAAAGAATATATATACCATGATAAGTTAGTTGAAGTCTTCATCTTATACGCGCGCTTGGAGAGGATTAAGTTTTAAGACTGCGAATGTACAGTTATCAGCCCATAATAATTAATTGAATATCAACGTTTTATTAAGTGCTTGTGCCAGCATTTTTTTTTTTGGTCTGAATTGCTACGGTATCCTGTTACAGCTAGACGACATGGGCGAGTTCAGCGAGCCTGAGGACCTGATGGAAGGCATCCACGTGGCGGTGGACGAGGGCGGCGAGCCTTACGAGCAGACGCTGCTGCCGCACCTCACCGTGGACAACGGACACGTGCACCAGGAGCACGTGCGCACCTGGTAAGCTCCACTCGATGTCTGTGATGCAAACCAATGAGGCCATAGGGATGAATCGGTATATTCCAGTCTAGTGAGAAAGTTTGAGGTTTAAAGCCCTTATCCTCAGCTATGAGCGGTTTACTCTCACTTAAGAGTATCTTCTAGTCGATTCCATCCTCGTTTATAACTTTCTGTTTGCTACTCTCTCCTCTGTGAGAGCGCAACTGGTGTGATTTTAAACCTTGAGCTTCGGTTCGTGAGTAATGAAACTTAAGTGTTACACATAACCACTGTAAGAAGCTAGCTAACTGACGCTCGCGACATCGTCTGCATTGAGTTAGTGTGTGAAAGGGTGTTTGTTTGTCTTCTAATCACGAAGCAATGGATTACTAAACAGACTACCTTAAAATAATTACAGGATAATCTGTATGATTGAATTTGAACTTTGTGCGGCGGTAATAAATTGCAAATGGACTCTTTAAAGTAAGGCACACACACCTACATTTCTTAGACAACTTCTTAGTGAGTGATTATAATTTAATATGAACTTTATTGCATTGCAGTAAAGTTCAAATTGACTCTATATTTTTTTAGAAAACGTTTATATGGGAAAAAGAAAAGGGCTGTTTTAAGGGTTTACCGGCAATTATTCAAATTTTTCTCACTTTTTAAACCTTCCCTAGACCGCCACGAATATTTAAGGTCAAGATAAGATAAATCCGTTCAGCCGTTGTAGAGTTTTAGTGAGACTAACGAACAGCAATTGATTTTTATATATATAGAAATATATTAAAATTACCTTAAATTAAAATCAGGAGGAACAAAAAAGGGATAAACGATTCGAGCATCAAATCTAGTTCGGTTATTCGAGTTATATGTAGGCTGTTTAAACAGCGAAATTATAAGACTAATGTGACCTATAAAAATCCATCCACAGGTATCTACGTAACGGCACTAGCCCCGGCGCTGTGTCACCCCTTTGCGGCTGCGGCGGGGTGGGCTACTGTCCGGCCTGTACCCACCCCCCGTCCCCCTTACATCCCTCTATGCACCCCCCGAGTATCACTCCACAAAGCCACCCCACCGCAAACCAAACCACCCAACCTTCCCAAAGCTCGCACGATTCGCAGACGAGTCAGAGCCAGGCGATTATACACGCGACCAGTCCGACGACTAGTCTGGCGAGCAGTCACCCGGCGAGCCACGTGTCGCACTCGCACCAACAACAGAGTTCAAGTAGTCAGAGGTCGATTGACGCTAAGGGTAGGTTTGTTTTTATCCGTAACCCTTATTTAACGCCTTAAAGTTATCATCAGATTTTCGGAAAGCAAATTTCCTTGAAACATTAATTTCATTTTTACGTTACAGAATGTCATCTTAAAATTTGAATTTTGAAAATTTACGACCCTTAATTTTGATACATAAAATAAATAATTCATACTGGAACTTTAATAATGTGTAAAATATATTGCATCTTATTTTCTCATATTCAAAACACGAATAATAAATAAAACCAAAACAAACAATCAAAATATCCATATCAAGAAATAGTTAATTTCATATTGAACATTTCATCAATGCAATCACATTATTTAATGCTATCTCTACATATCATGAGAAGATATGATGTCTATAAAATTATACCATTTTTAAGGCTGTCATGTCCTCTTCCACATTCTAGAAGAGGCCCTTCAAAGAATATTCGACACCAATGAAGAACCACCAGAAAATGCATTCCCAGAAAGCGAAATCTTAGGAATTCACTCGGGGATACACATTAAGGAAGAAAATTCGGGGAACGACAAGTCTGAGAAGAAAAAAGCCAAGTCGTTCGAATGCCCCCACTGCAGGAGGGTGTTCCAACACCGGAACAGTCTGCTGTACCATGTACTGATGCACAGTGAGAAGCAACAAGTTTGTCGAGATTGCGGGAAAAGCTTTTACACTGCCAGCGCCTTGAAGGTTAGTCGACACTTACACACATACATAGAGGCCTCTTGATGAGACCTTTTACAGATAACCACAACTATCGTAGACTATAACATAACCTTACCATCTGATCAGATTTTTGCGCTCACAATCTTGGGATTGTTTTCGAAACGCACTAACGTCAGAGCAAATTGATACGTATCCACCTAGTTTCAAATCTCATATTCGTCGACACATTTACCGCCAACGTAAGTTTGTAAAATAAAAAGAAATAGTAAAACATTGCTATTCATTATAATTTGACGTTATAGTCTTAAGATACTCAAAGTGAGCTGAATTACATATTGCGAGCATGTAAGTCTTAAAATAAGCGAGGTAGCGACTTATAAGGGATTATTAAAATTAAGTTTTTGATTTGATGATTGGATATGCTGTGTTATGATTATATCATTATGAAAAAACACGACGTAGTTTATTCATGGTTTATCGTAGTCAAAAAGCGGTGATAGCCTAGTGATTAGGGCGTCAGCCTTCTATTCAGAGGTCGGCGGTTCGAAGCCGGGCACGCACCTCTAACTTTTCGGAGTTATGTGCGTTTTTCAAAAAATTTAAATATCACTTGCTTCAACGGTGAAGGAAAACATCGTGAGGAAACCTGCATGCCTGAGAGTTCTCCATAATGTTCTCAAAGGCGTGTGAAGTCTGCCAATCCGCACATGGCCAGCGTGGTGGACTATGGCCAAACCCTTCTCATATTGAGAGGAGACCCGTGCTCTGTAGTGAGCCGGTAATGGGTTGTTCATGATGATGATGATGATGATTCGTAGTTAGAGTATTCTAACAGATGGCGCTGATTTACTTTATAGGTCGAATCAGTGTAAAATATGAATGGTACGCAGGACCATACTTGGTTTATTCGCGTAAATCTAACGTAATTCCGTTTTATTTGTAAGCCGGTTTTCGTGTGTAGATACACAAGCGCGTGCACAGCGACGACCGGCCGTGCAAGTGCGACGAGTGCGGCCGCGAGTTCCGCCAGTGGAGCGACCTCAAGTACCACAAGGCGTCCATACATTCCAACAAGGTAAGCCGAAATATTACGGGTCTGCCTATCACATTTGTATTGTAATGTACTGAAAACAGGCATGTTCGCCAAAGCTCGGGTGCTGGGTGTCTCTGTAATGGCCATTATGCAAACATGACATTGGTTAAGATACTGTTTCACCGATGACAGTGTTGAATAACCTTAGTTATTACCAATTGGTTTGTTAAAAGAATAAATTTAGTGTACAGTGCACGACTCCTAATTTTAAAAATGTATCTGTACTTTGAAGCTGTGGTAGCCTAGTGGCTAGGACGTCAGCCTCCTAATCAGAGGTCAGCTGTTCAAATCCGGGCACAAACCTCTAACTTTTTGGAGTTATGTGCGTTTTTAAACAATTAAAATATCACTTGCTGCAACGGTGAAGGAAAACATCGTGAGGAAACCTGCAAGCCTGAGAGTTCTCCATAATGTTCTCAAAGGCGTGTGAAGTCTGCCAATCCGCATATGGCCAGCGTGGTGGACTATGGCCAAACCCTTCTCATATTGAGAGGAGACCCGTGCTCTGTAGTGAGCCGGTAATGGGTTGATCATGATGATGATGATGACAGTGCACGAATTCCAGTGGTTTGTTCGCCTAAGGTGACCCATTTTATCCCCACTTATTTTTCTTTTATTTCTTTAATTGAATTATTTTGCTCCCTTTTCATATATGTGGTTAATGTTCTAGTTTATTTTTTAAAACGCATCCGTTAATGAGCTTACTACACAATTATTGAATTCATGACAGGGTTGCTGTTCTCTAACAAGATAAATTAATGAATGTTTAATTGCAACTGTTCTGTTGTCGGATTCTTAAGAATTTAGACACACTAGCCTCACTAGAAACAAACTTGATGTTTCAAAATTATTTATAGAGTAAGTCTAATTGAAATATATCATTTTGTTTTTTTTTTAATAGACTTTGTCATTGACGACCTTGATGTAGGGCGTGTACTGTCGTATTACAAAGTGGGAGGTCCTGCGTTCGATTATTGGCTCGAGTCTAATGTGGTGGGAGGCTTTGGACTAGGCTGGTTATAACGCTACTTGCAAAACTTGTACACTAGCAAAGCCAGGCTATATAGCGTTCTGGTGTGATGACGAGTAGAAACAGATTAGGTGTAGCCGGCAACGTACCGGTGGTACCTCGTGCGTTGCAACTTTACATCAGATAACCGTTTTAAGAAAAGTTACCTTGCTCGTTACAGAAAAATTTCAAGTGCGAGTTCTGCGAGAAGGAGTTCGCGCGGCGCTACTCGCTGAACGTGCACCGCCGCATCCACACCGGCGAGCGCAACTACAAGTGCGACTTCTGCAACAAGACCTTCCGCGCCTCCTCCTACCGCCTCAGCCACATGCGCACGCACACAGGTGACTGGCGTGCTCATAGCGCGAAGCTCGGCCTTAGGGCTCCACGACATTGGCATAATTGCATTTTAAAGTCGGAGGTCCTGGGTTCGATTCCCGGTTCGAGTTTGGTCTGGTGGAAGGCTTCGGCTGTGGCTGGTTACCACCCTACCGACAACGATGTGTCGCCAAGCGATTTAGACACGACGTCTTGTAGAAACCAATTAGGAGTATGAGTTTACCATACCCCTAACCGGTTAGCCCGCTACCTACTTAGACCGCATCATCACTTAGCATCAGGTGAAGATGCAGTCAAGGTAACTTGTGGTGAATAATAATACTCGATATTAGGACGCTCGCTTAAGATATCGAGAGCCGAACGCGCTCTAAATTCTCTTTGTTAATCGTGTAACCATAAATTTAATTAATTTAATTCGCCTTTTGTGGAGTTCATGTAACCTTACTCTGCACGTGGTCTGATACGCACTTACTTGGCCGGTTTTAATACTCTTTTTTTTTTTTTTTTTCAGGAAGCAAACCCTACAAGTGCACGCAGTGCGAGAAGTGCTTCCGCGTCGCGTACGACTTGCGCCGGCACATGCTCATACACGACAAAGTGCGGGTCAGGCTCGACGAGCATAAGGGCAAGATGAAGGACATCAAAGAGAGGAAACCCAGCGTGGCCATCAAGTTGGAACACAACCCCAAACTGGAGCCCAAGTCCCCTGAAAGTGATGAAATAAAATCAGAGAGTAAATTGCCTATATTAAAAAGTTTACTTGACAAAAAACAGTCCAAATCCAAAAAGAGTCCCAAAAAACCTCCTAACGTTACCGTGCAGCATAAGGAAGGACATTTCAAAATTAACTACGAAGTTTTCGACACGAGGCAAGACCATTACATTCTCGGGGACTTCAAGCAGAAACAAACGGAAGATGTCATCAGGCTGCAAGAGAGAAGTGAGGACAGAGACATTACTAATCTCAGGTCTTTGAAGAGCCAGCAGATTTGCGATATAGTGGACAGCGACAGATTGGTCTTTAACAGAGAAAACACCGACGGGAAACTGCAAATTTTCACTCAGATCGAGAAAAATAAAGAGTTCAGTCCTATCGTGGCAAATGCAATGTCTCTAAACGATATAAGGAATCTAGAGAGGGAGGTTGGGAGGGACGTTAGGAATGACTTACAAGGGGAGGTGAACGACAATGTGTTTTTCGAAAGGTTGTCGGCTTACTGTAACAACATACCGGCCGTATGAGAAAAGTATTGGAGGAGGACCGGGTACCCGCCGGTCACTTAACAAGCTTTGGACCATTTAGTGCAATTTTTTTGTACATTTTTTTTACTTATTATGTTCGTGTATGGTGTCGATTCGGAATTTGCAAAAACCGCAATTAAAGTACCTTTTAAAGTATAGGGGTGTCTATGTCGTGGGCACGTTTGTTTAACGTAAATGCGTGCGTGTGTTATGTATAAGCAATAAAATACATTTTGTGGAGAGCTGACAATTGTGTCTCGTACGAACGTCGTGATATTATTAGAAATTGTAATATTTATGACGACCTCCGTGGCGCAGCGCGCGCGCTGTCACTTTATAAAGTTGGAGGTCCTGGGTTCGATTCCCGGCTAGAGTCTGGTCTGGTGGGAGGCTGCGGCCGTGGCTAGTTACCACCCTACCGATAAAGACGTGTCGCCAAGCGATTTAGCGTTCCGGCACGATGTCGTGTAGAAACCAATTAGGAGTGTGGATTTACCATACCCCTAAAAGGTTAGCCCGCTACCATCTTAAACTGCATCATCACTTACCATAAGGTGAGATTGCCGTCAAGGGCTAACTTGTAGTGGATAAAAAAAAAACAAGAAAAAAAAAAGTCTTTATGTATGGCATCATCAATGTGCAAATACTTAAATTGTAATTATGTACAGTTTGAAAGGCCACGTATCTTGCGTTGGACTCGGGGTCTTCCGGCACGAGTTGGGGTTCGGGAACTTTAGTTAGGGATAGTTCGTTCAGTGTTCAGTGGATTTTGTTATTCCGGATTCGGCACCAAAGTTGACGTTTGTTGAATTTATCCAATTGTTGCGTGTATTCGAAGTATTTTCGAAGCGGTTCTTAATAATATGCTACCTAATGCATCTGTGATAGCGTTTACTTATATAATAATAATATTAATTAATTATGTATATTTAACAATTTTGAGGCCAAATACTTATCACAGCCTCGAGTGTTTTACTCGCATTCACCAGCCTCACTATGAAGTTTCATAGTGTGTTAGAACGTACGATGCAGTTTCCACTAATCTTGAGTTGCGATCACATGGCGTGACGGGGTCTCATGTCCAATTTTAGTTGCTAGAGTGATATGTTGTAGCAAGAGCCTCACCCCGTGACCAGAATGAGGGTGATGTATATTTATTGGGGAAATTATTTATGTACGGGCATTACGTAGCGGGCGTAGACTCTAGAATGTTTTAGAGGGTAACTACGTCACGTTTTCAAATAATGAATAGAAGCAGGCGTTACTTTGCGGAAGTCCATGATAAACAACAAACAGCAAGTACAATTTGCTATATTCCGCCGACACCCGGGAGATAAAGTTTTACTTTTACTTTTTAAAGTAAAACTACTTTTCGCGCTTGTGAAGTCAACATCTCCTGAGGATGATCCGGTGTCGGGTCGAAACGTGCGTAGAGGTTCTAGTGGAAGATTTTGTATGGTGTTATATTATACTAATCTCCCGGTTGTCGGCGGAATATAGCAAATTATACTTGCTGTTAATTGTTTACGTCACGTTTTACCGTGCTTTAAGAGTTGCCTGACTACTAACTCTTAGATAACTATCCCACATAACCAACCGTCTTGGATAACGTTTGGCTTTAATTACTTAATAAGATTATTTACGTTTTGTGTTAAAAGTGTTAAATAACTAAATTCATGTTTATTTACGGACAAAATAACAAGTAAGCTGTAAAATTAGCATTAAAATTCCACTTAATGTCCTATTGATGTTCTTTATTGAATAGATAGATAATTATATAAAAAAAAAACTAAAGTGTTAAATGGATTAACACTATAGTTTCTTTTTTTTTAAATAATTATCTGATTAGTGGAATGTAAACTAGCGAATTCTTTGTGACTTTCCACAGTATTGTATCGATGTGAGCTTGTGAATACGGGTATTAGTTTGTGAATAGACAAAGCTCGTAACTTGATTTAGGGTTAATCTGACACAATTGTAATCTTAGATTCGAAGTGCCTTTGAAAAGTAATAATTCACTATGGTTTTTAGTGTCCTTTTACGTGCGTACATGAAATAATTTATCTTAGGTAACAAAAATTTGATTATATTTATATCTCGACGGATAACATTAATTAAAAACCTGTGCCTTTTTGATTGAAGTGCGTAATTTATTACTTTTTGACGACCTCCGTGGCGCAGTGCGTGCGCTGTCGCTTTATAAAGTTGGAGGTCCTGGGTTCGATTCCCGGCTCGAGTCTGGTCTGGTGGGAGGCTTCGGCCGTGGCTAGTTACCACCCTACCGACAAAGACGTGTCGCCAAGCGATTTTAGCGTTCCGGCACGATGTCGCGTAGAAACCAATTAGGACCGTGGGTTCACCATACTCCTAACAGGTTAGCCCGCTACCGTCCTAGACTGCATCATCACTTACCACCAGGTGAGATAGCCGTCAAGGGCTAACTTGAAGTGTATAAAAAAAAAAATACTAGAGCTGTCATCGGAAGGTAAGACCGTAGTGGTCCTCTGGGCCGGCTCAAAAAATCATGCCCAAATCATAATGCAAAAAGCATCCCTGTAATTGAAACATTTTATTAACATTTATTTTGGAATACTCCAAAGTCAGGCTAGAATTCAAGTAAGATCCAATGGGACTTCAAATTATTTTTTTTTCTAAAAAAGCTATCCACATTGTTGTTTTAATGTTTGTAATTTGGCTTCCATACTATCTACCTCGCCCATATGTATCTTTCAGGGTTGGATTTTAGTAAAACCTGATTGATGTATCTCATTGAATCTGTTTCTCCTACTTATTGAATTCGACGCTTATCCGAGAGAGTTTCTCATACGCTATAAGGTAAACTCGAGGCTGTGTTCATGTATAGTTGTTAGAGTTCTACTGTATATAATGAAGTTGTATATAGTATAAGATCGTTGTAAGTTGTTTACATTTTTTATTACGTGGCTTATTATCTTAATAAAAAACATCACAGTCAGAATAACTTATTATTGCCGGAATGAAATGAAAATGGCACACACGGCTATTTTGAACCCGAACTTTGTGCTAAACGAATCGCTTTAGGTGGCTCACCAAATTTGATTATATATCTGCCGCTCTTAGTGACAGATGCAGTGTCTTAGTCACGCAGCATCTAACGAGTCCTACAATATGATAGCCTCTTATCAGACAGCACTTGTGTTCTATTAAAGAAATGCTAGAAGAATAGATAAAAGTCTGGTGCTGTTCTGTTTAAAAAAATGGTCTAATTGTACTGCATAGATGAAACTTGTTCATGAAGGATGTTCTTATAATTTTAAAATAGCCCTAATTTTGCTCATTCGGTTGTAGGATAATTTAATAGTTGATAAGAGTATTCCTTGGTCCTTTTTGGGACCATGTTGACCAGAACTATTCTACGTTTTTTTTCCATCAAATATTGTCGACGCCTAATTCAACTTTTGTTTTTATACGAGCAATGACGCAGCTGATGTGCAGTGATTTTAATATCAAACAGGCATATTTTAGTATCGTAAATTGTGCATGTCATTATTCACCTTTTGTAACTAAGGTCGTTCTCACATATATTTGAAAATATATTCTTAGTGCAGTTAATTGTCCACTTTTTTTAATGACCTCGTGCCAACTCTATACATTGGTCCTTCGAGTCGGATTTGGATTAAAAAACCAAGGAATTAAGTGCCTATACCGAGAAATAAGGAGATTAAAATTCGCCACGAACGTGGAGGTCAATGGTGAAGGTCATTGCTCTGGATAAGGACAATTCATGAGTGAATCGAGATAAAGTCTGTATATATTTGTGTATTTTTATGCCCTAGCCTTTTTCTAGTTAATTTTAAATTGTGAAAGTTTATTATTTTAAAGAAAACTGTCGTTCATTAATGTTTCTATGCCTATTACAACCTTGTACTTAACTAAGTAGATTGTGGTAAAAGTATTAAGTTTAAACTTAAATTGTAATAATGTTTCTGCATAATATATATTGATTTTACATTATAATCTACGTTATATACATATTATATTAGTATAGTACATTATTAAGTAGGATCGAGTTGTATTTTTTGAAATAGGTACTTAGTAGAACCGAATCTGTAGTTTTGTAGTTTTCTTATGTACTATACACATTTAATTTTTGATACATACTAATCAGTATTGTTGATAATTGAAGTTGTAAAGAATAGATTGTCATCGATGAAATACATTTCATATTATTTAAATAAAATATTGATTGAATGTTAGTTATATGTTAGAATTTTGGTTTTGAATTAAATACTTGTTGTTGTTCTAGAATATTGTAAAATAGTTATTATTTACTTAGTTATATACGCACCTTTGTATCAAATTCCAGGATTGTGCAACCATCTCCCACTATGTCGGAAAAAAGTGAGAATTTAAGAGAAATCTCGGAATTGACCAAGAAGCGCAGCAGCTATAAAGGTCGTATCACAATATTTTTCGGACATTTGAAGTCACTGGAGTCCGCTCAACTTACCTCAAAGGATATCAGTGAGTTAGAATTGCGTTTGAATAAGTTAGACTTATTGTATGCTCAATACGACGAGACTCAAACTCGTCTAGAATGCATCTCGGATAATATTGATCAACAGCTGTCCGAACGTGACGAGTTCGAATGTAGGTATTACAAAGCCCTAAGTAAAGGGCAGGAGATTCTGTCCAATTATAAAAAATCTCAAGCACCCCTGCCTACCGAGTACGGTTCACGCAGTGGTAAACAGAATCCCGTCAAGTTACCTACCATCCAGCTACCTAAATTTAGTGGTTCATATAACAATTGGCTGGAGTTTAGGGACACTTTCACCAGTCTTATTCATACCAATGACGAGATTGATGATGTGAACAAGTTTCATTATTTAAGAACGTCATTGGAGGGGTCAGCTGCCGTGGTAATTTCTTCCATCGAGTTCTCGTCAAGCAACTATAACGTTGCATGGAAGCTAATGTGCGATCGATTCGACAACAAACGTTTATTAATACAAAATCATGTTGCGTCTTTATTTAATATCGAATCGGTCACACGGGAATCGGCTACTAATTTAAAGCACATTCTGGATCAATTAAATAAGAACCTCCGTGCTTTAGAATCCTTAGGTGAGCCTACTAAACATTGGGATACCCTTCTCATTTACATTATTACTCATAAGTTAGATACCAAAACTTATCGTGAATGGGAGGAGTATAAAGGTCGCTTGGACGGAGAAAAACCCATTGAGCTACAACACTTCCTTGATTTCATGAGAATGCGCATCAATCTTCTGGACACAATAGAATTTTCACGTCAGTCTAACCAAATTAATTCAACTAATAATAATAATAAACCTTCGAAAATAAAGGCTATGGTTTCAACACAATGTAATAATAATAATAATTCGAGTAATAATAGTTCTAAGGACTCGTGTCCAAAATGTAGTGGCGAGCATAAACTGAGTACTTGTCCTCAGTTTTTAGCGTTAAGTAATGAAGCGCGACTGCAGTTATTACCTACTTTTAAGGTCTGCTTTAACTGTTTTTCGAAAAAACACTTTTCAAATACCTGTAAAAAAAATGGGTGTAAAATTTGTAGGCGTAAACATTCTGATTTGGTCCACGTTACAGATAAGCAGAAGCCGGTAGTGCAAAGCGAACGCACTGATAATAATAACATCAGCGCGAGCGCCTCCACCGCCGATCCAAGTAGTAACTTAACGTTATCAGCGAGCGTGTCGTCCGCGAGTCTTGAAGTAAACAGTCGCCGCGGGGACGTTCTTTTATCGACTGCGCTAGTTAAGTTATACGACTCCAACAATCGCGAACATATCGGACGCGCTGTATTGGATTCAGGTAGCACTTCCAGCCTAATGTCGGAACAAATGTTTCGTCAGTTAAACCTGCCTCATAATCGTATCGATCGATCTGTACTGGGTATTAATAATGTAACTACACATATTAATAAAATGTGTCGCTTGCGTTTGAAGTCATTAAATGAGACATTTACTACTAATTTACATTGTTTCGTTTTGCCTTCGTTAACAGAGAACGTACCTAGTCGTTCATTCGACATTTCAAAGCTCAAAATACCTACTGACATTTGTTTAGCGGATCCTCAGTTTTATGAGCCCGCGTCAGTGGATTTAATATTAGGTGCTGATGTTTTTTGGGACATTGTAGGATCGCAAAGAATTAATTTAGGTAAAAATAAGCCTATACTTTGCGAGACTAGGTTAGGGTGGATAGTTTCTGGTCCGATGAGTAACAGGTTTACATCTTATCTGCCCAACCCTATTCAATGTAATTATGTTAATGTTAATTCGACCTCTGATATTTTAAATCAAGAAATACAGAATCAACTCGCACGGTTTTGGAATTTAGAAGAAGTAAACAATGCTCCTTCTAGTTATTCATCGGAACAGAAGTTATGTGAAGAACATTTTGTAAAGAATACTACTCGTTTAGCAGACGGTCGTTTCTGTGTACGAATCCCTCTGAAAGAAGATCCTAGCGTTTTAGGTGATTCTTTTAATCGAGCTAAGCAGTGCTTTTTCTCTTTAGAACGCAGGCTTCTGAAACAACCGAAACTGTATAAAATGTATCGCGAGTTTATGTCGGAATATCAGTCGTTAGGTCACATGACGGAGTGTGAACTAAAGTTAAAGTATAATGATGCACATTTTATCCCACATCATGGCGTGTTACGTGAGGACCACGCAACCACCAAGTTGAGGGCGGTATTCAATGCTAGCTCGTCTACCACGAGCACTAATATAAGCCTGAATAGTATCCAGATGGTAGGTCCAACAGTACAGGACGATCTATTGTCTATTCTTCTACGATTTAGGCAACACAAGTTTGTAATTTTAGCCGACGTAGAAAAAATGTACCGGCAGATATCAGTGCATCCTGATGATAGGTATTTACAGCGTATAATATGGCGTGACGACCCACATCAAACGCTTAAGGCATTTGAATTAAACACAGTTACCTATGGTACCGCAAGTGCACCTTTTCTTGCTACCAGATGCCTTCAGCAGTTAGGACTTGAGTGTAAGGACAAGCAGATCGCTGAAATCATCCTTCATGATTTTTACGTCGACGATCTGTTGAGTGGCGGGGATGATTTAAACGTAGTGCAGGACATTCGTAGGAAGGTAACGGCTACCCTCGCCTCTGCTCGCTTGCCACTGAGGAAGTGGAAGTCTAATGAGCCTCAGTTAGTGTCGGAGTCCACCAAGTCCACGCATGATTTAAATATAGGAGGTAACGAACCGAGTAAAACTTTAGGTTTGGGATGGCAACCTGAATTTGATGAGCTGTATTTTCCGATCGGTACTTCAATTACAATAAAGGGAAATTCGAAACGTGAAATACTTTCTGTGATTTCTCAGATATTTGATCCACTAGGTCTTGTATCCCCGGTCGTTATTAAATTTAAAATGATGCTGCAAAGCTTGTGGTTAAAAAACTTGTCGTGGGATGAACCCCTGACGCCGGAGATCCAAGAAGCCTGGGAGGACGTAATTAAAAACCTGCATGTTTTGAACAGTCTACGTGTACCTCGCCGCGTGTTAATAGATAAATTCGTGCGATTAGAATTTCATATTTTTTCCGACGCCTCGGAAAAAGCGTACGGCGCGTGCCTTTACGTCCGTAGTATTGATAGCAGTGGCTATGTCTTAGTGCGGTTATTACTAGCTAAGAGTAGGGTGGCACCCATTAAGGCCACGACTATCCCCCGGCTTGAGCTATGCGGAGCTCTGGTTGCAGCTAAGCTGTTCGAAAAGGCTAACAGCTCGTTAAGAGTTAATGCAGCGTGTACTGTTTTTTGGACAGACTCCACTATTGTTTTAGGCTGGCTTAAGATGTTGCCTAGTAAGTTACAAACATTTGTTCGCAATCGTGTCGGTGACATTTTAGAAAAAACTGGTGATTGCGTTTGGCGACACGTTCCGACTGAGCTAAATCCAGCTGATTATGTGTCACGCGGAGTTAGCGTTGACGCGATTCAGCCTCTAGATATGTGGTGGTCAGGGCCAAGTTTTTTGAAGGAAGCTAACAGTAATTGGCCTTCCACTGTAGTACCTGAACCGCAAACTGAATTATCGGTTTTAGTTCAAACTGAAAATCCTTCAGATTTTATTAAGTTTGATCGTTTTTCAAATTTTAATAGGCTTAGGCGTGCAGTAGCGTACCTGTTACGTTTTATTAAAGGATGTAAGGGACGACGTGCCACAACCAATTTTCTCTCAGAAACCGAATTAACTGAGTCACTAACTGTCATCATTCGCACCTCACAAAGGGAATCATTTACCGAGTATAATCTATTATTACAAAAAAAACCCTTGCCTGCGAAGAGTGCTTTGTTAAAATTCAACGTGTTCCTTGATGAGAACAAGCTAATTCGGGTTGGTGGTCGTATCAGCAACTCAGACTTTTCGTATGATAAAAAACATCCGTTATTATTACAGTCCACACATCGAGTTACTCAACTGATGTTTAAATTTGAACATACGAAACTGATGCATGCTGGGCCACAGTTATTATTAGCCTCAATTAGAGAAGGTTACTGGCCAATCGGTGGCCGTAATTTGGCAAGGGCTACTTATCGTCAGTGCACGAAATGCACAAGAATGAAAGGAAGAGTTGTAGCTCCTATTATGGGTGATTTGCCGCGGCAGCGCCTTATTCCTTGTGGTTACCCATTTGAATCCGTCGGAGTTGATTATGCGGGCCCTATTTCCTCCGCTAGTCGACAAGGACGTGGTTGTCGCATTGTAAAGGTGTACATAGCCATTTTTGTATGTTTTACTACAAAGGCCATACATTTGGAGTTGGTAGGTGATTTGACGAGCAATAGCTACATTCAAACTCTACGCAGATTCGTGGCCCGTCGCGGAAAACCCCGTCATTTGTACTCAGATAATGGAACGTCATTTGTTGGAGCATACAATGAGCTAGCTAACTTCATAAAGCAAAATTCTGACTCGCTGTCTAGTGATTTGTCGAATGAAGGAATAAATTTTCACTTTATTCCGGTTTATTCGCCGAATTTCGGTGGATTATGGGAGGCTGGTGTCCGATCTACGAAATTTCATTTGTTAAGAGTGCTAGGCAACTGTCACCTAACCTACGAAGAATTGTATACGACTTTGACGCAAATCGAGGCAATTTTAAACTCTCGTCCACTCACTCCCTTATCTTCGCATCCAGACGATTTGACCCCATTGACCCCCGGCCATTTTTTAATTGGACGTCCGCTCACCGCCATTCCGACTGAAGACTACCAAGAACGGAAGACGGATAATCTTTCTCGATATCAGCGGATTGAACAACTCCGGCAGCATTTTTGGGCACGTTGGAGCAAGGAGTATGTTTCGGAGCTTCAGAGACGCACCAAGTGGCAGACTCAATCCCCAGCATTGGAGCTGAATTCGTTGGTCCTTCTGAAGGAGGATAATCTGCCACCGTTAAAGTGGAGACTGGGTCGGATTGTTAAACTTTTTCCCGGCCCAGATAATGTGGCTCGAGTAGCCGAAATCAAAACGGCCAACGGTATTGTGAAAAGATCATTTTCACGAATTTGTCCACTCCCGATCAGTGAAGACTGAAAACTGGTTGAAAGCAAAGCTTTCAACGCCCGGGGGCATGTCGACGCCTAATTCAACTTTTGTTTTTATACGAGCAATGACGCAGCTGATGTGCAGTGATTTTAATATCAAACAGGCATATTTTAGTATCGTAAATTGTGCATGTCATTATTCACCTTTTGTAACTAAGGTCGTTCTCACATATATTTGAAAATATATTCTTAGTGCAGTTAATTGTCCACTTTTTTTAATGACCTCGTGCCAACTCTATACAAATATCAGAATCAGAATGCACACCCACCAACAAGATTTTCGAGAACAGACAATTTCTTTATAATTTTTTTATAGCCGAATGGGCATCATTAAGTTTGTGCGCCGAGAAATTATTGCGAAATAATATTCGCTGTGTGTAATATGAATTTTTAATAAATACGCAAAATCATGTTCTTTTGGTCTACCTCATTAAAAGTTACTTATTGCAATCTCTTAAACTTCCTTCGGTAACTGGTGTTTCATATTCTGTTATGGCAAATCTAAATTTAAAATAAAGCTTTCATTTTCCAGCTTAAATAGTATGAACAAAAGAGCGATTCTGTTAAGAACCATGATTTTATCACGTAACTGATTTGCTGATGAAAGGTGATGATGAGATCCAAATTCAAAGTGGCCAACTTCATAATCACGTTTAAACCCTCAAACAGACTACCCAGAACAAGCTGTCAAGATACTAGGTAAATTTGAGAATCGCATTTATATGCTGTGAAAGAAATATATTATAACAAGAAACTGTTGTATATGTATGAGAGAATGCCTTACTCGGTGACGCACTGAAAATTAGTTTAATGTTTGTAGGTCCGCCACGTGGTCTGCAGATATGAACTGAGTCAGCTAGGCAATAAACTTGGCTCCGCTTCAAAACACCAAAAGACTTCATAATTCGGCGTAAAACATCAAACAATTTAGCCGACACTCTGAAATGATAATCAAATCCGGCGGACTCACACAAATATTTGGAATAGGAAGTTGGGATGAGATATAGAATAACACTTCCAAATATTTGTCTCTTCCGTTTGAATTCCGGCCAAGAATTCAACAGATACTTTAAAGTTGTTCCTAATATTATTTCGGCGCGATGACCTTTTAATTTGTGCTTTGCTATAAGTGTTTTGTGCGGTTACTTATTATCATTTTCCTGAAAACAGACGATTTTCTTATTTTTCATTGCGTACCTAATTACTCATTGTTTCGAAAGATTATCTGGGGCTAAAGGTGTTGCACTTCTATATCGTCTTGGTAGCAGAAAGAAAGATAAAAATGGCGGGTAAAACCACAACTGAGTCCAGCCGATAAAAAAAACGAATGCAGTTTAAGTAACTTTGCTAAACTTGGAAATTAAGGATGCCATTCAAATCTTAGCGCACTCGTACCTAGCTATCATTTGTGACGTCAATGGTGATGTGTAAAATTTTATATGTGCATATGTACACTAAATGATTTTTAGATATTATAGTCGTACGTTCTACTAGTAAATCGATTCAAATAATGTACAAATATCCCATTTAGTTCAAGTGGTTCAGATTACTTTATACAGTAAATAGCGGCTTGACTTAACTTAAATTAATATTTATTAAAAACATAGATTTTATTAAAAATAAATTCAAATTTTGCTAAAAAAACGCCAAAATAAAAAAAAAACAAGTTTACCATTTCGCTTACAAGATGGCTTCCATCTATCTGAGATGCAGTTAGTTGTTAAATACATTCTAAAGCACGAAGGTAATACTCTTTACACATAAATTGTGCGTAATGGATTTTTTTACATTGTAATGGACCAATAGTTAACAGAAAACACCAAAATACATAAATCCACCATTCACATTTATTTAATGTTTATGTTTGCTTGAGATAACATTTTAATCTCTTAATTAAATAATTTAAGAAAACTTATTAAACCCAAAACAAGTTTAACATTTCATTTTATTTTATTTATCTACTTATACACGACTAGACACAGTACGCTCCATACAACTTTGACCGTTTCCTTTGTATAAAACTTACGTATTAAAACTTATTTGGCATCGATAAATCAAGAATTGCTTCAAATTCCACGCGCAAGGTAACTTTTGAGAATCTTACTCTAAGGGAATATGTTTTTTTCGCGACCGGCTCCACGTGGGTGCGAGCTAACTAAAATTAAATTATTTTCCAGTACAGCGTAATTTAGTTATTTACACTCACCTGATGGAATCCGTTTCTGGTTGAATGAGTAACAAGCGAAATATTCCTGGTGGGTTACAAAAAACGTGCCTACGTGCAGCACTGTTACAGTTTCCGGGGGGATTTTCCTAAAACATAAACTGCTGAGATGGACAAGGGCGTAGGCCGTGGTCTGAGATTTACTATCTCATACGATTTACTGTGATGTTGGCCCGCGATTGAATGGATAAGTAATAAAGTTAGTTAACTCACGACTATCTATGGATTTAGTTTAATCTTTATAAATTTGATATTGTAGTGGAAAGCAACCAACTATAATATAATAAAACTGTAACAGGACGAAGTCTGTAGAGTTCTGTGCTTTACTATCGCTACTGAGCCCAAAACAATTTTTTATTTATTTTTTGGTCTGTCTGTCTGTATCTTGGCTGCGCATCACGCCGAAACTACTGGATGGATTTGAATGAAATTTGGTATAGGAGTAGCTGATACTCCGGTTCAACATATAGGTTATCCCGGATCCCGGTGTATCCCGGAATTCAGCACGGTTCTCTTGGGAGAGGAGATGAAAATCAAAGTAATTCATTAACGCGTACTCTGATTTCACTCAATCTTTTTTTTTTGTCAGAAAGGAGATACTTTAAAATTTATCTTGTAATTATTTCAAGGTCGTCGTCAGTAATCCATTGCTTCGTGATTGGAAGACAAACAAACACTTTCACACGCACTAACTCAGCGCAGACGAAGACGCGGGCATCAGCTAGTTTATAATAATAATTGTTAAATGTGTCCAGGTCGTGTATTATCCTATTAAGCCATAGTTGCTAGCGAGTTCTACTTCTTCTGTGGAGCCGGTTTCCGAACGTGATCAGTAGAAAACGCCCTGTTAAGTTGGGCGCAGAGGCAATGTTTTCGAAGGAATTTTTTGTGTTTTCCGGCTGTGTTCTGGCTAGACAACTTCTACTACTGCTACTGTACTGTTCTGATCCTAGCTAGTGCATAGTAAATAAAAACTGTAAAACAACTTTAGCTCTAATTCATTCATATAAATTATGAAAAACGATGCCTTACGTTTTCGATACACATACATATCATCACGTAGGTGAACTCGATTATCAAATTTTCCACGGTTGAATGAATCCATCGTGATCTAGAAACACGTTTCTTTAATAGATAGTTTACATCAACATTGTAGGAGGATAACATTTGAATCGGGAAGTTTGCGCGATGCTGAAATATTACCGGCTATTTGCCGATTAGGCATTCATTTGTTGGATACTTAAATATACAATTGACGTTGATCTACTGTTGTTGAACTTGTTACCTAAACGATTATTTCTTGGTAAGTAAATATTGCTACGCCTAATTCTAGCGAAAGGAAAGCAGACGGTGATGAAATTTTATGTAAAGAAAGACACGGCCTTGTCTTTCTAAGGTAGACTTTCTTTGCACATTCGATCAATCTTAAAAGATATCTTATACTGTGTAAATACTAATAAGTACCATATCTAAAGGTAAAATTATATACTACCGCTTCAATATATCTTATTAAATAGATACATCATTATAATAATATTGAAAGAACTCAAGGATTCGAACTTAAATTATAAAAAATGTTTAATTTAAAACCTAAAACTTTCAAAAAAAGAGTTTTACACATGAACTAATGAATAGTTAGATAACAAAGTGATCCAATTAAGGAGAAACGGGACGCTAGAAAGTGCGCACAGATTTACGAATTATAATAGCTTCGTAGGTACTTTGGAGAAACATTACGAGTATAGTAGCAAAAGTATTTTGAAATATTTTGTTGATAAAAAATAAACTTTGTGTAAAAATGTAAGACTGTTGCCAAAAAGGACACGGACAAGACGAAAATGAGCCCTGAAATAAAGAGCTATCAATGGAAAGAGCTCGAATAAAACTAAATGAAACACAAATGAATGCACTCATACCAGTTCAAAATAACAAGTCTGTCAGCGGCCATAGTGAATTTTCACTAAATCGAAGTTCCCGAACGTTAGAAAACAAACATGTCCGAATTCCCGCCAATGTGCAAACATTTAAACAAAATTAACAAAGCATCAATCTGCCACGGCAGCCCACGCGCCGGCGCAACTGTTCAACTGTTCTTAATATAAACTACTTGTTTACTTTTTAAGATAATATACGAACACCGGCGGACTAAATCTGGCCTTTACGAGCTTAAAATAATTTCACGTACGCCACGCCGCGTGCGTCGAGCGAGTCATACGCCGGCGTGCCGGTACTCCTTCCGACATTTTGCCTTTTTTAGTAATCCAGATTTTCTGTAATGGAAATGCTATAAAGCCATTGTTTGATGATAATTCAAGAGAAAAGTAAGAATATACCTAGAACGTGGATGGCTGTAGGCGCCTAACTAATTTATTATTTAAGTGAACCTTAACTGAAAATCTTTGATTAATCAATCTAATTAAGTAATGCATTCCATTTATGCGGTTCCCGGGCTAGATTAAACACGTAGCAAGAGTAGAAATTACTACAGGTTAATTAAGATTAATTTGTGTAGTAGGTAATAAGATTATATTAAGCCCTGTTGAGCTCTGACAAGTTAAAAAAGTCCTGGGATGATCACCACTACCAATTCACTATCAGTAATCTTAATTTGGATAAGAAAATATATTTAAAAACTGAAGAGACTATGCAATTTTAAATGTTTTTAGTATACTTTTTCTTTCGGGACTTTCCGGTGCCAAAGTTTTAACACGGTCCTCGATTTAACGCGATCCTGGACTCGCAATACCTAGCCCAATTAATAACCATATCAGCTTGAAGTCATAAAGTAAGCGTTTCTAACCCTAAGTGATAAATATAGCATGGGTCCCGGTTATGGTGCCTTCATCATCATCATGATAGACCCATTACCGGCTCACTACAGAGCACGGGTCTCCTCTCAATATGAGAAGGGTTTGGCCATAGTCCACCACGCTGGCCATGTGCGGATTGGCAGACTTCACACGCCTTTGAGAACATTGCTATGGTGCCTTACATTATTAAAATTGTGATTATAATCGTAAAAGCCTGCTTACGTCTATGGAGCTATGGGAGAAAAAGCTTGCCTCCTGTTTATGCCATTAATGAATGGGCAGAGAATTATGATGATATGGTAAACAAAACTGGTAGGTCTTCGATTATAGATCTGTTCTGATCGGTATATTGCGGGTACAGTAGTCCCTCGTTATCTCATGCGCTGTCTCGTAAAGAGAATGATGTTCTGTTGGCAACGAATAGAAGCACCCATGTGACGTGTGCACTTATATGTACATGAACTGGTAATAACAACAGTGAAATGCACGTCAGAGTGACGTCTCCGCACCTAATGATCCTGAAGATAATAATAATGCCTAAAGACAAGTAATCACCGTGGAATTCGGCCTACGTAGTAAGCATTAAATCTATAAAGGTAGGGTGGCCATCAAATACTCATCAACAGTGTATTTGTCTTTTTGATTAAATTTAATAGTACAAATATATATATATATTTTTTATACACCACAAGTGAGCCCTTGACGGCATCTCACCTGATGGTAAGTGATGATGCGGTCTAAGATGGTAGCGGACTAACCTGTTAGGGTATGTTAAACCCATACTCCTAATTGGTTTCTACACGACATCGTGCCGGAACGCTAAATCGCTTGGCGACACGTCTTTGTCGGTAGGGTGGTAACTAGCCACGGCCAAGCCTCCCACCAGACCAGACTCAAGCCGGGAATCGAACCGAGGACCTCCAACTTTAAAATGCAACAGAGCGCGCGCTGCGCCACGAGGTCGTCAAAACCTGTACCTGTGCCACGTTGTACCTATTTCCAAGCCCTTACGCCTATTTTCTTCGCATTATGCGCCAAAAGTGAGATAGTATTAAAATTATAAGGCTGTTTATTATAAGTGCATAATATCTAAAATTTTCATTACAATCATTTTATTTATTAGCCTATTTTAGTATCACTTCCTCAGAAGGAAATATAGTTTAAATTCAGGTATCCGAAGTGGATCAACGAGGCAGTGAGAATCTGTGATCAACGTTGCGTAGTTGCGTTGTAAAACCTCGGCGACACAACTTACCTAGGCTGGGCAATACATTACTAAGCATTACAATAATGTGAAGTGATTATAAGATTAGATGGCGCTGTAGCCGTGTAAACATTAGCTCCGGCATAATTATTGTACTATTATTATTTCTGCAAGTTATTCCAGCGAAAAATTTATGTGCACACATAGATGATCGTGCGATTGATAAGTGATAGTGTTATCTAAGTGTAAATCATCCTATAAACTAAATTAAACAAAACTATTTATCTCAAGTTATCCATGTGCATAAATCCGTAATTCATTAACAGTGCTTCAGTAAATTGAGTGATCCGGTATTGAAGTTAAGTTTTCTTCACAGCAAGATCATAACAAACAGTGAAAATTAACATTTCTTGCAATATATCAAAAGATTAAACCAAAAATTTGAAAGTCTCAATAACTGCCATTGCTCTTCAACGACATCTAGGTCGAGCCACGTCCTTTAAGACCGGAACAATTACGATAAATTACTGATCGTGATAACCAACGTATTAGTGTTTCATGGTGTCGTTAGATGGAGCCACACGTATTAATCTTGTGTAATTGACGAGTAGTAGCATCGTTAGTGCCGTCGAGTAACATTACTCTATTTCGTCAGTTACACACAAGTTTGCGTGGCGCAGTGTGTCGGCGCCGGTATCTACAATCATAGTCGTGATTTAATAATTATTTATAACTCATTTTTTCTTTATTTGTAAATTCTTTTACAACGACCAAATTTTACAATTACTACAATGACCGGCAAATCGTGCGAAATGGAATGTGCTGGCTGCAAAAACGCTATACCTAGGAGTCGAAACACTCTGCAATGTTTTACTTGCAGACTCGTTTTCGACCTCCTATGCGCCAACGTCTCGGAAAGAAAGTTTGCACTTATGAATAAAGAGCACAAACAATCGTGGTCGTGCCATGGCTGCCGCAGCAAACAGCCAAAAAGTGACAATTCCAATACCCCCATTCGGCCTACTAATACAACACCCGCACAATCGTACATCTCTCCAGCCGAAACTGATTGCAGTAACGTTACGAAACGCACTAAAAGTAAAGATTTGCCACAAACACAATCACCATCATCAATCATAGATCCCAGCATAATGAATGCCATCAAAAGCGAAATTCAGTCTGCCGTACAAAATTCTGTAAAAGTCGCAATCGATTCCTTTTTTTCTAGAGAATTTGACCAAATCAAATCAGAACTGAGAAAACTGAATGATATTAAGGAATCTGTGGAATTTCTGACTGCTGAGTACGATCGAATCCAGTCAAATATCAAGTCTTCGGAAGAAAAAATTAAATATTTAACCCAAGAGAACGTAAATCTGAATGAAAGCCTTGAATCCTTATCTGCTAGATTAATTCTTCTGGAACAGCACTCACGTGAAAATAATTTGGAAATCAATGGCATCCCAGAAAACAAATCCGAGAATCTATACTCAGTTATGAACCAACTTGGCGCCACCATCTCCTTACCTATACAGGAATCCGATATCATGGCGTGTACGAGAGTCCGTAAATTGGACGAGTCAAGCAAAAGGCCTCGTACCGTTGTAGTAAAGCTCCGAAATACTAGAGTTAGAGACTCAATCATTGCTGCGGTGTCTAAATTCAACAAAAATAAATCTAATGATCGCCTAAACTCAAGCCACCTGGGCTATAGCACCAACAAATCCTTTATCTACGTATCTGAACACCTTTCCCCGTACTACAAAGCTCTGCACGCCCGTGCAAGAACCGTTGCAAAAGAAAAAGGCATTCGATACGTTTGGATAAGGAACGGGCGTATATTCATTAGGAAAAGTGACCAATCGCCAGCTAAACAAATTAAGTGTTATGAAAATCTAAACAATCTTTAACTTACTATACAGCCACACGAGACAAGAAATTCAAAAATACCTGTCACAATGTTTAATATTTATTACCAAAATTTCCGCGGAATGAACACTAAATTAGACGACATACGCTTGGCGACACTGCAATCTAATTACGACTTGATAGTGGCGACCGAGACATGGCTAGACAACTCTGTTGTTGACGGCGAGCTATTCTCCAATAGTTACAACATATATAGAAGAGACCGTCAATCCACCTCGCTATCGCATAAGTCAGGCGGAGGAGTCTTGTTTGCTGTTTCCAATAGATTCGAGTCTCGCCGACTAGAACATTGCGAGAGTATTTATGAAGATCTTTGGATTAATGTTAAGTTCGACAATAACGGTGTTTTAAAAAATCTGTTGGTCTGTGTACTGTACCTACCACCACCTGTAACTGTTAATACCTTGAATGCAATTCTGGATAATATCAGCTCCCTTCTGCAGTCTCATCAGGGAGATGTTTTAATTTTAGGCGACTTTAACTTGGGTTTCATCAACTGGGTAAGCAATGATAACAACAACGCGTTAAGTGTACCCTCAAATTACAGCAATGATCTAGGTTTCTCATTAGTTGATTTTCTCTCGCTAAATAACCTAGTACAATATAACCAAATAAAAAATCACAATGGACGCGTCTTAGACCTGGTGCTTTCAAACTTTGACAACATTAAAGTTACTAACTCACTCGACCTACTGAGTAAACTTGACCCGCATCATCCAGTATTAGACATTGAAATCACGAAAAAACACAACAGCGTCTTAATTAGTAAGCCATTCGCTACACATTGCTTCAAAAAAGCGAACTACTGCGCTGTAAATTCTGAACTAAGACGAGTCGATTGGGATTATGAACTTGAAAACTGTAACGATGTCAATGTCATGGTTCAAAAATTCTACCTTATTCTGAATAAAATTATCAATTTAACTGTCCCGAAAATTTTCCCCAAAAACCGGAGGCATCCTGTATGGTTTACACCCAATTTACTAAAGCTAATTACTGAGAAAGAAAGAATTAGGCAAAAATTTAAAATTTACAGTAATCCTAGAGACGAATTTGAACTTACACTGGCCAAGAACAGGGTGAAATCATTAATGTCAACATGCTACTCCAATTATATCATGGGAACTGAACAGGCTATCTGGCGCACCCCCAGAAAATTTTGGTCTTACGTTAAGCAGAGGAAGGATGACACCACCCAAATCCCCTCGGAAATGACACTTGATGACAAAACAGCCAATTCCGGTAACGAAATAAGCAACCTTTTTGCACAACATTTCTCCTCCCTGTTTACAGATCCCGTAACTAAAAATCAGATAGACAAAAACATCTATTCAGACTCTTTTATACAAAAATCACTGTCTAGGATCTCTATAAGTGAACGCGAGATAGGTAAAGTGCTTAAGTCACTGGATCCCAGCAAAGGTGCAGGACCCGACGGATTACCTCCAATATTCATTAAAAAATGTCACAAGAATCTAACCCTGCCCCTCAAGATTATTTTTAATAAATCTTTAGAAACGTCTATTTTCCCGGCGGTATGGAAGGCTGCAAACATCTTGCCCATTTTTAAGAAAGGGGCCAAAAACAACATTCGTAATTACCGTCCTATATCCATGTTAAATATATTTTCGAAAGTCTTTGAAAAACTAATATGTCCCATTCTGTCTCATTACTCTAATAATATCTTATTAGTCTGCCAGCACGGATTCTGTCGCAATCGGTCCACAGTCACAAATCTGGTAAGCTATGCATCAGATTTATGTATGAGTGTCGACAGCAAGCAACAAGTCGACTCAGTATACACCGATTTCAGTAGCGCCTTCGATAAAGTCGACCACAATATCTTAATTTTAAAGCTAGGGGCTTACGGTATCCACGAGCCATTGCTCTCGTGGTTTAGATCGTACCTTCAACACAGACCTCAAAGAGTAACCATAAAGGGCTATACTTCTGATTCCTTCTTTGCCACATCTGGAGTCCCCCAAGGATCTCATCTGGGGCCTATTCTGTTCCTACTGTTCATTAACGATATCACACAAAGTATCCGGTACAGTCAGTGCTCAATTTTCGCTGACGATCTCAAAATTTACCGGGTGATAAAAAACGTTGAGGACAGTCGCTTACTCCAGGAAGACCTCAATTCCATTCAAAAGTGGTGTGCCATTAACAGAATGAAGTTAAACGCCTCAAAGTGCGCACATATAAAATTTACTCGTAAAAAGAACATAATACCTACGAAGTACTTTGTATATAGCCAACAGCTCGAAGAGGTCAATGTCATCAGAGATCTCGGTATAATATTCGATAGTAAGCTCACCTTTAAAGACCACATTGATCATATTGTCTGTAAGGCGTGGAAATTGCTCGGTTTCATCAAGCGTAACACCGCCGTTTTTAAAAGAACAGACTGCATATCCAGGATCTACCACGCGTTAGTACGCAGCATTCTGGAATACGCCGTCCCGGTATGGAACCCACACTATAGAACACACGTAGACAGAATAGAGCGAATACAACGTTCCTTTACGCGTTATCTGGCCTTTAAAGACAAAACATGTCCTTACAGAGCTGACTACGACGCTCGCTTAAATCATTTTAAAATACATTCCCTCGAAAAACGAAGACAAGTGACTGATCTCATAACTTTATATAAAATTGTTCGTAATTTTATGGATTCCACCGACCTGCTACAACAGATAAGCATCAACGTCCCCCGTCGTATTCCTAGACACCCCAACCAAAAAATATTTGTTCCTAAATTTTCCAAGACCAACTTAGGAAAATTCTCCCCAATAAATAGAATAGTTAGTGTATACAATAACTTGACGAACCATGACATCGATATCTTTCACGACACCCTAACTAGTTTTAAGAAAAAAATATTTCTACATGTATAGTTCTCATTTTTGTTCTAGTATTTATTTTAAGGCTGTATATTTCGTTATTAATTAATTTTATACTTTTTTGTTTTATATTGTTATCACGAATGTACTAATAATGTAATAAATCTGTAATGTACTGTAATGCAAATTTTTAACCGGAGAAACTGTAATGCTGTATACACCTGTAACGATAACTGTACTCGGCTTAGACATACGTTATATCGTTTTATTTTTAATGCTTATACAGTGTATCAATGGTGTATCTTGTGAAATAAATAAATAAATTATAAGGAATGCATTTTAATATACGTTCACACTTAAATTTCTTCGTTGATATTTGCATATTTTGATGCAAACCGGCCGGCATCTTGATGGAGTCATTCTACACAGAAGTGTCCCGGGTTATATCGCTCGCTGGTGGCCCTGCGTAAAGTAAGCATTAACCTGCGTATTATAAACATTGAATCACGAGCACGTGAGCCGTTAACTTGGTGCTGTTCCACCGAATGCTATTCGCGGAGCTCCAGTGCGGATTCCACACGACTTTGTAACGAGCTAATTTGAACACACACCCCCACTTTCTGTAGCCGGTGGCGTGTCCAGAGCTTTTGATCTGGGTATGCGACACGCAGGCGTATGCTACAAAATGGACATTCTCTGACTCCTAATTTTAAAAATGTATCTGTACTTTGAAGCTGTGATGGACTAGTGGTAAGGGCATTCGCCTCCTAATAATAGGTCGGGAGTTCGAATCCGGGCACGCATGTCTAACTTTTCAAAGTTATGTGCGGTTTTAAGCAATTAAAATATCACTCGCTGCAACGGTGAACAAAAACATCGTGAGGAAACCTGCACGCCTAAAAGATTATAATATTTTCAAAGGCGTGTGAACACCACGCTGGCCTATCTGCGGATTGGCCAGCGTGGTGGACAATGGCCAAACCCTTTCATATAGTGCACCTATAGTGTAGCCGGCAATGGGTTGATCATGATAATCTGTACTTTTTATTGCTTAATATAACCTCAACTTCAATGCACGATACTTATGACCTTCTCGCTGTCACATTAAATTTGGAGGTCCTGGGTTCGATTCCCGGCTCGAGTCTGGTCAGGTGGGAGGCTTTGGCCGTGCTTAGTTACCATCCTAGTGACAAAGACGTGTCGCCAAGCGGTTTAGTTTGCCATACTCCTGACAGGTTAGCCCGGTACCACCTTAGACTGCATCATCACTTACTGGGTGAGATTGCCGTCAAAGCTAGCTTATAGTGGATAAAATAAAATAAAAAATAAAAATAAAGTCCAGTGGTACTCCCTGCCGGAACAGCTTTTTACTCAGTTTTGTTTTGCACGGAGTACCTCCTGATTACATTTATGTCATGGCTCTACCAACTACAAACTTGATGTAACCTTGATGTAACCTGTGAAGTACCTATCACTCAACTAGACTTAACCAAATCATTATAAGATTCATCAGATTTACAGGCATCATCTAGGGTGTTTGTTATATTATGTAAATACAATTTATCTACTTCAATTTTTTTTAAAATTTTTCTCGATACATTTATCCCATCTACTCGTATCTATCTATATATCTATACATCACTCAAAACTAAGTATCTTTCTTTATATATATTCTATTTATATACAATACTACGAGTATGTTATATTTATATACTATAGAGACAACAGATTCAATGTACCTATTCATTGTTTAATATAGCGATTACGTTGATAAATAAGTCGCCATGTTAGCCATAGCCCCGAAACGAAGTCGCTAAATATTGGGATAGATTATATTGACAGACCCAGGGTCATAGAGTGGAGCGATGGAGGGAGTTACGTTTTCTCTACAGGCCTAAAAGACCTTTTACAAGGTAACGATTGCCACAATCCACGGTAACGTACCGTGTTATACCTCGATCGAGCGGAAAACTTTTGTAAATAAACACTATGCGGATTTTCTGCGGCTTAGACTACTGACACACTGCAACCAAACCAAAGCCTTTTAAAATTTAAATACTTATCAATAAACAAAACATATTTATATATACCAGACCAGAGTAACCAACAGAGCTCCAACGAGTAGCGAGCGGAAGTGGCAATGAGCGGGCCATAGCTCAGGTAACTATTTACTTCGGGATTCCAAGGTATTGGAATGGCGGCCCCGTATCGGTCAACGCAGCGTTGGTCGACCAAAAATAATATTGAAACCAAATTGAATAGGTAGTTTTTTTAAGAACATTCAAAATGTAACTTAATGGTTATTTTTCAATATATGTAGAGGAACTGCAGCATATTTGGAATACTAGTTTGTTTTTTGAGAATAGTTTTAAGGAGAAACGAGATAGCATAGTAAAAATTACAATAAATTATTGCAAAATTATTAAATTTTCATACTAAACCAATCAAATATAACTAAAACCAAAAATCTTGTCAAAATGCCTATTTAATTAAAAAAACTCCAAAAATGAGATTTGACATGAGGTGCAGGTAATTTGGAATATAGTATTTCAAATTATATTTACATTTTTTCTTTGACATTAGGTGACGCTTTTTCTTAGAAAGTAATAGATTTCTTACCATTGTTAATAATTTATAATGTTTTCATTTATAAAGGTCTTCTAATTTAAAAATAAAATAAAAAATAACATCTAATTATTCACTAATCAGTCACCCACAAACAAACAAAGTCAAGAATATACCTTATTCATTGTGTAATAAAATATAATATGTTTGCATTTAACGAATGTTTATGTTATATTTTGCATGAAGGAAGTATTAAAAAGCAAAATGTCAATGAAACTGAAAAGTAAAATTATGAACTCATGCATCTTACCTACCCTAACCTACGGCTGCCAGACTTGGAAATACAGCAATAAAACAAGGCGAATGATAACGTCCTGCCAAAGAGCTATGGAGAGGAGTATCACAAATATAAGAAAAATACATAAAATACGCCACTGCATTATTCGACAACAAACCAAACTTATCGACGCTCTCTCCTTTTCACTAAGATCTAAATGGAACTGGGCCGGCCACGTCGCTAGGCTTACCGACGATCGTTGGACTATAAGGCTGACAAAATGGCCAGGCCCAAGTGGCACGCGGGCTAGAGGCAGACCATATAGCCGATGGGACGACGAAATTAAAAGCAAAGCAGGACAAAATTGGCTGGTGGTGGCTAGAGACAGGCAGCGATGGATATCTCTGGGGGAGGCCTTGACCCGCGAGGGGTTTTCCAATAATTAATTACTTCACTAAACTTACATATTTATATTTATTTAGTAATAAGTTAGTGTTAAGATTTTAGAATTGTAATTATGTTTTAGTTTGTTTTAAAGGAAAAATAAAAGGCTTTTTTATTTTTTATTTATTTATTTATGTTATATTTTAATATTTAGATATATATGGATAAGCTATTTGCTTATTATATATTATTGCTATGCGATTCGATGATTAAGGGGTTGCCTCGAGGAGATTGCTCGAAAACACCGCCTTTGTACGTTTTATTTTAAATTTTTCTTAACTTTGTGCAATGAAGACTATAAATCTATCTAACTAGACTGAGCAAAGATAATGTACGCTCGATGGATCCCAGCCTTAGTGCACGACGCCCGAACTCTAATGGACACGAAATAATAGGTGTAACATTACGTAATTGCCGGAGGAATAACCCACTGACACAGTTCCGCGCAAAAACTGCGATTAGACCCACCACTTAGTTACTTTATTGTTTACGAATCCGCCACCGTGATGAGATGCACAGCGATGATAGCTCCGTCGTGAAGGCTGACTAACGGCCGGAACATAACCCAGACTAGGCTTCGAGGGAAGTCAACGTAAAAGACGAAACTATTTTTATAACGCGGATCTACAACGTGGCTAAATTAACTGATATAAATCGTCACTTAAGAATAAAGCGTTATTCAATGAGAGTCACTTAATTCCGTCCATTGCAGTTCGGATATTGTCATCAAGCCCAGGCCTATAAAAATTGTGATTTATAATAATCTGGTATTCTAAAACTGTCATGAATTGACGAGAAACAATTTCATAATTAATTCTAAATTCATTAATTTCATATTACACAATTAAAAATCATGTACATGTTTTAACAAAAGCCGGGTAAGTATTTAAAATTAATTAAAATATCATATTTGTAATACACATAATATATATAACTCCAGAAAAAAATATCCTATTTTCCTCTCTGCGATAAAAGTAATCGTACAAAATTGTATCAGTTGAGTTTAAGTCGATTCTATTGATGACTATTAAACAAAAGAAGCAGTGATAGCCTAGTCGTTAGGGCGTCAGCATCCTCATCAGAGGTCGGCGGTTCGAATCCGGGCACGCACCTCTAACTTTTCGAAGTTATTTGCGTTTAAAATAAATATCACTTGCTTCAACGGTGAAGGAAAACATCGTGAGGAAACCTGCACGCCTGAGACTTCTCCATAATGTTCTCAAAGGCGTGTGAAGTCTGCCAATCTGCACATGGCCAGCGTGGTGGACTATGACCATATTGAGAGGAGACCCGTGCTCTGTAGTGAGCCGAGAATGGGTTGATCATGATGATGATGATGATGATAAAACAAAAGTAACAGTCACGATTATTTAGCATATCATAAAACAATGTCTGGACGCTATAAGTATGGATTGTTTATATCTTTTATGGCAGTTTATCTTCACAATCGCAATTGTTGTGTTTATTCCGGATTATACACGATCGGGGAATCACTGTTTTATTTTATATTTTAGCTATATTTAAGCGAATGTATCAAATTTGTTTTGTACGATGTTTGTCTGTTAATGGTGAGTTCGCATTTGTCAGAGTCGAATGCGCCGCACGCCACAAATTTTACATATATATTCTAATACGATCATTAGCCGCACACTTTTCAAACTATGTTTATCAGTGACATTCAAGCTGTGTTAATTAGGTTAACCCAAATAATATTATGAAACTAAAAATGACAGTTTACCTTAAATTTTTATGAATATTGCTATGAAGTAAATGTTGCTAGGTCATGTTTGGTAGGCGTCATCGTCTGACGCATCGCCTCAAAGCTTAGAACGATTATAATATTATAGACAGGAGAAAGTTTTTGCAAAATTTGCAAATGATGCCTGTGTATACCTTCAACATGTATCCCTGTTCGTCATCTCATTATAAAGCTTGTCTTAGTTTTGGAATGCTGTGCTTATGCTTTGCTTATTGCTATCTACTATATTATAGAACTATCAAAAGCTGTATCAAGATGCAACCCTTCCATTTCGTCTAATTACGGTGTGTATGTAAGGATCCGTGCAGGCGGTATATTCGGCGCTGTCTAATGTGCGTTCACGTTTACTTAATTCACTAACTAGGATGTGGTTAGTTGAATAACGGTAAGTTAGTTTATTCAAATTAGACGGTTATTATGATTTATGAGCCAAAACCAGTTTGTATGATCATCTTATTTATAGCGTTTTAAGTAATTAATGTGGTTACATCCGTGATGTTGATCTAAATCCTGTTGGTAACTAAGCCAATATTTTATTTTTTTAAAACGAACTAAACCATTTTAATATACATAATTTTAAACAGCGATAGCCTAATGGGTAAAACTTTAAAATTTATCAGGGTGACCGAGTTGGATTCCCGGCGCGCACACCTAACTTTTCAGAGTTATGTTTGTTCAACTAGATATGCCTGAGAATTGTACGTATTTTTCCTAAAGGCGTGTGAAGTCTACCAGGCCGAACTCGGTCAGCGTGGCGGACATTATTTTCATGTTGAGAAGAATGACCGCCACGCTGTGTGACAGACACACCTGTAATGGGTAACGGGTTGAAAATGATGACGACGATGACGCCATCTTAAGTCAGAAAACATTTTTGAAAGCACGTTTATTCCTTTTTAAGTCAAGACTATACGAATAAATATACAATCGTTCGTACGCTAAATAAAGAAAAATTTTACGTAAAAAAAATTTACATTAGTAAACACAGTAAAGTAAATTGAACTGACTCCAAACTGAGTTTTATCAAATATAGCAAATTATACTTTTTGTTTATTGTTTGTCATGGACTTCCGCAAAGTAACGCCTGCTTCTATTCATTATTTAAATACTTGACGTGTTAGTCACCAAAAAGAGTACCTAGCTCTACGTGAAAAAATAAATTTACTGACTCCCACTTACACATAGGAAACACACCAACTACGGTTTCATAGAGAGAAGAGCCAGATTTATGCAGTGAGATATCCCTAGGGTGAGATTTATTCCTGCTTTGGCGTTGGAGTGGCGAACTGCTACGACCGTAGCTCTGTAGAGGTGCTACGTTAGGTTTAGGTTTAAAGATCTTTATTCTCAGAAGAAACAATTTCACTTGATGAGAAATTAATAAAATAAAACAGTTTACAATAAAGAAATAGTAGGCCAAAAAGTGGCGTGTTTACAAATTTACACAATGATTTTTAAGTTTATTTTTGAATGCTGTAAATGACTTTTCGCAAAAAATATCTTTGGGTAAGCTATTATACATTTGTGCTCCCTCAACCTGTATTGTTTTACTGCCATAATTTGTTCTAGTTTTGTATAATCTTAACTTATGTCTACGTTAGTTGGTGTATCCTCATTCTAGCGCCTTCTTCGTCTTGCGTCTTTCAATCTACCGCCTGTAGTTACTCGTAATTGGCTTGACCAGTGACCTGTCCCTACATCCTTTAACAATTAGTAATAAGTAAATTATTCCCTCAAAATTTATCCATTACCACACAACTGCACCCTGCGGTGTTTTTATTTTAAAAGTTTTTTTAAGTTGGCACTACTGCAAGGGAGCTTGAAAGGGGACTACTCCAGTTTTATCACTGACAAAGTAGAAAAATATTGATAAATTGTAAAATGATGTTGAAAAAATTTTATTTCCGGTAAAATCTGCCTTTCGAACCGTAGAGTTCGGTAGAGTCACTATTAAGAAATAGATAAGTTTCTATGAAGTAAGTTTAATGAAATAAATTGACGACCTCCGTGGCACAGTGCTGCACGCTGTGGTCTTATAAGTGGGTTGTCCCGGGTCGATACCCGACTGGGGCGTATCGGGAATTTATAATTTCTGAATTTTCTCCAGTCTAGCCTGGTGTGTCCAACCGTGTCTAGTGACACTGCTGCGATAAACATGTTGCAGTGCCAATGTCACAGCAATAGTAAGATTTTTTTTTGTCATTTTTTGAAGCATGAAATAAATTAATTTTTTTTTTTTTGGTGAAGTGGTATTGGAAGTAGCCCGCAGGAACAAGTTAGCCAGCTACTTTCCTAGTTGCATTATTTCTTACTACCAGGTGAGATGATGAGGTAGTCAAGGATTTGTAATGGAATATTAAAAAATATTCTTTTCATGTCTAATTTAAAGTAAGTGTTAGTTAAAATAAGAACTTGATTTTAGAAGTACTATGACAGATTTTATAAAGCGCAGTCGGGGATATAAGCTGCATTGATTAAACGCGCGTACGCCGAAAGGTCATAGGATCAACTGATTTAATACAGATAGTTCCGGGAAATCGGCGCGGCTGCTATCGAGCGTAATAAAGCGTACATTTTATCTCCTCAATACGCAATTTATAATTACTTTACGATGCAACAAATTCTTATTCGTCTGCAACGATAGTGTAAAAGGAAGGCTGGTTTATTTATTGTTTAGAGGTTTATGATCATTCTGGCTTTTCAGGGCGTAAATACAGACAGTATGTATTGCTGGCAACACTAGGCGGTTTAACTTGTATACTTAAGGTGCGAGTATGTGGATAATATTTTTGTATATTTTAACTAATATAAAGAATCTATACTTATGTGGATCTTTCTTTTTACCGTGATAAATTTGCTGGAATTTTTACATAGTTTAAATAGACTGGAATAAGCTGAATCGGATTACAGTACATGCCCTTTTGACTGTGAAGTCCTCTTAAAATCGGTTTAGCCGTTCCGAGGACTAGCTCGGACAAACAGTCTGTGAGCTTAGCTAGAGGTAATCACATACAGACATATCCATGGAGATTCCATATAAAAAACAGGAACTTTGAACTCATTGAGTGAGAAACAGGGCTGCATGTCTCGTGCAGAGATATAGATAGTCGACCTCTAAACGTAATCTGAAATGTTACTTTGAAATAAAACAAAACGTTATCAAAAAAATAAATGAAGTATAAATGTTTATTTATCGGCAGACACTTAGTTTTAAAATTAAAACTAATCACGTGATTCGATCACTTAAAGCTTCTTAAGCTGTTACAGTTGAATAATAAATAAATTAACTAACTATTTTTACACTTGAGATTCAATGCCTTTGGCACGAGCTAGACTAGTCCGTACACACTTACCTAGTTTACATTCATATATTACAAAAGCTACACAAATCAATTATTTACAATTTTCAAAAATATACATTTATTACACTCATTTAGTAAAAAAAGAGAGCTAGTTACAAATAAGTCGAGTCCAATATTTACAATAACTTACAAATACTTAAGTACATTCAAAGAATCGCTTGACTAGAAGCAAATTTAATTTAATTAGTTGAAAGTTTTAAGTACATACCACATTAACTATACTATGAATAGACCTACCATAATGTATATCAAATGCAGTGAATATTTTATTAATTTAATTTGAAATCTAATTAAACATTATGCCAAAGTGTAGCCAGTTTCTGCACGCAAGGACAATAAGTATAAAACAATAAATAATATCCGTCTACAACTCGAAATTTCTGACAGTCGATGGGAGTAATGTATTCTTACTAGCATGCTAAGTGCTACACATTGTGTTCTTACTAACATAAAACATCATACCCAATTAGCATTAAATCTCTGATCCGTAGAAGGATCAGAGTTACCGACATAGTTCAGCGAGTTGCGAAGTTGAAGTGGCAATGGGCGGGGCACATAGCTCGGAGAACCGATGGACGTTGGGGTCCCAAGGTGCTGGAATGGCGACCCAGCACCGGTAAACGTAGCGTTGGTCGACCCCCAACAAGGTGGACAGACGACATCAAACTAGTCGCAGGGAGCCGCTGGATTCAAGCGGCCCAAGACCGTGGCCATTGGAACTCCCTACAAAAGACCTATGTCCAGCAGTGGACGTATATCGGTTGAAATGATGATGATGATGATGATACACTATAGCTTTCATACAGCCATATTGGAAGCTCTCGCTACGGAAAAACTCGTAGCTAACTATTACTACATTTTGATACAGGTGCCGAAGACCGCCTTATTCTGAATCTTCGATGTCCTATAAAAGATCTTGCGGATTTTTAAAATCAAATAAATACCTTTACAAATAAGTGTATACAGGTCTAACATATCAGGACATGTCATTAATTGAATACTAATCATCTAAACCTAATAATAAATTAAACGACCATTTTATCACAATTTAGGAATTGCGTTTATCACGAAACGCCCTATACTAATGAAACAATACTGATAAGTGATGTCGTTGAACTTAATCTAAAACAATAAGAATAAAACATAGCATGAAATTATAAATTAAGTACATATTACCTAGTAGGAAGTAAAAAAACTTTATGGAACATAAAGGCCAGTCAATTCACAACACCGTTTGGTCCCATTTTTTTTTTTACATAAAATATATTAAACGAATAAATAACTTATGTGTAAATAGTAATACTGCTTAGTTTTTCTTAATACAGTTAAAGTATAAGACCCATGGAGCAGTCGTTTGGGTCGATCTAGGTAAAAGAGTTAATGGACCGGCTGATAAGAAAGAATATACACGCAATATCTGACATTCAGATTTTTAGTTTCGATTCGACTGAACATTGACTCACTTTTACATTCGACCAAGTCACCCAGAAACTGATATTTACCTGTACACGTATACAAATCATTATTAAATCTCTGCACTCAAAACAATGCAAATACTCGTAATTTTATAGAACAGAAAGACCATTTCAATGTAGTGTTCCTAAAATATTTAGCTTTTACTTTTAGGTAAAGTTTCTGTAGTATCTAGATCTGACTAATACATTAATATACTAAAACATGCGAACTCTTATGAGTAAAATTTACTTTGTAAATAAGTTAACACTTTACCAAGCTCGACCCAGGTCGACTTTGATCCATATCCACGAAAAAGCGCCTTACGTATCTAGTTCACAACTTAGTTCTCTCACTTGGTCAGTAAAACCATTTGTCTTCAATACAAAAAGTACATTACTTGAGTATACGTTATCCATTGAATGCACTCATCCATAGAGTCGGCGTTACACCTATCTGTTCGTATCCTCATACGTACACAATATAGGTATTTTCACTAACTGCGATGACTTCTCCAACGCATTGTACACTCAATGATGATATTTTGCAGGCACCACCGGGAACATTTCAAAAAGGCACTTAAGATTTACTCAGATTCTCGAAGAATTCTCCGGTTCGTAGTTCACCTTCTTCTTCTCTCACAGATGCATTTAGACGGATTCCACCTCAAAGCCGGGTTCCGCTATAACAATAGAAAATATCATTCGATCTCTATTCTAACTCTAATTTTTAACAACTATTCAAAAACTACAACTTGGACAATTATAGTATTCTGCCTAAACAAGTTTGAAGTCCCAGTGCTGGGCACATACCTCTGTCAAAGGTGGGAGGGTATCCAGAGCATAGACCTACTTGACAGCTCAAAGACGAGTTGGCGGATGGCAAAATATGCTATTTACTAAACTAGGCTTGAACATTGGAAGTAAATTTTTCATCACACCATTATTCCACAGCACTTCCATCTTATACTGTGCCCCTTAGTTATCACTTACTATAAGATGATATTTTAGTCAAGCTTTTACTTCAGTAATAGTTGCATATTGTTCTTAACTTTGTTATAGACAGAATAAATGTTTCTTTATTACAAAAATCTTTATCATAAAGAAACATGTCATGTTGATTGTAAAGAAGTCAGCAGCACTAAGCAAGAACAAATGTGATTTATATTTTCCTATCAGGTGCCCACCTATATAACTCAAATACAACAATAAAATTAATAAATTAATAAAATAATAATTAAAATAAAATAATAATTTACAATACAAAAAAAAAAACAATGAAAGCTTTAAGAATCGAGTGTAACTTTTTTAACTGATCTGTAAATAATATCGGCGAACACAATATTCTGCCAATACACATACATTCTGTTCACTTGACAGTTTCTACTGCAGTTACTTTTTGGTGTCACTCTAAACTACTCACAATACTGTCATAAGGACAGTACTGTCATTTTGAGGAACAGTGGCCTTTTCAGTAAAAAACTATAGTTGTAAGAATTGACAGATGAGCGAATTTAAGAGCAACTTTTTGTTTTTTTATTCAACTTGTTTTTTTTTGTATTTATCTTAAAGTAACTATATTAAGTAATTCATTGTAAAAGTTACACTCGTTCATTATCTTTGTAAGACAAGGGATGTCAGCAGTCAGCACGGCATTCAGACAAAACGTTAAACGACGAGACGCGACGGCCGCCGGAAGTAAGTATATACAAAATAACATCAAATTGGTATAAATAATACCGACGGTTACACGCTAGCTATTAATTTACATACACAAATATTATTTGAAAAACATTCATGCAAGATAAAAAATACAAATGCAAAAATAAAAGAAAAGTGAAAGCTAATGGTGCTGACTCTTAGATATTCCTACAAACGAGCCTGAGATTATAATTTACGTTGATATTGCAGTGCAGTATTGTGTCATAAATTCGTAAGGCAGTAAAAGGCCGACCGATCGCGTACATTTAATATGAAGATGACACACGATTCGAAAAAAATTTACAAATCTACATCTTTGATCGAGAAGTGAGCATATTTGATGAGGATGAGGTTAATATAGGGTTTTTCTGTCAAGAAATTCTTTCGACCAGCCCGATATTAGAAAATTGGCATTATTTAACAAGATTTTCACAAAGTATTACGACCTAGTTTGGTTAATATTAAATAAGAAACAGACTCAGCACCAATGTTAAAAAAAAGTATAGGAAAAAAACGTTAACAATAAAGTTGGAAACAGAACGTTAAAGTTAAAAGCATGCGTGCCGCACCACACCTACGTTAGTGTCACAGACATCCATCGTCTTACGAACCTGTTTGAAACAATTTCTCCTCTCCTTCATGTTGGGACATTGACAGTTGCACTTACGAGGATTGAATACCCTCGGCGAGGAGCACTCCCGGGTGGGCGCGGCGCACCCGCAGCCGCAGGTCAGGTGGACCTCCACTGGGTACGTGGCACAAGTCTCCTTCAACGTCTTCAGGTTTGATATTCGGACCTGTGACAAGGAATTTTTACCATTCAAATCAAATTGTAAACAACTTCTGTTAGAGCTAGAAAGATGTGGCACAAAGATCTTCTGGTGTCAGAGGCACCTTTTTATTTGTACATGGTATATAACATTTTTGGTAATTTTTTTTTTTTTATTAATTATTATTTTATTGTAATTCCAATACTTTTTGATAATTGTCGTTAGTAAAGGAAATATGTTCACTTTATGCCTTGCGTTGTTTATATAATGATTTAAAATAAAAAGATTGTTTGAATAACAATCTGGTCGATATGCCTTTTTGTATTATTACTTTCACCCCGGCTAAGTTTGTTGTGGGCTTCTTCTTAGACCGGGGCGCGTTTGGAACCCTCACAGCTTTAGTTTTAAGTTTACGAATATAGTTATCACCATGAAATAACTACTATGTAAATTATTGACGCGTCAAAAGTGCCTCATTAAGGACTATTTGAATAAAGATTATTTTGAATTTGAATTTTTGAATTTCACTTAAATTCGTATTGATACATGTTTGTACTATGTTATGTAACAACGAAACGTTATATTTAATCTATTTTTGTTGATTATTGATAAAATAATAGTTGTAGAAAGACGACATTTTATAAGTTTATTTTGTATTAAATAAAATTACTTGCTGAGTAGATTCAGATTTTTTTATGCACTACAAGTTAACCCTTGACGGCAAAATCACCTGATGGTAAGTGATGATGCAGTTAAGTCGGTAGTGGGCTAACCTGTTAGGGGTATAGTAAGCCCATACTCCTAATCGGTTTCTACGATACATAGTGGTGGTACGCTAAATCGCTTGGCGACACGTCTTTGTCGGTAGGGTGGTAACTAGCCACTACCAAACAGACCAGACTCGAGCCAGGAATCGAACCCAGGACCTCCAACTTTATAATGCAACAGCGCGCGCGCTGCGCCACGGAGGTCGTCAAAAATCTATTAATTGATACTATAACATTGTTATTATCTAACTAGTCAAGTTTTGCTGTCTAATGAGTTATAATTAGGTTGTGACCTGTTTAATGAACTTATTTCTAAGAATGTGTCCCCATTATCATTATAATTAGCCTTATTACAGTCCCACTTTTGGGTATGGTATATTTATTTATTTATTTTTATTATTATTTCAATATGTTATTTAGTGCTACTCATAATTTGGCCAGAACGTGCGTCCGTATCTAACTCCTAACTAGTAAGACTTGTATACATTCCATATGGACTAGCATTTAGCATGTTTTTTTTTTTTTTAATTTAAAGTTATTATTTACTGATGCCTAACAATTTCTATTTTGAAAATAAATATACTGTGTAACAATATGTTCATATAAGAATAAGTTCACTGAAGAAATATAAATAAAATAAGATAGACAGTGCAACATGGTGATATTAAAGATCGCTTAACGTACGTACGACTCACTGACAATGAGTGTGATCTCTCCTTAAAGCCATTAGTATAGCGCTGTAGAAGATCTGCAACGAGCTCTATGGATGCATATACCGATGTTATCCAAACATAGTATCGATAATAGAAAACAAAACACTAGAATGGCCACCTGACGGCTTGAGTCAGTGATGTGTAAGGGAATTATGTCACTATTATCGCTAATGACATAGCGTTACGCAATACATTCAACAACCCAGAGCAAGAACAACCGCAAGCCACAGGCTTACGATCGGCCTGTCTTACAAAAACCATTACTATGACTAATAATGTCTTATGATGCTAGTAGCTGATGTTTGCGATCTCCCCAGCACGGCTCGAGGTTTATAAACAATCTCGTGGGATCTCCTTAAATTTTCAGGATAAGAAGTATTATATGACCGTTCATGTAATCGTTTAAATATAATGAACACTCATATGTATAATAACCTACCTAAAGAGATATTCTGTGAAAAGTCCTTTGTATCCTTCTAGAAGAAAAAACATTACTAATTCTTTATGTAAACTGTTTAATTTTAATTTCTCATTAAGTGAAATTGTTTCTTTTGATAATAAAGATCTTTAAACCTAAAATTTTATACAAAGGACTTCCTGTAAGACTGTTAGCGAAGACTAGAAGGAGGTTTTGTTATTTAGAACTTGAATTTATATAGAAGGGTTAAATTTTTCTAATTCTTTATGAGCAATCCTCGGCATTATTCGCGGTTTTTGTGGAGTTTAGCCCCTTCTGCGTCAGTTCAGTTTTCATGTTTCACATCTGCCCGTAATGAAAAACTTTTTTTGGGTGTCAGGTTTAATTCTGTGAAATTTCATGCCATATGCACGCTGACATTATTTTTTTTATATTATATTGTATAGTAAAACATTGGTCATGTTTTACTATACAATATGTATGTTTTATATGTTGTAAAATTATGTATAATCTCCGCAGAAGGCTGTAGTTTGAGGATGTCGAAGATACGGCTTTTCTTCGAATCGAATATGTCAATTCACATTATCATAATAAATTTATACATGACATATTGTCAAATATTATTATACGTATTGCTTCCCAATGACTAATTGCAGCGTACTTTGTGTGTAACGTAATTGTGTGCAGATTATATATTACGACAACAACTCAACCGATTCTGGAGTATCAACAAGTGCCTGCTGCTCTTGTTAATACTTCAAAATCAGTTTCAGAAAACACAGTATTAAATACTATATTAAACAGTGGGAATACGAACTTCTAAGCAAGCTTTAATAAAAAACGGCAGCAAGAAGTTAATAACAATTCAGCGTTGCCGCCATTCTTTGAAAAAAAAAAACTCCTTCATTCCTTTTTCTTTTTTCAAAAAACGCGCGCCACAGGTCCAATTTTGCCGCCTTTGCAACCACAGATAGGTTGCGACTTCCACAGACGACAACAACCGTGTATTTCCTTTTACGACATAGAACTTCTTATTCTCGTTCTAATACCATAAGAGTTAGCGAAAGCGAGGAACGAATTTAGCAATGGAATTCTACATTTCCGTTAAATTGAGACGGTGAGTGTGGTAGTGTCCGACGTAATATTAATCTGTGAACTCACCAAATCCTCTACAACTTTCTATAGATTTGTATATTTTTCCAATATCATAGCATATGAATACAGAAAAAAAAAAACAAGATGCGTCATTATATAAAACGATTTAGTATACGTTAAGGGAGACTTTTACGATTTTATGGTGCGTTAAATAAAAATCGAAGAAGTTATTACAGCAAATTAAGCTTAATAATCATTTTATTTAATGGACTTTACCATATATGCTTTTGTTCGAGTTGTATATACCCGTTTAGCATGTGTTATTATGTATATCCCCATCCATAGTTCACACGGTTGTCTCTACGACTACGAGCATATGCACAAGTATGTCAAGGAAGCAGTTGAATGACCAAGTCGAGTCGAACAGTAATTCGTTTGTCCTTTTGCCTGATTACTTTGTCAAACATGAGACGCGCTGCAGGGAATTATAGTTACACGTTAATTTATTACTTCATTCACTTGACGGTCTCATACCTTCACGGGGCAATCCTAAACGTAGATTATAGCTGAGTTGGATAGTTGGATCATTTGTGTCGACCGTCTAACTCACTTAAAAAATGTTCTTTTCATGCCTTATATGCAAATTCAAATTCAAATAATCTTTATTCAAACAGTCCTTTAACAGGCACTTTTGACGTGTCAATAATTTACATAGTAGTGATTTAATGGTGATAACTACATTCGTAAACTTAAAACTAAAGCTATGAGGGTTCCAAACGCGCCTTGGTCTAAGAAGAAGCCAACAACAAACTTAGCCGGGTTTTCTTTTGTTATCCCCATCTCACATAATAAATAATAAATTATAGTACCTATGGAGATACTCTTGCTTACTCAGTTCCTCTAGTTTTAAGCCGTTAAGTTGCAGACTAGCACCGACGACAAACCTCTCCGGGTTTTTCGGGCCGTTATTCTTATATGAATTGTATTTTCTTTTTATATAAATAAAAAAAAAAAAAAAACGTAAGATTTTGACATATGAAGTTTGACGAACGCGATGCGAAATATCATATTGTCATCATATGTTAAAACCTCCTATATGCATACCACTACGGGTAAAGGATACATAAATATATGTAGAATACAAAATACTCTGCCATTTTTCAATGATCTTGAAATAGGCAAGTAAGTAGTAAAAGCAAAATCAAACGTGTCGTCAGTATGTACCTAGTGGTGGTGGTTTGGATTAGGGTTTCGTATCCGAAGGTTTCTAGCGGGACTCAATAGAGTAATTAATAGCCTATTAATAATAGGCTTCCAATGTCGGGTTGTTTCTGATCACGTGTCTAAACGGTAGGCAGTGTTTGGGTTGTGGTTTTACGCGGCTGTAACGGAGAGCAGTGAGGTAGATCAGCTCCACCAGCAGCTGCGGCCACTCACCGGTATGTGCTCGACGGTCTTGTTGGTGCCCACGCAGCGCGAGCCCTCGGGCCCGTGGTCGCAGAGCCCCACGCAGCGCTTGACCCACACCGCGCTCGGCACCACCTGGGGAAATACGCACACGTCACTACTAGCTAGGGGTGTCACTAAATTGTGTTACTACCTAAGCAACTCACCAATAATTTCACAATCATGTTATGTTGTCAAATTGTGTTATTAGCTTATCTTTTTTAATGCAGCAAGGGAACAACGGATCGAAGTGATTGTTGCCGAAAAGTAACATACGTATTTTTGTAATGGGTGAATAAACCCTTGCAGAAAAATTTGTTGACAAAAGATAGAAATCTAATAAATGTAAATATATGTGTTTTTATTTCCATTCAATACATCATATTATCTTCCAAATCTAATGGAAAATAAGATATTTGTGCCAATCTAACTACAAGGATATTCAGGGTTTGCCTTTGAAGCCTAAAATGTACGTTAAAATAACTTTTGTGAAATATATGGAAAAAGCACACGAGGTGATTGGAGGTCTTCTTATGATAGATTTAAAGCACGTATGCCATTTACTGGTTTAATTCTACTTAAAACTTATTTGATTTATCTTGGTGAGCTTCTGCAATACATATACATTATAGCAAATAACCTTAGGGAGGTTATTTGCCATATTTTTAAGGCTTTAGTCACCAAGAGGCGCTGAAGTAGTTCAGCTGAAGTATTTCTAGTTGCAAGCGACTACAAAGATAGACTCAGTAATTAGTGGTAGAGCTAAAGTAAATTTTAATTTAACGACTACGAAATTGAAGTGGCAACCCTAACCCATCGTTTCGGAAGCGGATTTTCTCACGCAATAATGACTGCCTTCACGGATGTAGGCGACATTGTGCTGGTCCGCGGCTTGAATATTCAAATATTTGAACCGCGCGGCGGTTAATTAAACTTATTACGCGTGTCGCTCCAGTCTATGCGATGCTCCTCGTTTTATTTAGATAAGCCTGTAAGTGCTATAAATCTTTTTTATAGCCTAGTAGTAGAACCTTTTTTTCGATCCACTACAAGTTAGCCCTTAACGGCTATTTCACCTGGTGTATGTGATGATGCAGCCTAAGATGGTAACGAGCTAACCTGTTAGGAGTATGGTAAGCCCATACACTTAATGGGTTTCTACGCGAGATCATGCGGTAATGCTAAACCGCTTTGCGACACGTCTTTGTCGTTAGGGTGGTAACTAGCCACGGCCGAAGCCTAACAGGCCAGACTCGAGCCAGGAATCGAACCCAGGATCTCAAATTTTAATATGTAACAGCGAACGCGCTGCGCTACGGAGGTCGTCAAAACCTTGTCATAAGGTTTGAACCAAATAGGGAGGGATTTTTTTTCATACTACCGCCTCATGAGAAATCCCTGATCCAAAAAAAATCGTAGCGAATCCGCTAGGTAAACTTACTCGTAGGTATAAAATAGCTCGGGTACTTGAATCTATTTCGGGAACTGATTTCTTAATGAAATTATCTTAGTGCAAATATTTGGTCGATTACTAAACCTGCTTACTACGTCAAAATGTTCGACGTGGGTTGGTGCGTGCGTCGGGTTTAAAACCAATACAAATAAAACCGCTGAAGTAGACTCCTACCAGCAAATTAATGAATACAGAAACCTATTGTAATTACTTCATTTAGGGTACAAAACACAATAGCAACTTATTTACTCTGAGTTATCTTGGAAGTAGGTACGATTTAAGAAAATTATTTCATACTTTACGTTGTGAAATATCAATTACAGTTAGGTACCTAGTGTTAAACCTCATTAGATAAGTAAATGTTATCAGTACATTTAAAAGAATCTAGATAATACGTTAATTTGTGGGTTTTTCGCGTCATAAGGTAAATGATGATTGTCGTCGCCTGTATCCATTTATTTTAATCAAAATCTATTTGAGTAATCGGAAACGCGTTTGCAAGTAAACTATAATTAACTGGTGAAAGGCATTGCACGAATGCACGATTAAAAAAGGAGACGTACAGTTTTGTTAAATAAAATTCCAGCGGGTACAAAAAAATAAGATCTTAACCACTTACAATTTTACATACTAAAACTGGCCAAAAAAGGAGTATCATGTTACTTTACATGTAACATGATACTCCTTTTTTGGCCAGTTTTTAAAAAGTCGCAAAGCTAACTAAAATAAATAAAGGCCTAACATCTTTCTTTCTTTTATCTATATAAAAAAGAAAAGGTCTTTCGTATTATACATATGTAAGAAACTGATCCAAGTTGATCTCTGTGTATTTAAAAATAAAACTGTATCCATAGTCAGACCAATAGTTTTTTGAGTGAACTATTAATATGACAAATGAATGCACTATCCAATTGTAAATTTAATCGACTCACTTTTTTGGAAATTGGTAACAAACAAGCAAACTGAGATAGACACCGCTCTTAAAATGATAAACGGAAGGCAGACAACAAAACTAACATAATTATAAAAAATTAAGATACAATTAATTTTGATATTCTAGTAAATAGTGATAAACTATTTTGGTTTAGATAACAAATAACTCACTTGCATGTACGAGCTCTGAGGCTTTAGTTCAACGAAGACGTCCTTAGGTTCCCCGCATTTTGATTTACTGAGAATTTCATTTCTTCTGTCTTCGTGTGCACCGCACGACACTGCAGACAAAACCACAGAATTACATCCACCATCAAAACATTACTAGCGCTGATGGCATAAGTCAATGATATAAAAATGTTCAATGCGACCTTATGAAAGGGGCTTAAAAAAACATCAAATACCAATGGTTTACGCGGTTGAAGCCAAGGGGCAAAGCGTGTATTTGTCTTTTGGTCTTATGAAGGTTTGATTCTCGGCGCGGTCTAATTAAAACTGGACGGCTAAGTTTATGAAAGCAAGTCAACTTTCATATAACTGGTATAATGTAGTATTATTTTTCTTTACCGCGAGCCCGTTCGGTTTATAAGTAAAAGTAATTATCAAAGAAAACTCTATCTCAATATATTTTATTGTGAAAACTGAATTCCAGGGTTTAGGATTCATGTCGTCATCCCTTTTTAAAGATCATTCTGTACGATAGTAATATTTATGCTCTGGAGGTAAAATCTGACAAATAAAAAAATAATCATGCAAATCGGTAAACTGATTGGTGATAAATAGAAAATGAGTATGACCCGAGAGCAGATTTTACTATTGAAGGTTACTAGATTATTTAAAAATTTCATATTAGGGCGATGATACGCTATACACATTTATTAAAGAAGGCTATCTCTCTGAATTTTGAATGAAACTGCGCAACCTCGATGTCGCAACACCCAACTTATCGCTTATCGAACAATTTGACGCGGCTATCTTAAGTAGCACGCGAGTTGCATCAGCTAGATACCACTTGACAGTTGTACGCCTTCAGTATTCAAATTAGTAGCAATTTTCTCTTTAAACTTGAGGCAAGCGATGACACGCTTATAAAAAAGTCACACTTGTATGGCATAAGACTATTGAGAAAAATAAGACAGTGTAGGTAAGACTTTCTTGAGCAATGATTTTCACGTTCCGTGTATAGGCAAGGCAGTTCTTTGGATATCAAAGTGTATCAATTCCTTTGGTTATACGGCCACACCACCCGACCGATATTGATGAAATTTGGCATAGAGATATCGTTCTGGATGGGAAACGTTGGATTTTGCGCTGGAGCCCATGGGCAACAGCGACCTTGTCCAAGATTAAAGGGCTTCGATTAATATTATAACGCTCCGAACTTTCTAGTAGAATCCATTTATAAGTGTGAAATATGGGTGTATAATAAACTCGCCCATCCCTTCCTCCGGTTAGTGGACATCCATCTTAGATTGCTGTGTGATCTTAAATACTATTAAGAATTAGATACCTTATTATAAATAAAACAGTACCACAATACTTAATAACAAAAAAATTTAAATATAAGCAAAGCACAGAAACTTCTCCAACTTGAAGGGTTTAAAGAGTTTTAAAAGTTAAGAAGTGTTTCAGTATTTTAGGTTCAATGATCATAACCGCACCTTTTTTGATCTGATTCTGTTCCGTTTCCTCCTTCGGGAACCGCGGGTTGGGTCTGAAGGCGGTCACTGTCACCACTAGAACTAGGAGCACTAATATTCTCTCCATTTTTCTCACTTCACTTTTTTCACTTAATTATTTGCACTACTTTAAATCTGTCAAGTGTGTGTTTTCAATCACTGAATAATATTTTTGTTTTGTTAGTTTCTAATCACTGGCTCTGTGTGGGGATTGTGTCGAGTGTGAATGTAAGGTGTGCACTGTGACAATCCGCTGGCTGGGCGCACACGTGTTGCTCGGTCGGCGGGCTAGTGATTAGTGGTTGGTGGTGCTGCGATTGTCTATTATAAAGCCTGACTCAACGAGTGTAGGCTTGGCGGTCAAGCCCGCCGCGGTGACGTCACATTGCGTGACGGCGTCAACGTCGCTATTTGCACAGCTGACTCGGTACGTCACGACACGTTCGCCGAAACCCGCCGGAATCTTTGCATACCTGGCGAGGTGCATGCTGTATCTCCCGCGGAGGGGGAGAAGCGATTGCCGTCTTGGCGGCTTCTAACAATGAATGAATGTCTTTTTACTGTGCACTACAGGAAAAATAACTGCAGCAATTTTAATAGAGCTACAGTCAACTTAGTGGATATATCGCTGCAGAACAATTCTGTTTTAAAGAAACAATTCTGTTGTAGTCAACCAAGGTGTTAAGGACTAAGGGATTGTGCAATATTTATTTTATGACGGCTTTAGGAGGAATCTACTTTCCGAACTAAAATTAGAGTCATGATATAGATACGACGTACATAAAATAGGCTAAAGCCGTTCATATACTAGGCCTATCTGTAATCGTGTCTTTTTCTTTTTCTTTTTTAATTCATGCGATATAATGCCATATTATCATGATTTGAAAATCATCATAATATGGCTTTAACGACAAGACGCGCATCTTCTGTCATAAAGAAGAAAAGTCCATCACGCTAGTGTAGTACGAAATGGTGGCCTCATGCAGCTTTTAGGCGATACTTTGCTTATTAATTTTAATCACAAGGCTATCCAACGCATTCTCTCTTGGCATGAAAAATGTGAGTCAACATGTCTCCTCTTACGCGTGCTGCTTGGCAGATTAAGGCTTTGCTTAACGGATACATTGTATACCTGCAAGTTAAGAGTAATATTGGAATTTACAGTTACCTCAGCTGTCCAGTGTTTTATTGGCTTGAATAATATAATATAGGTGTATGTGTATGATGCACTTGGTATAGTAATCGAAAGAACCCGGCGTTGCTTTGCGGAAGTTCAGTCAGCTTAACCGGTTAGTCTTAACTATAAAATGCATGGTTAAAATTTGACATTTCAGTTGTGTCAGGTGTGATTGCAGTCAAAGGCTACCTCGTAGACGGATTAATATAAAAGGATACACTTACACAAGGAATACCACAGCATAAAATTATACAAATATAAAGTTTTAATTTAATATATAATAGTTAGCCATTAATTAGTGGCATTATTGAACATAGCTATCTTTTTCAGGCACCCACATGCGTTATAAAGAATGTCTAAAGATGTAAAGTAGGTAGTAATACAGTACCAACTACATATTAACATATCATATACACTTACTTAAGCGATGATAGCCTTGTGGTTAGAGCGTCAGCCTCCTAATCAGAGGTCGGCGGTTCGAATCCGGGCACGCACCTCTAACTTTTTTGCGGAGTTTTGTGCGTTTTTAAGCAACTAAAATATCACTTGCTTCAACGGTGAAGGAAAACATCGTGAGGAAACCTGCACGCCTGAGAGTTCTCCATAATGTTCTCAAAGGCGTGTGAAGTCTGCCAATCCGCACATGGCCAGCGTGGTGGTCTATGTCCAAACTCTACTTATATTGAAAGGAGACCCGTGCTCTGTAGTGAGCCGGTAATGGGTTGATCATGATGATGATGATGATACACTTACTACTTATAAAAAATGGAGATTGTCTGCAAATCTCAGTATCTACCATGCTTTATTACTCTGTGAGCCGGTTAAGGTAGGCGGAACCTCGGAAAACAGCTTGCGAGGAAAGCTTCACTTGGAGCCATGTTCTTGTGCACACAGTTTGCGCACTGCCGTGTAAACATTTTAAAAACGCTATTTGCAATATTTGAGCGCTAGGCGATGAAAATTACCCGAATTGGTCCGATTACGTATGTTAAGGTAATTGAAATATTTGATAGGATTATCGATTTTTATATCTGTTAAGATATTTTTCCTGTTGAGGGGAAATACATGATTGTATCAAAGTATTCGCATGTACAAGTTGACTGCCTACAACTACTCCATCGGAGATAAGAAACAATATCAGTCAATTAATAATAATATTGTAATAACAGTTTTATTTTTAATGTTAGGTTGCTTGAATGCTACGAAGAAAAGTCAGAAGAACGACTTCACTTACAACCGATGGTCGGGAAATAAATAGATATAATTTTATAATCCGACAATCAGTCCCATATTTTGTATGTGATAGCGTTTACAGAAACTAGCCTTTAGTTAAATAACTCTGAAGTGACTCAATTTTTGTTGTAATTCATAATAGCCGTGACGTGTGGCAATTGGTGACAAAGCCCCAAGTGCCGGCGCCTGCTCTGATAACGTTATCAGCTGCAATACCGATATGAATTGAGTATTGAATGATTTGCGGTGTAATCCGATCCAACTTCAATTGAAATATACTTCACCCTACTTTTGTGGCATGTGCATTGCGCATACTGGCGAGTGGGCGATTGCCAGGGCGTTGAATTCCAGATGTTCACTGCTGCACTGTAAAGCTGCCTTAATACGCCTCTTAACTCAAAATTGTAGTAACGAGGCAACACTGTCACAATTTGTTAGTGCACGGCAGAAATAATTTGGTAGAGGAACTCATAGTTTTTGCGATTGAACGAAGCCCTATTCTCTGGATTAATGCAAAAAACTCTACAAAACACTTCCGTTAACAAGTCCCTGAACCTAAGCCATCCATAAAGAGAGCTAATCAAAAGTGGCATTGTCTTGTTACATGGTGGAGATGTGAAACAACCTTGAAATTATCATCTTCACCCACTAATGTCAATATTAATGTAAAACGAGAAAATAGAACCTCGCGTAAAGCCGAGGGTAATCTCTAGCGCAACCATAATGAAAATTACTACAAACTTATGACGTCAAAAGCTAACTATCGTAAATCTCGCCCCAGATCTATATGACCCAGTGTTGTTTGATATTTATCCGACATTCCAAATTATTTAATATTGTTTCGGGTTTGTTAATCTTTTCGGGTCAATTTGTGACCTCAGCTTGTGCTGACGTCGTAACTTGTAGATCTACTAACCTGGAAAGGGCAGTTCCAGTGAAAGCCTTTCTATAATTACATGTCGGCAGCAAAATGCTACGCTGATTCTATGAGTGTAGCGCGATATCATTCAAACATGAAATATTGTGTAATACTTGACAGTACAAGCAAAAAACACTCCACAATTGAGCACTTGACAAATCGCGAAATCTTAGCAACTCTTAAGCCAACAGATTTAGAGTTAAGAGAAAAATAGACTTTAGCATAGCAAAAAACACATAAAAATCTGTCTAGGGGTTTTTCATAGGTTAAAGGGATATATGAATTATGATAGAATTTAATAGTATTTTTTAATGAAATTTTGTCTAAAGACTCCCAAATAAAAATATCCACCCTTGTCAAGTATATTGTAATTGTATTGTAAAAGTAGCGGACGATGAATAAATAATCAAAAGAAAAAAGCCACAGCGTGTAAGGTTTAAATTGGTTAAGGGTAGGTTTGTGTTTAAATGAAGTTTTTAACACTTATGGAATTTAGATTATTATTATTTTCTTATTCACCAAATAAATAGCTTTAATAAATAAAGCTTTTCTAAACAAATAATTAATATCAATTTATTAATTTATACAAAAACAAAATTATTTAATATCAACATTTCGCAAATGCCTGTACTAGGTTAACATGAACTAAACATTGTTGAATTTGAATTAATATCAAATAAACATATCGAATTGTTAGTTTAAGTTAGGTTGCACATTGCAAATCATTGAACGCACTTGAATAATTAGTATAATGACATTTCACATTATTAATTGTTAATGACGTAGATACAAATTAAGTTTACTAGTCATTGCTGAACTATGTAGTTATTTAAATAATACGCTCTGGCTCGGCTGTCCATTTTGTTGGTATTATATAATTTCACTTAAAGCATAGAAAATTAATTTGCAAATTTTTACCGTTCATGTCATCATCATCATCATCATCATCATCATGGTTGATGCCGGCTCACTACAGAGCGCGGGTCTCCTCTCAATATGAGAAGGGTTTGGCCATAGCCCACCACGCTTTCCATGTGCGGATTGTTAGACTTCACACGCCTTTTAGAACTTTATAGAGAACTCTCAGGCGTGCAGGTTTCCTCACGATGTTTTCCTTCACCGTTGAAGCAAGTGATGTTTTAATTGCTTAAAATGTTCATATCCTGCTTTATTAACTTAACGGGAACAGAAGTACCAGTGAAAGACTACGCAGATAAAGGTCGCGACCTGTTCTCAGTCGATATGCCGACGGTAATGTATTCAATAATACGCGCACGTGACACTAACATGTCGTTAAGATATGCGCTTAATGTATTCAGAAACAATCTAAACGATAATTAGCTACTAACGTAAAAAAGAACAAGGATTAAAATGTGTCCAATTTTATAATCTGGATGTTCCTATTTCTTCATATATTATGTATTAGGTTTACATGAATAATTTTGATTTTGACTTGATTAGATTTATTTATTCATTTTAACACTGTTTTTATGGATGATTGTTTGTATGTTATATACGGATTTATGTAGTAAGATAAAACTGTGAACGATTTATGACTTAATGTAAAAGTGAAATCCCGGTGGTTAGGACATGCACTTACTAATCAGAGGCCGGGGGTTCGATCCCGGGTTCGCACCTCTAACTTTTCGGAGTTATGTACGTTTTAGGCAATTAAAATATCACTTTCTTCAACGACGAAGGAAAACATCGTAAGGAAACCTGTATGCCTGAAAGTTTTCCATAATATTCTCCAAGGCGTGTGAAGTTTACCAATCAGCAGATGGCTAGTAGCGTAGAGGACTATGGCCGAACCCTTCTCATACTGTGAGAAGACCCGTGTTCTGTAGAGCGCCCGCAATGTGTTGGTCATGATGATGATGATAATTTAGGTACATTAACATTCAACAAGCGTACCTACATGAATTTTGAATTCTGTAAGATAATACCAGAGAAGTAGTTGTAAAACATTAAAGGAAGTTAATAATTACCAAGAAAATGAACTTTCAAAACTTTCTTTTAAATTCGTTTCTGCACGAAAATTATATTGAAACTTTATTACGTCAACGCATAGGAAAGCCTTTGACGCAAACGCCTTTTTTCTAGTACAAAAGCTAATCGCGATGTAAAGTAATAGAGTAATTTAACTAAACAGTTTTAATTGAATCATTAAAAATTTCTATGTAAGCGAGCCTGTAAGTCGACTACGTAAAATATAAGGCTTCGTTCACAACATTTTCCGTACTCTCTTGCAGCGTAAATAATAATTAAAAAAATAAATAAAAGAAAAACATGTGTTTTATCTTTGTGCTAACGTTCAACCATACTTAAGCTCCACTATTATTATAATACCGAAAATGTCTGAATATATAAGTCTGTTTTGTTGGTTTATTTGCTCCACAAACACACCAATAGCGATCCCATTACTATCAGCACATATATGTGGCATGGCTCGCAATTCGAGGCGATATACAATATAAAAAAGAACCTTTAATAATCTTTAAATTCTAATTCCATTAAAATACTGTTTTTGCAGAATTTTAAAAACTTTATATTGTCATAAATCTATGACAATAGATAGACAATTCTTACGTAGTTCGAAATCACAGTTATATTCGTCAATATGCCTAGAAAGAGGTTGCTGTGTGAACATAGCCTAAAGTTTCCATTAACACGCACCATTGGCATATTTTAAAGAAAACTGGGAAAGTATTAATTTTTATAAGTCGTCGCGGAACACGTCACGGCGATGACGTCACCATGACTAGCGAAACCAACGAGTTGAAGTTCAAACAAATTACATCGTTAACCGTTTGCCGACATATTAACATGAAGGTGCGAAGGTTTCGCGTGTTCCAATTTTTTATTTTACAATTTTATTTTATTTTATTTTTACAATTAATTGTCAATGATGCAATGTGCTAAGTATATTTCCATTTTTATTTCGACACAAATTATATGTCTAATTCCTAAGTACTGAATGAGTAACCAAAGAGTTTTGTACTGATATATACCTACCCTCTTATGTGTGCCCTTAATTCGGTTTTTTGGTAATTTTTAGATAAAGTGTATATATTGTGTATATATTTATAGATAAGTGTATATATGTAAGGAAAAAATAAACCAATAGCGAAGCTAAGAACGATTCTCAATGCTTGAAAGGTACTTGAGAACCTGTCCTTTGATCATTAATATTATACTTTTTACTCCGGAAAACACATATGTAAAACGCGGCATTGTATAGCTTGCGTGAGAACATAACTTTATAGCTAGTTACCAGCTTCCCAAAAAAGATGTGTTTTACTTTTTTTTTAAAGCTAGGAGATGCGTTTTCGCTTAATCCACGGCCACATCATTACGGCGGAGCATGTGGGACTCCCCGGCGCGGCGGCGAGAGTGGCGAACAGAATACCCGCTAAAACCCAGCGATGCTTCTTCGCGTTGCCTGGTGGCTGGGGTGCGGGAACCTACTAGCTTAACCTTAACCTACGGGCTTGCGGACACTCGTCCGCAAAGATGAGTTTTACCTAAAATTGCGTACTACCAACAGGTTTATTTATTTATTGATTTCGTTGCATATTGTGTACACATACCCAGTTTGGGTGTTGCAACTTGGTCTGGAATCGACCGTAGTAGAGAGATCGACTTCATTCATTTTTACTTGCATCGTTTAAAAAATCGTTTACTGTGATATAACACTTCTCCAATAAAAAAAAATTTAATACTGTGTAAAATTCATTTTCTTTTTCTAAGTTTCGTATGTAGTCTGGCAGACCATTATATATTTTCACAGAAATTACTTAGGGACCCGCTACCATCTTAACTCTTATCGACAGACCAGCTGGCAGTTAACCTTCTTTTCGCATTAAAAGATGGAGTGCAACAAAATGCAAAAAAACCTTACATCGTGAGTACTCTTTGGGAATGTTCTTGACGACGATATCGATTCCACCATAAGGTTCAATGCAGTAAGGTTGTAATTCCCTATTCTTAAAGTTAAGGATACTAAATGAATTAAACCCACATTTGTTAAAACCTTTTAATATTACGGGATAAACCGATTAGAGGACGTTACAACTCGATCAATAAGATTATATTTTAATAATACTCCTTTATATAATTACATCATTGATGCGAAGCACTCTATACATACAATGGGGCTCTTTGTAAAGGAGAAGAAGTATGTATGAAAAAAAAACCCCGGGAATATGTTGGTCAGAATAAATAAGGAAAATGCAACAAATACCTGCTTATGCTATATGTTATAACTGTGCACGCCTGTTACATTGTCATATCTCAGTGATGCTATCGATTTAAATTTGGCAACAGGAATGAATTAAACGGGGCGTTATAATTTTACAGTGGACCTTTGTTATGAGAAAATATGTTATTATTTATAGTATTTCAAATTCAAAATTCAAATTTCAAATACTACTATGAAAGTATTCAGTTGGTTGTAATCATGTTATGCCGCCACGCTATTGGATCCCACCAAAACGGTGGCAAGTGATTAGCCCAGGCTAAATAGCAAAAGAGGTAGAGTTTGGAGGAAGGGTAGATTGTAAAATGGAATCACACGTAGTAAGGTTGCTCAAAAATTGTGATTGAAAAGTGAAGTAATGTTAAATGTGTAATTAATTCTGGTAATATTATGTATTTAAGTTTTCAATTTGACTGACGTATTTATCTAAGTTTACATGTGCTTGAGCCGAGTCGAGTCGAGCTCTTGAAGTCGATTAATAAATAATAAATTATTATTTTAAAAAGAAAAGGCTTATATTTGACAGCAGCTGCCAGCCCTACCTTAATCTGTTGTTGTTATCTCATACTGCAACTAATTAACAACTTTGGGGCCTCGATCATAGGCCCCCGGTGGAGGGTCTGCCTCGGCGGACGCCGCTGGTTGGGTTGCGGTCGTGTGCGCGGGTGTACCCGTGACCCAGCCACCAAGCGACGCGTAGGAACATCGCTGGGTTTTAGTGGGTATTCTGGTCGTCAATCTGGCCGCCGGCGAGTCCCACATACCCCGTCGGAAGCGACGCAGTCTTGTCTGCGCCGCTTCCGGAGGGGATGCGTAAACGCATTTCCCAGCGGGAAAAAAAAAAAAAAAAAAACTAATTAACAACTATCTACTTCATATAAAACCATTTTTGGATATAATATTACATTACGATTTTAACTATTGAATTGCTAATTATTTTTTATCTTGCAAACTGAAATAATATATCCTTATAGGGAAAACAACTATAAACAGTTATTAATGATAGCGTTGCTAACGATAAATTTGAATAATTTCCTTAGGAATTTAGAAATAGTTCAATAGAGCCCCCAAACCGGAGAGAACTGAAAATACGTCAGTTCATGTTTATATCATGAATTTTATATTTTAATATTCTTAGAAATGCATTTTAATATCCAAAAGTCTGTCATTGTCGGATAAATTGACCCTATGATAATGTAACCAATTATCGTACAACTTAAAGCTAACCCTCGTTCTATATCAAGAAAATATGCAGTATAATTTTATCCAATCGACTCACGCGCACGGAATGTTATTTTCCATAGGGAAATGAGACAAATATCTCGAAATATCTCGAAAAATGTCGGAATTTTAATTGTAACAAGTATGCGGCTAATGTACTGCCATTCTGTGCGTTAAATAAGTGATATTATATATGAAATGACATTTGAGGGTCGCCATTTGGTGGCCCGGGCATTGATACACTATTGTCAAGATACATTTTTTTTTTATCCACTACAAGTTAGCCCTTGACGGCAATCTCACCTGATGGTAAAATGACACAGTCTAAGATGGTAGCGGGCTAACCTGTTAGGGGTATGGTAAACCCATACTCCTAATTGGTTTCTACACGACATCATGCCGGAACGCTAAATCGCTTTGCGACACGTCTTTGTCGGTAGGGTGGTAACTAGCCGCTGCCGAAGCCTCCCACCAGACAAAAATCATCATCATTATCAACCGATTGACGTCCACTGCTGGACATACATCTTTTGTAAGAAGTTCCAATGTCCACGATCTTGGGCTGCTTGCTTCCAGCGGCTCCCTGCGACTCGCCTGATGTCGTCGGTCCGCCTAGTTGGGGGTCGCCCAACGCTACGTTTACATACGTAAATGTCAAGATACGATGATATCAAAATATTATTATTTTAGATGCTTTTTAACAAAAAACTAAGAACTAATAAAACGTTCTTCGTGCAGTAGTTTCCATGACTACTGCATAATCAGGACCCTGCTCTTATTCTAGTTAATCGAGGAATAAAGTGCGTAGAAATATATTATATCCAACGAACTATTGCTCAGCCATTATTATTACCATAAGAAGCGGTACCATAATATAGCATTGTAACCAAATGAACAAAGATACGCCAATTCAGCGTTCAGTTATTGTGATGGAATTTGGGTGTTGAGAAAACCTGGTTTAAAACCCAATTTGTCCCAAGCATACACATATACTTACTAATTTAAAAAACGCTGCTAAGATGGCAATTATTTGCCTGGAAGAGATCGCTATGTTGCGATAAGGCCTATTTATAGGGTGGTTTTCTGTATCTTTCTGTTTCTGTATACTAGTATATCAATGGAGCTGAGTGTGTAGGATTCAATTGAGTTTGATGTTTTTATCAGGGAATTGGCGAACCAACTAATAATTTTAACCGACTTTACCAATAGAATGGTTTCTCATTCCAATATGCAAATTTATTATTTTTTATCATTTGGATCCGTTCCCAGAGGACAAAGTGTAGTTGAAAACCTTTCCCCAACCTTGCCCGCTCACCGCTGCTTTGTCATTGTCACGTATTGAAATGAAAAACCTGAGCATAAGCGAATATCCCGTATTCGTTAGCAAACAGTGAGCAAAGGAACGATCGAACATCTAGCGTTCAATCAACCCAGTCAACAACAATTTTTATGAACAGAGAACAGCTCATTGCCCATTCAACGGATTTTGTTTGAAGATACCGTTAATGTAAAGGCTAACCGGTTGCAGTATGAATGAATCCATAAAACCATGAACAACATTAAATGCTCACGTCCATCCTGAGAATTTGAAATAAGTTTATGATTGATTTTGAGCAAAGAAAATATACTAGGTACTCTAGGGTACTTAAATACCTTCTGATACAAGACAATCAACTCAGCAAGATTTTTGTTTACAAGCATTTCTTGCATTCCCATCCACGTAAATTACGGCGCTATTAAAGTTTTATTAATAAGTAAAACTGTTTGTGCTGTACTTAAAGGCAAAAGTCCATTGCTGCGCACGTTGCGCGCGGCATTTATATTGGCAAACATACATACTCGTATTGTGACATACGCTAAACATGTGCGTCTATAGTTTGAAGTTTTCTTATAAAGAAATTGTAGATTCATCAGACAGAGTTTTAGAGCTGGAGAATAATTACTACACATTTAAAGCATCCGAAAGACGTTCGAGATTCGAGAGAAGTTCGACGAATAAGATAGCTGACATTTCTAATAGGCATGTCGTGTTGATGATTCTGAATGTATTTATGGATATCATCATTATGTTAATGTCCGTCCTACTATGCATCCATAGTATCGCATTTATGCAGTATATGCATTTCTTAGGAGATAGGGAACTCAAACTCTGCAAGCTGCTAAGATGTGATTGATTTTAACGATCATTGTCTCTAAGTTAATGATAATAACCGCGACCAATGGCTTGATGAGCTCTCTGAAGCACAAAGTTTGAAGACACTAACTGCCTACATGGCTACTGAGAATTTGTTGACATAAAACCAATATTTTGCACTGGCACTTTTATAACATTGTTTATATTCGTTTCGTTAGCCATTTATAGCAGGATCGGCGCGTGCGCGGCAAGTCCGCTTGCAGCAGTGGAGCAGCGCCGCTATGCTTTAAATCGGGTCAATTTACGTTCAAACATAAACAATCTATCTGCGATGCGGAGAAATGCCCACGCGCGGCGGATTCGCCGCAACTTCTGGAGAAATGGGTGTATTTACACATTACTGGACGATGAGGCGTAGCGTTGCCTGGCGTTTACATAATCGGACGCGCACCGAAACAAATACTCGCCGGAGATAAATATTGACTCGAACATCGGATCATCAGAATAACTGTTAACATTACAAATTACAAAGATTAGCTTCGACCGGATGCCAAATATTGCTAACTACTTTATTAGACGCTGGTACAGGTGGATGATTTTGCAAAATTGAAAACTGATTACTCATTTTTTTATTTACACTGTGATCTTTCCAAGTTCTGACACGTTTATATGTAAATAATAAAGTCTCACTAACGCGTTTAACCTGCACCCCCAGCTGCGTTCAAATTTGCGTGCTGTAGTCGAAAAATCAAAAGTTTCTTGTGCAGGTTTGTAAAAATTACAGATGCTCAAACCTACCTTATGTTATAGTAGATTCTGACCCTGATTCTGGGTTCAAGGTAATCCTGCTTGTTCTGATTATCATATGATTGGGCCATGTTACGTCACTTATGGTATAAGTATATAATTTTGTTACGCAGGTTTACCGTCATCATAAAACAATCAGTGAGTCAGTGTTCAATGTTTGCATATCGGTTAAGTGACAATGATTCGGAGGTATTGTCGTAATTTAATTAGTGGCGTCGATTTATCCCACTGAGGCTTGAAGCTGAGGAGTGATCACATATTTCTTGAAATTCAAATTAATATTTTTTTAGTCTGAATGTTTTGGCATTCGTATATGTATGTATTTAGGTATATATTTTATGTATGACATCTGAAACTAAAAATAAATCTTAAATTCAACCTAAAACTAATAATCTTAAAAAATATAATAGAATTACTAAAATATATTATTAAAAGGAGTCCCTTTAGGTAAGGTTCCGAAGATACCGGCATTGTTCCCACTTTTAATTGCAAGACTAATTCGTTGTCCGAGGTAGCTGGCAGCTCTTCGGTCTCCTGTGATGTCGACTAACCTTTTCGTTATTTCCCTAAAAACCCTATAGCTCTAGGACCCCACGGACCAAGGGTTCGACAACGAATGGGGCAAAACTTTTTTTTCATGTATATATTATTTATATATAAAATTTTGTTATGTTATACCACCAACCATGTATCCAAAGCATTTTTTTTTTGCGCGCTTTTTTGCCTGGAAGAAATCGCTATTTAGCGATAAGGCCACATTGTACCCTGTTTAACCGCTTGTATTTGCATTTTGTATTATCTGTGTCAATCCCGGCACGCTCCTCCAAATTTTCGAGCAAATTAAATATCACTTGCTTTAGCGGTGAAAGAAAACTGCATACCTGAGAGTTCTCCATAGTGTTCTCAAAGTCGTGTGATTTTTTTTATATTTACATCGCAAGCAAACGAGTCGCCTGATGTTAATTGGCAGCACCAGAGGAGCCATCAATGTGTTTCCGGCTCAACCCATGCTTCATTATGGGCTTCTACTCGGCATCATACTGAAAAACTCAATCGCATGGCGATATGTCTTTGCTTGCAGGGTGGATACTAACCGCCGAAAGGCCGAAGCCACTTACCAGACCAGATTCGAACCGGGAATCGAACCCAAGATCTTCCACTGTATAATGCGACAGCGCTACGGAGCTAGTCAGTCTACTATTTCGCACTTGGTCATCGTGAACCACGGCCACTACTTCTCATTTTGAAAATAAACCCGCACCCTTTTTTTATCCGGTCATAGGTTGATAATGACGATGTAATAGTATTTACCGGAAATAGATTATTTATCTATCAAGTACACTAAAATTGATTGTGTTTTTCATTCATATTTATGATCTTTATCACATTAATTTCTTCAGTAAACTGACCAAGTGATACGGCAGGTGGGAAATTGTGACGAATTAGGATTTTCCAATATGAGTGTGTACCGGCTTCAGCGTTATCGTACTTATCGAACTGTCTACATTCCAATTGTTATTATAGCGAACTACATATAACCAGAATGTAAAAACGTGTTAAAAACTGTAAAGAAGGTAGGCTAATACTTACTTAGATTTTAGAGATCTCACAATACGGATTAGTCTTCTCCTCCTTACGGATCTCGTAATATATTAAGTCAAGACCACTTTAGTATCATTGTTCCAAAAAATCATTGAACAAAACTTTTTTGATAACTTATTTAAGACCATTTCGACACGGCGCTCTAAATAAAATATTGAGATTTTGGTCGCACCAAAGTAGTTGTTAGTGTGTGTGTAACATAAATACCTAAACTTGATAAACTTTTGGCATCATTATTGGTCATAAATACATTGTGAATACATGAAAACAACGTTTTTAAATTCATAATGACGACCTCCGTTATATCGATCCTATAAAGTTGGAGGTCCTGGGTTCGATTCCCGGCTCGAGTTTGGTCTGATGGGAGCCTTCGGCCTTGGCTAGTTACCACCCTACTGACAAAGACGTGTCGCCAAGCGATTAAACGTTCGGGCACGATGTCGCGTACAAACCAATTAGGAGTATGGGTTTACCATACCCCTAAAAGGTTAGCCTACTATCATCTTTGACTGCATCATCACTTACCATCAAGTCAGATTGCAGTCAAGGGCTAACTTGTAGTGAATTAAAAAAAAAGAAAGTAAAAAATCAGGGTTTTAAAATGTAAAACTGAACTGTAAGTAAAACTTCGCTATTCCAATTAAATCTATTATTAATACAAGTTAATTACTTTTAAACCTTCGATTGATCCGCCTTTATAATGAAGCCGGATTTCATATTACTCGAATTAATTTCTCCTCACGACACACGCTGTGGGAAGAAAGGTCTCTGATTCAACTTCTACGAAAAGTTGCCTGCCAGGGACTTGATTTATGTACGCCTCTGTGTATAAAGCCACTTCTACACTTAGAAAGTTTATCTATTATCAAATTTTATTTAAATCGATGGTAATAAATAAAGAATATTATCCCTATGCATACCACTAATATATAAATTTTGAAGTGACTGCGACTGTTTCTTACTTTTTCATGTTTAAAAAAAATTTGCAAAGGGATAAATTATATCCCTGACACGGATAAAAGATACTTTTATCCTGGAATTATTAGAAACCCCCTGATCGCGTGCAATATAAAGTTATTTTCTTTAAACCTATGAATGCTATAGGTAGAATGCATACTAAGGAAACGCTGCGAAGTCACAGGCAAACTTTATGAGGTTTGTGGTGGTAATGGATTAAATGTGTTACTGAGTAGAAAAGAAAAACTCTAAAAGGTGCGATATTGTAGAGTCGACCGCGCTGCAGATCTAAAGGAACATTAGAGGACGGAGAAGAATTTTGATCCAACCTTTCTGCTCTTTTCACCAAGATATCAGTGCCCAATATAGCATATAAGCTATTTTCCATAAAGTAAATGAAAAAATACATCGGAATATGAATCGTCAGCCATTCAGATTTTAAACTTCTGGGAATAGGCCTCTTCTCTCATGTGAGATATCTAGATGAATATTTAGAACTTGAATTAACAGTATAGGTCTTAGCTTTAATACGTTCTGTCTTAAATCCTAAGTGCTTACCACAAAACGGGCGAGACACTTCTCTCTTACTGTCTTTATGTGTATAAGGCTTTATGTTCTAACGCCTCACGGCACCAGGTGAGTCAGTGGAGAATATGAGTAGCCCTGAAAATGGTTCTGAAAACCGCTTAGATCATGGAAAGGCTTTTCCATTGTTGACACGTCGCTTTGTTGGTATATTACGTAATGCGGAGATTGAGAAACAGGTCAAGGCCGAACTGCGTCTGGTATTTTTTCCGTGATCTATTCTTACGTGAGTCGATGAACAGTTAAAGTGAGTGTCTTACAACGTGTGCGCAAGACACTGGTATTCAACTACAAAAATCAAAAGTGCACTTTTTATATGTTGAATTATTAGTAGAATAAACTTTAGGTTTAAAGATCTTTATTTTCAAAAGAAACTCACTTAATGAGAAATTCAAAAATACTATATTTACTATATTAAAGCTAGGATACGAATTAATTAGCTTTTGGGAAACATTTTTTGGGTACAGGAACAAAAACGTAAAAAGATAGGTGCGTCTAAAACAGACGTTCAATAACAACTAAATTCGTTAACTGGATCTAATGACGTGATTTTCTTCTGCATCCTCAGTTTCTCTGTGTTAAGCCTACAAACTTACCTGTAACCAAATATACTGAATGAAAATTGACAGCTTAAACGCGGTATGTGGGTCAATTTGAACCAAAAAGTATAATGCTTTCATAGCGCGCGATATTTCGTCATCGTTCCCTTTCCACGGCGTGACTTTTACATTCTTTGGTCGGTGATTTTCGCTTTTTAACATACTCGAACTAGACAGCGTAGCCTTGCAATCTGTGATTTAGTAAAAGAAGAAGTACAGTTTTGTCTTTCAGTCTGGTTGTTTTTATATTTTGTAATTGTTTTCATAACATCCACTACAGATGTTTAGGTATAACTTTTTAGTTTCCTATGGAGAAATATGATCATTATCATTAATTGTCAACCACATTGATAGATCCGTCACCTATCCAATACTAGACATAGCTCATTTATAGACATTCTAAGGTATTATGTTGTCTAGTCTAGTATGCGAAAATCAGCGACAAAAGAATGTTAAAGTCACGCCGTAGAAAGGAATAGATGACGAAATATTGCGCGGTATGAAAGCATTATATCTTTTTGTTCAAATTGACCCACATACCGCGTATGAGCTGTCAATTTTGATTCAGTAAATTTGGTAACAAGTAAGTTTGCAGGCGTAACACAGCGAAACTGAATGCGGTAGAAAATCACGTCATTAGATGCTGTTAACGAAATTAGTTGTTACTGAAGGGCTGTTTTCGACACCTACCTATTTATGTTATTGTTCGTTTACCCGAAACATGTATCCCAAAACTAAATAATTCGTATCCTATCTTAAATATAGTATTGTAGTCTATTATATGACTAAGTTTATTCTGATTAAAACTAACTACTAACAATTCAACATAAAAAGTGCCTTTTTTATTTTAGTAGTTGTACAACTTCTGGCGCCCATTAGTTCCCAGAGCTGTTTTCCGTCTATTGCCATAATAGTTTTGATAGGGTACTCTAGTCTTATTTTACTAAATACATTAATTACTAAAGATTTACAAAACTTACCATTTAGAAACCTATTAACAGTTAGGTAGTGGGTACCACTAGGCACTAGTAAACCCTATTAGCTAATTTTGTATTGGCATGCAGACTTTCGCATTTTGGCGTTTGTGTAATTTGGGGCATTCCAAAAATAGCTTATTTGTAGGAATTCTATAAAATTGTTAGAAGCCGAATGTTGCCAAAACTCATATCTATTATTTTATTTGTCGCGACTTCTCAAGATAAGGTAGGGTCATGGAAATTGCAACCCATGGTCGATACAAGAGCCCCAAGGATTTGTCAGAAGTTGGAAGATCAAGGAGTCCGAGGATTACTGAGATGCCAGTGTATTATTTACTCCGAGGCTTACCTATCGGTACACAATTTTTTTAATAACCTTAAAAATAAAAATAAATCAGTTTAATAAGTTAGGAACCAAAATCAATTGTATTTAAAAGCTATTTGCCAAGCTGCACCTTGAATGTGGTTTGAACTAAAATACTCCTAACTCCTAATAAAACTATCAAAAGGGAAATAGATTAAATAAGTTCTTATTATAATTTCAAATACTATAATGTCGATAGTGAACATCGATGTCCGTGATTAGTTTTATTAATAATTCAATCTGGTGAACTATCGACCATCGAGTAGTTATCGATTTCCAACTACGCACAATTTACTACAACCGTTAGTAAGTGCGACCTCATTTGCCTCCATGAATGAAATACCACAGGTTAGCTCCTTTCCATATCTAAAACGACGCTACTTCCATTCATATAGGAAAAATTTTCAGACTTGTCTTCTTTAGAATAAAGTCAAAATTCTATTGAGGCCTGATCTTCGGCATTATTGAAAGCAATATCAAAAACGTCTCAACTACTGATACAATTTTAAAAAATCTACCTTCAGTGCTAAGGTAGTAAAGTTGAAATTTCTTTGGGTTAAATATTTCTGGTCACGTTTATGAAAATTTAAGCTGTATGTGTCAGTGTTAAAGTTTAATTTTCGTTGGCATAACTGTTTTGCTCGTTACGGTTGTAAGCGGCGCGGAGTGACCGTGGCGGGGCACGTGGTCGGAGCGTGCCAATGTCATCGCTCGCGCCTCACCGCGATGTTGATAGTGTAGGAGCTGGTGGTATATATTCCTTGTGATACAAGGCGAGTAGCAATCTGGAGGTTCCACATCAAGATACGTAAAGCATCATCATACTTCCATTCTGGTTAGATTTATCGTGGAAACTGTAAGAATACATTGTTTTTCGATGGTCGTATGACGATGAATCTTGTATGCTCGGCCTTGAATATTTTAGGTTCATCATGATCAACTCATTGCCGGCTCACTACAGAGCACGGGTCTCCTCTCAATATGAGAAGGGTTTGGCCATAGTCCACCACGCAGGTCAAGTGCGGATTGGCAGACTTCAAACGCCTTTGAGAACATTATAGAGAACTCTCAGGAAAACATCGTGAGGAAACCAGTTCCTAACGATGTTTTCCTTCACCGTTGAAGCAAGGAATTTTAGTTTCCTAGGATACAAAGCATAGAGCAAGACTTATATGAGGTGCGATTTTATGTTTATGATAAATTTGAAATTAACATAGACTTTATAAAAAAAAATCTGACAGTCTTAAATAATGCTGCTGAAAAAACTGGTCTAAGATATTATTGGTCTATTAGGAACTCGAACAGCTTTAGTTTTAAGTTGAAAATGTCGTTATCATTATCATACCACTAAAATTAAAAAAATTACACATAAAGTGTCTTTTAAAAGCCAACTTGAACCTTATTTTTAATTTAAATAACGTTTTAACGTTAACCCCTAACATGTAAGCTCCTACACTAAAGAAATCTAAAACTGTCAGCATCAGACATAGACAGTGGTAATTGCATCAGAATTCGGGCGCCAGGTGAAAGCGCTTCTCGGAATCTGTTCTCGACGCCTGCAGGTTGCACGGGAGTGGTAGGTGTGGTGGGAGTGGTAAGGGGCAGGCTTGCAGTGACACTATACTAAATAACTACATCATCATCATGATCATCATTTCAACTGATAGACATCCACTGCTGGACATGGTCTTTTGTAGGGAGTTCCAATGGCCACGATCTTGGGCCGCTTGTATCCAGCGGCTCCCTGCGACTCGTTTAATGTCGTCTGTCCACCTTGTTGAGGGTCGACCAACGCTACGTTTAATAACTACATACACTATACTAAACACAGCCCGGTTACGCTGTGCCAACCAATAGGGTTTGTACAGCTAATAGACAGCCCGAAAAATAAAAAAAACTCTGCTGACGTCATCTAGATCTCAAAAGCGGCTATTTCTCTCCAGGTCAAAATTATTGCGACACCGGTTGTACCATTGTGGATTCTTACAATTTGAGCTCGAGAAACACCAGAGCAGCAAATCGTCAAGGTCAAAACAGATCTTACATGGCTTCGCACACGAGCGTGCGAGAGAGGCGTCCCGGGTGGTCCAGTGAGTGAGACTCCTTTAATGGTTGTAAAAAACACTGATAAAAACAACGGTTGTAAAAAAGAACACCAGGTTCTGGAATTTGTTGTCAACTTATTCCCCCGTACATTTATGCTGTTAAGCAAGTCACAGTAGGAGAAGGCGATGGATGACAGACTGTTTTAATATGAAACCAATCTGTTCACACTCATTATTATTTCTAGAACCAAAACAGAAAAGAGGAGATCTTCTGAGGAGACCATGCGTTTTACCAGATAATTTATTCGCGTATATACATGCAAATTGAGAAAGATTGTTTTTAGCGCGGATTCTTTGCCAGAGGTTTTAGCCCTAGGAGGAACACTCAGGAAACATCTTTAAACGACTTTCAAAATGTCAAAGTTTGCCCAATTATAACTAGTACGGCTGGTTCTAAATGCAGAATCTACTTTTATTCTAAGTTTTTTGCCAGCTTGTTTTTTGTTCTAAAAATATCTGTGTACCATAAGTTAAGCGAGAAAAGATAGAATCGAGCTTACACATTAAACACGATTTATTTAAGGATTTTTACCTTGGGGTTTATTAATGACGCTGTATCGCTCATATTGGGTTAGAAACCGGATGAATTTGACGTCACTAGCCTTTCACACTATACCTGTTACTACGGGTAAACCCCAAACCTAAACTTTCGGTATTGCCAGGACATCTAGATTTTCAATTAACTCAACTTTTTTGCATGCAGGAAATTTATAGCTTTAATAATAAGATAGTAGCTCCCTATGATTTAAATTTTCAATCGCTATATATTCAATATATGTTCTATTGAATTAGTAATCGTCTGAATTCCAGGAAGTTCTTTCCGCATATTATTAGTAGTGAAAATAGGTTTGAACTAAACTTTTGTGATGTAAATAGGTATATTTCTTGTCCGAGAAGAGGTGTAATGCACGTATTAATTTGGCTATATGTTAACTGAGTGGCCAGGTTCTCTACCGTAGCCCTATCTATTAACTGGTTCAAAAGGGTGTGGTTTTACTATGGAAACTTCTACTAGAACTGTCCCCGCTAAATAATGAACTAGCAGAGAAGGCCAATTACATTAGATATAATAGAACATAACCACCTGTAAAATATGATAGTGTGTGACACTGTTGTGATCTACATGGAATAAAGGTTACTTATTAAATTCACTTGTTTCTATTACTGTTCTAACCTCATAAAATTATCTCAGCATGGTAGTTTGTTAAATTAAGAGTTTTGCTGTTGCTAGGTAACGACCCTCTATATTCACAAACATCCCTTAATATTTATGTTGGTAACTATCTAGTTACTTTTTTATCAAATCTCAGTCTCTGGACTCCCTATCTAGTAGCTAGGTTATATACAATAAAGGGAAAGACAAAACGGCATGGCATCAACAATTATTTGTATTAACATAAATCTTTGTACATTACAGTTACGATTATCGAAGAGTACAAATATAATTTACTATACTCATCTTCGGGTAACGAGTCTTAATAATCCGGCACCAGAATCACTTCACCTCGGCCGCCACCTCGGCCACCAGCTTTCCTTGTAGTCTTCACCACCAATCGTAACCTTCCCATCCGATCTCCATCGCGGACTATTCCGTTCTCTCCAAAAAGCCCACACTTATAAAAATAACGTTGATTGTTTAATGGTAAACAACTGACTTCCTATTTAAGAGGTTATTTATAAATCCTATTATTTATGGTGTTTAGACATCATCACTGATTCACATCATCATTTGTTCTATTGCCCTTTTTTCCAATCTTGACGTCTATTCATCTTTTTTTTCTATTTTTAAATCTATTTATCTTTTTTGTCGGCAGTCAATTGTTCAATCATTAAATCCTTATTTTTCCAAATACATATTAGAACTCCTTTATTGCATAGTTATAATATAATACATAGTATTTAGTTAGATTGTAACAAGTATAATAGTTACTTTATACTTATTTTTTGGTGTAATCTAACACACGCAACAAAATAATTTTATGCGCATTTATAAGTGTGGCCAGCACACAGAAATGCGCATAAAATGATTATTACACGAGAAATGACTATGTATTCAGAGTGTGCTACTGATTTAGTCCAGATGTCACGGCTTATTTGATGTTTATATCACTCGGCATTGATGGCCGTCTCATCCGAGTAGTATTTTAGTTATAAAAAAGGTTTGGTGCCAGGCTGGCTGCGGATAACGCGTGGGTTTTATGTAGACCTATGTTTAGATCACTGTTTCTTTTCCCACTCTATAAGAGTGGTCTACGTACACCGATCACTTTGGAGACCAATTTTATTAAAACTATGTTTTGCTATGAATATATGTCCAAATGTTCAAACTGCGACCTTGAACACTGAGAATACCTTGATCTCGTTTGAAATGTGTCATATAGATAAGAGCTTTTTAATTACAGAGAGATAATGATGCTTACTATAGTCGTTAACTTTGAACTGAAGCTGTGAGGCCAAAACGCGCCCGCGTATAAGCCAACAATGTCCATCCTACTGACAGAGACGTGCCGCCAAGTTAGGTAGCATTCCGACACGATGTCACGTAGAAACCAATTAGGAATATGAGTTAACCATACCGCTAACAGATTAGCCCGCTACCATCTTACACCGCATCATCACTTACCACCAGGTAAGATTGCCGTCAAGGGCTATTTGAAGTGCAATAAAAAAAAATTATAAGATACCCTAACTGTTAGAAATTTCGTTTGCCGTGTCCCGTAGGAACAGTGCAAGGAAATTCCAACAAACAATCGCTTGCTTATCTGTAGTCCACCGATCGTCTATTACCTTTCCATGTATGAACAGAATTCGGCAAGGAGATAGATTGCATCGCCGAGAAAGTTGAAGAATACTTTTAAGCCCAGAGAACCAAACGCATCGCGATAAAGAGTCGGTATAATATAAGTAAGGATGACTTCAGCGTTTCAGACGACACCAAAATCCAGTGGGCCGCTTCGATCACGGCGTTCAGATATACCAAAATATCTAGTAGGTACTGCACTGTTATTCTTATGAATCGATTCATTCATATTTAGTGACGAACTTTAATGGCTTCCGTATTTTTAACCTGTGGTCACGCTTATTTTTTCAGAGCAGAGATCATCCAAATTAGTCAATATTGCCAAAAAAATTGATTAAAAAAAATCTGTAAATATTAACTTGAATGTAATTAATTGTATACAGTTTTATAACAAATTACCAAATGGATTTTCTGGTATGTCCCTCAATAAGTTCAAAGTTTATATAAAACGTAAGCTTGTAGAAAAGTCCTACAATAGTGTAAAGGATTATGTAAATGATAAACAAGCATGGGTATGAAATATTACTCTAATAAGATAGCTCTTAGTATAATTTTAAGTGGCATGTGAGATGGTGATAACAAAAATAAAATTTACCTGGCTAAATTTGTTGTGGACCCCGGTCTATGAAGAAGCCCACAACAAATTTAGCCGCGTTCCGCGTTTGGAACCCTCATAGCTTTAGTTTAACCACTATATATACATCAAATCACTACTATGTAAATAATTGACGCGTCAAAAGTGCCTTTTAAAGAACTGAATTTATACAACCCACTGCATTCAATAAAGCGTACCCATACCTGTGTTTCCTTTGAAAAGCGCTAGTAAAAGCAACTCAACAAACACTTACTTCTTTTGTAGATGTGCCCATTTTCGAATATCAAACGATTTTCGAATAGATAGATATAATGATCCGTTTATATTCATGAGGTACTTAACCTTATCAGTCGTGTTAACATCCTCTGATAGCGGATACGTGCCGTGTATGCAGCGGTCGAATTAAATCTTGACTTGTCGGAACATGTCCCAAGTATATATTAAGTGATGATTCTGGGAACTAGAAGCATAAAATTTGTCAATGAGTCAGTTCATGAATACTTTTAATTTTTTCGCTCGTTTTACGTGGCACGTACCTATCTGCCTACTTGCAGATTTATTAAAAGACGCGTAAATAATCTATGCTCAGTACCAGTAATATCTTAGATTCCCTACCACAGTCGTCAGACTTAGTCACCTTTTGCTGAATGAAATGACTTATTGGCAAGTTTACACTTGAGCATACAAAAGCCTGTAACCTTCTAATCTAATTTAAGAACTTTAAGATCAATCTACAAGCTATATATAAAATGGTTTCTTGAGAAACTCATAAAAATTCCATATTGAAGAGAACTGCCGTTTAACGCGTTAATTGAATTGATAATAATAAATGTTTCTCGGAGGCAATTCCCTTCATTAAATACAAAGACTCCGCAATGTCACCGATGTATAATAATTATCTGATTTCGCGGAATTAGTAACATTAATAGAATGTCATAATGTGATAAGGAATTATTCCATGCAAGATGGAAAAATGTTACGAAAACCTATGTTACATCCAAAGGCTGTATAAGTATCTAGGTGCATTGGACAGCGGGAGCCAAGATAATTCAAATAATTATTGACCAGTACGAAACTAGTTTTAGGACTAATTTCACCAATCGCTTAAATAACCAAGTTTAATAAAATCACGTTTCGCTGAAATGTTCAAACTGCGGCCTTGAACCCAGTATAGCTTGTTCGATCTCGTTTAGTTTCAACGGTGAAATCGGGGCCTTAGTAACGTCACCCAGCTATTTGGAAAGACCCAAATTGATGTTGCATATAGCCGGTACGGGTATCACAATGATTTTACTGCTTACATTAGCGTTTAATTAAGTTAAGCTTGGGTACATTTCTTGAACAGGTCCTCTTACTTCTTTTTACTGCAACTATGACAGCGGTTATTCGAAGTGTTCTACCTTTTCAACACTCAGGGCGTAATAGAACTCGAGAAAGGCTCCCGTCACTTTACGAAGTAGGTTCTTCCGAGTTACGCAAATGCAGAGGAATTGAAAAAAATTCATACCCGCAACCTTTGTGTGACCAGTGAGTCTATCTTTTCGTTCTATCATTTGCCATCAGCCATCAATACCCCACAAGGAAATATCATTATGCAATGTTTATAGGGTGTAACACCAAAAGCACAGCTATCGCAAGACCCACCCGCTTCAGTGAATTTTCTGAAAGTTGCCTTCATCTCCATTAAAAATTTACTTTGAGTATACACTGACGCTTGTCAAATCTGCGTTTTGCATGGAAACGAACAATCGGCAACTAGTTGGTGAACTGAATCAGCTGGAGGTAGCCCGAAAGATACTATTCAAGATAATTGGCTGAACCATTGCGAACTTCCCCATTGAAGTAAAAAGTAAAGAAATAAACCATATTATCGTGTAATTCGAGAGTTGGTCTAAATATAGCTAGCTGTTATCTGTTAACATAAATATTATGTGAAGCAGATCGTTAATTAATTATTTACAACATCCCGTAGGAACATTCCGTTTATTTTTCACCGCCCCTTGACCTATACCAAAAACGGAGCACACGAGTTAAGGTTATAGGGTTGCCTATTCTTAACTCCTCCTAGTGAGATCTCAGCTTCGAAAGCATGTGAATCCTTCAACAACAGATTGTCTAAACTCTGGCAGTAGAGTATTAAAAATTGGTGATATATTTTTGATTAACCTTGCTGTCCCCTTCTCCATACTTTCACAGCTCCCAGGAATTGCAGATCGAATTATTTGTAATTAATTTCAATTCGATACTTTCAGGCGTTCCTGAGAGAAAGATCTTGACAGACAGACAGACAGAAGAAAGTGATCCTATAATATGAGTTCCTTTTTTCCTTTTGAGGCACGGAACCATACAAATATACATGGGCTCATCGCCCCTAAACTTTATAGTCGCTATGGCGATTGCGCAAAGCATCTGACACGTGAGTCACACGTTACAGATATGGAGTCTATTTTTACACGGGGAAATCAAAATAACCTCGATGATAAATCACTTGGGCCGATATAAACGATTGTGTGATTTAACTGTTACGCAACAGTGATGTGCAAATTTATATATCAAGAACCTTTAACGCCTCTCCTCTTATGCCCACTAACCAATCTGTTCCAACATCTTCAGATCACAGAATAGTTAGGAGTCAACGCTAGCTCCAAAGAGGGAAGATGAACAATGGGATACTATAGATCTAACATAAATCTGTGATTGCAGATTGACTTTTAATTTTTGTCGTTAGTAATCTGTGTATTAAAGAAGTTTTTGTGGTTAAAATATAGTAAAAAAAATATTCTTTTTGTATTCCTGTACCAGCCCTGTTTTTCCCAGACCCCGGACCGATTTTGATGCGGGTGTTTTTCCATTACACAGAGCTGGTTCCAAGATATGTAATAGTTAATGACGTAAAGAATAAGTATCTATTCTCAAATATTCAATATTTATAAGTACCAATATTCAATTACATTTATGTTCAATGTTCTTTAACCCTTTTTAATATATTAGATAATAATAACAGAATAAAACATAAATCACAGTAAAAAATTATAAGATATATGGGTTTAATATACCTAACTGCCATACGCCTAACAGGTTACCCCGCTTCCATGTTAAACTGCATCATCGCTTATTTATTTATATTTATTTTATTATTTTTTTGTACTTCAGATAAGCACCGATTCAGTAATTTCTCCAACAAATTTTCAACTGATTATCCTCATACGAGTACATACACAGTCACTTTGGATATTCATCGTAAATATTGGAGATGACAGGTCGCCACCAGTTAGCAACTTTAGCGAAAACTAATAAATAGGTGCAGTTGGTCAAGCAAAAACCTCTAAAGAGTATCGTGCCGGAACGCTGGGCCACTTGTTCGACGACACAATGTTATGCAATGACAAACTGGACGGTGGCACCTGTATCTGACTTATGATTCATACCATTTCACGACTCACCTGCTGTGACTTCAAAACGTTTGACATTTCATGCCTAATTCATGAAACGGTCAATGGCTTACAGGAATCGCTGTGAGTTATGAATAAGAGTCTAGAGGTCAGAGTGAAATGTCAAAATTCCATTTATTTATTTGTCGTGAAAAAAATTATACAGCCACTTATTTCTAGCGTTCATATCCACATTCTAGAATATTATTTAAACGTAAATGTACAACTATCTTGTCATCTATATATGATACATAAAGTCGATGAAACGAGGAAGACATTCTTAATTATAAGTACTCGTATACCGAATTTCAATTTAATATCATATCGAATAATTTATTAAAATCAATAATTCAATAAATTAGTAGTTAATATGATATCATTTCAAAAGTTATTTTTTTGTCTCTGTTGTAAGGATTTCGGGGATGGCGTAGTAACAAAGTAAAAAAAAGTATAGAGAGTTTCTTTTTGAGAGCTGGCTTAGGAGACGTTGTTGTATAACACTGGGCAACAAAATTTAGCTATTAAGAAGCAGCAAATGCTATTTATTAGATTCATTAGCTGGAGCAGCTGCAGACATGGGCAATGCCTAATTTATAACTTTAGAATAATTAGATATAAATACTTGTAATGTTTTTTTTTTATATCAAACTAAATAAACAAGAAATATACTGATCTAAAAAATAGCCCGAATGTTTCCAGGATTCCGGTTGTAATCCGATTTAAAATTTTGACAAAAAGCTTTAAAGTCTCAAAATTTCTACAGCAACCGGATCTATGTGACCCTAAAGATGGCAAAAGGTCATCGAAGAGAATGACCCATGTATACGATAGTTAAATGTAAATAGCCTTAAAAAAAATGGTGTTTCATATAAAATGCGAAGAAACTCTTTCCCTATGTTACTCAGATATATGGTTTTCTTATTTTTATTTTTTCGTTGTTAAGTTTGAATAAATATCCACACACGGGAAGAAGCAAAAAAATAAAGGTTAATTTTGAACTTCTACCACCTAAAAGTCCACGGTATTCCATCTTTTCGCTCAAGCAATCAAGGGCTCTTGAGCATACTATTGCAGTTTAGACATTCGCCCTTGCAGAACTTTATACCAGAACGATGAAATATTGCTCTTATTAGAGCATAGATCTCAGATCTCTTCATAGCTCTTAATATAATTTTAGGTGGCATGTGAGATGGTGATAACAAAAAGAAAATTTACCTGGCTAAGTTTGTTGTGGGCTTCTTCTTAGACCGGGGCGCGTTTGGAACTCTCATAGCTTTAGTTTTAAGTTTACGAATGTAGTTATCACTATCAAATCACTACTATGTAAATTATTGACGCGTCAAAAGTGCCTTTTAAAGGACTATTTGAATAAAGATTATTTGAATTTGAATTTTGAATTTGGACTTGGGAGACAGGGAGTCTCCAGACTCCGTCAGTGGCATGCCGGAACACGAGGCGCGTATTAGTCACTATAGGTTAGTATCGTATCTAAAAACTTTTGGAAAACTGCATTAGATCATTGCAAGGTAACTCCCGACTCCGATCACCTTTCATTTAGATTCCAACAAGCCCAACCGGACAGATCGTAGATTATACAGGGAAAATGCTCTTCTGAGAAGCGGTGCCGCGTCGTGAAGGTGCACTGAACTTTATTACACAATTACGGTTCCGTAAAAAAAGAACACCTTTCATTAAATCTCTTACAATTTTTCAAATAACATACAAACACTACAGTTGTAGTTAAGTTGTTGTATTAGTAATAGCTTTTACTTCAAAAACGGAAGAATAAAACGTATAATTTTTAACAAAACCATCAGAATCGTACCTTTTATACAGTGAATATTAACATATATTATAATATTCACTGTATAAAAAGTATTAGGATTGATTCAAATGCACCGGAGTTATTTGAATCTATCCAATCCAAGGATGTAGTCATAAGATAGGGGAAAAATAATACCGCTACTAAAGCTGATCCTTGATCCAAAGATTTAAAATATAAATATATCATATAGTAATAAATAAATATATATATAATAAAAAATACGATTCAATCAAATGACGCAGTCGGTGGGATTTGAATCCGCATTTTTATCGCAGCCCACGTGCCTGCGGCCATTCGGCCACAAACTATACAAAATAGTAGTTTCTATGTTCGACTACACACGTCCCTATCTGATGTTCATCTATTTCTCCCACATTTGCAAAACGATCTTGTACATTTTTTTACGAAATTGAGAGAAATACAAAAATTTAATACCAATTTTATACTTATCTACATAGATTAGTATAAAATTGGTAATAAATCTTAAAGCTTTAAGCCGACGAAGTCGCAGGGAACCGCTATTTTGATATATTTATACGTTTCTTTTTTTACGGAACCGTCGGTGCTAGATTCAGCGCCACACTTGTCTAGTTATTTTAGTATTAGTCACCGGTTAGTGGTAGGCGGCCTTTCTTGATGGCCGAATTGGCTTTAACGCGCTTATTGCACGTAGCGCCTTTTACCTTGTGAGAAGTTACGATAGGTGAGTAAAATGCGGAATGCCCTTCCACGGGCCGCGCCCTCCACATTCCAGTGGTATGGCTTAGTTGCGAAATTTCTGATCATTCAATTAAGCTGATGCATCAATATTGAGAAGATTCCTGAGCAGTAACTAAGGGGCGAGCTTGTTGTTGTGATTTTCCATCAGGAAATCCTTAGTATCAGCTGTCAGTAAGGCATAGGCGTTGTCCATCCCCGGTTATAATAATTATATCTAACATGTAATAATCATTTATAATCCTATCCACGTAGAAGTAACGTAAAGAACGTAAGCTCTCAATCCTGGTACTCTCATATTCTGAGCCCGTGCTCAAGATTGTGATGTTTTTTAAACCACTATTTAGACCTTCAATTTTTTACAGATATTTCGCTTCGCTCATGTTTTAAAATTTCAATATCAACAGATTTCATATGAAAATCTCCGGAACGCCACCCTTAGTAGGTATGTACAATTGCAATTCAAAATTCAAATTCAAAATAATCTTTATTCAAATAGTCCTTAAAAAGGCACTTTTGACGCGTCAATAATTTACACAGTAGTTATTTCATGGTGATAACTGTATTCGTAAACTTAAAACTAAAGCTATGAGGGTTCCAAACGCGCCCCGGTCTAAGAAGAAGCCCACAACAAACTTAGCCGGGAAATTGAGATAGCTATTACAATTGTATTGTAATAGCTATCTTTCGCGATTTTTGGCTCATCAGTTTTTTTCTGTTACACATATAGTTAGGACTTTTTATTGTATAACGATATAATATATTAAAGAAACAAAAGATCTACGAAACGATAAGTAATACATCTTAACATATGTGAGAATGTGTCATTGTACAAACAAACAACTATTGCACACTCATTGGGCATACGCTTGACGTAAAAGAAATGAATTCCGAGCTGTGTAATTTTGATAATACTGTAATCATATAATTTTGTTTATTTTTAATCTCTGAAGTATGTTTGCACGGTTTATGTGTCTGTCCGTGACATCGTAGTTATCACACGGATGAACCGATTCAAATTTTTATTTTATTATCAGTTTTGAATAATTAAGCCCTGATAGTACTGACAATACAATCATGACGATGACCACATCTTGAATGCCTTTTTTTTTTAACGTGGGTAATCCTCATGGATACCCCGCGTCCGAGGAGACGCGGCGGTTATGTCAGACTCTTACTGACTAAACCCCCACGGTGCATATCCTTTCCCGCCGCCTGGTGGCCGGGTCACGGGTTTCGCTCGAGCACGCAACCGCAACCAGGCCGACATCTTGAATGCCTTGCCGCCTGTATTATATTATTAAAAGTTTGAAGCCAAAGTCCGAAAACCTAAGCTTATTTATAAACTGTGCATTAAAGAGACAGAAATAGGATAATTATTATTCCTGATGCCACGGAACCCATTCCCGTGGTACATGAAACCTACAAACAAAAAACCTATATAAAAACCTGGATCAAATGAAATAGTAAATTAATACAACCACTAGCAAATTAATTATAAATTCTTTAAACTGGCCTCCACCGGAAATAAAACCCGGTTAAAAACCAATCATGAGGTGACTGGGATAGATTATCAAAATGATAATTGAATACGCATTGCGTCACAAGTCACGAGGGGTGAGCGAGAGGTTGACATGTGACGAGGCTGTCTGTTAAGTCAACGCGAAGTAATGTCATTATCATATTATATCGCACGCGATATGATAACTGTTTTAACTCCAGAATCTTGAGTACCTCTTGAGATTAGAAGCTCATTTATTGAATCCAGTTTCGAAATATTCTGGATATTAATACCATTATAACTTTTCACTGCTCTCAATTACATTTTATCCAGTGAAGATACGTTTTCAAAACTGAAATGCAGAGATCAATAAGTCGCGAAACTGAAATGGCAATGGGCGGCCACCAAAATATCTTGGGTCAGCAGTAGACGGCCATTAATTGATTCGGTGTAATGAAATCATTTATCCTTATTTTTGTAAAAAAAAAGTGCATTTTGCTCTTAATTTGGTTCAATGATCTCGCGTGGTAATCCCGAGGCAGTCTAACTAGGTCTAAAGCGAGCTTAGCCTTACTTTTGAGTTGGGAAGTCTTATTATTTTGACAGTGTTTGGTTGAGCTAAGTACGATCCATAGAATCTAGATCAGTCCAAGACGGAAGCGTGTTTAACTCTATGGCACTCCGGTCACTACGTATGTCATACGCAGTGACGTCACGCAGCCTTGGCCCATTCATGAAAACTGCAATTCATGACGACGCGGACGCCACTAGACACGACAGTTCACAATCTGTTAATCAGTAGCCAGTAGCAAACGGTTAAAACGTGTAATGATGAGTGAAACTCATCGATTTAACCAAATAATAAGATTTAAGCTATAATCATTCACTCATTATTCAAGATAAATTAAAAAGAGCTTCATAAAAATAAGCCCAGCACATGAACTATTTATGTGCTATGAAGTGTTCCAATATTGTGAGGCGATGGTGATAGCTACGAACGTTAATTTAAAACTAAAACTACGAAAATAAGCTACAAAGTTAGGAGCAATAAAATGTAGAAGGGTTCCCTTTTGGGGACTTGGTAATCGGTAAGCATAGGTTTCTGTAAAAGGGTCTCTCAAGGGGTAAAACGGAAGTTATTTGTCGAGTGTAGTTATCACCATCACCTTAATAATTAAAGTAATGAAAAATGTATTAGGTATTAGAACGCTTCATAGATGCCTAGGTAAGTTAAAAGTATACTAAATAAGGCATACTTACTTATTATACAAATATAATATAAATACGAAAGTTTGTATATACATGTATATTTGATACTCCTTCACTTCCTTTTTTTGTACAATACAAGTTAGCCTTTGAAGGCAATATAACCTGATGGTAAGTGATGATGCAGTCTTAAGACGGTAGCGGGATTACCTGTAAGGGGTATGGTAAACCCATACTCCTAATTGGTTTATACGCGACATCGTGCCGGATCGCAAAATATCTTGGCGAAACGTCTTTGTCGGTAGGTAGCCAACTTCTTCGATATACGATTTATATGTTGCGAAAGGGAGCGGACCGAAACAGCATCTGGACATGGGATAACTCTTTATCTACGCGGACGCAGTCGCTTGCATCAGCTAGTAGTATTTAAATCGTAAGCAAGTACCTACTGGTAACTAAATCAAGTTTAATACAACAAACACGTTCTTTGTGAACAAAAGCAAAAGTTCCTGGTGTTTTGTCCACCAGTACCGTACGTACCTATTACCTATCTATTCTGGTTCCAGTTATTTCCGTCTGTAAGCGATCTATGATTTTTTCCCGGATCTAACTTACAAGTTCCTCTTAGCAGTTTTAACTGTGACGCCGATGACTAATAGATCAAATCTCTGTCAGAGGTTGTGAGTGTAATGAGATGGAAATCCCGCCGTCCTAGGTAAGTAGGTATCTACTTTACTAATAATGAAGTTAGAACGTTCTGATGTGAGATGGTGATAAAAAAAGGATATTCCCGTGTCAGTTTGTTTTGGCTTCTTCTTAGACCAGGGCGCAATTGTTGTTTGTTTGTTGATATACATTCCTGCGCTCAAAAAATAACATCTATTCGGGAGGTGTGAAAATAAATGCGCTGCGCTAATTAAATACTGTGATTCATTAGCATGGCATCCGATTGCCACATGTCACGTTCGATCGCGACCACAGCACATGGATACGTAAATAGCTATGAAAATATTTTTATTGCACTCTGTGACAGAGTTTGGTCACTAGCTGTCACTTCACGCAAAAAGTGGCAGCGACATATAATAATATAATAATAATAATAATCTGCGAATGGGTTGATCCCAGTCAGTCTCGCTCACCATCTGAGGCGGCTGGGGTTCCGTGGCAGTTCGCTCGCAGCCAGGATGCAAGAAGCGGTCTTGCTGGACTCGGCTAGGATAGTCCGCTGGTTACTCAACCTTCACCCTGACCCCCGGCCGTTTGAACTCCCCTGACGGGGCGTAATCCTCCGCCCGGTGCAAATATGTATTTATGTCATGTATATATATTTTTTTTTTTAACTTTATTGCATAAAAAAACTGTACAAAAGGCGAACTTAATGCTAAAAACATTCTCCACCATGTATATGTAGGTTTATTTATTTTTATCTATTTAAGTTTATAATATCTCTTTTGGTTTAATATGTATTTATTTTGCACGCGGGCGTGAGAGTTAGTTTATAGTGATAATAATATTATACTCCTGTATTAAACAAGGTATCGACGCAAATTTGCGTCGCGACAAGGGATCATCGTTGTTTGTATTGAGGTATCGATCTCTATTTTTATCTTCTATTTTTTTTTTACTTTATTGGAATTGCAGGTAAAAATAATCTAAGGTCACCAAACATTTAACAAACAATAAGGCGGACAAATATTCTTTATTGTGGACCTGTATCCATCGTGTGTTTAATGAAAATATTTCAACCAATGTTTGTATTTGTAGACAAAAATAAAAAACCTTGTTCTATCTTTATCCTTATGACTATCTGACGCCTTTGTGTACACCATACCAGTACCATCATAGAGAGCTGTCAACCGACGCGCCATTGCGCTGAGAGTATTGGTGCTGTTCACGAGCCTGCACATCATAGGCGATCGCATACAACTCCACACGAGCGTCCGCAAACTTCGTTGATGCACTGATGCATAGTGTGGCGTCTTCAGCACCGCACACGCAAGGCGTTATATACGCCGCGTATGGTTGGTACGAGTACTTTTTACTCGATTGGCAATAAGCTCTATATAACAATAGCTGGACTTGCTTACAGCGTGCAATCGATGCCAGGGCCCGCAGCTTCTGTTCGTTGTCGCCGTCATCAGGGCGTTCAGTCGCTACGTAACCGACATAATTGAAACCAGTTACATAGGGGACACGCAGCAGTTTTGGGTTAACGGTGGTTGAGGTTGGTTTTGAAGTTAGAAAAGTACGGCGAACTTAGACGAGCGATGCCACACGCATAAGCTTGCATGTCTTTAAATAATATTGAAAGTACATGCGTTCTTTCTTTTATTTTCTTAAAAACTACCTACAAAACCAACCCAGGTATTTTTATATAAAATAATGTATGCGGGTTAATAGATAATGTAAGCAATTATTTTTGTTTCTTTGCCACACGGGCCGCTTAGATAGTCTTAATGTTTTGTTTAAATGTGTAAACATAGGCTGTTATGGATACAGCTATTTGAGTTATTTAAATAAATCAACTCAGAGAAGCTCCAGCTCAACTATTTTCCAACTTGCTTCTACAGTTCCTTTTTTATGTTTGTTGTTCAGATACGTACCGAATAGAACTCTTTATTGTAAAATAGGTACCTGCATACTTAGTTAATTTGATTTAGTGACGGAGGAACTTCTATTTAAATAGAAGCAAATCAGTATACCATAGATTTGGCTGTAACAATATTATAGGAGCCCAAAACTACCTACTGGTGAAACTAAATTGTACTTATAATAAAATTGAAAACCATAATATAATTAAATGACTTAATTATGAGGTACTTATTGATTTTGTTTGCTAAAAAATAATATTTCATACCTAACAAGTGTCTGAGTATAGTCTGTATAAGTGGAGATAAGTGACAACTGACAAGTGGCAACATTTTTGAGTGCTTGCTTACACGTCAAATGGTTGAAATAATTTCAGATTAAATGTTGCTAAAAAGCTATAACATTGTATAAATATTGTAAATAAGTGTTAATTAGAAATTATTAGTAAAGTAGCTTTAAATTTGGATGTAGGCAAAAGATTCCAACATTCCTTAGTTGTAGAAACTAATGTTTTTCTAGGCTAAGCTATCACACAATAATGGGTGAGTGAGTTTATAAGTTTTATGCTATATTTACGTGATATTTCCTCGATTTTTGTTAGTTATAACTGTAAGTTGTTTCAGGTGGACTATTTAGTTACTTCCGAGGTTTGCTGGGCGCTCGGGAAATGAGGATTTTAATCCTGGGTTTGGACGGCGCCGGGAAGACAACAATATTGTACAAACTACAAGTCGGGGAAGTGGTGACGACTATACCAACAATCGGCTTCAATGTGGAGCAGGTCACATACAAAAATTTAAAGTTTCAAGTATGGGATCTGGGTGGACAAACTAGCATCAGGTATATTGAGGTTACATTATATCAAAAAAAGTTTGACAGCAAAAAGTATAACCTTGTTTTTCTTAAATAAAAGTTAATCATGGATGGAAATAATTTTTCATACTTTAACTTCCTCTGAAAATTCTTTTTGCATAGTTAAGTTCAATAATATACTATAATTTTCTGTCAGTCGTTTAATATTTATTTAGTTCATAAATTATTTTTGTTAGTTTGGTAGTGAGAAAAGGTATGTAAGTTTTCTTAATGCCCTTAATCGCCATAAAAGTATTGGAATATTTTATTACTGACTTTTTATTAAATTCTTGAAAGAATACCTCTAAAAATTTCAGCTGCAGATATAGAACCAAAGACCTTGTTAGCTGTCATTGACCAAGTTTTGTAATAGACCATACATAAAAAGCCACACCTTTAATTAAATATCTGTAAATGACTATCATTTACATATGTTTTGTGATAACAAAGTCTAGATATCTGATTTTTCATGGATAAACATATACAATGTTGAAAATAATCAAATTTTTTTTTTAATTGTTTCAGACCTTATTGGCGATGTTACTATGGCAACACAGATGCAATAATATATGTTGTAGATTCAGCTGACAGGGACAGAATAGGAATATCTAAAGATGAACTAGTACATATGCTAAGAGTAAGTAGTATATCTTCAACAAACAAAGCTGTTACTACTTCTAACACTGTTCCCAAAACATTTACTGAAACTGCACAATTTTTTATTATATAATTCTATTATTTCATCTATAAGTCTAAGACTGCCCTTTAAGTCTCTTTCTTCCAATTACTTGATAAGTGATAATGCAGAACTAAGCGCCTGAGTATTTTTCAATGCCACAATGTGTCGTAATTCTACCTTGCTTTTCCTTTATCTCTACTGTTCTAGGTCTTTGAGTATATTGTTTGATGTATGTCGCTTTAATACACGGCCATATTTAATTTTATAGTTTAATTATTGGTCTAAGTCTTCTAAACAGATTTGTATTAAAAATTTAATTTCTGTTACTCTTATTATGCTTTGTGAATACTATCTAATATCAAGTTTCTCCATCAATAAGGAATCGTTATCTGACCTGTGATAATGTTTTCCATTTTTGAGTTTATTAATTTGCCATCTATCAGTTATTTAATTAAGTTATCACCAATAGTTTAATGAATGTTATGTATGATTTTCAGGAAGACGAGCTAGCAAACGCAATCCTAGTAGTACTAGCCAACAAACAGGATATGGCGGGATGCCTGACCGTTGCTGAGGTCCACCAGGCGCTTGGCCTAGATGCCCTCCGCGATAGGACTTTCCAGATATTCAAGACCTCGGCAGTGCGAGGGGAGGGTCTCGACCAGGCGATGGATTGGCTGTCCAATGCACTGCAAGCTAGGAAATAACATTGAGGTTTGTAGAGTGTTTGATACAATACTTATGCCATTTTTATGACGGTTCAGACTGACTGCGATGCACAGTATGCTCAAAATAGTTTTACTTTTATAGAATTTAAAAAACAAAATTATTTTTTGATTTTTGTATACATCATAGTTCCTTAAGATTACAATGCAGGTCTATCATCATCATCATCATGATCAACCTATTAACGGATCACTACAGAGCATGGATCTCCTCTCAATATGAGAAGGGTTTTCCGTAATGTTCTCAAAGGCTGCCAATCCGCACATGGTCAGCGTGGTGGACTATGGCCAAACCCTTCTCTTATTAAGAGGAGACCCGTTCTCTGTTGTGAGCCGGCAATGGGTTGATCATGATGAATAATATAGTATTTTTGCATTCCGTTTCAGATATGCAGTGGTTTGAACTCGAAGATATCAAAAACAATTAATTGAACACGTGTGTGTGGAAGGTATAATAGTCAAGTTATTAGGATAGCGCGCCAATGAAACTGCATTCTTAATTCTCTAAACTCTATATATTTCGCGGGGACTTAGAGAACGGCTATAAAGAAACCAGACACAAATCCAAGTTTGATACCGATGGCCCACTCACTTCAGTCAAATGTCATCGCAGAACTGTTTATGACCGGAGTCCTCTACCTTCGCCAGACATCACGAGGGTTATTTAGCTATGTATATATATTTCGCGGGGACTTAGAGAACGGCTATAAAGAAACCAGACACAAATCCAAGTTTGATACCGATGGCCCACTCACTTCAGTCAAATGCCATCGCAGAACTGTTTATGACCAGAGTCCTCTACCTTCGCCAGACATCACGAGGGTTATTTAGCTATGTATATATATTTCCACAATGGCTAACGTACGGATAATTAATGTAATCAAAAGGGCTTTGAATATTTTGTTTCGCCCTCTTTTTCATAATATAAATATATTTCATAATTAAAATCAATAACAATCCGAAATATAAGCATCAAAGATTCGTTAGTGCCGTCAATGAATAATGAAGTAATTAATTTAACATTACACTGGAGAATGCTCACGGCGCTGAGTAGAGTAAAAATCAAGGTCACATAAAAGAGATTCTTTTTGCTTAAGTTTTTTGTTATATTAACGAATTGGGGTTCAAATCAATGGAGTTTATATCACAAAAATTGTTATCTAAGCTTTTTAGATACTTGGTGGTAGTGCATGAAGAATTACATTTTAATAATGCACCTGAATTAAAACAAGGCATTTTACTTATGTTTGTGCGGTGGCTTCTACCGCGGCTTTTTACCATCCTACTGGCTAAGCAAAGCAATTTAGCGGTACAGAGTAAACTAGGAAGATGGGTTCAGCCGCAAAAGTATCGGTGGCCTCTGGTGCAGTTGTTCATGCGACGGTAATCAGTAACCACTAACATGCGTGAACTTCTTGCTCGTTTGCTAAAAATGTTAGGAACTGATCTGGAATATAAGAAATACATACTTTTGTAACTTATTATTTTATTGAAGTGTAACATTTAAACCCAAAAACTGAAATGGGTCCCATTCGTGTCGGACCTGGGTTCCAAATGAACAACACTAAAATATTCAAACCCTTTTCGCGTGCGAGAAAAAAGTATAAACACTAACTGTTCTGTTCTCTGGTACGCATATAACGTTAGTTTGTTTAAATGAATTGCTTACATTGGTTGTTGTGTTACAGCAGGCGTCAAACTTGTATTTGTATCAATGTGTTTTGGAGGACCTCCGCCAACGACGTTAAAGTTTATTACAAACCAATATACTATGTCTAATAATTTAGGGTGCAGTTGGACAGTATTCTTATTGGTGCAAGTTAATTCCCATTTGTGATTCACTGCTGGTTCGGAAACGATAGCTTCTTCAGTCAAAGTGAAGAAACTAGGCTACTTCTTTTGAATACAATAGGTACTCAACAGAAAATTATAATGGATACCTTTTGGTAAAAAAAGGCTTCAATTAAACATTTATGTAATTGGTATTAATTCAGTAAAATTAAGCGAATGAAAAGAATTTCTCAAGACGGTACTACAACTTTTATAGTCTCATCTCTTTTTGTGTAAACTTTTCGTTAGTTTATAATAAAAAAAAAACCCGTGTTATAATTAAATGAGAATTACTTTATGTATGTATGTCTTATTACATAAGAAATACTATAAAATACAGATGCAGAGAAAAGCATGTATAGGAAAATACAGCCAATCATGATGGAGCAAATTCATGTGCGAGCCTCTTATTCGCAATTGGCTGTTACGTACACGTGATGTCAGCGTCAGCTGTTAGGACGCATCTTTTGTTGTTGCATTTTAAATATAAACGTAAAGCAACAAGGTCTGTATTTTATTGGCATTTACAATAGATATTATACTATAGATAGTTTGTTCTACATATATCTTGTGCTATCGTATATTTTCCTTTTAACTTCAGTAACCAGAGCTACCACAGTACTGGTTACTGAAATGACATGATGAGAGCTAATAAACAAAATCGGTGATTAAATAAGTATTTGGAAGCAATAACTTTTATGTGTAGATGATCGGTGTACAAAGTGGAGCATATATCAATTCAGGTACCTAACCTATGTATGTAATTTGTGCGTAAATTTTTCACTATTATAATATTTTCTCTCTGGAGCATTCTCAGGAAATGTAATCATTGCTAATTATTAAAATAAAAATAAAGAAGTTATAAATTGCATATTTTTGTTTGTCAAATGTTCAATCCAAGTTTTAATTTAAGCTTTAAAACGAAATTTTATTATGTCACTTTTACTCTGTTTGTACTAATGTTAGAAAGCGATTCTTGGATGCGAGCTTACAAATATTGTTGCTTCATTGCAGTAGCGTAATATAAATTGCGCGACTGGAATTACGGCGAGGGCCATGTGGAATTACGGCCAGGGCATATCTACGATTTAAATCTTTGCGAAAAATTATTAGAGGAGTTGTGATATTACTGTTCTTTATAGCTCTGCGCTAATCCTTGTACTGTACTGTATAAATTAATAAATTATTTTAACGGATGCATGGTTTTTTATTTATTTCAATACACATTATTAGTTTAAAGGCATACATCCGTTAGAATAGTTTTATTTTAGTGACTGTGGACGGCCCAAAAAGAAGAAATTAAGTACGAATATTTCTGTATGGAGCCTGGCTTCAAACATTCAAAGATCTTAGAATTTGATGTCTTTGTAAAAACCATTGTATAGCCAAACTTAGCTTAGACCGAACCTTCCAATCAACATCATTGACGTGTTAATCTGCGACCAAAATGACTTGTTGGGTGGAGCAAAAAGTGGATTTGTCGTAAGCCCAACTCTATAGACGTGTAAAACGTTTGAGTTCTATTTATTTAGAGTACGCAGTAGTTAGAAGGCACGGCGACGTTTATTGTAGATAATTGAAAACAAATTGTGTAGTAGGCGACGAATGTACTTTACGTAATGGCGCTGCTTCAGCTGTACACAAATCTCTAACCTTGCTCTGTAACCTGTCTATGCCTGCTTCGATCCCTTAAGAGAGAGATCTATAGAGCGTACTTCAACTTTGGTCAGCCAAAGTTTTTGTTGAAACAAGACAGAATTATGTCGGATACATAACGATTTCATAATTGAACTGTTTGTAAAGTAAGAGGTAAGGTTAAGGTAGATGGCTGAAACATATTGGCTTAGATTAAGTCAGATAATCGAGTTCTGAAGTTTAGAGTTGATTTGTCCGAGATAGATTGATTTGTATTATATAGAAGTATGGACTTCGTCATTTGTTCTTAGATGAACTTACTTCTAGTCTTTGGGCTGCCATTGGATTTTTGGCTCCAAAACATGGTCGGTAATTATGAGCCTCTTAAGGAAGCTCAGAATTGCTCAGCGATTGAGTATACTATGTATGAAGTGACTGCGAGATGAAATGAGTAATGCGATCTTTAGGTGAACCAGATTTGTCAACATATGTCAACGTAGTGCAAGAAGATAGCTCGGAATAATAATGGTTGTGGAGATACCAGGGTGTTGGAATGGTGACTCCGATCCGGAAAACGCCATTTGGTTGACCCAAAATTAGTAATAAATTGCATGAAGTGAGTCGCTATGCGACGTAGATCCGAGGAATTGGAAAATCCAGACAAAAACCTGTCCAGCAGAGGACGTTAATCATTTGAGATTATGAAGAACTACATATTGACGATTATTAAAAAAGAGAGAGCTATGGGCCTGTTTACTTTACGAGATCTGTGAATAACCGAAGCGGCATCATTGTAGGTTATACGGTTACAATAAATTAATTTTAATTATTACTAATAACAATTAATTTTAATTAAATATTTTGTATCTGTGACGTTCAGCGTACTATCGGTAATTTATATTGTATCGCAGTAAGATAATATTATATTATTCCAGTAACGGTCCGTTGTTTTATTTCGGTAGCTGTTCAGCAGGGGGCGAGACGGCAGCGTATCGTGCACCACTGACTGCGTCAGATTCCCAACATACGCTAAAATCTTGAAAGCTTATTTTGCGATACAGCAGCTGGTAATTATCGGGCAGTAATATCGGAAGCGTCATTGCGATATCTGCTCTCTGTTCTTTGACGGCTATCTCACCTGGTGGTAAGTGATGATGCTGTCTGGGATAGTAGGGGGGTTACCTGTTAGGAGTATGGTAAACCCACGCTCCTAATTGGTTTCTACGCGACACCGTGCCAGAACGCTAAATCGCTTGGCTACATGTATTGGTCGATAGGGTAGTAACTAGCCACGGCCGAAGCCTCCCACCAGACCAGACTCGAGCCAGGAATCGATCCCAGGACCTCCAACTTTGTAATGCGACAGCCCTGTCGCACACTGCGCCGCCGACAATTTTACATTGATGTGATAATAACCACGCAATAGAAGTAGAAAAAGCTGTGTGGTTAGGACTTCGCCTTAGCACCTATAACTTTTCGGAGTTATGAGCGTTTATAAGCAATTAAAATATCACTCCCTTCAACGGTGAAGGAAACATCGATAGGAAATCTGCACACTTGAGAGTTCTCCATAATGTTCTCAAAGGCGTGTGAAGTCTGCCAATCCGCACATGGCCAGCGTGGTGGACTATTGCCAAATCCCTTTCATGTTTTTTTTTTCGGACTGTCTATTAGCTTTACAAACCCTATTGGTTGCCACAGCGTAACCGGGCTGTTTGGCGAGCTTTGGAAAGAAGCTCTGCCAGAAGAAATTTTGAGCCCTAGGGCTTGAAGAAACTAAGGGAACGACTACCTAAGGGCGCCTTCTTTTAGGCGTTCGGCCTCAAAGGAGGCGCTTTGGGATAACGGGGAGGTCGGACGGTAGACCTTTCATGTTGAGAGAAGACCCATGCTCTGTAGCGAGCCGACATTGGGTCGATCATGATGATGATGAGGAGAAGAATGGTTGCGTTTTCGTCCTGCAATATGCCGATAATATGAGCTCTTAGAACACATGCGAACTGCGTTTTTGTCGTTAGAACAAGTATTATCTCGAGGATGTAATTTATCGGGCGATAAAAAGGCCGCTGCGCTGTCGAGAGTCGGGATGCATGTTCACAATAACGCATCCGTTATAATCGTTCAGTACCGCATAAAAAGTAGCCAGAAAGCTATCGCCAAGCTCGCGCCTCGTGAGGAATGTCTAGTACCGCTCGTACCGGTTATTATCATTGTAACGCGTGATAATCGATGTGATTTTGTCCCAGCGGAAGTGTTTCGTTTTTGATAAGCCTCGATATTTTACAACGATACATCGCATCTAAGTAATAAATACCGCCAAAATACCAATAAGTGTACCAAACAAAAAATATCGAAGTATCAATACTAAGCAATTTTTCTGTTAGCCTCCTGGTGATAACAAAACCCACAAGCCTTTTAGTATGAAAGAGAAGAGGTGCAGCTAGAGGTGGGGCATTCGCTTTATGCTGAGGATAATCGTGACAAATTAACGGTGGCATTTCTTGAAAACATGTACCTAATAACTCGACAATTAGTATCCCCTTCAATTATCGACTCTGACCATCTTCCTTACAGGAGGTACTGGGTTCCTTAAAATCAAGAGTGAGTGGGTATTTAATGCGAGCCAAAACCTCAGGTTGTATCGTCACTTACCATCAGATGTGCTTGCATGCATGCTTGGTCTATGGTTTAAGTAGGTATCATAAAAAAGTACCTTTACTGCTAATTCTGTGTACATAAATCTTTTAAAAATAAATAATAAATAATCAATGAATCAATCAAAAACTTAATTCTAAATTAATCCTTTATAAGGCACTTTTTATGCGTCAATAACTTACATTGTAGCTATTGGTTATGACTACATTTGTAAACTTAACTAACTAATGCTAAGAGGGCTCCAAACGCGGGCTATAGTTAAAATTGCCGGGTAAGTATTATTTTTTATTATTATGTTTGTGAAAAGAAAAGCATAACCTTTAGACATGTAAATTTAGTATTGATTTTAAAATTTGACAACCACCAGATGCCTCCTTTGCCTCATTAACGCAATACTTATATACTCTGTCGTTATTAACCCAACCATCCTCTAGCACATGTCATCCAAATACCCTCTGCTACCCAACCATACCTAGGTACCAGTTTGCCGTGCAGTGCCTTCAAGTTTTCAGTAAGTTGGTACCTATTTAATGAGATCTTGTTAATTACTGAGTTAATCAAGGGAGAAATATAATAACTTTATTAACTTAAATAGTAAGTCATCCAACCGCCAAGAACTAGTTAGAGTAGTGTATCTGTTAAAATCAAGCGGAAACGTGCAACTTTTATGTAAAGTAGAAAAGTTTTCGCTTTAATTTTCAACTTTATTTTAGGGGTTCTTAAGATAGACACAGAAGTTGTGATAGCCTAGCGGTTAGGACGTCAGCCTCCTAAGCAGAGGTCGGAGGTTCGAACCCGGGCACGCACCCATAACTTTTCGGAGTTATTTGCGTTTTTAATAAATTAAAATATCACTAGCTTCAACGGTGAAGGAAAACATCGTGAGGAAACCTGCCTGAGAGTTCTCCATAATGTTCTGAAAGGCTTGTGAAGTCTGCCAATCCGCACATGGCCAGCGTGGTGGACTATGGCCGAACCCTTCTCATATTGATAGGAGACCCGTGCTCTGTAGTGAGCCTGCAATGGGTTGATCATGATGAAGATACACACTGACATACCTGTTCCGTTCATGAGATACAGTCCGCTGACGGACAGACGGAAAGTGGACACTTAGTAATAGGGTCGATTAGATACAATTGGGTACTCAAAGAGATTGCTATGTAGCGATAAGGCCACTAAGTTGTATCCGACATTATCTTCTTTACTTCTGTACTTTTGTGTGGTGCACAACAAGTGTGTAAATTCATTAATTCAAACAATTCGGGTATGGAACCTTAAAATCTTTAGTACTGATCCTGGAACCGGACCCAAAACCTCGCCATCCGTAATTCTGTCTGGTCGGAGGCTACGGCCGTGGCTAGTTACCACCCTACCGACAAAGACGTGTCGCCAAGCGATTTAACGTTCCGGCACGATGTCGCGTAGAAACCAATTAGGGGCGTCGGTTTACCATAGTCTTAACAGGTCAGCCCGCTACCATCCTAGACAGCATCATCACTTACCACCAGGTGAGATAGCAGTCAAGGGCTAACTTGTAGTGTGTAAAAAAAAATATATAAGTAACATAACATTCGTGGACCAATATATGTGTATTCGTAATGAATCACCTCACCTCGCATCCGAGTACCCACTCCGCCGTCAAGTTACGCCCAGAGGTCGCGGGTTGCATCCCGTTAGGGGCAAAAGTTTGCATGTATTTGTAAACGAAACTAAGATTTATTGCAGCGTTGGTAAGTAAATCCTGCTTGTCGCCGATATCTTATGTTAACATTTTAATGAATTATTTATCTATCTATGCTATGTGGGTACCTATTATTAACGGCAAGTGTATCTGTGTGTTTATTTGTCACCAGTTCACCGATCTCCTAACCGAATGGACACTTTGCAAGAAATATGTTATTTTGTTGTCTTCTTTCGATCTCAAAAACGCCAATATTCCGTGCCTCGACATATTGCTGCGTTTTGGCGCGGAACCCTTCGCGCCAGAGCCTAACGTTTATATGGCCAGATTTAATGGGTTAGTATCTTCTGTTATGAAATACGTAATAGGTACCTACAAAAAAGCTTTTAAATTTTTTATTTAAGTTTAATTTTATCTGAGCAATTAAACGTGGTGAAGACAACATTTCTTAAGGATTCCGCGGTGTTGGAGCGTGAGATGCGGGAGGTAAGGGAGAGCACTTTCATCGTAGCACTCCAAAAGCCAACCTCACCTGCTCGTGGTACCACCTGCTGATTGACGGACGAGGCTCTGGCGACCGATGAATGGCGGGATAACCATTCTAAAACTAGCTAAACTTGAAAAATAAAATGTCGATGGCTGGTGTCGGGCAGCAGCGATACCAGTGTTAGTCAGGTTTAGTCCTGCGATCGCCAACCCGCCTGCCCAGCGTGGCGATTAGGGCAAAATCCTTATGAGTAGCATAACAACAAAAAGGCCCCTAGTTCCCGGTAGCCCCACTTCTTTCGGCTTTGGTAGCAGTCGAAGAGATTGTGGGGCGGGGGGTGCTAAGAATCTCCGGGTGACGGCAGGCTACCTAAATCAACTGACTTTGGCGACGTATAACGGACGGACACTTAGACTCGATGAAAGCATCGCAGAACTCGAGGAAGAGTTGGAAAATGTTAAATGGCATGTTCTGGGATTGAGCGAAGTCCGTAGAGAAGGAGAGGATACCACAACTTTAGAATCCGGACACCTTTTCTACCATCGGCAAGGAGACAGCCCATCACAAGGTGGAATCGGATTCCTCGTCAACAGAATCGTCACTAATAACGTTGTCGAAATATCTAGTGTGTCATCACGTGTTGCGTATCTTATAATAAGACTGACCAAGAGATACTTGTTGAAGGTGGTCCAAGTGTATGCACCAACATCATCATACTCGGATACTGAAGTCGAAATGATGTATGACGACATTGCGACCTTAAACAACACCACTAAGACCCACTTCAACGTTATCATGGGAGACTTCAATGCGAAGGTTGGCATGCAGAGCGGTTCTGAATCTGTTTTAGGGCAGCATGGATATGGTACCAGAAACCACAGGGGCCAGATGCTAGTAAATTTCCTTGAGATGAAGGGCTTTTACGTGATGAACTCATTTTTCAAGAAAAGTCCTCAAAGAAAGTGGACTTGGAAAAGCCCAGACAGTAAAACAAAAAATGAAATAGACTTCATTATGACGGATAAGCGCTACATATTTAACGATGTCTCTGTAATCAATAAATTTAACACAGGAAGTGATCACAGACTCGTTCGAGGCACACTTAATATAAAATACAAGGTAGAAAGAAAACGAATGATGAAGTCTACGCTCCGGCCTACAATGCTTCAGACCGACGCTGGCTCAGAACGTTTCCAGATCGAACTTAAAAACAGGTTTGAAGCTTTGCAACCTTCGGTTGATATTGACGAGGATTTCGAAACCGTGGCAAAAATCATCAGAGAAGAAGGTGGCAGGTTCTGTGGAAGGAGATCTGTTGGCAGAAAGTCTAAATTCACAGGTGAGACTCTACAACTTATGAAAGAGAGGCGCGAAAATGTTCTTTCTACTGTGGCAGAACAGCAAGCCATGAACAAAAAGGTCAAAAAATCGATACGCCGAGACCTTCGGTGCCTCAATACACGAAATATCATTAAAGCTATAGAGGCAAACAGAGGCACCAAGGTGTTTACCCAAAATCTTGGAAGAAGCAATATAACTAAGCTTAAGACCTCAAGTAGCAGAATTGTTAGCACGAAGCCCGAGATACTCGCCGAGATAGCAGACTTCTACAGTCAGCTATATGAGTCGCGAGTTCCTCAGCCTGAGGCCAGCGACCAAGACCCCCGAGCTAAGCTTACCCGCCACTTTACTGAAGATCTTCCGGAGGTAAGTGTGGATGAGATTGCGTTGGCCCTGAAACAACAAAAAAATGGAAAAGCCCCTGGTGAAGACGGGATCACCTCAGAGCTTCTAAAAGCTGGAGGTATACCCATACTGAAGGAGCTACAGAGGCTATTTGATTCTGTTATTCAGAATGGGAGAACTCCAAAGGCGTGGAATAGAAGCATAGTGGTTTTGTTTTTTAAAAAGGGTGACAAAACTCTTTTAAAAAACTATCGTCCTATTTCGCTCCTTAGTCACATTTATAAGTTGTTTTCAAGGGTCATCACGAACCGTCTATCACGAAGACTCGATGATTTCCAGCCACCAGAGCAGGCAGGGTTTCGGAGTGGCTACAGCACCATAGACCACATACACACATTGAGGCAGATTATACAGAAGTCCAATGAGTACAAACAGCCTCTGTGTCTCGCATTCGTGGATTATGAGAAAGCGTTTGACTCCATCGAAACCTGGGCTGTTCTGGAGTCCCTGCAGCGATGCCAAGTAGATTGGCGATACATCGAAGTGTTGAAATGCTTGTACAGCGCAGCGTTTATGTCTGTCCAGTTACAAGGTGCGTCTACAAGACCGATCCAATTACATCGAGGGGTGAGACAGGGCGATGTTTTGTCTCCGAAACTGTTTTCTAATGCTTTGGAAGATATCTTTAAAACGCTTGACTGGAAAGAACAGGGTATAAACATAAATGGCGAGCTCATTTCACACCTCCGTTTTGCTGATGATATCGTTATCATTGCAAGTTCGCTGCAGGAACTTCAACAGATGCTCGATGACCTACACAATGTTTCCCAGCGTGTCGGACTCCGGATGAATTATGACAAGACCAAGGTTATGTTCAATGATTTGGTTGTTCCGGGGCCGATCACAGTCTGTCAGTCTTTTCTCGAAACTGTTCAAGAATATACATACCTTGGACAAATTGTTCAGTTAGGAAAAAACAGTTTCGAGAAAGAGATCGATAGGAGGGTGCAGCTAGGCTGGGCCGCGTTTGGCAAACTCCGCCGAGTCTTCTCGTCATCCATACCACAATGCCTAAAGTCAAAAGTTTTTGATCAATGCGTCCTACCCGTCATGACTTATGGTGCCGAAACATGGACACTGACAGCGAGGCTAGTCCACAAACTTCAAGTCGCTCAGCGTGCTATGGAAAGAGCAATGCTCGGAATCTCTTTGAGAGATAAAGTCCGTAACGAGGTGATTCGGCAAAAAACTAAGATAACCGACATAGCTCGAAGGGCTTGCACGCTGAAGTGGCAGTGGGCTGGTCACGTTTGTCGGAGAACCGACGGACGTTGGAGTCGGAAGGTCCTCGAGTGGAGACCACGTCTCGGCAAACGGTGTGTGGGCCGTCCTCCGGCCAGGTGGAGTGATGACCTCCGAAAGGTGGCGGGCATCGACTGGATGCAAAAGGCCGGAGACAGGAAGAGTTGGCGCTACTTAAAAGAGGCCTATGTCCAGCAGTGGATTAATGTTGGCTGATGATGATGATGATGTTCCATGACTGTTTTATAGCAAATGATTCATAAGAGATAGATCATACCTTTTTTTTTTATTTTTTATTTTGATTTGTTAAAGACCTGGCTTGTAGGTAGTACGCAAGTAGCGTACATAAAAAGTAGATTAGTTAAAATGGTTTGGTGAAACTTGTACCAGCTAGTTTTACAAATATCTATCTTTTATTTCAGCCTGAAATTTTATTAGGTACTACTGTAATGAAGCCTATGTTAGAAGAATGAAATCGGTTCTCTAGTTTCAGAGTTTATCGATTGCATATAAATAAAACAACAGACATATTTTTTTGTAAATACGCTGGATAGCCTAGTAGTTAGGAAGTTCAACTCCTGATTAGAGATTGCGGTTCGGGGCACGCACCTCTAAATTTTCAGAACAATGTACGTTTTTAAGCAGTTCAAATATCACTTGCTTCAACGGTGAAGGAAATATCATGAGGAAATCTGCACGCCGACGAGACCTCCATAACATACTCAAATGCGTGAAGTCTGCCAATCCGCACATGGCCAGCGTGGTGGACTATGACCAAACCCTTCTCATACTGAGAGGAGACTCGTGCTCTGTTATGAGCCGACAATGGGTTGATCATGATGTTTTTTTATACACCACAAGCTAGCCCTTGACCTGATGGTAAGTGATAATGCGGTCTAAGATGGTAGCGGGCTAACCTGTTAGGGTATGATAAATTACTCCTAATTGGTTTCTACGCGACATCACACTGGAACGCTAAATCGCTTGGCAACACGTCTTTGTCGGCAGGGTGGTAACTAGCCACGGCCGAAGCCTCCCACCAAACCAGGAATCGAACCCAGGACTTCTAACATTAAAATGCATACTCTGCACTACGGAGGTCGTCGAATTCTTACATAGTGGTTACGTAACATAGGTAGAATTGTTTCATATTCAATTATAAACGAGATCGCTAGATTTATGACCGCCATTAGCGGATATGGATGCGGCGAGGGCCGGGATGCAATGATAACAGATTGAATGATGAGTGACCGCGCGTCCGCGCTCCGCCCGGCCACGGTCCGGCTCCCGGGAGAGGTCGATTGATAGGTGCACTACATTAACATGTTCATAAAGTACTAGGTGGTAGATGGGTAGGCAAAGGTTTAATCTGCTTTATACCAATACTATATAAAAGCGAAAGGTCACTGACGTACTTACTTACATACTTACTGATTAAACACGTGATCTCAAAACTATTGTACGTATAAAGCCATAAATAAGTAGGTAGTTGATAGTTAAGAGATGTCAGCTAAGAAAGGATATTTGGAAATAGGGGTTGGAAGTTTGTATGAAAATCCTTTGTTTTTAGAGTTGGAGACACAAAAAATCACATTAAGATTAATAATAATGAATAAAGAACATGGACAAAATTTTTTTTTATTCAAATCTGCCCTGAAGGGCATAAATTGGGGGTTTGAAGTTTGTATGAAAGTCCTGTTTTTTAATTTAGAGAGACGAAAATTGGCAATGGGACATTTGCCTGTAACTTACTTTCTGAAGCAGGGCATTGGCCGAACGGGAAACCTCAATCTCACGGGACATCAGCAACTCTACGCAGACGCAGTCGCGGGCAACAGCTAGTATTATAACAATTTCGATAACACTTATTCCAAATGTCTTTTTAGTCACCGCCTGCCGTTTGGCGGGTCTGGAACGGAGCATTCTACATTCGAGGACGACGTTTATTTCAAACCTCTCGGCTGGGCTAGGTACTATACCTACTAAAAAAACTCTAGAATCATATTTAGGTCAAAGAACGCGGGCAAAAGATGAAGGAAAATTACGCACCTCCAATGTTTCACTAATTATATATGGCTATTTTGCTCGGACTAGACGCCGTTAACATCGTTTTACGTTACTCCTGATTCTTTTTGAGTAATCTAGTGGTTAAACCTGTGATTAAGTGTTGTATTCTATACTAAAATGCAATAGTTACTAAAAACCTATGTAACAAACACCTAGTTAAATGTAAAACTAAATTAATAACTAAAAACATAAACTTGCCGACTCTAAAATATTGTAATTTTTATTTTTGTTTTGATTACTTACTTCTGAGTTACACCATCACATACATCATCCATGATGCTCATGTCTATTCTATATGCGAGCGAGAGAGATAAAGCAAGCTTTTCTAAGATGTATCTTCGACTCGAGCTAATCTATTCACGCTGTAGACACAGTCTGTAGACCACCTTAGGTTGATAAAAAAAATGCTCAGTGTAGGTACTCAGTTGGCTTGCCTAGAAAATGCCTATTTGCTCAGTATATGTTCTGGCAAGCGTATCGTAAGTTAGACCAGAATGTGCCTATACCCCTGAGTCACCTATGAAGTATGCTTAATGTCGAGATATCGGTGTTCCGGATACGAGCCACGTGTTCTACTGATCGTATTTTAACATGTATACCTATCGGTAAATATTATTGTTGTACTCCGCCGTAATGATTGCGAGGCCCGGTAGCTCAGGTGCATTCCACCGCCCATCGATCGCGATAACCGTCCTTAACTAAACCTGATAGAGTTCAAAATGTATACGATTTGGGCAAATATGTAAGCCCTGCATGTTCATGTTGGAGTAACTTTGTTTCGGGAATGGTCTAAAGTTGGTCTTTAGTTTATTGAAAGTGAGCTTTGATGTGAGTGATTTAGGGTGTGCTTTCGGGTGCGTGCGGGCGGCCGGGCCGGGCGCGGGTGCGGGGGGAGGCGCATGCGGTCCGACGGGTTGCGAGCGTCGACCGGAGGCTGCGCGCGCGCCGAGTGCGTACATTCGCATGGATAATTTTATTAGTCCACGTGGCCATTATGTTTTAGGTGCCTTAGCTACCGTATGCTCGTTAAACTATATTAAGAAAAAGTATTTTTAACTATTAACTTAAGAGCGTTGAACTATGATAACATTGAAGTTGCTTGTAGAGATATGACACTATATAGCGATAGACAAGTCACTGAGTAGGTTGCAATAGTACAGTATTAGATCGTTTACTTTCAACCAATGGTGATAGCCACCAGAACTTAAAAATTAGTTGTTTACAAATCCTGTTATTAGTTTAGACTAGGTATTTCGTTTTTGTCTCCCGTTACGGTGTTTCAAATTTCAATAGCGCTGCGTCAACCAAGCAAAACTGTTTCTTGCTCAAAGGCTATAATCGGCTTTAGATATTTATTAGTATACCTATACAAAGCGCTTTAAAGCGCTCTTAAATAAATAGCAGCAATAAAATAGAATACCTAAAAACTGAACAGTTAGATATGGACAGATACGACAAAAAGAAGACGTCATGTTTTTATGAATACTTAGGCGTGTTTTCGATTCGGAAACATTTTCTGATATATTTTTAGCTATTATGTACAATCATCGATAGCTCGCCAGTCTGCTCATCTGCATCGTGTTCTTTTCTTACAACATGTGTTTACATCTACATGAGCAATAATAATACTAAGACATCATTAAACCACCCCTAAGTATCCAAGTAAAATTTCATTTATTTGTCTGAGGAAGGGAAGTTATGAATACTTATAAACTTCTTTGGAAAAAAACCACATAAATATAGAGGTACGATGGCAAGTAATATATCCAGAGGCGTCCATCTTGAAAAGCATCTGGGTGAAACTCAGAGAAGTAGCTACTCAAATTATTCGGAAAAGAAACGATGTAAGTTTTTGTTCTAAGTAGAATTAAGTAAAGGCTATGTTAGTCCGAATAGGGCGGTGTTGTCAACGACGACGAAACCATGCAAGCAAGAATTTGGTTAACAACATAGAATACTGGCTTCACCTCTAATAATGCACGAAGAGTGAGCGTTGCGAGCTTGAACATTTCGGTATTTTGAAGAATCATGATAAAACTTTCCAGCACTGATTTTATCTTTTTTATTTACAATAAAAGCTCGTGAACTGCCTGGTTTGGGTAACTCTGTCTTTCAGATGATTCGCAGGCACGCCGTTTCACAAATTGCTTTGTCTGCTCATGTATGCAACTGGTACGTACTACGTAAATCATGATCCTGATCAAAATCCTGAAATCAAGAGAAATCGACAATCGAATCAAAAAGTTGATCGATTAATTCCAATCAAATACCTGCATTTTAAGTTATACCTTCTTATGCTCTCCAACAAAATCATGTTTACATTTTACAATTACAAAAAACAACCGCTTGCGTTATCACATTGTGTAAACTTACACAAAGTGAATAAAATCCAAAAAAAAGATTTCCTGTTTAGAAAAATATTTTTTTGACGTAACTTTTGAAACCGCATTTCCACCCGACAGTACCGTAAACTGATTTACACTATACAAGTTCTAGGCTCCCAATCAGAAATAAAACAGTACACTGCAGGCTCTGAGCCGAATCGAAGGGCTCCGTGCGCGCGACTGTACCCAGGGCCTGCGACGCGCGGACACTTCATACTTTATTTATACTGGAGGGCAGCGCGCGCGCCCAGTGCAGGCCAGCGCGCGGACACCGCGGCAGCGGCGGCCGTTCAGTGCAGTGTTAGTGTGTCCCTGTGGAATGGATGGCTAGGTAACGTGACTTTTCAGGCTTTCATTACAGGAGCTTGGGCGCCTGCGGGCCCGCTCGCGCGTTTTGCATGCCTTCATTATTGTGAGTTATTAGCTATCTTGCATGGTCCTGTTTCATTTTCATGAGCCACTTTAAATAGGCCGGTCCTGATTTTTCAACTCTTTGCGACAGAATTTAGGTAATTACCTAGTCACTTGATTTTCAAAGTTCGAAAACCCGTAATTATAAAACTATTTTTTAGAATACGTATGTACAATTCTAAGTAGTCAAAGACGAAGTCCTAATGATCCACCTGCCGGTAATCGAGGAAGAGGTACGTACCTATCCGCTAGACCCAAGTAATGTAGGATCATACTAGTAAAACTTCAGTACAGTGTTACCTAGTGTGTCTTTCAAAATGGTTGGCTAGGAAAGGTACATACATGCTTTTATTTCACAATAAACGATCCTGTCCGGATTATACAACTTTTTGTGACAGAATTTACTTGATTTCCAACTGTTCTAAAACGTTTAATTGTTTTATATACTTAATGGAATATTAATTACGCAGGTACATTTTTTTTTCTGCAATTTTGTATTGGAAACTTTGTTTAGAGATATTCAATGCCCACTTGCTAACAATGTAGAAAGTCGAACCCGGCACCTCCCATTTTATAATATTCCTGTGCTGCACCAAAGAGGTACCGTGAAATAGATTTTTATGTAGCGTTACTGCTGCATTTATTTTTTATATACCTAATGTTGTTTGTTGTGGACACAAAAAAATTAGATTCAATTATCTATCCGTTACTGGCTGGAAGTCAGTGCGGGTCTGAGTATCCCGCGAAGTTCGCCTGTTGGATGTGAGTTGATAAGTAAATTGATAAGAACATAGTTGCACTATAGTAGGACGTATAAACGCTATTATAAAATGTACGGCTTAATGAAATATTCGACTGCGCTAAGAGCCGGTCCGCGCGAAGCTGTGTGCAATCTAGAGTGCGCCATTACGCAATAAATAGCAGCTGGATAATAAAGCGTTTGGACTCCAATCTAAATCAGGCTTAATATGGCCTAAGCTCTGGAGTGTGCGGTGACTTTGTCTGCGGGCAGATTAAACCGCCTCATAAACCCTTCTGTCAAAGCCTGACAATTTGTATTGGAGCAGCGGGGAATTCTTAGCAATCCCTCTTGCCCAAGAAAGTCTTTTCTCATTAGTAATTATTCAGATAGGTTTGCCCTTTAGTCGCACATTAAAAGGGTCGAACATAAAAACATAATATGTCAGCCATTATTTCGTCGTGCATCTATATGAGATAGTACGACAAAATGGGCGAATGTGTCCTTGGGTTATCAAATATGTGACGCTGGAGTTCGCTGAATTTGAATCGCTGTTTGATTTAAGGATTATTAGTTCAAGTCCATTCATCCTCTGGCATACGAAAGTGCTGAGTAATTCAGGTAAAGGAAGAGATTTCCTGCACTAGATGAGTTGTCGGTACATTTGTCTTTTAGCAAGGTACAGGAAATTGTGATATTTTTTTAGTTCAATGATAAATTAACTCAACACTGCCCCCCCTAAGTTTTTTTTCGTTTCTATTATTGAAGGAGGAAATCTAAAATGAAACGCCGCTAAGTGCCCTATGGACTAAAACCTCCTAGATTCACTAGCCCCTAAAAGTTTTAAAATCAAACATTGAAAATATTTATTATCGAAATTGGGTTCACATATCCCGTGCCATGACAAAAAATGTCGCTTGTCGGTCGTTGTTGTCCAGCTACGATCGAAGCAAACCGAAGAAAATTCGTAAATCAACAATTCCCCAATTGCCCTTTCCAGGCATCAAATCTGGAATCACCTACTTAAAAGACCACGGCGTTCATCTGAGCGCTAGGTAATGAATAACATTACAGGTAGAGCTTCTCTCCGAAGCTCGCCAAACAGTCAGGTTACGTCGCAACCAATAGGGTTAGCAAAGCTAATAGTCAGTCCAAAAAAAAACTACGTTGTGTTTTCTCATTCAGTTAGTGTTAAAACGAGATGAACTCATGTTGGACACATCACGTTATCTCGCTCTAACTGTTTCTTAAGTCAAAAGGTATTTTAATTGTAGATGCCGTTTTTATTGAATCAATCGAGTGATGACATCATACCTATTCATAAGAAGAAAATTCTGCCATTGATTTGTTTTTTACTTTTTCATGATAAACTTTTAAATAAAAAATGACAGCATTGCATCCATATGATTCGATCCGATATCGGAGTATTTTTATCGCGACTTCCCCCGACCACTTAATTTTTAAAAACACTAAAGCGTTGGCATTAATGGTATGTGTTACTTTGTGTGCAGAAAACAAAATAACTGCCCAGTTAATCGTCGCTACAAACGGGCTGACACGACAAGAAAACCTCAGTTTGCTAAAAAAAAGTTATTTTCTACTTGTGAAAAACCCGGCTGTGTGAGTTACGTTAGCACACGAAGGGTTCCCTACCATCGCGCAGTATGAAACATTACAAAATAATGGCATAAATAAAATCGAGCAAAAACATTAAAAAAAAACCTATGTAATTTTATTTATATTATTTCTTACTATAGTGGTAACAGGAAATACAAACAACAAATAGAAAAACACTATAGTCTCTTTTTTCTTAAATATTTGATTTGAAGTAATCACTATAGTATATTAAAACAAATAAGATAAAAGTTAAGTTGTATGCGATATCCGTCCGATACGATATCGCATCGCATTGAGTGGGCACAATAGTACGTCCGGCAAAAAGTACTGACGACGCTTGGTTTGGCGTCTCTCGGATATCAAGAATAACTGTCGTGGGTATCCGAGTTGCTGGTAACATAATACTGTGTGGGTTAAGCCAGGTTACGTTGGGTTCAAGTTAGGTTACCCAGGCTGTCTTCAGTCCTGTCGACTGTCACGACAAATATATATCCTGTATTTGCGGGAAATTTATGACCTTGAATAATACAACATGATGTTATCAAACTCAAATCAAGATTATTTTTATTCAAATTGACCTTTAAAAGGCGCTTTTTCGATGCCTACTAGCAATTTTTACATTGTTGTGAGAAGATGATTTATTTACCTTTAAAGTATGCTAAGATCTCATAACCACATCTCGATAATTTTTGTGTCAAGTTTTTGTCCAAGAAAGATTCCAGCAGAATCTACTCATAAAATATACTTATCAAACAGTATTAAAAATAGTTTAAGGGCCGGGTAGTGGTGTGGGTTACTTTTTATCCCGGAAACATAAACGGTTCGTATGGTATTTTTTTCTATGTTAGTTTGTACCTATTTTTACATTAATATTTATAACATTTTTACCCTAATAAGTATTATAAAGTAAGTAAGTAAGCGGTGATAGCCTAGTGGTTAGGGCGTCAGCCTCCTGATCAGAGGTCGGAGGTTCGAATCGGTTTTTAAAAATTAAAATATCATTTGCTTCAATGGTGAAGGAAAACATCGTGAGGATACCTGCACGCCTGAGAGTTCTCCATAATGTTCTCGAAGGCGTGTGAAGTCTGCCAATCCGCACATGGCCAGCGTGGTGGACTATGGCCAAACCCTTCTCATATTGAGAGGAGACCCGTGCTCTGTAGTGAGCCGGTAATGGGTTGATCATGATGAAGTATTATAAAAATACTAATTTGCCTTAAATATATCCCTAACATATATATTATTATTAGTATTTATACGCGGGAACGAGCCGCGGACTAAATAAAAATAACGTTATAAAAGGTAACTTAAATTTTAAATGTACAGCTAAATATCCAAACAATGGGTAATATTTAAAATGTTATAGCTAGTAATACTCGTAGCAATAAATCTAACAGTGGCTACACGCAGTTAAGTTCATTTAACTAAGTGCTCAGCAGAATGCTGGGCAGCGTTTAAGGTGACTATTTCCACAAACCGTAAACTTAACTAAATGCCCAGTGAATAATATAAACTTTATAGTCTGCTTAAATAAACACAGTTTAACTAACTTAACAACAGTTCAGTAAGCGCCGTACAGATACCCGCACTTTATTTACAACAGTTCTTACTTTATTTTAGTTTCTGTCTATTGTATTCTATATTTATTTTTCAATGTCTATGACAAAAGTTTTTTATTTAAATGACAAATAGATAATAAAAATAATAGAAATCGCTTATGGTACACTTAAAAATAGTAGGTAATCAAATTTTGTTAGTGTATGTACCTACGTACCTTTTTTGTAGTTCAAGCAGCTATATTGTCGTGGCGAATATTTCCGTTTTGATTTACTTCCAATGAGTTTAGTAGTTCAATATTTCGTGTTAGTTGGAGCTAATCTCAAGGACCCCGCAGCGCCCAGCCGCTGCGATAATTCTATCAACATAAGCTTTATTAAAATACACCTTTAATAACTCGTATGTACTAGTAAGTTGATGGTGATACATTCTTGGACTTGAAACTGAGGTGACGAGGGTTGCGAACGCGCCAAATGTCTAAGCAAAAGCAAATACGCTCTCATGTGAACTGTACGCTCATTATACTGTGGCATAATTTCAGCGAATCAATCTTGCTAATGGCTGGCTCTTTCTTAATAGAAAACAGGTAATTGCCAGCTGTTTAATCATTGCCAATGCAATCCCCCACTAAATACCTCTTTGCCTACCTGCTATCATTATCCTTCATATGGTCACCAGACGTGTACGATGATATCTGCAGAAGTGTCTCTTCGGAAATCACGAAACAAAATGAGGCAAAGTCTAGTTTTGAAATACTAGGTTTCATATTATATATGAAAATCCTACGTCCCTAAATTCATACAATTTTTTTTTTTTCGCTGGGAAATGCTTTTACGCATCCCCTCCGGAAGCGACGCAAGCAAGACTGCGCCGCTTCCGACGGGGTATGTGGGACTCCCCGGCGGCCAGTCTGGCGACCAGAATACCCACTAAAACCCAGCGATGCTCCTTCGCGTCGCCTGGAGGCTGGGTCACAGGAACACTGATGCACTCGACCGCGGCCCAGCCAGCGGCGTCCGCCGAGGCAGACCCTCCACGGGGGGCCTATATTGACCCCCGAGCTCCGTCCGAGGTGCGCCAGGACCATTGGACGCGCCTCACGACCCGAGGATTTGGCTCGAAATTCATACAATCGTTTTATTTCAGCAGCTATGTGCCAATATTGGCCAACAGCCGTGGTCTCCCTCGAATTACCTCTTTAAGGTCTGTCGAAATGATCACAACAAGTTACGTATTAATAAAAAAATTGCTTACATTCGCTAAATTTAATGATATCGGATTTATAAGTTTCCATCAACTTGGTAAGGAGCACCAAAGAATGTGTCACAATTATACGATTGATTAGATCGCGTTAAAACATGCGCAATCAGCCGCCAGGTCGACTGTACAAAACGCGAACACATCTGTCACGTTATACAATAATTATATATAGTATAAATTAAAATAATTCAATACCGTTGCGCAAATTATTAAGCATTCAAACAAATCGCTTCCGCCATATTAGCACTAACCCGTAATGCAACAACCACATATTATCATCATAATCGTCATGATCAACCCAATGCTTGCTACAGAGCACAAGTCTCCTCTATATATTTGAAGTTGGGCCATAGTCCACCACGCTGGCCATGTGCGAATTGGCAGACTTCACACGCCTTTGAGAACATTATGGGGAACTTTCAGGTATGCAGGTTTCCTCACGATGTTTTCCTTCACCGTTGAAGTTGTTGAAGCAAGTGATATTTTAATTGTTTTGAAACTCACATAACTCTGAAAATTAGAGGTAATGCACGGGATCGAACCACCGACTGATTAGGAGGCGGACGTCCTAACCACCTAACCACATACAAAATTAATTTTCATATAGATATACTAGATAGTATGAAAAAATAATTTTCATGCATCAGAATTCAGTCATCTACATTTTTTTTGTAGAATAAAAAATATTGTGTGACGGGATGCATAAGAAAAAGGGAACGCAACGATAAAAGACTTCAACGGGGCAAACGGCTCCTGTATTGATGCGCGGATTAGTTACACTAGTAAGTCTGATGTGTTGACAGAAGTCGAGCTTGTAAACAGGAGTTTACTGGATATGGCTGCTTGGGTACTGATTTGAAATTAAACTTATATATTAATTACCGACAGGAGGACATGCTTGAACATTGACGCTTATTTCAAAACTACTAGGAACTACATCCGCGTTTAATGACTTTTTTGTATTGGTCATTTCACATTGCCTGAATTATTTACTGCATTGATTTTTCTAAGCTGCCAAGTTCCAGTTATTATATACCGACAGGAGTATATTAGGTGAGAAGTAATCGATCGTGTAGGAACTCATATTACTGAAAAAAACGGTCCAAACTGGATTGGTGCTGCGTGAAATTATAGAATTCTTAATGCTCATATGGGCTATGGGTATGAAGGGACGTGCTTTATTGTCGGGTATTCATGTGTGCCTGAGAATTAAGAGGAAAAACTACATGGCATTTATTTGACTTTAATTTAAATTGAAGTTATAATCAGGACCAAAGAAGGCATTGCGGAAATCCATTAAATTACTTATCTACAACGCCCGAATAGGTCTCTTATAAAAATCCTTTCTTAATAGTTAATTAGCTGCTTGCACACTTTTAAGTTCAAGACAGAAGAATGAAGATACTTTCTGATATAACTGACTGTTGATTAGTGCAGGCTCAGCAAAGCCTTTTGTGTTCTCGTAACATGCATATGCACTTACCTTAGGTATCTACTTTAAGTGACATTTACTTATAGATCCCCTCAAATCCAATGAGCTCAAGGCGAGACGAACGTAAGGTTAGCCATAACTTGTAGGGTTACCATACAAATAATTTATGAATATCAATAATGTTATATTTTCGTTATCTAAAATAATCTAACCTGTCTCGACTGCGAAGGTCACGCGGACCATGACAAACAATTTTATTAATAAGATATTTTAATTTCATCTTAAAATAATTTTGAAATAGATAAAACATTATTGGTTTTTGTAATGATGCCGTACAGCGCAACCTTAAGAAGTCTTCGTTCGAATCTTTCACATCATTCTACATTATAAGCTTAAGAACTATTGAAGGAACTGCCATCATCGAACCGAGTGACGTCGAATTACTTCTTAGTTTATATCCCTTCGACTCGTTTATAAAACGCACAAGTCCTAAGAACAGTTGATAGCTGTTCATCTGCATATAAAACGCATTTATAGTTAACTAGCTATTGCCCGCAACTTCGTCTGCGTAGAATTACTGATTTCCCGTGATTGCCCTGCTTCAGAAAATAAGCTACAGGCAAATGTCAAATTGCCGAATTTCGTGTTTCTAAATTAAAAAACATAGGATTTTCATACAAACTTCAAACCCCTATTTTACCCCCTTCGGGGTAGATTTGGATGAAACCAAATTCTAACCTAATACTTACGCCCTAAAAGAAACCTATTTTCAAAATTTCATGCTTGTAGGCTTCATAATAAAAAAATAAGCAAAAACTATCATCCCCTTTTTTACCACCCTTAACAGGTAATATTTAAAAAATAATGATGTACATGTTTTTTATTTATTATTATGAATCTTAATGCAAATTTTTGTGTCTCTAACTCTAAAAACAAAGAATTTTCATACAAACTTCCAACCCCTATTTTACCCCCTTAGGGGTGGAATTTCCAAATTTCCTTTCTTAGCTGACATCTCTTAACTATCAACTACCTACTTGCTAAATTATAGCTTTATACGTACAATAGTTTTTGAGATCTCGTGTTTAATCAGTACGTCAGTAAGTCAGTATGTAAGTATGTAAGTGACCTTTCGCTTTTATATATATATATATATACATATATTATTGTTGTTATCACCATGGCCCACGGATTAAAATAATGAAAAAAATATTATATATGAACGCTTCAGAGTAGTCGTAGTAGGACGAGCTGCACATGAATAAAACATTTTTAAATTTTCATTCAAATTAGCATACTTGACAAATTGCATAAAGAAATGAGCGGGTAGCGTAATCTTAAGAAATCGCCGGGTCGAATCCTAAATATAATTTATAAAACATACAGTTATCATCATCATCGTCATCTCACCGATGGAAATGGTAATCTTTAAAAATACTAATAAACTAGTAGGTGCCTGCAATTTTGTTGATGAGAAGGATTCTAACTTTGAGACTATTCTCCATCACGCTTAAGAGCCAGAACAAGAAAAACAAAGTCATTAGAAAGACACAGTATTTGGTATATTGAGTAGAATAGCGGATGCAAGTTTTTTAAATAGGGAAATTGAAGACGGTAGTTCGCGGAAGAAGTCACGTGGTCCGCTAGTACTTAATGTAAACGCTGTCACGTCCCCGGCGCACGCGCCGCGTGAGATGCTGCCTGTAAAAGCTTTTATTGGTCACGGAGCTTTGACAGCTTCGGAAATAAGCAGGCCCCTTATTGGCTCTGACATTTATAACGTTAATATACATATTGATGACAGGCATGGACAGAACAAACTTGTTTTATATTGCTACTAGCTTTTCGCGCGGCTTTGCTCATATTCAGTTTTTCCAACTTTAAGATGACCTTTAGAGTTTTACTTATTGAAAATGCTAACCGTGACGTTATTATCACGTCCGACGGTTTGAGCTGTGCGTTGATAGATCAGTCGGTCAGTCAGACAGTTAGTTCCCATTCTTATGCCGATAACTGTCACACACGTGGGTTACAGCTTATATCTTATATCATAGCTTACCTCTTCTCTTTCTTCTTTGACTTTACACAGGGAGGATCTTGTAGTTCTTTGTTTTTTTCCTTTTTAATTCAAGAAAATTAAACGGTACTAAACTTTTTAAAGTAAATCTATTAGATTTATGTAAAACAGAGGATTAAAGTTATTTAGAAATTGTTTTGTGATGCTCAGAAATTGAATGTAGACAAAGTTACAGGTAGGCGCTAGTTTACCAATAAAAGTAATAAACGTTGTGATTTTTAATTCCTTATATTCAACGCCATTACTGCTTCTTTTGGAGATACATGGGATCTAGTTTTCAACTATATTAAAACATCATCCTTTGTCGAAAACTTATCTCTTCATAGGAAATATTTTTGCTGATGCAATTATAGCAAATGTAAGCCAACTGATTTTAATTGTGAGTGGTTGTGACAAGGAAATTTCTCTCGTATTCCCATGAGGAACATCAATGGGAATTACGTGGTAATATGATTATTGCGAGACGACTAAAAACTGAAACAATAGTGAAAGTGAGCGAACAAACATACTTACGATTATCTGCAGGCAACTGCGATGACTTGATAACTTTATGTCTCCAGAAACATCTTCATCACAACAACATGCCGGCCGCGTTATTAGATAATGTCCATCTCAAATACAGCTGAGTGCTTGCTTATAGCGCTTAGGACATGACGTCCCTAAAATAAGAAATACTTGTATAATTACGAAAAAATATATAACAATAACTATTAATACCCCGTAAATAAATTCTGTTATGGATAAGTACTTATTAAGATTATTATTTATTAAAATGAACTTGATTGATTTTCATTAAATTGATGTGGAAATGAGGTGGATTTCTGTGTCGTACTGATCTTTGTAGTGATTGAATTCAGACGGTAGATTTATTGGTAGACCACAAGGAAAAGTCTGCGCAGTAAGTCTGCTAAAAGGAAAATAATGCTCCCTTCAAAAAATAACACGTTTAATTTTAAAAGCATTTGTAATTATTACTTTCTATGTGCATATTTCTTCTATTGCATGTTATATTATAATAAAAGCATAGATGAAACCCACAGAAAACAGAAAAAAAGTCCCAAAAGACCTCACAAATGCGTACAACGGTCCAGCAAATGAAAAATTGAGCAGCAACCGCGTCAATAATGTTTACAAATCCACAATGAGGTAGATTCTGATTTGTAACTTTATAAGGGACAAAGTGATGCACAAACTTGGGTTAAACAAGTACCGGTGAACTATAAGGCAGTGTAAGCATATAAAGTTCTGCTAGCAGACGCCGTGTGCCTTTTTTGTTCTCCACCATCATTTTGCTCTGCGGCTTTAGCACATCTGATGTTAAGTAAGATCTTCGAAGCTAGGAGATAGCTAGGAGTTAAAATGTTTGCATGCTCCATCATTCAGCTAACGAACATTCACGTAAATCAAATGGCCCATTCTATCATGTTCAATTAAGAAGATATATCTGGAGAGCAATTACAGTCAGTCGGCCGTCCGCCGGTCGCTCCTTGAGACAAGATCTATTCACTTCGGGCCTGGCTTTGATTCTGGTTCAATTATTTGCTATTACAGATTGCAATGTATTACGATAGGAATGCAGAAAACAGAATTCTTTGCTCCGACGCAGGGACGGAGGGACTATCATAATCAGTATTAATTATTGTTTTATCATATATTTTCTTGAACAATATTTTGAGACGAAGCAGCGAGGAGACTCTAAGTCCCTCTAAGATCTCCCTGTAATAATGTTAATAACTTCAATAACATCCCTTTGATTGTGTTTTCGTTACAAAATAATAACCCTTGTTATAACTCAATATCATTTTAGTATAGTTCAGAGTTTTTTTGTAGGTTTACCTACAATAATTTTCATTTAGAATCACAGCCCTACCTACCACACCAATAGATAACTCGCCAAATAGATATGCAAAAATCAATTAATGTGCATTCCGAATCCATGGAAGCGTCACAACTAACACACGGGGGTGAAGTTTTAATTGGGAGTTTTTTAGTGGTCTTTAATAAGTAATAAAACATTTTTAAAAAACATTTAGATTGTACCTAAGCCGGTTCAATGAACTATCATTGAACCGGCCATATTTCCATAGCAGCATACTAATGCTGCTATGGAAATATGGAAGAAGTCACTTACAAATTAGATCAACGAAATAATTAAGTCTATGTGCAGTACTTCCAAAGCGATGGTTGTGGTTTAACTGTGCGGTGCGGTGAGCTCGGTTGAAACTGTATAATATTTAATTATTTTATGGTAAACAAGTAAAGTCTTTACTTTTCGCGCTTGTGAAGTCAACATCTCCTGAGGATGATCCGGTGTCGGGTCGAAACGTGCGTAGAGGTTCTAGTGGAAGATTTTGTGTGGTGTTATAATATAACATTTTTTGTATAATTACAAATCTCTCGGGTGTCGGCGGAATATAGCAAATTATACTTGCTGTTTATTGTCTATCATGGACTTCCGCAAAGTAACGCCTGCTTATATTCATTATTATTTTATGGTATTTTCTTATTTGTGTTATCTTATAAGTCATGATTTATACTCGTATCATGGGCATTCCCAATGGGGTTATTAGGAATGCCCCGTGATCGTGTCCTACGGGCACAAACCTGCGGAATGCGCGGCGCGTGGACCGGGGCACCATAAATCGTGGATAGATGTTTTTTTGTGGTTACGAATTCCGGAGCGCGGGGCGCGGGCGGCGGGCGGGGCGGCCCATCCTTGCTCCTTTTGCGCGAGAAACACCTGCCGCGACTTTGGCATGACATTGCGGGTAGGCTCACCATGGTACAGGCGTAGCCTGGGGGTCTTAATAAATTGATGGTTTTGGATGGATTAATAAATTCATTAAATTTTAATATAATAAAAGTTAATAAATAAAATAACTATATAGGTATATATAAATCGTAAACTGAACATACGCTTAAAAACTGAATATAGGCACTTATTTTGAATCTATTTCAAACAAATCTGCCCTAAGCAAACTAGTGTTTTGGTAAGATGCCGCAGACAAACCGATCAGAGGTCCCGCTTTAGTTAAATTGGCAAATTTCCCAAACTGGGAAGCCCGCTACCATCCTGTCAAGTAGTTAAGCAACTTCATTCGGTGAACATATTATATCAACATGTAACGATAGAAATTAGCGCTTATTATTCATATAATACTGTAAAAGTCATCTGAACAAAAAATTACCTAATCCCGAAGTTTTAAGGTCGGTCCGTTTAAATCTATATTTGGAGTCAGCCTGGCAGCGAGTGAGCGCGCTGTGACGAAGATGTACCAAAAACTAGTTTAGCTTTGACATCCGGTGGTTTATTAAATTAATTGAATTTTAAAGGGTCTTGCCTCATCTTAATTTAATTTATCTAGATCTGGGGCTCAAAATGTATGATAGAGGCTAGTTAAAGGCTCATTGTCTTCAATATCACAGGAGACTTTCCCTAGGGCCAACCATCTCTTGTTTCCTCGAGCCCTAGGGCTCATTCCTGGCAGAGCTCGACACGTCAATCCATTATTGTCATTATATGATGTGTACAAAAGTCGAAAATATCTACACACAATCCAAAAAAGGTTACTTTGCTGGTTCAATAAACCAAATCAGATCTTGGATTCTGACTGTAAGCATCTTTGAATAACAGGCATATTCTACTATTCTATTCTTGATAAAATATATTTTATATTGATAAAATAACGACAAGTAGTCAGTTTATTTTGCTGCCTGAAGAACGTGTATGCCTTATAATAAAGTGGGAGGCCATCTCTCGCAAGCATCGCATTGCAGGCTCTCATGGTGTTGCCGATGTTCATTATCAACGGTAACCACTTGACATCGGGTGACCCGTCTCCTAGCTCGCAATGTCATAATACATTCAATTTAATAATGTATAACTATATTAAATTTTTTTTTATTAATTAAAATAATTTATACATACTAAGGTATTAAATCTTAATGCTAAGCTAATTACAGGTAAACACCGCATGCAATCTGTATTACAGTAAAGACGGAAAACGAATTAATAAAAAGACTGAAATATGTGAATATGTGAAATAACAAGAGCAAAAAAGCAGAAGTGAGAAAACAAATATTAAAGTAAATAAACCAATTTAAACAAAAATAAATTAAAAACTAATCCATAATTTACTTAAGCCAACTAGGTACAACCGACCTTTCTAAATTCAGTCAGATTTTTACAATGTAGTTTATTAAAAAGTTGACTAATTCTTGGGACTGGCGAGTTAGCACTCATTTCTGTAGAATTCGGGTTAAGGCTGTTGGTTTGTCACTCTTATGACTTTACGGTACGCGGCAAAAGGGTTCTGTAATCTTGTAACGACTCCTGAAAATAAAATACATAGTAATGAATCGAATTAGTTTAGGCGGCCGGCCGGTGCGTGTCGACTCCGCGCGGTACTTCGTAGAACCGATCATTATATCAACTTAAACGGGTTTCCGCTTAAAACCTTTATGATAAACTGTCTTTTACAACACGCAGGTCAACGGACTAATTTGGTATGTATATTTGTATAATCAGCTTTCATAAAAGGCAACTTTTTGTTGGACTGCGGCATTAAGATGAGCTACCAAGCCAAATACCCAACCTTTTTTTTATATACTCGTTATATACTCTACAAGTTGGCCCTTGACAGCTATCTCACCTGGTGGTAAGTGATGATGCAGTCTAGGATGGTAGCGGGCTAACCTGTTAGGGGTATACCCACACTCCTAATTGGTTTATATGCGACATCGTTCGATAAATGGCATAGCGATACGTCTTTATCGGTAGAGTGGTAACTAGCCGCGGCCGAAGCCTCCCACCAGACCAGACTCAAGCCAGGAATAGGACCCAGGACCTCCGACTTATAATACGACAGCACACGCACTGCGCCACGGAGGTCGTCATTACTAATGTGATTTTTCGCTAACACTCTTGTGATTAAAAACTTATATTTATCGCAATTCCCACTCTGAGATGATAGATACCTAGAAATCCCTAAAATAAACCGCATGACAATCGGCCCAGAAAATCTAAGCACACTTGTAACGCCTTCATACTCGATAATGTGTCAAAAACTAATACAGAAAAAAGAAGGCAACATCATGGGAAATAAAAAACAAATCACGTAAATAACTCAAGATAACGTTAGGTAGCTCGGAGATGGAATATCATGTACGAAAATCGAGTAGTTTTTTCATAAAAAAATGATCATTATGATATCATGCTGAACACAAAAACTGTATCAGGTTTTCCCTCGATCGTCAAAAAAACATAAACCGAATCTGCAACGTTCCTTCCAAAGGGTTTCGATCCAAAATTACGAGGGCGAAAGTTAAAAATACTTTGGTTTTAGCAACCTTTGTAGCGTAACATCATAACTTCCGTAAGTCTCAGGTTCGAGTCCTAACAAAAAAAATTGGGGAAAATAGATTAATAAGAAGTTTGTTAACCACAAAAATACACGAAAACAAATGAATAAACGACCAATAAAAAGGTTGCATCACTGTGGTCAAAAGTCACCTACTCTGTGATATTCAGGCGTGACCTGGTGGTGATAACTCGGAGAGGCAGTTTCTTGGTCTACGGTCTGACTCTGATTACGGTCTGATTGGTGAAACATATAAATTCGCAGTACACCGTCTTATTGATACCGGGTTCAAATCTTAGCCTTGTAGTCTGGTTTTTTTTTTTTTTTTTTCTCTTTTTTTATTTTGTATGTGCTACAACATTCCCGAAAAATGGAAAATGTCACGCAAAGAAAGCGTCCATTATTTAGATCAAACTCTTGTGAAATAATGGATATAACGGATTTGTCGCCCTCAAACACGGTAGAATCTGACTATACATCAAGAAGCATTGACATATCCACAAATCCGAATTTTGCTATGGAAGAATTAAAAGCTGAACTTTCCACATTGAGATCTCTTCTCGACAGTACTCAATGTGAATTAGAAAATGTTATAATGGAAAACAGAGAACTTAAGACCGAAATCATTAAACTTAGTCAACAAATTCATACACTAAAAGGCCTCATCAATAATACCCCTATATCTAGCACAAAGCCTAACACAAATCGGAAAAGAAGAATGCGAAGAAAGCGGCTGTCAGAAAGCTTTCTGAATGATTATGACGGCATCCAGAATGATAACAATGAGAAAGAAGGTCAAAATTGTATAGCTGAACTGGAAATTGAAGATAGAAATGAAATTGACAAAAAACCAGTGCATGAATATGATACCGTGACTTCGAAAGCCAAGTCAAAAAACATACAAGACCACCAAATTAAGGCACCAGTGACTAAAGGTACACTACTGGACAGGGGTCAACTACGTAATACAGATCTTTCTAAAAAGAATAAAATATGTATCTTAGGAGAACAACATGTTAAAGGACTTTCGCACTCTTTAATTATCAGCAGGGAGGGAAAATGGAATAATAACTACAAAGTAACATCCTTTGTGAAACCCTATGCTTTATCTTGCGAGTCACTTAAGTCCTGTCAAACGCTTAAATATACGTTAGATGAAAATGATATAGTAGTACTAGCAGTGGGTGCAAATGACAAAAATCCCTGCGCCCTATTAAATGAGTTAGGAATTGCGCTCCATAAACTTAGAAAATTCAAAGTTTATGTACTAGAAGTATACTCAAATGATTACCTAAGAACGAGTACTATAAATAATCATATAGAATGCTTAATAAAATTGTATAAGAACTGTAGGTTTATAAAATCTGACATTAAATACTATAACGTAAAGGAATATTTAAATGACATGACATACAAAATTAATTACAATATTGACTTTAGCGATTACAATGACACATATTTGAGTTTTAATAAAACCAAAAAGGACAACAAACAAGAGAGACTAGCTAAGAATGAGCGGACTATGATTAAAGAAGATAAAAATAAAATAACATATTATTTTAAAGCTAAACAAGTGACTAATCAATTAACGGGCATGGATAGACATTCACCTAGTACAATACAAACGAAACGGAGAGATATAGAACACAAAAAAGGAACAATACCATTTTACTTTAAGAAATTCGTAGATGATAGAAAGGAAACTAAAAAATTTAATGACAAAATTAGTGGGTCAGAATTTTTTCGTGAATAATTTGACAGTCTTTCATCAGAATATTGCCGGTGCTCTCAATAAATCAGACATATTGCATATATCTCTACTGGAACTAGGCAAGCAAGTTACCTACAAATTGGATATAATATGCCTTACTGAAACATTCATTAAAAAAGGTTCAGAGAACTTGCTACATATCCCTGGTTATAAGCTATCAGCGTCTTTCTGCAGAAATACAAATCGTGGTGGTTCTTGTATTTTAACAAAAACAAATATAGATTGTAAAGAAATTTGCCTAATACGGGACATAAGTATTAGTAAACGTCTTTGAATGCTGTGGAATTGAGATTTTACCCCATAATTTGATTGTTATATGTATATACAGGACACCAAAAAGCGATCCATGCATCTTTATCGATAAACTCGATTTACTCCTGCATACATTAAATAAAAATAAAAAGGAGAAAAAGATCATACTTTGTGGAGACTGGAATATTGATACTCTTAAGAGTAATAAAAATAGCCGTGAATTAATAGATTTGCTTAAAACTTATAACCTAAACTCCCATATTAGTTGCCCGACAAGGTTATCGTCTTGTATAGATTTAATGGTCAGTAACATCACGACATCAATTGCAGAAATTCACCATTTGGCCCTTTCGGACCATGATACTGCACAAACATTAACAGTTAAAATTAAGAAATTACCAAACAGATCTTCATGGTTTGAATTCAGAAGAGACTACAATAGGGATAATAGTAGGAAATTCATAGAATGCATTTCATCCCTCTCGTTTTCTGAAGTTTGGAGCACAGAAAATGTGAATGAAGCATTTGACTACTTTCATGACCTTCTACGCCTCTTCTACTTGCTATGTTTTCCTCTAAAGAAAGTGAAAATAAATAATAATACAAGTAGGATAGCATGGTTAACTAAAGGGATCAGAAAATCTTGTTTACAAAAAAGACGTCTACATTTAACGTACAGATTTTCGGGAATAAACAAAAATACTGCAAAGAAACATCTTCTTAAATATAATTCTTTATTAAAAAATGCATTTATAGTTCCAAGAAATTACAAAATACTAAATACATAGCAATCCAAAAAAATAAATGCAAAGCAAGTTGGGAGCTCATTCATGAAAATTTTGGTAAAGCAATAGAAAATAATGACATTTCTTTGATTAAGACTGATTTGGGTATAGACTGTGATAATCCTGATGACATATGTGAAATGTTCAATGATTATTTTATTAATCTGGGCAAGAACACAAATTCCTTTAATAATAATAAAACGGATTTCATAGCATCTACTAAAAATTCTGTATTTATGAGCCCGACTGATCCATATGAAATTTTAGGTATAATAAAATCATTAAATGACACAAAAGCTGTGGGTTACGACGAGATAAGGACTGACATTATAAAAAAATGTGCAATTTACATATGCAGTCCACTGGCTGAAATAGTCAATCGGTCATTTGAACAAGGAGTCTTCCCTAACAATTTAAAAATTTCCATTATTAAGCCCTTATTTAAAAAAGGTGACCGCTGTGACATAAGTAATTACCGTCCGATAACACTGGTGCCAATTATAGCGAAAATCTTTGAAAAAGCTATGTTAAAGCGTCTAAAAAAATTTTTTGATGACAACAATATATTTGTAAATGAACAGTTTGGATTCCGAAATAATAGTTCTACAACAGAGGCTTGTTTTTATCTGAACAAAATAATAAATGACAGTCTTAATGACAAAGTACATGTTACTGCTATTTTTCTGGACATGACTAAAGCTTTTGACTTTATGAATCATGACATACTATTGAACAAATTAGAGAAATACGGCGTCAGAGGGAAGGCCTATGAGTGGATAGCGTCATACTTGAGTAATAGGAAAATATGTACCGTTATTACTAAAATAGACGATAATACCAAGGTACTATATAAATCCCAATTAAAATACATTAAGAGGGGAGTACCACAGGGTAGTATATTAGGACCTTTCCTTTTTTTGGCGTATATTAATGATATAACAAAGGCGACGACCCATCCTTGTGTGCTATTTGCGGACGATACAACCGTACTAGTAAAATGTAATAATATAACGACATACGAAAAAGACATATATAACGCTTTACAAAACATAATTAATTGGCTTAATAATAATGATTTAAAAGTTAATTTAAGTAAAACCAAGATGGTACAATTTTGTTATTATAACACTAAGACTCTGCCAAAAGCCATTAAATACAACGATACGAAAGTTGAAGAGGTGGAATCATTAAAATTCTTAGGAATGATTCATGACAAAAACTGCAATTGGAAAGCGCACATTTCATATATATGTGCAAGATTAAATAAATTTGTCTATGCTTTGAAGCGCTTGGCCAAGACGGTGTCAACAAGTGCGGCTTTGGCTGCCTACCACGGATATGTATCCTCCGTGCTAAGCTATGGTCTGATACTGTGGGGTAATTCGGTTGATGCTCCAATGGCCTTCCGACTTCAAAAGAAGTGCATACGAGCTATGTGCAATGTTGGGCCATTGGATAGCTGTAAACCACTGTTCAAGAAATTAGGTATTCTACCACTGCCATGTATGTACATAAGAGACATATGCGTATTTGTTAAAAGATATCCGAAATATTTTAAACGAAATTGTGATGTGAATACCAGCAGATCCCTTCGATATCCCAACAGGCTTTGTGTTTCAAAACGTTGCAATAAAACTTATATGAAAAGTGCTTGCGGCATGGCAGTAAGAATATACAATAAGCTACCAACGGACTTTAAAAATTTAAATTTAAATATGTTTAAAAAACAATTGAATATTATCCTTCTTGAAAAATCGTATTATGACGTGAATCAATATTTAATGGATACAAATTAATATCTAATGTATAATTAATTATTTGACATCTAATTTATTGTATTTTTTTTTTTTTTATTATTTAATTGGACATTCAATATTTGATAATGTTAATAATTCAATATTTCATAATGTTAATAATTTGTATAAAATTTGCACACTATTAATTTAGTAGAATGTAATGACCTCTTAACCAATTGACATCGCTTAATAACATCTATTGTACATACATTCTGGCAAATAAATGATTATTATTATCAGTATATGCTACCTCTCACGCCCGTGTGCAAAATAAATACATATAAAAACCAAAAGAGATATAATAAACTTAAATAGATAATAATAAATAAACTTACATATACATTACATAAATACATATTTGCACCGGGCGGAGGAATACGCCCCGGCAGGGGAGACCAAACGGCCGGGGGTCAGGGCGACAGGTTGAGAAACCGGCGGACTATCCTAGCCGAGTCCAGCAAGACCGCTTTTTGCATCCTGGCTGCGAGCGAACTGCCACGGAACCCCAGTCGCCTCAGATGGTGAGTGAGGCTGACTGGGATCAACCCATTCGCAGATATGACGATTGGGATGGTTTCAGCAGACTGCACATGCCACATGTCGGAAACCTCGTGAGCCAGATCGAGATACTTACGCTTTTTCTCCGTCTCAGCTCTCACGAGGTTTTCGTCATATGGAATGGTGATATCCACCAAAAACACCCTCGACTGTGCCCGGTCCACCAACACGATGTCAGGCTTATTCGCGAGAATAGTCCTGTCCGTGATAATGGACCGGTCCCAATAGAGCCGGACTCCGTCGCGCTCGAGTACCGGCACCGGTGTGTACTGGTAATAGGGCAACCTCTCATCCAGGAGACCGTACTTCAGAGCAAGCTCTTGGTGAAGGATTTTGGCTGCTTGGTTGTGTCTGTGCAAATACTCAGTGTTGGCAAGCGCGGAACATCCCGAAAGCACATGTCTGAGTGACTCGCCGGGATGGCGACAGGCTCGACAGATGTCGTGAGTGCCATCCTTCAGAATATACTTTCGGTAGTTCCGCGTCTTAACCACCTGATCTTGTATCGCACAGACAAAACCTTCGGTTTCCCCAAAGAGGTCACCGAAGCGCAGCCACTGCACGGACGCTTTCCTATCCACGTGTGGCTCATTAAGAGCTTTAAAAAAGCGTCCGTGCAGTTCCTTCCCCTTCCATACGGTCTCCCGGTCAGAGGTGGTCAGTACCACCGGTTTCCGCCACTCGGCTTGGGCTAAGGATAGTGGAGTAAGTCCTTTATCACTTACTATGACCTCTCTATGCATGGGGGACTCCCTCATCGTCTCAAAGTAGGTTCTGAGGTTAGATATCTCCCGGTTATGCATGGTCTTGACGCTCAATACGCCTCGACCCCCACATTTCCGGGGGATATACAACCTCATCACAGACGATTTCGGGTGGTGCATGCGATAGAGAGTCATAGTCGTGCGGACTTTTCTGTCCAGGGCGTCAAGTTCGGTCTGAGTCCATCTGAGCACGCCAAAGGTGTACATGAGAACTGGCATAACCCAGCCGTTATAAGCTCGCACCTTATTGGCGCCCGACAAAAAACTTTTGAAGATTTTTGTCAGGCGGCCAAAAAAGGCCTCGCAAACAGACTGTTTCATGTCAGCCTCTTTCACCCCTAGGGACTGTGACATGCCCAGATACCGGTATGACTCAGCTTCAGAGAGGGTTCTAATGTTCGATGGCTCGAGATTAATCTCGGCCGAATGAGTAACCTGTCCCCTCTCCACGTGCAAGACCGCACACTTGTCCAGCCCAAGCTCCATCCTGATGGAGTTGCTGAATTCAGTGGTGATATTCAGCAGCTCCTGCAGGCGGATAGCATTGGGTGCCAGCAGTTTGAGGTCATCCATGTAGAGAAGGTGAGGCACTTTAGTCCCTCCTCTCCGAAACTGAAAGCCTGTCCCCGATCCCTCCAGTAGTGTGCTGAGAGGGTTCAGAGCCAGACAAAACCAAAGTGGGCTCAGACAATCACCCTGGAAGATACCCCGACCTATCCTTATCCGATCATCGGCAGCCGCCAGCCGCTCACCATGGAGACAAAGGATTGTACTCCATTGCCCCATGCATTCCCCGAGGAAGTCTCGAACTGTACCATCGACTTTGTACAGCTCAAGGACCCTCAGGAGCCATGAATGGGGCACCGAGTCAAATGCCTTTTTATAGTCGATCCAGGCGGCGGAGAAATTCCGACGGTTGCGTTTGACCAGTTGGCCCGCAACGGAGTCGATGAGAAGGAGCTCCTTAGTACCACGACTACCACCCCGACATCCGTTCTGAGCCCCAGATATGATGTTATTCCCGTCTACATGACGTGAAATCTTGAGGCTCAGAACGGATGTCAGTGTCTTATAGATGGTATTAAGACACGTAATGGGGCGGTACTTAGCCGGATCAGTGGTATCAGTGGACTTCGGAGCTAGGTGTGTGATCCCGGTAGTGAAAAGGCTCGGGAGTGTCTTCTGCTCGAGAGTCTCTTGGAATTGTCGAGCCAAGGTCGCATGGCAAACCGAGAAACCCTTGAGCCAGTAGTGATGCAGTCCATCGGGTCCCGGACTTTTCCAGTTCGGGGCCCGCTTCACTGCACCAGCTACATCCTCCGCAGAGATGGCAACTGGGCTCATCGGTTCTATTGTGGCACATGCTTCCTCTACCGCCGCAATCCAAGGGCCCTCCTCATGCTCCACCTCTCTTGACCACACGGCACGCCAAAAAGCGATGAGGTCAGCCGGATTCGGTCTCTGTGAGGTGGAACAGACTGCTGGACACTCCAGTCTTTTATAGAACCTTTTCTGTCACACGAGAAGAGGCGATTTTGCTGAAAGCGCTCGACTCTTTGCGAGTATCGCCGGATGCGGTTCCCCCATGCAGCGATTTTCTGCTTCAGGTCGTCGATGCGCTCTGTTAGCTTTTGCGTAATATCGGGCTGGTCCAACCTGACCCCACACCCGTTAAACGCAACTCTAACAGAGCGCACAATCCTTGGCCTAGTGTTGCCCGACCTGAAGCTTTGCAGTCTGCCAATGAGGACTCTGGCAAGAGTGATACGATGTTCTATCCTCTTCTTCCAGGCCGGTTCCGCGCTGCGTCTTGCACCCGCAGAACGCCCCGGTCCTGGAGTCTTAACTCCGATGAATCGGTGCACGGCTAGCGCCGCGCCGAAGAGGATAGAAGCCGTATCACTCAGGCCAGCGCTGCTCTCGAGGTGTTGAGGCAGCATTTTGTTTATGGCCTCAATGACATCCCGCGTCGCTACATTTAGCGTAAGTCGGGAGAACCGCGGCCGACTCTCTAGAGGAGCGCTCCGGATTTCAGAAATCGCCTCTTCTAAAATCCCTCTCATCCGCTCTAAATCCAGGGAAACTGTTCCCTCAGTGCCTTCCTCCACAAGCAAATCTTGGTAGGTGGTAAAGGTCTCCTCGCGGACAGGCGCCGCCTGGGAGACGATTTGCTCTGTGGTTGGTACTGGCACTGCTGGAACAGCCTCACGTCGCAATCGTTCGAGCTCGGTAGCGTTGAAGATGTTAGAACGCTGAATATACCGAGCCCGGTCTGCCAGGTTCTGTTCCGTGACAGTTAAGTTCGGCTCGAGCAGCAGGAACTCGCGGTACATTGCCGCTCGGTAGCCAGTCCGTCCGGTTTCTCCCCCTGTCGCCCTGTAGTACGCACGCATGACATTTTCGTTCATTAGTGATGTCCAGCGCATGCGGCGTACACCACCAGCGGCGGGCGCCGAAGATTGGGTCCTGGTGGGCCCTGTCGTAGCCAAGCCATCTGGTGGGGATGATGGATTGGTCAACCGGCTAGGTGGTAGTGCCGGTCGACTGGAGGTACTGGCGGCCCGTATGCTGTCACGCCCAGCGCCAGCTCCAGGCGCGCCCTGGCGACCCCCAGGCAGCGGCCCTATGCGCTTACTTTTTTTTCCATCCATCATAAGGGGGGGGGGGGGGTGAGTGGTGGCTACATCACTCGGGGTCCACTCAAGTCCCCGAGGAGGCTGTTTCTACGGTCAGCGTGCCGGATTTCGGGGAACTTGGATGATATCAATTAGTTCCCCGGTTCCCTTAGTCGCCTCTTACGACACCCACGGGATCAGAAGGGGTGGCAACATTCTTCTCTGCCGGTGCCACACGGCCATGATTATTATTATTATTATCAGTATATATTAACTCTCACGCCCGTGTGCAAAATAAATATATATAAAAAACCAAAAGAGATATAATAAACTTAAATAGATAAAAATAAATAAACCTACATATACATTACATAGATACATATTTGCACCGGGCGGAGGATTACACCCCGGCAGGGGAGACCAAACGGCCGGGGGTCAGGGCGACAGGTTGAGAAACCGGCGGACTATCCTAGCCGAGTCCAGCAAGACCGCTTTTTGCATCCTGGCTGCGAGCGAACTGCCACGAAACCCCAGCCGCCTCAGATGGTTATTATTATTATTATTATTATTATTACGATAGACTAGTGCACTCCTTGGCCGAGTTTTACCTACCATAAATGAATACCGATAGTATACGAACACAACGTCTTTAAAAAAACAATCTTTGACTTCCACATACATATGTCATATTCCTGGAGTAGTAATAGGCTCTGGGTCTTGTCATTCCGCCATGTGTTATCTATGTATATACTTGGCGAATGCGTATTATGTTGCTTCCTGATATCTTACTTTAATATTTATTTTTACTATATTTATTTATGTGAACGAAATGATCAATTCATTAAATTCATTTCTGGCTAAAACAGTAGCTTTTTTTTTTATCCACTACAAGTTAGCCCTTGACGGCAATCTCACCTGATGGTTAGTGATGATGCAGTCTAGGATGGTAGCGGGCTAACCTGTTAGGGGCATGGTAAACCCACACTCCTAATTGGTTTCTACGCGACATCGTGCCGGAACGCTAAATCGCTTGGCGACACGTCTTTGTCGGTAGGGTGCTAACTAGCCACGGCCGAAGCCTCCCACCAGACCAGACTCGATAAGCTTTCTAAGTGTGAAAGAATAATTAAAATAAGTTCTGTAGTTTAAGAGTTTATCGGTTACAAATAAACATCAAACAAATGTTCCCTTGTACAAGTGTAGTAGTGTAGTAGGCCCAGTAGCCCGTAGGCCGGTGGCCGGCAGCGACGCTGGTCATTAATCACGCAACGAATCTTCGGAAGGCGCCCGCCCATTACAGCGGCAATTTGTCCCGACGAAAGCTTTTTGCGGGACGATTTTGACGAAATCTCATTTCAATAATGTTTCTAAGACCTTGGCATTTACTGTTAAATTTTATTATCGAGTGTACAAAAACATGGAATAGCTTCTTGTATCTTAAATTAATTATGTAATTGGATGAACTTAATTGGCAGGACTTCAGTGGCACGGAATGGGAGACGATTGTGCCATAAGAAATTTGGAATATCAACCAACATGAAAGAAAGAAGCGGAACTGCTGGTCACTTCTGCCGCTTGATGTACGAACAGTGTCAAATTTTGATCAAGATGTTACATGTAGACTAGACTAGTACCTACACAATAATATTTTTTAATAATCGAAGCGGTGATAGCCTAGTGGTTAGGGCGACAGTCTCCTAAACAGAGGTCGGCGGTTCGAATCCGGGCACGCACCTCTAACTTTTCGGAGTTATGTGCGTTTTAAAAAAATTAAAGATATCACTTGCTTCAGCGGTGAAGGAAAACATCGTGAGGAAACCTGCACGCCTCAGAGTTGTCCATAATGTTCTCAAAGGCGCGTGAAGTCTGCCAATCCGGTCATGGCCAGCGTGGTGGATGGCCAAACCCTTCTCATATTGAGAGGAGACCCGTGCTCTGTAGTGAGCCGGTAATGGGTTGATCATGATGATGATGAATATTTTATATTATAAGTTACACAATACTTCGACTGAAACTTTTAAAACCGTCCAGAGACTGAGGGTTTCTGACATGAAAAGTAACGATCAATTTACCAGCGAAGTATACACTAAGAAACGCTCGTATTTGGTGCATTATGCATTATTGTCAAGGCTGGATATATACGCTTAGACTCACGTACTTCTATTCATTTTTAACCGCGATCGCAACCAAGCGCACTACTGCGACCTGTCAGAGATATGAATAATAGCTGATATTAAATCGATCTCTATAGATAAACCTGAGAGATAAAACGTATTACATGGTCAGCGTTACTATATACAAGATAGCAATTACTACACATTAGGTGTGTCTCGAACTTTTGTTTTCAACGAGCACTTTATCTTGACAGGCAGGTATTGTGAGATCGCAAGATAGTTTAGTTTTACAATAGTTACGGCTGCAGTTATTTCGAACGGGCGCCCGCTCGGTAGCCGCCGATTAATTACTTGAACTGAACAACGTTTAATATCGTAATGAAATATATTGCACTGTATTGCGTTACATGGCTAATAAATCTTTAGATAGAAACGCTGTACTGTCCGACAGAATGTTTCTGCCGCAGGGCCATTCAACTTTTGACTCGGGCAGTCAAATCGGACTTGTATTATCGACCACATACACAGGGTAAGGTTTGTTTAATATTGATATGGAAGCCATGTGCAGAACGTCGGTCTTACCCAGTCAAGCAGCGAGTAATCGCTCTAAAATATTTGACTTAAGCTCTTAGTACTCTTGAAATTAATTGAATATATTTTTGTTGATAATATGTACGACGATTCAGAACTTGGTTTGGTCACTGACTTTTTTAAATACGTGAGTAAAGCTCTATTGACTCCTGCATAAAAGAAGCGAAAATAAATTCGCTCCGTTGAGTACTTTCAAAATATTCTTATATATAATAATAATTCAAAGAATAGTATAATAGTTAAGCGAAAACCTCCAAAATGGTTGAATTCCTTCGCCTTTTTTCTTTCTTTAAATATTCGTTGAGTCTGGGAAAGTTCCTTACGAGAAATATTTGAATAATAAAAACCAAATTGTATCACTTCAAACCCTCCCTACCTGTCAATTATAGGGATGGAAAAGTGAGATCGATTCTCATAGCTCGATAGTGATATAATGAATTAGGAAGAAACTTTTTGTCTGTTACCTTTTTACACATGTAATGCCAAAGCTATTTTGATAACATTATGCAAAGAGATCGAAACAAAGAGATTTAAATTAAAAGTTTTCCACAGATCATTTTAAAAAGCAGTCGAGGCCATCAGCTGGTTGTTGATAATACTAACTTTATGAATATAAAAAAAGGCGGGAGACTTCGTATATGGCAGCCGCGGTTTTTTCACGCTTTTCTTGAATGAATGTTTGTTGGCTAATTTTGAAAAGGACTGGTGATGGTTGTGTCGTGGACAGTTTTGGTGTCGTTTGTGTAGTGGCTAGTTTTCTGAATGGTTAACAGGTATTGATTTGGGAAAGGTTTGAAGGAGCCGCGTCCGCGGAGTGCGAAGTTTCCCGCCATTTCTCCCAAACTTCTACATTGCTATAAACTTGATATTGGCTAATCTGTGCAAAGCCATAAAAAGAGAGTACTAATAAAATAATAAACTTGACATTGGCTAATCTTTGTAAAGCCATAAAACGAAAAAAAAAAAACAACTTTATGAATTTTAAAATAGAAAGGAATTGTAATTAAATATTTGTTATACCAAGACACTTACGATTAGTATAGTACGAATAGTTCTTGTATATTGTTTTATGTTTGGAATCAAGAAACTTTTTGCAACGCAAGATATAACGAGTATCGATAGTAATTACTTTAATTGTCGGCCGAAACCACTTCATCATACACAAAGAAATTCGTGATCTTTAATTTTTATCCTTGAAATAAATTACTTTGTAACGAGAGCCTACAGTAGGGGGACCATGCGGAAATACGAAATGAGATTTCCTTTTAATCAAAAGAATTATAGTATTTTCCTGCAGAATAACAATGTCAATCCAGAACTAGGACACTGCTTCAAACATTACAACATCTGCATGTTGTTTTATTTGCAATTAAACGACAGAATTTATTGGTCCTTCAAACTGAATAAACATATATACAGTACTGAAGCAAAGATAGAAGACAAGTGAAAAAAGTTTCGCCCCAGTACTAAGCAGTGTGTTGCGGCGCTGGAGTTCAGTAGAACTCTGTGCGTTTAATTGAGATATTTCAAAATGTTGTTTTTATACCAAGCTTATTTATTAAATAAGTAGCTATAAAGTTTATAATAAAATTATTTATATTACCTGAAGTGGTGAGAGCCTAGTGGTTAGGGCGTCAGCCTCCTAATCAGAGGTCGACGGTTCGAATCCGGGCACGCACCTCTAACTTTTCGGAGTTATGTGGGTTTTTAAAAACAATTAAAATATCACTTGCATCAACGGCGAAGGAAAACATGGTGAGGAAACCTGCACGCCTGAGAGTTCTCCATTATGTTCTCAAAGGCGTGTGAAGTCTGCCATTCCGCAAATGGCCAGCGTGGTGGACTATGGCCAAACCCTTCTCATATAGAGTGGAGACCCGTGCTCTGTAGGGGGCCGAGAATGGGTTGATCATTATGATGATGATGAATGTTATTATCTCACTAATTAAAATAATAGAAACTATATTATTTTATATGAACGCTTCTAGATACCTGTACAAGGTATACATGAATACAGCTATAATATTTAGAATTTGGATTCCGAACGTATAATAACGGTGGCGGCAGGCGTGTGGTCACCGCGCGTACGGGAGCAATCCGCAAGCACCTCGTAATTACGTCGCCTCGCTCCGTGCGGCATTCCGCGCGCGGGGAGGCGGCCGCGCGCAAAAACTCAAACACTCGCGCTTTTCAAAACAGGTGATCTATGCGGAGCGGCGGCCTAGCGTGCAACTACTCGCTGCGGTTTTTATGGGAATCATTGCAATTCTACACCGCCGATCAATTAGCTCAGCTGCGTTAATTGAGCCAAGAAAAAATTTATAGGTAGACTGCGCAATTACTAAACGTTAATAACACCACAGATAGTATAGAGCCATTAGAGAAGGACAACTGTATACACTCATGAAGTGTTAACTACATATACTTTTCTGTGAAAAACATTTTTTTTTATACACTACAAGTTGGTCGTTTACGGCTATCTCATCTGGTGGTAAGTGATGAGACAGTCTAGTAGCGAGCTAATCTGTTAGGGGTATGGTAAACCCACACTCCTAATTGGTTACGCGACATCGTGCCGAAACGTTATATCGCTAGTCGACACGTGTTTGTTGATAGGGTGATAACTACGCACGGCCGAAGTCAGACCAGACTCGAGCCGGAAATCGAATCCAGGATCTCCAACTTTATAATGCGACAGCGCACGCACTGCGCCACGGAGGTCGTCAAAAATATTTACTTTCGTTTGATTCTGAATGACTAACCGTTTTGAAAGGTCTTTCATCCGCACAAACCTGGATCACGAACTCTATATAGTGTACACCTATCTATGTAAATAGGGTTTTTTTTTAGGTTTTCGTACACATGCAGTGTACAGTGCAGATCGCATCCTTTTACTAAGTCTCCGCTTTCGTCTGTCTGTCAACGGGTTATGAGGGGCTTAGGTAGTCGAAATTTTCAAAATATGATGAATGCACAGAAATTTTCCAGCTAACGTTTTGTTAAGAGTATTGACGTACTTGTACCAAAATATCTTGCCATAACTCTACAAAACTACTTCTACCAAATTAAAAAGTTTGTACTCTATTTGAAGTCTGTTTCTTTACTTATATTGATTTCAAAGTATCTCCTTTTTCAAAGTCAATCTCATCACAATGACCATTCAGAGATGCTCATTACGCATTAGAGTGAAATCATTAATCAGTAGTAGTATCGATAATACCTACCCATTTTAAGTGTACCAATGTGACCCTAAAAGACCTAACTTGAAGACGTAGTCATGGCGAAAGAATTTAAACACACTCTAGTGAACAAAACACATTTTATAAATAACTAACGCTCGCATTCCCGAACCCTTCTGAATTCTGAGCAACACAGATTACGCACAAGCCTGTGTAATTGCAGCCGGGGACGCGTCATCATCATTATCATATTTTCCCCCGTGCCACTTATGTCACAAGCGAATAACATCACTTATACTTATTTGTATTCAAAGGTCCCGATGACCTCTACTTCTATATTAAAGATTAATATCTTCACGAAAAACTTGGAATTCCACTTCTGAAATGAAACGACATCATATTCTCCATGCCACTTACTCGTACCTCACTAGCGAGCTAGTAGCTACGAGTAGTTCTGAATATTTATATATATATATATATTTAAAGTCCTGTTTACAATTTACTTCTTATTACAGATAGCTGTATATTAAATCTGAACTAAGTTAAGCTAATTTCATCGCACTTTATTTGTAAAGACATTTATTCGTTTATCCATTAATATATATGCTGAAGTCTTGATTACCTGCAAGTGTCGATTAGAAACTACGAATCGCACTTCTGAAGTGAATCTATACTTTTCTACTGAAAGCGTTATCTTAATCACTTGAATTTTTCTTAAACAAATTATCTTGCAAGTGGTGCCTTGTAACGTTTTCTATTTTAATGCAGAGGTTACTTCCATTTTTATTCAAATTTAATATTATCATACAAATTACCCCTTCTCTTACTAAATAGTCATTATTATTTTTTCCCACACATTAACAAAACTATTTTGATACCTTTTTCCATCGTCAGCACTTAGTTTAGTATAAGAAAAATTTCGTGAAAAGCATTGCTTGCCTATATTAAATATATAAATGAGAAAGTATAGTATTTCGTCCTTCTTTACCGCAACAACAATTCAAAAAATCAACTTGATTTTAACAAGAGATAGTTGAAGAGCTGAAGCTGAAGTTGAAAAATTACTTGAGTTATTTTGTTAACCCCGCACTGTGTCGGTGGCACCGTAGCTATTAAAAGTTTTCTTGTCGATAGTTCTTAAAAATGTTTTATCAAAATCAGTGCAGCCATTTACTAGATTTGGGGGCGAAAGTGGGCACAAAAATATTTTGCCATATATCCAAGTACAACGAACAAAAGGGAGTTATGCTTATTACAATAAGACAGATGTTTTTTTTTGCGTTGATATTTATTTTTTAATGTACCTATATTTTTAGTACCTTATAAGTATAGCATAAAGCGTTTCAGATTAGACAAAGTATCGGTCACTTTGTCTAATCTGAAAAGCTTTATGCAAAGCTATCTTTTGCCCGATTAAATAGTTAATGAAAAATCAACGGAAGACACTTATAAAGTTGATTTGTATCGTCAAGGAGAAAGCGTTTACCGAGAGCGGCGATGCCTGTCGTAATGTTCGGGGTTCGATCCCCGCCATTGTTCACGTCGCCACGCAACGTCGCGCTGGGCTCGGCTTCCTTACACGCCCATATTGTGTGTCAAATGTAAATGCTAAATATGGTGAAAGTGTTTTAAAAAGAGGCTTAAAAGTTTTTGATGTTTCGCCTCAGCTTCAGGACGGCGCACGTAGTTCCGAAGGTTGATAAACGCTGGGGTCTCAATTTGCTGGAGTTTTTAGCTCAACAAAATGGACAGACGATATAGAACGGGTGAGCGCTATATCATCATGTTCAACCCATTATCGGCTCACTACAGAGCGCGGGTCTCCTCTCAATATGAGAAGGGTTTGGCCATAGTCCACCACGCTGGCCATGTGCGGATTGGCAGACTTCACACGCCTTTGAGAACATTATGGAGAACTCTCAGGCGTGCAGGTTTCCTCACGATGTTTTCCTTCACCGTTGAAGCAAGTGATATTTTAATTGCTTAAAAACGCACATAACTCCGAAAAGTTAGAGGTGCGTGCCAGAATTCGAACCGCCGACCTCTAATAAGGAGGCTGACGCCCTTACCACTGGTCATAGCGCGCTATATACAAAGGGTAAGATCTTAAAGTAGAAATGATAATGGTTTTTATTCGTATAAAGTGGAAGACATAGGCTCGCAACCCTGTTTGAGTCCAGTCTGGTGGGCTAGTAACCATGCTACTGATAAAGACATACCTCTAAGCGATTTAGCACCCTCCAAGCGATTTAGCGCTCAGAATAGTGCCGAGTAGAAACCAATTACGAGGATGGGTTCAGCCGGCAACGCATCGGTGGTGTTCTGGTGCCGCAGAATCGCATAAACTCAATGATCAAGCGACCCTTCTGCCCGTCTGTCCTCGATGTAAACATTAAAAAAAACACTCAAAGATATTCTTTGCAATGTTATTCCTTATATAGAATGTAGAATGTCCATCCATCACTTAGTATGTGGAGCACAATACAGAACTAGTGTAAGGAATGGGGGCAATTTGATAGCAATGCAATCGGACAGGTTCTGGAGTAACGCCGTATATGTATCGGTAAAGTGGAGCTTAGACGACGGCTGGTGGAGCGGATTATAAACTCTTAATCCGTGATTTCAATGAGATTAATGTTACCTTCATTGAATAGGGCTTTATTTCCTGGATAATATTGTAAGCTTCATGTATAAACAAATCCTTACTAATAATACAAACGCGAAAGTTCGTATGTATGGATGTTTGTTAGTCTTTCCGTTTACCGTACAATGAGGCAAAAGGCGCCACGCCCAAAATGGATAACTTGGATGGCATCATTATTTTCACTGTATATAATATTGTTTTTTATTACATCTTTAAGTTGGCCTTTGACGGCAATCTCACTTGGTCGTAAGTGATGATGAAGTCTAATATGGTAACGGACTAGCCGTTTAGAGGTATGGTATAAGTATACGATTAATTGGTATTACGCGTGTTGCCGGGTTATTTAGCATTGCGTTACCTCTTTGTAGGTAGGGTGATAATTAGCCACGGCCGATGTCAACTACCAAACCAAATTATTCAAATAATTGCATTTAATAACAAAAAAACGCGTGTCATATATCACGTAAAGTGCTAGCGTCAAAAAGTAAAGTAGCGTAAAGTCAGAATCATAGTTACTCAGCATACTGAGTTGAATTAAGACCATAGTCCAAACTCTGAGAGTGTGGAAATAGCCAAGCTCAAGCGGGGGATCAAATCAGAAATAAGGAGACCCCTGGCAGAACAGGACTTACCAAATAGCTCGGCTAGTTGCAGAGCTTATGGGGATGCTTTAAGGATGGAGAACCCTGGGAAGCTTTAGCCCTTTAAGTTAGAGTGGGGACCCGAACCGTAAAATGTGGTACAGCTGTAATTTTATGCATCGGTGCGTCTTTTGGAGGTACACCTTAAATATGTGGTTTACCTCGGTATCTTGGAGGTTGACGTTACTTTTTAAAGAGACATGGGAGATGATGGCAATATGGAGAATACTTACCTGGTTAAGTAAGGGTGCATTTGGAAACCTTGTAGCTTTAGTTTTAAGTAATTTTAAATGTAGTTATCACCATCAACTCACTACTATGTAAGTTATTGGCGCAGTTAAAGTGCCTTGTAAAGTATTATTTAAATAAAGTTTGTGATTGATTGAGTGTTTACAAGATTCTCAGTTCCTCAGACAAGTGGGTCAAATAGTAAGGTCAATAAATTTACTAGTAAGGTCAAATTCCAATTCAACATTGACAGTTTTCGATAAATAGCAACTATACATGTTACACAGCGAGTTCCTGTAGCTAAAAGCTCAACTTGTTCTGTTAAAAGTGGCCGCTGTATAAACGGCACAAGATCGTGGAGTGCGAAAGAACCTATAAGTTTGTCCAACAGTGAACGTCCAACGGTGGAGACGTTGGCAACGATGATTATTATATTGCGTGCTAAGAACAACTTAAGCTACGCAACAGAAGCCCGATTTCTTTCAAAGGATCTTTACAAATCCACAGTGCAGTTTTTAGCTGATGCAGAATCGCTGGCTTAACAAAGGCTGCAAGACTCGATAAATACTATCCTTTGTTACTGACTCAAATCAATTGCAATGCAACGCTACAAATATGCGAGATGACTATCTTGATAATTAATAAAGGCCTGTTGTTGGTCATAATTTCATAGTAATCCAAGGGATTGATTCGTTGCCCTTTTGTAACATAATTCCACACGTGTACAGAATACAGTTGAGGTCTTTGTGCACATATTTGTGTAGGTACCCACCTACTTGTACGGTCATGATGTCATTATGAGGTTTTGTGGTAGATACCTACTGAGGATATTAATCAATCAATGTCAAAGTTTCTTTATTTAATTAGCTCTATTTATTTGTGTATTAATTTTTAATTAATCAATTGCCGCGCGTTCATAGCACGTCAGTAAACTGTCTCTATTTCTGTGAATCAGTAATGTTTTCTTGGCATAAAAGTTCTCCGTTTTTTCTCGCGGTAATATGGCTGCCGCACGGCATCCATTATCTTCGTGTCTGTCTATGTATTGACGCAACATCATGTAAAACATTAAGCTATAGCTTTTAGCAGTAAGCTTTGGAGAGCGCCAACTTCTTTAGTGCTCCCGGTGTTAGTAACACGGCGGATTCTATTCATTTGTAGTACCCTAAAAAACTTCACTTGTCTAACTATTTTATATATATTTTTTTTTATCCACTACAAGTTAGCCCTTGACGGCAATCTCACCTGACGGTAAGTGATGATGCAGTCTAAGATGGTAGCGGGCTAACCTGTGAGGGGTATGGTAAACCCATACTCCTATCGGTTTCTACGCGACATCGTGCCGGAACGCTAAATCGCTTGGCGACACGTCTTTGTCGGTAGGGTGGTGACTAGCCACGGCCGAAGCCTCCCACCAGACAAAATTCAATTTGATTCCAATTAGATAATTATAGTTCCTATAAACCAAACTAGCGACGCTAATGATTTAAATATACCTACACTATACCTACTTAGTAGAAATAAATCAGTTTGGCTTGGCTTACAAGGCGTTACATTCGTATCATAACGAATGATACGAATGATTACTTGCTCAATATTACTATGTTTAGTGGTAAAAACACTGGCAGCTCTTTTTTAGTGTTGATCTGTTTTTTGTTTTTGTACGATTGTTTATGTCCTTGTTCGTAGTGAGAATGCGCGCACGCCGGCGGAGGTGGAGCCCGCGGCGGCGGCGGTGAGCGGCGCGGCGGGCGGCGAGCGGGCGGGGCGCGCGTGCGCGTGCGCCGCGTGGCCGCCGCGCCGCGCGCCCGCGCCGCACGAGATCCTCCGGCCCAAGCCGCGCAGGTCAGCTGCTAACAATACAGACAATACGCGTTTGCCGCGCAGATCTCCAAAAAACAAATTGTTGCGTATACAAACGTGGGTAACGAATACGCGTGATCACGGTGTGTTTGTATCGATAGAGCTTTGGTTCCGGCATAGAAAATCTTATCCGAATTTGTAGATAACTCTAAGACTTACACGCTGCATTCAGCTAATTTTGTTTAGCTCAGTGCCCATAGCTGCAGCGTCCTTCATGTTTTTTTTAAACAAACTTACATAATATGCGAGCTATTTAATCCGAGATTGCCAGCAAAGTTAACGCGCGGAGGGGTGGCCCCCACCCATTACGAGTTACTCGTTTAGCCTTTGTTTTCAGTGTGAACTCAGATCATTTGGTTTTCTTTTAATAAGCGTAAATTGTTGGCCAAACTTAAAAAAGCGCTTCGTCTGTGCACCATCTGCGCGTTGAAAATACGCCGTGTGGAGAGGCATTAGCACTAAAAAGTGAATGCTTTGCAGCCAGTGCATGTAAATTTTCTCGTTATTATAAGATCTACGTTCTAAAATTAACAAGATTTAGGTGGCATAGAAGACGGAAGGCGGAAAGGCATTCCCGACCTTTGTGGTGCGTATTGGATACGGAGGAGCAAAGCGCTTCGTACATGTCCATGGCGTATCGAAAACGCTGCATGCTGCAGATGTACATAGGTGACAGTCATGTAGCACAAAAATAAAACTTGCATTAAGAAGAGTTATCAATTTTTTGAACGTTTTAAATTCAAACAAATGTTAGACACATTTATTTGAACTTACTCACCGGCAGGTCCAAAATCGCTCCACATCGCGTCCCTAAAGCGCTTCCTGGCAGAGTTTATTACTCTAACCCGATTCGACAAGCTACAAACATTTACACGCGGAGAGCCGCATCAGATCCTTGCAACCGGTTACGGGTGCAAGGAGTAGCTTGAATTTAATCGATTATTTATTATTAGGTTAACGAGACGCTATGGACCAGACCGACATCAGGCGTCATCCCAAAAAGGAAGGCGAAAACATGCTGTGATACAATTAAATTGTAAGAACTAAATACCAATCGTGGAAAATTATTTGCTTTTGAAACAAGGAAACTTTAAACAGGAAATAACCTAAAACCTATAGAAACCTACTAGTATAATCCATATAAAAAGTTCTGAAACATAATTTGGTGCGTTAGTTAGTTTAACGAATCTAGTAAGTCTGTGACCGCGGAATTTAAATAAGGTCAAGATGTTAACATGGCCACAATGAATCATGTTGAATCGTCCACGATGATACTACATATGCCCTTTATTTATCTTCGTATTTCAGTCTCGGCAGGATATACGAGTATGAAACTGTACTAAAAACTCTGAAACGAATGAAACGTTTTAATTACTCTTTATATTTAGTATTGGAGGCTATTTTATTGCGGACGAACATCGTCTTTATTTCATTGCAGTGATATTAAGATTTCAGATTGCAATGACGGTGTTCGGTAATCGTAAAAAAGGAAAGCCGAAAAAGCTACCAAGTTACTTTATCTCTATGCGCTGAGCAAATCATACGTTTTACATTTATAAGCTCACGAGGGTTCCGAACGTGCCCCGCGTGTACAACACAATCGCCCATCAGTATGAAATATAATATGCCTGTATAATGTACAGGTATGTATTATCCGTATTTCGGAGCGTGCTGTGACGCGCAGTCGTTCAATGCCTCCTGCGACGTCGCCGCCGCCTGCACGTCGCGAATGTCGCCCTCGGAACGCCTCTCAGCGTTATCGGGCGAGCGTCTCCGAGACAAATGTGCGCTAATTGGTGCTTTCATACTCGCCGCCCGCGACTTGGCCTCGCTTGACGCGGATGGCTCTTTAAACCCCCGCGTAAGAGGCAATTAAAAAAATATTATCTGCAATATAATTTAACACGTTTTCAGTCCGACTATTTTGTTGATTTACCATTTATTTATAATACCCAGCTATACGTAACCAGGTCCTAGGTCAATTATTAATTTATCAGGAAACACAAAAACTGGGGAAGTTAAACTTCGGTCTCATCATTCTCGGCTCACTACAGATCACGGGTCTCCTCTCAATATGAGAAGGGTTTGGCGATAGTCCACCACGCTGGCCATGTGCGGATTGGCAGACTTCACACGCCTTTGAGAAGATTATAGAGAACCCTCAGGCATGCAGGTTTCCTCACGAAGTTTTCCTTCACCGTTGAAGAGTGATGTTTTAATTGTTTAAAAAGGCACTTAACTCCGAAAAGTTAAACGTGCGTGCCCGGGTTCGAACCCCCGGACCTTCGCAACTTCGTTCTCATGTGATATTTAAATTGCTAAAGCACGCAGATACCCAGCGATGTCAATACTGTGATTTACAGATTTTTATGTTCTTAAGTCCTCTTGTATGAAATAGTCTAGCTTTAGCAGTATTACTTGGGTGGTACGTTATGACTAAATGATGCTTATTCCCAGGAATCTAAAGATTCTGTATCCAAGTTTTGATATTAATATTCATTCCGCTAAAGATGACGTTTTCTTGTACATAACAGGTCGCTTTACATCAAAGCTACTTACAAATACATTTCAAAAAAATTGCTATTACCAGAACTAAGAATAAGAAAGGTCGATGTCGACTTCGCAGGCAGAAACCAAGACAAGCCTACTCACACACAAAATGTTTACACACATCTACTACACAGATATGGTAACAGTTTATCAGTCTCTTTCGCTAGAACGCTAAGCAGCTCGGCGGTCAGCTACGGCTTTGCTCGACTCGGTAATCGATCACGTTGGAGAGGTATTCGAAACGTCCTGAATAACTCTGATAAATAATTAGCCAATATGAGTAATAAAATGCACCTCAAGCTCAACCTACTTCCCTCGTTTAGTCGTCGCGCGTGCGTCGTCGTCGCGCGACTCGCGACGGCGACGCACGCGTGATGGACGCCGCGAGACTAACGGGACGACACTTGACCTATTTTGTATTCTCACCACTTATTCTCTCGCTTTGAACCTTAAAACATACGAAATATCGACAGCGGTCCAGAATTATTCTAATGAGAATTATTTTTAACACATCTGAAAGTTAGAATGTATTTTACAGATATATTCTACAAGGCATGATCGGGAAATGGATTTAGTTCTACCCTTACCACTCTACTATCGAAATCCGAGGCAATTTGGAATGCATAATGAATCTTTTTTTTTATCCACTACAAGTAAGCCCTTGACGGCAATTTCACCCCTGATAGTAAGTGATGATGCAATCTTAGATGGTAGCAGGCTAACCTGTTACGGGCATGGTAAACCCACACTCCTAATTGGTTTCTGCGCGACATCGTGCCGGAACGCTTAATCGCTTGGCGACACGTCTTTGTCGGTAGGGTGGTAACTAGCCACGGCCGAAGCCTCCCACCAGACCAGACTCGAGCCGGGAATCGAACCCAGGACCTCCCACTTTAAAATGCAACCGCGCACGCGCTGCGCCACGGAGGTCGTCAAAATCTGCATCCTAAGAACACACAAGTACACAGGGGCATGTACGACGCGCTTTGTTTTTCATTTACTCTACTCACGCAATGGTCTGGAATGCCCATGCGGCTTACGCTTTCCTCGCTGCCTATTTAACATGGAATTCGTACTCCATCACTTACCAACAAATGGGAAAGCAGTAAAGTACTGGTCTATGTATTGAAGTACCTATATAAAATAGTTAACTATTGCTTCATTACCCGCGTAATTATTATAAGCTCATTTATATTCAATAGGTACTTGCAGCACGGCACGGCACTTAAGTATAAAATCCTGACTAGCTTTATAGGTACGAACACTACTTATTCTATTTTAGAAGCGTATGTATTGGCTCAAAGAACACTGTTATCTATTATAGTTAAAGTTTTACTAAATTTTTAACTTAAGGCGCTATAACAATTTACAGTCGTTAATAATTTCTTAACACATACATCGGAATTGACTACAGATAAAAATAAAAGAAAGTATGAAAAAAAACTTTTATGAGCTATAACATGATAGTGTTTATGATGTGGATTAACGATGAAAAGTATAAAAACTCGTAGTGTTAACGATCGAGTGGCATAAATCACATCCAGCTGGCTCGGAACTGGAAGTTGGAGCAGATAGATCTGTTGAAAAAAAAATTTCAAGAATTATCGATTACCAAACGAGAATTTTGCCATTTCTTATCGACAGTTGGTAGTTTATAGAACATTTTAGTTTGGCATACTTTGGTATAATTATTCGGTCGTTATGTTTCGAAGATCAAAGAGTTTGATTAGAAGTAGAGGTCAGTAGAATTACTTGGAAGACTAATCTACTACGGTCGATTCCAGACTAAGTTGCAACACCCAAGCTAGGTATATACGAGTATGAACAATTTGCATCGAAATAAATAAATAAATATTTATTGATTATAATATCAAATAATTATGTATCTACAATATCGTTTAATGTTTAAAATAACTGATTGTGAAGAATTGAAATCACATATACGTGTGTTTTGTTAATTTTCTCGTTTTATTCTCGTGTATTCAAAAGGTACGCTGATAGAAAATGCTTTAGCATAGCATAGCTTAGCAAGTCAGCCTTTTTGATAGGACGTTTATGGTTGCGCAATAAAGAGTACCAATAACTATATTTATTATGTAAGTCCTTATCTTTCAATTGTTTTTGTTAAACTAATTAATTAACACAGCTAAAGTATTGGTTGCCACCGCGTATTTATCTATGAAACTTTGTACAAGTGCACAAGTTTCCAGGAAAAAGAGGAACATAAACTTTTCCATTAAAATGAGTGGTGACGGCATCGGCATATCCCTTACCAAATAGCCGAGTATTATATAAGTTTTCCTCAATAAGTTTTAAAATATCAATATACAGCATTAAGCATTACCCCGCAGGAGCGCCGGGCGCTGCCGGAATGGCCGGCAGCCGATAAATCCAGTTTGTTGAATGTTTTTTGGACGTCGGCAGCCGGATGCCGGTCGCAAATGACTATATAATGCACTTAGAACCCGTTCGCGATAAATTTATTTCGTGCTCACTTATGAAATGCGGTGACTTAACATTGCCCACTCGGGACTCCTCGGCTGCCGCGTGGGTGGACACTTCGCGGATAACTAGGCGAGTATGATTTATTTGTAAGTTCATGTAAGAAATCGCAGACATCAGCCTGCCTTCTCACTAGTCACAACTGTACTCGCACATAGCTCCTACACTAAATGGAGCTTTATCTAGACCGCTGATTCACACTTCTAAATAATAATAATCAGTAAATTATAGCGAACTAAGCAGACAGCAGCACTCCCAGATTTACCACTACGTCTAACTAATATTATAAATAGTGAAGTTTAAAGAAACTATTTAGCAGCACCGATTAGAATAATTCTATAATAATTAGAAATTTAATACTTTGAATCGTCATTGTTAGGAGAAAATATATAAAACTTGTCTTTTACAGCTAGTTATTTGATTGGAAAGTTTAGGAGATCCCTAATAAAAAAATTATAGGTACGTAAGTTTTCTGAAAGATTTGATAACCTAACCTGACAGCGCCTGGCTCGTATTATACTAAATAACTTTACGTTACAAAATTAAGTAAGCCTTTTGCTTACTAGATAGGCGAAACCGCACAAAACAACCATACTTAATCATATTTTACTTAAGCCATTTAACCAATTAGCCATCAAACTTTACCAATGTTACACTCTTATTAGCATTTTATTAAAAATAGGCTTTCTGTGATAAAGAACGAAGTAGCTACCTAATGCCTTTTCTTCTACAATGTTTTTAGTTTATTTTCTGCAAAATGAATCCTACGGGATGTGTAATTTGAAACTTAAATGAGAGCTCACAGTGAATGATCTGTTAGCAGCCTGTATCACATTCGCGATCTGCATACTAATAAAATGAAGGCAGTGAAAACTATGAATGAATGAACAGCGTTCAGAATGGGTGTACTCTCTGTAGATTTTAATTTAATTATTTCGTTATAGCTGAATATATTTTTATCTTACTCAGAAGTTGTTAGTTCCCTAAAGCCCTGAATTCGAAAATTAATAAAAAAATGCAACTGTTTTTTTTTTATTATTTCAAACTGATCTATCATCATCATCATTAATAATATAATATTTACGGTTCGTATCTCGAGATCGGATAATTGATGGATGGCATTCTCAAAAACCGGTTTGCGTGCGGCTTTAAGAAGAATCTCTGCAGAAATGCATGAGTCGGCTTTTGCGTGGTTTGTACCACTTGCAGGCACTTAACGCAGATTCTGTAAAGGAGTCACTAGGTAACTATTAGCATGTCATTATTGTATATTTGCTGTCTAATTACACAGTGTTTCAAAATACCCGTTCTAAGTATAACCGGCCATGATTATTACTATGAGTATGTTTTTGTTGTAAATGTATTATTAGTAAAGTTTGTACCTCGTTTGTCGAGTGCGCTAGGATAAGTGTCTTCCTAACTACCTGTGGTATTAGTGTAATTGATCTTGAAGGCATTAAACTACGGCAATTCTGGTAATGGTTTGCTAGTTAATAATAAGTTAGTCAATAGTCAAGTTTTTTTTAAGTATAATGCCTTGCATTTTATTATTAAAATGTTGATGATGGGCAAATTTAAAATGTGTACTTACATTTGTCAAAGAAAATAATCTAAGCGCAAATAAAAATTCGTTGCGTTTAAAGAGATACTTTACAGGTGCTTTTGTACTTCCATAATATATTTTTGTCGTGGCTCAGAAATTATCTGCTTTTAAACGCAGATTTAACGTAAATTAAGAACGTCAAGCTTTCAGTAGTTCATCATGATCAACCCATTAGCGGCTCACTACAGAGAACGGGTCTCCTCTCAATATGAGAAGGATTTGGCCATAGTCAACCACGCTGGCCATGTGCCGATTGGCAGACTTCACACGCCCTTGGGAACATTATGGAGAACTCTCAGGCGTGCAGGTTTCCTCACGATGTTTTCCTTCACCGTTGAAGCAAGTGATATTTTTAATTTTTAAAAACGCACAATACTCCGAAAAGTCAGAGGTCCGTATTCGAACCGACGACCTCTGATTAGAAGGCTAGGCCCTAACCACTAGGCTATCACCGCTTATTCCGCTTCAGTAGTTGCTATATTCAAAAACTAATGATTTACGGTTTAACTACATCCATATGTTGTTCAACATTATATTATGTACGTAAAGAAAGCGACGCTGACTACTACCGTTGCATTTTTGTCATTTTGAAATGGCTTACCTTTATGAATGGCCGCCATTTGTAGTCAACTGTGCGCCCCCATAATATCATAGTTGTGTGAAACATATTCCCCAATATATACATAAAGTGTCCACACTTTATTTGAATTCTATGACGGGCTCAACCACTTCATTGAGACACTAGTCACCAGTTACAATATTATTTTGTATGCAGATAGCTTATCCTAGAGATATCATAGAGTAATTGTTATCGCAAGAAAGTAACCCAAAGATGTTTTATTATTATGAAAAGAAATAAACACCAATAATGATTATTAAATTTGTATGGCTTAAAACCGACCAAACATGACGTTACAATTCTGTATCGAAATACTTCACATATTGGAGACAGAAACACATACCCGCATGCATTTTACCCGAGCAGACAATAAAATATAAATTGCCATAGTTTTAAAAACAAAACATAAACATAGTTTTAAAAAACGCAGGCGATATCGGGGTCAATATCTAGCTTTTTAAAGTTCCTCTACTGATCTAAAGCTGATTTGATCACGTAAAGAAGTGATAAATTGACAAAGCTCTCTCCAACGTTAGTCAGCGGCGGTCTGCATAATTTTTAAACAACGCATAAAAAGCAATTAATATCTACTTAATACTTAGTGTAATATCACAATAGCGAAGCACCTCGGTGGACTTTCTCCGCGCAACCTTGGGATGGGAAGCAGTGTTTAATTGTGATCGCGGACAATCATGGGAGACGTGTTTTATGCAACGAAAGTAACTGTTACTTAAGTAAAATCATCGACGAAAGTAAAGTTACCACACTTTTTAATTATATGCTAACGAAGAAAGTAGGTATTCGACATGTTTTTGCTCTAGTCATCTCGCATACGTTACGATTTTACCAGAGTAGGCCGTATGGGCCATTCTGTGATCGCAGGAAATCTCGGGATACATCATCATTATCATCATGATCAACCCATTATCGGCTCACTACAGTGCACGGGTCTCCTCTCAATATAAGAAGGGTTTGGCCATAGTCCACCACGCTGGCCATGTGCGGATTGGCAGACTTCACACGCCATTGAGAACATTATGGAGAACTCTCAGGCGTGCAGGTTTCCTCACGATGTTTTCCTTCACCGTCGAAGCTAACCAATATTTAAAATTTTTAAAAACGCCCATAATTCCGAAAAGTTAGAGGTGCGTACCGCCGACCTCCGGTTAGGAAGCTGACGCCCTAACCTAAGGCTATCACCGCTTTTCTCGGGATACAACCAGTACAAATCCAAAGCTCGATAAAAATACAAAATATTTGTTAAAGCCTATTGGTACGCATAAGAAAAATCAAAAAAATATATGTAAATGTAGAAAAATTACAATTAGGTTTTTTTATGGAAACAAAAAAAAAATTAAAGACTTCATGATAAGAAGAATGATTATTTCTACTCATTTTGAAAAGAGTATCAAGGCTGTTTGTTTGGTTTTTGAATATGTATTCTCTTATTTTATTTTAAATAAGCTAATTTTAAAACTGTTTATGTAACAAGCGTATCATTATATACTATTGAACTAACCAGTACGAGACGTGAATTACTAACTGCGTTTACGAGGTATTAACTTTACGACTCCGCGATGGGCAGCCATCAGTAATAACACAGATTTAGATTTAACTGTGAACAACGTAACGGAAATGCGTAGACACTAAAATAATAATACCTTCCCTACCGACTTCACAGAGTGTTCTTCACAGAAGTTTTGTTCTTATAATTTATGTTTTTTGTATTTATGGAGTGGAAATTTATGTAACGATTAAATCAAATATCGATAATTGAATTGATCGAATAGTTAAAACTGAGAGTAATAACAAATCATCAGTCAAGTGCAGCGTTTAAACGATAACTCTATGTCCCTATATAAGTTTGTATAAAACGTAAAGGATTACGTAAATAATAGAAAAGTGTGGGTTAAATTATATATATAGCTCTAGCTAGGTTGCTCTTAATTTTAGATGGTATTAACAAAAATAAGAGGTACTTGAGTAAGTTTTTTGTGGGCTTCTTTTTTGGCCATGACGCGTTTGGAACTCTCACACGAAGGTTTTAAATTTAACGAATGTAGTTATCATCATCACCTTCTTCCTAAAATGTAGAAAATTGTTTGCTTTTGAGACAGAGAGTTCTATATCAGCAGTGATGATGTAGAACTCTCTCAGAGTCAGAGCATTTTACTTAAGTAGCAAGCAGCGAGCGTGATCACTCCCCGGAGACACGTAACACTCGTAATGTCCGATCCTGTATATATTACCCCCAATAAGTGGAACACCCTGTACACCAATGTAACGATCCCTGACATCGGCGCGGCGTCATCCGAGATAACGTCGAACTCTTAATTGCTGTAAACGATATATTACTCGATTTCTGCCTTTGCGTAATAAACTGCCGCCCTTTATTTACATGTATTGCAAATATGATGACACTAAACACACAGACAACTTAGTGTTTCAGAATCATGCAATAGTGATTTTTGTTCAATGTCTTCCAAAAGCTACTCTTACGTTATATTTTTTAATGTTTACTGTCTAATTGTTCTTATAAGATGGGAGACTGGATCCATACCTCCGGATATAAAAGGTAAAGGAATTAGATTTTCAATAGATAATCACTTGCAATCTATTAAGTATTTCAAATTCAAACATTTTAAATAAAAAAAGATCTATTTATTGTTAAACAATTTAAATTGTCTAATAAACCGATCATTAGCGGTAGTTGGAGGATATTGAATAAAAACAATGTATGCCTTAATTTGACTTAAAACAATCTTTATCTAAATAATCTGAATTTTCGTATGACAGATTTCTCTTCACGGCCACCTAAAGCTTTCCTAGGTCAATCTACGAACAGGGTTCGATCCCCTGTCGTTTTTAAATAATAAATTAAGGCTCAATCATTTAGACTACAAATAAATTAACGCAATTTAAATAAATATCTTTTTGTGATTTTAATGCCAACTTCGGCTACTTTACTTTAATGTTAAAGTTATAGTTAAATGTATAAATGATGATTAACTTTATTGTACACTACGTAAAATTAAAGATAATATAAAAACTAACAATAGAGCTTGTAGAATCTATATTAGAAAAGTCTCATCTTCTGTTAGATAAATCTGTTATGACAGATATGTTACTCGCGTTTACCGCTATGCTGTCTTAGTTTCTAACCAGACTTCGTTTCGAAGTGGCCGCTCGATGAAGTTGACATAATATGTTTACATTCTTGAAATGTACCGTTTGTCATCAGTCACTGTCAGTGTATCCTAGCAGAATGGGCTTAGAGCATAGAGTACCACGCTGCTTCAATGCAGATTGGTGGGCTTAAACGGTTATTAAACTTAACGTGCTCTTAAAGGCACGGCGTCTCCCAATTCTTAGCTCAAGGCTGTTACAGAGAAGTTTAACATTAACATCTAATACAGCATCTCAGTAATTAATTAGAGTATGAGTCGGTAGAATAATGAAGAGGAAATAAATATATCATTCATTTATTCATACAAACCATCTCTGATCCCGTGATTTGCAGTCGAAGAACAACTCACTATACTGACGACCTCCGTGGCGCAGCGCGTGCGCTGTTGCATTTTCAAAAAGTTGGAGGTCCTGGGTTCGATTCCCGGCTCGAGTCTGGTCTGGTGGGAGGCTTCGGCCGTGGCTAGTTACCTCCCTACCGACAAAGACGTGTTGCCAAGCGATTTAGCGTTCCGGCACGATGTCGTGTAGAAACTAATTAGGAGTATGAGTTTACCATACCCCTAACAGATTAGCCCGCTACCATCTTAGACCGCACCATCACTTACCATCAGGTGAGATGCAGTCAAGGGCTAACTTGTGGTGAATAAAAAAAAAAAAAAATACCAACACGCCGGTTAGGGTAACCGCCGTGGTATAGGGGTCGCAAAGGTCACTGGTAATAAAATGGTTCCAGCTGGTTACACTGGTTCCGTGGTGCTTTATATTTAGCGCGACCTGCCCACTGACGATGCGCAGAGCCGCTGCAGGCGAGATTGCGCCCGTCCGTGATAATGCTATTACGCATCCATTAGTACAGGCTTACGTTTGCGTGTTACCAGCGGCCATTGGGAGGTAGCTACCGGCTAATCTCCATGGCACAGTGGTATTTCTCTTTACATTACCTGCAATTTTGTCATAATAAAGATAAAGCTGCCAAAAGCTATTGGTCAGTAAATCGACAGGTCTACAAGCAGTGCGGCCCTTCTCACACTTTTTTAAAGGGAAAAGGTACCACTGTTTTTTTTAATAAGTTAAGTGAATAATTTATCGAACAGACTCAGTTCTGCTGCATACAGGTTTAAAAGTATACGCCATCTGACATATAGAAACGGCTGTTTAGGCTTGTGTATTTTAGTTATTTTCATAGTTTTGTGTCATATGGTATGGCATGTGAGTTGTAATAACAAAAAGGAAATTTACTCGGCTAAGTCGTGTTGCTTCTTAGATCAGGGCGAGTTTGGAACCCTCTTAGCTTTAAGTTTACGTACGTAATTTATTGAACATAATTATTGACGCGTCAAAATGATCGTCTTTTAAAAGATTATTTGAATAAAGTTCATGATTGATTGATTGATTAATTTATTTAATGATTACCGCCGGCCAGGAACATTTAAAGACCTAATGTGTTATCAGCTTATCAGGCATTTGATTATCCGCCCCTTCGAAAGCCATATTGAAACTTAATGGAAAATGGAAGCTTATTACCTCAATTTATCTTCACATATTCTATTTAAAGTTAAAGACAAAGCTACGTCAGGCAATCGTACGGCCGCTTGCTTAACGTTACCCGGATTTGGGCATTATACTTTTCACCGGGGGCTTCTCTTCAAGCTCGGCTTGAGAGAACTGCACCAGGGCTCGAGGACATCGAGAGTACGCCTGTGAGGCTCGGGCCTTCGGGTAATTTGGTTTGTTTGACTAGGAGTTTGTTGTGGTACCGGTCCTTAATTTACAAAACGGAAGGCTTTACGTTTTTTTAAGAACGGAGCGGCTTTTTTCACGTAATTGTAGTAGGTACTAAAAGTATCTTAGCTCAACAATAGACTATTTTCCCGCGGAATTCGTCTATGAAGACAAGATATGAAGAATTTGTTATATTGTTTCCTTTATAGCTATCAAACATTTTTCATTAATTAATGGAGTTTAGGTATGATGAGTAGTGGAATGAGTAGATCTCGAGAGCAGGTTAAATGACCGCAGTGAACTAGCGGCGCGAGCGGATTTATGATACAGGTTACGGTAATACAATTTGTACGAAACAAAAGTTTCGTGTTACCATAATATTGAGTTGCACTAATCTCACTCTAGAACGGTATCGCCAGTTCGTAAACGCATGCCTGTTATAGGAGAGAGCTGCAAGAAGTTACGTCGAATGACGTCATAATTTATGTCAAACTTGATACTAGGGCGATAATTCTCAAATAGGTTTTAGAATTTGAACCTCTTAATGAGACCTCAGACCTCTTTTTCACGCCTAAAATTCCGGTCCGGCAGTGAGATTAACCTCAATAAGTAATAAGTATCATAATAGACTAAGTATAGCAATTTAAACGTGAAAAGATTTATTGAAACATTGTTTGTTAGGTGATCACTGGATGTCTTGTCAATAACCGTAATAACACCAGAGACCAGAACGTGTTTCACAAAATGGAATGCTCTAACTTTATCTCTCAGACTATATGTACGTTGGCAAGCGTTGACGTTATAACAACTGAGTTAATTTAATCTGCGATGATATTAACTCGATTATTATGGACTATAAACAGTAGTAAGTATTAGTACCATTAAAACGCATTGGACATGTGAAATCTTAGAGCGTCTCTTCGACTACACGAGCGGAGTGTGTAGACAAGTAAGAGGCGGCGGTAGCGGGGCGTCGGCGATGGCCGCCCGCCAGGCCGCCGCTGCAGTGCGGCCGGTGCGTTGACGGAGTCATGCTGTGCTCCGCGCGCTGCTCGTGCTTCCTCTGCCGCGAGCTGCAGTCCTGCCGAGCCGCAGACGGGAGGAAACCGCCCGCCAAAATGTGCGACAACTTCATACTCAAGAAAGCAGAAGCATGGGAGCCCATGAAGTTCATCCGAGGCGCGGCCAGGCTCTCAGTGCGCCACTGGCAGAGCCGAGAACCGCTCGCCCCGGCCAAATCGCGCGTACCCCCTAACAAATCCACCAGCTGTGAACAGTTGTACCCCCAACCGAAAGAGGACGTCGGTCCGTATGCCATGCGTAAAGCACCGAGCACCGATCGCGTTAAGCAAACGGAACACAAATCTGTTTTCAAAATCCTAGGCAATTCTCGAAAGAAGGCAGATAACCCGGACTCTAACGTGCGGCGAAGTGTTCTTAATTTTAGGAAAAACGATCCTCCCGGTCCGAAAAATGTCCACGAGAAGTATATTCCACTGCCGCGAGCGACGTCACCCCCGGAGCACATTTACAGTGAACCCAAGCCCTGGAACTCCCAATATGATGATTGCTGTCGACCTCCGATATACCAAAGTGTTGAAAAGAAGATCGCAGCCAAGGAAGCTGCAGCTGATAAAAAGATGTACAGCAATCGCCCGCCTTGCTACGACGAGTTAGCAGAAAGGCTTTCTCATGAAAAGACTAAAAAAGTTAACAATTCCCTTTCAGAGGGAGGCTTGGCGAACAAGATTACACAAAACAACAATAAAGTAGTTATTTATTTCGGAGATTCCATTATTAGGAAACACAGTGAACAGAAGAAAGAGGAAAATAAACAGAAGGAAGTAGCATACCCAAAAGAAGAAGTGATTTATGTTAATCGACAGTCGATTGAATCTAAGAACTTGGGGCCTGATAAGGAAGTTGATAAAGGCGGCGGAACGCAGCTAGTGTCTGAAATAGAGGTCCCTGAAGCCGTTTATTCGGAAATTAAATCTCCAGACCTCAAAGAAGAATCCGAACTAGTAGCTTTTAGTGACGCAACGTACAAAAAGGACATTTTCGAATCTGTGACTCCAGATGGATTTCTTGTTGTCGAGTTTGAAGGTAATTTCGAAAGGGCACGCCAATTAGTGGAGCTAGTGCACGGAGGTGGTCGAGCCGAACATAATGAGGCTACCGTATTGGATGAGGATGATTTATGTGACTGGAGCTTTATCCAAGACTGGAGAAAACGGTGAGTTGCTCTACATAGTTTTGAAATATTTGTGATATTTAAACTCATTCTGACCTCTAGCTGAGCTTAATCTTAATGAACGAAATTTTACCGTTACTGTGTGACTTAAGACTGTTGATGTCTAATTAATTATTGTGGGGCCAGGAAGCCGTTGTTCAGTGGAACACATTGTCGTTTCGACGCTGTATTATATAAAACATTTTATTATTATATATTAACCTTATTAAGTAGTTTTGCAAGCGTCTGGGAATCTCAGCAATTTCAAATTGATGAAAAAGTAGATTAATATTCCCAGTGCATGTTACAAAATACCGAACCGATTTTAGTCATTTCAAATATATTTTATGTATGTAATATATGCCTATTGCATAGCTTACCGTTTACTTAACTATTATTAATCAAGGGTCATTTAATTTTTTCGGATAAATCGTACGATTGATCCTATTTAAATTTGGTAAAGATCAGCTCAGTGCCCCATTTACTGACTATTCCGATTAGCGACCCTCTAGTGGTTTTTATACAAATCCTTAAAATGAAAGCTTAACTGCAGATGGCAGCTGTCAGACTTGACACAGAGTAGGAGGTGGTTAGAGATCTGCGGAGATGAAGGATCGATCTTGTCACAAAACAACTAAAATCCCTTTCTGAAATCTCAAAAATAATAGGGTACTTGAAACACACTTTTGGTAGTATTACATACCGTCCGTCTTTCTGTCAATGAGCTTTCTCATGAAACATTACATTCTATTCAATTCAATTCAATTTAATTATTGTTCGATTTAGGCTTGGGTAAGGTCATACGAAGTTCAGTGACAAATCTAAAATTGATATTGCTATGATAAATATACATGCTTTTTTAATATTTTAAAAAAGCAGGAAAAATAAACTTCAAAGTAAATTTTAACATGAAAAAGACGCAGAAAAGAACTTGAACTCGAAAGAAAAAGTCCACGCGTTATTCATTCATTTATTTTACACCTTTCTTATTATTACTTGATTGATACTAATTTTTAATTTTGGATCTAGCAAGTTCTTTATATTGCTTGGTATTTTGTTGTAGAACCCAATACCATTTCCAAAAAAAGACCCACTTACCTTTTTTTAATCTGTAGGTTCTGAGTTTATTCTTATTTCTTGTATAAACGCATCGCATCAGCATTTTTCATTAAAGGATGTTTCGTATGTACATAATACTTTCAAGTTGGTATATTTAGAGATGGCTGGATGTTAAAACCTTTATCTCCCTACAATACAACTATATACAACCACTAGAACAAGAAATATTTTAAAATTAAAACGAATCTAATACAATACACGTGGTTTTTGTTGATCTTAAAAATGCCATTACGAGTAGGTACTTTGTAATGTTTCATAGGGTTTGGTACGGAACTCTTCGTGCGCTAGCCTAACTCGCACTGAGCCGGCCTTTAATGTCATCTAATCATCAACCTCGGCCTATTAGCATCGTACGCTTGCTGCACACTGGCCTCCTCTCTCATAGGAGAGAGAAATTTGGATCGACTTCACGTCGCTGAACTGAGGGTTGGCGGACTATTTGACTATGTTAGGTATCATTGGATTATATTTACTTAGGGCAAGGTTTTGATTGAAAATTTGCAACAACTAAGTAGGTGCTAAATAAAAAATGAATTGTACCTAAGCGTATTTGGAAATCAGGCGGTCATAAAAAACAATGGAACGGATGGTCGCTCGATGATATTTATGTTTATAGTTAATAGTAGGTATACCTACTTTCCAACCATTACATACGAATTTAACACATTCAAGATTAGTAACGCTGTATTTTACAGCCAGTTAAATGTTGCGTAGGTAAATGTTAGATAGCGATGTCGATTTGTTTAGCGATTGGCGCTTCCGAAGACGCAGACGCGGAAAGGCATTCGTGTTAATTACATTGCAATTCCCTTGATAACAATCAACGTGCGGGCGTTGACCCCGCGCGAACTTCTGCTGGTGCGAAACATTGCCTAGAGAAGAATTTAACATAGCCACAGCAACAATCCTTTAAAGAATATAACCATCGATACGTAACAGGTAATCTAGCTTTGTGTAAAACTTGTCATGTTTATGTCCACATTGAAGAGAAAAATCAGAAAGCATTAATTTCGAAAGGAAAGAGTTGGGACACAAATTTATATTTCCAAATAATTTAATTATATATTTATTCACAGTATGAAATTAAAGTTAGACGTGACAGCAGAAAAGCTGTGATAGCCTAATGGTTAGGGCGTCAGCCTCTCAATCAGAGGTCGGCGGTTCGAATCCGGGCACGCACCTCTAACTTTTCGAAGTTATGTGCGTTTTTAAATTATTAAAATATCACTTGCTTCAACGGTGAAGGAAAACATCGTGAGGAAACCTGCACGCCTGAGAGTTCTCCAAAATGTTCTCAAAGGCGTGTGAAGTCTGCCAATCCGCACATGGCCAGCGTGTTGGACTATGGCCAAACCCTTCTCATATTGAGAGGATGTGCTCTGTAGTGAGCCGGTAATGGGTTGATCATGATGATATTTATTTACAGTATGAAATTAAAGCTAGACGTGCCTAACCTACTGGTGGGTGAAGCTGATGCGTACAACGATAGGTCCCTTTATTGAGGAGTTCCGTTCCTATGACCATAATATGATATCAGTACATCCAACCTTCAATTTCTGTCTTAAATCTATAATGAAACTCTGCACTATCTTGAAGTAACAGTCGCAATTAGAAATCTTTATGTATTATACCTTTGACTGATAAATTATATAATAAGATGCACCGCGTAGGGTCGCATTTTGTGTAGTATAGAGAAAAGTTAGTATGTACGTGAAAAAAATATATCAGAAATAAAGCGGGGACATAGCCCTAATAGTAAGTACCCAATATCATCTAATCATTCTTTAATCTAGTTTCATAATGGTATAAGTTAACATTTCTTCTTGTTCCACTAGCACCAGCGGTAGTTATTGTTTTATAATAGCTTGTCTTCCTTGAGAATTTTTTATAGCATAACATTTTTTATGAGAAGTCAGGTACACAAAGCCACATTTATATGTAGAGAGTTTTACGCCTGTTTTGGCGGAAGTCCTCTGGTTTAATTGAATAGGCTAACTTGAGAGGCATGCTAAACGCTCAATATTTATATTATATTTGGTTGTAGATCAAGAATAATAAGTTTTGGATTAACGTTCGGTTTAAACATGGATATACTTATAAGGCGTATAGCATCTGTCCTCAAAGACACTGCTTCATGATGACCACGACCACTCTGTCAAGAGTGTAATGACAAAGTAGAAGAAAGAAGATACTTATTACTGGCGACAGTATTTTAGGTTTTTATTTTTTTTCGATGCCCCAATTTTATTTTGTATTTTAAAACAATCTTAAGGAAATAATATCTGAAGTCATATATATACTTAGTTTATACATTTTAACCACTTTATCTAAATTTCTTCGGCCCTGGCTTCTTGTTTTAAAATAAACCTCACAGTTTCACTTTTCGACAGTTATTTAAAATAAACCTCAGTACAGGTTGCATGCTGCCTGTTGTTAGTCAGCCAGGACACTAGATGATATATATAACGTAGAGATGTATGGCATAAACATTTTGATGATAGTATCTTTGAGACGAGTAACTCTCTTCATGTAAATAAGGCTTTATTTTGTGTTATAATCGCACGTCTTCCTTGGGAATTGTTAACGTTGAAACAATTTGTTTGAAATCGTCAGTTTCATAACGCAGTAAGTAGATTATCTTTGCTTTCTCATTCGAGCTCATTGAGTGAAATTAATGCGGTGGTTCTGTGGCAGTGCTTGTAATTAAATTAAGTTGCTTCTGTGCTTGTTTATTTTTGGAATAGAATAAGATTTTAATCAAATGAAATATTATCTTTTCCAAAAGTCATATCACGGACATCTTTTATCGTTTATATCGAACTAAAAATTTCTCTTTTCACCCTGGTCTAAGAATAAGCCTACAATAAATTAAACCGAGTATTCTTTTTGCAATCAAGATAATAATAAATAAAAACCAATTACTTCAAATTATTTTGTACAAAATCCCTACACTTTTTATCAGTTAAAGGACTTTATTCCAAAAATAACTCTTCTCAAAACAAAGATGTTCTAAAATAATTATATACATATTTAAATAAAAACTAGATAAGGTTATTACCTTTTTAGAATATAAACGCGATTAAATGATAAATATATAATTTAGGAATAGCAGACTATCGGTAATTTCTGTGTCACAGACTGGCGCTACTTCACTTAAACTTCCTACTATATGTTGGGTTATTAATAAACAGTGTTGTAATAATAGAGAACTTTTTATGCGAGATTTGGTTTTTATTTACATCTAAAATTTACAATATGTGTCAACTAGAAATCTGAATACCGACAGTGGGCCGCCGGGCGTTTTGTTGCTTCCAATGTACAAAATATATTCAGAGTTACATAATTAATGTAAATAGATACACCGTTCACTTTCTCTAATCGATTTTAAACAAACTATAGTATTTCAAGAACAGCTGAGTATTTAGTAACGCGCTTGTGAGAAATTAGATCTCAACGAGCTTCATTTATATTATTTTTACGTAATCTGCTATAATTAAGTTTTTAGTGTCAAGTACGTTTTTAAAATAGAAACGAATATTTGAACAAAAATTAAATATAAATCTATATTTTGATATAAGTAGAAAGTAAATATATTTTTTTGAACTTTTTAATGAAAAACCGTTGAGAAAGAAATACTTTAACGTGCTTAAAACAACAATTGTTTAATGATTGAAGTAATGATTATGGTTCGATGTTTAAATATTATGTTTGAGATTTTCTTATTTTTTTTTTTATTAGAACGGACAGTAAAACTAATTAAATTCACTGATAACACATAATAACATTATAGCAGAAACGAAGTATAAACAAAACAAATATACAATTAATAAAAACAGACAAAAAGAGACAAAGAACAAAAAAATATCTTGTGCTAGTCGTTGCCGAAGACTTCGTCCGCATAGATTAGGGGTTTTTAAAAAATCCTTTGGAATAAGCTACCAATTCGAGGAAAATTTGTGACGAGCTGAAACTATAGTTATATTTCATTGACGTGAAATTCTTAATTCATAAATCCCACGGGAAATGTAACGGAATAACGGGGTAGTAAGTATGTCCGTCTCCTTGTTCTAAGCTACCTCTCCACCGATTTTCAGTCAAATCGGTTCAGCCTTTCTTGAGATATAACTAACAAGCCTTTTTTATTTATATAGATATACGAGCACGATGAAAATTAAATAAAACATTTTCATACGAAACAACCAGATCCCAAGATGAATACATAAAATTCATATAGTACTCTCAGAGCTTAACCCTAAGTAGAGAAAAAACCGGGCTGAGGTAATAGGGCACACACAGACAGATAACTGAATTCATTCATTGTCAATATATTGTATGCTTATATGTTTGCTTAAATTTTTCGACCGCGAGAATAAAAAACAAGGTTTGTCAAAACAAAATGTTATAAGCAGTTACTTTGGTAACTGCTTAATACATTTTGTTTTGAACATTTATGATACATGTTTTTATTAATTATTATATAGAAGGCAGCTAGAGTTTTTTTTCAGAAATTTACTGATTCACTGACGAGCTCTCACCTTGCGTTACTTTAGAACTGCCCTTTTGTCCAGAACTCTTAAAGCGTACATGCTCATAGGCTATGTTTTGGTCTACATCACATTGCTGTTACGCATGGTTGAGAGAATAACCTTGGTCTAGGCCTGCTGTACTACATTGTATAATGTAAAACCACATTTAATTTTATAAAAATAGAGTCTAATATCAATTAAAATGTTATGTCCTAAGAAATATCCCAGTATGGCACAATCGTTTCGGCATAAGACGTTGAAGTCCTTATTTCAAACGTTATAAAAGTTATATCAGCGTGGAAGGCGCGTGATGAAATCGATAACAATCTTGATACTAACAGAGCAAAGATATTGCTGTGCATTACGCAATGTTGTTTGGTAAACATTCGTTATGATGTGATCCGTAATCATTTGCAATCATAATATTATGAATGGGAGAGTTATGTTTGGGTATACCTGTCTCGTAGTGTACACAAATACGTCTTGTCTAATTCAGGTCACAAAAAATGTTGAAAAACGAAGATACTAAGCCAAAAGTAATCATCATGATCAACCCATTACTGGCTCACTACAGACCACGGGTCTCCTCCCAATATGAGAAGGGTTTTGGCCACAGTCCATGACGCTGGCCATGTGCGGATTGGCAGACTTCACACGCCTTTGAGAACATTATCGAGAATTCTAAGGTGTGCAGGTTTCCTCACGATGTTTTCCTTCACCGTTGAAGCAAGTGATGTTTTAATTGTTAACGTATATAACTCCGAAAAGTTAGAGGTGCGAGCCCGGATTCGAACAGCTTCTAAAAAGTAATTGTATTTTATTAAGTAAACTCTCATCGAAATTAAACTAGATTACTTTAAAATGATGAATTTAGAAACATTGTAGCAATCGGCCTTGTTGTTTTTCAGGAAAATAGCATATAGTGAAAAACAAGATAACATTATTAAACTGTCCTTAAGCTGATAGACAGCTGGACTCACGTGAATTTTCGGTAAAGTATGTCCGCGTATAATAGTTTCAAACTCATTCGGGCACAGTGTGTCTCGAGTAGCGCGCGAGCAAGCTAACGAATATGAGGCCTGGACCCTAACCCAAGAAAAATCTTCAACTAACTCACCCGGGTCTGTCACCGATTTAGCGTAGGTATCGGTATGCTGCCACGTAAAAACTATTTATAGGCATCAGTTTATTATATTGACATTCCTGTTTCAGAAGCGCACGCTCGCATCTCAAACTGCATCGTCAATTATTATCAAGTGCAATTTCAGTCGAGCACTAATGTTTCAACATTGAAAAAGTAAATTTAAAAAATTGCCTTTTAGCCCTCGCACGAAATACCAGTCTCTTGCCGTTTCTTTTTAAAATTGCTTTTCACTTTGAATTTCGGCTGACATTTTAATTGAACAAGTAGGACTGGATGAAGTTCTGAGATGCTGACGCGGAGACAGCTTATTTATTTGCGAATCGCGCTGAATTATAAGAAACATAAGTTAACTGGTTTTGTTGCATTACTGCGAACAGTACATGCGTTACGAACAGATGGGTATAACGTTACGTTAGGGATTTTGGAATCGGCTTAATTATAAAATTGACCTACTGTATTTTATTAGTTATGGTTATTTTAATTTGATTTTTTCCGGGAGAATTTATTCACGTGGTATAAAAAATTACGAGACACTACATTCTTGTACTTGTGTGAGTTTCTACACAAATCAAATGTTATAAATTCATTTCTAAGACAATTATTACGACATATCTCCGTTTCATTTTCAAGCAATCAAAGCGTTAAGCAGAGTATGACTTTATTATAAAACCTTAAATACTAAAATATTAAACTTGTTTAAAATGCAAAAGTTGTTTTATATAAATTAAGTACATACTATAAACAAAATCTTATCTTATGTTTTTATCTTTGTGTGCATTTGTGGGATGGTGTCGTTTTTGATTCATTACCCTTAGCAGTCGTAGGTATCACTACACATATACTACTACTAAGAATAGGAATCTCTTCTCATCGGACAGGGATTCAATCAATAAAGTGATTCAAATAATTTTAAAGGCACTTTTGATGCGTCAATAAGTTACATAGTAGTGAGTTGATGGTTACATTCGTAAACTCAAAACTAAAGCTATGAGGGTTCCAAAAGCGCCCCGGTCTTTTTTTTTTGTCCGCTGGCAAATGCGTTTACGCATCCGCTCCGGAAGCGATGCAGGCAAGACTGCGCCGCTTCCGACGGGGTATGTGGGACTCCCTGGCGGCAAGACTGGAGACCAGAATACCCATTAAAACCCAGCGATGTTCCTTCGCGTTGCCTGGTGGCTGGGTCACGGGGAATGGCCCCAGTCTAAGCAGAAGCCCACAACAAGGTAATGTTATTGTAGGACTCACCGCGTTACTTCAATGTTAGTGGGCTTTAGCGATTTTTTTTTTCAATTCGGAAACAGACGTAGTGAAGCGATAACAAGACGTGAAGGAAAATAAACAGGCAGTCACGGCGGACGCGATAGACAACAACTAATAGAGATGATATCAATCGCTTATCTAACATCCAACGGTAGCGTGAACTTTTTAACTAGCGAGCTTTATTTTTTTAATAGGAAATGTCAACTCCTACCTGATCTCTTTCCTCGATTACGCAAGAATGTTCACATAGCACGCAGGTACCTGCTAGCTACTGCCTCGTCATTTGACAGTCGATGTTTCCAGCTGGTGATGATGATGGTTCGACATTTCGTGTTATTCCACTTTCGGTTTTATCTAACAGTTATTGGTGTATTATCTACGGTTTCATCCGGCTTTGGATTAGTAGTAGGAGTGGTGTAATTTCACTTTCTTTCTTACTGCGCCTGTTAGTAAGCTTTGTTTATGACCACGAGTACCGCTTAAGAGTTATTCCAATGACTTGCATGGAATAATGCTGTGTGAAATCATTCAACCTTATTGCAATTTTATCCCAATTTCCGATTTGACCGAAACACTCAAATGCGAAATCTTATAGTTTTATAGAATAAGTGTGGTAATACAAAAGTGACTGGATTAGCTAGCAAGCTATAAATGATTGTTAATGACACAATTAAGTCCGTGGTATAGCTAGATTATATGGTATGTCTGTGTTATTTACTATTAGCTGTTAATCATTGCAGTATTTATTTTGAAAATTTTTACTTGAGGGAATAATGTGTATTACCTTCTATTTTTAACTGATCATTATTAAACGTGGCGTAAAGTCTGGGATTTGAAAAATTGAAAGAAAAGAAGAGGAAAGAAAGGAAGACTGAAAGAAAGGAAGAGGAAAATTTGAAATTTGACCTCTTTTTCCAAATGATCCGATATCAGTAAACCACAACTTTAGGCCAATGAAACTTAACCTCTTTGACGTAGAAGGGGTGCGGGACGCGAAGGAATTCACTCTCGATATTGTATCCAAGAGCCACGTTGAACCAGAGGTTAGCCAGTTCAACTATAAATCAAGAGATCCTTTCCCACTAACACTCTAAAACCTTCTATCCTATAAGAGGCTTGAACCCAGCTCTAATAGGCTAATGATAGGCATTCGAAGAGTCGGTGAACTGTCAGCACAGATATCACAAGGCACGATCCAAAAGTAAGACACGCAACAGTAAAGCGTGCGGCATCAGGACATTAGACCGATTCGCTGCGGACATCGGCGGAGGCACGTCATGGCGGATAACGCGGGCAGCTGCCTCCGCACCAGGGAATTATAATTCAATGGAGCACCGTTATGACTTATGAGCTATGACAGCTTGGAAATTTGCTGTTACAACCACTTCACTTGCTTCAGACGGAACATGACATGATAACATTAGGGCTAGTAAAAGTTTTATAGATCAAAAACTAAATTAAACATTGATTTCCTTTACATTCTTAACAAAAATGATGTGTAATAACAATAGCTGCTATTACAAAAAATTTTATTTGCAAACGCCATCAATTACAATAAAAATTTATGAGAAAGTAAGAAGATTTCAATTTTCTTAAATTTTCAATATAATCACACATTGGTGGATAATGGATAAATATTTTTTTTATTTTTTATACACTACAAGTTAGCCCTTGACAGCAATCTCACCTGATGGTACGTGATGATGCAGTCTAAGATGGTAGCGGGCTAACCTGTTAGGGGTATGGTAAACCCACACTCCTACTTGGTTTCTACGCGACATCGTGCCGGAACGCTAAATCGGTTTGCGACACATCTTTGTCGGTAGGGTGGTAACTAGCCACGGCCGAAGCCTCCCACCAGACCAGACTCGAACCGGGAATCGAACCCAGGACCTCCAACTTTTATAATGCGACAGCGCACGCACTGCGCCACGGAGGTCGTCAAAATATGTGGAGAGCAAGTGGACTTGAGACAATAACAAACCTACCTTACCTAAGATTACCTAAGATAAGCGTTTATAACTCAAGCCCATCCATCGGTTCAAACCGCAGTAGTAATTAATGGATCTAACAGCTACGACTATAAGCCGCTTTCTATAAGAGACCAGCAGTTTTTTTTAGATTACATTGCATATTGATGACGATTATGAGGATATTGATATTTCATAAAACGGTGATGTTTAAAAAACATAGTCGAAAACATGTTATGTACTTTAAGTGGCCACCACCAAGTATCACACTAATTTTGCTGAAAATGCTAACGAGACTGAGATGTGAGTATTGTTAATATCTAGTCTCATCTTAAAGTCGTTCCATCTATAGGCCGTATAAATGCACTCGCGTTAAACATGTTCACATTAATTGCAAACATTATGCTCTTGAAAGCTGGAACAGCAGTAGGTATAATCCACTTCAAGCATTAAGATGTCCAGCTGCATCGTTAGTTCTTGACCGCGCGCGTGATCGTCATAACCAGACGTTTGACCTCCATATCGCTGCTTGTGGAATTTATTGAAATTATATTTGCGAAGGATCTCAAGACTGTTTCGGTGCGTTATTTATGAAGGCCATGTGTGCGTTTAATACTTACAGAGCTTTTAAGCGTGTGCTTGAAATACTCTCTCGGTGATGATCAACAACTTTCTATAAATGTCTTTCTTAACCTTTTTAATCAAAGCCAGCATTCTGTTGGTTTCCATATGACCTCTAGTACGCTTCTACTATAAAATCCTTATCCTTACTTTGTTTGACATGAAGATAAGTACTAACAGCAGTAGTTTAAAAGTCTGATTTGCTATTCAGTTTCAAGTTAATACAATAGATATTGTTTTTATAGTTTTGGATAAAAATATTATTATTAATGAATTGTTTCGAAAACGATAATATAACTACTATTACTACTTGATTATTACTCAAATTCTAAATATACATAGGTTAATTCTAAATAAACGTAGGTTATTACTCAAATTCTAAATATACATAGGTTAATTCTAAATAAACGTAGGTGAATTTCGAATGGCGATTAAATTTTTATCACTTATAAATAACGATAAAATACAATTTAATTTTATCGCAATAAAATAACTTTTCTCAGTTTCTTTGATAACTACTTTGGAATAGGAAGCATTTCATTGATTATTATTAGGCTGTATATGAATTGTATATATTAGCAGTGATAGCCTCGTGGTTAGGGCGTCAGCCTCCTAATCAGAGGTCGGTCGTTCGAATCCCGGCACGCACCTCTTAACTGTTTTAACGGTGAAGAAAAACATCGTGAGGAAACCTGCACGCCTGAGAGTTCTTCATAATGTTCTCAAAGGCGTGTGAAGTCTGCCAATCCGCACATGGCCAGCGTGGTGGACTATGGCCAAACCCTTCTCACATTGAGAGGAGACCCGTGCTCTGTAGTGAGCCTGTAATGGGTTGATCATGATATGAATTATCTTCATAAGTTGTTATTGACACTTTCGGGGTGCTGCGTGTATCTTAATCGTGCTCGAAGATAGCCAAATCTAATTCGGCTCAAAAGAAAATGAGTTCTGATGTGCAATGATAGAATTGATTGATATTTTTTCACTATGGTGATAAAACTGCTTATTAACTATAACTAGTGTGCAGGTACTTGCAGTCGGAAAATATGAAGGGAAAAAGGACTATTGTACTAGGGTCGGTAGGACTGCATGTACCGAATGATTGTACAGTTGCGCGACGTCGTAATTGTTTTGCGATACGCTCAAAATTGGCGACGCATGCGCACTGGTTCCATCGCTGCTGTGATGCAAAGTTCAATATTTTTTATTTTGGGGTGCAAGTGGCCCAACTTCTATCTCAGTGGCCAAAGTCAACCTCACCTGCGCGTGGTGCACCCTGCCAGTTAGCGAACGAGGCTCTGACGTTTCCAGTCCCCCCCCGGGTTGCTGTGTCTGATACCGCACGGCTTAATCTTAATGGTATCCCCGCTTTGTGGTAGGGTTCTATCTCGGATCCGTCTGGCTAGCGACCACACTCTAGTCGTAATCAGCCGCAAAGCATTCTATGCGTTCCGGTTGCGAGCTGGAGAGCCAGTTTCCCTCCCGAATAGTGCAGTGTTGGTGGGCTTTGGGTCCGTAGTGGGGCAGAAGTCCTTCCCGCGTGCGTGGGCGTGAAGTATTGGCGCGGGGTCCAGGGAGACCCGATGAAACGGTTGTCCGCTGGCCGCCCGTTGGTCCGTAGGGGGCCCGAACCTAGGATATCCCGTCTTAGGAGGCTGCCCCGCCACCAGCGAAAAAAGCCCGGTGAATGACCGGAGTGCCGGAGTGGGAGACCGGAGTGGAACCCGCCGGTCATTCAGCGGATCGGATTGGGGGCCCTTCCGTCCCCCGCACCAGTAACTCACACCACCTACGCTCTCGGGGGCGGCTGGTTCCGCTTCTTTGACCTGGTGACCACCAGCACTGCACAGTTCGTCTGTCCTTTGATTCAGCCCGCATAAATTATGAAATTGACAAGAAGAAAGAAACGTTTTACAGCGGCGCCTCCTTCCACACTTTGTGTGAACTTTTGTAATATCAGAGGCTTACACTCCAACCTTAACGCCGTTCACCACCATCTCGAAACGGTAAAGCCCGCTTTGCTCTTTCTGACTGAGACCCAGATTTCACCCCCTGACGATACATCATATTTAAACTTCCCCGGCTACAAACTAGAACATGCCTTTTCGCCGCGAGCAGGTGTGTGCGTGTTCATCAGAGGGGACATTTGTGGTCAACGATTACTTAGACTTGAGGTTGGGGATCTGTCTCTTCTCTGGTTGCGCGTGGATTACTGCGGTCAAACCCGGGTCTACGCGTGCCTGTACAGATCCCATAGTGGTAACGCCGAAACGGATCGACTTTTCGAGCACATCCAACAAGCGATCGACTATGTGTTAGAGCATATTCCCTCTGCGGAGGTGGTGATCCTAGGGGACTTCAACGCCCACCATGTGGAATGGCTAGGATCGCGTATCACCGATCACGCGGGAAGGGCCGCTCACAACTTCGTCCTGGCATATGACCTCACTCAACTGGTTTCTGTACCAACTAGGATACCCGATATCGCTGATCACACTCCATCAAAACTGGATCTTTTCATCACCACTCACCCTACCGGCTACCAGGTGGTCGTCGATGCTCCCTTGGGATCATCTGACCACTGCTTGGTACAAACCTCTGTGCAACTGCCATCTTCCGTTCGCACCCCGGTGGCCGGTACCCGTCGAGTGTGGCACTACAAGTCAGCGGATTGGGATGGTCTGCGTGAGTTCTACGCTTCGTATCCCTGGGTGCAGCTTTGCTTTTCGGACGACGACTCTAACACCTGTGCTGAGGCCGTGGCCGACGTTATACTCCAGGGTATGGAATGTTACATTCCCAGCTCATTAATACCCATTGGAGAACGTGCTAAGAAGTGGTTCAATGGGATGTGCAACAAAGCTTGCGACCGAAAACACAGCTCCTACCAAGCTTGGTCCTCAGCACAAAGCAATAGTGATCCTAACGCAGTTAATCTGAAGAAGAGTTATAATGCTGCCTCCAGATCTTATAAAAATGCCATCGCCAGGGCAAAGTTCCAGCACATAGACAAAATTGGGCGCAGACTTGTCGCATTGCCTTCTGGCACCCGTGCGTTCTGGTCGCTATCCAAAGCCATACAGGGCAACTTCTGTCGCTCAACCTTTCCACCTCTACGAAAACCGGACAATTCGCTGGCCCACACCGCCAAGGAGAAAGCAGATATCTTTGGCTCTCTCTTCGCTGGTAACTCGACACTTGATGACGGAGGGAGAACACCGCCAACCATCCCGCGATGCCAAAATTCGCTCAGTGACATTCGCTTCACTCAGAGCGCAGTGCGTAAAGCGCTTCTCTCTCTCAACGTCAACAAGGCGAGCGGGCCTGACGGTATCCCTGCCGTAGTGCTTAAAATGTGTGCTCCTGAGTTGACTCCGGTCTTAACGCGCCTGTTTCGGCAGTCTTACTCCTCCGGCACTGTTCCGTCTTCCTGGAAGACTGCCTTAGTCCACCCTATTCCAAAGAAGGGCGATCATTCAGACCCATCGAACTACAGGCCAATTGCGATAACCTCCCTGCTTTCTAAAGTTATGGAGCGTATAATAAACACCCAAATGCTTCATTACCTGGAAGAGCACCAGCTGATTAGCGATCGTCAGTATGGCTTTCGCCACGGTCGTTCAGCTGGTGATCTCCTAGCTTACCTCACTCACCGCTGGGCGGAGGCAATCGACAGCAAGGGAGAAGCTTTGGCGGTCAGCCTGGATATTGCAAAGGCCTTTGATCGGGTTTGGCATAAGGCACTTCTGTCCAAATTGCCTTCTTACGGACTCCCCGAGAAGCTGTGTGATTGGATCGCCAGTTTTCTGAACGAGCGTAGCATTAAAGTCGCTGTTGACGGTTTTTGCTCTGAACTGAAGCCCATCAATGCTGGCGTTCCGCAAGGATCTGTGCTTTCACCCACGCTGTTCATACTGCATATCAATGACATGTTACATAATAACAATGTTCATTGCTATGCGGACGACAGTACGGGTGATACCTTATATAAAGGTCGTGCACAGCTTTCTCGTGCTCAGCTGGAGGAGTGTAGAAGTACGCTTGTGTCGAATATCGAGTTCTGTCTTGACCAAGTATCTCAATGGGGCTCACAAAATATTGTGCACTTCAACCCCACGAAGACACAAGTATGCGCGTTTTCGGCAAAAAAGACCGCTTTTACAACTCCTATTATCTTCCAGAGCACTCCCCTGACTCCATCTAACAGCATAGGGATCCTCGGTGTTTGCATATCGAACGAAGTCCAGTTCCGCGAGCATCTGGAAGGTAAAGCTAAACTAGCCTCGAAAAAACTCGGGGTGCTCAACAGAGCGAAAAGATACTTTGCGCCTAAGCACAGGCTTCTGCTCTATAAAGCGCAAGTGCGGCCCCACATGGAGTACTGCTCTCACCTCTGGGCCGGAGCACCCCAGTACCAGCTCCTTCCATTTGACCGGATACAAAAGCGGGCAGTTCGTCTCGTGGATGATCCCAAGATCACTTACACGCTGGAGTCCCTAGAGCACCGAAGAGACGTTAGTTCTCTTTGTGTGTTCTATCGTCTCTACAATGGAGAGTGCTCTGAGGAGCTATTTAATCTAATTCCACCTTCCGTGTTCTCCAGTCGCACTTTTCGTCGCAGAAATAAATTTCATCCTCACCACCTGGATGCCTGGACCTCTTCCACCACCCGCTATTCCAGGTCATTTCTGCCACGAACCTGCAAATTGTGGAACCAGCTTCCTTCTTCTGTGTTCCCTAATGGTTATAATATGGGGATCTTCAAAGGGCGAATAAACAAATTCCTCAAGGGCCAGCAACGCATTGGCGGTTCCTCTGGTGCTGCAAATGTTCATGGGCGGCGGTAATCACTTACCATCAGGTGACCCGCCTGCTCGTTTGCTTGCTTTGTATATAAAAAAAAAAAAAAAAAAAAAAAAATATTCTGGGGCTCCAGCTCGAAACAGATATTAATTTGTTAAAAAAGTAGACTTATTATAATGGTTTTGGTAATTGTCTTTATAATTAAATATATGTATTTTAAAATGATTTCTTTACAAGATGCGATAAAATTATCTTACCTACACTCATATATAATATGTGTTTGTTATCACAGATTTGGTACAAAATAAATAAGGCCCCTAAACTGTGCCTTTTACCTTACTTTCCCATTTAAAATTACAATAAGCATAACATTATATTACCATAATTACATTAAGTGGCAGAACATTAATACACTATATATAATATAGTACCTAGTAGTAAGCGATACGGCCTGCATTATATTCATAAGAAACTGTGTCGCAGGTTGCAACGCTCGCCGGTGGTGGATAGATTAAAATTAAAGAATTACTAAAAAATTAAGAAATTATACTCACTGGTGTTTTTTTTTAATTCGTTTCTTCGTATGAAAGGGGCCTGATCTGGGATGAAGTAAGATTTTACTGTCGGTATTGTTTTCATTGCTTTGTGATGGTGTTCCAATGGTGTTGGTTGCAGGCCACCGAGCGGCTGCCGGCCGTCGGAGGAGGCGGTGTGGTGCGGCGGGGGCGCGGGCGCGCGGGCGCTGCGCGTGCGCGTGGCGGGCGCGCGCCGCCTGTCGCCGCCGCCGCACGCGCACCGCGCCACCACGCCGCCGCCGCCCAGCGACCCGCCCACCAAACGTACGTACTCGACTCTTGCGCTCGCCGCACTTGCAATATTCAGAGAGACTTGTAGATGTTCAGGCCTCTCTGAACATCTACAAGTTACCTGTGACTAATCGATTTAGAGAAGTTCATATCATCTCAAACAACGTATATTTCAGTTTAATCTAAAACGAATAAGACAAAAAGTAAAGGTTTAAGATTGGTCGGGGTGTCGATGTAATATATGGTGGTTGACTTTATCATATAGGCAGATGTACTATATCACCTTATTAGAATACTGCCTACACCTTTCCACACAACCCCTCCCAGCCCAGCACAGGTGGGATCTCTTCTGTAAAATCAAGATGTCAAGAGTGGCCTGGCCGGTAGCTCATAGTGTAATGACTTACGAAAATAAAAGACACGTTAATTAAAATACGGACGGGAGTCTAAGTCTTATCTTAAATAATGCTTATAACATTACGTTGCGGCTCTTAGTAACCGCGGGGGATACCCGGGTAACCGCTTATCAGTAATATTATTCCTTCGTCACGCTACAAGACACCGGTATAGTTAAAATGGTGGGGTACAACTGATACTTCTGGAACATAGATATGTTGAGTTAAAAAAAAACAATGAAAAAATTATCTTTCGTATACCGCTCCTAATATAATTGTGGTACCTTCTACGCTTCTAGTATTATCTTCGCAGGCCTGCGAATTGCATTTCGATAAATATCGATGTTTTCCATCTCGTGGAAAACTTGGTGTTTTTATCTCGAACCTCACGACGCGCCAGTGAGTTCATGCAATCAGCGGCTTCGGTGGGAACCAATAAAAGTGTATTACTATTATTACTTACACCGATGTGGTTTCCTTCATCTGAGAGTGGTGAATTAAATTGATTGTTTCTTAGATATAAGTAAGCTTCTGCCCGCGACTTCGTCCTCTCTCTTCTTGGGAAGCTTTGGCAATGGCCACTTATCACCCTACTTAATACACTTTGCACATATAGTACACAAATTACTTAACAGACCCCACCAACAGTGAGGTGCTGTCAAGCGGTTAAGCGTTCCGGTACGTATATACTCGTAACTGCCATAACCCCTGTACACGTTAGCCCGCCACCATCTTGGGCTGACTCAATGCCTTGTCTAACAAGCGAAGACTTAGTTATAGAGTCTGTAGCATCGTTGGAGTCTTAAAACTGTCATAGGTGTGTAACTACAAGAAGATCTATAAATTATTGACCCTTAGATCGTAATCAATTTGAAATTCTATTCCAGCAAATATCGAAGATCAACCGCCCCCGTCTCCCGACACCCCGAGCGGTGCGCAGCTGAAGCCGGTCAGCGCCGTGTCCCAGATCACCGTCGCCAGCTCGCCGGTGCGCTGCGCCCCCGCGCAGAGCAGCTACGCGCTGGAGCGACGCGCTAAGCACGAGCACCGGCCGCTGGACACTGCGCCCGCGCAGGTGAGCTCCGTCATTTGCATCCAATACAATAACGACTTGTGAGCGCCCTGTGATCGCAATTCGAAAGTATGATTACAAAATTTAAATCTCTCTGCACTCCTTCCACATACAAACTTTAACTATGTCCACGTGTAAATACAGGGACTTAAATAAATCCTAATCATAGCTAAAGTCATAACATGCTTTTATAAAAGACCCAGTGTGTTTGGTACTAACCGATTATAATGAAATATTGCAGGTTTCAATAAAGTAGGTATCATCCATTATTTTACATTATATTAAAAAAATCGGAACCCGAGGCATTTTAAAATTTCTGGTAATTTCTAATCTAATATTTTCCATACAAATATTTATCACACAGGTCGCAGAGAAATCACATTGCACGATATGATTTCGTTTATTCTTTTGTTGAGGGTCGTAGCGTGACATTAAATGCCTGCCTGTGGCCTGCCGTAAGAACTAGGCGATCAAATGCTACCAAATATTTTTCAAATCTGACGAATAGTTTCAGAGATTAAAGTGTACTCTGAAAACAAACTCTTCTACTTCATTATTTCTAGAGATCTATAAAAGACTTCTGGTGAAAATTAAAACAGTGGATACTAATATTATTAAAATTATACTTACTGCAAACGACATTAACGATATTTTTGTCTTATAAATGTAAAGTAGAAAGAAAGGCAAAGAGATGTTATCGGCAGAGCAGCGTCCATCCTATCGAATACGTAACGTAACACCCAACATAATAACATCTCGGCTACGGTGGATGATTAGAATGCATACCTTACTGGTATCAATTTTAGTACCGTCTCATGTTTTCTGCATCAATCAAGTCAACAAAACAAAAGCGGCAACATCCATTCGATTAAAACTTCAATTTTATATTACGACCAAGCTTGGTGTTTATTGACCCTTCGCTGTTTATTGCTGGATACCTAGTTCTTAATACAACCATAAACTTTACCACCTTTCTCCATACGAGATTTTAATATGTAGTTAAATGTATTTATGCTACTTGGAAAAGAAACAGTTTCTGCCTTTTGAGGAACAGAACTCGATACAGCTCACTTTCTCAGATTAATAATTAGTTTTGTTACTTTGGTAATGTTTTTATTCAAATATACAAAGCTATATAAAGCTTTTTGAATCCAACAAATCTTTGTTGTTATGTTATCATTTAAAATATCATCAAAAAATTCTAAAACTTTTTTTGGCAATGTAGTTCTTTTAAGAATTGGGTCTTAAATTTATCTCAAACTGTATACCTGAAAAGAAAGGAACAAATAATCAGCTATCTGAACTTTTTCCTCATTTAAAAAAAATAAAATTTTCTCGGATTTCCTGTCTCACACTTTTGCGTCGTCAAGTTGTGACGTCACGTTTATTAGTAAGGCCCTAAATAATCATCGATTTGCTTATAAAATCTAGAATCAAAACAAAGCGATTAAAAGAACCTTAAATTGATTCAAAAAGTAACGGTATCTCGAGCATTTTAAATAAATGGTGCATTTATAACAATTAGCTAGCAGTTGAAATGCGCCGGCGCACGCTACACTGACATTAATGTTACGGGATTTCGGACAGTGGAGTCGAGATCTCGCCTGTACCGCTTAACGTGCTATTTGATACGGTAGTAGACTCGCCAATCTATAACATTTTCAAGGTCATTCCACTCATGGCAAAAGAAACTCAAATTATGCAATCGTTCTGATATGTTAATATGATATTGTGCGCTGATTTACCAACCGTGGAAATACCATCATATTCTTTAGTCTTTAAACGGCCTCCTGGCTGAGAAGAAATTTAGGTAGATCTCCAATCCGCTCAATGCATGATTGGTGGATCGAATACCCATCTATTACACCTACGGGGCTCACCAGATTTCACAATCATTATTAGATTTCTCATATTTATAATCATATTAACTAACAAAATGATAAATCTAAGAAAGGTTGGCAAAAAAATTATATTTCGGCATTTTAAAATTTATATTTGTTTTCTCTTAAGAACCCTTAGGACATCGAACTGTGCGGTTATTTTAATAACCAAAAAACTGAAACTTGGCTATAACTTCGAAACAACCATTCAATCGTTCAATTACTTTAAAGTCACTAAATGCAATACATTAGACTTTTATTTTATATACTTACCTAATCTTATTGAGAGAGTCACTCAATCTAAACAACTTCAGGTAGCGATATCAAACGAAAGTCTCTTACAATCTGATGAAAAGGAAAAATGTTCTGTGCCTCAACAGAAAGAGACAGCAGTTCACAATGACAGCGCGCTTGTGAGCGTCAATCATCCTTTGTTCGGCTCATTAATTAACTTAGAATGGAATATGAACGCATCGCAACTTATTACAAAAATTACACGAGCGCGTTATGCAGCGAAAGTGTTATCTAAAAAATAAATAAGCATTGTCTTTAACGGAATCCCACGATCTCTTGATAGGGAAAAGCGTAATGGGTGGGAAGTTACGAGATTGAAAGCGAAAGCCTTTGACAATGGCCACTTGTGAGCGCGTCTGCTGGTTCCATGTCACGGAGTCGCATTTCGCAAGGCTTTTCTAGATTTTTGAGTTCAATTTGATTACTCAATTCGTCCCGCTTTGAAAAAAGCGGGTTAAATTCACCACGCGCCAAAATCAAATAAGATCGCACTCAAAACAGTGCACCCTTTTAAGTAAGTATGTATGTAGACGTAGAATTTTTCACCTTCTAAAAGATTTAGATCACTAAAAACACATTGAATTACAGATGTCCATTTTGTCAACGGTTTCTCTCTAGATGGAACCTGAACTTGAGATTATGAGCACAAAATTATAAAAATGTATCCAAGATAAAACGTAGGGTAGAGTGGTTGCCGGCCTGGTTGCGGTTGTGTGCGCGAGCGAAACCCGTGACCCGGCCACCAGGCGGCGGGAAAAGATATGCACCGTGGGGGTTTAGTCAGTAAGAGTCTGACATAACCGCCGCGTCTCCTCGGACGCGGGGTATCCATGAGGATTACCCACGTTAAAAAAAAAAAAAAGGGTAGAGTGGTTAGAACCATCATATAAATAAACGTTTCTCTTAGAACAGAACGGTTAGATAAACCATAATTATAATATTTACCTGAGCTATCCTATAATTTCCCGAATATTTATTCCTGCTCGTAAATTCCACAGAATGGTGTGCGGGAGTGCAACAGCAGTTCTGACGAAAACCGATCGTCGGGTCACGCGTCCATGTCGGACAGCGGCGGCGGCGAGGCGGGCCGCGACGAGCCGCGGCGCGCCCGGCAGCCCCCGCACGCCCGCACCAAACACCGCCCGCATAATAAGGTGCACCAGCCAACTGATAAGGCTTATCTATCGACATCTAAAAGCAGGAACAACTTTTCGGTGATAATTGTTATGTTAATGAATAGAAGCAGGCGTTACTTTGCGGAAGTCCATGATAAACAATAAACAGCAAGTATAATTTGCTATATTCCGCCGACAACCGGGAGATTAGTATAGTATAACACCACACAAAATCCTCCACTAGAACCTCTTTAAGTAAAGTGACTTTACTTTTCGCGCTTGTGAAGTCAACATCTCCTGAGAATGATCCGGTGTCGGGTCGAAACGTGCGTAGAGGTTCTAGTGGAGGATTTTGTGTGGTGTTATACTATACTAATCTCCCGGTTGTCGGCGGAATATAGCAAATTATACTTGCTGTTTATTGTTTAATTGTAATGTTTCAGTCAGCAGACTGTTTTCTATGCAAAGGATTTGGCGTCATTCTTAACAGTAATCATGAGGTCACCGCAGATAGAGAACGGAACTGCTTATATGGACAAGCAGTCGCAAATTTAAAAACAAGTTTTAAACAAACAAACAACAATTAAAATAACTTGTCAATTCAGTCTCTATTGAAAATCCCTGTTTCTTGGCGACCCAGGAAGGAAGTTGTCGAAGGAGACTTCATCCAGTTAGTTGCGATTCAAGCTCCACTTATAAAATGTTGTCTTAGAATATGTATATTATAAAAGCTATTACCTTATCGGCGTAGGGTCATATTTTGTCAGAAAATAATACTTCATTGTAATTTTGACTTGTACAAACTGCCTTCATTTGTCAAAGACAGATTACATTATAAGAATCAAACATATTTATTATTTGGTCAGTTATCATGCAGAAATATTCAAGGAAAATTATTTAAATTTAAAAATCCTGGTGGATTCAAAACTATGCCTTGGAGAGCTGCTTGCATTTATACCGTGTAACAGTCATCGCAGTGAAGGCAATCAATATTAATTGGTTACTTAATTTACACTGTAACTACTCAGTTACAGTCCCCATGGCCGGGTGGAGGTGGTCTGGAGGACATCAGATCGGCCATCAAGCAGCTGACTCTTCGCTCGAGAGACAGCAGCAGCACGGCTACCAGCGGCGCGTCCAGCGCTGGTGGCGGAAGCAATAATGGAGCACCAGGTAAGCGTACCACCTACCATAGTCCTTTCACCATAGTCTTAGAAGAATGTCAAAAGGAAAATAAAACTTTTTATTATATCATACTCTATTTCGTATTCGCTTAATCTTATTCTTTTATTAATGATGAAATGAGATGGAATGACTGTTTAATTTTACAAAAAATATTTACGTTGTTGCGCTTTGCTTAGGACATTTTCTACATCCCTAAGTTCGTATCTTCATAGTCATCTTCCACGTTGTCGGTTTCCACTCATAACAACGGCGTTGTTCCAGAGAGCGGCAGCGCGGCCGAGGCGCGCCGCCGGCGGGCGCCGCTGGTGCGCCAGCCGTCCCTCGACACGGTGTGCACCAACGTGACCAGCGCTGACGAATTCGTGTGGGTTGATTCACATAATAGGTACATCGATTGTTATAATTGCTTTAAACGCGGTGATTATTTCCTTAAATGTAGACCAAGATGGTTAAAGAACAGTTGTCGTAATTATCAAAATTATACCTATACCAAAACAAAAGCATTTCTTTCAACTTAAATTCTGTTTTTAATATCATATAGTTTTATTTAAAGTAAGAACAATTGAGAATTGCTCAGGCTTCTCATGAAATCAGTTTTGAATAGGTCAGCCTGCAGCTGGGAGTTTTTTGAGGCACGAAAATGGTCATTTCTTTAAAAATAACTTTTTAAAAGCTAAGCGTTTAAATCCCTCTAAGAGCCATAGGCTCACAGGAGTTTTTAGTTCTCTATGTTTTAAGACATGCATAAGTCCGGCTCTCAAGTAACTTATGAACCAGATTAGTGATAATTACCAGATCCGACTGTATAACCGTGCTCTATGAAGCTTAAGCTTTCTTGAGCCATCCTTTAGGTCAATTACGCTGTTCCATCAACCCGTCATATTTTCAATTAAGTTTAAAAGAAGTCCCAATTCATTTTCGTTCTGGTCTCCACTAACAGGCTCGTGGAGCTCCGCTACGTGCCATGGACGGCGGGCGACATGACCCGCGCTCTGCAGACGGGGCGCTGCCGGGAGCTGGCGGCGCGCATGGCGCCCGATGCGCCACCCAGGCTTGCTTATCTGCTGCAAAGGTTGGCTCATAGGCTCTGCATTAAAAATAATAATTTGAAATATTTCTGTTTTAGGCAACATTAAAAGTAAGAAATTTTACTGCCTGTTTGATTTGATTGTACATTGAAAAATATGATACAGTTTTCTTAGTAAAATTAAATTGTTTTTTAAATAATTTAAGGAATACGTGTAAATTTAAGTTATTGCAAAAAAAAATTTACCACATTAATTACAAAAAGTACTGATTAACCTGCTTTATTAAATGTCTATATAACAAATTAGTAATTACAATTCCAGAGCTTTAGTCCGGATAGCGCGTGAAGCTCAGCGTCTGTCGCAGAACTTCGGCTTCTGCTCCAAGCATGAGGTGGCAGGCGCTCTCCGGATCGTGCTGAGCACGCCACTGGCTGACTCTTGCATCAAGGTAATAACTCGGTTAAATTCAGAGTATAGGTTTTAAAAAGCGGCCATATCCCTTAACATCTAGACTTACTACTGTGTGTACAGCCCTAAGGTACAATAGCCCCAGCAATTGTACCTTAGGGCTGTTAAATTTTGTCAAGAATATTTAACAAAATATAACATATTTTCTGTACTTCATGTAAATATTCACCTTGCTCTTAGGGTTGTCAAAGAGCAGCCACAATGTACGCGACGTCCGGCAGCGCGGCCCGACGGCTGGGCTCGGCGGCTCGCGCTCGCACCAGCCTGGCCCCGGGCAGATTCCAACGATGGATGCTCGACGTGCGCGTAGCTTCCTTTGTTCACGAGTAAGTGCAATGTCTTCACCATTTGTCTGGTGGGAGGCTTCGGGCGGGGCTAGTTACCACCCTACCGACAAAGACTTGTCGCCAAGCGGTCGCGTAGAAATCAATTAGGAGCGTGGGATTACCATACTCCTTACAGGTTAGCCCGCTATCATCCTAGACTGCATCATCATTTACCACCAAGTGAGATAGCCGTCAAGGGCTAATTTGTAGTGTATAAAAAAAAATATATATATATTTTAGTAAGATTCACATCCTAGATATGAAATCTGAACCTCTAGCTTATTATGAGAGAAGGATTTGCAAGGTAGTCGCGGAATAATCCGAAAAACCAAACAGCGTAATTTTCTGTTTTGTTTTTCCAAGATCTTGGCATTCTTGTGAATTTAAGATTCGCTACTCACCCATGGTTTTAATGAAGATAGCTTAAATCCTAAAATAGTGCTTCAGTAACTATAAACACTACTTGCAGATACGCAGCAATCTACCTCTGCGCAGGCATGGAGACGCTCTTAGAAGAAATAGCGCTGATAGCCGGAGGCACTGCTGTTACATCGCCGATAACACCGGCCACTATCGACCACGCAGTGGCTAACTGTGCTGACTTGTGGGGCTTGCTCCAGCCGTATAGTCACTTAAATGCTGGCAGAGTTGCGTCAGGTAACTATGCCAAAAACAATAGGTCAATGAAATGTCGATTACCAGAAAACGTCGCAATCTGAAGGCCTAGGAAGGGCATGGAAATAAGTTTATATTGTTATATTGACGCTATAGTTTCATGTATAATATAAAATTGTGAATTTTGAACTAACCATCTAATGTCCTTTTTTTTAAAGGAGCCCTTTCCCTGTCAAAATGGGAATCTATGAGCTCACTAGGTTCTGGTTCATCGACCGGAGTGCCCAGACCCGAGAATAGGGCGTTGGGAATGAGTCACGATTCTGGAATCACAACGAATGGTTCTGGTGAGTACAGATATATTGCTCCATTGTTAATTTTGTTCTATATCCATGTATTGACCATGGAATATTTTAGGTAATTTTTTTTACTACAGTATTTTAGTACTTTGTGCTTAGCATCTGGCACTGTCAATAGATTGTAGAAATTTACTACGGATCCAACGTCTAAAATTAGTTAAGAGAGTATAGTAGGTCTAATATGAAGTACTTATGACGTTAATATTTTTTTCAAAAGAAGACTAGAGATGGTTCCGACCACCAAACTACATGCAAAGAATTCTACAAGTTATTTATTGTTCCCAAGTAAACACTGTATATATCGGTTATCAACAACTATCAAATTCCAGCGCCAACTTAATGTTAGTGTATTACGAATCTTAGTTTAAAATGCCAGTAGTGACACGATTGTCGTTTCGTGTTTTAAGGAGGTTCGGGAACATCCGCCGGGTCCAACAACAGCGGCGGGTCGGGCACGTCGGTGCTGCTGACCACGTGCGCGGGCTCCGCGGCCGAGCTGCGCGCCGTGCTGCGGCAGGTCAACCCGCGGCACGCGCCGCTGTCGCCCGCCGCAGAGCGCGCGCTCTACTACTTCATGCGGTGCTCCCAGGTGTGCAGCGCACGCCCCGACGCCGGCTTTGTTGGCGTAATGCTCTCGTTCTACAATGTATCTATTAATCAACAGCTAGAACACACTTCGAGCGGCGCGTCAGGGACGGGCTGCGGAGCGGCCGCTACCGGCGGAGCGGGACTGTGGGGGGAGCGGGGCGCGGGCGCCTTGCCGCCGCTGGGCGAGTGGGTGCGAGTTGCGCGTGCGCACGCCGCGCTGCGCCCGCCGCCCGCCGTCCCGGACGCCGACGACATCCTGCAGTCGGCCAGGCTGCTGCTGCCGCACGCGGACTGCCCGCCCAGACCTGTGACGTAAGACATTTTGACAAAAGATGACTTTTCTTATATTCGACAGCTTTCGATGTTCATATCATAAATCTTATATTTGTTACTGCTTAAAAGTATAAGTAATAATGAATTATTAGCAGTTTCTATAAGTGTATGTTTGTTACACTTTTATGCACCCATAAATCTGACCGTCCCGCATTTTTTTTGTACTGACTGTGTAGTTTGTTTTTAAATGGTTTAAAATGAGGAAAACTGCACTACCATCCGTAGGTTAGAAGACGCTATCGAGCCGGCATGGTCCCGCTGCCAGCGAACGGCGGACGAGCTCAGCCGCGCAGCGCTCGGCCTGGCGCAGCGGGCTCTGCTCAGCGGACGGCCGGAGCTGGTGGGCGGAGTGAGGGCGCTACTGCCGCCCGCCGGGATCGACGCTACGGACGCCTCTGGCCTCACTGCGCTTATGAAGGCTGCTTTAGCGGGCGATGAGCAAGTCGTTGCAGTGAGTACGGTTTTTATTCGTGCTCTTCGTGTTTATGCGTCATGAAAAGAATTGTACCACTAAGCTTTCTGATTTTGTAAATACATTTAAAAGCGTCAGTTAAATTTCTTACAATTTTTAACTTCAGTGGTTCAGAATTTTGGATACACGCTGTCAAGTTACCAGTACTGATGGCTGGCGAGGTTGGATTTGGAATACGACTAATTCCGGAAGCACATATTCGTTCTTTAGTCGTCAAGGATTTTACAATATAATTCTGAATTAGTTCTTCTTGTTCATTAATTAAGGTTCATACTTAAATGTTATGCTGCAAAGAACTATTATGATAGTGAAGTGAGACTATATTATATAATGAGCTCAGAGCATTCGGAACTTGGAGTGAGATCAAGTGCACCGCCAACACATGACAGTTCGCCGGAGCAGCGTGGGGTCTGCCCTATGCACTGAAGGGACATATAAGGTTAAACACACTGTTATAGGGTACTTCTTATGTAAACCTCTCAGTGATCACATGTGTTGGTCTAGCGTTCCTTTGTCACAACCGATGTTCTGTTGCCAGATGCTTATAGAAGCAGGAGCGGACCCGAACATCGAGACGGCGGGGGCGGCTGCGCAGCACTGCGCGCTGCTCTCGCCGCGCTCGCCCAGCCACCCGCCGCACTCGCCGCCCGCGCCGCCCGCGCCCGCTCCGGGCTACACGCCGCCCACTGCTGGTAAACATGCGCTAATATAGAAACTGCCCTTATGCCGTATATTTACTGCATTTTGTCTTATTTGTCCTGGAGGACCAGCCTTCCTATCTTCTATCCATAGTTCAGCAAATCTCATAAGTAAAATTTTAAGGGCATCCCCTTCAAACTTTGAGATTGCTGGTTTGGAAGAAGCTAGAAAAGCTTTCTTAATTGCATGCCCAGGTCAAAATTTTCCAGTTTCTCCAAATTCACAAAGGAGCTGGGACGACATTAACTCCAAATTTATTTATGACAACCTTTTGAGCTGTTGTACAGGTTCGGCGCGTGCTAGGCTTTTGGCCGTGGGTGCACATGAGGCTGGCTACTGGCTTCACGCGTACCCATCGTCAAATACAGGAACTTTTCTCGAGCCTGACACGCTCCGAATCGCAACCTGTCTACGGCTTGGGGTTCCGGTCTGCGCTCCTCATAAATGTCCCTGTGGCAGTGATGTCGACAAGCTAGGGCATCACGGACTGTCATGCCAAAAAAGTGCAGGCCGTTTCTCGAGACATGCTGCACTTAACGATATCATACGCCGGTCCCTTGCCACCGTCAACGTGCCAAGTCTACTTGAGCCGACTGGTATTGCAAGAGACGATGGCAAGAGACCGGACGGTATGAGTTTGATTCCATGGAAGATGGGCCGGGTGCTGGTATGGGATGCAACCTGTACAGACACGCTGGCCCCTTCCCATCTACATGGAACCAACAATAGAGTAGGTGTGGCTTGTGAAGCGGCTGAAAAAGCTAAAGCATGCAAATACAGGGGTCTAGGCTCCGAATATGATTTTGTCCCATTCGGTGTCGAGACCCTTGGTCCGTGGGGTCCTAGCGCACTAAGGCTTTTTAAGGAAATAGCAAAAAGGTTAGTCGACATCACAGGGGACCGAAGAGCTGCCAGCTACCTCGGACAACGAATTAGCCTAGCAATTCAAAGGGGGAACGCTGCCAGTATCTTCGGAACCTTGCCCAAAGGGACTCCTTTTAATAATATATTTTAGTTATGATGTTTTTTATTTTTTAAGATTTTTAGTTTTAGGTTAATCTAAGTTTAAGTTTAAGTTTTATGTAAAATGTTTGATGTATATTTGTCCTTAATTATTTAATGTAAACAAGTGGTTAGTGGTGTAGTGAGCCGGCAATGGGTTGATCATGATGATTGAACGGGTATCAAAAAACTAACCCGCAGGAAAAAAATAAGTAAATAAGTAATTATTATAGGCCAGAAGTAACGAAGGGAAGCGGTGATAGCCTAGTGGTTAGGGCGCCAGCCTCCTAATCAGAGGTCGGCGGTTCGAATCCGGGCACGCACCTCTAACTTTTCGGAGTTATGTGCGTTTTTAAACAATTAAAATATCACTCGCTTCAACGGTGAAGGAAAACATCGCGAGGAAACCTGCACGCCTGAGAGTTCTCCGTAATGTTCTCAAAGGCGTGTGAAGTCTGCCAATCCGCACACGGCCAGCGTGGCGGACTATGGCCAAACCCTTCTCGTATTGAGAGGAGACCCGTGCTCTGTAGTGAGCCGGTAATGGGTTGATCATGATGATGATAGGCCAGAAGTAATTGTATTATTGAAAGAGTTATAATAAAAACGTATGCGACTTGGGTCAGGGGACTTCGGCAGGAACGTGGTTCTGATATCTCTGTCCATCAGAAAAAAGTTCCATTTAAGCTAACACATGATAACATCAAGTAGTGTGGCGACCGACGCTTAGATACTCACCGCTGCACCACGCCGGCCGGAACCGACCGACTCGCATAGTATAACGAATTTTCATACGTGGCGATTTCTTGAAATTAATTTTGCAGTTGTGGTCTTCCATGAGCCACGTTGAAGAACGTCTTAAAATTATATTTATAATATATAATCATTGACATAAATAGAGTATGACGTCTTTAAACTATTTGATTCAATCCCCAGGCTGGACCGCGCTGGTGTACGCCTGCAGCGGCGCCGGAGCTGCGGGCGCCGTCGAAGTGGCGAGACGACTCCTTTCCGCCGGTGCCAGGGTGGATGGCGCGCCGGCCAGGGGCGATGATGTCTGCACTCTCACTCCTTTGCAGGTGCGATGTTTGAAATAAAATAAGAAAGATTACTCGCTTAGACCCTCCCGATGTCAATGCTGATGAAGCTCCTAGATAATCTAATAACGCATCTTATGTGACTTAGTGGCTACGCTTTATGGCTTTGTTGTGAGGTCTTTCATTTAGACCAGGGTGAGTCTGGAACCTTTACAAATTTAATTATAAGTTTTCGAATTTAGTTATAACAATCATTTCATTAAAATGGCTAAATTTGTATGCACCCATAAAAAGTGCACTTCAAGTAAACTTGAAATGAAGAAAAATTGGACATCATACATGTGGAAGATTATAAATCCTGAAGCTGATAATATTGACTTTTAGGCTGTTCACCTAATATGAGCGAGTCCATTAAACGCTGATGTCATATACACGGTTGGCTATATAATATTGGTATTGTAAAATTGTAGATGGCCTGTGGCGTTGGTAACTTAGAGCTCGTGCAACTGCTGCTGGCGCACGGGGCTGATCCTTTCCTTTCGACGCAACTGAACGACGCCCTGTGCTACTCCGCGGCGGCTCAGTACGGGTGCTATAGGTAAGCTAGTTTGTAAGCTTAGAGGAAAAATTTTCGATTCAAAGGGTGTCTACAATTTCATGCAATTTTTGCGGGTAGTTCTTAGATTAAATTTTGCTCATAGGTTATACGACCAAAAAAATAAACTGAGTAAGAATGAAATCGTAAATGTATTTATTCTCAAATAAGCAACTGACACGCTATGTTAAATATAACATTGGATTCAATAATACTTCTTAGTACCTTCTCCTGAATTTCATTTAAGGTTAGTAGAATATGCGTTATAAAAATTTGACGACCTCCGTGGCGCAGCTAGGATTCCCGGCTCGAGTATGGTCTGGTGGGAGGCTTCGGCTATGGCTAATTATCCTACCGATTTAGCGTTCCGGCAGGATGTTGCGTAGAAACCAATTAGGAGTATGGGTTTACCATACCCCTAGCGGGTTACCCCACTACCATCTTAGACTGCATCATTACTTACACCATCAGTTTTGATTGAAAAAAAAACTAAAAAATTATGATTGTACAAAGAAGTCTGGTCTGCGGCGAGCTGGTATTGTGGAATAGCATCAACAGTGCAGGTTAAGCTTTTTTGACAAGTTTTCCAACGTATTCCATAGTAGTGCATGTATATTTATGTTAAAATGGTATTTTGTATGGGATTGATATAATTGGTTCTCGTCAACAGCGCCGTAGCCGTCTGCTGCACCCACGGTAGGCGGGCGTGCCTGCGGGCGGCAGTGCGCGGGGGCGCGCGCGGCGCGGGGGGAGGCGCGGTGCTCTCCCTGGAGGAGGTGCTAGCGGAGGGTGCACCCCCGGCGTCGGGCCGGCCACCACCTTTCACGAAACAACAGCAACGAGCGCTGCAAGACGCTATGTACTATGCAGCCGAAACCGACCATTTAGGTAATGCCTTCTTAGATTACCATGTTGAAGTACCTACATCGATGTTATCACTATTTGACATAGGCTGTAAGCGTTACTAAGACTTGCTAAATTATATCTGTATGCATTTGAGGACATAATTTTACCCACATTTGTATGTTCTTCAGACATAACTCTCGAGCTTCGTGCACTGGGAGTTCCGTGGTCGCTTCACGCGTGGACTCTGTCGCTGGCGGCGGCCGCCGAAGCCTCGCTGGACCACGTCATAGACCAACTGTTGCAGGACTTCTTGCAGGTTGTGTAACATTTCATTTGCTGAATACTTAAATATAAGTGGCTGAACGCACGTAGATTTTGGTTGGAGTTTGCAACATGAAAATTAATTATCTGTGGACAAAAAGGGGATTTAAAGTCTGTCCTGGATATGATTTTCAGTTTGGTGGTAAGGTTTTTTTATTTACATTTCCATTATTTATTCCAGGTGTGCCCGTCAGACGACAGTCACTACAGCAAGCAATTTATATACGAGTGCCTCCCTCTGCTTTTCAATATTTTACGCTACAGCAAGGTATTCTATCTCAAGTAAAATTATTTTGTTTACTAACAAGAGGCAATTATTTATATATTCCACACTGTTGGTTTAATTATCGGAATTCATATCGATCGGCAAAGGCTATTGAACATAGGGGTAATACAGCTTACTGTTTAACGGGCTACGGGATAAATCCCAAGAATTACAACTGAACGAAAGGTTTGAGAGCGAGCAAATGAGGGTATTGCTAGGATGCTGAGTGTAGCGGTTAAGGGGTGTTCGAAACAAAAACTGTATCTTCCACCCAGGGATAATTTCATCGCATCACCTCAATACAATGTTTTGGAGATATATTTTGAATTTTTACGAGTAAAGGGACGGCAGTTAAAGTGAAACAGCAATATCAGAATGAAATAAACAGCAACATTTTCTTCGGGCAGTTCCTAATTCAAATCCCCATATGTGTTCAAGATTTGAGTACAACTGTAGTAATAACGCATTGTAGAGCTAGTGGTTGTTACTACGATGAAGTTATTGCATCGTTCTGTACATCATCAGAAGGAGGGCACAGTGCTGCTACTAGCGGATATCCTATGCGCCTGCTACGGCTGGGAGCCCGTGCCCGGCGTGCTGGAGCCCCCGCCGGCCGCGCCCGCCCCGGCGCGCGTCGACCCCTCCTATGTCAACAACCCTTCACTTGCTGACGTTACTTTCAGGTATGTTCTTCAAAAGTTCCTTAGCGCTGCTCGCGGTAAGAGTTCACTGTTCGTAAAGTATGTAGTGAGTTTTGGCTTCGGCCGTGACTAGTTACCACCCTACCGACAAAGACGTGTCGCCAAGCGATTTAGCGTTCCGGCACGATGTCGCGTAGAAACCGATAGGAGTATGGGTTTACCATACCCCTTACAGGTTAGCCCGCTACCATATTAGACTGCATCATCACTTACCATCAGGTAAAATTGCCGTCAAGGGCTAACTTGTAGTGGATAAAAATAAATAAAAAATAAAAGTAACGAAAAAAAGGGAAGCCTCCTCCAGGCGAGACGTCCATTCCTATCAGAATCGTTTGCATGTTATCGTCAAGCGCTGGCCACCACACTTATTAACGATATTTTAAATGACTTATTTACGATAGTCAAAGTATAGAACGAAGTTCAAGTTTAATGAAATAAGATACTGCATAAACAAAACCAAAGTTAAAATAAAAATAACTTATTTACTTGTCGCTTTGTCAGTAATGATTTATAAGGTGAGAGAGGCAAAGTTTAACAACCAATAGACATAAAGATAATTTGTTGTTCAGAGTGGAAGGCCGCCTGTTCTACGGGCACAAGATCGTGCTGGTGTCGGAGTCTTCCCGCCTGCGCGCGATGCTGGCGCCGCCGCGCGCGGCCGCCGACGCGCTCGCCGCCAGCGCGCCGCCGCTCGTGCAGATCAATGACATACGATACCACATATTTGAGGTCGGGCTTCATTTGCTACTCATTTTTGAGCTCTACATATTAGTATCCTAAAATGCGAATTTATAGTAAGTTCACTCTCATAGTAACATGGATAAGAAAAGCACCGTACTGGCAAAAACAATTTGCCAAGCCATTTAGCGTGCAGGTATGATGCCGGGTAGAAATGGTCGTCCTTCTCCAGATTCTATGTTCTGACTGACACTGACAGACCTTTTCACCAACAAACATCAATTTTCCCCTTTTATACGATGAACTTTAAAAAAATATATACTCTTGATTAAGCGATTTATCTTTTCGGTGTGATTCAGAGTTGAAACCGATTAAGATGGGTTCAGCCGGCAACGCATTAGGGGCTCCTCTGGTTCTGCAGATGGTCATGGGCACACGGGTCACCTGTATATAACATATACCTGACATTTTGCAGCAAGTAATGAAATACCTCTACTCCGGAGGCTGTACCGGGTTGGACATCCCGGAGACCGACGTGCTGGAGGTGCTAGCTGCGGCGTCATTCTTCCAGCTGCTGCCTCTACAGAGGCATTGCGAGGCGCGCGCGGCTAAATCTATAGACCTGCATAACCTGGTCTCAGTCTACATACACGCAAAGGTATTTTTTAATTTGTGACCAGTATCAAATTCCATCCCATCAAGCAGTTCAGTGCATATCTTCAGCAGGGCTTATCTTCGAGAGGGGCCCGGTCCAACCTAAGTTGCTCCATGTTAATGCCAGCTTTAACAAAGTAAATGGTGTTAAATTATATGGCTTCGATATAATGCTGCTTTAGTACGGCCAAAGTTGATACCACCAGTCACTCCCGCTGGTCCGATGTCCTTTCTCAAGCCCGGTGAATTTTGTTTCAGGTTTACGGTGCCACTCAACTTTTGGAATACTGCCAAGGATTCCTCTTGCAGAACATGGTAGCCTTACTTACATATGACGACTCGGTGAAACGACTGCTGTTTGGCAAGCGACTTCCCGGCCACAACGTGCTCAGTGCTCTACTGACCACCTTGCAGAAACGAATAGAATCCAGGAAAAACCAGGCGAAGAGTAGGTAGCGAGAATAAGGCAATATGTTTTACGGAATACTGATATATAACGCTCCTTCAACTGACACTAGTTAGCTACCAGCTACTGTTACCAGCGCCGCGCTGGTCTTCATGAAGCCGTGGATTTTGATAGTGGTTGTCCAACGCTTGAACGCGAGAGGATTTCATGAAGTCTACCAAACCCTCGATCATAGATACATTATTTTTATAAAATGCCGGCGGCGGCATTTGCGCAACTAATTTTACCTTAGGTTGTTTCATTTCTGTATTGTTAATTACTGATTTTAACTATGGTTAATTTGAATTCATACAAACTAACCTATAAAATGAGCTCCAAAGTTGATTTAAAAAAGTAACAGTTTATTTACGATCGACAATATTATTTCATTAAATATACATGCGAAAGTGTGTCTGTTGTGTTCTTTGTTTAACTCAGTTACTGCGCCGATCTTGATGAGGTCCGGCACACAGATAGTAGGTATGCATTCTAGAAACAGCCATAGTAAACTTTAATCCTGGTCCCGCGAGATTTAAGAAATAAATCGCCTAACCTGAGCAGAAAAACTTGTTTTCCCGACCAAGATGCGGCAACTAGTACCTACTAAGTTCATAAATACGAATTTGTGTTGCGGGTTTATGGAGGTCTCTTATTTAGTGCTCAATTAGGAAACTTTTAGTTGGTGTAATTTTTAACAAAGAGCAGGTTGGGGGGGGGGGGGGGGGCAGGTAGTTTGAAAAATTTTATGTCAGGAAAACAATATCAGTAAAATCATGTAGTCACGTAGGTATAATGCGACGTGCCGCTGTGACAAAGAAAGGTGCCCGACTAATAAGTTTATAATATTTTTTTATCAAAACATTATAAACTTTCTAGCCCTAGTAGATTTCAAGATCCCAGGTGGATCAATCTAGAGAGGCTTGACCCTAATAAAATGTGTAGATCTGCATTATGACTGATTAAATATTTTGGCCTTCTCGATATCTGTCTATATCGAATTGTTTTGTCTTCGTTTCTTTCCGAAATTATTTAATAATCAATTGTAACTAACAAATATACTTTGCTTTACGTTTGTAAATAACTTTACTACTTAACATAGGTATAAAAATAAAATTTTACTTTTACTTTTAATTAATTACTTTTATACAATAACTAAATATCGTAATATTGTGTAGATAATATTTAAGACTAAAGTTCAATAAAAATATATACAGCATCCGGATTAACTTAAACCGAGAGCAAGCTTCATTAATATCTGTGGCGTGATAAATCGGCGATTTTTCCTGTTACTTTCCATCCACGATTAAATTGTACTATAAGGTCGTACCCAAATACTATTGTATGACTATAACTTTTGATAAAATATTATGTTACTGCATTTAGGTAGATAACTAGATACCACAGAGTACTTTTTACATACGGGTAGATACTAATATAGTCGACACCTGTCATCGTTCAAAACTCCCAACATGAGCATTGATTGTCAGTTTGACAGTTTTTATTGAAGATTATAAAACACGACTGATTAGCATTTACTATTTGTTGCCGTAGCAGCAGTCAGGAGAAGTAGCTATGTTCTGTATTTCTATTCCACCAGTTGACAAATCCGGATGCAGTTTTATATATTGATAAAAAAAAATGTTATTTCATGTCCGTATACGTCACACACAGCACAAATAATTTGAAAGTATTATGTAACTTTTGTAATTATTGTTAAAATAAAGTTTTGTATTTTAAAACGCATTTTTGTTTAAATGAAAAATCCTTTTGGTAATAAAATTAATATACCTATAGCCGCTCCTGCAATTCTGAACCATCTAACATAATATGTACACATTGTTTCATATCACTCCCACAGCTTTTTTCTCAGTTAAAATGAGTTGGTTTAGATTACTACTGATCTTCTGCGAGGAGGTGATGAAGCAGAAGCAGGCAGTGGAACGGCACCGGGACCACGACGCAGACGTGCAGCCTCTCCGGCGTCGTAGGGCGGGCCGAGGAGCTCCGGGTGATTGATGAGAGGTATCCTCACCCGTCGGCCTTGATCATTGACTCCCGGTGGAGGGTCTGCCTCGGCGGACGCCGCTGGTTGGGTTGCGGTCGAGTGCGCGGGTGTTCCCGTAACCCAGCCACCAGGAGACGCGTAGAAGAATCGCTGGGGTTTAGTGGGTATTCTGGTCGCCAGTCTGGCCGCCGGCCCCACATACCGCGACGCAGTCTTGCCTGCGTCGCTTCCGGAGTGGATGCTTAAACGCATTTCCCAGCGGAAATTTATGCTACTGATAATAACCAAAAATCTAGTCGTTTAGATCGTTTTCAATCAATTGATCTTAAAAATTGATTTCGTGGCGAGTTGGTTTGTTAAGTAACATCATCATCGTCAAAATCGCATCTAAATAGTTTTATTGTTTTTGTGTTCGGATGCATCTTGATCCTTTAATATTTTTAATTAGTTTACTAATGAATAATGTTATAAGTAGATATAGATTAATAAAAGTTTGTCTGTGATTTCTAAATATGTACTAATTTATTTAAATTTTGCTGTTAGCTGATACAAAGATTCGCCTGGGAATCTTCGTAACGGCTGAACTCTTGGGCATGCAGGTATTCACTCGGTTTTCGAACAATAAATGTTACTGTTTAGTACGTACACAACATGCAATAGGTGCGTGCAATTAACTTAATCATTTAAACTGATAGACCTCCACTGTTAAACTTAGAAAAAAATGTGTTTGTGTGTTCTCGTCCACCATGCAGAAATTGTTGATGTGATTTTTACACATCAATAATTTGCATTTGAAATTAATTGGCACAGAAGTATTTATTTTTGTCCATCCTTACGCAATAAGTACAGAAATTTTGAGATTTAATGCAGAGAGTACGTAAACCTTACGAGTGTTAGATAGTGTTTATATGCTTCTTGATCATTACTACAACACAATATAAATATATTTTATTCTGTGGTAAAATTGATAACACAATGTCAACAAAGCCAACGTTTTGATTTTCTCTCAGCTATGTCTATGGTTGTGAATCGGAGTCTGTACTCTGTAGACGGCTTGAAATTAAAAAGAAGATACTTATCTCTGGTCACTAAAGAATGATGTAAAATGAGAGGTCGTGCAAATTTTACGACAAATTTTTGCAAATAGGTTTTTAATGTAGTGATAAGTGTAGTGTTCATATTTAAACAAAATTGTTAAATGACGTGACAGTGACTAACAATGCAGTTCTACAAGGAAAGGATTCTAAACGCTGCCCAATTAAAAAGACTTAGTGAACACAAATATTCGTGTACCAGTGCCAGTATATTAGATGCCTGGCTCCAGCCGTGGTGGTGCTGGCTGGTGTCGAAGACGCCGCTATGGCTTGCGCCGAATCTCATTACAATTTTAGGTTTAATAGTCAATATCGTCACCACACTTATTTTAATTTGGTAAGTATCTATGTCATTTTCATCTCGTTGGCTCATTAGAATGTTGCGAATATTGTGTCATGTAGAGTATCTACCTAACGAGCGGAACGACTTTCATTTTTGCCTCTACACCGCGCTCAACTTTCTTATAACCTACATTTTTATTATTTTTGTAAGAGTACAACACACTTCAAGAAATTTGGCCTCTAAAGCGCGAGATTCGTATTGGCCAAATAGATTATGCTTTCCGTTATATGAAGACCTCGTATGATTGGCCAAAATAGTCGCGCCACCTCTGATAAGATATACAGTACATGAATAAATTATTGTTATGAATTTTATTATAAAAAATGTTACTGACAGAATTCATTATCTGTCTTTTGATATATTTCTCTATATAGCTCTGTTACAAATCGCAGTTCCTCAATTTTTTTGATGATGTGTAAAAGTTGATTATTAAATCACTAATTAACTTTTACATATACTAGCAGCAACAGTTTTAGCACTTTCTGCCGATCACTAAGTTGCTTTATTAGAGTAATGTATCATAAATATTTATCTGCATTGATATAATTACAGACATACTTTATAATATTCTGTCCTAGCATGTAAGTGTTTCTTGTTTGTGCCTAAATTCTATGAAATAGAACATTTCTATGAAGTACCCAAATAATATAAAAAACAATTAAAAAAAAAGTTGTATACTTCAGAATACTCACACCAACTCTAAAGAAGTAGAGGTCATTGAACTTATTATAGATAGTTGCCCTTTTTATGCACAGTTATATGAAAAAAATGAAAACGAAAAAATATTTATTTCACTAAAAACACAGTTACACAGTTTTACATATTCCAATGGTACCCACACTAGGTAATCCTGTATGAATATGAATCTAAACATGCTGTTTACCATCTAGATAATTATACTAGCTAACTAACCTTATAATGTAAACAGTCAAATAAAAAAGTTTTCATTGTAAATACTGAATGAAAAATCTAAGGAATACTAAACATCATGGAAAAATTTCCAATACTTTATAATTATTATACTAAGATTGTTTATTTGATTAATCTCACTGATCTCATAATGTGTGTTTTGACATACGTTTTCATTATTAGTATGTCAGTGGAATCAGGGTGGCTAAAAATAGTTTATATGGTGAGCCCCCTGCTTAGCAAATGCAGTGTAAACCTTCGAGAATCGTAGTACTATCCGATCCACAATCTCCCTTGAGTAGCTTCCACTGTCCAATTTTCAATATTTATACTAACATTGAAAGGAGAATAACTAATTTATTTTAGTCAATACATAAATCCAATATGCATAATACAATGATTAGACATTTTTAATAAAGGAACAATAGGTCACGTTTGTTATGGAAGGAAAAGTGATATTGTTGTATGTGTTTATTTACTGAGAATATATAAAGTTAGATTTATAATATATATAATAACAGATAGTTATAGTCACAACATGATAATGAGAGGTTGTTGAACGTAGACTTGAAACATCAAGGCAATATACAATGTAGATTTTATTTCATAAGGTAGGGTACTTTGTATTACACATAGGCCTCATAATTTAATTGTTTAACTATTTTAGAGGTGTGATGAATTCATTCAAATTTCATGACTCACAAATAAAACTTTTACTATCTCTAGTATTTTGACATTATTAGTATAATGTATATACGGAGTGTCATAAGGCTATACAGCTGGAGAAGTGCCTTCAATTTTGTAGATGAAATATTCAACTGAAAGAAGATTTTTTCAATTTAAGAAAGTATTGAATCTGTGATTAATAGATTTATAAAAATAATTGTCTGGTTGTATCTGGACTTAAACCCACTAAACTTACCCTATAGCTCTATCATGCAAATAGGAGAGCCTCAACATTATGATATCATAAGAAATAAAAGGACAACTGTGAAACAGTTTACTACAAATTAAAATTAGTAGGATAGTAGCTTTTTACTCCAAATTCATCAATTTCATTTATTAAATGCTCAAAATATGTCCCATTCTGCTAAGTACCAAGTTGCACTGTTATGATTACTTTGGTCCCATTTGTTGTTTTATTTTTAACATGGTGAATATTTAAAATATGAGTATATCAGAATAAATAAAATAGACTAGTTACTATTAGTAATTCTTAAATATATTTTATATGTATTATTGAACCTACTCCATAAAGTTTATTGATTATATGTATCAGTAATATGCTATTTTTGTTGATTTATGTAATGCATAAACCTGAATCAGCAGCAATCCTAGTCCATTAAAAAAAGTCTAGAATTCTAAGACTTCTTATAAGATATATAAGATTTAGATTATAATCACTGGTTTCCTGGCATGTTTCTTATTTAGAAAATATAAAACCTTACAAGTTCTTTTAATATTATCTTGCAAATCCTTTTTTTTTTATATAAATTGACAAAAGTTTTGCAGTGAAGAAAATGCATACTTTGATTAATTAGTTGATAGGTATTATCGCTTGTTTAGTATGAGTGCAAGCAAACATTATTGTGTTATTCATATTTTCCTGCAACTGTAATGATGGTTTATAAACTGAAGCACAATTGTTTTACCATGAAACATGTTTTGTATGCCTATTATGGATTCCAAAGTATGTCTATATCCCATAACTTAAGACTAACGTAACGTAATGATTAACTCAAACACCATAATAATATTAATTTCTACTTAGAAATTGAATGTAAATGGTAAGTAAAACAGTTACAACATAGACTTCTATGTTGTAACTGTTTTACTTACCATTTACTTGTTATAATAAATCTTTCTGGTGAGATCGTAGCACTACCTGTTTTATAAGATAAAACTTAAAAAAGTCTTATTCTTAAAAAAGCCGTATTATTAAAGTCTTATTGACATGGTAGTACTCATTCAATTCAAGCTTGAAAGTTATTTTATGAGGCTGCAGGCAAACTACAGAGATTATTTTACATAGATAATATAATAGGTTAGGGAAAAGGCTTTTTCAAGTCAAAGAACATCAATAAGCACTGCCTGCAGTCTGAAGTCACACCTGGTGGTAAGTGATTATAAAGCAAAAAGTGTAGCCTGCAAGCTGAGTAGGGGCCACTCTTGATTTGAACCAACCCATATTATACACAATGGTAAAGATGGAAGCCAAAAGGGTGTTAGCCATAAACGATAATAGAAACAAAGAACTAAAAGCTTTGTCCTTGCAGAGGAGATATCAACCACATTAGGTTGCAGAATTCCTTGATGCCTTGTCTTTTAAATCAAGTGTAAAGGTTGAACTAAGTGGAATAATTTGTGAGCACACACTTCAAAATATATTTTGTAGAAACTTTGAAGTCTTGCATTGACTATCACATTGTCACCAATGAGTATGCTTGCACCCCAATCCATTGAAATTAAAGCATCAAGCTGGCACTTGGCAGAGGCATTCTATAAATAGCTGCAGTACTACATGCACAAGCAAACTTCAGCTTGATACAAAGTAAGAGGCTGTATCAGCATGTTGTACCGCTTCAACTTGCCTTGTACTCAATGTACAATCCATAATGGAGGATGGCCAAAATGCCTTGTAAATTCAGCCAGTATGATTCAGTAAGGTTTACATAATACAGTACCCTTGGTCCGTTGGGTCCTAGCACTCTAAGGCTTTTTAAGGAAATAGCAAAAAGGTTAGTCGACATCACAGGGGGCCAAAGAGCTGCCAGCTACCTCGGACAAAGAATAAGTCTAGCCATTCAAAGGGGGATCGCTCCCAGTATCTTCGGAACCTTGCCTAAAGGGACTCCTTTTAATAATATATTTTAGTTATGATATTAAATATTTATTTCTTTTTAAGATTTTTAGTTTTAGGTTAATCTAAGCTTTATTTTAATCTATATATACAGTAGTTAAAATATGGCCAAGCATGTTATGCTGTTATTGACTATTTTCAATCTTCACCTCAGCCTACTAAAATTTACAACCTGAACAACAATAAATTTTTTTTCCAGGTATAGTCCAGACGCACGGCAAGAACCGCCGCGATGGGCCTGCGCGCTGTGCGCTTTAGGAGTATTCGTGTACCAGAGTCTGGACGCCATAGACGGCAAGCAGGCGCGGCGCACCGGCAGCCAGTCGCCGCTGGGAGAACTGTTCGACCACGGCTGTGACAGCATCTCCACGGTGTTCATCGCCTTGGGCGCCTGCATAGCTGTGAAGCTTGGGGATTATCCTACGTGGATGTTTTTTCAGGTTGGTAAATCTTTTACTTGGCCCATGATATGATATCATGACAATGATGTTTCTATGTTATACCTGTAAACTATGCATTCATTTATTTAACAAGTTTGCCCTTTACTGCAATTCCACCTGGTAATAAGTTATTATGCAGTCTAGTATTATTAGTATTAAAAACGGTCTAACCAGTTCAGAGTATGGCAGTTAATTCTAACCGATATCCCATCTGTTTACTTTACCATTCTAGTTTAGTACAGACGTTTATTAGACCAGTATAATGGCAAGATTGACTTACCGAATGTCAGTGTCGCCAATGACTAGGTAAATAACTTTTGCGAATAGTTCTCTTATCTTCTGGCAAAAGGGCAGCTACCCTCCAATCCTCGCAAATTTATAAATGTTAAGCCAAAAAAAACAATACATTTTTAGTCAAATCCATGGTCAAATTTTCTGTTTATCAATACGAAACCCTGTCTTAGTGAGCAAATGCGGATTCTCGGCGTGTACGAACCGTAATCAATTAAGATAGCATTATTTATAAAGATCGAATGTATCGCCTGTAAATAAGCATTCAATGTGCATCATTATATCGATACTGAGTAGGCTGTATAGTACATTTGTATTCATGTACTCTCTCAACTGTGTATTATTTTTCTGCACTTTCTGTCTTATGGGGTACTGGATTCAAGCTTTAAGTGGACTTATTGTACATTGAAGAATCACAATCTGAAAGGTGTTCGATAAATGCCGGGTGCTCCAAGGCGGCGTCTTGTCTCAGCTTCTTTTCTCAATTTTCATCAGTTTTATTATTAAACTTGTATCTTCAGTATGCAGACCATCTCCAGATCTATGCTGGCATATGATTTAGGTCAAACAATAAATTTCTATCCTTGGTCCCTCAAGTTTACCAAGCGAGCAGAAAGATGTTTGCAGCTGTTGGTTCTTTTTGGCGGCTCAGTAACTTTCTACCCATCCATACCCATTAAAATTACGATTGCGAATACTCTTTCTCGCTATTTTGACGCGAGTGTGGAGCAACTAAATAAACTTGAGTTCATTAAAAATCTGTGTGAGTGGATTTTTCTTTGACTATCGATATAGCACATATTATATTGATTTTCATGATGAAGCAACTTGAAACATGGGAATCAATTTACCTTGCATCGATGTATCACATGGTGATGCTCGAACTCACATGTTAGGTTAGTTAGCGTCAGGTCTTGTTCATTGCTTCACACTTTAATTGCGTTACACTTTAATTTGTAATAACTACAAAGACAACATCAATATAATGGCTCATCAACGATTCGAGATAGTTATTTTAATAATGTACAATAGACGTATGGGTTCAGCCTTATTATAATATCGGAGTCAATGCTGTCTTAAGCGGTTCAAATATGCAGGCGTATTCCGACATACGCAGTTCCAGGTGTCTCTGCAGAACGCTGTAAATAGCTTAAGATTGGAAATAAGCAAACGTGCACCGATGTGGAAATGATCTAATATGATGCAGCCACATTTTACTGGCAACGCTAGAGGCGGGACGGAGAGCAACGGTCCTAAAATTTTCTGCTATATTCTGCTTGCCTTTAGATACAGACAGATTATAAATTTTTATTTAATATATATTTATACTGTCCCGGTGCAGCCAGGTAAATAGGAAGTAGACTGCGACAAATTAGGTCATTTACGATGCGACGCTTTCTTATCGATCCAGCGGAAGTGGAGTCGCGGCCGTGAACCCGCGCCACTGAATAGTCGCAAGGTCTCGGGCGGGACGCGCCCGGCTTGGCAACTCTCCGACACAATGGTCGGGCAGATGCGCGCCCTGCGCCAGGGTTGGCAGGCTGCCAAGCCGCGACACAGGCTTATGTAACCCTAATGGGGTTAGCATGCTTCTTCTCATGCTAAGGCTAAATTAGATGGCTGAAAGATGGGTTTAATAGCCATCTTAATTAAGTACATAATATATTCCACACCGAAATATATGAAGTTTAGAAAGACTTGACTGAAGACGTGCTGTTAAAATACTTTAAATAAGTTTTGCTGTAATTTATCACAACAACAATAATTCCCGTCAAGCCCTTGAATTCCAACCGCCATCACCGTGTCATCTGTCATAAATGGCGCCGATTCTTTTTGACCACAGATCATATACAAAAGTCAGGCAATATTTATTGTTACCTTTCAGTCTGCAGATGCTTTGTTGCACAGCACAGAAAGTTATGAGGGAAAAGATAGAGTTACCTACAAAATATATACACAAATAATTACAATAGTCATAAACATAATATATGACTATTAAAATACATACACAATAATTTATAGACTTACCTATACGCGAGCAACAGCTTTAATATCTTCTAAGATTCTCTGTTTTAAGCTTAGGCTTAGAATGTCATTTACCAGCTGGCGTGAGTGCAGTGAATCGATGGTTGATATATGACAAATATTTGTGTCAGTAATCTCTGGTGGCATAACGCAGCTATGCCTTTTTTTAGAGTTATTCCCATTGCGGACCTTGAAACAATGAATAGGTATCTCCAAGGTAAAACCGATCTAATCACCATTTATTTCTGCCTTCATTATTATTGGAGCTTAGCGCAATCCCATTACTACATTATGAAGCCGGGTTAGCTCGGCTTGCATAATTGCCATTGATGCAACGCAGGTTATGATCGCTTATGTTTTGCGAAAAACTGTGCAATTTTTCTAACTAGCTACATATTTGGATTGCGGGATGACGTAACGCCAAGCTGTTGCGAAAATCAGACGCAATTGCGTTTGGCCGAGAGGTTCAGGTTGATTGGATATGCGCAGCAAAAGACCGACTGGTTTCTTTTACGACATACTATGGTAGAGGAGGCCTGTTTCCAGTTATGAGGCGTTCATAGGCTGAGGTTGATGATTATATTAGCAAATGGGATGATTAAGAGGAAGCTTAGACAGCGCTTACTGTGATCAGCAGTGCTTTAAAACACCTACAAAATGATGAATAGAAGCAGGCGTTACTTTGCGGAAGTCCATGATAAACAATAAACAGCAAGTATAATTTGCTATATTCTGCCGACAACCGGGAGATTTGTATAATATAACACCACACAAAATCTTCCACTAGAACCTCTACGCACGTTTCGACCCGACACCGGATCATCCTTGTGAAGTCAACCTCTCCTCAGGATGATCCGGTGTCGTGTTAAATTAGACTTGCTGTTTATTGTTTACCTACAGAATGGTATAAAATACTAAACCTATATATTATAAATGGCGTAGGGTCATGATAAGGAAGCTGAAACCAGAGATTCAAGACACGATTCTGAGACGTACAGCGTTAGAATATACTGTCAGAAGTTTTATGGAATTAGTGATTTGTATACGGATTATTTAAATCATTTTCTAAATCTGTTTTGTAGTATATCTCAAAAACTACGATAATTAAATAAAATCCATGTAAATTTTAATTACAAAACGCGCACGAGTAGATTAGTGCATAGGAACCGATAAATGCAGTTACTTACGAAGATTGGGTATCGAAGTGTATCTACGTAGGCCACCTAACGTTTTAAGCGCATTGTTCGCGATACATTTCGTATTACAAAATCGCTAATCCATAATTTTCTTTTTTTTTTGCAGTGAAATGAAACTGATTTACAAAGTTTTCATGAATTTGTCCCTTTCGCGCTGTATAAGTGGCAAATAAAAGAATTTACTTAAATTTTTTTTCACCACTTTTTATTGACGTAAGACCACGAGCCCTCCATAGAATATTGTCGGACTTGCCAAATTACTTTTATGTTACTTAGCATATTATATTTATTCTTGTTACAGCTGAGTTAGTTTTGGGTTATTTTGTAACCATATATTTTTGGTAATTTCCAGTGTTTTTGCGCGATGACGCTGTTCTACTGCGCACACTGGCAGGCGTACGTCACGGGCACACTCAAAATGGGCCGGATCGACGTTACCGAGGCTCAGTACGCCATTATACTTATACACCTCATATCCGCCATATTGGGCCCCGAAGTGTGGACCACTCAGGTAATGTAATCAACATTAGTTGTATAATATCTTAATACCTAGTGTAATTGAATCGCAATGATAACATTACGCGCCACGAAAGTTGGAAGTGTAGGCGTTAAGTGCGTCGGTGTATGGGCAGATTTTCATTTTGCCCATCCGCCAGTCCGTCACTCCTAAGTTAAGGATCTGAATTGTTTATTTGTTAAACTTAAGCAGTGTCTAAAAACTTGTCAATCGATATGTGTAATTTTGTTTTCAAGTCGTTCTACAGAAATATAATCAAATATCTGTTATGAAATGTTAATCAAAATAATTTCCTTAAAACTAGATACCTTCTGTAAATTTGGTTGACTCAACTTTCGTGGCTCGTGGCTGGAGTTAGTTTCGAGTAATATACTCGGACCAATGCTTGTTCATCATTGCGGTGTTCTATGTTAGACAGGCATAAATGGTAAACTATCGTATTCTTTTAAAAATACCCACATGAATTGTTTTTATTTATTTATATATATATTGTAACGTGTGGTCTGATCGGAGCATAGAGAATTAACAATGGTAAATGGTAATGCATACTTTGATATAAATAGCATGTGCAGTATATGCATCGATAATTAGTAATCGCTTTGCGGTAAAACGCTTTTTGTCCAGTCAGTGGAGATTAAAAAGAGTGGTTGAATCGAGATCAGTTTTGGAATTACACTTTTTTGTTCCTCGTCTGGAGATTCTAATAATCTCTTCGAGGATACATCCTTTTTTGCATAGCTTTTCTTATTATATATTTATGGTTTAAGATAAACCTCACACCAAGTTTATAACCTCAGCGGGTTCATTAATTTGCGTGGCATAAAAAATATGTGACACAATAAAAACTTTCCTTACATATTATAATAACGTTGCGTTTAAATGTTTTATTCATTCAAAAAGTTTTATTTGTTGCAAAAGGTAAATTTGATTTTGCATAAGTGCTACTAATTGTATCGTATAAAGGTGTATGGGATATGCTAACAAAAACTGAAACAAAGGCCTACGTACAATACCCCATAGATGAAATTTTTTCGATGAATTTGACGGTACGGTTTTAAAAAAATAAGCAATGTCAATTTAAACTTTAAATCGCCTATGGTCAGCTGTTTCTCTTAAGTTCAACTATGGGCAATCCAGTTAATGATTTGTGGGATTACGGGTCATAACTCGGGTAAAGTACCTACAGTACCTCAAACCTGCTGCAAAATACTCCTCTCTCGACAAGAGAAGCCGGCCGGTTAGGATGTGCTCGTCGCTCGAACTGCTTAGGCAGTTGAGTAGGAAATAATTCCAAACTTGATGTGAATTAGAGCGCATTTAATTAGAACTTAGTGATGACACGTCTTGACAGGAATGTGCAAATAAATCTGCTATCTTCTGTGTTCCCTACCCACTAATTATAAGAAATATCCTTCGCTGACTGGACAATTAACCGAAACAAGAATAAACAAGTTTTTGTAAAATTATAAAGGAGAATAGGGCCTGGTATTATTATCAAGGTGAAATACTTTAATACTATAACATGTTATTCTTAGGTAAAATACAATAAAACGAATCTAGGATATTAAAAAAAAAACCATTAAATTTTAAATTCTTGAAGATAATAAGTTATAATAACTGAAGAAAAAGAATCTATAGAAGTCTGTATTTTAATAAAAAAATGAAAAAGTTATTCAGGATAGCTTGCTTGCTTCCAGTTATGTACCTACTTCTTACACAAATACTAAAATACTTTCATACTAATCCTGAATAAATAATAAAAAGTATTCTTAAACAAAAAAAAATATATATAAATATAGTATGTGAATGTGTTTTCCCTCAAACAAATAGTATCTATGTTAATAAAATATTATTATATACAGGGTTTTAGGTAACAAACCGCGTCGTACAGGAAGTGATGTGTGATGTGCAATGCCTGTGATTATTAATGATTAAAAATGGTTCATTAATAAAAAAAATATGCGCGATCAAATAAAAGAAAAAGATATGTTCGGGGTCGGTTAAAATATAAGCAAATTAAATTTTAAGATAAATTTCAATTGATCGCACATTAAAGATAGACTCGCACGCAGTAAACTTTTCAATGCTAAAATACCGTCAATTAAATGCAAACTTTTCATTTCTATCTCCATTTCTGTGATCAATTTATTTATTAACTTTGGCGCATCTATAAACTTAAATCATACAATTTTTTGCTCATCATTGCGTGACTATGAAGTTTCTACTAATATTCAATACGGCCGCTGCCCCAATTCACTATTGTATTGCGATAGTTCCTTTTGCGATGTAACGTTCCCAAAACCCTGTATATTTGCTGCCATTGAGCGTTCTATTTCCACCGTGAATATGTTATAACAACTACTATATATTTCCCTAAAAGCGATCGCTCATCACAGCAGAACAACCGCGCCGCAAGAACCGCACTTGTCGACCGCATTTTTTAGTCATTGTTTTCATTTGATTTTTAAAGCATTGCCATTGCAGAAGATAAACAATATATTTAAACGCATTTGTTATATCGTTGAAGTATAAATATAACATTAACAATTTTCTTAGTTCCTAATCCCTTGAAAGCGACTCCACGTTTCAGTGATCACTTTCTATATCCAAAATAATAATAGTTAACACCAAAAAAAAATAATACCAAAATAATAAACCAATAATTTTATGCCGGTTAGAAATACGGTCTACCGATAGCCTGTCTACCGTTTGATGGTCGAAGACCTGAATTGAATGAAATTTTTCAAGGCGTTAACGGATTTTGTATGAGGCGCTTGATATTAGAACTCTTAGTAGTAAAGAATGTGTCTCGCTCGCCGCGTGCGGTTGTTGCGGTGCGCGCTGCGAATGCGCGGTGAGCTCAAACTGTCGTAACCGCGCAAGTGTGGCCGGGTGGGTCCAGGTGGGCTCGCTGGAGATGCGTTACTCGCTGGGCGGGGTCGCGGTGGCGGGCGCGGCGCTCACGCTGGCCGCGCTCGCCGCCGCCATCGCCGCGGGCGGCGTCGGCAAGAACGGCTCCACCGTCGCTGTGAGCGAACACGGGTACCCGCGCCCGGGGGCTCGGTTGACTTTGCATCCTACTTGTATCCCACTTCTGATGTGCAAAGTTAATTGATGACATTTCATAATAAGTTGGTACTCTTACTACTCTATTTTTAAAATAATTGATTTAATTTCAGTCTACGTCACAACTAAAGGTGCGCTTATTTTACTCGCCTAAGAATTTGTGAAGAAAAAATATTGTTAATGTGCAATGAAAACACTTTACACACACAGTGATCGATCCGTTGATTGTTTTTCAAGACAATGAAACTTACAAAAGTACTAAAAACAAGCCGTAAGGCGTATAATCTATGAACCGGAAAGAAATTATTAAAAGAAAAATAGCTAATAAGATAACGCAACCTCTCATTCCAAACACATATTAACAGTGTGATAGAATTAATTTATGAAATGTTATCAATTACGATATGTAAAAATATTAAGTTTAAAAATTATATTTCCTTCAACTCGAGCTCCTGGGCCAATATCCACGTCAAGTACCTAAGCACCGTGGATTTTTGGGCTTCTATCTAACTCTTTCTGTATCTAATCTTTTCTATATAGAGTATATTATGTAGATTTGGTTTGTCTATACTGTCTCCTTACACACTACCCGCTTAGTTCTCTTAGATAATGTCCGTGCCTTTACTTAACTATTGAGCTGGGTGTGCACCGTGACCGCGAACTTCGACCGATCGCATAGAGACGACCTCGAGCGCTACCGTTGCTTACATGCTTACCGACTTAACTAGCTCTCAGTTATGGCCGATAAATGGGAGTGTTAATTCCTGGCTTGGACCATTTAGATAATTTATCTAAGATAACTCAAATATGGACTTGAAAGAGGCTTCTCGACGCGGTAGTGCATCAACCGTAGACTGACTATACGATCGGAACGAATGAGGTTCCAGTTGGATCCGTTCCGATTGTTTAGGTCCCTGATTCTTAGTGACATTATAGTTTTAACCACGGGCGGAATGCATTTTTGTCGTCAAATTTGGCAAACTCAAAAATTACAAAATTGATTTCACAAGTTGCAGCTAGTGTGTTAAAATTAAAATGTAGTAGATAATCAGGCTCTAGAAGCGTTCGAGGTCAGCGGACATGCGGACACCCAGCTTGGCTGATGCTTTTGGATCGGTGATGTGTGTAAGGGCTCTATTTTACTTACTTAGTCCATTTAATAGCTTTATTGGATCGTTTTAATTAAGAAGCGATGCTGTAGCTTATCATGTGGGTTTTTTTAATAGCATGACCTTAACCGTACGTCTTAGGTTTGTGTACATACGCACGCGGCCGTCTGTGCTGCGGTTTGCCGCACGGCAGGTGGCGAGGGAGAATTGTTTTAACCCTAATTTTAATGGCCCCAGTTTACACAAGAGCTAAATAACTGTTAAGATTCAATTGTATGAAGTAATGTGAACAGCCATTTAAATCTCTTGGCGTTACGTCTATACCGGTATGGTGGTACCTATCGCAAAGCTTCCTACCAGAAAAGATCGGGGAACTGAGTCGAGATGAATTTTATAATTCATAATCAGAAAATACCAAGTTATGTATGATGGCAGCGGCAAGTCACCACACTACTGACAAAGACGTAGTAATAATAAGTTTGAAGTTTTAGTGTGATGCCACGTATAAACCTCGGTTTCCACGCAATAATATAGTAATAGTTTTAGTAAAATGCAATAACCGCGCATCTATCTTGTTTGACGGCATTGTTAATTACCACAGGATGAGATCATATTCATACACTAGCTTGTCATAATATAAAAAAAAAAATTCATACAATTGTGTTTTAACGCTTAATAATTAGTCTGCCTGGTGCGCTGTAACCGCGCGTTCGCAACGTGCGTTTTGTATTCGGATGTTGCGGATGCGGTTACGACTGGTGCGGTCAACCGGCCGGCGGCCGCACCGCGGTCGGCTGCTTTGTGCGTACGTACACGAGCTCTCTGTTACATCACGTTCCTCCCCGTAACATTGAGCATGGTACTGTTACTGTTATTTTGATGTACGGTAACGTTAGCATTGTGTTAGAATAAGCATTTTCGATGTAATATTGTTGGTCGATTTACTTTGTACTTTTGCCATGTGGGTCTTCACTCATTCATATCCAGTGTAGTGTGGACGGACGCCTTTCCCATCATTGCTGTCATTTGCTGTTTTGTATCAAACAAGACAATCACTCGATCAGTTGATACATTTGTATCTAAAACATTTAACCCATTCTGAGATAAAATAACTAAAATAATTTATTTAAATAATTAAAAAAATGTGTTGTTTATTTTGACTAAATTTGTTTCTAAACCTACGAGTTTTAACCGCATTCTATTAAGAATTTTAGTTTCTAAAAAGACGGCCAGTTACTTACAGGTTGCGTAAATCTACCATTTGACGATGACGACCAAACGTCTATATTTCCAACGCCATACTAAGTATTGAGATTATCCTTAACTTGGGATGCGTATCTCACCGTGAAAGTAACCAGGCCGTCCTTATAGAGACATTTCGAAATTCGTCCGTACTCGCTTAAGCATATTTAGCTAGAAGACCTAAAGTTAAACTCGCATCAAAACTAAATCGAATTCAGGAATATTGGTTTTTAATTTTTTTTTATTTGTTCAATTTCCCGCGCCACAGATAACAGGTGTCGAATTTCCTTTGGGCGTCCACGCGACCGCGTTTACCGTCACGGGAGCTTTGTACTTTATCGCCAACTTCACAGCCACCTTCCGCGATAGGGGATGCGGCAAAAATGGCTCCACAGTGGCCGTAAGACCCGTGTGACACCCACACATTGTATACTGTATGCCGAGCTACCGGGCGGCGGACACGCGGTGTGGGAATTAAAGTATTTGAGCTTACGAACTGAGCGCTGGGAGTTTGGTTACGTGCAAGTTATGAACTAAAACAATTGACTAGGACAAAAATAGCAATTTACGTTACTTATTTACGTAACCAGATGAAATTACATTTTCTTTTTTGTTTATTCTCAGACTCTGAAAATATATACACAAATGTTTTATATATATAAATTCCAAACAAATCAGCTGCCATCATGCCCGCCGTAACTTTAATACATTTCTATCAGTTAAAGCAACTGAAGTATCATCAAATTGTTTTCACAGGCCAATAATTAAATGGAATACTTTAGAGAGAGAGAGATTTGTTGCTATTAGCTTATACCTCTTGCAAGTGGCTTAAGGTTGACATTATTTATGATTTTAATTTAGTCTATTCCTTTTGTTTCTAAATGCAATCCATAGCACATTATAATAACATAGATTACGACACTAGATGGCGTTGTATAATATTCCCCGCGCTTTAACTTTTATTACAAGTATGTATGAACATTAGGTACTATATAACTATAACTTAGTTTTCATTGGTTGAGGGTAGTTTTCCCCGATATTACATTAATTTCCATGCCGTTTTCTTAATATATTTGGTATCGTACAATTTGCGCTTTGTAAATAAATATGTTTTATATCTAATATTATATTCTTATTTCTTCACGCTCTACTTTTAATTCTATAGTTTGTATATAATGCACGATTAACCATAATATACTGGCATAAAACAGTATAAAAACAATTTTCTTTTTGCCTTACAATCATTACCTTTATAACTCGCATGCTTAGGTAAATGCGTTCATTAAACTCAAATCAATATATAAGACAAGTTGTTGTAGGAATCAAATATACTAAAGTATCTTAAATGTTTGTCTCAAATGTCGGGAGAAAGTAATTAAATAATTAGTTCATACGTGTGGTAAAAGTCCGGCTCCAAGGCCATGTTGATTTCCCAATTTCATCTCATGCGAGTAAGAGTGTCGAATAATAAGTGATTTCAACAATGACAATCAAGACGTACTGTATTTATTTGAAGTGAATCTTTTTCAGGCATGTCACTTTAAAAAATATTTGAACCAGCTTTATATATATATATATATATATATATATATATATATATATATATATATATATATATATATATATATATGTATATATATACAATTAAAGCATACGTGGGGCTGAACCAATATTAGGGTTTTGTTTGTACCTACAACATACTTACGGGGATTCCTAACTTTGTTTAACTGGGTTTTTTAATTTGGAATATTACTACAAGTGAAAAATATTACCACAGTATGCAATAAGTTGCGAACAGAGACTCGTTACAGAAACATCGACAAACAAAATAATGTTTATTTAATAAGGAGATTCGGAACCTACTAAATCTGGAACCAATACGACTAAATATAGCAGTTAATTGTAAAATAATTCGACGACTCAGAAAACCATACTAATAAATGACCCATAGGGCTGTCAAGCTAATTGCTAAAAATACCAAATAAAATCGGAATAAAAAATTAAACCTGTCAGCTTCCATCAATGAGTGAAGATATCACAGAATTTCAGTATCGTAGGTACCTACTCCGTCCGTTTAGCTCGCGAATATTCTGTATTAATGGCATGTGTTTTTACAATATTTTTTTATTAACGGCCGCCGCCCGCGCCCGCCGCTGCGCCGGACTTACCGCATGACGCGCCATATCAGATCCCGACCATCAACATCTGTCTGAATCTAATATCGAACTACGGCGTGGTGTTGTTGACGATGACCTTAGTCTTCAAATACGTTAAAGTGATAATGAAAGGCGGCGTCGGCAAGAACGGCTCCACCGTCGCAGTAAGACTTTGATGTTTAAGCTTGTGCTGGAGTCGCCCGACGGCACTGCACGCCACCGCGGCCGGCGCATGCCTGTGCTGCTGCCGCTAGCCGTGCGGCGCGCCGCGGAAGTTGAAACGCGGGCCGCGACCAGTGGCGTCTGCCAAGCTTCAGCTGAGAATAGGCAGTGCTTTTTTGCATGTATTGCGTGGACGCCACTGCTCACTGAGTGGAAGTTGTCAAGTTCATTTGCGTTGGCAGCTAGTATGTCTCGGGGTCATGAGGATGTCAGTTATTTGCCAAAAAATCTAAAATATCATGAGGCGTATGAATTATCTGATTGATGAGATTTCTCAATTACCGTTTTAATTACGAGCAGCTGATAACATCTTTGCAGAAAGAGGATTGACTACTTCACTGAATAACATTTGTATTTCTGTGGTGTCAACACATATATTTAAATAGATAGAAAGTTTCGTTGAAGTAATTCTGTAACCAATTGCTGCTGTGCTCCCACAATACTTCAATACTAGTTAACTTAAAAGGACAGATAAACAAACGCTCGAAAGCCTTCAAATAATCCCGTGCGATTAATGACTTAACATTAAGAAAAATGAAGTTCGTGATTTCCCTGGATCTGTCACAAAATCTGATAATTTCCTCATTTCGCTTAGACATATCGAAGGTCAAACATCGTGATCTGCCAATTCCATCTCTAAGCGTTACATGCTTTAATATCGAGTGAACAATTTGTAGTTTCAACTTCCGTGACGCCGGCTTATAATGCTCGTGATGTTGTCCGTCGTGGTGCGTCTTCTGTGTTGTGTTAAGTGTGATGTTATTCATTCAAACAGACTATATTGGACAAATAGACGAAATGATCTACATATAAAAAACGATCTACCATATATATAAAGAAGTTTAGAGCAATAAACTGGCCTCATCCAATCAAATCGAAACACTGGACACTGAAATTTTGTGTGTCGCCAAAGATAAAATAGCAATCGAAAGTCATTGCTGGTGATTGCCATATTGAGTTAAACTACTGTTATGTCTTCAGTGTAAATATAAACCAGACTGTTTCAGAACTAATAAAATAGTTCCTAGAACGCTTCAAGAATCAGATATATACAAACGCCAAAATGGCCATGAAGCAAACGTTAAAGAAAATGATCTCAACTTAAATGTTTTACGCAAAACAAAACCTCGACAGCGAAAATTAATAGAAGAACTATTTATCTTCATATATCTATGAAGAGAAAGCGCGTGGATTTCGTTCATTTTTTCATTTAGTCTGTAAAGCATCCATCGGAATATGTTTTCATGAAACACTAGTCTCTGTCCACGGCGACAATCTCACTCGCACTAGCATCGGATGCAACTAAAACGCGCCGCAGACGCGATGCAGTTGCGGCTTGTTTATTTGTTCACACTTTCCAAACCCTGTTTGTTGCTGGACGATCGCGCGTGCCAATGTCAACGTGTGCAATACAGTGGGGTAACATATTCATACACCGTTACCATAATGTTCAGTCATTCTATCTCACGAACACCGCCCAAACGTATCTATGCGTGAAACCTAAAGAGGACGAAGAGGATCTCGCTTAAACCGCGTACGATGTACATCATCCTTGGCCTTGGTCTTCGTGTGATAGAGCCTCCATAAAATCACTGTTTCAGCAATGTAGTCCATTTATGTATATCTTAAGTATTGTATGTTGTTATTTTCTAACTTTCTTTTTCCTTACTAACTCGCATGTAACAGCTTCTGTGTAGATGTTTGCATGTGCCGTTTTGTGCCGTCTTGTTGCCATGCTTATCAACGAACCAGTGTTTACAACTTTTGTAGTCATATTACTAAATTAAGATAACCATGCTTTGAAATTTATACTATTTAGACGATTACAGATTCCGTGATATATATTTTTTGACTTTACTGTATATCCTAGTTTATTTAGTTAGCAGATTAGTGCACTTGTTGCTTAACGCCTATTGAGAGCGCACTCGTTAACCAAACGTAGTCGAATTAATAGAATGTTACTGGAGCTATTGCTGGCAGAAAATAGTACAAAAGTTGTAAACCGGGTTTGATGATAATTCCGACCGAGAACTCGCTACAGCTTCATGTCTCCGCAGGGCACCAGCATTCTGTCCCCGGTCATACCGTTCTCGCTGGTGGTTGTGCCAGCGTTCATCATCTTCCAAAAGAGCGAGTCTCACGTGTATGAGAATCATCCAGCGTTGTACATTCTCGCGTTCGGAATGGTCGGCGCCAAAGTCACTAATAGGCTTGTGGTAAGTTATGACCACATGAAACATAGCATTTAAGTATTTGCAAAATATATACATTATAATTGCATTTTTTTTGTTGATCATATTTTAAAATTACTTTTTAATTTAAAATTTCATCAGTTTTCTCACGCCTTCCTCTTCAGGTGGCTCATATGACCAAGAGCGAGATGGAGCTCTACGACTGGTCACTTCTGGGGCCGGCGATGCTCTTCCTGAACCAGTACTTCAACAACGCAATACCAGAGTACTACGTGCTTTGGCTATGTACTGTAAGTATTGTATTATATTCTTTAAGTTGTTCGCAAAGTAAAGCTATTTATTGTTTTACATTTTATACCCCACGGTATATGAAACAATCACTTTTGATTTGTTTGATTCAGTCAATAAACTTGTTTACTCCTACTTACTACTAATCTGTCATGGTTTCAGCTGTGGGTATGCGCGGACTTAATGCGCTACTGCGGACAGATTTGCTTCGAGATCTGTGAACATCTTCACATCCGTCTGTTTCGCATCCCCTACCCGCCGCACCCCGCGCACCCCGCCCACATGCCGCCCTCGCCCAAGCCGGAGCGCAACGGTACGAATCGACGTCCCTCCACCAAACACAATAAGCGACAATAGCTCAACGTTAATACAGCGCCAACAGCATCTACAGGCACTGCAACCCACTTAAATTGATTATAGGTAGCTGTATGTTGTGCCTTCACTCGTTGAACTACTGTCGTGTTCTTGCCACAAACTTAACACTTCAAACAACTTATGTCTAGCTCGCGCCACGAAAATTATAATATTACGTCTGATCTATTCACGGCCCTCCACCAAGTATAATGAGCGATAACGGCGCGACATTCGAAGGTCAAGGGAAATGTGTTCGATCCTCACTCGTTGCATTCTCTGCCTGATATTGTTGGTTACATTTGCCTAGAATTCAGATCTAGTTTGTAAGCTGATTAGTTGATAAGCCCTTGTAAAGATTTTCGTAAAACTCATTGTGGTTATTGTTTTAGATCGCAATAGGGGATACAATTGTTACGAAATATACGTGGGGAGGTATGAAACGTAAGTTACGTACTGATACACTGTCTCCGCGCCGCGCGAGTCCATTGCACTCAGATATCTAGACAAGAAAGTTCCATTTAATAGTAGATATCATGTTCACTAAGCTATCACTTTGTAAAAAAAAAACTATATTTAATTTTATAGATTGTAGGATGTGTGGCTATTTGTTTGTTTCTCACTCATGCGTTAAAGGCCCAACGGCATTTGCAGACGAATATTTGCGTTTACCTAGAAACACCTGGTTAAACCTTTGACGTAATTTTTATTGACGTTTATTTGTTATTTTACATGAACGACTTGATCGAAACTACACACTTGATGGATTAAAGTAATGCCGATGACATTTAAAACTCACAGTGCAAACTGAGAACCTACCATAAGTTTAACCTCCGTTGTCATTGGGGTTGATTAGTCCGCGTCACAGTGAATGCAAAGTAACTGCTTTTTGTGTGTACATACATTTTTTATGTAAACATTTGCTTGCACACTACAAAAATAATAAAAGCATTACATATAAACTTATAATTAAAAATATGTAGGTATAGAACGACGATAAAGAAAATCTCATCCAGAAAAACTTAGGGCCTAGAGAGTCATTAACACATCACAATGGTAGGTCGTGTATAATTTAATAAACTTTCTAAATTTTCGTGGCGCGTACGACATCTATACTGAGCTACGGAAATGTGCACACAATATCTTGTCTCATAAAGCAAACTAACATGACTCATGAAGACTTCTTCATAACAATAAATCCTGTATAAACTTTGACTGTAAGCTCACTCCGTCTTGATACTCAGTCGAGAATGTACGGCAAATCCAGCCTATTTGTACAAAGTGCAACGAGACTATAGGTCTTTTTGAATCTGCACAATAAAAGGTGTAAAAGTTTATAATACCGATCAGCTAGATTTGTTTTTTCAATAATTGTCAACCATTAAAAATAATGCTGGATTGTCCAGCCATATTTAGATGCCTCAACAATAAAATTGCCTTAGTTAGCCCGTTTGTTGAGTTTGATTAAAAGCTATATTTTTTGAGATTTTGTTGTATGTATGTACAAAAAGGTGAAATCCAATCTCACTACATGTGGTACAAGGAAACTCAAAACAACAATTTTTTATTGGTACAAATCTAAATACATTGAAAATTCGGCGAAACCTCTTAATTTCGGGCTATTTAACATGCACGCGTTACTATATGTAATACCGCTATATATAAACTTATATGTATTATGATATTGAAACATTTTACACAACCCGATTGAGGGAATGGAGTCATTCAGTGTACTTTTATATAGTTTTATGTGTAGTATCTTTTTCATATAGTAAAATTCGGTATACTTCTGAAAATTCGAAATGGAGGATCGGTATACTTAAATTGGTTTTGATGTACATTCGAAACTGTGTAGGCTTGTGTTAGTTGTATGTTACGTAAATATACGAGCTATATCCGGTGTATTCTGTATTATTTGTATGTATTTAGTCTATGTATAATATTAATTAGGGTTGTAACGAATACTTCAAAAGAGCTAACGTGAATTGTAGTTAGCAATGGTGCAGTGAGAGGCATCCTCCTGAAATGCTGAACTGGGTGGAGTAACAAGATGAGGGTAGAGCCAAAATTACAGATAGTTGTTAGTTTTTTTTATATCAAAAAAAGCAAATCTGAATAAAAATTAAGAATGCTCCATTGTAATGCAAAGAGACTCCATTGTAAAAGAGGCAAAACCGAGAAGTGCCCAAAACAGATTTCACTTGTTTTTTCGTTACAATCCTAGTATTATTATAATAATTATAATATTTAATGCTAGAACGCTTCTAAATAACACCTGAATCCATATGACTATCGAAGACTTCAAACATGAAAGCCTTATCTAATTAAGTATTCAAAGCTAAATGGATAATGAAAAGAATTGAAAATATTAATATGTGATTGTATTTTCTTGGTATTCACTGTAATACAAGTAAAAGAGTAACTATGTGTAAATAATGTACTCCTAACTGACTATGAAACTGATAAGTCACGAAGACCTGAATGCACCAGTTATCCGAGAAAATTATATTTCTAATAATTCCACTACAGAGGTAACAAATTGGCGTACAGGGCAAAATTTTAAACAAAGTAAAATATATCTTTAAGATTATCGCTTATTAAAACTGGAAAAAAAATTATTTGAACTTCCAAACATCACAAAATCCTAAAAAAAGTTATTTTGTCATTTTATATGGAACCCCTGCATCATGATTTGATAACATCGCAACATTCCATACAAATCTGACGAATTAATGTTAAACAGGTGTAGGTACTTAAAAATCAGATTTTCAATCGATCAATAAGAACAAAACGCTCTTAAAGCGATTATAAACTTTCAACTATCCATTTATTAGCATTTTCAATTCCTTCAATCAATTTATTCCATCTAGTTGTGCTATTTCAGTGTAGAGAAATAGATGTTATATTTATTACTAGAACAAATACTCATTCTTGATAAAAGATGACTGATGCCAAATCTGTTGTACACAAATCCTAAAGTACACTAAATTGACAGCTCTTGTGTGATTTGTATACAACCAAATTATCCTTAAATGAACACGAGAAAAAACTATTAAAATATTATCACCCAATATTAATGGCAGGTCTGTAAATAAAGCATATATTGCGTGTCTAAAAATATAGGACGACCTTTACAGCTGCACTATTCTGTCAAAACAACAATTTGAATTGTCATATTATACATATATATGTATATTTAATACCTATATCTAGTTAGAAAGTTACTGTGCTCGGAATTTCGGAACATCCCGTAAATGTCAGTATTTATGATTAATTTTGACAGGAACAATTGTTAACTCTAATGCTGATCGCGATGCCAATGACGTCACTTGAACCCAAATACTAGGCCGTTCTAGTCCTTAGTATGAGAGTTGCAGGTTCCTAATGGTAAAGTTATCTCGAGTGTGAAAACATTGCGACGATAAAGCAAACTTGTGTCATCTTAATATTCCATAGTAATAAATTTTGCAAACGTATAGAAGTTTAGACAACGTTAAGACAAAATCAGTACATTTAACTCTAAAGTTCTGTTTTATGATTTTTTTAATACGTTTCAATGATTAGAGAGCATTTAAATTTCATACTATAATTATATGTCATCGTCTCTTGTGATCATATAATATTGTGTTATACCTTTGACCCTGCCAAATTGACTATTAGCTAAACCTAGATGTAAAGAGCGAGAAAGGTATTGTTACATAGTTACCTCCTGTTCAAACCTTATATTAGTGGGTGAATATAAATATTGAAACAGACTTGTTAATTTCCCATGTTGTTGAACCGTCGCAGATTGAAGGAAAATGATGGAGTGTTGGTGAACAAACGAGTTCATAGAAATAAAGCCACTTGTCTATCCTACCTACAAACCATATGCGCGATAGATCTTAGCCCAATCTACAAATTATTCGAGAGCTCTCCCAGTTTCAGGTTTTTCTGTAAAACGTAGTATGATTAAACGCGGCAAAAAGGCACACGTTCACACATAGTACCGCTGTAGCGGTTTTGTCTCTTTCACGTTACACGTACAGGCGGTAGGCTACATGGCGTCATTTGTCCCGTTTCTTCCATCTTTTTCCTTAAACCTGTGCATTGAACACGATTTTCATTAGTGTTATTTGCGCCTTTAGCGGAAGGCGGTGTACATATGTGTTAATATTAGAGTTCATAAATGTTCACGCGAGAGGACTGTAAAGCACTGTGGAGTGTATTTTTTATGTCAAATATAAGCAAATGTACATTTTCGATACTTGTTTTATTTTGCTAATCACGGTTACTTTTGTATTGTTTTGTCGACAGCCCCTGCAATCTATTCGATAAAGTACTTGTTCGACTGTAAGTGATTAGTTGTCCCTTAAAGTGATTGACCGAACAAGGATATGCTACCGCCGTGCCCTGACCTTGAACTTGCTGTAGGGTGTTTCTTATGTACCGACGGCATACTTATTTACTTCAATATATTTTTAAAAGTTTTGTCACAATGCATATTAGAGATTTAAAAAATTGCCCTGGTTAAGAACGATTATGAAATAACGTTCAGCAATAATTGTAAAGTTGTTCAGTATTGAGAGGCATCTTAGTGCAAATTCATGTGTACACCACTAACTGAACAACAGGAAAACTAAACGAAAAAAAGCCGTCCTTTCCCGACCGTTTCCTGTTGCCAAGGACAGCTCTTAAAGAGCTGTCAATTTAGTTTAGGTTTTGCGTATGACTGCGCATTATAACTCATACATTTGCTTTAAAAATATAGAGAAAATAAATAAACTCCAAATTTTCAAGGAATGTTCAGGTTAGTGCATTTCGTTGCGTTCCATTGTGCATTTGCGTATTTTAAGAGTTTTTGATTTTATATTTTAAAAAACAAAAGGGGAAGTCATTTATATTTAATGTCAAGAATAATTATTTCTGTTTTTAAATTAGATGCAATAGAGTAAAAAACAGGAATAATAATTCCCCATTTTGACGCATTATTTTTTTCATATATTCGATGTACATTTAAAGGGTACATATAGACATATCGTTGACAGGTCTTTTTTAATTTTGGTATTGACAGTAGTTTTGGGTCTCCAGTTCTCCGGAGTAAATCTTGACAGACTCACATATTTACCAACAGCGTCGAGGGCGTACTCGAGAACAATGAATATATGTGGATCAGTGAGCGAGTACATTTAAATGTGTCTCTGACCGGAAGGAGATGTATCTGATATGTCTGGATGTACTTTAGTACTAATTAATAAATGATAACGAGTTAGTTTGTCTATTTGAGAATTAGTGTAGCGCGTGACAGCATGTATTTTAATACCTTAAACTAAAAATTGTGTCAACTTTTACTCAAAAATCACTACGAAATAGCCACTCGACATTAAGTCGTTTTAATTTAGTTTTGGTAAAATTAATGTAAAGGAAAGTGTGAAAAATAATTGTAGAATGATTTCGTTTGTTTCATCGTACACGGCTTGTCTCAGTTACTCTAAATATTGCTATATATCCATTTGCATGTATCTATATGTTGCGACTAATTTTAGTTTTTCATTTTAACACAATTATTCAGTGCTAGTATATAAGTGCTGATATTATAGTGTTTATTTTTCTTACAGTGACCAGTGACAGTGAGAAATCAGAGAGTGAGGACTCTGCACCATTGTTGAATAACAACAGTATCAGTTAACCACGAGAATAAAAATAATTGTTAGTGAACCTGGAACAAAGTTCATGATTAAATAACTTTGCAAAATTACATATAAGACTAACAAGAACCTACGAATCCTATATAATTGCTGTGACATTCTTGTGAAGCTACGTCATTACGCTAAACTAAGCTAAGGATTAGACAGCTTATGAAATAAACTCGTTGTTCTATTCTTGCTAGTTTGAAAATAACTAAAATTGAAAACAAGCTAACAGATTTTAAATTTTAGTCTTGTGCATTATTTATCATCCGATTCAACTTAATGTTTCGCATATCATATGATAAAAACTAAGCGCGTAGTGAGAAGTCGCAGCAAATTTTAGGTTTCGAGTTCCCAAAATATTATATAATATCACAAACTCGTTATAATAATTAATTCGTTATAAATTAATAATGCTGTTAGTTGGTACATATAAGTTAGTACTTACACTGATATTGTTATTTAAGTAACTTAAGGTATGGGGTGTAGTGATATTATAAGGTGTTTTATTTGATAAACTTTAACTTTAGCGTCACGTGTAATTAAACAATAACAATTTAATTGAATCTGTTCATAAGTACTCTAACTATTTAATTTTATATTTAACTAAACCATAAAATACAGTCTTCAAAAATCTGGCCGGGAGTATTTTGAGTAACATCTCCAATGCAGTAATTCCTTACCACCGGACCTGTTGATTTGCCAATTTTCTTTTTTCTCAGTGCTTTAATAGTCAACTCAAGTTTTGGTATATAAAAAATTCCATGAAATAAAGTTGAAAGATTATTTTGCGTCAGGTACCTACCTACATGTTTAGTGTAACTTTCTTAAATTTAGTCTAAACACGTTCTCATAACTTCTTAGCCTAGATATTTAACACGTGAAAATAAAAATAAAGGTAATTTAAAATATTCGTTATTACACTGGCTTGATTTTTTTTTTTTGTTTTGTTTCTGTACAGTAAAATTGTCCTATTTATTGTATAAAACTTGTTGTAGCAGAATATTACTGCATTAAGTGAACAGTCACAGACGCTAATTATTAGTATTAAAAAGTATTAGGCAGTGCTTTACTGATGAGATCGTGCTGCTGATTTGCTTGTACTGTTTGTACAAGCAAATCAGCAGCATCTTCAACTGAACGAACAGACGTAAATGCCCCATCCTTTTCCAACTGTACCTTGTTGACAAGGATGTCGCTATGCGAAGCTGTCAATAGTTGTTTATAGATTTACGCGACAGGTTCGCGTACAACAAATTTGGACATAAAAACAGTTAGTTTTAGTATCTTTGTGATCCGCTAATAAATACTTTGATAATTAAAGGTGTTTTTTTTTTTGTTATTAACTTTCTGTAAATAGTTTGTTGAATAGATTTTGTGAACGCAAGAAGAGGAGAAAGGGGAATGTCTAGCCGCGATTGGACGATACGACCACAATGCGAAAGAATCGTAGGTGTGAAAGAGATAGATAACAAAACGTACGTAGTAATTTTAAATGTCAGTGTGCCCCTAGTACACTAAAGAAATTTCTTACATTAACACTTTTTTTTTTTATCTCAAACCTATCAACTCTTTAGTACCGGCCTAGTTATGAAACTCCCTATTACAACTATATACTTAATTAGTATTATATTATAATTAATTAGTATGTAAATGCAGACGACATTGAGGCCAAACCTCCGTGGTTTTTTTCAATGTCTTCGACGATTTCTGTAAATTTAATAATAATAAAAATAAAAAAAACTATTGACTCGCCCGGGATGATGAGCATGCCGTGTGCTATCAGGTACACAAACTGAATGGAAAGAAATCCGCTGACATAGTAGCAACCAGTGATCGCCGAGCGTGGCCGAGTCGACCTAGAGGTGTTCTACTCCGGTCGCGCAATTGCGTTGCGATGACGACGCCGTACGACTGGTCAACGGCGAGGTGATACTTCGGCAAGGCGGTGAAGATACATCTCAGAATTGATACATACACGACAATATAACTGTTTAAACTGCCAACTGTATTTGGGTGGTTGGGAAACCTCTTACGTGCATATGAGACCGTTGCAGGGAAAGGTTTCAGTATTGACACGGTTCGGTCATTCTAGCCGACCCGGATCTAGAATCGTACGGTTGAAAGACTAACATTTAAGTTCCCTTATGATTTTATGATTAACATTAACGAATAGGTTCTGTGTAGGAGCATCTATGTTCTTTGATAGATTTACGTAACTAATGTGCTTGGTAAATTAATCGTTTATTTTAATAGGCCTTGATTGGTTCAAGCTGGATCTGATCATATAAGATCAGATCCTTAAATTTCAAAGTAGGACAGAAGATGGATAACCTAAAGATTCTTCAAATTTTTCGGGTAAGTTAGTGGTGGCCTTGGTGCAAAAGTGCGCTATCTATCGCCTTGTAATTGAATGTCTCAGGTTCAGTTCTGTCTGCAATTGAGCAGCTCGGTGGGTCTCCCTCATACGTTCTCTGCCCAGATATCGAACATTGAATAGTTTAAAGATGAGTTTAATATACTACTTATCTCCAATAGGTTAACGAGCTTCGCCTTTAGACTGCATTATCACCTTCTGGTGAGGAGAGGTTCCAGGCCGACGTCGGTCAGCTTATCGTGAATAAAACACGAGACGGAGGGGAGCACTATCAAAAACACGTCTAATTAAACAAGTAAGTAGGTATGTACAGGCTGCCGATTGGAACATGTCCGTTATCAGTTCACAAACAAATACGTAGGTACGACTCCGCGAGCCCGTGACCAGTAGTGGCCGGCTTACTTCACTGATAGGACATACAGACAGTTGCAGCTCGTTACCAAAGTGGGTGGGTGTTAGCATATCTAAGTGATGCCGTGATACCAATACCTCCATCGAAATGAAATTACAGTAAACGTTAAGCGACACTCTACCTACATATAACTATACGCACATATAGTAAACTCTCAATAATTCAGTGATAAATACTACCAATAAAGTGTCCATTTGTGTATTAAGTTCTTAAAAAATGTTACCAGCCCAGTGTAGTTAAAGTGAAGTGGGAAAAGTGACCTGGATGGGATATGTTGCCTCTCAGAGAAGTGAACGGAAGGAGCGGTTACGAAGACCTCGACAGATACGGTTTGTATGCACTTACATTATCGACTTGGATCTTCACATAGAAATAAAATTGAACTCTCTGATTGTAATTTCAAAGTAACTACATATTACATCATATGAGCAAATGAATATAATATAGATGAGGTAATAGTTTTATTGTAGTTAGGCACAACAAAAATATAAATAATTATAATAGATCAACTAAGATAAAGGGGAGAAAGGTGGCCTTATCTCTAATCAAGCTATCTTTTTAAGCTCCTAGGCAACCAAAGACATACTCGTAGCTATCTAAATGACCAATACTTAATGTCATGATTTGATAGCTCCTTACAAGTTTAACAGATTCAAACATAACTTGACGTCACGATTGTATACTTGAAAAAGTGTTGAAAACTGGCATACCTATACTCCTATAAGAAGGGTCTCGGCAGTTCTATTTGTTGTTTTGACACGCTTGCAGCAAAGTTTGTAGTGTGCCTGCGCATCTTTTTCGATTCACATCTAACACTTATGTAATACCTTTCTTATGAAAATTTTAACGTGTTCTATGCTTATTGATTAAGTATTTATTTGATTTGATAAACATGTTTTTGGCTTTTCATTACACCGAACTTAACCTTTGGGACCTATTCGTTAGAGGATACTCACATTCAAAGCAGGAATACAAAATTCAAGGAAAACAGTGTAGGAGTTTAGTCATTGAAAAATATTCAAACAGCTAAGTAAGGATATATAAATGAAATATCTGCACGAAAACACGAAAGTGACATAGAGTCCACCCGTTCCCGTGCCCCAGCCATCAGGCGATGCGAAGGAGTAACGCTGGGTTTTAGTGGGTATTCTGGTCGCCAGGGAGTCGCACATGCCCCACCGGAAGCGGCACAGGCCGCGGAGGGTAGGCGTAAAAGCATTAAGCAGTGTTTAAAAAAATATAGCAATAATATTATTATTATTAGTATTTTATAATAGCTATGAATATATAAGTATATATACCTATTTATGACTAATGCCCACTGAGCTGAATAATACGCACGTCGATTCGCAACTGTCCCAGCCAGAAACTCAAGTAACCCTGAATTGTTAACGTGGATTGAAGGACTTATATACTCGTAGTTTAGCCCGCAATCTGATGTTAAGTGAGGATACGGTGTAGTCCACTAGATGGAGACTCTGGCGTCTCACATAGACGTGCCGCCAGGTCATTTAGCGCTAGGATGTCGTATGACACCGACTAGGATTTTCTTTTTACTCAAAACAAGTTAGTCCTTGACTACAATTTCACCTGGTTGAAGCTGTCTAAGATTGTAGCGGACTAAACTGTTAGGAGTGTTTATGCAATTAATATAACTGCCATGCCCCTACTAGATTAGGCCTATTCTTTTTTTACTGTATCATCACTTACCACCAGGTGATATTGCAGTAAAGGGATTACTAAAAAAACTTATTCAGGTTAGACAGCGCACGTTATGCATCTTATACGATGAATCCAAAAGACCGCATTATATTTCACCACAAGACTCTTCTGAGTTACGTCCTGCGGTTGAACCAAACTAAGTAACTTATCCCCAAGAAAGAATAATCTTCTAAGTAGTACCTACTTAATACTTATATTACATATTTTATACTTGACCTTTTACTTTGCTGTTTTTCCAGCAGACCCCTAAAGTCAAAAACAGTTTTTAGCAGTGGTACTTAGGTATGCATAGCTTCCTATAGTAAGTTCCTACAATGTACCTAAGTACAATGTCTAGGTTGACGTCTTTCAGTACTTCAAACCGTTACCTACGTCAATTTGCACTTGAATCAATATTTCTATGATTTAAAGAAACAGATTTCTTACATAATTACAAAAAGTAAAAAAAATTGACAAGTCATATCATGTAGACTGCGATATCAGATGGCATTGCTACTCCAACGATGCGCAAAGTTGTCTACAGCGAAAATAAAATTGTAATAAAAACTGCCAATAAAATTGTGCACTCCATTTCCTTTAAGTATACAGTGCACAATTTTATTGACAGCTTATAGAGCACGCAGAGAGGTATGTTCTCATACTTGAAAATAAATATTTTTATGCAATGCAATAGACAGGTAAGCGTCTACTTAAAAAAAGTCTTAAAAGCTAGAGTAGAAACTTTTAGAGATAGCTAAACAAACGTGTGTAGTATAATATACTGCACTGGCAGCCACATAACACGGACATCTTCTCTGGCAGAAAAGGATGCAAAACTTGGCGCCGCCTACAATGTAGATTGCCGGACTCAAATTTTAAAACAAAGTATATTTTCAGATGAGGAACGAAAGAAGCCGCCCTGGTACGAGAGACAGTACGAAACTTGCATGAGATTCATTTTCCGCTTCTGGCGATGGATGCAAATTGTCACGAGAAGTTGGAAGACTTTGAGTAAGTTGTGATATATGTTTTTTTTTAAATCTCTTATAAATAATAGATAGTTAACCGATTGGAATTTGCAGCTTTATGGTGGTGTTAAACACAATACTTTTTATATCGATTATAAAGATGAAGAATTAGTAAAAATGGTAAAAAAAAATTATCTCATCATTTCATCGGTATCTTGGCCTTTGTAATTTTTGGTAAAAGATTATTTATTATTTCTTTTGCCTGTATTTGATTGTCAATCACTCTATGTCTATGAACAGCTCATTTCGCATTTAAAGGGACATTTCGAGCATGTAGAGAGGAAGCAATGTATTATTTCAGCTGACTGTATTTCGTTCTTCCAACAGTGGAACCAAAAGAGAAGATACTGCGTAACTAATTTTTCCGATTTAGTTATTCCTAAATCTGTAGCTATATAAATTGACAGGTCTAGAAATATTTCTATTGTTTACTATGGGAAAAATTGTGATTGTTCTCTTGGACATCGCTGCATTAAAACCTCTTCATAATAATAATCTTTTATTATCAAAATCATAATCTTATAACTCCATAATACAAGATATCTATTACGAATTTTAAAAAAATATTCTTCAAAGTTTAATAAGACAAATTGTTTAAAAAACATACTTCTTCGAAGTCAACGAACGCAATAAACGTAATCCCGGTTTCAAAGTCTACGCCGTAGATGCTCTACGAGACTTTATACAAAACTTCTACAATAGTATGTTAACATAACATACCATACATTGTTTAAATGGAGTATCCTTTAGCTACTTCATATTACAGCTTCACATTCAAAATAAATCTTTCAAGAGCACCTTTTTAGCGTAAAATATCACTGGAAATAAGAAAATTTTTGGGTGTAGTTTTAAATAATATGTGTTCGATCGAAATAACACCTGATATTGAGTTAGTGACGAAGCAGCCTTGAAGCTGTGCTTGCCTGAAAGTTGCCGAACTTATCACTCTTGACTGGAAGCTACTCATAAGGCGGTAGGTAAATGAAAACATAAAGGACATTCCAGATCTTTGCAATACGAACTAGGAAAGAAAGCTAGAAGCTTCTACGCGTCCAGGATATCTGCAACGTAACATAACCTTATATTAATGCAAAAACAACATTCAGAAATTCTTTTAGAATGATTTGGATTCTAATGACCTAGTATTTTCTGGGAAAAGAATACTGCAATAATCACGTCAAACTTTTTAGGTACGGCCACCACTCCCAGCGGCGTGGTTAATTAATAATTAGAAACGAAATGACTTGGTGAAATTAAAAGTACAAACATGTGGCGCGCATATCACGTCACCTACGCCCTCTTATTTCACGTGTCATACTTCAGAAGTCTACACGCCTACTTGCGTTAAAGCGATATCTGTTCTCATATAACTATGATTTCGCAGTGAATTTAATGACTGAAATTTACAAGCAGACGTTATTGTATAGTAGCTCGTAATGAATACTCAAAAAATATGAAAATCTTTTCACTTTCGTCATCGTTTCAATCAGGTACTATGACATTAACTATACAAAGTTGTCTCAAAATAATTCCGTATGTAGAAACTAGATACCTACGCTTTACGCTTTGCGCGTCGGTGCCTACATCACACCCGCGTATCGACGATATTCAGATCATCATCATCATCATGATCAACCCATTACCGGCTCACTACAGAGCACGGGTCTCCTCTCAATATGAGAAGGGTTTGGCCATAGTCCACCACGCTGGCCATGTGCGGATTGGCAGACTTCACACGCTTTTGAGAACATTATGGAGAACTCTCAGGCATGCAGGTTTCCTCACGATGTTTTCCTTCACCGTTGAAGCAAGTGATATTTTAATTGTTTAAAAACGCACATAACTTCGAAAAGTTAGAGGTGCGTACCCGGATTCGAACCGCCGACCTCTGATTAGGAGGCTGACACCCTAACCTCTAGGCTATCACCGCTTCGATATCACGCCTTATTGCTAAAATAATCATTTTATAAAGTTTATTGTAAAATTGTTATTCGACCACCTCTTTGACTGAAGCGTTAATAATTTTATGAAGGTTCTATCTGCGTGCTAAGCTAAAGCAGGACAGGAAATTTATAATAGACTTTCGTATAGGGTTAACATTCTTATTACAAAAACCCAAATTAATAACAAAAAATATAAATACACCTTTAAAAAAATTGTGTACTTATTACCTGAAGTTTACAATACCAGAATAATTTAGGGCGACTTATAAATTTATTGCAATATTTACAGTACGTGAGTTGAATTCTCTGAAATCAAATGTTAGTTCGGTGTATAACAGCATTGTGTTTGTAGACAGCTGCAAACATGAAACATCGGAAACCACGTGTAAATATCTAATGTTACTAATCCACTGAAATAGCTTTCAATTAAATTTTAATTCCTCGGAAGTGGCCGCTCAGCTGCTAAAGGCTTCTAGATTTTAATTTATTGGTTTACCTGGAACTTCACCTCGCCAAGGCTGCGGTCTAGCATTGCCTACCTCATAACGAGTCACATAAATCTTTAGCACCCGCCTCCCCGCTCCGGTGTCCATTTAATATCATAAAGTGCACGCGAGGCGGGCGCGGTCACAGATTACGCGTAATCACCTGTAGGTAATTCACTACAAGCATCAACCCAAGTATATTATGGTCATAACTGACTTTTGGTCACGGCTTCACTGATGAGCTTTCAAGATAGAAACAAACATCTTTAGTCCCTTTAGAAAATGTGCTTTAAAATATCATTTCTGAGCGGATGAGGCAGCGATTCGGTATCCTAGTAGAAACCGGTAGAAACCAGTTAGGAGGCGCTGCAGATGTTGATAGGCAAAGGTAAGCAATTACAATCAAGTGTGAGTTGATAGATAGGTCAATCACCTTTCCTTTTATATACAGGTACAGGTAAACACACAAAATTCTTCTGCATTTCGGGTTAAAAAAAAACCTTGTGAAATACCAACTTGCTACGGGGACCCAGACGGTGTTAGGTATTTGATGGCGATTCTCTTGTACACAATTCACTAAACAAAACAAATTATCGTTGAAACGAAATGCATCCCTTTCACTCCTACACTGGGACTATTTTCAGTTTATTAATAAATTGGAGATTTTACTTAACCCTACTTACTTAATTGAATTGGCACCATTTCCTTAAATTGGACGGGCAATTTAATTGAAAGGCAAGGGCTAATTTGAAATTGTTACAACAAAGTCAGTTTACATCTCGGAGGCTGGCGCGGTCTTCAATTACGTACCGATAAAAATAATAACAGTAATTATTAATTTACGTAGGTTTATTCGGGCAGCTTAATGTAGATTACTGACAAAATATGCATTTTCATGTTCGAAGATAACGCTAATACAAGATGTCTGTCGCTGCCGAGACGTCTTGTAGATTACAGAACCAACACCAAACAGAACCGTCGGTTATCATCAGTTTATCTCCGTTTTGGAAGCAAATTCGACGAATTCACACGTACTAATTATACCTACTTATTAATAAAATAGTGGCCAAATAGTGGTTTTGGCCTTTACACGTGTTCAAATGTCGGCCGGCGCGCCAGCCTTGGTATTTGCTGACATTTGGGAGCAGCCGCCGCGGTGCAACTCCGCCCTCCTCTAACTTTTATAAATCTTACCCTCCGCTTGGAAGGCCACCGCCGCGGCTCAAACTGATCTATACTTATGCGGTCTGCTACTTATCATCACCTCAACCAGGCATCGGTAACGCAAGTCCTTATAGTTATCTTGATTACTATTCCTGATTTTATCATAGTGTTTTGTCCCAATAAATATGATGCCCGAGAGAGAGTTGAGTTCAGTTATCAAGTCTTAGTCTGGTGGGAGGCTGCGGCCGTGGCTAGTTACCACCCTACCGACAAAGGCGTGTCGCCAAGCGATTTAGCGTTCCGGCACGATGTCGTGTAGAAACCAATTAGGAGTATGGCTTTACCATAATAACAGGTTAGCCCGCTATCATCTTAGACTGCATCATCACTTACCATCACGTGAGATTGCCGTCAAGGGCTAACTTGTAGTGGATAAAAAAAAAAAAGTCCACAACAATTGAGCATCTTCCGGTTTCGTTAGTCGTCAATAATATATATAAACGTTAAAGAATAGACAAGAATTGTCACCTATTAATTCACCTTTCCATAAACACACACACACATTTTAAGTAGAAGAATGTGGTCTCATGTTCTGAGCTGTGGTTACGTCAAACGCCGACTTTATGCTCATTAGACTCGCTATAATTTGGTAGTAAACTTTGAAATGAAACTTTATTTGTTCACATAAAACAGTATACGATAAGGCTGTTAAGTATAAAACCTGTGTCAGAAGGACTCGCCCTTCCCATTATAAAGTATAATAAGTAAGTAGTAAGATTGTACCTATCTTGTTAATAAAGCCAGACGGTCACCATTGGGAAAATATGTATGATATTGAATGATCTGTAACTGTGCGGATTTATGCTAAATTAAACTCATTATATGTTAAAGTAAAGATGAAATACATAACAACATATTTTTTGAAGCGTTTCTGATACAAATTTCACTTCTATATCAGTGTCGCATACCGGGCCATGCCGACCAATATACGTGTGTAGCTCGCCTAACGGATAGCGGCAGTTAAATAAACTACTGCAATAGCATTGGAATACGAGAGAAATGTTGTATTATTTTTTTATTAAGAAATAAAGACCATTTCGTGTTCCTAAATGTTTAGGCACTTAGGGGAGGTAACATTTTATTTTATTTATTAGCGACAGAAAACAATAACAAAACGTTACTACATTAAGTACCTACCTACCTGGTTGCAACTAGCTCTCTTAGCAGGTTATTATAAAGGTCCCAGGCCGTCAAAGCCAACATTAAGCATTTTTGTTACCAAGCTCGAGTATATGAGGTATTTTGTTATATGTGAAACTGAAATCAACTTGAGTTAACGCATCAACCAACAGAGGGCAGCGCCCCCGACGACCTTGAAATACGTCTACCAAGGCCAACCCAATGAGCCGATATGCTCCAAAATGGCCATAGAGTATCCAGTACAAAGTACTCGGCAAATTAGCATGCTGTAGTGTTCTACAACTGTTCATTTTGCCAACCGCTGCCTATAAGATGCATTAAAAGCAGCATTATTAAATATGAATCTATACTGTTTTAATAACTGGTCACGTTTCATGCATATATTTGTTTTGGTTGGGCTGACAAATAAAGCTTAATACGAAAGGTAATCTACGCTTCAAGATAAGAATTTACGGGCATTTCTATAGGTTTCCTAACTGTGCTGTCAATTGCCTGTTGATGATGATTACCTGTTGTTGCTTGGAAAGATAAAGATCCAAAGACTATACAGAAACAATGTTACAAGAATGTGGTATGAACACGCGGAAACGATGATCCTGTATAAGTATAGAGCGTTCAGTTGAAGTAATGATGGCCCGCCCATTTTTTTAGGAAAGGTTTGTTAGGTTTCATTGTTAACAGGTTGTGCCGTTAACAACCTATGCGTTTATATGTATACAGGTACACAGACTGGGTGTACGGATTCATAAATATAAGTAGGTATAATATAAAAATGAAAATCTGACACTGACAGTTTGTAATTACTTAATTTATGCGTAACAAAGATTATCTATCTATATATAAGACATATTTTAGTTTTTTTTGACTAGTGTGTGTGCCAATTGAGACTAGCAGAAAGCACTATACCTTATTTTAGTGCGGAAAATGTTGAACCAATTTGTATAAGGATATTTGTTTATGAATGGACATTTTCTAAGCAAGCTGGTTCCAACCCAGACCTCATCATTGCTTTACATTAAATATGATTGTCGTCAAACGCAAGCTTAGCAGCATTACATAAATATTTTGCAGATAGTGTTCTGTGCTACATTATTACGCGGGTGAACAGAAACTGAAAGTCCCGCACATCAGCTAGCGTAGCCTTAATGACACAGCCTGATTACACGCCGCCCGCCGCAGGCTCGCTATAGCACGGTGCGTGTCACGCACATCCAGAAATAGAAATCCATTCATTAAAGCAGTGATGCAGAAGGCCCTTAAATTAAGTATCGAAACAATATAATATATCATAGGTATCGATAGTTTTAATCTTGCGATATTTGAATTCAAAATGGTTTACTTTAATTCGCAAAAAACAGGAAAATTTGCAGTGTTTTTTTTTTGATTGCTTATCATTATATAGTTGTATATTTTGAAGTCAACAGCCATAAAAATCAACTAACAATTACTATCTTTATATAAAAATAATATAAAATTCAGTTTTTTCATAATTAAGTGTAAGAGTAAGTCGGTGACAAATTACTTAACTCTTCTTACGGGAATAACACAGAAGGTTTTTCTTAAACGGTTATTTTATGAACCTATTCCCTCCCCAATTATTATTTAGACTGAGCCACAGCGTCGCATGGCCGGGTTAAACTAGTCTGGTAGCTAAAACTCTTGGAAACTGTTTTACTTCGGAAATGAGTCTTATTCCCTGGTGCGTTTTCTATTTCGGTGTTTTAATAAGTGGACCGTTATTTATCTTATGGTTGTTTTTAAACGTGCCAATGGCGAATTAGCATTCAGTTTAGGATAAAAATTTCAAGAAAAAATTGACAAGGACAGCTGTGAGCTGATTTCATGTATGACTCTCGAGATCAATTTTACTTCCTTTTGCTATTTTTGAGTTTATTTATGTAATGATTAGTTCGGCTTTCACTTCAATATGTCGAACGCACGCGGCCACGTCGCATAAATGTCTTTCACTTTCACTTGGTAAAACAAACTACGGTTCCTCGTGTATGGGTTTTGAATGGAAACTAAAAAACGCGTTGCATCGATAAGAAAGAGGAAGTAGTTGGTATGACTGAACATAATAGTGAAAAAAGTAGCGAATACTAATTTCAGAGAAAACAGTGTAACAACATACGTCAAGTCAGTGAATTATTTCATCATCATCATCATCATCATGATCAACCCATTACCGGCTCACTACAGAGCACGGGTCTCCTCTCAATATGAGAAGGGTTTGGCCATAGTCCACCACGCTGGCCATGTGCGGATTGGCAGACTTCACACGCCTTGAGAACATTATGGAGAACTCCTGGAGGCGTGCAGGTTTCCTCACGATGTTTTCCTTCACCGTTGAAGCAAGTGATATTTTAATTTTTAAAAACGCACGTAACGAAAAGTTAGAGGTACGTGCCCGGATTCGAACCGCCGACCTCTGATTAGGATTCTGACGCCCTAACCACTAGGCTATCACCGCGTGAATTATTTACCTTCTCGCAAATTATTGAAAATGTTTGAGATCAACCATATTCGAATTCAAAATGGTGACGTATCGATCTATCGATAGTTTTTCCACAAGCCTATATTAAAGCCATAACGTATTCGGCAGTTATTTACCCTTTTAGTGGGTTCGGTCAGCGGGGAGCATGCGGCAAGCTATCTCTGACCGGATATAGGTAACGCCGCACCCGTATCTGGCCGGGCCCGACCGACGACGGCATCGTTTGTCCGTTCGAGCTAGTGTAATTTATTTTCTTTGCCCAAATTAACCACTTTCGAATTGAATTGAGCAGACATAGAGATTTTTTTTTTAATTATGTAATTTCATTGTATTTTACTGGTACTGGTACTGGGATTAGAATAAATAGCACGTGGACTTGAAGCTGGTACTCTTAACAACAGCGAACGTGTGTTTGGTAAAGACTCCGTGAAAATCAGTCTCTTACGCGATCACCACTTTTCACTGACGCTATTTCTTCTCTTCGATTGTAACTTCTCGACGTACACTGTATACGAGTCTGCAATGAGTTGCTAATGTCGTCCCGCGGCCGCCTATTTCTAGCAAACGACATTCTAATTGTCTAGAGTTAAAATCTAGAAAATAGAAAGAATTGTCAAAATATTGTACATGGTTTGTGGTTTCGCGTCGAATGCGACAGATCCTTTGGCTCGTTTACGCGAAAGTATTGTTTTGACACTTCTAACGTTACAAGACACTCAAGTCGCTTTGGCAATGTTCAGGCTGATGGTAAACTGACGTAGTCTTTCATTAATTCTAGAATGATCTTTACCCTGAATTATTACGAAATTCCTATCTATTTACGAGTATACTAACTGGTAAGCGGCCTTCTACCAGCGGTCAATTGACTGTTCTTTTCCATTGCCAAGATGTCATTGATTTTTAATACAGCAGGTATATATAAAAAAGAAGTCATACCTATACAGTCGTGTATTGTGCTCATAGATAACCGCTCATTACTCCGTCGTTAGTTATCGATTATTTTGGATTCGAGGACATCTCCACGCAATGGTGACGTGGCATCATCCTTTTAAATAGAATCAGGTTAAATACCTGATTCTATTTAAAAGAATGATGCATTCCTTTCAAGGTGACGACTTACTCGTACGTAAGGCGGCTTCTACACAGGAATGATTTTCGACATTCGATCAACTTCTAATATAAGAGAGGAGGTCTAAAGATGATATTGATAAGTATGACGTAGCGCAAATGAATGCATAACCCCAACTTGCCAGCGAGTAAAAGGCCAAATGTTAAAACAATATCAGCTAATATTACAGTGATTGGACATTGTTACTCCATCACACATAAACATCAGCAAGCCACGTGTTGGACGGTTGGTGCGTCGACACGTAATGCGGCATGCGTCATCTACGCTATGGACCCGATTTAACCTGCTCTGATCAATTTTAACGATGACGCCGTTAAAGTTTTATTCGCGTATGTCTAGTTTGTGTAACTAATCTGTAGGTAGATAGAACTCTGAAAACAGGTCATTGCTTCGCCGAGATCACCTCTGCGTTTATAATTAAAAATTGCCTGACTTAATGGGATCGCCTCATTTACAGAAATATTAGATGAAAAATTGTTTTGTAATCGTTCTGTATCGAGGCTCTATGACGAGCACCCACCCCGTCAGCAAATCACTCCCGGGGTGGGTGCTCGTCAGTTATTGGGTGTGTTTAACTTGCTTCGTTGATAAATTGATGATGGTAAAGAGATTTATCCAACTGACCTGAATTATGAAATTAAACACCGGCTATCGGGCGGATATCCGGTGAATACAATAATTTCTGGACCGTTTTTAGTCTGACCTGCGCGTTCAGACTTTACTGACGGAGCAACACGTTTCTAATTTCGTTAACATTAGATAAGTCATTCAAACTATATGATAAATGATAATCTTTCTTTTGTTATTCCATAGCACATACAATATATGGTTCCGCTTTTCAGATATCATCTACTCAAAACAAGTTTTTTACTGCAGAAAATGCAGCAAAAAGTATAGACGTAGTATCTATACTTTTTGCCATGCCATTTTCAAACAAGTGCCCAGTTGACGTCACACGGACAGTGGAAACTACGAGTACATACGAGTAAACTCTGTAAAGCCCAACTCTGCTGTTCCTATTGTGTCTCAGTCTCGTGTAGCAAAGAGATCGTAACTGTTGATGAAAAAAATGTTCATTTTTAAATTTAAATTCAAATAGGGAATTCAAATTTTATGTTTGCCTTGCTAGAGTTCGAACTCGCTTCCAGTTATAAGAGGACAGTTCGTAAGCAGACGGGTTTTTTGTTTCTTAACTCCAGTTCAGCCTAATTATTTATTAGGCTGAACTGGAGTCACAGTCACATGTGAGGTGCTGAACTAATCTTCATAAATATATTCGCGCCGAGCAAATCGCGGGAAACAAGCATTAAGGCACTATTAAGTGGTCTGCGATTAAAGTGAGTATTATTCTTCGTCGGTCCAACTGCCTCATTTCGTCAAGTTGTTTGTATGTTTTGACTACGAATTACGGGTTCGATACCATTTACACACGATTTTTTTTATTGTTTTTGTGTCAGCGAGGAAAAAAGAAAGAAGCTGATCGGTCTCAATCTCGAGGAGTACTGTGTCCAGTAAGGACAACGTGCGCGCCACAAGATAATTTGTTAATTTTCTTTTCTTATAGAAATAGGACGAAAAATAGTATTAGGCAGACATAATCAGTGGGCATTTATTAGGAGATCGAGTTGACAATATATTTGCTTACAAAATGTCTGAATCGAAAATGTACTCGTAGTAAGAGGAACAGTTCTAAGTATATTACACAATTACATCAGCACAAAGTAATTAGCTAACTGCGGCTAATCTTGGAACACAATGCAGAAGCCCGAAGTACACCAGTCTCTACTCGCAATGCCTTGCTCTGCATACATGCATAAAAGCGCTACCAAACAAACGACTTGTAACCGACTTCCTAGAAAGACGGTTCCTTAAATTTTGTCAATTTTTATTACCTTTCCTGGACATGGCATCTCGGGCAATGCGCGGGGCACGCGGGCTACCGAGGCTTGCTTGGTTGCGCTCTTCCTATGACACCTGATTTTCTAACACCTGATGAAATAAAGCAACAGAGTAGCCTGCATTTATTTGCCAGCTTTTATGGAATTTGTTCATCCATCCAGACCGGAATAAAATTTAGGTGTTAGCAGTTTATATGTGACGCAAATAGCATATAGTTAGCTCAATCCGATACCCCAACCCTCTCGTAGTTGCGGCTTCATTTTACTCCCCGACCTAAGCGAACCTCTTCCAAAGAGGAGACCTAAACATATCCTTCCCGACCCTGATGACGAGGTCCCCACTATCTTACGACATCCGTCAGAGCTTCTTTCCGATGCTCGCCAGACAGTCCGGTTACGCTGTCGCAACCAATAGGATTAGCACAGCTAATAGTCAGTCCGAAAAAGAAATTGCTGTATATGATTTTACTATTTCGTGCATAGGTTTTCGCGTTTTGGGTGAGTTGGTGCTTCGTGCATATCTACCCAAAACTTTGCAATGTTTGTATGTAAGGTTGTGGCACCTCCAGGCGCAAGATCTTCAGAAATCTGTTACAAATCAGCTGACTGCGAATGTACCGTACCCGCGACAGGGTAGAACATATTTTACGCGATAAATGTGTTCGTGTCATAATAAGCCGACATAAATGTAAACGGTTTGCAACATTCCAACAGGCAACGCGGGGCCATATCAGTAGCCCTAGTACGAGGTTCTACAATTATAATATCGAAAGCGAGATTTGATCTTTGTTGCCCAATATTAGTAAGGGTTATATTATGCACGTCAATTTGGTAGAATCATGACAATCTAATATGTCGGTGGAATCAACTAATAGACTGCGACTCTTGCACTTTTTATGCAAAAAAAGAGGTCAAAAAACATTTAAGAGTTATAAGTTATAAGTTTTTTTTTTAACAAATAATGTCTTGTCTCTTATTACGCATGCTGAGTTAGCCTATAAGTGGAGTGTGCAACATTACAAGAGAATTGTAGAATGTGTCCTTAAATTAAGATAGTTGTATACACGTTGGCTTCCTAATAAATAAATAAATTACCGAAACATAATAACTGGGGCCGACGGCTGATCGTAGAGCTATGTAAGATTTCTAATTAGTCCAAATTTGTACCAATAAATTACCCTCCTTGTATTAACAAGTTCGTTTCACAGTAATCCGATTAATCGCTATGGTTCCATTTGATTCCATTGTTGTATGATGATGTCCACGTTACCCTTCTTCGGACTGGACTATTGAGAGTCACGGAAACCATCAATGTTTTCGAGATTGCCAAACTGGTAATAGGGTACCGTCCGGCTGACATACGCCGATAAATTCATTACCGATAATGTCCATTTTATTCGAATGCCGGTGTTACATAAATACGTAATACTTTGAATCTGAGATAAAACCTCCGTATTTTGGTACTATGAAAAGATGGCTGAGTGACTTATCTATCAACGAACTGCTCCAACCACTGGGCGAGTCCGACTGAAAAAGTATTTTAACCCTTAGCAAAGCATTTTAGCGCTTAGAAATTTGTTTGAAAGTCTCAGTTTTATAGTCAAAAGCATGAGAACGTCGAGAGGGCCAAAATTTTTGGTTAGATTATATCTTAGTACTTCATTTTATTATAATCTGTTGAAGAGATATAAACATTTTTTGACACGTATCGCGAATGTAGTCTATGTCACACTGTGGTTCATTCACAAAAAAATTACAAAAATACACGACAAATGTTGTTGCTGCGTGAAAGAATTACTAGCAGATTAGTGTTCACGAGCTGTCAAGTATCAGATGTACCAGATTAGCTGAAATAGGGGCTAAGTGTCTCCCTATTACTTTGCTTGTTGTCCTCGGTATTACCTTAAAATAAAAATAATGATTTGCAAAAAAGAGACGAACACGATTTGAATAAGAGTTTAACTTTATCCAGAGCAATTAAAACGACTTAACCGTTGCCTGCTTGAAATTAAAATAATATCACTTTAAAAGATAACAGCGTAGGGCGACTGGGAAACTTTGACTGTATTAAAGTTTTCTATTATGTAAACTGCGACAAAGTTTAAGTGGCGAGGATTCCCGCAGGGCCGTGCCTTTATTTGCAGAATACGGAAAAGTATGTCAGAAAATTAATAAATTTCTTTAGTCGTAAGCAAAAAAGGAGCATGTATTTTCATGTTTGTTCACCGATTTCTCTGACAGTGACAACACCTTAAACAATATTTTTTGTTTTCAAACATCTGATAAGAAAGGATCTAATGTTATAGTCATGTTCAGTGCAGTTGAATCAATTGAAATCTTTTTATAATTCATAGGTGTTTGAGTTTGAGGGACAATAATTAGCTTTGTATTTGGAAAGAGGATATCCGAGAATCTTAAAACTCGGCTTGAAGGTGCTGGGTGCTGTTCAAATACAAAGATGACCTGATATTTATTCGGAGATAGAGCACGGAACTCTTCCACGACATCAAATCAATCGCAATAGTACAACAATTGTTAGCAACCTATAGGTATACAACTTTCAACTTATCGCCGCGTATGAGCGGCGATGCTGGTATTGGCTCTGTATCCACCTGTTTTTAACTCCACTAGTTAGCCCTTCACTGAAATTCCACATCGTACATCGGCACCTCTCTCTCTGCCTTTGTAGGTAGAGTGGTAACTAGCCCAGGCAAGCAGCTCAATAAATATCTAAGTAAATTCCAAATTTGGCGCGTGAATCCGGAAGCCCTGACTCATCAACGTCAAACCTCTTCTTAAAGAACAGTCAACAAAAATCAACCAATAATTAATTCGGGGCAGCGAAACATTTTCTAAAATTCCATTCAAGGGTTGTGTTACTGGAGATCCATCTATGATCTTCGTTAAGGGCGATTGTGCAAGGTTGCCCATGGATACTTTATATCAGCTATACTAATATTAAAAAGATAAAAGGTATATTTATTTGGTTTGCAATTGGCAAATTTGAAATTGCTAAACCGAGTTTCATAATTTTCTCTGACTGAAAGGGAGGTAAATTTTACATATAAACTAAACATGTACACAAACCCACTGGTCTTAATATATCTAAAATAAGGTCTACGGAAGCATATCTATAATTATCTTTTATGAATAATCTTTAAAACGCACATAATGAAAATAATACTTAATTCAAAAAATATTTTCAATCGTCAATGTTACGTTTCAGTTATGCCATACAATACAATGGTGCAATTTGGATATATATCTATTTTTTTTAAATAGATCTATTGTTTGCAGAAAGTTTAAAGTTTAAAGTTGCTTTGCCCTTATAGCTATATGGTATTTAATGTTTATATAGCACAGCAGCGCGTCAGAGCCTACCGCCCAGGTGATATCGACGCGCGGGCTTGGAGCTTTCCGCTTTCCCGCCCAGTGCGAGTCACCCGCGCGCGCGGACCCCACGTCCGGTGTCGCCGCCGCTGAACACGCACGAGGCGCGGAAACTTTCACAACTTCTGAGATACTCCTACAATTCATTAAAATGTTATAGTGCCGGTCTCCACGTACACACACCTAAGAGGTAACTGTTTCCGCGACTTGCGACTACTTTCACAAATTCCAACAACCTTGAAAGATACTTCAGAAAATTTAAACAATTATATAAATAATCTCAACTAATCTAAAACTAAATAATAAGTTATAACAGACTTCAATAAATGTTGCAGTAATGACTAGTACCTGCTTAGTTTTAATTATTTTTGTTTACATGTTCATATTTATCGGTTTTCATATATACATATATCAATCGGTTTTAATCTAATTTCTAGAGAGGTGGTAGGTAGTTAATGGTACGTTACACGTACTTCAGGCATGTTTTTCAACCAACAAACACATTTATATCAATGCTATATAAATGCTGAACGCATAACAATTTCAAACGACTTCGTGAGATTCTTGTAAAATTAATAAGTATGGATATTCTCTCATAGTATTTAAATCAATGGTTAGGTAAAAAAAGAAGTAAGAAGTTTGACGAGTATGTTTTTGTTCTACTCTCTCTCAAATATATATAATCAGTTATAAGTCACTATCGATAAAACTCTGGCAAATTTATCGATAAGTACTTATAACTGAGGATACCGGCTTAACACGCCTCCCAGGAATAGAGTGGGTACAGACAATTTTCAAACCTTATACTGCTCTACATCTCTGAGAAAATCTGAGTTTCTTTATAGAAAAGCGAAATGCTCACCTAAAATTTTGGCCTGGCCTGTAAAACGAACACATTATGCTTTATATACATAAATGCTATTCGACAGTTTCTGGTTTCTACATATTATGTTTAATAAAAAGTTTTACAACGTAAAATTTAGGGTTTTAAATTACAGTTTAGTTCACTTTGTTGACATATAAAACTGACAATAATTATCTACGTTTTCATCTTTTTCCCGCCAGAGATTTTTGATGAATTTGAAGTCTGTTTTCCGTCAGTACTAGGCAGGCTTCCAATCCTCCTTAATTGTTGTCAACTTATAGCGTACATTCTAATTAAAGTTTTTCTTTTGTAATCTTTTAAACTTGATAGAGACTTAAAAGGGGAGAAATTTACTTATGTTGGTTTTTTTTATTGTGAGATAGAAGATAGAAACACGATACTCAGGTAAATTTTATGTGGAGTTTATAACTTAAAAACTTGAGAGTTAAGTTGACAAAGTACGTGGTGGTAGCACGAATGTAGTTATCACAATAACGATACTACCATTGAAAAAGTACTGTATAATATATCAATAGTGTCTTTAATAATAATGAAAATTTGTTCTTTGATTTTGCATCGCCATCTTCAGCACTCGTTGAACGCAACGTCCTAGTAAAATTGCCTTACAAGCACCGGCTACCCCTCTCCGCCAAACTACCAGCTTGAAAGTAACATAGGGAGGGCTTTATTACTAAGCTACGACTCCGATGTCCGCTGTCGGTGTGTGCCAGCTATATCTCATGAACCGTAACAGATAGAGAGTTAAAATTTTCACCAAATGTTTTTTTCTTTGCCTGTATAACAATAGATAATAATTATTAGTTACAGTAGAAAGCGGATCACCATACAACAAACGTTTTTTGCTTAATAATGCCATGATTTAAATATTTACTAATACATGTTTTTTTTTATGTACCGTCTGTTTATGATGTGCGTATCAAATAGAGTTCGCATTTTTGAGACAGAACAGAAAATCACTCGAACGAATATGTACCTGTAGTCTACTTTCCCTATAACAATGTATTATTAAAAAGGATTACCTGGTATTGGAGAAGGTTTTTTTTTTTATTTTATCTCATCCACTTCTAATCCACGTGTAATGCATCTCCCGTTGGGACCCTGCATGCTGCTAGTATACTCGCATATAGCGCATACTCGTATGCAACAAGAATCATGACTCGCGATCACTGACTCACTTTATTATTGAAGTAGTACTAGTCACACCGTCCGACCCCCCCGTTATCCCAAACGTCGCCTAAGCCGAGGTTCGGTCCCAAAGGAGGCGCCCTTAGGCAGTCGTTCCCTTAGTTTCTTCGAGCTCTAGGGCTCAAAATTTCTTCTGGCAGAGCTTCTTTCCAAAGCTCGCCAAACAGCCCGGTTACGCTGTGGCAACCAATAGGGTTTGTACAGCTAATGGACAGTCCGGAAAAAAAAAAAAGTACTAGTCGCAACGGACAACACGTACAAATAGTAAACAGCGATTAGGTTCATTGAATTGCCTCGAATCGCACAACTTTGTATTTATTCGCGTCCCACTGGATTTCCTCTTCCGTTCCCGTTTCCTCCCAGTTCATTCATTTCATTCACCGCTCATTCAATTGTGTCGTGCGAATACAGTTGATGGGACGATGTTTTCAATTAATATTTTTTTATTTTTATACCAGGTGGTAAGTGATGATGCAGGCTAAGATGGTAGCGGACTAACCTGTTAGTGGTATGGTGGTATACCTGTTATGTCTTCTATGCGACATCGTCCCGAAATGCTAAATCGCTTGGCTTGTCACATCTATGTTCGTAAGGTTGTAAATGGCCATGGCCGACGCCTCGCACTAGACCAGACTCGAGCCGGGAATTTAACCCAGCACCTACAAGTTTATAATGCAATAGCGCACGCGTTGCGCCACAAAGGTCGCCAATTTTAGTAACAGCCCTAGGTATTAATCTGGGAGGTCTTCAGCATTGGGTCAAGAGATAAATACACATTGAACGATACGGGATCTTTTTACTTTTGGTTGGCTTCTTTGTTTTTCTACACTACAAGTTAGACAATACATAAATTATTAATTCACAAATTGCCCCGGAATTTGAACCGGGTCTTCCCACTTACAAGCCCACTGAGAGATATACTGTTACAAGTCACAGCACCAATGTCATCTTAACATAAACTTTTACAGCTCATTAAATCTAAACTTTTACAGCTCATTAGCTATAAAAATAATGCCTTTGATTATTTTGTAATTCTTTTTTTTCTTGCCCTTATCCCACGCTATGTGGGGTCGGCACACCACGTCTTCTTCAGCCGTTACTTCACTATCCACGCCTTTTCCACGCATATCCTCTTTTACACAATCCATCCATCTCTTCTTTGGTCTTCCTCTACTCCTTTGCCCTTCCACATACATACATAACATCCTTTTGGTGACATTACTTTCTTCCCTCAGCGTTATATGACAATAACATGCTAGCCTCTTCAACTCTATCACTGGTGCTACTTTTAGACTTTCCCTTATATATTCATATCTTACCTTATCCATTCTTGTCACACCACAAATCCATCTCAACATTCGCATTTCAGTCGCGTGTACTTCGTTCATCAGCTCCTTTTACCGCCCTACATGTTGATCCATACAACACGACAGGTCTTACGACTGTTTTACTTTCCCCTTAAATTTAATATATTCTTTAAAAAATCCACAGAGAAAAATAATTGCGGTATGTGAAATGCATTTCACGAAGACGCCGTAAAAACAGCTGTTTCGTGTGTTTAAATTCGCTGAGCTATTAAAGTTATTCTCAGTTCTACAAACAAATACAAAGTGCTAAGTGGATGCTGTAAATAAAAGGTTATGAAAACTTTGAAGCTCTATTTAATAACTATATACCTACTTGTTCTTCGTTAAGTCGAAATATGACAATAAAGTACGCAGCCAACGCCAGTCGGGCAGTAAAATGAACTTAATATGCCCACTGTAGTTATTTCCGTATGTTAATGGCGTAGTCGATAGAAGACGTGACACAACCAGCCTCTGATGCGAGATCTGGGGACAGGGGTTTTTTTTATTACTAACAAATTTATAAAGACACGTCGTAATAGGTATACTTTCTCCATTAGCTATCCTCCATCGCACGCAGTTGCGATATACTATAATTGTACTATAATTACCCAGCTGAATGTAAGAATCGAAACTGAAAAATGAATACATTACCACAACAGACAGAAATCAAGTGAGCCGCAGGGAGCCGCTGTCCACGAGCGTCACACGGCCGTTGAGAGCGGAAAGCCCTACAAACTTATCTGCAGCAGTGGATATTCATCAAGTGAAGATGATGATGTAATGCCCGCATCACAAAGTTACATCTAAAGGGAATATTATCTTTTTCTCTGCCTTCCGAGGAAAAGTTAAAATTTCTCTCCCTTCCATAAACATCGCCGAAGTGGTTGAGCCGAAAAGATAAAAACCAAAGACACACTTATGCATTTATAAGGATGGATTAACAAAAGAATAGACATGGCTGTGAGAATGACAGCGTAGAATGGATAAATATTGATATCACATCAGCACAGAGAACAAAGAAGGGGTGGATAAATTCAGCCGGCGAATTAAGCATTGCAAATTAGAATTATTCAGTGGAACATTTTGAGGAAATGCATTATGTTTGGGGCGAACGTTCTGTTTTAGAAATGAGGTGGTGCGAGCCGGAATGGGCAGAAATGAGCAAAGCGCCTGCTTAATGCAAATACGACGGAATTAAATATGAGAAGCCCCCAAGCTCACCAGCCCGGGCTCACTGACATGTTATTACAGCGCAATAGTTGAGCTACGTTTCGTTTCGATCAATAATACACGGGATATGTTGGTCGTCCTCTAAAAGTGTTCGTCAAAAATAAATATTCACGCACACATTGGTAGCCTATGTTTTCATCGAGATTTTCAATCGATCAATCAAAAACTTCATTCGAATAATCCTTGTAAAGGCACTTTCGACGCGTCAATAATTTACACTGTAGTGATTCGACGGTGATAACTACATTCGTAAACTTAAAACTAAAGCTATGAGTATGAGTAATTTGTTATAATATTGTAGCTTGAAATGAATTTTTAATTTTATTTAGTCCGATTTTTGGTGATAAACATCTCACCGCCGTTATAATCTGTACTAAATTGCATCTAGATCCGTTCAATAGTTTCTACGTGGTACGTGAACCGTCAAACAGACAGACGGACAAAAATTAATTGAAAAATTAGTTTGAAAAACTATCCGGTCAATAACACACTTCCTGCGTCTTACATTATTGCCGGCTTCCGAATTGAAACGCTATAATTAGGCTTTATGTAATACTTACATCGTTTATGAAGCACAGAACTTGGTGAACTTTCGAAGTTAAAAGCACATTTTAACGGCCCATCTCCGCGCAGCAGCTCTGGGTTCGCCGCTACGTTCCTAATGCACTTCAAAATATGGGCTCAAGCCGCAGTTAACTGGGTTTAATGTTCCTGCACTTGGCTGTGCCTCGGTCTGCTCTAACCATTACATCCCGCAAACTTCCTCAAGTGATATAACAGCTTCCTACTTAGATACTAATTATTCTGTTTTTATTGTGTTCTTCTATTAAACACCTTTACTCATCACACTACCACGTCACACCAACACTATTATTATAAACGCGAACGTTATGACGCACAAACTGAGCAAAGGTTGGTGTTTAAAAAAAAGCATTATAAAATTGGAAGTCCTGGGTTCGATTCCCGGCTCGAGTCTGGTCTGGAGGGAGGCTTCGGCCGCGGCTAGATACCACCCTACCGACAAAGACGTGTCGCCAAGTGATTAAGCGTTCAATGTCGCATAGAAATCAATAAGGAGTGTGGTTTTACCATACCCCTAACAGGTTAGCCCGTTTCCATCCTAGACTGCATGATCACTTACCACCACGTGAGATAGCCGTCAAGGGCTAACTTGTAGTGTGTTAAAAAAAAATCAGTACAGTTTTTATGGGATAGAGTTAACACGCAATGCTGTTACTGCAATGATGCTGGACTAATTATATTTTTATCACATAATTCATCAACTGCTTCGCACGAGGATCTTCAATGACAGGCATTTAGAGCTAACACAGTCCGAGCTGCTCCGATGGCAATTAGTGCGCTTTAACGAGCTGTCAATATCCCCGACCGGACGTGCGCCCCAAGGGACGGGCGACATCCGTCCCTCACAGTGTCCTCGCAGAGATAGATACTGATAGATTCTTGAAAGAAATTCTTTCTTAACACAAAATACCTTTAATTTTTTTATTGGACTGCAGTTAGTCCTTGACTGCATTCATAATGATCGTAATTGATGATTCAAGTTTTCCACGCGATAACTTATGGTACGTGGCACATCTATGTTGGCAGGGTGGTAACTAGCCACGACCAAAGGGTGGTAACTGATCACTGCCAGACAGAGAAAGTTCTTCTTAGGGCCGTAGCTCTCGTGGCGTTACGGCACCGCACCGCCAAGATTTCGTCGCTTCACACGGGACGTCGCGTTGTCACACTTTTTTTCAAAACAAAGCAAGCAATGGTATGGCCTTTTTTCTTTCCCACAAACATCTGAGTGATGCCGTTTCGATGTCGCAACGCATACCCTACGTTTCGCGGGCAGCATGTCCGGTAAGCGTGGCGCGAGATATAGTGTTCGCTGCGGCGCCGCAACGCCCAAATATGTATTAAAGAGTAGGTACAGATTCTTTGCGGATAAAAGCAAATAAAGTTTAAAATTAATTATTTACTGATAAGTGCCTACTTAGACTAGGTTCATAGGTAGGTATTTTTTAACATCTCTTAAATAAATACGGTTCGTTTTGTAAACAATATTTAGGAAGTCTATATGAAAATCGATGGTATTACAGTATTCCAAAGGGAGTGTCACTCATGTATGAAATGAATAAATGATGAACTGACTGACAAAAGGAATACGCGAGCGAGCCCTTTGTATCAACCCCTTTTATAAAAAAGGTCCGCAATCAGAACATGCGGCGGCTATCGGTAAATACAGTGCCGTAAATACTCGTGAAGCCACGGTCAAATAAATTTCATCATCAAATTGTTATACATTTTACATATCCTTCTTTACACAGCCTATTAAAAGTCCGAAACTGGACAAAAATCCTCTTCGCAAGAAGGACCATATATTATATCATACATAGGCAAGAGATGTACGTGGAGCGGACCAACGCCACCCGGCACTGAGATCGTATATTTATTTATTCGCGCAGTGCGAATGCGTAGCGCCCGTCGGCAATCACCTTAAAGCTTCGACTCTCTACACGATACTTATGCACTCTAACGATAAATTGTATTTTTACGAGTGATTTCAGCGGACACCGACGTCCTCAAATTTCCGATGTACAGAAATCTTAAAATTTTTAAATCTAAAAACTCCGTTGCCAAAAATTGCCTAAGTAGCCGAAATTGTTCAGCACTACACCGAGGTGGGATTAAGTCGGCCTGTAGTGACGGATGTTTGAATAAATGGATAATATATTCACACTTTTACTGTACGTTATGAGAAAGCTCTATATCACCCAGGGTGGGCGTTAACTTAGTTAAGCCAATGTCTTAACCGGATGTGGCCTGCAGTGGCTTCCGGCCAGCTCCGAACTCCCAAAACCCTCAAAGCCCTTTTTATTCGATCACTCCTCCGGCTTGTGGGTCTTGCTCGGCCTCGGCGTTCCAGCTCGCCCTCGCTAGCTACTCTTGAGGCCTTCACACCGTCCAGCGCTGCACATGTCCTGCCCATCATTATACTTTTATTGTTCACCAAATAATATAAAATCGGAAAACATTTGTTTGTACAATTATTGTTACCTTATCAGTTATCGCTACATTAAATGAAACTAATGAGATTGTTAACAGAAGGGATTAACACTCGCATTTCAATTATGAATATATAAGTGTGGGTACCTGTACATGTGGGTGGGTGTGTGTACCTACTTAATAATATTTAATTGTGACATATACACAATTACATTCACTCTTCGGGTGTTTTGCTTTAAGACGGGTGTGTTGATGCACATTCAGTATGCAATTTTTCTGAAAAGACTGGAACAACTATTAACACTTTGGCTGTAATTTTTTTCGAGTTTAATGGTACTGAATGATTACCATGACAATAACCTACAGCTTCACGTGCTTTCTGAAGACAAAGGCCAAATTATAATCTCCAATGCCTACAATCAGTGGTGCTTGAACTATCTATCGCCCTCTCGCTCGCAATTGGGTCAGACCATCCTCCTCGCCTGCAATCCCACTCACTACAGAAAGCCCGAGAAAAACAGCAAATTGACGCTTTACATATGAGGTATTGGACACTATTGACCGTCAAACTACCTTACAACCTAAGAAACCTATTTTAATTACATTTTTAATAGAGATAGATTATACCTTAGATTATCACAAAGGCTACGCTCTAGATTTAAAAGGGTTTTATCCCGAAATAATCATTGATTTCCGCTATTTTTTGTGAAAAACCAAAGTTCATGTCGTTTAGCTATAGCCAGGCTCTATATCTACCTCGATTCGAAATTACAGCCAAATTGGTTCAGTAGTTCCGGTGTGATGGAGTAACAAACATACCGACATACAAATTGACATAAAAACTTTTGCCTTTATAAAATTAGTGTTACTAATAACTAGCCCATCCCCGCAATTACACCGGCGTTAATTCGAATCGTAACGCAAAGTTAATTAACATACTGTGAACCTCGTCGCTTCATTTTAATTTTGCATTATCTCTATACGTTTATAAAGTAATTTATAATACGCCCAAATAACTTGCTGTTAAAGAAAACTTTACCGACATAAGATTGTACTATTGTACCTTTTATAATTGCTTGTTTTACAAATACTCATTATTTCAGGTTGAACTCTTAATATTACTGATATTACAAATAGCCTATGTTACTTGAGGTTTAAATCACTTTGTATTGATTTATTGAAATCAGTTACGAAGTCCACACTTTGAAATAATAATATAATTTGAATAGTAATATTTCAAAGTGTGTGTGTGTTTTTGAAGTTTTCTTTTTTGCCAAAGTTTATCTGTTTATTTGCTTTTGTAATTATTAAGTAAAACAATAAAGAAACGCTGATAAAGTCGGTGTCGACGACGAGCTACTATTGACGGCTATTCTCTAAGTAGAAGCTCATGGGTAAAAGAGCCGTTGCGATTACCTTAATAGCGGTATTGTGGTGTCGGCGAAATAAATGATTATTTTTCTTTTGTTGCCGCCGAGCCTAATGGCGGCGGAAGACAATGGCGCCTCAGTCTGGCGTGCGCACGAGGATGGGTGCCGACTGCCGTGTTGACCGTTGGCACTATTACCATAACCCTGGCTAGAGTGGCCACGATATTCTTTCATAATTATTATCTATGTATATTAATAACTAATACTAATAATACTAATAATACTCACATTATTTATAAGAACTGTACACTAACATTTTATGGGCCAATGGTCTGAAATAAACAGTTTTTTTTTTATCAAAGTACGTACAACTTAACTTGACGCGTAAGTGATTGGTTGCATTGTTTTTTCCAAGTAGCCATCTTGATTATAGTTCTAAAGTATACGGTTTTTTTTTGCATTTTGATAAATTATGGTCTCCGAGACGCAGCGTTCTGGGTTCGATTTCTGGACCAATCTGGTATAATAAGTTTCGGTATGATGCTGAGTAACAACCAATAATGAAAATGGGATTAGCGGGAGTAGCACCTGTGATGGTGCTGATGTTCATGAGCAACGGTAATCACTTTACATCAAGTGGTTGGTTTGCACGCTAGGTAAATATATATATAAAGGTATATGATTCTTCATCCCTTCAAATGTACTAAGAGTTATTGAAATCGGTTTGAAATTGACGTAAATTTTCGGACAAGATAGATTCAGCTATATTTACTCTGTATTATAGTTGACTGACTGACTGACAGACAGACAAGGCAAAGATTGAATAACTAATTATAACAGACTGGACAGTCAGTTTCCTTGGAATTTCTGTTACTTATACGATTGTAGGTCGGCCATCTTAACCTGCATCATCATTTACCGCCAAATGATATTGCAGCATAAAACCAACTCAAAGAGAATAACACAATTTGTTATAGTGTTTAAATTTTTTTCATTGTACTTCGTGGTTTCTAAACCGATTTGCGTGATTTTTACATAATTTTTTTTTAGAAGCTGTTAACTCTACTACGAATTAACAAATAGATATTCTGTATTATAGATGTAGCATGATTGCATTACCACTTACTATGCTAACCTGTAATCAATTAAAATTAAATTAACTACGAACAAACGCATAAACGTGATAACAAATTAGTTACGCATAAAAACAATTAACAAATTAGTCACAAAATGAAACGGAAAATTCTGTATTCTGTATTCATTAAAAAATATATATTATATCAACTGCAATTACAATCTAAATCTAATTTACGTTTTGGCCCAAGTAAAAACAAAAACTATGTACAAAACTAATATTTAACAGTAAAAATAAAATCAAAGATTAAATGCGTAGGTATATAACGAAAATATAAAATAATTACGAACTACGTGAAAATAAGGAGATTGAATTTATTCAATAATTAAGAAAATTTAAATAAGTCCTCGATTTCCCCGTCCCATAGTCACCATGTGAAAGGCGTGCTTTAATTTCCCATATGGGCCCGAGTGACGTCATCATTATAGGTCAAGAGGTCACAGCCTGCGAGCACACCCTTTCCGCGCCCATTTTTCGCCTTTGAAAGACAGCTCTGTCTAGTCTCTATAAATACCCCGGTCAAATAGAAACTTCCATTTACTTTTACCCGAAAAATAATACGGTTTCTTCGGAATATAAAATTCACATTATTGTCAATTTAACATAACTCCAGTAAATAATCGATCGATCTCGGAATTCGATTTCGACACTCATATACATTATTTATTATTATATTACTATTCGTCGTTAAATATGTTAACTTTGAACGATGGATGTCAAATTCTCCTACAATCGTTTACTGACTTGAGTTCACGTCACTTATTCCGCTGTTTTTTTCGTTTGTTTGCCCATAACGTTAATTTAGCATCCAAATGCACTACTAAAGCCTACCCATAATTTTTACGGTCCGGATTTATGGATAGAGGAATCATTGGAATTTAGGAAATGATTGTAATAAAACTACGAGAAAAAACTTTTTCTTGATGACTCGAACCGAATGTAATTTTATTTGGACTGATGCTGCTCAGACGACTTGCTTCGAAAGCTCCCGGTGAAGAGGCAAGAGGAAAACTCAACTAAAAGCTTGATACACGGATGCAATCTGGGAGACTGTCATTAACACCTTGGACCATAAAGAGAACGCTTTCATGACAAATTGGGTGACTCGTCTGTGCCAGTGGAGATACAATGTTGGTGTTGCTAGTGTGTTATGCCATAGTCCTAGTTAGGCCGTCTCAGTCTAAACCGTAACTCATCTGGGCTTTAATTGCAACTGTTCACTTTTTTATATTTTTTTTTATACTACAAATTAGCCCTTGACTGCTATCACACCTGGTGATAAGTGTTGATGCTGTCTAGGATGGTACCGGGCTAACCTGTTAGGAGTATGTTAAACCCACCACCCTAATTGGTTTCTACGCGACATCTTTCGGTCTTTGTCGGTAGAGTGGTAACTAGCCACGACCGAAGCCTCCCACCAGACCAGACTCGAGCTGGGAATCGAACCCAGGACCTCATCCATCCATCTTTATAATGCGACATGTCGTAAAATATATATTGTTAAATATAAAATAAATCTGTCGAGTTGTAACTTCGTATAGATAAAAAAGTATATGAAAATATTGACAATTACTCTTTAGAATGCCGCTCTATTATTTGTTTTATAAATAGATATTTCTATTTGAGCATGGCGTACGCCGTGCTATTTTCCCACAGTTGCAGCATGGTTCTGTTTGTTTTGGTAAACGACTTAATCTTATCAATCGGCACAAACGTTGAGGTAGATATTACAATGTCGCAACGTTATCGTGACGCGGGGACATCTTTAGTTAATATCAGCGCTTTAATGACGCTGGTCGGTGGTTTGGTAAATCGTTTACGAGTTCACGTGCGTTACAGAGGTGTGCTTTTAAAACAGAACTTATACGAGTATAAGTATGCATTGGTATTATGGTGCATTGGTGTCTTAGGTTACGTGAACTTAATCAAATCTTCAAGCATAGGTATATTTAGATTTCAAAAACTTAAAAGTTACAGCAAATGATCTCACTTGTCTATTTCGATGTCCGTTTCGAAGTCTTAACTGCATCCCAAATTAACACTGTGCGCGTTTAAATCAGAATTCGACAGCCGCTCGCCGAAGTTTGCGGAGAATTAAAAACGGGCAAGCGTATCTGTGGGATATCAACTGAGTCTAATAACATTTGCAGTAGTGATGCTATAATGTTAAATAGCACGAGAGAACATAATTATTTTAAAAAACCTGTCTTACACGCTCGTAAACTTCTTGTTTATGCTCGGTGTAAAAGGACTAACGCCGCATTTTATGCTCTTGCGCGTAAAAGTATCGCACTGGCTTAGCTAATTAGTAAAGCGGTTACCTACGAATTGTTTATGATTGCACAATAGCTCCGAATAATTCGACCCGTCGCGTCGGTAGCGGATTTTAATGTAGCTAAACACGTTCGGTCAAAGGTCGCGCTTAACATTTTGGTCAACCAATTCGAATGGCCATTTTTATTTCAAGCATTTTTTTAATACTTGTAAATTATGTCTCTAAATTTCATCACACAGTTCCTGTGTTTTGTGTAAATAATGAAACAGATATAGATAAGATAGTAAGTATGTTATGTTTGTATATATTTTAACAGTTAACAAACACAATTTACTGTCTGATTTTAAACGGTTACACGTTTATGTTTTAAGAACGTACCGAGTCTTGTTATAGCCGGCACGTTTGTTGTAAAATAAAATTTTAGATTGAAAAAATTGGAATGTTGTCGAGAAAATATGGAAAAAACTGAATTCCGTTAGGTATTTATTCTGGGTCACGGACACTTTATACTAGATACGATCAAATATATAAGGATATTTTTATGGACAGTTATTTTTCCAAAATTTAATGAAAAATATCACCCCTTATTATATAACTATATTTGTAAACTTAAAACTAAAGCTATGAGGGTTCCAAACGCGCCCTGGTCTAAGAAGAAGCCCACAACACTTAGTCGGGTTTTTTTTGTTTTTTGTTATCACCATCTCATATTATCAATAATAAATTATAGTACCTATGGAGATAGAGCAATTCACACCCAAGATTTTCTATCGTTTATATAATCCTTAAAATTGTTATATGAAATATATATATTTTAAAATTTATGACTTTTGCTCCTGGAGAAATGAGAGAAACATCGCCGAAAAATAGTTTCATGAAGAAGTGTTTAAAATAGAGAAAGAAACTCCATACTGGCCACTCCGACTAATATAAATAATATCTCAATTGGCAAACCTTACTAATATTATAAATGTGAATTTAGCGATGTTTGTTACATTTTCACGCAAAAACTAATCAACCGATCGTCGTGAAACTTTGTGTTGTTGTATGATTAGGTATTAGAGGTAACATAGGATGCTTTTTAAAGAAAAATATTTAGTTTCTAAAGATAAAAGAATCATTTGATAAAAAATAGTTATCAAATTTATCCATTTCTATTGTAATGATCTCTCATAATTTTTTAATGGCTTCAATACGAGCGAAGCCGCGAGTAAAAGCTTGTATAATGTAAAGAAAAGGGATGCCTACTCACGCTAAGAACTTAAGTTATTCATTATTGCAATGATTTTACTGAAACAAAAAAAGTGGTAAATCCATTTATAGAAACATGAAACATTTAGATTCAAAATTCACATTTAAAATAATTACAATGTTTGTTATTTTTTAACGTAACCTAACTTATTCTGTACCACTTCCGATAACATCACAATTATAAATCCTCTACTGAAAATAAACAATTAGGAAAATAATGTTCTAATATACATTCAATCATTAAGCCAAGGAGGCTGACTTTTCAGTTGCTGACACAGATTAGATAGTTTCACTGTGACGTAGGTCACGTGCTCGTAACAGTTCTTAAACAAATGTAGAGCGAGCTACTTTGGCAGCACCCGAGAGCTGTAGAGCCTGCTCCCGCCAGCATTATGCTCTAAAAGGCCACTTGGTGAGCTTTTTATCTCACGTAGCAGTTTAAAGTCATAAAAAGTTTTACCGCAGTCTTATAAATTTTCCACTTGTACTAACAATGATTTAAGTGTCTAACTTTAAAAAAATATGATTTTATTTAAATAAATAACACCAACATTCCCTTTTATATTCTAACTCTATTCTACTCTATAACCCGACTAAAACGGAGAGTGATTGTGACTTCTCTTGATAAAGTATTGTTATTTTAGTTGCACTGGCATAAAAACTTACAATAAACTAAATAGGTGCTAAAACAAAATGCATTTTATGAAATGTCCTACATTTGGGCACAAATTAAGAATGATTCTATCTAAATACAAATAATTGAGAATTTTTGGATCTAAATGACACAGTTGTGTTTCAATAAAATCCATACATATAATATAAAGAGTACAAAGAGTGTTCAATAAATCATAGAAACTATAAGCTTAGAGAAAATGATCCAGTGTTGGAACTAAGAGACATTGGTAGGGAGTTTTCGGTTAAAAAGAGGTGGTGATAATGCTCGTGGTGGTGCGGTGAGGTGATGGCGTGGCCAGGGGGCCCTCCTGGCGCGGTGGAGCTGCCGCTGCACCAGCTGCCCAGCACAGACACCATCGACAGCGTGCTGCCCGCTGCTACCGTCATCGATGGACTACAAAGCAGTAAGTAGACACTTAGGGAGATAGTCATCATGATCAACCCATTGCCGGCTCACTACAGAGCACGGGTCTCCTCTCAATATGAGAAGGGTTTGGCCAAAGTCCACCACGCTGCCCATGTGCGGATTAGCAGACTTCACACGCCTTTGAGAACAATATGGATGTGCAGGTTTCCTCACGATGTTTTTCTTCACCGTTGAAGCAAGTGATATTTTAATTGTTCTAAAAACGCACATAACTCCGAAAATTTAGAGGTGCGTGCCCGGATTCGAATCGCCGACCTCTGTTTAGGAGGCTGACGCCCTAACCGCTAGGCTATCACCGCTTCAGGGAGCGTACAATCTATCGATGACAAATTTCAACTCGTTGACTCCGATCTTATTAAGTAGTTTCGACGTGCTGTTATATGGGATTTGACGAGAGTCTTTTTAAAAAAGAAACTTGATATCACAAAAATAAACTATATTAATTAAATTAATTCATATTATAATCGTACACCTCTAGAAAAATAAGTTATGGAGGTTTTTATTTTGATGAGTAGGTTTATGATAGCGTTTAGGTATATATACCTATGATATATATCTATAGCTGAAGCCCGTGTCTTCGCTTGCATGGTTTTGTTGTGTATATTCGAGAAAGCCTTATCAAAAATACCACAGGAATATTTTCTCTATTTGAGATTATGATCTACCGCTGTGCCAGATTTCATTTAGATGTATTCAGCCGCTCTAGTCTGATAGAGTAACGATGATTCATTTCATTTCACTTTCGGAATAAAAATACAATTATTCTCGTAAGTTAGATAGCTGTAGCCAGTAGGAACAGCCGATGTGTTCATCGGCTGTTCCTACTGGCAGACGAGAGGCCATATGCCCAATTCCTCAATTAAGGCAACTCCATATAACAATGTTCTCGTGTTGCTTGAAGGCAGCGGTTCGACGCAACACTCTTGATGTCATCTGTTTACCTGATGAGGAGTCATGATACGCCTCATTTTCCGGTATGGGATAAAAAGTATCCAATATCATTTTCGATCGATCGGACGGATCGACCGGTAGGTAGATACTTAATCTACCTACCGGTCGATCCTTTACTCTGTGATAAACAAAAACAAATCCATCCAACAGGAACCGTCCATGCAGCTTATCTGCTATTCCAGATTTTAATCTATGTCTGTGGCCAATTTCAGATTCGTTCAGCTTTTCTTACGCGATTGAGTAACAAATATATATCCAGCCAAACTTTCGCATTAAATAAAATAAGTAGTAAGTAAAAGTATTACTTAGTAAGCTTAAGACATAAGATAGAGAAACGTATGTATCTAAGTAATAAAGTATCTAATATTTCTCATAGTTTTAATTCAAACGAAAGAAAAATAATCATCAGAAAATAATTATTATATTATATTATGATTTATAGTGTAAAATGAATAGAATGATTACATTAGAGATATTAAACATAGGTACTACACCAAGGAGCTGTACACGTTTAATACAAGTTTAGTATAACTGTACACTCGAAGGTACAGCCACTTTTCCAACGGAATGTGCAGTAAGCAACGTTCCATACCGTTTCCGCTCCCTTCCCAACATATAGATACATCTAATTTCGATGATGTTTGTTGGCACACTGGAGCTGTAGTAGTAGCTAAACGTGAATTTCGGTTTTCACAAATCCCGTATAGGAATGATGGATTTGCTCGGGATAAATAGAGAAATTCTTGTCTGTCTGTTAGGCCATTTGTTTACTTTATTCCACAACAAGCTAGCCCTTGAATGCAATCACAGCTGATGATGGTAAGCGACGATGCGGTCCAAGGACTAATCTTTTAGGAGTATGGAAGTTATATTAAAGTCATACTCTATCGGTATCTATGCGACATCGTACCGGAACGCTATGATTACCAGGAATAAAACCCTTTGCCTTTCTTTAGGCTAAGAAATTTTGGTCTAAAATTGTTCCGTATTAATTTGGATATTCTACCTATTTTAAGACATCAACGAATTAACAATGGCACATATTTTGTGAAACCTCTCCGGACCATGCGACGAGAGTAAAGTCTTAATCATCATCAGAGCATTCATATTCCAGTGCTGGGGACAGAGCTTCTCTATCATAAAAGAGAGTTTTAGTGCATAGACCCACCACGCTGCCTAGCGTCATAACAATCATTCAAAACATAAGTGAAGGTCAAGCAGAATATATGCCTTAGAGAACTACGACGTAACTTACTTATTTAACAAGATGGTTTTAAGTCGAGCCGTACACACGATTCCCTAGTAGTGTTGTACTTGCGCGAAGTGGCTATTAGGCAGCGACGTCATAACTCCAAAACCACCTGACTGCACACACTGGCGCCAGCCGACATGCCGCTCGACTAAAAGTTCCTTTTAAATTATTGCCCTACCCTACCCTATATAAATTAACATACAAGTTAAAATCATACAATCATACTGATTCAAAATTATGATATTTAATAATAATGTAAGATGCAAACGAGAATATCGCAAACAATTTTGATTTTCTTCAACTTTAATCTCGCACCGCAATGTCCAATAGAATCTGCACCAATTAGTATTAATATTTATGTGTGATGTATGCAGGTTTTGTAACCTTTGTGTGGTTGTGTTAATATCAGTCATGTCAGCCAAAAATGTGGTATTATAGTTTTCGAATGAAGCAAGCCAATGCCTCTTATTTAGTAATATAGCTAACCCTGGTATATCTCCGCTGGCCCGAACATCTCAGCATTCAAGGTAGCAAATCGTTGCGTCGGATGGCACGTGAGCGCAACTGCACTCGCAAGTAAACGTACACATTTGCATCTATAAGTACTCTCGCGTTAGCCTCGCACGAGTTTTTTTGCATTGTCGTTGACGTATCGTACACGCGCTTGTGCTGGCAGCGTCTCCTGCCGTCAGCCGCTTGCATTAGCTACTCCTTTCACGTCCCGTTGTAAACAATGCACAGCGATCGTACTCGTGTGGTGGCAGGTCCGAAGCGACTGATTGTTGCGATGGAAGCCTGAGTCTTTTCAATAGAAAGAAAATCAAAATGTAATTATCACCTTTACAAGAGCGCGCCTGTTAATCCATTTTGTAAATCTAGTCCCCGCCCTTAGAGCCTGTTCCTCAGCGACAAGATAAAAAGTAGTGCGACACAAAGTCTTCGCCGTGCCCCCGCTCGCAGTTTGCGTAATAACACAATAAGATTTAGGCATCCGACATTCACCTCGCTAGGGCTTCCCCAACCTCAGTCAGTCCTCGGCGGGCGGCAGTCCATCATGTTGGTGCAAATCCTGATCATGATGTACATCGGCACTTGCCTCATGTTCTACGTGGCGCACGTCATCGACTACTACTTCACCGTGCTCTAAAGTGGGAGGAGTGACCTCGGGGAGATGTAGACCGGGAGCCGCCAGCCATGTGGATATCGTTGCGTTCCATCATCAATCATGATAACTTTGAGTACCTCGGTAAGTACCCACTACCCGCGTTACTAGGAACCCGCTGCGAGGTGCGGGCCTCTCCGCTCATATAGGAGGGTATGTCAGAGCTGCGAACCGCAACGCTACTCTAACGCAGGTTGGCGAACTTAAACGATTATTATCAAACCTTAGTAATAAAAACTGGGAGCGTAACGTGCTCTCCGAGGTACGGGGGTGGACAACGCTGACATTCATGGGTAGATAGCTTCAGATCGGTTCTAAACCAACATACATACATACACCTCTTAACTGATGCTCTGAATACACTCACGTAGCTTATATCGGTAATGGGAAATAAATGTAACTCTGTATCTAAAACACAACTGATAGCACCTCGCCGGTTGATAGCCGGTTCTGCTGTTCGCAATCAGTCGAGATCAGTCGACTGATTGCGAACCCGGCGGAACCAGTCCCATACGCGTCGACACTCGGCCATCGATGACTCGCCTCGTCCACGTGAGATGAGATTGGCTTATCGCAAGATAATAAAACAATTTTCACTTAAACACACTTCATTTCAAAATATTATCGCTGTAAAAGCGGTAAATTGTTATTGTAAATCCCCGACATATTGTCATCGTTATAAAGCGATTTTTTTACATATCAGGCGTCCAACTGCCTATTTTGTAATAAAGTTAATTATCTTAACAAATAAGTTATAGTTACGCAAATAAATTTTACAAAGTTACTTTTATTCTGGCAAACTACTTGGTACATAACAACGGAACCTATCTATCACCTAACAGCGGATTCTAAGGACGCAGAACCGCAATTGGCGCTGCGAAACATTCGTTTTTGTCAGGGGTTTGTTGAACAATTGCATTTTATCAGGTTACTACTTCCTACTTGCTGTTAGTATGTGTTTACCTGTCATATATCCATGTGTTTACCTGTCATGTACACCTATAATACTTCGTGCCTAATATAACGAATTTAACAAGTAATCGAGTCTACTATCTAACCGAGACAGCTGTACCAAACCCTCATGTTCGTAAAACCAACTATAATTGTCAAATGAAAAAAGAAACATTTCACTTTTTTCCCACCTTTATAGATAATAACTATCTTTTAGAAAACAGTTTTTCTAAATATAGAAATATTATTTCGTTTCATTTTAATTAATAATGTCTTTAAATATAAGACAAAAAAATTAAAATGTCAAAAAAAAAAAGACAAAAACCGAAGAGATATTTGGATCGTCTAGATATACTCGAAGATGACCAACAAACTAATTCTAAATTCGACAGTAGATACACCTGAAGAGAATTCTATAAAATTTGGGAAGAAGATTACACCCTACTTTTGTGTAAGGTACTTTTCATTTCGGTAAATTAAGGAGGTCTTGCGGGGTTATTACAATGTTCAACCACGTTATGATAAATAGTAGGCACTCAACTTTTCCACGCTAGGAAAAATAAAAATTCATTAAAATTTCATGCTAATGTAAATCGATACTAGTTCCCGCCCATATCTCTGTTCGACGGATATATTCATGCAGCAACTTTTAAATATTCGGGGATAAACTGTAGCCCTAACTCAAATGTCACTTCAGGCTAACCATCTAAGGCTAAGCTACAAGTAGGTATCTCTATTTTAATCCTACAGCCAAATGATAGCCGCGCGTAATGAGTAGGTACCATGTATGAAACAACCAGACATTCAAACTCACATTTATAACATCAGTTAGATTATAGAACAGGATATTATATTTATCATTAGAAATGTAATTCTCTGAACCAAACGCAACTATCGCAAACGCGTTCCGATTCTTGTTTTCGTCACAAGGTTAAGTTTGATAAGTAGTTCGAGGCGAACCGCTACCTTGTTAAGCCGAGCCGGGCCCTGATCCTCTGTGACATTGAGATCGCAACTAAGCAGTTCATGGAGCGCCCTCCGCGACGCGACGTTTCCTCGATGACTCTTCATGAATTTTAACAATTTACTTACTCGATGAACATCTTCCAAAATGCGCTCTCAGCGCACGTTTCACTGTGACACCGAAATGTATTCAAATTCAAAATAATCTTTATTCAAATATACCTTTAAAGGTACTTATCGTACCTAAACGCGAAAATAATTTACATATTAGTTATTTCATGGTGATAACTATATTCGTAAACTTAAAACTAAAGCTATGAGGGTTCCAAAGTCTAAGAAGAAGCCCACAACAAACTTAGCCGGGGTTTATTCGGTATGATGTAATAGTACTGAAGACCGGGCAGATTGGTCTGATTTGCGCGGATTTAAACGAATTAAGCTGAATCTTGATTGTATTCCGAAGACTTCCGCAGAGTGACGCCTAATTGTTAATTAAGAAACTGCAGGATTAGTGATCCTTAAAGGCGCGTTCTCGGGAGGCGTTTGTATTAGTGGTTTACTTTATGCGCTAAGCAAATCCGGAACGAGTAACTATTTGCATCGGCGGCGGACCGCGCCGCAACAATAGTCCCGAAGCTACATCTGTAAGTTTCGCGAGGCGCGCGCTGTGACTACTTGAAGTCTATTGTCGTGGAATAACAGCCACCTACCGCAACGACTTTCTGACTAGCATCTGATTGTGTGAAATAAACAAAAAAGATTATCTCGCCACCACACAAAATGAATATAAAGGCGTAGCGCCGCGGCTGCTTTTATCCTATTGTGGCTTGACAGGCAGTCCATCTGAAGTCCTCACTGAACATCTTTTTGATTGAAGATAGCAGCATAACTAGTGTTGACCACTTAATAGGGCAGTGGTTCAGTGCGTTCAGTCGCATTGTTGTAGTGAGGGCTCCCGCAGTCAGGAGATAATGAGCAGAACAATGCACGTCTCGGCCTTGAGGAGCGATCGATCGGCTGCAGCACGTGGCGGCCGGCGCTGCTCACATGCCACTTCATTTAGGCTGGCCAAGTCGTTACAGTCCACACACAGGGCCGGACAAATCTAAGTGGAGGTCCGCGATGATTTATGAATACAGCATTAGTGGTAGTCAGATGTAAATAAAAACTTAAAACGCAGCCAAATATGCAACAAGTGTTGAAGTAACACTGTCCTGTTCCAGAGGAAACATTATGAAAAGCGTAGAACTAAAGGAACGGATGAGCGACACAGTCGCCCAGCCGATTATTTTGAAATTCAAATTATTTTTCTATAAAACAAGTTAAATGTTTCGTATAAAACAAAGTTAAATGTTTCTATCTATTATATTAATCACTGTATATGCCTATATCTATAAGTATAATAAAACTATGTAACTGCACATTGAATATATTTCTAATAACTATCGGGAGAAGCTATACATCGATATATCTACAGAAAGTACAAAAACTTTTTTTTTAAATTATGTCAGCCTGACTTCCTGTCGTTGTATCTAGTCGGTGATACACCGTAATATACGGGCTCATACTCAGGGTTTAGGCTATTTTATATACTGAAAAGTAATATAAGTTTCATCCGATTTTTAATAACTAGCCAGGTGTTTGGATTACTTTCGTTTCGTCTAAATTTCCTAAAGATCTAGTGAAAATGATGGGAGATATGAGACTGAACTTTTAATGGGACGACACAAATCAATCACTTTAGACTTAACAATATTCAGTACACATGCCGCATGGTGAGTGAGGGTGTGAATGCCACATCTTATAAAATTGTTATAACTTACTAGACTTTCCTTCTACATAGAAGATAAATAATAATGCCATTTCAACTATTGTTACTGATAAAAATGATGTGAAAAAAGTGAATGACATACGCTTCTGTATAAAGTTATAATCAAATCCATGATCCATCCCTCAGCGAACTCCTCACAAAATCGTAGCAACTATCGTAGAGTACCGATTGAGGGGCAGTACAGAACATGTTCACAAAAACAACCTAACAAACCGTCAACTGAACATCCAACTCCAGCTCGGCTAAGTCCACCAAAAAATGATTAAACACAGACCGAGGTGACGACGACTTATGCGGCTCGCTAAAAGCATTTCCCCACTTGAACATACTTGGTCGGTTACCATACCAAACGGCACACTCGCTTATTCCCACAGGATTTATCTATACGGACAAAGTCGCAGGTTTAAGCTAATTAGCAATAAGGCTCAACAAGCTGGTTTTTAGTTGTTCTTTTAATATTTATGCAGCGCGAAGCTAACCGAAGATTTTAATTGATGGTTACTCATAACGCCAGGACGTTTGAGTAGATCTAGACCAAATTCTATATAGCTATTCTAATAGCACACATTCTAGTTTCTATCCCGAAAAAGTTATGTTTCTCTGAGATAGGTTTTGATTAGATCTCACATATAAACAAAAATTTCCACTGGAACAAAGTCACGGGAAACAATTGTCAATTTAACGACGACACAGGCATCCGCTTGTACGAATATATCACCATCTCAATATAACCATGCGTATTAAACTCGGCCCTCTTGAGGATGCAGGAACCATTCCGCCGTCGAGCTGTGTTTGGCCTCGCTGGTCGGCAGCGTGCGGCCATTAGCGCAACGCTGCCGCGCTGTCACCGGAGCGGACGTTGCACGTCACACTGTTTAACCAAAACAGCGGAAAACATAGTTGAACAGATCCCTCGCTCCACTTCCCAATTGACCTCAGCGAGACTGGTTCTGATAATTGGCTATTTTGTACCTGCAGTGACTTATACATAGGAACCTACATAAATTAACAATGTAATTTACATCAAAAATAAACACTAAATAATGTTACACAGAAAGCTTTGACGACTTCATAGTTTATGTGTATAAGTATTGCAAATCTGGAAAAATGACAGTTTGATTAGTTATTGTGAAATAGCCTCGTAAAAAAAAACATTTTTTCCTTACTAGAATTAGAGTATTAAAATTCTCTCGAATACAATTTACTGGCATGCCTGACCTCAGTTTGTTATTTGTGAGCTACGGACTAAAAACCTCCATTCTGCACTACTTCCCGGTATTGCTCGAAATATTGCACCAAGAATGCAGGCTCTATTTATTTAGTTGGTTCTCTGTCCTTTCATCATCTCCTCGAGTGGTCATGTTGTGTTTAAATCCCTAATTACCTTTTGTCTCATTTAACGTAATTGTTTCCTCAGCATATTAAATAATTTTGAATTTAAGAATTTTCTGGGTTAAATTATGCCAAAGTCTAAATCTCTTAACACAAAGATCTCTTTAAAAATAAGGTCACTCGTCACTAAAATCTCTTGCATGCTAGTATGTGTTAGCCAGCGAGAAACCTCCCGGTGTTTGCGTTCAAACATTCTTTAAAATTAGGTGCGAGTTTGCAGGTCCATGCTCTATTCCCTTTGTTTTTGATTTCGCTTCTCATCCCTTCAGAGTACTTTGCCTTTCTCTTCAGATGTGTCTGATTTTCTTGTCTCTTTGTACTTTCCAAAGCAGCCAAATTATAATTTTTCATGATACATTTTAGCTTTAAAGTAGCAGATTTTATTACTGTTACGGTTTTGTCAGGTCAGAATCTGGTGGCAATTCTAACTTTATTTCATCTCTGACTTTTTTTAAGTTTGCTTGAATGCACAATACGAGATTAGCCTCTAATAGAAGCCGGTGGAAACAATTAATCCGCACGAGGTTGCAAGGTCACCAGGACCACGATCTTCAGTAATGAAGGAACGACTGGAGAGAGAGAGAGATTGCAGCAAATAACTCTTTTAAAGTTAAAGTTTTGACATCGACACTGTGAAACTAGTGATATTCGTCGTAAGCGTAATCCGAGTATAGTCACTTTTCCACTATGGACTATATTATGTCGCAATGAATTGCAATCGACTTTTTCACTCTGTCATTCTAAGCTACAATAATCTCAACTCTCAATAGTCGCAAAGCAAATTTGGTGCCAAGTCAAGCCAAATAACCAGTTCAAGTTGTATTAAAATTTCAATTGAATTGAATTGAAATTAACCTACAGTACCTACTATCTACCTACCCTTCTGCACGATAAAAAATACTTTTCTACAATAGTAGAAAATATAATTTGGTGGCAACATTACCTTGCCTGTCAGTTGTCATTTTAGTGCGTTTAATTTCCACTTGTCGCTAGCGTTGTTAGACATTTAAACATCTAGTGATTTGAAAAATAGTTGTCGATAATTTTAATATTGTTCATTATTCCCGGCTTATTCCATCCCGAATAACTTTTTAAAAACGAATCTGAATGAAATAAGCCGGGATTATGTATAACAAATATTGTTTTAGACTTTAAATTTGCCTGCATGACGTATTTATTTTCCAAAGAGACTATTTGTTCACATACATAATGAAGAACATTAATGTCTTAATACAGTTGAGCGAATTTTTAAACAAAGTCATCAGCCAAACTTGCTACTCGGAATTATAAGCCTTGAAATAAGCAACAATTGCTTAAGAAAGAGGAAGACATATAAATAAAAGTCTAACTTGTGAATGCGTCAACATTTTTTTAAGACGTCATTGACAGCGTATATCGATACTTAGCAAATTCGCCTCTCTATTCATCAATATTCATATATTTCGTGTTTCGTATTGTTGTTGGACGTGGGAGGCGCAGGATCGATAGATCGCCTAGCGGATGTTTGTGATGTCAACACGTAACTCCTTGAGCCAAGTGCATAAACATTTGTGAAGCTTACTCTAACTATATTGCTCTAATTGACCATTGGCTGGACTGAAAGAATTTTACAAGTGCGAGTTGAAATGCCGAAAGCGAATCTTTTGGTAATGTTTTTGTGGTTTTGTTCGGCGACCAAAGTATTTCCCGGTGATAATGTGTGTCAAATTTAATGTGTTATTTAGTGTAGTGTGTAAACAGTATATGGGGTCGTGACTGGGGGGTGTTCTGGTGTGAATTTATGTGCGCTTTCGTGCGGTGGTGGTATGGCTCTCCGGGAGTATGTTACGAGGTTATTCAGCACCTACAACGTAATGGCGCCGTTCTCGCGCTTCTACAGAGCCATGGTGCTCAAGATGAACCAACGTAAGTACCAGATGGTATACATTTGAAGAAGGTCCAGCTGTCAGAGCCAAGAGCGTGATTGCATTGCTGTCATTGCCATGCCTTAACGCATATTCGTCTAACAGCAAGTATAATTTGCTATATTCCGCCGACAACCGGGAGATTAGTATAATATAACACCACACAAAATCACGAAAAGTAAAGTCGAAAGCTCTTGTGAAGTCAACATCTCCTGAGGCCATCCTCAAGTGATGTACGCACGTTTCGACCCGACTAGGTGGTAGGACCAGAGGTTCTAGTGGAAGATTTTGTGTGGTGTTATATTATACAAATCTCCCGGTTGTCGGCGGAATATAGCAAGTTATACTTGCTGTTTATTGTTTATCATGGACTTCCGCAAAGTAACTCCTGCTTCTATTCATTACTTGCATATTCGTCTAGCAAAACATAGAATATGAAGAACGTCTCCCAGAACAAGAAAGTGTCTGCCTCATGCCCACCATTGCAATCTAAGTAAAATTGGCCACACGCTGCAATGTGTCATTTAAATTAACTCATTGTTTATTGGTAATCTATAAGTTTTATTGTTATTAACCATCCTACTTCATTATATAAAGCTAGAAAGATGTATTGATGTTTCAAAACTACTGTATATATTTTACAAAATTTTACAGTAATACATTGAATACATCACAATAAGACATAGTCTATAACAAATAAAGATATTGTTTAAAATAGCCAAACTATATAGGAAACATATGCAATTATATGAAAAAAAATGCCCCCTGTTAGATTTAGATGAAGAAATTGCATGGTGAGATAGATGCTCTTTAAAAGCTCTACTAGAGTAAAAAAAGTACTAGAGTTAAAAAAAGTCACTTAAGTATTTTTAAGTCTACAACAAATATGTCTTTTATATAGATGCTGTATATTAGCCAAACATAACTTAAAATGATTGTTCATATATGCAGTGTACTATGCAGTGGTGGGCAGCAAGAAGTAAACAAATCTCTTTGAAATTAAATTAAAATATTAGGATGTTTCAAAAGAGCCTGTATCAGGGCCATTACAGAGTATATGCACAGCTCACATTTTCTAGTTTTCATTTACCTATAAGTATTTCTTAGTAAAGTAAAAGTTCTGAAAACTATAATCTGTCTATTTGAAGTTATCTTGGCTCAGACAGAAATGGATGCTACATGCATGCTATACAAAAAAAATCTGCCAGAGAGTGTTAAAGGTATGTGTAATGCTTGACCTTGACATCCAGCCCAGCATCTATTACAATCAAACTAGCTTCATTAATTAAACTGACCTTGTTCAATACCTTTTAATATAATCCTAATAGTAGGGGAGCCCAAGCGGGGATTTCGGGATTTACTCGAGCGCGGCAGATTAATATACAGGGAGATACCTTGTACGCGGTTATGTTCCTCCACCAAACATGAGCCCCATATATAAGGCCGCGCGTGAACGATACACGATCAGATTAGTAAAAAAAAAATTGACCATCAGAAATTCTCGAGCGCGTCAGATTAAGGTAGGGTGAGTTAATTACATCCTTAAAAGCGTATATTCCACTAATCTGACAATTTGAGAGTGACGTAAAGAAACGGGAGGGCAGCAAAGTTGTAAAAAAAAACGTCATCTCACATTCTCGAGCGTAGCTAAATTTTTTTTTATTTTGAAGGAAATAATTCAAGAATAACGAAAAATATATAATCTGACGATTTCCGCAAGCCGAAATAACAAAAATTCGCCAATAAAGTTAAATGCGTGCAGCTGGGTGATGCCTATATTTCCTTCTCCGCGTTTCTATTTCTTTATCACTCTTTCTCTATTTATTACTCTCTCCGTCCCCACTCTGGTTTCTGCTGCCATGACGCCATCACAGCTGATCATAAAGACTCATTCGAGGCATATTGTTTACAACGTGTTTCCAACGTGTTTCCAACGTTTTGGCTTTTTTTGCTATTTTAATATTATTTATGTTAATTAAAGTTTATAAATATTGTTAAAATGTGTATTTTGTGGTGAAAGTGTCTTACAAAAACTTTACAGTAGAAACATTAATCAATTAATTATAAAACATCAATTTTTTTTAAGCCTTTTTTATTTTTATTTTTTATAAATACATGTATTCTACATAAAAAAGCATACACTTATTTATTTTCATGCTATTTCTGGAGCTTTCTATTAATTAAGTTCAATTATTAAAAAAAAATTTTTTTTTTTTTGTCAGATTAGGCGAATCCCTCTAGATAATCGTCAGATTATGAGACAGTATGTTTAGAACATAAAGATGAACCATATATATCTTAATCTGACGCGCTCGAGTATTTCAAAATGGCGAATTTTTTTTTGCACATTATGAAACTCGCTGCGACTTTGCGTCACATCGGAATCGTCAGATTAGTGAATGAGAGCTTATTTTTGGTGTACTTAACACTCCCTTCTGACGCGCTCGATTAAATTTTTTTTTTTTTTCATTTTCAACCCTTACATACAACCACACGCATCATGCAAACGATCAGATTAACATACGTACATTATTAAAAATACGTAGGCCATTGATGCTATCAATATCTGACGCGCTCGAAGATGTCCATGCAACAGTTTTTTTTTACATATTTAAAAATCTATAGCCGCTTTCTCCACCGATGGAAAGGTATATATCATATAACATTTTTTTCTTCTTATCATCTAAGCTTTGCAACCCAATAGGTCTCTACGACGCTCGAGTAAATCCCCATTTAGCATCATGGGCTCCCCTACCATAATACTAATTACCTACTTACAATTGAGACTTTTTTATCAGTAAGGTCAGCTAGAAATTTTAATACATAACATTTAATTATGAAAAAAGGAAAATTTCATTTAATTTGTCAAAATTAATAATACCTACTATTAATTAAAAACTAAACTGTGGCAGGTTATCTCTTCCGACCTCAATATACAACATACAATATACAAGTAGTATTTATTATATACTCTGTACTATATATATAGTAGTATATACTAAATACTACTTGTATATTGCTGGTGCCAAAGATCAGGTTTCCGTGACAATAATCCCTTACTAGTTTAATAAATGCAATTCTGCTGAGTGAAAGATTGACCAACAAACAAAATAACTTTTACATTTATGATATTTTTTTAATTTAAAGTATTTTGTGCCTCACCATTAATCTTCCCAGAACAGAGTAAACTAGTTGGATGGAAGAAAGTCATTGAAAAACATAGTATACTTGTAATGAGGCAATAACTAGAGCCAGACACATATTGTTATAAAGCAAGATGATCTTGTATAGGGGTTTTAGTTGCATGATATAGGGCTGCAAATGATACACAAAGCCTTTCAGTAGCCACAGTCAAAAAACGTTGACCTCAAACAAGACATAAATTCATTTTATAAAAGAGAACTGAATGCCTGTTTCAATCCTATACATATACACCTGATTTTAATGAATGCATATGAATTAGTAAAAGCATTATAAAATCCCAGAGGATGTGGTTGTTTTGTCATCCAAGTTGGATATATTTGTGAAACAAACATATAGTAGGTATTATTGGAGCTTACTATGTGTACATACGTGGGAAACAAATATACAAGTAAAAAAGTTTCATACAATAATAAGATAATGGCCTGGCACAACCTGCTGCTAGTTTATGACTAAAAAATATATAAATAAAATTTTATTAGACTCTCAAGACTAGCTGTTCTGAGCTTCCAATGCTAAGAAGCTCATGGTTCTGTAAGACCTTTTTTTTTTTTTTTTAACGTGGGTAATCCTCATGGATACCCACGTTAAAAAAAAAAAAAAATTAAAAAAAAGTTATGTCAGACTCTTACTGACTAAACCCCCACGGTGCATATCCTTTCCCGCCGCCTGGTGGCCGGGTCACGGGTTTCGCTCGCGCACACAACCGCAACCAGGCCGGCATGGTTCTCTAAGACCTACCTTAATAATAAGTTTGTACAGAGATTTACAGCTAAGATACATTTATTTTTTTTTTTTCCGCTGGGAAATGCTTTTACGCATCCCCTCCGGAGGCGACGCAGGCAAGACTGCGCCGCTTCCGACGGGGTATGTGGGACTCCCCGGCGGCCAGGCTGGCGACCAGAATACCCACTAAACCCAGCGATGCTCCTTCGCGTCGCCTGGTGGCTGGGTCACGGGAACACTGATGCACTCGACCGCGGCCCAGCCAAGCTAAGATACATTAGAAACTGGTAATCTGGGCCTAACTAAGCTATTTTTATCCCTAAAACTAATAGGGATTCTTCAGGATAATTAATAAAGATTTTTGTTGATTTTACCCCATAACTCTATTCAATTAAAATCGCTTTAGATATGTTTAAATTTTTTTTTATATAGTTACGTTTCCCAATATTTTAAGACCAAACTGCTGCTGCTGGCAGTTGTAGCCACCAAAATCGAGGTAACTCCTCTCAAATAAAAATCATTTAATAATTAAAGTATATAAGGAGAGTCATTGAAGAGATGTAATTTATCAAGTTACCTTCAAAGGGAGGCGAGGCATTGCGTGCCATTACCCTCGACATCAGCTTACGACTAGTCAGAGGTCGTGACGTGCCGTTTATGTACCTACGAGTACGTACGACTTAGTGTACGTTCAAGGGTAAGGGCAGGTGGCCCTGAACCGTAGTTATAACTTCTAGTGGCTACATGTAATTGGATCGTTAGCTGTTTCTAACAAGGTACTTCCGAATTGCCGATTTCAGAAATTAATTACAGTAAATCTCATTAAGATATCGGTCGGCCTTGGGGTTGGGTTGTGTGGGTCCTGGGGAAACCCTTACCCTTCTATTGTTCACTTCCGCAGAACTCCACCTTATTTTATATACTTAAATACATCATAACTTAGAAACAGAAGTTTATTTTTATATTTTAGTCTCCAAAAAGTAAGCTCCTGATAGCATCTTACCTAGAGGTTAGTGATGATGTCACCTAAGCAGGATCGGGCTAATACATAGGTATACCAGTTTTATGAAACTTATACTCTTTAATTGTTATATAGTACGCGACAGTGTTCCGGCACGCTTAATCGCTTGTCGGCACGTCCTTGTAAATTAAACCAAAGTGATTTGAACTACGTTACTTGTGGAAAAGAACAGCACTATTTTAAGCCCACCTATTTATTTTGAAAGTAAAAGAAATCGGCGTATGTATTGATAATTTATATTCTAAAGTACACACATATATTACTTGATTGGAAACTAAATATTTAAAATGCTCCAGTGTTGAGGTAGACCAGGTGTGGTTCGTCGAGGTATAACAGTGAACATTTATAAAATCGTATTTGCATCTTCTGCTTCAAGTGGCACCCTAAACTAAGGTCATCCATATTAAACCATTATCGTACATTTTCCAGCAATAAAATTAACCATCGGTCATATCTTCGCTTGCCCTTCCTCTTGCCTTAAATAACGGAAACGTATTTTGAATCGCGTATTATTTGTCCTAGATATTCTAGCTTAGCGCACCTCGTGTAATTGTGTGCACTATAAAAATATTTATCAGTAAACGCGTAATATAAACACAGAATGGTTAGAGTTACGCGTACATTCAAATTCCCATTAACGTGTTGTTAGTACTTGTAGTTACATCATTTTATTATTTTTAACAGTGACAGTTTGATGACATTGTGTTTAAAATTAGTACCTATCACGTACCTACTAAAACTTACATTCATTATTCTTTATTTGCATTCTGCCTTTAGGACACAATATCAAATTCAACAAACAATCCTATAGCTAACCTTTATGTTTTTTCGTTACCCGAATACCAACTATGGGTTATGTTTTTCGCACCTATGTGGTATGTATGTATGTAAATGTATTTGTGTATTTATTTATTTCCTCGTATCTAGATGGATTTCGACGGATAAGGTAACGTTATATTATGAGGAAAAACTCTGAGTGTATCGACATAAAGAAAATTATTCGTAAGTTTCGGACTTTTTTGTGCTAGCATATTGATTATTGAGATAGACTTGTCTTTCTAGCGGAGATATCATCTTGCCTGATGATGGAGCATGGCAGGGTAGGATTCCGCAGGATATCTCAAAATTTGTATAAAACCCGTTCCTATAATACAGAACATCTCGCAATGACCGAGTCTTAACTAACATATAAAAGCTTTTTACAGAGTGAAAGAGCTCTCCAAGAATCCAGAAATAAATAACCTCCAGAATATTCTTGGAAATGCATTTGGTAACGTTTTCGAGCGTGTTAAAAGTTTTATTGCTTTGCGTTGGAAATTAAAAATACCTACACTTGACCGTGATGCGCGGAAGTAGCCGGGTACTTTACTGATAACGGTGGAATACTATGAAAAGTTGTCGTGTCCCAGACCACTCTGTACCAGAAAATAACTCGACAGATGCTCTCGACTAGCGGACCGCGACTGACTGACTAAACTTACCTCACAACAATTTACCTCGCGACGTGAGTGATGGTGATTGAATAAAATGTAAAAAGATGACCAATGCGGGGCGCCGCTAACGACGTCGTCACTGTCGTATGCGGCTGAAGATAGATTTGAATAATAAGCAAAATCGCATCAGCCATCGCCTGTTATACGCGCCTGAATATAATCCATAGCTGATTAACATAACAGCTATAACCTACGAGAATAGAATAGAATACGAACATATTTTGGTCTTGCAATTATGTGTAGCTCCGATACATTCAACTAATTAAATAGTATGCAAACATTCTACCTACTATTTTCGAAAATTCTTAATGTTTATAATAGAATAGGAGGCTTCGTAAACCAGCAACAACATTTGCAGTTTTCATTTAATTTCAACCAAAAAGAATTAACTTAAAATATATTTTCATAGTATGTAATAATCTCTAGAGAGTATTGTCGCTTAACATTCATCATCAACATCATGATTAACCCATTCTCGGCTCACTACAGGTTTTAATTGTAAATATTCGTTTATATTATAGAAACATTTTTCTTTGAGCCAATTCTTCAATTTAACCTTAAAAGTTTGGAGAGGTAGGGCTTGTATGTGAGGGGGTAACCTATTAAACAACATTACAGCCATGTAATAAGCATTTTTTTTTAAATATGTTTAAATTACATTTTGGTATATATATATTTTGTTTGGATACCTCAGATTTTTTTTAACGCCTTTGCGTTCAGATCCTCAATGATGCCGCAGTTAATATCGTTCGATATCTCAGACGAGTCAGAGAGTCTGTATATAAATATATAAAGCGCGTTTAGCCTTCTGACTAAAGAAATACTGTCTATAACTTTCTTTGTCAGAGTACGTTCTATAGATCTCAGCCTGAGCTATACCTTGATTTTATTTTCCGAGCAAATAACGTAAGCTTATCTTATCGGCAACCGAGTACTTCAATAAGTAGAGTAATGTTATTCTTCTAATTCAAAATGTGAATCAGAGCGTATCACGCTGGACAATAGTCAGCGCTAAATGGTTGATTTCTAGGCACACCTTTTTCAAATATCAATCGCGGCTCCCAGTTCCGGTGCAGTCTCATTCGTCACCACGTCGGCATAGTTCTGTAAGGTCATCGGCCACGCTATACTCTCACATCATTTTGCAACGATTCTTAAGGATTTTTTTTCTTATGCTGGGTGGCTTTTGGGCTGATTCCTGAGATTGATCGTGACTGAATCGTGCTTGTTCCGTGGATGTGTCGGCAGAGCGGAAAGTGTTCCGCTGATCCGCCTCACTAATTGTCGACTGGTCGAGCTTTCAAGGCTCGATTTAGGAAAATATAGTATATTATGTGACCCTTATTTATAGAACTAAGGTTTTTTTGCTGTGTTTGAGAGCAGTTTTGTTGCTATCTCGAAACTCTGGAATTTCCGTAATCCCTCAACTGCATTACGAGCCGGTAATTACAATGGCCGCAGCGAGTGAATGAATAAATGGAGTCGGCATCACATACATTTACCGAACGACAGAGAGTTTATGAGAGTATCCGAGTTATCTAAATCCAGTTATAATTGTATAATACAGGCAATGTATTACATCCGAAGTAGTTTAGAGGTAGTCCTAGAAGGGCTTATGTGAAAATATCAATTTTATTAAACCATTAACTTAATATAGATCACGAAAACGTTTTAGCTGCTTTTATAAAAGGAAGTTCTAAAATAGTTTTACCAAAACAAAAAATCATTCGTATGTAAGAAAAACATTCATTTTTGTTTATCGGAGAACTATAACTAAAATATTTCCAAGAAGCTATGGATGCTAATGATGCTTGCTGCGGAAGGTGGATGGTGTCTTCTGCTAGACCTGATCAAACAAAATAAAATAAATAGCAAATCTCCTGCCTATGCGCGCCCCTTTTACTGTAATTATTTATATAAAAAAAAATGGCTTCTATCGGGATTGGAGGCGCACTTGAGAGGCCACAGCTGGAGGCTGCAGCGAGCACGGTGCACTCACTCAATGGTCATTCGCAGATGAGGACGAGGTCACGACGTCGGGCGTCACGGACGGCGCGCTCGACGATCAGAACCGCGTCATCTTCGTGAACCGCCCTCAGCCGCAGAAGTTTGTCTCCAACACGATATCCACCGCTAAGTATAGGTAAGTTACTTTTCATTTTATAAAAGAGAACATTATAATTTTTTAACTTTACTAAAACTAACACATTACTAAAATTAGCATGGCATGATAAATAAAAACATGTCATAATTAGAACCTTGTAAAAAGCGCTGTGGACCTGTCCATGAGACATCAATAGCTGTACGTTCAAATATCCTATTTTAGTATTTCTATAAAGCGAATCGTAAATTTTGAGAACAAGAGTTTTAACTCCCAACGCTGCTCCAATAAGCCAACGTCGCACTAGACTAACTATTATCATTATTGAATGTTAGTCATTAACGCCGCGATCGTAGGGACTGAAGGCGTAACGTGTTCTCTGAGGGTATATAATTTCTTTACTCTATTGCTGGCAATTTTCCACCTGATCTGGGCTTCGAACTGCTGTCTTGTAATTTGGCGGACTCCCTACTATTGCGTCTAGCATATTACTGGTGCCCTGGTTTAGGGATTATATTCCTTAGGTTAGAGGCGTCACGGTATCTCACATAAAATATACACAGCGTGAACTGTGAGGTCAATTGTCACGTTGCGCATTGCCAAGCAAATTGTGCTTTAATCTATTAGAATTGCTCAATTACTTTTTACTGAGACTAAAATTTAATCAAGCGAGCCGCGCCGTTTTCAGTCCCCTCCGCGTGACGTCAGCGGCGCGACCCTGGCGTCTCCTATTATGTCGATGGAGTCTGCTGACCGGCATACTGATTCAGGCGACTCTGTAATCTTCATAATTGTTTGGGTTCGTCCAATTTGTATAATTGTTGGCATTGGCGAGTAACCTTCACGATACACTAATGATGGAAAACTTATCGTGATTACACGAAACTTTCATGATCATCATCATTTTCGACGATGAACTAAACTTTATTTTCAGCGATTCCTTTCTAACCATGGAGTAAATACAGAAATAAAAAAGTTATTGATGAATACATTTTAAACAAAATTCTTTTCAAAAAACTCATTTGCCAATGTCCCGGTAGAAAGGATCTATTGTCTCTTGGGTCTAACGATACTCAACCAAAGCTGAACTATTCAGTGAACTGAAACTATTCAAGAGGCGCTACCAAGCGAGAAAAACGTTTCAATCAAAAGAAAGCGAAAGAGAAATCAGCGTAAAATAACCACCAAATACTGGTCTGGCATTTTTTATAATATCAAGACATGCTTTGTTTATGGCAAGTTTTGTATCGTGTCGAGAAAGAATATTTTATTAATCGGATTTATAAGCTGAGTACTTATAAAAAGGTCATCATTGATAATATAGGATTATTAATGTTCAATTTTTGGGTCAAAGGCGTCTTGTCATAGAATAATGAGTTGAGACCCACAACGCTGATCCAATAAGCGCTAGCAGACTAAGGTTAAAATTTACAATTAAGACGCTAGGTAAAGATTTTTATCAGGTGCTAGCGATAGTTATCGGGATTGCTCTCCGAAACGCGAAGGAAATGTCTATATTCTCTTCACTAAATGCATTGGAATTTTCCTTATTTTATGTATGTTAACACTTACACATGCATTTTTTCGCAAGTACATTGGTCGCGAATCAGAAGCTCCATCGAAAACCTTGAGAGAAAGCTAAATCGGCCAGTGCGTTGAACGGTATTGTTTTCGCGCGACTCTCGCGGCGGCCTGGCAAACTGCCCAGAGCTCCAAAACACCCGAATATTCTGCTCTGACTTACAGTTAATTGTTTACGTATGCCATATGTTGTAGAATGTAGGTTCGTCGGAGATCTGTGCTGACTTTGTGTAAAAACTAGTGTGTCGCAATCTAACTATTTAGCATTCCGACTTAACAAAATGTTATTGAGGAAGCTTTGGTCTTTTAACCTATGCCAAATAGATGTTTTGGAGATTTTCAATTTCCTCAATGGCTAATTTACACATAGCGTCTTCAACTGCATATGAATATATCGAAACTCACACAAAATAAATGCTCAATGTTTTTATACTACATATGTATACGTTTCTTTAATTTAAATAGGAAAATATTAATCCCAATTCAAAGATTACTATCAGTGGAATATTTTTTTACTGATTATTACATAGATGAGTGTAGTTAGTAACTCAAATAATATTTAATAAAAATATTCCTTGTTTAAACATTGTCATTTATCAACGCATGGAATACCGACGCCAGACATTCGACATGACCATTGACCACAATGTAACGCCGCGTAGGATCGCTGCCAAATCGAAAGTGGTATGGATGAGCACCGAGCAAAAGCTCGCTCGGACATTTTGCTGGCGGTCATTGTTTACGACTGCGAGTCATACTCGCAGCCACTTGGCAGGGTTCCAGAAGTTTTATTTGATGTCACAGGCCTATCGTGAGCTTTTACGAGGATTGAGCATATATACGTGTCCAGATATACTGGTGATAAATTTGCATTTGTGTACATGCCCCATAGCTTAGTGTATGGGAGGATTTAAATATTCCATGAACGGGCTCCGTGAAACACATCTAGTTTAGTCAGTTGTAAGTTTTGGGCGAGACTTTTTAGTTTTTCCATGGCATAATTGCCAGATAAAGCGTGCGTCCGTTACTGGCAGGGCACTACCCTTTTACATCCAAATCACTAAGCTGCTTATATTTTTAAAATGGTATGTTATCATAGAGAATTTCGCCACCGAATAAATTCAATGCTTCAATTCTAAGCGACTTGGCTCGTATACGTGTTTCCTTATTATTTATTCTTTTTTGCCTGTGAACTGGTTTCTTGGCAAATTACCTTCTTTCCCTCTGGAAAATCTTTTATTCTAGCCTTGTTCAAGTCCGAAAATTAAGTTTTTAAAACTTATTAAAACTAACTATTTGAAAGTAATGATGTTCTGACAAAAGCATGTTTAGAATTTTCTGTGATGTAATCTGGTTCGGCCGTTGCTAGTTACCATCCTACTGTCAAAGACGCGTCGCCAACCGATCTAGGGTTCTGGCTCAATTTTGCGTAAAATCAATTAATAGACTTACCGTACACGTACGTACGTGACTTATTTGTATAGAAAATGAAAAAAAGGACAGTTACATCAGCATCTCTTGAATCAATTAAACGTCTAAGCGTCTCTCAAATTCACACAAGCACACTGCTTTGCCCACAGTTTACCATCGTTCGTCCCGCTGTTCTTGTTCGAGCAGTTCCGTCGCTACTCCAACTGCTTCTTTCTACTGATCGCGCTGCTGCAGCAGATTCCTGACGTGTCGCCCACGGGCCGCTGGACCACCCTTACGCCGCTCATCCTCATCCTTACTGTCAGTGCCATCAAGGAGATTGTTGAGGACTTTGTGAGTATATATATTCTGTAGCTCACTATATCAGTTGTTTCTGCTGACCGCAGCAGCAGATATATCGCCTACGAGCCTCCAGACCACGCACGCCGCTTATCCACATCTTCACAGTCGGTGGCATCAAGGAGTGTTTCAGGAAGAGTTGGGTTCTTACCTAATTTAATAGACTTGAAGGGATCGGCCGTGACGTTTTTAGCTGTAGCCGAAGCTTCCCGCCACACCGGACATGAGGCAATTTTGAAAATATAAACACCCGGGATTCAAACCCTAACTGCCGTAATATAAGACCGCAACGTTCCTCGCTGCTCCAGACATGTTATTAAAAATAAGTAAATGGACAAACACGATCGTACGTGCCATACTTGATATTGGATTGCCTCCTATGTATTTCCAATTAATAATTGTTTTGTAGATCAACGTATCACCGAGCTTTCTCATTTAGAGTGTTGGCGCAGAGAACCTTCTATGCAGAGTACCGTTGCCTATACTGTCTTCTATTTGCACAAAACGGTAACAGTGAAATGTTTGCAGAAACGTCACCGCGCAGACGAGGAGACAAACCGGCGGAAAGTGGAAGTGCTCAGGGATGGACGGTGGCTCAGTATCCGCTGGGAGAAGCTGCAAGTGGGTGACATCTGCAAGGTGCTCAACAACCAGTTCTTTCCCGCGGACCTCGTCATGCTGGCCTCGAGGTAACTGTCCCGCATTGCAAATACATACAATTTAACTAAAAAACTACCCCGCTTCCGTCTTAGAATCCGTCAAGGGTTAACTTGTAGTGAAATAAACAACAAAAAAACTAAATTCATTTGTTTCACAACCACCTAACCGTATGTGGCTCTCCCCGTAAAACCAAATAACTAGCGAGACGTATTGTCTTCTCCTTGCCACCGAGGGACGCTAAGCTCGCGAACTTTGACTTATCACTTGATTTGAGTCGTGTTCGTCGCAGACTTTCAGGAAATTTCTTGCCAAAAAGAAATTAATTTATTACAGACTCATCTTGGTCTCTTTCATCATGTTTGTGCAAATTTTGCAGTGAACCTCAAGGCATATCCTTCATCGAGACGTCCAACCTGGACGGCGAGACCAACCTGAAAATCCGCCAAGCCAACCCCGACACGGCGCCGCTCGACAACGTCGCCGCGCTGGCGGAGTTCCACGCCACGGTGCAGTGCGAGCCGCCCAACAGGCATCTCTACGAGTTCAACGGCATGCTGAAGGAGACTAACACCAAGTGAGTGAACATCATATAGCATTTACAACGACAACTTCGTGTAACGTATACAGCCTCATCAGCTCCATGATGACTTGTGAATATATACCAAGAGGGTGTACCCTTGCAGAACCATACCGCTGGGGCTGGAGCAGATGCTGCTGCGCGGCTCGATGCTGCGCAACACGGCGTGGGTCATCGCGCTCGTGGTGTATACGGGCCACGAGACCAAGCTCATGAAGAACTCCACTAAAGGTATCGAACTTGCTCGAACTCTAAAATAGTTTTGTTCAAAAAACAAAATCTGTGTTTGAATAAAATTTCTTGTATATTCCGAGTGAAACGAGGCAACTGAACGTTGGTTATTTGTCCGTCAGCGCCGTTGAAACGCTCTTCCATCGACCGGCAGACCAACACCCAGATCCTGATGCTATTCATCATTCTGCTGGTGCTGTCGCTGCTCAGCGCGGTGTTCAACGAGCTGTGGATCCAGCAGCGGAAGCACACGGACTGGTACATCGGCCTTAGTGGTGAGTGGTAATGCGCTTAAGGAGCGCCGCGTTTGTACCTCTTTAGCATCTTCTGCTGCGTAGTATCAAATTGGTACGGGAACTGCATATATAACAGCAACTCATACATTACTGCGCATTAATTGGATCATTGAACAACACTTTACACCAACTTGGTCTTGATCTATCACCATCTACTTTGTGTTTGAAATGGCAACTTGTACTAACCTTGTACTACCGTTATACATTCTACAATACATGCGAATAGTATTTTTTTGCACTATATGAAACGAAATTTTCTTGTTTCAGATGCGCAGAATGCCAATTTCGGATTTAACTTTTTGACGTTTTTGATATTATACAACAATCTTATACCTATATCCTTACAAGTAACTGCTGAAATAGTGAGATTTTTCCAAGTGAGTAACTTTTATTTTTATAATCTAAAAAAGTGTATAAATTTTCAACAATACTGAAATTTAATTTTTCTTTCTGATTCATTATTGCTTACTAGATAATTGGGTCAAAGGCGACCCTAATGCCTTTTGAAATGAAACAACAGTGTAATGTATATAATATAAATACGTGTCTGAGGTATTGATCTAACATAACACCTCCCCATTTGATCGCGCGGTACAATTATATTTTCTAATCTCCTTCAGGCGAAGTTCATAGCGATGGACAGCGAGATGTACCACGTGGAGACGGACACGCCCGCGTTGGCGCGCACGTCCAACCTCAACGAGGAGCTGGGCATGGTGCGCTATATCTTCAGCGACAAGACTGGCACCCTCACCTGCAACGTGATGGAGTTCCGCAAGTGCTCCATCGCCGAGGTAATACAGTCAAAGGCGCGCGCACGGCCCGCTCTTACTCCCGCAGGTCATCCCAATGTCTGAGCCTGCTCTTCTACCTCCCATTACCATCTTCTACCATTTAAGCGTTAATATCTGTGTTAATAATGATACTGATATTTTTTTTAAGTTTTATATACATGGGTACGCACAGTTGCGCACGCAAAGTTGCGTCCATGATAGACGTCGACTATTGAGTAACAAGATCATATGATGTGGATAAATACTCTTTTATTACGATTGGTAAAAATAACTTCATATTTGGCAGTGGTGGTGGCACAATACCTCTGCCAAATATGAAGGTATTTTACTTATTACATATTGTTCTTAGAACACTTACAAAGTGAGTTCATTTTGTTTTATTGTATTTGAGTTACTGTTACATTGTGTACAGTTACTTTCTTCTATTCATTTGTATCGTTTGTGTGGCGGATCCCAACTTTCATTCTGAACTCCATAATGTAATGGTGGTGCTCCAGGTCCCTGCTCCACTCCTGCACGCATCTGTACACGCAAACATAAACTTCTCACTTGAAAGAGGAGGATCATTACTTTTATTTCGAAGATTACGTTAATGTATGCCAATCCCTCCAGGTTATATACAACAAGCCCGGCCCCAACGAGAGACTAGAAGATACCCTCCTCTACCAGAACCTGGACAACAACCACCCCAGCGCCCCGGTCATATCGGAATTCCTTACCATGCTGGCCGTCTGCCACACCGTCATCCCAGAGGTGGTGGACGGCGCCATCAACTACCACGCTGCTTCCCCCGGTGACTATTTATTTTAACTCTCAAGTTTACTGCAGATGTCGATTAAAATATTGTCTTCTGATTTAAATCAGACAAAATTCTAAATCCTTAATTGTTACCGAATTACGCTTGAGTGGTAATGATCCGGGCACAAAGCTCGGTAGACCGATGTTATGTCAGGCTGCTGGAGTGATCCTTAGCCGGAATACAATCAGGCGAAAATTCTTACGAGTGACTAATGCCCTTCTGGGCTGGGTCTACTACTGTAGACATTCGTAGGTTTGGATTGTAATAATGCAGATTATATATTTGACAGTCAAAATTATTTTCATTTACATTATATTTTGAATTACAACGCACAAATGATCTTTAATAGGTTTATCCGGCTCGTCCAAATCAATTGAGTTTAAATAATTTCGTTGGAAATTGTGAAATTCGACCGATTGTAGATAGACGAAATGATGGATCCCAATCTTTTTTAAAGAGTATAATATAATAATCGACACGCCTGCCCCGCCAGACGAGCGCGCGCTGGTGGCGGGCGCGGCGGCGTGGGGCTGGGTGTTCGCCACGCGCACGCCGCAGGCGGTGACGGTGCGCGCGCGCGGCCGCACGCTCACCTACATCGTGCTGCACGTGCTGGCCTTCACGTCCACGCGCAAGCGGATGTCCGTCATCGTGCGCGCGCCCACGGGTAACCTCCCACGCCCGGATTACACACATTACATAGCGATATTTTGAAAAATGACAACATTGTGTTTGTTTTATCTTTGTTAGAATCTCTTTAATTGTCAAGTTATTAAATCAATATTAAACAATTTATATATTATAATTAAATATAATGTATTATGTTTATGGAGTTGATTACTAATTAGTCTAAATCTTGGAAGGGCTTCTTGTTTGGCAAAGCGTCCTTCATATGCAAACCGCCCATTCAAGCTTTAAAAAAAATCTCTCTCAGGGTAGTTTATTGGACTCGTCAGCTTTAATTGACGGTGAAAATTAAGATCATCTAAATATCAATCCACATAATATTATTAATAAGCAATATAAGGAGACATTGGTGGTCAAGCTTTGCCATATGCCTTAGGCGAGATAAAGCTGTTCTGCAAGGGCGCGGACTCGGTAATCTACCCGCGGCTGGCGGGCGGGCCGCGCACGGCGCCCTACGCCGAGGCCACCTTGGCGCACCTGGAGCACTTCGCGGACGAGGGCCTGCGCACCTTGGTATTTGCCGTCGCTGAAATACCGGAACACGTTTACAAGGTATACGCTCATGAACGTCCATTGCTGTTCATATAGGAATACGATTGATGTTAAGATCCTCAAAAGAAATCCCCGGGTAATGCCATCAAAGCGAGGAATGAATTTGGTCCTTGAATATAATATATAGCCCGAAACGTTGTCAAGTGTTACTTGTTAACCGGAATTGTGTGGCGTGATTGTAATCGAAACGAGTGTATAGCTTCAAATAACTTTTATAAGTTATCCACTTATTTTTGCATTGTGTTACACTGTATGCAGGACTGGTCGAACACATACCACAAAGCGAGCATTGCGATACAAGATCGAGAGCAGAAACTCGAGGAGGCCGCCCTGCTCATCGAGAACAACCTGCGGCTGCTCGGCGCCACCGCCATCGAGGACAAGCTGCAGGTGAGGCGAACTACGGCTGGCCGGCCGGCTGGCTGGCCTGTCCGTCATTTTCTAAACACATTTCGGATCTACTCGATTTAGTTTCCTACTCTAATATTAAACGCGCAGCATCGCAAACGGCGATCAATACTTTACTGTTTACAGTCGCGTAAAAAAATTGGTATTAAAAAAAAAAATAACGTTCCTCTGATTGCTTTCTGATCGAAATGCCAATACGTCCGTGGCACGTTTACAGAAGTACAAAGCGCTTCGTTTCCAGCGTAAAGGTTGAAAATACGTTTCACTTTAAACTCCTTAGTCATTTACCATTAGTTGCCTTAAATATGTCATCCATGTACGTCGCATTTCTTCGCCCCAGCGGCATTGCATTGTTTCTGTCCTATGCATATTGAATCTACGGCCCCGTCGCGTTGTCAGGACGGCGTGCCCGAGGCGATAGCGGCGCTGCTGAAGGCGAACATCCACGTGTGGGTGCTGACGGGCGACAAGCAGGAGACGGCCATCAACATCGCGCACTCGGCGCGGCTGCTGCACGCCGGCATGCCGCTGCTCATCCTCAACGAGGACAGCTTGGACGTGAGGCGCCTGTTGCTTTGAAAACAACTTCCTACCGAACACAATTCCAATATACAGCCTTTCAAAGCTGAAGTTTCATGTGAAGAGAAAAATCAGAGAGTCGATTATTTAAATGCTCTTGTTGAAATTCAAGCCGTTTTTATAATTTTGTCCAACTCATATAGCTTTTATATATTGATATATTCTTTATAACGCACAAATTAGTTAAAATAATACAAGGAATAATAACATGGACATTATTTCTTCCAGGCTGACGCTTCCTTCCGAAGAACAGTCCAAGTGCACGAGTCGGACTGATACATACGGCGTTTGTTTTAAATCTATGTATGGTGTATTTTATCAGGGTACCCGAGAGAGTTTATCCCGTCACTTGGCCGACTTCGGTGAGAATCTCCGCAAGGAGAACGAAGTGGCGCTAGTGATCGACGGTCAGACACTGAAGTACGCAATGGGCTGCGACCTCAAGAAGGACTTCCTGGACCTGTGCGTGTCGTGCAAGGTCGTCGTGTGCTGTCGGGTGTCCCCCATACAGAAGGCCGAGGTCAGTGCACCACCTAAGTAGTTCGGAAAACGCAGCTTCCGTAGATGAGATCAAGCTAGTCGCTAAAAACTGGAGAAGGCGTTACAAATCATCAGATAGTGGAACTCCGCCGTGGAGCCCACGGCGATTAATGCATCAATAACCTTATTTAAATATAAACAAAAATTATAGTTACTCATTTAATAAATTGTCTTAGTATAAAGTGAAAATAGAAAAAAACAACTCATACAAATTAAATAAATCTTTGAAGGTGGTTGAAATGGTATCTCGGGCTACCGGAGCGGTGACATTGGCTATTGGTGATGGAGCCAACGACGTCGCAATGATTCAACGCGCCTCGGTGGGCGTTGGCATTTCTGGCGTGGAAGGGTTGCAAGCGGTCTGCGCCTCGGATTACAGTATTGCGCAGGTATCGTACACGAGTGTTATAACTGCTAAAGTTATTTCTCTCTTACCTTCACTTACCTTTATTGCTGTGCCTCGATGATATTATACGAAGTGAGTTGCAAAAGAATTCCCGCTATAGGCCGCCAGATAATATAGGATTTACAACTAGACAGTATTTATATTCAAAGTTTGAATAAATATTTTTAAAATCATCTCATATATTATTTGAGTTGTCGGTCAGCGTACTTTCTAGATACATAGATAAGTAAGAATCAATTTACAAATACTAAACTAGCTAGATCAGGCTGAATAAATCTGTATTATAGATGATGACTACTGAACGGATTTATGCAAGATTTCATATGCCAATATATCGTTTTATGAACTAACATTGACTCATGTCAATTCAGCAAAAAAATCTTAGTCCCATGCGGGCCCGATATTTCCAAGCTAACGATGACACAGTTTAAAAGTAGTATTTAATGCATGATCTATAAATCAGTTCCGGTTCCTCGTGCGCCTGCTGCTGGTGCACGGCGCGTGGAACTACTCTCGAATAAGCAAACTGATCCTCTACTCCTTCTACAAGAACATCTGCCTCTACGTCATTGAACTTTGGTTCGCTATCTACTCCGCGTGGTAAGTTAGCAATTTTAAAATTAGACTTACTTCACTACAAACCCCTGTTACATATAAAAACCCCTGTTATATCTCGTGTGTAAATACACTCACGAGAAAATACTGGTAATATTATTCCCCACAAGAAGGGATTTACGTGCGTAGTTTAGTTTGTAGTTTATATTATAAATAGTCCATTAATTTAAAGTCAAATTATCTACATATTTCTAACTTCGTCTTAATGCTCTCGAAATCAATAATTTGTCTATTTAAATATAAAAAAATACTTTAGCCAATATTGCCTATTAACTTAAGTATGTATTATGAAAACATTCAATAATTGTTTTCCCTCAGGTCGGGTCAAATTCTATTCGAACGGTGGACGATAGGTTTCTACAACGTTATATTTACTGCACTGCCGCCTTTCGCCATTGGATTATTCGATAAGATATGTTCCCCCGATATCATGCTACGGGTAAGTGACATTGAAAATCTTCTAACAACTTTTATGATAGGTACAAATAACATATATATGACACTCATCACAGCAAATCAAGGACGATTTGGATCTTAGCTTTGTATAGTGAAATAATGCCATATCTTGTGAACGCTTCTTTCAGCACCCGGTTCTGTACATCCCATCGCAGCAGAACCTGCTGTTCAACGTACGCGTGTTTTGGGTATGGGCGGTCAACGCGCTGCTGCACTCCATGCTATTGTTCTGGCTTCCCGTGTTGCTGACGCAGCACCACGTGCTGTGGCCGCAGGGCAAGGACGGCGGCTACCTAGTGCTCGGCAACTTCGTATATACCGTAAGTAGAAGGCGCTGTTCAAGTAAAAATGATTCCGTCCAAGATGGGGTGTTACACATGAGTTTTACTGCAGTTTTTATCTAAGTCAAAAAATCGATATAGTAGCCTAAATTATCTGAGATATGGCTCATTTAACAAAGATAATCCCAGGTAATATCTTGGACACGGGACCTATCCGATATGATCCCCAGTATAATTATCAAATAAAGTATGCGTTAATTTGCGATGTGAATTTTCCTAATTAAACGTTTGGTTCTACATAACAATATTATGGATTATTTGTCATTATTATATAACCTTGATTACTTCCGGTATCTGTGTGGAAGCTCATTTCTAATCACTGGATGCGCGCCTTAATAATTACATCTTGTACTGTTGTTACAATTTGTACATTGAAATACCTCTCTTTTGACATATTTGGGTCGTTGTCTGATTTGTTGTAATTGTTTCTGGAATTGTTCATGAAGACCGTCATTTTTCGCCCGTAGGAACGAGCTACTTGTAACCGTAACTAACTTAAATTGCAGTTTGTAGTAGCGACAGTGTGCCTTAAGGCGGGTCTGGCGACGCACTCGTGGACGTGGGTCACACACGTCTCCATCTGGGGCTCGATAGCGCTATGGTTCCTATTCATCCTTGTTTACAGGTGAGACCAACGTATGTACATTTAAAACAAAAAAAAATGTTACAATTCAAATTCAAATTCAAATTCAAATAATCTTTATTCAAATAGTCCTTTAAAAGGCGCTTTTGACACGTCAATAATTTACAAAGTAGTGATTTGATGGTGATAACTACATTCGTAAACTTAAAACTAAAGCTATGAGGGTTCCAAACGCGTCCCGGTCTAAGAAGAAGCCCACAACAAACTTAGCCAGGTAAATTTTCTTTTTGTTATCACCATCTCACATGCCACTTAAAATTATATTAAGAGCTATCTTATTAGAGCAATATTTCACACCCATGCTTGTTTATCATTTACGTAATCCTTTACACTATAGTAGGACTTTTCTACAAGCTTACGTTTTATATAAACTTTGAACTTATTGAGAGACATCCCAGAAATTTCATTAGGCAATTTGTTATAAAATTGTATACAATTACCTTTAAACGAATTTCTAATTTTTTGTAATCTAGTAGCGTGCAACACAAGTTTATTTTTACTTCTGATGTTAAGATTGTTGCAATCGCATTTTTTATTGAATTTTGTTATATTTCTGTGGACATACATTAAATTTTCAAATATGTATTGGCAATGCAATGTCATTATTTTTACTTCCTTAAATTTTTTTCTTAATGACTCTCTTGGAGCCATATTATAAATTGCACGAACAGCCCTCTTCTGCAGCACGAATATAGTTTCAATATCGGCAGCATTACCCCATAATAAAATACCATATGACATAATACTATGAAAGTAACTAAAATATACAAGCCTAGCCGTTTCTATGTTTGTCATATGGCGTATCTTTTTAACCGCGTATGCAGCAGAACTAAGTCTGTTCGATAAATGATCTATATGAGGGCCCCATTGAAGCTTTGCATCTAAAGTTATTCCAAGAAAAACTGTAGTATTTACCAGTTTAATAATTGAAGATCTAACAAAAGCTTTCGACATAAGTAGATCACCTTTTGATTACCCATTAAAGCATTATATAATAGCGAGCATACGCGCAAGGCAGAGAGATATCGCAAAATAAGGGTGGTGTTCTACGAGGGTCAACTTAAGAGCCGCTTTGCTTTCTTATGATGAGTAAAACTTTAATCCAATAGTTTTTTTAATCCTTTTAAATATTTTTTTTAATTCATTTATAAATTATCTTTGGACTACCATCTCACCTACTAAGAGACGTTTGACTTAGACATGAGCCACTTATAGACATGATATTATTACAGTATCTAATCAGTGTCGGTGGACTGGTGAGTCGTTCGATGCCGACGGTAAGAACCTGTGGCCTTAGGTTCCCACCCGATGTAACTACCAGGGGTGCTGCTGTCGCTCTAATGATTCTTATTTTTCAGTAACCTTTACCCCACGATACTGATCGGCGCGGTGATGCGCGGCATGGACCGCATGGTCTTCAGTTCGCTGGTGTTCTGGTGCGGCCTGCTGCTGGTGCCCGCCGCCACGCTGCTGCCCGACCTCGTCGTCACCGTGTGAGTACATATTAACATCATCACCACCACCACCATCACACCAAAGCATAAAGCTTTTATAAATAATAAATTTTAGAAATACCTAAGATGGAGTCAATAATAATCACTTAGGCTGAATCTTCAGTTTAAAATCTAATACAAAGGTACAGTCAAAGATTATTATTAGTTATAAATACTGTACACAGGCTTATGTGGGATCAATAGCATGAATGTTTAGAACAAAACTACTTTTATAAGGTCCATCAGAAATTAATGATTTTCGGCGAACCCCGACTACGACGAAATTTGACTTTCAGATCAGAAAAAATTTTATTTTCGTCCTCTTATTTATATAGTCTTTTAATTGAATTAAATTAAAGTATTGTCAATTAGCCTAGTTTTCGAATAAATACTTCACGAATTCCTAATAGTATAGCCCCAACATTGGGATCGCAAGATGGCCGAAACTGCTGTCCGCAAGAAATCCGCCAACGCGCCGGCTGCATGTGTCGGCTGCCCGCTCGGAGTAGTCCTGCCCTTCAAGTTAATATTATTCGCCGTCCGTACGATCCGTTTGAAATACTGAGCGGAAGGAATTGCAATAGCGTTCGTAGGCCTGGGCTGCTAGTTTCAGGGGTGTTATCTGAAAAACAAAAGTACTGTGCGCACTGGATGCCTTCGTGTTACTGTGATTGCAACCAAGTTTGGCATATAAGTAATTTTATAGTCTTCAGGATGCACCTACAACTTTATAAATTCTTGGGGTTTTGTACGACGCAGATAAGGTATTTATCCCTTATTAGGAGTTGTGTGTCTTTCTATCCGTCAGCTACGAACAAAATTATCAAACTTATGGAAATAGAGATCTCTCTCATTCTTCCTTCCGCTTCAATTTTGAACGGAAAATGCGGTTCAATTTATCATTTGAAAGTACATTTTTGTAGTTATTTAGTCCGTATGTTAGGAAGTAAATTTATTGTATCATTTATCTTCAAAACACAAAAATGTCTACCTAGAGATAGATAATAGTTGTGTGTATGTTGCGGAGAATTATGTATAATTTTTGATTGTGCGACGCGCTCAGTAATTGTAAAGTTTACTCTTCATACTGACTGGGAAAGCCGCGCCGTGTACCGTGAGTGGTTTTACATAATCAAAATAAAAAATCAAATTGGATTTATTTGCGCGTCGATGTACGTCCGACGAGCGTCGAACACTACTTGAACTGAAGAAAGTAGTTGTACCCGACAGAGAAGGACCCGCCATACCCCCTCCATTATTGGAGTCTTCATCGATGGCACCATATTAGTGCAATCCGACCACTTAGAATACTTAAACGGTACGAAACGGTCGGGCGTTCAACGACCCAAACACCGAATTGTGTATTATTTTTTTCATAAATTGTAACATCGATTATTGTTACCGTTTGGTTATGTTAGGTTAGGTTTAGATCTATTTGTGATTGTTAATATATACCACGTAGTTTCATTCAAAGTTAGCTTTTGCAATCAGAATTGATTTCTAACAATTAACAGTAGGTAGTTACTGGAGATCACCCGAAAGATCCATCGTACGTATCGTAGTTTAGTACTCGGGTATAACATTTCACTTTTGAACAAGTTGATTCTTGTAAAATAGTTTTTCATCCTTTTAATTCTACTTATCTTTAAAGTGTATGAGAATCTCACTCGAAAAAAGCGACTGAGCTGATTACAAATTCACAAATGAATCATTCGTAACGAGTGAGCCACCAGCGCGAGCGAGACTGAAGTGAACTCCTTTTTTGGTCTACACTGATTATTGTAAAGTGGGTAAATAACAAAAGTTATCTAAACTATCTGATAGTTTGAGCGTTAGGTATTTTATAACAATAATCGGTATTTTCACAAATATGTTAAAAGAATTTTAACTTAATTAATTGAACAGAATTCTATTCGAGTAACCGCAAATGTTCAAGACATATGGTATCGGATGGTATATCGATATAAAGTCAAATTAATTATTAATCGCATGTTGTATTTCGTTCCAGCATACATAACTCTGCCTTCAAAACGATGACAGAGGCGGTGCGGGAGAGCGAGATCAAGAAGCGCGACCCCGCCGCGCTGCTGGCGCAGCCACGACACTCGTGAGTACCCCGCCGGCACCCGCCACCACCACACACACGCACACATATACACACACAGACACAGACAGACAGACAGACAGACACACACACAAAGTGCACTGTTTGTCACCGGCCGTCTGTGCATTAATAATACACATAACAAATTCAAACGACAATAAAAATACATGCAAATTGTTTTTTAAATGTTTCTTTTAATCTGACATTGACTTCTTGTTAATAATTTAATATCTGACGACGACGGTGACATTTAGTGAATATTTGAGTTAGTAAGAAACACCAATTATTGTTTTTTTTCCATTTATTCGTAAAATAAATTAATCGAACAACTTCCGTGTTCACTGTGCTCGTTTTGTACAATAAACTAATAAAATAAAATAATTGTGTTAAAGATAACATATTTGATCATAGTGACTTCAAAGTCTCACAGTGTTTAAACATGGTTCCCGAGTTGTTGTTTCTTGTAATTCTTTCGCATATTTCATGTACACTAATTTTACTGTGATATTATAAATTAAATTTTAATTGATGATTTTTCTGTATGTGTGTTCGTCCCGTTTGCGATCGTATCGTAGCGTGTAGATGTTAGATGTGTGGTTAACGCATATTCATTGCATACTATATTGGTTCTTATTCTGTTGTACGCAAATCTCTAAACTTACACAAGTTCTCAGTTCTATAAGTAGCGTCTTTCTTTTTCCTGTGCTCTCTGTGGAAATGATTGCACTATTTTACGTCCTGTCAATTTGGTTAATTGAAAAGTTATGAGCAAACACCAATAGCAACGTTATGTTATATATTATTATATGAAATATTATATGCCATGTATTTTATAATTTTCTTTCGATTCACATTTTCTTCTTCTAGAAGAGAAATATGCGTGTTTAATTGAAAACCGAACTATTAGCTAGAATATATTCGCAAAACTTCCCCCAATATTTTATAGAAAAATAGTCAATTTTAAATTAGTTAACACTGGCTGTAGGTATAACCTTAATACCACTTATAACATACGCACTGATATAAGTTCACAAAACGTATAAACACCATAACTTACTGGTATATTTGTATAATTTGATCACTCACACTATAAATATGTATTTACATATTCAAATTTTATTTGCACCAAGTATTTTAGTGTATAATATATCTAATATTGAGTCATTTAATATATGATGTATCTTATTATGTATATAATATATCACATAGATTTGTAACAAATATATAAGTAGCACTGTCGCATATAATCCGAGGATTTATAATAAGTGAGTCTCATGTTGATTGACTCCGCCCCGACATGAGCGCTGCGCGTTATAAATCGGCGGACGGTTTCAAGTCTGAGTGTGTAGTGTGCACGGTCATGAGTCAGTGTCGACGTGTAGCGACTGTACTATTGCGTTCAGTTTTGTTTGGTTTGCTTGCACAGACCCTCCCCCACCCCCCTCACCGCCCCGCACTACGCCGCCCCGCGTTGAGATAACATAACGGCAGTAAAACCACATACAGTTTTGTTTGATTTCCTGTAAATACTTGTGCGTCGTTTGTTAAGTAGTTGTAAGAGTTAGCGATGCGAGGAACTTAACGCCGTAGTCACAGTAATCAGCTTCAGTGAGAGTGACGCTGTGATTGTCCGTAATTGAGCTGTAACTCTCACCCTTCCAATTGTAGTTTAGTAAAAAGAATTATTTTCAATTTTATTTTGGTATCAATTTATTTTGCGCATCTTAGTGGTCCACGTGGAGTTTATTTTTCTTCCTGTGTATTTAAAGTTCCATGGATCCGATGCTGTATAGAAATCTAAATGATAATAACCTTTATTGAATTTTAATATCATAGATAGTTGAATGGCTGACACTTGGCCTATCCAAAAAGAGGACCAATTATTATAAAATAGCTATGGAAAATAATGTAGGTGTAGCATAAAAAACGTGTAACAGTATTATTACCTGTCATAAGTTTCCCCATCCCGAAGAACCCATTTGACCCATTGCTACCATATCCTATGCTAAGTCAAGTGTGTCGCGAGAAATCAAAAATTTGTATTTTTATACCTAGAAACACACAACCAACCCCTGACAGTACTCCTTGTCTGGTGTCAGTGGTATGTTTTGGTCGAATATAATATAATTTGATTTGTCTCAGCACGAGACGCGTCGTGGGCAGCGGCGAGGCATGCCCGCCATCAAAAAGCGTGAATTGCGCAACGCATTGCTTTGCATCGGTTATAATAGTAATCACATCGGTCATGTATACCTCACTCTGTCCAACCCAAAGCGAATAGTATTTGATAGTTAGTAGAGTTATAATGTAATGTAGTATACATTACGAGTAGCGTAGCGCCGCTCGGGAGCGCGCGGCGGTTGTTATCTCGGCGCGGGGCCGCGGCGCGCGGGCGGTGCGCGGCGGGTGTCTGACGTTGTTGTGGTTGTGGCGGCGCAGACGCGCGCGGCCCGGCAGCGGCCCGGGCGTGTGGCGGCGCCGCGTCGCGCCCGAGGACGAGCCCAGTCCCACGCACGCGCTGCGCGCCCTCGCCAACGGCGGCCGCCACCACCTGTCCGCAAGAAGGCCGCGCCCGCGCATCTCGCACATCGTGTGACACGCCGCCCACTCATACATATCTCGCATTCGCGCCGACCAACTCCCACTTACCGACAGAGAGTGCAGCTCTATTTAAACGTCCGCCGGTTAACTCCATGAGAGATCGTTCAAAAACGTTTTCAACCCCTAAGCAGTAAAAGTAGCGTTTTCGTGTTACGAGTCAGAATCAAATTGTAAATTATTTCGAAGTTGAGTCAAAAATAAATGAAATCTTTACCTACGAGGGCCTGCTGTTGGTCACACGCGCCGAATAATTTGTCACAAACATTTGAAGGTTGGATGGACGGTATCGCTTACCCTTAGTGTCACAATGTGGATGTTATACTACCGATCGCTTCCTAATTTTCTCGCGTCACTGTAATGTTTTTCTCCAATTTCCTACACCTATTACAACTCCCTAAACTAGTAGAGTCGCCGTGATATTAAGTTAAGTTCAAAGATATATGGAAGCTTACGTTAGCTACAATAATATTCGTTCAGTATTATACAAATCTCTATACCAAAAAAATAAATTTATAGCAATATTTTTAGATCGGTTAATTTAGTTTAGTTTTTAGTTCAGCAGTAATGGAGTTGCAACCACGAGTGATGACAAATACAATTAATTTCGGGCATAAATAGACATTCCATTGAGTTTCCGATGATGGATGGATTCCGATGTTTGTTACTCAGTCACGCCAGTACGTCTGTTCAGATTTAAATGAAATTTGCCACAGAATTATTCCACGAAACAGATAGATTTTTAGATTTGATTCCACCAAAACACCAAATTTCCACTAAAACGATGGCGCGGCCAACAGCTAGTAAGTAATACCAGGTAGTAGTTTAACGTTACACTACACACACAGTTCGGAATAATTGAACACTGGTAACACGTCCTCGTCACACGACTGACAGTCGTAATAAAAGTAAAGCGTGACCCGTACCAACCAAATCGATATCAATACTCGTTTGTGGTACTTTAACAACTTTGCGAGTCACGATTACAACTGATGCAAACTACTTGCCTGTATATATTTTTACTTGTATATAACACCGCTGGCCAAAAAGGTTTCATTATAAGCAGGCGTTGCACTAGTAACATTCCAATTTATTTTTAGAGTAAATATACTTATTATTGTTGTTAATGAGCGACTGCACTCTCTGACCGGTGTGTAGAACGTCGGCCCGGCAGGTCGAGGCTGGCAGTACTCTGTATTAGCTAAGCGTTTTCGCGTTCCTACCCGCATTCCTTCCGCCGCGGCCGCGGTACGTGGCAGCGGCCTCGTGATATTTTGATACTAATTTATTATACTCGCTAAACATATGTGTATAGTTAGTATATGTACACAATAAAACTAATTTTAACAGTGTGTTTTCAAGTTGGACTTACCTGAAGTGTTATGTGCGAAGGATGACGGTTTTTATGTGGTAAATATTTTATTTTATTTTGCTAAATGATTTCAACATTTTAGCAATCATATAGTTTTCAAACGCACGCCGCGTATTTCCGTGGAAAGTGTCAAATGCTTGAGCTGGCGGATTTATGCCGATACGTGCCACCCGAGGCGGTATGTCAAGAACGCGTATGCCTCTTGTTACTGTATGATTCCTAATCTGTGGCGATCGCTTTGTGTGTTTGCGTAATGTAAATGCTACTTAATATATTTTCACGAATTCTTACGATTAGAATGACCGACCAAAAGAAAATGCATTTAAACCAAAATTATGCTAGTTTTTCTAAATTTTTGTGGTAAAAGTAAAATTTGGTTTGTACTTTGAACTGATATTTCTTTTACTCTCGAAATATTACCGAAGTCCTGAGTAGAGTAAATATTTATACGATTAGATGGTATCGAATACCGAGTAGTTGTAACGTAATTTAATAAGTAGTCAATTCTAAATTCAAGTTAATTCTAAATAATTATTCTGAGTACAAAAGCCGTTTTGTGATAAGTAGTAGTCATACATAGCGTAAAGAGTTTACATAAACGCTCCGGTCATGTTTTAATCCCCCATTAACTATATATTATACTCTTCCACGCAACGGCTTGAGACCGGCTGCTATAATAATATCCTAAGCCTTCTTTAATAAATAAAAAAACAGTAAAAAAATTATCTGTGTTCAAACTGTAATATACGATAGCATTTCTATATTATAGAGATTGAGAAAAAATTTAATAATGTAAATATTAATTGCGACTGACTTTAAATTAATTTTATTAATTAATATCGACTATTTAAAATAGTAAATCCACACACATTTCTAAACTCATATTACATTGACATTTTATAAGTTGGTTAAAAACGAGATATTTATTCGAAAAGCTTACTTATTAAGTTTGTAATCAGCGTTCATGATATCAGAATAACATTCCGTCTCCAGAAAGCTGTAACAGCGCACTGGAATGCGCTTCGTACCCGCACCCTAGCTACTGACTTGTGATGCAGAGTCATCATCGCAAAGGGCACTTTTCTACGTTTGATATTGTATTTCATTTTATATGCGACAGGAAATAATCCTCGGATCACACACCTTCTGGAAATTTATTGTGTTTTCACTTCTTCCTGGATTTATGGGAACTAAGTCTATACCCAACATCTGAAGATCGTGTACACACTGTCACGCTGGCTACACATTTATGGCTCCTTCGATGCTGCAGATAGGCGGCTGAAATTTCTTAGCATCAGCAGAATCTTTGCTCGCTATGCTAATAAAATACTTAAATATACTTTTCTGTGAAAATAGCATCAATATTTGATGTAATTTAAGTCAGGGTTTCGTAGCCCGCAAATGTAGTCCGCACACTTTGACTGTGACGCCCCGCCTCGTGTCGGGCATCTTCCTTCTACCGTTTGATATGTAGCCCGACCGGTAGGGATAAATAGGAAGTAGTTTTTAAACTTTAGTGCTAGGGTTGTCGTGTTGTATATAGACTTTGTACTTATTTCATAGTTCGCTAGTGATTTTACGTGTTCCTGTTTTGTACTGATCAATTTGTACTTGTGTGTTTGTAGTATAGTCAGGACTATCTATCTAATATAATTATATTAGATGAAACAATACCAACAACAAGTAGGTAGGTCGGTTGAATAAATTGGGTCTTAATAAACTCCCTTGAGGCACACCTTATTTATTTTGATTATTCTTATCTACTAGGTTCATTTTGATTTTTACTTTATGAAATTTTCATCTACAATTGATGCACCAAGTTTGAACTGAGAATCTCCTACTTTTGTCCTCTTTTGCTGTTTGTTTATGAAAGGTTTATTTAGAAAGTTTTGCGTAAACGAAATAAAATTATAATTATGTTTGTTCTTATAAGATTTTAAAGGATACTTCTCCAAAAATGTATGGAAATAGGATCCCAAGCTTTTTACAACAATAGTAAAATTTAAATATTGAATGTATTTTTTATTTCTCAAATGCAGAATTTCATTTCAGAAAATTACTATGAATTGAAATGCTCAACATTCATGATGGAGGTAGATTTGTTAGTCATTAGACGTTTCCCGTGAATGCAACTCTCATGAATGCAATTGTTTATTAAATTATAATAAGTTCAGTACCTTTTAGTTGCATTTCTACTAAGTTTACTCCATGAAAGTCACTCGACCGCCATAACCATAATAATTAACAAGGTAATTAATTAGCTGTATGAAATACAACATATAAACTACTATATGGCAATACTTTCTCAAATGGCAAATAAATAAGTTTTTTTTATAAAAGAGGAATATCTCGGAATTATAAGAGAGGAATATCTGATCGGAAAATTTGTTTTTGTAAAACTAAGTTTAAATAACGCAATACTTAATGCATTATTCGTTTTAGTCCTCATCATTACTAGATGTTATCCATGAATAGTTATATTAAATTATAAAATTAATTATCACAAAACGCTCTTCCCAATTGTATATAATAATATAAATAAATTGAACGTGTACCTGGAAGACGAGATATGTGTGAATACAACCTTCCCTTTTTAATTTTGCTTTTTCTTAAATGTATATTAGATGTTTATTTAGCACTTATTTATGTCTCCAACGCACAAATAGAAGCCATTGTTACATACTCATTGGAAATCTCTTTAATTGTGTTGGTCGTGAAGTGAATAATTATTATTTTGAACGTTGTTCGCGTAACAGGACAAGTTAGTGTCATTTTTGTTCTACTTACAAGCATTCTAAGTTCACTTTTTGAAATTGTGTTTTCCTGAATAAAAGCTGTGTAAAAGTGGTACACCAGTTGATGTTCTACGCGATTCTCATTTTTTTTTCCTCTAAGTTTGATCGTGAAATCAGTCAAATTTGTATAGAACTAACTGAGCAGATGGGTTCAAAGACAGATACGCAATTTTAATATAAAAACTTTTTTGTGCAATGTAGGAAGTTCTTGATAGATTGTTCTATGAGCTTGGATCTATTTGTATCGATGTAGAGATGTCTCACGTCGCTGTAGGCTTCTACTGGGATACCACCTTTATACAGCAAATATGAAATAAAGGTAAGGTTGATTTCAAATTTACATATAGAGCAATCTTAATGTAATAGTATTAAACCTTTCGTAGGTAATTTATATACAGTAAGAGAGGGCTATTTACTTTGTTTGTAAGAACTATTTGTATTGAATAAAGTGTTGAATTTTAATCGATTGTCTCTATCATAAACTATGTGATTTTCCAAAATACTCCGTCGGAAAACATTCTACAAGCTGCCCTTTTGATTGATTCCCCGAAGAAATTCGAATAGATAAAAGAGTTCGTGGTGCCCGGTTCCTTTGTAATTCGTAGTAACAGATTTGGCTAATAATTCTCTTCCAGATATTGTAAACTACGGACAGTTCCACATATACGTGGCCCTTTTTACCTTCTACACGTATATACTACCGTTGATTATATTTTTCGAATTGGACGGAAAAAATGCGCCAGGTAGACTTCCATATATATCGGGTTGCCGGCTTCTGTATGCATCAATATCCTCACATTGCGTCATTGAATTTTGTGAACTAAAGTTTGAAGGACGTCCGTACGAGGTCGCTCCATTTTTACGCCTCAAATAGTAGTTCAGTGGTACGAATACCACGTAACCAGGACTCATGACTCAATTCAAAAGACATCAAGAGTGTTTTCCGACAAATGAGCATGTGATGTGGATAATGGGTCGGAGGTTGGTTGGACGGCATGAGGTTGCGGTGCTAACAGTCTGGTGGTTTTTGTAGCGCGACGGACGCGCGGCACGCCGTGGCCCGCCTGGCCCAGTGTAAGTACGGCATGGCTTCGCATGCGCTGAGTCTGTTCCGCCCCCTAACGCATCGCATCGCTTCGCTTCGCGTACACTACAGTCCGGCGATTCCCAAAATATGTTCGTTTGGCTGGCCAAGCGTGTGGGTGTAATAAAAAAAGTTTAAAGCCGTGTTCTTATTCAAACGCAACGGATACGCTCCGTGAAATGAGTTCAATCGCTTCTGGGGTGCTCTCATACGTGTACAGGTCGCACGGTATGAAGCCTCGCCGTAACACTGTTCACACGGAGCCAGCGGTAGACATCACGCTGTGCGTTTGTTTGGGCATGAGTTTTTAATATTCGTGAACGCTGGCATCACATGGTAACTAGTTGTGCAGAAATGAATGGTAGGGTGCTTTGCAAGTATGACAAATTGTCCTCTGTGAAGATTTGGGAATCGCTGGACTAGCCTTCCTGTGAGCTTGTAGCACGCTGCGTGTCGGTGTGCCGCACCGCATCACCCACGAGTACTCTGCGTCCGGTCACGATTATTCTGTAAACTCCTGCCGCCGGGTGCCCCGCATTCCGTTATTGGCTTATGGTTCCCTCTCGCGCATTTCACACATTCGAAATTATAGCCTTTAATTTACTCGTATGCAGGATAAAATGCTTCTTTTGCAATACATACATTCGTATGACGGATATACATGTCACTATACGCTATGTTTATTTTATTTTAATACATTATAATCGTTACTGTCGATGAGTGTTCATCATTTATGCTATAAGTCATTTCGGGAAACCTCTTTTCAAAAACTTTACTGCTTTATTCTGAATCAAACTCCCCGTAGTCTTATTGTTTAAAATAAGTCAATCCTTCGAAATACGCGATCTGGCGAATGGAGTCGTAAATAAAGCAGTAAGCTTCCGGAGAGACTTCCCGCCGAGCGCGGTCGTCGCACGAGAAGGACGCGGCTCGATGCCACTTCTGCATATTGATTCGGAACGTTCGGTTGTCCTGGCGCGGCGGCAGCCTCACGGAGACCGCGCGGCTGCTGCAGAACGTGCGCAGCGTGTTCGGGCGCCGCTCCGCCACCAGGGTCAACACGGAGCTGGAGCTGTCACGTGAGTGTCACCCTGCACCGACACGCGCGCGCGCCTCCGCACGCCGGCGCGCCGCCGGGCGCCGCATCGGCTGCCACGCAGCTCAATCTTTTGACGATTTAGTTTCACCATTCAAACCGATATTCAGAATAAATATGGGTGTACTCACTCCGTACTTAATTACAAATCCATTCGCGTGTTCCCGGGTGGGGTTGAAAGTAATTTGCAATTATTATTATTTTTTTTTTCTTGATGATTTCATTTTGAGAAATATTGCATTATAAGTAGTTAGTAAACAGGTTTTTTTGAGATTTTCTGTAGTAATATTTTGTCTTATGTTAAAACTTAGCGATAACCCTCATCAGCTAAAAACCCGTCTCTTATATACAAATGAGCCGATGCGTCGCCTAGTTGCCGTGCCCGGCCCCGCACTACCGAGCTCTACGCAACCGTGCAGTGCCAGGAACGAGACCGTTTTCAATACGTCGTAACTGCGCGTATTCGAGTATACTAAGATATAGTCCGCCCGTAAGACGGACGATAAGCGCTGTCGGCGCGCGCCGAGCCGTCTGCCCGCGTTCCTCTGGGTGTGGCGACGACGCGCGCGCGAACTGGAGAGGATCCTCCGAGAAACACATTCTCGCTGGAATTCGGTTAGAAAGCTGCAGTCCTGATGATGATGATGACAGTTATAAAGAAAGTTATATTATGTAAAAACAGCAGCGCCCGTGCGCAAGTGAGAGCTGCTATTTATTCGTCTCATTCCAATCGTTGAGCCGGGGAAGAGTGGGCTAGATGTCGTTCACTGACACTGCACGGTTCTCTGGAGATAGATCTTAATCTCCCTTTCCTCCCAAGCGAAACTGCCGAACTGCGGATTTCCAAGGTATCGTACCGTTCATTTATATATTAATACCAAAGCTTGCATTCGTAGCATCTACACTGGTGTTTCTCATCGTAGGACACCCTGCGTACACGCGATTGCCGCGCTCATTACTTTGTTATGAAGTAGATGATATTACGATTCACTAAGCGTGTCTGATATGTCCGAATTAGTTTAACATAGTAAACGTCGGTGTCCCGCGGCGGTTGAAGGACTGGGGCGGTCCCAGTTCGCGCTCCTCTGGAGCCAGCCAGCCATTTCACCCAAAATAAATTAGCATTTATGGTGTACTTGCCTACACCTTGTGGATGGATGCTGTCCAACAGGCAGACGAATTAAAGTATTAAAAATTGGAGTGAATTTGGTCGTTTATTATTTTAGCATCCGGCTGGACCGCTGAACCGATCTTCACAAAATGTATTCTGTCGATCATTGATTGTATATACGTAAACGCGTGCGCAAGGACATATCGGGCACGCTGGCAGTGCGGACGTGACGCTCGGCCGCGTGTTGCAGATGGGTTCGCGTTCTCGCAAGAGGAGGGCGCCAGCGTGTCGCAGGCCGACGTCATCCGCGCCTACGACACCAGCCGGCCGCGCGCGCGCTCCTGAGCTGCCCCGCGCCCGCGCCGGCACCTCTTCACCATGTGCTGAGCCGCAGGGAGCGCTGCTGCCGGCACTTCTCGGATGGATACGTTCGCAGAGTGTTTTCGGCCATCCACACACGTTTTTTTCTATTTAAAGTGTAAACTTTGCTTGTTCGCAGAGGGCCCACGTGAACTATATTTCCAAGCGTTACGCATATTTTTATATTCAGAGACTTTATTTATCCAATCCCTCGTCTGGCTCGAGTCGCGGACAGTCGGCTGGTGTTTATTTTGTGTCGCCGACTCGCGCGCTCGCTTAAAACCTCCGTGAAACAATTATGCCCATACTTTTGTATAATTTATCTTTTTTTTTATTAATTTATTTTAGTATTTTACAATCTATCTATAAGCTCACGCATTATGAATAACTTCAACTTAATAAGAATCATTCTAAACGCGCGGTCGGCTCTCACTGGGCCGCGTCACTGTTATAATATCTCAGGAGAGACATTATATTATTCCAGTGACATTGAATAAATATTATACTCTTTATTATAACGATCAATAATGCACGGCTCCGCTCGACGTGGGCGCTCTTTTTGCGGGATTTTATGATTTAAGATTAGTCGTCTTCGAATAAAGTAATCCAGTGACAGTGTAAAAGGAAAGCTTATTTAGCTGAGGATACGGTATTTCTTCACTCGCTGACGACTTCGAATATTCTTCGACTACTAGCCGAGAGCGCTAATCTCGGTTAAGTATGGAGATGAGCCGGGTACACGGAGTAGGAATTTGTAATTACTTTTAATCGATTTACCGCGAGCGAGACATGTAATATACTTAATAATATTTAAAATATAGTAATTAAAAAAATAATATTTTGGTCACATTTTAACGAATTAATAAATTTGATGGTAATATACATTATAAATAAAGACGAGCCTAAACGAATCTATATAGACAAGCTGCTTGCACGTCACGAGGCGAGCGGCGGACGACGCCGTACGAGATGGCATCACAAAATACAGCGTCCGCCTGTGACGCGCTCGCCTTTACTTTGTGCAAAATGCGTGCATATATTTATCTCGTGCCCCAAAACACTGCACGTATTTCATTATTAATATAATCATAGCCGTGGTAGGACATAGCAGGTGATGTCATTCGTGGTATATGATCTATCAAATCAGCGATTCGATGTGAAAGTTAAAACACAAAGTCCAAATTGTCACCGTCAAACTGTGTATGTGATGTTGCTTAGGATACCGTATCCTACCACGCGGCGCGGCGACAGGTAAGCAACCTTTTTTTGTTTTTAGAGCAACATTCAGTGTAGACCTTGGAAAGTAGATCGAGCGTCGAATGTCCCCGCAGTCCGTTCGTACTGGGTTGCATAATAAAATGCTATCAGAATTCCCGATGCATCGCGACGCCTCATCAAGTCTTATCAACGACGAATCTATAATTTTTAGTTATAAATATAGTAACAGCAAAAACAACCTAATAGCTATAATTATTGATTGTTTGCGTGAATGATCTGCGGTCTTAGCTCTCACTATTCTCGGTATCTATTTGGAAATGTTTGAACGATACTTATGCGGTTATGCATCAATATGTTTACTTTAAACTAGCTAGGGATTAATTAGACTAATTATGTTCCCGGTTGTGTAAAGGCCAAAGATCGATCTTTGTAAATATGAAATCGAACAGTTGTGTAGTGGACGGTGACTTACCCTCGTATATCAACAAAATATATTGTTAAGCATCATGCTTATAATTTAATGAAAGTAATGTCACTGAGAATCAGGTTGTATATAAGTATTTATCTCATTATTTTGTTACATTTAACGTATTGTTTTTTAGTTCATAATTAATTTTAAATCATGTCAGTTATTATTCTTTTAATTTATTTAAATAGCTTATCAATTAATCGCGTGATCCGATAACATGTTTTAATGGTCTATCCAACATTTTTTTTTAATTTTATCAAATTTTGAAGGATTCTATTGCCTGGCCGCGTTTAATTTTGCTTTAGAAAAGCATTGTTAATTTCGGTAAAGTACAATTTAACGTAGCCTAGTGTTAACCAACGCTACTGTGTCGAATTAGTGAAACGTTCAAACTCATGACGTTAACGATGGTTACTCGCACAGCCGCGACCGGGCGGCGGTAGTATGATCCTACGTAGGCAGCAATAACTTTAGTTAAAGCCTTTTTCATTAGTTAACTTTAAGCGTTATGACGTCGCATGACCGGTTCTAACTCGGTCGGACACAGTTTCGCAACGACGAAGTTATTCTTAAAATGAACTATACTGACAGGCCTAACAGCAGCGGCGCCCGCCTCACCCTTGTTTCTGTGGATTCCACTACTCGTTTGTTTACAATTGTTTTTTTTATATCTGTTTAATAATTACCTAACAAAAACGATACGAGTCTAAGCTCCATATGTACGATGGCTAATCGGTGCGTGCAAGAGCGTCGTCGCTAACTACGCTGGTGGAGAACTCGCTGCAACCGGCTCTACGGCAATGTTCTATCAGTTTGAGGTTTGTGTGCTCGGAGATGGCGCCGATGTATGCTTTAAAGTTTCTGGATATTCGATGTATTATACACCTGCGTAGGCTATTTTGTTACGTGTTATGTATTCGTGATAGTGTATAGATTATTTATCTTAGCTTAAGTCGATCCTAGAATGACATACGCTGCACATAATACGCGCGCTGAGTTCCGTACGCAGTCGCTTGCCGCACGTCTGATAAATGCGGCGACTAGTGACGTTGACCAATGAAAATGAATCTTGAAATTACTTTTTAAAACATTGAACCAGATAATAAATTAAGCATAAAACGAAATTAAGAACATATACGTCAACTATTCCCAGATGGATTTTATTGTGGTTACTACTATTTACTTATTAAATCAACATAATATTATTGTTCACTAAAAAACTCAATATACTTAAACCAATTGTCAGAAAATGAACATGCACAAAACTTCAGTAGTACTGCTGCGCCATCCCTGTCAATAACCAGAACGCTTATATTGTGGAACTCAAATTATGGTATCCATTGAATTAAACACTACGGAGTGCGGTCCGACAAATGGGCGACCAGCCTTCTGCCGGCTCTCAATTGTGAGATTGTTGAGGAACCATCTTAAATTGGTATTCCTTATTCTAAAGATGAACTATTATATAATTAATTATTGTAAATGAGAAAGGGCGGCGATATTATAAAATCATAGCTTTAAGACATTACTGTTATTTAGAACACTTGCTAATCATTGGTATTTGATGTATTTGTTGTTTTCATATAATACCTGTTATCTTTATAATTTGTTATCCTAAATTATTCTAACTATTGTTTGATCTTTATTTGGCTAAAACCAAAAAAAACAGTTAGCATTGTATATTTGTAATAAATTAAATCAAACCATGTCCGATCACGTTAAGAAGAGATATACTGAAGAGTAATTCTTGTCACAAACAGTAATTAAATTTGGTTAGCGGCACACCACTCTCTTCTTTTGTGTGTGTTCAGTGTGCGCTCCTATACCAGTGACCGATGTGAACATCGCGTTAATGGTAATCATTACAAATCGGTGACGGAGCTCGCCCTCGCCGCTAGAGCAAGTATTCTGAACTCTGTCGGTTTATTTCACAATTCGATTATGCATTGACTGCCATTAACACGAAATATAGCTACTCACCAATTCATGATATATTTCATATATATGTCAAGTCTACGATTTTATTGTTAAAAAGTGTGTAGAAAGACTAAATGTTCGTATATAAACAAAACAATTTTGTGTAGAGCCTAAAATGCTGCTAAAATTATACGTTTACAGAATTAAGAGCACGAATTTATACTTGAATATTGTAATCATCGGCACCAGTTCAATCATTAACTCTCGTTAAGACTAGAGGTCTCCTCGCGCCCGCAAATCACAGACTAGTCGAACGGGCGATTTTGATCTGCACTCGAATCGATCGCTCCACCGCGCTGAGCTCTCAACCTGACCGTGCTGTCAAGTGTTCAATATCAGGACATATGGACGCAAAAAATCCTTGAGCTTATCAGCCAAGCAGACTTAACTAGTATGGCGATTCTGTATCTTCATTTCTGCACTTGTATTTAAACTTCGCTCAATTCCTAAACAATCCAAATTTATCGCATCACCTGTCAGGTGTCGCAGAAGTGTCGAGCTCAAATCTTTTTTATGCAACAAGCTCTAAAGGTCCAGCTCTTTGAAACTAACAGATAAAAAATTGCGATCCTCTTTGAGACCCAAAAATATCCAATCTTCTATAATAATGCTCTTGCACCATTCGTTTTCGCCTTTCGCAAACTTCTCCCAAAACCTTAAAGCGACCCTCCGCTTACAATGTCTCATCTGGGGCAGAGCCGAGAAGAGATGTTGATTAATGATAGTTAGTATCATGCTGGTCAAATCTGGCAGGTGCGGTCTCCCTCCCGGAATTCTTGCAATCTTCGTGATGGCAATTAAACAAAGGCGGCCGATCGAGGGCGTGTGTTTTGCGGGCGCCCTTAGTAATATCAATCCTTGTCCCAAATTTTGTACGTTTCAATGAAACAGCCTTACTCTTTTCTCTAGGTATCACTGGAAAATTATCGTATTTTATTAAAAATGGTCGCGCGTTTGGACTGTTCCATTTCACACTTGTTTTAATATTGCCGACACTTGTTGTACCTCTTTATTTAGCATGAATAAAGAAGGAGACGCCACTATTTAACATGCCAATAATTTGGATGGAATGGCAGTCCAAATCGCGGCCGACTTGTTTACTCGAATGTCAGTTTTGAATGTATGGAATGCAAACCGTCCTTGTTTGACCTCACTCAAATTCGTTAAATTAGTAACAATCTCGTTGATGCTTTAAATCTGACACTCGAGTCTCTGCGCCCTAGCAACGCGTTTGTGATGAGCGCAAATTGTTTTGGCTGAATATTCTTTAGTATGAAAGTTGTGCATCAGACTGCCATTGCTGATAATTCGCACATCTCACAAGTAAATTAACAGCCCTCCAAATAGATTATTTTCTAACATAGAAACCAAATAGAATATTCCATCGGATTAATCGGATGACCTAATCTGTGACACTCGTAATAAACAGGCGCTAATGAATTCATTTCGTGCACAGTTAAGATATAAATCTTCTCCGCTGTCAGGGTTCTGTCAATTTACTTCAGAGATTAGTGTACAACTGATCCAGTATCATCACCAGTCAGGTCAGGATTCAAGTAATGTCTGGTAGTACTCGGTGACAGCTTCGCCAGTAGCTGACATAGTTAGGTGCTAGGGCTGTTGGCCGATTGTGATATCTGTATCATTACGTATAACTTGCAGTAATCTTTCAGAGTCTTTACAACATGTCGACTGCTGGTTTTTGTATGATGTGTTACTTATATTTATCACGTACTATACCTCTAACAGTTTATTATTGTTAACTGTTAACTTATCTAAGATTATTAGGTCGATTCACGGAACACGGCGACGGGGAACTGAACTAGAACATAACACTTGAAGTTAAGCTGTTGCATCTCTAATTATTTAGAGAGTGGGAAAACAGTCATGAAGCCTGTTGAGGTAGGTCGGGACAAGCATGTAATTCATTTCAATATTGTATTCAATCTGTGTACACACTCGAGGGTTTCTTCATTTTATCTAGGTTATATTTAGAACTTTTTTATAAGTAGCATCCTCTGCCTTATTTATTGAGCGGCAAACATGATCCGATATTTAATTTCATTAACTCTGAATTTCAAAGCCTAATATTGTTATTGAAGATATTCAAATTGATGTTCAGTCTAATTTTTCTTATTTAATGTTAATGTAAATGGAAAATTAAATGACTTCCTTATACTTACGAGTATATATAAATATTAGTTTGCTGCTTCTGGATAATGCATTGATGTCGGGCTGTGGAGGTGATCAATGAAAGAAATGCTTACCCTCGTGGTCCCAACACCTGAAGGGCTTGCAACGAGCCACGTGGGACCAATGGACCGTCGCGTCGTGTCGGCTGGTGTCGGGTGTTGCCGGGTCGGTTGCGCTAGTCGCCGTGGCCGCGTTCCGCACTCGTCCTCGTGTACCTCCTGTAAGCCGAGATGTGAATGTAACTGATAATATATGATTTGTTCTCGTTCTTTATATTTTGTTTCATTTTAATTTCACCTTTAAAGTACCTGCCTGATTTATTTTATGTAATAAAAGCTCAAGAATCAAGACAAAATAAAATGTATCATAATAATGATGACTATTATATCTATACCTTACTATATACAGAACCATCTCCGAGAGCCACACACACTGTGTTGTCATCAAAGAGACATTATTTTATTTTTGCAAGCAGCAATCGCAGCCAGTGCTTCAAGAAATGTTACTAACGAAGTTCGACACAAGCTTTAAATGAACAAATAAATAAGCCCTTGACAGAAACTCGCCTGTTGCTACCACGGTATCGGGCTAATTTGGGGGAAATCGATTTCACATGGCTCGCTTTGGAACGCTAAATCGCTGGGTTGCAGACTTTGTTGGTAGGTTGAAGACAAACTAGACCAACCTTTTTTTTTCGTCGTGGTAGAAAAGCTTTATGGCTACCTCCGTACCCTTGGACGGGAAGGAGGTAATGTTGGACTCCCATCCCCGAAGGGGGTATACCAGAACTAAAAACCACCACGGCGTGCCCCTCTCGCAGGTTTTACTGGACACCCAGGGGACCCGTTGTTTACTTCCCGGACGAAACTAAACCAACCTAGAAAATATTCAAAAGTTAAGAATTCTCACTTGGCTCTCCCAGAGATCAAAACCCGACCCTCTTACATATAAGAACACCGCGCCAGGAGGTTGATGGACATACGGATCGTACAAAGATGTAGTCCAGGAGTATTTGGTAGTCTAGTTACCACGTCGTTGGTTGCTGAGGTCTATATTTACTTTTCCACCAAATCAACGCCTCGTTTCCTGTTTCATCATTGAACGAGATATTTGAGAGATAAGTCTTGTTTTTTTTTTATTCACCACAAGTTAGCCCTTGACTGCATCTCACCTGATGGTAAGTGATGATGCGGTCTAAGATGGTAGCGGGCTAACCTGTTACGGGTATGTTAAACTCATACTCCTAATTGGTTTCTACACGACATCGTGCCGGAACGCTTGGCGACACGTCTTTGTCGGTAGGGTGGTAACCAGCCTCGGCCGAAGCCTCCCACCAGGCAAAAACTGTGACTTTTAATATATGTGGCACGATGATCAACATCAGCTTTATACGAGTATGTTACAAACTTCGCAGTAATTTTCCTCTTGAATGCGCGTATCTACAGTGATTCAACTCAAGGCAAAATGAGATCAGAAATTAGGGAAACCTTTGATTCCGACCAGTACGTAGCGTACTAAACTTCCATCGGCGGACGTTAACTTGATTATAGTTTAATTAACGCCACTAATTAGCCACACTCCGCTTCACGCCGCACCAGTCAAGGTTGCCTACGCGGGTCGGGACACCACTGGACTCAGTACGAATATCTACTTCACTTCAAGTTACTCTTGTCTCGAAAGTGTCTGTCGATTTTTTGCTTGTTCCTAGTTCGCTCCACCAACTTCACAAGGCTTGATAGCTAAACCGATATTGACGGAATTCTGACATAGAGATAGCACGCATGTTGGAAATGGACATGGGAGACATTTTATGGTCCAGTCGACCGCTTAAATAGTATTTTCAAGCTATCCTATCAATGTATTTTTTCAATCAAGAAATCCTGGGTTTGAATCTTGTGTTTCTCTGTTTAGATATTCGCGGTAAGTACTGCCAGCTCAGGGTTACAAAATTGGCGCAGTCCGCCCTCGCGCTAATTCGCGTTGCGTCGTTATGATCACTACATAACTAATAGTCCGTATAGTCCGTAATTATCTCTCACCTATGAGAAGGGAGGCCTCCCTGTATCCACTGCCCGGCAATGAGACATCAATGGTCCAAGGATAATGAACTTAAAGACTTGAATGTCACTGTTAGTTCCACAATCAAGTAAATTAAGAAACTCTTCGTTTGTCTAATGAGTCGCGTCGTTCAATTTTTGAGGCAGATTTCAATAAGTAGACGTACGAAGAAACAATCTCAAAGTGTAAAAGAATTATGACACAGTAAAAATCGTAACCGCAGGTTGAAATCAAAATAAATTCTTTTTAAGTAGACCTATTTGAACTACGTACGGATTTACCAATCTTTTATTTTGATTTATAATTACCCATTACAATTCAGTGTTAGATATATAACGACAAACTGGAGTAAGTTTTGTATTTTTTGGTGCTATTCGGCATTGCTAATCGGATATAAATAAACCCGCCTCCGACGGAAGCAACCCAAATAGTTCGCAATCATCAATACACGTATGACATGAGACGATACCGCCGCAGGCTTCCGCGCCGTACCTCCCGCCTACTCGCCCCGTAGCGTCGTTATCACCTTATCAAGTTATCAGTGAGGTAAGGCAAGGTGCGGCGACCTTCGGGGCGCGCCTCCGCCGCCGCCGCTCCAGTGCCTCGTCGCGGCTTACCAACGGCAGTCGACGCGTGCGTTGACGTGTTATTAAAATAGCGAACGAATTTTCCGCGAAATCTAACACGATTTTCGATTTTATCGGAAGCTTCAGTTCAGTCGAACTAACTTATTATAGTTTTCCCAAGTACCTCCAGTGATTGTGTGGTGACACCGAACAATTTTCCGCGCATTTAAATTGCAAATTTTAAAAACTTTATGAAAACTGTGTAAAGTTAGAATTGTTGCTTAGACAAATTGGAACAAGGATATAAAGTTCTTTTATGTATGAAATTATCAACAAATGCTAAGAGATTATTCTGTGGGCTGTTTGCATGCTTTGAAGTTTCAAGAGCTCCTCTGGTAGCTTCATTGAAACTGTGTTCATTGACTTGGAGCCATGTCCTGTGCTAGCGGGCAGTAGTGCCCCGAGTGCAGGTGGATGGGCTGCGGTGATGCTGAGAGCGCAATGGCGCGTTCCCCGCGGAGGATCCCCGCGCACCGCCGCAGCCGCAGCCGGTCCAGGGAGCTGTCGCGGCTTAAAACTCAGCTCAACGGAAAAGGTCGGTGGAAAGTGTTGACACGCATCTATAATTGTTTACAGAGACACGAGATCGCTCTAATAGTATAAGAAGTACGACATGTATTCCCGATGATTTACTGTCACGATTGTCGTGATTGGAGGCGTCCTCAGTTGGGCCGACGGATGCACGATATTTTACACTCTGTAATCCCTCTTTGTAGGGATTCCCACTAAGGTTTAAGATCATTCGCCTACATGGGCACGTCGTGGTAGATTTCATTGAATGTTTTACAATTGGATTTCCAAAAATCTTGTACGTGTGTCACGTATCACAACGATACTTCTTAAAATCTAAAGATATAATAGCAACCTATCCACTACCAACGTCACCGGTAGGTACCACTTTACCTACTAACAGAAGGAATCTAAATGACTTATTTATGTTTGTACTCGCACGATGTAAGCATTAGTATTCTGCGTGTGATGCGCCTCCAACTATAGATTAGTTTATTTGTTTACCGATAGCTAGCCGAGATATCGACAATAACGGCTGCTGTAACGATCTCGAGCGCGCCATATCCACTGTTAAAGCTACACGGCCTACAAATGTACATTTGTATATTGAATTTAATTAAGATATTCTGACAGAAAGTATTTGAGATTATAATATAGACGGCGCAGTTTGGGAGAGAGCAGCAGCCTCTCACTTTTGCTTTCATTCAACAAACTTAAACCGTACCTCTGAAGGTCCGCTTGAATATTCTGTTAACTACCCAGAATGTGAAACGCGTTTGGTCCATCTTTATTAGGTAGATAGAAACAATACTAACATGAATAGCTGCGTGCAGAACTCGTTCGCTAGAAAGGCTTTCCTTGTTTGTCAACTCAAGTAGCCGCCAGCAGAAACAGGTTCGCGTCTTCGCGCCCGACGCCAGGCGACGTCGCAAATATCCGTGTGCTGAGGGCGAATACTTGTTCGATCGCGTGAAAGTTAACATTAATTTAGAATTTAGAAACGGAAGAGCGCCATCTGTTAGACAATACATCGATACTTTGAGTAGGTGCCTATGACCGAAATTGGGGCGTTGGCGGCCCGGGAGCGTCAATATGTGTGTTTACAGATATCCACCACCACCGCGACCGTTGCAACGATCTGCGACGCGCATGTAAATACCGACAGCTTTAAGCACTATGCAAATGAAATCAAATCAAAAATAGCTTTATTCATATAAGCCTATTAAAGGCATCTATGAATCGTTCATATATATCACATTTTTCATTATTTCTATTCGGTGATAAATACACTCGCCAAAAAACTTATAGAGCAAAACTCGGTGACTGCGATGTCGCTGAATGAAACTGTGACAGCTAACGACATGTCAATGCTAAACAGCACTTTTCAAGATGTCGCTTTTGTCCGCCTCCATCCCGGCCTGTGTGTTTCATACTTTATTTATGTAATTATCAGCAATTGTGTTTCAATCGCATACCTGCAGGCAAGTATTAAATAAAAACATATCAAGCTAAACCCTTTGGAATTATCGTAATGATTATATCTTGTTTGGCGTAAGCAGTTGAGCAAACCATGTTGTTATTGTTTGCTGTACCTGCCGATAAAACAATAAACTAAAATAATCATCAAAACTTAAACACTTCAGATATCCATTTATGAGACAACAAAAATATGCTCATAAAAACAATACCACACATTCTTACAAACACTAACATTAAAATTCCGTTATCATTTATTTATATTTGAAAACAAGTCTTAACTTCAGCATCGGCGAACACGTAGACAGTGCCATAATTGGCAAGGTCAGGTTCAGAAATACAATATTAGACTAGGTCTGTCGCCAAACTGCCCCACATTTGAATATAAGCCATTATAGTGATAGGCGGCCGGCAGGAGCCCGCTCGGTCCACTGCACGCCGGCCTCGCCTTGACCCGCCACCCCGCAGGATGGGGAGCGACCCGGACGGCAATCAAGCCGTTCGCGAATTCAGGCGCACCGATTGTCGCTACACGCAACCCGGCCTCGGCACACTCACCGCACCAGCCACTGGTTCAGGACATACATCCCAAACCTGCCTCTGTGGCGCGCGCACGCATTCTCGAGCGTCGGAGTGTACTACTCGATATTGTTCCTTTATCACTGCAGCGAAAGCGTTTCTCATTTAAACACATCTCTGTGACTTCTTGATCGTTCTATGCTATGACAACTTGGGCAATTTTCAATTATCTAATAATAAATAAGCATCTTCTAGGCGCCTTCTAACGCCATATCTACTCTTTCAAACTCAATGTCAAATTCAAATAGTCCTTTATAAGGCACTTTGGACGCGTCAATAATTTACATAGTTGTGATTTGATGGTGATTATTACATTCGTAAGCTTAAAACTAAAGGGTTCCAAACCCGCCCTGGTCTGAGAACATAAACAAGCTTAGCAAGCCAAACTTAACACTTTTTCTATTAAGACAGAAAAACATAATGTTCAGTAAATTTATCTTTAGCCGCCAATCTTCCTCAAGAATCGGGTTACATAATGAAAATAATATCATTATGTATTTCGTTTAGTAAAAAAAACCGACACGTCAACATCTTTACATCACACATTTATAGTGAACAGATCTGGTTCCCCGCTGGCTATTGTGCCGGTGTTCACTGTGCTGGTGATTATGTATGTATATATTAATTAGTAGCGGAAGCTCTCGGAAATATTACTTAGGTTACTTTTTTCACTCAACGGTAAATAAACTTTATTTGGAGCATCTGAGGCTCAATGGGTTAGTAAAAAACAATTTATTAAGTTATACCTAATGTTGGCAAAAAATAGAGATTTATTTATTATACTCGCTCATACTTGAATAAAGTTGGCCTTACCAACACTTGAATAAAGTGCTCAAGCATTGGCGAGTCTATTTTCATCTCATACTCAGGATGCTGTTGGAACTAGAAGCAGCAGCCTTCTCAGCAGTGATGCAGCAGTGACTTTTCCGCATTATTCCCCAAAGAAGTCATTGGTATGGTCTTTTGCGATGATACCCGACGCTGAACAAAACCGCGGCAAACCCAACAGCATCCTAAATCCGGTAATCCGTTAAATAAGACGAATAAACTCAAATTATTTCGACTGCTTCATTAGATAGCAGTAAAGCAAAGACCAAACCGCGGCGTTTAACCTGCACCCTCCCCTCAACGTTAAAAGGCTTGCGGGCGACCAGATTCTTAATATTACTGGCGCTTCTTATAATTGGTTGTATATATTAAAGTTTATTAAACAAAAGCACCCTTACGGCAATAAAATGTAACCGCAGTTGTCGGAACTACTTCAGTTGTTACAGTGCAGCCCGCACCACACATTGCAAAAAATGAAAATCAATACATGATTGATGAGCCCATCAATCACGCGCCAGCCTCTCGCGGTGTCCGCAAATGGTTTACGGTTTGTTTTGTTCCGTTTCGTTTCTCAAACAGCATTGACCTCAATCGGTTTCGACGAGGCTCGCAGCGACGACGCGGTGCCCACAACCGGCCGACCGATGATCGTCATCGGTCGGCCGGCATTTCACTAAGAAAATAACAAATTACTTGTCTACAAACTTGTAAACATACACTTAACCGTTCCTTTCCTAAAGATTTATAAGAGAAGCAGCAGGTCAAGCAACTGCGAGGCAAGTTGTCAGTTGCACTGACTGCACATCTTTGTTTCGACGCCACTTAAGAAGTCATGATGGTAGTCATTTCCATCATGATAAACCCATTACTGGCTCACCACAGAGCACGGGTCTCCTCTCAATATGAGAAGGGTTTGGCCATAGTCCACCACGCTGGTCATGTGCGGATTGGCAGTCTTCACACGCCTTTGAGAACATTATGGAGAACTCTCAGACGTACAGGTTTCCTCACGATGTTTTCCTTCACCGTTGAAGCACGTGATATTTTAATTGTTTAAAAACGCACATAACTCCGGAAAGTTAAAGGTGCGTGCCTGGATTCGAACCGCCGTCCTCTGATTAGGAAGCTGACGCCCTAACCACTAGGCTATCACCGCTACAATTTCCATAACTCATAACAATTATGTAGCTTCCTACCCATTGCTCTGTAGCAAATTGCTCTGTTCATGATTTGCAAATACTTGTATTAATCATTCTCGAGGTGACCTTGAGTGTTGTAACGTGGACACCAACAATTAAGGCCTCAAGTACATATTATAATAATAATAATAATATTTCTTTATTGAGGCGACTAGGGCCCATTTTTGTTTGTACATCTTACATTTTAGTATAATTATTAACAATTAAATATTTTTTAACAAATAAAATTAAATCTAATTAAATAAGTTACATGAAATCAAAATTAGTAGCTTGGTTCACCGAACCAGCACCGACATAAAATGCTGTAAAATCGGTGAGTCAACCTTTCCCGCTAACATATTCAGAATACTGTTTGAGCTCGACCGCAGTCTTGCTAGGAGGGATGACGCCTTCTTTCTCATAACGGCGTAGAAGTCATCCGTTCGTTCCTGTGCGAACATGTTTGACGCGGAGCAGAACCGCGGCAAACCCAACAGTATCCTGAAACCGTTATTGTACTGCACACGTAAGGTGTTCAGTGCCCTTTGTGTATAATTAACCCATAGGCCGCCCGTGTAGAAAGTTTGACAGTAAGCTTTAAAGAGTGTTACTTTAGCTTCCTTGCTACATCGGGCGAACCTGCGGGCCAACATGTTACATCTGACAGCCATGGCTCTACGTTCACGTTCTATGTCCACCTGATCCTTAAGATCGTCCGTAACATAGTGACCTAGGTATTTAAACTGGGTCACACGTTTGAGTGAAGCCCCATTAAGTGTGATTCTAGGCTCGTATTCCACTTTCTTACGGGGGGGCCTAAAGATCAGGTATTCACTCTTGGCCACGTTGTATATTAGACCATGGCTAGCAGCGTACTCCTCACAACATTTCAACAACTCTCTGATTGAACCAGCCGTGGGACCCAACAGCACCATGTCATCGGCATAGCTTAAATTATTGACGCAAATGCCGTCGATCCAACAGCCGACCGGTTTTTTGCTGAGTTCCACGATCAACTCATTTACATATAGATTGAAGAGCTTCGGTGAGGTTAACCCCCCCTGCCTTACCCCACACTCCAGCTTATATGATTCAGAGAGTTCCTTTCCCCACTTTACGTAGTTCCATTGGTTTGCATTCCAAAACCGCATAATACTGAGCAGCTCAGGTTGCACGCCTGCTCGCTTCATCTTTTCCCAGAGCACATCGTATGACACTAAGTCAAAAGCCTTGGAAAGATCAAGGAAGCATGCGTACACCGGCGTTTTTCGTCTCGTATAGTATTGGACAGTTTGCTTTAGGCCTAATATGGCGGTTTCAGTGGACAACCCTGGCCGAAATCCAAACTGGGCGTCATGAAACTTAAGCGTATCATTAAGGATTTTGTCAAACAGACTATCCAATACCTTTGCGATTGTGGTAGCAAGCGATATGGGCCTATAATTTAAACGATCCGTAATATCACCCGTCTTGTTCTTAACTATGGGGACCACAATAGTTCTCATCATGTCCATAGGGATATGTGAGTGACTAATACAAAGCGAGTATAACATCGACAACACCCTGGGTAAGTGACATCCCGCGTATTGCAGATGTTCGATGCTGAGGCTGTCGTGCCCAGGTGATTTTCCCCTGGTCATTTTATTTATAGTATCACTGACTTGTTTTGCTTTGAAACGCAGTATATCTTTGTCACGACATACATCAGGATCGATCACCATAACGTGATCATTATAACGTGGCTTATCGTCGGAATAGTTTGAGGTGTTTCGTTCAACTTTAAATGTCAGAGTAAAACACTGCGTAACTATTCCTGTTTTATTATGCCACGTTTATTTGCAAGACCCTCAGTAACCCGGTGGTCCGGCATAGTATGCCTGCTTCAACGAACGATTTCCACTTTCCCCCTTAGCAGGGCTGTCTGTCTGTTATATATCAAACATTTTCTTTGAAATAAGAGTCCAATTAACTTTATAATGACAGTGTAGCCAATGTTTACGATATGTCGCGTAGGGGAGAGTTTGAACCGGTCACAATTTAGACCACTTAATTTTTTTGGAGATTATGGCCCGTAGTGAACTGATTATTTCATGTAGGTAGATAATTAACGTAACATTATTTACATCGGCTACTTTTTAAGCTACTAAAATATACAGCTATTGACGATAGTGATAATCGGCGATAAGATAGCTGGCAACACCATTCATAAATAATTTCATGATGTCGTATAATGCAGTAGTTAGTTACCTATCTATGTGATGTTGGGCTAAGTTATGAGGTCCTCGCCCGCCCTCGAACACCTTCCAAACCAAATGCTCTTGATTGCACTGAACAGTAAACTAACTTATAAAAAATACCAAATTTACTGTCTGTTATTTCGTTGGGTCTTGGTTGGAAAAAAATCTAACCATTTTATATTTAAAATCAAACTTGGCTTACAACATTACTTATTGTAAAGTTCATAAGTTCTTTTTTAATTATATTGAGATATTCCGTTACTTTCATTCCAATTGCAGACGTCCATCCGACACATGAGTTTGCTCGCTAGCAAACTAAGGTTAATGGGCGACAACTTACTTTTTGACGGACAACTCGGACTACTTCCGTGACGCACTGTGCGTGCGCTACCGTTATTATAACGCTTGCCTGTGATTTACTTCCAAAACATACTTTTTACTGCTTTAGAAAACAATACTCAAAGATGTTTTGTTGTCGTTTTACTCAAAATCAAAATTGATGATTGCCGGTAAGTAAAACAACAATATATCAAAATATATATAATAATAATAATCCCTACTCAGCGAAATAACAACGGTCTCAGATTGTAATCTCGACGGATGCACCGCCGGCTCCATGGCGGCGTACACGGTGCAGATTCGGCTCGCGTCATTGATAACTACTTATCTACATATTTTGTTTGATAGTTCGCGTATTTTATACAAACTCGTATAAGGAAATCTTTTTCACGTGACAAATTGAAATGTCCAACATCATGATCTTTTGGAATAGAAAGAATAGTTACTAAGTTTAAATAATTTTGAAATAAGCTTGGTTTCGTTCCTTCTTTCCCTTTCTTTTGCATACTGTGAAATTCGTTGGAATTTTGTAAGACTTGAAAATGTGTTCACGATAAGGAATAGGAGGGTAGTTGGACAACCGTGGACATCTACCGAATAACTAATTCCAAAGTCGGCCATTAGTTATTAGTTCAGTACTTGTTTTGACCTCAGACAATAATGATAATTACATGTACACACAATGATATGTACACGCGATTAATTGGTGCTGGGCTGGACGGAATTATTAACTCTCACTCTGCCTAATTATTATTAATTCCGTATCATTGCATCGCTGGTGTATCTTATAGAAATAAATAAATATATTAAATGTCACGCATTACCTGGTTCCGATGTACGCTCTGAATTTACAAATGAGGCCCCACTGTGGGCAGCCTCGTTCAGAGCTATACGCGCAGCTCTCAACACAAACGATCTGTGCCAAATTTTAATTCGAAAATGTTTCATTCACGTAGAGCGAGCAGGGCACTACTTCTGAAGCTATACGCATATTTCGTTGTATTTGTGTGAGTTGATCAATTCAACCCGACCCATTCAGTGTCTGAATTACCGCGGCGCTGCGTATCCGTACTCTGCGCAATGTTATCAAAGAAAAGCATGAAGATAAGCGATACAAACGTCAACGTTGACCAGTACACACGGTCGAGCCCAGCATCGACCGCGCACCACGCGCTAAATACATCCTAGCTACTGAGATCAGGTACCCGGTACTCGCACCATTTACTAGTAGCCTGGTTGGTCCCAGAAGCTTTTCCTTCGAAACCTTCCTGTGTACTTGTTATATTCATATTCAAATAGTCCTTTAAAAGGCGCTTTTGACGCGTCAATAATTTACAAAGTAGTGATTTGATGGTGATAACTACATTCGTAAACTTAAAACTAAAGCTATGAGGGTTCCAAACGCGCCCCGGTCTAAGAAGAAGCCCACAACAAACTTAGCCAGGTAGGTATTAGGTTATGCACTTCCGCTCTACATTACTTTAAGTAGCAAATCAAAGTAATGAATTCCTGAGCGGTCAATGTCAAAATAAACGGGCCGAGGCCGATGAAAACAGATCCCACATGTGGCGGCGACAGCGCCGGCGCGGCTGCGGGCGACAGTCGCCGCGCAGCGAGATAAGTATTGAATGGTACTGTTATTTATTGTTACCAATAATCCTCAGCGCCGGATGCGCGGTTTAACACATATTTGTAGATGAAGTATCAGCAGATGACGTCAACGAGCGGGAAAACACGGCACGTGGGCTTCCTTCAAGGGCCAACGACTAGTCAGTTAGCTGAGCCCGAAATAACCAGCCAGCATGTCATGTTAACGAAGAGAGGTTGCCAAATTCCATGTGGCCTTTAACTTTTGTTATCCTTTGAAATCTGCATTTACTGCATTCCAAATACGTTTCCTATAACCTAGTCCGCCATAAAAATTGACTGTTTAGTTCATAGGCACTCCCTCACTTTGTATAAAAGCTATGTATAATAAAAAAGTTGATGTGCAAAAAAATATTACCTACTGCTAGTGTGGTTGGATCGTTCCTGCCTCGAACGATAATTCAAGGGGCTCTGTTTATAGTGGCTCAATTATAATGGCCACGACGCAAATCTAGAACTAACAGAGCTCTGTCAAGTAAACATTAATCTGTTAAGGAATAATATATGTTTTATTTATAATTCCTCATCATCAATTACTTATGTTCAAGATATTAAGGTGTAGCGTTAGATGGTGTCCGCTTTGCAATTATTTCTTTTTTCTACAATAATTTTCACTTTTATAAAAAAAGAATCGCCATAATCGGATTAAATGAGTTATGGAGTAAAGAAGCAGTGATAGCCTAGATGTCCGCCTTCTAATCAGGGGTCGGGGTTCGAACCCGGGCACTCACCTCTAACTTTTCAGAGTTAAGTGCGTTTTTAAGCAATTAAAATATCACTTGCTTCAACGGCGAAGGAAAACATCGTTAGGAAACCTGCACGCCTGAGAGTTCTCCATAATATTCTCAAAGTCTTGTGAAGTCTGCCAATCCGCACATGGCGAGCGTGGTAGACTATGGCCAAACCCTTCTCATATTGAGATGAGACCCGTGCTCTGTACTAAGCCGGCGATGGGTTGATCATGATGATGATGATGATGATTATTATGATGATGGAGTAAAGTTTTAAATCCGTGGAACAGGTTTAACGTGCGTTGCGAGAACAAATAGATAGACAAATATTGAATAAAAATCTAATTTGGATAACATATCGATATGATAGCTCGCCCGACCACGATCAGGGTCAGTAATCGTGCAGTTCTATTAATAGATAAACGCTAGTTTGGGTTTAAATTTTACGATTCCAAAGATTCCATCGTGCGTGAGGAAACTCTATTAAGTATTCAAACTCGAGTTGGAGTGCATTGAATAGTGAATAGTATTTTCATGCATAAGGGATATACAGTGTTATATTAAATACCTACATATTTCTTTCAACGTAGTGTTGATAGACCCGCGGCCAGACTACATTAAACGAGTGGCAGGAAACCGCTGGGCGCAAACGACACAGCAACCTACGTCCAACAGCGTGCATGAAGCGGGTGATTTGATGACTGAGAACGAGTCGGCAAGCCTCTGCCGTCACAGATGTTGGCGGGACGGAGACGCGTGGCATCAGGTGAAGGTCGCCGCTCCGAATTGCCTGCGCACGCGCATTTCAACTGTTTACAAACATGGCGCCCGCTCACTGCATGCGCTAATTAAATAGAAACAACTAATCAAAACGATCGCATATTTTACACAACCAGATACAGTAGAATATCTAGGCTAGCCAAATAAAAAACAAACTAACATTTACAAGTTTAAATGTACGAGATTAAATGTCTAGTTTTGTTGAAAGGTTGGTTCCGTGAAATAGAATCACTGCGTGGAAAATCCACCCTCCTCATCTCTGTAGTAATGTCGTCACTATCCATTCAGCGGTGAGGTCAGAGTTAGCAAACAAATAAACACTTTTGCATTTTTGTATTAGTATAGAATTAAATGAAACTGTGACGACGCGAAGAAGATAAATCTGAGGAATAACTAATCAGCTCATATAAGTACGGCAACGCGCACAGTGCGACAGCCAGTCCGTATGACAGGTGGCCTACTCAGTAAATGACGTCGTCAGACCTTGGCCCCGCGAGCTGCTGTGCGGGCGACGCGCCCTTCCGCGCGCCCCAGCCGCCCGTGATAGAGACACCTCCCACTGACTCTATTAGCCTACCGACTAGCGCCGCTGTCCATTTGTATCTATATAAACAGCTGAACACTCGATTTCGAATGACGAGGTTTGAATCGCTATAGAAAGCAATCATGAACCGATGGATTATTTACAATATTATTTAGATTACCGGGTCGTACCAAAGTTTGTATCGGTATTTAGAGAATTATCATCTTTTAAGTAAATTCTAAGAATTCGCTTGTGGTTCTGAAATTGCCACTTTCCAGAACCGTAGGTACGCCAAGTCGTGGCCTGCCCTGCCTGTGCAGGATACAGCACGTCGAAAAGAAAAGAAACCGGGTTGTAAAAGAAGAGTTTGTAACCGGGCCTGGCTTAACGTGTTCTTCAAGGTGCAAGCCCAGCGGGACGCCAACGTCATAGTGACACACACACACATCTCTTCGTAATTAATTGAATGCACACCTTAGCCACCAAATGGAAGCCTAGAATAGAAGTTACAACTATTACTGTCAATGAATGTCTCAATCCTTGTGGATCTGTTTGTTTTTTTCCATATTATATTATTAGCGACATATTAGCGTCGACTTAAGTTATTATATTAGGCATGCTGTAGTTACCTCTAAATTGATTTATATGTACACATCTAGCACTTAAGGTTTTTAAATGTTTATTTTTTTTACATATAAATCTGTTGGTAGCGCTTTGGATAAATAAATAAATCTTTTGAGTGAACGCCAGCGAACGAAGCTGGTGAACGTCAAACCCCTGCCCTTGAACTGCCACCCGGGGGAGCTGGCCAGGTTTCCTCAAAAATGACGTTTTATCGTTTATGTTTTCGTTTATGATTGTTACGACTTCGAAACGTCGATCAATAGTACCATGTATTAATTAATACTATTGATTTGTAGGGTAGGTACAAACGCAAATAACTTAACACTGTCTGACCGTGACCGCGCACGAGCCAGGCCGCGCCCAGGGTTGCTCCTATTTCACCATAAAATATCGGGCGCTTTCACGCGACACCCAGCGTGATACCACCCGGCACGCGGCTGATATTCGCTGATGAGCGCGCGCCCGAGTGCAGCCGGCGACGCAACGGGCGAGAAATTCTAAGATGCCTGTCAACTCATTAATAGGTAGGGTACTTACATTCGGCTAGCTCCAAACCTGTAGTATCTATCTATCTTCTATTTATACACAATGGCGTAGTGCTACACTATACAATTTCTTCTTTTATGTTTTTGGCTTTCACGTCTGCCGAATCACACTCCGCCATCGCCACGTGACAGTACATATTATGAACGGGTCGGTCTGTATGTATGTTGAAGCGCGTCAACCGCGCAGCTGGTAGTGGATTGAGTACACGTATGTGATGTACTGTTGCGGAGTAGGGCCGACCTTACCTTACAAATGTATATATGCTAACATAGTTCTACTAACAAAAACAGGCCCTAGTCGCCTCAATAAAGAAATGTATTATATTATTATAATCTACTCTTTTCTCCTAAAGTAATATTTTAATAAATCCAATAAGATGGAAAACACGTCCAAGTTAATAGACATCTATCATCATATCTGTGATAATGTTTTATTTTCAAATCAGTCTTATTTTTATTGATATAGAGTTTCAATAACTCTATATCAATAATCGGTTCCTTGTGTGTTCGGACTTCAGAACATTACAAAAAGGTTGCAAGACATACATGTACCGGTCACCTGTCGTCTGGCGGGTTTCTCAGCCGTGAGTTTAGTTAGTTGTTCTCCCTAATGTGCTGACGCGGGGTTGAAAACTGCCGAGTCAGCCAGCGCTTTCAGCCCTCCGGTCGTTAGTCCCGTCGGTTCTCGTCCGTGCAGCACGTTGAGCGACGGGTGGAGCCCTGGGGGCAAAGACCTTTTATTTTTACACCATGACGCAGGAATGCGAAGGCTGGCGAACGTTTAGCTCCGACTTGACTTTGATACGCTGATTTATATACTGTAAGTGTATCTTGATTTATATACCTGTCGGAAGATAGTTTGCTTTCAGATTAGTGTCTTAAAAGCTTTATTTATAACCCAACTACCCGCAGCTGTTGTTCGTGGCTGCGGCGCCTCTCTGCGCGCCCTCGCGGAGACGTGACTCAGTGTCAGTCTCTCCCTCTCTATGGACTGGTTCCCGCTAACGTCAGTACTACAACCAAGTATTTCATATATTGCACTGTGCAGTTAGCCTAGTGGTTAGGACGTCCGCCTCCGAATCAGAGGTCTCCATAATGTTCTCAAAGGCGTGTGAAGTCTGCCAATCCGCACATGGCCAGTGTGGTGAACTATGGCCAAACCCTTCTCATATTTACAGGAGACTCTGTAGTGATCTAGCAATGGGTTGATCATGATGATTATGACTGTGGAGTACCTTTCTCATACCAAGTTTTTGTTTATACCACTTTTTTTAGCCCCTATCTCACCTGGTGGTAAGTGGTGATGCATTCTAGGATGGTAGCTGGATTAACCTGATAGGGGCATGGTATTCATTCATTCATTCATTCATATGATTAACCACACTCCTAATTGGTTTCTACGCCAATCGTGCCGGAACGCTAAATCGCTTTGCAACACGTCTTTGCCGTTATGGTGGTTACTAGCCCCGACCAGACCAGACTCGAGCAAGGAATCAAATCCAGGACCTCTAATTCTATAATGCGACAGCGCACGCACTGCGCAACGGAGGTCGTCAAAAACATTAAGTATAAAATCAGTAGAAACTTTCATAAGTAGTCGCGAAACGCCTGGCAGGTGAGAAACAGAAACTTACGCAGAGAGGACATGATGGCACAAGTCAGCGTTGTGCCGTGGACACTGACGGCATACGGGTCAATTTACTGCTAAGGCGCACCAATAGGTGTTTAACAACAATAACTTATAGATAAAAGTTGAAGAGGTTTGAGCTTGTTGATCATTCACGCATTAGCTGCTGAATTTAATGAAATTGCACACAGGTGCCAACATTACGTCACAAAATCCAGGATCTGGAGAACATTAGTTAAGAGGTATTTACATTTAACATTATACATCTACCCACATAAGCATGTAGATACTTCGATAGATCGAATCTTGAATATTGGCACATCATACACAGACTTAAATTACACAGGAGGTAGGCCGATCTTTTGCGTTGCATCAATGGTAGATCCGAAATTATGAACCTTTGTGGATATTTCATTAAAAGCGGTCGATAGGGCCGAGCTGGGTTTCCGTTCGTTGGGAGTGAGGTTGGCTGCACAGGCGTCTGAGGTTGGTCACGCATGTTTGTGTCGGGCGCCGGCGCCGCCGACGCGCGCCAGATGTTTCGTACTCTGGTGCATTTCCAGGGCAAGGTCGCCGCAGCGAATGACTCGAGCATTTCTTGCACTAAATGGCCGCTCTTAACAATATTGCAAACAAATTTAAATCGTCATCAATTGAGTTGTATTTTGAAATAAGTAGCTCTAACGCCAGTATATCGCGACCGATTGGTCAAACACATCGTCATATGTGCACAATTTACACGATATCATTGTGATGATCATGATTATGGAAACAATATGCGTTGTAATATAAGAGCATCAGCTCAAACATCACTTTTTGCTGGATAAGACATACAACATACGCGGTAGACCGCCAGCGACGAATCTTCCATCAAAACCGCTGACGTATTTATGCGTAAAATATGGTTTTATTTCACAAATAATACCGTGACACAAGGACACACAACTCACAGACTTATGGAACCAAACACGCATCTTACGTTAACGGAAAGAAGGAAGGAAACAAAGTAGTATCCTCTGCACCTTTCTACCTAAGTAACTTCTATTTAAATGATATACTTATCAAGTATACGTTAGGTCAGTTGGGCGTATGTTTTACTTTTCCCTGTTTAATTACTTGTGAAGAAGTACTACTACGCCTCAAGAAATTTAATTTTATAAACCTTGTAGATTATAATATGGGAACAGTTCACCGGCCTCATGCTCCGGCCGCGATATTACGTGCATGCGACTCTCAGTTCGCAGAGGGCCGAAATGTATATTGCAGTTATTGTGTGTTGCTTTGTCGCTCCTGGAATGTCTAAAACCACGCCACTCGCTGTAACACCACAAATGATAAAATTATTATCTACCAGGTATCTGTTAGGTTCGATGTGTTTTGTGTTCTTGCCTGCATATATAATTGCCCTATTAATATAAGAGTACATATTTATGATGATTTACCGACATACTTACCTTCACCAGTTGTGAAGCTGAAGTGGCAATGAAATACCAGCCGATGAACGTTAACACGTACGTGGAAATGTATGTAAGAAACCTTAAGTTTCGACACAATATATTCACTCATTTTAAATACTTGCACGACAAAAAAGCAGGTCGCCGAAAGTGAAATGTAGAGCATTCAAAATTTAACTCGTATGTATACATACGTAGACAACTTTAAGGCTGCATGAAACTTGCGGATTGCATAAAAATCGTGAAAGGGCAAGGTTGACTGACACACTGTTTGAACAGACATGCAACAGGCAGCTGTTATAGAATCACCAGCTACTGCGAGCAGGAGGTGATCTGTGAACGCTTCCGACGAGTAGATCGAAGCCCCTCAGCCGCTAACCGCTAACACACGCAATAATCGCAGTGGAATAGTTTACAGAGCAATACTTTCAACTATTAGGTGTTTGGCCAGTGCCAGTAGGTGAAAACCTGATTGAAAACTATTTAACTCATAACTTTGTTACCAGTACCTAATTGAAAATGTACTTTTAAAATTTCAAATTAAATCCATTTCAGTTAATTTGTTACCTTGACCTAAAAGGCCGGAGTGTTGGAACTGCACTGGGCAAGCCATGAGCCATGAGCGCGTAGTGAGCGTTATCCAGTTACATTATGATATGTACTCGCAACAGATTAGTATGCAGCAACTGAGAGCCATTTCCGGTTTCCCATGAGGCTAAAGGATTTTCAAGGTCTTCAGAGTAGCATACCTTCATCCTACTCCGTTACCGAAAAAAAGTCACACCACTGAATATGTCGGTCTTTACATTCAGATTCTAACTGAACGACAAACCGAGGCGTTTGAGCTGACCCGGTTAAATAGCCAGTCTTTTTTTTTATTGCTGCAATATATATAAAATAACATTCAGTTGAAATTTCGACGAACCCAACCTGACAACATGTACAGTTCGTGAGATACAGCCCGCTGATAGACATAATGTGTGACATGCACGAAGGCTTAGTAATTGGGTCCCTTCGAGTATGGAATCCTAAAAAGAGTTTGCAAATGCCCGCTAAAGGAAATGTCAGGTGATATAATATATTATAATCGAACCGATGTCACGTCGACAGAAATTCTCGGAGTTTCAGAGAGCGCGGCGCGTCCACTTTAACGTGCCATTTCCTTATAAATAGTAGTGCCGTAGTCGGACCTGAAAATCCTTAGGAGAACCCAAGTCTTGTCGCAGCCCAAAGTATAAGTATTATAGCAAGCTCAAACGGCGAGCGGGTTCCCGTCAGAAACGCACTATAGGACGATTTTCGGCACTGAATGGACTGGATAAGATATAGGAAACTCGAGTAGGCCAGATTAAGATGGATAAATAGTGGAGTGAAGCTACCCTAAGCGAAGTAGTCAAGACATTGTTCCTAGTAGATGTAATTACTTTGAACCGTTTCACCAATCCGAAACTCATGAAGCACGCCTCCATAGATGAGGTTAGCATGGAAGGTTAATTTCAGACCATGATTTTTAAATGACACATTGCGACGTCCAAAGGCGAAGGTCGAACCGATGTATAATTTTGTGGTAAATGCTTACCTCATGCGTAATGGCTCTATTAATAGGTAAGGATGGTTGGTTGATGTGCAATTACAAAATTATTGAATGAACGGAGGTCAACGCGTATTCGAGCGTCATTGCCATCTCAATCTGGCGGTAATATTAATTGTATCATTTACGCCGGAGTTTCGGCTAAATGCAATGATAGAGAACTAATTACGTCATCATCATATCTATTATTTCAACCTCTGGACGTCTACTGCTAGATAGGTAAATAAAATAATAGGTGTCAGCATATCGGGTCAGCGATGCATGGTTATACGAGCCCCTATAGACCACGTGAACCCTTCACGCAGAGCACGTAGAGCACGGAAACTTTCCAAAAGCCGATATATTACGTCAATCCGTTGCTGCTAGATTGGAGTACAGTTTTATTCATTAAATTTAAGTTTACAATCATAGCTTCAGTAGCCTATCCAAGTTCCACTGTTGGCCACAGGATTCCTCACTCATAGAACGTTTTAACGCGCATTTGCCCGCCACGCTGCTCCAATGCGAGTCGGTAGGCAATGAGGTGTTCTCCGAAGCGCAGAGCTATAAACCGCCTAATTTTTCAAATTCCCAGCTGGTATTAATGAGTAGTGATCTGTTCGAACGAGTTCAGTGAGAACTGCATCAGTTCCTAATAATATTCAAACTTAGAATTAAAGTGAATAAATAAATAGTTTTCTTAGTGAAATTTTGGAATATCATACCACCCGGATTACATAACTAATGAGGACTTCCACGTGACAAGTTGATCCATAAGCGTAGACACGTCACTCGGCCAGACGGTGACGTCAGCGTGCAGGACGGCCGCGCGGCTTTGGGTCAAGTGCGAACGGTCAGTGGAGCAGGGTGCGGACAGGGGGGGGAGGGGGCATGGCTCCCAAGGATAATGAGGTTACGAGGCTCTGTGATATCATGCGGATACGGCTCTATTCAGTTTTACGTGTTACTTTACTGATGTATATAGTTGGCTAGATGGCTTTGTAGCAACAAATAACATGAATCCCGGGAGTGACTGTATAAAATCGAACCCCTCGGAACGGCCCGGGATGAAACTCGCAATACAGATAGCTGATAACAGAAGCAAACGCTCAAACAGGATTTTGAAAAATTCATCCCCAAAATAATGACTTGAAATTTGTGTAAAAATCTATTCAAGAATTGAAATGTAAAAGATGAACTCAAGTGAGCTTCGTAAATAGAAGAAAATTTAAATAAATCAAAGAAAAAAGCCCGCTTCAGACACCTACCACCAGATGAAATTGCAGTCAAAGGCTAACTTTCAGTAAAATACAATTCGCGCACTTGCCATTCGGTTCAGCAGCCTGATGAGGTTCAAGTACTGGCTTCAAGTATAAAATATATAAATTCTAGACAACATTGACTGACTGCTGTGCGCAGTGTAAGCAGTATACGGATAACGAGGTAAACAATCAATTACCCTAGTCGACACCTGCCGGCCAGGATTGCCCAATAGCTAGCAATAATGTGTTAGTACGTCTACTGGCTGCTAGTGATTACTTGGCGTTTACGCTTAGGTTCTTAATATCATTGCCGTCACCCCAACCCTCTCGTAGATGTGGCTTCTTTTTACTCCCCCGACCTAAGCGCTCCTCTCCGAAAGAAGAGACCTAAACATATCCTTCATGACCCTGACGATCAGATGACTACTGACAACACACTCGTACCACCTACCACACAATCATACGCTGCACACCGTCTTCGCCGGCGAAGACGAGGTCCCCGCTATCTTACGTCATCCGGACGTGGGCTCCATCCACGGCCTCGGAGACGTACGGACCACTCACCGTCCGACCCCCTGTTATCCCAAACGTCCCCTAAGCCGAGGTTCGGCCTCAAAGGAGGCGCCCTTAGGCAGTCGTTCCCTTAGTTTCTTCGAGCCCTAGGGCTCAAAATTTCGTCTGGCAGAGCTTCTTTCCAAAGCTCGCCAAACAGCCCGGTTACGCTGTGGCAACCAATAGGGTTTGTACAGCTAATAGACAGTCCGAAAAAAAAAAATCATTGCCGTCTTATTTAATCCCGGCGGAAATTGCGGAGCATGCGGAGTACGTGCAATTAAAAGCAATCTTTTAATTGCACGTACTCCGCATGCTTGACCCCGTGCTGCCGTGTTGCAGTGGTGGCTAAATTGATAATTATATCCTAGTAATGGTTCATACCTATTATTGAAAAGAAATCTGCAAGCTCTATAAATATATTTGACGTTGAATACAGAAAGCTTTTGTCACACGTGAATGGGTACATCATCACAATTGTCATCAATCAATATGAGAGGTTCCATGGCACAAAGAGTTTTTCGCTGAGATCTATCGCTTCTTAATTTTAATGTGCTATTTATTAATTATACTTTTCTTTGAACATTTTCCAGGCACAGCTTAACAGGGCGTTAGCTAGGTGTTAAACTTACCAACCTAGTGTTGGGAAACTTAATACTTTATTAAAACTAAGATGAACTTATTAATGATCTAGCCCTAGATACTAGATAGTTGCATAAATCTAAATGAAACTAACCTTCCTGGATCAGTGTTGAGCGTTGTGGTCCTATAAATCCCGGTTCAATCCCCCGCAGCGAAATTATAGTAATTGAATTTGTTTTTGTTTTTGAATTTTATTGTTAAATTTTTCACTAGCCACTAGGTTATATGGTCTGGGGCTAAACCAGACCATCTGGTTTAGCCCCAGACCATATAACCTAGTGGCTAGTGACCATCTTACCGACGAAGACGTGTCGCCAACCGTAACCGATGAGGAGCATATAACTCATGTAGGCTGCTATCATCTTATCACTTACCTCCAGATTGCAGACACTAACTAACTTGCTGTGGAAAATAAAGTCATATATTTGCTACATCAAATTGATATCGTAATTTTTCTATTGCTTCTTTTTCGTGAAACAAAATAAGAAATAATAACTTTTAGAACTACAAAAATGTTATAAGGAAGTCGTTAAAAGGATGTTTATGATAGTAGTTTATTAATGCTATTTGCTAGAAATGGTTTTTGTGCTTCGAGTTTATGTATTCTCTACGCCTAGGAATTCATATTTTCGTAATCATCTTGCTACTCAAAAATATTATTAGTGCTGGCGGAAAACTTCTGAGCAGGCAGGCAGGGTCACACGGCTAACTAATAAATTGAAACTTAACATATATAGTAAATATATATAACGTCGGATTACGAGGCCGGCTTCTGTTGAAACCTTCTTTACCGAGTTTTCTGTTCCCACTAGGTACAGGATAATGAAACTGTTCACCAAAACTGCCCTCTCTTCGTTGAATGGAAAAATGTGCCTGAATGTAATAACATTTTCAGATTCAGAAACGTTTGCCCAGACGTTATTAATGCCTTTAGATTAATAAATAATAGAACCCGACCTACCATTTTTCAACTAAGCTATATGCTTATATTATATGTCATTCAGTGTCAGATGACTAGCAGTGGAAACTATGTCATAAAGCATTATTTTTATTTGGTGGTGTTTATCGTTTGGTTTGACACTCAAACTTCCTGGTTTCCCGTACGGACGAAGCAGTTAGTGGGTTGGTATCTTCATTTGAAGTGACTTAGTCGGGATGATGGTCTTGGTTAATAACAATCCACTTAGTCACTTTCAACAGTTTATTTGTAATTTCCAAAAGCAAAAAAAAAGCTATAAGCATTAACAATTAGCCTTAATTACGAAAATATATATAGCGGTAAATATAATAACAAAAACAAGCCGAGGCAAATAAGGCAACTCGTAAGTTAGTCAGCGAGGCAACGAGCGTGCGGTCGAGACGGTGGTATGATTTGACTGACGTGGCCCGGCGGCGCAGGAGTTCTATTGTCTTCATACAGGTAGCGGACTTTTATTGCTTTTATGCTCTGCGACACGACGCGACGACATGGACGGGTCGTTTGCTTCGCGGACCCAGGTAAGTAATTAGTGTAAGGTAAATATAAGTGTAATTTATTAAGTTTAGTGTTAAAACGTATTTTGTAGTGTAGATTATATTTGTTAAATAGATATTATAAGAAAGTATACTATGTGGGATAATCATGTTGGTGGATGATATATTTGTGTTTTATATAATATGATTCCCCACATTACTCCCCCCCAGAGGCCACCCTAGGGTGGACGATAGTAATCTGGATATCGCACAGTTCTCCCTGAACGTGTGCTCCTTTCTTGGTTTTGTTTTTGCTGAATTGTTTCTTTTTTGTTTCTTACAGGTGTTGGCGCTCTTTTTCGCTTTTTACTTTCAGCGGTTGGCTGTGAAGTCTTTTCAGGTTGGTTGCTTGAACTTTCGTCATTTGAACTTAAGTAAGCCGGTTTTAGTCTATCTATTGTAATAGTCTGCTCTTTGTCTTTAATCAAAATCTGATACGTTTTATTGTTCCTCTGAAGCACTTTGTATGGTCCTGTGTATGTAGGCTGAAGAGCTCCTCGAATTGTGTCGTCTCTTAAGTAGACATGGGTACAACTAGATAGGTCTTTAAACACGAAAATCTTCTTTTCGTTGTGTCTGGCAGCTGGCCTTGGTCGTAACCGAGATATCATCATGCGTAATCGGGATGCAAAGTCTGTTATATCTGTAGAAATATTGTTTTCGGTTGTCATATGCATGAACTCTCCAGGTAATCGTAAGGTCTCACCGTAAACTAACTCCGCTGAGGACGACTGGAGATCTTCTTTGTAGGCGTTTCTCATTCCTAGGAGTACGAGAGGTAAAGCTTCGTTCCAGTTAATGTTCGAGTGACAAACTATAGCCGATTTTAGCTGTCTGTGCATCCTTTCTACCATTCCGTTACAGGCTGGGTGATAAGCAGTTGTTCTTTTGTGTTGGAATCCTGCAATTCGTGATAAACTTTGAAATAACGACGATTCGAACTGCCTTCCACGATCGGTAATAATATCCGTTGGACAACCATAGCGAGCGATCCATCCTGAAAGTAGTGCTTTTGCAACAGATTCTGCAGTTATGTCTTGCAACGGTATTGCCTCCGGCCATCTCGTATATCGGTCAACCGCAGTGATGCAATATTTAAAACCGTCCGCAATGGGTAATGGCCCAATAATATCAATGTGCACCACTTGGAATCTTGCGCGTGGGAGTTTGAATGTACCTAATGGGGATGACACGTGGCGGGAAACCTTGGCAAGCTGGCAATGATGACATGACTTTGCCCAATCTCGACAATCTTTGTTTATACTTGGCCAAACATAGCGTTGGGTTACTAGTTTTGCAGAGGCATTAGCACCAGGATGGCTAAGTGAGTGAAGAGTGTCGAAAACTTTCTTCCTAAATTCTCTCGTGACATATGGTCGCGGTGTTCCAGTCTTTTGGTCACAGTATATTTCTTCGTTTGTTCCAGGTATTTTTACTTTTTCTAGCTGAAGAGATGAACCACCTACCAACAAATGTTTAAGTTCTCGATCACTGGCTTGCGATTTCGCTAGCTGAATATAGTCGATCGGTTGTGCCAATTCCTCTACTCTGGAGAGACCATCTGCTACTACGTTATCCTTGCCTGTGATATATTGTATATCTGTAGTAAACTGTCCTATAAAATCGAGATGTCGAAATTGGCGGGGTGAACATTTGTCTTTACGCAAGTGAAAGGCGTAGCTAAGTGGTTTATGGTCGGTAAATATTGTGAAATGACGGGCCTCTACCATGTGCCGAAAATGCTTGATTGACTCATAGATTGCGAGTAATTCTCGATCGTATGGCGAGTATTTCTGTTGGGCTGTGTTAAGTTTCTTCGAGAAAAAGGCAAGTGGTTGCCATTTACCATATTTTTGTTGTTGTAGCACGCCACCAATTGCTGTATTTGAAGCATCAGTTACTAAGGCTAGTTTAGCATTTAAGTTAGGGTGAGCCAGCTTTGCTGCACGGCATAAACTATGTTTGCTATCCTCAAATGCTTTCAAAGTCAGTCCTGAAATATCTACTGGGTGTGATCCCTTGACAGATCCAGTTAATAGAGCATTTAAAGGTGCGAGGGTTTCTGCTGCCTTGGGAATAAAACGGCGATAAAAGTTGAGCATCCCAAGGTATCTTCTTAGCTCATGAACGGTCTTCGGTGTGGGGTATTCCTTGATTGCTTGTACCTTCGAGTCTAAAGGTTTAGTTCCCGCGGATGAAACAGTGTAGCCTAAAGCTGCGTATAGATTAAGCGCGGCAAACCATCGAACATTGACGCGCGCGGCGGCCGCGCTCTATGTAGACGGGATTGCCGCGCGCGGCAACGCGAACATTGCCGCGCTCGAACGTGCCGCGGGGCGATCCGCTCGCTGTCGGTTTTTGAGACCGCACCAAAGGAGCTTCAGTCGTTCGCTCGCGCGCAGTGGGGACGTACTTTGTACTTTTGGTTATTTGGCTCGCGCGGCGAATACGTAAAAATTGACAACGAAAAGTGCCGTTTACTAACACAAATGTATAGCGCTAAAGATTTTTTGTGGAACAGCAAATCCTCCCAATACCACAATCGCTGAGGTATGATGCGTGGGTAGAAATCATTAAGAAAATGGATATACCTATTCCTGACTTGAAAAAGAAAATGACTACACTTCTATTAGATATAATTTTTTCATCTATCAACGCCTTTTTCTTTTATATTTTTTTAGAAATAAGATGGTCAATCACAATGAAAACGGTAGCCGCCCGACCACGCGCGTCCATCCTCGCAGGTTTACAAAAGAACTGGTCTGACTATCCGCCGCGGTCTGTTCGTGATGGATCGCCTGCCGCGCGCGGCTGTAACGTCCAACTTAAATATATACTACATATTGGCTCGCGCGGCAAATGAACGTCAACTCTGGTCGAACATTGGCTCGCGCGGCTGCCGCGCTTAATGTATACGCACCTTAAGAAGGTCACTTCTGGAACTCCGAACTGACACTTAGAAGCATTTATTACCATGCCAAATTCTTGCAATCTAGTAAAAAGCTGGTTGAGATGCTCAATGTGTGTTTCTTCGTCTTTCGAAAATACTAAGAAGTCATCAAGATATGTAAAACAGAAGTCCAGTCCTCTTGTCATCTCATCCACAAACCGTTGGAACGTTTGTCCCGCATTTCTCAATCCAAATGTCATGAAAGGAAATTCAAACATTCCAAAGGGCGTTGTTATTGCTGTTTTAGGCACATCTTCAGGGTTAACTGGTATCTGGTTGTAGGCTTTTTCCAAGTCAATTGTAGAAAATACTGTACAACCTGATATATTGTGTGAAAAATCCTGAATGTGGTGTATGGGATAGCGATCCGGGATTGTTCGTGCATTCAACATGCGATAATCGCCGCATGGCCTCCAGCCATTATCCTTCTTTGGAGCTAGGTGCAATGGGGACGACCATGGACTTTCAGACGGTCGTGCAGTACCATTTCTCACCATAGCCTCAAATTCTTGTTTTGCTATTTTGAGCTTATCTGGGGCCAATCGTCTTGGAGCGCAATAAATTGGTGGTCCTGGTGTCGTTTTGATGTGATGGATAGTATTATGTCGAACTAGTCTTGGTGTACCCGAAGGGCGGGTTATATCCGGAAACTTACGCAGAAGCTGATCGTACTTTGTTTGACCAGACATTGTCTTGATTGATGAAATAGCTTCATTTGTCTGCACTGGTGTTGCTAATATAGACATCGTTGTATTAGTATTTAGTAGGCGTTGATTCCGGCAGTCTACCATCAAGTTGTAAAATGACAAAAAATCCACTCCTATAATTGCTTTAGTCACATCAGCGACTACAAATCTCCACGAATAGTCTCTTTGGAACCCTAGGTCTAGTTCCAGATGTACAAAACCGTAAGTAGCTATGGGTGTTCCATTAGCAGCGTAGAGCTGGTATGAGGTTTTAGGTCGTTGTTGTTTTAGTGCCACTCGAGGGAAGACGCAGAGGTCGCTTCCAGTATCGACCAAAAATTGCGTCTTCGTCTTTTGGTCTATGACGAACAGGCGACCTGTGGAGCTTGAGCAATCATTCGTCGCCATTAATGACCGCCTCGGGAGTTTCCCGACGTGTAATCGCATGGTTTCTGGCACTTTCTTGCATTCTTTCCGTATTTATAATGATAAAAACATACGGGAAACCTGCTATAATTAGATTGGGTCCGTGTCTTGTTTTTATCTCGGTGGTTGTCTCGTGTCCTAGGGCGCGAATTCCTCCTGTGACTACTCATTGACAATGCTTCCATACCCTCTTTCAACATAGCTATATCCTTCGCCATATTATCAAAAGTGGATCCAGCGGGCATATCAGCAGCAGCAACTTGTGGGGTTGAGGGTGCTAATTCATGGATTTTATCTGCAAGTTCGGCGAGTTCGTCTAATGTCATTTGAGGTTGAGAAACGATGGCAGTCTGTAAACTTATCGGCAAACGGCTTACCCAGGTTGCTTTTAAGAATTCGTCCGGGTAACTTGTTCCCGCTAGGTTTCTGAGGTATCTTAAAAACTGAGACGGTCGTCTATCTCCTAATTCCTCGTGCATTAGTAACTGTTTGAGTTGCTTTTCTCGTGGCATCGTTAGTCTTTTAATCAACTCGCTTTTCAGTTTTGCATATTTACCAATGGCGGGGGGATTGACAATGATATCTCTCACTTCTTCAGCATAGCGGTTTTCTAATTGCGAAGCTACAAAATAGTACTTGGTATCATCATCTTTGATGCCCGATAATATAAAATTGCCTTCGATTTGGGCGAACCATACGCTAGGATCCTCTGGCCAAAACGGAGGGACACGGACTTTCAACAGTTTATTTGTAATTTCCAAAAGCAAAAAAAAAGCTATAAGCATTAACAATTAGCCTTAATTACGAAAATATATATAGCGGTAAATATAATAACAAAAACAAGCCGAGGCAAATAAGGCAACTCGTAAGTTAGTCAGCGAGGCAACGAGCGTGCGGTCGAGACGGTGGTATGATTTGACTGACGTGGCCCGGCGGCGCAGGAGTTCTATTGTCTTCATACAGGTAGCGGACTTTTATTGCTTTTATGCTCTGCGACACGACGCGACGACATGGACGGGTCGTTTGCTTCGCGGACCCAGGTAAGTAATTAGTGTAAGGTAAATATAAGTGTAATTTATTAAGTTTAGTGTTAAAACGTATTTTGTAGTGTAGATTATATTTGTTAAATAGATATTATAAGAAAGTATACTATGTGGGATAATCATGTTGGTGGATGATATATTTGTGTTTTATATAATATGATTCCCCACACATTGATTCAGTAAATGCAACAATATAGGTAACGACATCATCTTCTGCCGGCTTTCGTCTCCCTTAGTCGATATAAAAAATAAAATCGAATTGTTGTGCCCACTCAGGATTTGCGCGGAAAAGAAGTCGCTAGCAACAACAATCAAAGAATATATTTAAAGTCTGGGAAAAGTCACGAGACGTACTTGGTTTTTTTGTGATTTGTCCAAGGCGTTCGATTGTATTCAACATGAAAAATTGATCAGAAAACTACACTACACCACTTTGGAATAGAGGTTGTAGCTATCTAAACGATGGAATTCTGGAAGTTGACGAGAAATTGGTAAATATGACGGGCCATTTGTGAGAATACAGACATGAATTAATGCTGCTGATTTTATTCTGTATGTGAATAGTATTACTAACAATTAATAATATATTTATGATATTTTAATATTACAAAACAATAGGTATACAACTTCCTTTGAATATAGGCTTATAGAATAATCATATTATAGAGAATAGCTCTAACTACATGTTATAATTAATTATTATTAATTACTAAAAATGTGAGATGGGGATAACAAATAATAGTGCAAAATATTACTAAATATAATATGCACGACGGCTGTACTAGGTTAACATGGTTACATGATTAACTGACTGTTATATCTCATATCACTGGATTATTGAAAGATCACTAAGGCCCCCTGAAAATAAATAAATAAAAAGTAGGGGTTTGAAATTTTGAAAGCAACAAAGCCGGCGAATTTGCTACTAAATTATAAAATTAAAAATTCAAGTTGAATGAGATTGTTTATAAACGACACAGCTGTAGAGAGCGCGCGTGCGGTAGTTCGACGAGGAAACGATGTTTTGATTGTTGTTCTACTGTGGGTGAGTGACGGCCTTGTCGGTACTGTCGGCTTAAGGGCGCGTCTCCACCGGAACGGACGAGCGGAATGCAGTGTGAGGAGATATGAATTTCAAAGATTATTGTTATTGGTCTATTTGTGCACGCCTCGTCTCCTTTCCGCTTGTCGCCGCTTCAGTGGAAATGCAACCTTACTGTCGGCAGTGTGTCACGAGGCTGTCCTTTTGTTCCTCCATTGTTTTTACGCGACCTTGCGGGCGGTCGTCTCACATTATACCTAAATAAAAATAGTGTAATTGGTATGTACATCGTTATTGGTCTCGTGGTGTAGCTTTGTAACAGAAACCGCAGAATTTACAGCGTCTTCAAATAAACCAGGCATCGAAAACTTACATACCGAAGTTGCAACTAGCTTGAAATATCGCTGCCCTTACAGACTGACAATTTTATTTCTGATTACACTACCAACGTTTTAGGAAGAGGCAATGCAAATCTTTTCAGATATATATTTTTTTAATGAATAAACTAATCGATGAACTGAAAGCAAAACAATTCCAATCAATAACCAGTTGAAACTGTTACTACTATAATACTCCGCTAAAAACACTTCTCAAATTGGATAAATAAATTTTATTGTGGCATTTGTCGAATAATCTATATTATACTTTGAAATCATTTCGCTCAGCCAGATGCTATCCCACTTCTGAGCCCCCACAAGTCTCCCATTAGAGCAAGACAGAGCGTCGACCGTCCATGCTGTTTCAATGCGGTCGGAAGGCGTTTCATTACGAGTGTACAGTTCACTGTGTCCATTGATGTTTCACTCGAGCCGCTATCAATAGTTTGTGGCAAATCGCAGGAAGTTCCGGAAATGTGTCCGAACACAACAATAATAATAACCTTTTTGAAGTGTATTTATCTTATCATAGCCATTACGTTTGATCGGTACATTTGATTATAACATTGTAATAGATTGGACAATGGATTTAGAGCTCTATCTCTCCTTTGATCTAAATCCATAGCCATTATATTTAAGCATTACTGTTTATTTTTTTGCATTGAGAGATTCAGATTAAAAATCATTTGAATTTGTTATCTAATATATCATATTATATAGTTAGTGACACGAGGGACCGACTTTAAAAGATACTTAAAAGTTTTGTTTGCGACTGCGGGCCTCAAGTGTGCGGACTATACGTCAGCTCGCCGTCCTTCTTTGTCGTATTGTGTAGTAGCCTATGTTCCCGCCGCAGGTTCATGTCGTAAGTTATATAGCATGATATATAAGTTAAACTGAACAAGTGAGATACTGTTGCCCTATTTTGAGATTAGGATTTATGCCGATAGGTGGCGGTTACACCACCGCATTCCAAAAAGAGGTTGAGATCAGCGGAAGTTCCCTATCCGAGCACTGCGCCGTGACGCAGTAAGGTTTGCGACTGGCGCGTGTCCAGAATGGGTACTTGTCGATTGCACAAAGCTCATGAATTTTGCAGAACAACACTGGTGATATAAAATACATTGGAAAATGTTAAAATAACAATAACATCGTTGTTGAGACGGGGTCCGAACCTCAAATAGGATAAAACGAAACCTTATAGGATCACTCTGTCTGTCTATAGAGATCGTTTTCTCGCGAATGCCTTATAACAAGAAACAATTTAAACCATAATAAACTCAGGTGTACAGTACAAATTAGAAGTAATCTTTTTGCAAATTGTCCGCTGAAGCAGTAATAAAACACTTTTTAACATAATAAAACAAACAGCGGTTCATGCCGCACTCTCAACAAACAATTAAATTGATGGGGGTCTTTCCGTTGACCAAGATCTATGTTATTTGGCAAGTAATATCGTCTTATAGTAGGCATAAGTACCGCAAAAAATCTGAACTTTACATTTGTAATTTCACCATCAAGTTATATATTTAGACTGGTAGACACGATTTGGAGTGCGAATCTGACTCGCACGTGTCCGGTTTTTTGTCCTTTCATTACCTTGTTAGGGTGACATGAACTTCGTAATAAACGCCTGCTGCGCTCCCATGATGACTTCGACGAAAGCATATCGGTGCCTTTTTTTTTTTTTTTACCGTGTGTAATCCTCATGGATACCCCGCGTCCGAGGAGACGCGGCGGTTATGTCAGACTCTTACTGACTAAACCCCCACGGTGCATATCCTTTCCCGCCGCCTGGTGGCCGGGTCACGGGTTTCGCTCGCGCACACAACCGCAACGAGCATATCGGTGCCTGTGCCATGCCATCACCGGCGCGGGCCGCGGGCGTGGTGTAAGATAGTGAAGACGCATACGTAGGTAAATAGATCATTAATGTCAAATAATATATTTATTGTTTTGCTTATAATATGAGTATTAAGTAGAAGCCCAACCCCGGTGGCCGCATCGTTAGCTTTCACTTAATAGTTGTACAGCATTCAACGCCGCTGTTCTCGAGGAATACACCGACATTGTTGGCAGCAAGGCTTCGGGATAAGCTGGGCACTTGTCGGTAGTGTCAGCAGGATCTGATGCAGCGGCGTCGGCGGCTGAGGCGCGCGGGACAGGGCGCTCCGCCCGGTCCGGGTTGGGCCTAAGTCAATCAAATCAATCAAGTCAAGCAAACAAAGAATATTTATATGACTAAGCGTTCGTACACATACGTTTTTCCAACTTCGTATGATAGCGTTATATTCATTAACTTAAGCTAGCGGACACTAGATAAAATATGGTGGGATTTCAATAAAAACACAAATTTATTTATTTACTTATAACCAGGGTTGACGGCCCAAAATACTCTCTAAGCCAGGAACTTTCAGCTAGTACCAGGAGAAAGGTTCAATAAGGAATGCCGAACAAAATTTGGTTAAATCAAAATATGAATGTAATCGATTATGTTAACCACATGACCAATTAGGTAGTCAGTATTTCAGTCCCGCTTCCTAACCGTTGCCCTGATCGCCTTAACGAAACCAGATAACATTCTTTGAACACGGCAGCCGTTTTGAAGCAGGAACAACTAATCTGTACACTTCTTTGAAACGAGTCCCACTATAGAAGATCCAACTCTGTTTGAATTAAAGTAAATCAACGAAATCGATGTCGTCGGCGCCGGGAGTAACAGTTGAACTGATGTTCTGACGGCTGCTCTCTCGCGGACATCGCGTCCCGCACTCCCAGTACAAGCAGAAATAGATTCGGTATGAAGTACGCAGCGTGATGGCTCATCCACGCTCGCGGGCTCGGACGAGCCTCAACATAATTCAACGCTAATATACCGGCTTGTGTCTACGTTTGCTACGTACGTCTGCCATTAAACTGTCTACTTCATCAGTAATTTATAATCTTCTGAATTTTTTGTTATCTAATTCGCGAATGTAGAGAGCTATTTTAGATAATATCGAGGAAATTTGGTAACATTACGGTTTCTGTCATAATGTAGCACTAGTTAGAAGTCAATCGTAATGGTAATTCGTAACCGGCACTGCACCGCTAGACGTCACGCTCACCAGCACGGTCCTGCTGCGCTCCTGGTAGCCCATGCCGCACGTGACGCTGCAGCGGCTCCACTCGCTCCAGTTGCTGAGCTGGCAGTCTGTTAGCGCTGTTTCCCAAAAAAACAATATAAATTACAAATCAAGTGCAAGTCAGTCAACGAACGAGATATACGACAGAAACAAACAACGAATACCCAAATAATATCTTTGAAAGCCTCACTCGGGCTACTGCCGGTGAAGCGGCAGCTACGGAAACGCAAAGCAATGGATTGCTGTTTGTTAAGCAACTGTAAACCGCGACGGGTTTACTATTTTTGAGATAAAATTTCGCTACCTAACTAACTCTGTGCCTCGGATCGCAAAGTATAGTTATAGCGAAGAAGTACGTTTCGTAAGCCCATCGACCAGGTTCTAAACTCACTTTCTTTCTCTATCCCGATGGAGTGAGGGATAAAAGGCACAAAGTTCGTATAGATCGGATGGGAGATTGTGGGCCCTATAGTCCAGTTTTTTCTTTCACCATTCAAGGGTTTTATACCTCTCCTATACTCACCATTGCTAGCGGGAGGTGCTGGCTCTATAGAGCTGATGCTGAGGCCGGGGTAGTTGGAGCTGACGGCCGGCACGAGCTGGGCCGGCGCGGGGACCGCCGCTCCCGGCGCGCCGCCGCCTGGCGCACGGAAATACTTCACTTAGCCCTTGTCACTCACCAGGATCTTACTAAACCCAGTTGATTCCGCGGTCAAAGACGAATGACGAATATAGCCCTGATTTGTATGCTGACATCAGCAAATCTCTAGTAATCTACATTTTATGACGAAGGATGATTCAGATGTAGCATGAAGTATTAAAGTCTATACTAAGCAGTCGTATGGCTTACGCAGGTCCCGTTTTTAAAAGATAAATAAAATGTTAGCCAACTGAAAATACAACCTAAACTCATAACGGATGTTCCTGTACTGAGGGAATGTTGCCAAGAATGATGGCTGCATTGCCGCGCTATGGCCATCTCAGGTAATACATTACAGTTTTTACTTAAACTTGTCTTAAAATTGCAATTTATCTATATATTTAAAAGTTGATGTTCACTTAATGAATGGAGATTTTTGAAAATTGATCCCCTAAGGCTTTTAAAATATATCCATTATGTTTGTCTATAATTTATTAAATTGGAAACAAAAGAACGACAAACTTATCGAGAGTGACGTTGCGGGCAAAAAGTAGGTATTCCTTTGCGTAACTGTTGTCCACTCTAGCGCAGCGGTGTTTCAGTTCAAGCAGCACGTGACAAAAGAACCTCTGTTGTTATTACAATGGTCCTTCGTTACCGAACTATTTAATGAGACTTCGAAAATTCCATACTCGGAAACGTTCTGGTGATGTGTCGCGCATTCACCAGATGGCGGCGGCGCAGGCCGCGTGATAACATCGCCATCGTCGCTGGGTTACCCGGCTCTATGTTTTGTTTGTTCGTAATCAATTCCCCCGCCTGCAGCATTCCTTGCATCGCACACGTTCAACTCGTACAGGTATGTCAAGGGGTTAGCTAACTTACATTCTAACAAATCTGATTCACCGAGTTTGTTTGTTGTCTACCCGCCTACTTGTAGTTCGCTAGCACTGTGCACATGCAGTCGCCTCGGGCCCGGCGACCGGCAGCCCTCCTACTTGAAGGTTACGTGGCCCGCCTTATTGCACTGCAGATTCGTTACTCTTCGAGCTGATCACTGACTCTGGTATACACTGAGTATACTTTTGAGTGACTGAGGTTGGCGACCGCGTTGGTTTAAATTTTCATCCAATCGTAGGAATGCGACTTGTTACATACATTTATTACAAATACCTACCTAAAGATTTAATTTAAAATAGACCATTAAACTATGTCAGTACCTGCTACCTATTAATTATGAAACTATGTCCTCATTTAAATTGATCACTACGAACTTGGGACTTACTGGCGCCCACACAACACCAAGCCGTGCTTCCCGACATTCCCACGTCACATATTAGCGCCTTATTTTCCTATTGTAAGATGTTCTCGTAGATAAAATAGTGATCTCATTCTGAGGAGAGCTAATTTAGTGGTAGGCGCACATATTATTCCGTATATATTAAGGTAAATTAATAGGAAATCATTAAATGTTCGTTTTCACACTAATTCGAGATCTCTTTGTATTACTAAATTGTGAACGGTCAGGTAAGGTTGTTTTAAGCCGAATCGGCGTAAATTATTGAAATCAGTCAAAATCTGCTGACAGTTGCGTTAATTCGGGGTGAGAAGCCGGCCGGGGGCTGCTGCACCCCGAGCGAAATGCATTGTTACGGAGATCACACGCGCGTGCATTGCTGTATGCCATTTTTAATTAAGACTTAATTGTATCGCTCGCTCGAAAGAAAAGAGCTCCAAGCTTGCGACTATTGCGGCAGTCTAAGTTAGCTGAGAAACGTTCGCGCAGTTGCGTGCTGTGCGCTGGATCAACTGACGATGAGGCGACCTGACCTGAGCAATATTAAATCTGTACTTTCGTAAAGGGGTTTGAATATTTTGGTTATTTGGTTGTAATCTTATACATGTGGCCGTAAACCATGATGGGTCTGTGGCCACTTATAAAAAAATGCCGAGCAGCAGGTAGGCTCCGTTCAGAAATATTCAAACTTCGTGTGTTTAGCGAATGGAGTATGCCCGTAGGAAAGCGAGGTGTTACCCAATATCACTCCGCACGTGCTGAGGCAGTCCTCCTGCGAGATGAAGTTGTTCTGGTTGCCGCGACAGCCGCCGTAGTTGAAGGGCGCGCACATGCCCTTGGACGCTACGAACGCCCAGCGCTGGTACAGGCCGCGGCATGGGCCCTGCTCGGGCGCCTCCATGCAGATACCTGCATCACACTCATTAGGTCAGCACTGGCGGGGAGGGGTCATAACTAGGCTGAGGACCGCGGGCTCAGCCGCTCACTGGAAATGCAGATGCAGAGAAAAGTTTAGTTAATAAGTGCTATTCATAGTTTTTGTAGTGTTTTTTTAACAGTAATGCTAAATGCATCTTGTTTTGGATACCCTTGAAAATTAATACTGAACCACGAACATTTTAATTTGTTCAATGTCATATAATACAAAAGTATAACTATTGAAGTATAGCAGCAGAATACCTTGAGCGTCGACATTTAAAGAAACAATAATTTTTATCGTCTCTCGGCAACCTCGCGCAAATGAGCCGTGACGGCGCCGCGCGAAACAGTCCCGAGTACATGTGACGCTTGCGGCAACATTTGTTAAACATAGCTTGTAGTGCCTCGATACAGATACTACTTACTACTATACTATAACAAGTGTTTTTCTACTAACAAACGATACAGTCACTAAGTATATGGTTCTGCTCATAATTTGATCTCTGGAATAAAATTGATTTTCATATTATTTTATCTGAATTATTCTTCACTTTCATTATTATATGAGAAATAAAAAGGAGAAATAGTTCGATCGCAGCACTCACGTTTAGCGGTGAGCATGTCGATGGTGCAGTCCTCCCTCTCCTGGCAGGTGCGCTGCTGCATGAGCTCCACGCGCGTGGAACACTGCTGCTGCTGCTCCGCCGGCACCAGCAGCAGGCGCGTGCGGAACCGCACGCCGCGACCGCACGATGCGGAGCACGGCGACCACGCCGCCCATTCCGTGGTGGGACACGTCGGGTCTGATATGTCCGCCTGGGCGTCCGCCTCCGTGCACTGGGGCTGCATGCACTTGCGGTTTTCCTCTGCCGGTTGAACAAGTTAATTACTACCTGACACATACAAGGACACAACAAAAGTGTCCGAAGCGGTTTCCCGATTGATTCACGAGAAATTCCTCCACTTTCTTACAATTACATGATTCACATTTCATTGTGACGTTCAAGCTCTCATAACGTAAAACACGGCCGGGATAGAAGAAAACTGCGATCTCAATCTAGCTACTATCTTCTTAAGTCAGTGTTTTCATTATAACTTGCGGTCACGAGGGACGTACGATTGGGCGTACAAGGTAAAGGGGTAACTAACTTGAAAGGGGAAGGTATCAAGGCGAAAAGTTTCAGATTCCAGGTTGAAATTTGTGAACGTACCGATGTGCACCAGCGGGCATTTCTTGAGCCCCATCTGGTTGAGGAAGTGCCGGCGGCGCGTGCTCATGCCCACGCCGCACGTGACGGAGCACTCGCTCCACGCGCCCCACTCTGACGTCTTGCAGATGCCCGCCACGTCCTCGACGGGCGCGGCGTTGAAGTCCGTCTCCGCCTCGTTGGCGCTGTCACCTCTGCGAACGGAAGCCAACAAACTTGACGACGGCGCTAGCGTCAATCGATCGTACAATGACGCGTGTCACATCCGTAATCTTGTCACTGAGGCCCACTACGAGGACCTCAATCAAATGCTTCAATTTCAATGTCACCACGCAGATGATTCAAAGTACGCTCTCAAACTGATTTACTGTATTTTAATCTAGTCAGAATTGATCTCATGAAAGGCGACTGCAGCTACACGATTTGTTTGTTTCCTACGTTGTTGTTGTTTTGGCTGGCCGTTAGTCAGCCGTACGCCATCTTACATACCACCATATTCATATCTCTATTTATATAAGTTGACCCTCGAAAGCCATCTCACCAGCGAGTGAGATGGTTGGTGGTGATATGAGTAAGACGGAAACGGACTAAACCGTTACGGGTTTCAAATCGCCTGGAGGATCTTCTTCGTCATAAGGATGGCTTTTTAAAATGCACGTTTACTAAAGTGCTCTACAGCAAAAAAAAAAAGAGCAGAGCCACTCACTCGCATTCAGGCACGGCGGCGACGCACATCTCCTTGGACACGAGCTGGCGGTCGCAGGAGAACATCTGCGCCTTCTGCGGCATGCGGTAGGTGCGCGTGCGCATGCGCAGCCCCTTGCCGCACGTCACCGAGCACGCGGAAAACGCGTCCCACTCGCTGACGGCGCACTCCGCTGCGGTCGCAAGCAGCGCAAACGTTATATTTATTGTGTCGTGTATTTACGATAAGCGTCAGCGTGTACACTCTGCTTTAGATATGTTACATAGACACCGGTGGCGATTTCGTTTTCCAGCTTATATTGTATATAGCATTTATATTTTCGATTTGAGGTAGACGTAGCTCCGACTGTACGCTTTGAAGCTGTGACAGCCTGGTGGTTAGGACGTCCGCCTCCTAGTCAGAGGTCAGGGTTACGATCCCGGGCCTGTACCTCCAAATTTTCGGAGTTATGTGAGTTTTTAAGAAATAAAAATATTTAACTTAAATATTTAACGATGAAGAAAAACATCGTGAGGAAACCTGCCTGTCTGAGAGTTCTCCGTACTGTTCTCAAAGGTGTGTGCGGTCTGCCAATCCAAACCACCGTCGTGGTGGACTATGGCCAAACCCTTCTCATATTGAGAGGAGACCCGTGCTCTGTAGTGAGCTGGCAATGGATTAATCGTGATGATGATGTAGCTACGCCTTGTTTCGTGTTCAATTCCTCAACAAAAATATCTAATTTTGCAAAGAGCCTACAAGAATTGATATTATTATTTTTTTTTTTTATCCACTACAAGTTAGCCCTTGACGGCAATCTCACCTTACGGTAAGTGATGATGCAGTCTAAGATGGTGGCGGGCTAACCTGTTAGGGGCATGGTAAACCCACACTCTTAATTGGTTTCTACGCGACATCGTGCCGAAACGCTTATTCGCTTGGCGACACGTCTTTGTGGGTAGGGTGGTAACTAGCCACGGCTGAAGCCTCTACCAGACAAATTATATTCATTGTATGCTCTTTGTAATTTTATTCGCTGAAGTTCTTCTAATTCGTCTACTTAATTAACTACTTTAATTCGTACTATTAGATTTGTCAAAGTGTGATTTTGGGCTGCACCCCAGCTTTAAGTGAAGTTGTAGTTTATGCTTAAGTTTACTTTTAATACTACACCAAAGAGCCGATCCGCTGGCTATCGTGTCGATCGGTCTACTCACGCCTGCTGACGGACTCCGTGTTCTCCGCCTCCTCCACAAGCTGGCTCTGCAGAACTTGCTCGTCGCACGAGCGCGCGATGAGCTTCTCTCGGGTAAGGTAGAGGCGTGCCATGGGTGGTATTTCTGTCTGGTCGGGGTTGTAGAAAGGCGCACGCGGGTCCTCCGGGTACATGGTGGTGATGCGGTACATCTTCTCCCGGGGTGTTGTTTCGGCGTTTGGCGACTATCAACAAATTCTAATATGAGTACTTCCGGTTTAAACTTTATGCAAGTCTCTCGTTCCTCAGATGAGTTTGAATATCATTGAACTTATTAGGTAGCTAGGTAGATCGTACGCCAACTCGGTTTCCCTGGATCCATTGTTTCTTGCTAACTAGGCTATGACGTATACATAATATTTCGCGCAGTATTAACTCACCATGTATGAGATGCCGTCATCGGTGCCGGCATCGTAGGGTAAAAGGTCGATGACTTTGTTTTCAGCCCAAGTGCAGTCCTTGTTGCAGAGGTTGAGCCCGCTGACACCCACCACCCAGTCAGGAGAAGGCCCTGTGTCAATCAGTTTGGTATACTGAGGTGCCTACCATAATGATGTAGGCATCTCAGTATATCATTATATCATATTTGTTATACTGAGATGTTACATAGCTTACCTAAGAAAATATTTTTTTTCCATCATTACTGCTGAGCTGAGCTTTTAAGAAGATGAAGTGTTAACTGCCTTTACCAGGAATTTCACATTCACACTGGGAACGGAAACGAGAAAGTTTTCTCTCGTTATTTTAAGGCACATCTTTGTAGTGAAGAACACACGGTGTTCAAGTTCAATGCACAAAAATACTCGTGTAGTATTCATAAGTGCATACCCATAGAATAGGCGGTCGCAGGGAAAACATAAGTTGTTCAGACACATACCGAACATAGAGGCGAGGGAAAGGAGGTGCCGCTTTCGGTCGACGCTGAACACGGCGCTGGTGTTCTGGTTGAGGCGCGGGTGCCACAGCCCGGCCGCCTTCACCACGGAGCGCAGCACCGGCCCCTGCTGCCGCAGCTCGCGCTCCAGGAGCCCCACGGAGCCCCACTCCGCCAGGGACCTGCCGCAACCAAATTGTCAATAGTCTTTCAATTTGTATTTCTTATTTATCTACCACTGAGCATGTATGATGCTTCGTTATTTATAACAATCGATTTACATGCCTTATGTTTAACGGAATTTAACTTAACTTGTACTAAGATTTATTTGAAAATAGCAATATATTTTATATGTTAGTTGTAGCTGCTCGCGTTTAATTTTAACGTGAGTTACGCCTTTGGTTTGTGTGTAACGTGTTACCGAGTTAGCTAGCACTAATCCGTTGCCAATTCATATATACCGGAGGATGTCTCAACCTCTTGAACGGCTTCATCGTCACTATTTCCAACTCTGCTTCCAAATTGCAGGATCATTAGCGAAAGTAGCGATGACATTTATTTTCGATACTCTGACAGCACAGGTGTACAGGGTGCAGGGCCGGACCCAATACACTTCCTTGGGGCTAATGAAACATCGAAACGCAATGTTCTATTCCCAGACCAACATTCCGGGGTTAAATATACGTTTAAGACAATTATACACCACTTTTTTCTTTAACGGTGAAGAGCGTTTTTTCTAAGATGTAATGTTCTCAACGTCTTGAGAAGACTTACTCTGTGTAGTAGGCCGTTCAGGAATAATTGTCGCTATAAAAATTTGTAATTAATTTAAGAAGAAAAAAGATTTAATAACAAAATTAAATAAACTCACCTAAAACCATCAGTAGCAATTTCGCCCTCGCCCCAAAATTTGAATGTTTTAGGGTGTGTGGCGCCAATCACGTCCGAGAAGTGCGTGAGCCAGAGCGCCTGCACGGGGAAGTTCTTAGGGTGCGTCTGCGGCGACCACAGCCCTTCGAACACCAGCTGCCGAACATTTGCGCCGTCAAAGAATTGTACAGTGACTTGTTCGTTATTGACTTGATGATTTGTTGAATTGGTCGGAAAATTAAAATACTATATTATTAAAATATTAGGAGTGCTGCAATCTAATATGCTAGATCGCGAGGCACAGGGCTCGGGACAGCGGTAAAGTCATTTGGGGATATTGATGCGTTGATTCCACGTTTAACCTATTGCAAATCCAAAAGTTCGCGATAATCAAAGTGAATCTCGCAAACGAATGTAGCAAATAGATATTTAGAGGAAGCAATGAACTCAATTAACTAGCTGCCCCTCTGGCCGAGCGGTCAGCGCGCCAGATCATGCACTCACCCGGTACTTGGCGTCGTCGCAGGCGCAGCAGTCGGGCGCGGTGGCCGCCGTGTCCTCGCACAGGCGCTTGGTGAGCTGGCCGTCCTGGGCGAACCAGCTGCTCTCGTTCTCATACACCATGGCCCTGCATCGCACCAACAGAAGCATTACACCCTTTCCTCAGAGGGATTGTTTCTTCTTTTCTTTAAGCGAAATCGCGTCTAATCGTCGAAATCGCTATTTTTACTACGTGAGATGGTTACACTGACAACGGAACACTAAGGTTACTTTCTGAGAACATTTTTTGTTTTTTTATACCTTTTGATTACTTTTAAACTACGTACTTGAACAACACACAGCCCGAGCCTTCTGGAGGTGCTTTCCACATAACCTGGACCTCAGTCTTCGGCAGGTCATCGGACTCTATCACGGAGTTGGTGCACTCCTCATCAAACTTGGTAAGGGTGTCAGCGAAGAGCTGGAACTGGCCCTGCTTGCGAGGATTCCTGGGTGACGATGGGTCGAGTGGGTCCAGGAGCAGTTGGAACTTAGTGAACTGCTGCACGACGGAGTGAGTCCGCGAGCCGACGAGCGTCACTGTGCAAAACAAATGTACTTAACGAAATTCTTACTTCGAACGTGTTTAAGGTAAAGAAAGGAAAGGTTCTCATAGGTCAGGCGGAAAAATGTATAAGAAACAGCGGGCGTCAACTCGCTCTCCTGAAATATGGTTTGCAGGATGAAGTGCAGCGACGCTCACGAACTCAACCACTTCCACTCGCCCCGACACTTCGTCACTTCGAGATTATATTTTGCATCAGAGATGCCAGTGTTATTTGAATAGTGAACGGGGAATGCATCCACGTGGTTTAGCGGACGGAGCTATATCTTAAATTCATTGAATAAACATACGCGCGGGTAACGGCCGCTGAGTATGTAGGTATGAAATAATTGTCGTCTTGTAACGATAACACAGTTATTGAGCTCTTTATCTGTTGTTTACCGGCCTGCAGGCGGCGGCCGCCACGCGTCACTACGAGAGAGTCGCACGGACACCGATGTGTTTGCGGGACGGATTCTCGCTAGCGCTTACGCTGCAAACCGTTCTGGTCAACTCCGCGATTTCCTCGCCTCTTTGTTTGCTTAATGTACTCACAGTTAATAATCTGTTTTGTATTGAGTCCAGTACGTACGTAAGCAGATATACACGAGTATAATAGTATATCTTCACGTCAACCTTCACGGTACAACAATGTAAGTTTTAAGATGTACCGGATTTGATTTCCACTACTAAGTACTGCGGCTAAGAAATTCTACCGGGGCTCATATTTGTTAGCGGAGATATAGGATCTTACCGACCTACATTGCCGCCAACCATGTTCCGTGGAGTGATCAATTAATAATGCGTCGTAGAAGCCGATCGAGGCGTAGACTCCACAAACTGCATTATTGTTTCCAGGAAGCGGCACTGCTCCGACTTCCAGTTCGCTCATGACATCAGCGCCGACAACAGTCGAAATTGAATTGCCGTCGAATAATACTAAATGTACAACCATGTCAAATTTTCTGTGCAGAAATATATAAACTAAACTAAAGTGGCGCCTAAACGTAGTGCCATTGAACCCACCAATATCATATATTATTACTACACGTACGACCCTTACTTAAACACCTGTTGGTATAGTTCAGTGAACAGATCTATTCGTTCAGAGAATCTCTTACCAATGCCGCATCTCGCTCGGCTACTCACCAACATAGCGCTGGTTGGGCACGTATCTCTCCACCTCCCCGTTGATCAGGATGCGGTAGAAGTTGTCGCCGGGGGACTTGGGGGGCGCCCCTTCGCCCGGGATCAGCTCGCATCCCAGCGCCGACGCCACCAGCGTCAACCAGAACGCCCACAACATCTTTGCACTTAAAACCGCTGTCAATAAGATTTACTGCTGGAAAATATAATCATTTTGAGAATTATTTCACTTCTCGTCTCAGCGGCTGCGTTGTAGATGTCCGTGATCTCCGCGCGTCACAAACTACGTTAACTTATAATTCGCGACGGCCACATTAATCTGTACGTCGTCTTTATATAAATTTATTTGTATATTTTATAAGCAACACCTCATTTTGTAAAATTCGGTAGGTACATACATTTGTTTGTTGCAGAAGTAAGCTTTATTAAATCAAATGTTAGATAATGATCGTCTCCTGAGACATCCGCTAGAAGACAAATTTTCCTATCAACATATAGACACTAATCACGGTGATAAGACAGCACATGATGTAAGCACTCGTCACTCGGTACTGAGTCTAGACCGTTATCCTGGTATATACCAACCCTTCCCAAAAATTTCGAAAATGCATCTAATGAAGACAGGTATTCTCCTGGAATGGCAATGGACAATACGCTAACTTTCCACTTTAAAAAATTACAATTAAAAGAGAATTTCCTTCTCGAAGCTTCATTTAAAATAAGTTCATGACTTCATACATTTCATGAGTTTACGGGCTCGAAGCGAGTCGCGCCTAAGTGGCGATAATCCGATAAAGTCGAATTATATATTTAGTCTGAATATCAAACGACTTATGGTAACTTTTGTGAATCGAAAATTTCTTGTTATATTTTTGAATTGTAAGTGTAGAATATTACAATGCTCCGCTTACCGGCACTGGAGCGGCGGGCGCGCGTCGCGGCGGGCGGCGACTGCGGCGCGATAGCAGCGGCGGCCGATAAGGGGTCAGGGGGCGCTGGGAGGCGGACCGAGGCCGCGCTGAACTATCCAGAACTTGCCATGAGCCGCGAAGGTCTCGATGCAGTGCTGTGATTACACCCAGCGTCTTGCGCAGTGACCCAGACTGTTCAAACTAACGAGATAGTCATTATTGACTATCTCGTTCTCGTTGCGTAACCAAATGCCAACTGTTATCAGTTGGCATTTGGTTGCGCAAGCAAGAGTAACGGGACGCTGTGAATCTTGACGCGCAACCCCCTAGCCATAGTCGACTATGACAATACCTTCAATGTCTTATGTCATGCAGACAGACGTGCGCGACGTTGACTCAACAAGTCGCTGACAAGTTTTAAGCCGGGCTTTATTACGAAGGCCCTGCTGACATAATAAGTAGGTATATGAAATAATTTCTCATGGAGGCCAAACCTGAAGAACCCAAACTAGTTTGCCCTCGGTAACTACAGCGGTGCTACGTACGATGTGGGCTCCATGTTCTGAATCAAGTTGTATTCCAGGCCTTAGTAATCGTGCAAAATAATACTTTTCGTCATCACTAAACTATTCATCCAAATCAAATGCTGTAAAGGGCAAAGTTTATCTTCACGTAAGATTGTCTCGATACTAAAACTAATAATACAATATTATTGTAAGAACCTATCTCGATTGACTGTCGGAATCTCGGGTTTATAACCACTAATATTTAATTTGATATAAACAATAGATATTAGTTACCTTAATGCAAGAGTACCTACCTGCTTAACCAAGTAGCTATTATATATTCTCGGATTAACTAGAAAAAAATTACTTGATTAATTACTCAGCGCCAGTGACTTTAGCACAAATTGCAACTGGACATTGCTTATGAGATATCTAGGGTAGAGCGAGCGGGGTGCGGCGCTCGCCGGGCGACTGCAGCGGCCGCGGCCGCGCGTGGGCGGGCCGCGGCCGACAACTGCGCCTTCCGGCCGCCCGCGCCGCCCGCTGCGGGCGCCCGCGCGCCGCCACCGCGCCGGACTCTTCCCGAATATTCCTATTAAAACTCAATCTACCTCCATTAATATTTACTCGAAATACCTACTAACTTTTCGCCGAGCGCGACACCAAATACAATTTTATTTAGATAAAAAAATAAAAATTTATTTCATTCGCGCCATCATCATCATCATCATTTCAACCAATTGACGTCCACAGCTGGACATAGGTCTTTTGTAGGGAGTTCCAATGGCCACGTTCTTGGGCCGCTTGTATCCAGCGGCTCCCTGCGACTCGTTTGATGTCGTCTGTCCACCTTGTTGGGGGTCGACCAACGCTACGTTTACCGGTGGTGCGAGGTCGCCATTCCCCATTGGGACCCCAACGTCCATCGGTTCTCCGAGCCATGTGCCTCGCCCATTACCACTTCAACATCGCAACTCTCGTACCACATATTAAAAAATATCGATGAAAATTTTCAACTAAAACACTTTGATTCCTGGAGATAAACTTAAAATAGGAATTACGTACGTCGTATCGACGAGTACCTGTAGACTCCGGCCGAGCCATGGCGGAAAACAACATTATAAATTTCAATGAAACATTTTAATATACCTACTTATGATTGTATTTCAGCCTACAACGCTGAACAGGTAAATAAATAAATGCAGTATAGCACAGAACCCGTCCTCGAGCGAGTTCAGAGATGCTGCCCCCAGCGCCGCCGTGCGCGGCGCGTGCCGGCCGCATTCCGCCGCCCACTCGCGCTGCCGCCACAGGATACGCTCGTTTTCGGCCACTGCATATGTCTTAACTGCTACTTTGGTCAATTTGCGCCTTCACTGAGCGCAGCATAGAGATCGCAAATGATGAAGGGAATGGAGAGTTCAACCTAGACCACAGCCACTGGCCATAATTTCAACAAATCAGTTCAGCGGCTGTACTGTTCGGCGAACGTGTGCTTTTGTTATGTTAGTCGAAGAACTTGATCATCACAGTCTAATTTACTTGTTACAGGTACCCCTTCAACGGCAGTGTTTGTACTCTCAGTTGCAACGTTCAATAGTGCAATACGGACAGGTAAAAGTTAGGTAACAACGGTTACTGACACTGACAACTAACAGCATTGGGAACACAAACGCAAACGCAGACGGGTACATGAAATAAAGCACACAGTATTCGAGTATCATAGTTTATTTCTTCATACAAACATTATAAGTAAGGGCGCCGGGCGCGGTCGCGGCGCAGGCAAAGCACTCCTAAAATGATTTTAGGTTGCTCGCTCATAGGTGCTAGTTCTCAATACAGACCCGCGAGCGCGTTTTCGCACGTACTACTACCCGCGACTCAGCCGTACTCGCTTCTCAAGTATAACATTTGTTCTCGCAATCGTAGGGTGGTTGTCGAGGAAACAATACTACAGGGAAAATAGAACTTAAAACTTGTGATCGAATTTATCTAAACAATCAAGTTATCAAGTATTAAGTGTTCGGTTCTTGAATAGAAATGTTAAAAAAATCTATGTTTTTTTTATCAAATATAATGAATTAAAATACTTCATTATATTTATTACTCAGCCCCTGTTTGCATGTCACCTGACGGAAAGTGATGATGCAGTCTAAGAGCTGTCATAGGCTAAATCAACTTTCCACTGTCACTGGCGAACTGTGATGAACCATTAATTGACGACAATTGTTTGACAACAATTCATTTTCGGTAAGACGGTAACCGTCCAGAGCCTCCGTCAGACTAGACCAGACTACAGTATATTCAGAAATTAAAAATTTCAAAATGGGCAGTCTAACACAGCAGGCGTCACCACGCTTGGCATACGAAAACCACCCCACGTTGAAGAACGTACAAATGTTACAGGCGAGCCGCATCAATGGCCGCCAACAGCCACGCTCGTGACTAGAGCGCTTCCTAATATTACATCTGACAACGCAAAGTAGCCAGCTCAGTGCGAGCACCGATAGCAGGACTACATCTTTAAATTATTGGCATCCTTCTCACAACTTTTACCGATGGAAAGGATGGCACATCTGAACCTGTGGAGTCTGCGTATGTATCCCGCCTTCGGGCTAGTGCACATCCGCGGCGGCCGCATCGCGCCCCTTCTATTCATCGTTCTACAATTATCAATTACACACGAGGCAAATCTTTGCGCAGTATATTTTATCTTAAAATGTACGTTAAATAAATTAAATACAAAAGTTTCTTAATGACTAATTTCGTCGTAAAATGCTAAAATTACTTTCTTAATGATTAGTAAAGTTTAACATTTATTATGAATGACTAGATGATGATTCAAATTAATCATTTATTTAATGATGTTTTATTAATCACTAAATGAGGCATAAATTAACCTGATCATCTGACAATATAAATTATAATAGGAGTGATTAAGAGATCAATTTAAAGAATATAAAATAATGACACAGCAAAAATAATACATATATGAAATGTGTGTCTATAAAAATATTGCAAATTAAAAAAAATATTGTACTGTAACGCTGCGTACGTTAGAAGTAAAAGTAAACTTCCAGTGCCATTAAGTAGGCTGCACAAAAATAGTAACCGAATGAAAAGAAATTGTATAACAAATTACGTATTGATATCTTGGGGATGGCTCTCAATAAGTTCCAAGTTTTCATAATACGAAAATTTCTATTATGATATTAAATTATATAAACGATAAAAAGGTTGGGTGTGAATTGCTCTAGCTTCATAGCTAATTATAATTTACTATTGACTATGGGCGATGGTGACAACAAAAATCCCAGCTACGTTTGTTGTGGGTTTCTTCTTAGACCTGGGCGTTTCTTCTTAGATATGAACGCTTCTTTTCTAAGAACAAGCTTCTGCCTGTAGTAGGTTTCAAGAGTAAAGTTATTTTAAATTTGAACAAATTTTAAATAACGCATACAAATTAGGCAGACTGTAGTGTAGTCGCAGTTAAACATTAGGAAAAATTATAACAATTTGGTAAATGCTCAGTAAATTTAAATTGATATACATTATGCATGTGTCTCCATCCTCTGCAGGCGGGTTTCCTATAAATGACGTCAGAGATGTCGTCATTTATATGAATTTATACTTCTAATAGCTAATTATTCTTTATTTGTTTTCGTGACTTTTCTATAGAAAGGAAGACAGGACTTCAGTGCGAAGGCACTGAAGTCTTCTAACCGGTTGGGCTCTGGGATAACCCCGAGTCGAGTGGGTTTCAATAGTTAACGCGTTTCGAAAATGAAGTACACGATTGCATTGATAACCAAAGGACATAACCAGTGGAAATATGAGGCTCGCCTAGGTGTTATAAATCAATTTGCACCAAGGATTTTTTTATTTTTGGAATTGTTATATTCTATGGTTTAAAGTTTCAGGATTCAAACTCAGGAAAAGTTTTACGGCATAACTCTACCTTTCGGTAATAGATGGCGCTAGGCATTACGAATATCAAAAAAAAATTGTTTTCTACTATTAAACGTAATCACTTCACGTTGCTATTTTTTATAGCAAAAAATAGCAACGTTTTTATAGCAAAAAATAGCAAATCGGAAGGCAGGCCGGTTATGTCCCTTGCACGCCGCCAACACAAAGTTCACGCATCAACATCGATATCACCAACCGCCCACGCCCGCGACTTTACCAGGGGCAACTGTAGGACCCGGCGGGGACCATCCCCTCGCTACATACTATTTTATTTCATCGTCCGTATCTTGTATATACATTATTAAAGATGCTTATTTAATGATTATTATACATTTATATATTAATAAAGAAGCCAGAACCGTTCTAAACTATAAACCGTTAGTTATCATTGGAAATACCGACGAACTTCACTTTCCAAATCAGTGGGTCCGTTAAAGGAGAACAAATAGTCCGAAGGTCCAGAAATCGATTGGTTAGATAGAGGGAGAGATGAATTACTTATAGCACCAGTTAATGTAAACACAAAAATAAAATAATTTCATTAGATTAGCTTATTATTATTAAACTGCTGGTCGAGGTTGCAGCCGCGCCGTCCTAAGACCAAAATGGATACACAATTAAGTTCAGTTGAGAGATCCGTGTACTACTCTTTCTACTGATACGAATAAAGGCTCAGTTATAATCTGACAGGCGAAGTCACATACAAACTGTTGTCAACATTTCATTATCTTTAAATAATATAGGCTTAGCCTATTAGGCTATTCCGAAAGGCCAGTTCTTCAATGTTAAACAATATAATGAAACACTTTAACATTTTAAAGCTGAAAACCAATACTATTTGAACGTTCATACAATATGAATGAAAAGATCAATAAATTAACGCAGTAACAATATGGTGGATGCAAATCCGCGAGATCTGTTATCGCGACTTCAATTTAAACGTAATATGTAAGTCACTAATACTATTGTGATAATTTGTGAATGTTCGTGGAGTGTCACAGTCAGGCTCTGCAGCGGCTCGCCGGGCCTCAGAACGTCAGGATAGGTTCTTCGCGGTGATCTAAGATGTCTGAAAACAAACATTATCGGTACATTAGGAACACTGTAGTGTTCTCTGCCTTGGCGCGCCGACAACTGATCCAACACATGGTGAAAGGAATCGGGCCCGAGGGAGTCAATTGTAATTGTGTCGAACACAGCGCTAACGAAATACACATAACGAGAAAGCAGAAAGATATGTTTTTCTCGTTATGTGTTTGTTATAAAATCATTAACTACTGTGAAACACGTCCAGCGAGCGAGCAGTTAACACTAACTTGAATTTAACACTAATTTTCTTTACTACTAAAGGCGTGGAATGGCCTCTGAGACACGACTGTTACAGCATATTGGGGCGTCGGTATCACGAGATGTTCAGTTAAGATAAAAAACTATAGGTAATAACCGCCACTAACAAATTATGACGGCGACCTGTCAGGGCAGACCATCTGGCGACTGACCGCAGCCGCAGAGTCGCCTTCACTATCCACACTCTAAATATTAGGATTTTAAAATTTGCTAAACTTATATATATTTGAAAATGTGTGAGGCCGTGCCGTCAGTGAGGGCGCACCTTTGGCGATGCTCCACCACGGCAGCGTGACGTAGGTGAGGAACGCGTTGAGCGGCGCCGACTGCGCGCGCCGCCCCTCCTTCCACAGGTGGAACGTCTGCGTGAAGCCGCGCATGGCCCACAGCGGGTTGTAGGCGCCGTCGTCCAGCTCTGCGGAGTGATCGGCACTTGCTCAAACAGCCATGGACATGGACACATTCATGCAGATCATTTAGATCGAACGTGAGATAGGGAGCTACAGGAGTCACTCTCAAAACTAAAGCTGCTACGATCACTAAAAGGCATTGAAGTGCGAGTGTCGCGACGGGCGGCGCGGGCGCGTTACCGGCGTGCTTGCGGCGCGGCAGGTCGCACCAGTAGTAGATGTCCGTGCCGTCGGGCGTGGTGCGGCGCGGCGGCACCGCGTGCGCGCGGAACAGCGCCGCCGCCACGCCGCGCCGCCGCGGCAGCGTCACGTACGCGCGCGCGCCCTCACTCCACGCGCCCGCGCCCGCGCCCCCCGCCGCCGCCGCCGCCGCCGCGCCGCGCACGTCGCACGGCAGCTCCTCCTCGCCGCGCACGGTGCGCGCGGGCGCGGCGGGCGCGGAGGGCGCAGCGGGCGCGCGCACCGGCGCCGCGCAGCCGTCGAGGCAGCACGCGTCGCACGCCAGCTCGCAGTCGTCGGCGGCGGCGGCGGCGGGGCGGCGCGGCGCGGGCAGCGGGCGCAGCGGCGGCGGCGAGGCGGCGGCGCGCGCGGGCCGGCGGCGCGGCGACACGGTGTGCAGGCAGGCGGGGGACAGGTCGGGCGGCGCGCGCCGGTACACGTCGCGCATGTCGGCGTCGCGCCGCGCCGCCGCCGCGCAGCAGCCGCGCCACCGCACCGAGGAAGCCCGCCGCCCTACAACAGACACTACGGAGTCAGCCCGCGCGGGATTGGGAACCGGGATTTGCTTTCGCGACATCGACACACACTCGGTTCACTCTCATATGGAGAGCAGTCGCGAGGGCACTGCACATGCACCTGATTCAGTTGTTTACTTTCCGCGAAAAATTGACTCTAGTTGTATTTGAAGTTACTGAATCTGAGACTAGAGAGTAGAGTACAGCGGGTCGTTAACCGCAAAGCACTGCGAGTATTATTTCAACATACACGTGGTGTGACCGGTCAACGCTAGAATGTCTCGACTGTAGTTTTTAATTAAATTAATCTTTGTATGTCTGTTCGTATAAAATGGTTCATTTAAGTCCTTTCGAGGTGGACTGTTGCAATCGCCGAGTGCACGTGTGAGGAATCGATTCTAAACACATCTAGCCAACACACAAAGTCAAATCTATCTCCGGAGATGCAGCGAGTCATGAAGTGTCGAGGTAATGTAAGGAGGCGGGTCGGGTCGTGTACGCGCGGCGCGGGCTGGGTGCGGGCTTCCTCGGGCGGCCTACCACCAAGTCCACGGGGTCCGATGCAAACGCTAGCGCGAGCGGTTCTTGCAGCGCGCAACAATGGATGTCGAAACATGCGCAACAGTCGAGCCGCGCCGCGCGCCGGCATGAAGCGCGCGTGACGCACTCGCCACTGTTTCAAATTTCTTAGCCAGACTTCACGGAGTACCAGCAGTTCTGACAATCCTTCATCGCTCTCCACCGCCGTCGCCTAGTCACGGTCATGCGGTTTAGCGTTTGTCGATAAAATACAGTATAGTCGAAAAAGAGTTACAGGTCGGCAACTGTTCTGGCGGTGGTCGTGTCGCCACCACCGGTCGGCTGGTCCGGCAGAAGCCTCCTAGCGTTTGCATCAGTTCCGGCGCTGAAAGCGGAGCAGAGTGGGCGAGTAAGCGGCAAGCGCGTCACGAGGCGGGTGTTCCTTACTTCGCAGTGTAGTGTTGAGGATAATGGTGGGCGGATGACGATAACGAAACATTAACACAAATCCGTTGTAAATGTAATACCTAATAGTGCCTGGTTAAAATGTTGTTTTTCGAAGTTAGAATTTTAAAACAGTTACTGAAGGATGAGTCATGAGGACAAATAATATTTTAATCACGAACAACATGTATATGTTTTCATCATTCTGTCCCGAGCTGGGCCCGCCCCGCATCAGGATGAATAACTACGTCTAACGAATAGTTGATGGGTTTGAGGCCTTTCTTTTGCGCTTCTTATCTAAAGAATTGCGTTGCGTTTGTTCCAAAGAAATGCAAGGATGTTATTTGAGTCAATCCATCGATAACTTTCGAGTTTAGCGAATGCAAAACTACGGAAAAGAACGGTCTTAAAAAAAACGCATTTTGATCAAAATGTCCTTCTTAGACTTGTAATGTAAATAATACCAATCAACAAAACGTTCTTTGCGTGCATAAGTCCCACTTATCTTTTAAATTATTTCAGAATAATACATTCTAAGTCTACTTGAAAGTTACAAGTGCTATATCATATAGAAAGCCTTTAACATCTGGTCTCTGGCCTCCACACCAGTACAATAATAAAACAATAAATACTTTCTGAGCGAGTTTGGTTCTTCTGCCTCTTATGATACAGAAGTTAACTTTGACAACAAAGCTTATGTTAATTGAGCGAGCTCGCGGAAAGTGATGAGTTTGGTTGTGTGTGATGAGTGCGAGAGTGTTACAGTATATTACTAAATGATAACGGAATGGTACTCTGGCTGTAATGCGTCGTTTACGAAGCCGAGCCGTGCGGCTACGCTACGGCAGGCGCGTGGCAAATACAGGGATGTCACGACAAAAGCCAGCAAAGGGATATGAAAATAATTGAAGCAGGCAAACATTTATAAGCGGAAGCTTGACCCACCGTCCCTCAGGTCGCCGGCTTCGACCTCCGCGAAGCCGTCGGAGAGAGAGTCGAGTCCTTCGTTCTCCGAGCGGCTCTTGTCGCTGTCCCGCTCGCGCGCCCGCCAGCCGCCGCGGACGAAGGTCGTGATGTTGGCGCTCGGGTCGCTCAGGCGGCGCTGAAACCCAACAGCAGAGGGGTTAGCATCCGACAACGATCGTGTGGAGTCCGCTCTTGCTCTTATTGGCAGAACTGAGATACGATTACGATCTGGTGCAGCAGCAGCACTGCATCGCCGTTGTGTAAATGCAACAGACTTAAACAGCTCTTAAACAAATTGTCGAGACGCTCGACCGAAAATCTGAAATCTGAATCATTGAAATATTTGTTTGAATGCAGTTCTCATCGATAAGTACAGACATTGCAGAAGCTCAAGGGTAGCTTGGTTGAAAAATGGCCGACTAGTTTAGAACCTACCCGGGGCTTGCGGTTGATTATAATGAATAACAATTAATTTATGCAAGTCCATATATTGTATTAATCTCTGTGTAGCAAGTCGGCTATAAATGTCACAGCTGCAAGATCTCACGTCGTAGCAGAATAAATAATTATACACTTGCTTATACTTGTGAGTAAAACCTGGTGGAGAACCATGTGTATCCACACATACAGTGGTTTGACGTGAGTGTTATTTCTGTGGTGTGTGCGGTAAAAACATCATTCAAAATCATCGATTACTTATCGCATCAAACCACACGCAATCTGGTTGTCTGTTATTGGTATTCCCAAAACGTGTATCAATTATTTATCAGCTTTTCAACTAAACAAGCACGGGATGGATCACCCCCTTTCGTGTAGGTACACTAATTATTCGCGAGTACCTTCCGAATCAAGGTCTTTAGCTTACAGACAACTAGCTGGTATCATGAATTCTGTTATTTTACTCGATATTAAGCTCCCGGCGCTGTAAAGTTATCGCCGCACAGCAATGCAACGATTAATATGAACACTAAATAATAAATATATGGCTTCATAAGCCTGTGATCGCCATCATGAATAGATATATTTTAATTTTGAACAAGTACTATAAATTGACAACTCAGACAGATATTAAGTACAAAAATCTGGCCGCTGCTTTGAGCCCGTAATCGAGAAGTGCACGCGCGGACAGGGCCGTGCCGCGGGTGGCGTCGTGAATCAACTTTATAGATATAATCCACCCGCGTCAGGTGCAACTTTGATGTCCTGATTGTTACCGCGGGGAGCTCGCGTGCATTCTGAGGACACCTCTGACACCATCAAACCACCCCTGTCATTCACAAGAGCGCCGTTGTACCTTAAAGTCTGCTTTGTCAAGACTACAAATAAATGTCAAGGACAGAAGTTAGATTTTTAATTCATATACGGTTGTATTTTAAATTAACATATACCTACGTTAGTATATGTGGTGAGTCATATTGTACATTGATTATTCTAATCTATTGCTAAGTTGGTGTAAGTAGGCGGGGGAAGTTCTGAGCTCAGCTCACCTGGTGCCTGTAGAGGAACAGGTCGTCGGGGTCCTCGTCCCAGTCGCTGTCCCACAGCTCGGAGGCGGCGAGGCCGGGCTCCGAGCTGGGCGTGTGCACGCCCGACGAGCGCGGCCGCGACACCGCCACCTGCAACCGCGGCGCTCGCCCTTCAGTCACACTGACTACAAGACGACCATGACAATGCATTTGTCGGGGCGCTAGCTCAATATTACTCAGTCGGCGGCAGTCGGAGAATGGGGCAAGAACGTTGATGTCCATTCGGTGATCCACAAATACTTAATTAAAAAGGCAGATTGCCCTAAGAGCCCATGGGTAAAGCTGGATTTTATGTGTTACTTTAAAAAAATGTGTGCTGTTTGCACACAATTCAGAATCAACAGTGCAGAAGGTATCATTAGGACGCCACGACTGCTTCGCGGAAGCCCTGCGCCGATTGACGGAGACGCTCACCTCCGCGTGGCCCTTCCCGCCGGGCCCCTTCATGCGCACGAACTCGCAGCGCGCCGCGGCCGACGCGCGCCCCAGCAGCCCGAACGACATGCGCTGCGCCACCTTCGTCGACAGCGACGATTGCTGCAACAACCGACGCCACCATCAATGACACTTGCCTTGGAAACCTTCTGGCACCGCCACGTTTGCCAGTTCTTAACGGATACAAGTCACCCAGTGTGTCAGTAACAGTACAATCTTGTTCCTTCATCGCCATTCATCAAAGAACTTCTGTGAGCGATTGCATCCTTTTTGTTTGTAAGATTGGTAAATGATCCAATATTGGTCGGTGAGCTCTATAACTAACCTAACTTTTGGGTCACGATTATTAACAGGTGTAGGATGAGATTAAAATGTGATAAATGCTCTCTGAAGCGGGACAAACCTCCTCAGTCCCGTACGTTATTAACCAGCACACTCAGTGTGGAATACATACATGACTAATATTATGTACTGATAATCTGTTGCCGGAATTTGTATAATCTAATTTATCACATGAAGTACTCGTAAGTAGCTAATTTGATACAAACCTAAACAAAGACTCCACAACAATGTTGTTTCCACGTGCGCCAAGACCTACTTACCGAATAGTTGATGTATTGGATTTTTTTTGGCGAAGTGCCAAAGACACTTTTGGATAATTATACCAAAAATCTTCCTTAATACTTGACTAGCAGCGGTATACAAATCCGAAATTTAACTAAATAATGTCAGCTCTATGAATTTAGTATCACAGAGTAAAATGCAAGATATTCAAGTTTCCACGTAACGCTGACGTGGAACAAGCATTACGTCCGCATCACCCAGTGACGGTGACGGTGAACAGCGCAGCACGGTGCTCACGAGCATCACTTCACATCAGGCGACCCGCTCGTCCGCGTGCCCGCTACTTATATACAAAGGATGTGGACGTGCGTGTCACATCCACATTTATTGTGCTAACACACCATGAGTACCAAGTATTACATGTCGCGGGAGAGACAACAATATCGTCCTATAATGATGAATGAAAAATCTATTTTAGAAAATGAACGCGAATACAATTCTATTCGGATGCCCCGTGAGCGCCGCGTCAACACGCCCACGTTGCACATTACTGCCTTGTTGACTACAGGCAGCGGTGAAGTGGCGCCGTGTTCTTAAAGAATTAGCGACGCTTTTTTGTTTTCAATTTCGTTCATTACAAAATAAGTGTAGGTACACTCTGGGCTAAATATATCTACACTCCGTCCAATTAATAAATACTCTCTTTGCTCTCCGAGTCGAGTCGGCCGTGGCGTCCGCCCTCCGTCGCGCCGGCATCTTTTTGTCAGTAATGAAAGCGACAGCGATCTTCGCTCAACTAACACTTTGTACGCGTGAGAATGAATTGCAAAAACCAATCGAGAGGAGTGGTACCGAGTGAACGTTTGTTTTAGAAAACGATATTATCACTAAAAATCTTTTATTTCTAGTTGTTTTTTCGACTACCTACGTGGCCTAGTTCTGTGGTCTCGCGAGGGGCAGGTCTGCGGGCCATTTTTTTTTTCGGTCGTGGGAGGCCGCGGCGTGCTACCACCCAACCGACAAAGACGTACCGCAAAGCGATTTAGCGTTCCGACACGATGTCACGTAGAACCCAATAATCAGTATAGTTTTATACCCCATAGCAGTGGATTGATCCTAGTTGGGAGGGCGTCCTCTTTTCCGGGCGGCGCCAGCCGTGTGACCTCTATAGACCATTGGTGTTGGTACTTCAGACTCGCGCGTCTGCTGTATTACAGCTCGCCAGCTTTTACATATATTTCTTGACTGTCAGAGTAGGTACAACCGATAATTATATCAATCGGCTAATCGATTTAACAAATAGTAATTTTGTTATTAAAATGACGTTCGCAGTCGGTTTACACAACTATCGACTAAAATATTAAATAAGCCATTTAGATGTTAACTGCGACATCGTCCATGTTTTCTTTTACCATTTATATATTCCCGGGCTAAACTGTACCTCTATCTGTTTCCCGCATGCGAGCTATCTGTATTCAAAGTACCGTGATCGGTTTTGCTGCTCAGCAAATATAAAGTAGCCCAAGGGCTAACTTGTATTGTATAAAAAAAGGCCATAATACGTATAAATATTTTTTTTAATCCTGTGGAATCGATTCGGGGGCGATTCCCCTATGTGAGGAACGGTTCAAGAGGTTAATCGCTGCAATGATCGACCTGTACATATGTAACAGGTTTGTTAGACTCCCCTCTCGCGAATGTAAATTTTTTGTATGAATGTTATATTTGAAATTTTAAAGCGCATTTCAGTTTTAAGCCGAGGTTAAGTTAAAAGCCGAGGGGTCTTCAGCCGTCGCACGCCACAGAGGGAAGTTCGCGAACGCGTCGCCGCTCGTGGGCTGCGGGCTAGACACGCACTTTACTTGTAGCGGCGCGTGTCGGCGCCGCCGCGCGGAGGGAATACCCTATAATCCAATTTGAGTTCCCCTTTACCTGCAACTAAGATTTAAGCGTGAAGCCATCGTCATCGCCCGCTACTCTCTGCATTGCAATACAGCTCGTATAAAAGCTCGCAGTAAGAATAATTATGAACAAAGAGAGTATGTGCCGCTGCACAATATGTACAGCGGCCATGTTTGAGGCGCCGCCAATAATTACATCGTCTCAGCTGACAGGCGGGCTGCAGCGCAGAGCCCACGCGCGGGCCGGACCCTGCGCGGATGGATCCAGATTCAGATGCGTCCCCCGGCCGCCGGACGCACTATTAGCTATTTTCCTTTTCTTATTTCAGACTAGCCGCCTAGAATAAGGTTCTTAAAGCCATCGCGTAGTCGGTTTTTGATTGATTTCCGTTTTAGTACCGTTGTGTGACCTGATCGATGACGTCAGACCATCTCATGTAATCATGTAAACTTATTATGACGAAGATTCCAAAAATATGATCATATTTTGTACTCATAGGTATTACTAGCCGATAAATATAATTAAAAGTCCTGTGGCGATAATCAACGTCGACATTAGCTAATGGATCCAGTCAGTAAATGAATAGGACACCAACATTGGAAGTTCGAAAACAATTTGTTTGGTCGTCGACATAACATAACAGGAAAATATAGAAAATATTATAAATATTACTTAAATGTCCTTGTGGGAACTGGGTGGCTGGCCAGTTCAGCGAGAAGTAAATTTTCTAAATCCTTTTGCATATTTGATTGCACTGTATTAATAAATGCACAGTGAAAGCATAATGGTGAACTACTGCACTTATTATTCATCAGAGGTTGTACGTTTGGAATAGTATATTGCCGCCTGTCAATACTGAGATCACACTAAACAAAACTTAATAGACACGAATGGTTTGAAACACAAAAAACCCGGACGAAGCCGCAGGCAATAGCTTGTTGTATTACGATATTTATATTAGACGCGATATTATTAAACGAGCAGGGGTGCTATGTGGGCACATGGTTACCGCCGCCCATCGGCAGCGACCTACGCAGGAGCCTGGAAAGCGCGGCCGCTTATAACCTGCTCCTCGATGCCCTTCTAATATTTGCTGGTACTTAGTAAGCGCCCCGGACTGCAATTTCGCCTTAAGATAGCTGACATGAGCTCATAGAATTACTCAGTTTTAAGCGGTGTAGTTCCAGGCGAGGCAAATTAAACTTGGCTATAACCTTTTGCTAGAAATGTAGTAAAACTCTATGCCGGAACACCCATATACATTTGATGTGCCTAGAATCTCAACTTGAATAAAACGAGAGGCTTAATTCGTTCGCCCAAAATGACTGAAACGGGAAAATAGGTCGCCCGAAGTCGTGACAGCGCGAGATTTGCGACCTCGGCGGTGTCGGCACTGATACGGCCCCGCGCCGTCAGCCGGCGACGCGGCGCCGACTTGTTGATATCGGGCCGCTCCCGGCGCCCGCTCGCTGCTCCGACCGACATCCCGCAGGTGCCACGGAAAAACAATGTAACCGTTCACTAACGAAACTTTAGAGATTCTCCCCGTATCACTTGTTTCTAAAACTAGTTTTCTCCAGTCAACTTTAATATGAATTCATCCTTATACTGATATACGAAAGTCGCTGTCCGTTACCTTCTTACGCTTGACGGCTCATTTTTTTTTCTTATATTTCATTTCAGATAAATTTTCATAGAAAATTTTCTCTCTCACGAAGTTCCGTTAGTCAGCCAGAGTTAAATATAATCCGAATTCAGGCACGAAAAGTTGACTCACTTCATGAATGCCATAAGATTGAATAATTGGGTCAGCGGGAACTGAATCGGCAGGAAGTGACATCACGCTGCGCGGCGCGGGGTCACTGGGGTGCTGGGGTCTCCTATACAGTAATTTCACTGGTTTTGCATGTAAAGTAAAAGCTGGCCAGGAGAGTGTCATTAAGTAACCCAGCTGATGGCGCATGGTGAGCCGCCTGCTCGCACGGCTGCTCGGGACTCGGGGCCGTAATCGCTCAGTCATGGCTGTGTCACCACTCAAACCAATTAATGTAACAATCTGTTTAAGGCAACACATACAGGCACACACGCACGCACACACCAGAGTGTAATGTAACGCTGTAATGTAACACTGCCATTAAGTTTGTGTACTAGCATCAGTAAATGCCGAAGCCAAACGTTTAGCCGGGCGCGAACAACAAGCGCTAACACGTATTTGTATGTTCCGAAACGACCTATACTTAGTATTAGTAAGCGTTAAATAAACTATTTCATTTTTATAACTTTTCAAACTATCTCAGACTGGAAATCTTCCACTGTCGGTTGAGTCACCTATTATATATGTAGCACTCCATTTATTTCATCAGAAAAAACAAAGGTTATATAAGTATTTACTCACTAGTGGAACGTTTTTTTATACATTAACGACTGGTTTACAAGTAGGTACATATTATGTGGATCTAAGATTCATTTACATTACAATCTATGATTAACTATCATTTCCAGCTTATCTATACTTATATTATGAAGTGGAAAGATTTGTTATTTGGTTTATTAATAATAAATCGACAGGAAACTACACAGAAAAGAACTTTACACACTTTTAGATAGTGTACTGATCCGATTTATACATAAAAGGATATACTTCGGCTAAATTTCATTTACGTAATATTAACGGTGAAATAATAGATAGTAAGCGAGCCAAATAACCGCTTAAATGGTTCGAATTCAATAAAGAATAGAGAAGATCTATCTCAGCTATACCTAATAAATTTCCTTCCTATTCAATTAAATTCATTTACTTGCATAAGACACTAAAACATTTTGTAGTGATCCATGACGTGCAAATCGTCATTTCATAAAACTAACGATATAAATAAATGCTTAATAAATATCTTTAATATGTTATAAATTCATAGAACTTGACAAAAAATGTAACTTAACGCGGATGAAATCGCGGAGAGCAACTAGTTGTTCGTAGTGAGTATTATGTTTTGTATCGCGATCAGTTTCGCCTGCTGGTGCTCTGCCACGCCAACACCAACGCAACCACTGTCATCGATACAGCTGCCGTTGCAGCTTAGGCAGCCGGTCACGCCGCGCCGCGCACCGCCGCGCTTACAGACGCCGATATCGCCAGTACAGCCTGCGCTCTAAAAATACAACTCGCAAATAGAACTTTGATATGCAAACCTTCATAATATTCGTCGATTTCTATACAGCAGCCGCTGCTGGATATACCCAACGTTTGCTGGATTTGGATACCACGAGATAGAACAGGTAACCATGCCTAGTCATTTCACCCGGACCCTGGCAAAACATTGACATCGGAACTAAAGCTTATTTTTTGTTACCACAATTTAGAAAAAAACTCCATTCGGGAACTAACGCAGTCCGCTGGGAGCGGAACCGGAACGACTCGCTAATGAGGCCACCGGAACTACCGCTGCGCATCTCAATTGTTTTCACAATTTATATATATATATATATATATATATATGCAATAATTAAATAACTTAGTCATACACACCTCATACTTTAGTGCACAACGGAAGGATTTATTGATTGCATCCCTGGAGGAGCAAGTTTGCACGCAGGTTCAGTTTAACTTTTAACCGCGATATTTAGCGTCAAAATAAATTATTTCTAAAATGTTTAGAAAAAAAGTTTCTCATTATAATGAACACCACATTGCCTCATATATTGGTACGCATATAAACGCCGACAATTTGTCATTTTTTTAGAGCTATAATTTATAACGGCACGGATTTATTTAGTGTCAAAAAGGCCACCGTTCTGCTGATATGCACGGAAACCATATCTTTCGATCAATCAATCACGCACCATTTATACCTAACACTGAAATTGTACTGCCTCTGAATTTTAAACCCCGTTTATAAATTTTTCTTCGGGGTAAATATGATAATCACATCATATTTCATAGTCATTCCCAGCCTGTCATATAATTATAAGAGAGTGAGTTTTAGAATACATAATACCTAGTGATAATCAGTCTTTAAGGCTCAATATGCTCACTATATCACACACTCGACACAATTCAATCCGACACCCCAACCCTCTCGTAGTTGCGGCTTCTTTTTACTCCCCCGACCTAAGCTCTCCTCTCCGAAAGAGGAGACCTAAACATATCCTTCACGACCCTGACGATCAGATGACTACTGACAACACACTCGTACCACCTACCACACAATCATACGCTACACACCGTCTTCGCCGGCGAAGACGAGGTCCCCGCTATCTTACGTCATCCGGACGTGGGCTCCATCCACGGCCTCGGAGACGTACGAACCACTCACCGTCCGACCCCCTTGTTATCCCAAACGTCGCCTAAGCCGAGGTTCGGCCTCAAAGGAGGCGCCCTTAGGCAGTCGTTCCCATAGTTTCTTCGAGCCCTAGGGCTCAAAATTTCTTCTGGCAGAGCTTCTTTCCGAAGCTCGCCAAACAGCCCGGTTACGCTGTAGCAACCAATAGGGTTTGTACAGCTAATAGACAGTACGAAAAAAAAAAAAAACACTCGACACACACAATACCTAATTTAATTTTATTATATTGGCGTACTGAAGACATCTGTATGCATCTTTTTACCTCGAAATAATTGAGCACAATACTGAAACAGAATTTAGTATTTTATAAAATTGTTGGTATTTTAGACTACCATAACCTAAATTCTTTGATTCTTGGAATAATGTCAATATAAATGGTATAGCAATGATCGCGGCATGGCTGACCACGGCCAGTAAAAATCGGAATTGATGCTCTGATTTACTTTCAATAGATGGCGCTATATCTATTGACAAACTCATACACTTAAAGGTACGAGGATTGCAAACGCCCGAAGAAAAAGAAGCAGATCCAGTATTATTTTTGCTATAACCATTATATATTACGCTACGGGCATCTTGAAATCATCATTAAAACGGTTCAAGCAATCATATCAGCCTAACAACTATAATGGGGACGTGTATTAATGCAAACAAATGTTTATCCACAATAAATATTAAACATATACATAAAAAATTCCGAATATTTATGAATTAGGTAATTACGTATGAGGTAAGGAAGCGTTCTGATCGTGGTCAGCCCCGCGGCGCGTGGCACTGACGACGCTCGCGTTTGTCACCTGCCCACCAATGGAGCCAATGGACCACGCATTGACCTACGAACATTTGGCGTTCAGACCAGCCCCACGGTACTGATTCAGTTTAAAACATCAATAAAAAGTAGACTACAAAAATAGTGTTATTACAACATCAGCGAGCAGCTGCTGAATTAACTCTTAGTTCAACGAAAACTGTGCAGCCCTGATCACCACAGGTCGCGGAATAAAGTTTATGAAGCCGTAATGGAAAACTTGCGAAAACTTCATCAACTAATTTGGGAATAAAGAGCTGCCTGACCTGGCAGCAGTACAACCAATGTCGTGTGGTGTGGCGGTCGCGAACCACTTAGCTGCTTTCCCTTCTTCGAACATTCTTTAGCTAGGGTATCAAACAATTGTTCTAGGTATGCTTATTCCAACGATCGTACACGTGATCGCGTGACCCGTAATCACGGCGCGATTCCTGAACACTCGGACCTACTTCTGCCAAGTTTATCAACGAAAGGTTCACATAATGAATGCTTACTACTATCACTTTCGGGTAGACATGCAGTATTATCGTAGGGTATTGAGATGATCTCGCATAACTATTACAAGCCTGAAAGACATAGTATGTGTACCGGGCTTACATAAATAGCAAGGAGGTAAAGGTAAAACACTCACCCTGGCGTCGTAGACTCTCGTGAGCGCGTCGTAGCGTATGGAGCCGAGGAAGATGACGGCCTGCGCCGCGCCGCCGCGCCCGCGCGCCACCAGCTCCACGCACACCATCTCGCCGTCCCGCACCACGATGTCACAGAATACCTGCCGAGAACATTACTTCATTAACATTCAATATTCTATTGACTATTAGTTTGGAACCCTCATAGCTTTAGTTTTAAGTTTACGAATATAGTTATCACCATGAAATAACTACTATGTAAATTATTGACGCGTCAAAAGTGCCGTTTTTAAGGACTATTTGAATAAAGATTATTTTGAATTTGAATTTGATAAAATGAAATCGCGTCTTTGGATCCATTTATCTTCGAAATTTTACAATAAGCAGAAAATAATATTTCATATATCTCATACATGCCAGGTATACAACAAAGGCACGCATGCGTAATTAACGTTGACCAAAATGCTATTTGCTGTAAAACAGTAATCGTTTGTTGAAAAATGTTCGCTGAATCCAATAATTTAACAAGAGCGTGTATAAATAATAATACGATAGCAATATCCTTAACAAGTTAACTCTAGTAGTAGTCTCTCGACACTACCGATAGTTAAGTAAAGTACTAAAATTGTGGTTTGTTGATGCAAAGGCCTGCTTCGAGAGTTTACATGAGCCAACTGGAGCTGAATCGGCTGTAAAGTAAAACCTAATGCCACTTCATTAATAGGAAACTATTGGACATAAAAAACCCACGATAAAGAGACAAATCGCGGCGCCTTCTAGGATTTTGGAGGCTTTCAACCGTAAAACACAGCCCTAGTCTAAGAAGAAGTCCACAAGGAACTTAGCCGGGAAAATTTTCTTTTTATTATCACCATCCACTTAATATTATTTATGAGATCTTATTAGAGCAATATTTCATACCCAAGCTTGTTTATCATTTACATAATCCTTTACAATATAGTAGGACATTTCTACAAGCTTACGTTTTATATATAGTTTGAACTTCCACAGACAGATCCCACAAGTTTCACGTTGGTTATAAAATTGTTTCTATAAACATATTATTATGATTACGTAACTCAAATCAGCGTATACACAAGGCAGTAATGCGAGGCGCGAACATGAGCAATACCAATAGCATAAGGCCTGACAATACAACGAAGTCTGTTCAGTCATTGAGACGTTCACAACTCATTCTGAAATATATAAACTCACATAAGAATATACATATAATGTACCACAAAAGAAACATTAAATTATTTTTTAAGACGGTCATGAGAAGAAGAATGTGTTTCTTTTCATGGCACAGTCATAAGGTCAGAGGCAAGCCGTTATCGCAGCGCTCTGAGTTATCACTTATCAGCCAAGCGCCCCATGTTATCCGCGATAAGGCGATAACCGGCGATAACACAATCACTCAGAATCTGGATTCCTTCTGCACGCGCCGGAACAGCATCCGCAATCAATCACCATTGTCGATAACGTTACTAAACGCTCACCTGAGGAAACAATCAGAAAGAAACACACAAAATATCTTTATTTATAAATCTTGATAAAATAAATGCACAAAAATATTTTACACATTTTACTATATAAATGAATCAGCCCCTTTGGAATGAAGGTAATGCTCACTGGCCCAAGTCTAAGAAATGTTATAAGTAACTGCCAAAAAAGCAAATAAAATTCGTAATATTAAAATTTAAAATTTTGTCGGTCTAAATTTTAATTAGATAATGAAAACCTTAGCCTTGCCGCAGTCGAGGCTTCCGAGATTTCTTGAGCCGCATATGTAAAGTACGCGGAAGCGAACAAACAACAAACTGTCTAGTTGCAGTCTTATTATAAGTTTTATACATCTCTGCCTGACAAGGCGCATCTAACCATAGTCAGTCAAAGGCTGCCATAGTTAGCGACGTATGCTAATAGCTTTCAATATTGATTGTCTGCACACACTCCCTCACCCTCATCCCTTCTCACAGGTAGACAGCTTGAAAAGTGCGAAAGCTAAACCCACGACGAAAGGAGAATGCGGCTCATTCATCAACAAACTAATTGAATTAACTTCGTGTCGATGAGCAGATAACAAACACTCCGACACCTATGATTTATTAAAATGTTATTCGAAAGATAAAACTCGCTAACTAATTAAAAACTACATCTACTATAGAGATAAGTTATTTAATCTCTGAACATAGCTTTTCAATTAAGTATATCTTGAGATACTTGAATGCTTCAATGTTGTCTTGGCAGAGAGACAATCAGCCAATTCTATTGACACGATTATAGCACTGTGGCTGCCGAAGTTCCACCGGCGTGCAGGGACAGCGACAGTGTCCCGATCGCCACGCTCCCCGAGAGGCCTGTCCTGCACCTTCACTGTTGGCTGCAATATGCGTGTTGAGCAAAAGTACCATAAATTCATACATTGGTTGCTCCCCTATCAAACCATCTATCTAAGCTGCTATCTGAACTCTTGTCGTCAAAATAATCACTGTATCGGTGCAGCCCATCTGTACATAAATGGTCCCCTCTCATTAGTTACCTACCAAACGAGAGGCGGGCTTGGCTTATTCTATTAATTTATTATGGATATCCGTTATAATGGAGTCGAATAGTTAATCGATTGATTTGCGGTGTAGCAGCTAGGCCACATTGGAACACTCGGACACTGGAGTAACTCGACAGATTTGTCCCCAATATTCTTGTATTGGTTAAGGAACTCCGGGCGAGAGTCAGCCAGATGCGGTTTGGATGCCTATCGAAGTCATCAGGGTTGTGTCGAGACCGTCCGTGGCCCGCCGCTGCACACTGCTCGTCACGAATGACTCGCCGCTGCGACGCGATCTTTGCAGTCGGAGCGTCGTTGCTAATGTTCCCGGAGCACGCGGCTCGGCGGCTGTTTGCGTGTCTGAGTCACGAGACATTTTTAAATGGTATTCTAATGTTTACAATCGATGAAATGTAAGTTTTCCACAGCATCCTCATCGACCAAATAGACCGTTTGCGGCGGCGGTTACACCCCCTTATTGGTTACACCGCCGCCGCAATAAGGGCGAAAAACTGTGGACCTCTTCGTCCGCGCGCCTGTGCCATCGGGTCACTTAAAGTATTGCCTTATAAAACGGTATAATCGAGGCTATGTTTGAATATCATATTTGGTTCAGCCGTCTGATTACTTATTTTTAGCTCTTTTCTCAGTTGCCGCAGATATCTCAGTCAAACTTCATACTTATTATTAGTTCCATGTAGTCTGATATAGTCGAATTAAAGTATATCTACTAGCGAATGGTCTGAAGCGGACTCCCCGACTCATCGTCCCCACGGTTATATTTAGGTGAATTCATATTTATGTTTAAAGGCCACACATATATTTTCTTCGATAAGCTACCTACCTTAAAAACCCTTAAATGTCTTACCAACTAAACTAAAACAAAAACAAGTAAATTACAATTACCAGTTTACAAGAAATATGTATGAACGACGTTGTCCTCAAACGAACACAGAAATGATGAAGTCTCAACGTTGGCGCGACCTTCGCGCGATAACAGAATAAACATTTAAAAGTGAATGCTCTGTACACAGTCGTTTTGAGGTGAAGTATTAGCGTTATACAAAAACACACATTATGCACATTTATTTAACTTTTAACATTCGCTGCAGCAAAACTATTCATCCTTTGTGTTGTACAAAATATAAAAGTAATGCAAATACATAATTATACCGACGTGATTATCATAAATATTTAGCGATCATAATGATGAGATGTAGCAGCATATCAACTTCTTAAAAAACGGGCTAAAGCAAAAATATTTCTAGTAAATCTGACTGAGCACTTTCAAACATTGAGATATTCAAATGATTATCTTTCATGCGAGAGGGGCGTCCACTGATAATGTTCTTTTGTTCTCAAATGTCAACGTACATTTACCCATTTAAACACCTTTCGTGTTTACTTAAAATGGAGATTTTCTCTATTGTATGTAATAATATTATGCTAATTCACACAGCAGAACTGTTAAAACCGAAATAGTTAGTTTTAAGTGACAAAAGCTTTCGTTACATTCGAAGTAGCTTTAGTTCAATTAACAAATGTCGAAATTTTACCACTATCACTATAATAACGAAAAGAATATGACGCTCAACACTTTCAGCACTATCAGTCTACTTCAATGTGCGATCAATATAAATCAGTCAACACCGAAGAATTTCATTTCTTTGTTATTATAATAAATAATGAATAAAAAATAATTAAAATCGCAACCAAGCCCATACACCTTAAAATGTGTTTTAAACAAAAACCGAGCAATGATCGTGAGAAATAAAGAACAATTGGCCGACAGACAGCCTCGACACCGTTGACTTGCGAGCAGCCCACGAACTCGGCCTCGTGCCACCAGTCGGCCGCTACCACCAGGACTTCATATAATTATGTGCGTGTAGCTCGGCGAAGCATGTTCCCAGAAAGACTGCATCCAGGAATTCGTTTGGATCAGTCGCCGTCGCGTGAGCAAGCTGCTCGTGAAGTTACTTGACACATCGCGAACCTTATACTGTGCCCACGCCTGACCCACCAGCCCGCGAGCGCCACGCGCTGTGTCAATTCTCTCCGCGACAGGGGTTCAAATGAGGGGGGGGGCTCAATAGTCTCAGCGTGAGAATGAGGTGATGATGACAATGTATGTTATTTCTAAATCAATTCTATATAAGGCAATTGGGTCAACGTTTTATTGAACCATAGCTTTTGCCATCGGTTTCGCTCACGGTAAGTTCGACGTTGTCGAGTGCAATTTTTGAGTGCAAACTAAAAGACTCATGTTGAAATATGAAATATTTTAATATACTTTAAAGGAATTTTAATAATAGCGTAATAATGTATCATGAATAATTAAGTAGGTATGCCAGATGGCAGCCCGATCCGTTCAGTGAGTCAGCTGTCAATCTTCACCTTTTCCTCGTATACATACAGATAAGCACATACTTGTCTATATATAAGTAATCCAGCAAACACATTTTTAAAATAGATATCGCCACATAATCTGCTAGTCGTGTTGTTGAACAATAAAAAGACCTGATTAAAGATTCAGTGTCAGAACGAGAAGAGGCGCTGCGCGGGGAGCCTTCGACCTCGGAGCAAAGCCGCCTGCTCCGCCGCGACCTTCGCGAGCCAGGCCCGAGCCGCGCGAGCCGACGGTATGAATATTACCAACGAACAGCACACTAAACTTTTTTGAATATGGCTCAGGTTACATCGCTCAAAGAGCGAGAGTGCGTAACGTATTTGTTGTTGAGCAAGCGGGTAGGTATTTTCGGGAAGTGTGCAACGGGTTCCTCAGGCGTTCAACAAAACTAGCGAGAGGGGCATGCCTAGGCAGTATTTTCGGGTATACCGGAAGACTCACATAACCTCGTCCTGTCCTAGGGACGGAGGTAGACATAAGCCATCGCGAAAAAAAAAAGTATTTTAGGGCTTGAGAGCATATACGATACATCGGTTTTGGGGCTGCATCACTCTGTATTTAAATGGTGCGTTTTAAAAGTTGGACATATCTCGCACGCTAACCAACCAATAATAACTTGGAATAAGGGCACGAAGAGTAACAAAGTTGTCCAATAAGCCGCTACTCCAAAACCTGAACAGTCAATATGGAAAAAACGCCGACGACGGACGGAGAGGCGACGAAAAGACAATAACAAAGGTTCTGTCATTCCTCTCCATAAACTTATGCATGAGCGCTAGACCTAAATCGCAATTATTCGCATGACACACCTCGAGGAAACAAATAAGCCAGGCCTCGGTTTTTACCCGACACCGCCACGTCTCCGAGAGGACGAGGGCGGCGCACCGTCTTTGGTCATATAATAAGTTGACAGGAACTCTATTGAAATGGCCGCTCGTACAACTAAATAGGAGGAAAAATGTTGAAAACGCAATGGCACCAAATTGTAGACGATACATAATATATAGCCGGTTCGGCGGCGAGGCGAGTTGGTGCCGGCCGCCCAGCTGAACTCGCCTTACATTTGTCACTAGCGGGATGTAACGGCAGCGCCTAATGAGGGCTCTGGGGCGTCTCCGAGAGCCCGTTTCATGTTTACTTTGCTTCCCATTCATTATCAGTCTTTTCAACAGACTTCCGAAAGCCCTTTACGGACGATGCTACTCTAAACTCCCTCAAATCAAAATACTATTCCTTGGTTATTCGCTCAACCATTTGAAAATTAGAATAATAATTTATTCTTTTTTTTATACACTACAAGTTAGCCCTTGACGGCTTTCTCATCTGTAAGTAATGATGCAACCTAGGATGGTAGCGGGGTAGCCTGTTAGGGGTACGGTAAACCGAAACTCCTAATTAATTTCTACGTGACATCGTGCCTGAACGCTAAATCGCTTAGCGACCCGTTTTTTGTCGGTAGGGTGGTAACTAGCCTCGACCGAAGCCCCCCCACCAAATTTACCAGAAATTCGTTCACAAAATGCTGCAGCGTACTCGATAATACATCTGAGCCATTATTAAGTATAATTACTATTAGAAACAACTATACTATACGTTTTGTATTAGTTGTTTACTCAATTATGAATCTCGTTACTCCACGACATGGTTCTGGTGATGAATCATGCGAGTACGTTACAGCCACAAATGACGCACTCGCTGAAATACGCTGGACTCGCTCAGAGTTAAGACATTTTAATCAAGTAGTCAATATTCTACACTTAATGTACGAATCATGTATACACACACAAAACATAGGATAAAGCGACAGTACACGTTCAGCACAGCGTTCAGTTCATATACCTACAGCGCAACTCATATATACTCATACTTTACGAGCTACGTGCACTGATCATGAGACTGTCACAGAACATTAATATATACACCAAGCGGAGAAGTCGCAGGCGTCGGCTAGTGCCGTGTCCGTGTGAACAGTTGCCACATGACATCACTGGCTGTTTACTTCACTGCACCATGTGACGTAAGTCCATACAGCGCCGATTCTGATAAGTTACACTGCGGAGTGTGGGTCCAGCGAGCGGGGGCGGGGAGCGCCGAATAATGAAACTGGATCAGTGCGAGTTGGGCGTGCTTCAGTTATATTATCGTGTAGTATAGAAGCGGTGATAGTCTAGTGGTTAGGGCGTCAGCCTCCTAATCAGAGGTCGGCGGTTCGAATCCGGGCACGCACCTCTAACATTTCCAAGTTATGTCCGTTTTTAAAAAATTCTAATATCACTTGCTTCAACGGTGAAGGAAAACATCGTGAGGAAACCTGCACGCCGAAGAGTTCTCCATAATGTTCTCAAAGGCGTGTGAAGTCTGCCAATCCGCACGTGGCCAGCGTGGTGGACTATGGCCAAACCCTTCTCATATTGAGAGGAGGATTTTCTTCACGTGCTCTGTAGTGAGCCGGTAATGGGTTGATCACGATGATGATGATTATTCATAACGAAAAAAATAATTCGTCACGAAGCACGTTTCCTGTAGAGGTAAACTACAATTTCCAGCTACATTAATAGTTGTCCTAGCGGCATTTGATAAACACCGGAATTTTAAATCTCGACCTTCTACTTTTCATGATACACGGCCTGCTGACAAACTGACGGACGGACAACGGATGCTAAACGAGAGGCTCCCGCGGGCTCCGGCCAGCTGCCAGCGCCGCACCACGCCCTTCGATGACTTCCATTATTTTAAAATATGTAAATTGAGCTACTTGTTCAAAACTAAGTGACTCAGTGGGTAGAGAGTAGTTAGTCAAAGTAAACAAAGCGATGTCGAGCATCGCTTTGTTTTCTTTGTTGCTGTAATCAGACAACCTACTCAATAGCTACTCACTGTTGCAGCAACAGTAACAGTACTCGCACACCGAACATAGATAATGCGAACGTGCTTTCTCGCGCAGCAACGGAGTAATAGTAGACTAGGTAGGTAGTAATTTGAAGTCGGTTTGGCTCATTAAGAGTTATAATTGTCGTTATAATTATTATGCGTGTCATAAATGTCATTGCCTAAGTAGGTGATTAAATAATGGTCGCTAATTGAACAGCCCCGTTACCAAACGAGCCCGAGCAGCGCCGAGGCCGCCGGCCGCCGCGCGCTGCACCTGCGGGCATCACTATCATTTATGGAGCTTCTATTTTAATGATTACTTCAAGAAACAAAAGAGGCAAACGAATTTTTGTGTAAAATTAAACATTTTACTGTAAAACAGCTGGAACGGCCATAATAATTTTACGTCCGTCATCTCATCAGATCACCCAAACACCCACCTGTGCACGCACCCACAAGAGCAATTTAAAATGTTCGCGTTCATTCCTCGAAATAGCACCTCGTGCTCCCAGCGAGCCCTATCGATCAGCGCCATTTGTTGTTGCAGTCTGAATATTAGCTGAGCCGCAGGGCGCAGTAAACTCTAATCGGCTGTACGCGACATCAGGCCGGGACGCTGCACTGCCTTTGTCAGTGGGAGGGGACTGGCTGCGAAATGTTTAGATGAATGCCTTCAGTGTCGGCCGCTCGGGCCGGCCGCGCTGGCTTTGAGGGGCTATTTATAAACTTAGTTTAAGTTACGGATCAACATTTCTGATAAGCCCGACATCCCCTACCGGCGGTGCATTTAGCAATTTCCGGGCCCGTTGGAACTACGCTTATGACTTTCTGTGTACTAAACACGATAATTTCGATGCCATTCTCCCCTTACTGATATGAGCGACCGCTTTTTTCCATTGTTTAATTAAAGCAGAATTTTACTAATATTTTGTATACTAGTTATCAGTTGATGATTATTATCTAATCAAATGACAATAATATTGTAGATATTTTTCTTTTTTTGTGTTGAAACTCCGTTTTGTTTTAAAGAAGGTGGCAATCATAGAAACTATAATAAATATATATACACAGCGGGTACGCAGTGGGTGCACGGTTACTGATTAACGCGGATTTGCAGCAGTTATTTCAGCAGCAGAATTCAAGAAGACCTGTGCTAGCAACCTTTACGAATAGTTTTACGAAAAACAACAGAAATGGGCAGAAATATATATTATATTATATAAATGTAAGAATTTCAATCGGGGAAAGCTATAAAACAATTTTTTATTTAATTACTGTAGTCTGTCTGTATCTGCCTGTCTGTGGTATAAACATTTTTGTCGATTTTACTCCTAAACTCAATTGAAGCTAAACCACTATTTATAAGTCCTTTCGTTTATGACTTTAGTTATGCATATTATTAGAGAGGACAGATCTGCTCAACGGCGTGCAGCAAGGCCCTCACTCAACGTTCCGTTACAAGTGCAACGTCACGTAATACCCGTACACACGCCACGTGAGCGAGCGCGCGGCCGCTCCGCTTGGTGGAAACGGTAGGAAGTTTCGGGGCTAAACTGTTGCATACTAGTTGACTAAGAATGCGTTTTCAACCACAAATTAAACGCATACTAAGCCAACTTTGCTTATTCCCACAGCATTATTTCAAATGTTGATCTACGCAGGCAAGTTTATACGTTCAAAACTTGAAACTTTGGTTATACAGACAACGTAATCTTAAAAATGCTAAACAGGTTTGAACAGCAGTCGGTTTATGATTTGAAACCGGAAACCTTCTCCGTCAAGGGCGCCTCCGCGGGCGCGCGCACCCACACATCGGCACGACGAAAAATATTATCTCGTTACGAGCGGCGCATAACATTCCGTCGGAACACGACACATTAGCGGGCCGCACTGGACTCGTTAAGCCTGCACAGACACTGCTCGGCGTTCCTGGACTGCCTTGTATGATTTTTTTCGATACCGGAATGAGCTTCCGGTGTTAAGGAGTTCCTTAACTAGCTTGGTAGAACAGTCGCCAACGGGTGAGGAGTGTGCCACGACACGGGCGCCCGAGAGTGTGCAGGCAACTGATACTAACATTCTTGCAACATTAAATGAATCACTATAAAAAAATTAAAAGAAACGAGCGTAATTGTAAGGCGTTCTTAATTTCGAAGCATACGGCTTCCTAGGGAAATCGTTCAATATCGAACTGGAGCTATTCTAATCTAATTTAACCTGAAGAACCTTCACTATTCCCTGACGAGTCACTAATTAGAGTTGTCAGAGTGGACACGTAACAGAATGGGGATTTAAGGAATGTTAACACGTATTTCTAATCCACTTCCAAAAACGTACCATAAAGTTGTATAGGCCAGAAAAACCTCCTCGCCGAACAATATTAAGGCACTCATAAATATATATTTTTTTCTACGATATGACGAGAAGGTATATAGCAAAATTAAGGTTAGTACTCCCGCAATACTCCCAAAAAAGCCCGCATTCTGTGATAATTAACTTCCGGCGACTGATGTCACATACTCGTACAGCGACATTAACACGCGGAACAATGACAATCATAATACGCTGTCACTGCGGCAGTAGAGCCGCTCCACATCGGCGTAGGCGCTGTAACGTTAAACCACTTTCTCTGACTTTCAAATCGCTAGTTTTCAAGAGTCACAGGTTTTATAATATTATAATGTGTCGTGTTCATCGAAATAAATCATTTTGGGAGCACGTTAACGTTAGCACGTTATAACAAAAATTTGTTTGAGAAAAATAAATAGTACGCCAATGTATACGAAACCAGTTTAAAGGTTTTAAATTCCACCTATACGTAACTTGTTACAACCATTATTAACACCTGGTAACCTAGTAGGTTAAAATTCGAAATTGTCTTCTCGAATTTGTTGCGACATACGGTTGGGATATCCCCTAACGGGCAGTGGCCTGTTACGTGTTCGTCCACGTCATAGCGGGAGCATTACGGTCGCTTGGAAACGAAATAACAAAAACGGCCCAAAGATATCTTAGACAAATCGAACGCTAAGAATCAGTTTTTGTAGGGTGACGGTACGTCTCGCTCCGGGAGGTGGCGGCGGCTCGCAGCACTTTCGTTGTGTTCTGTCGCTCACTCTCGCTCGCGACGTGGCGGTACTTGTTGTAAAATTGAAACAACTGCGTAATTAGGGGAACCGACCAACTCGAGCCGAACGCTGCACTCTCACACGTGTGACATTGGCGTCACAGCTTTGAAAACTTGCCTAAATATTTAGAGCCACTCGGGATGCTGTAAGAACTCTAACGGTACCCCACACGACGGTAACTGTTCAGACATTTAGAAGTTTGTGAGAATTAAAAAATATCACATACTAAGTTTTTGGAATAATTTCACACTGTTGGGCAGTAGTATCAAAACCGGCCAAGTACGAGTGAGGGCCCAGATCCTCATGAAAAGAAAATAATAAAAAGGGGTAAACCGGCACGTACCTCATCGAAGTTGTCGACCATGAAGCAGATGTGGGGGTACGTCATCTCCTCGCCCTCGCCCTTCGTGTCCATCTTGCGCCGGCTGGGGGACGCGTACACCTGCCGGCGCGACGAGAGCTCGTTAGTAGGTCGCGAAACTTGCCACGGGCACACGTCATTATCGCATGGTTTGTAACTGGCTGCATCGATGACAACTCGGGCTCCGATTGCGTGCTCTAGCAGGGCGAGCCCGGCGGGACAACCCATTACTGTTATTGCATGCGAGATGAGAGAATACAGATTGACATCACAACCCCACTAAATGTCAATTACATTTAAAATTGTACATAGGTATGCGAATTGTTTACAAATTATTTTTCAATCTTATCACTAAGAATTATCTTCTGTTTTTTTATTGTCTAATCCGTGACTCCATTTCACCTAAAATGTTAACAGCTGATATAATAGTCGTCATCGCGTACTTTTATCATCCGCGTACGTACCATGCCCTGTGCCATGACCCGCGCCCAAAGCCGATGCGATGTCCTTGACATCGCTGCTTGACGAAAACATAACATACCACACGTTCAAAAGAGTAGACTCGTGGACATTGGCTTCTGTTTATTTGTTAACGATTAGGTACGTCCCCGTAAAATATCTTTTCCGCTGGCCGTGGCCATTACTAACCCCGAGGCAATAAACTCCTCTCTCAGACGAGCGCGTTGAAGAGATCCTCACGCTTGAACTCCGCGGCTACAGTGATGACCGAGTTACAAATATATTCGACAAGGTGAGGACGACGCCAAGCGTTCTCCTCACGCTGTGGCGCCCGCGCATGGTTCAGCGGCACGATGAGTGACTACACCGGGACACGTCAGCACTTCCGAAGGGAAAACTTACAGACACTTCAGATGTTCCGTCGATTGCCTACAAAAAACTCTGGTTTAGAGAAAAAAAATCATTATTTGAGAACGTGTTTTTTTCTCGCGCTAAGGGTCCGCCTAGCTGCTGAGCGCGACAATGCCAGCAGCACTGCGACACCACTCCACGCGGGTGTGATTTGTATTATTGAAGGTTTTGGTAATTTCTGCCGGCGGCCGCCGATATTCAAATAGAGGAACCATAAACGTGACCCTTTTTATTATTATCGATAATTATTTTGTGAGTACCTGCTGTACTTTAGAGGCAGGTAGGCGACTTCGAACGAGTATATAATCTAAAGACCTTTTTACCTTTCTCATATATATTTTGGTGAAAAGGATGTTAAGAGAATAGTAATTATGAATGAATGTTAATTGGAATGTTTGACAGCATTGTGTTTTGTTCTAGAGTTTACCATTTTCTTCTCAATGCACGATAACGAACTAGAAAATATAATAATTACAAATTAAATTGCTTTTCTTACAAATGAAGGCATCAAAATAAGACAAAGTAGCGTGTGACGTCAATTAATGACACCGTTACAATCCATTCCGCTTGTCATCTGAGAACAGTGTAGGTAAAGAGCTGGCACATTGTACACACGCGTGTGCCCGCGTGTGAGCGAGGCGGCAGAGCTGCTGTTTCACTCAGGGTTACTTCAATGGGCTTCGGATGTGAAGGATTCGGGGTTATTTCATGCGTGACGCGGCGACAGCTCCATACATACCAGAGACGAGTTTGGTTGAAAAGGGTGGATACCAAATAGACACTCTATTCAGATGACCAATCTTAAATGTTTCCTTCCGCACGATTTACGTTTCCTCCATGCGTCTGAAAGCCCTGACTAATAATTGTCTTACATTTAAGAGAAAATCTCATGAGACACTGTAATATGTGAACAAAAACATTTTCATTTTCGATTGCTAGGAGTTATTTTACATTTAAGAGAAAATCTCATGAGACACGTGTGAACAAAAACATTTTCGATTACTAGGAGTTCCGACGAGCCGCCGCCGAACCACACAGGAGCAGAGTGGTGCTGCTAAGTTATTTTTCTCACTCTGCTATGAGAGGAAGCCTCAAGCAATGATACCTTAATGTGATGATGATAATGATGAAACGCAGCTTTCACCACATCGCCACGCGCCACATGCGCTCCACACCCGCCCCACACTACACTGACCTTAGAGTCTCCTCGGATCACTGCAAAAAGCTATAATAAGATCTGGGGCATCAAAGTAGTCCATGTCAACACGTTTTATACCACTCATAACATATCTAAGTATCGTGTGCAACATCAGCGAAATGAGCCCCGCTAGCCGCTACAGACGCGCCAACTGCAACTTTGCTGACTTCATGACGTGGCAAAAGCCGAATAGTATATGATTTACTCGAACTGCTCCCAGATAAAAATATATTATTAATTGTACATATTGCCACTGTTTTATGCTGATGGTGGCCACCGAGGGGGTTTTAGTGGGTAAAAATCCCACATAACCCGAGCTTTTCCCCAAAGCAATAGTCGGGTATCTCACTAGGAGATTTCCTCCCGTAAACAAAAAAAGAGGAGTATGGTAAACCCAAGCTCCTAATTGTTTCCTACGCAACAGTACGTTGTCATTATTATTTCGAAGCAATAACGTATTTGCTGGCCGACAAATGAATGCATACAATATTGTCCTGTATTAAGGTCAATTTAATGGGCGCCTATGTTCTCGGAGCGTCTAAGCGGAGCTATAATTGATTCACAAAAATATACCTAGAACCCCGACAGCTAGGTTTAACGAATAGTTGTCGCTGAGCTGGGTGCTTTACTAGGAATTCGGTATTGTGTCCTATTGTTTATTGTGTATTGGTGCATTTGTGGAAAAATATGTCTCAGAATACGGTACAACTTTTCGCGTTCCCTTCTCCCGCGCCCCGTCAATTGACCACAATTGATCACTGATTACTTCACAATCCGCCCGTACGCGTTCACAGACAATCTAGTTAATTATTTCAACTTTCAACTCACCTCTCTCGACTAAAAATAGACGCTAAAAGAAAGAGATCGACGGAGTTTCACGATATTCACTCCTGGACCGACTCGGAACTGCTGAAAGGATCCTTCGGTACTTGAGTAGTCCGAGCGTTAGCGGACATCGATTCCCATTTCCTCGATAACGTGGAAATCGTAACCGAGTGCGACATGCACAACGCGCTGGCAACTGCGACTGCGAGCGACCGAGCTGCTGTTCGACTCTTCGAGCTACATGCCCGGACAAGCCCACGGGTCCAACGCAGAAAAATGATCCAGGTACTAAATAATGGTACCTTTTAGCAGAATGCTAAGGTTCTCATGCGAGTAACAAAAATAACACGCAAACCGATCGAGAGTGCGACTCCTTATTTGCGGTACTTACGATTTAACAAAAATATCGGGACTCTGATTCAATCTACCAATTAACATTTGATCCTCTCGTGGGGCAGATTTCAAAAATCAAGAGAACTAAGAGTATATTACTTTCATATATAATATCTTCGATTCGTCCCGGTAAAACGGATTCATGGAATCATGGATCGAAAAGATATTTTCAGAGATTCCAGTACTAAGAGTCTGCGTAAGCCGCGTAAAGACAGACAGACAGACGGGCTGATGGTGAACGGCAACATCCCCTTGAAAATTGACGATAGCAAACAAAATAGGTACTCGTAGCAACTATACAATGTTTATTCGAGATTCACGCTCGAGAGAAGCGACATTTTCCCGGATTATTATAACAAATAGTTCGCATTTTGAATTTAAAACTTTCGCAACGCAAATTATTCACGAGATAAAGTAAGAAATTTTAACGAGATCAGCACTTGTAGACCAGTGACTTCTATGTTCTACTACCAGAAGTCATTGTCCAGGACTGATAAAAATCACGTTAATCGGCCGAGAATTCAGATACATTAAAAGAAAGAATTTTTTTTATTTCGTTCGTAACGTACCTTATACGGAATATCATTTGACGTTATCTACGAATATATTTTGATGATAACGTCCAAATAAAGGTAAGCCAGCATCAGCTGCAGCGCTGGTTAACAATGGGGGCCCGTGGATAGTTCAAATCACGGCAATACAAATAATAATGTTAAATCTTCAACGCATAGAAACGACAACGATATTATGGGACGAAGCGTTAATTTTGCATTTTAACAATGGCGCTGGAACCCTTTACATTCCTATTAAAAATGATCTATATTTGTGTCTGTAGCGAACCGAGATTATTTCAGAAGCCCGCGGAAACGAACATAACAAACAAACAAACAGACGAACACACGAGCTTGCAGAGTGCTTGTGTTGCAGCGACAGGGTCTTTAACTCAATCAATGTGCCGGTGATTTGGAACAGTTGGAGCACTACTACCGCATATTAAACTTGTACATTAATAACATTAAACATGATTTATTTCAACCTGCCTATTCATACTCGTCGGTACCTAGGTGGTTGCATTATGTGTGACATCGTTTCCTTCCTCTACATTCGATTGTGTACACGACTAGCTGTTACACATTTCGTGTGAGTTTTTAAGGATTTTTATAAAGAGTTTGATTACGGTCATCTCCAGGATGCAAGCTACAAGAATCTATAGTCGAGGAGTTGAGGCACCGTAACAAAAATATATTCACATTCGCAATCAATAATAAGTTTTTAGCAGGAGACTTAAAATAAACATATTGATCGACCTACATTACTAATATACATACAACTGAAATGGTTGATAAAACTCATTCCAGACGAAAGCGAGAAGTTCTCCGTCTTAAGCGAAAATACTGATTAATTAATAACAAAAAACTTCTTTGCTAAGACCACGCCCGCCTCCAATATACAATGAAACTAGCTCTGTAAGCTTTCCAAGTTTTACTGGTGGAAAGTGTTAATCGAAACCTAAGCGATATTGGTGCCAAGTCGGGCAACCTTGACCGCATGGCAGCAGTTTATCAGTGATTTCTCGCGGCTGAGCTACTGCTCAGTACAGCACGTATCGGCGGCAGAAGTGCCACGTCGGATCGCGTCTGCGACCGGAGCAGCAGCGGGGCCGGAGGAGTTACTGTAAGCACTCCGCTACGACTGCGCTTAAATTTGGGTCATTCGTTAACACTTAACTGCGACATCTTGAAAGACTCCTTAGCAGGGGTTTCCGCACCCAGACTCTTTCGTCAGTTTTAATGCGGCATTACACCAGAAAGTTAACAGAGCGATTGCGCGCTGTTGCGACTCACGACGTGATGTGCCCATACTGAGCCGGAACACGGGACAAGTTCGCCAGTAGGGTGTTCAATGGCACTGGCCAAAACCAAGACCACGCTACACCAGAGCCAATTCTCATCATCATCATTCATCTTATACGGTTGACACGGCGGCTCAGTGCCGCTACCGACATGTCTGTTGTTATTGGATGTTAGTACATAACCAGTAAGCAGGTATGACCAGCAATAAAATATCCGATATACCTATATTTCGAATTTGTTATGGTTTTTAATAAAACTTAAGAAACTTTGACAGTTATTTATAATAAACCTTTATGAAAAAACGACTACGGATAAAAATTTAAGGGTTTCTGGATTTACTGGTTCATCACCACAGCATTGTGATTATGTTACATAGGAAATTATAGAATCGATTTTGAATGGAGCCTTCGTAAGCAACTCTAGTAACATTTTTTCTTGGTGAACTTTAAATGCAAATTGAATAAAAATTCCTTATCTGATTTAGAACTTAATGCCTTTTCCGTGTTCCGGCTGTAATTAACGACTTTACTGTTACGACGTGTAGGCGTAATCCGCTAGTATGTGATAATGCGATATTCGCGGGTTCGGGGTTGCATATGCAAGAAATTATAGCTCAGAGATTAATAAGTACTTGTCATTTTGAATCAGATTAAACTACTATTAAAAAGTTAAGTTTCTTCAATACATTGTATGCCGGCTACATCATCACACTCCGTCTGTCATCAGAGTCGTGGAGACAAACTTGTCGAGCCCAATCCGGCTCGGTCCCCGGCGCCTCTAACGGAAACCCTGTAACCACTTTGCGTCTTGATCCTCTGATCAGCACTGGGGTATCGCACTTTTGCAATGCCCCTGAAGTACTCGTAAGTACAAATACTATCTGATTTCAATGTCAGCGAATGTTTGACGTTATTTTAGTTATCAAAAGCGAAACACACGAATCTCCCCACGGTGATGGCGATGCAAATATGAATCGAAATCTGGTCTCATGTATTGCAATACATTCATTTAACTACCCACTTGTCAAAGTAAATGCCTGTCGTATCAATTACGGTTTATGAGAGATCATTCACTAAGGCATTTTCATAGTCGACAAATCGTAAGAAAAAATGTGCAAGATAGTTAAAGTAATTAAAATACATGATTAAGTAATGCGAGTGAGCGCGCCGCGCAATATTAGCGATACGCGCAAACGTATCGGAGGATTCCCTTAGACGTTATTGAAACATGTCATTGTTGCTGCTGTGCGAGCGCGGCCCCGCGGACGGGTCAGCGAAACACTAAAGTAGCTGCACGAGTCGGATTACTGTGCACCGCCGGCACGGGGACGCGCCGCGGTAATTATATTTATCCAATTAAGAGCCCGCATTCCTACAATTTCCGCTCGTTTGTTTCCGTTAAGGGCTCCGACGACATATTTGGGGCTCCCGGTGGGAATCTGCGGACCTATTCCAAATAACTAAATATGCGTATGCAAGTAAATCAATCGTGTAACTTTTGTGCGCCGAGGTTAGGTACAGAATGATAATATGTAGACCGTGGGCAGCCCGGCCGTAACAGCGAGAACCGCCAACGAAACCGCCAGTGCGGCTGGCGGGCCAGCTCGCCGCCCCAGCTTCACCGTGGGGCCAGTAGCGCCATCAGATGACTCCTACCAATAAGTGTTGCGTAACAAAACTGGACCGCGGTCCGTCTCTGACTATAATATGACGCTGGATCTGTTTTAAAAGTCTGCAGTATTATTTTTTAGTGATTAATGCAATTGAGACGTTGTGAGGCGAGTACAGAAGTAAGCCCAATCAACACAAAGCGTGCGTCGCCTCGTACCTCGCGGGCGAGTGCGGCCGCACCGAGCGCGGGGCCGGGCGGGGGCGCGGGGCGCGGGCCCTGACGTCACCGGCCGTAATCGTTTCCATCGAGCCGAGCGTGCGCGAAGCGGCCCGACGGCGCCCGACGCCGCCGCCTCGCCGGAGCCGACCGGTTCCCGGCCACATCGCCTCTAGTACGCGGCCGCCCCTCTCCGAGCTCGCCCGCTCGTTCGACAGCCGAATAATATTGTGATCGCGACCGAGGCCGCGGGCCGTCACGCAGTGTGCCAGCGCCAGTGGATCGGAGCCCGGTGCGCGGAACAGCAGCGGAGCGCCCGAACGGATGTGGAGCGGGGCGCTCGAGCCCCCGTCCGCGACCTCGATTCCCCGAGCCGCCCGGGCGCCCGGGACGCCCGCCGCGCCGCAATCGATGAGTCGCGCTCGACCGGAATGACAGCTCGCCCATCGATCGAGTGAGTCCCGCCACGCACCCGGCGTGCACTCCGGCCGCCGCCCGCTCCGGCGCGGTCTACATTCGCGTGACCCCCGAGCGCACAAAAGAGAGCGGGCCCGCGCGCTCGCTTCGTGCGCACGGTCTTTGAACCGCGCCAGCCGCCGGCGCCCGTTTGTTTACTACCATGAAACGTCTAGAACTAACAGCTCTGAGCTCCTGACACGATTTTTTGAATTTGAATAGGTACTTCCTAACGTCGGTTACGATGATATCTTTGTGCGAACATGAACGTATAACACTATTGCACCGGAGCGGGTAATGTTAAAATGTGGTACAATTAATAGAACAAACCGGTCGGTTCACGTAAACAACTCGCGCGGCCAACTGGCGGCCGAGCGCTCAAACCGGATTGCCGTCCGGCCATTGCGCGAACGGCGACTACAGTATTCGTTCAGAATCATTCATGACACTGCGATACATAGCTCCCTGCTACGCAAAAGAGTTTTAGTTAATCTTTGAAAGCGCTTTGTTTTCTTTTGGTGGATAAATAGTTGATTAGAGTAGTTGAGGGTTTGTTTGTAGTTGTTTGGATTGTAAAGTAACCCCGGCGCGTGTTGCAGGAGCGCCGGCCGCGGATGGTGAGTGGATGACGGTCGCGCCGCCGCGCCCGCGCCGCGCCGAGCCGCTGCTGCAGTCGGTGCGCGCCTACCTGGCGCACGAGCGGCCCGCCAAGGCGCGCGCCGCGCCGCGCTCGCCGCCGCGCTGCCATGCCGACATCGTGAGCGGCTCGGCGCGCGAGGACGCCCGCGGCGTGGACTTCTCGGCGCTGGCGCGGCATGACCTGAACAACAACGCGTCCCGCCGCCGCGCCATGCCCAGCCAGGCCGAGCTGCAGCAGCGCCAGCCGCTGCTGGCGCGCGCCTCGCCCAAGGAGCCGCAGCCCGCCACCGACGAGTCGGACGAGGCGGAGCCGTCGCCGCGCCACGCCGACTTCGCCGTGGAGATCCCGGCCGGCGCCGTGCGCGAGGAGCGCTACCCCAAGGAGGTGTGGAAGACCATCGCGGCCTTCGTGTTCCTGTTCGGCTGCGTGTGCGTCAACATGCTGTCGCTGTCGCTGGTGCACGAGCGCCTGCCCGACCGCAACACCACGGCGCCGCTCAACGACATCGTGCTGGACAACGTGGCGCCGCGCGACTGGGCGCTGGCCGTGTCCGAGTACCTCATCATGCTGTCCACCACGGTGGCCATGCTGGTGGTGCTGTTCCACAAGCACCGCTTCATCGTGGCGCGCCGCGTGTTCTTCGTCATCGGGCTGCTGTACCTGTACCGCTCGGCGACCATGTTCGTGACGGTGCTGCCCGTGTCCAGCACCACCTACGTGTGCAGCCCCAAGAGCAACGGCACCACGCCGCTGCTCATCGTGCGCCGCATGTTCTACCTCATCTCGGGCTTCGGGCTGTCCATCAACGGCAAGCACACGTACTGCGGCGACTACATCTACTCGGGCCACACCATGGTGCTGGTGCTGAGCTACCTGGTGGTGGCGGAGTACTCGCCGCGCAAGCTGTGGCCCGTGCACTGGGCGCTGTGGGGCGCGGCCGCGCTGGGCGTGGCCTTCGTGCTGCTGGCGCACGGCCACTACACCGTGGACGTGCTCATCGCCTACTACATCACCACGCGGCTGTTCTGGTCGTTCCACGCGCTGCTGGGCGCGCCGCACCGCAGCGCCGGCCAGCACATGCTGCAGCGCGAGTGGTGGTACTGGCTGTTCGCGTACCTGGAGCGCAACGTGCGCGGGCCCGTGCCGCGCCGCTACGACTGGCCGCTGCCGTGGCCGCGCACCAAGCTGTTCAGCCGGCTCAGCTAGTGCCGCCGCGCGCCGCCCGCCCCGCAGCGAGTTTGACCCACCTTCTGCGAGTGCCGCCGCAGCACCTGCAGCTCCTTGGGGCTGGTGCGCGTGCAGATGGCCAGCGTCAGCGTGTAGTCGAACTGGTGCACGATGAGGTTGAGGTACACCGTCTCCTCCCAGTCGATCTCCGGGTCGCCGATGGGCAGCTTCTTGGAGTCCTTGCGGAACACCTCGACGTCCGTCTGCAACAGGGCGGCCGGTGAGCGCGGAGTGTCGGCCCGTGTGGACGTTCTGTTTGTAAACTGTACATTTCATAAGTGGTTATTGAACAATCTCGAGTGTAACGAAGATGGTATTTATTGACAATGTACTGTGATCGTGTCGGCGAGCGAGCCGCTGAGTGCGATGTTGTAACAAATAATATTTTTATATCGTTTAAAATAAAGTACACGACTGTTATCCACGCAAACTTTTTGTATTTAAAAAGCGTTCTAATAACTAGAGTATCTCTAATCCGAATGGTGCTAAAACTGGGGCTGTTCCCATGTGTGAGCAATCTGAGCTGCCGACGCCCTGCTTCAATTGTACCGGGATCGGGCACGCCGCGGCGTCGGCTGAGAGCAGACCTCTAGACCGAACGTGACCGCCGCAGCTGTTCTCATGAGCCTGAGCGACGGAAGCGTAATCAGCACTTTCGGACCGGCGAGTAGGTTCGCTCTAGAGGTTTGTGCTCAACCGATCTGAAAAATATATCGACCTAATCGTCTTGGTGCACCGCCGAATGACGAGGATTCTTTATAATAATTTAGTTATCTCTGAAGTCAAACTGATATGTGCTGTAGAGCCAGCGACGTTCATTAGCGGCTGTGAAACACATATTTGTAAGCCGTGCTAGTCTGTCCGCGGAGGGGGCGGTTGTGGCCTCTTATATTTAATTGGATGTAGAGGGAGTGATTCGCATGTAATTTTCTTATCGAGATTAAAGACACAAGAAAATCTTAGAAAAGCCAATATTGTCAGGCGCTCGGGGCCTTAACCAGCCAGCCAGCCATTTTAAAATTCACACGGTATTTACTGTATCTCAAATAATAAATTTTATTAAATATTAGATAAAATATGTTATTATAAAATAGTAAAATAATTATTTCCGCCGAAAGCCGATATGGGGCCGGCGCGTGTTACTCCTAACACAGCAACCAAAACAGTTTGCAAAAACCAGAATAACTTTCAATTTAAACTGAGACTCAGAAATCTTAATCCCTTCACGTGATTGTCTACTGACAGTAATTACTCTAATTGAAAATTAATAGCTCGATGGAGCTAAGGCGCTAGTGGTGGCTGTTATGGCTTTCAAATTTCCTACATCCTCAGAGTAACTCTTGATGAGACTCTAATTTCGCCACGAATATATAATGATGAACTGCGTTAACGATATTTTCGTAATTCAAGGTTTTATGTTATCACCGGTGTCAAAAAAAATACATAATCATCTAATAATAAAAAAAACTTGTAAACGTGTAAATAATGTACCGATATCGTGCTTTAAAATCTCTGTTGCGGTCGATGGTCCTGAGCAAAACTCTGCCTTCCCAGACGGGTGTTGTCAGATGAAACACATTGCAACAGAATTAATTACAGTTCCAAGTGGTCGACTCGCTGACATTGTATTAGATTAGCTTGGAGCCCACTCACTTATTATATTCATAAATGTAAACCAGCCTGTAGTGTAACATTCACTGAACCAAAGTTTGCATTGGTACTAACGCGATGGCAGGAGTTTTGCAACACATGGCTTTGCGGTGCGCTCTAAAGGAGCGACATGCTATCGTGGCTTTACTGAACGTAGGCAGGCATATTGCTTGTCTTTCTCCATCGTAGGTTTTTTTGTATCGTCGTAAGCACTTGATACTGAGTCCAGCGGCCATCGTACCTTGTCGCTGCTTTATGGCAAGATAATTTTAGCAAATTAACATTATCTATAAGGGAAGTTTGGAACTATCATACCTGGAAGCTATGCACTACAACTGTTGGGTGGTAACATTGGCGACTCGCTCAAACCAGCCGTGACTAAGCTCGCATAGCCAGCAGAAGTACACGCGATGAGCACGTCTCCAGGACGACCAACTGGTCATCAGGCGGACTTACCTCATACTTGGGCAGGTACCGCGAGGTCCCCTTCACGTGTCGCTTACGCACAAAGAACAGTAGGTCGTCGCAGTCGATGGAGCGCTCCTCTTGGAAGAGGAAGTGGCGCACGAACAGGTCCGTCCAGTACGTGGTCCCTTGCAGCACCACGAATCCCGAGTCTGCAACACGCGGCCACCGTTACTCGCCCGCACGCACGCCACGAAACAACAGTGCCACTTCGCAAAACCAATGTATTCGGTACACATTAAATAGATGGCTGCAAATTATTGATTTTCGTTTCGTTTGAACTCTTTACTATCGATGAGGTTGAATTCCCCAACAAACTTTGGAGGCAAATACCTAATCGTAGCTACCAGCATACTAAGGAAAGTGCCTCCGAAGAAAAGCCTATGTAGCTATAGTATAGGGCTTTAGATAACACTATATCAATATTAATGCTTAGTGAATGGAAAGCTACGCGCATCGAGGGCGCTGACGCGTTCATGTAACTATATTATTTTGAAATAAGATTAATTTTAACATTAAAATGGAACGGGAAGAATGTATCCTTAACGAATGTGACAATGTGTTCGTGTGTAACTGTGTTTTGTGTTTAACTGTGCTAATTCTGTGGTCCTCAAATCTCTACTGAAAGTAACGTGGCAGGTCGCAGTCGCCGCCACCCCGCACACATGCAGGGCTCTGGCGGCGCTTGTTTATAATCTTAGTTAAGTGGAGTGTCGAGGTTGTGCTCAGCCGAATTTGCGCTGTCGTTAAGGTGGACCGCCGCTGCGGCGCGCTGTTCGAGTGAATCTAATTAACGGTGCACTTGGATACACTCGCGAGCCGGTAGCCGCGGGCGCGGCCGAGGACTGCTTTAGTTAGTTTAGTCGTTGCGACACATCGATGCACTGCATTGTAACTATCGCTGTGAACTGGACCGCGTCGCTTATATCTGAACAGCAAATGCCTGATCTACCGCGGATATGTTATGTTTGAGTAGTTCTCCAAATTAGATTAATTTATTTATTGTTTGTCGACGGACTGTAGACAAATTATGATGAAATACGCAATTGAGATTGATTGGCAACATTTTTAATTGGTTTTTTATTTGATATACACCTACATGTTAATCAACTATACCAACCATCACTCTCGGGAGACCTAGAAATAACTGCATTTAGCTGTCTTTTCAAGTGAACACAGCGTCCAGTTTTGCAAGACACAGTAAAAAGCAGTTCCTGCAAAACTGGCCTGCCGTGTGGAAGGAGTGCAACTGATGTCGACTGAAAAGTCTACAGTTAATTTTAAATGTCAAATAAATGTTTTAATTGCCGCGACGATTAAAAGATAAATTTAAGCGAGGTATTTTTAATTCATGTTGTCAGAAGCTTAAATAAAATTCAGTATGAGGAGAAAGAGTCAGTGAAAGAGTAACTAATTAGTGATAACATTCAAAATTTCCATATTTTATAAAAATCTAATATGTCGGTAAAGAAATATAGAATTGTAGGAGTAATATTTCAACTTTCCTTTTGAAGCAGATAAGTAATTTATAAATGTAAGGTAGTTATTTCATCACACTTTGTCTGCATTCCTTAGTACTAAGTTGGAATAAGATTTTCATTGTTACCTAATAAACATTCCGGAGCAGCGAAGAAATTCCTATTTTTGTATTTGATGTATACCTACCGGTCAAAAAATTATTTCTGCAAAAAAGGGGTTCCGTAACTGAAACCTTCGTGCACACGTGCGAGTGACGCACCTGTATTTACTCGATTTTGTAACTTGTCTCATTATGTAAATTATCTTACCTTTACTTAACATCTTAATATAGCAAATAAAATTTATAATAAATAAAAATAAAGTTAAATTAATCATAATTAAGTAAGTAGACACTAATCATAATTAATATTATTTCAGGTTTTATTATTTTGTAAAGTTTTTAAGCATACTTTATAGTCAAAGTAATAAAACGACTGTTTACGTAATAACTTCGAGACAAGTGAGACAAAATGGAGTGAAGTGGGGCCTCGCGAAACGCGCAGCAAATGCGACCAATAAATACTAAGAGAATGCGATGGGTGCTCCGGCCCCGAGCAGCGGCCGCCCTTGCCGGTGCCGCGGCAGGTCATGTGCCGTGTGCATGTTTGGTCGCCAAAGCTTACGGCCCTGCAAGTGTTTAAAATTCAATGCCCGCATGGCGGATGGCGAGGGTTTATGCCAATAGTGTTATAAATGAAAATAAAAATTCAAATAAATGTCTTTTTTATCACTTCAGCTTTTTCATTACTTCTCCTACAAAATTATTGGCATATAATTATGATATCGAAGATAGCCTAGTGGTTAGGACGTCTGCCTCCTAATCAGAGGTCGGGAATTCGATCCCGGGCACACACCTTTAAATAAACCACCAATTTAAATATCACTTGCTTCAATGGTGAAGAAAAATATAGTGCCTATCGTAAACCTACATGCCTCAAAATTCCCCATAATATGCTCAAAGGCCTGTCAAGTGTGCCAATCCGCACATGGCCAGTGATGCCATGGTGACTATGGCCAAATCCTTCTCATACTGAGTGGAGAGTGCTCCGTAGTGAGCTAGCAATGGGTTGATAATGATAATAATTATGCTATTAACCTTCTAGATGACATATTTTGAAGCAATTACATCAAAATTATTTTTTTAACATAATTGGATTTTTGTTTATTTATTTTAAATTCATCATGAGTTGATAGGCATGTGACAATTCAGATCAGTTTTTAATCCTTAGTATAATATATGCATCTAATTGCTTTGGATGATGCATTACATTGCAATGCTGCATCAAAAAAGAGCTAAATTGGGATAGTACATCTTCAGCAAAAGAAGAAAGAGGTAATCCAATATTGAATCATCCACTTAAAGCTCTGACAGTGCACCATTGTGCATCTGACAGGACAAGCTGACAGGAGTTGGAATATGACACATGAGGTGTGAGGATTATTGCAGCACTGGTATGACAATTTGTGCCATAACAACACCCGTGTAAGAGATTGTGGACAGTACGTAATTCAAAATGCAACTCAAGATTAGTAAGATACCACCACCAATATTTAAATTCAAACATATGAATATTGTATCTGAGGTATTTGCCGTGGCTAGGAAGGGTTATGATATGAAGTGTGAACCTTAAAAGAAAACATCTAAACTCATACACTTTGTTTCAATATTCACAGATACTGCATTGCCTTTATTTTGCCAAACAAAGAAGTGGATCAAAGAGCCAGATCGACATATCAGTATTGCACCTTCAGATTTCCACCTGTTTCAGGCTCTTGGAATTTTTGAAGCAGTGTTAGGATAACATCGAGAGAAGACTGTCAGTAATACTTGTAGTTGCAACCTACAAGATAGCAAAAATTAATTGCTCAACATGGCTAAGTTGTCTTGAGTTAGTATATTCAATGCAAATAGTGGTGGTGGTGGCAAAATAAACTAGTGGTGCTATCTACCAGACTATTTTAATTTCAAAGTTCACATAAAAAAGCATTGCATTCAGCTTCACTTACAATCAGTTTATCATTCTGGTAGTAACGCCTATGTTGCTCCTTTATCAAAAGAATTTCCAAATTTATACAATATGCAATTGTACAGTGGATGCTTATATTTATTAGAATAACTATATTATATGCCAAATTTCTATTAGATTGGTCCAGTAGTTTTCCCCATTGATTGATAGGTCAATCAGCTAGTAACTTTTAAAACAATATTATAAAAAGTGGACTACTAAATGATGTTGTGGAGGTGTCTTCCAAGATGATCAACTTATCAATCAATCATAAACTCTATTCAAATAATCCATTAAAAGGCACTTTTGATGCTTAATTACATAGTAGTGAGTTGATGGTTACAACTACATTGTGAAATGTACAAAAATGTAATAACACATAATAAGTTCTCACAATTTATATCATTGATAGGTAATCATCATCATAAGATTATTAAGATCCCAATGACAATTCCTTCTCTCCACCACCCTGCTCCATTATGTTGACTATGCTTCCATGCATATGGGATAGACTTATAATAATAACACAGTGTTGACACTGAACACTAACAGAAACATACATAACCATAGAATGTATATAGCCATAGAATTGTTGCTGCGACGTTGTTTTTTTTAATATATAAAATACTTAAAAAAGCCACAAAGAACTGTTCAAACTAACCATCTTTCATCAACTGGCGCATTTCCTTCGTGCGTTGGAAGTTGATCTCCTCGAGCAGCTGCTCCAGCACGGTGGCGGGCTGCAGCGCACCCCCCAAAGCCATCTGCGACCGCGGCACGGGCTCGCCGAAACCGCATATGACAACACACCGAACTGTTGCGACTCCTTACAGGTCTGTCGCTATTCCAACTGGTAACGCTTACTCAGTACTCATAGCAAATATAACCAGATAGTTATTCTTAATAGAATATAATCCTAAATCAGCTGTTATGTTGTTTGTTTAATTCAAAACGGAATAAACAATTAAGTTCGCACGCTTAAAAATTGAATTTATTTATTTAGCTAACTTAGACGTCAATTTTGATTTTTGCGAGCCACCAAGTGTTGCCGATTTTGGATAAACTTCCCATACAACGAAATTAATTAATAAACAACTCAACCCATCATAAAGCTGACTAATATTCATAGTCCTTCCGACTATCTATTAAAGTTTACCATCCAGCATCTCGATAATAATTAAAATACTATTTGTTTTATTTTAGAATTTTTCAATCCAATGTATATTTTTAATATAATTATAGACTACAACTTAGGTACACTCACATCTTTTATTAAGTGATCATGCAGTTAAGGCGGAGCGTGATTGCTTTAAAGATGCCCATTAAATTGTTAAGAACATGCCTATATTATATGTAGTAGGGACCTTTTCCTTGGTTGAAAGTATTCCAATACTTTGCGGTGCTTATTAAAACAAGAAAGCGATGTGTGTCCAGGATTTTAATTAGTTAACATGCACATACATTTATGTGACGCCTTGCAGTTTAAATAAAATAGTATATGAAAACGCTTTTCATCTTCTTCCTTAAACGAGATTAAAAACTCAATAAATCTAACAATAATAAAATCAGTTATATACTTTAGTTGTTACTGCCCCGTGGGCATAAATTAAAGCTGGTTTTCTATCGTTGCAAGGAGGCTTTTCACTTAATAAAAAAAAGGTTGAGAATAAAGTAGCAGTTAAAAGAGGTCATCTTTTTGCCTATATTTCGGGAATAAAGTTGTGCTGGTAAAACTGATACAGATTAGGTAAATAATTCAAATATTTAATGTTTAGTTCAGAAATAACATAGGTCATGTATGATATTAGAGAATTGTAAAATCTAAACAAACCTTTAAATTGTGATTTAAATTCTACTGCTTTAGCTAAACTACATGGAATTATTTGCGAATAAAGACAATTTTGATGTTATGTAATTTATCAGCTGATTACTATGTACAAAGGATGGCCACAACGTTCAGAGTGACAGTGACAGAGACGAGTGACTGCAAAACAATCGTCAACCAAGGCTCAAACATCTTTATAAATCAAATAAAAACACCAGCCAATGTCGTAATAAAAAATATCATTAATAACAATGGGAAAATTGATCAAATTTACACGAAAATAGTAAAGTGGAAAATGGCCACTCTTTTCTTCGCTACTTTACGTTAATGCTGCCAGGAGTAGAACGGAAGCACGAGCTATGTTATCATCAGTGCGCGGAGGTTGGAGGAGTGTGATCGAGGTGGGCTCGGCTCGGTTGGCCGCGGTGCCGGTGAGGCGATGCTGCACGCGCTCAGTGCGCGCCGCTACGCCACCGGTGGGCCGTAGTCCGCACTTAGTGCTAGGCACTGCAGCCGTTGGCCTGGCACTTATAGCTGCTGAGTATGTTTACAATGGTACGTATCTATCTGTTCTGTATTATGTCATAACCTGGACAACACAAGGAATAACTGATGATATAAACAGGGAGCAAATAAATAGTTTGGTCGCCCTTTGTAGAACATCCATATGGTTATCTACGTAAGGCCACTTTTGAACATCACAACACTATAATGTCAGTGTTCAATAGAAATAGCATATCAAGTTGTGGTCATATTCATATTTACTTATAGTATATCTGATCAAAAATACTTTGTACAAAATTGTCTATTCTTTTATCAATTGTGAATTTGCTACATCTAGTTAAAAAGCTTACTAGAGGCTAGAGCTAGGTGTAACTGTTAGGTATCCGGGAAGTATACAATGGGTCCCCTGGGTGTCCAGTAAAACCTGTGAGAGGGACATGCTGTGGTGGTTTTTAGTTAGGGTATACCCCCCTTCGGGGGTGGGAGTCCAACATAACCTCTTTCCCGCCCAAGGGTACGGAGGTAGCTATAAAGCTTTTCCACCACAACAAAAAAAAACAAAAAGGTGTAAATGTTAGGTGTTTATATTCTATGTAGGTATATGTAGGTGATTAAGTAATATATTTTTTGAATGTTAGGGCCACATTTAAGGATAGACCTGCCAGGCAAGCCAATAGATAAAGAAATAGGAATTGCTATAACAAGTGTTACTTAGTTTTTTATCTATTTGTACTGACTAAATAAAATTTTGTACACTAATATATAGAGACCAAAAAAAGTCAGTGGAATCAAGATTCCTATCTCCTATGAAGTAGCCACTAGACAGTGATGTCATTCAAAAATTAAAAGTATTTTCTTGATTGTAATCATTATAAAATTTGTAAATAACCATTATTTGGAAGATTAGTTTAGGCAATTATAAAAAATAAAATAAAATAATGACTAGTACATATTATAGACTCATTAAATAATGTCCAAAATTTTGATAGTGCACGATTAAAACTGTTAAATCCATATCATCATCATGTTCAACCCATTACCGGCTCACTACAGAGCACGGGTCTCCTCTCAATATGAGAAGGGTTTGGCCATAGTCCACCACGCTGGCCATGTGCGGATTGGCAGACTTCACACGCCTTTGAGAACATTATGGCGAACTCTCAGGCGTGCGGTTTCCTCACGATGTTTTCCTTCACCGTTGAAGCAAGTGATATTTTAATTGCTTAAAAACGCACATAACTCCGAAAAGTTAGAGGTGCGTGCCAGGATTCGAACCGCCGACCTCTAATTAGGAGGCTGACGCCCTAACCACTGGGCTATCACTGCTACATCCAAATCCATATACTACTTACTATAAATATTGATTAAGATCTCATTAAAATAATTATAAGTTAAATTTGTATTTCTTTATGCAGAAAAAAAGTTCTTCAAAGCAGCTAAAGTTGGAAATGTACAAGAGTTAAGAAAGTAAGTATTTTAATACCATGTCATATGTTAAAATGCTTCAAAATTTAAGCTCCAGTGTTTACATTTAGGTAAGCATCTTCTTTTGGGGTTTTAGGTGCACCTGACGGTACGGTGGTAGCACCTGAAACCCCAAAAGAAGATGCTGCACTATTATCTTGAATTGACGAAGACCGATTAAGACCACAACCTTTGAATTAGTTTAAGGTTGCTTGCTTTGCAGAGGTTTGGGATGTTCACAAGAAAACATTGTACATATTTAAATGGTTTAGTTGAGATAGGTTACATTAGTATTCTTAGCTTATTAAGTTAGCTTGGTACATGAGTGCATGCAGACGAATGGTTCTATGTATACATGCAAGTGAGGATGTATGCGACTAGATCACAATATTAGAAATTAATTTCATGGTAATTAATTGTATACAATTTTTAATGAATTGCCAAACTTTTTTTTTATAAAACCTAAGCTTGTACAGAGATCCTATTATAGTAGGTAGGATTAGTGTAAAGGATTAAGTAAATGATAAGCAAATTTGGGTTTGAAATATTGCTCTTTAATAATTTTAAATGGCGTGTGAGATGGTGATAACTGAAAGAATACTTACAAAGCTAGTTCTTAGCGCAGGGCGCGTTTGGAACCTTCATAGCCTTAGATTTAAGGTTACAAAGCTTGTTAATACAGTTGCCTCACCTTGTGTAACTTATTGACACAAGTTACATACTGGTGTTGAAGCGCTTTTTAAAGGATTACTTGAACAAAGTTTATGACTGATTGTTTGATTGATTGAATGTGTGTACGACTAGCCAAAAATTCATCGTTATTTCATTGTTGAAATCATGCTTGCATCATCACTTTGTTTATCTTGTTAACAAGTGAAAATGTCACCGACAGACAGATAGAAGCCGGGTACCCCGACGGGAAGCGGGCGGGCGGCGCGGGCGAGGACGGCCCGGCGAACAGGCGGCACGCGCTGGGCTGGACGGCGCTCATGGCGGCCGCGGCCAACTCGCAGCCGGCCGCCGTGCGCGAGCTGCTGCGCCTGGGCGCGCGCCCCGACCTCACGGAGCAGTACGCGGGCGCGTCGGCCGCCGCCGCCGCGCTGGGCCTGCACCCGCTGGAGGCGCTGCAGCGACGCGAAGACGAGTTCTGTAGCGCCATGAACGCGCGCGCCTCTTTCCTGGGCTGGACGGCGCTGCACTACGCCGCGCTGGCCGACTGCGCGGCCTCCACCGCCGCGCTGCTGGAGGCGGGCGCCGACCCCACGGCGCGCGACCACGCCGGCCGCCGGCCGCTGCACTACGCGCGGGAGCCTTCCGCCACGCGGGACGCCATCCTGGACCACGTCGCCAAGTGGGAGGCGGCCGCGGCCGCGGCGGCCGCGGAGGAGCGGCGCCGGTTTCCGCTGGAGCAGCGGCTGAAGCAGTACATCGTCGGCCAGACTGCCGCCATCGAGACCGTCGCGGCCGTCGTGCGGCGCAAGGAGAACGGCTGGGCCGACGAGGAGCACCCGCTCGTGCTCCTGTTCCTGGGCAGCTCCGGGATAGGCAAGACGGAATTGGCAAAGCAGCTAGCCCGGTATATGCACCGCGACGACCCGGCGGCGTTCATCCGCCTCGACATGTCCGAGTACCAGGAGAAGCACGAGGTGGCCAAGCTGATCGGCGCGCCGCCCGGCTACGTGGGCCACGAGGAAGGCGGCCAGCTGACGCGCGCGCTGGCTCGCCGCGCGGACGCGGTGGTGCTGTTCGACGAGGTGGACAAGGCGCACCCCGACGTGCTCACGGTGCTGCTGCAGCTGTTCGACGAGGTCTGCTCCGTTACGTCTCGTGCAACCACCGCGGTTGGCTTAACCACCACCATTTTAGCGGAGAGGATTCTAAGTGCGACTCAGATTGCAGCAGATCATTCATTTCGCCTTTCGCCCTAAGATATGGTTATCGCAGACGTCGCGAAGGCTAAGTCTGTGTGTGCAACAAAAAATTGAATTGTTCATTTTGATAGTTTCCGCGTCGGTGGCGGGTCGCTTCCTGCCACCGCCGCGAGAGGGCACGCGAGCCGCCGGCCCGAGCTAAGCTCTAAATCGAGACTAGGCTAGCGGTCGCCGCGGCTCTCGGCTTGGCGCGAACGTTGGCGACAGCGCCGCTGCTTTCGCAGGGCCGGCTGACGGACGGCAAGGGCAAGCTGATCGAGTGCAAGAACGCAGTCTTCGTGATGACGTCCAACTTGGCGGCGGACGAGATCGCGCAGCACGGCCTGCAGCTGCGGCGCGAGGCGGAGGCGCGCGCGGCGCAGCGGGCGCGCCCGCCGCCCGCCGAGCCGCCCGCGCCCGCCGGTGAGCGCCTCAGGGCTCGCGATCGCATAATTACTGTCGTTAAAATATTTCGTAATGTTGTTTTCAATTTATCGATAAGTCTTTCGCTTGCCTCGAGAAGCCATCCCGGCTGCTGAAGTGGCTTAGTGGCATCTCACATTATCCACTGGTGATCGACCAATGAAACGGAAAATATCTTCTCTCTAAGCGATGTGCCGAGAGCAGTCCCAACATTGTTCTAAAGTTTTTTGAATTGCATGCGTTACACAGGACAGTGCATTCAGAGCGCGCTGAGTGTTCGCTTCCAATTATCTTCCTTTGCAACATCACCCGGGCGAGACAGCCGTCGAGGCCTGACTAGTATGACACCCAAGGTAAATTCTACAATTTACGAAAAGGAGTCACGACTACGAGTGAGCGTTATGTCATTTGGCGTGTCGTCGTACGACTCGATTTTACGGCCTAGAAGATGTTTTAAATTGAAAAAGTAGCAGAAAAGTCGCCGCGTACTCGCCGCCCGGTGCCCAGCTTTAATGACAAATGTTTTTGATGAACGCTTTATAGATACGTGTACAGTTTACTTTACTGTAGATTTGTATGAAAAATATATTTTTTTTCAATGAAATGTTCCAGAACAATTCGACGAGAAGTCCGAGTCGGTGGTGCTGGCGCGGCCGGACGGCGGCGCGCCCGCGGCGGCCGAGGAGGCGCTGCAGGTGTCACGCAACTTCAAGGACACGGTGGTGCGGCCCATCCTGAAGCGCCACTTCGGCCGCGACGAGTTCCTCGGCCGCATCAACGAGATCGTGTACTTCCTGCCCTTCTCGCGTCAGGAACTGCTGACGCTGGTGCAGATGGAGCTCAAGGCGTGGGCGGAAAAGGCGCGCGCCCGGCACAGCGTGGAGCTGCGCTGGGAGGGCGGCGTGCTGGGCGCGCTCGCGGACGGGTGGGTGCTCGTGCGATACTTTACGACGGCGACGGGGATCGTTACGCGACCATTTGCGTGCCGACCGTTCTGTAGAGCTCCCTAAAGACAACCGTGAACCCCGTTCTCACTCGGCCAAGCAGACTAGTAAGTTTTATAAGGAGAACATATGAACGATCCCGCAAGCAGACCCGGCCTGCCACATTATTACTTTTTGGTTCGCAAAAATTGCCAGTGCAATGACGTCAACGAGCATCGTCGCCAGAAGATGCTGTCGAACAATAATTCATTTGTGAACTGTTGTTTCGGCTCGAGGCCGCGGGCTTGAAACAATTTTGTCTCGCTTCAGATACGACGTGCACTACGGAGCGCGCTCCATCAAGCACGAGGTGGAGCGGAACGTGGTGAACCAGATCGCGCTGGCGGCGGAGCGCGGCGCCGTGACGCGCGGCTGCGGCGTGCTGCTGCGCGAGCGCGCCGGCCGCGTGCAGCTGGCCGTGCGCGCCTCCGCCGACCAGGACTACGCGCCGCTGGACCTGGCGCAGCTTTAGCCGGGGACGGAGGCGAACACCCACCGGAGCTTCAGTGAGCAAGACAATAGAGGGGTCGGTGTCGAACAAGTCCCGAGCACCACGAGCCGCCGCACTTCCGCGTAAACGTTATGCAAGTCTGATTGCACGGCAAAGGGCCCGGCGACAGAGCGGAGCCCCTCCGGAGCTGTTCACGTGCACGTCTCCGGGAAGTGCGTCTGTATGCCTCGGCGGCCAATTCTAAACACTAGCTGAAAAAATTTAACTAACGGCTGACTGCGGCCGCGCGCTGATTGTTTCGTTACTAACCGTTCACTTTATATATAGAGCTAATGAATTCCGTTGTTGTTATTACTTAAATGAAAAAAAAATATGTAATATATTTCTGTAGAAATTTATTGATGTTGTATTATTGTATATACTTACTCTATCATAATTTGACTTAGGTGTGAGGTTAGAAAGTAAAAAAGAAGTAATAATAATAATAATTTTAAAAACAATTAAAATATCACTTGCTTCAACGGTGAAGGAAAATATCGTGAGGAAACCTATGCGCCTGAAAAATATAGTAGCCAAATTGATACCAAACAAAAATTTATAATAAATAAACCCCTCGCAGTCTTCTCAAAAATATCTATTTGGACAGCGAATAAATATAATGTCAACGAAAAGTATTATATTCCTGCTATCACCTGGCGGCTCGTCTCTGTCGGCAGGATGGTATCCAGCCCCGGCCGATGTCTTCCACGTGACTGGCTCATTCGTACAAATTAATAACAAAATATAAGTTAGGATAGCAAATAAAAAATCAACATATGTAGTGCTTTTTTTATTATAAACTTCGCACCGTTATATACAAATATAATGTATAAATAAACAACAACTCTTACAAAATATAAATCGATTATGTGGCGATCGCGCCGCTAACCGAACGCGTGAAGGCCTCCGGTGATACTCCACTGGCCGAGTCTTCGCCGTCGACCCGAGTACTCTGCTCTACACTGCGGCTTTGCGCGGGCCCCCGTGAGCGAGACGACAGGGCAACCCGAGAGAGCAACGCCCGATACACGACTCGGGAATGGTGAAAACTTTCAAGGTTTATGGTCACGGGAAGCTATTTATGTTATTGGTATGGCACTCGTCTGGAAATACAGATCTCGGGACGACGTCATTCGCTGCAGTATCTAATACTAGTGAGGAAAGAAGGCGCAAAGCTCGACTCAGTGATAGAGAACGCCACCCTGCACCAGAGAGGGCAATGTCGGGCTCGGGGTTTAGCTCGCTAGTTATATAAGCTATTTCCAACGGAAGACGGGGATCGTTCGAGTCAAAGAATATTAAAAAGTACACTCCCGCTTAAATAATTGATGAAGTGAAAATGTGCGTTGAAATTTAGACGCTTTGCCACAATTGAGCCTCACAACTCGTCAATCATGTCACCCGGCCGTGGCGCCGATCCTGCTTCTGACGCTCTCTTCGCACTTAGACAATAGAGACAGGTTGACAAATGTCAGCCAATCGGAAGCTTTACGGAGTAAGATGTTCCCAGGTATTGAACATATCGGATCAACAAACCGTTGTCAAGCATCTGCGGGGTGGCCTAAGTTTGGGGTTCTCGCAGTCACGGAGGTCAGCGCCTCGTCAAGTTGTCGATGCAGTCGCTGCGGCATGTACCGCGACGCTTTGTGCTGTTCTACGCTTTGAGTGTCTAAGCTCGAACGTTCTCGTGAAAGCTCGGAATATAATCTTCGTCTTCACTGGAGGAACTCAACGGAGGATATTCTTATTAGCTACCTACTTAACTACGCTAGTTCAGTGTTGAAACCGTGTAAGAGATGGATACATTATTTATTGCTTACCTATGTAAAGCACCGTAATCGTAGTATTCAGTCATACCTAAAGTGGTACTAATTCTGTTGGGCATAATTATTTAAAGTAAACTCATTCGATAGCTCTAAAAGCCTCTTCGCCCAAACTAAGTATCCCGGGCCGCACTACTCTGGAGACGTCGGTTCAGTTTAGTTCAAAGATTAGTGCGCAGCAGAATTGGCCCCACCTGGCTACAGGCTAAGCCTGGGATGGCAGACCTTTTCATACGCGTATTAGACACGTCATCTGAAAATTGCAGCGCTTTTACTACAATTTTACTAGTAAAAGTAAGTACCTATAATTTTCACGATCTAAGTAGGTATTGATTTGTCATATGACAAATCAATACTTAGATCGCGAAATTAAGTCGCGCCAAAGAACGAAAACCACGTAGGTACTTAAGAAAAATAGTAGTTTATCGATGAATGCACGGAACCAAACGCATTTTATACCACTAACCGTGCAGAGTGCACCTTGTCTCGCGCCTCACTCCTTCATGCAGTTTTATACGGTACACGCGCTTGGATTCGCCATCCTCTTCGCAGTCCTTGAGTAGGAAATGCGGATTTGGATGCCTTACTGCAACGTTGGAGATAAATACTTTTTCCGGATATAGGGTACATATCGAGTAAATTCTTCTTGGTCGACCGGACGCGACAGAAGAACCTCGATGAGGACCCTGCCAACCGTATGCGAAGGCCTGTCTGCGACTCGTCAAAGAGGACTCGGGAGCAGCTATGTTAGTATAATCAGTAAATTGGACAACATGTTTTACATAAATCCCTGTTTCTTCTTGTTCGATCTTATCCCCTAAGTAAATTATGCTATTTCGTGTGCGCTCGAACAACTTATATCTGGAAAACTTTCTGGAACACATTGTTTGTAGATATCTGTTATTACAATAAATAAAGTACCTTCTTGTTACGGATCTCGGCAGTCAGCAGCGCCCGGGCGGCTGCGGCCGGCCCGCGCCGCCGCTGAGCGAACTTGTCAAATGTTACTTATTATGGTCACACGTTGCCCGCGCACTGTATTGAACTAGTTTTAAAGAGTCGTTTCTTATTCAGGATCTACTTTCGAAGCGCAAGATGAAAAACATTTATTTAACTAATTTCTTGCATGGGCTAAAATATTGCAATGAGCGAGACAATTTCAAAAATGGTCTCCGAGTATTTTCACTTTTGTTACTGGACTTAAATCTAAAGTTGAGAACTGAAAACGGTAGCTTTTGATTGTATTGTTTCCAAAACAATTGCGCTATGTTATGTTGGTCAAAAAAGTACTGAAAAATGTGTGCTGAACGGCGATGGCTGCTGTAGCGGTGAGATCACGTTAAGGAGCGTGTCACCGTCCGCACTGGCGCCGGCCACAGCGCCGCGCGCTGCCGACGCGTCCGTAGCAAAGGTAACTCACTAATTGTAACCACTCTGTTACACGTATCTTACTATCTAACTACGTTATAATAATGTCATATTGTATGTAAAATAGACTTGACACTTACAATATATTATGCATCTACTTAACTAATTGGTGTTCGATAAATATGTATTTATTTAGTTTAGTTACTATTATATAGGATAAGGTCTGCACTTAAATCTATTAAAAAGAACGATATCGTTACTTTGATCTTTGATAACTTTCTAAGTAGGCATAAATACTAAATGAGTATCGGTAGGATCTCTGGCAGAGAGAGCAACTTTATTTTGCAATGAATACAATTTATAAGATTTGCCCTTCTGCCCTGCGCATGATTGTTCGCCGAGTCCGCCGCGCCCTCTGCCGCAGCAGCGTGAGGCGCGCCCTGACGACTACAGGCGCAGGTCGTAGGCCCTTCTTACGTTTAACTAAATCGTTCAAATATCCAGGCCTTATGGAACATCTACATATTTTATGATATATTTTTATCACTCGTTACGTTAAGGCAGTGCTACGAGTACGTAGTTAAGTGACCTCTCCACACAAACCATTCATTAAAAAACGAACCAACTCATTGTACGAGTACTTCATGTAATAGACCCTTTGAAGTGAAGTGAAAGTTATTATAACTACCACTACCAATTACCTGCCGCAAGTTACCTCATTCGATAAACACTTTCGTGAAGCCTCTTCGCGGCCGACGCGGGATATTATCATGGTGACACGTGCTCGTCCATATAAAACGAAAGGTTCACGCTGCCGCTGACGCGATGGCCGCTGGTGGGAGAACGTCCACACGGGATTCTCGGGCTCGGGCGGCGGCGCTAGAGCCAGCCCGCGGAGTGGTGCGGCGCGTGGCCGTGCAGCGGTGTCACGCCCGCCAGCCGCGCCAGCGCCGCGCAGCGCGAGCACGCGCCGCCCGCCTCGTGCGCCGCGCCCGCCGCGCCCGCCGCGCGCGCGCCCCGCGCCTCGCCCGCGCCCGCCTCGCCGCCCTCCAGCCCGCAGTGGCCGCACGCCTCCTGTGCCACGGCCGCTAGGTAAGGATCAGCCAGAAACTACGTCCAGTACCACTGCCGATACTCCGGTGGAGCGCCGGAAGCTACAAAAGTAAATGAGAACCTTCAGCGCGTCGTCCTCGAGGCTGGCCAGCAGCGGCTCGCGGCTGCCGCCCTTGCCGGCCACGCTCTCCGCCGTGGTGGAGGGCGACACGGCGGGCGGCGCGGCGCGCGCGCGCGGCGGCGGCGCGGGCGGCGCGCGCGCGGGCACGGAGCTGGCGCGCTGCAGCGCCTCGGCCGCGCCGGCCGCGCGCGCGCCCTCGGCCGCGCGCCGCGAGTCCGAGAACTTCTTGCGCTTGCGCTTGAGCGCCGCCAGCGCGGACAGCGGGTGCAGCGGGCCGGCGCGCGCGCCGCGCTCCGGGCTGCGCTGCGAGTCGCTGCCCGACTCCGAGCGCTCGCTGCCGCTGCGCCCCCGTGTGAGAGTACAGTGTTACACTGAAGCGAAGGCTCCCATTTTGTTGTTTAAGGATAATTTACGTGTAACTGACTGATCTTGAAATTTCGCAGTTTCGCAGAATCTGGCGACCTCCGTGCCGCCGCGCGATGTAGCGTTCCGGCGCGATGTCGCGTAGAAACCAATTAGGAATGTGGGTTTATCATACCCCTAACGGGTTATCCCCGCCGTTATAGCCCGCTACCATTCTAGACTGCATTGTCACTTACCATCTCGGTTAGATAGTCGGCAAGGGCTAACTTGCAGTCTAAAAAGTAAAAAAAACTGTTTATGAATGTTCTCAAATAGAGATTGCTTGCGAAAGCGAACGACACGCACGATTTGTGTAACAGGTAAAGCAATGACATAACACATTATGGGCAGCATGGTTTCTGTGCACATACGTATAGTCGTACGTATTGAGTGTACGAGCGCCCTGACGCTGAGGCGGCGCGGGTACCTGGGCGAGGGCCGCGCGTGGTCGCACACGGAGTCCTCGGAGCGCGAGCGGCCGATGAGGCGCGACACGCGCGCCGCGTCGATGATGGTGCCCCAGCGGCGCTTGTGCGGCGGCTTGCGGCGCGGCGCGGCGGGCGCGTCCGACAGGCTGGACTGGCTGGCGCGCAGGCGCTGGCCCAGCAGCGCCGACAGCGACGCGTGGTGCGCGTCGTGCGCCGCGTGCTCGTGCTGCAGCGACGCGAAGAACTCGTCCACGGGCGGCAGCGAGCCGCCCGGCGCGATGTTGAATCCCTTCATGAGGCGCCGCTCTTTCTGCCGATTCTTTTTGCCGCCTCCCCCGCCTGATGCAACTGAACATTAGCTCGATTTTTTGTTCTCTTTAGGGTTTATGTAGGCTAAAGTCTTGGGAAATTATTACGGACAGCCTCGAGTTCATGGAAAAATATGACCGAGCGGTTCCCAGGCGCCCGCCGTAGGCCACCATGAATGAATCATTTTTAACTGTAGTAATTATATGGCAATAGTACGACTTTCTCATACCACGAGCAGGTATGACAGTATTAAGCGGTTGAGGCATTTGAGGGCCCCGTGTTGCTCGCCGCGCCGTTTATTTGTAACAACAACAGAAGAGACTAAATCAAACTATTCATTTGTATAACGGAATTCCATAGTTTCTTTTATAACAAACTTGTTCCCCGTGGTTTTACCCGCGTCAAGTAAGAGTAACACTTCGTCACGTATAGTTTACCACAATATGAGCCGCGTAACACTGAATATCCTCTCCCGTAGGTTTTCTCGTCGATATCTCCTAAAATGTACACATGCTGTAAAGTGATTGATATAATCTATGAGCCCGATGTCACTTCGGGATGAGATGGCTCTCTGGGGGTAAAACAAATTAAAACGGTTCTCTAATTTTGGAGTATACCCATTGCAAATACACTAATATTTTCCCATTTGAATATTGGTACAGGTACAGAACACCTTCACGAGGAAGCCTCTCAAAGAGTCGTGTTCCCGGCACGGCCGCGGCACTCACCCGGCGCGCCCGCGTTGGCCGTGGAGGTGTTCATGCCCGAGTTGCGCAGGATCTCCACCAGCTCGCAGCGGAAGGCGGACACGTCCTGCTTGATCTCGTTGACGTCGTCCTCCGTGACGCCGCCGCACTCGGCGCGCCGCTGCTGCACCGTCACGTAGCGCCGCACCAGGTTGCGCATGATGGCCTGCGGGCAGCGCCGCGTCAGTCGGCCGCGGCGAGGCGGCGCCCCTCACGCTCGACGTTAAAGTGACTCACCTGGTATCTGAAGTCTCGTTCGTTCGCCTGTTTCGCCTTCCTCTGAAAAATAATGATAAATCCCGTTGAACAGATGGATAGCGGTTGAAATGTAAAATACCTTCCGACGGCATCACACAGAGGAAGCTGAGAAATTAAGTTAAAACATTTTGATGGCGAACAGGGCAAGTCGAAGAGAACCAGACGAGCATGTCCAAGAGGAACGAAACCAGATGAGGAAGTCCGAGGAGGCTTACCCGGATAGTGCGCATGTGCTCCCGCTTGGCGCGCGTCTGGCCGCAGAGCCGCCTCTGCAGCCAGTGCCACGCGTACATCGCAGACTTGGGGGAAGGCACCACGTTGAAGGGCGGCGGGGCCGTACCGCCCTCCTCGAAGTAGCTGATCCACAGCTTGCTGCGAGCGAACTTCCACTCCACGTCTGCCCGCTCCTGTGTGTCAGCAGTCAATGCAATGCACGGGGGGCCCTCACTGAAGCCTTACAAAAGAATCTTTACGAAATGATGGTATGAATGAATGAACACACTTTTATTGCACACCACAAAAAAGGAAAGGAAAACAAAAAGACAAAATAACAGAAACAGTAGTATACAATTTGGCAGCCTTATCGCTACATAGCGATCTCTTCCAGGCAACCAAAGATGTAAAAGATATAAAGATACAGAAAGAGGACGGGACGGGACCACCATGGTGGCGTTAAGCTATTTATTTTTTATTTGGTTCGCCAAAACATTTTATTACAAGATTCAGTCCCTCGCACTGGGGTGCAGCACAGAAATGCTTAGCCAGTTACAGGCGCGCGCGCGCAGATGTGGAGTGGTGTAAGTAGACTTATCCTCGTTATAAAATATACCAACAACATTGTTCGTCAGGGCGGTTGTACTTGAAACTTGTAAACAGGAAATTGTAAGACGAGGCACAGCGGCTGGGAAATGACTTTGCTTCTCGCCTTCGATCTTTTGGGAGCTGCCGGCTCTACGGCTGATGGCTCGACTGACGATTGAAGAGGCCGCCGTGAGCTTAAAGTTGGGTGGCCTTGAGGGTAGGTATGTTAATTTGATTATTTTCGTTAGGCTACAGGGCATACTGGTGCGGACCGATATGAGCTGATAGGAGTGGTTCATCATCGCGATGAGCAGGTTCAGCAGCACGATGACGTTGATAACGGCGTACGTGCCGAACATCAGCATGCCCCAGAAGCGCGTGAAGATTTTGATGCCCTCCAGTTCGAACGAGTCCAAGTCCACCAGGCCGAACGCCGCCCAGAACAACGTTTGCATGGTCTCGAACAAACTAAAACAGAATATACCAACGATAATTACGAGATTTTACACTTTTTTTTTTAATTCTCTACAAGTTAGCCTTTGACGGCAATCTCATCTGATGGTAAGTGATGATGCAGTCTAAAATGGTAGCGGGCTAACCTGTTAGGGGCATGGGAAACCCACACTCCTAATTTGTTTCTACGTGACATCGTCCCGGAATGCTAAATCACTTGGCGACACGTTTTTGTCGGTAGGGTAACTAGCCACGGCCGAAGCCTCCCACCAGACTAGACTCGAGCCGGAAATCGAACCCAGAACCTCCACCTTTCAAATGCAACAGCGCAGGCGCTGCGCCACGGAGGTCGTCAAATTAAACACATAAACTGATTTGATTGTCTGTCTGTTTGTTTAGTCGTATATTCCAATTCTATAACTGCGTCCATGCCAGTCCATCGGTCGTGTTAGCCACAAAACGGCCATCCGCACCGGTTATCGGATGAGTTCGCGCCGATGGGCAAGCCGTCGGCCGCGGTCAATATCACCATCTATTGCCTTGTTTTTGGAATTTATTATTCGGATTATGTCCACAGTTTTTAATTATTTCCAACTGATCCGTATCGTGCACTGTCACAGATATTCGGCGCGACTGCGCCAAGTTGGCAATGAACCGCTCTGCGATCGGACGTCTGAAGAGCGTGTCTGTGAGTGCATAACCGCTTCCCCGGAGTATGATGGCGCGTGCGCGGGCGCCGGGGAACGGCAGGTCTAGTCTTTAGTCTACCTTTGGCAGGTGGACAGCGGCGGCGAACGACAGGAGCCCGGGCTGATCTGTTATCTGGCCTATATAGCAGACAAATGTACAATAGTTAAAGGGGAGGACATATAATAGTTTAAATCTAGTTACTTCGCGAACCGCCGCCACACCACGCACGCGTCGGGGTCGAGCAGCGTGCCGTTGGCAGGCGTCAGAGACGAGCTGATGTGGCATTTCTTTTTCTCCATGTCGGCGTAGTACCAGAGCAACTGGTTGAGGCCTGCGAGTAACATCAACATTTAACAGTGGGTTGATCTTCATCTCATAACTATTCTATATGCCGTTGAACCAAAGACTAATGCGTTAATATTCATTGGCTTGGGTGGGATGAAACATACCAAAATGCCCAGCAGGGAATCTTAGCTTTATCAAAATGGCTTAGTAGCAACTTGCTGGCTTTGAACATAGCCAAAACAAATAACATTAGCTTTTATCAAACAGCTGTATCTGCTCCGAGCGCGAGCCGGCACTGCAGCCTTCCTATTCAAGCTGCGGCATGACGACTACAAGTACGACAGTCATATTGGCTGGGTCAGAGTCATTAGATATGTTGGAATCCAGCTAGATCAGACCTCTCTTTCAGGTTACTTCAATCTCCAAACGTAGAAAACATTTTTAAAAGAAGAGTACTGAAAATCAATCTTCCAGCCGCGACAACAGCTTCCGCTAATCGCTTCACGCCCTTCGTTGATGCCAATGTATATGTATATGAAGCCTCATCATTGTTCATTGATGCTTTTCTGGTTTCTATCTGTGGCTGTCATTGGGTCGAGAGTGGGGGTTCAAATACGTCGGATATGAAGAAAACTAAAAAAATAATACTGCATGACCTGGCTTCTTTCCCCTCATGAATTAAATCGTTCTTAATAAACTGTAACCTTTTGCTTTGCATGCCATACTTACAAAGACACTTATTTTATGTTAATCATAAGAACTCAATTTTTGCTCACCGCAAGAAAATGCGAATATGACGAGGATGTCCAGAACGAAGAACTTCAAAATATCCAGCACCATCCGACTGAGCGACACTTGCAGGGGCCCCAAGTGCGGGTTGACGCTGAAGATGTACACCAGCTTCAAGCTGCTGAAGATGTTGGCTGCGGAGAAGAGGCCCTCCGACAGCAGCATGGGGTCCCACGCGTCCCACTTCTCGCGGGGCTGGTTCCACTCCAGACCCAGGGACATTTCCCGTAAAACCTATGACCAAAACATTATTCATTAATTGTACTAACAAGATTTACTCAAACATAATTAAAGTTCCTCAAAGGTTCTTGGATGAGATTCTGGCTAGCATGCGTTATCTTCTTTCCACATAGTTTTCGCATCTCAATCCCCCCCCCCCCCCCCCCTCATACTCCCCTTCAATTTCTAGGTAGGAGTGTGCGGTGGGTGTGGGTTCTGAAAATGGTTTCTAAAAGACGACGCGAACTGAACTCGCGAACTATATTTATAATATTTATTGAGCGTCAGGAATGCGCCTTTGGCGTTAGCGAAGTGCAGCGCACCTGGAAGTGCGACACGATGCGCAGCGCCACGGTCGCCACGTACAGCGAGTTGGTGACGAAGTCGATCACGTTCCACATGTCGTGCACGTACTCGCGCAGCCCCATGTCCCACAGCTGCTTCACCTCGCTCCATATCAGACCTGCACGAGAGGCGCCCGCGGCCATTTGAAGCACGGTGCGGGCACGCGGCGCCAATGCGCAAATAATTCCACAATTCATAAAAAAAAAGACGGGTTGCACTCCGGGAGTGCCGGCAGAAGTGAAAACTTGATTATTAACGTTGAGCATGTTTGATATTTTGGAATGGTTAGGGAATAATTTTGCACCAATTGCTTTATCAGTATAAAAGTACTATCATTTATGTGGTAGAATACAATATTCATTTATTGCGCTATCGTACACAAACATGACAATTTAAATTACATTAAAAATTTAACACTTTAAAACTATTACAATTATTTCTGTCACCATCCATGGATGCGCGTGGCACGCTGTAACATACACGAACATTCGCGCAAGCGCCCTGCGCTGCCTAAACGAAACAGTAGGCCCAGGCATACATTTTCGCCGCGCCGTAGAGAGGGGATAGCTGTCTACTCTCCATCCGTCTTACTCTTTTTCGATCAGGTCACGTGTCCTGACGCGAGTTTAAGATTTTATACCCATTACAGAAAAAGTGCTCAACGCCGCTAAAGAAGTTTTCACTTCAAAAACTCTCCTGATTAATTATATTTCAATTTTTTTTAAAAAAGATAAAGAAGAGAAAGATAGACTCGACGTTTCTAAGTAAGTTTAAGTAAATTAATTTTACTTAAATACATTACGTGGTTAACTTAAGCTGTCAAGCCAGCAACGCTGGATTAGTTAAGTAAGTTATAGTGAATTTGACTTGAAATAAATAGAACACGAAAATAATGAAAATAAGAGATAAGATAGTATGAGAGTGCACCGACCGCTGACCCAGGCCAGGATGAGCCACTCGACGAGCGAGGGCGGCGCGCCGCGGCGGGACAGCGGCGTGGTGTGCGGCGCCGCCCAGAACAGCCCGCTGGCCGCCGTCTCGATGCGCTGCGACGCCAGGATCAGCAGGACTGCCGGGGACATGCCACATAGTTACGGGGCAAGGCAAGCTCTCTAAACTATTTATAATAACTATTGACGCGTCAAAAGTGCCTTTTAAAGGACTATTTGGATAAAGATTATGATTGAATGACAAAAGACCTGAGGGAAAGTTCTTAAGAATGATGAGCCTTAAACTGGGTAAATATTTATTTGCCTGAACGTCGGAGCACGTAGGAATGACTCACAGAGGAACATGAAGTAGCTAGCCGAGTGGCACAGGAACTTGATGAAAGGCTTGCGCAGCGTGCGCCCCGCGGCGGAGTGCGGCGCCGCCACGTACGCCAGCGCGTACAGCGGGAACATGGCGCCGATGCGCACCATCTCCGCCGCCTGCAGCAGCATGTTCTTGCGCCGGAAGCCCGGCACGCTCTCGTACCAGATGGACGCCAGCAGCTGCTGCACGTTGGGGTGCGCCACGAACTGCGCGCGCCCGGACGGAATTACCACTTCAGCCGAATAGCTCGGTACGAGGGGATCTAGGCTCGGTTTATGTATTATCAAATAGAATATAAACAAAAAAAAAAGAAAATGTGGTATCAATGCCTTTTTCCAATACACACACAACAAATACCTTTTGGTTGTAACATGTTCGTCAAAAGACCCCGAAGCCACGGGCTCGACTCCCGAATTAGTTTAGGAAACTGCTGGTACTGTTAATTCATTTTTAGTGTACCACCCCAGAATAGGATATGAGTTTTGTCCATCCCCATCATGGTGATGATGATCTTGATGAACTTGATGACTGCTCCGGGGATTCGCAAGTTTAACGCCGATACCATCTTTAACGTTAAATTTGGCAGTCGACAACGGCCATCGACCTTGTATTGCGTCAAGGTTTAATGGTTGTTAAAGAAGTGATTTGAATAGATTTTGTTCACCTTTTTCTGCCTTAACTTGATAGCCAGCTTGAGGCGCGACAGGCGCATGCGCTCCGGCGCGCCGGGCTCCGCCAGCGGCGCTTGCGGCGAGCCTTTCTCGTGGTTGAGCAGCACCTGCAGCTCGTGCGACGTGCGCGTGTGGTCCAGCAGGGCCGTGGCGAACTCCTGGCACTGCACGCGCAGCTCCTGGTACTCGGTCTTGAACTCGTGCTCGAGCGCCGACAGGCGCCGGAGCTCCCAGGACAGCTCGAAGGCGGTGAGGATGGGGTCCTTGGAGGAGAGCGCGATGAGCGAGGGCGAGGCGAGCGCGCGGTAGGCGTTGATGCGCGAGCGCGAGTGGCGCAGCGAGTCCTCGCGGCGCGAGCGCACGCAGTCGTCGCAGCCGCAGCGCACGTCGTGCGGCATGGGCAGCTCGGCGCCGCGGTCCAGCAGCAGCTTGATGATCTCGTAGCTGTCGCGGTGCGCCGCCAGCACCAGCGGCGTGATGTCCGGCGTGAACGTGGCCGTCTCGGGCGGCAGCTCCTCCCAGCTCTGCGGCGAGAAAGGCGGCTGAGACGCGAGGCGCGAGGGCGGGCCGAGGGGGAGTGCGACTCACGTGCAGCTCGGCGTGCTTGCGCGTGCGCTCCTCGTGGTCCAGCAGCGCCTCCACGGCCTCCACGAACTCCTCGGAGATGGCGTGCAGCAGGGCGTCGCGCGTCTCCACGCCGAACTCCAGCAGCAGCTCCACCATCTCCAGGTTCTCGTTGTCGATGGCCATGAGCAGCGCGCTGCGGCCCAGCGGGTCCACGCAGTCCACGTTGATGTGGCCGCAGTCGCGTGCGCGCTGCAGGCCGCGCCGCGTGCCCGCCACGTCGCCGCGCTCCACGCCCAGCAGGAACTTCTTCTCCTCGAGCGACAGCACCTCCATCTCCTGGTGCGGCCGCACCACGTTTTCTTCCTCCGTCATGCCGTGGATGCTGTGCCGCTGTCGACGTTTATTACGTTGGGTGGGGCGCGAGCGATCCAAAGTTTCACATGGAAAATATTAATGCAACTTCAATTAAATGTAGGATTTCTTAAAATCCGCGTCGGATTTTGACTTGTCGGCTACACCTTCGCGCGGCGTCTGGAGAGAGCCTCGGTCAAGACTCGGTCATCGAATACAGTATTCACGCAATTAGTATATAATATTCGCTCGCGTGAAAAGTTTGACTTTTTTTTTGTGAGAAACGAATCCGATCAAAAAAAAATCCTGTGCTATTTCGGTTTTAAATCTATCTCTGTGCTAAATTCCATCCAGGTTCGTACAGCCGGTGTGGCGGGTTGAGTATGACGTGTTGCAAAAACATATTGTACGAGACTGAACTGTAATCCAACAATACTCAAATATTTCTACGTGGAAATGAATAGAAGGCGCAGAATCTATTACAGCAAATGCAATCATGTAAATTTAAGGAATTTACGTTTCAATAGAGCTGAATCAATACTTACAGATAGTAAGTAATTAGATAGAAATGGTAACATAGCTACTGTTCTCTTGCTTAATTTTGTAAAAAGAGACCTCTAACGAACCGGCTGTTTGCGTTCACAGAACATAAGAGGTAACGAGCGGCCGCTGTCGACTTGCGGGACTGATCGACTCGCAATGTGGAAACGACCATAATAACGTCGTGAAGGCCGCCGTCGCCTCGTTACGCCGCTCCGGACACCGCGGCGGACGTCGCCGTGACGGACGTTATCGGCAGCAGGATCGGGACACAACCGATATAATGAAGTAGGTCAGCTGCCTCGGCCGCCGGCTGCGCGGGAGCAGTGGCGCATACCTTAACTTTGTTATCGAGCGGGCGCGGCTCCGCCGCCAGCAGCGCGCCCATCTCCACGCGGCAGGTGGAGGGGCGGCGCGCGCGCTCGCGCCCGTCGCCGCCGCCGCTGCCGCCGGACATCTCGGAGCCGCCGCTCTCTGCACAGGCGGAGGGTCAGTATACGCGGGGCAGCGGCGCGCGCGGGGAGGGCGCGTACTCACCGGCGCCGTCGCCGCGGGCGCCATCTCGCACGCGCTCCGTGAACTGCAACAGAGGATCGGCGTTAGAGGCGCGGGCGGCGCGTGCGGCACGTGCGGCGCGGGCGGCGCGGCCTACCTGCACGCGGCGGTCGCGGCGCGCGGCGATCTGCCGCGAGTGGCGGCGCAGCGCCTCCAGCGTGCCGGCGGCGGGCAGGGCGGCGCGGCGGGCGGGCGGCGCGCGAGCTCCGGCCGCGGGCTCCTGCGACCCGAAGCTCTTTGTTAATCAGATCGTACACTGTGTATCGACATACACGCGATCGACGCTCCCTCGAAACATATACAGTTTCATTATTCAGTTTATGTTCAAGTACGGAAGCGTGCACGCACCTAAATAACAATATGACGTGTCGGCGTCCCCGCTGCCGCCCGGCGCCGCTCGCTCGCGACGCGCGCCCGCCGAGGACCGCTTCGATGTAATTGCTGGAGGTGCGACTTATTTGCGTAGATACTGTAATGTGAACGAGGCGTCCGATCGGTTAGCAGCTCGGGAGTTCTGCGCTCCGGGAAGCTCGCGTCGAGTCGGTCGCCCGCCGACCGCGGCTCCGGATCGAGCGCGACGAGCGAAGAGCGCCGCGACCCTAGGCCGAATACGATTCAACAAGGCGACGATTTAAAAATATTCAATAATAAATTTCAATTTTAACAATCGCACTACTCGAACAGATCGGAAGCTGCTGCCGCCTCGGGTCCCGCGGCGCGGACGGCAGGGCGAGTTGTTTACGTCGGGCGCGCACCAGACGCCGTCGTATAAACAAGCGAACGTTCTAATAGCTTCGTATCCGGCGGCCGCCGCACGCTACGGAACGCTCACAAAGGATTCACGGAGTTTACTCACTTATCGGATAACGCACTCGGCCCGCGCAATACTCTCACCGAGTCAGCACTCGCAGCCGGCGATGGCACGTGAGGGGCGCGGCGCGCTGTGCACCAGCGCTGGAGCCCCGGCTCGGGCGGAGTGCGAGGCAGCGCGGCGCGGGCGGGCGGCGACTCGTCCGCAGGGGCGACCGCCGCGCACTGGCGCGCCGCCCGCCCTGCGCGGGGGGCGGCGCGCGTCGATTGTCACCGTCGCGGCCCGCGCCCGCCGCGTCGCGCGCCGCGGGCTCGCGGGCGCAGCTCGGGAGGCCCGATTAAAAGGTAACTTCCTCTCGCAACATAAGTTTACTTCTATTGACTCTCCTACCTCTCAGATCCGCGATACTATATTTATATATATCTTATTTGATGAGAAGGCTCACCCACCGAGCTGATCGCGGTGAAACTAGCGTCCGCGTAGAATCTCGTATTCCGCATATATATAGCATTAGCCTCGGCCTCCTCTCGTCTCCGTCTCGGTCGCGTCGTGCCCGAAATCACCGAGAGCAGATCGGAGTCAACGAAAATGTCCTAGAATTGATTCATGGACACAGTAAGTAAGCCTCAGCAATCAAGCTGTCTGCTCGTGTTCGTAATTTCGTTTTTTTTCGTAAATCCTGGATGCACGGATACTTCTGTGCTTTGGGGTAATACAATTCTCATACAGCTTTTTGCAACACAGACGTACTTTGCTCATTGGCTGAGTTTCCTCAAACGATAAGTCTTCAGCGAAACTTAAAAGACTCCACTATAAAGCAGTCTCTTCTTCAGCGGGAGATTTTTGACCGAAGCGATTTCGCATCGACCTCGATTCGCCGCAGACATCGATTCAATTGTTATTTAAGGGTCGATTCACTTTGAACGTACGGACACGTTTGCCTCACTCATGCAAAAGCGCAGGACTCCAAGTACTAGGAAGTGGATTTGAAGCGACGCCGGCCGGCCGGGACGACCTTATATGATATCGGTTTGAAAACATCGTGTCGCGTATCCACATAGCGACGCTACAGTCCTGGACCACGGTGACTGAACCAGGACACGTGACGTCCGCGCGACAAAGCGCCAGAGGGCCGCCACGAAACCGATATATCCGGCCCAACTCTAACGCAGCACATTGCACTGCAGCCTCAATCCTCAGCAATATAGATGCGAAACTTTGTTTTTTTCTCGTGCGCAGCCCCGGCGCCTGCTCGCCGGGGCTCTGTGAAGAAGTTCCTGCGGGATTTTAAAGAAAGACTTTTCCAGCGAGGAGGCACCATCTATATTAATCGACTTATTCAAGTTAGGTACTCACGTCCCACACTAGTTTTATCCTCATGGAAACATAACTAAAACCCCATCCTTCTCTGCCTTCACGGTTACACAACTGCCTGCTCGGCCGAAGCGGTTAAAAATCGATCTAATACCCGTCCGAATGCGAACCGTAAAGATGTTTTGATGACCGCGCGATTAATGTGCTGGCGACACGCGATCAGTACCCTCCCCCCCTCCCCCCAACCCATTTCCCCTGCCACTTTCCCTGCTCACTCGCTGACCGAACGAAGAAACGTTGTTAGGTGAAAAGCTTTCAGCAAAAAGAAAACCATTCTCATATCCGAATGCAAATTTGCAGCGGTGTAGGTTTTTCATAGCCGGTGTAATCGCGGTCATTTTGAGTCGAGGCGTATCGTTGAATAACCTTCTTCAACAATTGACCTGATACCTCTAAAGCTTAGAGGAGACCCACTGTAACAGTATTCCCTTGCTTTTAGGTTAGGTGTTCTTATTTTGGTGAAGTTAATGTAGCCATATATAAATTCCGTTCATGTTCCCTACATTAAAATCTTAAATTACCTTATTATTGTATACTTCGTATGAATCACAGAGGTTGTAGAATTTTCATTTCTTTCGACCACAGGGGTTTGTAATCAATGTGATATGAAGTATTGGTTAATGAGCCCAAATATTTCCATTTTTTCCACTGGGCTCTAACTTTTGCACCATCTTTGACATGCTCTCTAGCTGCTCGGTAGGGGTTCATGTCAGTTGTACCTCGTGCGGCGGTTCTCATCGCATTCTGCTCAAATAATCACTCTCAGTAAATATAGATTAAAGTTAACACGCCACTGGTCATGGGCTACCATGGCCATTGAGCTATGTTACTTTAGTACCACATTTTTTTAAACATGAAACATTTCGAAACAGAACGTGCTACACAAAAATGACTTAAAACAATCTCAATCTGTGTAATCAATATAATCAAGAATTTATATGCAAATATTTAGATTAGTATGTTTTTGTATGCGTTCTTTTTCTCCGCGTAGTTTGTAAGCATGTTGTGGCAACCTCTAAGTGGGTCTGCAGAATCTATATATATAAAAGCGAAATACCACTGACTGACTGACTGATGATCACGATATATCAGGAACTATAGAATGAACGAACTTGAAATTAGGAAATTAGATTTCTTTTATAAAGCAGAGGTCAGCTAAGAACCGATTTTGAGAAAACCCACCCCTAAAGGGTTGAAATGGGGGTTGGAAGTTTGTATGAAAGTCCTTTATTTTTGAAGTTAGAGACATGAAAGTTAGCAACTAAGTTTTTAATTATTAATGATAAAGATCTGTATAATCAATGTTACGGAAATCTACCCCAAAGGGGGTGAAATGGGGGTTGTAAGTTTTCATGAGGATTCTATGTTTTCAAAGTTAGGGACATAAAAATGGGCATTTAGGTAATTTGTTTTAAATAATCAAAACCTGTATACGCAATATTACAAAAATCCACCCCTAAGGGGTAGAAATGGGGGTTGGAAGTTTGTATGAAAGTCCTATATTATTGAAGTTAAAGACATGAAAGTTGGCATCTAAGTTTTTAATTATAAATGATAAAGATTTGTATAATCAATGTTACGAAAATCTACCCCAAGGGGGGTGAAATGCGGGTTGGAAATTTTCACGAGGATTCTATGTTTTCGAAATTAGGGATATGAAAATTGGCATTTAAGTAATTTGTTTTAAATAATAAAAACTGTATATGCAATATTACAAAAATCCACCCCTAAGGGGTAGAAATGGGGGTTGGAAGTTTTTATGAAAGTCCTATATTTTTGAAGTTAAAGACATGAAAGTTGGCATCTAAGTTTTTAATTATAAATGATAAAGTACTGTATAATCCATGTTACGAAAATCTACCCCAAGGGGGGTGAAATGGGGGTTGGAAGCTTTCATCAGAATTCTAAGTTTGGGACATGCAAACTGCCATTTAGTTTATTTTTTATATATAATAAAAACCTGTATATACGCAATATTACAAAAATTCATCCCAAAAGGGCTGAGAGGAGTGAGGGGTTGGAAGGTTACATGTAAGTTCGGAGTTTTTGGAATTTGAGAAATGAAAATCGGCAATTAGACCATTACTTTTCAGTAACTATGACATGTATGGTATAAGCTCTTTTGCAAAATCACACATTGAAAGTGGAAACATACAGAATGTAAAGGAATTTGGATGTGAGGCTAAGGCGTAGACATCCGCTAATAATTTGTGAAAATCCTCCGCAAAGAGGTTAATACCGGGGTTCATGTTGGTTGAAAATCTTATAAAGTTTTACTTCTTTGAAACCATTGAAATACTTTGTACTAAGAAATCCTTACTATCCAGACAAAATCATAGTAATATTATAAATGCGAAGGTGAGTTTGTATGTTGGTTTGTCCTTCAATCACGTCGCAACAGAGCAATGGATCGACGTGATTTTTGAAATTATAGTTGAGGACCTGGAGAGTGACATAGGAGAGCTCCCGTTGGAATTTATACAACTTATTCGGACTGAATTTTAAAAACTTATTCCACGCGGGCGAAGTCGCGGGCGCCAGCTAGTTGTTATATATATTTATCTCTATACCTCTTCTTATGAACTTTAGTGTAGTTGGATACTCTTCATTAAATTATGTAAAAAAATTTACATAAAAAAAATAATATCAGCAAGGCGGCCGCGGCCGGCCTTCACTTGCCGGCAGCTTCCACAGTAACATAAACCTGCAGAGCATTGGCTACATTCGCGCCGCCCTTGCTCGCTGCTGTGTGCCGACTACCCGCGACACCTAACACACCACTGCACCGCGCCAGTCGCCCATCGAATGTGTTCTTTTAAAATTAGCATTTAGAATTATTCAAGGGGTGAATAAAAAATCCTTTAAAGCCGGCAAAGCGTTGGACGCTGCTCTAGCGGAGAAGGTAATCACTTTCACGGATGATCCTCTCACTCGTTTTTTCCGCTATTTAGAGATCAAAAAATGAACAGTAAGTGCGAGAGTCCGCCTCGCGCTTGGCCGGGTTTTAATTAACCCTTTTTCCGGCGACAACTCGAGCACCATCGACTGATAGTATCGTTTCTTTGGCAACACATCGCGGCCGGCTTGTCGAGGGCTTTCGTGTTGAAGAGATTAGACCGCCTCGTCCGCGCGCCGCCTCCACGCCGGCACGGGCTGCGGGGGAACTGGAAACGTTGAATATAAATGAATCGCATGAAACGCGAACCGCGACACCAGCAACCAGATCCCGCAGCTTCTGTGGTTTACATTAAAATGTATTGGTTTTTGTTTTTTTGCAAATTTGTTCATTTAACAAAACTGATCCTCCAGTACAGACGCTTCAAAATTTATGTTTTTAGTTGTACATATCCGATAACGCGAGAATCTAAGATTTTAAAAGTCAGGTATGGCACTGAAAAATTTCAACTATGTATATATTGGTGTTCTAATATAGCAACATTTGTATATAAGCAGTTCTTAGCATGGTCTGCGAATGTATCGTACGACTCGGTCCGACCCGCCCGCCCGTGCGCACGGAACAAAAGGCACCCGGCTGAGTTTGTGGCGGCTTCGTTTCGGATCGGGGGCGATCGGAACCCTCGTAGCTTTAGTTTTACGTCTCAGTATACGTTATGTTCGGTAGGTCAGTTTGAATAACTTGAATCTTGAATATTAATTTATATTAATTAAATTCACCTACTTTCTCGTATTTTCGATACTAACTTGTTAAATTAATAAAATCTAAATAAAAATTTATAATAAACTCAATAAGATTCAACGAATTGAATCCAGAAAAAAATAATCCAGTACAAATTTACACTCAAATCTAATATAAACTCTGAAGGTATTTGTCGGAGTGGCGAGTGGTAAGAGCTGTAACCTCTTACCACTCGAACAAATATAAATGATATTTAGTTGATTGTCCACAGCTTCTTGGGAAGTTATTATTTAAAATCCCCATTAATACTCACCCCCGAAACTTCTCAATCTGCCTCATCTTTTAATAAAAAATTTTGTGGCAGCTCTGTTCGTAAAACCCTGGCCAACGAATTCCTTAATTCACACATTTTAGTTAAATAATTCGTTGACCAGATTCAGTATTTTTTTCGGTTGAGGTCGCGAGCCGTCGACCGAACATTCGTTGAGTGTACAACACAATGTTGTACAAGTCGGTAGCGACAGCTACTCGTTAATATGTTTATTTCGGACTCGTGTACTTAATACGTCGGGCTGAGGCTTTCTGTACAGAGCGCCGACCAACATAGTCACTTCGATGACCACTCGATAAAAGTAAATAGTGATTAAAACAATCAAAAGTGAATATTCGTATAGCAAAGATTCTTCAGTATGAGGCCAGCGGGGACCGTTGCGGAAGTTGAAGTCGAAGGAAAAGTAAGTTAATTCATCCCAATTTTATAAGGCCAAACTCCTTAAAATTTAACGCCAAGCCATAATATATCAGCTAAGTACCGGCGCCGAAAACAAATTACCAGCCGCGCGATGGCTTCAGGAAACGACGCAGCTGGCGCGCCCTGCCCCCTGCCCCCCGGCCCCCGGCCCCCGCCGCTGCCGCACGTGCCGCCTTCGGCGCCGCTGCCCGCGCCGCTGCCCGCGCCGCTGCCCGCGCCGCTGCCCGCGCCGCGCTACTAATTCCAGATTTAACGAGCTCGCGAACAGCCACGTCCTGCGGCCTGCGCCTCTGAGCCGTGTTCCTGCACCGGCCTGGTCGCCGCCCCGGACTGCCGTGTCGCTCGACGCCGTCGGAGAACTAATTATATCTGCAACTAACCGAAGTCCGCGGGTACTCGTCCGCTAGCCGTTACCAGTGGCCCGGCACGAAGGAATCAAATTGAATAAAATGTAGATACCGCCCTGTGAAATGGTGGCTGGAAGTCTTCAAGGTCCCACGTTTTCAAAGTTAAAATTCGGAAGGGAGGCGGTTATGAGGGCTCAGGGCACCGTTGAGCAAGAGTTCGACTACAATTCATCCGATAAAAATAAGCGGTGCAGCCAATGCTCTTCTCGAATCGTCATTCATCACCGTCACCCGTCGAGCCGGGCCGCCTCTCAAGTATGATGCTTGCGAGTTGGGTCGACAGATCGCGAGATCCTGGTTTCGATTCCCGGGTAGAAGCGGGAACGGTTAGATTCAGAAACAGGAACTAGAGACCAAGAGGCTGACAGAAATATATATCAAGCTTATACTTAACGCTTTTGGTAACCTAGCAAAAATATGAGAGCGCAGATCTTAAAATTGCCTGACATGACACGCATACACCCCCGGCCGCGGCGTGACACAGAAATGAATATAATCAATTAGCGACGCGCAGTGACCGCCGCGGGGGGCGCGGGGGGCGCGGGGCCCGGCACCACGATACATCAGGTTCAATACGATATTTAAAAATCGCCTTTTATTTCATGATCTTATTTTATTTCATGTTTCGCAATTCTACTCAAAAGTTTTGAATCCGACACCTACAAATTTGATTTCAAAATATTATTCTTCAATGTTCTTCAGTACTTCCTTAATGTTAAAAGACAATCAGCTACTGAGGCGGACGCGGCGGGTAATTTCTGTTGTCAAATGGCTTAAATAAATACCTGTTACCTCCTAACTTTCAAATGAGAAAAAATCACAAACAAATATTATGTCGCTCCGGACTAATCGTAGTCATGTCCTGCCTAAAAGATTTACTGCTTTTGCCGAAACTGTTTGTTACGTGTGTGTGTACTCGTATGTAGTGGCCAGCGGAGGTCCCCCCTCGCTTCGTTCGAAACCTCAAAGCTCAACCGCCCATTGCCACTTCAGCTTCACAACTCCACGAGCTATGTCGAGTCGGACCTCACTCTATGTTCATAAAAATATTGATAAATTCAAGAAAAAAATGGACTGTAACGCACTGAACATCAGAAGTAAAAGTAAACTTGTAGTACCGTTTAGTAGGCTGCACAAAATTAGTAACTCATTCAAAGGAAATTGTATTTTATTTTATAACAAATTACCTATTGATATATTGGAGATGTCTATCAGTAAGTTCAAAGTTTTTATATAACGAAAGCTTGTAGAAAAATCATATTACGTTAAGGATTATATAAACGATAAAAAAGCTTGGATAGGTACTATAGTTTATTATTCATTTTATTCATTATGTGAGATGGTGATAACGAAAAAAAAGAAAAACCCCGGCTAAGTTTGTTGTGGGCTTCTTCTTAGACCGGGGCGCTTTTGGAACCCTCATAGCTTTAGTTTTAAGTTTACGAATATAGTTATCACCATGAAATAACTACTATGTAAATTATTGACGCGTCAAAAGTGCCTTTTTAAAGACTTTGAATAAAAATTATTTTGAATTTGAATTTACAAGAATTAATGGCCGCTATACACAACGAAAAAATAAAAAAAATAAAAATAAACCTATAGGTAGATAATTATATATATCAGAACAGCTATCATATTATACTTGTAAGCTTATTGAATAGTGCGGATGCAATATAGGACACCTATCTCGACGACTAGATTCGGTTTTGAAATAGTTGTCTCATTCCATTGTTCATCGAATAACGAATGAATACAGGTTTAATATATTTAGGAAATCTAGATAGGATCGGAGGTCGTATACGGGGTTATTAATTTAGGATGATTGTCCTTTTGGGTACAGTTTGGGGCGTTACAGATTAGAAGACGATACTATCAGCATCATGATCAGCCCATTGCCGGCTCACTACAAAACACGGGTGTCCTCTCAATATGAAAACGGTTTTGGCCATAGTCCATCACGCTGGCTCTGTGCGGATTGGCAAACTTCACACGCCTTTGAGATCATTATGGAGAACTCTCAGGCGTGCAGGTTTCCTCACGATGTTTTCCTTCACCGTTGAAGCAAGTGATATTTTAATTGTTTAAAAACGCACGTTACTCCGAAAAGTGAGTGAGAAGTGAGTTAGCGTGCCAAGGTTCGAACACTTGACCTTTTATTAGGAGGCGGACGCCCGAACCACTGGGCTATCACAGCTCTTTACGATACTATAATATCAATTTCTTGAAAGTCACTCTCTCATGTTAGTTCTTCTGTTTCTGTTGTTAACGGTTTATATTTGGATAGTGACTAGTTTAATGATCCAATAAAAAAAAAAAAAAAAAAAACAGTAAATCTCCGGACAGGGGATGGAAGTTTGTACAGGATAATTATATGTGGACGAGGTCGCAGGCATCACGTAAACGCAAAAATAGCATGGCAGGTGAATGACCCTGCTCACTTAGTTCTAAATAATGATTTCGTGCAGTTTATTGTGGAATGTACGAGTAAATTGCGAAAACTACCACCGAGGCTGTCGGGGCTTCGCTCGGAGCAGACGCGTGGATCCATCCCCTGTCGAAGAGGAGTACTTTAGTATTTGTAGAATGAGAATTCTGATATATGGACTCTTATTTCGATATGACAGACCCGGTCCCGGATGTTAGCAGCCTGAAACAATGTCCAGTCGACTAATACCAGGCCAGAGGTCAGAGCGTCTGAATGTCGATTTAGGTCACCGGTGGCTGATACTGCCAGGCGGCGCCGGCTCTTCGGCGATCAATACGCGGTGCCGGAGGCGCGTGCCGCACGAGCAGCACGTCACAGGTCATTCCTGCTGCAGAGCCTCGTGACACCCCAAGCGGTAGGAAAACTGAGTAACAGGGTAAGTTAGCTGACTGGCGTGGTAATCATTTCATGCCGTGATACGTTTTCACGTACACACAGCGACCATAATTCGGGACGCATGAAAATATTATGAATGGTTCGTTCTTTTGCAGAGCGTAGAACGTGTAACTGTAACGATTTCAAAATATTGTTAGTAGGCAGGAAGAGAAACGCGGCGCCGCTTCCCGCTACACACCGGTACTGCATCCCGCGGGAAGCGTAAAAGGCGAAGTCACCGACTGATATACCTACAGTATCGTGAAATATTATGCAAAAATAATGATCGTTCCTAATCTCGCAGTCGTAATTTAGTTTTAGTAACAGTGTTCTATCCACTAGCGCAGCGTTCCGGAGCCGCTGGTCGCGCGGCCAGCGCCGGCGCGGCCTGCTGACCTACATCGCGCTAATCGCATCACGTGAAAAAGCTCGCGTGCCGCGGTCGTTGCCCCGGCGGCCGTCGCAGCGCGGCCCTTCAACCCTGCCCTCCTGACTTCCTGCCGCCTGCCGACTTGACGACTGCGCTTGCTGTCGGTAGGGTGGTGATTAGCCCCAGCCAAATCCTCCCACCGGACTAGACCACTGAAAATTACAAGTGACGAATTCCCATTTATTAGACCACATCCGCTCGCCTCGTCATCCTACCAGGTGCTGCGGATATCGGGACTCGAAGCGTGAAGATGACTGGACATCGTTGAGTCCGGGCATCTTCAGGCAAGCGAGATCCACCTCCATCACTAATTCCATTATTTATCTTTTACGACGTAATAAGTATGTTTCTGATCTCGACGCTGCACTGACGACACTTGCTGACTCACAGTGAGTCCAAGAGAATAATTAAAATTCACACGATAGGTAGGTACCTGCAGGATGCAGGTAGGTAGGTGGTATACTCTTATGTTACCATTTGTTTTCTTTCGTGTGTGTCCACTTCAAACCATCCGCCAAATTGATCGCTACTTAATTGAAATTAGCTCATAAAATATATATAGGCCCTCGGGTGTGCGACCCGCGCGAGGCTTGTCGACGTCGCACATGTGTATGTGTGCGTTGCCTAGCACGATGAGTTATCGTAAAGGTTAGGCAAGTTATTTCTGTCCAAAGCAACAGCCGGGCTGTCCAGCGCAGCGCTGCAGCCATCAACTCGCATCGTTCCACGCAAACTAGCCTCGTACGCAAGTTAGTAATAGGCATGGTATAAGTATCATAAATAAAAAACCAGTTAAGTAGATATGTAAGTACCTGCTCCATATTATTAACTTTTTCTGATTATAACTATTGATTTTTTTACTAGTTGGGTGAAAATGAAGAGGGCCGGTAGATGCAGCAGTCAGCACGGCGCCGCCCTCCCGCCGAAGTGGCTCTCGACGGACAAAGCCAGCTGAACGAAGCCCCTCGCACAGATTCGAGTAATCTCTCCGTCGACTCGAGAGACTCGGAGGATCCGCCCATCTCCCATTATCGTTTACCCTATAATTGATAAATTGGCTTGCCTCGCGCAGCTGTTGAAGTCCTCGAAAACGACGCTCCGCTACACCCTAAAGGAATCAGCATTCCAAAAAATTAAGACTCGTAAACCAACCAACGCAATCTTTTATCTTCTCTGAAGTTCACTTAAATATGCTTGAGGGACTTCATACACAATGAATAAATTCGGTTTATATTTGGGAGCCTCGTCCTCGAGCTATCTTCGATTTCGTCGCTCCTTGCACATTCTGAACTGTTTTGTTTTATCATTCTAGTCCTGTTTATTAAAACAAGTTTGAAGTTTGAGCACAGACAAGTTACAAGTTTGAGCTTATAGGGCTCCCTGACGAACATCGCTCCCGGTGGATGCCTCTAAAGCAAGACTCGGTGTTAACGGCAAACGCCCTGCCGTCAGGTTTTAGTGCACCAGCACCCTCAAGAATAGACTGACCGATCAATATTTGTCTTCACTTGGTTGTTTTACTATTTAAGGGGAAGAATCTGAAAGAAGTCTATGTTACCCGCTGTTTTAAACAAGTTCAGCTATTCCCAAGGGCTCATGCCTCTCAAACAAAAAATGTAAGTCTCGTTCAAGTTGTACTGTTTGTGGAGCAATCATCTCAGTTCAATAGGAGGCGGTTCCTTGGGAATTCCTACACAGCCACTTTTATTTATTTTCATACAGCAGCGGTCACCAGGGTGCGCCGAAATACGCGTAGGAACAGGCGCGGCCGTGTCCGACCGCCGCGCCAATGCCTCTATTAACTGAACCCTATTTATGAAGCTGGTTTATATAGATGCGAGTCCAACTTACAATTGACACACCTTTATTTCTGATTATTTCTTTAACTACAACATCGTTACCGCACCAAAGTTTTAGTCAAATCAAATGTTTAGCGTCTTTGCGTGACATCTGACATCTAGTATGAAGTGAAGCTAACCACATTAAGCTGACGGAAGGGGCACCCAAATTGGCGAAACAGTTATTGCGATTAGCATTCACTAACAAACCGACAGACGGACTCAATCGAAAAAAAAATCATCGGTTTTAGGTACGAACGTCTGTTCATTAAGACTCTCTGTAAGTTTTTCAATTATCTACAGTGTATAGACAGCGATTACCCCCAACATCGGTCATGTCCGGTTTGTGGCCACCCAACATTCTGTCTTATAATGTTCTAATACTGTGATTATGACATAGGTATTCAATTTTCACGAAACTCGGCGCTAAACGTAGGGCATCAGATATATTCTTGTTGCCCGTCATTGCACAAGTCTCCTAACTGTCTTGGGCGGGGGATCAAGCTGTCCTGATCCTTCCCCTTGTAGCGCGGTAGGCCCGGCGCTAGGCCGGGGCGGCTGGTAGGGCATCCGGGAATCCGGAAATAACCTCTTTCCCGCCCAAGGGTACGGAGGTAGCTATAAAGCTTTTCCACAACGACAAAAAAAAAAGGGCATCAGATATCCACGTCTTATCTCGTGCAATCCGGAAAAGGGTCCAGGGGCACCTGGCCAGCGCGACCCGCCGAGCGCCAGGGGCTCCGCCAAATATTGTACAAAACCTGACGTATACTAATATTTATTTTCTTTACACAAGATCGATAAACGCCTGCTTAGCGTGGCGTTGTGTGCGGGACGAGTCAGCCCTCGACTGCGACCTCACCTGGTGGTGAGCGATGAGAGATAAAGGTTCATTTATTTATTTCCTCATTTAAATCGGACATGGAAGCGTCTGTAGATTGTTAGTATGTTAGTAACATTTTCTTCTTAATTATTATGCTTATTGTTATTAATAACATCAGAAATACAAAACTCATTTTTTTTTTTTTTCATTTTGTCCGCCCCTAGTATAGAGTGGTGCAGTATGGATAGTCAGGCCTGGATGCCGTTGTCACTTGTAAGTAGTCGATGCAGGAGAGACGCCGCTTTTCTACGTATTATAGCAAAAAAGTCATTCGTGTGCTAGTCAGCGAACATGTTGGAGGCACTGCAGCGCCACGGCAGCATCCTGAAGGCGTTGTTGTATTGAACGCGCAGGGCGTTGTAGGCTTTCCGCGTTTATTTCACCCACAGTCCTCCATATAAAAAGACTGACAGGACGCTTTAAATAAAGTTACTTTCACGTCTGTAGTGCACCGGGCGAATCTGCGGACAAGCATATTGCTCCTTATCGACAAAACCCTGCAGTCTCGTTCAATATCTTCGTCATCTCGAAGGTCGCTTGTGACAGTATGTCCGAGATATTTAATTCCTCCACGACCTTCAGAGATACACCATCGAGACATACGGGAGGCACATATCTGACGTGTCTTAAGTTTTGAAGCCTTAAATAATAACATTTCACTCATACTTGAGTTATATTTTAGGCCAAGTTCCTCCGCATATGTCACGCAAATAGAAAGCAGTTGTCTAAGCCCCGCTATAGAAGGACTGAGCAGCACCACGTCGTCAGCGTAGCTTATGTTGTTGAGACATATGTCATCGATGTGGCAGCCGACATGCGTATTGCGCAGTCGTTCAACGTTCAAAATCGTTCAAAGTTGGTCAACATACAGGTTTGTTCAACCAGATTGGAGAACTTAAACCACCCTGCCTCACACCACATTCCAGCCTGTATTACTCCGACAGTGCCCCATTCCACCTCACCTGGTTAAGCTGGTTAGCATACCAGTATTGCAGTAGCGCTGGGTACTCCACCGGCACACCCGCGTCCCTCAACTTGCCCCCCAGCACGAAGTATGAGACCAGGTCAAAAGCTTTCGATAAGTCGCCTTGCCGGTTAAGAGTGGGCAGGTATGTTAAACTCATTCTCCTAATCATTTACGCGGCAAAGTGCCGGTACGCCAAATCACTTGCTAGGGCGACTGAAGACAGACCAAATTCAAAAATGGTAAATCTGTACCCGAGACCTCCCACTTATAAGAACGTAGCGTCAACGCTGTGAGAGTTAGCTCGTATATATCGTCTCACATAGTGGCCTCTTCATATCGCATGAATATGAAGAGGCCACTATGTGAGTGTCCTCTCTGCGGGGACCGACGGCAGAGAATGCTGGAGAACGCCCGCACGGGGAGGTGGTACCGATCGTCTGACAGCGGGAAACTTCAGAATTAACACGCTGGGAGCGACGAGCCGTCATTCGGCCGTATTTAACCGCGAGATAGGTAGAGCCACGGGAGGTGGTGGCTATATCCACGCACAGAAAAACCATTTTATCCTTTCAATGTTTGCACTTAAAGAAACCAAAACCAGAAAAAATACTAGATATGGGATTACTCACTCTCTCTCTCGAAGACGGCTTGAAATCAGTTTCAAGGTTCCAGTTAAACTCGACATGTATGGGCTTATTTTTTTACTAAAATACACGGGCTGTTTAAAAAACATAGTATTTGCCGATAAACCAAAGTGAAAATGGATGTAGGGGTAAATTTAAAATCCTTTGTCGTTACCGATTTACAAAAATGACCTTTCTTACCTTGCTGAGGACAATCATATTCGCTAATAATACATCACTGATGGACTGAATAAAATTAAACGACATGAAACTGCTTTTTACGACAGAATACAAGGAAAAGTAGTATAATGGTTCGAAATGAATGCTTTGGCATTGGAAAATCAAGATTGTGAGTGAATCTACCAAATCAACAAATTATACACATCAAGAAATACTTTAGATTCATATGTAATCTGCTTCTAACGTCTGCCTCACTGTTGTGAGATGTATAATATGCCTCTATGTCTAGGTTTTATATCACTGCGGTAAAGAGTATGCCAACACTGTGAATTGAAGAATGTCAATGGTTTTGTGTCCTTTTTAGTGCAGTCTACAGAAATAAATAAAGTATTAAATGATCTCCTTGGTCAAACACTCCTTTCTTTTTTCCGCGCGTGACACTCTCCCGTGTCAGTCCACAGACTCTTGTCGTTCTTCACCGGCCAGCCTCTTCCGCCGTGCCGTCAGCGCGATGGGAAAACGCGGGTCGCCGGACGCGGGCGGGGCGGCGGTGGTCGCCGTGCTCCGCACGCTGGTCGTGTACTGCTGCGTGCTGCTGGTGCACGCGCTGCTGCACCGCGGCCGCCGCCTGCTGCGCCGCGCCGTCCCCTCTGCCTAGCATGCGCCGCCGAAGGCTGCCCGGCAAACGGGTCACGCGCGAGGCGCTGCTGGGATGCGCGGGGCTCGCCTTCACTTACATGCTGCTGCTGGCTATGTTCGAGCTCATCGAGCTGCTGCGTCCACGCCCGCCAACCCGGCCGCGGCGCTGCCGGGACCTCCAAATAAAACTGTAAACATTTTAAACCTTACGAGACATTTAATTGCTCCTTAGGGCATGCTTTTCTAAACGTATATATTTTGATTTTGGCGGGAGTGTTACAAGTATCGTGATCTGTTATCCAAATATAATATTTGCGATGAGTAGGTATATAACTGGTGATTATAAAATTTGCTTTTTGTAAATAAACGAAAAGTTTTTAGATATGTTACCACTTACTTTCTCTAATTTAGCCCGAAGTTATTTATTTTAGAGTCGCACAATGCTTTGTCTTCTTCGATCATTAAACTATTCGTAAGCCGTAACATTGCTGCCATCCACTAGGCGTCTTGATTTGGGATTTCTATAATAACAAACTGTATAGTATGCTTAGATTATCAGGTCTGTAATAAATATTTTTTTTATAAAATATAGCTAAATGGATAATTATTCCAGCAAAAACGCATTCGCAGACGATGCCAACTTAAGCGGAGCCGAACCGCTTGAAATTTACAACTCCTCTACATGCTATTCGGTGATTCAAATTTTCGTCACATAAGATAACAAAATATGCATCTTAAATATTACAAATATACGTAACTTAAATCTTGTTATACCTATCTTGTCTTGAAAATCTTGAAACCTAGCTAAAATCTTTCATCTTTTGCGTAGAATATATAATATAGTCTTGGTGCTAAATCTTGGCTTATACAAAAAATGTAGTGTTTGGCCAGATAATCATTTTAGGTGTACCTATGCATAACTTTTCGCGGTCGAGTACAGAAGTGTTCCCGTGACCCAGCCACCAGGCGACGCGAAGGAGCATCGCAGGGTTTTAGTGGCACTAAATACCACCACACCACCACCAGACACCAGAATCAGAGGTCGGGGTTTCGAACCCGGGCACGCACCTATAACTTTTCAGAGTTATGTGCGTTTTTAAACAATTGAAATATCACTTGCTTCGACGGTGAAGGAAAACATCGTGAGGAAACCTGCATGCCTGAGAGCTCTCCATAATGTTCTCAAAGGCGTTTGAAGTCTGCCAATCCACACATGGCCAGCGTGGTGGACTATGGCCAAACCCTTCTCATATTGAGAGGAGACCCGTGGTCTGTAGTGAGCCGATAATGGGTTGATCATGAGAGATGTTTTGAAGAAAAAACGTTTGGTTTTTTTAAATGTTCGATTGTGATTCGATTACCACCAATCGATGTGATTATAACAAGACATGCCTACGAATACAAAATGGAGTCATATTTTATTATTACAATAATTTTAAGTACTTTTAAAATATACAAAAAAAAACCGGGAAAGGAAGCTCCTTATTTTTAATCCTAAACTGAATGTAAAAATGTAGCTTAAATTATAAAATATATTATTATCTGACAGTTTATCATTCTACTCATTCCCTAAACCACAGAGTACAATGTACGGTATATAAGGGCCCTCAACTTAGCTTGTTGGTTTGGCGTGTTTCTATATGAATTTTGCCTCCCAATATTGCGTACAGTTTTAACATATTTTGAATTCCTTTATTTCAAGGCAAAATGCAGAATTTATAAAACCACAACATGAATTTAGTTTATTTTATCACTGCCAATGAGTTTATTAATCACTACGTTATAACTACAGCAATTTGCTTTGGTTTGATTATCTCTGGTACATAGTTACCAGCTTGTTCTCCACTTGAAAATGCTATTATTCAGATGTACAATATATAATAACTCATTTTATATTATTTAATAACAAACGATATAAAGGATTACATACCGTAATATAAAAGAACTTGTATTTAACTATAATAGCTAATTATGTTTAATTATTGACTATGTATGATACTGATGAAACGCGTTAGAAATACTTCTAGCTTACATTAAGTTTTTATTATAGCTTAAACATATATATAAATATTATATTATATGAACGCTTACATATATATAAATATTAAATTACATGAATAAAACATGTTTGGATTTTAGTTTTTCTAGACAAAAATAATTACTTATACATTTATATTTATATAGTTGTTGAATTTCCTTTTGACAGATATCGATAATAATCCTTAAGTCTCTTTTTTCCGAGCTTGTTTCTTATTTGTCTATGTTAGCTGTCATTCTGTGGTGACAAGAGTATCCACCGGACAAGGAAGAAATATGTCATGAAAATTAACGTAGTGAATAATGATTATATTCTCTTTGATGAAAATGACAATTGTTTAACTCTCTCTAGTGTAACTCATAATAACACTCGCCGGGATAAGTAAACAAAGCGTCGTAAGGTGTGTTATTTTATACAATAATAATAATTTTTATCATCTAGTATTCAATCACTAATTAACCCTTATATTAGTATGTAACCCTTGTATTCAAGCATATATTAGGATAGGTAAGATAATAGCCGTACTGGATTTTTAATAGAAACTTGCTGTAATCGAGTAAGTTAGCTTAGTTAAGTTTTAGTTTACATTAGGGATAGAATGTATATACCTATAAAAGCCCCGACATAGTAAAAACATCGCTACTAAATTTCGAGTTTTGCGAAAGCAAAATTTACGGTATTTGAATTTTTAAGTAGACTATTATAGAAAAAAAAAATCACAACTCGAGCTTTATAAAAGATTTGGTCCAAATCTTGCCTCTGTCATTTCTTATCTTAATTTGCCTTAATCGAAATCTTAATTTAATATAATATGTTAAAGAAAGAAGGTAGACAAACTACTGAATCATTTAAACAAAATCAGCTAAATAATATAACTAATTATGAAATAGCCTCTGCCTGCTTAGCACCAGATCTACAATTGCTTCTACATAGGGTGATTTAAGAACCCTCAATCAACGTTAACAAATATTTAAGAAGCAATATATATGAGAAAAATGTATGTTCATATGAAGTAAGCTAAGACTTGTCTATAAACAAATATTGCAGCAGCCACAAAAAATGATGAAAACAGCAGTGACCGTGCTCCAGGAGATGATGATCAAAATGAATGAGGTGCCCAAGTATGAGTGCATAGCACAGGTAGGTTTTAGTTGATATTAGTTTGTTATTTCATGATTGACAAACACACTTAACGCTTAATGAATGTGTGACAGTGTGAAGTGATCATCTTTGCCAGCGTTTTGTTGCTGTCCATGGCTAACTTACAAAAGCTCCACTCACAGCAGAACTGCCTTAAGGAGTGACAACTTAATGTAGGTCAAAAATTTTAGGCCTTTAAGTATTCATTATTAGAACAAATTAACATTTATTTATTTAATCAAATTAGTGTGGTGGTGCCGCCCACCACTAACCCAATGATATAATTACAATATAGCTGCAAAACCTGCAAATTGTGGAACCAGCTTCCATCTTCTGTGTTCCCTAATGGCTATAATATGGGGATGTTCAAAGGGGGGATTAACAAATTGCTCAAGGCCCAGCAGCGCATTGGCAGTTCCTCTGGTGCTGCAAATATTCATGGGCGGCGGTAATCACTTACCATCAGGTGACCCACTTGCTCGTTTGCTCGCTTTGTATATAAAAAAAAAATAGCTGACACATGAGATGGGTGGGAATATCTTAACATGTTTACTGAACATGAACTGTTAAGATGCTCTGAGCATACAAGGTTGTTCAGTATGCTCAGAGTATAGTTAGTAAGGACCTATGCTGGCTATCATTTCTGGAATGCATCTCATGGTGATTTACTGTCCAAGAGTTGTGTTGAATGTTGTCAAGGAAGCCTATGGCTGCCATATGCATGTGATACAATATTATGTTGCCATGTACAATGAAAGTTATCATATGTTAGTGCATATACACCACATAGTTGGTTATGAACATTTCATGAAGATTAGCATCAACATCTCCTCGCTTCCCTCATCTTGAATAAATTTGTCTGGGTATAGAAAAGATTGTGATTATTGTTGGTGATTTGTTATATTAGGAAGGCCCTTGCACTTTTCTTTTTGATATATTTTCCCAAAGATGATGTTATTATTTTCATTATTTCAGCTGGCACCCAGACACTTTTAGATAGTTTCCCCACCAGACAGGATGCCAATTAATCGACGCTCAGCTTTGAGAAACCATACTTGTATCTGCACCATGTATACTGATGCAATGCGTTGCAGTCGGGCCCGCAGCACCAGGCCACGTTCGAGTACCGCTGCGTCGCGCAGGGCGTCGTCGTCACGGGGCAGGCGCGATCGAAGAAAGAGGCCAAGCAGGAGGCGGCGCGCCGCATGCTGCAGCAGCTGACGGCGCGCGGCCTGCCCGTGCCGCCCCCCTTCGCCGCGCCGCCCGAGCCGCGAGCGCCCTCGCCGCCCTCGCCCGGCGGCCAGCCGGCGCTGCAGGCGGGCGGCGCCGCCGCGCTGGACGCGCGCAGCTACGTGGCCGTGCTGCGCGAGCTGTGCGAGGAGTACCGCCTGGGCGAGGCGCAGTACGAGCTGGTGGGCGACACGGGCCCGCCGCACCTGCGCCGCTTCACGGTGCGCACCGCGCTGGGCATGCACTCCCGCACCGCCACCGCCACCACCAAGAAGCAGGCGCGCCAGCTAGCCGCCGAGCAGCTGTACACCTACTTGCGCGAGAACCTGGCTCGCCTCACCAAGGACTTCGTGGAGGTAGCCCCGCCCCGCCGCGTCCCTCCCCCGGCCCTCGTTCCCGCCGGCCGCTCACCACGCCCTGTGTGCAGGAGGAGGCGCTGCAGCGCGCGCAGGAGAAGTCCATGAACCGCGCGCGCGCGGACGCGGCCATGGCGCGCTACGCCGAGCGCGCGGGCGACGCGCCGGCCGACGACGCGCCGTGGCGCGTGGACCTGGGCCAGCGCGTGGCGCACTACCACCTCGGTCTGCGCATGCACCTCGGTGAGAGAGACTGACGCTCCTTCGCGCGCTCGGCCGCGCCGGGCGGGCGCTCCTGCGGACTCTTCCGCGCTTTCGGACTAATTAATATCTCTTCTCTACTAAACACTCCACCCGAGACTCTAGTCCAGTATTTTTTTTACTAATTAAGAATTTGTAGAGTGAGAGTCAGAGGAGTTGAGTGTTTACAGCGATGGAAAGTTGTCCAGAGCATGCGAGGAGCGTTCGCGCGGACGCGCGGCGAGGTCGCGTGACCCGGTCGGCGGGGACGCTCCCAGTGGAGCCGACTCCGTGTCAGGTCGCGTCACATTCGTGAATTCCAGATATTACGCTCGTAGTGATATTTTGACTCCGGGCGATGCTGCGCTCGAGGGTCAGGATTTCATCTTACACGATTTGACTTGATGTTTAAAGTGTTCTCGCCCCATGCGAACGAGTGTCAGCCTCGCGCGTCACCGCACACACAGAACGCACGCTTACTCGCCAACACACACGCGCAGTTGTGTCTTCTCGCTCTTGAAACATTTCGCTTCTCCTAACCCAAAGCACTAACGGAATCTTTTTGCTTCTTTAAATCATAACACAAATGCGAACTCCGCAAACAATACTCGGAGGGTGTCGACGGAGTCACGGTTCGAGGCATCCTCCCAGTGTTGCGACATCGAAAGACGCGCACGTCCTGGGCGCAGGCGAGGAGGCGTGCCTGCGCGGCCTGCGCGCGCTGCACGCCGCGGAGGAGGCCGAGCCGCCGGAGGAGGCGCTGGCGCGCGTGTGCGACGAGCTGGGGCTGCGCGTGGAGCACCTCTCGCTGGGTAAGCGGCCTGCGGGCTCGGGGAGATATACATTTTTCTTAAGAAACCGATAATCTTGCACGAGGTGTTCGTCGCGTGAACATTAGACACGGCCGCGCGGGTTCTCAGGCTGCGGTGTGTGCAGGGCCGCGCGTGGCGGTGGCGCGCCTGGCGGCCACGTCGCCGCCGCTGTCGTTCGCGGGGCGCTCCGCGGCCGCCGCCGCCGAGGCCGCGCTGCGCTACCTGCGCCGCACGCTGTCGGAGCAGCAGCCGCACTAGCGACGCCGGCGCCCCACACCGCCACCTCTGCACGAGTGGCTCGCGGCGGCTCTCCTCGCTGACCGGTGAACGCTGTACAACATGTGCTCGGACGTAACTCTACGTTGTATACTTTCGTCTTGGAATGCATCTTAAACAGTATGTGCATTTTTTGCTAACAATAATAAAGTTAACAGTCCTCTGGTGAGTGTAAATTTCGTTCAACTGAATTTGACGCACGAGTTATTGCACGAGTTGGAATGACAACGGGCATTATTATACTGGTTGGATTTGATAATTCAGTGTCACATTGTCGCACTTGGAGCGGCGGTGCCAGTACCGCTGGCGAATATATATCGCCGAGGCATTTAGCGCTTCGGTATGATGCCGACGAGAGGTTCGGTCGGCAGCGCGTGTGGCGTCTCCGGTGCGGTCCATGTACGCGGGCGACGGAGACTACAGAATATCCGCTAGTTTACCCGCGACTTAAATGTGTAATAACAAGTTGCCATGGGCAATCCTTTTTTACAATATTTATAGCACTGTTAGTTCTCCAATGAATTCTTAAAACAAAGTAATGCGTACCGAGGTACTTCGTATAAAACGCGAATAGACGAACGAACAGAAAGAACAAGAATTGTTTGGATTTCTAATAATTTAAATTTCTGTTAGAAGTTAAATAGCTATTAATAAACATCTATTTAAAATCTATTGATGTGTTTTATTTATTTGTCACTCGAACCACAAATAATTTTAGGCTTTGTCCATATCGTATCGTACGCGAGGTCACGACGCGCCGCGGCCGTGGTGCATCACGCGACAAGGCCCCTCTATGTACGGGATACACTGAAAGAGTTCATGTAGAGATACAAAGCTTGATACGCCGGTTGTTCGCATGAATAATAGATACATACCTATAAATAACCCTCGATATACATTATAAATGCTTTGATAGCCTAGTGGTTTAAGACGTCAGCCTGCTAATCAAGAGGTCGGGGTTAAAACTCGGGCACGCACCTATAACTTGCGGAGTTATGTGCGTTTTAAAGCAATTAAAATATCACTTGCTTCAACGGTGTAGGAAAACATCGTAAGGAAACCTGCACGCCTGCCAATCCGCACATGGCCAGCGTGGTGGACTATGACCAAACCCTTCTCATATTGAGAGGATACCCGCGCTCTGTAGTGAGCCGAGAATGGGTTGATCATGATGATAATGATAAATAATATAATATATCTATTCCAAATCCAAAAACCCATGGTAACCAATCAAATGTGGTCAGCTTAGTGAACCTTACTAGTCGAATGGTGGTGCGAGACAGGGAGGGCTGACGTAACCATGTTTGTCAATCACCCCTTCGAGGACGAGCGGAGCGGGTGTCGGGTGCACATGGCGTTCTGCTGAGCCTAGCAGTCAGCGGCTCACTGCGAATCTGTTAAGATTACACGCAGGGGAAAATGGACGCAGTGACAACTGTTAAAACTAGTTTCTTGTTTTTAGAGGATTAGTCTTATAAATAATTGAAAGCAAACCCATCCAGCACCTGAATGTCCACATTATTATTATAATGCTAATGCTGCCCTTTCAAATAAAAATGGCTTTATACAAAATGTTTTCTTTAACTTGGCTGATGATGATTTTTATACAAAATCAAAATGTTGAATGTTTCACTTATAAAAATGGGCTGAAGTGGCTTTGATGTTTTTTCCTTTAGAGCTCAGACGTGAGTGTAGTTTTCATTGAGCAAGAGATTTAAGTATTATACCAAAAAATATATTTACTTATTCATACGCATTTGTAAATTCTTATTGTAAACTTATACATCTATTGCTTAAATCTATTAATTGAAATTATTCGAATCAGTAATGGAAGAAAAGGGACGACTTTCAAGTCAATCGTCCGAGATTTCGATGTCTGAGGAGTCGCGACGTCGCCGCGTCGTGCGCTCGGTCGTGAGAGTCTGCAGCCACGACGTCGTCTTCTGCGCGGCCGACCGGCGCGGAGTGCTGCGGCGCTCCACGGGCGGCGACGCGGGCGGCGGCGACGCGCGGCCCCCTCGCGCCGCGCCCCGGCCGCGCGCCCGCGCACGCCCTCCGCGCGCCCCGCGCCCTCTGCCACGCGTCGTCGGCGCCGCTTCCTCGTCGCTGGACAGCACGATGGAGTCGCTCTTGGAGGCGGCGGCTTTTTTGGTCGCGGCCACGGCAGCCGTGGCCGCCGCCGACATCAAAGTCTTCAGGCTCTCCTCATCGGCCGCGTCGAGAGTTTCTTTGCACAGCTTTATTTTCTCATCCACTTCGACCGCAGTTTCGGCGTTAGATTTTAAGAGAAAATCGACGCAATGTTGTTTGTGAGCGTCGAGAACTCGACGAAAGACGTCGTCGTCACGCTTCAGCGTAAAGTCGCGAACTGCTTCCGTGACCGAACGAACGGACAACACGGCCAGCCGCCGCTCGGGCGGCTGCGCTTCGTAGTAGGCCCGCAGCAGGGACTCCACGTCCGTGGCCTCGGCGGCAGCGCCTCCAATGTCCACTTCCTCTGATTCATCAAGCCGTTGCTTACGCTCTCGCAGCTTCTTTTCCCTTTTCATAATGAGAATATCTTTAGGATTAGCAACGAGACCATTAAAGTTCTGACAGAATCTGACACGGTTGAAATCTTGGCCTTCGTGTTCATAAAACACACTGAGCCTGATGAGAGGCAGAGATGGTTGTTTTGGATCCCCGCTGTGAAGAGATTCAGCCTCCTTGATGGCTTCATTAACTTTTTCTTTCAGGAAGTTTTGTACTTTCTCTTTTTCATTGACATCTTCTTCACCAAGGTTTTCTTCGGACAGAACTACAGTCTTGAATATAAATGGGCGTACTGTTTTTAAAGGCAGCGGAGTCACAATGTACTCCTTCCTGTGCAGCTGCAGCAAGGCACAGTGCTTGGGGAGTGCCTCGCCGGCTGCCAGGGATGTGGCTACAGTGCTTCCGGGTTGGACCACTAGGAAGCTTTCATTTTCTCTCTTGACATCCTTAGTGGCAAACACTTGACTGTCATGCTCATGGCCCCATATCACAAGGTCTAGGAAAGTAGGCAGCACATTCTCAGGTATGAAGTTGTTAGGGCCTCTGTCAGCTCGATTTTGGTGGAGGACTAGAATGTTAAACCAGTCGTTACCGTCTTCAACTAAATCCATTTCTACTTTCTTCTCGACAAACAGCCTGGCGAGTCTTTGATCCTTGATGTGGCTCAATCCATAGAGCGAGAGTTTGGTCTCGCCTTTCCGTATGAGCACAGGCGAAATTCGAACGTGTGTGTAGTCAGTCCACCTCCCGAAATAATTAACGAGGCCGGTTATGGACAATATGTCGAGAGAGCTCACGCTGTCCTGGCCCACGGGGTCATCGTGGTTGCCGTGGATTGAGAGGATGGGATACGATACGTTCAGATTCGGATCTTCGTAATTCACACTGCGTGAGAAGTTTTCGAACTGATCCGAGAGTACCTCTATGTTGATCGGTTTATCTCCGAAGCAGTATTTTCGAATGATCTGAGTGCATTTGAACATACAACTCGGAGATGGCTTCGCGTGATCGAAGAGGTCCCCTCCTAAGAGCACCAAGTCGACGTCGTATTGAACCGCCAGAGAAAGAACTTCTTCGAAGGCTACGAAGCTGTCCTCCCCGCGCACATCGTCATTTTCAAGGTGGCCCAAATGAATGTCCGAAGCAATCAAAACTCTTATCGTATCGTCGGATGACCAGGATTCCTTATCGTTTTGCACCATTATGCCTTTTTAAATGCAAGAAGCCTATGTATAATATGCAAACATTTACGAATCACAAAATTTACAAGCCGCGCCACCGGATTTTTTGACAAATGACATTGACACTAAAAAGACAGATTCACTCAAAAAGTACATACCCAGTTCTGTGTACACCATAGACTATAAAGAATACCTAATCATAGAGAATACAAATATTGAAAAAAGTTTCTCCAAGCGATTTTGCTACTGTGGTTACCCCGCTATTATCTTTCTATTGTAGCATGCTTCTTGTTTCTTTTAGTACACGCGACATAAAGAATATGTAGTATGTACTACTTTTTAGTGCTGGGCATTTGCATTTTGATTCTTACTTTTTGACGTTATATACCGGACAAATATCTTTTAGTTCGTCTTAACACTAAATTCTAGAATAATTTCTTTGATTGTTTCTTAATAGAAAAGTCTTAGCTGATAAAGAACTTTGATTTATATAATATTTTATAGCTTTAAATTATATATTTATATATGATATTAGCTATTGTAAATACCACATCTCATTCGTACTCATATAGGTTAACAATCTGATTGCGTAAATTATTATTTTTTATGGTTCTTGTCCCTTTCGTTGCCTTATTTAGATTGCTAGGCTTAAAAATAAAACTAATTCAGTTTTACCGCCTAACTACTGTGTTGTATTTAATTTTCTGTTATTCTTACAATTAAGAATGCGGACTTCGTTATGGTATTGTACGTTTATCTCAGTAACACTGTAGTCTCGTGGCCATTTATCAAGAATTTCTCATTACCATAGAATATTTCGTTACAACTCTTCTATTAATAAAATTTTAAGTTTGGGAATGTCTAAATTTATAATTTTGAATGTTGGAATTATCAGAAGAAAAATAAATTTTAGTATAATTTCTTAAAAATTCTTCATAGTTGTTTTAGCATAGATTTTACAAGAAAATTTTGAAAATCTTGACTTCGCTTTGAGGGTGATTTACTTGCATATGAGTTGGCAACACTGTGTCAAGTGTCAACTGTCAACCTGTCTGCTGTGTCTATTTATGGTCTACCATCGTAGTATGTGCAGTATGAACCTGTGTGCCTTATGACAACATTATTTGTTACTTTTGTTATTGTAATTGTATTTTCAAGTGATAAATCAATTCTAATGTGGTATAACGCGCTGATATGACGATCCTACGCAAGACAGTGAATCAATTATGTTCCCACGGGTGGAAACAGATGTTCGTTTGGAAGAGAAAGTGTCATGTGAAATCGGGGAGTCGCCTTCAATGATGTGGAAGAGGTCGATTGTGCAAGCGAAGGCTCGCCACACGCGCGCCGCAGCCGCCCCGAGCCTGGCGCTCGCGCTCGCCGTCCTTGTTGTAAGCAACTCTTGGACTCAGTTCATCGATATAGTAACACACGTGACGACTCATCCGATTGTTTGATGACTATATGTGGAACTTGTAAATAAAATGAAAAATAGCTAATAAATATGATGGCTTCTCACTAACAATACAGCACAATACACTAATGTCATGAGTTACAATAGTTGTCGTTTATAATTTTGGTGTATTTACTTACTACTAGCATATCCTCTTTCTTAATATTCAATAAAAATTACCGTTTTCCATCTAAACTAAAAAATAAAGACTGATTTGAATTTAAGGATATTTAATACAATACAAGTTAAATTGGTCACTGGAACTGCGCACAGGTTATAGTAACTTCAGGCAAAACTTGGATTGCTGCACCAACGGAACTGTGCGTGGACATAAACACTATGTAGACAATGTAACCAGTAGATTGTTCACCCTGCAATAGGATCAAAGTGTGTAATTAACTGGGGGCAATACATTTTGTGCACTAGGTACAGTTCATATAACAAGTAATTACCAATTACTAGTTATATTATCAATATTTAATTATATCTAATTAGCATTTTGAACTTTGAAATTAACTTTTACATAACAAAAAATCAGATTTTATGTATTTTGTGCAATTATCTTCTGACTGAAAGACTTTGCTTTGGCCATAAGACTCCCTTTGCAATACAACTCATTTGCTAAATAATGCTTTTATTGCACATATTCTCCAGTAAATATTTCAAAATATGAACAAACCTAGAATCTGCTCAGAGATAACAAAATATAGCATTTGTAATTGACACAAACAGCATTTTGCATTATTTGTGATGTATCAGTGTCATTTGTAAGGACACAACTCTTAATAATAATTCTTTGGTGTAAACGTGCAATATGAAGAGTGCGGCCAGTAATGCCTCAGCATACTCTCCATGGTCACTGGGTCCGTGTTGGCGCAGGCGGCGAGCGGCGCGGCGAGGGCGGCCGACTTGGTGATCGAGATCCCGGGCTGGGGCGCGGAGGGTGCGGAGGGCGCGCACTACCGCCTGGACTACCGGCCGGCGCAGGGCTCGCCCGCGCCCAACCACACGGTGCCCGCGCGAGCCTCCACCATCAACTTCCAGGGCCTGCCCGGCACCAAGTACCACTTCATGCTCTACTACTCCAACGCCACCTTCGCCGACCTGCTCACGTGGAACCAGACCATCATAACAGGTTTTTATTAAGAAAAAATCTGCTTCCAAGTCAATATCGAGCCCCCGACCCGTGTGACTGTTTTCATGTTGTTCGTTTTGGCAGATTGAGTTGATTGTTGCCCGTCCCGCCCGCGACGCGCGCCCGTCGCTTGTATCCAGCACACAAAGTGTATTATTTGTCGCGCGCCGCGAGTGCCGGTGACGCGAGCGTTCTCAAGGGCGTCGCATCGGGCGTGCGTCGAACGCAACCGCGCCTGCTAGCCGAACTACTATCTTTGTTCAATTATTCGATCTGACTCGAAACGAAGTTATGCCCAAACAGTGAACGTAGGGACGAAGACATCGACGAAAGCGAGTTATAACTGCCTAAAATGATATTATTTTAGAATCCAGCCGCTATTCGAAAGAATCTCTAGTGATCTCGGTTACTTTCAATATCTCATTTGAAGTTTACCGCCCCCGTGTGCGCAGCGCCCGAGCCGCCGTCCAACCTCACGGTGACGCTGGGCCGCAACAAGCAGGCCACCATCCTGTGGGCGCCGCCCGCGCACGGCGACTACACGGGCTTCCGCTTCAAGGTAGGTGCGAGGCGCCGCCGCGCCGCGCTCGGGCCCCACTCACCGCCGCCTTGCAGGTGATCCCGCTGTCGGAGCGCGCGGAGGGCGGCGCGCGCAACGTGACGCTGGAGGGCGCCGGCAACTGGTCGCACGTGCTGCGCGACCTGTCGCCGGGCGCCACGTACCAGCTGCACGCCTTCACGCTGCTGCACGACAAGGAGAGCGCCGCCTACGCCTCCTTCAACTTCACCACCAGTGAGTGCCGCCGCACCAGCCGCCCAGTGCGCACCAATCATACCGCCCGCCGCCCCTCCGCCCCGCCGCCCCTCCGCCCCGCCGCCAGTGGCAGCGAGGCCCGCTAGTAATAATAAAACAACATGTCCTAATTTTTTCATATAATTCATTCATACACGGTCTCGACGAGTTCCGACATCAAGCAGATAGAATAACTTTAAAGAAACGTGTCGCTTCTGCTGAAGTTGCCGTCCTCCGGCGCGCTCCTCGGCAGCTCCAACGAAACCGGCGCTCCAGCCTGCCTTGTTAAATCTGTAACCGCCTCCAGACGAATTGCCTTGTCGCCATACAAATAAAAAGGCAATTACGTATCCTTTGCAAATTGTGCAACCTCTACTTGATTTGGTTGGACTCTCGAACTGGTAGTTCTCCCATGAAAGCGTGACTGTACACAATTGAGTTCAGATACGAGCGCTGCGCAGATTAGTCTGCGTGTTAGTCAAACTCCAGTTGTACGTCGCGCGACTTCTCGTTGGCAGTTTCCCGCGGCCGACGCTGGCGCGGCGGGTGGCGTCACGGAGAACATGATATTATGTTCTCATGTGCGTATGATTGGTGGTACTTTTTATGACGTGTACACTGAAATATGCTTTTTTGTTTGTACAGGCATTTTGGCCATATTGAACAATCTTCGAATTTCGGATTCGAATCGAAAGTTGCATTAGTTTTCTATGTTCCTAATTAAAAAAATAACTAATTGAAGTAATGCATTCAATTTCTCACATCAACAGAGGACGCTGCCGAAGTTTTCCAAAGACGGTACAGAACGCACCTTTTATTAAAAAAAACAAATTCAAATTAATGTGTAAATATCGCCAAAAATTTCATACCCGCTTATACATAGATTTACATAAAACATGACGCCTCCTTCATTTAGTTTCTGATTAGTCTGAACCGCTGCATAGTCTGTTGGCGCGTGTCTAGAGCCCGTATCAGTTTCTGTCGCTAGCAGCAGCCATCCACGCGCGCCCGGCGCCGCCCGCGCCGTCGCCACGCGCGGCCGTCACAACAGCGGGGCGGGGCCGGGCGCGCGTGTCGCTCGTGCATGCGTCTCACCCGAGCGAGCGTTGCACCGAATGACATGTCATGTTTGATGAAGTATTTGCTCGGCCGCGCCCCGGCATGTCATTGTGTGCGACGTAGCGCAGTGCAGTAGCTCACCGCCGCGTGTGTGCAGAGCCCAACACGCCGGGCAAGTTCATCGTGTGGTTCCGCAACGAGACCACGCTGCTGGTGCTGTGGCAGCCGCCCTACCCGCCCGGCGCCTACACGCACTACAAGGTACGACCGAGCGCCGCCTCGACCTGACAGCTCGAGGCCTACCGCGTCACCCCGCGCCCGACCTACAGGGCCCGCCTCCGAGCTCTGATCTAGATCTCGTAACCTGAATTCTGTTGCGTTCAATGAGGCGTCAGTCTTCATATGTTGACAACTTAGCTCCTGCGCGCTCTGTCGGGGCCGGGTCCTGCGGCGCCGGTGCCGACGGATGAAGCCGCTGAACTGTCAGGCGAGCGGTTTACGTAGGACGTGCATCGCCCTAATTCGCGTTTCTCTGACCGTGTCATACTCCTGCCACCCTGCGGTGAGGATGTCGGCTCAGTCATCGACGACACTTCGCCGGTGGTCCTTTCCCAATTTAGTAAGGTGACGAGACTCAGGGCGCGAACCACCCGCAGGTGTCGATCGAGCCGCGGGACGCGCGCGACTCGGAGCTGTACGTGGAGAAGGAGGGCGAGCCGCCGGGCCCCGCGCAGGCCGCCTTCAAGGGGCTGGTGCCGGGCCGCGCCTACAACATCTCCGTGCAGACGGTGTCGGACGCGCAGCTGTCGGCGCCCACCACGGCGCAGTACCGCACCGTGCCGCTGCGGCCGCGCAACGTGACCGTGCCGCCGCGCGAGCGCTCCGAGACCGCCTTCCGCGTCACGTGGCTGCCGCCCGCCGAGCAGAGGTACTGCGCCGCGCAGCGCCGCCCCGTGCCGCCCGCGCCGCGTTCACGCCCGCTCTCTGTCGCAGCGAGTTCGAGAAGTACCAGGTGTCGGTGGCGGCGGCGGGCGCGGGCGCGCGCCGCCTGCCGCCGCAGCTGCGCGCGCGCGACGAGCCGCCCAGCTGCGCCTTCGACGGGCTGGAGCCGGGCGCGCACTACGCCGTCACCGTCAAGACCATGTCCGGCAAGGTGACGTCGTGGCCCGCCGCCGCCGACGTCACGCTGAGTGAGTGTCCCGCGCGAGCGCCGCGCCCCGGCGCCGCGCCCGCTCACGCGCGCCGTGCTTGCAGAGCCGCTGCCGGTGCGCGAGCTGCAGGGCCGCTACGTGGAGGCCGGCGAGGGCGGCGGCGTGTTCCTGTGGTGGAAGCCGGCCGAGGGCAGCACCCAGGATGAGTACAAGGTACAATTCGGTTGAATGTACTTACACATTATTAAATTTAAACTGCAAGTCCAAAACTATTTTGAAATCTCGTAAAAGCTTATAAATTCTCCATCCCGCTTTTCGCACCATTCCGTAGCCCTACATACTATAAATTTATACCAAATTTTTGATTATAGAGACAAATGTTTTGTGCTGCAAATACAGTATTTTCATAAATGTATTGTGAGACTCCTGTAAGTATGCCATTTTTTTTAATTAAAAAAAAAAATATTTTTCGGCAGCTATGCCCCATTAAAAGATTTTGTAGCCCTCGAGGCTCTAACAATAACAAGCCCGTACAGGTTCGTAATTGCCAGCGAATCAACGCGACGCACTTCGGTTTGGCAGAGCTATCCTAAATCCGTCCCTTTCTAAAACTAAAGACGACATTAACGTAGGCGATATTAACTTGACGGATGAGCTTGTACGCCATGACGTAAAGCGTAAAGTGTGGCGGGGAACGCGTTACGATTTCCAATCGTACGAGCCGGGAGCGGAGCCTCCCGCAGCGCGCGCGTTGCAGGTGTCGTACCACGAGACGGGCCCGTCGCGCGACGACAGCAGCGCGCTCAGCACGCCGCACGCCAACGTGACGCTGGCCGCGCTGCTGCCGGGCCGCAACTACTCCGTGAGCGTGGCGGCCGTGTCGCGCGGCGTGGAGTCCAACGGCAGCGCCTACCTGGCCGCCACGCGCCCGCTGGCGCCCGCGCTGCGCGCCGCCGCGCCGCTGCAGCGCGGCCTGCGCCTGGCCTGGAGCTCCGACGTCAACTCGCGCCAGGACCGCTACGAGCTGCGCTACCGGCGCCGCGCCGCCGACGAGCCCTTCCGCACGCTGGACACGACCGCCAGCGAGGCCGCGCTGGACGACCTGTTCCCCGGCGCCGTGTACGAGATCCAGCTGGCCGCCGTCAGCCACGGCCTGCGCAGCGAGCGCCACACCGTGCTCAAGCCCGTGCGTGAGTACCGCCCCCGCCGCGGCGCCGCCCGGGCCCCGCGGCGACTGACGAGCGTCTCCCGCAGGGCCACTCCCGGCGGAGTCCATGTCGGTGGAGCGCGCCTCGTCTAACGCGGTGCTGGTGCGCTGGCGCGGGCCGCGCGGCGGCGTGGTGGGCGCGTACGCCGTGCGCTACCGGGCCGCCGACGCGCCGTGGCGCCGCCTGGAGCCGCTGCCGCCCGACCGCGACCACGCGGAGGTGAGCCGCCCGGCCGGAGTGTGCCTCGGCCCGCAGTGGGCACTCGCTAACGCGGCCGCGCTTGCAGATCAGCAACATGACGCACGGCGAGCGCTACACCATCCAGCTCGACACGCTGAGCGAGGACGCGGCCGGCGAGGCGGCGGACAGCGGCCGCCCGCTCGCCGCGCACCACACCGTCCGTGAGTCGCGCCGGCCACAGGCTGTCGTTCAGTCATATTAGTATACTTTTACGCTAAATTAATGTTTTCTAAACGCATTCCAATTAATTAGAATCCGGTTTAACTGTGACGAAATACTTACTAATGGACAATTGGAATTCAGTGTCATCTCAGTCGACGAGGTACTCGGAGTAGTAACTTGAATTCGACCGAGGCACGTCCCCTCCGGGGCGCTGAGTGAGCCGCGGCGCGTGCGCAGGGCCCAACCCCGTGTCCGACGTGGCGCAGCTGGCCGACACGCGCAACGTGACGCTGGAGTGGCCGCGCCCCGCCGGCCGCGTGGAGTGGTACCGCGTGCGCTGGTGGCCGCTGGACGACGAGGCGGCGGAGGCGGCGGGCACGGCGGAGGCGGCGGCGCAGCAGCGCGACGTGAGCGCGGCGGAGGGCCGCGCGGCGCGCGTGCTGCTGGGCGAGCTGCTGCCGGGCCGCGGGTACGCGCTGTCCATCGCGGCGCACTCGCACAACCTGTCCAGCGAGCTGTTCACCATGCACACGCGCACCCGTACGTATGCCAGCCGGGCTCGCCGCGCGGCGCCGGCCCCGGCGCTCGCCTCTAAGCCTCCGCCTCGCGTCCGCAGGGCCGCTCATCCAGTCGGAGATGACCATCGTGAACGAGGCCGGCGACGCCGACGGCAACGACACGCTGCCCGCCATCCGGGTGAGTCATGCGCACGGACGATTCGTTCCGAAACGGAAAATTCATCAATTTAAGGAATTTTTAATCACTTTTCGCTCTTGCAATTCGTTCTTGCAAATTTTTTTGTAAACTTTGGTCCCAAAAAATATTTAATAGAACAAAAAAAAATATTTTTGCTTACTTCTCCGTGAAGGAAAACCAACTCTCCTAGAAACAAAAATCTCATATTTTCACATCAACCATGCACTTCGAGTTGGGTTAAAACGTGCATATCTATTTATCAAACAACGCGTATTACACTAAAGACTGTGTTGAATATACGGCTTATCACTACACGCTGCTAGTCGTATCAAAACAATGCTGATACCATCCTTGCGATTTACCAATTTTTTTTAAAAAGGCTCTCATTACGTGCATCGTTTTGCATATTTTAACTTTAATCCCGTTGACAAAAACTGACAGTTAGCTGCTGATATTATTACTTGCTACGAATTTTCTCCTTTAAAACGATAAGACAGTTTTAAAATAATCATTCATTTGGATAACTCCCATCCCTACAGATAGTCTATGGTCTCTAGACTATCAGTGTGGACTAGTTCGAACGAGGAAAAGTTGAATACAGCTGTAACGTAACGTAACGTGCGCGCGCGCAGGTGCTGTACACGCCCACGCCGCTGTCGGCCACGCGCTTCGACGAGTACCGCTTCCGCCTCGAGGGCGGCGGGGAGCCCCCGCGCTGGCAGCGGCGCCCCGCCGCCGCGTCCGACCAGCAGGTAACAACCGCACAGCAGGTTTGATGGGTATGATTCCAACCAATTAATCCAGCAGGAGACACCGAAACTAGTTTGAGGACCTGCCCCCACCGGTGCGCCGCTCAAATTAGTATAAAGGGTAATCGATCACGCGCTCAACTAAACTGACGTCTCGACAGAGTGCGCTTCTGTTCCACGGGAATGTTATACAAAGGGTCGCCCCTCCCGCTGCGGGGCGCGCGGCTCAGCGCGGACAACTCGTGCGACAGAGCGGCCTTAACGTTTCGCTTTTAACGAAAACAAGCATCTTTATGTTCACCGCGAGCTGGCGTCGGGGATGCTACAAACTGCCTTCCACGCTATCGAAACGTCCATTCGTTTCGTCCTGACGTGCATGACGTGACGAAGCTCGCCCTCTGGCGCAGGTGGAGTTCGCGGCGCTGGTGCCGGGCCGCCTCTACAACCTCACCATGTGGACGGTGTCGCGCAACGTGACGTCGCACCCCGTGCAGCGGCCCGCGCGCCTGTTCCCGCGCGCCGTGGCGGCGCTGGACGCCCGCGCCACGGGCGCGCGCGACGTGGCGCTGGCGTGGCCGCGCCCGCCCGGCGACTACACGGACTTCGAGGTGCAGTTCCTGGCGGCGGCCGACCAGCTGGAGGCGCGCACCACGGACCAGCTGGCGCTCACGCTGGGCGGCCTGCGCCCCTACACGCTCTACACCTTCAGCGTTGAGGTGCGCACTCCCGCCGCGAGCGGCCGGCGGACCGCTCCCCCGCGTCATGTATTCCAAGTACCCAGCGCTCCATCGCCGGCAGGTCCGCTCGGGCACGCCGGCCACCATCCTCACGCGCTCGGCCGCGCGCTCGGCCGCCGTGCGCACGCTGGAGGCGCCGCCCGCCGCGCCCTCGCGCTTCCAGCCCAGCGACGCCAAGCCCACGGAGCTGAGCTTCTCGTGGGAGCTGCCCGAGCGCGACGCGCACGGCGTGCTGCAGCGCTTCCTGCTGGAGTACGCGCCCGCCGGCGACCCCGCCGCCGTGCGCCGCGCAGAGTTCCCCGCGCTGGCGCGCGCCGGCACCGTCACGGGTGCGTCGCCCTCACACTGTCTCGTAGCCCGGTGCATTCGCTGATCGAAATCATCTGGGAAACGACGCTATGAAAGCGTGCACCGAGTTCATGACTTTTTTCAAAGTATATTCAGACTCCAACTTCCAAAAACATGTTAATGGAAGTGTGCTCGTGTAAGGTGATCCCTAAAGGAATGTTGAACCCTCGGATGCATAATGTTAACTCATCTTTTGTAGAAATGTCGAGGGAGACGATTGCAATGGGCACGAGATTCTTTACTTATATTTTTATCGTTCACGAGATATCCGGTTCCCTGCCGGTTTCTTCTCGTGGTGTAGTGGTTCATTAGTATAGTATTGTTAGCAAATAAATAAATAAATATATACGAGTATGAGCGAAGTATCAGCAGCTAGCGGAACGCTCGTCCCGGGGCCGACCGGGATAAAAGCTGGGCGCGTGTTCCCGGCCGATAGCAAGTAAGTTGCCGCAGGGCTGACGGCGGGCGAGGAGTACACGTTCCGGCTGGCGGCGGCGTCGGGCGCGGGGCTGGGCGCGCCGGCCACGTGGCGTCAGCGCATGGCCATCGCCGCGCCGCCGCGCCCGCGCGCGCTGCCCACGGCCGTGCGCCGCAGCGCCAGCACCGTCACCGTGAGCTTCCGCGCCGACGACTTCTCGCCCGCCAACGGCAACGTGACGGCGTACGCGCTGGTGGTGGGCGAGGAGCCGCGCGCCGACACGCCGCAGCGCCTGCCGTCGTGGCGCGACGTGCACCGCCTGCCCGTGTGGCCGCCCTACCAGGTGTCGGAGCCGTACTTCCCGTTCCGCGCCGCCGACGCGCCCGGCACGCCCGTGGAGGAGTTCACGCTGGGCGCCGAGCGCTGCGACGGCGCCGCGCACTACTGCAACGGGCCGCTCAAGCCCGCCACGCGCTACTACGTCAAGCTGCGCGCCTTCACCGCGCCCGACAAGTTCACCGACACCGCCTACGCCGTCGTCTACACCGGTACTTGGCGCCTCTGACTGGCCGCTGGCCAAACACAGCATATAGCCGAACGGTTCTGGGACGAGGAGACTCCTTAATGAGTTTTGCTATACGAGTCCATTTCATAATTTGACCTTTATATACCGTTACCGGTTACTTTGCCTATCTGTTCAACCATTGAACATATTTTCGGCCCTATGCTCAGGTACGCATTGTATCTCAAGGTTGCTAGCCCTCGATTCCCTTTCGAACCGTTTCGTCCCGTGCTCGAGGCAGCCCCTGAGTACCCGACGCGTTCGCAGAGGCCGACCACACGGGCTGGGTGGCGGGCGGCGCGGCGGCGGGCGCGCTGGTGCTGGCGCTGGCGCTGGGCGCGCTGCTGCTGCGGCGCCGCGCGCGCCCCGCCGCCGCGCCCGCCGCGCCCGCCGCCAGCCGGCCCGTGCGCGTGCAGGACTTCGCCGACCACTACCGCCTCATGGCGGCCGACTCCGACTTCCGCTTCAGCGAGGAGTTCGACGAGCTCAAGCACGTGGGCCGCGACCAGCCGTGCGCCGCCGCCGACCTGCCGTGCAACCGGCCCAAGAACCGCTTCACCAACATCCTGCCCTACGACCACTCGCGCTTCAAGCTGCAGCCCGTGGACGACGAGGAGGGCTCCGACTACATCAACGCCAACTACGTGCCGGGGCACAGCTCGCCGCGCGAGTTCATCGTGACGCAGGGCCCGCTGCACTGCACGCGCGACGACTTCTGGCGCATGTGCTGGGAGGCGGGCAGCCGCGCCATCGTCATGCTGACGCGCTGCGTGGAGAAGGGCCGCGAGAAGTGCGACCGCTACTGGCCCGCCGACACGCGGCCCGTGCGCTACGGCGACATCGCCGTCACGGCGCTCAACGAGAGCCGCTTCCCCGACTGGACCGTGACGGAGCTGGCCGTGTGCCGCGGCGCCGAGCAGCGCGTCGTCACGCACTTCCACTTCACCACGTGGCCCGACTTCGGCGTGCCGTCGCCGCCCACGGCGCTGGCGCGCTTCGTGCGCGCCTTCCGCGAGCGCTGCCCCGCCGCCGCCGACGCGCGCCCCGTCGTTGTGCACTGCAGCGCGGGCGTGGGCCGCTCCGGCACCTTCATCACGCTGGACCGCGCGCTGCAGCAGCTGGCGGCGCGCGCCGACTCGCTCGACATCTTCGGCATGGTGCACGCCATGCGGCGCGAGCGCGTCTGGATGGTGCAGACGGAGCAGCAGTACATCTGCATCCACCAGTGCGTGCTGGCGGCGCTGGAGGGCGCCGACCTGGCGCCGCCGCCCGCCGCGCACCACCACCACAACGCGGCCTTCGAAGGTAACGCCGCGCCCGCCCGAGGTGCGACTCCCGCCCCGCCCCGCCCCCGCCGCATTAACTCTCTAACCGCCTCGTTAACGGACTTGTTTGATTTGTTGTTGTTGTTTTGCTTCCGTAACATCATTCTTTTCGTAACATTAAAAGCTGTCTGGAAACATCACATAAATTGTATATATTCTAAACCATGAGCGTGAGCGGGGAAGCTCTGTGCCGAATTTGAGCGCAACAAAATGTGAACGCAACGGCCGAGGACGCAAACTTGACCTGTTCAGGCCGGCCAGGCACCTGTTAGATATCTGAATGAAATGGATTCTCTTAGATTTCGTAGAGATATTTTCGAAATATGGTATAAAATTATTATCTCGGCTGCTGAATCACAAATCTGATGTCTAGACGTGCATCTGGGGCCAGGCGGACACACTGCGCACTTTTTCTGCCGAAGGTTTTTATAGCGAAACAAACGCGAAATTTCTCCCTCGTACGTCGTGTTCGTATCGGTTGTATCCATATCTCAGGAGTAGTGGGGGCGACTAAAGAATTAACTAGTACATCTGTACCGTACACCGCGAGAGAATACAGATCAACGAGCACTGAAGCGACCCAAGGCGTGACGACAGCCGATGAGGAAACGGCGCGGTGGAACTACTCGCGAACATTTTGCACACTGTAACTGCAGGCATGCCATACTAGGACCAGTTTTGTGGTTACTGTAGTGTAGTTCCGTCGGCGCGGACATGCCGACCGCGACCAGAGCTAATTTGAAAACATAATGTTTGGGCGCGTTTTTGTAATGGCGTATAAAAATGAGATTAGAGGAGAGAGTGTCGCCGTGTAACCCGCGCGCTCCGTTTCAGATGACGAGGGCATCGTGGAGTCGGGCATGTGAGCGGCTGCGGGCTGCCGCGCGTCCCCCGACTCGATGTCACTGTTACTGTACCGCTCGGTTTACGAGTCAGGGTGAGAATGAACTCGGCGCAGGCGCTCGGGAGCAGCCGCAGTCCACGGCCCGCCGCGCAGCTATTGTCGCGCAACCCGTGTGACGCGTCACCTTGCGTCGTGCGCGGGCGGCCTGCGCCGGCACTGCACTTGTATTTTTACACATTTTTATTATTTCTAAGTAATGATGACAAATGAATCTCAAATGTACTTAACGAAATCTTTACTAGCTAAATTTTTGTAGCGATTTACCTGTATTCGAAATGAATTTTATAAATAGTTAAATATTTTTATATGTGAAAATGTTGAATTGACGAAATGATAGAATTAAGTAAAAGTTTAGGATATACAAGGTACCTACTTCCAATTGAGAATTGGAAAACTTTAAGCATTCGAAATGCAGCAGCTTCAATGGCGTCTACTGTAACCGTATTAAACTTGTATTTTTATCGCGTTGTGTTTCACCGCACGCCGCGGCGCGCCCTCCTCTAACGTAAGGCAATTCCTAACTGTAGACACATAGTATATATTACAATTTATCTTGAAGACATACCGACCTGAGGACGTTTTCTGAAATATATTAAGTCATAAACAGCAAAAACTGCATCAGTACCACCCCATTGCCGTGTCACTACAGCACGGGGCTCCTCTCAACATTGGTGCGAGGGGTTTGCCGCAGGCCACCACGCTGGCCGTGTGCGGAGTTTCAGACTTCACACGCCTTTGAGAACAATATGGAGAACTCTCAGTCGTGCAGGTCTCCTCACGATGTTTTCCTTCACCGTTGAAGCAAGTGATATTTAAACTGCTTAAAATTGCACATAACTCCGAATAGATAGAGGTGCGTGCCCGGGATCGAACCCCCGACCTCTGATTAGCTGGCGCACGTCTTGACCACAATCAAAAATAAAACATAATGATTTGTTGTTTTTAAATTTTTCTCATCCTAGTAGGACTAATCCTCAGAACGACGAAACCGACTTTGATGGAGTTTTAACAGACAGGTAGAGTGATTACGGCAACCTCTAGTACTCCTTCATCTTCACTGTACATACGATCGCGTCGTGGCCTGTTTATTTGCTATAAATATCATTATTCCATCTTATGAGAGAACAAATTATTGTCAGTTAGTTAAGTTTTGCAGCGGTATATAATGTATAATACTTATGTTTTACGTCATACTTATGTTTTCGGGCAAATGTCGAGTATATATATAAATACTAGACAGTTGCCCGAGAATAAAACAATGGATTCAGACTATAATATTGACAACTAAGTACTACTTAGATTAACACTGCGTTACAAAACAAAATTTCAAATAAACCATTTTAATATAAAAAAAGCAATGAAGTTACTATAATAAAGTATACGGAAATGAAAAAAAAATTACCTTTTATACAAAATCCATAGTAGAGTTGTGAATTGTGTATAACAAGCCGAATATGTTTTTCGTTTTCAGTGTATAGTTTTTTTAAAGGAAAGTTGCTCCAAGAAATTGGGGAAATTTTTAATGACCTGGTATCCCTGCGTTGTGAAGTACTTTCTATTTATCCCTTTCGGGTATACACGGCTGTCAAGTCCACCTTGATTCTTCGTCCGAGCATAACGCGCGTATGCGGGTCTTGTTGAGCAAGTTTGTGGACTGTGGTACACATTGTACTAGTGTAGTCTTTGGCAGACTGTGCCCTGCGCCTCTGTGTACCGCGACATGAAGAATCACCCGTTCTCAAATTTCAGCAATTGTATAGTTTAAAAATATGCGTAGTGTTCACATACTTTTTGCACATAAAGAAAAGTACATATTAGATATCCGCATTATACGTATATTTCAAGATACAGATCTGATACGGGCAATAACATTTTTTTTTTAAATTATAAATTTTAAAAAATATACTAATTAATTATATTATAAGGAGTAAATATATGGGCTGGAGCCTATTAAATGCATTGAGTTTAAAACGTGTTACAGACTACAATATTTATTCACTCGCGATACTTCACGTTTGTGACATAAAAGTAATTTAGAAATAGTTTTCTACATTGAGGATATTTAAGACACTATAAGGAATGAAAACCGTCTTATTTTTAATAATACTTTATTTGCTTACGCAATGAACTTGGAAGTATTTTTTAGTTTACACGTTCTAGCAATTTATTATGACTGGCTTTATATTATCCTCTGTGGCTTTTACATGTATCCTCTTTAGCTGGGATTAAAACGTAGTGATTATATTCTCTTTGGTTGGGTTATTCTCTGTGGGTAAAAACTTTCACTGTCACTTTTTTTGATTGTGTGAGTTAAATATCCTGAGTTTTACATTTGTGTGTAACACAAAGCGTAAAGACTAAAGTCACAAAAAAGGCAGTTGTGTGCGTTCAAAAGAGCTCGCTTGTCGCGTTGCGGTGCGTGTGCTTTCCACAATAGACTTTCATCGCCTCGTAAGTTTGTGCATTTTGTATATTAAGTGTATGTAGTGGTTCCGCTAGCGGCCGACGACCGTATTAATCGCCGAAAAAAGCGGTCGCTTGGGGTCCGCCAAGAATATTCGATCGGATCGTGTCGATGCGTCACCTTTGTGAGCCATTTTACAAGTTCCTGTTATTCTAGAATGTGTTCGGATCTCGTGCATCGTTAAAACAAAGCGTTTAACTAAATCATGCAACCTCTAAAATGACATGTGATTCATAATTGAAGGAAGGTAGGGATTATACCTATAACCTCCTGTCACTGCACTGTTGGGAGTCGAGGAAGCTTTGCGCGACTCGCGAGTGGCGCTAGCTGCCGCTTTTTTTGTACGGGTACGTTTGTTCACGTTTCACATCATGACGAGATCGTATCCCAGCATCGCACGGCGAAACAAATTCATTGTTAAAGTAAAAAATATTTCGTTCACTTCAAGGTTGTCTCAAGCGTGTTATTTAAAAGTGATCTTCTAATTATTGTCAGAAAGATAATTAGAAGATATTGTAGATGGTGTTTTGTTCTAAAACTAAAAATGCTGCAGTGTACAATAGTTGAGCAACAGTAGCATCTGGTGGTGACCAATCACAGGATCGTCCACTAGGGGCTCATGCGACAGCTTGTGACCTAGTGCGAGCACTTCTATATTTTACTAACCTGATGGAGGCTAGTTTTTTTTATGAATAAAGAAACTGTAGATGTTATGGTTAATTGATACTCAATCATGATGAAATAGTAAAGATTCAGCATTATTTGTTTACTCCTATATTTCTTCTAAAATTATCATACTTTCCTTGTTTGACGTAGCATTCATAATTACTTGCAGACTCATTGGTATTCACCAAATCTGTCCTGTAGCAGTAGCTATCAAGGTTATGCATATGATGGCAAGGCCTTAAATGCATTTCTCCGTAGAAACTACATTTAAAGCAGTTATTTAAAATCTTTAAATCCTAAATATCTTTAATTTTATTAATAAATTTTATTTTATTTCTTATTATTCTTTAATTGAAATTCAAAATAAAGTCTCAGTTCAGAGATATCTGAAGAGGTTTTCTTGACATCCATTTACACTTTTTTATGAGTTATGTGAGAACATTAATTTCCCTAACTCAATGGACTATTAGAAAAAATAAATGAATTTTAACATCTTTCAGATACATAACTAGATCACTGACTGGTACTGATCTAAGTCATCTACATAACAATTCTTCAGCTTTTGAATTATATGGATCAATGAATTAGATATATATTTATCCTCTTATCACCTTATTGGCCTTTATGAGAGGAACATAGAAGTTTGATATTGATCACTAAAGTGAGTGAGTCAACCAATTGTGGATGAATAATAAGTTCTTTTCAAATAGAGTTGTGACTGTTGGTTTGGTTTTTCAATTTTGAGACATTCTTAGAGACATCTGAAGCATTTGGTGCCAGTTTATATATTTGTAACTTAACAGATTCCAATTTTTTCGGAATAAATAAAATTTAATATATTATATTTTAAATAACTTGGCTAAAATATATTTATTTCAATTAAATTCCTTCTATTTTAAAACTGTAATAGGCATTTTTTTTGAATATGTATATAATTTGTATCATTTTTAGAGGAGTTGGCGGAGGCTAAAAGCGGAGTCAGTGTAGAGAAATCTTGTAGTCCACTTTACCTTATTAACCTAAATTTTGTTATTTTAAGTAAGTGTTTTTTTTTTACTGACAGACAGCTCCTCACCTGTGCCCTTAGTGCCTACTAAACCACACATCATGTGTTTTGTTTTTCTGATGGGAACAACTAACGCTTTGAATACTTGCCAATTGAAATATAACATCTAATATAGTGATATTGTAGAATTTGACAAGAATTGAGGAATTTTCTCTTTTTTCCATAACATTTGTAGTTCTATTTAGTCATAGAGTCGTAGTTCGCCGTGCAGTGTAGCAGTGAGCGAGCGCGCGGCGGCCGGCTCGCCGCCCCGGCTGGCGCATCTAGGTCAATGCTGGCGTCAACCGGGTCGCGGCCACGCGGCCGCCGGCTGCGATCCGCAACACAGCGTACCTCATTTATATGTTTTGAATTTTGATCAATTATACAATTCAATGAAAACAAAATTTGAAGACATCTATGCCGTAGTCCTGCTCACTCGCGGAGACGACTCCGGCGCGGCCGACTCGGGCCGGGCCCGCGATTTCGTCTTACTAGTGCCGAGATTCCGCGAGATTAAAAAAATTACCAGTCTTTGATCGATCTCGATCGAATTTGGCTTGCATCTCGTCTGAGATATGCTTTTTTCTAAAATAAGTATAACCTGATCTCGAACTGTTTCCGCGGAATTAAATATCTATGCACCGTTCCAGTGCCAGCGCGCACTGCGGTTTACAACCGACATAAAATTCGGTCGTCACCGCGCCGCTCACCAATGATCCCGATCGCGCGAGCGCCGCCAGATTTCCTTCTCGGCTCTCCCATCTCTCACGATCTTAGTATATGGGTAGTTTGGCTCAATTTGTGCCGAAGCAGCAGAACACGACGACGTCACAGTGCAAAGCATCGCAAACTGACTCCTGTTTCGATTAATTATTTCAATCGTTGACGTTATTTCTCTTGCTGTTACAACATAAAACTCTAATTGTACATCTTTTCAGAGATCTTCATACGTAAGTTATCGGAACATTATTCCCGCTTATTTATTCTACTTTCTGCACCAATCTAGATAAACTTTTATCTCACCATATCCAAATACAACACCCAAACAAAACAACACGTAAACATATTTTGTTTCTTACGACCGTTATCGATTATGCTCTATATATACATTACCGCTCAGATTCAGAAATAATTTACCGTTTTGATTGGTCCCGTGTACTTTATCTGTATTTAGTTCAGGCTCAAAAATGTAATAACTTTCGTCTCAAACGTCGCTGACGCAGCGTTCGCGAGAGTCATAATAGAAATCTCATAATTCCATAAAATAAAGCGCACCTGATTTGTTCCCAAATCCCAGAGGTCGCCAGCAAGTATTTGTTGTTAGTTACGTCGGGCAGTACAAGTGTTCGCAGTTCGTCGGTGGCTGCGGCCGGCGGAGCCCAAACACATTTCATATGAGGCTAAACTTCAGTTATATACATTTTGTTTGGATTTTGGTGCAGGCAAGAGGTAATAAAGCGACTGAGTTTAAGATTTAAACAACTAAGAGTGCAATGATCCGATTGATTACCTGCGTCCGACGGCGCGCCGCTGTACTCCCTGACGCCCGCGCACTTTCTAACTCCTGACTGGAGGAGTATTTTTTTCAAATATCTACAATAATATTTGTCTCGCTTGTCTGTTCGGACGAACCGAATACAGTCCTATACGATATATAGTTCGCTGTTGACTGATGCCAACCTGTACGCTCGGCGAAATAATACAGGTGAGACTAAATCACTTCCTGTAAGAAAACGTGTCAAGTAGGCACGACATTAAAACTGTGGTTTTCGAAATTAATTACAAATTATTGTTAACTCGTTACTTGTCTTTAACCGCACGGAAACACTTTAGAAATGTTAGAGCAATGCAATGTACCAGGTTACATTTCGAGAAATTTTTGGGTTTTCATTCGCCAACATTTCCTATTAGGCGTCGCGCGTCGGTGCACTGACTCTCTGATGAATGAAACCTCAATCTCTGATGAGTGATGAGCACTTGAATACGAGCGACAACATTGAGGAAGGTTAACACTTACAACTACTATAGACATCGCGCGCGCGTGGCGCCGCAGACCTACACACATATATATATATATATATATATATATGTGTGTATGAAAAATAGTTTTCGTGCTCGATGGTCCATGTGTCGTGCGCGGCCGAGGCTGTACAGCTCCGCGCGGCCGAGCAGCGGAGCGCTCATGAAACATGATGGAAAGAAACGGAAAATATATTAGTTTTGAGAGCTTCACTTTCGTGCGCTCGAAATAAACGGTCAAATTATGACAAAAACGTAAGATGAATCGTTTACCTGTACCACTCGCGAATCGAATCCGCGATGGCGCGTGCTCATCTTTTGAGATGGACTCGCAACAATAACAAACGTGTCCCAACATAGACATTTGTGAAGATAGATAGCTTAACAAATCGCCCTCGATATCATTGCGTATATTCAGAGATGTCATAGTTTAACAACCATCCGGCCTTATAATAACAAATTAATGTTAAAGTGCCGATGACGAGGCGCGAGGCGGGCCCTGCACCGGCGGTGTACACCCACAGGATTAAATCTGAGGAGAGCGTCACGGCGGTGAGCGGCGCCCAACGCTAAATACTCAAACTTGTCGTTTTGATGTATTTCTAGCGGTGGAACTGACGGGAACGCCTGATTGTCTTGTACATACATAAACACTACGAAATGCTTATTATAGTCATACAGTGAAGTACATGCCCTATCCTTTGTTTGTCCCGTGGCGGCTGGAACACGTATCGAAGGCGGCCGCTCGGCCGCTCGACCTTGGCGGGCGAGGCGGCCGACGACCCCGGCCGCGCGCCCGCTCGATACCTGAACTTATTGGCGCTCGCGAAAACCACCGGCGCACCCGCGGCTCCGGCTCCCCGGCCGCAGCGGAGCCGGCCCGGCGCGGACCCGGTTGTAGCTATTCGAAAAAGAACCACTGCAATTTGGGCTGCCAACTGTGCATTCGGAAGCAGCGGAGAGCTGCTGCAAACCGGCAGGCCCGCGGCGCTGCATAAATACCTGTAACTATATTCGCTCGCAGTTCTTGACGCAGCGAGATAAATGCCCGCCAAATGACTTATATATTTTATACATTCGAGTAAGCTCTGGACTGCGATCTCACCTGGTGATGATGCAGTCTAAGATGGTAGCGGGCTAACCTGATAGGGGTATGGTAGACCCACAGTCCTGATTGGTGTTTCGCGACTTCGTGCCAGAACGCTAAATCGCTCGGCGCACGTCTTTGTCGGGAGTCGAACCGACGACTTCCAACTTTATAATCCGACAACGCACGCGCTGCGCCGCGGGGGCCGCCAGCACCAGACAGATATAACACTAAGAGCAGAGGTCGCTCGGGGAGCCGGGTACATGACGAGTTGATAACCGCGTGTTTGAAAATTAAGATAATTTGTGCCGAGGCATAGCAGATGTTACGTTTTATCCACTCGCTAGTTCTGCTGTAAAACTAGGATAAGGCGTAGTCGCAACGACAAGATCTCGTTTCACGTACAACTTTATAGAATCTACAGATACACTCATATGTTTTACCCATACTAAGAAAGAAAAAATGATATTTATTTGCCAAAAAACACTACAAAGTAGTACATCCGTTGAGGTGCCGTACACTAGGTAATCCTGTATCGTGGGGCCCAATTCATCGCTATTAACAACTTCTGTTTACAGTAGACGCTCGGATGCAGAGACAAATAAATTAAGATTTATGCAAATATATATAGATGACAAATTATAAAAGTTCTAAAAAATAAATGTAGCATTTCAGTTAAAGTTAGTACAGGTTCAGAAAAGCTACCTTTGAGAAAAGTTAAATATAAAAATATTCCAACCCAGCCCCCGCAGGCCGTGCGCCGGAGATGCGGCGGCGGTACACTCGGGTTCGACCCGGGGCCGGCCGCGGTGGTATCGACCCAGCGCGGGGTCGGCGGCCGGCGCAGCTGGCGCGCGGTCGCTGACCCGCGCTGCTGATGCTCCGCGGGCTGCTGCGCGCCGGCGACGGCCGCTCCGTTACCGTGCATCATTCGCGCGACCAGTATTATCTATCATCGTTCTATAAAAATAAAGAAATGCACAAAAATAGAAAATTCGTGTAATAAGAAATACCATATAGCCAAATGAGTATTTGGAGTAGTTGTTAATGGTCGACCGATGTAAGACGATAACAGTTTTCGTTTTGCAAAAGTTCACCGGTTATTAAAGGCTAATTCATGAACGCTGGAGCCAATTTATTAATTGAACTGATAAATGAATGCGGATAACTTAGGTGACCGACCACTAACTCACTCGGTTGATCAACTGAGCTAACGATCCAAAAAATATTAAAGCGCCCGTGAACTCCAAAGTCGAATTGTGTTTCTGCTGCGAGCGCGCGAGAGCTGGCCGCGGCCGTCCAGTGCAGTGGGACTGTGCGCCGCTCGAACGCGTCACTGGTTTGATGCAGCCGGCGGCACTTTGATCTTCTCTGCGTTACATACGTGTCATTCTCTTATATGTTTTAGTTACTGTCATTATTTTATAATCTTTAAATTTCATATATAGTATTTTTCACCGTTAATTGAACGATCGCCCGGAAAGGATACCGAAATCTTTACTGGGCTTTCATTACCGCGACGGTTGCGACGTCGTCACTAGTATGTCGCATGGCTCGCGCTGTGCATTGGCGTCGCCTAGTAGTTGAGGACTGCCCCAAAATCTTCGCCTTCTATTCGGTGCAATGGAACAATTTAATAATGATGAAAAATTAAGAAAAACAATAAAAAAAGTAAACTTGCATGCTGGTAATTCGGACACTTCTGAATTTCGCGCTCGTTGCAATTGCGCTAAGAGTTGACCGCCGGCAGCCCGCGGCGACGACTTAGCGCAATAGCAATCGGGATGTACAGCGCACAGATTTCCCAACATGTCATCTTTGGCAGACGCAGGTGTTTTAGCGATCTCGTGCGAGGCAAAGTACGACTGTTGACCACTAGTGTAACATCGCTTATCGGAGCGTTTCGTAGTACCCGGTACATGTATTTTGGTCACTGTGTACAGCGTCTTCGGTTTACCTCAGTGTTGTAGGTATATTATAATTGCTATATTAATTACACGCGAGTTGAAGGACTCGACCGGCCTCCATAGGCACGAAGCCGCCCCCGCCATACATCTAAGTGATCGATCGCGTTTCGTACTTGATGGTGTTCAGAGAATGTCAGCAGGTCGTCGGTGTTGAGTCTTGGGTTGTTGGTTGGCGCGGCCTCGCCCGCGTCACTTCAGCGGCGCCGCGCAGCAAAACGACCGTGTGTCTCTATATCTGTTCTGTGATGCTTGTTGCCCAGTACATTTGATTAATATTTTCTGACTTAAAATCGTATCGACTTCGGACATTTCGCAACGCACTCCATTCATGACCAATACATTAGGAATATAATATAATTCAATAAAAATGCGATTGTCACAATCCTAACATTAGAAGTAAAAATAAACTTGTGTGGCGGCACGCTACTAGACCGTATAAATATAGAAAATCATTCAAAGATATATCTTTATAAAATTATATATAATTTTATAACAAACAAATGATAAATAAGCGCGAGTATGAAATATTACTCTAATTATTTAAGAGCTATCTTAGCTGTTAAATATAATTTTAAGTAGCATGTGAGATGATGATTAGAAAATCAAAAATTTACCTGGCTTAGTTTGTTGCGGGCTTCTTCTCAGACGGGGCGCGTTTGAACGTCGTTATAACCGTCAACTCACTACTTTGTAAATTATTGACGTGTCTTTAGTGCGTTATAAAGGACTATTTGAATAAAGATTATGATTAATTGATTTATAGATTGCTTTTCTACTTGATGATGGAATGGAATCCTCGGCCCGCCGCTCCTTCAGCAATCGCCGAAGGAACCGTGTGCCGGGGGTTCGTTACCAAACGACCTGTACCCGTTGTAATACGCGGTGTAATGTACGCTCGTGTGCGTCCGCAGTGGCAGGCAGCGAGCCGCCAGCAGCCCACGGCCAGGCCGCGAGCACCCGGTCCGGCGGCGGAGCGACCGGCCACAAGACGGAGAGCGCGCGGCAGCCGGGGCCCGCCGTGCGCGCCGCGGGGCGGGCGCCGGCCCCCCCGCGGCGGCGCTGGGTCCCGCCCTCCGTGCTGCGCCTGAGCGACGCCGACGACGCGCAGCACGACGTCATCCACCGCAAGGTGCGCGGCATCCTCAACAAGCTGACGCCCGAGAAGTTCCACAAGCTGAGCGACGCGCTGCTGGCGCTGCAGCTGGACTCGGACAAGGTGCTCAAGGGCGTCATCCTGCTCATCTTCGAGAAGGCGCTGGACGAGCCCAAGTACTCGTCCATGTACGCGCAGCTGTGCAAGCGCCTCAGCGAGGAGGCTCCGAACTTCGAGCCGCCCGGCCAGCCCTGCACCTTCAAGCTGCTGCTGCTCAACAAGTGCCGCGCCGAGTTCGAGAACCGCGCGCAGGTGCGTTACCGCCTGTCACTTGTGATTGTAACACGAGCCTCTCGCCGGGGCAACACAAATCAGTTCACATTTTGTTCACATGGCTGCTTTTCAAATTTTTACAGTAACTGATGTAATTTTTGCGTCCCTAAATTTGTAACATTCCGAATTACATCACCTCTTTTTATACAAATGATATATAAAAGGCAATCTCTCCATGGATTTGGCATCTTTCCTGTCTCAAAATATACTATCAACAAGTCATTCCGCAAGCGTGGCCAGGCGTGGCCAGGCTTTGCCGACAGCGGCGCGGGGCTTCGGTCTAGCCAATTCAAATCGGCGGATGTGCTTATGCACAGACCGTTCAGGATCTGTGGTAGGGTGAACACTGCCCCAGATCAATATACAAAATAACATCTCTCTGTGCCCTAGTGTCACAGATGTTCCGGTCGGTCCCATTCCGCCGGAGACGCCCTCGGCGTGGGTCGCCTTGGCCTGAAGCGCGAATGTGTCTGACCGTCGCACAGTGTGTCCCGCGCGGGGCTGCGTGACGAGCCTGCGGCGCCGCTCGCGGGCCACACTTGTATAAATTCCGTCTTCGCTTCTTCGTTCGCCAACACGCCTATACTGAAGTAGTGCATAATGTAATAATAGAGTTCACGACACGGGGCTCTACTGTGTTCCTCATTGCGGCCCTGAACCCCTCGCTTCACGCAACATTCTAGTTGTAGTGCCGCGAGCCGGCGGCTGAGCCAGTGTGCGCATTGCAGGCGTTTGCGGCGTTCGAGGACAAGGCGCTGGCGCCGGAGGAGGAGGAGAAACGGCACCTTGCCAAGTGCAAGATGCTGGGCAACATAAAGTTCATCGGCGAACTGGGCAAGCTGGAGATCCTGGCCGAGTCCATCCTGCACCGCTGCATCCAGAACCTGCTCGCGCGCCGCGCCGTCGCCGAGCACCAGGAGGACCTGGAGTGCCTGGCGCAGCTGGTGCGCACCGTCGGCCGCGTGCTGGACTCCGAGCGCGGCCGCGGCCTCATGGACCAGTACTTCCGGCGCATCGAGACGCTGTCGAGCGCGCGCGAGCTGGCGCCGCGCCTGCGCTTCATGCTGCGCGACGTGGTGGAGCTGCGCCGCGCCGGCTGGGTGCCGCGCGCCGCCGCCGCCGCCTCCGCCGAGGGGCCCGTGCCCATGCACCAGCTGCGCGCCGACGACGAGCCGCGCCGCGAGCGCGAGCGCGAACGCGACCGCGAGCGCGAGCGGGACCGCGAGCGCGACGCGCTGTTCCGCGGCGGCCTGCGCGCGCGCCCGCTGGACGACGTGCTGGCGGGGCTGGCGCTGCAGCAGCCCACGCAGCACGACAAGCTGTTCGGCAACGGCTTCGCGCCGCGCGACTTCCGCCAGCGCTCGGCGCCCGGCTACTTCCCGCGCTACAAGCAGCAGCAGCAGCAGCAGCAGGGCGCGGCCCCCGGCAAGGAGCGCAAGGCGGCGCGCGTGGCGCCGTCCACGGGCCTGCAGGACGTGCAGATGCGGCCGCCGTCCAACGCGCTGCTGTTCACCGCCAACCGCCTGTCGCGGCCCGCCGCCGCCGCGCTGCCGCTGGCGCCCGCCGCGCTGCCCGCCTTCGCCGCCAAGCAGCCGCTGCTCAAGGAGCCCGCCATCGCCATCAAGCCCGCGCCCGACAAGCGCGACAAGCCCAAGAAGGACAAGGTGAGTGCGCGCCGCCCGCACTGACGTCACGTATACTGACACCGCGGCGCACCCGGCGTCGCTCGCCGCACATTTCGGCTCTGATGTGCGGTCGGCGTACGTTTGTGCTCACGGCGCACTCCTCATGTGCGTGACATGACCTTAACGACGCTCTGCCATTTGTTTTAATTCAATACTTACTTTTTATTTTATTTTATAAGGAAAACTTACAACTAATAGAAAAGTAAATAGATATTAAAGCTACTTACAAGTTTTTACAAATAGAAATAATAATAATAAAACAAGAAAAACTCAACTGGGAAGAAAAAGAACCCGGTCAACGAATAATTTACCTAAAATGTGTGATTTTATTAAAGATTGCGTTTTGGGTCTACGAATAGTGGTGGCAGTGGGGCAAAAAATGTCAAAATTTTTGTTATATTTAAAAATTGTATTAAAAGATTAAGGCGCGATCTAAGCAGTCAGGAACTTGGTATGCGTGCGTGGTGTCTGTAACAGTGAGAAGGTTGGGGGGTAATGGGGATTTTAAATGATAACTTCCCAAGAAGCTGCGCACAATCTACTACGTTATTATTGATATTGCTAAGATACGAAATATCACTTATATGTCTTCGAGTGGCGAGTGGTAAGGGGTGTAGCCGGCACTAATACCTTCAGAACTCATATTAGATTTGAGTTTAAATTTGTACTTGAGGAATCGAATATGATTTTTGATGCCTTGCTTACAATTTGGTCCACATGTTTATCGTACAGGAGCTTACTGTCAACTGTAACACATAGATCTCGTATGGTAGATACACGATCGAGCTCTCGACTCTTTAACATGTAAGTGCATCTATATACATCGTGCTGATATGACAAAGCATTTAGAGACGTTTAAGTCCAATCTTTTAACTTTACAATATCGATGTAACGTGCGCCGCGCCCGCAGGGCCTCAACAAGGAGGAGGCGTGCCGCCTGGCCATCGAGGCGGTGGGCGCGCTGGCGGCGCGCGGCGTGCAGCCGCCCGACCCCGACCCGCCCGAGCCGCCCGACGGCGCGCCCGACCCGCCCGACGCCGCGCCCGACGCGCCCGACCCGCCCGACCCGCCCGACGCCGTGGAGCCCGACGACGAGCCCGCGCTGCAGCGCCTGCGCGACCTGCAGCTGCCCGACAAGGTGCGCGCGCGGCGCCCGGCCGCCCCAGCCGACCACTGTACTGAGCTGACTTGTTGCATCACGAACCACGCGGGCGTGCAGGTGCTGCGGCGCGTCATCGCCGCCGTGCTGGAGCACGCGCTGACGGCCGACGCGGGCGCGGCCGACGCGGGCGACGCCGAGCCCGCCGACGCGCTGTGCTGCGCGGCGGCGCGCGTCGTGCGCGGCGTGCGGCGCGCGCCCGTGGCCGACACGCTGCGCGCGCTGGTGGCGGCGCGGCCCGCGCACCCGCGCATGCCCGTGCTGCTGGCGCACGCCGTGCGGCACGGGCTGCTGGCGCTGGGCGAGCTGGGCGCGTGGTGCGAGGGCGCGCCGCTGCTGCTGGAGACGCTGGTGGCGCTGCGGCGCGCGGCGGGCGGCGCGCGGCTGGCCGCGCTGGTGGCGCAGAGCAAGCTGAACGTGTGCGCGCTGGTGGCGGAGCGCGAGGCGGGCGCGGCGGCGGCGCTGGCGGCGCTGGAGGCGCGCGGGCTGGGCGCGCTGGCGCCGCAGCTGCGCGTGCGCGCGGCGCTGGCGCGGCAGCTGGCGGCCGAGCCGGCGCCCGCGGCGCTGTACCGCTGGATCCGCGGCAACGTGGACGCGGCGCTGCGGCGCGACGCGGGCTTCGTGTCGGGCGCGGTGGCGCTGCTGGCGCAGCACGTGTCGGCGGCGGCGGGCGCGCTGGGCGGCGCGGACAAGGCGGCGCTGGAGCGCGAGCGCGCGCTGGCCGAGGAGTACGCGCCGCTGCTGACGGCGCTGCTGGAGGGGCGCGCCGAGCTGCAGCTGGCGGCCGTGTACGCCGTGCAGCTGCACGCGCACGCGCACCGCTACCCCAAGGGCATGCTGCTGCGCTGGTTCATGTACCTCTACAACCTGGAGGTGTGCGAGGAGGACGCCTTCCTGCGCTGGCGCGAGGACGTCACCGACGCCTACCCCGGCAAGGGCGAGGCGCTGTTCCAGGTACGCGGCCGCCGCAGCCCTGACCGCGGTTAGGGCTTCGCCGATATGATCGATTTATTGTTTACTAGCTGTTGCCCGCGACTTCGTGTGCGTAGAATTGCTGATTTCCCGTGATTGCCCTGCTTCAGAAAATAAGCTACAGGCAAATGTCAAATTGCCGATTTTCGTGTTTCTAAATTAAAAAACATAGGACTTTCATACAAACTTCGGATGAAAAAAATTCTAACCTTATTTCTTAAGCCCTAAAAGAAACCTATTTTCAAAATTTCACGCTTGTAGACTTCATAATTAAAAAATAAGCAAAAACTATCATCCCCTATTTTACCACCCTTAAACAAGTAATATTTAAAAAAAAATTGATGCACATGTTTTTTATTTATTATTATTAATTTTAATGCAAATTTTTGTGTCTCTAACCCTAAAAACAAAGAAATTTCATACAAACTTCCAACCCCTATCTTACCCCTTCGGGGTGGAATTTCCAAATATCCTTTCTTAGCTGACATCTCTTAACTACCAACTTGCTAAATTATAGCTTTATACGTACAATAGTTTTTGAGATCTCGTGTTTAATCAGTATGTCAGTAAGTCAGTATGTAAGTGACCTTTCGCTTTTATATCTATAGATTTACATTTGAAAAGAAATTTAATTTATTAATTTTCATTATGTTTGTACCAAATCTGTGATAACGAGCACTCGCACGGGAGGTTCACTCCAGAGGGTCTCTCCCCGCTGCCTGCGGCAGATGCGAGTGAGACGATTCTGTAAAGTGGAATTGGTCAAAAGCGGAGAGATCTCAATTAGCCCTGGATGTGTCCCGCCCCAGTGGAGTGGTGCGTTATCTACGACTGACGCGCCCCGCAGGTCAACACGTGGCTGACGTGGCTGCAGCAGCAGGAGTCGGAGGACGAGGAGGCGGAGGACTAGCCGCCGACACCGCACCGCTTTCATTTGCGCTCATCTCATATAAATATAATTAAGCCAAATAGTTTAAATAGCTACCCTCGTTACCCTTTAGCGCTCGCCGCGTTAAATAGGTCAATTTTAGGTTAAACTAAACTACGTAAACGAATGTTAGTATCTCGAGATAATTTTTTGTAGACCTTTTACTCGATTTTGATACTTTTACAAATGTATACAATGTATAGTGTTCGTCGAATGATTGCACCGCCCCCCCCCCCCCCCCCGCGCCCTCTCCCCCGCGCCACCCGCCGTGAGCGTGTTTTAGTTAAAATTGTAAAAAGATATCGAGAAGTTAAATCAATGTTTATTATTGTCATCGTGAGCGATTTATTTACAAAACTAAATGGACGTAGCGGATAACTGTAAGAATGCTTAAACTTCATTGTATTATCAGATTTTAGGGTTTTATATCGAAATAAGCAGAAAACTACAAAAAAAATCCTCAGACTTAAGAAATGTATGTTGATTGAGTGACTTGTAATAAAAGTTGTGAAGTGATGCAAACCTAAACTAAGTACCATTGGTCAATATGTATTCAGAATGAGAATAAAGTTCAGTGTAATTTATTACATTATGTGGTGTTTCCCTTCCCGGCCCCCGCCCCCCGCCGCCCCCGCCGCTACCGCCAGCGCTGGACGACTACCAGCCAGTGCTCCGGACACGACAGCCCAAGCTAGGCGACCTGTATTTGTCTGTACCGTATCGAATTTTTTTTCCACTACAAGTTAGCCCTTGACGGCAATCTCACCTGGCAGTGGTGATGCAGTCTAAGATGGTAGCGGGCTAACTTGTTAAAGGTATGGTAGACCTCATTGGTTTCTACGCGACATCGTGCCGGAATGCTAAAACGCTTGGCGACACGTGTTTGTCGGTAGAGTGGTAACTAACCACGGCCGAAGTCTCCCACCAGATCAAACTTTAGCCGGGAATCGGACCTCCCAAATCCCAAGGCCTCCCAGGCCGCCAAAGATGGATGGATGATGATGCATCCCAAACTGCGCACCGCCATCTGCTACTACCAGCCAAAACAGAAACATTTACAATTCTCGTGGGAATAGTTGGCAAGGGTCACCAGACAGCAGATTTGGCCGCGCAGGCTGGCGCGGCCGGACGCGGGAGGCTCGGTCATAAGGTTTACATGTAACGCTAATTCTTAAAATTCGTTTCCGAACTCGGCAAGCTGCCGCACGGCCCCGAATGCTTCCAGGTGAGGTGCTGAGGTGCCAGGGTGTGCTGCATCGAAGCATTGCGTGTTTGAACACTTCCTCTGACTCCGTGCAAACTACACAGAGAACTGTCAGTTTTTTTGGAATAAGTGTTTTTACTTGCCGCAGTGATCCTTTACAAATTAAGTTGTTAGCTCTGGTTTAGTTGAAGGAGTGTCCCCGTTAGTGCGGGTTCAGCCCCGGTATGGCCTTGCCTTATTGACTCTCAATTGTGCTTCTCTAAAGCTTCGAGCGTGTGGACCGAGCGCGTTCTGTTCAGGAGTTTAGGTAACGGCAAGAATTTTTTTTTTTTTATTTACTACAAGTTAGCCCTTGACGGCAATCTCACCTGTTAGGGGCATGGTAAACCCACACTCCTAATTGGTTTCTACGCGACATCGTGCCGGAACGCTAAATCGCTTGGCGACACGTCTTTGTCGGTAGGGTGGTAACTAGCCACAGCCGAAGCCTCCCACCAGACCAGACTCGAGCCGGGAATCGAACCCAGGACCTCCAACTTTAAAATGCAACAGCGCACGCGCTGCGCCACGGAGGTCGTCAATAAAGAATGAAACGTGCTTAAGTTGATAAATCTGAGTATCTATTTTTATTGCATTTTTATGATATAGTATGAAATGAACTAAAACAAGATCTTTCGAGATGTAGTTTCATGTAAAAGAAAACTGAAATCACGCTGTCGCTGTACATTTAGGATTTGTTCGTTTAGATGCCAATGTGGCTTACAAAAATGAGACATGAACAGGTACATTCCAAGTATTTTCTGGTTTATTGTTGTAGCTGTAAACAATGCAACTCTCGTAAAGATGTAGACACGCTGGAATTTCGGCGTAGTATTTTGTTCCAAAAGTTCAGCATTGATAAGTGGCAGTGGCCAAGTCCTACGTAGAGTTATCAGTGAGTTGAAACCATCCTATGGTAGGGGAATCCATTGGTTGCTGTAGTTAGAAGGATGTTGATGTGGAGGATTGGTTGATGAAGTTTCTCAGTTTCTCTGGATGAAGTTTAAAGCCAGGTAATTACTATCACCAAAATACTTTCTGCACAGTTCTGAGTCCAAAAAAGAATAATTAATTTAGAGAATACTTTATTACATAATGTTCCATGTAAATGTTATATGCAGTGCAAAATTTTCTACAGCTCATGTTATGTGCACCGCGTTGCTCCTTATAGTTTAGAATCCACTGTGCTCCATGACCAATGGAGCTGAAATCAAAGAATGTACGGCGTCATATTAATTAGATCAACATCTATAATCATAATATATAATGATAAATATTTTATTTTTCAATACCATTATTCTATTCAGAAGTACTAGTTTGATTGGATTTATTATTATTGTTGAAATTATACCTCCTGTAGCACATTATGAAAATCAGGTTTATCTTTGATGTCCTACACAGTACTTAACTTTACCTTTTATTTAACTTTGTTCAGGAAATTTAAGTAATTATATACACAGAAGTGTTTTGTTTTAACTAGCCTCTGGTGGTAAGGTGCTGCAGCGGAGACCCTGCACCAGACCACAAAGCTTTGGTAGATTTCTATAATAGGTGAAGTTGGTTCTATATAAATAGTACAAAATTGGTGCACAAAAATCTCTTAATTTTACAATGATGAAGTTCTTGATAACGTTGTTTTACACAAATAATTTACATAGTGGCAGGTGAGACCTGTTAGAATTATTAGTATTCAAAGTAACTAAACAACCTTAAAATATTTACTTTTTATTGCTGGTCTGAATTAAACCAGCATAGCGATACCACCTCTCCTAGGGACCTAATGACTATAATTAGTAGTCATACACAGAGGTTTGATATTGTTTCAGATAAAACCGTGTTGTTTATGATATCTCCAGGATCTCAGTATGAGATTTGAACTTTTAAGTCGAGCATTTTAGTCCTGTGACACCTGAGCCTGATTTCGTTTTGTCCTAGGTAGGTAGGTACTAACCTATTCGAATCGCTGCACACAAGACACAGAATGTTATAACACTATTAATAGTATTTTCTCTTGCTTGACGTTTTTCCTCCATGGGATCAACTCTCTCTCCGAATGGTAAACGAAACATGATGCGTTCGAACAATACAAATTTCAATAAGAATAGATTTTTATCTCTAAAATTTTGTTCACATTCAGTATATTTTACTTATCAATAACTCTGTAATCTGTGGAAACACAGTACAATATTTTTTTTATTAACTTATCTTTAAGCTTTACGGCTCTGGGTTCTAGCTCCTTTGGATCAGTGCCAATCATAGAGTACATTAGTATTAGAGTCTGGCTAATGAAAGTAGAGACTCGAATTATTTGCAAACTTTTTATATGGCAATACATAAACAAGTGTCAACTACATTTTACCCCAACAAATTGCAAAAGCAGTATGGCCATGAGGTTTTGAAGAAGGTTTGATTAAATAGTCGTTTGAGAGCATTACAACAGAGGATTGGAAAGAAATGTGTCATCATGTCATGCATGTTGATATTAAATGCAAAGAAAGAGATGCAACCGTGACGACTAAACCGTCACGCTGCAATGACCTACCCTATATATATCCTACTCTATGGCAATGACTGAACCGATTTGGCACAGAGATATATAATGATCTGAAATAACACAGACTAAGTAGTCTATGTGTTATTTCAGATCATATATAAGTATATTATATATTATAAGTATATTATATATTATAAGTATATTATATTACGAAAAATAATAGTTCTCGCGAGAATAAAAATCCTTAATCCACGCAAACGAATTCGCAGGAATCAACTAGTTTTCATTTTATTTCCATTTGTGCACTTGTTCATGCTGATAAACAGTAGTGTGCAATCTATTTCAATAAAAATAATTCTAAAGTATTAAATTATGTTAATCCAGGTTTGTCACACTAATTTTGGGTTTGCCATACGCACAATTTTTATATTTGCCGCTCTTTTCCAGTATCTACTGTCGAAACTCAGACTAGCACCTCGGATTAAGTAGAAGAAACAGTGATGAATTGTAAAGCCATAAAAAGAGAAAACAAAAAAAACTGATAAATGTGGAGTGAAACGTGTTTAAATACGTATTATTTCAGAAAGTTCAGACAAAACATCATATTATTTATCTCATACAGAGCGGTCGATTACTGACACTGTTACCAATGTTACTAAAAAAGGGAGCTAAAGTATAGATATCCGGTACTCGCGTACGGGGGTGGTAGTGGGAGGGGTGGAGGTAGGGTGTACCCCCCCCCCCTTTGTCGGAAATGTATAGTTTTTGAGTAATATTTTTTTTTTATAAATCATAACCTTACAACTTTTACATAGGAATATTGACATATTTAATAATTATCCTGTGTTAAATATACCTTTTTGGTGGCATTTTATGTTCCAATCTAACCTAACCTAGCTTCTTAAAACCGATTTTGACCATTGTATTAAATATCCTATGTTAAATATACCTTTTTCATGTCAGATTATAGGAGACGCCTCGCTCCGCTCGGCTCTCACTGGGTTTTTATGTTCTATCTAACCTAACCTAGCTTCTTAAAGCAGATTTTGACCATTGTATTAAATATCCTATGTTAAATATACCTTTTTCATGTCAGATTATAGGAGACGCCTCGCTCCGCTCGGCTCTCACTGGGTTTTTATGTTCTATCTAACCTAACCTAGCTTCTTAAAGCAGATTTTGACCATTGTATTAAATATCCTATGTTAAATATACCTTTTTCATGTCAGATTATAGGAGACGCCTCGCTCCGCTCGGCTCTCACTGGGTTTTTATGTTCTATCTAACCTAACCTAGCTTCTTAAAGCAGATTTTGACCATTGTATTAAATATCCTATGTTAAATATACCTTTTTCATGCCAGATTATAGGAGACGCCTCGCTCCGCTCGACTCTCTCTGGGTTTTTATGTTCTAACCTAACCTAGCTTCTTAAAACAGATTTTGACCATTGTATTAAATATCGTATGTTAAATATACCTTTTTATGTCAGATTATATGGGACGCCTCGCTCCGCTCGGCTTTCAATGGGTTTTTATGTTCTAACCTAACCTAGCATCTTAAAATATATTTTGACCTATGTATTAAATATCCTACCTCGCTCCGCTCAGATCCAATGGTTTATGTTCTAACCTTTTAAAATATTTTTTGACCTATAATATGATAATTATCCTGTGTTAAATATACCTTTTTGCTATGATAGTGGTAAATGAAACAATGGAAGTTTTATTTTAATCACTTAATTAATTTTATAAACGTTTTATAGCTTGCATTATTTCAAGGAACGGATCCTTTTTATATTTTTCAACATTTTGCCTCAACACGTATTCAACTACTACATCTGCAAGCTAAAGCCAAGTGTAGTGTATGCGCAAACGCGGGTAGGTAAACAGTCTCTCACTTGCCGTGGCAGTGAGCGTGCGTGCGCATAACCTACATTGACTTGAGTATCGGAAAGCGTGTTTTATTTGTAAAATAGACATTACAAGTGGCGACGAGGATAAAAGTGAGTACATGATAACCCTAATTTAACGAGAAAAATTTAAAATGAAGGAAGGAACAGTACTCGTAATTATTATTTGTTGCTTATCAGTTGTTTACGTTTAGTTTCGGTTCATAGCCTTTCAGAAATTGTTGTAATTATACCTAATAGAACACAAACACTATTTTAATGCACGCTCATTGCACAAAAAGTTACAATTATAGATCAGAATGAAATTTGAACCGAGTAAATACGTAAAAACTTTTGTGGCATAAACAAATCTTTATCATTACCCTTCATTGTTTAATGGCCATGCATCGTATGAAATAGAGAAAATAAGGCCACGCATATGCAAAACTACGGTTAAAGAGACGTTTAAGAAATATATTGTGCACGTATGGAACCTAATGGTACTTACCTACCTACCTTTAATCAGTGAAATCGATAAATTGATATAATGAGTTAATTATGACAGTCGCAATGAGGAAGATATTTCATACAATATGTAGATAATATTTCTTATAACTTTATTACGAAATTCGGTTTTCGGAAAAATTTAAAATATAACAGTTTGAATAATAATTCAATGGGGTTTGGACGAAGTAGAAAATAAAGGTAGAAAAATTACATTTTGATTATCTAATTGAATGATCAGTTCAAAGATTTCAAATGCATATATTTTTGTTACATTAAAATTATTATTTTATTTTCTTATTTAATATCTGATATTGTAAACATTATTGATTTATTAACATGTAAAATTATAACAACAGATACGTTACAATACTTAAATTGAGTACTTATCTATTTATATACTTGCACAATTGATATTGAGATGATTCAGTTATAAGAAAGGTTAAAGGCCACGCAATGAGTACATAATAAAAGGCCACGCAGATTAATTAACAACCTATAATATTTCAAGGGGTTAAAGGCCACGCAATGAGTACATAATAAAAGGCCACGCAGATTAATTAACAACCTATATATTTCAAGGGGTTAAAGGCCACGCAATGAGTTCATAATAAAGGGCCACGCAGATTAATTAACAACCTATAATATTTCAAGAGGTTAAAGGCCACGCAATGTTTAAATAATAAAGGGCCACGCAGAATAAATAACAACTTATTTATTTCAAGGGACTTATATACGTCTTAAGTAACATATTAACAATTTTAATATGTATACTTATAAAATTAAGTCCATGCAATGAAGTATGATAGGGCTACGCAGTTGTAATACTGTTACTGATTTTCAGTAAAAAGCCACGCACAGAGAGAGATAAAAGTTAACATTTGCTTCCTGTTTCGGGCTTTGCTCCAAAGCATGAAACAGGAAGAAGAAGAACAATTTGAATGATTTCTCTACTAAGGTTAAGAAATCAAGCCGAAAAATGTCAATTCCAAAATGTCGATTAGTCGAATTGAAGAAAAATTACTTTAGACTTAATCATCAGTAAATCAAATGCATTATAAGTTGTAGCCAGACAATTAGATCAATTTAAAAATGTAATGACAAATGATACTAAGAATTTTAACAAAGCAGATATAAATAAAATCGAAAACAAGAAAAAAATAATAACAAATTTATTTATTTATTTGAGTCTACAAACAAAGCCACAGTTTAATATATTTATATAACAATCCAGTTTACACCTAATATTAGTTACCGTGGCGTCAACCACGTAAACCACAGATACTATTTAAGTGGACCGATTACAAAATCCAAATTAATTTTACAAAAAAAAAAAACCGCGAAGATGAAAATACGTAAATCTGACAACTTACAAATGAATAATATATTATTTTTAGTTTTGTATAACCATTTTCCTATAAGTGCTAATACGTGTAGAAAATTTATCAATATTATTAAAGTTCTTATTATATGATTGTGTCATTCGATGCAATGGAGCACGACTGCGACATTTAGTAGTGGCAAAGAGCTGATGTATTCGAGTGCTTCGTATAGGTGTTCTTAACGGTACCCTATAGGAATAGGCTTCCTAGTTAAAGCAATACAGTCATATTTATTATGACAAAGGTCATATAGAAACATCGCTTCAAGGTAATTTCGCCTAGAATTTAAGTAAAACCTACTTGGTTTTTATTTTATAAGAAGTTGGTTATAGGAAGAGTGACTACGAGTAAATGTATAATGCATCCTGCGCAAAAAATGATTTTGTACTCTTTCAATACTCTTGTCATACTTATCATAGTAAGGATTCCAAATGCAAACGGCGTATTCTAATTGTGAGCGAATCGATGACTTATTTATATAGGTGTATAAGAAGCTCTTTTGAAATTGTTGCTAGCTCTCATTAGAAGCCCATACATTTTATAAGCTTTATATATAATATTTTGAATATGTATATCTAAATTTAATTTACAATATAATGTTATTCCCAAATCTTTAATATTGTCAACTTTTACAAGATTAACTCCACATAACGAGTATGTATAGTTGTTAGAAGCGTTATTTAGTAAAATTGATATGCTTACATTTATTCAAACTTAAATTTAATTTATATTCTGTAAAAAAAAGCTGTAAAGCTATGTTGAAGAAGACTATGGTCCTCTGATGATTAAATAGTTTTAAATATTTTAGGGTAATCTGCATAAAGGGGAAATTTGCTATGTTTGAAACATTTATGTATGGTAAGAATTGACCCTTGTGGAACACCAGAAGTGATCACAACCAGCCTCGGATCATATCCATTAATTACAACTTTTGAGTGCGATTTGTTATGTAGATTTGAGCCATCGCTAGAAGTCACCACGTATACCGTTATATGCTCTCAAAGGCTTTATGAAAATCTGTATAAATGCTGTCTGTTTGTTTATTGCTATCCAAATTTTCAAATAATTGTGACGTAAAAACAAGAAGATTAGTTACTGTGTAAACCGTATTGTTGTGAAATAATCATGTAATGCAGCACAGGATAAATACAATCATGGACTATCCTTTCGAAAACTTTTGAAGGCAGAGGTAGGATAGAAATCGGTTGATAGTCTCCTTTTGAACCTCCTTTATGTATAGGCACTATACGCGCCATTTTCCGATTATTAGGAAAAATACCTTGTTTTAAACACATACTGTATAAAATATACAGAGGCTTACAAATAGTAGCAGCTGTGGACTTAAAAAAGATTGGAGGAATATAATCCAAGCCCGACCCTTTTGTAACATCTAATCTATTAAAAGCCTTACGTACATTATCGATAGTGATAATAACACGACTAATGATATCACATGTTGTTTTAACTTCATGTATCTGCTCAGTGTCACCCATGTTAAATTTCATCCTCACCACCTGGATGCCTGGTATTCTTCCACCACCCGCTATTCCAGGTCATTTCTGCCACGCACTTGCAAATTGTGGAACCAGCTTCCATCTTCTGTGTTCCCTAATAGTTATAATATGGGGATCTTCTAAGGGCGGATTAACAAATTGCTCAAGGGCCAGCAACGTATTGGTTCCTCTGGTGCTGCAAATGTTCATGGGCGGCGGTAATCACTTACCATCAGGTGACCCGCCTGCTCGTTTGCTCGCTATGTATAAAAAAAAAATGTTAAAATCACTGTTTAAATTTGACGGTACAGTGAATAAATCGTTCCAACAAAAATCATCGAACAAAATGTAGTAGATGCGAAAGCCCCAACCTGAAAACAACAACAAATCTGAAATTGACTACATTTTCAATCTGAGTAAAAACGAAAATGAAAAATTGCTGCTGATATTGACACTATATTCGGTTTGCAGAAGAAGGCTGTTCGTGCGATATACAAATTAGGTCCTAGTGAGTCATTAAGAGATAAAGATTATAAAATAATGACAGTGCATAGTCAATACCTTACTAAGGACAATAGCGGGATAGTATTGTTTGCTGATGATACATCACTCGTTTTTAAAATTAAACGACGTGAAACAAATGTTGACGAGGTAAACAACTCTCTCGCGAAAGTAGTACATTGGTTTGAGGCTAATAACTTAGCACTTAATGGGAAGAAAACAAAGTGTATTAAATTCACGTTGCCCAATGTTAAACAGGTGAAAACCAGTGTACTACTTAATAATGAGGAATTGGATCTGGTAAATACGGCTACATTCTTAGGCATAACGTTAGACGCTAAACTTCAATGGGGTCCACATATAAATAATTTATCGCACAGACTTAGCTCTGCTGCTTACGCGGTAAAAAAGATCCGTCATTTGAAGGATATAGAGACTGCCAGACTTGTATATTTTAGCTACTTTCACAGCATTATGTCATATGGTATTTTATTATGGGGTAATGCTGCTGATATAGACACTATATTCGTTTTGCAGAAGAGGGCTGTTCGTGCGATATATAAATTAGGTCCCAGAGAGTCATTAAGAGATAAATTTAAAGATTATAAAATAATGACAGTGCATAGCCAATATATATATGAAAATTTAATGTATGTTCATAAAAATATTGATAAATTCAAGAAAAAAATGGACTGTAACGCACTGAACATCAGAAGTAAAAGTAAACTTGTAGTACCATTTAGTAGGCTGCACAAAATTAGTAACTCATTCAAAGGAAATTGTATTTTATTCTATAACAAATTACCTATTGATATCTTGGAGATGTCTATCAATAAGTTCAAAGTTTTTATAAAACGAAAGCTTGTAGAAAAATCATATTATGATATTAAGGATTATATAAACGATAAAAAAGCTTGGGTGTGAATTGCTCTATCTCCATAGGTACTATAGTTTATTATTAATTTTATTCATTATGTGAGATGGTGATAACGAAAAAAAAGAAAAACCCCGGCTAAGTTTGTTGTGGGCTTCTTCTTAGACCGGGGCGCGTTTGGAACCCTCATAGCTTTAGTTTTAAGTTTACGAATATAGTTATCACCATGAAATAACTACTGTGTAAATTATTGACGCGTCAAAAGTGCCTTTTTAAGGACTATTTGAATAAAGATTATTTTGAATTTGAATTTTGAATATAAATATGAAAATATAATGTATGTTCATAAAAATATTGATAAATTCAAGAAAAAATGGACTGTAACGCACTGAACATCAGAAGTAAACTTGTAGTGCCGTTTCGTAGGCTGCATAAAATTAGTAACTCATTCAAAGAAAATTGTATTTTGTTTTATAATAAATTACCAATTGATATCTTTAGTTGTCTATCAATAAGTTCAAAGTTTTTATAAAACGAAAGCTTACAGAAAAATCATATTACGATATTAAGGATTATATCAACGATAAAAAAGCTTGGGTATGAATTGCTCTATCTCCATAGGTACTATAATTTATTATTGATTATGTGAGATGGTGATAACAAAAAAAAAAAAAAAACCCGGCTAAGTTTTTTGTGGGCTTCTTCTTAGACTGGACGCGTTTGGAACCCTCATAGCTTTAGTTTTAAGTTCACGAATGTAGTTATCACCATCGAATCACTACTATGTAAATTATTGACGCGTCAAAAGTGCCTTGTAAACGACTATTTGAATAAAGATTATTTGAATTTGAATTGGAAATATATGAGACTGGTGAGTCCCAAATAGATTATATTTTCCACTTGGATGAAGACGAAACTATAAAGTGCAGTATCGGGGGAGTTACTATTCACATTTTGATAGATTCGGGAAGTAAATGCAACGTTATTACTGACAAAACACTGCAACTTATAATAGACAAAAGAGGCAAATCTCCCTTGGACCTATTTAATAAACGACAATTTAGAGACAAGATCCCCGCAGCACTAGACATGGAACACTAAATTATATGCGAAGAAGTGAGAGACAGGAATCTGCAAATGTAAGAAAAAGGAAAAGAGTATGGAGATGGTAAAAGGAAGGCGACAGATTGCAACTTGGAAATAGGAGGAAAAGTGTTGATGAAAAATGTAATCAAAGATAATAAGTTAATCTCTAATTTCAATCAAACTACGCAAACAATAACGGACGTGAATGGTGGCGATGTTCATATTCGGGATGATGAAATCGGGAAAGAATATCGCCGAAATAAACATAGTTCATTTGAAGAAAATGGACATGGACTGAACATACATGGACTGTGGTTAATGGAAATGGAAGTAATAATGATCTAGCAGCAAATGAACGAGCGTAATTCTTTGATGAGTAATTAATTAATTTGGTGTATAAGCGAATTGTTTTGAATACTGTTAAAACGAAGTAAAATCAAAATTATCTTGTTAAATTCTGTGACAATTACTTACATTTAAAACTTAATTAGTTATACGCCATGTTGTAGAGGTTTAGTTTAAACATTAGAAGTTTAATTGTGATTATCAATTATTTAAAAACAAATAAAAATAAAAAAGAGATGTAGTGTATGCGCAAACGCGGGTAGGCAAACAGTCTCTCACTTGCCGTGGCAGTGAGCGTGCGTGCGCATAACCTACATTGACTTGAGTATCGGAAAGCGTGTTTTATTTGTAAAATAGACATTACACCAAGGTCAAACGTAAAAGCGATCAAAAAAGTCCAAAAACAGAGCAGAAGTCGTCGGAAAAAAACAGTGAAAACACAATAAGAACTAAGAAACGGAATGACCATTGACATTGACGGACGTTAACAAAATGACCGTTGCAACCGTCATTTTGTTAACCGTTAAACACTTTTTTTTGTAACTAATTCACAAACTATACCAAAAACATATAGCTGCATTTCGTTATACGCAATTTTTAGTGAAATTTATTTTTATCGTAATTAATTCAATATGAATTTCCGCTATCTAAAAACAGTGAATAAGGTTCAAGTTTAACCCAGACAAGGCTCCTAAGCTAAAAACATAAGTAAAATCGAGTACCGGATATCTATACCCAACCCAAAAAGGGATTTCCGTTTTTTGGTTTGTTACTAGTTTCAGCATTCCGTAATTTTTTGGTTTTGCGTGTTATATTTGGGAAAAATTATTAGCAAAAATTTTGTTGTATATTGTGTTTCATTTGCTGCCACGCGGTGGCTGTATCTGTTTGTATTTAATATGATAGTGGGACTGGAAGTGAAAAGCAAGCAAGTATTGCCAATTCTCAACGAAAGGAAATGACCAGTGGAACTATGGGCACTTGCTCAGGAGTCAAAAATTTAATGTGCAGTGTAGTAAACCATATTGCATTTGGTATATTTATATTCTAAAGTTTTCAGATAATAAAGTTTCATTTATCTAAAAGCTCTGAAAATCTGATTATCGAGGCTAAAGTGTAAAGAATTGGTTTTCAACTATTGGATGTAATCTTAGCGATCTAATCTTACTTGTTCTCGCCTTGCTTGAAAGAGTAATGATATGCCTTTGTACCTTACGGACATGCCACAGGAGTCATATTAAAATTTATTTATTGTAGTGCAAAACAGATGACACTCCGTATAGAATAGTAATGGTCGTTAGAAATTGAACACAACAATCACACAGTAGGTAGGCACACAAAGAACACACAAACAACCCGAGAACGAGGAACTGACTAATGACCCGTGAACAGTCAGATCGTATGATGTAACGTTCCTAGATGTGCAGTGTTTATTTAAAAAGATGATTTGATCGACAGAACAGTTACGTACATATTATGTCAGTACTGTACAATGCGACACTAAATAAACGTTCTTATAAACAAAGGATGCACTTGCTTTCACATTGACTTCATTGAAAATACTTTGCTCAAATTATTTAAATTTATCTTTTCTGTTCAATGTTAGGGTTATGGATGATTATTAGATACCTATACATAAAATGGAATATCAAAATGTTGTAGTGTTGTTTGTGGAAAGGGAAACATTAAACACACAGTTTTTTTTATATTTTAAACCTTTGAATTTTTCGAAATAATAAATCCATACTAAAAATGTCCTTAATTTTTGCATATTACTGAAAAAGTTGAAATCCTGCACATTTTAACTAATCCGAATTTGAAAAGTATAGTAGTCTCTTCGTTACAGTTACCTCTCGTATGCAAACATCCATCGCTGCTTAAAAAACTGGACGTTATTCAAAATGTGGGTTTACGATAATATGTGGGGCGACGCACTAGCCCGCGGCGGCGGCTGCGGCCGGGACGAGCCAATGCGCGCACGAGCCGGCCAAGTGCGAGCTGCCGCCGCCGGCCGCCACGTCCGATTAATACAAAAAGCAACACTTCATTTTCTATTGTCTCAGCATAAACGACATCTGCGCACTCTCCTGCAGTCGCGTCATCGCGCCCGGCACCCAACCGAACATTCGTGGATAGCCCAATTTAATAGAAATTACATTTTAAGCTATTCGTGAAATTAAATAATCAGTCATCAGCCAAAAAATATAACATATTATCAGAAAGAACAGACTGCAATCTGAAGCGAGCGCTTACGCCCCAAATTAAGAATCAATCTCGTCGAGCACATCGCAACAGCAAGTGGAGCCATCGCCGTCCCGGCCGCGGCGGCGGCGAGCTCGCGGCGCTCGTCCGGGGAAAGGAAATAAATGAAAGTGCACGTAAAGCTTTCAGTTTATTAGTTAAACAAATATCACTTTTATTTACAACCAAAGCAATCACAAATTTATAATCTAATCGTAATCACCTAAAACTACTCAACAGATCGAAATATTTACAATAGAGTTAACAATGTTCCACTCTGGGGCGCGCCCGCCCCGCCCCTAGGGCTCCCGGGCTCCCGGCGGGCGGCGGCGGCGTCACGCCGACCACAGCGGCTGCGTCACCACGGGCGAGCGGCGCGGCGACGCCTCGCCCGCCGCGCCCGCCTCGCCCGCCGGCTCCGACAGGCGCAGCGCCACCTCCAGGTCCCGCAGCACCTGCAACGCGCCGCGCACTCACACCTGCGCCACTGCGCTGGGCTCCCTCCGCTCACGCCGCGAGCGTCGGGGGACCCCGGCGTAAACCTACGGGGCCTATGTCGGGGAGCGGTATACGTGAGATACTGCTGCGTACTCCCAGCGGAGGACAGATACGCGGAGCGAGCGAGCCACGGGATCAGCTTTCAATCTGGTACACGACCTTGTCAGTTTCGAAAACCCGGATGACGTCCGTCCGAACGTAATGACGAAGGTCGAGGAGAATATCCGATCAGATTTCCAGACGAGGACGATGCTGTCGAGCAGCCACGGCAAGACGAGAAGATCACAGGTTTTACTTTAAAATCCGGAGTAACCGTATTCACACAATCCGGGGGCACCTGGGACTGTTGCTGTTTATTTTATTTATGAAACGATCTCCCTCGAGTGATCTCTTTCTCTAAGTCAAAGCCCCCATAATTTATATGGAGAGCGTCACTGAGGTTAGGGATCTAGGAGTTACCCTGAACATTGAGCTAGCGTTCCGTAATCATATAATCAAATGTTGCAAAAACGATTACAGAAATGTAGTATAGATGCTCCGTGCGGGCGCGGCTCTGCGACACGGGCGCGGCGGCAGCGCGGCACCGCGCGTTAGTTAGCAGCCTATGAGCAGGTAACGCACACGAGCCTAAATATACTCTATATGCTCTTATGTTGTACGTGTGCAGAACTAATGAGCTAGGTTTTGTACTTTAAACTTTATGGAGTGTACCCCTTTTACCCCTTAATGTACCCGACCCTATTTGTCTTGGATATATGGTCGGGTACAACGAGTTACACTGGTTACATATAAATTTACATCAATGAGACGCCAAATATTGAACGCTGAAACTGTGTTAGTGCAGGTGCGGCTGCGGGTCCGGGCGCTCCGGCCCGCCCGCCCGGGCGCTCCGGCCTGCCCGCCCGGGCGCTCCGGCCCGCCCACCCGGGCGCTCCGGCCTGCCCGCCCGGGCGCCCCTGACGCGCGCACTTGTCACTCTGAACGTCGTCGCAGAGGCTGGACCAGATCAGTTGCAATCTGAGTGAACTCACAAGAGTGGCATCGCTGGTTATATTATTTTACCGGAATATGGCAATTTGTATATGTTCATAAGTTTTATGATCATAAATTTGTATACTTACATATTCTGTAAGGCCAGAATTAAGAGGAAATGAATAAATAAATCATTGCTTTTGTTTTTTAGATAACTATCTATATAGATATATCCTACAAATTGGAGTGAGAGCTCGGTCATGTTGAACATTTAATAAATTTCATATTGATTGCATTAGTTTGGTTGGAGGCGTCACTCCCGTGTTTATTTACGACATAGAATCCGAGTGGCTCCTCCTGAAGGGAGACAGTCAATAGAGCACGCGTTGGCCTGAGCCAAAGGGTTGCCAAAAGGGCGCGGCACGCACCTCGGTCTCCTTGGGGTCGAGCAGCGCGAAGCGGCGGTCGAGCGCCGTGAGGTGCGCGAAGGTGAGGTGCAGGTGCGCGTGCAGGCGCAGCAGCGCCAGCTCGCGGAAGTGCGCGGCGTACAGGTGCGCCACCACGTGGAACAGCAGCCGCGCCACGCGCCGCACCACCGCGCCGAAGTGCGCCGGGAACTCGTTCGCTGCAACGCGCGCCAGTCAGCGGCCGGCCCCCGCGGGCGGCGGCCGCGCCGCACTCACCGTATTTAGTGGGGAAGATGCTCTCGTCGTTGACGGTCTTCTGCGTGTAGGTCATGACGTAGTCCACGTACTGCGGCGCCGCCACGCGCGACTTCTTGCCGCGCTCGTCGTACCACGCGTAGCTGCGGCCGCCCGGGCCCGTCATGTCGGCGCAGGCGGGCGCGCGCGCCGAGCAGAACTCGGACACGGCGCCGTACAGCAGGTTCACGTGCTCGAACAGCGCCAGCGTGTGCGACGCCAGCCACTCGTTGTAGTCCAGCCCGAGCGGCAGCTCCACCAGCTGGCGCATGTCCAGCTCGGGCAGCTGGCGCTCCAGCAGCGCCTCCTGCAGGTACAGCTTGGGGTCGCCCGCCGCGTCGCCCTCGCGCTCCTTGCGCCGCGCCTTCCTGCAACGCGCCGCGCGGACCGGGATTATATCGATCGCCAGATTTCTTTCAACAATTCGGAAACAAAACGTATCGGAATATGAGAATATATGACGAAACACGCTCGATCGCCACTCTCCCTGCCACCATGTCGCGAACGTGCCGGCCCGGCGCCGCAGACTGCCGCACTGCACCCGTGTACCATCTCTAATAAGCTCATTAATGATCGTTACCAAAAGACAGTTACTGTAACTGTCAGATCCTTCCGAGCCGCGGCCTCGAGCCGCCGCGCGTGTCGCAGGGTAACGGTTCAGGGATTCTTATTTTAACAAGAGTTCCTCGGGCCATATCTGAGAATATTATCAATAAATGAATACAATATTTGATATAAATTGACTTTGACATACGAAAGGTATGATTTCCTTATAAAGTGAACAGCTACCTAACCACCGGTGGGCTCGAGCAGCGATAATAATTCACACATTCTGATAAACTAAGGCAATATTTCCTGGTGTGGCGAGTGACCCCGGGCGGCGCCGGGAGAACCCTTCGCCCGGCGTTCTCAGCTCTAATTTTCTCATGATCCGCTTGTTGCCGGCATTGGAAACGAGCGACCCGTTATCGACCGCTGATCTGGTCTCGCAGAGACAGCTTGCGTTTTCTAAATCTCGGCGCTAAGTAATTCTATGCTCAGAATTACTTAGCGCCGAGATCCGTTTCTCGCGGTCGCAGTAGTGATATTATTATGCTTATATTAAAAATCGATTGAAGGCTGGAGGACCCGACTGCCTGACGAGCCGCCTAGCTGGAAATAATATTGTTGCATTCCCCCCCACCCGGTCCCTACCCGGTCGAAGCCGAACGAGCTCCGCAAACCATCGCAATACATACAACAGAGGCTGGGCGCGCTCGCCAACACTTCATTACCTCTGGGCCGCTTCGTAGCTAGTGTACATAACATGCGCGCAGAACTGACAAACACTCCCTGTCGCATATATATCACAAACCAACATCGACTTTGATAATCCAATGGATTATTGTACGATAATAAACATTGATACATGGCCTGCGCCGCGACCGCTGCGGGGAGCAGAGGCGGCCGAGGCCTCGCGAGCTCCTTGCCGACGGCTCCGGGCCTGTGCGGATTCCGAAGATCTTCTTTTATTTATCGACAACGGCGAGCGGGGAAGTCTTCTCAATGTTTAATATAGTAGATAGTTTAATTATATTTGAATGAGGTGTTATTTACACCCGCACCCCCCCCTGATGTGAGGCATGGCAATTGGACGCATTTACATGGTGCTATGATTATAGTAAAATGACCGTAACCTATTATATTGCCAAATTGTATACTACTGATTTTGTTATTTTCTCTTTTTTGTTTTTTCTTTGTGGTGTAAAATAAAATAAATAAATTAAAATATGTTAAACAAAAGGAAACTGCCACCCTCTGCCCGCTCGGCCGCCGCCCGTCGCGTCCCGCGCAGCAAACAACTCAGTACCGTTAAAATGTTTCAAAATGTATTCGTCAATGCGTCTTCGTCAACTGCGTGGCCTCATAACACGGGCCCGCGTGCCGCCGGCCGCGGCGCGCGCGACACTGCGGCACGCACGCGCAGGATCGGAACCGACTCAATGCGGCGAGCAGGAAGTACGCGACGCGCGCGCCGAGCGGCGGCCGCGCGCACGCGGCGCTCGCGCCGACGGCGGCCGGGGCTCACCTGAACGGAACGGCCGCGTAAAGATACGACGGCAGCGAGAACAGCACGCCGAGCACCACCGCGTGGCACATCGCTGCGCCGACTGAGCGGCGGCGGCCGCCCCGCCCCGCCGCGCCCCACCCCGCGCGATATGTTATTAATACGAGATAACCGCTTGCCACATCTTCGAGCGATGGCTACTCAGGTACAGTACGTGGTCGCCCACATTATCTTCACGCACACCATTATGACACGAGATACGCCCGGAGCGCCGGGCCCGCTTCGGTTGTTGGAGGAAGACGAGGAACCGCAATAATGCTGCCACAGGCAAAAGCGAGCGGTACTCCCGATAGGTAGATCCAATCGAATGGATATACGAATGGAATACGTGAATTGCGTGGCGCCGCGCCGCCGGTGCGTCGCCGGCGGCGGCGAGGCGCGACTGTACCGTCACTCGTTACCGTTCTATCGATCGAATGCGCTCCACTTTAAAGCAGACAAGGTCGAGGTCGTGCACTTACATTAAACCTATTTCTTTAGATTTAAAATGAAATCGGAACTCGCACATAGTGCGGGGGGACGGCATCTCGAGTTGTGACGGCTCGTAAGTATTACGCCTGTGGTAGGACGGGCTTGATTGGTATTGAAATGCATTTTGTAATCCTAACTGAACGCACGGACGCTCTCGCGGACCTGAGCTGATTTCGACGTAGTTTTTGAACGACGATGGGCGCTATGCATTCAGACGTCACGAGCGTCTATTGCACTGCCGTTTTGCCATTTATTTCTATCGTAGTACTTAGGGTTATTAAGTTTTTTCAGCAGTTTAGTCATATTGGGGAGAATTTTGCACACTATCAAAAATCATGCCTCGGCGGCTCGTACTTAATCTGAGGCCTATTGGACCGGCCCGGGGAGGCCGCCGCACACTGTTTCACCACGATCGGTTCGGCCACGACCGCACATGGATAACGAAGGCTTCATTTTAATTCCGTCTGGAAAAATATCGCCGAGTGTTTTTCCGCGAAAAGAAGCGCTCCCCGTGCGCCGAGTGTCGACTGCCGCCATGCTCGTCGAACAGATTGAGCCGAATATGGTAAATGTCAAATAAACAAACACACACACTTGCACATTCGACGTGCAGTGCTGTAACGGAGGCCGTTCTGGCCGGGTAGGTAGGTGTGCGTGGCGGTGACGTCACAGCGGCGCGGGCCGCTGTGGAGTGAGCGCGCTTCGGGCATGCATATAAGCACTGCATACCTCGGGGCTTGTGATCATATTTCGAGGGTAAATCCATTTTAATCGTGCGTGATACAAATACGGCTCGAGAAAAACTCGTTTGTACAGACGCGAGCGGTGACATGCGCCGCAGGGCCAAGCGAGCCTGACACGAGCTGCGCGCCCGAGTGCGGTTTGGCTCGGACTTAGTTACTGTACGGGAAAGCTGCAATTCGGCATTTCGGTACAGCGGGGCCTGCGAGCCGCGGGCGGCGGCGCGGCGCTCGCAAACTGATGAACATGAGCTTGCGATCTCCTTGTCGGACGACGAGTCCTCGGGCTGATAGTCAAGAGCTTTAGTTTGGGGACCTTCTGAAAACCCTAACTCTTTTTAAAGTGAACAAGCGAAAACCGGGTTATATTAGTTGGATATGTCATCACTCCTGCAAAAGGAACGTGTTCTACCAAATTCAATACAACATTGGAAGGCGACTCCTGCTCGTAGGCGCCGCGCGGCCGGCCCGGGGCTCCGCTACACGCGGGCGGCGCTGCGCGGTCGGCCCGAGCGCCGCGGCGGGGTTACAACAGCGCCGCGAGGTACTTACCTGCAACAGAACAAACGACAGCTGAATGAACGGCTCCGGGGACGCGGCGCCCGCGCTCCGGCGCCTGCTCGCCTCGCGACGACGAATTATTTGTTCGTCACTTTATTTTAATCAAGCCTTCGCCATCAGATCGCCCTCGAGAACGTATCGTAACGGCTATATTTTATTTTCGTTATAGGAAGATTTCCAAATCCGTCCAATTCCAAATTTTCCGGAGCAAAAAGTGCTGCCAAGAGATTATATTCCAGTTCGACGTGCTGCAGAAGGAATGACGTACTAACGAGAACACTAAACCTCACTAAAAAGCGATCGCCGAGGCAACCTTCGTATATAGATCGCGAGCGCGAGCGAGGCGGGCTCATCTTGTGGCCGCCGGGGACGCCGCGGATACGGTGTCTCCGTAACTATCGGTAAAAACTAAATAATTAGTTTCGTTACATTTTATGTGACTATCAGACGAGCTCCACAAATAAAGTAATACTGGGGTGGCTCGGCGCCCGGCCCGCGCCGGCTTGGTGGGAGGCTTCGGCCGCGGCTAGTTACCACTCTACCGACAAAGACGCGTCGCCAAGCCAACCGACCGGGCGGCGTCGTTACACGTGTGCCCGGCGCGGCATCGCTGAGGTTCTCGTCAGGCGATTATTTAATCTAATGATATCGGTGCGTCCCGGCAGCTACAGAGTACAGCGCCAACGTCGGCAGCGTCCACTGACGCGCCATGGTAGCGAGTCGGCCCTAAAGAGCGATTTTTTACTTCATCACTTCGACCAATAAATACGTAATGATTGTCGGCCGACGCACACTATTCGGTCTGTATTCCTGTCAGTGAGGTCTGTCATCATGCTATTTAGGATCAATGTGTTCGGATCGACTGCGCCTCCGCTCGCTGCCCGCCCGTGTCGCGAGCGCCAGCACGGAGTTCAAATAAACACAATTCATATAAAAAGTCGGCTCGACCCTCGGGGCGGCCACTCGGCGTGCCGCTCGCTCGCCGCTGAACCGGGCGCACACTGTGAAGACATATCGAAGTAGCGGTCGGCGACGGCGCGGCGCGGAGCTCTCAATCCACGAACACTGCTGAGGAGTGTTCCTTTGATTTTGTTAAAAGTACTAATCTGCTATCGAATCAGAAATCATTGGGGCATTTACGATGCTCTAATTCTTGAGAAACATCTTGCCGTTGAACACTTCGCCGCGCTGCGTGGTCCGGTTAAACATTTGCGGGGTGGGTGTTGTGTGCGATTCGCGGATGTGCGCGGCGAACGTTTGTCCGTACAAATTGTATAACTGAGAAATTGAATAGAGCATATAGAGCTTGCGCCATCGAGTGGCCAATAAAAACTTTTAAACCGAAAAGCGTCAGAAAACGTTCACGGGGATACCAAATTACCCACTATATATGAGTCGCCTGAAGTAAAGTGGTTCTCGCTGGCCGAGCACTGCTGCAGCGGCAGAGCAGCGCCCGACACGCTGCGGACTTGTATGTCCACCGCCGCCGGCGCTGCGGACGACCAACCTCAACTAGCTGACTCTTAAGACTCAGACGCGCTGTCGGCAGCCATAGCCGCGCGAACGCGTCTACGCGACGAAACCGATTCCGTAAGAAAGACGACTGGCCCAGTCTTGGACTATATTGTAGCCCCAGTGTGATTGTGAGCAGTTCCCTCGCCGCCCAGACTGAGTATCCTGTAACAGCACTGCGGGGACTCCCTTGGGGCGCGAATGAGCGTAATCAGCTGCGAGTGGCCGACGCGATATTACAAACGAGTAATTACAATGTGAGCGGCGCCGCCCGGCCTGTCGCAACAGAGGGCGCGGGGCGCGGGGCGCGGGCGGCCGTCGCCGGTGCAGCCGTGAGCTCGATAGCGCCGAGAATGCCATTCACGACAAGTCGGTGTCAAAACGAGCGTTTAAGTAAATGAGAGCTGTGCCGAATGCGTCGTGTCAATATGTAGCACAACGACGACATGTTGGATATGTCTGTAGAATTCGCGTACGGGTAGATTCTAATTCAGCTGGTGGAAGAGCGTCGGGCTCGGGGAAAGTGTCGACACAGCTGGCCGCCGCCCATTGTGCCTCATCGAGGCGCCGCCGGCGGCGCACTTGCGCGACTCTGATGAGCCCGAATATCCGGCATGTGTTCTGATGTTATACCTTTCTTGTTATATTATAATAATCTTGAACAAAATGGGTCGGCGGGCTTTCGAGCTCCGTTTGCGAATAAAAGATAACCTAGAGCCACGCGGCACCTCCCGACCGAACCAGGTTCGCAGCAGCGAAGGCACAACCGAAAAGCCCACGTTGCAATGATTATGTAAAAAAGAAAACTAAATAAGACTATTATTTTGCAAGGAATGTCGCAGGCCTCGCCCGAACATTAGCAAAGTTTCATCAAAATCTGATCCATGGTTTCGGAAAGCATGAACAAACATACAACATTGATTTTATTCCCCATATCGATGACTAGCTGCTTCTTAGATTGTTTAATGTAACAAGAACCGCAGAACCGTCTATATCCTCGTGCTAAAAAGTGCAGCCTTTCCCAGGACATAGGCCATTTCTATGGTTTTGGGCGTGACTTGAAATAGACTAACATAGACGTTTTACTTAAATTAGATTCAATGTGGACTATGGCTACAGCACCCTGAGACGCGCCACAAGCCGCGGACCCGACGGACCTCGACTCGACTCTCGCCACCAGCACCGCCGGTGCCAGCTCTATTTACAGCGAGTACATATAAAATAAAACACCATCTCGATTACGAACGTCACGCTCACGCACCGCCCGCCCGGCCATCAGGTAACCCTTGAACATTGGACATCTATATAGATGATAATGTATTTTGTGCCTTGACATCGGCCGCACCGTCCAGCGGTTCCATTTCAACGGAGGTCTGCCGCGAATTAAACTCTGCAGAGCAAGAATGTGGGAGGATCAGTGGGCGGTGGCTCAATGGTGGCATGGCTCTGAAACTGCGCTCTCACAAACACGCGCACTCGACGCTACTTATGTGCTCCTCGCTAGCGCTATCTTTACAAGATTAAACCAGCAATAAGGCGATCATGTAACATCTAGCGTTATATGGATTTCGAGTTGCAAAGTTTTGGTGGCCAGTAGCGAGGTCATTCAGAGGATCGGTAAAGTAGTTCGGAGGGTGGACGCACAACGCGACCTCGAGCGTGCGGGGCCGCCGAGCGCCTGCCGGGCCCGGCAGGAATCATTAAGTTAACACGGCACTACTTTCCCCCATCGGCTGATAAAAACGATGAGTGGCCAGCGGGAACCAGTCTCGAAATTTTGCATGTCTACTGGAAGGTGGTATGCGAACACGCCTTGTCTTTGTTGGGCACGTGCAGTCTGGCCGCCGTGAGCTGTAAACAAACGCGGCGCGCGACCACAGGCACTCAGACGTCGCCACATAGCTGGCCACTTCGTCGTTACCGTTAGAGAAATTGCACTTCGCCACGCTATCTATATGCTCACTGTGGAACGAGCGCCTGGGTTTCTCTCTCGGAACGCTTCCACGAAGGAGTATGCGGTGATTGATTGTCGATTTTCTTTTTTTGCGCAGTACACATCACTTTTGAAAAGTAATAATTAAATTACACCGATATTCAAAGGAGCCACGCTGCGGCTCGCGATCGGAATTCACACTCACGCGACGAGAGCGGCCAGGACGGCCGCGGGCCCGCCGCCGATGAGTCGCATCTTGCGGTGGCAGCGGTGCAGCAGCGAGGCGCGGCATGGCGGCGCGGGGCGACCGTGTGCCGCCCCCAACTACGCGCATCAGCTGTTTATTTACAGTGTAGTTCGGGAGCCACGGTGCTAGTAGACTCTGCTTTCGGGCTCGTTGGGAGTCGCCGGTGCGCTCGTGACCCCCCGTTATTTTAGATAACAATCCCGTGCTGGTGGAACTCTACCGAAGGGCGATAATACAATTTGTCTCCATATTGTAATTTGCAAAAGTTTGATAGTTTTATTTTTTAGTTGACTCGTCTAGTTTCCATCGCGTCGAGGCCGGGGTACCTCAGGGTGTCGCGTTATCTCTCTACTTTTTGCAGTATTTCATTTCAATTCATTCATCAGTCAATTCAATCACTTATGTCTCTTCTCTATCACATGTATGCATATGTTCAGGCCTGCGCCATGCTATGGGTCCAACGGCTAGTTCCCGTCTGCACCGCAGGGAGCCTGGCGTACCATAGCAGCAGCGGTCGCGGTCCACGCCTCAAGTATAGAATCCGTCAATCTTAAACTTTATTCAAATAATCCTTTGAGAGACACTTCACTCGCAAGCTTCAGCTTAGGGTTCACCCTAAGAGAGTCGCCAGCGGGCCCTGCTCCGAGAACAAGGCCATTTAATATTATTTAAGAACAATTTCATTGGAGCAATATTTCATATCCAAGCTTGTTTATCATATACATAATCCTTTACATTGTACTTTTCTACAAGCTTACGTTATATGTAAACAGTGACATTATCGAGATACATACCGGAATTGTGTTACAATGACATTGTTGATAGTTCTTTAATATACTCTGCTAATACATTCAATATGCATTGGGCATGCGCGGACCACATCGTATAATGCACGAGCAGCTCGAACAGCTCCGCTGCAGATACGATAGCTCATGGTGAAACTAATATTAAACTCGGTCCATTGGTTTAAGGGTTAGGTACAGATGCAGACGCGGCGGCGGCAAACAGATCGTGCTTGTTTTTACAAACGCCGCCCGTCCGCCCGAGCAGAGCGTCAATAACTATCTCAAATCAATCGTGGAGTAGAGTCGTTTTAAGCTGCTATCAATTAATATTCTGACAAACATTTCCCATGTCACATTCCGCGCAACTGATCTGATTTCAAAAGAATTGCATGATGAATATAGTGGTTTTGTAAACACGCGGTGTTGGTTGATTTTCGCAGACTCGATGATTACCAGCCGAATAATTAGCTTCAAACTATTGTATTCATTTACCGGGAGAGTTGCCTGCACGCGGATGCACGCTCGATGCATTCTTTGAATGATTCTGACGCGAGTGATGCTCTTCAGCAAACCAAACTATTCCTACAATATCCATACAAGGCATGTCACAAAACAGAAATTAAAATTTCACACTGATGAGCCTGACTCAAAGCATTGACCTTAAGTGCACTACATAGCATTTAAATCCACTGTGACAGAAAGACGGACAAACATTAGATAAAGATCAGTTTTGGGATCTATTCGATATTACAGCTTCCCAAAATAGAAATTTCAAAAAATATTCAATGTACAAGAATCAGTTTGTATATTATATTATACATATATTATATTGAAAATTCTAGACTAAAGTTATAACGGTGGCACCATCAATGAACTCTAAAACCGAGATTAAACATCAAAAATAATTCTACAATAGAGTATTGTTTTTCGCGAGTGAAGTCCTGTAAGTATGCGAAGAATTTCAGAGAAAGATTAAAAATGCAGTCGCACGAAGTAGGGTGAAAGTGTGGGGGGGTACGGCTCTAGAGTTACCAATTACTACTTATAAAGAATAATTTCTTAAACTTAACACCGTGCAATGAAAACATCAAAGTGCCAAAGATGCCAAAGCTTATTCTATTTGAGCAGGAATGATTGCCGACAAAAATAAACATTGCATTTGTTAGTGAAAATGGGCATCACTGCGACAGGGGCGAAGGCTGGAGAGTTGTTTCTTTATTTACTTCTTTTTTTCGTCGGTTCGAAGGATTGTGAAACCCCTTTAGTAATACTAGTATTGAATATTTGCATGTTAAAATCCATAAATGTATTGAGACTCTTTTTTGTATACGGGGCGAAAGGGAACACGCAACGTGTAGCGAACAATGCTCCGCGATCTAGGTACGGGTGTGACGCACCGATATATGTTACCTAACCACTTCACAGCCGGGGGAATTTTCCAGTCTTCATTAAATTCTGATTGTCCAATTTTAAATTGTATCTAGAAGGTCCTATAAGAATCTCTATACAGAACATTGATCTGGCTATAGAGTCGAACGACACTGCCCCGGTATAAGATATAATATTATTTTCAATGATCAATGGGTAGGTAGTGGTACACTTTTAATGTGTCTCAAAAAACACGAGAAGGAGAAGAGAAGCTCCCGCTTGTTGGGTGGTTAAGGTAAAGGATTTATTGAAATTATTTAGTTATAAATCTTGAAGTATCTATATGTTTAGATCGAATGAATGTACGCGCAATAGCCGTTGACTCGCGATGACTCCGCGTAATAACCATCATGTAATAAATACGTAATGTAGGGTGCACTTTTGTTGGTGCAATTTATTTAAATTAAGGTATATTGGAAAGTGGATCGATCTTAGAATTAGGAATTACGCTATGTAATTTATAATTAGAGATCACCTAGAGTTGTGGATGGATCGTAACCTAAAATTGGGTTTGAGTTACTTTCGAATATTTTTAAGATTTAAGTAGGGCTTTTTGAAACTATGGTAAGGCGTACTACTGGCCTTCGACTATTTTTGGATCTGAAACAGCGGCCGTACATGAAAGCTGAATACGCAATACCTAGGTTTAAGCCGCCCTTTCAATGACTGTAATATGCTATATTTTGATTCCAACGAGGAAAATAACAGCACTAGCGCACAGCGCACGTCGCCCCGCAGCGGCGGACTCTTCGCTGCAGCCTATCAGCATCGCGAGTGAAATGAACACGCGCCGTCCGCTCGCGCGTGGCGCTGGTGCGCAGCGGCGCGGCGGCGCGGCGGCTTACCAGAGGCAGTCCAGCATGACAGAGACATGCACGCGGCGCCCGCGGCCGCACTCACCTGCAACAAGCGACACCGGGTGAGCGAGGGGCGCGGGGCTTCCTTGGTGTTCGCTAAACTCTGAAACTTCTGAACCGATTTGAATGACTTTTTTAACTTTACAAAGCTATTTTAATCCAGAATGAAGACAGGCCATTTCAGTCATATATATATATATATATATATGTTTTTGTGGAAAGTACGGTAATTGTAAAGTGAGCCAGGAGCTATGTACTACAACAAAACGTCGGCTTCTATGAATACGTTATTGTTAACGTATTCATGTCCAACTTTACAAGTTGAAGGAGATTATTAAATGGCACTTTTAAAATTCATAAAATAATTATATGTATTTATTAAAATTATAATTAGCTTAATTTGGATTTAAGTTTAGTTAAAAAGAAACATTAATATGTACGGAAGCTGAGTTTCAGGAATCGGAATCCGAATATTTGTGTATTCGATACAATGGTTAGTAATATTGTAGTCTCATATCTCAAGGGTCTTCGATCGACATTACCTATCGATGAAAGAGGCTTTAACATAAAATATGGATTTATTTTAGGACATTAAGTAGGGGTGGTACAAAATATGGTCCTCAAACAAAAAACATTTCTCTCTTACATGCCGGCGTAGAGTATCATTTAATTAATTAGGAGGACAGGAAGTGATTTCCGATTCCTTAAATATAACACGGCTTACTTTTATGTAGTGTCAGTAGAGTACATGAGAGAATGGATTTTCGTTTGTTTTAATTTTCGTCGTGAGAAAAGATATTACACGCGACGTTAACTGTGCGTGCAGCTCGCAGTCCGAGCCCGCAGAGAACATCGCCGCGGAGGCGCCGCGTCCTCGACCAATTAGCACCACTCACGGCAGCGGAGGTTTTCCGTTCACACAATCATTAGGATATTTTATTAAATTAATAAGATTTTTAACAAAATGCATAACACACACCCAAAAAATAAAGTTCACATTTTTTGGACACGTTGAGTCATGCTCGTGGTGACTCTACCGCAAGTTCTGAATGTTAACTTTTTGCCCTGTAAATGTATCATTAAGTACCAGTACAGCAAAGTTGGTGTAGCGTGCCGGTGCAACGGTGAGTCCGAATTATCTTCGGAAATGTTAATTTAAAAGCACTCACTCAATACTCATTTATCCGCGATTGTTTGTTTCGTACAGGCATTACTGTATGAACGCTAAATGACTGTTGCACAGTTGTTTTGGATCGCCGCGGCCGCCGAGCCGCCTCCGCCGTCACGCGCGTTACACAGCATTCGGCGGCTGCGAGGCTGCGAGGCTCGCTTACTTTGCGCACTTTGAGAGTTTCATGTCTTAGCAATATTGTTGTGAAGAAGAGCTGCTGTACGCAATCAGTATATATATGAGAGCGCGCCGCGGCCGCGACCAGCCAGCTCGCGACTCGACACACGGCGCGGCGCGGGCGGAACCATTCTTTGCAAATTACAAAATCCCTAATTTAAAACTGATAGAAGTGAGGATAATTTACACGTCGATATACCACGCGACAATCTTGTATATAGTCAGTTACTTTCCTTTAAAAATCTAATTTACATTATTTTAACAAAAGTTATGAAAATGTATAAAAATATAATCATGATGGATAAATGGAGGCTCAATAAAATTGAAGAATTACTGTATTTTCGGCAGCCACGTCAGGTGGATGCGCCGGCGGGTGCCGGCAGCCACACTGCTGCTGTTGGCGTTGGTTCACAGAGTCATGTGGTACGAGATCTTGTTTGTTGGCAGCTCAGCCCATGGTCGATATTTTTGACGACCTCCGTGGCCTTATTATAAAGTAGGATACTCTGAGTTCGATCTGCGGCTCTATTCTGGTTTCTTCGGAGGTTTCAGCCGTGGCTGGTACCACCCTACCGACAAAGATAAGACCCTAAGCGATTTAGCGTTCCAGTACGGTTGGCGCGTAAACCGGCTAGGAGTATGGGTTTAATAAACACTACCATGTTTCTCACAGATTAGCCCGCTACCATCTTAGACTGCATCATCATTTAACACCAGAAGAGATTTCAGTCTACGGCTAAGTTGTGGTGGAATAGAAATATATATTTATAAAGTTGCTACTATCTCGCGAATACCTTCTTTAAAAGTAAGAATGTTGCGTCAAAATATATTTAAAGCATTTTGGACCACAACTTAATAGTTTAACTGAAGAAATACTGGCATAAAAAACACAACAGACTTCCTGTGTACAGAAGTTACATATTGACCGGGCAACTAAAAAGCGACTCGAGAATCGGGGGCGAATTAGAGCTTTCGATTGAGGTGTGGAAGTTGTATTTTTGTGTGTTTGATTCATTTAATTTATTTGCTCATACATGAAAAGTACGAGGACGAGCGAACAGACCTTACACTAAAGGTACAGGACAGAGATCGAGGGCTCTGTCTGCATTGAAGGACGAGGTCCGTCCGAAAGGACGTGCGGTGCTTAGCTGCAGCGTCAACGCGTCAGGGATATCGGATAGTTTTATCGACGTGCAACGAGTACGGGAGGCCGCGGCGGGCGGCGGCGGCTCCTGCAACAACGAACACAAGGGTCAGCTGGTCGTCCCGGCCGCGCCCGCCGCAGCTACTTGTGACACGGCGCACTGTCCGCACTGGCGACGAGTGACAAGCGCGGTACTACTGCACACGCAGCAGCGGGCGGCAGCGTGCTGCTTGGCGATATGTCTTTGCCGGTGGGGTCGGGAAGGTAGGAACTAACGAGGCACGGGAATCCTTTCACCAGACCAGACTCGGGTCGCACGCGCTGCGACCCGCGGAGGACACTACCTCTTTCGCATTAAGTGTTAGTCGAAAACAAAATTTCTTAGCGGGGATGGAAAACATCAGCCTCGAATGTGGTCTGAAGATAAATGACCAACCGCACTATTACCGCACCGTATGTCGGTACACTGGTCTCAGATGATGGTTATATAGAAGAAATAAAAAGCTGCCACACACGCGGAAACTGAAACATAACAAGCCCCTCAGAGCCGGCCCAGCGCGCCCGGCGCCCGTGACGCCCGGGCGGACGGGCGCGGCCGAAGCAGCTCACGAGAAGAACAATTCAATAAGTCATAACGCAGACGTTTGAAATAATTTTGTGCGTGTTTTTGGGCTCCTCGATGGATGAGATTCGCCATCTGACCCGGCGGGTGGAATTCACGCTATGTTGCATTAAATCTTAAGATTGCCTTGAAATCACATGAAATGCAATTTAACACACACTCCAAATGTGTGTGTGTGTAAATAGCACGGCACGGCACGGCCGGGCTGCGCCCGGGCCCGGCGTTTGCCGGGGGCGCGCAGGCCGGTGGCGGGGCTCTGTCGCAGCAGCGCCCGCGGGACGGGAACTGAAGGACACAAACGCCTCCCACGCATATTTTTTATTTCATTAAAATAGATCCATTGTAAGATTGTCTCAATTTATTTTTAAAACAATTATCTATTTTTTTAGAAGATATTTTGAATTTTACTGAAGGGAACTGTGCAGTCTATACCGAACTCAAAAATGCTTGTTTGAAATTTATATGTCTGTCCATCTTTTTGTCCGAAACTACTGAATTGGTTGAAACGATTTTAACACGATTTGAGTTCACACTACGAGGAAGGACACGGATTACTTTCAGTCCCGAGGTCGCGGTTTTGTAGTTTAGAAGTTACATCATGCCGAAAAATAAATTATTTTACCATCACGCCCGTGTGCAATATATATATAAAGAGATATAACAAACGACATAAATATATTTGTTGTTATTATTATTATTATTCATTTTTCGTAGCCCCGTACTCAGACTAACTTGATCCCCGTGATGTGACATACGGCTCATTTTATGGTGGATGAGATGGATCCCTTTATCGCATAGGCTTATCACAGGTATTGCAACAAATACATACAGCTTCTATATCATTGTGGCTTGTGAAGGAAGCGGGCATCAAAGCTAAACCTTAATACTAACTTTACTGACGCGTCATGTCTCCGGTCGCCAGGCACTCGGGAGACAACCCTCTAAATCTCCGATCTAGTGAACGCGCAGCTCCCCGCTCAGAGTCAGCTGGTGTTAAGTGATCAGTCGCTCGGCGGTTTCACTGTGCCAGTAGTAGTAGTATCGAACCGCGGCCGAAGTCTCCCACTAGACCAGACGCGAGCCAGGAATCGAGCCCTGGACCTCCCACTTTATTATACGACAAAATAATTATGGTAACGGCTACTGTAGCCTTTACCTAAGTAAGTACCAGGCTTGCAGAAACAGTCAAATTTTATTTGTTATATGAGATGATGAGTACACTGAATGCGAATGTTTGCTGTACCGGCCGGCACCGGCCACTGCAGACATGTCACAGCAACCCTTACTTTAATGCTGATCAGTATATTAACTGTTGCTTGTTGATGACAGGAATGGGTGTTGTTTCTTTTGAATCGGGGCACATTTGGAACCTTCGTAGCTTTGTTCTTTGTAGTTATCACCGTCAACTCACCACAGTGTAACTTATTTATGCTTTAACATATGCACCTTTTAAAGGATTATTTGAATAAGTTTGCTATCAATTGATTGATTGACTGACACATATTATAAAACTTTCCCTATACAAAATAAACAAGTAGAAAAAATTTCAGTCAGTCACATTGAAAAAGTGTGGAAAGTACTGGAATATATGCAGATTAATTTGACTCTAAAAATTGAAATGGGCAAACACTTTGTGTTGCATTTCTGATATAACCCAGAGTGCAGGCCTCCTAGTGAACACCGCCAGCCCGTCAGACAGCCGAGCCTCAATCATGTCTTAAGGAATGTTAATTTATTAACTTTATTTGTTAATGTTTGTTACATTGTTCATTTAATTATTTAGGAAACGTCAGTTAATTATGGATTAAATTAATGGTAAAAGCTTGGGTGTGAATTGATCTATGTTTGTAGCTAATTATAATTTATAACTGACTATGTGAGATGTTAATAACAAAAAAAATGGGTTAGTTTGTTGTGGGCTTCTTCTAAAACTTGCGTACGTTTTCTAGTTTTAATTATAAGTTAACGAATGTGGTGATCACCATCACCTCACAAATTAAAAATAATGGAAAATATAATATAATATTTGAAAACTTCATAGATGCCTGTATAAGGTTTATTTCATGAATAAAGCTATTTTGAAGTAAGTAAATAAGTACAATGGAGTACGAAATCTAATCAGAACAACAGCACTTAAGTTTTTTGGTTTGATAATAACACAACAGCTGTGAAAATAGGATTCCTTCAGGGACCAATATTAGGACATATTCTGTTTCTCATTTACAGTCATGGGATAGCTGGCTGATGATGATACATCACTCATGTTTAAAGCGAATTTAAACATTTGACGATGTACAATGGAGTGAAGTCAATAATTTGGCTCTAATGAAAAAAAAACACAAGTATATTAAATTTAGATTACCTAACATTAAACATGTGAATACCACTATACAGCTTAAAAATAAGGAATTGGAAAACAGTTCTCTTGGAATAATGTTAGATGCAAAGCTTCAATGGGACCCTCATGTAATTAATTTATTGAACAAACTTAGTTCTGCTGAGTTCAAAAAATATGCCATATGACAAATATAGAAACTTGATTATGTATTTAAGTTATTTTCATAGCATTATGTCATATGGTATTTTATTATGTGGTAATGCTGCCAATATTGACAGTACATTTGTGCTGCAGATGAAGGCTATTAGCGCAATATATATATATACTAGCTGACCCGGCCACGCGTTGCTGTGGCTAAAGTTTTTGTTATATTACATTATAGTAAACAATCTAAGAGGAACAATAAGAGAACATCAGTCACGGAGTCCACTATGCTTTTTCACACAGATGGTATTTGTAAAAAAATATGTTGATCTCCTTATTTGACTTTCTACTACTATAACCCTTTAGTACAATGAAATTATTTACGAACAAAGACGAAAATGTTGATGTTGGTATACAAATTCACTGGATTGAGATTCGAAGGGGAAGTACGTTGAACACAATTAATTAAAATGTACTTACACTTGATATTAAGCAGAAATCAATAGGTACAAAATAAAAATTTATCAGATTTATTATTTCCATTTAATTTTATAACAAATATAAGTATATTACAGTATAATACAGTAAATAACATGTGACGCTTAAACTCATGAATGAGGTAGGCAAGGCAGACAGTCTTAAATTTTTAAACATTAATATCTATTTTTTTGAATTATAAATACTTTCAATTTCAATTTAATTTAACACCAATCGGTGCACAATGTTTTTGGTTAACCTGTCTTTAGCTAACACAAATAGATTCGACGGTTTCCCAACACGTGAACACGCAACATATAGTTGCCCATGAGAAAAACATGGATTTTCCAAATCTAAACCACAAATGGACATTTGTTGGTTGGTTTGACTTGAGATTTATTTATAGACATGGCGAAAGCTAAACGAATTGGAAACTGTAGCCTTTTGAAGGGTATGGTAGAATCTGATGGTATCATCGGAATACGTGGCAGCAGGACACTTTTCCTTTAAACTTCCCAGCCAAAATGGTTGCTTCAAGAATGTTTCCGGTGATCTTTTTGATGACCAAACGCGTACCGTTACATAATTGAGGTGGATTCAAATTACGGAGGAGAATAACAGGGGAACCAATCTTTAATCGAAGATTATGTGGTGGCAGTCCAGGGATATCTAATGAATTTAAAAATTCAATAGGAAAATTTACACTTTCATTTTCATCAACAACAGTATCGATTGATTTAAAGGACATCAGATCGCCTGGTAACAACTGTTGTATCTGGAAGTTAATTTCGTCAACATCAACGTTTTTGGCTGCCAAAATCGCCCGTTGACTAAGCCATTCATGATTCAAATAATTATTCTGTATATCCGGGAAAATACTCTGAATACATTAATTTTTATCCTGAACAACAGTGCAAAAATTGTCTGGTAGTTTAATGCATTGCGTATTTGGTTGCAGTTCTATTTTACCGTTCCCAATATCTAGTAGTTGTTCGGAAAATATTTGTGCTGATGGATCATTTTGCAATTGTACTTCGCCATAAGAATGATTGTTTCAAACATGCATTAATCTCATCCGCGAAAGTAGAGCGAGGTATAACCGGTAATAATTTCAATAAGAATTGAAATACTAATTTAATCGTTTAAATATAAGAAAAAAAATCTGAAAAACTTGTTATCATAGCACATTGAAATAATAAGTGCTAAATATTTTTTAATAGAGGTTAAATAAAAACAATAAAAAAAAATATTTGTACAACTATTGAAAAAGTGTAGGAAATTGTGTATCATTTTTGCATTGACATTTTAATTAAATTTTATAATTATGTGATAATACTTACATACATATATTCAAATTAAATTATAAAGTTTTGATCAATGAAGCACAAATAAGTAAAAAACAGGATTAATTTCACTGTATTATCTTCATTATTATATGAATTCAATTTACACTTCAGTCTAAGTAACACGTGGCCGGCTATGCTAACACCAAAAATTTAAAAAGTGGAAATTACTGAATTATACGGTATTTCGTTCACTACAAAATAAATTTAATTAATTTTATAGCGTCAACAACACGTGGTAATTATGCTGTTAAAATGTAGCTTATATGACACGTTCGTAGATTTACCATAGCAGCGCCATCTATTGATTACTTACTCAACCCAGTCGAAAGGTATCGACATCTGTTAGAATCATTTGGAGTTAACAGATAATTGTGACTGTCAAATAATAATAAACAACTAATTAGCAATAAATTAAAATTGCGACTATAATTTGAGATTTAAACTATCCTATCTCTCAAGTTGGATCGAACTGCACATGGTGTGCGAATTTTATTACAATCGGTTAAGTGGTTTAGGAGTCCATTGAGGATAAACATTGTGACACGAGATTTATATATATTAAGATATATATATATATATATCAATGTAATTGTAACTATATTTGTTTTTCAAAGTTTATATAAAAATAAGCTTGTAGAAAAGTCCTAACAAAGTAGAAACAATTATGTAAATGATAAATGAGCTTGGGTATGAATTATTGCTTCAAACAATTCTAAGCTGCATATGAAATGATGATAACAAAAATTGTGGATCTCAGAAAAGACACCAAAGTATAATATTCTTTATATTTGAATAACCTAGCTTCAAACTTGCTAAACAGGCCAGCGCAACAGATGTAGTGACCATATTCTTAATGAAGTGAAATATATTTGTGCAATAAAACTTATCAATAATATTAAAGTTAAACCAGTAAGAAACAAAAATACAGATCAAAACCAAGTTAAGGCACATTGAATGAAGCACAAGAATAAAAAGGACAACTACGTGAGACTGAAGATACAAAGCTTTAATTTTTTAATTTTCTTACATTTTTGTTATATAATATGCTTCTCACTTTTCCTGACTGTTTCATAGTACGTCGATTCAATGTTGGTTTGGATATTTCCATCACATCATCATCATGATCAACCCATTACCGGCTCACTACAGAGCACGGGTCTCCTCTCAATATGAGAAGGGTTTGGCCACAGTCCACCACGCTGGCCATGTGCAGATTGTTAATTATACATATTTAAATTAAAAAACAAAAAACTTACAACTGCTGCAATAATAGCTGAAAATGTATTTTGTTTTAATTAACATGTGAGAGTATCATTTGTTTGAAGAAATATTTAATAATCATGCATTGTAAAGTGTTATTACGCAGTAAATAGATCCATTTATATAATCTAAATGGCTGTAAATCTTGCACTCAAAAGTATGTTATACAGATACACAGTTTAGAAGAAAATGTAAACCTAAGGTATATGTACCCGCACATCATGTGATTCTAAGTAAAATTACATTACAACCATTAGTTCATGCCGATGAAACCTCAGGGAACAGCAAGTTAATAAGTCTTAACAATACTACATCAACATCTTCAGTACAGACTTAGTGAACAAGTAAAGGTTTCACGACTCGAGCAGGTCCGTGGGTCTATCAGCTATGTAGTTAACTGTTTGTTTGAAATAAAATACTGCACAATGACCAGAAGTTCTAAAGATAGCTCTATGGTTTGAAGACAGGAACATTCGCATGGGTGGATAGAGGCGAATCGTTCATTAGAACTCACCCCATGAACCAGTCGACTGTGTCCCGCAGGTACTCCGGGAGGCGCTCCAGCTTGGCGGATTCCTGCGTAGCTCACGACTTAACGAAAACTGAATATTGCACGGAAATCGCTTCGGCAGCTTTCTGTGCTCAGCCACACAATAACACTATTTGTCCCATCACCTTTGGCAATGTTGCAAACTAAACTATGATAACTGTTAACTTTAAAATGCTGTTAACTAGAGCGTGTCAGTCACCGAATCTAAACCCGCCCGAGCAGCTGAGTCTAGCTCGCCATGTTGCGCAACTTGCGCTGCATCGCGAGCTGCGAGAATGTCTGAATACAGCAATGCTGTACTCCAAATACGACAGACGATATAAAAACATAAATGAGTTTACTATCTACAATTACTAGTTTTGAAAGACTAATATTAATAGCAGCACCTAAGAAGTCTACTAAATCAAAAATAAATACATCTTTAACGAAAATATAACGTTGGTAGTACTGATAATAAACATAGACTACACCGAACTACCTACGTTGACATTTGACATTTTTTTGACTATTAAAGCTAAAGATTATAGCAGTACATACTCAAACTATGTATGATAACAGATGAAAAAATATGTCCCCCGACCCAGAGCGGAGGCCTTTCCAGAGTTGATGAAACGCTTTTTGACCTGCTTAATTTTTGCTTTTCCTACAAATTTTTCCCCAAATGTGACATAGTAAAAAAATTAAAACCATTGAAAAACTGATACATTTAAAGATCTTATTTATATAGATAATGCTATATTTTTTAAATTCGTTATGTGAAAACCCTTCAAGCTGTATGTGTCAGAAGATGTTATATTGCTTTATCTAAATATTTCATATTCGTTAAGTTTTATGTTTTCTGAATTAAAGTTATTTTATCTTTTAAAACCATAATCAAACAGCTACACTTAATCGTTATATCCTTAATGAGTCCATACAACGACCACCATGGTCGTTGTTTGGTGGTAGGTTTTCTTTCTCACCATAGTTTTCTTCTATGTGCAAAAAAGGCATAACCCATTGTCAGTTAAAAAAAAATTAAGTCTGACATTGACATATTATTTGACATATCAATAAAAAAGTAGGTACCTAATGATAGCTGGTATCTTACTATTTTTTGCACGAGCTTAAAGTTATTATCATTTGTTAAAAGATCAGAGAGCAGTTAAATTACTCAACTCAAATAGTAGTGCAAATTCTTAGTGATTGTTTCTGCACCGTGCCGGGAATAGTGATAAATGACGATGGTTCGGTCGGCCCTGGGCGGGCTGGGCTGAAGTAGTGAGGCGACTGTAGGCTTCGACATGTACGAGGGCTCGTGCGGTGCAGCGGCCGCGGGGCAGTGTGGCACGGCTCAACGCGAGGGCGAGGCGGCGCCGCGCGAGCCTCCGCCCGCGCCGCCGGAGCGTGACTACAGCGGTTTCGATATCGTCAAGGCGACGCAGTATGGCGCCTTTGCACGAGTCAAGGAGCTGGTGGAGGCTGGCTGGGACGTCAACCAGCCCGACCACGAGACGGTAACGCTGCTGCACTGGGCTGCCATAAACAACAGGTATGGTAATAACAAGGACTTTCAGAAATATTTCTCAGCTGCTTGATTCGTAACGTGATCCTAAGCCGAGGTCTGAGTTTCACAGAAAACCCCTTAAGGGGTGTTCTCCAGATGTCTTGGCAAAGTGTGCTTCTCTCAGGCTGAGCTTTGTGCTCGTCAAAGGTGCCCCCGTGACAGTAATACCAAATAAGGCTATCTGCTATTGTCCATTTCAAGCCGTAGTGATGAGAGATTTTGAATACTGATCCAAAAACATGGCCATGACATATTTTCAATCACTGTAAAGTGGCTGAGGAAAACCCATACAGATTGTTTGCAGGCAGATATTAACTGAGTTACAGTCATTGTTATGTTAACACAATGCACCAGTGACAAGTGATCCTGCAGCTGCAGCATGGCCTAACATGGTCAACATTTTGATGATCTGCAGTATTATCTACTTATACACACTGCATACTGCAGCCAACCGAGGCACAGCTCTGGTGTTTTAAGCTGCCTCAATATTGACAAAGATCCTATACATTAGAACTAAAAATAACTTCAACTTCATGGTATCTAATAAAGAAGCACTTTATCAGGATTTGTACTTATCCCTAGAATAACATGCAAACATGAGCTCTGGAGGCATCTAAATGACTTGCAAATGAACTCAGTGTTTTGTTCGAGATGTCTTCAAAGAGGAACAGATTTTTCACCAACATATTTGTAAATAAATTTGAATAGAAAAATGTGGATTACTTGAACAAATATTCACAACATTTAGAAACTTGGACTGAATAAATATACAAGTACTAATTTTTAGAGGAACATAAAAATGGAGCTTCTCTTGTTTAATTTTGTATTGACGTGTTAGTTAACACATGGGACTGGCTGCAGGAAGGAAATCATCTCGTACCTGTTGTCGCGCGGCGCGCGCGTGGACGCGCTGGGCGGCGAGCTGCACGCCACGCCGCTGCAGTGGGCCGCGCGCCAGGGCCACCTGGACGCGGTGGTGCTGCTGATGCGCGCCGGCGCCGACCCCGCCATGCGCGACGCCGAGGGCTGCGCCAGCCTGCACCTGGCGGCGCAGTTCGGGCACACGGCCGTGGTGGCGTACCTGGTGGCGCGCGGGGTGCCGCCCGACGCGCCCGACGCCGGCGGCATGACTCCGCTCATGTGGGCGTGCTGGAAGGTGGCGGCCGTGGACCCCGCGCGCTTGCTGCTCACGCTGGGCGCGTCGCCGCAGCCCGCCGACCTGTCGCACGGCAACACGGCGCTGCACTGGGCCGTGCTGGCGCGCAACACCACCGCCATCTCCACGCTGGTGCTGTACGGCAACGCGAGCCTGGACGTGCCCAACCTGCGCGGCGCGACGCCGCTGGCCATGCTGCAGAGCAACGCGGACGCGCTGTGGGTGGGCGCCAAGGTGGCCGACAAGATCAAGGAGCACGCCGCGCTCGCCTCCAAGCGCAACTTCTTTCGCCGCGTGGCGTACGACCGAGTGAGTGACCGCTCCATCGCAACATTATGACAAATATTTAGGATTAAAAGTGTTGAAGCCGGCCAGCCGTGTGCAGGATTTAGCGCCACGATAGTAAGCTGAATCCTAAGCAACTGGTGAATGTGTTGAACGTGCGCTGGCCGCGGCGCAGCTCCTCAGCAGCTATCAAAGGAGACGTGAACTTTGTATTACTTATATTTAGCCTCTATAAAATCCAAAATATCGGACAGAAAAATTCATATCATACTCATAAAGTCATATAAAGAAATTAGGGTCTGACAGTTGGTTGGTGATTTTGTCCCGTTTGATCAATTAATGTGAATACAACAATTTATTTCAATACTTACGAGTTAGTACGTCAAAGGCAAAATAATAATAATAAAAAAAAACTTTTATGGTGTGTAATTGTTTGTCTGTCGCAATCGTCGCTCGAGTGCCATGTTCGCCATGTCAAGCAACTGGTGTTCATGCTGGACAGCTCATTAGCCAGCAGTTCCGACGTGAGCCGCCCCGGGCTGCTCGTCCCCAGCGGCTCGGCTACGCGTTACCGGTGCGTGTCGCGGTCGGAGCACTTCGGGGTTTGGTAGCACTAACGTTCCATACCATGTCGATTAGTTGATCGACGTCATTCTTTATAGTTAACAAGTATTGCACTGTTGTGTCGCATCACAGAGTGTCGGCCCGCAGCGTTACAAGTGCAGTTACGAAGGAGAGTCCTGAGCTGCCACGTTGTAATTTGGTTGGCTTCGGCCGCCTTGCAGAAGTTCCGCTGGTGGTGCGTGGTGAGCGTGCCCTTCCTCGCCTTCTACCTGACGGGGCTGGTGCTGGAGGCGGAGGCCGCGTATCTGCTCAAGGGCTTCCTGCTGGCGTGCCTGTACGCGCTGCTGCACTTCCTCACCAACGCGCTGTTCGACGACGACCTCAAGAACATCTTCCCGCTCAGCGTGTACCTGGCCACCAAGGCGTGGTTCTACATCACGTGGGCCGTGTTCGTGGCGCCCGCGGTGGGCGGCGCCGCCACGGCCGGCTTCGTGCTGTGCTCGCTGGCGCTGTGGTACACGTTCCTGCGCTCGTGGCGCGCCGACCCCGGCGTCATCCGCGCGTCGCGCGCCGACAAGCTGCGCACCATCGTGGAGCTGTCGGAGCGCGGCGGCGGCGGCGGCTTCGAGCCGGCGCGCTTCTGCTCCGCCTGCCTGCTGCGGCGCCCGCTGCGCTCCAAGCACTGCTCCGTGTGCAACCGCTGCGTGGCCAAGTTCGACCACCACTGCCCCTGGGTCGCCAACTGCATCGGTGCGTAGCCGCTTCACTTCACTTACACGCGAACGACCTCGAAACCAACGCAAGACTGGGAAAAGTCATTTAAATAATGTCCCCTGTGTCATGTAGCCAGTATTTACGTGCCGCGTGCTTAAGAAAAAGGTTCTCGAAAAATGAAGGAGCACAAGCCGCGGCTGACGTCACCCTCACCTTTAGTATTACAACCACGAGCGGGCCCGGCGCGGGCAGAGGTGGCGCAGGGAACCTAGTAGTTCTGGTTATCTGGGCTTGTGTATCGAAGCCCTGAGTCGCGGCTGTCCGCAGGTGCCGGCAACCACCGCCACTTCGTGGGCTTCCTGGGCAGCCTGCTGGTGATGTGCGGCTGGATGCTGTGGGGCGGCGCGAGCGCGCTGCAGGCGCGCTGCGGGCCCGCGCCCGCCGCCTGGCCGGCGTGCTGCCCGTGGCTCGCGTGGGTGATGCTCAACGCGGCCTTCCACTTTTTTTGGGTGGCCGTGCTGGCCGGCTGCCAGCTGTACCTGGTGGTGTGCCTGGGCATGACCACCAACGAGCAGCTGAACCGCGCGCGCTACCGCCACTTCCAGGCGGGCGGCGGGCGCTCGCCCTTCACGCGCGGGCCGCTCAACAACCTGGCCGACTTCCTGGGCTGCGGCCTGTGCGGGCTGCTGGCGCCGCGCGCGCGCGACTGGGCCGCGGCCGGCCTGGCCGACGACGCGCAGCACTACGTGTGACGGCGCCGCAGGGTATAGCACGCACGCCGCAATCTGCTACGCATGGAATGAACTGGTAGAATTCGTCACGTAAGGAAAGTGTTGTTACAGGCGAGCCGTTCGGATGTCACGTGTGCAGGCCAGTCCTGAACTGCATATCAAGATAACAATGCACGCTTTATGTTTCTCAAAATTTCTTCTGGCAGAGCTTCTCTCCGAAGCTCGCCAAATAGTCTGGTTACGCTGTGGCAACCAATAGGGTTAGCACAACAGTACAGTTACAGTCCGAAAAAAAATAACTTCTACGTACAATACAGTTTTGTGTCTGTATCATACAACTTACCTAGATTTGATTTTATAAAACATCGGCCCAAACAACGGGCTGCAAGCTCTTACCTCTGCTACATCTGACAGCGGCAGATCTTAGCATTGAAAGTCGATTTCTATAAATTTAGTCAACCGCTATTTCAACTAGTTCTCGAATATCATGGGGTTCACTGGTTATATGATGACGAAAAACAACGAACATACAACATTTTAATTTGACCGACTTTTACAATAATGTACAGTTAATCAGTACGAGCGGTTAGTAAGAGTTTGAAAAATATTCGATTCTGAGAAGTTTTACATTAAATATTTATGGTACTATGTGAATAATTATTTGTTACGCTTAACTTAAAATATGGCCTTTTTACTTGATGTCTGCAATACAAGTACAATTTAATCTGTATTGGTGAGTATTTTTTGCGAGGGAGTGAATGGATTCTCAGAGGTGCTTGTTAATACTAGCTGCTCGCGGGTTACCAACCGCGTCATTCGTATACCACCATGTACCATTCCGTCATAAGGGTCGTATCAGTACGAGAAATATAACGAGATCAGAGATATATATCTCGCCATATTTGACGAATCATCACAATTCCATGCATGTTCGAGGATCATGACTCGTATAGAGTGGGGAAGTAGGACAAACAAACCGCGCGGCGGACGCCGGCGGCCGCTCGACAAAGACCAAGGTCGGAGTCGAAACCTGTTTCCTGATTTTCATCTAATGGACGAGGATGAATCCACGAGGAGGTTCGAGAGTTGCTCTTCTCCGGCGAGCGATTCCCGACAGCGAAGGTCAGGAAACGCTTGCCGGAGAAGAGCCGGTAGGTTCGCGTAGGTGTGAAGTGGTGCGTGTGTGTCTGTGTGCGCGGCACACTTCAAGCAGTGGTCAGTATTAGCTCGCCTCGTGAGTGCGAAAGTGCTCGATGTAAATATTTTTAAACTAAATTAGATTGCTAATGTAAGTCTAATATTTGTATAATACTAGATGTGCTTCATATGACTTTAATCGTAATGCGAACAAAATATTCTAAATACTTATTCGTACTTCTGTTGTACTCGCGCGTACTCGCCGGGCCGGGCCGGGCCGCGCAGGGCCGTGCCGGGCCGCGCCGGGCCGGGCCGGGCCGGGCTCTGTAAAGATTGGTTTAAGACAATGTTGTAATATAATATGATGATACCAAATGCATTTGAATTAAATATCTTAACAAAAATATTTGTACGATTTTGTTTTATTTCCGTCCATACCCAACGCAGTGCTAAACTATGGCTACTGATACGGTTTGTTTATAAGATTAAGTAGAAATTTCTACAGAATATCTCATTCGTAACAAACATATCTTTAAAAAGATACGTGTCGGCGCCAAGGAGTCATTGACTGTCGCGTGTCGCTGTCGGATGTTTGGGCAGTGGAGGGTGGTTTCGGGCTAAGAGACCACTATTGTAATTTATGTATCATGGTTACAAAAAACGGCTTTAGTTTTATTCTTCGATTTGCTTGTTCAGTGAACTGACATTTATTTATTATTTTATACTGAATCTAACTTGGATTACATTATCTTACCTTGTTTTGCAATTTCTTTTAAATAGCGCTTTTTACACACACACACTTTCACGTTACACAAAATTTTATCACTATCATTTTTTTATTATGTTGATACAACTATCTATTTAGTCACTGCGAGAGTAAATAACATAATGTTTATGTGTAGCTCTAAGTGCCCCCTTGTCCGGCTTAGTTATAATCGTTATCGATTTGTTTTTAGTGTCAAAGCTAACGGTATATTATCAAAATGTCCGAGCAGTGCGCGCGAAAACCAACGAATTCAAACTGTGACTCGGCTTATTGAATTGTGACATATTGTGTTTGACAGACGCTTGGTTGAACGATCAAATAACCAGCGAGCAATTATTCGACGCGCGTTACTGCGTGTGGCGTCGCGATACCAACTTCTCCCGCACCGGTCAGTCACGCGGTGGCGGCGCACTAATCGCAGTCAACAAGGATGTGCTCGCGGAGTGTCAGCCCGACTGGCATTCTTCTGCGGAGGATATCTGGGTAACCGTGCGATTGAGACGAGCTGCTAAAGTTAAGCTACACGTTATCACGTAGCCATTTAACTAGCTTCATAGACACTATCTGTGTGCGGCTTGTACCAATACAACTCAGTTTTAAATCGTTACGGTCGACCCTCTTACACCTGAAGACCCTTATCATCCACCACTTGATATATATATATATATATCTATATCATATCACTGCCGAACCATAACGGCATCATATTAGAGGGTGGTCTTTTTTTCAGTTGCTCTCTGTACGAGTCCAGACCCCCCTGATCTCATCCGGTCTCCCGGAGCGCGCACGTTCCATGCGCCGAAAGTCTGCAATTTTGCAATTTAACTTTTTTGTGTTCACGACCACGACAGTGAGGACACAGGCAGCCGTGGTTACTGCCTCCTTGCCTTAAGGGGGGGGTGAGGCCTTGTTTGAGGCACCTTTTCTAGCCTCCTCTCCGGTTAAACGGGGAAAGCAGTGCCACTCTGAATAGAGCTGCTTTGCCGCATAGGGTGCTGCCGAACTGCACTGTCACCCCATTGCAGTGCAAGAGAGACCACTCTCCCTAAGCCGCCTTCGTGCAGGTACCAGACAAAACTCGGTGAGCATCATCACCGAGCCTCTCTACCTCTACACGTCGCCAAAGGACTTAATGTCATTCGGAGTCCGGTAAAAACAGAGCCAGTCAATTGCGCAGGATATATTAAAGTGCATAAGTGTACGCGCAAACACAGATGCACTCTCTCGGCCACACTCCCCGAACCCCGATGGAACGGTGAACCGCTACGACCGGGAAGAAGCAGGTTGCAGTATCTAGCCGACGATAACCTTGACTCCTATAGCCGCCTTAGGCCTTCCACCAATGCCTCGCTACCCCGCCAAATCTGCCATTCTCTAATGCTTATCAACGCTGAGATGCCTCCATTACCGGGGCAGACTTTTTGCAATAAGCAGGGAGTAACTGCTGACAAACTTGTATGCTAAGCGTACTCTTGCACGCTAAGCGCACAACTGGCTGTACGCTCAGCCTACAAGTCCCCCCACCGGGTTTAGCCCACGAGCCGATGTGGTTACCGGGGTGTGGCCGCTGCATGCAATACAGCTTCTTGGAGCCACTGGTGGGAGTTGGAGAGTGTCAACGATGTTAACTTATAACCCGTCACCTTCTGGCAGAAGGCCAGCTGACAGATAACAGACGCAGACATTCCGTACACCCCAACCCTACAACCTTCCCACCGATAAACTTCTCATTCCTAGTAACAGAGTAGTTTATAATTACCGAAGAACTTTAAATTAATGAAGCACTAGCTGCTTTGAGCTGGCTAGATTTGTTATCCAATTCCAATATTGACCATGCTGTCCAACTCTTTTATAAAGTTTTGCACGATCTACGTGACAATTATATTCCCAAACGCGCAATAAAAAATAGGAAGCTGTACCCTGCCTGGTACACTGCTGAATTAATTAAAGTGAAGTTTAAATGTAACACGAAATTCAAAGTATATGGTAATCTCGCGGATAAGATTGCGTTTTAGCGTCTTCGTGCAAATGTTTTAGATGTCGAGAATCGATAATTTCAAATTCTACCATACCATAAGAGATCTAGCTAGGTGTTACAGTTGACAGTAAGCTTCTGTACGATAAACATGTGGACCAAATTGTAAGCAAGGCATCAAAAATGTTGAGATTCCTAATCGGTTCATCTAAAGATTTGACTTAAAATAATTAAAGTTATTTATTGTGCCCTGGTGAGGAGCAACCTTGAATATGCTTCTCAAATTTGGAACCCCCAATATGAGGTTTATATTCAACGTATTGAAAGAAAAAAAAAATTTGGTTCCTCAAGTACAAATTTAAACTCAAACGCAGAGGGGGCGCATGAGCACGAGTCGGCCACTGACGCTGCACCTAATGCAACACCACTACGCGTAACTCGCTCTGGACGGGTAGTTAAACCAGTAGTTAGATTTCCCTTAGATATAGACTAGTAATTAAGTTGTTATTTTATTTTGTTATATATGTTGATACGTTGTAATTAAGTGTGGAGGGGTGACGTGGACGTTATGTTGATATATGTTTTTGATTAAGTGTGGGGGTGTGACGTATGTAGTTTTTATATATTTTATATATCTTTTGTTTTGTAATGTCAGTTATGTCAGTCGGGTGGTTAATATAGTTTTACAATGAAGCCAACGTCTCTTATTAAGAAATAATCTAATCCTGGTATTCCCGCGGGACTAAACTTCACAGTTTTCAAAGAACCTGTTGTCGTCTGTGGAAGTCGCAACCTATCTGTGGTTGCAAAGGCGGCAACAATGGACCAGTGGCGCGCGTTTTTTGAAAAAAGAAAAAGGAATGAAGCAGTTTTGCAAAGAATGGCGGCAACACTTAATTGTTATTAGCTTCTTGCCGCCGTTTTTATTACACACTTTTTTTTATTGACTGTGAACGAGAGTTAGTTGCAGTTCGGGCTCACTAACGTTAATAGAGAATTATTACAGTAAAGTGTTATTCAGATAAACAGACTCGGTATTGTATTAAAGCTTGTTTAGAAGTTCGTATTCCCACTCTTAAATGTTTGTACATGTTAAAGTTATTTTTAACTATTAAACTAGCATTTCTGCTAGCTACCGATATAATAATTGCAACGCAGCATATTACGCAATTGAACTATCTATTCCCTATAACTGCAGGGTTTAGAACATTATAATTGTTACTATGTGAATTTCATTAATAAAGTTTGTATATCGTAGTTGGCATTTAATATCAGAAGTGCATAAGATCCCACGACGTTTGAAAATGCCTCGCAGACAAAAAGGTAGACATAGACGAACACGCAGACGGTCATCCAGTTCAGACACGGTAACAATTTCCTCATCTAGTAGTAGCAATAATGAAGATTATAGTCGAAAAAGAAGTAAGCGACGCCGCCGCGGTTCACCCAAGGTGAGTCAGAATATTTTATTATCGTCTGTGATAGCTGAGTTTGATCCCTTGTCGGATGATGTTGATATGTGGCTCAATGTGGTAGAGGCTAATGCGATTACTTTTGGTTGAGCCGATGAAATGATTAAATATCAGGCCTTACAAAAACTAAGAAACACGGCTAAAACTTGGTATGATTCATTACAAAAAAACGAAACAAGATGGACGTCTTGGAAATGGAAAGATTGGCGGAATAAACTATCAGACACTTTTCAAATCAAACGAAATACTTTATTATCGCTTAAAAATTTACTGGATACCAAACCAAATGATGGTCAATCATTACATGAGTTTTATTTCCAGCAAAAAAGCAAAATTGATAAATTACGTTTAGGTTTTCGTGAGAATGATATAATTTCTATAATTGTAGGTACCATAGGTGACACACAGTTATGTAACGCGGCGGAAGCGGGTAGTTTTAAATATTGTGATGATCTAGCTTCTTTCTTACACAGTAAAATTCAACAAGATTTAACTATTTCAAATCCACAAGCGTATCATAAGAAACTCATTTCTTTTTCAAAATCTAGATTTGATGTAAAACCTGAACTAGTTATAGTCCACTCTCCTCATCAACCAACCAGTTTAACAATAACAAAGGTCAACTGAGTTTTTTTCGGTGCGGAGAAATGGGACATAAACGAAATTTATGCACACTTAAAGATAGTGTGAAATGTGCATTTAGTTTGAAAAATGGGCATTTAGAACTAGCCTGTAGAGGTAAATTAAAAAGTAAAATTGAAAAACATGTAGTATGAAGTAAATTTTGTTTCTTCGGAAAAACTTAAATTTTTAGGTTAGGTTAGGTTAGGTTAGGTTAGGTTAGGTTAGGTTAGGTTAGAGGTCGCAGTCGGGCGCGCTGCGAGAACAGACGTGTTGTTGCTGCGTAAATCATTTTTAATTTTTACAGGCAATTAATTCGTTTTCAAATATTCTACGGAGTTTAGTTTGGTTGTTCTTTTGGTTTGTCTTTGTTTTTTTTTTTTTTTTTGGGAGTTTAAAGTTTATCTAAAGTGTTGTTGCGTATCAGTAATTGGGAAGGTTTTTTTTTTTTTTTTTTGAGCGTGTAGTGGTCACAAGTGGTTCTTGCCCGTGGCCCACGTGCCCTGCAGGTGTCTAAACCACTGGCGCCCTTTCACTTTCAGACTGTTCGATTTCTGGGTGCTTAGGGTTACCTTGGCTAGGTTTTTTTTTTTTTTTTTTTGTGTGGGTATTTCTTTCTTCTTTTTGGTTGGATTGGTTTGTTTGTGAGAATTTCATTGGTGTTTTTGTTGGCTGTTTTTGTTTTTGCTGTAATTGTATTTGTGGGTTGTTGTCTTGTTATTTTGTCGTTATCTATGTGAGTTAAAAAAAAGGAAAAAAAAAAAAAAATTTTTTTTTTTTTTTTTTTTTTTTTCTTCGTGGCTGGCTAGCATATTAGCCTTGGGTTCCTGAATGGCGACCCGTCTGGAGCTCCAGACGGGGAGACCACCACAGGACGATATGGGGGGGTCACCCACGGGGGAAGACTCGACGGCGCGGGTGTCTCGTCGACGTTCGGTGGTTACTGCGAAGGAAAACCCTCGAACCCGAAGCCCGATTATCACTCGGAGCTCACGCGTGGTGCGCTCGGCTTCACCGAGCTCGAGGGAATCCTCGATGTCGAGGTCGTCGACTCCGGTCCCGGTGGGGAAAACTGGGATAGCCGGAGCGAGAGCCGAACTGAGGGCTGCTCGGGAGGAGAGGAATGACGCCGCTTTCGACCAATTCCTTAGGGACCGCATTGTCCGGAGAGAGGTAATGGGCGCGGTCCTAGACCCTGAGGAGGGGATTTTTAGCGAGGCACCCGTTGAGGAGGACCCAGCGCTGCTCAGCCCGGAGGAGCTTCGGGCCGCCGCTGGTAAAACTGCGACGGAAATTATATTGCTTGCGACCAAGTCCGGCAATCTGAAGGGAACGTTCGTGAAGCGATTCAAGGACGCGGCTGCTAGGATGCAGGGCATGGTCGAGGCACTGGCGTCGAGGTCGGAGGCGGAAGAGACGCGCCGGCTACGAGCTGATAATGCCCGCCTCCGTAGCGAGGTGGACAACCTTAGGGCGGAGGTAAAAGCCCACCGGCGGGAGTTCGCGGGGATGCGGACGGAGATGGCAGCCGCGAGGGGTGCAGCGGCGAGTAACGCTGCGGGCACTGGTCTCAGTGTGGACGCAATGGAAGAGCTCAAAGACTCCATTGTTTCTTCCGTCGGGCGGATACTGGATGCTCGTTTCGCGGGCATCGAAGGGCGCCTTCTGCCGGAGAGGGTCTTACGCCCGCCGTTAGCGTCGGACAAGAGAAAATCTCAAGCCAAGGTTGCGGAGGCTCCTCAGGTGGCCCAGCCTGCAAAGGCACCCCAGGGTGCTAGTGTTGCAACTGCCTCCCCCGGCGCACCGGCGGCGACCCCGGGATCAAGCAATGTGGCCCCCGTCGGAGAAACTTGGTCGTCCGTAGTCCGGCGCAAAAGGAAAGACCAGGGCAAGAAGACTCCTGCAAGCACTCCCTCGGTGACCCTGCCAAGATCTGCCCCTGCGTCGGCACCTAGACCGACTCTGGCTCCCCCTAAGACGGCGGCGGTCATTATTACCTTGGCCCCGGAGGCGGAGAAAAAAGGGGTAACGTACGCGCAGGTACTCGAGAGGGCGGAGAGCCGTGTCAACCTGCAGGAGCTGGGTATTGGAGCAGGAATGAGGATCCGCCGCGCAGCAACGGGGGCCCGGCTTCTGGAACTCCCAAGCGAGCAGACGCAAGAGCAGGCAGACGTTCTGGCCGACCGCCTGCGTTCGGCGCTGCTAGGGCTGGCGGAGGTCACTCGCCCCACAAAGACGGTTACCCTCAGGGTCACCAGCCTCGATGACTCCGCCACGCCGGAAAAGGTGGCGGCAGCGATTGCTCGCGCTGGGAACTGCCCCCTGGCAGCAGTCAGAGTCGGAGACTTACAGTTGGGTCCCCGTGATATGGGCTCAGCCACTGTCCATTGCCCGGTGGATGCCGCAAAAAAAGTCTGTGACGCCGGTAGGCTGCTTGTTGGGTGGAGCTCTGCAGATGTCCGTGCGCTCGAGCAGCGCCCTCTACGTTGTTACGGGTGCATGGGCATGGGACATACGCGTGCCCTATGTCCCTCCAGGATAGACCGTAGTACGCTGTGCTACCGATGCGGTGTCGAGGGACATAAGCAAGTGGGCTGCATGGGCGCTGTCCGCTGTGTCGTCTGCGCTGACGCGGGGCTCCCGTCGGACCATATTATGGGAGGCAGGACATGTCGCCCTCCCTCCACCAAAGGTGGAATAGTGTCCCAGCCACGGGTCGTTGGTGGGAGAGGTCAATCGCGGGAGGATTCTGATATGTCGTCATGAGTTCGCAACATATCGGCATCCTCCAGGCGAATATAAACCACTGCGCAGGGGCTCAGGATCTTCTGATGCAGTCCTTCTTGCAGTGGCAGGTCGACCTGGCGGTGGTGGGGGAGCCATACTATGTTCCCCAGAGTTGTCCAAACTGGGTGGGGGACAGTAGTGGTCTGGTGGCAATCGTTTCTGCGAATGGCGCTAGCCACTCTCTGACTGTCGCTGAGAGGGGACTAGGGTATGCCGTGGCGAAATGGGGGGAATTTACAATCATCGGAGTGTACTTCTCACCGAATCGCCCACTGGCGGACTTCGAGGTTTTCCTCGACTCAGTCGGCGAGGCCTTTCGCAGGCACAATGAGGGGCGTACCTTGGTTCTTGGCGACTTCAACGCCAAGAGCCAGGCATGGGGTAATCGCATCCAGGACGTCAGAGGTATTGCTGTAGAGGTTTGGGCTGTACAGCTGGGGCTCACACTACTTAACAGGGGCACGGCCTACACCTGTGTTCGCGCGGGGGGGGGATCGAGGGTCGACCTGTCATTTGCGACGTCGCTGGTCGCTGACAAAGTTGCCAACTGGTGGGTGGAGGAGGATGTGGAGACCTTGTCGGACCACAACTACATAAGGATCGAGATATCCGCCCCTACTGCCGTTGTTGTGGTTCCCTCCCGAGGCCCGCACCACTTCCCACGTTGGTGTCTGGGACAGTTGGACCGGGAGATTGTGAGAGAGGCCGCCATCGTTCAGCGATGGTCGTCTCCCAGCGCCCGTGTAGGCGCCAGTGTCGGAGAACTGGCGGAACGACTGCGGCTGAGCCTGACGGAGGTGTGCGACTCCTCGATGCCAAGGGCTCGCGGATGGCGCCGCAGAAGGCGGGTGTACTGGTGGTCGGTGGAGATTGCGGCCCTCCGCGCCGCCAGTAACAGAGCCCGCAGGGCCTATGTCCGATGCCGAAGGCGGAACGGCTTGGACATTTCTCTGGAGGAGCAGCTGCGAGAAACCTATCGCCAGGCCAAGAAGGCCCTAAAACGGGCGATATGCGACGCCAAAGAACGGGCCCGAGAGGAACTGCTAGAGAGTCTGGATAGGGACCCCTGGGGACGCCCTTATCGCACGGCACGGAGAAAACTGCGCAGCCAGGGTCCTCCGGTGACCCAAACTCTCCAGCCAGAGTCCCTGCGCCGAGTAGTTGAGGAACTCTTTCCGGACTCACAGGGTCACATCCCTCCGACGATGGCCCCCTCGGTGAACGTAACTGACCGCGGTTCTGTCCCGCTGGTCACTGGGGAGGAGATGGACGTGGCGCTGGACCGCCTCCGGTGCAAGAAAACGGCGCCTGGGCCTGATGGCATTCCGGGGCGGGTCATACACATGACCCGAGAGCTCTTTGAGGGAAAACTTCGGGAGCTGTTCAACCATTGTCTCCAGGCTGAACAGTTCCCTGAATCTTGGAAGGAGGGGCTGCTGTGCCTCATCAGAAAGGAGGGGAGGCCGCTGGATGCTTCCTCGGCGTACAGGCCGATAGTCTTGCTTAGCGAAGTCGGAAAGCTGTTTGAGAAGATTTTGGCTGATCGGCTCGTTAGGCACTTGGAGACTGTTGGTCCAGGGCTCTCAGCAGCGCAGTACGGCTTCAGGGCGGGTCGTTCGACCATTGACGCCCTGGAGTCATTAAAGACCTTAACAGATGAGGCAGTGGCCCGGGGCGACGTTGTCATCGCCGTCTCTTTGGACGTTACGAACGCCTTCAACAGCCTCCCTTTTGAGACTTTGCTAGAGGCACTCCGGTTCCATGGAGTGCCAACGTATCTCAGGAGACTGTTGGAGGCTTACCTGCGGGATAGGTGGATATCCTGGGTGGGAACAGACGGACGAAGGGAGAGGCGGCAGGTGCTCAGGGGTGTTCCGCAGGGTTCGGTTTTGGGGCCGGTGCTTTGGAACATCGGCTTCGACTGGCTTCTGCGGACACCTTTGCTCCCCGGGATGGGGTTGTTGTGCTATGCGGATGACACCCTCATCACGGCGCGAGCAGGCACCTTTGAAGAGGCGGCACTTTTGGCCAGGATTGGGGCCACCTTGGTGGTCAGAAGAATCCATATGCTGGGTCTGAGGGTCTCGGAATCCAAAACCGAGGCCCTCCTGTTTCACGGTCCGCGTAGGGGTCCTCCTCGGGGTGCATGCATTACCGTTCAGGGTGTAGCGGTGGAGGTCAAGACCCATATGAAATATCTGGGCCTCACCCTGGACGGTAGGTGGAAATTCAGGAGACACTTTGAGCTCCTTGCTCCCAGGCTCGTCAGTGCAGCTGCCGCACTGGGAAGGCTCTTGCCGAACGTCGGGGGGCCGTCCTCGGCCTGCAGACGTCTATACGCAGGGATTGTCAGGAGTATGGCACTGTACGGTGCTCCCATCTGGATCCACGCACTGTCTCAGCGGAATGTGTCCCTTCTGCGGAGACCGCAACGTATTATTGCGGTACGTGCAATTCGGGGTTACCGTACGGTGTCTTGGACGGCGTCCACACTCCTGGCGGGTGACCCGCCTTGGGATTTGCAGGCAGAGGTACTCGCTCAGGTGCACCAGTATCGGTCAAGGATGAGGGCTCGAGGGGAACGACCAGGGCTTGAGGAGATAAGAAGGTTGAGATCGTTAGGAAGTCAGGCCCTGGTCCAAAGATGGCGGGATGATCTGGAGTCCCCGGTTGCCGGCATCTGGACGGTAGAGGGAATCCGGTCCCACCTGGAGCGGTGGCTGAAGCGGAGACATGGCGCACTGACGTATCGCCTCGTGCAGGTACTTACCGGGCATGGGTGCTTCGGCAGGTATCTGTATGGAGTCGCGAGACGGGAGGCATCACCGGTCTGCCATGAGTGTGGGGCGGCGGAGGACACGGCTCACCACACTCTGGCAGAGTGTGCATCATGGGCTCCGCAGAGACATTCACTGGTGTCACTCCTTGACGGGGACCTCTCGCTGCCAAGTGTTATTAATTTAATGCTTGGTAGCGAGGAGGGCTGGTTAATTGTCGCCTCCTTCTGCGAAACCGTAATGGATTTGAAGGAGGCCGCGGAGAGGGAGAGAGAGCAGGCGGCTGATGCTCCCCCTCTCCGCAGAAGGAGAACGGGTGGCAGGAGACGCCGATACGCGCACCTGTTACCACCCCCGTAAGCACTAACAAGTGCACTGATGAGCGCGTCGGGGTGTCAAAGTGCATGTTATCGCGATCCTTTGGCACTCCATCTGGGACGCAGGAGGCTGCGCTGGGTTTTAGTGGGTAATGTGGCTTCACCGCTTCGGCGGTCGGCCTTGAGTCCCACATACTCGTCTGGTGTCTTATTCTGGACGGGATGCGTAAATGCATTTCCCAGCAGGAAAAAAAAAAAAAAAAAAAAAAAAAAAAAAAAAAAGGTTAGGTTAGGTTAGGTTAGGTTAGGTTAGGTTAGGTTAGGTTAGGTTAGGTAAGGTTACGTTAGGTTACGTTAGGTTACGTTAGGTTACGTTAGGTTACGTTAGGTTAGGTTAGGTTACGTTAGGTTACGTTAGGTTAGGTTAGGTTAGGTTAGGTTAGGTTAGGTTAGGTTAGGTTAGGTTAGGTTAGGTTAGGTTAGGTTAGGTTAGGTTAGGTTAGGTTAGGTTAGGTTAGGTTAGGTTAGGTTAGGTTAGGTTAGGTTAGGTTAGGTTTTTTTTTTTTTTTTTACACGCACCCGTCATCACAGGGCGTTGGCAGGGTGTCCTCTTTCGAGAAAAAGAGACCTTTTCGTGCTTTATTTTCAGATAATCAATACAATTATGGACAATTACAATTACAATTATGATTAAATCTAAATAAATTACATTTAAAAACAGTTAAAAAGCAATTAAAAACAATTAAATTAATTTAAAAACTACAATAATTCACAATAATAAAGCTATATTTTAAAAAGGTCGATAAATAATTTAAAACATTAAAAACACTTATATCTATCTTATAAACTAACGGAAGTGTGGCCGAAAAAGTGCTTCAAAGCTCCAAAGCTCGGAGTACGGAGTTCGCAGGACAGCGAATTTCTCCCGGCTTTTGCGAGCAACAGAACAACCTGATTTATATGATAGTGCCATCTGTATATGCTGACGATATAAGAGGCACTATGCATCTCTATCGGTTGTTCTGTTCCTCGCAATAGCAATTTTCGCTATCCTGCTCGCGTACTCTAGGAACGCATCTCTGCCAGAGGCCTCACCCAGAATTGTGGGTACGGAGCTCCTGCACAGCTTCATCCGCAGTACCTGTTGTAGGTCTTCCCGGGCCGCTTCGTGCTGGGGGCAGTCCATCAGAAGATGCATGATCGATTCTGATGCACCGCTCCCGCACACGCAACCCGGGTTGTCACTGCGTTTGAATCTGTGCAGGTACTCCGCAAACCCACCATGACCAGTCAAGACCTGAGTGAGCACCATACTGCGGTCTATGTGTTTGACCACACGATGTGCGAACCGCACATCCGGCAAGAAGACCTTCGTGGTGCCCGCAGTCTCTTCGGACGTATACCTCCGGTTCCATTCGTCAAGCGATCCCTCGCGGAGCAGTCGCTTGACAAACGAAACCGGGCATCGGTCATAGTCCGGTTTTCTCCTTAAGCCTAGAGCCGCCTCTTTCGCGAGCTCATCGGCTCTTTCATTTCCCTCCAACCCTGCATGCGCTTTCACCCAGAACAAGGATACTTCCTTGTTCCGGGTGCGACATATCTCCAGATTGTCGATAATGCCTGCTACCAGGGGATGGAGGGATTTGCGCCCGACCACCGACTCAAGGGATGATCTTGAGTCGGTGTATATGCCGATGGAGCTTTCGGGGCGGCTCGTCGCGAGAGAGGCAGCCCTATCTAGGGCAAGGAGCTCAGCCTGGTAGACCGAGCAGTGCGCACCCAACTTTAGCTTGACGGCTTTGGTTTCGGCCTCGTGATTCCATATGGAAAGCGAGGCCCCCACCTTGCCGTCAATTTTACTGCCATCGGTAAAGATGCGCACTGCTTGAGTGTTGTTGTTCTCAAGGTCTTCTCGGTCCACCAGGCTGGTAAACTGCAGGCACGTCCTCTCTGCCGGGTGTGGTCGCCCACAGTACGGCACCCTCACTTCCATCTCCCTGTCCCCGAGTACTCGCCGGGACACTCCCCTCTTGGCCTCGTACAATGCCGAGGCCTCTTGGATCCTAAGATCCAAGGGGAGTATCCCAGCCAGCACCATGGCCGAGTTCAGGGAGACGGTCCGGTACGACTTGGTCATTTTCTGCGCAAAGCCCCTTTGGAGAGCTCCCAAACGCTTCCGCACTCCGAGCTTTGAAGCGGCAGGCGCCCAGGCACAGGCAGCGTACAGGACTATTGGCTCCACCACTGCAGTATAAATAGTCTTTATGATTTGGGGATGGAGGCCCCAGCTTACCCTGGCGGCTCTCGACAGCTGCTTGTAGAGACCTTGAACTCTCATGCAAGTATTACTTACATGAGAGTTGAAGGTTAGCTTGCTGTCGATAGTGAGCCCCAGGATCTTTATTTCGCTGGACAGACCAATGTCGATCCCCCCCATGGTCAGGAGCGGAGAGTCGTACTTTAGCTTGTTGGTTAGCACCATCGCCTTGGTTTTGTGCGGTGCGAACCTCAGCTTATTACGAACTCCCCACTCCCGGACATAGGCGAGAGCGGCATTGGCCCGTCTCGAGACCTCCAGCCCCGTATCGCCGTCGAAGACGAGGATAACATCGTCGGCAAAAGCCTGACAATACTCTCCCCGCCCTCCCAGGCCCTGCAGTAGTGGATCCAACAAGAGGTTCCACAGGACGGGACCCCCGATGGAGCCTTGAACACAGCCTTTGGTGGTGTTGCGCATGTGTTCGGCTCCCGCATACCTCACTGTGACCTTTCGCTCGCGAAGATAGCTGTCAATCACCCTGCGGACGTTCACGGGACACTTTTCCTCAGCCAGTCTGACTCTGATGGCCGGCCACCAGGTGCTATCGAAGGCCCCCTCTATGTCCAGCGAGACCACAGTTACAAGTTTCCTCTCTTGGAGTTTCTTGTAAATGCGGTCCGTCAGGGCGTAGAGGGCGTCCTCGGTGCTTCTCTGGGGCATAAAGCCGTACTGGCGAGTACTAATCCCGGGCAGGATGTGCCATTTGACACGATTGACAACCATCTTCTCGAGGATCTTGCCTAGAACGGGCAACAAACCGATCGGACGATAGGCCTTGGGGTTGGTGTAGTCCTCCTTTCCTGGTTTTCGGAGGACTATCACGGTGGCCTCCTTCCATATGATCGGAAAGTAACCCAGTTCCAGGCACTTATTGGTCAGAGCGAGGAATGCGCCGGGGTTCAGCGATATGGCTCGCTGGCATATGTCGGCGGTAAGACCGTCCGACCCGGGGGCCTTCTTGGGGTTAAAGCTCGAGGCGGCGTCGCTCAATTCGACAGCGGTAAACGGCGGATCCAAACTTTCGTTTGGAATCCACTCGTTTACTTGTTCAGCGACGCGCTTCGTACGCTTATGTTCCGCGTTATCTTCAACCCCAAGATCCTCCGGGTAGAAAATCCCCGCCAACAGTGCCGCCGATTCGCTGGGGTCATAGGTTTTACCGTTAAGAACGAGTGGGAGATCTTCTCTCCTCACTGCGGTTCTACCTATGACCCTGTATATCCCGTCCCATAGTCCCTCCTTGTCCTGACGCTCACAGAAAGCCTTCCAGCTGGCTATCTGTGCTGCTATAGCATGCGATTCGTAGCTCTCCTTGGCTTGCAGGTACTCACGCACAACCCTGTCGCGACGGACCGGGGCGGCGCAACGGATGCGCCGCTTTTTGGTGTTGACCTCACGTTTCATCGCGGCGAGCTCGTCATTCCACCAGGGTAGACTAAGACGCTCCGTACCCTTCCTGATCGGCATGCTTGCTTCGCATGCCGCCACGACTGTTTTGTTATATGATTCAACACTTTTTTCGAGATCGACTATATTGTCGATCTTCTCTATGTCACCGATTTTAATGAAATTCGACTCTTGCAGCTGGGCGTGAGCTTCGACTGAAACTCATCCCAGTTTGCCTTTTTTGTGTTGAATCGCCGCGTGGTCCTAGTTATTATTACTTCTTTGTCTTTTTTCAGGTTGATACGGAACGTAATAGTGTTGTGGTCTGAGCTCGTCACTCCGTCATCCACCATCCAGTCAGCCACCAACAGGAGCGCGTCCGGGGAGCACGCCGTAACGTCGACGCAACTAGAGTACCGTTTGAGTCCTCTAATCACGTCGAAGGTAGGGACGTCACCCCGATTGAGCACCTGCAAGTCAAGCTCTTCAAGAGCCCCAAAGAAGGCCTCCCCTCTGCTGTCCGTTTTCGTGCTGCCCCACCAGGTGTTCCAGGCGTTCGCGTCGCCACCCACCACCACATAACGAGAGCCCACGCTCGTGACCACTGCCACCAGCTGATCCAGGTATGGCTCCATTGGCTGATCCGGCTCGAAGTAGAACGAGACCGCGCACATCTCCCAGGCACCCGTTCCGATTCTCACCACCACAATATTGTTGGTGGTAAGACCGGAGTCCAGGGTTACGGCCATGTCATCGTCGAACACAACGATTGCGGCTTTGACATGTCCGTCCCCCCGGTTGGCACACTGGAATACGCGCGCGCCCGCGTAGTCTCGCATCGAGCCGGACCTTCCAACATATGGCTCCTGGACCAGCGCCAGGGCTACCTTTCTGCTGGTGGCCTCGAGCAAGAGCTCCTGTGTGGCGAGTTGCTTGCGTTGCAAATTCGCCTGGAACACTCGGTAGGACCTCACGGTGGTTCCGGTCTCGCCCAGGGCAACTTTAGCAGTAAGCTACCGTTGCCCTGGCCAAGGCCTCCCACTTACGGCGCACCGTGCACTCCGGAGCGAACGCGTTGTGAGCCGCGTCCAGCCCGGTCTGTGCACAGTTACAGCAAGAGGGTAGGGTTCCTGCCTGCCACTTTGGGCAGTTCACCTTTAGGTGCTCCTCCCCGCAGTGGCTGCACCTCGTTTGGGGCTCCTTGCAGAACCGCCTGCTATGCCCGTACCCGAGGCACGCGGAGCATTGGGTGAGCGGGGACTGATCGGCCACTCTCACCCTCTGCAGATCCACGCGCACCGTGCCCGCCTCTGTTAGGGCCGACCACACCTTCGGGGACACCCTGAGAATGATGTGGCACAAGAGGGGGTTCTTTAGCTTTTTTCTATACTTTACTTCTATGCGGACCTCCTCCTTTTGAATATGTTTAAGAAGATTGGAATTTTGTGTTTGTAGTGCCTGAAGGACGTCCTCATCAGTGTTATACTGGAGGACGTCCTTCAGGATCACCAGTGGGTCCCTATTTTTCATATCTTCGACCCGGAGGTCCGCCTTTTTTAATCTTTGCACCACTCTTTCTTTCTCCTCTCTTGTGCCACATCCCACGATAACCCTCCTGTCCTTGGCTTTTCTTATTCTGGGTTAGGTTAGGTTAGGTTAGGTTAGGTTAGGTTAGGTTAGGTTAGGTTAGGTTAGGTTAGGTTAGGTTAGGTTAGGTTAGGTTAGGTTAGGTTAGGTTAGGTTAGGTTAGGTTAGGTTAGGTTAGGTTAGGTTAGGTTAGGTTAGGTTAGGTTAGGTTAGGTTAGGTTCCCGTGTGGGGTTGCTAGTCCCCCATCGTGGCGCGTCTCCCTGGGTGGTGGATAGGGGCACGCCTTCCAGATATGGAAGGTACCGGTTTATCCGGCGTGAACCAAAACTAGCACTGGGGTGGGGCGAGCGCTTCTTAGCGCTGCTCCTGGGGTTGCCGTCCTGCCTTAGCGACAGGACAGCGACTCCAGGGCGGGTAGGCGTGGCTTTCGAGCCTAGAGGAAGAAAACCTCGTTAAAAAATTACGTGAGCGCGGCGGGCTCGCCGGCTTCACGGCCGGTGGGCGCTGGTTTCGGCCACCGTCGGGCAACCCGTAGTCCGCACTGAGCGGGATCGGGGGCTCCTCTCACTGAGCGGGGAGTCGCGAGGAAGACAACCTCTCTAAAAAATAACTCCAATCCCAAGGTCTGGCACCTGCCGATGGGATGTATGGCTGGTGGGGATCCAGTCCCGAGGGTGCCCAACCATGGGGCCGTTACCCCTAAAAATAACAACAAAATGACAGGTCGGATTATTAATATATCTACCCGGGCGGGTCCCCGAGAGGGGGAATCCCGTGGTGCGCCGGAGACGGCGCATCGGCCCCAAGTATACGGGGGGGCCATAATCCGCGATGAGGGAGAGGAGATAGTAGTTGAGGAAGTAGAGGAGGAGAACATGAAGCTGCTGCAGAGCAGGGCCGTTGTCGTGCTGGAGAGGTGCGACACGGCGGTGGCCGGAAGACGGAGCCGTGCTTCGTCTCTCAAGCGAGAGACGTCGGATGGCTCTGCTTCCGACTGCAGTGGGGTGGTGCCCATGGAGAGCTGCAGATCCAGGTCAGGGTCTGAGTCCTCCGTGGCCGCAAGCGTCGCAGGGCGCTTGTGGAGGGGGGCGAAGAGGCCGCGTCTCACGGAGGGCAATACGTTGTCCTCCGATGAAGAGATGCCGGCCTTATCTTCGCCCATTATCCTCGGCAGCGTCAAGCCGTCGAGGAAGGACATTGCGGCCGATAAAAAGGCCAGGAAGGAGGAGCTCCGCACCCAGGCGGAGCAAGACCTTGTAAGGTCCTCCTTAGCGGCGGTATATCGCCGCGAAGCCCACCTCGCCGCTGAACGGGAGCTTGGGTCGTCGACAAACGAGATGTCGGCGGCCCAACTTCAGAGGCGAGTGTTCGACGAAGTGGCGACAATTAAAACTGTCGCCACGAAATCGTCGAACCTGAAGGGTACGCTGGTGCGCACTCTCAAGGACTCTGCGGCGTCTATTATAGATGCCGTGGAGACCTTGGGCTCACGCACAGTCTCGGACGAGACTAAAAAGCTTCAGGCGGTTATTAACCGCCTTGAGGCTGAGAACGCACGGCAGCAGGCCGAAACGGCCAGTCTCCGCAAGGAGCTGGCCTCGCTGAGAGCCGTCGTGGAGCGATCCGCTCCCGCGACGACGAAGGAGGCCGACAACCAGGCAGTGTTGCGGCAAGTCAGGGAAATCCTGAATGCCCACCTCGCTGGCCTGGAGGATAGGCTCCTCCCGGCGAAGAGCCTCAGGCCCCCACTGGCGGCCGACAAGAAGGGGCAGCCCGGGCAGCCGGCATCGTATGCCGATGCTGCTCGCGCCGCTGGCCCTCGGCGAAGCCAAGGGAAGGGAAAATCCACCCAACGGACGCCCGCTGCTGAGCCTGCAAAAAAGGCTGCGGCGGGGAAGCGTCCAGCTGAGCCTAAGGGGAAGGCTCCAGTGGTGGAGAATCCTGCCAGCCCTGCTGCACCCAAAGAGGGGCAGTGGCAGACGGTCGGCAGGAAGAAGAGGGGGAAGAAGGGCAGGAAGGCGGCCGGTCCGCGGCCCCAGCCGCAGCCGAAGAAATCGGCAGCGGCAGGGTCTGCGAAGCCGCCCCTTCCTAAGCTCCGTCCTCCGCGGTCTTCGGCTGTAGTATTAACCCTACGGCCGGAGGCTGAGGAGGGGGGGGCTACCTATGCCCGTGTAATAGCCGAGGCCAGGCAGAAAATAAGTCTGACTGACCTCGGCATAGCGGGCCTGCGGGTCAGAAATGCGGCCACGGGAGGCCGCATCTTTGAACTGCCAGGCGCCGCAAGCGCCGAAAAGGCGGACGCTCTCGCCAATCGGCTGAGAGAAGTTGTAGGGGAGAAGGTGGCCCGAGTCTCCAGGCCCGTAAAGTGCGCGGATATGCGCATAACGGGCCTGGACGATTCCGTCACAAAAGAGGACGTCGCGGCTGCCGTCGCAAAGGTCGGCGGCTGTGACGTCGACCAGGTGCGGGCCGGAGATATCCGGCGCAACGCAGGAGGCCCCGGAACGGTCTGGCTGCGCTGCCCCGTCTCAGCCGCCAAGAAGGTGGTGGACGGTGGCAGATTGTTGGTGGGGTGGGTGTCGGCCCAGGTCAAGGCACTGGGTGAGCGTCCTCAGAGATGCTACCGGTGCCTGGGCTTCGGGCACATGAAGGCCCTCTGCTCGGCGGAGATCGACCGCAGCGACACGTGCTATCGCTGCGGTAAATCTGGCCACAAAGCCCGGGGGTGCTCTGCCGCGCCACACTGCAGCCTCTGTGCTGCAGCGGGTAGACCGGCGGATCACCGCGGGGGTAGCGGCGCGTGCAAGACGCGCAGCGCCTCCAAAAACAAAGGGAAGAAGGGTAGGACTGGCGATGGCCCCCGGGTCTCCTCGCAGTCTGCCCGGCCATCCACGAGCTCCGAGGCTCGTGGGGGGTCCAAGGAGGTTCCCATGGTAGTGGGGTAGTTTTATGGCTCTCCACTTTCTGCAGGCGAACCTCAACCACTGCGCTGGGGCTCAGGACCTATTGGTCCAGAGCATGGCGGAGTGGTCGATCAACGTCGGCGTGGTGGCTGAGCCATACTACGTCCCCTCGGGGGGCGAATGGGTCGGGGATAGGGACGGCCTGGTGGCCATCACGTCCCGATCCGCGACGAGTTCCCCGCCATTCCAGCGTGTCGTGAAGGGCAGGGGATTCGTTGCGGCTTGGGTGGGGGACGTCCTGGTCATCGGGACGTATTTCTCGCCGAACAGGCCCCTCATCGAGTTCGAGCAGTTCCTGCTCGAGGTCGGGGCCCTGATCGGTCGCAGTCGCCCGTGTAGGGTGCTGGTCGCCGGAGATCTCAATGCAAAGTCCACTGCGTGGGGATCCCCGGCGACCGACGCCCGCGGCGCGGCGCTCGAGGATTGGGTGGTCTCGACCGGCCTACAGGTGATGAACCGTGGGTCGGTTCAGACTTGCGTGCGGTGGCAGGGGGGATCGATCGTGGACGTCACGTTCGCCGATCCCACCCTGGCGTGCCGCGTTCGGGGATGGGAGGTTCTGCAGGATGAGGAGACGCTCTCGGATCACCGGTATATCCGGTTCGAGGTCTCCTCCCTCCCGGCCACGATCCGCAGATCGAGCGGGGCCACGTGGGGGTGTGGCCCTCGCTGGGCCCTCAAGAGCCTGGACCGCGAGGCCCTGTTGGAGGCAGCGGAAGTCCAGGCGTGGTTGCCGGCGCCAGCCGGCAACTCGGTAGAGGAGGAAGCCGAGTGGCTCGGCGGGGCCATGTCGCAAGTGTGCGACGCGGCCATGCCGAGAGTCACTCGTCAACCTCTCAGGTGTGCGGTGTACTGGTGGTCTCGCGAGATTGCACTGTTGCGCAAGGCTTGCGTGGCCGCCAGACGCCGGTACGCCCGGAGTCGGAGACGGCGCCAGCGAGACAGGGACGCGGAAGCGCTCCTGTACGTCGCCTATAGGGACGCCGCGTGGGCGCTGAAGGTGGCCATCAGGGCGGCGAAGGAGCTCGCGCAGCAGGAGATGCTGGCGAGCCTCGACGCCGATCCCTGGGGGCGACCTTACAAAATGGTGAGGCGCAAGCTGCGACCGAGGGCCCCGCCGCTGACCGAGTCGCTCCAGCCGGAGCGGCTGGAGTCGGTGGTGGGAGCTCTCTTCCCGAGGAGGGCCGCGGTGGAGCCGCCGAGCATGGCGCCGCCCGCCACCGGTGCTGGGGGTGCGTCATCCGAGGACGCGCCCGCAATCACCGAGGGTGAATTGAGGGCGGCTCTGCTGCGGCTCCGGGCGAAGAACGTCGCGCCGGGTCCTGATGGAGTTCCCGGTCGGGCCTTGGTTCTGGCCCTTGGCCCGCTGGAGACTCGCGTCAGGGCGCTCTTCGACGCCTGTCTGCGGCAGGGCCGGTTTCCAGTCGCATGGAAGACTGGCAAGCTGGTCCTTCTGCAGAAGGAGGGGCGCCCGGCTGACTCACCCTCGGCCTATCGGCCTATAGTGCTTTTAGACGAGGTGAGTAAGCTGTTCGAGCGGGTCATCGCCGCTCGTATCGTAGGGCACCTCGAGCAGGTGGGGCCGGATCTCAGCGACGTACAGTTTGGGTTCCGGCGGGGCAGGTCCACAGTCGACGCGATAGCGCGGGTGAGGGACCTTGCGGAGGATGCGGTCGCCAGCGGCGGGGTGAGCTTGGCGGTGTCTCTAGACATCGCCAACGCGTTCAACACCCTGCCATGGCCGTGCATTGTGGAAGCGCTTCGCTACCACGCGATGCCCGGCTATCTGCGGCGTATCGTAGCGGCTTACCTCTCAGAGAGGGCCGTGAGCTTCCCGGCCGGCGGCCAGTTGGTCCGCTGGGAAGTGTCGTGCGGTGTCCCACAGGGATCGGTCCTCGGACCGCTCCTGTGGAACATCGGCTACGACTGGGTGCTGCGGGGCGGTAATCCGAGGGGCGTCGACGTAACTTGTTACGCAGACGACACCCTCGTTACGGCCAGGGGCCGCACGTTCAGGGAGGCGCGCGTCAGAGCCACTGCTGGGGTGGCCCAAGTAGTGGCGCGCATACGCCGGCTGGGGTTGGAGGTTGCCCTCGAAAAGTCCGAGGCCCTGTGTTTTCACGGGCCGCGGATGGCACCTGCCGCCGGAGCCGACCTAGTGGTCGGAGGGGTTTCCATCGCGGTCAAATCGTCGATGAAGTACTTGGGACTCATCCTCGACGCGCGGTGGAATTTCGAGGAGCACTTCCGGCGCCTGGCCCCCAAACTGATTGGGGCTGCCGGCGCGCTGAGTCGCTTGCTCCCGAACTCGGGTGGGCCCGGAGTGGGCTGCCGTCGACTGTACACCGGGGCGGTGAAGTCGATGGCCCTGTATGGGGCGCCCATATGGGCGGACGATCTGTCCGCTCGTAGTAGGAGACTGCTGCGGAGACCGCAGCGAGTCATGGCGGCCAGAGTGGTCAGAGCCTACCGCTCCATCTCGTGCGAGGCGGCCTGCGCTTTAGCGGGTTGTCCTCCGTGGGATCTGGAGGCGGAGGTGCTGGCTCACGTGTACTGGCAAAGGGTGGAAGTTCGGTCGCTGGGCGACCACCCTTCCCCGGATATGGTGGCTGGATGGCGGCGCTCGGCGCAGACCGAGCTCTACCGCCAGTGGCAGGTCAGACTCGAGTCACCGAGTGCCGGTCTCAGGACCATAGAGGCGATTCGCCCCGTCCTCCGTCAGTGGGCGGAGAGGCGGCACGGGCAGGTGACCTTCCGCCTTGCGCAGGTGCTTTCCGGACACGGCTGTTTCGGGAGGTTCCTGTTCAAGGTGGCAGGTAGAGAGCCCACTGAAGAATGCCATGAGTGCGGCTGCGCTATCGATACAGCGCAGCACACGCTGGCTGAGTGCCCCAGTTGGTCTCAGCAGCGTGCGGCACTCACTTCTGTAGTCGGGGGGGACCTCTCCCTGCCGATCGTGGTTTCGGCCATGGCTGGCAGTGAGAGGTCTTGGCAGGCGATGGTCTCCTTCTGCGAGGACGTGATCTCGCGGAAGGAGGCGGCGGAACGGCTGAGAGAGGACGACGTGGACTCTCAGCCGATCCGTCGCAGACGTGTCGGGCGCAGGCGGCTCGCGCTTCACCACCGCCTACCCCCTTGAGAGTAGCACCTCCGGGCGTTGGATACGAGGATCTGTCCAACACCCAGGAGTTAGGTCCTCGAGCTGGAAGACGCACCCTGTGGTCCTGGTGCGTCTTATGGCGTTCAATTGGGGGGCATCTGATATTGCCCCCGAGTTGGCACCGTCCTAAGGACGGATTCTGCCGGCCTGGTTGCGGTTGTGTGCGCGAGCGAAACCCGTGACCCGGCCACCAGGCGGCGGGAAAGGATATACACCGTGGGGGTTTAGTCAGTAAGAGTCTGACATAACTGCCGCGTCTCCTCGGACGCGGAGTATCCATGAGGATTACCCACGTTAAAAAAAAAAAAAAAAAAAAAAAAGGTTAGGTTAGGTTAGGTTTTTTTTTTTTTTTTTTACACGCACCCGTCATCACAGGGCGTTGGCAGGGTGTCCTCTTTCGTAAAAAGAGACCTTATTAGCTTTATTTATATAAAATCAGTACAATTAAACAATTACAAACAATATAAACAATTAAATTAATTTAAAACTACAATAAAATTACAATTTAAAACTGAATAAAATACAATTAAGAATTAATACAAATTTAACATAATACACATAAAGCTAATTTTTGAAAGGTCTAATAATTAATTAAAAACATTAAAATCACTTAGTCTATCTTAAAACTAAACGAAGGTGTGGTCTAAGTGCTTCAAAGCTCGCAGCCCGGAGTTCGCAGGACAGCGATTTTCTCTTGGCTATTGCGAGGAACAGAACAACACGACTTATATGATAGTGCCATCTATATATGCTAACGATACTAGAGGCACTATGCATCTCTATCGGCTGTTCTGTTCCTGGCAACAGCAATTCTCGCTATCCTGCATGCGTACTCCAGGAATGCGTCTCTGCCAGAGGCCTCGCCCAGAATGGTGGGCACGGAACCCCTGCACAGCCTCATCCGCAGTACCTGTTGTAGGTCTTCCCGGGCCGCTTCGTGCTGGGGGCAGTCCATCAGAAGATGCAGGATCGATTCTGATGCACCGCTCCCGCACACGCAACCCGGGTTGTCACTGCGTTTGAATCTGTGCAGGTACTCCGCAAACCCACCATGACCAGTCAAGACCTGAGTGAGCACCATACTGCGGTCTATGTGCTTGACCACACGATGTGCGAACCGCACATCCGGCAAGAAGACCTTCGTGGTGCCCGCAGTCTCTTCGGACGTATACCTCCGGTTCCATTCGTCAAGCGATCCCTCGCGGAGCAGTCGCTTGACAAACGAAACCGGGCATCGGTCATAGTCCGGTTTTCTCCTTAAGCCTAGAGCTGCCTCTTTCGCGAGCTCATCGGCTCTTTCATTTCCCTCCAACCCTGCATGCGCTTTCACCCAGAACAAGGATACTTCCTTGTTCCGGGTGCGACATATCTCCAGATTGTCGATAATGCCTGCTACCAGGGGATGGAGGGATTTGCGCCCGACCACCGACTCAAGGGATGATCTTGAGTCGGTGTATATGCCGATGGAGCTTTCGGGGCGGCTCGTCGCGAGAGAGGCAGCCCTATCTAGGGCAAGGAGCTCAGCCTGGTAGACCGAGCAGTGCGCACCCAACTTTAGCTTGACGGCTTTGGTTTCGGCCTCGTGATTCCATATGGAAAGCGAGGCCCCCACCTTGCCGTCAATTTTACTGCCATCGGTAAAGATGCGCACCGCTTGAGTGTTGTTGTTCTCAAGGTCTTCTCGGTCCACCAGGCTGGTAAACTGCAGGCACGTCCTCTCCGCCGGGTGTGGTCGCCCACAGTACGGCACCCTCACTTCCATCTCCCTGTCCCCGAGTACTCGCTGGGACACTCCCCTCTTGGCCTCGTACAATGCCGAGGCCTCTTGGATCCTAAGATCCAAGGGGAGTATCCCAGCCAGCACCATGGCCGAGTTCAGGGAGACGGTCCGGTACGACTTGGTCATCTTCTGCGCAAAGCCCCTTTGGAGAGCTCCCAAACGCTTCCGCACTCCGAGCTTTGAAGCGGCAGGCGCCCAGGCACAGGCAGCGTACAGAACTATTGGCTCCACCACTGCAGTATAAATAGTCTTTATGATTTGGGGATGGAGGCCCCAGCTTACCCTGGCGGCTCTCGACAGCTGCTTGTAGAGACCTTGAACTCTCATGCAAGTATTACTTACATGAGAGTTGAAGGTTAGCTTGCTGTCGATAGTGAGCCCCAGGATCTTTATTTCGCTGGACAGACCAATGTCGATCCCCCCCATGGTCAGGAGCGGAGAGTCGTACTTTAGCTTGTTGGTTAGCACCATCGCCTTGGTTTTGTGCGGTGCGAACCTCAGCTTATTACGAACTCCCCACTCCCGGACATAGGCGAGAGCGGCATTGGCCCGTCTCGAGACCTCCAGCCCCGTATCGCCGTCGAAGACGAGGACAACATCGTCGGCAAAAGCCTGACAATATTCTCCCCGCCCTCCCAGGCCCTGCAGTAGTGGATCCAACAAGAGGTTCCACAGGACGGGACCCCCGATGGAGCCTTGAACACAGCCTTTGGTGGTGTTACGCTTGTGTTCGGCTCCCGCATACCTCACGGTGACCTTTCTCTCGCGAAGATAGCTGTCAATCACCCTGCGGATGTTAACGGGACACTTTTCCTCAGCCAGTCTGACTCTAATGGCCGGCCACCAGGCGCTATCGAAGGCCCCCTCTATGTCCAGCGAGACCACAGTTACAAGTTTCCTCTCTTGGAGTTTCTTGTAAATGCGGTCCGTCAGGGCGTAGAGGGCGTCCTCGGTGCTTCTCTGGGGCATAAAGCCGTACTGGCGAGTACTAATCCCGGGCAGGATGTGCCATTTGACACGATTGACAACCATCTTCTCGAGGATCTTGCCTAGAACGGGCAACAAACCGATCGGACGATAGGCCTTGGGGTTGGTGTAGTCCTCCTTTCCTGGTTTTCGGAGGACTATCACGGTGGCCTCCTTCCATATGATCGGAAAGTAACCCAGTTCCAGGCACTTATTGGTCAGAGCGAGGAATGCGCCGGGGTTCAGCGATATGGCTCGCTGGCATATGTCGGCGGTAAGACCGTCCGACCCGGGGGCCTTCTTGGGGTTGAAGCTCGAGGCGGCGTCGCTCAGTTCGACAGAGGTAAACGGTGGGTCCAAATATTCATTTGGAGTCCACACGTTTACTTGTTCAGCGACGCGCCTCGTACGCTTATGTTCCGCGTTATCTTCCTCCCCAAGATCCTCCGGGTAGAAAATCCCCGCCAACAGTGCCGCCGATTCGCTGGGGTCATAGGTTTTACCGTTAAGAACAAGTGGGAGATCTTCTCTCCTCACTGCGGTTCTACCTATGACCCTGTATATCCCGTCCCATAGTCCCTCCTTGTCCTGACGCTCACAGAAAGCCTTCCAGCTGGCTATCTGTGCTGCTATAGCATGCGATTCGTAGCTCTCCTTGGCTTGCAGGTACTCACGCACAACCCTGTCGCGACGGACCGGAGCGGCGCAACGGATGCGCCGCTTTTTGGTGTTGACCCCACGTTTCATCGCAGCGAGCTCGTCATTCCACCAGGGTAGACTAAGACGCTCCGTACCCTTCCTGATCGGCATGCTTGCTTCGCATGCCGCCACGACTGTTTTATTGTATGATTCAACACTTTTTTCGAGATCGACTATATTGTCGATCTTCCCTATGTCACCGATTTTAATCAAATTCGACTCTTGCAGCTGGGTGAGCTTCGACTGAAACTCATCCCAGTTTGCCTTTTTTGTGTTGAATCGCCGCGTGGTCCTAGTTACTATTACTTCTTGGTCTTTTTTCAGGTTGATACGGAACGTAATAGTGTTGTGGTCTGAGCTCGTCACGCCGTCATCCACCATCCAGTCAGCCACCAGCAGGAGCGCGTCCGGGGAGCACGCCGTAACGTCGACGCAACTAGAGTACCGTTTGAGTCCTCTAATCACGTCGAAGGTAGGGACGTCACCCCGATTGAGCACCTGCAAGTCAAGCTCTTCAAGAGCCCCAAAGAATGCCTCCCCTCTGCTGTCCGTTTTCGTGCTGCCCCACCAGGTGTTCCAGGCGTTCGCGTCGCCACCCACCACCACATAACGGGAGCCCACGCTCGTGACCACTGCCACCAGCTGATCCAGGTATGGCTCCATTGGCTGATCCGGCTCGAAGTAGAACGAGACCGCGCACATCTCCCAGGCACCGGTTCCGATTCTCACCACCACAATATTGTTGGTGGTAAGACCGGAGTCCAGGGTTACGGCCATGTCATCGTCGAACACAACGATTGCGGCTTTGACATGTCCGTCCCCCCGGTTGGCACACTGGAATACGCGCGCGCCCGCGTAGTCTCGCATCGAGCCGGACCTTCCAACATATGGCTCCTGGACCAACGCCAGGGCTACCTTTCTGCTGGTGGCCTCGAGCAAGAGCTCCTGTGTGGCGAGTTGCTTGCGTTGCAAATTCGCCTGGAACACTCGGTAGGACCTCACGGTGGTTCCGGTCTCGCCCAGGGCAACTTTAGCAGTAAGCTACCGTTGCCCTGGCCAAGGCCTCCCACTTACGGCGCACCGTGCACTCCGGAGCGAACGCGTTGTGAGCCGCGTCCAGCCCGGTCTGTGCACAGTTACAGCAAGAGGGTAAGGTTCCTGCCTGCCACTTTGGGCAGTTCACCTTTAGGTGCTCCTCCCCGCAGTGGCTGCACCTCGTTTGGGGCTCCTTGCAGAACCGCCTGCTATGCCCGTACCCGAGGCACGCGGAGCATTGGGTGAGCGGGGACTGATCGGCCACTCTCACCCTCTGCAGATCCACGCGCACCGTGCCCGCCTCTGTTAGGGCCGACCACACCTTCGGGGACACCCTGAGAATGATGTGGCAGGTTAGGTTAGGTTAGGTTAGGTTAGGTTAGGTTAGGTTAGGTTAGGTTAGGTTAGGTTAGGTTAGGTTAGGTTAGGTTAGGTTAGGTTAGGTTAGGTTAGGTTAGGTTAGGTTAGGTTAGGTTAGGTTAGGTTAGGTTAGGTTAGGTTAGGTTAGGTTAGGTTAGGTTAGGTTAGGTTAGGTTAGGTTAGGTTAGGTTAGGTTAGGTTAGGTTAGGTTAGGTTAGGTTAGGTTAGGTTAGGTTAGGTTTTTTTTTTTTTTTTTACACGCACCCGTCATCACAGGGCGTTGGCAGGGTGTCCTCTTTCGAGAAAAAGAGACCTTTTCGTGCTTTATTTTCAGATAAGTCAATACAGTATGATACAATCAGTTAACAGTTAAAACAAATAAAGACTATTATAAATAAATTACAATTAAAAACAGTTAAAAATCAATTAAAAACAATTAAATTAATTTAAAAAAAAAAACTACAATGATTCACAATAATAAAGCATATTTTAAAAAGGTCAATAAATAATTTAAAAACATTAAAATCACTTATTCTATCTTATAAACTAACGAAAGCGTGGTCGATAAAGTGCTTCAAAGCTCCAAAGCTCGGAGTACGGAGTTCGCAGGACAGCGAATTTCTCCCGGCTTTTGCGAGCAACAGAACAACCTGATTTATATGATAGTGCCATCTGTATATGCTGGCGATATAAGAGGCACTATGCATCCCTATCGGTTGTTCTGTTCCTCGCAATAGCAATTTTCGCTATCCTGCTTGCGTACTCTAGGAACGCATCTCTGCCAGAGGCCTCACCCAGAATTGTGGGCACGGAGCTCCTGCACAGCTTCATCCGCAGTACCTGTTGTAGGTCTTCCCGGGCCGCTTCGTGCTGGGGGCAGTCCATCAGAAGATGCAGGATCGATTCTGATGCACCGCTCCCGCACACGCAACCCGGGTTGTCACTGCGTTTGAATCTGTGCAGGTACTCCGCAAACCCACCATGACCAGTCAAGACCTGAGTGAGCACCATACTGCGGTCTATGTGCTTGACCACACGATGTGCGAACCGCACGTCCGGCAAGAAGACCTTCGTGGTGCCCGCAGTCTCTTCGGACGTATACCTCCGGTTCCATTCGTCAAGCGACCCCTCGCGGAGTAGTCGCTTGACAAACGAAACCGGGCATCGGTCATAGTCCGGTTTTCTCTTTAAGCCTAGAGCCGCCTCTTTCGCGAGCTCATCAGCTCTTTCATTTCCCTCCAACCCTGCATGCGCTTTCACCCAGAACAAGGATACTTCCTTGTTCCGGGTGCGACATATCTCCAGATTGTCGATAATGCCTGCTACCAGGGGATGGAGGGATTTGCGCCCGACCACCGACTCAAGGGATGATCTTGAGTCGGTGTATATGCCGATGGAGCTTTCGGGGCGGCTCGTCGCGAGAGAGGCAGCCCTATCTAGGGCAAGGAGCTCAGCCTGGTAGACCGAGCAGTGCGCACCCAACTTTAGCTTGACGGCTTTGGTTTCGGCCTCGTGATTCCATATGGAAAGCGAGGCCCCCACCTTGCCGTCAATTTTACTGCCATCGGTAAAGATGCGCACTGCTTGAGTGTTGTTGTTCTCAAGGTCTTCTCGGTCCACCAGGCTGGTAAACTGCAGGCACGTCCTCTCTGCCGGGTGTGGTCGCCCACAGTACGGCACCCTCACTTCCATCTCCCTGTCCCCGAGTACTCGCCGGGACACTCCCCTCTTGGCCTCGTACAATGCCGAGGCCTCTTGGATCCTAAGATCCAAGGGGAGTATCCCAGCCAGCACCATGGCCGAGTTCAGGGAGACGGTCCGGTACGACTTGGTCATCTTCTGCGCAAAGCCCCTTTGGAGAGCTCCCAAACGCTTCCGCACTCCGAGCTTTGAAGCGGCAGGCGCCCAGGCACAGGCAGCGTACAGGACTATTGGCTCCACCACTGCAGTATAAATAGTCTTTATGATTTGGGGATGGAGGCCCCAGCTTACCCTGGCGGCTCTCGACAGCTGCTTGTAGAGACCTTGAACTCTCATGCAAGTATTACTTACATGAGAGTTGAAGGTTAGCTTGCTGTCGATAGTGAGCCCCAGGATCTTTATTTCGCTGGACAGACCAATGTCGATCCCCCCCATGGTCAGGAGCGGAGAGTCGTACTTTAGCTTGTTGGTTAGCACCATCGCCTTGGTTTTGTGCGGTGCGAACCTCAGCTTATTACGAACTCCCCACTCCCGGACATAGGCGAGAGCGGCATTGGCCCGTCTCGAGACCTCCAGCCCCGTATCGCCGTCGAAGACGAGGACAACATCGTCGGCAAAAGCCTGACAATATTCTCCCCGCCCTCCCAGGCCCTGCAGTAGTGGATCCAACAAGAGGTTCCACAGGACGGGACCCCCGATGGAGCCTTGAACACAGCCTTTGGTGGTGTTACGCTTGTGTTCGGCTCCCGCATACCTCACGGTGACCTTTCTCTCGCGAAGATAGCTGTCAATCACCCTGCGGATGTTAACGGGACACTTTTCCTCAGCCAGTCTGACTCTAATGGCCGGCCACCAGGCGCTATCGAAGGCCCCCTCTATGTCCAGCGAGACCACAATTACAAGTTTCCTCTCTTGGAGTTTCTTGTAAATGCGGTCCGTCAGGGCGTAGAGGGCGTCCTCGGTGCTTCTCTGGGGCATAAAGCCGTACTGGCGAGTACTAATCCCGGGCAGGATGTGCCATTTGACACGATTGACAACCATCTTCTCGAGGATCTTGCCTAGAACGGGCAACAAACCGATCGGACGATAGGCCTTGGGGTTGGTGTAGTCCTCCTTTCCTGGTTTTCGGAGGACTATCACGGTGGCCTCCTTCCATATGATCGGAAAGTAACCCAGTTCCAGGCACTTATTGGTCAGAGCGAGGAATGCGCCGGGGTTCAGCGATATGGCACGCTGGCATATGTCGGCGGTAAGACCGTCCGACCCGGGGGCCTTCTTGGGGTTGAAGCTCGAGGCGGCGTCGCTCAGTTCGACAGAGGTAAACGGTGGGTCCAAATATTCATTTGGAGTCCACACGTTTACTTGTTCAGCGACGCGCCTCGTACGCTTGTGTTCCGCGTTATCTTCCTCCCCAAGATCCCCGGGGTAGAAAATCCCCGCCAACAGTGCCGCCGATTCGCTGGGGTCATAGGTTTTACCGTTAAGAACGAGTGGGAGATCTTCTCTCCTCACTGCGGTTCTACCTATGACCCTGTATATCCCGTCCCATAGTCCCTCCTTGTCCTGACGCTCACAGAAAGCCTTCCAGCTGGCTATCTGTGCTGCTACAGCATGCGACTCGTAGTTCTCCTTGGCTTGCAGGTACTCACGCACAACCCTGTCGCGACGGACCGGAGCGGCGCAACGAATGCGCCGCTTTTTGGTGTTGACCCCACGTTTCATCGCGGCGAGCTCGTCATTCCACCAAGGTAGACTAAGACGCTCCGTACCCTTCCTGATCGGCATGCTTGCTTCGCATGCCGCCACGACTGTTTTGTTATATGATTCAACACTCTTTTCGAGGTCGACTACGTTATCGATCTTCTCTATATCACCGATTTTGATGAGATTTGACTCTTGCAGCTGGGTGAGCTTCGACTGAAACTCATCCCAGTTTGCCTTTTTAGTGTTGAATCGCCGCGTGGTCCTAGTTACTATTGCTTCTCTGTCTTTTTTCAGGTTGATACGGAACGTAATAGTGTTGTGGTCTGAGCTCGTCACGCCGTCATCCACCATCCAGTCAGCCACCAACAGGAGCGCGTCCGGGGAGCACGCCGTAACATCGACGCAACTAGAGTACCGTTTGAGTCCTCTAATCACGTCGAAGGTAGGGACGTTACCCCGATTGAGCACCTGCAAGTCAAGCTCTTCAAGAGCCCCAAAGAATGCCTCCCCTCTGCTGTCCGTTTTCGTGCTGCCCCACCAGGTGTTCCAGGCGTTCGCGTCGCCACCCACCACCACGTAACGGGAGCCCACGCTCGTGACCACTGCCACCAGCTGATCCAGGTATGGCTCCATTGGCTGATCCGGCCCGAAGTAGAACGAGACCGCGCACATCTCCCAGGCACCTGTTCCGATTCTCACCACCACGATATTATTGGTGGTAAGGCTGGAGTCCAGGGTCACGGCCATGTCATCGTCGAACACAACGATTGCGGCTTTGACATGTCCGCCCCCCCGGTTGGCACTCTGGAATACGCGCGCGCCCGCGTAGTCTCGCATCGAGCCGGACCTTCCAACATACGGCTCCTGGACCAACGCTAGGGCTACCTTTCTGCTGGTGGCCTCGAGCAAGAGCTCCTGTGTGGCGAGTTGTTTGCGTTGCAGATTCGCCTGGAACACTCGGTAGGACCTCACGGTGGTTCCGGTCTCGCCCAGGGCAACTTTAGCAATAAGCTACCGTTGCCCTGGCCAAGGCCTCCCACTTACGGCGCACCGTGCACTCCGGGGCGAACGCGTTGTGAGCCGCGTCCAGCCCGGTCTGTGCACAGTTGCAGCAGGAGGGCAGGGTTCCTGCCTGCCACTTTGGGCAGTCCACCTTTAGGTGATCCTCCCCGCAGTGGCTGCACCTCGTTTGGGGCTCCTTGCAGAACCGCCTGCTGTGCCCGTACCCGAGGCACGCTGAGCACTGGGTGAGCGGGGACTGGTCAGCCACTTTTACTCGCTGTAGGTCCACGCGCACCGTGCCCGCCTCCACTAGTACCGACCACACTTTCGGGGACACCCTGAGAATGATGTGGCACAAGAGAGGGTTTTTTACTTTTTTTCTATACCTGACTTCTATGCGGACCTCCTCCTTTTGAATATGTTTAAGAAGATTGGAATTTTGTGTTTGTAGTGCCTGAAGGACGTCCTCATCAGTGTTATACTGGAGGACGTCCTTCAGGATCACCAGTGGGTCCCTATTTTTCATATCTTCGACCCGGAGGTCCGCCTTTTTTAATCTTTGCACCACTCTTTCCTTCTCCTCTCTTGTGCCACATCCCACGATAACCCTCCTGTCCTTGGCTTTTCTCATTCTGTCTACTTGTACCCCCGTTTCTTTTGCGTTTATGGCTACCCTAATTTTCTGTAAAACTTCCTCCCCGGACTCCTCCTGATCGTTCGAAGCGACGGCGACTGAGTGCAGCGTGACCCGCTCCACTGGGCGTTTCCTTGTTTCACCCGCGGTCACGCTTGCATACGTCAGCCGCCGTCGCTCCTGTTTTTCATCCTCTTGATTTTGGACTATCTGTTTAAGTGTCTCGGAATTTAATTCTAGGAGCTTTTTGTGCTCCTCCAGTCTCTCCAGCACAATACTGTTGGAGAGACTGGACGGGCACTCTCCTTTTGGCTTGGGAGTTGAGGGCAGACCGGTAAACGTTATGTTTAACGGTCTGTCCGGACCTCCCTTGCCCTTTCCTTCTTTGGGAGTCCGGGGGTGGTCCACTTCGGCCTCCTTCACCAATGCGAAGAGCCTCTCCGCAGCTTTTTTTACCTCTTCTTTAATCTCATTTTTTGTGTTTCTTGACCTATTCAGCTGAAGTTTTATATTAACGACGCAGGCTTTCGCCTCCGCCACTCTCCCCTTTGGCATAGGATTCGCCGGGGGGGTTTCGGGAGCCCCAGGCTGCGCGCTCGCTTTAGGAGCTGCCGCACCACCTTTTTGTGGCTGCGGCTGCTCGCTTAGCGCACGCGAGGGCCCAGCCTGCGGCTCCCGGGCGGCGGGTGAGGCCGATTCTTTCCCTGCGTCGTTTCCTTTCATGGAGGTCCCGCTGAGGCTCTTACGCATTTTCGTCGGTGTTCTGAGGCCGAGCATACTGGGGGTACGGCGACAGTAGGGTTACCGTGTCGCTAATAGGTGTATAGGGCCTATCAGCTATTTCAAGACAACACGAAATAAATTAACAAATAAATTTAGTTGGGAGGTGTAAAATGCCCCCCAACAGTCAACGGCACAAAATAAATACTAATCCTAGATTAAAATTTTGTTGAGGGTGTAAAGAGCCCCCAACAGTCAATCCAATACTATGTACAGTTAAAACTTATCTAAAACTTATTTAAAACTTAAATACTAATCCTAGATTAAAATTTTGTTGAGGGTGTAAAGAGCCCCCAACAGTCAATCCAATACTATGTACAGTTAAAACTTATCGCCACTCAATTAAAATTTGCTGGGAGGTGTAAAATGCCCCCAGCAGTCAAAATACAATACAGTAATCAAATGGTTTAAACCTAATTTAAGTTAAAATTTTTGGGAGGTGTAAAGAGCCCCCAACAGTCAGTTCAATATTATATGTACAGTTAAAATATTTAAAACCTACTCTAGGTTAAAATTTGTTGGGAGGTGTAAAGGCCCCCCAACGGTCAAGAATAATTTAAAAACCTAATCTAACCTAATCTAAATAAAAATTGTCGAGAGGTGTATATAGCCTCTCAACAGTCAATAATAATGTAAACTAATACAATAGTAGCGTCTAATAGAATAAAACAATGTTAAAAATACAACGTCAACTTCACGTAGAATAGCTTAAATAGCAATTTAGTTTTTAATTCAAACTAATTTTGTAGTCCCACAGGGTGCTATCTTGGCGCCGAAAGATTATCCTTTTATTGCTATTTACGAAACTAGTGGGCCGAAAACTTTGAAATTTTTCACAGGTGTTCTTTAAATCAAGCTCAATGTTATCACAATTTAAAAAATATATGTTATCGATCTATTTAATTTTTTACGATTTTTTGAAAATAGTCAATTTTTTAAAAATGTTATTACTACAGGATTACCGGTGCGCGCTTCTTGTGCCAGGGGTCCTTTTTCTAAGTGTCTCAATGGGCTTCGGGTGACACTTCCAAATTTGGCTGCACACCTGCAGGAACGGAGATGGCCGCCACGTGGTTTTTGTTTTTTTGACGATATCTCCCCCAATTTTAGGGGGAAAAATCCGTTTGATGTGTCCAAGTACAGGACTTGGCGAACCCTTCCAGGATATGATATAAAAATGATGTGTCACCGCTTTCGTTTATCCAGCGCATTCAGTCAAAGATTTGGATTTGCACTTTTTGCACTAATTTGCACTTTTTTGTGTCAAAACACTGTCCGATTTTCCCGGAACTATCACTGTCGGATGCGCGAGATTTTTGCGCAAATTTTGATATAAGGCACGCTATGGTACTCGAACTTTTTACCACTTTTTCAATTTTTTAAAACAATTTTTCGAGCCAGAAGTGACCGCCTCGTGGTGTTCGTCGACGCGTACTGGTTAGGTTAGGTTAGGTTAGGTTAGGTTAGGTTAGGTTAGGTTAGGTTAGGTTAGGTTAGGTTAGGTTAGGTTAGGTTAGGTTAGGTTGGGTTAGGTTGGGTTAGGTTGGGTTAGGTTGGGTTAGGTTGGGTTAGGTTGGGTTAGGTTGGGTTAGGTTGGGTTAGGTTGGGTTAGGTTGGGTTAGGTTGGGTTAGGTTGGGTTAGGTTGGGTTAGGTTGGGTTAGGTTGGGTTAGGTTGGGTTAGGTTGGGTTAGGTTGGGTTAGGTTGGGTTAGGTTGGGTTAGGTTGGGTTAGGTTGGGTTAGGTTGGGTTAGGTTGGGTTAGGTTGGGTTAGGTTGGGTTAGGTTGGGTTAGGTTGGGTTAGGTTGGGTTAGGTTGGGTTAGGTTGGGTTAGGTTGGGTTAGGTTGGGTTAGGTTGGGTTAGGTTGGGTTAGGTTGGGTTAGGTTGGGTTAGGTTGGGTTAGGTTGGGTTAGGTTGGGTTAGGTTGGGTTAGGTTGGGTTAGGTTGGGTTAGGTTGGGTTAGGTTGGGTTAGGTTGGGTTAGGTTGGGTTAGGTTGGGTTAGGTTGGGTTAGGTTGGGTTAGGTTGGGTTAGGTTAGGTTAGGTTAGGTTAGGTTAGGTTAGGTTAGGTTAGGTTAGGTTAGGTTTTTTTTTTTTTTTTTTTACACGCACCCGTCATCACAGGGCGTTAGCAGGGTGTCCTCTTTCGAGAAAAAGAGACCTTGTTTGCCTTTATTTAAGATAAAATCAATACAATAGAACAATTAAAACAAAATAAACAATTAAATTAATTTAAAACTACAATAACATTACAATTTAAAACTGGATAAAATACAATTAAAAATTTATACAAAATTACCATAACACACATAAGCAAATTTTTTACAAGGTCTAATAATTAATTAAAAACATTAAAATCACTTATGGCTAACTTATAAACTAACGAAGGTGTGGTCGATAAAGTGCTTCAAAGCTCCAAAGCTCGGAGTACGGAGTTCGCAGGACAGCGAATTTCTCCCGGCTTTTGCGAGCAACAGAACAACCTGATTTATATGATAGTGCCATCTGTATATGCTGACGATATAAGAGGCACTATGCATCTCTATCGGTTGTTCTGTTCCTCGCAATAGCAATTGTCGCTATCCTGCTCGCGTACTCTAGGAACGCATCTCTGCCAGAGGCCTCACCCAGAATTGTGGGCACGGAGCCCCTGCACAGCTTCATCCGCAGTACCTGTTGTAGGTCTTCCCGGGCCGCTTCGTGCTGGGGGCAGTCCATCAGAAGATGCAAGATCGATTCTGATGCACCGCTCCCGCACACGCAACCCGGGTTGTCACTGCGTTTGAATCTGTGCAGGTACTCCGCAAACCCACCATGACCAGTCAAGACCTGAGTGAGCACCATACTGCGGTCTATGTGCTTGACCACACGATGTGCGAACCGCACGTCCGGCAAGAAGACCTTCGTGGTGCCCGCAGTCTCTTCGGACGTATACCTCCGGTTCCATTCGTCAAGCGACCCCTCGCGGAGTAGTCGCTTGACAAACGAAACCGGGCATCGGTCATAGTCCGGTTTTCTCTTTAAGCCTAGAGCCGCCTCTTTCGCGAGCTCATCGGCTCTTTCATTTCCCTCCAACCCTGCATGCGCTTTCACCCAGAACAAGGATACTTCCTTGTTCCGGGTGCGACATATCTCCAGATTGTCGATAATGCCTGCTACCAGGGGATGGAGGGATTTGCGCCCGACCACCGACTCAAGGGATGATCTTGAGTCGGTGTATATGCCGATGGAGCTTTCGGGGCGGCTCGTCGCGAGAGAGGCAGCCCTATCTAAGGCAAGGAGCTCAGCCTGGTAGACCGAGCAGTGCGCACCCAACTTTAGCTTGACGGCTTTGGTTTCGGCCTCGTGATTCCATATGGAAAGCGAGGCCCCCACCTTGCCGTCAATTTTACTGCCATCGGTAAAGATGCGCACCGCTTGAGTGTTGTTGTTCTCAAGGTCTTCTCGGTCCACCAGGCTGGTAAACTGCAGGCACGTCCTCTCTGCCGGGTGTGGTCGCCCACAGTACGGCACCCTCACTTCCATCTCCCTGTCCCCGAGTACTCGCCGGGACACTCCCCTCTTGGCCTCGTACAATGCCGAGGCCTCTTGGATCCTAAGATCCAAGGGGAGTATCCCAGCCAGCACCATGGCCGAGTTCAGGGAGACGGTCCGGTACGACTTGGTCATTTTCTGCGCAAAGCCCCTTTGGAGAGCTCCCAAACGCTTCCGCACTCCGAGCTTTGAAGCGGCCGGCGCCCAGGCACAGGCAGCGTACAGGACTATTGGCTCCACCACTGCAGTATAAATTGTCTTTATGATTTGGGGATGGAGGCCCCAGCTTACCCTGGCGGCTCTCGACAGCTGCTTATAGAGACCTTGAACTCTCATGCAAGTATTACTTACATGAGAGTTGAAGGTTAGCTTGCTGTCGATAGTGAGCCCCAGGATCTTTATTTCGCTGGACAGACCAATGTCGATCCCCCCCATGGTCAGGAGCGGAGAGTCGTACTTTAGCTTATTGGTTAGCACCATCGCCTTGGTTTTGTGCGGTGCGAACCTCAGCTTATTACGAACTCCCCACTCCCGGACATAGGCGAGAGCGGCATTGGCCCGTCTCGAGACCTCCAACCCCGTATCGCCGTCGAAGACGAGGATAACATCGTCGGCAAAAGCCTGACAATACTCTCCCCGCCCTCCCAGGCCCTGCAGTAGTGGATCCAATAAGAGGTTCCACAGAACGGGACCCCCGATGGAGCCTTGAACACAGCCTTTGGTGGTGTTGCGCATGTGTTCGGCTCCCGCATACCTCACTGTGACCTTTCGCTCGCGAAGATAGCTGTCAATCACCCTGCGGACGTTCACGGGACACTTTTCCTCAGCCAGTCTGACTCTGATGGCCGGCCACCAGGCGCTATCGAAGGCCCCCTCTATGTCCAGCGAAACCACGGTTACAAGTCTCTTCGCTTTGAGATTCTTGTAAACGTGGTCCATCAAGGCGTAGAGGGCGTCTTCGGTGCTTCTCTGGGGCATAAAGCCGTACTGGCGAGTACTGATCCCGGGCAGGATGTGCCATTTGACGCGATTGACAACCATCTTCTCGAAGATCTTGCCCAGAACGGGCAACAAACCGATCGGACGATAGGCCTTGGGGTTGGTGTAGTCCTCCTTTGCTGGTTTTCGGAGGACTATCACAACGGCCTCCTTCCATATGATCGGAAAGTAACCCAGTTCTAGGCATTTATTGGTCAGAGCGAGGAACGCGCCGGGGTTTAGCGATATGGCACGCTGGCATATGTCGGCGGTAAGACCGTCCGACCCGGGGGCCTTCTTGGGGTTGAAGCTCGAGGCGGCATCGCTCAGTTCGACAGAGGTAAACGGTGGGTCCAAATATTCATTTGGAGTCCACACGTTTACTTGTTCAGCGACGCGCCTCGTACGCTTGTGTTCCGCGTTATCTTCCTCCCCAAGATCCCCGGGGTAGAAAATCCCCGCCAACAGTGCCGCCGATTCGCTGGGGTCATAGGTTTTACCGTTTTGAACGAGTGGGAGATCTTCTCTCCTCACTGCGGTTCTACCTATGACCCTGTATATCCCGTCCCATAGTCCCTCCTTGTCCTGACGCTCACAGAAAGCCTTCCAGCTGGCTATCTGTGCTGCTACAGCATGCGACTCGTAGTTCTCCTTGGCTTGCAGGTACTCACGCACAACCCTGTCGCGACGGACCGGAGCGGCGCACCGAATGCGCCGCTTTTTGGTGTTGACCCCACGTTTCATCGCGGCGAGCTCGTCATTCCACCAAGGTAGACTAAGACGCTCCGTACCCTTCCTGATCGGCATGCTTGCTTCGCATGCCGCCACGACTGTTTTGTTATATGATTCAACACTCTTTTCGAGGTCGACTACGTTATCGATCTTCTCTATATCACCGATTTTGATGAGATTTGACTCTTGCAGCTGGGTGAGCTTCGACTGAAACTCATCCCAGTTTGCCTTTTTAGTGTTGAATCGCCGCGTGGTCCTAGTTACTATTGCTTCTCTGTCTTTTTTCAGGTTGATACGGAACGTAATAGTGTTGTGGTCTGAGCTCGTCACGCCGTTATCCACCATCCAGTCAGTCACCAACAGGAGCGCGTCCGGGGAGCACGCCGTAACATCGACGCAACTAGAGTACCGTTTGAGTCCTCTAATCACGTCGAAGGTAGGGACGTTACCCCGATTGAGCACCTGCAAGTCAAGCTCTTCAAGAGCCCCAAAGAATGCCTCCCCTCTGCTGTCCGTTTTCGTGCTGCCCCACCAGGTGTTCCAGGCGTTCGCGTCGCCACCCACCACCACGTAACGGGAGCCCACGCTCGTGACCACTGCCACCAGCTGATCCAGGTATGGCTCCATTGGCTGATCCGGCTCGAAATAGAACGAGACCGCGCACATCTCCCAGGCACCCGTTCCGATTCTCACCACCACGATATTGTTGGTGGTAAGGCTGGAGTCCAGGGTCACGGCCATGTCATCGTCGAACACAACGATTGCGGCTTTGACATGTCCGCCCCCCCGGTTGGCACTCTGGAATACGCGCGCGCCCGCGTAGTCTCGCATCGAGCCGGACCTTCCAACATACGGCTCCTGGACCAGCGCTAGGGCTACCTTTCTGCTGGTGGCCTCGAGCAAGAGCTCCTGTGTGGCGAGTTGTTTGCGTTGCAGATTCGCCTGGAACACTCGGTAGGACCTCACGGTGGTTCCGGTCTCGCCCAGGGCAACTTTAGCAATAAGCTACCGTTGCCCTGGCCAAGGCCTCCCACTTACGGCGCACCGTGCACTCCGGGGCGAACGCGTTGTGAGCCGCGTCCAGCCCGGTCTGTGCACAGTTGCAGCAGGAGGGCAGGGTTCCTGCCTGCCACTTTGGGCAGTCCACCTTTAGGTGATCCTCCCCGCAGTGGCTGCACCTCGTTTGGGGCTCCTTGCAGAACCGCCTGCTGTGCCCGTACCCGAGGCACGCTGAGCACTGGGTGAGCGGGGACTGGTCAGCCACTTTTACTCGCTGTAGGTCCACGCGCACCGTGCCCGCCTCCACTAGTACCGACCACACTTTCGGGGACACCCTGAGAATGATGTGGCACAAGAGAGGGTTTTTTACTTTTTTTCTATACCTGACTTCTATGCGGACCTCCTCCTTTTGAATATGTTTAAGAAGATTGGAATTTTGTGTTTGTAGTGCCTGAAGGACGTCCTCATCAGTGTTATACTGGAGGACGTCCTTCAGGATCACCAGTGGGTCCCTATTTTTCATATCTTCGACCCGGAGGTCCGCCTTTTTTAATCTTTGCACCACTCTTTCCTTCTCCTCTCTTGTGCCACATCCCACGATAACCCTCCTGTCCTTGGCTTTTCTTATTCTGTCTACTTGTACCCCCGTTTCTTTTGCGTTTATGGCTACCCTAATTTTCTGTAAAACTTCCTCCCCGGACTCCTCCTGATCGTTCGAAGCGACGGCGACTGAGTGCAGCGTGACCCGCTCCACTGGGCGTTTCCTTGTTTCACCCGCGGTCACGCTTGCATACGTCAGCCGCCGTCGCTCCTGTTTTTCATCCTCTTGATTTTGGACTATCTGTTTGGTTAGGTTAGGTTAGGTTAGGTTAGGTTAGGTTAGGTTAGGTTAGGTTAGGTTAGGTTAGGTTAGGTTAGGTTAGGTTAGGTTAGGTTAGGTTAGGTTAGGTTAGGTTAGGTTAGGTTAGGTTAGGTTAGGTTAGGTTAGGTTCCCGTGTGGGGTTGCTAGTCCCCCATCGTGGCGCGTCTCCCTGGGTGGTGGATAGGGGCACGCCTTCCAGATATGGAAGGTACCGGTTTATCCGGCGTGAACCAAAACTAGCACTGGGGTGGGGCGAGCGCTTCTTAGCGCTGCTCCTGGGGTTGCCGTCCTGCCTTAGCGACAGGACAGCGACTCCAGGGCGGGTAGGCGTGGCTTTCGAGCCTAGAGGAAGAAAACCTCGTTAAAAAATTACGTGAGCGCGGCGGGCTCGCCGGCTTCACGGCCGGTGGGCGCTGGTTTCGGCCACCGTCGGGCAACCCGTAGTCCGCACTGAGCGGGATCGGGGGCTCCTCTCACTGAGCGGGGAGTCGCGAGGAAGACAACCTCTCTAAAAAATAACTCCAATCCCAAGGTCTGGCACCTGCCGATGGGATGTATGGCTGGTGGGGATCCAGTCCCGAGGGTGCCCAACCATGGGGCCGTTACCCCTAAAAATAACAACAAAATGACAGGTCGGATTATTAATATATCTACCCGGGCGGGTCCCCGAGAGGGGGAATCCCGTGGTGCGCCGGAGACGGCGCATCGGCCCCAAGTATACGGGGGGGCCATAATCCGCGATGAGGGAGAGGAGATAGTAGTTGAGGAAGTAGAGGAGGAGAACATGAAGCTGCTGCAGAGCAGGGCCGTTGTCGTGCTGGAGAGGTGCGACACGGCGGTGGCCGGAAGACGGAGCCGTGCTTCGTCTCTCAAGCGAGAGACGTCGGATGGCTCTGCTTCCGACTGCAGTGGGGTGGTGCCCATGGAGAGCTGCAGATCCAGGTCAGGGTCTGAGTCCTCCGTGGCCGCAAGCGTCGCAGGGCGCTTGTGGAGGGGGGCGAAGAGGCCGCGTCTCACGGAGGGCAATACGTTGTCCTCCGATGAAGAGATGCCGGCCTTATCTTCGCCCATTATCCTCGGCAGCGTCAAGCCGTCGAGGAAGGACATTGCGGCCGATAAAAAGGCCAGGAAGGAGGAGCTCCGCACCCAGGCGGAGCAAGACCTTGTAAGGTCCTCCTTAGCGGCGGTATATCGCCGCGAAGCCCACCTCGCCGCTGAACGGGAGCTTGGGTCGTCGACAAACGAGATGTCGGCGGCCCAACTTCAGAGGCGAGTGTTCGACGAAGTGGCGACAATTAAAACTGTCGCCACGAAATCGTCGAACCTGAAGGGTACGCTGGTGCGCACTCTCAAGGACTCTGCGGCGTCTATTATAGATGCCGTGGAGACCTTGGGCTCACGCACAGTCTCGGACGAGACTAAAAAGCTTCAGGCGGTTATTAACCGCCTTGAGGCTGAGAACGCACGGCAGCAGGCCGAAACGGCCAGTCTCCGCAAGGAGCTGGCCTCGCTGAGAGCCGTCGTGGAGCGATCCGCTCCCGCGACGACGAAGGAGGCCGACAACCAGGCAGTGTTGCGGCAAGTCAGGGAAATCCTGAATGCCCACCTCGCTGGCCTGGAGGATAGGCTCCTCCCGGCGAAGAGCCTCAGGCCCCCACTGGCGGCCGACAAGAAGGGGCAGCCCGGGCAGCCGGCATCGTATGCCGATGCTGCTCGCGCCGCTGGCCCTCGGCGAAGCCAAGGGAAGGGAAAATCCACCCAACGGACGCCCGCTGCTGAGCCTGCAAAAAAGGCTGCGGCGGGGAAGCGTCCAGCTGAGCCTAAGGGGAAGGCTCCAGTGGTGGAGAATCCTGCCAGCCCTGCTGCACCCAAAGAGGGGCAGTGGCAGACGGTCGGCAGGAAGAAGAGGGGGAAGAAGGGCAGGAAGGCGGCCGGTCCGCGGCCCCAGCCGCAGCCGAAGAAATCGGCAGCGGCAGGGTCTGCGAAGCCGCCCCTTCCTAAGCTCCGTCCTCCGCGGTCTTCGGCTGTAGTATTAACCCTACGGCCGGAGGCTGAGGAGGGGGGGGCTACCTATGCCCGTGTAATAGCCGAGGCCAGGCAGAAAATAAGTCTGACTGACCTCGGCATAGCGGGCCTGCGGGTCAGAAATGCGGCCACGGGAGGCCGCATCTTTGAACTGCCAGGCGCCGCAAGCGCCAAAAAGGCGGACGCTCTCGCCAATCGGCTGAGAGAAGTTGTAGGGGAGAAGGTGGCCCGAGTCTCCAGGCCCGTAAAGTGCGCGGATATGCGCATAACGGGCCTGGACGATTCCGTCACAAAAGAGGACGTCGCGGCTGCCGTCGCAAAGGTCGGCGGCTGTGACGTCGACCAGGTGCGGGCCGGAGATATCCGGCGCAACGCAGGAGGCCCCGGAACGGTCTGGCTGCGCTGCCCCGTCTCAGCCGCCAAGAAGGTGGTGGACGGTGGCAGATTGTTGGTGGGGTGGGTGTCGGCCCAGGTCAAGGCACTGGGTGAGCGTCCTCAGAGATGCTACCGGTGCCTGGGCTTCGGGCACATGAAGGCCCTCTGCTCGGCGGAGATCGACCGCAGCGACACGTGCTATCGCTGCGGTAAATCTGGCCACAAAGCCCGGGGGTGCTCTGCCGCGCCACACTGCAGCCTCTGTGCTGCAGCGGGTAGACCGGCGGATCACCGCGGGGGTAGCGGCGCGTGCAAGACGCGCAGCGCCTCCAAAAACAAAGGGAAGAAGGGTAGGACTGGCGATGGCCCCCGGGTCTCCTCGCAGTCTGCCCGGCCATCCACGAGCTCCGAGGCTCGTGGGGGGTCCAAGGAGGTTCCCATGGTAGTGGGGTAGTTTTATGGCTCTCCACTTTCTGCAGGCGAACCTCAACCACTGCGCTGGGGCTCAGGACCTATTGGTCCAGAGCATGGCGGAGTGGTCGATCAACGTCGGCGTGGTGGCTGAGCCATACTACGTCCCCTCGGGGGGCGAATGGGTCGGGGATAGGGACGGCCTGGTGGCCATCACGTCCCGATCCGCGACGAGTTCCCCGCCATTCCAGCGTGTCGTGAAGGGCAGGGGATTCGTTGCGGCTTGGGTGGGGGACGTCCTGGTCATCGGGACGTATTTCTCGCCGAACAGGCCCCTCATCGAGTTCGAGCAGTTCCTGCTCGAGGTCGGGGCCCTGATCGGTCGCAGTCGCCCGTGTAGGGTGCTGGTCGCCGGAGATCTCAATGCAAAGTCCACTGCGTGGGGATCCCCGGCGACCGACGCCCGCGGCGCGGCGCTCGAGGATTGGGTGGTCTCGACCGGCCTACAGGTGATGAACCGTGGGTCGGTTCAGACTTGCGTGCGGTGGCAGGGGGGATCGATCGTGGACGTCACGTTCGCCGATCCCACCCTGGCGTGCCGCGTTCGGGGATGGGAGGTTCTGCAGGATGAGGAGACGCTCTCGGATCACCGGTATATCCGGTTCGAGGTCTCCTCCCTCCCGGCCACGATCCGCAGATCGAGCGGGGCCACGTGGGGGTGTGGCCCTCGCTGGGCCCTCAAGAGCCTGGACCGCGAGGCCCTGTTGGAGGCAGCGGAAGTCCAGGCGTGGTTGCCGGCGCCAGCCGGCAACTCGGTAGAGGAGGAAGCCGAGTGGCTCGGCGGGGCCATGTCGCAAGTGTGCGACGCGGCCATGCCGAGAGTCACTCGTCAACCTCTCAGGTGTGCGGTGTACTGGTGGTCTCGCGAGATTGCACTGTTGCGCAAGGCTTGCGTGGCCGCCAGACGCCGGTACGCCCGGAGTCGGAGACGGCGCCAGCGAGACAGGGACGCGGAAGCGCTCCTGTACGTCGCCTATAGGGACGCCGCGTGGGCGCTGAAGGTGGCCATCAGGGCGGCGAAGGAGCTCGCGCAGCAGGAGATGCTGGCGAGCCTCGACGCCGATCCCTGGGGGCGACCTTACAAAATGGTGAGGCGCAAGCTGCGACCGAGGGCCCCGCCGCTGACCGAGTCGCTCCAGCCGGAGCGGCTGGAGTCGGTGGTGGGAGCTCTCTTCCCGAGGAGGGCCGCGGTGGAGCCGCCGAGCATGGCGCCGCCCGCCACCGGTGCTGGGGGTGCGTCATCCGAGGACGCGCCCGCAATCACCGAGGGTGAATTGAGGGCGGCTCTGCTGCGGCTCCGGGCGAAGAACGTCGCGCCGGGTCCTGATGGAGTTCCCGGTCGGGCCTTGGTTCTGGCCCTTGGCCCGCTGGAGACTCGCGTCAGGGCGCTCTTCGACGCCTGTCTGCGGCAGGGCCGGTTTCCAGTCGCATGGAAGACTGGCAAGCTGGTCCTTCTGCAGAAGGAGGGGCGCCCGGCTGACTCACCCTCGGCCTATCGGCCTATAGTGCTTTTAGACGAGGTGAGTAAGCTGTTCGAGCGGGTCATCGCCGCTCGTATCGTAGGGCACCTCGAGCAGGTGGGGCCGGATCTCAGCGACGTACAGTTTGGGTTCCGGCGGGGCAGGTCCACAGTCGACGCGATAGCGCGGGTGAGGGACCTTGCGGAGGATGCGGTCGCCAGCGGCGGGGTGAGCTTGGCGGTGTCTCTAGACATCGCCAACGCGTTCAACACCCTGCCATGGCCGTGCATTGTGGAAGCGCTTCGCTACCACGCGATGCCCGGCTATCTGCGGCGTATCGTAGCGGCTTACCTCTCAGAGAGGGCCGTGAGCTTCCCGGCCGGCGGCCAGTTGGTCCGCTGGGAAGTGTCGTGCGGTGTCCCACAGGGATCGGTCCTCGGACCGCTCCTGTGGAACATCGGCTACGACTGGGTGCTGCGGGGCGGTAATCCGAGGGGCGTCGACGTAACTTGTTACGCAGACGACACCCTCGTTACGGCCAGGGGCCGCACGTTCAGGGAGGCGCGCGTCAGAGCCACTGCTGGGGTGGCCCAAGTAGTGGCGCGCATACGCCGGCTGGGGTTGGAGGTTGCCCTCGAAAAGTCCGAGGCCCTGTGTTTTCACGGGCCGCGGATGGCACCTGCCGCCGGAGCCGACCTAGTGGTCGGAGGGGTTTCCATCGCGGTCAAATCGTCGATGAAGTACTTGGGACTCATCCTCGACGCGCGGTGGAATTTCGAGGAGCACTTCCGGCGCCTGGCCCCCAAACTGATTGGGGCTGCCGGCGCGCTGAGTCGCTTGCTCCCGAACTCGGGTGGGCCCGGAGTGGGCTGCCGTCGACTGTACACCGGGGCGGTGAAGTCGATGGCCCTGTATGGGGCGCCCATATGGGCGGACGATCTGTCCGCTCGTAGTAGGAGACTGCTGCGGAGACCGCAGCGAGTCATGGCGGCCAGAGTGGTCAGAGCCTACCGCTCCATCTCGTGCGAGGCGGCCTGCGCTTTAGCGGGTTGTCCTCCGTGGGATCTGGAGGCGGAGGTGCTGGCTCACGTGTACTGGCAAAGGGTGGAAGTTCGGTCGCTGGGCGACCACCCTTCCCCGGATATGGTGGCTGGATGGCGGCGCTCGGCGCAGACCGAGCTCTACCGCCAGTGGCAGGTCAGACTCGAGTCACCGAGTGCCGGTCTCAGGACCATAGAGGCGATTCGCCCCGTCCTCCGTCAGTGGGCGGAGAGGCGGCACGGGCAGGTGACCTTCCGCCTTGCGCAGGTGCTTTCCGGACACGGCTGTTTCGGGAGGTTCCTGTTCAAGGTGGCAGGTAGAGAGCCCACTGAAGAATGCCATGAGTGCGGCTGCGCTATCGATACAGCGCAGCACACGCTGGCTGAGTGCCCCAGTTGGTCTCAGCAGCGTGCGGCACTCACTTCTGTAGTCGGGGGGGACCTCTCCCTGCCGATCGTGGTTTCGGCCATGGCTGGCAGTGAGAGGTCTTGGCAGGCGATGGTCTCCTTCTGCGAGGACGTGATCTCGCGGAAGGAGGCGGCGGAACGGCTGAGAGAGGACGACGTGGACTCTCAGCCGATCCGTCGCAGACGTGTCGGGCGCAGGCGGCTCGCGCTTCACCACCGCCTACCCCCTTGAGAGTAGCACCTCCGGGCGTTGGATACGAGGATCTGTCCAACACCCAGGAGTTAGGTCCTCGAGCTGGAAGACGCACCCTGTGGTCCTGGTGCGTCTTATGGCGTTCAATTGGGGGGCATCTGATATTGCCCCCGAGTTGGCACCGTCCTAAGGACGGATTCTGCCGGCCTGGTTGCGGTTGTGTGCGCGAGCGAAACCCGTGACCCGGCCACCAGGCGGCGGGAAAGGATATACACCGTGGGGGTTTAGTCAGTAAGAGTCTGACATAACTGCCGCGTCTCCTCGGACGCGGAGTATCCATGAGGATTACCCACGTTAAAAAAAAAAAAAAAAAGGTTAGGTTAGGTTAGGTTAGGTTAGGTTAGGTTAGGTTAGGTTAGGTTAGGTTAGGTTAGGTTAGGTTAGGTTAGGTTAGGTTAGGTTAGGTTAGGTTAGGTTAGGTTAGGTTAGGTTAGGTTAGGTTAGGTTAGGTTAGGTTAGGTTTTTTTTTTTTTTTTTTTTTACACGCACCCGTCATCACAGGGCGTTGGCAGGGTGTCCTCTTTCGAGAAAAAGAGACCTTTTCGTGCTTTATTTTCAGATAAGTCAATACAGTATGATACAATCAGTTAACAGTTAAAACAAATAAAGACTATTATAAATAAATTACAATTAAAAACAGTTTAAAATCAATTAAAAACAATTAAATTAATTAAAAAAAACTACAATGATTCACAATAATAAAGCATATTTTAAAAAGGTCAATAAATAATTTAAAAACATTAAAATCACTTATTTTATCTTATAAACTAACGAAAGCGTGGTCGATAAAGTGCTTCAAAGCTCCAAGGCTCGGAGTACGGAGTTCGCAGGACAGCGAATTTCTCCCGGCTTTTGCGAGCAACAGAACAACCTGATTTATATGATAGTGCCATCTGTATATGCTGACGATATAAGAGGCACTATGCATCTCTATCGGTTGTTCTGTTCCTCGCAATAGCAATTTTCGCTATCCTGCTTGCGTACTCTAGGAACGCATCTCTGCCAGAGGCCTCACCCAGAATTGTGGGCACGGAGCTCCTGCACAGCTTCATCCGCAGTACCTGTTGTAGGTCTTCCCGGGCCGCTTCGTGCTGGGGGCAGTCCATCAGAAGATGCAGGATCGATTCTGATGCACCGCTCCCGCACACGCAACCCGGGTTGTCACTGCGTTTGAATCTGTGCAGGTACTCCGCAAACCCACCATGACCAGTCAAGACCTGAGTGAGCACCATACTGCGGTCTATGTGCTTGACCACACGATGTGCGAACCGCACGTCCGGCAAGAAGACCTTCGTGGTGCCCGCAGTCTCTTCGGACGTATACCTCCGGTTCCATTCGTCAAGCGACCCCTCGCGGAGTAGTCGCTTGACAAACGAAACCGGGCATCGGTCATAGTCCGGTTTTCTCTTTAAGCCTAGAGCCGCCTCTTTCGCGAGCTCATCGGCTCTTTCATTTCCCTCCAACCCTGCATGCGCTTTCACCCAGAACAAGGATACTTCCTTGTTCCGGGTGCGACATATCTCCAGATTGTCGATAATGCCTGCTACCAGGGGATGGAGGGATTTGCGCCCGACCACCGACTCAAGGGATGATCTTGAGTCGGTGTATATGCCGATGGAGCTTTCGGGGCGGCTCGTCGCGAGAGAGGCAGCCCTATCTAGGGCAAGGAGCTCAGCCTGGTAGACCGAGCAGTGCGCACCCAACTTTAGCTTGACGGCTTTGGTTTCGGCCTCGTGATTCCATATGGAAAGCGAGGCCCCCACCTTGCCGTCAATTTTACTGCCATCGGTAAAGATGCGCACTGCTTGAGTGTTGTTGTTCTCAAGGTCTTCTCGGTCCACCAGGCTGGTAAACTGCAGGCACGTCCTCTCTGCCGGGTGTGGTCGCCCACAGTACGGCACCCTCACTTCCATCTCCCTGTCCCCGAGTACTCGCCGGGACACTCCCCTCTTGGCCTCGTACAATGCCGAGGCCTCTTGGATCCTAAGATCCAAGGGGAGTATCCCAGCCAGCACCATGGCCGAGTTCAGGGAGACGGTCCGGTACGACTTGGTCATTTTCTGCGCAAAGCCCCTTTGGAGAGCTCCCAAACGCTTCCGCACTCCGAGCCTTGAAGCGGCCGGCGCCCAGGCACAGGCAGCGTACAGGACTATTGGCTCCACCACTGCAGTATAAATTGTCTTTATGATTTGGGGATGGAGGCCCCAGCTTACCCTGGCGGCTCTCGACAGCTGCTTATAGAGACCTTGAACTCTCATGCAAGTATTACTTACATGAGAGTTGAAGGTTAGCTTGCTGTCGATAGTGAGCCCCAGGATCTTTATTTCGCTGGACAGACCAATGTCGATCCCCCCCATGGTCAGGAGCGGAGAGTCGTATTTTAGCTTATTGGTTAGCACCATCGCCTTGGTTTTGTGCGGTGCGAACCTCAGCTTATTACGAACTCCCCACTCCCGGACATAGGCGAGAGCGGCATTGGCCCGTCTCGAGACCTCCAACCCCGTATCGCCGTCGAAGACGAGGATAACATCGTCGGCAAAAGCCTGACAATACTCTCCCCGCCCTCCCAGGCCCTGCAGTAGTGGATCCAATAAGAGGTTCCACAGAACGGGACCCCCGATGGAGCCTTGAACACAGCCTTTGGTGGTGTTGCGCATGTGTTCGGCTCCCGCATACCTCACTGTGACCTTTCGCTCGCGAAGATAGCTGTCAATCACCCTGCGGACGTTCACGGGACACTTTTCCTCAGCCAGTCTGACTCTGATGGCCGGCCACCAGGCGCTATCGAAGGCCCCCTCTATGTCCAGCGAAACCACGGTTACAAGTCTCTTCGCTTTGAGATTCTTGTAAACGTGGTCCATCAAGGCGTAGAGGGCGTCTTCGGTGCTTCTCTGGGGCATAAAGCCGTACTGGCGAGTACTGATCCCGGGCAGGATGTGCCATTTGACGCGATTGACAACCATCTTCTCGAAGATCTTGCCCAGAACGGGCAACAAACCGATCGGACGATAGGCCTTGGGGTTGGTGTAGTCCTCCTTTGCTGGTTTTCGGAGGACTATCACAACGGCCTCCTTCCATATGATCGGAAAGTAACCCAGTTCTAGGCATTTATTGGTCAGAGCGAGGAACGCGCCGGGGTTTAGCGATATGGCACGCTGGCATATGTCGGCGGTAAGACCGTCCGACCCGGGGGCCTTCTTGGGGTTGAAGCTCGAGGCGGCGTCGCTCAGTTCGACAGAGGTAAACGGTGGGTCCAAATATTCATTTGGAGTCCACACGTTTACTTGTTCAGCGACGCGCCTCGTACGCTTGTGTTCCGCGTTATCTTCCTCCCCAAGATCCCCGGGGTAGAAAATCCCCGCCAACAGTGCCGCCGATTCGCTGGGGTCATAGGTTTTACCGTTTTGAACGAGTGGGAGATCTTCTCTCCTCACTGCGGTTCTACCTATGACCCTGTATATCCCGTCCCATAGTCCCTCCTTGTCCTGACGCTCACAGAAAGCCTTCCAGCTGGCTATCTGTGCTGCTACAGCATGCGACTCGTAGTTCTCCTTGGCTTGCAGGTACTCACGCACAACCCTGTCGCGACGGACCGGTGCGGCGCAACGAATGCGCCGCTTTTTGGTGTTGACCCCACGTTTCATCGCGGCGAGCTCGTCATTCCACCAAGGTAGACTAAGACGCTCCGTACCCTTCCTGATCGGCATGCTTGCTTCGCATGCCGCCACGACTGTTTTGTTATATGATTCAACACTCTTTTCGAGGTCGACTACGTTATCGATCTTCTCTATATCACCGATTTTGATGAGATTTGACTCTTGCAGCTGGGTGAGCTTCGACTGAAACTCATCCCAGTTTGCCTTTTTAGTGTTGAATCGCCGCGTGGTCCTAGTTACTATTGCTTCTCTGTCTTTTTTCAGGTTGATACGGAACGTAATAGTGTTGTGGTCTGAGCTCGTCACGCCGTCATCCACCATCCAGTCAGCCACCAACAGGAGCGCGTCCGGGGAGCACGCCGTAACATCGACGCAACTAGAGTACCGTTTGAGTCCTCTAATCACGTCGAAGGTAGGGACGTTACCCCGATTGAGCACCTGCAAGTCAAGCTCTTCAAGAGCCCCAAAGAATGCCTCCCCTCTGCTGTCCGTTTTCGTGCTGCCCCACCAGGTGTTCCAGGCGTTCGCGTCGCCACCCACCACCACGTAACGGGAGCCCACGCTCGTGACCGCTGCCACCAGCTGATCCAGGTATGGCTCCATTGGCTGATCCGGCTCGAAGTAGAACGAGACCGCGCACATCTCCCAGGCACCTGTTCCGATTCTCACCACCACGATATTGTTGGTGGTAAGGCTGGAGTCCAGGGTCACGGCCATGTCATCGTCGAACACAACGATTGCGGCTTTGACATGTCCGCCCCCCCGGTTGGCACTCTGGAATACGCGCGCGCCCGCGTAGTCTCGCATCGAGCCGGACCTTCCAACATACGGCTCCTGGACCAACGCTAGGGCTACCTTTCTGCTGGTGGCCTCGAGCAAGAGCTCCTGTGTGGCGAGTTGTTTGCGTTGCAGATTCGCCTGGAACACTCGGTAGGACCTCACGGTGGTTCCGGTCTCGCCCAGGGCAACTTTAGCAATAAGCTACCGTTGCCCTGGCCAAGGCCTCCCACTTACGGCGCACCGTGCACTCCGGGGCGAACGCGTTGTGAGCCGCGTCCAGCCCGGTCTGTGCACAGTTGCAGCAGGAGGGCAGGGTGCCTGCCTGCCACTTTGGGCAGTCCACCTTTAGGTGCTCCTCCCCGCAGTGGCTGCACCTCGTTTGGGGCTCCTTGCAGAACCGCCTGCTGTGCCCGTACCCGAGGCACGCTGAGCACTGGGTGAGCGGGGACTGGTCAGCCACTTTTACTCGCTGTAGGTCCACGCGCACCGTGCCCGCCTCCACTAGTACCGACCACACCTTCGGGGACACCCTGAGAATGATGTGGCACAAGAGAGGGTTTTTTACTTTTTTTCTATACCTGACTTCTATGCGGACCTCCTCCTTTTGAATATGTTTAAGAAGATTGGAATTTTGTGTTTTTAGTGCCTGAAGGACGTCCTCATCAGTGTTATACTGGAGGACGTCCTTCAGGATCACCAGTGGGTCCCTATTTTTCATATCTTCGACCCGGAGGTCCGCCTTTTTTAATCTTTGCACCACTCTTTCCTTCTCCTCTCTTGTGCCACATCCCACGATAACCCTCCTGTCCTTGGCTTTTCTTATTCTGTCTACTTGTACCCCCGTTTCTTTTGCGTTTATGGCTACCCTAATTTTCTGTAAAACTTCCTCCCCGGACTCCTCCTGATCGTTCGAAGCGACGGCGACTGAGTGCAGCGTGACCCGCTCCACTGGGCGTTTCCTTGTTTCACCCGCGGTCACGCTTGCATACGTCAGCCGCCGTCGCTCCTGTTTTTCATCCTCTTGATTTTGGACTATCTGTTTAAGTGTCTCGGAATTTAATTCTAGGAGCTTTTTGTGCTCCTCCAGTCTCTCCAGCACAATACTGTTGGAGAGACTGGACGGGCACTCTCCTTTTGGCTTGGGAGTTGAGGGCAGACCGGTAAACGTTATGTTTAACGGTCTGTCCGGACCTCCCTTGCCCTTTCCTTCTTTGGGAGTCCGGGGGTGGTCCACTTCGGCCTCCTTCACCAATGCGAAGAGCCTCTCCGCAGCTTTTTTTACCTCTTCTTTAATCTCATTTTTTGTGTTTCTTGACCTATTCAGCTGAAGTTTTATATTAACGACGCAGGCTTTCGCCTCCGCCACTCTCCCCTTTGGCATAGGATTCGCCGGGGGGGTTTCGGGAGCCCCAGGCTGCGCGCTCGCTTTAGGAGCTGCCGCACCACCTTTTTGTGGCTGCGGCTGCTCGCTTAGCGCACGCGAGGGCCCAGCCTGCGGCTCCCGGGCGGCGGGTGAGGCCGATTCTTTCCCTGCGTCGTTTCCTTTCATGGAGGTCCCGCTGAGGCTCTTACGCATTTTCGTTGGTGTTCTGAGGCCGAGCATACTGGGGGTTCGCCGACAGTAGGGTTACCGTGTCGCTAATAGGTGTATAGGGCCTATCAGCTATTTCAAGACAACACGAAATAAATTAACAAATAAATTTAGTTGGGAGGTGTAAAATGCCCCCCAACAGTCAACGGCACAAAATAAATACTAATCCTAGATTAAAATTTTGTTGAGGGTGTAAAGAGCCCCCAACAGTCAATCCAATACTATGTACAGTTAAAACTTATCTAAAACTTATTTAAAACTTAAATACTAATCCTAGATTAAAATTTTGTTGAGGGTGTAAAGAGCCCCCAACAGTCAATCCAATACTATGTACAGTTAAAACTTATCGCCACTCAATTAAAATTTGCTGGGAGGTGTAAAATGCCCCCAGCAGTCAAAATACAATACAGTAATCAAATGGTTTAAACCTAATTTAAGTTAAAATTGCTGGGAGGTGTAAAGAGCCCCCAACAGTCAGTTCAATATTATATGTACAGTTAAAATATTTAAAACCTACTCTAGGTTAAAATTTGTTGGGAGGTGTAAAGGCCCCCCAACGGTCAAGAATAATTTAAAAACCTAATCTAACCTAATCTAAATAAAAATTGTCGAGAGGTGTATATAGCCTCTCAACAGTCAAAAATAATGTAAACTAATACAATAGTAGCGTCTAATAGAATAAAACAATGTTAAAAATACAACGTCAACTTCACGTAGAATAGCTTAAATAGCAATTTAGTTTTTAATTCAAACTAATTTTGTAGTCCCACAGGGTGCTATCTTGGCGCCGAAAGATTATCCTTTTATTGCTATTTACGAAACTACTGGGCCGAAAACTTTGAAATTTTTCACAGGTGTTCTTTAAATCAAACTCAATGTTATCACAATTTAAAAAATATATGTTATCGATCTATTTAATTTTTTACGATTTTTTGAAAATAGTCAATTTTTTAAAAATGTTATTACTACAGGATTACCGGTGCGCGCTTCTTGTGCCAGGGGTCCTTTTTCTAAGTGTCTCAATGGGCTTCGGGTGACACTTCCAAATTTGGCTGCACACCTGCAGGAACGGAGATGGCCGCCACGTGGTTTTTGTTTTTTTGACGATATCTCCCCCAATTTTAGGGGGAAAAATCCGTTTGATGTGTCCAAGTACAGGACTTGGCGAACCCTTCCAGGATATGATATAAAAATGATGTGTCACCGCTTTCGTTTATCCAGCGCATTCAGTCAAAGATTTGGATTTGCACTTTTTGCACTAATTTGCACTTTTTTGTGTCAAAACACTGTCCGATTTTCCCGGAACTATCACTGTCGGATGCGCGAGATTTTTGCGCAAATTTTGATATAAGGCACGCTATGGTACTCGAACTTTTTACCACTTTTTCAATTTTTTAAAACAATTTTTCGAGCCAGAAGTGACCGCCTCGTGGTGTTCGTCGACGCGTACTGGTTAGGTTAGGTTAGGTTAGGTTAGGTTAGGTTAGGTTAGGTTAGGTTAGGTTAGGTTAGGTTAGGTTAGGTTAGGTTAGGTTAGGTTAGGTTAGGTTAGGTTAGGTTAGGTTAGGTTAGGTTAGGTTAGGTTAGGTTAGGTTAGGTTAGGTTAGGTTAGGTTAGGTTAGGTTAGGTTAGGTTAGGTTAGGTTAGGTTAGGTTAGGTTAGGTTAGGTTAGGTTAGGTTAGGTTAGGTTAGGTTAGGTTAGGTTAGGTTAGGTTAGGTTAGGTTAGGTTAGGTTAGGTTAGGTTAGGTTAGGTTAGGTTAGGTTAGGTTAGGTTAGGTTAGGTTAGGTTAGGTTAGGTTAGGTTAGGTTAGGTTAGGTTAGGTTAGGTTAGGTTAGGTTAGGTTAGGTTAGGTTAGGTTAGGTTAGGTTAGGTTAGGTTAGGTTAGGTTAGGTTAGGTTAGGTTAGGTTAGGTTAGGTTAGGTTAGGTTAGGTTAGGTTAGGTTAGGTTAGGTTAGGTTAGGTTAGGCTAGGTTAGGTTAGGTTAGGTTAGGTTAGGTTAGGTTAGGTTAGGTTAGGTTAGGTTAGGTTAGGTTAGGTTAGGTTAGGTTAGGTTAGGTTAGGTTAGGTTAGGTTAGGTTAGGTTAGGTTAGGTTAGGTTAGGTTAGGTTAGGTTAGGTTAGGTTAGGTTAGGTTAGGTTAGGTTAGGTTAGGTTAGGTTAGGTTAGGTTAGGTTAGGTTAGGTTAGGTTAGGTTAGGCTAGGTTAGGTTAGGTTAGGTTAGGTTAGGTTAGGTTAGGTTAGGTTAGGTTAGGTTAGGTTAGGTTAGGTTAGGTTAGGTTAGGTTAGGTTAGGTTAGGTTAGGTTAGGTTAGGTTAGGTTAGGTTAGGATAGGTTAGGTTAGGTTAGGTTAGGTTAGGTTAGGTTAGGTTAGGTTAGGTTAGGTTAGGTTAGGTTAGGTTAGGTTAGGTTAGGTTAGGTTAGGTTAGGTTAGGTTAGGTTAGGTTAGGTTAGGTTAGGTTAGGTTAGGTTAGGTTAGGTTAGGTTAGGTTAGGTTAGGTTAGGTTAGGTTAGGTTAGGTTAGGTTAGGTTAGGTTAGGTTAGGTTAGGTTAGGTTAGGTTAGGTTAGGTCAGGTTAGGTTAGGTTAGGTTAGGTTAGGTTAGGTTAGGTTAGGTTAGGTTAGGTTAGGTTAGGTTAGGTTAGGTTAGGTTAGGTTAGGTTAGGTTAGGTTAGGTTAGGTTAGGTTAGGTTAGGTTAGGTTAGGTTAGGTTAGGTTAGGTTTTTTTTTTTTTTTTTTTTACACGCACCCGTCATCACAGGGCGTTACAGGGTGTCCTCTTTCAAATAAAAGAGACCTTAGTTGCTTTATTTTTAGAAGTCAATATTACAGTTGAAACAATAAATTACAGTTAAAACAATCATTTAAAATTCCAATTAAAAATCCAGTGTAAGTACAGCAAGTTACAAGTTTACACATTAAAAGAAACAATTAAGAAAAATTAAAAACAATTAAAAGCAATTAAAAAAAATTTCAATTAATCTAAGACTACAATAAATAATTTACAATAACAAAGCAATATTAAAAGGTCAATAAATAATTAAATAAAACATTAAAATCACTTATGTCTAGCTTATAAACTAACGAAGGTGCGGTCGATACAAGTGCTTCAAAGCTCCAAAGCTCGGAGTACGGAGTTCGCAGGACAGCGAATTTCTCCCGGCTTTTGCGAGCAACAGAACAACTTGATTTATATGATAGTGCCATCTGTATATGCTGACGATATAAGAGGCACTATGCATCTCTATCGGCTGTTCTGTTCCTCGCAATAGCAATTTTCGCTATCCTGCTCGCGTACTCTAGGAACGCATCTCTGCCAGAGGCTTCACCCAGAATTGTGGGTACGGAGCTCCTGCACAGCTTCATCCGCAGTACCTGTTGTAGGTCTTCCCGGGCCGCTTCGTGCTGGGGGCAGTCCATCAGAAGATGCAAGATCGATTCTGATGCACCGCTCCCGCACACGCAACCCGGGTTGTCACTGCGTTTGAATCTGTGCAAGTACTCCGCAAACCCACCATGACCAGTCAAGACCTGAGTGAGCACCATACTGCGGTCTATGTGCTTGACCACACGATGTGCGAACCGCACATCCGGCAAGAAGACCTTCGTGGTGCCCGCAGTCTCTTCGGACGTATACCTCCGGTTCCATTCGTCAAGCGACCCCTCGCGGAGCAGTCGCTTGACAAACGAAACCGGGCATCGGTCATAGTCCGGTTTTCTCTTTAAGCCTAGAGCCGCCTCTTTCGCGAGCTCATCGGCTCTTTCATTTCCCTCCAACCCTGCATGCGCTTTCACCCAGAACAAGGATACTTCCTTGTTCCGGGTGCGACATATCTCCAGATTGTCGATAATGCCTGCCACCAGGGGATGGAGGGATTTGCGCCCGACCACCGACTCAAGGGATGATCTTGAGTCGGTGTATATGCCGATGGAGCTTTCGGGGCGGCTCGTCGCGAGAGAGGCAGCCCTATCTAGGGCAAGGAGCTCAGCCTGGTAGACCGAGCAGTGCGCACCCAACTTTAGCTTGACGGCTTTGGTTTCGGCCTCATGATTCCATATGGAAAGCGAGGCCCCCACCTTGCCGTCAATTTTACTGCCATCGGTAAAGATGCGCACTGCTTGAGTGTTGTTGTTCTCAAGGTCTTCTCGGTCCACCAGGCTGGTAAACTGCAGGCACGTCCTCTCCGCCGGGTGTGGTCGCCCACAGTACGGCACCCTCACTTCCATCTCCCTGTCCCCGAGTACTCGCCGGGACACTCCCCTCTTGGCCTCGTACAATGCCGAGGCCTGGTTAGGTTAGGTTAGGTTAGGTTAGGTTAGGTTAGGTTAGGTTAGGTTAGGTTAGGTTAGGTTAGGTTAGGTTAGGTTAGGTTAGGTTAGGTTAGGTTAGGTTAGGTTAGGTTAGGTTAGGTTAGGTTAGGTTAGGTTAGGTTAGGTTAGGTTAGGTTAGGTTAGGTTAGGTTAGGTTAGGTTAGGTTAGGTTAGGTTAGGTTAGGTTAGGTTAGGTTAGGTTAGGTTAGGTTAGGTTAGGTTAGGTTAGGTTAGGTTAGGTTAGGTTAGGTTAGGTTAGGTTAGGTTAGGTTAGGTTAGGTTAGGTTAGGTTAGGTTAGGTTAGGTTAGGTTAGGTTAGGTTAGGTTAGGTTAGGTTAGGTTAGGTTAGGTTAGGTTTCGAGGAGCACTTCCGGCGCCTGGCCCCCAAACTGATTGGGGCTGCCGGCGCGCTGAGTCGCTTGCTCCCGAACTCGGGTGGGCCCGGAGTGGGCTGCCGTCGACTGTACACCGGGGCGGTGAAGTCGATGGCCCTGTATGGGGCGCCCATATGGGCGGACGATCTGTCCGCTCGTAGTAGGAGACTGCTGCGGAGACCGCAGCGAGTCATGGCGGCCAGAGTGGTCAGAGCCTACCGCTCCATCTCGTGCGAGGCGGCCTGCGCTTTAGCGGGTTGTCCTCCGTGGGATCTGGAGGCGGAGGTGCTGGCTCACGTGTACTGGCAAAGGGTGGAAGTTCGGTCGCTGGGCGACCACCCTTCCCCGGATATGGTGGCTGGATGGCGGCGCTCGGCGCAGACCGAGCTCTACCGCCAGTGGCAGGTCAGACTCGAGTCACCGAGTGCCGGTCTCAGGACCATAGAGGCGATTCGCCCCGTCCTCCGTCAGTGGGCGGAGAGGCGGCACGGGCAGGTGACCTTCCGCCTTGCGCAGGTGCTTTCCGGACACGGCTGTTTCGGGAGGTTCCTGTTCAAGGTGGCAGGTAGAGAGCCCACTGAAGAATGCCATGAGTGCGGCTGCGCTATCGATACAGCGCAGCACACGCTGGCTGAGTGCCCCAGTTGGTCTCAGCAGCGTGCGGCACTCACTTCTGTAGTCGGGGGGGACCTCTCCCTGCCGATCGTGGTTTCGGCCATGGCTGGCAGTGAGAGGTCTTGGCAGGCGATGGTCTCCTTCTGCGAGGACGTGATCTCGCGGAAGGAGGCGGCGGAACGGCTGAGAGAGGACGACGTGGACTCTCAGCCGATCCGTCGCAGACGTGTCGGGCGCAGGCGGCTCGCGCTTCACCACCGCCTACCCCCTTGAGAGTAGCACCTCCGGGCGTTGGATACGAGGATCTGTCCAACACCCAGGAGTTAGGTCCTCGAGCTGGAAGACGCACCCTGTGGTCCTGGTGCGTCTTATGGCGTTCAATTGGGGGGCATCTGATATTGCCCCCGAGTTGGCACCGTCCTAAGGACGGATTCTGCCGGCCTGGTTGCGGTTGTGTGCGCGAGCGAAACCCGTGACCCGGCCACCAGGCGGCGGGAAAGGATATACACCGTGGGGGTTTAGTCAGTAAGAGTCTGACATAACTGCCGCGTCTCCTCGGACGCGGAGTATCCATGAGGATTACCCACGTTAAAAAAAAAAAAAAAAAAAAAAAAGGTTAGGTTAGGTTAGGTTAGGTTAGGTTAGGTTAGGTTAGGTTAGGTTAGGTTAGGTTAGGTTAGGTTAGGTTAGGTTAGGTTAGGTTAGGTTAGGTTAGGTTAGGTTAGGTTAGGTTAGGTTAGGTTAGGTTAGGTTAGGTTAGGTTAGGTTAGGTTAGGTTAGGTTAGGTTAGGTTAGGTTAGGTTAGGTTAGGTTAGGTTAGGTTAGGTTAGGTTAGGTTAGGTTAGGTTAGGTTAGGTTAGGTTAGGTTAGGTTAGGTTAGGTTAGGTTAGGTTAGGTTAGGTTAGGTTAGGTTAGGTTAGGTTAGGTTAGGTTAGGTTAGGTTAGGTTAGGTTAGGTTAGGTTAGGTTAGGTTAGGTTAGGTTAGGTTAGGTTAGGTTAGGTTAGGTTAGGTTAGGTTAGGTTAGGTTAGGTTAGGTTAGGTTAGGTTAGGTTAGGTTAGGTTAGGTCAGGTTAGGTTAGGTTAGGTTAGGTTAGGTTAGGTTAGGTTAGGTTAGGTTAGGTTAGGTTAGGTTAGGTTAGGTTAGGTTAGGTTAGGTTAGGTTAGGTTAGGTTAGGTTAGGTTAGGTTAGGTTAGGTTAGGTTAGGTTAGGTTAGGTTAGGTTAGGTTAGGTTTTTTTTTTTTTTTTTTTTTTTTTTTTTTTTTTCACGCACCCGTCATCACAGGGCGTTGGCAGGGTGTCCTCTTTCATAAAAAGAGACCTTATTTGCTTTATTTATAGAAAATCAATACAATTAACAATTTAAAACAATATAAACAATTAAATTAATTTAAAACTACAATAAAATTACAATTTAAAACCGGATAAAATACAATTAAAATTTTTTACAAAATTACCATAACACACATAAGCAAATTTTTACAAGGTCTAATAATTAATTAAAAAACATTAAAATCACTTAGTCTATCTTAAAACTAAACGAAGGTGTGGTCTAAGTGCTTCAAAGCTCGGAGTACGGAGTTCGCAGGACAGCGAATTTCTCCCGGCTTTTGCGAGCAACAGAACAACCTGATTTATATGATAGTGCCATCTGTATATGCTGACGATATAAGAGGCACTATGCATCTCTATCGGTTGTTCTGTTCCTCGCAATAGCAATTTTCGCTATCCTGCTCGCGTACTCTAGGAACGCATCTCTGTCAGAGGCCTCACCCAGAATTGTGGGTACGGTGCCCCTGCACAGCTTCATCCGCAGTACCTGTTGTAGGTCTTCCCGGGCCGCTTCGTGCTGGGGGCAGTCCATCAGAAGATGCAAGATCGATTCTGATGCACCGCTCCCGCACACGCAACCCGGGTTGTCACTGCGTTTGAATCTGTGCAGGTACTCCGCAAACCCACCATGACCAGTCAAGACCTGAGTGAGCACCATACTGCGGTCTATGTGCTTGACCACACGATGTGCGAACCGCACATCCGGCAAGAAGACCTTCGTGGTGCCCGCAGTCTCTTCGGACGTATACCTCCGGTTCCATTCGTCAAGCGATCCCTCGCGGAGCAGTCGCTTGACAAACGAAACCGGGCATCGGTCATAGTCCGGTTTTCTCCTTAAGCCTAGAGCTGCCTCTTTCGCGAGCTCATCGGCTCTTTCATTTCCCTCCAACCCTGCATGCGCTTTCACCCAGAACAAGGATACTTCCTTGTTCCGGGTGCGACATATCTCCAGATTGTCGATAATGCCTGCTACCAGGGGATGGAGGGATTTGCGCCCGACCACCGACTCAAGGGATGATCTTGAGTCGGTGTATATGCCGATGGAGCTTTCGGGGCGGCTCGTCGCGAGAGAGGCAGCCCTATCTAGGGCAAGGAGCTCAGCCTGGTAGACCGAGCAGTGCGCACCCAACTTTAGCTTGACGGCTTTGGTTTCGGCCTCGTGATTCCATATGGAAAGCGAGGCCCCCACCTTGCCGTCAATTTTACTGCCATCGGTAAAGATGCGCACTGCTTGAGTGTTGTTGTTCTCAAGGTCTTCTCGGTCCACCAGGCTGGTAAACCGCAGGCACGTCCTCTCCGCCGGGTGTGGTCGCCCACAGTACGGCACCCTCACTTCCATCTCCCTGTCCCCGAGTACTCGCTGGGACACTCCCCTCTTGGCCTCGTACAATGCCGAGGCCTCTTGGATCCTAAGATCCAAGGGGAGTATCCCAGCCAGCACCATGGCCGAGTTCAGGGAGACGGTCCGGTACGACTTGGTCATCTTCTGCGCAAAGCCCCTTTGGAGAGCTCCCAAACGCTTCCGCACTCCGAGCTTTGAAGCGGCAAGCGCCCAGGCACAGGCAGCGTACAGGACTATTGGCTCCACCACTGCAGTATAAATAGTCTTTATGATTTGGGGATGGAGGCCCCAGCTTACCCTGGCGGCTCTCGACAGCTGCTTGTAGAGACCTTGAACTCTCATGCAAGTATTACTTACATGAGAGTTGAAGGTTAGCTTGCTGTCGATAGTGAGCCCCAGGATCTTTATTTCGCTGGACAGACCAATGTCGATCCCCCCCATGGTCAGGAGCGGAGAGTCGTACTTTAGCTTGTTGGTTAGCACCATCGCCTTGGTTTTGTGCGGTGCGAACCTCAGCTTATTACGAACTCCCCACTCCCGGACATAGGCGAGAGCGGCATTGGCCCGTCTCGAGACCTCCAGCCCCGTATCGCCGTCGAAGACGAGGACAACATCGTCGGCAAAAGCCTGACAATATTCTCCCCGCCCTCCCAGGCCCTGCAGTAGTGGATCCAACAAGAGGTTCCACAGGACGGGACCCCCGATGGAGCCTTGAACACAGCCTTTGGTGGTGTTACGCTTGTGTTCGGCTCCCGCATACCTCACGGTGACCTTTCTCTCGCGAAGATAGCTGTCAATCACCCTGCGGATGTTAACGGGACACTTTTCCTCAGCCAGTCTGACTCTAATGGCCGGCCACCAGGCGCTATCGAAGGCCCCCTCTATGTCCAGCGAGACCACAGTTACAAGTTTCCTCTCTTGGAGTTTCTTGTAAATGCGGTCCGTCAGGGCGTAGAGGGCGTCCTCGGTGCTTCTCTGGGGCATAAAGCCGTACTGGCGAGTACTAATCCCGGGCAGGATGTGCCATTTGACACGATTGACAACCATCTTCTCGAGGATCTTGCCCAGAACGGGCAACAAACCGATCGGACGATAGGCCTTGGGGTTGGTGTAGTCCTCCTTTCCTGGTTTTCGGAGGACTATCACGGTGGCCTCCTTCCATATGATCGGAAAGTAACCCAGTTCTAGGCATTTATTGGTCAGAGCGAGGAACGCGCCGGGGTTTAGCGATATGGCACGCTGGCATATGTCGGCGGTAAGACCGTCCGACCCGGGGGCCTTCTTGGGG